>CM035836.1:140352392-143210864 GCA_020510985.1 Pholidichthys leucotaenia | reverse complement strand
AGGATAGTGTGGTCCACAGTGTCAAAGGCTGCTGTAAGCTCTAGCAGCACTAAGACCACAGGACATTTGGCATCAACAGACATCATAATATCGTTGTGCACCTTAAGCAGGGCAGTTTCAGTGCTGTGACGAGATCTAAACCCAGATTGAAACTTCTCAAAAATAGAACTGTCTTCTAAAAAAGACTGCAACTGTATAAAAACAGCTTTTTCTAAAACTTTAGATGAAAAGGGCAAATGAGAAATGGGTCTAAAATTAGATAAAACTGAAGCGTCAAGGTGAGTTTTTTTTAAGAAGGGGCCTAACCACAGCATGTTTAAAGGCAGGTGGGACAAATCCTGAACTAAGGCAGGAATTAATAAAAACCAAAAGACCAGGTCCTACAGTATTAAAAACCCTTTTCAGTATTCCAGCTGGAACAACATCCAGTGAGCAATTTGTTGGCATTCAGAGACTTCACTATATCAGCAAGTGATGATAAAGAAACCAACTCAAACTGTTCAAACACAGCAGAGTAACCCGGGACAATAGACAAGCTTCCATTAAAACTGTTATTAATAGCTCGTCTGACAGAGTCCACTTTATCAACAAAAAAGTGAAGAAAAGTCTCACATGTTGTGAACGAATCGTCTGTCACAGTTTTGAGTGCATGGGTTTATAAAAGAGTTATTTGTGTTAAATAGCACTCTAGGACAGTAACTGCTGCTGGAAATAATATCAGAGAGATACTGAAATTTTGCCTTTTGCACAGTCCTCTGGTAATCGGCAAGACAATCCCTAAAAAGTCCCAGAGACGCATGTAATTTGTCCTTTTTCCATCTCCGTTCAGCCTGCCTGACCCGTTGTCTAATGGCACGGGTAGTGTCGTTTAGCCAGGGATCTGTTTTTGGTTTAGCCGATTTTGACATGTTCTGGACCCAGGAGACAGACACTGACACGAGTAGATATAGACAATTATTCTTTTATTGTAAAGTGAGAGAGTGTAGTGCGTGTGTGAGTGCAAGTATAGAAGTTTGGTCACTGGAACTGAGCAGTCCGGATGGTGACCTGGCAACCCTGTAACACACAAGCAGAAACAATTACAGCTGTTCAGCACTAGCGAGTAATTGTGGATGGTGAGGCTTACTTGGGCGTTCCACAGGTAACGTTCTGCTGACTTCCAGCGGCCGTGCAGCGTGGTGGTGAATGTGCTCGTAGCTGTGGTGGTGAATGCACCTGTCGCTGTGATGATGATTGTTCTTGTAGCTGAGATGGTGGTGATACCAGTGACCGTGACGATGACAGCTCTTGTAGCTGTAACAATAACAGTTCCTGTAGTTGTGGTGTTAGACGTACCCGTAGCTGTGGTGGTAGCAAGGAGCTACGTGATAGAGGTGGCAACGCCCCGTCGGCTGGGGAAGTTGGTCCGCCGCCTGGGAGGTCCACCTGTGCACAGGGGTAAAGGCAAGGAGTAGAATAGCAGATAGTTTTCTTACGTGGCAGATCCTGATGAGACGTTCTTGGCTGAACTTGAGAACGAAGTTCTGGCTCATGCTCCGATGAGGAAGACAGACGACTCTGTGCCAGGCTGTCAGCAACACTGGCTTTTAACAGCCGCTGATTGGCACCTGTTGGTCTGTGCGCAGCTGGGACTGATGAGACAGATGACGGCCCAGGGGCCGCCATGACAGATTTACGCCAAAATGGGGCAATAGAGTCCAAGATCCCAGAGCAGGTGGTATGAGAGGAGGAAAGAATATTATCCGGATGGGAAGGGGAAACGAGTCCATTCAAGGCAAAAAACTGTGAATCCCTAAAAGCAGCAGAAAACTCCTCTGGCGTTGAAGAAGTGATGATGCGACGCCAGCATGATGGAGCCACAGGCTTACTGGGTGATGAAGGGGTCAACAATTCAAAAATAATGGGGAAATGATCTGCGATGACAGACTCAGAAATTTCTTTGAGAGAAATTGAGAGCCCAAAAGAGACAACAAGGTCCACAGTGTGACCAAGGCCCGGTGTGTTGGTTTGTCCGCTAAAATATTTAAATTAAATGTCGCCAACGGTCTTTTAAAATCAGATGCCAGCTGATCAAATGGACAACAGACATGAATATTAAAGTCCCCACAGATCATATTTTGGCACATCTGCCAAAAATTCAGAAAACTCATTAATGAAGTCCTTATTATATTTAGGAGGACGATAGACAACAGCAAATAAAACAGGACATGTGAGGTCCACCACAAATAGTTGCAGCTCAAAGCAGGAATAAGCATTTGTGGAGAGAAGGCGACATTTAAAACTATCGTTAAAAACAGAAGCCAGACCCCCACCCCGACCAGATGCTTGCGGGGAGCTGAAGAAAGAACAGCCGGAAAGGAGGAGCTCAGAGAAGGCGGCAGTCTCACCTAGTTTAATCCATGTTTCTGTCATCAGAAGAAAATCCAAGGAATGTGAAGTAAAAAAGTCATTTAGAATAAAAGTCTTATTTGCGATGGATCTGGTGTTAATCAGAACCATGTGAATCAAACACTGATCAGCCTGCTGGGAAGCACAACTGATCGGGTGAAGATTTTCCGGTTCGCAGCCCCTTCTGTGAATCCAAACAGGCCGGCGGCAGGGAAGTGGGTGTCCAGCCTCTGGGACAATCGGCGACAGCCATCGGTAGCGATAATCCATGGATTGACATACGTCAAAACCAATATGCTTCCAGGAGAGCTCAGTCAGCAGCTGACGAGGGGTGTGAGTTGAAGAAGAAGCCAGGTAAGCCCTCAGTCTGCATGACACGCTGCCTCTCCGACCTCGTCTTTTGCGGCGGCTGTTCCAAAACAGTCTGCTGGGTGCACATCTCAGATAGGATGGTATAGACGCCAACAGAGGTGGAGGAGGCTGACCATTAAATTCATAGATCGAGAATTTGACCACAGAATTGCGAATATTTAGAAGAGTGAGGCGATCATAAACCAGTAGGGATGACACGTTCTGAGCTAGAAACAAGAAGACAACTAAACACAAAAGACATAGCATAGGCAGATGTCGAGCCACACACAACGGCGCCATCTTGCCTTCTGCCATAGGCCGAATAGAGTGATAGACAATAGGACTGGCTACCTATGATGTAGGCATGATGTTCTATGATAAGATAAGCCTTTATTAGTCCCACAGTGGGGAAATTCCAGGATTGCAACAGCACAAGGATAGCAACACTCATGGGCTGCACAGTGGCGCAGTGGTTTAGCACCGTGGCAGCACAGTTTTACCCTCGGCCGGGGGATCGCGGGGATCATGAGATCGTGGGTTCGATTCCAGCCCCCGACCAACAGTGAGCTGTGTGGAGTTTGCATGTTCTCCCCGTGTTGCGTGGGTTTACTCCGGGATTTCTCCGGTTTCCTCCCGCATACCAAAAACATGTAGGTTTAGGGCGCTCGCGCACGCAGCGACCAGCAGCCGGTGGCTTGTCACCAGACTGCAAACCAAATCTACCTACGGGTACAAATAAGTAACAAAAAAAAAAAAAATAGCAATAATTTAGAAGATAAGAAAAATAAGAATAAGAGCAGTGAATATACATACATACACATAAATATATAAATATATATACAAAGTGCGGAGCATTGTAGCAAGATGGAATAAACAGCATAACCGTCTACTTAGTTATCCTACATAGTATGAATATGTACCCATATACTGTATATTGTCACCCTGATGATGCCTGCCTTGATGTCTTTATGATGTCATACAGACCCTATAATGTCCTATGATGTCTGGGCATCATAGGTCATCATGCCTAAAGCATAGGTAGCCAATCCTATTGTCTGTATGACAGCATCGCTTGGGGGTTTGAGTATCTCTTCTTTGGTGGGTGATGGTCTATATGACATCATAAAGACATCAAGGCAGGCATCGTGAGTGATGGTCTATATGACATCATATAGACAGCAAGGCAGGCATGACTCACATAGGAACATCATAGGACATCATGGTCTATATGATTTCGTAGACATTAAGGCAGACATCACTGTATATGACATCATAAAGACATCAAGGCAGGCATGATGTCCTATGATGCAGACATCATAGGAACATCATAGGCTGTCCTATGATGTCCTATGATCGTGACACACAGACACATAAACTGACACGAGATTTCTTGAATTTATAGAGTGATGATGATTAGAGTGAAGTTAATGACAGAACAAATGCACAACAGAGAAAACAAGAAAAGCACTCAGAGAGCGCATACCTCCACCAAGGTTCCTTCCGTCCATCATGGATCATCTCCAAAATGTAATGGGTTCTTTTGTAGGCCATGAGCCAGTTCTGGTGAAAATAACAACAACGTCTATCCAGTAATTCTGAAGGATTCTTGCTAACACACTGTGAGATGAGAAGATAAGATCCTTGGCAGAGGTATGCATTCTTTGATCTTCACCAAAATATGATTTGTTCTTCTGTAGGCCAAGAACCACCTCTGGTGAGAATTTCATCCAAATCCAATGAGTAATTTTTGTGTAATCCTACTGCACACATTCAATCAAGGTCACTGGGGGAGGTATGCACTCTCAGAGCATCACCAAAATTTAGTGGGTTCATCCTTGGCCCAATTGCTATGTCTGGTGGAATTTTCCTCAAAATCCATCCAGTAGTTTTTGCATAATCCTGCTAACGGACGGACGGACGGACGGACGGACGAAGAGACAAAATCACCCTGATTACATTACCTCCTTGGCTGAGGTAAAAAAATTAATTTGGCTTTTAGTGACACTATGTGGCCACTTTATGAACTACAGTCCCATTCTCTATAATAAATTCCTTCTACAGTGCCACATTTAAGATAAGATAAGCCTTTATTAGTCCCACAACGGGGAAATTCCAGGATTGCAACAGCACAGGGATAGCAACACTCAGAGCAACAATCAGAAGGCAAGAAAAAAAAAAAAAAAAAAAAAACAAGCAAGCAAGAGCAGCTAATAAACATATGTACGTATTACTATAAAATATATATATATACACACACACACAGACACACAGTGCAGAGCATTGTAGCTGGATGGAATAAATATATGAATATATGAACACACAGTGCAGAGCATTGTAGCTAGATGGAATAAATATGTAAATATATAAACACCCACATTTATAGGAATGTTTGTCAGACAATTGTCTTCCTCTTGGGCTTATAGATTGTTAATTATTTTATTCTTTAACTTAGCCACCTAGCCACAAAGTAAATAATCATGTCTTTTTCTTGTCATTCCACTTTAATCAACTCAACAGCGGGTAAACCAAAAGCTCAAATCCAAGCTGAAATAAAAGCCATTCCAGTAGGAGGCAATGTGACCCTGATTTGCTCCGTGAGTCCATCATCTGGGTGGAAATACTCCTGGTACAGACTTTTAGAGTCCTCTCGTCTTCTGACTGCACAAGATGCTGTTTTCCACGTAAATGGGAAAATCAGTGTCTCCCAGGGAGGACTCTACTGGTGCAAAGGAGGAAGAGGAAACCCTGTTTACTACTCTGAGGACAGTGATGCAGTCACTATTGACCAAAATGGTGAGTTTGTTTTAGTGGACGTTCCTGTAATAATCTAGCACTTCAAATGGGTTTGGAAAATATCTTGAGGATTTATGTATGGATGAAGACATTTTAATCACGCTATTCGCCTTTAATCACGATCAATCACATTAAAACAATCATGTTAATAGTGCACTTGCAATTATGGCAATTAATGGCGATTAAAATGCCCAACACTAATTCATATCAATTTTCGCTTTACCAGTTAGAAATCAATACTTTTTTTATTTTAAATGCTTGGTTATAATCTGAGTGGCAGAGTGACCAGTTAGTTTTTAGTCAAATTTAAAGGGGTCATTGACTAAAAAATGGTGTTTGTAGGTTTTAACCATCTGAAATGAGTCAACTGCTCACGTAATTATCAAAAAAAATTTCAACACAGTCAATTCTCTTAAAAAAAAAAAAAAAACAGCCTTTATCTCATTTTTCTCTCCCAAGAAGGGGCAGAAACATTTTTGACTCTTCCGGGTAAATCGTATATGTTGTGGGGAAGCCACTCAGTATGTTTCCATTCAGACAGGAATGGTCATGGGGGGTTTGTGTGTTGATGTGGGGGTCGGTGTGTTGATGCGAACAGTGACAAAGAGAATGGGAATTGCAAAGGCTTTCATGTTAATGCAGCACCACAGGTGACTGAGCAGGATGTATGCTATAAAAGGAGAGGTGCCTGCGACCTGTGAGTTTTTCTGATGCTTGTGATTCTGGGAATGTGAGAGAGAAATTAATAAAGGCTGCTTTGCTCTGGACCACTCTGCCTGATTATTCCTGTCTCCACACTGGTGACCCTTGGCGCACAATGGAACTCGAGGCGAACACCCCGGAGGTGACTCGGACTGGAGGTGCCGGCCTCCCAATCTGGTGCGCTCACTGGTAGCTGTGGTGACGCAGCGCCCGGTGGGTTCCCACCTGTGCAGTTCTGTCTCATCTGTGCCTGGCAGCACACTGGGTTGGACCAGGGAGATGGTAGAACCGGTGTTGATCAGGGCCCAGATCCAGGCTAAACTGTAGGTACATCCCTGGCGAGTGTCCAGTTCGGCTCACACGTGGTGACAGCTTATCGGGGAAAACATCTGTGGGAGGCGGCCTGTCCCCGACCGTGCCACCTCGTTCTAGTTTAACATTGGCGAGGGGTCGGTTTGTCATTGGGGTGGGTGCCGGGCAGTACCGTGCGATGTGTCCTGGCTCCCCGCAGCGGAAGCACCCTTCCTTGCGCCGCTGTGGCCGTCTTCTCCGTGGGCGCGCCGCCGTGGTCTGCCGCAGCTCCTCCTCCTCCTCCTCGCTCTCAGCCGTGGCCTGGAAGGCTCTCTGTCTCGGTGCCGATGCATCAGCTGTACAATCCATTAGCGGTTCCACCCGCTCCACTTCTGCCACAACCGTCTCCCAGCTGCTCACGGCGTTAATCCGGATGTGGCTCTGGAGCTGGGCTGGGCGGAGACCCTGGATGAAGTTCCGGAGGGCGAGCTTCTCTACTACATTTGGCTCAAAATCCGGGTAGCTGTGCCGTGTCCGCTGTATAGGCTCCAGGCTCTCCCGGCTGCCTCGCCGGCAGTTGTCCAGCTATTCCTCTGCGTGCTCAGCATTGGCTGCTCTCCCAAACCACCTCTGGAGCGCTCCTTGTAGCACTGGCCAGCTGCAGCGTTCCTTGGGCTGGAGATTGGACAGCGTGTGGAGAGCCCTTCCCTCCAGGGCCAGCACGACCTGCACGGCGGTCTCTCCGGGTGGCCAGCCGTTCAACGCAGCAGCCAGCTCAACCTGGACCAGGTAGTCGTCCAGCAGGGTTTCACCGTTAAAGCGGGGAACCTTGGCCCACTGCCGGATGGGTGGGACGGTCGCCTCTTGGTCGATCACCGCCCCTGGTCGCAGTGCAATCGCCGACCCGTCCTGCCTTGAAAAGGGCAGGGAGCGGGGCTGATCTGTTCTGCTCAGCCAGCCCTGCCTTGAGAAAGGCAGAAGGCGGGGGACGCTGGTCTCATCGGGTCCACTGCTCCGTTTATCCCGGCGAGCAATTCCGGGGGTTGGTGTATCAGCTCTGTCGTCCATTCCCAGCTGAGCGATAAATGGCTCCAGCTGCTGGATCTCTGCTCTGATCCTGGCTTCCATCTGCTCCATATCCCACTCCTGACACCAGTGTGACGTAGTGGGGGTTCACACAAGAAAGGAGAGATGACTGTGATGAAACAGGCTTTATTTAAACACACTCCCTCAACACAGACAGGAGGGGAGGTCATTCACACAGACCTCCGTCTCACTAAGGGTGACACAAACGCATGATCAGTCACTGCTCTGACTCTTCTTATAACACTGCTGTGTCATTATAACGCAGTTCAAGATGGCAGTCTGCAGCAGCAATAACGAGCAGTACATGGAGCGTTTAACTGTGTTGTGAGGGGTCATTTTGCCATCAGTTTTGACTGTAATGGCGACAAAAAAAAACTGGACACAAAAGCACTGTCTCACATGCGTCACCTACTCAAAGGGAAATACTTTGAACATGACCACGTATCTGCATCACCATCACACAGCTGTGTCACTATCCGGCAGCAGGACAGCAGAGCATGTAACAAACGCCGCCACTCAGAAAACAGTCAGCTGTGCACACTGTCCATCATATCTGCGCATTTAATTATTTATATCATATAATACACCTGGAATGCATGTATGGAAAAGTTTTTTGCTTAAAAGTTCAATAAACAAATAGCTTTAGAATTTAATAAATATATTTTCCCTCCTTACCTAACCCCAAAAAATAGAATACCAAAGAACAAAAGCATGAACAGAACCAAAAACTGTGATTAAAAAAAAAGCATATAGAACTGTGCACTACCTGAACCATTGCACTCATATAGACAACAAAAATAATCTGGCCCAGATCCACCCAGGACATTCATGAGTTCTTAAATGCATTTGGGCCAGTGTCCTTTTGCACAACTGGAAACTATATGCACACATCCATTTTAAAGATCTGGACAAGCACTGGACCACTCTGGACTTAATGAGAATTCCCTCGTGGTTATGTGGTGCAAGATCACATTCAGCCACTGGGCCAAGTCTGTTGTTGGGTCTGAAATTGGAGCATGTTGAACTATAACAGCTTAGGAAATTTGGATGGAAAGAACAATGTCCTCTATAAGTTATGAATAGTTTGGTTCTTGAGTCTAAATCAGTTTTTAAAAACCTTTTTTTGCTTGTCATATCATTAGGTTGGCTTTACTTTTATGGCTTTACTTGACCTTAACCGCCATTTGAAATACTATTTTCATGTTGTTGTTTTTTTGTTCAAATTCAATATTAGAACATCTCTACACAACTTGAAGAATGAAATGGCTCAGGATTTTTATCAATCTTTTAAACTATTTTTTGTTTTTCAGATGTGGCTCTTGCTGAAATACCTGTCGTTCATGGAAAAGTTGGTGGCATTGTGGAGCTTCTACCAAATGTATCAACTAAAAATGTCACCGACGCACGATGGAAATATGGAGATGCTACAGTGGCAGATACAGATGGCTTTTTTCCAGAGACTCAGTTTACTGGCAGATCAGAACTAGACCTGAAAAACTTTGCTTTAACAATAAGAGATTTAACTCTTGGAGATTCTGGTGACTTCCAGTTTATCTACGAGGTGAATGATGAACAACAGCCAACAATCTTTATCACTCTACAAGTTCATGGTAATATATTGTTCTGTTATGAATGCAGTCAAATTTGTGTTTATATGATGAAAACTTCTTGTAATTAAATATCTGGTTAATTCATATACATATTGAAAAGGTTCCAGGATACTGAGAGCCAAAAGAACTCAGCACTTAAGGTCTATACATGCTCTGCAAGATTAGAGAAATTTGTTCTCTCTCCCAGGGCTGCAAGAACAAAATGACATCCTTTTGTTCTTGCAGCTTGTTCTTGACACATCATCGTGGCAGAACTTTTTTCCTACATGGTGTCTACGAACTATTGTGTGACTGGTCAGAAATTTGAATTTCCCAGGAGTTCTGCCCTTGAGTTTCTGGTGAAATATGAAATGTCCTGGCCAGAAAGAACTTTGTTCTTGTTCTTGCCACCTCAAGATAAAGAAAAAAAATTGCTGTTCTTACAGAGTATGTAAGTATGTATGTCAATCTCTGCTTGTATTTCTGTGCTCTATTTGCCACCATTATTTGACTATGGCACCTAATATACAATAAATATGTCAGCAAGGCTAGTTATATGGGGTACACATATAAAACTGGCTAATCATCATACTCTACTTCAAAGTTGTGTCAGGACAGATCACATTAAGTTTGATATCCTGGACTGGCCTCATCTGCTGGACTGCATATACATTCCATCTGCAATCATGAGATCGCACATTCTCTCCTCCTGTCTTTCTCTGTTCCCTCATTAGAGCCCATAACACAGCAGCCTAGTCTGAAAGTCCTAAATGTATCCCAGGATGCCTTAAATCAATCATGTACTATTTGGCTGGAGTGCAAAGCAACTGGCAATGTGAGCTACAGCTGGACTGCGGGGAACAAAAGGCAAAGTGGCCCCTGGCTGGAGTACAGTATAAGCGGAATGGGCACAAAAATAAATGTCACCTGTACAGTTTCCAATCCTGTCAGTGAGGAGTCAATATTCAGACAAATGGGGTGTGATGACAGTTTTCACAAAAAAGATCCAAGTATGTGCAGAGATTTTTGAAACATGCATTTTGATTGTTTATACTGTTGTCTTCATTGAAAGAAAATAGCACAACTTCACACAAATTACTTAACTTTACTATTACATCTACAAGTAAAATTACAAACAACTGAAGAGAAATACAACCACACATTTCAGCTTTATATCTGTTTTTGCGGTGGGCATTTTAATTATGATTAATCCCCTTTAATCAGGATCAGTCACATTAAAACAATCGTGTTAATAGTGCACGTGCAATTATGGCAATTAATCACGATTAAAATGCCCAACACTAATTCATATTAATTTTCGATTTACCAGTTAAAAATCAATACATTTTTTTTTTAAATGGTTATAATCTGAGTGGCAGAGTGACCAGTTAGTTTTTAGTCAAATTTAAAGGGGTCATTGACTAAAAAATGGTGTTTGTAGGTTTTAACCATCTGAAATGAATCTACTGCTCACGTAATTATCAAAAATTTTCCAACACAGTCAATTCTCTTAAAAAAAAAAACAAAACAAAAAAAACAGCCTTTATCTCATTTTTCTCTCCCAAGAAGAGGCAGAAACATTTTTGACTCTTCTGGGTAAATCGTATATGTCAAGATTAGAAAAGGCAAACCCGCCACTCTTTGAGACCCGCCCACTGCTCTATTATTGGCCTGCCTAGCTGTCTGTCATGTAGATGGAAGTGCTGACTAAAGGTAGCCTATTAGCCCATGAGCTAACACTGATAGTAGGAGCCTCGCACCAAGCGTCTCTACAAGTTCATGGTATAACTCAGTTTACCCAAACAGGTATTTTCACATATTCATACTTATGACTGCTCACTCACTCACCTTCTTTCTCTTTATTGTCTTATTAGAGCCCATAACCATAAAGCCTACAATGAGTATACTCAATTTCACAAGGATTATCTCAAATGAATTCTGCACAGTTCTGCTTGAATGCAGTTCAGCGTCTGACAATGTCAATTACATCTGGACTGTGGGAACCCAAAGTCTAGCTGGTTCCAGGCTGCAGTACATCATCAACGAAGAAGCTGGTTTCACCTGCACAGTTTACAATCCTGTCAGTGAGAAGTCTGCATTCAAAATCATTACCTGCAGAAATGAAGACTTGCACTCAGGTTTGTACAGAGAAGTCAATGCAAATTTCACTGCTGAGGATTTTTTTTCTCTATTTTTCATGTTATTATTGATCACTGATAAGCAGATGTGGCTGTTAAATATATCAATATATCAATTTGCTCTGTCATGTAATGTGTGTGATCTAGTTGACTAGATCAGTGTTTTTCAACCTTCTTTGAGCCAAGGAACCCTTTTTACGATGAAAACAATCCCACCGACCAGAAATGTTACTAAATGACACATTGCAGCCTATTACAACCTAGGTAATGACAATTTAGTCTTGTAATGAGTTTATACTCACTCAGTGAGAAACCTGGGCCTGTTTAGATGAACACAAACCTGCTCCATCACTTCAGACACTCATTCATTTTTCCCACTGAAGTTCTCCTTAGTGAAGATACTCTGACATGACCCCAAAAATATTTCTTCTCCTGCTGTTTGTTTTTGTGGTAACTCTTTGCAAAATAGGAAATCTTCTCTGATGGGGTCACTATCCACAAAACGCACATTGGCCAAGAGTTGTGAGTGTTCACTTAGATTCATCAAGTTTCAATGCAAATTTCCTGTTGATGTGTATCTTTTCCAAAACAATCTTCTTCATTATCTGCAGACATGTTATGGCTGTGTTGTTAGACATGTATATGTTGGACACTGCATTTGTGATTTAACCTCACGATGAAGGAGAGCCACAGAGCTGCAGTCCCCTGCGGTGCGGAGCCGCAGAGCCTGGACCCCCTGCGGAGGACAGGGGACAGAAGACTTCCTGACCGCTGAGGCTCGAGAGGAGAGAAGGGGGAGTTATGTAAATAAAAGGTTATTGAATGTGAATAAAGGGATTTTGGTAGAGATGTGTGATTTCCCCTGCGAGGGAAATGGTTTGATGTGAGAATGTTTAAAAGGGAGAACTTTGGTGTGTTCACCCTCTTTGTTCGCTGCTCAGGAATGAGAGCAGACAGTGGGATGATTACTTGAAATAAACTGGAATTAAATGCAATTCGGTTTCGTTATTCAAGTCTCCCCACATTGGTGACTGACGACGTTGAGAATGAACGAAGAAGTTCTCAGGGTCCCGGACTCACAGCGCTCAGAGCTGGCGAGCGCAGTGGCCGTTAAGCTGCCTGATTTCTGGCAGGATAACCCACGGTCGTGGTTTCTGCAAGCAGAGTCGCAGTTCGCGCTCGCAGGAGTAACGGTGGATGACACTAAGTTCCACCATGTCATCGCTAAACTGGACAACAGCACAGCTCGGTGCGTGCAGAGCTTGGTGGAGCAGCCACCCGCGACCGACAGGTACGGCAAGCTGAAATCCACCCTCATCAAGTTTTTCACCCCCTCGGCCGAAGTGAGGGCGAGGAGGATCCTGTCTTTGCTAGACCAAGGAGGACACAGGCCGAGCGCCCTGATGGAGGAGATGATACAGCTGAGAGGGTTGGACAACGATGATTTCATTTTTCAGTTCATCTTCCTCTCCAACCTCCCGACGCATGCGAGAAGCACGCTGGCCGGCAAAAAGTGTCACACCCTGGAGGAGTTCCGGGAGCTGGCCCAGGAAGCAGATGGGATCCTGGACGCCTGCGGCGGGCAAGCAACCACAGCGGCGACCCGAGACAACGGGGAGCCAGAGGCGGCAGACCCAGACCGGCCGACGACGGCGGCAGCACAGCCGCGACGAGGTGGAGCCAATGGTCCGGCGGCAGAGGCGCGAACACGACACAGCGGAGGAGAAGATCTCTGCTTTTACCATCGGAGGTTCGCAGAGAAGGCACGCAGGTGTGTGCCGCCCTGCAACTTCAGGAGTTCGGGAAACGGCAAGACCGGGGGTCGCTAGCAGCTTCGACCCTCGGAGAACGCAGCAAGCTGCTCTACATCACGGATGCGCGCTCCGGACGAGAGTTCCTCATCGACACCGGAGCACAAGTGAGCTTCATCACCCCAACATACGCGGACCGGGTGGCTGGACCCCACGGTAGCGGAGCTACGGCGGCAAATGGCTCGAACATCAACACCTACGGGAGAAGGACCTTGCCTTTGTGCTTACATGGCCGCACATATGAATGGACTTTTGTAATAGCGGCGGTGAGTTTCAACATGTTGGGCGCGGATTTTTTGTGTTCACACAATCTGTTAGTTGATCTTGCTAATAGACGGCTGGTAAATGCACTCTCTTTTTACTCTCTCCCCTGTTCAGCTCGAGTGTCCCCGCCACCAGTACAGACCCACGTCGCTACAGCAGGTGGTAAGTTTCACACACTCCTCACCCAATTTCCAGCGCTCACTGTGCCCACTTTTTCAGCGACGGTCGCGAAGCACGGGGTGAAACACTTTATCCCCACATCTGGTCCTCCCGTGTTTGCAAAAGCTCGGCGCTTGGATGCAGTTAAGCTCGCCATTGCCCGCGAGGAGTTCGCCAGCCTGGAGAGGCTAGGCATCGTTCGTAGGTCGAAGAGCCCGTGGGCTTCGCCGCTGCACATGGTACCGAAAGCCGATGGCTCCTGGAGACCGTGCGGGGATTACCACAGGCTAAACAACGCTACGGCGCACGATCGTTATCCCATTCCGCACATTCAGGATTTTTCGGTGCACCTGGCGGGGGCGCGCATTTTTTCAAAGATTGATCTGGTTCGCGGCTATCACCAAGTCCCAGTCCAACCGGAGGACATTCCTAAAACAGCGGTAATAACCCCGTTCGGACTTTTCGAATTTTTACGCATGCCGTTTGGTCTCAAAGGGGCGGCGCAAACATTTCAGCGGATGATGGATGCCTTGTTACGCGATCTCCCTTTCGTGTTTGTGTACCTCGACGACATTTTGGTCGCGAGTACTTAAGAGGACGAACACGAAACGCACCTCACAGCAGTTTTTAGGAGGCTGGGAGAGCACGGCTTAATAGTTAACCCAGCCAAGTGCCAGTTCGGCATCGAGCGGATCGATTTTTTGGGTCACCGCGTCTCCCCGGAGGGAGCGGTTCCGTTACCAGATAAAGTACGCGCGGTAGCGGATTTTCCCCGTCCACAAACGGTCAAATCACTACAGGAATTCTTGGGGATGGTGAATTTTTATAACCGATTCCTGCCCCACGCAGCTCAAATCATGCAACCGTTATATGCCGCGCTCAAAAAACAAAAACCGACCCAGGCGGTCGAATGGTCCCTGGAGCGGGAGCGCGCGTTCACAGAGGTTAAAAAAGCCTTGGCTGACGCTGCGCTCCTGGCCCACCCAGACCCTGCAGCACGTATCGCGCTGACGACAGACGCTTCAGATTTAGTGATAGGGGCCGTTATTGAGCAACAGGTAGCCGGAGTTTGGCAGCCTTTGGCTTTCTTTAGCAAATCTTTAAGCGCGGCTGAACGAAAATACAGCGCGTTCGACAGAGAACTGTTGGCGCTGCATTTGGCTATTCGTTATTTCCAGTTCTGGCTGGAAGGACGGTGCTTCACCGCTTATGTGGACCACAAGCCGCTCACATACGCCATGGCCAAAATTTCAGACCCGTGGTCCGGCAGGCAGCAGAGGCAGCTGGCCGCAATCTTGGAATTTACCACTGACATTAGGCACGTTGCGGGCAAATTCAATGTAGTGGCAGATTGTCTCTCGCGCGCGTTCACGACTCCAACACGCGCAGAGGCAGAACGGGCCACCGTGACCGCGCCGCAGGAGAGCGGCACGGTGGCGCGCGCAGCCCCGGTGCACGTGGGTATAGATTACGCAGCCATGGCAACGGACCAGGGGGCGGACGCAGACGTGCGCGCGCTCCAGTCTGGACCAACAGGGTTAAGGCTGGAGAGCAAGTGTTTACAAATCGGTATGCCCCCCCTGATCTGCGACATGTCGACGGGGCGCCCGCGTCCGGTGGTTCCGGCCACGTGGCGCCGCCGTGTTTTTGACTCGGTCCACTCACTGGCGCACCCGGGGGTGCGCGCGTCGGTGAAACTAGTGGCGGAAAAGTTTGTTTGGCCGTGCCTGCGCAAGCACGTGAAGGAATGGGCAAAAACCTGCATTTCCTGTCAACGGGCCAAAATTCACAAGCACACAAGAGCCCCGTTAGAACCGTTCCGCATTCCGGCCAGAAGGTTCGACCATGTGCACGTCGACCTTGTGGGCCCCCTACCGGCATCGCAGGGGTTCACGCATCTTTTGACAATGGTGGACCGCACCACACGTTGGCCGGAAGTGGTCCCACTTGCGACGACCACGGCCGCGGAGGTGGCTCGCGTTTTTTTAACGGCTTGGGTGGCGCGCTTCGGGGTTCCGTCGGACATTACGTCCGATAGAGGACCGCAATTCATCTCTGAGCTGTGGTCAGCGATGGCCAACGGCTTAGGAGCCAAAATTCACCGCACTACGGCTTACCACCCTCAGGCTAATGGTTTATGCGAGCATTTTCATAGGTCTTTGAAGGCAGCACTCAGAGCGTCGCTCACGGATGCAGATTGGGTAAATAAACTGCCATGGGTTTTATTAGGGTTGCGTTCTGCGCCTAAAGAGGACTTAGACGCCTCCCCAGCGGAGCTGGTATTCGCACAAACTCTGAGGCTGCCAGGCGAGTTTTTACCAGAGCACCCAGAGCCCCCACCTCTCTCTGCTCTGAGACCGTTAGTTGGCACGGGAGCAGACACGCTCCCGGGTCCGGTTCATCACGCTTTTCCACGAGTTTTCGTCCCCAAGGCTTTGAAAAATGCCGACTTCGTTTTTGTCAGGCGCGAAGCCCTAAAAGCAACGCTCAAACCACCTTACGAAGGGCCATTTCGAGTGCTGGAGGCAGGTGATAAGCAATTTGTGCTAGATTTTGGAGACAGAAGAGAGACAGTCAGTATTGACAGACTAAAACCTGCTTTTGTCATGAAGGACGTGTCTGTACCGGTCGCAGTGGCGCCTCGACGAGGCAGGCCCCCGCAAAGGGCAAATAATCACTCTCTTCCTCAGTCAACAGAGCCGAAGCAGAAAGGCGCCGCAGGCAAGGCGGGGCCAACTCACAGCAGATTCGGCAGACGGCTGAAGCCCAAGCGGCGCACAGACTGAATGTTGGTGTTGATTATTCAGTAGTGAGTAAGGTGTTATTAAATTTTAGGAAATAGTCTGTTCTTCATCGTTTGGGGGGGTTATATGGCTGTGTTGTTAGACATGTATATGTTGGACACTGCATATGTGATTTAACCTCACGATGAAGGAGAGCCACAGAGCTGCAGTCCCCTGCGGTGCGGAGCCGCAGAGCCTGGACCCCCTGCGGAGGACAGGGGACAGAAGACTTCCTGACCGCTGAGGCTCGAGAGGAGAGAAGGGGGAGTTATGTAAATAAAAGGTTATTGAATGTGAATAAAGGGATTTTGGTAGAGATGTGTGATTTCCCCTGCGAGGGAAATGGTTTGATGTGAGAATGTTTAAAAGGGAGAACTTTGGTGTGTTCACCCTCTTTGTTCGCTGCTCAGGAATGAGAGCAGACAGTGGGATGATTACTTGAAATAAACTGGAATTAAATGCAATTCGGTTTCGTTATTCAAGTCTCCCCACACGTCATCAATAAGTCAGGTAATTGTGTTATCTTAGAGAGCGACTTTAGCTACTTCTTTAGCTGCATCAGGGCTGATCATCTCATTCACAATAGCTTTGCAGGCAGGGAGTCTCTGCCACAGTGTGAAGCTTTTTTGTCTTGGCTCAACGTTTGCCTACTCAGTAGCTACTAGCTTTGACAGCTTTCTCGGACACCTTTGGGTTTTTTTTCTATCAAAGCTACCGGTTTGTCAGTGTGCTCAAGGAGACACACAAAATAGTCTGTGCTCTTATCTTGAAGTTCATTTTGAAATAATGTTTAGGCTTGCACGGGACCATGCCGCTGTTTGATAGATTTTCCCCACAGACCAAGCATAATGGACTCAGGTCGTTGGGATCCCCGGTGGGAGTAAATCCAAAGGAAAAATAACTTTAACTGTGCTGCCTGTCAAAGAGGCCATTGACACAGATTGGCAGCTGCGTTTCTGTCAGTCTGCCCCAGGGCAGCTGTGGCTACAGCAGTAGCTTACCACCGCCATTGTCTGTCTGTGGAGTGAATGAATAATAGACTCATTGTAAAGCGCTTTGGGTATCTTGAAAGGCACTATATACGTAAATGCAATCCATTATTATTATTATTATTATTATTTGCCATCTTAGCTTGACAGCAGCTCAGTCCTTCACCTGGGTCAAAATTTCATCCAGGGTGCAGTTCAAAGACTGAATCTTTCCTTCAAATATTTATCCATCGCTGTGTTTCATCTCGTCACTGCGGCCTCTAGCATGTCTTAACAAGGTCATTAACCTCCGTAAAACACACAAAGAAGAAAAAGAAGACGGCAGCAATGGGAAGATATCAAGAACATTTAGGGATTTTTTTAAAAAAGACTAAAATCCAAATAAAGTCATTTCCATCCATTAGCGTTAATAAAGAAAAGATACAGTCACTGTTCATTCAGTAAAAATAAACTGGGACGAGAAAATAAATAACTGCATAAAAACAGGAGGAAATCGGACTGAGTAAATTTGACTCATTTTTCCTCTGTAAAGTGGCTTTTAAGGAGGCAATGACCTCAACAGTTTTTATCCTTTCAGACAAAACAAGGTAATTTTAGTTGACTGTTCCAAAGTCAGTTCCTTGCACCCAAAAATGACATGGTGAAAGTCTGGATGTGGCTGATCTTGATCGTTGAAGTTTAATTCCTCTCTGGAGGGTGACGGCAATAAAAACAACGGTCTTCAGGCATCAGCATCAGTAAAAACCAAACTTCTGTTTGAGTCTGTTTGTTCACCTGCTGTCATGGAAGAACCACTACAGGCACCCATGAACAACAATGGAACATCATTTGCTTTTTTTTGTGGGGGGGGGGGGGGGAGCAATGAAGGAGTAAAATTACACAACTTCCTGAAGACCCCAGAGCATTTTTTCAACGACCCCTAGGGGTCGTAGGAGCCCTGGTTGAAAAGCAAAGGATTAGATAAAATGATGTCTTAGATATAAACTGTACTGCAAGATTCCACGCAGCACACCTCACTCTTCATAGGTCATGCCTTTGTAATTTTAAGTAGCAGAACTTTCCCCATCTCACCCTGTATATATTGGTGTCTGCTGTTCAAACGCCTACACCACCTCAACATCTGCCTATAAGCAGAGATATTAATACATATGACAGGTGACTGGAGTGAAACAACAGAAATATACACATTCTCTTGTGCTTATGTCAGGAAACGTAATTAATAAACTTTTATGATTCTAGATCACATATCTTCTGTTGTTTTGATTGTTGGGCTTATTGTTGGAGTTCTGATCATTGGACTCCTGATCATTCTGCTTCACTGCTGGAAGTTAAAGGGTGAGATGTTTCTATTTTCTTAGCTACACAAAAGTAAAACTTAATATTCAAAGTGGTTTGAACAGAAAATTAACATTTGTCTTTTCCACAGATCTCTGCTGTAACAGGTTGGTATAACACACTTTAAGCGGTTATCGTAGTCTTTGGTTATGGTGACCTTTTCTTTGCTAACACACATTTAATGGTTTCAGGGGTGCACAGCCTGAAACAGTCCATCAGGGTGAAACTCAACTGCAGGTGTACTCCTCTCTTCAGTACGGTCAGTCTTTAAGTTGCCTGTTTGATTTCTGCTCTTTAACAGATGGTGTTTGGAGTACATTTAAAGAAAGGGAAATATTTGATCACTATTTTTCTTAACTGTCACTGACTTGTAGGCGATCAGAATGTCTATGAAACATTGAGCGGCAATGAAGAAGCTCAACAAGGTATGCAGTGTACAAAAGTGGGGCACAAACAGTTAATCTTGTACCGCACAGCTTAGAAAATCTTTCTGCACAGATATTTGATGTAAATGTGGAATTTGTTTAAATCTGTTTAAAGCTCTTGAACAAATTAAGTTATCCAATCACTGACAACCTTTCTTATTTCAGGTTGCCAGTGAGAGAAATTCAGAAATATATTATCAGTACAACGGAAAGGCCAAGGAGAGTGAGAGGACCGTTGCTACAGATTGTAATATAGGTTTCCTCCTGATCTTCTGTCTTTATTAGCTCTTTGTGGTTAAAAAAAAAAGTTTGTACTAGCATGCACAATTTGGTATGCTGCACTTCTTCAGTGTGTATAAATAAACTGCACAAGTTCTCAAATTGCTGTGATGGAACATGTCATGTTAAGAGGAAGTGTCAGAGAGCTTGGTAACCACTAATGCTGGTCAGTGGCTTTCTGGTGCATTTGTTCTCTAGCTGTGTCTTTTCTGCGGCATGCTGTCACATGTATATGATGTTTAACATGATTTTTAAGTCCGATCATAGCAACGACAGAGTGATGCCACCAAAAGAAGCTCTGTATTATATGATCTTATCAATCTATAAATGCATGGAATCTGTGTGTGTGTGTGTGTGTGTGTGCATATCAATCTGTGTGTCTGTTCCACGCATATCTCTTGACAGACTGACCTAAGATTTTATACATGTTTTGCTGAGGTTACGAGGGTGTGCATCCCCGAGTTTGGAGGTGTTCGGAAAAAAATATGCAATTTTTATCAATAAAAGTTTTCACTTCTACCACTGTTCTTGTTTTAATAATTTGTAACATGCAGTGTTGTACATCTATTTTTCTTTCTTATTGTACTATTGGTTCCTGGCCGATCATCAGTGAAAGAGAAAAGCAAAGAAAATGTCTGGTGTCTGATTACAGTCTAGGCCTTGTGTAATGCAGCATTACAGCTTATGATTCTGGTGGTAAAACGCAAAAGTAACATAATGAGACGTGTTTGTTTACTGCAGGTCCTCCTCAATCATCTCCCTATATTCCAGCTGCATTTTTTGTCACTATTAATTAATGACATAAGTTTGCAAAAATAAAACCTTAAGAAAAGTTTGATGGGAAAACCCCACATTTTTTTTTCAATGGCTTATGTATATGCATTATAATTTGTCTTTTCATGTCAGCTTTATATTACTAATATATCTAAAGTGAAATACTGTATTTTATCATGCCCGCATGTCATCATTTTTAGCTATTTTAGCTACATGATGATGCACTGTGATTGTCACCTCAGTTTTTTTGCTTGGTGGTGTGTGGTTCTCAAGTGCCACTGCAATGGCGAGCCTAACTCACCCCCCCCCCCCCCCCACATGGGACCTTACTTTGGAAGAAATCTCCATTGGAGTGAATGGCAAGAGAGAAATTATGTTTTGATCCCAAATTAATTTTTCCACGAGTTGCACATATGATGTTTGTCAATTTAAAATATATTTTCTCCATAAAAATGCTGCAGATTGTTGTCTAGCTGTTAAAGTGTGAGGCTGTGAAAATACATCAAATGAAAACCTACAAACTCAACTTCAAATAAGTTACATCATCGTTTTCAAAGAGCGCCCAGGGGGAAGTAACGAACAGTCCTGTGGATCAGCTGCAGCTCTCAAAATACAGTACAATACATTTGTTGTTTTTTTCCCTCTTCAGATGCTTCTTTCTTCAGTCAGAAAAAAAAGAGGTGAGCTCTGAGTCAGGCATCATGAACAAAGTTTGAATTTTACATTTATCTCCTTCACAATGTATGACTGCATGCTTTTTTCCATTCTGAGTGTCTATATTCTGTTCATTTTCTATGTAAACCAGCGTTTAATGTGAGTGTTTTTTGTCGCTGCGCTCATGGTGCTGATTGTTGAAAAAAGTTCAGCTCTGCAGCGCTCATCAGTGGCACGCCTCTCTCGTCAGCCAATTAGAATCAGGCTGTCCATGTCCAATATTTAATAGCTAAAATTTGGAGTGATGCATGTGTTTTGATGTGATTTAGTGCAGTTAATAGAAACCTTAAGGGCAAGCTTTGAATCCTTGATGGCAAGTTTTGAGAGGCAGGTCAAGGAGCTGGAATGGTGCAGGCCGGAGATCTTTTAAGAGTACATGTGAAGAACCTGGGAAACAGGTTTAGAGCTTTCTTACACACTCGGTGGACACACAGTCTAAACGAAGTAGCCAGACAACTTCTGCAGTGTAATACCCAATATGGCAGCATAAACAAAGTCATGTGAGTGGTGACGTCATATGCATGAGGTCTATACGACAAGCTACAACTTTATTTACATGGGAAATTATGTTTAAACTGTCAGAACATGGGCTGTGCCCATGTCCACCCTTGGTTTCAAGTTTGTGCTTTTTGTTGTGACCGGGACATGGGCTCAGCCCAAGTCTTCGCTTTGAGTTAGTTTTATGAGATTCTGTGTTTTGTTTTATTAGTGTCATGGTTCTGTTCTTGCTTTATACTTCAAAGAGGCCGGCCTCTGAAGGTGGTCTGTACAGCCTTCAGGTGGTAATGATGTGGTCAGCAGTCTGCTCAGGGTCCCCACACTCACATGCTGCACTGTTTGCCAGGCCCCACTTCTTTATGGTTGATTTGAAACAGCTGACACACGTACATAGGTGATTCAGCAGACTCCACTGACGACGAATAAGACCCATTACCTTCTAAGCCATCCCCAGGTTCCAAGATGTAGTGTTGAATACATGAGGGCCCAAACGACTCCCACTCCTGCTTCCAGGATGCTTTCTCAGGGATGGAGCAGAACAGCTCTTGTGCTGCCCTGTTGTAGGGGTGGCAGGACTTGAGTCTGCTTGGGGACACAGCTGTTGTTATGGTATTGTGCAGGATATGTCAGTCATGTTTCTGGGCTTTCCTTGCTAGGGCAAGGGTAGCAACCTTCCGTCTGAGGCCAGGTGGGGCGATTCCTGAGAGGACTGACAAGAAGGAGACAGGGGTGGATCTTAGGCAGCCTGTTATGGTCTTGAGTGCGTTGCTGATGGCAGCATCTACCTTTTTGACGTATGGGCTTCTACACCATGTTGGGGCTCAGTATTCAGCTGCTGAGAAGACAAGCGCTTGAGTGGAGATTCGTAGAGTTGTTTGAGTAATTATTCCTGCTTTATTTAAGGGATGCCACTCCTCATGTCGGCAGGGAGTCCTACGTCATAATTTGTGTGAACCAACATGTTTTTGTCTACATTGCCTCATTACCCTAGCCTGTGTGGTTTTTGCCTGCCTTGCCAAGTTGTTGCTTTTGTTTCAACCCACGGAGTTATTTTCTGTTCATTAATAAATCATGTCAATACCTCGCACAGCATGTGAGTCCAGTTTTCTGCACCACCGGGGCTCAAACCGTGACAGTAACTTGACAAACATCATATATGCAACTCATGTCAAAATGTATTCAGGATGGTAAAGTCATTTCTGCTTTTGCATACACTTCAATACAGAATTTTTCTGAAGTTTTGTCTCCTATGAGGAAGTAGAGGGGGCGTGGCTTAGGCTCTCCATGCTGCTGCATCAGTGAGAACATGCATTCAACCTTAAAGGTCCCCTATAGTGCATTTTTCAGTGATTATCCTCAAGTTTTGACATCCTCAAGGACATACAGAACAGATTTATTTTTAAAGGCCAAATGTCACGTAACAGGGTACTTTAAATATCTTGAAACTAGATATAAAAGGGAACCGATCCGTTCAGGTCTTGGTGCATATGCTTCAGTAACAACAGAATATTCGTTAATTTAAAACTGCCGCGCTTGGCCTGACACGGCCCCTGGAATCGCCTGGGGAAGAAGGCGGAAGTGACGAAATCGATTGTACCCTAGTTTGATGCTTGGGGTATTTCAATTGATTGTTTATATGGAGACTGGAAGGTTGAAGTGAGCAACAAGAAAGAAAAAATTGGATATTTCACCCATACCTTAAAACGGGACTATCAGGGACAGCTGGGTAATAAGGGACACTTCTCTGGGAAATGTTTTCATACCTGTCAAGTGAGACGTTTTCGCCGTACTTCAACACCGTAAAAAGCGGCTATAAGGGACGACGGAGCAACAAGGGACACCTCTCTGGGAAATGCCCCAAATGCAACTCGTGTTGTTATTGTCAAATATTTTAAGGATTCATGGATATTTGACAATAACAACACAACTCAGCGTCCAGTGCAAAATTAAAAAAAAAAGCAGAATTCTGTATTTGTAAGGCGATCTCTCTATTCCGCAACCACTGCACAGCTGAACGTGTTAAACCATTGTCCTAATGACTTCTCATTGTAGTGAGAATAGCTCACGCTAAGCGATCTGCCCGCCCCGACAATCAGACTAATGATTGACTCCACACTTCTTATTGTAGTGATAATAGCTCCCGCTGAGCCATCTGCCAGCACCAGCTGTGGGGGATCACACACAGGACGTGCTCCTCAACACACTCAATTTTTTTTCCCGTATATTTTTCTTTTGGGCGTACAGAAATGGCAATACGCCCGTTTTTGCTAAAATTGCATTTTTCCCGTATTTTCCTTAAAATATTTGACAATAACAACACGAACTACATTTAAAACATTTCCCAGAAAAGTGTCCCCCACCACTCCGCCGTCCCCCACAGCTGCGCTTGGCACCAAAATACGGCGAAAACGTCTCACTTGACAGGTATGCGCCTCCATTTTCATATTGATCTGGTCAATTTTTTGACAGCAGCGGCTCTCCTCCACTGTAATAATAATGGCTTCCGAAAAATCAATATTTATGGGGCGCCCTGGACAGACCCCCTTCGGCTTCGCAATTCTGGAGGCGATTAATGTCCAGTTCAATGACATTTTCCACTGGTTCTGCTCTCTGGTCATCGTTGGAACTGTTGTCATCAGACAAAGCATCTGATTCCGTCTCGGACGGCTCGAACCTGTAAGGTTCTATGCCTCTGTCACTGTCTGAACCACTGACAAAAAAAAAGACAAAAAAAAAGACAAAACTAAACTAATTTGTTCACAATCGCTGTCACTTTCCGTCATGATTGTCCAATGTTGATAAGTGTGAATGTGGATAGGCAGGGCAGCCAGGGTACAACTGGTGATGTCAAAAACATGGGCGTGGTCTGGACTGGCTGTCACAAGCCAGCAAGCAAGGTGGGGCCTTCACCTGGTGTATTTTGTGCAATTATGTAAATACAGGTGGGTGATATGGTCTCCGGTATGAATATTTGGTTTAAGCTATGTGTATTTTATCTAAATTCGTTGTCATTTAGAAAAAAAAATTACGTGACATTTGGCCTTTAAGGACCAAAAACCACTTCTGTGTTGTCTTACAGCTTATCAGAGAACTTGTCTGTAAAATTCTGCCTGAAAGAGTTGATTGTCAGCCTGCTTTGACCTTAACCCTGACAGCCTATGCTGTCTGGTAAAAGCATTTTGAACTGATCAACATCAAATAAGGAGATAGTCATAAAACCCAGGAAGTACAAACTGCTCATTTCTTTAAGAGTTTAACTAAATAAACATTAGTTAATTAACATAGTTTGTACATCATTGTGAAGTGATTACTTTGATATTTTACACATGTGACCAGTGTATGCATCTTACAAGAATAAAATCCACAAAAACACAATTTTGAAGTTAATGGGACCTTTAATGTCTGATTTTTAACAATGTAACATCAGTAGAAAAGATTGCTTTCAAGATGTTGGTCAATCAATAACAATTTATATCCCACAATAACTGCAGATCATATTTAAAGTGAAATTTGGAAGTATTGAATAACTATGCACTTGTGAAAGTCTTGAAATAAGCTGAGGATGTGTCTGTTCTGTCTTGGTTGTGTTCCTGTATCAAATCACTGGTCAGCCCAGTTTTTCCTGGTAAAGTATTGGTTCTTGTTTCTAATCCATCCATCCATCTATCTATCCATCCATCCATCCATCTTCTTCTGCTTAATCCTTTTTGGGTTGCGGGGGGGGGGGGGGGGGCTGGAGCCTATCCCAGCATCTTTGGGCGAGAGGCAGGGTACACCCTGGACAGATCACCAGTGTATCGCGTATGTTCTTGTTTCTAATACTCACCAAATTAGATCACATTTTTTCTGAGTGATTCAGAAGTCTTACCAATGTACCAGATGTTACTTAATTATACTTCATGTAGACTTTTCAGGGAATTAGGTCTTAAATAGAAATGATATAACAGGAGAGAAGATGGCTGTCTGATCAGTGAGAAAATGACAATACATTTCACAACTTTTTTTTGGGGGGGGGGGGGATTTCCAAATTTCTTCATTCTTTGAAGTTAGAATACATTTTGCCATGCTCCTTTACAGTGGTGTGAAAAAGTGTTTGCCCCCTTCCTGATTTCTCTTTTTTTTTGCATGTTTGTCAATCTTAAATGTTTCAGATCACCAAACAAATTTAAATATTCGACAAAGATAACACAAGTAAACACAAAATGCAGTTTTTAAATGAAGATGTTTATTAGTAAGGGTAAAAAAAAATCCAAACCTAGATGGCCCTGTGTGAAAAAGTGACCCCTCCCCCCTTCCCATTAAAACATAAATTAACTGTGGTTTATCATATCTTTGGAAAGCTGAGTTCAATTTCTCTAGCCACACCCAAACCTGATAACTGCCACACCTGTTCTTAATCAAGAAATCACTTAAATAGGACCTGCATCACAAAGTGAAGTAGACCAAGACATCCTCAAAACCTAAACATCGACTTCCGGTCTGGACACCATGGTGATAGCAGCTTAACGCTGAAGCTCCCAGACCCGATCCATGAAAATACCTTGAAAATCAGATTTAACGGATTTTTGGAAGAGTGAAAATCAAAAGACAAAGTCATTATGCCTTAAGGAAAACAGAAGAGATCGACATTTACCAAGCCAAGACACGCATCGGCCAGAGAATCTGACCTGGAGGACATCCACTCGGAAGCGGAGGAGCTGAATGAAGCTAGCAACACGGTTAGCTTAAAAATGGTACTTCTAGAATTAAGAGAATTTCACCGAGAGTGTTGGGCCGAATTTCGTGAAATTAAAGACGAAATAAAAAGGACAAACAGCAGAGTGGACCAGGCTGAGGACCGAATCATGGAAGCAGAGGAAAGAATAAAAGGGCTGGAAGAAACCATGCTGGAACTACTCAAACGACAGTCAAGACTGGAGGCTAAGCTAACCGACCAAGAAGGAAGACTAAGAAGAGACAACATAAGAATTCATAGTCTGAAAGAAGGAGTCGAAGACGGTTTCACCACAATGGCTGCATGCGTGGAATCCATACTGAGAGAGAAGTTGGAAATTCCCCAATCCACCGACTTGAAGATAGAAAGGGCGCACCGTACATTAGCCTCAAGGCCGTCGGCGGAAGCGCCACCAAGATCAGTGGTGGTGAAGTTCTCCAACTCCAGAATAAAAGAAGAGGTTGTGAGACTGGCTTGGCAGAAAAAAGGATTTATGCATCAAGAGAGAAAAGTTTTTGTGGAGCACGACTACGCCCCAGAGGTCCTTAAAAAGCATCGGGAATACAACGACGCTAAAAAGGTACTACGAGAGAAGAAACTGCGCTTTCAAACTCCATTTCCGGCGAAGCTGTGGGTTTTTTACGGGGATGAGACGTGTCTCTACAACTTGGCGGAAGAAGCAACCCCGGATATGGTGAGAAGAGGGCTCCCGGTAATGGTGTATAAACCCGCAGCAGACCCAATCGAAAGAATCAAGACTCAAACGTGGTGCACACAGAGACCCTCAAAATCCACGAGCCAGCAGCGGGAAACCCAGCTCCAGGGCTATAAGGAAAAACTGAGCGTTTACAGGAGGGAATAACGATATTTTTAGTCAATCTGCGCATCCAACCCTCCTCCTACAAGGTAACAAACATTAAAGGAGATGCAGAATCAGCAAGTATCAAGTGGTAAAACATTTCATGGAACAGACATAATATTAGAAACAAATAAGACTTTAAAAAAAAAAACGAAACAAAAACTTGTTAAAATAGAAATGTGACAATGAACCACATGATCTCTCCACACTAACAAATACTGTATTAACATGACTGTTTGCTGTGATGGTGGTGGGAGGTTGCACACAATTTCATAGGGTATAGGCATAAAAAAATAAATAAATAAAAAATAAAATAAAATCATTACAAGTTCGAATTGGGATCTGAAATTCACGTTAAAAACACGGGACAACTTAAAGGGGTAAGAGAGGGCCCTCAACACGTAACAGAGTTTGAGGAATTTCCCTCAGAGCCCACACACCATCAAGGCTCTTCTAAGGTCACTAAAAAGACCTCAGCTCAGGAAGATCTTCTGTCAGTTTTTTGTTTTAAAGTTTTATATACTACGTTCTTAATGTTTTATATTTTCTTAATGTTCTTTCAGTTTCTGAGTAGCATGAAAGAGGGCCACCACACTGTTATACTAAATAAGACAACACAATGGAGAAACAGGGTGTAGCCAAAATAAACTCATATAATGTAAAAGGGATCCTGAATCCAGTTAAAAGATCCAAGATTCTAGGCAAAATGAAAAAAGACAAAGCAGGAATAATATTTTTACAGGAAACCCACCTAACAGACGTGGAGCACACTAAACTTAATAGACAAGGGTTTAAAATGATCTCTTTATCTTCATATAAGTCAGGGAGGAGGAGGGGGTAGCGACATTGGTCTCAATCAAAATTATATTTGAAAAAAAATCAGAACACAAAGATAAAGAAAGGAGATTCAGCATGGTACTTGGTCGGCTAGAGGGAGAAGATCACCCTGCTGAATGTATATGCACCTCCAGGGGCTAACTGGAAATTTTATAAAAATGTATTTGACCTAATGATAACTAAAGTCCAAGGTTTAGTGATATGTGGTGGAGACTTCAATCTAAGACTGAATCCATACTGGGATGCATCAGGTAATTCTCCACATCAAAATAACACTCAAAGTAGAAACTCGGATGCTACTAAAAGAAATGGGAATCTGTGACTTGTGGAGGGAATTCAACCCCAGTGTAAAAGATTATACATTTTACTCAGCACCACATTCATCATCCTCAAGGATTGACTATTTTTTTATGTTTAATAGAGACATTGGAAGAGTAAAAACATGTAAAATAGGACTGATGGATGTCTCTGACCACAGTCCGATCTATATGGACTTAAGTATCCAAAAATACACAAATAATACATTTTCTTGGAGGTTAAATTCAAATGTGCTGAAAGGACAACTGAAAGATGAATTGGAATCAGATATTCTCAGATATTTGGAAGAAAATGATAATGGAGAAGTATCCCCTTTAACACTGTGGGACGCATGCAAAGCTGTAATAAGGGGAAAGATTATCGCAAAACTGGCAATCCAAAAGAAACTGAGACAAGAAAAACTAATCACATTAGAGTCAGAACTTAAGAAACTAGAAAAAGAGCACAAAGACAACACTCATTCTAATGACTCGCTCAAAATTAAGGAAATTAAAAAACAAATAAATGAGATCTACACAATAGAAATCCAGAAGAAACTTACATTTCTGAAACAAAAATACTATGAAACAGGTAGCAAATCGGCAAAATTACTAGCCTATAAATTGAGGAAACAACAAATGGAGAGCGCAATCTACAAAATCAGAGACCCAGTATCAAAGGAAATAAAATTTAGAATTCAGGAAATTCTTAAAAGCTTCGAGAACTACTACAAGAACTTGTACTCCCTCAAAAAACATAAAAGCGCATCCGAAGCCTTCCTAAATACATTAAACCTTCCCCAACTTACTGAGTCACAAAATAAAACACTATTGTCAGAAATACAACCTAAAGAATTAGAAAAAGCAATTATGAAACTAAAAGCTAACAAATCCCCAGGAGCAGATGGCTTTACAGCAGAGTGGTACAAAACCTTTAAACAGCAACTATCTCCTCTCCTCCTGAAAACATTTAACTATGTCCTCCACACAGGGGAAATCCCCCCCTCCTGGAGAGAAGGGGTCATTGCAGTCATACCTAAACCTGAAAAGGATAAACTAGACTGCTCCAACTACAGACCAATCAGTGTGTTAAATCAGGACTATAAGCTTTTTACTACTATCCTTGCCAAAAGGTTAGAAAATATACTGACAGACTTAACCCCTTGCACTCCGGGCAATTTTCCTAAAAATGCCAAAAAATAACGTGCCCAAAGTAAATCGAAAGCTGTTCTTCAACCCTTTGCAGCATCTTCATGTGGTCGGTCTCATTTAAAAGAAAACACTTTGAATTTTTTGGCAAAAAAAAACATAATCTCTCTACGTGCTCCGGCCACTGAGTTACAGTCATCTAAACATACTGAACTTGAAGAAAATAAATTTGGTCACGATGTTTTTTTGGATACAAATGCTTGCAAATAACACACAGCTGTCTGATCCGGCTGGAAAATGCAACAGAAATGTAGAACCAAGTGTTATCCAGCTGAGGTCCAAATTTTGTAACAATACCACAAAAAATGAATATTTTACACAGCTTTGTTCTCAGGCTGTTCCCAGGCATTTTGGAACTGTGCCAAATTGTGCCAAATGGCACAGTTTGGAAAAACGTCTGTAACTTTTGAATAATTCAATGTAGAATCTTCATTTTGGGCTCTAATGGAAGGTCACATTCAGGGCTGTGTCTGTTTGTGTGTGTGGGGGGGGGTTGTCCCCCCCTCCGCTACAAAGGACGGAGTTCGGCCCTCACTACATGACAGATTACACTCGTTGCATGTTTCCACAGCAACGCTGTCACAGCGGCTTCCCCCCCTCGCTACTGTGTGTGTGTGGGGGCGGGGGGTTGTCCCCCCCCTCGCTACAGAGGATGGCCATCGCTACATGATGGAATAGACTCATATGGCTATGTGGTGACCACTGCGCAGTCAGCGTGGCTTCCCCCCATGGACCGGGGGCGTTCGGACTGTGAACGCCCCCCCCCCGCTCCTCTTCTGCAGCGGGGGGGGGAGGGCGTTCACAGTCCGAACACGGCAAATGAACCGTTTATCGCGGCGCACGCACTTCGTACTTCGTGCGCTGTACAGTTGTAATTTACCGATCGGTCAAAAGTCATTTTTGGATTACAGTTTTCAGGAAGAAATAATAATTTAGCTTATAACACCTTACCTCTTCACAGCAGCAGAGTCCTGGAGAACTTCTCTTCCCCATTGTCAGACTAACGCGACGCTGGTCCGCTCGTGGATCCCGGTCAAAACATAATTCCAATATTGCGGTTTTGGTGAATGATTTATGACCTTTGTCGTTGGCCTCTGTCGGTCTATGATGACGGAAGAGAATCCTAAACGTCTATTCTGCTGGAATGAGTGCAGGTCCCACTTGTGGGTGTTCTCCATGCTGCTGGGTCTGTAGCAGGTTCGTCCAGCGTCCTTTTTTTCATTTGCTGCAACAGTAAATCTCTCTTCACCCAGCCCGAACTTCTGTGCTTCAATTGGCTCCTGCATTCACAGTAGGCGGGTCCTCCTTCCTAGGTTTTCATTCATTGGTTCTTCAAGGTTTCAGAAACCCAATTCAAGGCTCTTATTAGTCGAATGAGAGGTCAATCAGATGAACTAATCTGTTCGCGGCTGTGTCTGCAGCTTTTTTTTCAGTGGCGCTTGGACGCCAACACCAACTACATCACCACCATCAGTATCTCTATCATGCGTCATGCATCTGAGAGCGCCCTCGTGCACCCTAGGACGCAGAGACTTGCCCGCCTGCGGTACAACGGAGTGCAAGAGGTTAATTCATTTAGACCAAACAGGTTTTATGCATGTTAGGTTAATTGGCTGTTCTAAATTGTCCCTAGATATTTGTTTCCTATAGGCCCTTAGAATAGAGGGTTAGTATTAATGAAAGCGCTTTGAGTGGTCTTTGTGACTAGAAAAGCGCTATATAAGTGCAGGTTAGTTAGTAGTTAGTTAGTTAGTTTTATAAGACAAAGACAGACACAAGATAACATTAGATGCACTTTACACATAATTCATCATATAAAAAAAATATAATTTAAATGCAGCCATATTGGGATTAGATGCTGAAAAAGCATTTGATTCGGTTGACTGGTCTTTCCTATATAGAATCTTATCCAGTTTCAATTTTCATAACAACTTCATTAGAACTATCCAGGCATTATATAAAAAACCAACAGCTAAAATAAGGATTAACGGTAAATTATCATCATCTTTTGAACTGGAAAGAGGATGTCGTCAGGGCTGCCCCTTGTCTCCACTGCTCTTTGCAATCTTCATAGAACCTCTGAGCCAATGGATAAGACAGAATCAAAAAATTCAAGGTATTACACTTGGTCAGAAGGAACATAAAATAGCACTCTTTGCTGATAACATTTTAATATACCTGGGGCAGCCAGACACCTCTTTTCCAGAACTAATCTCAGTTTTTTCAGAGTATGGAGATGTATCGGGGTACGAATTAAACATGCATAAAACCCAAATTTTAACATTCAACTATGACCCAAATCAATATTTACTAAGCAAACTCAAAACTAACTGGGAGATGGAATCTATGAAATATCTGGGGGTCAATATCCCGAAACAACTCAACAAAATTATAACACTAAACTCTGATTCACTGATGGCAAAAATAAAATCTGATCTAGCAAGATGTAATATGATACCATTCTTGGGTACTGCACAAAGAATTGAAGCAGTCAAAATGAATATACTTCCACGTCTTCTATACCTTTTCCAAACAATACCGGTAGAATCTCCCAAAAAAACATGGCAAGAACTGGACAAGAGGATCTCAAGATTCATATGGCAGGGCAAGAGACCTAGAATCAGATATAGAACCCTACAGCTAAACAAAGACAAAGGTGGGCTTGCGCTGCCAAATATCAGGGACTATTTTAAAGCCGCACAAATTAAAACTTTAGTAGAGATATGTAACCCAGTCTACACTGCACAATGGAAGGAGATGGAATGCCAAATAACAAGTGACATTCCCCCTACAGGTGATAATAGGGAACAATGCCTTACCTAAACTTTTGAAAAACATTAACCCGTGGATAGAGACCCCGCTAAAAATTTGGTTTAAGATAGTCAGAGAGAATCAAACTAAAGAACCCTATCGATTGTCACGCCGCGCCATTCATCAGTGGCGCCACCTGCTCACGCACCTGACAATCATCAGCGGCGAGGGATAAAGGCCGTCTCGCCCGGAGGCTCGGCCTGAAGCCGTCAGACTTCGTCCCTCACCGTTGTGAGCATACTTCCCTTCAGCGTCACCATTTTTGGTAAGAAGATCGCTTACCTCTTTTCTTCAGTCTTCTCCCCTGTGCACAGGTGGATTCCCCAGCGGCGGACATCTCCTCTCCATCGCCCTATCCTCGCTGCTGTACGGAGCTCTCCAGGTGGCTGTCTTCCGGGCTTCGCCCCCTTGTTGTGCCAGCTGTCCTGACCCACCAAGTAAGTCCTTCTCTCGCCATAAATCCCTCCTGTGTTGGTGTATGCCCGTCACCCTCTCCCTGTGCTCTCTCCATAGGGTTGCTCGGCTGAACGGTCACCTGCCTCTGTGCCTGGAGCAGACACCATCACCAACACATTTACATCCCGCAGACACGCACTCATTCACTCCTGCTGTTAATAAACTCTTTGAACTACTCTAAGCCTGTGTGTGTGCGTCTCCTGAGCCATGCGTTATGTCAGTACGGCTTCAGCAGAGCGGCTCGGTGGACGGCGGGATCGCACACCGGTTTACCACTCTCGAGGCTAGAGTGGATCAGATTGCTTATCAACAGCAGGTTATTCTGAATCAATTATTAAACTTAACTAACCGGTTGGGCCGCTTAGATCCTCAACAGCCGTTCCCCCCGGCTCGTCAGGGTGGCGCGGCTCCTGCTGTTCCAGCGGCCGTCCAGCCGGCTCCAGTGGCACCGGTTCGGCTCACACCGATTCCGACCCCCGCCCGCTTTAGCGGTAAGCTCGGCGGAGCGCGGGGGTTCATTATGCAGTGTGAGTCCGTGTTCCACCGTGTGCCCGGAGATTTTCCCTCGGATCACAGTCGGATTGGTTACATAGGGAATCTTCTGGAGGGGCGTGCGTTAACTTGGACCTACGCCGTAATGGCGAGGCCCAGTTATGCCACCCTCACCTATGACCAGTTCGTGAGGCGCTTTCTGGAGGTCTTTGACCATTCTCAAACCGAGATGTCCAGGTCGATCGGCTTCTCGCTCTCCAGCAGGGAGGCCGGTCGGCAGTGGACTACTCGGTCGACTTCCGGGTAGCGGCGGAGGAATTGGGCTGGGAGGAACGCTCCCTCTGTGGCCTGTTCCTCCGCAGCCTCAATAGTGATCTGAGGGATGAACTGGCTGGACGGGATATCCCTGGGACGCTAGCGGAGCTGACATCCTTAGCGATAAGTTTGGATAACAGGTTGCGCGAGCGCTCCTCGGGGCGGAAGTCTTCTTCTTCTCGCCCTCGTGGAGTCTCGCCGCACCTGTTCCAAGCTCGCCCCCTGGCGGCGCCGCCAGCATCGTGCCCCGAGGAGTCGGAGCCGATGGTGACGGGCTGGACCAAGCTTTCCCCTGCGGAGAAACAACGCCGCCGTGAGTTGGGCCTCTGCATGTATTGCGGAGGTGACCAACACACTGTGGAGCGTTGCCCGCGGAAAGCCAGTCGGCGGGGTCCGCGAATCGCTGTAGGGAGCCTCGCGGATCCCAACCGGTTAGACGCTCTCACTCAATTAAAGCTGCCCATCCGTTTTTGCCACAATCCCACTGGGCACCTCACCCACGCACTGGTGGATTCGGGCGCAGAGGGCAGCTTCATTTCACAAGGCCTGGCAACCCGATTGGGCATCCGCTGTCAGGCATTAAAACACCCCATCTCCCTGGTCCATCTCTCCCGTGCCTCCCTTGGGAGAGTTTCTCACCAAACCATGCCTGTCCCAGTCATCATCTCAGGGAACCACCGGGAGGAGATGGTATTTTACGTCCTGCCCAACTCTGTGTCGCCCGTCATCCTGGGGTATCCCTGGCTACGCCTCCACAACCCTGTCCTGGACTGGAGGTCCGCTGGGGTATCGGCATGGAGTACCTTCTGTATGGGCACCTGCCTTCAGTCCGCTGCCTGCTCCCCATCCGCGGCTCCCCCTGTGGCGGATACAGCACCTCCGGACCTGTCACTGGTGCCTCCAGAATTTCACGACCTGGGTATGGTATTTAGCAAATCGAAAGCTATGTCTCTTCCCCCGCATCGACCATATGACTGTGCCATCAACCTCCGCCAGGGGGCTCCCCTGCCATCTGGTCGGCTCTACAGCCTGTCGGCGCCGGAGAAGGAGACCATGAATACATACCTGAAGGAATCACTGAGCGCTGGGATTATTCGCCCATCGTCGTCACCCGTGGGGGCAGGGTTTTTCTTTGTCGGGAAAAAGGACGGATCCCTCCGCCCCTGCATAGACTACCGAGCGCTAAATGACATCACTGAGAGGGACCGTTACACCCTGCCCCTCATGGACACTGCCTTTCACTCCCTCCAGGGGGCGACCTGGTTTACCAAGCTGGATTTACGCAGCACTTACCACCTCGTCCGGATCCGGGAGGGAGATGAATGGAAGACAGCCTTCCGTACCCCGAACGGCCACTTTGAGTATCTCGTCATGCCGTTCGGGCTGACCAACGCTCCTGCCGTCTTTCAGCGCCTCATTAATGACGTCCTCCGGGATTTCATCGGCCTTTTTGTGTTCGTCTACCTGGATGACATCCTTATCTTCTCCAGGTCCAGGGACGAGCACCAGGTCCATGTGAGGCGGGTCCTCCAAAGACTGCTGGAGAATCGTCTGTACGTGAAGGCTGAGAAATGCGAATTCTACGCTAGGACCACATCCTTCCTGGGATTCATCATCGCTCAAGATCAGGTGCTCCCAGACCCAGAGAAGGTGAAGGCGGTGGTGGAGTGGCCTACTCCCGCATCCCGGAAGCAGGTGCAACAGTTTGTTGGCTTCGCCAATTTTTACCGCCGCTTTGTCCCAAATTTCAGCTCAATCGTCGGACCGCTGACCCGCCTCACGTCCCCGAAGGTCCCGTTCCGGTGGACTGAAGAGGTCGCTGCTGCCTTTAGGGCGCTGAAGGCGGAGTTCTCCTCCTCCCGGGTCCTTCGCCAGGTCGACCCCGCGCTGCAGTGCATTGTGGAGGTGGACGCATCGGACACGGGAGTGGGAGCAGTGTTATCCCAGCGGTCACCTGACGATGGCGCCAAACGGCCGTGCGCCTTCTTCTCCCGGCGCCTGTCCCCGGCGGAGAGAAACTACGATGTGGGGGACAGAGAGCTCCTGGCCATTAAACTCGCCTTACAGGAGTGGCGCCACTGGCTAGAGGGGGCGGACCTGCCGTTTGTGGTCCTGACGGACCACAAGAACTTAGAGTACTTACGATCTGCCAAGCGCCTGAATGCCCGCCAGGCGCGCTGGTCTTTGTTCTTCGCCAGGTTCCGCTTCTCAATCACCTTCAGGCCGGGCTCCAAAAACGGCCTGCCTGACGCCCTCTCTAGGCAGTTCACCCCCGTGGAGGCTGAGGAGACGCCCCACACTATCCTGCCCAGGTCGTGCGTCCTCGGTGCCATCTCTTGGGACATTGAAGACAAGATCCGGAAGGCGCAGGAGGTGGAACCTGATCCTGGCGGCGGACCGGAGGGAAGACTGTTCGTCCCATCTGCGGTCCGAGGAGAGGTCATCCACTGGCTCCACACCTCCCGGCTCACCTGTCATCCCGGCACCTCTCGGATGATCAGCCTCCTCCAACGGTCCTTTTGGTGGCCAGGCCTGCGGCGGGATGCAGCCCGCTACGCCCGGGCTTGCCCAATCTGTGCCACCAGCAAGTCGGGAAATGCCCCCCCCAGCGGGTCTGCTCCAGCCTCTGCCCGTCCCCGGCAGGCCCTGGTCGCACATCGCACTGGACTTCGTCACCGGACTCCCCGTTTCCAACTCCTTTGACACCGTCCTGACCATCGTGGACCGTTTCTCCAAGGCGGCGCACTTCATCCCCCTGCGAGGTCTCCCTACTGCCCTGGAGACGGCGGGCCTCCTCGTCCAACACGTGGTCAGGCTGCACGGGATTCCGGTGGACGTGGTCTCGGACCGGGGTCCCCAATTTTCGTCCGAGGTTTGGAGATCCTTTTGTAACGCCATCGGAGCCAAGGTGAGCCTCTCCTCCGGCCATCACCCCCAGTCTAACGGGCAGTGTGAGAGGACCAATCAGGAGCTGGAGGCTGCGCTCCGCTGTGTTACTAGATCCAAGCCGACGTCCTGGAGCAACCATCTCGCCTGGGTGGAGTATGCCCACAACACCGCCCGCTCTTCTGCAACGGGGATGTCCCCCTTCAAGGCGTCCCTGGGTTACGACCCCCCGCTGTTTCCAGCGCAGGAGAACGAGGTAACTGTCCCCTCTGTTAGGGCGCACCTTAGGCAGTTCCGCTCCACCTGGGCTGCCGCGCGTCATGCGCTTTTACGCACAGCGGAGCGCAACAGGACCGTGGCGGACCGGCACAGAAGACCTGCCCCGGCGTACAGAGTTGGGCAACTCGTGTATGTGTCTACCCAGGACGTCACATTAAAAGGCGAGAGGAGGAAGCTGGCACAGCGATTCATGGGTCCCTTTCCCATCACCCGGATCATCAACCCGGTGGCTGTGCGCGTGGCTATTCCCCCCTCCCTCCGCATCCATTCCACTTTCCATGTGTCGAAGGTGAAACTGGCAGTCACTGACCCCCTTTGCCCTCCTCCTGCAGCGCAACCCGCGCCCCGGATGATTGGTGGCCATCCGGCCTGGTCCGTCTCCTCCATCCTGGACTCCCGGCGCCGAGGTCGTGGGTTGCAATACCTGGTGGACTGGGAGGGCTATGGGCCCGAGCATCGACAATGGGTGCCCCCGTCGTTTGTGTTGGACCCATCGCTCATCGCGGACTTCCACCGAGCGCACCCGGATAAGCCATCGCCAGGAGGCGCTGCTAGAGGGGGGAGTACTGTCACGCCGCGCCATTCATCAGCGGCGCCACCTGCTCACGCACCTGACAATCATCAGCGGCGAGGGATAAAGGCCGTCTCGCCCGGAGGCTCGGCCTGAAGCCGTCAGACTTCGTCCCTCACCGTTGTGAGCATACTTCCCTTCAGCGTCACCATTTTTGGTAAGAAGATCGCTTACCTCTTTTCTTCAGTCTTCTCCCCTGTGCACAGGTGGATTCCCCAGCGGCGGACATCTCCTCTCCATCGCCCTATCCTCGCTGCTGTACGGAGCTCTCCAGGTGGCTGTCTTCCGGGCTTCGCCCCCTTGTTGTGCCAGCTGTCCTGACCCACCAAGTAAGTCCTTCTCTCGCCATAAATCCCTCCTGTGTTGGTGTATGCCCGTCACCCTCTCCCTGTGCTCTCTCCATAGGGTTGCTCGGCTGTACGGTCACCTGCCTCTGTGCCTGGAGCAGACACCATCACCAACACATTTACATCCCGCAGACACGCACTCATTCACTCCTGCTGTTAATAAACTCTTTGAACTACTCTAAGCCTGTGTGTGTGCGTCTCCTGAGCCGTGCGTTATGTCATCGATTACTGCAATGGATTGCCTATGATCAAGACTTTACTCCTAACAAAACAGACACTAGATTTAAAAAGTGGAAAGAGAACAGACTGATAAAATATTATGATTTTTTTAAAGGGCAAACTTTAAGAAGTTTTGAAGATTTGAAAAAACAAGGTCTAATAAATCAAGACCTTTACAGGTTCTTTCAGCTTAGACACCACATAAACAAAATACTTAAAAAGGAGGATTTGGAAAGGGCCCAGTCAGGTGTTCTGAAGGTCTTCTTAATGGCATATAAAGGGATCCCAGGGATCAGATACATTTCTAAAATATACCAAGGTCTTCAAGACTTAAAAGGAGACAACACATCATATATAAAAGAGAGATGGGAAAAAGAGAGGAATTTCACTTTACAACTGGAAATATGGGAAAAACTAAATAAACAACAATGGAAAAGTACCTCATCCCTGCAGTGGAGAGAGTTTGGATGGAAAAATTTGGTAAGATTTTTCAGAACACCTGCACAAAACAAATTTACTCGTAAGGGGTTGTAGGCCGTGAGCAGCTGCCACTTTTCGTTCAGTTTCGTGGCACCCAACTGGGAACTAAAATTTTAGTGTTTCTAAATTAAGATTACATTATTGTAAGACAAAATATCGATGTTCCCACTTCCAAAGGTGTGGATAGCTGTATGAAAAATGCGATTGAAGTCAGTCGGTAATAATTGTCTGGCTACCTTAAACATGGCCCAGTCCGGGACGTTTTAACCAATCAGCGTCATCCCTTTGGTCATGTGACAACAAAATGGCAGCGCCCACAGGGGTAGCGTGCGCTGAAAGCCTCTCCTGTGTTATTCACATTTCCGATAAGTTTTCGGGCAGTATCACTCGTTTTACTGAAGCATCGTGGGCAAAAGTACGTGAGTGTGCCCAAAAATGGCTTGTACTTGACGGACCTCAACAGAAAGTAGCAGAACAACGTCACGACTTGTTCGAGAAAGGTGAGTGGCAGCCATTGTTTATGGTTGTACTGCGTGTGCCCTGGAGTCGTTTGGCTCCGATCATTTGTAACTCTAAATATGAACTAAAATGGAAACCTAGATGTCTAAAATCTTTGTCAACCGCTCACAGGGTGACCTAGTCCTGGTCTAAGACTCCGAGTAGGCCGATCTGGGGGTGTGGAGGCTAATAACCAAGGGACTGTGGGTGCCAGGTAACATAGTCCTAGTATAGATCTAGATCAGGGGTGTCCAACCATGTGCCATGGAGAGCCAAGACCCTGCAGGTTTTACCTCCAACCAGTGTCTTCAACAGCAGATTTCTGTGAACTTCTTCCCACTGATTGCTGATAAGTGAAAACACCTGCTGAAGAGACTGGGTAGAAGAGAAAACCTGCAGGGTCTTGGCTCTCCATGGCACATGGTTGGACACCCCTGATCTAGATGATGCAGATCGACTCACTCTGATGATGCATCTATCCCCAGAACCCACCCTGGGCCTGAATTATAGTCAAAATGTACCACTACCACAAAGTAGCTCAAATGGGAGAAGGGTAGCAATCCCAGTGAGCTTAACTCTGAGTCTGAGGGTTGGATGTACTTCTCAGCCCAAGCCCAAGGGGTGCAGTGTACTAGTAGGTGAGGGAGGAACAAGTTTGGGCATACATTTATATAGTTTGCACATAGTCACACCCATACTATCAAGCCTTAGGCGGATGGAAAATGGCCTGTTAAGGAAGGCCCATATGTTTGTGATGTGTCACCCAAGAAAGGTTAAACTCATGGCTGCAGCAGTCGCCTGTATACTTTATGCTCTCAATAAATATGGGCACACGGTCTGTGCTTGCCATTTTGCAAGTTTACATTGAGCAGTGACTAGGTTGCACAAGGTCTCTATTATAAGCTCACTGTTAATGTGAAAATTATCTACAATCTATATATGTTTTATATCTATATGGGTACAAGGTAGGCCTAATGTTATAATACCCTATGGTCCATATAATATGTTTTCAGATCTAAACAACCTTGATCCAACATTTGGCTACCATCGTGTGTGCTATAGCCGTTTTACGGACAAAACAAGAGTGGAACGTGCTGAAGCTCGTAAAAAAACGACTGGCCGAAGCCCACATTCCTGAGCCTCAGGAGCAAAGCGGACCAGAACTTAGTCCCCCAACACCATCTCCTAAAAAGCGACTGCGATCTCACCATGCTGCAGCAACCATCAGCCAAGCATCTGCAAGGTCAAGTTCATGCCATTCATGGCAGCCATCTTGGATTTATGAAAATTAGTGAAGCCCTCAATCACATATCTGACCTCAGAAATCGATTCCTCGGGTCAACATTATCCGAAAAAGACGTCTCAAACGTGATTATAGGTAGAGTGGTTCAAAATATACTCCATCCACACCCATGGTGGCCATCTTGGATTTATGCAAATTAGCGGGGTTCTTTGACCCTCAATCACACTAATGACCTCGGAAATTGATTCCTCGGGTTAACATTAGCCGAAAAGGACGTCTCCAACGTGATTCTAGGTAGAATGGCTAAAAAGTTAGTCCATCCATGGCAGCCATCTTGGATTTATGCAAATTAGCGTGGTTCTTTGACCCTCAATCACACAGTCGACCTCAGAAATCGATTCCTCAGCTCAACATTATCCGAAAAAGAGGCCTCAAACGTGTTTCTAGGTAGACTGGTTGAAATGTTAGGCCATTCATTCCCTTGGTTAGTCGTGGCAGCCATCTTGGATTTATGCAAATTTGACATAGCTATCCACACCTTTGACAATGGGAACATTGATTTTCGGATTCAGCAGTTTTTTTTACATAGAAATCATCAAAGATCCTGTAGTTCCCAGTTGGGTGCCACGAAAATCATTTTCTAGCCACATTTTGAGGGAGCTGCTCACGGCCTATTGAATTGTTGGCGCTTGTGTGGTGAAGAGACTGCAAATCATTTTCATGTGTTTTGGTCATGCCCAGTTATCCACCAATATTGGACCAATGTACAGATAATATTGCGGAAAATATTCAAAATAACAGTTCCCTTTTCTTTTGTAACTTTGTATTTGGGTTTACTACCGGAATCACTGGAAAGACGAGGAGAAAAATACTTATTCACTGTTTTAATATTGGCAAGTAAAAAAGCTCTAACAAGAAAATGGATGTTGAAGGACTGTCCTACACCTGAAGATTGGATTAACGTGATTCAGGACATTTATTTGATGGAAAAGTTGACATTCGCACTGAGACAGGACATGGATGGGTTCTTGAACTTTTGGCAACCCTGGAACGCATATGTGTCTTCCATTAGATCTAATCTTCGACAAATACCATTTCAATAATGGCACCTCTCTTTGTTCCAACGCTACTCAGATACTCTTATTTTTTTTTATTTTTTTTGCTCTTTTGTTTTTGTTTTTTTTCTTGTTTTGTTTTTTTTTTGTTTGTTTGTTCTTTCTTTAATTTCTCTTTTTCTTTCACTTAAAAAAAGGGTGTTGTAATAATTATTTTTCCAATGTCAAAAAACAAAAAAAAGGGGAACATGTGATGAAAATGTAAACAATGCAATGCTGTAATGACATGTATACCCTTTACAAAAACTTAAAAAAAAAACAAAAAAAACTAAACATCATGCTGCGATCCAAAGAAATTCAGGAACAAATGAGAAACAAAGTAATTGAGATCTATCAGCCTGGAAAAGGTTATAAAGCCATTTCTGAAGCTTTGTGACTCCAGCGAACAACAGTGAGAGCTGTTATCCACAAATGGCGAAAACATGGAACAGTAGTGAACCTTCCTAGCAGTGGCCGGCTGACCAAAATTACCCCAAGAGCGCAGCGACAACTCATCCAAGAAGTCACAAAAGACTCCACAACAACATCCAAAGAACTGCAGGCCTCACTTGCCTCATTTACGGTCAGTGTTCATGACTCCACCATAAGAAAGAGACTGGGCAAAAATGGCCTGCATGGCAGAGTTCCAAGATGAAAACCACTGCTGAGCAAAAACAACATAAACGCTTGTCTCAGTTTTGTCAGAAAAAATTTTGATGATTCCCAAGATTTTTGAGAAAATATTCTGTGGACTGATGAGACAAAAGCTGAACTTTTTGCAAGGTGTGTGTTCCATTACACCCTGCGTAAAAGTAACACAGCATTTCAGAAAAGGAACATCAAACCAACAGTAAAATATGGTGGTGGTAGTGTTATGGTCTGGGGCGGTTTTGCTGCTTCAGAACCTGGAAGACTTGCTGTGGTAAATGGAACCATGAATTAAGCTGTCTACCCAAAATTCCTGAAGGAGAATGTCTGGCCGTCTGTTCGTGACCTCAAGCTGAAGCACACTTGGGTTCTGCAGCAGGACAATGATGAAAAACACACCAGCAAGTCCACCTCTGAATGGCTTAAGAAGAACAAAATGAAAACTTTGGAATGGCCTAGTCAGAGTCGTGACCTGAATCCGATTGAGATGCTGTGGCATAACCTTAAAAAGGTGGTTCATGCTCGGAAACCCTCCAGTGTGGCTGAATTACAGCAATTCTGCAAAGATGAGTGGGCCAAAATTTCTCCACAGCACTGTAAAAGACTCACTGCCAGTTATCGCAAACACTTGATTGCAGTTGTTGCTAAAGCTGGCCCAACCAGTTGTTAGGTTTAGGGGACAATCACTTTTTCATACAGGGCCATGTAGGTTTTGATTTTTTTTTCTCCTTAATAACAAACACCTTCATTTAAAAACTGCATTTTTTGTTTACTTGTGTTATTTTTGTCTAATATTTAAATTTGTTTGATGATCTGAAACATTTAAGTGTGACAAAAATACAAAAAAATGAGAAATCAGGAAGGGGGCTGTCATGATTTACCCCTCAGGGCAGAGAGAGACAGACCCACGCGCCAGCTGCAGTTTGTGCTATTTATTAACAAAAAACACACAAAGTTCCAAAAAGTGCATAAACACAAAATCCCAAACAGCTACAAGGTAAACTTACAGATCGAGTACTGGGTAAACTCACCAGAACAGGGATGGGGTTCTGGTGGTGAGGAGAAAGGATCATTAAGACTGCAGCAGTGAACAGAAAAAACAACAGTCTATAAATACTGAGGACAAAATTGATGGCAGGTGCGGATTCACATGAGCGGGAAGGTGATCTAATTGCTAGCATGAAACACCCGGACAAGATAATGACAAAGTGGGAGTGTCTGGAACGGGTACAAAGCTCCTACCACAAGGAAACAAAATATAAACACTGAGAGCCAAAATAAAACAGGAATCTAAGAATACTCACAGAATCATAGTCATAATAATACAGTAAGGGCAAGAAAACATCATCAAACTACTGACAGCCAAGAACACATCTGGAATCAATACACAGAAAAATAATACAACTCTGGGAAAATACAGAAAACACTTAGATATAAATTAAGAGCCTGAGCCCAGTGACGCACCGCGCTCAGCCTCGTGACAGAGCCCCCCCATAAGGGGTGGATACCAGATACCCCAAGGTAACACCAAAACAGAAAAGCCCCCCCCCCCCAAAAAAAAGGGTATAGCAATAAACCACTCCAAGTGGGAGGTTGGGGGAACAGGATAGGACGGAACAAGAACACAAACTGTACTCAGGATCCGCACCCACACAAAACCAGGCCCCTAGGCCCCCAGGCCAAAGAACTAAACAGTTCCGGTGCCCGGCCAAAGTCCCAGGCCTGACAGACGGCGAGGTGGTACGAGTCGGGTGGCCAGCCGGAAAATATGGGCCACCCAACCCAACAGCACAGTCCATCAGGCGGTTGACCAGATGAGTTTTTCAGCCACCTAAACAGAAGAGGTGGCCCAGGAGGCGGCTCACCCATGGGGAGGCCCAACGAAGGGAAGGACTCCAGAGGAACGGGAACCACGATGGTAGCTGGCAGAGGAGGGGGAGCCACGATGACATCAGGCAGAGGAGGGGGAACCACAACGGTGTCTGGCAGAAGAGAGGGGACCACGATGGTGTCTGGCGAAGGAAAGGGGACCATGACGCCCTCGGACTGGCCAGTAGCACCCTTGGTGGTCCTGGACTGAAGCAAGCTTGCACCCGCAGTGGTCCCAAATTGGGACAAGGTTGCACCCACGGTGGCTCTGGACCAGAGTGAGGTTGCACCCATGGTGGTCCCGGAGTGGGACATGGTTGCATCCACAGAGGCTCTGGAATGGAGCGAGGCTGCACCAGCGGTGGTCCTGGATTGGGACAAGGTTGCACCTGTGGAGGCTCCAAGCTGGAGCGAAGCAGCGCCCACAGTGGCTCCGGACTGGGCCAAAGCTGCACCCTCGGTGGACCCAGACTGGGCCAAAGCTGCACCCATGGTGGCCCCTGGGCTGGAGCGTAACGCCCATGGTGGGCCTCCACTGGAGCACAGCACCCAAGTAGGTCTCAGGCTGGGGTGCAACACCCACGACAGTCCCCGACTGGGACACAGCACCCACTGAGATGCAGACTGAGGAGGAGCTGCACCCACGGAGGTCCTGGGCTGGGACAGAGTACCCACGATGACCTCAGCAGGAGAGGGAGCAGCACCCACAAAGGTCCCGGGCTAGGATGGAGCACCTGTGACGACCTCAGCAGGGGGAGCTGGACACACGGCAATCTCAGATGGCTAGCCTGGACCCATGGAGACATCTGGCAATGCTGGAACATCCTCGGTGGCCCTGGGGGAGAGCTCAGACAAGACAGGTAGAGACACACGGTCAGGGTCACCAGCAGCAGTGGAGCCCGGCAATGTGAGCTCAGGTGCAGCTGATGGCTGCACCCAGCTCTCCCCACCAAGAGCCAGACAAGTCCTCTCCAAAACTGACATAAGAAAAACAAGGGAGAGCACTTGACTGATCTCGAGCTCCACCGCCGTCCAGGACTCCTTTGATCCAGGAAATGGTTCTTCGGGCCCAGCCCTCTGCAGATCTAGCTGCGACTCTGCTGTGGCAGCACCTGCCGCAGTCATGGTGGTCGGTGTAGTCCTGGGACCCCTCGGCAATGTGGCCCACCCAGGTGGCTCGCCCTGCGTGGTGACAGGAGGTCGGCTCCCTTCTGGCGCTACATTCTGCTCAGCTGAAGCCTGGGGACTCTCCTTAGTCAGTGCAGGCGTCAGCTTGGTCTCAGCACTTTCCTTCCGTCCAGAGGGTGGCTGCGGGGCTGGAACCTGGACCTCCAGAGCCGCAGGCTCCTCCATCGTCTGGCGGCTCAGTTCTGGGGCCAGCGGACACTCGGGGAGAATTGGAGGAGATACGGAAAGAGCAGGTAAAAGGTGTGTAGCTGCAGCAGGCGGTGAGGACTCGGAGGACTGCACAGTCTAAGCCTCACCACTGGAATCAGGCAAGGTAATTTGTTAAATATGGAGAATGAAAAAACACTTGCCTGTGTTCCCGGGGCATGATGTTTTCTGCTGCAGCTGGTCTACAGTCATCCCTCTCCGTGGCTACGGTGGCTGTGGGCCCCTCAGAGGATCATCACCCCTGCAGGCACGGAGATGGGCGGAGCCAGGGGAGAAATGGCCAAACCCTCAACAGCGGGAAAGAACACTGAGGAGAAGGGGGAGGCAGCAGCTGCGTGAAAAGATGAAGCTGATGAAGCAGCCAGAGGGGAAAATAGCAAAGAAGGCACTGCTGCAGAGGTCTTCTCCCTCGGCAAAGGAGGGGCTGCTTACAGGGAGGTGGAGGCATTCTTCCAGTGGCCCGGAGCTGAATGACGGCGTCTCGGAGCTGGCAATGCGGTAGCTGGAGCCAGAGTTGGTGAACAGGGAAGGAAGAATGATGTCTGCCGTGGAGATCACCTCCATCATCAGCCTGGGGAACGATCGCTGAAGCGAGGAGACCGTGGACAGCAGTTCTGCAAATTGGGGATACTTCCACAAGCTGAGATGCACCTCCACAATCACCACCGCTCCATTTACGCATTCCCAGGTCTTCTTAGGTCTGCGGGCAGCAAGAGCTTCATTCACAAAACTGGATAAATTCAGCAGCCCACTCCAGGCTCGGGGACCCAGCGGCCGATTTTGCTTTGCTGGCTGAAGGACGGCGAGCTGGGGACATAGTGATAGCTCCAGAGAACAGGTGAGTGAAAACAAACAAAAAAAAAAGGCAAAAAATCCACTAATTGCAGTGGCTGGGTCTTTTTACTGGCCACAAACATCTGTCATGATTTGCCCCACAGAGCAGAGAGAGACAGACCCACGTGCCAACTGCAGTTTGTGGTATTTATTAACAAAAAACACAAAGTTCCAAAAAGTGCATAAACACAAAATCCCAAACAGGTACAAGGTAAACTTACAGATCAAGTAGTGGATAAACTCACCAGAACAGGGATGGGGTTCTGGTGGTGAGGAGGAAGGATCATTAAGACTGCAGCAGTGAACAGAAAAAACAACAATCTATAAATACTGAGGACAAAATTGATGGCAGGTGCAGATTCACATGAGCAGGCAGGTGATCTAATTGCTAACACAAAACACACGGACGAGATAATGACAAAGTGGGAGTGTCTGGAACAGGTGCAAAGCTCCTACCACGAGGATACGAAATATAAGCACTTAGAGCCGAAATAAAACAGGAATGTAAGAATATTCACAGAATCATAGTCATAATAATAAGGGCAAGTAAAACATCATCAAACTACTGACAGCCAAGAACACATCTGGAATCAACACACAGAAAAATAATACAACGCTGGGAAAATAAAGAAAACACTTACATATAAATTAAGAGCCTGAGCCCGGTGACGCACCGTGCTCAGCCTCATGACAGGGGCAAACACTTTTTCACACCACTGTAGATTGTTGTTATATCTTGAAGGAGGTCAGTGTGACTTTCAGTATATACAGACGTGGACAAAATTGTTGGTACCCCTCTGTTAATGAAAGAAAAACCCACAATGGTCACAGAAATAACTTGAATCTGACAAAAATGGTAATAAATAAAAATTCTATGAAAATTAACCAATGAAAATCAGACAGTGCTTTTTAATTGTGGTTCAACAGAATTATTTTATAAAACAAACTCATGAAACAGGCCTGGACAAAAATGATGGTACCCCTAGAAAAGATAATGTGACCATAGTGACATGTGGCGACTTCCGGCGCCACACAAGTAGGCTGCCTTTTTGCAACAGCGGATCAATTTCTTTCTATTTCTATTTACTATCTGGCTTCTCTTGCTAATTTTTCTGATCCGGTGACACCTTATCCATCGGATGGACACATGGATCGCCCAAATGTCTCCTGAGCCAGCAGACGGAGCCACTGTTTTTAGCAGGATACGTTACAGCAGAGACCAGCTGTTAGCACTTAACCGGACCAAGATGCTAGCGTAAGACTTCGACATACTGGGTGAAATAAGACAGAAACGACGTGGATACCATGCTGGAGCAAGACTGCGGGTGAGAAATATAAGGTGCAGACCCGTCCTTCTATCCGTTATTATGGGGAATGTACAATCGCTACTCAATAAGACAGATGAGCTAGCAGCTATGGCTCATTGCCAGAGCGTCTTCAGAGAGATTAGCATGATGTTGTTTACTGAGACGTGGCTAACAGAACTAGCAACAGATGCTAACATCGAACTGGAGGGTTTCCACGCAACACGGGCAGACCGGACACCAGACAGTGGGAAAGCAAGGAGCGGAGGAGTGTTAATGTATGTCAATAACAGCTGTTGCAGACCGGGACTTATCAAAGTTAAACAACAACACTGCAGCAAAGACATTGAGTTGGTAGCTGTTAGCTTGCGGCCTACATATCTCCCGAGGGAATACTCACACGTGATCTGCATTGTTATTTATGCAAATCCGACGACGAACGTGGGGACAGCATGTGATGCCATTCACTCAGTAACTGGCAGGCTGCTGACAGAACACCCAGATGCTCTTCTCCTCATCTCAGGTGATTTCAACCATACTTCACTGTCCCCCATTCTGCCCACGTTCACCCAGTATGTCACATGCCACACTAGAGACAATAAAACACTGGACTTATTCTACGTAAACACTAAGGAGGCATACACCTCATCACCACTCCCCCCCCCCCCCACTTGGAAGATCGGATCACAACTTGGATCATCTCCTGTTGGTGTACAAATCCCTAGTACACAGACAACCTCCGGTCATGCGCACGGTGAAGATATGGTCTGAGGAGGCGATGGACGCTTTAAAGGACTGTCTTGAAACCACTGCCTGGGAGCAGCTCTGTGATCCACATGGTGAGGACATCGATGGCCTCACTCACACCATCACGGATTACATCAACTTCTGTGTGGACAACACCATACCCACCAAGACCATACGGTGTTGCTCGAACAACAAACCCTGGATCAACCCTGAGATAAAAACACTTCTGAGAGAGAAGAAGAGGATCCTCAGGTCGGGGAACAGGGAGATGCTGAAGTCTGTACAGAGGGAGCTGAGGAGGAAGATCAGAGAAGGCAAGGACAGCTTCAGGAAGAAGATGGAGGACAAGTTGCAACAGAGTGACATTGGTGGGGTCTTGAGAAACCTTAAAACCATCTCTGGGCTCCAGAATACCTCCTCCCAGGCCACGGGGAACAGGGAGTGGGCGAACAATCTGAACCTGTTTTTTAATAGGTTTGACCAACCGCCCTCCCCACCGACTGCACAACAACCACTGCTGCCTCTAAAGTCATCGAGACCTGCTGCCCACACCCCACTCCACCAACATCCCCCCACTCCCAGCACACAGCCCCCAAACCTGACCCTCACTAAGTCCCAGGTGAGGACGGAGCTGAGGAAGATCAAGGCAAGGAAGGCCTCGGGACCGGACAGCATCAACGCAAAGCTCCTCAAGTCCTGCGCAGACCAGCTGTGTGGGATTGTGGAGTACATCTTCAAGCTGAGCCTGAAGCTGGGAGGGTACCACAGTTGTGGAAAACATCTTGTGTGGTACCTGTACCAAAGACTTTCCACCCCAAAGACCTGAACAGCTACAAACCAGTGGCCCTGACGTCTCACATGATGAAGAACCTGGAGAGACTGCTCCTTGCTCACCTCCGCCCCCTGGTGGGACCAGCGATGGATCCACTCCAGTTGGCCTACCAGCATGGTATTGGGGTGGAGGATGCAGTGACCTTCCTCCTTCACCGTTCCCTGTCCCACCTGGAGAAGCCCGAGAATGCGGTGAGGATCATGTTCTTTGACTTCTCCAGTTCTTTCAACACCATCCAACCGATGATCCTGAGGGACAAGCTGCTGTGCCCAGGGGTGGACCAGCACCTGTCATCATGGATCCTGGACTATCTCACTAACCGGCCACAGTTTGTGAGAACCTGGGATTGTGTGTCGGACATGATCGTTGGCAGCACGGGGGCCCTCCAGGGAGCGGTTTTGGCTCCCTTCCTGTTCACCCTTTATACTGCAGACTTCTCACACAACACAACACACTGCCATCTACAGAAGTTCTCTGATGACTCTGCGATCGTTGGCCTCATCACCAAAGGAGATGAAACGATGAAGCTGAGTACAGAGGACTTATCCAGGACTTTGTGGACTGGTGCCATAGGAACTGCCTCCAGACCAATGCGAGGAAAACTAAGGAGGTGGTGGTGGACTGCCACAGGCAAGGACAACCCCTCACAGCACCAGTAAACATACAGGGAACAGACATTGAGATGGTGACATCCTACAAGTACATGGGTGTTCATTTGAACAGTAAACTAGACTGGTCACACAATACCGACGCACTCTACAAGAAGGGACAGCGCAGGTTGTTCCTACTGAGGAGACTCAGGTCTTTTGGTGTGCAAGGGGCGCTGCTGAAGACATTCTATGACACGGTGGTGGCACCAGCCATCACTTTTGGAGTGTTCTGCTGGGGCAGTGGCATTACAGCAGCCGATATGAAGAGATTGAACAAACTGATCAAGAAAGCTAGCTCTGTCCTGGGGCAGCGCCCTGACCCAGTGGAGGAGATAGGAGAGAGAAGGATGGTGGCTAAACTGTCATCTCTGCTGGAGTCCGAGTCCCACCCTATGCAGGACATACTGAATGCACTGAGGAGCTCATTTAGCAGCAGACTACATCATCCTAGGTGCGCAACCGAGAGGTTTCGCAGGTCCTTCCTACCTACGGCTGTCAGACTGTATAACCTAAGCAGGGCTGCTCGCAGAGATAGCAAAAAAATGTGACGACCTAATAGTATTGAATGCAAAAGACGCAATGGACTTACACAATGGTCCCCTCCAGTATATACAACTAGGACAATATCAGTCGCTACGGAGGGTGACAGTATGTATGGGTACATATTCATACTATGTAGGATAACTAAGTAGACGGTTATGCTGTTTATTCCATCTAGCTACAATGCTCTGCACTTTGTATATATATTTATATATTTATGCGTATGTATGTATATCCACTGCTCTTATTTATATCTTCCGTATCTCTTAATTATTACTCTGAGTGTTGCTATCCCTGTGCTGTTGCAATCCTGGAATTTCCCCATTGTGGGACTAATAAAGGCTTATCTTATCTTATCTTATCTTATATGTATATTCACTGCTCTTATTTTCTTATCTTCTAAATTATTGCTCTGAGTGTTGCTATCCCTGTGCTGTTGCAATCCTGGAATTTCCCCATTGTGGGACTAATAAAGGCTTATCTTATCTTATTTTATCTTATGTTCAACCAAGATGTGTCCTCTAATTAACATCACAGGTGTCTACAAACTTGTAATCAGTCAGTCGGCCTATTTAAAGGGTGACAAGTAGTCACTGTGCTGTTTGGTGACATGGTGTGTATCACACTAAACATGGACCAGAGAAAGGAAAGAGTTGTCTCAGGAGATTAGAAAGAAAATTATAGACAAGCATGTTAAAGGTAAAGGCTATCAGACCATCTCCAAGCAGCTTGATGTTCCTGTGACTACAGTTGCACATATTATTCAGAAATTGAAGCTCCACAGGACTGTAGCCAACCTCCCTGGATGTGGCCGCAGGAGGAGACGGATAATACGAATGGTAACAAAAGAGCCCAGAACAACCTTTAAACACATTCACGGTGAACTCCAAGGTCAAGGTACATCAGTGTCAGATCTCACCATCCATCGTTGTTTGAGCCAAAGTGGACTTCATGGGAGACGACCAAGGAGGACACCACTGTTGAAAACAAATCATAAAAAAGCCAGACTGGAATTTGCCAGACTGCATGTTGACAAGCCACAAAGCTTCTGGGAGAATGTCCTATGGACAGACAAGACAAAACTGGAACTTTATGGCAAGGCACATCAGCTCTATGTTCACAGACGCAAAAATGAAGCAAACCAAGAAAAGAACACTGTCCCTACTATGAAACATGGAGGAGGTTCTGTTATGTTCTGGGGCTGCTTTGCTGCATCTGGCACAGGGTGTCTTGAATCTGTGCAGGGTACAATGAAATCTTAAGACTATCAAGGTATTCTAGAGAGAAATGTGCTGCCCAGTGTCAGACAGCTTGGTCTCAGTCGTAGGTCATGGGTCTTGCAACAGGATAATGACCCAAAACACAGCTAAGAACATCCAAGAATGGCTAAGAGCGAAACATTGGACTATTCCAAAATGGCCTTCTACGAGCCCTGATCTAAATCCTATTGAACATCTGTGGAAGGAGCTGAAACATGCCGTGTGGAGAAGGCACCCTTCAAACCTGAGACAACTGGAGCAGTTTGCTCATGAGGAGTGGGCCAAAATACCTGCTGAGAGGTGCAGAAGTCTCATTGACAGTTATAGAAATCGTTTGATTGCAGTGATTGCCTCAAAAGGTTCTGCAACAAAATATTAAGTTAAGGGTACCGTCATTTTTGTCCAGACCTGTTTCATTGAGGTTTTTTTTTTTTTAAATAATTCTGTTGAACCACAATTCAAAAGCATTGTCTGATTTTCAATGGTTAATTTTCATAAAATTTTTATTTATTACCACTTTTTGTCAGATTCAAGTTATTTCTGTGACCATTGTGGGTTTTTCTTTCATTAACAGAGGGGTACCAACAATTTTGTCCACGTCTGTAAATTCAATATATATATACTGTAAATACATATTAGTGGTGGGCAATGATTAAAAATTTTAATTGTGATTAATCTAAAAAATATAGCATTAACTCATGATTAATAGCAATTGAATGAATTTTTTTTTTCTATGTAATATACTGTAACGTTGGGACTGTGATAAGGGGGCAGGGATTCTCCCAGCATGCTTTGCGCCGCGGAGGATTCTTTTAATCCTGATGCTTTATTAAGCATCAAGGGGGAATATGATAGAAAAATTCCATATTATCTATACTATTATTGATATTAATAATGTATTATTATATTTGAGAAGTATCATACCTTTCATATGCCATGTTTAATGTTTATATGTGCATTCCATATAGGATAAGTTTATATATTCTTGGCCTGTTTCTGTGAGCAATTTCAGAGAGTTCAGACTGAGGGGCAGTACAGGATCAGTACATGCGTAAGGAATGATCTAAGTCATTTATTATAATCTCTTAGACATAACCTGTTTTGGGTCACAGGAATGCACAGGAACTCCTCAGCCTGTACAGATCAGTGGTAGATGGACATTCTGTTAGTTTTATGGATCTCATATCTTCATGACCCATGTCTCCAGAGTGTCTGACGTCCGCCTGGATAAGCTCAGTTATCAGGACTGTCCCGTTCTGTCCCTTCCCTTATCCTCATCATCCCTCTCCTTTCTCCTACCTATATACATATATCAGACTTAGAAGAATGGATCTTTTAGAGATTCTAGGTGTGTCTGAATGTCATGCCTTGTAACCTCTCCCCCAAGTTGGCTAGTGGGGTGACTCCTTATATTTTTGTAATAAATGTACATAAATTCAACTTTCCGCCTTATTATTTGACTTTGAATAATTTAAGCTCAAAATTATTCTAACACTACTAAAGTTAGTCATGAGTTTTTTTTGTTTTGTTTTGTTTTTTAAAGTACATTATCATGTTATGTCACAAAAGGACTGTTTTTGCCGTGTGTGTGGATATGGATTATCGTAGTCTCTTAATTTTCTTAATCAGTGTTCATCTATATTTATTTAAATCAGCGAGATATCTTATTATTATGGCTTTTGCTTCCTCAGGTGTTCCATTTAGTTTAACCCAGACTCTGCAGTTTCTTGTCCATGTTGCCTGTATCTTGTTTTGTCTTTTCAACATCCGTGCTTGCCGTGCTATTTCAGCATTAGTCTTTGTTAAATGTTCATTTAGGTAAACTTCTGTTCCCCGTAGCTTTCTGGCCTGTCTCAGTATGTCATTCTTTACCCTTCTGTTCACAAAGCGCATTGCAATTGATTTCTTTGTTTTATTATCCTTTCTGGGTAGAGTATGGCAGGCTGAAATTGCATTTACTTCAACCTTTATGTTTCTGCTTTCAAGGAACTGAAGCACCTGGTTTTCCAAGGAGACTGATTCACTTGGGGGAGCCTCCTCACCTCTCATTCATGCTGTAGCATGAGCATATGATTGATATTTAATGTCTGGTCCACTAATGATTAAATCATCCATCCGAGTATACAGTGGGGAAAAAAAGTATTTAGTCAGCCACCAATTGTGCAAGTTCTCCCACTTAAAAGATGAGAGAGGCCTCCAATTTTCATCATAGGTATACCTCAACTATGAGAGACAAAATGAGGAAAAAAAATCCAGAAAATGACATTGAAGGATTTTTAATGAATTAATTGGTAAATTCCTCGGTAAAATAAGTATTTGGTCAATAACAAAAGTTCATCTCAATACTTTGTTATATACCCTTTGTTGGCAATGACAGAGGTCAAACGTTTTCTGTAAGTCTTCACAAGGTTTTCAGACACTGTTGCTGGTATTTTGGCCCATTCCTCCATGCAGATCTCCTCTAGAGCAGTGATGTTTTGGGGCTGTCGCTGGGCAACACGGACTTTCAACTCCCTCCAAAGATTTTCTATGGGGTTGAGATCTGGAGACTGGCTAGGCCACTCCAGGACCTTGAAATGCTTCTTACGAAGCCACTCCTTCGTTACCCGGGCGGTGTGTTTGGGGAGGCAACTGTAACAGTAAAGATGCAAGAAGTAGAAGTAATAAAGGTAGATGAGTTTAAATACCTGGGGTCAACCATCCAAAGCAAGGGAAAATGCAAATGATTCGCTGTGACCCCTAAAGAGACTAGCCAAAAGAAGAAGAAGAAGAAATTGTTATTTTGTAGTTGTTGAATTCAGTTAAATGAAAATTATGATCGGAATGTAGACTGAGGGTTTGCTGGTCAGTGATGAGGGAACTAGTCCATATTATCTGATATATCACACTTTGAAGACATGTTTCACAAGTCCTAAAATGGCAAAATTAATTGCTGGGGAAGTAGCTCAGGCATGTGTTTGTCACAAAATTGTATTAGAAACTGCTCTTTAGAATTCTCTGATTATACAGGTTAAACCTGTATAATCAGATAATTCTAAAGAGCAGTTTCTAATACCATTTTGTGAATTGTATTAGACTTTACAATAATGACTTTATTCTCTTCATATATTGCATACTGGGAATTAGGAAGTATTTTTACCTTCAGATCAATAACATTCAGCCATGTTAACGGTTACACAGTAATTCAATCCAACTTTATTTATATAGTGTGGGCACATATGTTGGTTACATATGCTCCACAAATATATTGCTGTGTGTTTATTGTGTGCTGCACGTCTCAGCGAACAAAGGGACTGAGCCTCCGAGAGATAACGGGAGAGTGTGATATTTGGCCTTTGTTTCAAGGAGATGACCTGGAGAGATTTCCGGACCACCAGAGACTAAAGGATGATGGTGTGAAGATCAGAAGGGTTACATTATGACTGGGATTAAGTACCATGTGACTGTATGTTTGATTAAACACCATGTGACTGCAGTTTTGATGTCCGGGGTATAAAAGACAGATGTGACGATTATACATCCTCTTTTTCTGCTTTGAAATTGTTGGAGTATGTGATTGTGAATAAAGCTGAACCTGAGGAATAAACTCAGTCTCATCCTTCCGCACATTCTCCACACTGGTGACCTTACGACGAAGCATGAGCAGAGATAATTCTCCCGAGCGGGGCTCAACAGAAGCCAGCCTGATGACTGCCGCCATGTTCCAGCTGCCAGACTTCTGACAGCATAGTTCGCGCTCCTGGTTTAGCGCGGTCGAGGCACAGTTCAACCTCCGGAGAATCTCGAGAAACGACACGAAATTCTACCATGTGGTGGTGAAGCTGGACAGCCACACAGTCCAGAGGGTGGAGGATCTGGTCAATCACCCACTGGACAGCGACAAATACAGCGCATTGAAGGCTGTGCTTATCAGCCACTTCACCCCCTCGGTGCAACAGCGAGCAGAGGGGCTCCTAGCGTTGACGGAGTCGGAGAACGACAGACCCGTAGACCTGATAGTGAAAATGCTGAGGCTGAGAGACTCCGAGGATTGCGACTTTATCTTCGCCCACCTTTTCCTCCGGACCCTGCCGCCAGCGGTGAGAGTTACCCTGGCAGACTCACCTCGGTTGGCCCGGCGAGACTACCATGGGCTGAGCAAGGAGGCGCAACGACTCGTTGATGCCCACAAACGGAGCGCGGTTTCGGCCGCGGCAGCAGAGCTAGGAGCAACGTCCGGAGACGGCATGGGGCCAGTGGTTGCAGCACCAGACTCACCGACGATGGCAGCAGCAAGGACCAGGAGACACGGAGCGGACGACGTCCTTTGCTTCTATCATCGCCGCTTTGCAGAGAGGGCACACAAATGCCTCCCACCGTGCCACTTCAAGCATTCGGGAAATGCCAAGACCGGGGGTCGGTAGCGGCTGCGGCCCTCGATGAGGAGAACAAGCTGCTCTACCTGACGGATGCACGCTCGGGGCGGCATTTCCTCGTGGACACAGGCTCCCAGCTGAGTTTCATCACGCCTTCCTACGCGGACCGGCTGACGCCGTCTAAGGGTCCCCGGGTGTCAGCAGCGAACGGCTCAGCGATTAAGACCTTCGGTGAGAGGACTCTGCTTCTGTCTTTGCAGGGCCGTGCATTTGAGTGGACTTTTGTTGTAGCGGCAGTCAATTTCAACATGTTAGGGGCTGATTTTTTGTGCTCACATGGTTTATTGGTTGATCTTGCTAACAGACGCCTGGTTAATGCACTCTCCTTTCACTCTATTCCCTGCACAGCTCGAGTGGCGCCGCCAACTGCACAAGCCAACGTCACAGCTGCGGGTGGTAAGTTCCACGCACTCCTCACTCAGTTCCAAGCACTCACAGTCCCAACGTTTTCGGCGACAGTGACTAAACATGGGGTGGAACATTATATCACTACCACCGGCCCGCCCGTTTTTGCAAAAGCTCGGCGCCTGGACTCAGCTAAACTGACCGTAGCGCGCGAGGAGTTTGCCAACCTGGAAAATCTGGGCATCATCAGGCGTTTGAAAAGCCCCTGGGCTTCACCACTGCACATGGTCCCAAAGGCTGATGGCTCGTGGCGACCTTGCGGTGATTTCCGCCGGTTGAATAACGCCACTGCACACGACCGCTACCCAATCCCCTATATCCAAGATTTTTCGGTTCATTTGGCGGGGGCGCGCATTTTTTCTAAAATAGATTTAGTACGCGGTTACCATCAGGTTCCAGTGCGCGCTCAGGACATACCCAAAACAGCGGTAATAACTCCTTTCGGGTTTTTTGAGTTTTTGCGCATGCCTTTTGGACTCAAAGGTGCGGCGCAGACGTTCCAGCGCATGATGGACGCGGTCCTACGCGACCTCCCTTTCGTGTTCGTCTATTTGGACGACATTTTGGTAGCCAGCACGTCCGAAGACGAACACGAAAGCCACCTCACAGCAGTTTTCCGGAGGTTGGCAGAGTACGGGTTAATAATTAACCCAGCGAAGTGTCAGTTTGGGGTGGTGCAGATTGATTTTTTGGGGCATCGCGTTTCGCCAGAAGGAGCGGTCCCTCTGCCCGATAAAGTGCACGCAATAACAAATTTTCCCCAACCTCAAACGGTCAAAGCGTTACAGGAGTTTTTGAGAATGGTTAATTTTTATAACCGTTTCCTCCCCAGCGCAGTGCAGCTCATGCAACCATTGTACGCTGCACTAAAAAAACAAAAACCCACGAATAAAATTGAATGGTCTCCTGAGCGGGAGCGCACATTCTCTCAAGTCAAATCAGCCCTGGCAAACGCTGCTTTGTTGGCACACCCAGTTCCAACGGCCCGCATGGCGCTCACCACTGACGCGTCTGATGTAGCCGTAGGGGCGGTCGTGGAACAATATGTAGCTGGGACCTGGCAACCGCTCGCGTTTTTCAGCAAAACCTTGTGCGATAGCGAGCGAAAATACAGCGCGTTCGACAGGGAGTTGTTGGCTCTACACTTGGCCATCTGCCACTTCCAGTTCTGGCTGGAAGGGCACCGTTTCACCGTGTTCGTGGACCACAAACCGCTGACTTTTGCGATGGCCAAGATTTCGGAACCTTGGTCGGGCCGGCAGCAGAGACAGCTGGCCGCGATATCGGAGTTCACCACCGATATCCAGCATGTCGCAGGTAAATATAATGTAGTGGCAGACTGCCTCTCACGTGCTGTGGCGGCTCCAGGCCCCATGGGGGCAGACTCTGCAGCCATAGCTGCGGACCAGGGTAGCGACGCGGGAGCGCGCACAGCCCCGGTCTGCGTAGGGTTAGATTATGCAGCCATGGCCGCGGAGCAGGTTAGCGATGTGGACGTGTGCGCGCTCCAGTCTGGACCAACAGGGTTAAGGCTGGAGGACAGGGTGCTGCAAGTTGGTATGCCCCCCTAATCTGCGATAACTCCACTGGACGGCCGCGTCCGGTGGTACCAGCTGCGTGGCGCCGCCGCGTTTTTGACTCGATCCATTCTCTGGCGCACCCGGGGGTGCGTGCATCGGTCAAAATGGTAGGAGAGAAATTTGTGTGGCCGGGGTTGTGCAAACAGGTCAAGGAATGGGCATCAGCCTGCGTAGCGTGTCAGCGAGCCAAAATACACAAACACACTAGAGCTCCTTTGGAGCCTTTTCACATCCCGGCTAAGCGCTTTGATCATGTGCATGTCGACTTGGTAGGCCCCCTTCCGTCGTCACAGGGGTACACACATCTTTTGACAATGGTGGACCGCACCACGCGTTGGCTGGAAGTGGTCCCACTGGCATCAACCACAGCCGAGGAGGTGGCGCGCGCGTTTTTAACAGCTTGGGTAGCGCGCTTTGGAGTTCCGTCGGACATAACGTCCGACAGAGGTCCTCAATTTGTTTCCGAGCTCTGGTCATCGATGGCCCGCAGCCTGGGGGTAACGATCCACCGCACTACCACGTACAACCCCCAGGCTAACGGTTTATGCGAACGTTTCCATAGGTCATTGAAAGCAGCCCTCAGAGCGTCGCTTATGGATACAAATTGGGTAGACAGGTTTCCGTGGGTTTTATTGGGGTTGCGTTCTGCACCTAAGGAGGATTTGCAAGCCTCCCCAGCTGAGTTAGTTTTTGCACAGCCTCTCCGGCTGCCCGGGGAATTTCTCCCCGATAATCCTGCGCCAAATTGCCCCCCCCCCCCCCCCCGCTCAGCGGTTGCAGAGCGACACGGGATCAAACATGCTTCCTGGCCCGGTTCATCACAGTTTCCCTCGCATTTTTGTGCCGAAAGCTTTAAAAAATGCGGAGTTTGTTTTTGTCAGACACGATGCCCATCGCCCAAACTTGCGGCTGCCGTACGGCGGACCGTTCAGGGTGCTGGAAACAGGAGAGAAGCATTTTTTGCTAGATTTGGGAGACAGAAAGGAGGTAATTGGTATAAACAGACTCAAACCCGCTTTTGTTTTGGCGGATGAAGCAGTGCAGTTGGCGAGGGCCCCCCGTCGCGGCAGACCCCCTAGTGGGGATTCTCCAGAACACCCACAGAGATTGGCTAACAGTTCTAATCCACAGGCAACAGTTCCACAGCAGGGGGACACTGCAGAGGCAGTAAAGCCGGCTTACAGCAAATACGGCAGAAGACTTTGACCTAGGCAACTGGTGGATTGATATGTAGTAATGTTATTATGTCATGCATCTCTGGTTATGATTGTTCCATCTTAGATGTTTGGGGGGGGGATCATGTGGGCACATATGTTGGTTACATATGCTCCATAAATATATTGCTGTGTGTTTATTGTGTGCTGCACGTCTCAGGGAACAAAGGGACTGAGCCTCCGAGAGATAACGGGAGAGTGTGAGATTTGGCCTTTGTTTCAAGGAGATGAGCTGGAGAGATTTCCGGACCACCAGAGACTAAAGGATGATGGTGTGAAGATCAGAAGGGTTACATTATGACTGGGATTAAGTACCATGTGACTGTATGTTTGATTAAACACCATGTGACTGCAGTTTTGATGTCCGGGGTATAAAAGACAGATGTGATGATTATACATCCTCTTTTTCTGCTTTGAAATTGTTGGAGTATGTGATTGTGAATAAAGCTGAACCTGAGGAATAAACTCAGTCTCATCCTTCCGCACATTCTCCACAATAGCACCATTTCACAACAACAGTCATCTCATAGCACTTTCAACTAGAAAAGCACTCGGAGAGCGCAGACCTCCGCCAAGCGCCACAGTTCCCCCCCATACAGTGTTTGTGTGTACATTTTCAGATTCCTTGACCATGAAAACATATGACTAGCAATTGGATTCACAATGATAGGATTAGTGGTTCAGTAGTAAAAGCATTACCTCCTTGGCGGAGGTAATAAACTGAAGTGTTGCTGTTGTGTCCATCTCCTCCATCTGCAAAGTGCCAGGCTGCGACCTGTCAAGGCATACCTCATGCCTCCCTTATTGGGGGGCTTTCACACCTGTACTGACCTCATGCCTCCCTTATTGGGGGGGGGCTTTCACACCTGTACTGAGTACTTAAAAACTGTATTTATCGGCAGATGAAAGAAAACTGAAGCAAAAACAAACAAACAAACAAAAACTAAACAAACAGCAACTGCAACATGAACTATTTCAAACATATTTATTCAAATGTACATTTATATGGACACAATCTTGAGCCATAACTTTTTGGTAATGTGAAAATCATAAGCCAAGTAGCACAAAAAAATTGAGTGCTCTTGCTGTCAGGAAACAATGTTGGCACCAAATCGCTGAAGTGATCTGCCACCAATGGGGGTAGATTGTGCTCTGCCACAAAATGACAAAACATCACTTCTGCTAGTGATGCATTGGATTTGGAAGGCGTCGGTTCTCTCACTGGCTGAAAATGTTCATCCATCGATCGAATTTGGCTACACAGTTTTTGTGGTCGAAAATCCCTGATGCAGTCACTTTTAGCATTAGAGTCACACATATCAGGCGCAGCATTACTGGCGCCGGGATTCCTCTCTGTTCCGGAGCCGCATGACAAAAGAAGGTGCGATAATGGTTGCCGTGGGTTTTATTGGGGTTGCGCTCCGCGGAAAAAAAGAGGATTTGGAAGCTTCCCCAGCAGAGAGCTGGTTTTTGCGCAGCCCCTATGGCTGCCTGGGGAATTTCTGCCAAATAATCCGGCACCGGACAGCTGGCCGTCTCAGGTTTTGCAGAGTAGCGCAAACACAGGCACGCTGGCGGGCCCTGCCCACCACAGTTTTCCGCGTGCTTTTGCGCCTAAAACTTTGAAGAACGCGGAGTTTGTGTTCGTCAAACACGATGACCAGCGCCCTCTATTGCCCCTGCACACATGTTGAAAATGGCCGTATCTCACAATGTTAAAGAATCTTTAAAAAATTCCTGTATCCAGACGGTGATCCGGATCATCCCCAAAATTTAATCAGTTCTTCCTTGTACCATTTCCAACAATGCCTGAAAGTTTCATCGAAATCCGTCCAAAACTTTTTGAGTTATCTTGCTAACCAACAGACAAACAGACAGACAGACAAACAGACAAACAGACAAACGCTGGCAAAAACATAACCTCCTGGCCTTCGGCCTGGCGGAGGTAACTATAGGGGAAACCCTCACAATTGCAGGAAGACCCCAGCATGATTACACAACAGCAAAATGAAATACTATAACACAAACACATTACTCCAGCAGAAATGGGATGCTGCCAAAATAGATGCACTAATAAATGCAAATTGTGTGCAGTGAGTGCCATTATTACACAATGAGTGCAAACAATGAGAAGTCAAGTGTTTTTTGCACAATGGATACTGCACCCTAGAAAGCGTAGGGAAGAATTTTTTTAATTTTTATTACTTATTTTGTACCCGTAGGTAGATTTGTTTTGCAGTCTGGTGACAAGCCACCAGCTGCCGGTCGCTGCGTGCGCAAGCGCCCCGTGTCCCTAACCTGCATGTTTTTTTTTGGTATGTGGGGGAAACCGGAGAAATCCCGGAGTAAACCCAAGCAACACGGGGAGAACATGCAAACTCCACACAGATCACTGTTGGTCGGGGGCAGGGATCAAACCCACGATCCCCGCGATCCCCCGGCCGAGGGTAAACTGTGCTGCCGCAGTGCTAACCACTGCGCCACCGTGCAGTCAATGCGGAAATGTGGAAATTGTGGGTCACCCCCACAGCCACGGACAAGCAGAGCGCTCAGCTGGAGCAATTAGCAGAACAGTGAGATGTATGGACTGATATCAATAGGTGGAGAGGAATTCCGGCCAATAATCCTGCTATTGATTTGTGTGTCTCTAATGCAAATGTCCTTGCCTTCCTGCCGTTTACTGTGATGTTAATGTGCCATGCATGCATTGTCTAGCTGGGTATATAAAGTCAACCATATCGCTTGCTCCCTCTCTCTTTTGACCCTCTTCCTGATGACACACATTACTTGCTGCTGTTAGATACACAGGGCTCGCTCCAGCGCACTGCCACCGCGCTGGACGGCTCTCGTGATGGAGGATGAATAAAAACCCACTTTTAAACTTTAGTTCGTCGTCGTCTTATTTCACCATTCTGCCACACTGGTGACCCCGAAGACAAGAACACGCTGAGACCTGCCGAGGGACAAAGCTCATCCGCTCCCTCTCATCGCGCTGTGGATCACAGAGACAGAGAATCGCTCACATCCGCTGCATCTACACGAGTGCGCACGCACCTCGTCCTCTCTCCACAACGGCGACCTCCAGGGCCGACGGAGAACGCAGTGCGTGGACCAGAACGCACCATGACCCGGCTCGAGCGAACGACGCAACAGCCACGACAGGGAGGCTCATCGGCGCCGACAATGTTGATCTCCATCAAGCTCCCTGACCCTGATTCACCTCGCGACAGCGGACCTGCCATGCACAGAAGCCCCACGTGAGAACAGTGCAGCTGGAAGGTACGTGGCCGCAGCGCGCGCCGCACACCAGAGACAAGCTGGCTCTACGGACTTATACATCATCCCCCGCTGCTGCGCACACGGCTCTTCAGGGCTGCTCACACACCTGAAGCACACACGCAGCCCGCACACAGGATTTTGTATTGGTCTCAGCCACGGCGCACGATGGGAATTCAGCCGCCTGCTGTCTCCGAAGGCTTTAGGGCTGCACCCGCACCTAAAGCCGAACCGCCAAGCCCTTAACACAGCTTCAGCTTTTGTTTTTTCTTCAGGGCCGCTACGCATCCCCGCAGGACTGAACCGCGAGTGGAAGTCAGAGACAAATTTTTCTTCTCACAGCCACTGTGGATCTCAGCCACGTTCAAACGGACAGCCCCTCAACATCGCAGATCCACATGCAATTTTTGCGCAGCCCAGACAACTTCGCCGTCCCGGGCCGGCATTTGCTACCCCCACCCCCCCTCCCTCCACCTCCGCCTGCACAGAGCTTTCCCCGTAGCTCGCTACCAAAACCGGACGATCGAGGCCTCAGCCCCCCGCTGAGCCCTCTGGGGGGGAGTGTGTGGGTCACCCCCACAGCCACGGACAAGCAGAGCGCTCAGCTGGAGCAATTAGCAGAACAGTGAGATGTATGGATTGTTATCAATAGGTGGAGAGGAATTCCGGCCAATAATCCTGCTATTGATTTGTGTGTCTCTAATGCAAATGTCCTTGCCTTCCTGCCGTTTACTGTGATGTTAATGTGCCATGCATGCATTGTCTAGCTGGGTATATAAAGTCAACCATATCGCTTGCTCCCTCTCTCTTTTGACCCTCTTGCTGATGACACGCATTACTTGCTGCTCTTAGATACACAGGGCTCGCTACAGGGCTCGCTCTAGCGCACTGCCACCGCGCTGGGTGGCTCTCGTGATGAAGGATGAATAAAAAACCCTTTTAAACCTCACTTCGCCGTGCCTTATTTTACCATCTTCCACAAAATATGAAATGTGGGTCATATTGATTTTGTGTCTGACAGGTTTGTCTGTGGGCATGCAATTCTACTAACGCTCATATGAAATCAAAAAGTGAAGCTGCATGCAGCCTGCAGACCACCTACTCAGAGAAGAAAAAACTGTCAGTGGAAAATCTTTGCCGGTAATCTATTTCTTTCTTGACATTCTCACATGAGACCAGTGAAACCACAGTGTTCTGCTGCTACCTGATGATGAGACTCTATGGTGTAGTGACAGAGAGAAGTTCATATTATTTCCTCTTTAAGATAGAAATGAGACCCGTGTTGACACAAATGTACATATATAACCATGTTTATTCTCCTGATGAGGATATAGATAATACTAGTTAATTAGTGTCTTAATATCAGTGCTATAAAGGCAGCTTGACCAAAATGAAGTTTAGCAGGGGTTAGGCATTTGGTTCAGTCATTTACACACCTAATATTACACTGTACAATGCTGTGAAAAACTGTTTGCCCCTTCCTGATTGCTTATATTTTTGCATATTTGTCACACTTAAATATTTCAGCTCATCAAACAAATGTTCATCTGAGACAAAGATACCCCGAGTAAATACAACATGTAGTTGTTAAATGTTGATTTCATTTATTAAGGGGTAAAAGCTATCCAGAGCTACCTGGCCCTATGTGGAAAAAGTAATTACTCCCTTGTTACACCATGAAATAATTGTGGTTAACCACATTTTTTGAAGGTTCAGTTCAACTTCACTTGCCATACTCAGGCCTGATTCACTGCCAGAAATGTCGACTCAAGAAATCACTTAAACAGAAGCTGTCTGAAAAAGTGAAGTAGGCTAAATGATCTCAAAAGCAGCACATTACACCACAAGCTAAAATAACTCAAGAACGCATGAGACACAAAACCCCAGAACAACATCTAAAGAACGGCAGGCCTCACTTGCCTCAGTTTGGACACTGATCCATGATTCAACAATAAGAAAGAAACTGGGCAAAAATGGCATTCATGGGAGAGTTAAAGGTAAAAACCACTGCTGACGAAAAAGAACACAAAGACTCTTCTCACATTTACCAAAAAAACATCTTGATGATCACCAAGACTTTGGGGAAAATATTCTGTGGACTGATGAGACAGAATACTTTTTTGAAAGACATGCACCCGTTACATCTGACGTAAAACTAGCAGCATTTCATACCAAGAGTCAAACATGGTGATGGTAGTGTGATGGTCTGGGGCTGCTTTGCTGCTTCAGGACCTTGACGATTTGCCGTAATTGATGGAATCATGAATTCCGCTCTCTTCCAGAAAGCCCTTAAGGACAATGTCCGGCCATCAGTTCATGACCTCAAGCTCAAGCCCTCCAATGCAGCTGAATTAAAACAATTCTGCAAAGAAGAGGCAGCCAAAATTCCTCAACAACGATGTAAAAGACTTATTGCCAGTTATTGAAACACTTAATTGCAGTTGTTTTCTCCAAATTTGGCACAACCAGTTATTAGGTTTTGGGGCAATTATTTTTTTCACATAGGGCCAAGTGGATTTGGATAGGTTTTTCCCCTTAATAAATGAAATCACCATTTAAAAACTGCATTTTGTATTTACTCATGTTATCTTTGCCTAATATTAATCTAATAGACTGCTACAGCGCCACTGCCGAACAGCCAGGTACAGAAAATCTTTTCTGCCTCATGCCATTTCACTGTACAATAACTCACTCTAATGTTGAAGTTTGGTCATAACAATGCTGCCATACTCCACCTTACAGTATAACTGGGGCCTCGTATTTCACTCTGCGCCTTAGAATCCATCTTTGTACAGTCAGTACTATCCAGATACTCATAAGGATCATCATCTACTGTATTTAACCTAGTAGTAGCCTATGTTGTATATAAAGTTATCTAAGCATTTTTACTTTACTTCCATAGGTAACTCCCTTTTTTTATTATGCTGTGTGTATTTCTGTTGGTTGGGTTGTCTGTGTCATGCTGCTGTTGCACTGCAGTTTCCCAGTTTGGGATCAATAAAGTACATCTATCTATCTATCTATCTATCTATCTATCTATCTATCTGTCTATCTATCTATTCAATTTTTGGGGGGATGATCTGAAACACATAAGTGTGACGAATATACAAAAATATAAGAAATCAGGAAGTGGGCAAATACTTTTTACACCACTGCATGTGTGTATCATATAGGAAAACTTACATTAGGTTCTGCAAATATTCATCATTTCTAGTAATTTACTTCCTGTTTTTTGAATACATTTTCACACATTCTGCAAGTTCTGCTAAAGATGGCATCTGTTAAAGGCCTTGTCATGTTAGCATAGACAGAAACACTGGAGTGGAAACATACACAGTCGTGAAAAAATTAGGATACCCTGTATAACAGCGCAGGCTGTTCCTACTGAGGAGACTCAGGTCTTTTGGTGTACAAGGGGCGCTGCTGAAGACATTCTACGACACGGGGGTGGCATCAGTCATCACTTTTGGAGTGGTCTGCTGGGGCAGTGGCATTACAGCAGCCGATAGGAAGAGACTGAACAAACTGATCAAGAAAGCTAGCTCTGTCCTGGGGCAGCGCCTTGACCCAATGGAGGAGATGGGAGAGAGAAGGATGGTGGCTAAACTGTCATCTCTGCTGGAGTCCGAGTTCCACCCTATGCAGGACACACTGAATGCACTGAGGAGCTCATTTAGCAGCAGACTACATCATCCTAGGTGCACAACCGAGAGGTTTCGCAGGTCCTTCCTACCAACGGCTGTCAGACTGTACAACCTAAGCAGTGCTGCTCGCAGAGATAGCAAAAAGACGTGACAACCTAATAGTATTGAATGCAAAAGATGCAATAGACTTACACAATGGTCCCCTCCGGTATACAACTAGGAAAATACCGGTAGCTACGGAGGGTGACGATATGTATGGGTACATAATCATACCATGTAGGATAACTAAGTAGACGGTCATGCTGTTTCATTCCATCTAGCTACAATGCTCCGCACTGTGTGTGTTTATATATTTATATATTTATTCCATCTAGCGACAATACTCCACACTGTGTGTTTATATATTTACATATTTATTCCATCTAGCTACAATGCGCCGCACTGTGTGTGTTTATATATTTACATATTTATCCCATCTAGCTACAATGCTCCACACTGTGTGTGTTTATATATTTACATATTTATCCCATCTAGCTACAATGCGCCGCACTGTGTGTGTTTATATATTTACATATTTATCCCATCTAGCTACAATGCTCCACACTGTGTGTGTTTATATATTTACATATTTATTCCATCTAGCTACAATGCGCCGCACTGTGTGTGTTTATATATTTACATATTTATCCCATCTAGCTACAATGCTCCACACTGTGTGTTTATATATTTACATATTTATCCCATCTAGCTACAATGCTCCGCACTGTGTGTTTATATATTCACGTTTATTCCATCTAGCTACAATGCTCCGCACTGTGTGTGTTTATATATTCATATATTTATTCCATCTAGCTACAATGCTCCGCACTGTGTGTTTATATATCTATATATTTATTCCATCTAGCTGCAATGCTCCGCATCATGTGTCTATATATTTATGTTTATATGTACATATGTATACTTGCTGCTCTTGTTTTTTCTTGCCTTCTGATTGTTGCTCTGAGTGTTGCTATCCCTGTGCTGTTGCAATCCTGGAATTTCCCCACTGTGGGACTAATAAAGGCTTATCTTATCTTATAAGCCTGTGTGCGTTTTTTTTTTTTTTTACATATTTGGACATATGGATATTTAATATGTGTTTAAAATACTGGGAGATTCCTGCAATACAACTAAACAATTAAAGATGAATTAAAGACTTTTTTCAAGTTTTCTGTAAAATATAATTTTTTTAATAATTTTTTTTATCAATCAATCAATCAATCAATCAATCTTTATTTTGGATAGATTAAAAGTACAGATTAAAAGAAACAGAATAATATAACAAAGGGGGAAAGAAAATCCAACAAGGTCAAATTAGACAATAACTCCTCTGATTATACAGTTCAACATAAGTTATCCGAAATGGGTGATGGCTGAAGCCGCAGCTTATATTGCCCACCCATATTCCATCCAAGAATTCAAAAGAAAAACAAACAAGAGCGATTACAGTTCAGAACAAAGCTAAGACAAAATGTGACAAAAAAAAAACAACAAAAAACTAAGCAACAACACAACGCAGACTGGATATGACAATCTTTATGTGATTTTACATGTCATCTTGTATATATGTTTGGAGTATTTCTTCCTTTAGTTTTTGTTTAAATTGTCCAAGCGTTGTACATGATTTTAATTCAGGTCCAAAATCGTTCCATAATCTGACTCCTTGCACTGAAACACAGTGTTGCTTGGTGGTAGTTCTCACTGAAGGTTTTTGAAATATACATGTTCCTCTGAAATGATATTGTTTCTCCCTTATTTGGAACAACTTTTGGATATTTGTGGGCAGTGATAGATTCTTCACTTTAAACATTATTACTGCAGTTTTAAAGTCAACCAGATCTTTCAACCTGAGAGCTTTTAATTTAAGAAAAAGTGGGTTTGTTGGTTCCCTGTAAGCAGCTTTGTTTATTATTCTAATAGCTCTCTTCTGAAGCATAAAGACTGGATATATGTTTGTTTTATATGTATTTCCCCATACTTCAGTACAATATGTCATGTATGGGAGTATTAATGAATGATACAAGGTATATAGTGTGGGTTGATTCAGCAGATGTTTCACTCTGTGTAGTATTGCAATTGAGTTGGATATTTTATCTTTAATATAATTAATATGTGACTTCCAACACAGTTTATTATCAATAATTACACCAAGAAATTTAGTTTCGGATACCCTTTCAATCTCTACACCATTTACACTGAGTTTAGATACTAAGTTGTCGTGATGGTTGTTAAAAACTATAAATTTTGTCTTACTTAAATTGAGCGTTAATTTGTTTGAATCAAACCACAGTTTAAGCTTTCCTAATTCCTTTCCGAGAGTATCCAAAAGTTGTTCCAAATTACTTCCACTGCATAATAAATTAGTGTCATCGGCAAACAATATTAAATGCATTTTTTCTGAAACTTTACATATATCATTTATGTACATATTGAATAACAATGGCCCCAAAACTGAACCCGGTGGGACTCCACAAGTAACCTTCAGTAACTGTGAGTTTTTGTTACCAACACATACATACTGATATCTATTCTTTAAGTAACTAAATAACCAGGACAGTGCTACCCCCCTAATACCACAATTTTGTAGTTTCTTTAATAATGTAATAATTCTAAACAAATAGTGAGGAATAAATTAGGATACCCCCCCCCCATCTTTTTTAGGACACCCCCACATTCATTCCCACTTAAAATGGCTAAAATAAATGTTAAAAAATGCAAAATTAAAAACAAAAACAAGGTTAGACATAGATATGTGAATATTTCTTAATAAAGAACTGAATATTTAATGGGGTGTCCTAATTTTTTCACGACTGTATGTACATACTGTTTTGCAATCTTGTAGTCTTCTATTTTTTACTATGCTACACTTGTAGTGCTCAAAGCCACTACTGTAATATAGTCAGTCCCTTGCCTGGCAGACATCAGCAGGTCATTAATGCCAAACTGAGCACTTGGCTAACTTGTATGCGTTCATCTATACATGCACACAGTGTCCCACATGCACACAAGTCATCCCAGTGCTGTTGCAACAAGCAAATATGTTGTAACTACTGGCTGACACATCAATGTGCCCAGAAAACACAGCAGTAGCCAGCCTTTTTGTGCAAGACAAAGATGAGCCATTTACAGAAGAAACAAAGTCACTGCTCTTTTTGGCCACATCAGAACTCTGTCACACATGCTTGATAGATGTGGTTTATTATCAGAATCGCTATGCGCTTCTCTGGCTTCAAGTGGGTAAAGTAAGATTAGGACAGCATGTTGTTATCATTTTAGCATTGCCTCAAGGATATCTGATGGTAGGGTGTGTCTGAGTTCTTCCTGTGTGTTTCTGTAAATGAGTAGGACTAATAAGTGAATGTGTTAAAACAAAATAGCAACGCGAGCCAGTCTGTAACTTCATTTGATTGTCACCTCATTTAAGCCACTCTTTGTTAAAGTCAAAGCAGTGCTATATAGGACAATCTAAATATTCTTATCTATGATTTAAGAGAAGAAAGAAGAGGAAAGTACAAGACATGTCTTATTCTCCTTTCATTTTTTTTATTATGCTATATTTTATTTTTCCTGCTTTATCAATTTTTGTGTCACTGCATCAGGCCATTTTTTCTACTTCTTTCCTGACAGAAACCTCCCCCACTCTCCACCCCTCTCATTTTTTGCTGTGCTAGCTTGGCAGACAAACTTCAGCAAAAGAGGAAACAGATTCTCTTCCTGTGCTCTCAGAGATGGGTGGTGGAGGTCGCCTTTGTGGCCTGAGGTGCTTCTTCACATACAGCATTTTGCTATTTTTTGGAGACTTTCTCCATGGTGAGTACGCTTTTGTTTCCCAAAGGTTTGGATTGTCTCATGCACTTTTGAGTCCATAGATTAGAGATTGCAACATTTTCTGGATATTATTTGGCACATCTAGGGAAATGACATATCTCTCCTGGAAGAAGCCATCAGTAGGCTACTTTTTCTTGTTTTTCCCTATGCAACATGGCTGAATACAAGGAGGCTTTATAGACTGAGAACAGGAGGATCCAAGTAGATGCAATAAATTCAAGGTGCCAACACTGTAGCTTTCAAAAAGCATTTTTTTTTTGTTACTAAACAATATATTCTCAGTATATGAGAAAAGAATCTCATATACTGCATTTGTCACTGGTGTTGTCTAAAAAACAGGATTCTCATTTGTCTGACTATTTATATCTTAAGAAATCAAACATAACTGTAGTGGCACATTTTCTTTTATGCTGTGCATTTTTGGCAGACTTGTCTCAACAGATTTCCTGCTGCATCAGCTTAAAGACACATTTAAAGGAACTCAGCAATAAGTCACACTTTCTTTGTTGTTGTTTTCTTAAATACTTGTTATACCTCCATATCATGCCTGTCAAAAAATCAGTTTGTTATTAGACATATTCAGTAATTGCTTTGACATGAGTGGGGGTGTGGCGTTTTAGAGGGCATTTGCAGAAGTAGGGGCCCATGTGTTGCTCATGATCTATTTAGGTGATTCGTTTTCATTCAGTGAGAAATAATAAAGTGATTGTGGGCTGTACACTGGAAACAATTGTCAGTCAGAGTTGACAGCAACACAAAGCATTTTCTGAGTATCTATAAGTGATGAGCACAACTTTCATGTTACCTTTTAACACTGAAGTCAAACTGTGTGGTTATACCACTCTTTCACTGGAAATGACTGCTTTGGCCATCAGGAAGACTGCTGTTTGTTTGGCTATTAATCACTCAGTAGTGACAATTGCTAATAAACAATTGCTGGTCACATTTTATTTTATTTTATTCATCTCCTTGTGGTTCTTCCCTTTAGGGGTGGCCACACTAGATCATCTGCCTCCATCTCACCCATATTTTTTAGTCACTCCAAAGCAGGCCTTGTAGCCCACGTGCATTCTTGCACCAACTGCACAGTTACTGACTCCGACGGACATCCAAAGCAGAAGATTTTATATTGCTTTATTTCATTTTATTTTGGAAAGTTAAACATGCATTCTTAGAGACACAAACCTTTCTAAAATTCTGCTTAAATTCCTCCCAATCTAAAATGAGAAGGGAACTAAAAACATGACTCACAAGTGCAGTTTCACTCATACCATGCTATAGTAAAAAAGATTCAAAAGCTTCATAGTTTTTATTTGTCAATACTACTATACGTACAGGACATACAGGAGAACTGAAATGGCGTTTCTCTCTTCAGTGGTGTGCACAATATAAAAAAAGAAAAAGGAATAAGGCTGGAAAAACAACAGCAGTCTATCCACATTAATGCAACCCACAGTGCAAGCGGCAACAAAAGATAGACCCAGACACCCCATAGTGCAAATAAAGATAAACGATGAGACCCAGCAATCCTATATACAGAAAAATAGAGCAGTAATACTCATAGCTGCAAGTTTGATGTGGTAGTGTAGGTGCAGACAGTGACAGATAGGACTGCACATGACCAGTATTGCAATAACAGACAGCAGCAGATATGGCATTTGTGCAGATGGTTGCAGTAAAGTGCAGAGACATACAGCAGCAGATGTATTACTGTTGGTGTGCCAGTCTTTCTGTGCCAACAGAAAGAGACTGCATATCTCTCCCAAGACTCAGCCTGTTGCTTCAGGGATTTATTTAAGAAGAAATGGAGTGCAAGAGGAGCTTAAAATTAATATATGTGAGAGTAAAGTCTTAAAAAAAATAAAAATCCTAGATCAGTGTTGTGATCCAGATCTGCTAATTCAAATGCATTCCAATATACTAACCGTGGTTCTCGGTATAAATCGGAACCATTCACAGTGTTGCCATCTCTGACTCTTTTACACTCTCTCACACCAAAAACTGTATTTCTCACTTCAAAATGAGGAAAATACTGCCAATATCATGTTCACTTCCTTTTGATTTTTACACAATAAAAGCTCTCAAGGCAGTGCTGGATTGGCAAGGTTTGATTGAGGCCGATTGCCATTGCAAGTGTATGTGTTGAAAAAAAAAAAAAACCTGTTGTGTAAAGGCCTTTACATACTCTGCAAAAACAGAGAAATTTGTTCCTTTACTTGAGGTGGCAAGAACAAGAACAAAGTTCTTTCTGGCCAGGACATTTCATACTTCACAAGGAACTCAAGTGCAGAACTCCTGAAAAATTCAAATTTCTGACCAGTCATACAATAGTTCGTAGACACCATGCAGGAGAAAGGTTCTGCCACGATGATGTGTCAAGAACAAGCTGCAAGAACTCCCAAACCAGGGCTGGGAGTGATGATGCCATTTTGTCCTTGCAGCCCTGGGAGAGAGAACAAATTTCTCTGTTCTTGTGGAGTATGTAAAGGCCTTAATGTGTGCATGGACACCCACCCCACCCATACTCCCCAGTTCCACCCATGCACAATTCCTTCTAAATCTCACTGCAAGCTTTTCTGAAAAGTTGTCAACTCTGCGTTCTACGGAACTGTGTACACTTCTGAAATGCAGCACTTTGGTTTTGTCATGATTAGTGGTTTGCATGTGTTACATTTCTATTCAGAATTGCTTTGTTTATATCTGCCTGCATCTACCGTGCACTCACCACACACCGGCACCTGGGAGAAAACACATCACCATTAAATATACTATGCACTGGTGTCAGGAAGTTGCCAAAGTTCTCCTTACCGGTGTCAGGTTTCCCTTCAAGATGGCAGTCTGCAGCAGCAATAACGAGCAGTACATGGAGTGTTTAACTGTGTTGTGAGGGGTCATTTTGCCATCAGTTTTGAATGTAGTAGCAACAGAGGAAAAACTGGACACAAAAGCACTGTCTCACATGCGTCACCTGTTCAAAGGGAAATACTTTGAACATGACCACGTATCTGCATCACCATCACACAGCTGTGTCACTATCTGGCAGCAGGACAGCAGAGCATGTAACGAACGCCGCCACTCAGAAAACAGTCAGCTGTGCACACTGTCCATCATATCTGTGCTTTTACTTATTTATATCATATAATACACCTGGAATGCATGTATGGAAAAGTTTTTTTTATCAGTTCAATAAACAAATAGTTTTGGAATTTAATAAATATATTTTCCTTCCTTACCTAACCCCTAAAAATAGAATGCCAAAGAACAAAAGCATGAACAGAACCAAAAACTGTGGTTAAAAAAACCCAAACATATAGAACTGTTCACTACCTGAACCATTGCACTCATATAGACAACAAAAATAATTTGGCCCAGATCCACCCAGGACATTCATGAGTTCTTAAATGCATTTGGGCCAGTGTCCTTTTGCCCAACTGGAAACTATATGCACACATCCATTTTAAAGATCTGGACAAGCACTGGACCACTCTGGACTTAATGAGAATTCCCTCGTGGTTATGTGGTGCAAGATTGCATTCAGCCACTGGGCCAAGTCTATATGAAAACAGAACCTTTACAAAAATGTTGTTGGGTCTGAAATTGAAGCATGTTGTATTATAACAGCTTAGGAAATTTGGATGGAAAGAACAATGTCCTCTATAAGTTATGAATAGTTTGGTTCTTGAGTCTAAATCAGTTTTTAAAAACCTTTTTTCTCTTGTTATGTCATTAGGTTGGCTTTACTTTTATGGCTTTACTTGACCTTAACAGCCATTTGAAATACTATTTTCATTTTTTTTTTGTTCAAATTCAATATTAGAACATCTCTACACAACTTGAATAATGAAATGGCTCAGGATTTTTATAAACCTTATAAACTATTTTTTGTTTTTCAGATGTGACTCTTGCTGAAAAATCTGTTGTTCATGGACAAGTTGGTGGCATTGTGAAGCTTCTACCAAACGTATCAACTAATGTCACCAGCGCAAAATGGAAATATGGAGATGCTACAGTGGCAGATGCAGATGGCTCTTTTTCAACGAGTCAGTTTACTGGCAGATCAGAACTAGACCCAAAAAACTTTGCTTTAACAATAAGAGATTTAACTCTTGGAGATTCTGGTGACTTCTGGTTTATCTACGAGGTGAATGATAAACAACAGCCAACAATCTTTATCACTCTACAAGTTCATGGTAATATATTGTTCTGTTATGAATGCAGTCAAATTTGTGTTTATATGATGAAAACTTCTTGTAATTAAATATCTGGTTAATTCATATACATATTGAAAAGGTTCCAGGATACTGAGAGCCAAAAGAACTCAGCACTTAAAGTCTATACATGCTCTGCAAGAATAGAGAAATTTGTTCTCTCTCCCAGGGCTGCAAGAACAAAATGACGTCCTTTTGTTCTTGCAGCTTGTTCTTGATACATCATCGTGGCAGAACCTTTCTCCTGCATGGTGTCTATGAACTATTGTGTGACTGGTCAGAAATTTGAATTTCCCAGGAGTTCTGCCCTTGAGTTTCTGGTGAAATATGAAATGTCCTGGCCAGAAAAAAAACTTTGTTCTTGTTCTTGCCACCTCCAAAAAAAAGTTTCACTGTTCTTGCAGAGTATTTTTTTTTTTTTTTTTGTTACTTATTTGTACCCGTAGGTAGATTCGGTTTGCAGTCTGGTGACAAGCCACCGGCGGCCGGTCGCTGCGTGCGCGAGCGCCCTAAACCTACATGTTTTTGGTATGCGGGAGGAAACTGGAGAAATCCCGGAGTAAACCCACGCAACACGGGGAGAACATGCAAACTCCACACAGCTCACTGTTGGTCGGGGGCTGGGATCGAACCCACGATCTCATGATCCCCACGATCCCCCGGTCGAGGGTAAAACTGTGCTGCCACAGTGCTAAACCACTGCGCCACCGTGCAGCCCGAGTATGCAGAGTATGTAAATGCATTTAGTGTTTGTCAGTCTCCACTTGTATTTATGTGCTCTACTTGCCACCATTATTTGACTGTGAAACCTAATATACAATAAATATGTCAGTAAGGCTAGTTATATGGGGTACACATTTAAAATTGGCTTATTGAAGCGGCATGATAGAATAAAGGCAGCGAAGGAGTTTTTAGTTGGTTTATTGAATCATACCGCCTTCATCGGAACACCTCCCCAGCCCTCGTGCTGCGGGCTGAGGTGATGTCCTCAGGCTCTCAGAGAGGAGACACAAAGTGCGTGTCTGCAGCAGTTGAAGGAGTCAGTGAATGAGAGGCAGATTTACAGAACAGTGCAGCATATATACCCAACTCAGACAATACATCAAAGACATTCACAGCAGTCGATCTGGGCATTTGCATATCAGAGGTGCAGACAGGATGCATGAACACAATGCATGGATGACACTTTAACCTCACAGCTGTAAACGCAGCATGCAGCGGAAAAAACCCAGGAGTAACGAGCTGACTGTCTCTGTGTGTTGTGGGGGGTTGAATCAACCCGCTACACCGTCAGAAATTTGAATTTCCCAGGAGTTCTGCACTTGAGTTTCTGGTGAAATATGAAATGTCCTGGCCAGAAAAAAAACTTTGTTCTTGTTCTTGCCACCTCCAAAAAAAGTTTCACTGTTCTTGCAGAGTATGTAAATGCATTTAGTGTTTGTCAGTCTCCGCTTGTATTTATGTGCTCTACTTGCCACCATTATTTGACTGTGAAACCTAATATACAATAAATATGTCAGTAAGGCTAGTTATATGGGATACACATATAAAATTGGCTTATCATCATATTCTACTTCAAAGTTGTGTCAGGACAGATCACATTAAGTTTGACATTCTGGACTGGCCTCATCTGCTGGACTGCATATACATTCCATCTGCAATCATGACATCTCACATTCTCTCCTCCTGTCTTTCTCTGTTCCCTCATTAGAGCCCATAACACAGCAGCCTAGTCTGAAAGTCCTAAATGTATCCCAGGATGCCTTAAATCAGTCATGTACTGTTTGGCTGGAGTGCAAAGCAACTGGCAATGTGAGCTACAGCTGGACTGTGGGGAACAAAAGGCAAACTGGCCCCTGGCTGGAGTACAGTATAAGTGGAATGGGCACAAAAATAAATGTCACCTGTACAGTTTCCAATCCTGTCAGTGAGGAGTCAATATTCAGACAAATGGGGTGTGATGACAGTTTTCACAAAAAAGATCCAAGTATGTGCAGAGATTTTTGAAACATGCATTTTGATTGTTTATACTGTCGTCTTCATTGAAAGAAAATAGCACAACTTCACACAAATTACTTAACTTTACTATTACATCTACAAGTAAAATTTCAAACAACTGAAAAGAAATACAACCACACATTTCAACTTTATATCTGTTTTTGTGGTGGGCATTTTAATTATGATTAATCCCCTTTAATCAGGATCAATCACATTAAAACAATCGTGTTAATAGTGCACATGCAATTATAAGATAAGATAAGATAAGATAAGCCTTTATTAGTCCCACAACGGGGAAATTCCAGGATTGCAACAGCACAGGGATAGCAACACTCAGAGCAACAATCAGAAGGCAAAAAAAGCAAGCAAGAGCAGCTAATATACATATGTACATATTACTATAAAAATATATATATACACACACACACACACAGACACACAGTGCAGAGCATTGTAGCTGGATGGAATAAATATATGAATATATGAACACACAGTGCAGAGCATTGTAGCTAGATGGAATAAATATGTAAATATATAAACACCCACAGTATGGAGCATTGCAGCTAGGTGGAATAAATATGCAAGTATATAAACACACACAGTGCGGAGCAATGTATTTAATGTAATGTAATTATGGCAATTAATCACAATTAAAATGCCCAACACTAATTCATTTTAATTTTTGCTTTACCAGTTAAAAATCAATACTTTTTTTTAAAATGCTTGTTTATAATCTGAGTGGCAGAGTGACCAGTTAGTTTTTAGTCAAATTTAAAGGGGTCATTGACTAAAAAATGGTGTTTGTAGGTTTTAAACCATTTGAAATGAGTCTATTGCTCACGTAATTATCAAAAAAATTTCAACACAGTCAATTCCCTTAAAAAAAAAAAACAGCCTTTATCTCATTTTTCTCTCCCAAGAAGAGGCAGAAACATTTTTGGGTCTTCCGGGTAAATCGTATATGTCAAGATTAGAAAAAAGCAAACCCACCGCTCTTTGAGACCCGCCCACTGCTCTGTTATGTCATGTCACTCTGCCCATCTACCAGTGGTTTCATTGTGATTCCACAGCAGATCGTCCGTACCGAAGGTTGCTGGCTGGAGGCTGCTGGATCTCATGGCGAGCTCCCCCACTGTCCTGTGGGGCTCTGCGCGACTCTGCTCCGCTCTCATGGGCAGCATCGGGAAGGCGTCTTGTGACGGGGCATCCCCCAGCTGGCCATGGGAGCAGAGTGGAGTCCCACAAAGCGAGACACTGCCCTTTGAGATCCCGCCTCTGGTCATGGGCCAGGTCTTGGTTGCAGTGATGGGGTTGGCCATCCAGCACATGGTGCTAGTGATTTGTTGTGGAATCATGGCAAAATTACTGGAAGATGGGCCGGACTGACTCAAAATACGCCATCAAATGTGGATCAGTGATCCAGCACTGCTCAGCCCAGCTAGGAGGCTATAAGCTAGTCAGGATAAGTCATCTTTATTGTCATTCAAATCCATACAGCCAATCATGTACAGTAGAACGAAATTATGTTTCTCTTATCTACAATGTTAATCACACATATATAGAATCAGAGGTGTCGCTGCCATGCAAGGCGCCACCGCAGATTTCCCTCCTCCATTCCATTATTGCTGGGCACCAAGCTGAACGGCAGGAAGTTCCGCTTTTATACGGTCTTCAGCATGACCGGGTCGGATTCAAACCCTGGCCTCCCAGATGTGGGGTGGATGCTCTACCAACTGAGCCACCACTCCAGTAATGGTAACGGCTAACTGATGTAAGAGAGAGGGCGAACTTTAGTAGGTGAAGGATCGTTCTTAAAGCGATAGACTTTAAATCAGAGCGCTTCAAGAAAGCCAGGAAAAATACAAAACAAATTGGCCTCAATAATTTAAAAAAATGTAAGAAAATTTGAACAAAATATGTCACAAACGCTTCATTAAGACGTGTGAGCTATTAAAATGTGGAAAAAGTGCACTCAATGACCCCTTTATAGATATGAATACCATTTAGATTTAGATTAATTTAAACATCAGTACCACAAATATTAGTAAGATTTTTTTCTTAGTCATATGAGAGCTTTATAACTCTGAATGTTGAATAGGATCCAGTTTTACATTTATTTTTAAAATAACAAATTCAGTTGCATATGTTAGTAAATAATGGGGTTCTGAGTGCTCAAGAAATTGATTTGCCTCACATGTGAATGTTTTGATATTAATTATTAATCAAGATGAACTGAATGTAGATAATTTGGAAATAGTCTTGTAGTTATAAAGTCTCTTGTCTCATGCTAATTTGCTTTTTCCCTCCAGACTTTAGTACAGCACAAAAACTATTTTGTCACTTTATTGTTGTTTATTTCTCATTGAGTTTTTATATATTTCATTTAATCCTGAACTATTTCTAATAGCATGTCTTCAGTTGCAGAGGAAAAGGAAGAAAACTTGGTGTTTATCATTGGTGTGGTGGGAGGAATTGTGGCCATTGTCATCATGATTGGAATCGTTGCCATAGTTTATTACTGCAAAAAAAGACGTGCAGGTAAGAACCTTTTGAACCTGCACTCTTTTAGCTTCACTACATTAAGAGCATCACTTTTTTAACATTTGGACTAATTATTGCTTAAGCAAAAGCAATTTATATTATTTTTCATGTCACCAGGCAGTGACACAGATGACATCACTGTGTATGCAGACATCAATGAATTTGTAACTGAAGATGTAAGTATCCTCATTCAGTGTATATAGTATTATATTTGGCACACACTGAGCCCCATTACAATGGTGTAAAGCACACATTTGTACCTACTGCCAATAGTCCGGGTAATTTCAGGCAGTGTATTGTACACTTTAATGCTTTTTTCCTTCCTCATCCAAATAAAAATTGACTGCACACTTTGTGCTTGTCGGAGTGGAGGGGAGTGGCAGGGTGCAAACCTGGCACATTGCTACTGAAAAAAAAAAGCACATCTGGAGTCAGTAGCATATTACCAATTGCTGTTTAAGCACTGTGTTTTAGAAACATTCACTTCATACATTCTCACTGAGGTGATCTCATATTGTCACAAAAAGAGGAAACACTCACCACTACTTTTTCCCACACTCGCTTCACCTTTAAAGGCCTAGGTGAAACAGAGGATGACTGGTAAGTGACGCTTTTGCACACAAGCAAGCCTGTTTCTGACATAACGCACGGCTCAGGAGACGCACACACACAGGCTTAGAGTAGTTCAAAGAGTTTATTTACAGCAGGAGTGTATGAGTGAGTGTCTGCGGGATGTAGATGTGTTGGTGGTGGCGTCTGCTTCAGGCACAGAGGCAGATGACCGTTCGGCCGAGCAACCCTATGGAGAGAACACAGGGAGAGGGTGACGGGCATACACCAACACAGGATGAATTATGGCAAGAGAAGATCTTACTTGAGTTGTCAGGATAGCTGGCACAGCAAGGGGGACGTAGCCCGGGAGACAGCCACCTGGAGAGCTCCGTGCAGCAGCGAAGGATGGGCGATGGAACGGAGACGTCCGCCGCCGAGGAATCCACCTGTGCACAGGGGAGCAGACTGGAAAAGGAGGTAAGGGTTCTTACCCAGAATAGTGATGCTGAAGAAAGGAATGCTCATGACGGTGAGGGAACGAAGTCTGACGGCTTCAGGCCGAGCCTCCGGGCGAGGCGGCTTTTATCCCTCGCCGCTGATGAGGATCAGGTGTGTGAGCAGGTGGCGCCGCTGATGAATGGCGCGGCGTGACAGTACTCCCCCCTCTAGCAGCGCCTCCTGGCGATGGCTTATCCGGGTGCGCTCGGTGGAAGTCCGCGATGAACGATGGGTCCAACACAAACGACGGGGGCACCCATTGTCGATGCTCGGGCCCATAGCCCTCCCAGTCCACCAAGTATTGCAACCCACGACCCCGGCGCCGGGAGTCCAGGATGGAGGAGACGGACCAGGCCGGATGGCCACCAATCATCCGGGGCGCGGGTTGCGCTGCAGGAGGAGGGCAAAGGGGGTCGGTGACTGCCAGCTTCACCTTTGATATGTGGAAAGTGGGATGGATGCGGAGGGAGGGGGGAATAGCCACGCGCACAGCCACCGGGTTGATGATCCGGGTGATGGGGAAGGGACCCATGAAGCGCTGTGCCAGCTTTCTCCTCTCGCCTTTTAGGGTGACGTCCTAGGTGGAAACGTAGACAAGTTGCCCAACTCTGTACGCCGGGGCAGGTCTTCTACGCCGGTCCGCCACGGTCTTGTTGCGCTCCGCTGTGCGTAAAAGCGCATGACGCGCGGCGGCCCAGGTGGAGCGGAACTGCCTCACGTGCGCCCTAACTGACGGAACAGTTACCTCGCTCTCCTGCGCTGGAAGCAGCGGGGGGTCGTAACCCAGGGACGCCTTGAAGGGGGACATCCCCGTTGCAGAAGAGCGGGCGGTGTTGTGGGCGTACTCCACCCAGGCGAGATGGTTGCTCCATGATGACGGCTTGGATCTTGCAACACAGCGGAGCGCAGCCTCCAGCTCCTGATTGGTCCTCTCACACTGCCCGTTAGACTGGGGGTGATGGCCGGAGGAGAGGCTCACCTTGGCTCCGATGGCGTTGCAAAAGGATTTCCAAACCTCGGATGAAAATTGGGGGCCCCGGTCCGAGACCACGTCCACCGGGATCCCATGCAGCCTGACCACGTGTTGGACGAGGAAGCCCGCCGTCTCCAGGGCGGTAGGGAGACCTCGCAGGGGGACGAAGTGTGCCGCCTTGGAGAAACGGTCCACGATGGTCAGGATGGTGTCGAATGAGTTGGAAACTGGGAGCCCGGTGACAAAATCCAGTGCGATGTGCGACCATGGCCTGCCAGGGACGGGCAGAGGCTGGAGCAGACCCGCTGGAGGGGCATTTCCCGACTTGCTGGTGGCACAAATTGGACAAGCCCGGGCGTAGTGGACTGCATCCCTCCGCAGGCCCGGCCACCAAAAGGACCGTTGGAGGAGGCTGATCATCCGAGAGGCGCCGGGATGACAGGTGAGCCGGGAGGTGTGGAGCCAGTGGATGACCTCTCCTCGGACCGCAGATGGAACGAACAGTCTTCCTTCTGGTCCGCCGCCAGGATCAGGTTCCACCTCCTGTGCCTTCCGGATCCTGTCCACAATGTCCCAAGAGATAGCTCCCACGACGCACGACCTGGGCAGGATAGTGTGGGGCGTCTCCTCAGCCTCCACGGGGGTGAACTGTCTAGAGAGGGCGTCAGGCAGGCCGTTCTTGGAGCCTGGCCTGAAGGTGATAGAGAACCGGAACCTGGCGAAGAACAGAGACCAGCGCGCCTGGCGGGCATTCAGGCGCTTGGCAGATCGTAGGTACTCTAAATTCTTATGGTCCGTCAGGACCACAAACGGCAGGTCCGCCCCCTCTAGCCAGTGGCGCCACTCCTGTAGGGCGAGTTTAATGGCCAGGAGCTCTCTGTCCCCCACATCATAGTTCCTCTCCGCCGGGGACAGGCGCCGGGAGAAGAAGGCGCACGGTCGCTTGGCGCCATCGTCCGGTGATCGCTGGGATAACACTGCTCCCACTCCCGTGTCCGATGCGTCCACCTCCACAATGCACTGCAGCGCGGGGTCGACCTGGCGAAGGACCCGGGAGGAGGAGAACTCCGCCTTCAGCGCCTTAAAGGCAGCAGCGACCTCTTCGGTCCACCGGAACGGAACCTTCGGGGACGTGAGGCGGGTCAGTGGTCCGACGATCCAGCTGAAATTCGGGACAAAACGGCGGTAAAAATTGACGAAGCCAACAAACTGTTGCACCTGCTTCCGAGATGCGGGAGTAGGCCACTCCACCACCGCCTTCACCTTCTCTGGGTCCGGGAGCACCTGGTCTTGGGCGATGATGAATCCCAGGAAGGATGTGGTCCTAGCGTAAAACTCGCACTTCTCAGCCTTCACGTACAGACGATTCTCCAGCAGTCTTTGGAGGACCCGCCTCACATGGACCTGGTGCTCGTCTCTGGACTTAGAGAAGATCAGAATGTCGTCCAGGTAGACGAACACGAAGAGGCCGATGAAATCCCGGAGGACGTCATTGATGAGGCGCTGAAAGACGGCAGGAGCGTTGGTCAGCCCGAACGGCATGACGAGATACTCAAAGTGGCCGTTCGGGGTACGGAAGGCTGTTTTCCATTCATCTCCCTCCCGGATCCGGACGAGGTGGTAAGCGCTGCGGAGATTCAGCTTGGTAAACCAGGTCGCCCCCTGGAGGGAGTGGAAGGCAGTGTCCATGAGGGGCAGGGTGTAACGGTCCCTCTCAGTGATGTCATTAAGTGCTCGGTAGTCTATACAGGGACAGAGGGAACCGTCCTTCTTCCCTACAAAGAAAAACCCCGCCCCCACGGGTGATGACGATGGGCGGATAATCCCAGCGCTCAGTGATTCCTTCAGGTACGTATTCATAGTCTCCTTCTCCGGCGCCGACAGGCTGTAGAGCCGACCAGATGGCAGGGGGGCCCCCTGGCGGAGATTGATGGCACAGTCATATGGTCGATGCGGGGGAAGAGACATAGCTTTCGACTTACTGAATACCATACCCAGGTCGTGAAATTCTGGGGGCACCAGTGACAGGTCCGGGGGTGCTGTATCCGCCACAGGAGGAGCCGCGGACGGGGAGCAGGCAGCGGACTGAAGGCAGGTGCCCATGCAGAAGGTACTCCATGCCGACACCCCAGCTGACCTCCAGTCCAGGACAGGATTGTGGAGGCGTAGCCAGGGATACCCCAGGATGACGGGCGACACAGAGTTGGGCAGGACGTAGAAAACCATTTCCTCCCGGTGGTTCCCTGAGATGATGACTGGGACAGGAATGGTTTGATGGGTAACTCTCCCAAGGGAGGCACGGGAGAGATGGACCAGGGAGATGGGGTGTTTGCGTGCCTGACAGCGGATGCCCAATCGGGTTGCCAGGCCTTGTGAAATGAAGCTGCCTTCTGCGCCCGAATCCACCAGTGCGTGGGTGAGGTGCCCAGTGGGATTGTGGCAGAAACGGATGGGCAGCTTCAATTGGGTAAGTGTGTCTAACCGGTGGAGATCCGCGAGGCCCCCTACAGTGATCCGTGGACCCCGCCGACTGGCTCTCCGTGGGCAACGCTCCACGGTGTGTTGGTCACCTCCGCAATACATGCAGAGGCCCAGCTCACGGCGGCGTTGTTTCTCCGCAAGGGAAAGCCTGGTCCAGCCCGTCACCATCGGCTCCGACTCCTCGGGGCACGATGCTGGCGGCGCCGCCAGGGGGCGAGCTTGGAATAGGTGCGGTGAGACTCCACGAAGGCGAGAAGAAGAAGACTTCCGCCCCGAGGAGCGCTCGCGCAGCCTGTTATCCAAACTTACAGCCAAGGATGTCAGCTCCGCTAGCGTCCCAGGGATATCCCGTCCAGCCAGTTCATCCCTCAGATCATCGTTGAGGCTGCGGAGGAACAGGCCGCAGAGGGAGCGTTCCCCCCAGCCCAATTCCTCCACCGCTACCCGGAAGTCGACCGAGTAGTCCGCTGCCGACCGGTCTCCCTGCTGGAGAGCGAGAAGCCGATCGACCTGGACAGTTTCGGTTAGAGAATGGTCAAAGACCTCCAGAAAGCGCCCCACGAATTGGTCATAGGTGAGGGTGGCATAACTGGGCCTCGCCATTACGGCGTAGGCCCAAGTTAACGTACGCCCCTCCAGGAGATTCCCTATGTACCCAATTCGGCTATGATCCGAGGGAATATCTCCAGGCACACGGTGGAACACGGACTCACACTGCATAATGAACCCCCGCGCTCCGCCGAGCTTACCACTAAAGCGGGCGGGGGTCGGAATCGGTGTGAGCCGAACCGGTGCCACTGGAGCCGGCTGGACGGCCGCTGGAACAGCAGGAGCCGCGCCACCCTGACGAGCCGGGGGGAATGGCTGTTGAGGATCCAAGCGGCCCAACCGGTTAGTTAAATTCAATAATTGATTAAGGATCACCTGCTGTTGATAAGCTATTTGATCCACCCTAGCCTCGAGAGTGGAAAACCGGTGTGCGAGCCCGCCGTCCGCCGAGCCGCTCTGCTGAAGCCGTACTGACATAACGCACGGCTCAGGAGACGCACACACACAGGCTTAGAGTAGTTCAAAGAGTTTATTTACAGCAGGAGTGTATGAGTGAGTGTCTGCGGGATGTAGATGTGTTGGTGGTGGCGTCTGCTTCAGGCACAGAGGCAGATGACCGTTCGGCCGAGCAACCCTATGGAGAGAACACAGGGAGAGGGTGACGGGCATACACCAACACAGGATGAATTATGGCAAGAGAAGATCTTACTTGAGTTGTCAGGATAGCTGGCACAGCAAGGGGGACGTAGCCCGGGAGACAGCCACCTGGAGAGCTCCGTGCAGCAGCGAAGGATGGGCGATGGAACGGAGACGTCCGCCGCCGAGGAATCCACCTGTGCACAGGGGAGCAGACTGGAAAAGGAGGTAAGGGTTCTTACCCAGAATAGTGATGCTGAAGAAAGGAATGCTCATGACGGTGAGGGAACGAAGTCTGACGGCTTCAGGCCGAGCCTCCGGGCGAGGCGGCTTTTATCCCTCGCCGCTGATGAGGATCAGGTGTGTGAGCAGGTGGCGCCGCTGATGAATGGCGCGGCGTGACAGTTTCCATGGAACAAACCAGATCTGCCCTCCCAGATAAAGATGACATTATAATTGTAATCTGTCATAGATCAACCATGCCAATTAAAGGTAAAGTGATGAACCATTCTGCTTGGGTTACTGCATATTACATCCAAAACACACCTTTTAATAATCAAGAGACTTAGGATAAATATTTTGCACTTTTCAACAATGCAAAATCTGGACTTGGAGAGACCCAGTGATGTTTGCACTTTTGACAACGCACTTTACTTGATTTTCATAATGGGGCCATCATCTTTATATAATTTACTAATTTATAAAGACTTTTTTGAGAGGTGGGGGGTGCAAAATAAAAGTTTTATAATATGTATTCTCTCTCAAATAAACTTCCAGGTGACCACAAAGCCTTGCTCATTGTATGAAACCATCGAAAACAGGACCAACACAGTTAGACCTGGGGTAAGAGCAAACTATTTTGTTTGGATAAATTTCTTACAGGAGAGATTGAATTCTGAGTGCATAAAGTGCATCACTTACGTTGATTGCACAACATTGTGGTTTGTTATTGTTCTGTCCTACAAAGGCAAAACACGGTTATTGCAAAAATGGTGAAACTGGGTAAAAAGCAAAAAAATAATTGGTCAGCCAATGTTGTAGCAAAATTAGTAATAATGCATTCATGTAAATTCTTCTTAGGGGAAAAAAAGGTCTCTGTCAGATGAAAAAAAAAAGTCACAAAGAATAGTTCAGTTTTAATTTGTGCCAATTGTGTAATTACTGCATTTTGCCTTTGAAGAGCAGTATTGCATGAATCTTTCATATGATTATTAAGAAAGTAATGGACTTCTGCTTGTCTTTTTTTTTTTTACCCAATTTTTGTCACACATCTAGCCCCAGACGGTTTATGACAAGATCCAGTTCAATCGTACCAGGAAACTTTCGTCACCCTACCAAGACGTTTCCTAGATGGTGTAAATAGTAGCTTCCAATTAAAAACGTTTAAAAACAAAACAATTTAGACTTTTGTGTTTCTCACAGCAACACGTACATCCAACAAAACTGTTTCATAAAGCATATATTTGATGGGTAATATATTATTGAGAATCAGAATCAGAATCAGAATCAGGTTTATTGCCATTGTTCATGTAGTACACAAACTAGGAATTTGTCTCGGTACAATGCTGCAACATTAAACATGATAAGATAAGAGAAATAAACTATACATGTAATAAAGTGTAGGATAAGATTAAGTGATACTGGTCAACAGTTAAAATATATATTAGCCAGCAGCAGATACTGTGGAGAACTATATAGTGCAGTCGGTAATGCAGAAAGAAAACAGTGATGATTGACATGAGTCTGGTTGAGCTGCTGTACATGGTGCACGAGAGTCAATAAGTCACTTAGTGTTCAGCAGTCTAATGGCAGAGGGGAAGAAGCTGTTCATGTGACGGGAGGTTTTAGTCTGGATGGACCGAAGTCTTCTACCAGAGGGGAGGGGGGCAAACAGTACGTGACCAGGGTGTGAGGGATCGGCTATGATCCGGCCAGCACGCCTCCGGGTCCTGGAGATGTACAGATCCCGGAGAGATGGGAGCTTGCAGCCGATCACCTTCTCAGCAGTGCGCACGACGCGCTGCAGCCTTAGTCTGTCCCTGGCAGTGGCTCCTGCGTACCACACGGTTATGGAGGTGGTGAGGATGGACTCGATGATGGCTGTGTAGAACTGCACTAACAATTGAATTTGTTTGAATTTATTGAAAGTGTATATTTTGTAAATACAGAGATTATATTTTAAATGTTGCACATTTATGTTTGTATTTACTGTAATTACTGTCATGCTTAAATATTTTTTATTATTTGATTCATTTAGGTTGTAATTCAGTGGGATCTGGGGGTTGTATTAATAAAGCCATTTTAAATGTTGATTTTTTTTTTCTGTGTACAGTGTATGATATTTGTTACATACTTCCATAATAAAATATGCCCTACATTGTTCGGCAGTGGTTTAAATTTTGGCTGAAGGTGTCTCTGAAAAATGTAGATTCATGCAGCTCAGGAAATTAGAAACTAAATTTGGAATTTAGTTTCAGAAACTATTACTGTAATTATCTAGATTAGATTAAAAATTATGCCCCTTCGTGCATAATAAATGCTGAATATATGGATGTGTACCTTTATTTACTTTGCCAAACAAATCACTTTTTGTTAGAAATATTCTAATTTACTGAGATGCACAAGTGTACACATACTTTATATGCATAATATAATAATAAATACAGTGTAACCTTGTAATAATAAAATTTAATTCATTCATTCAGTGGTGTAAGTTGTCACTGAATAAAACACAAAAGAAGATCCATCCATCCATCCATCTTCTACCACTTTTCTGGAAGCCCGGGTCGCGGAGGCAGCAGTTCAAGCAGAGAAGCCCAGACTTGCTTCTCCCCCGCCACCTGCTCCAGCTCTTCAGAGAGGATACCAAGGCATTCCCAGACCAGCTGGGAGACATAGTCTCTCCAGCGAGTCCTGGGTCTGCCCCGGGGTCTCCTCCCAGTGGGACGTGCCCAAAACACCTCAAGTGGGAGGCGTCCAGGAGGCATCCTAATCAGATGCCCATACCACCTCAACTGACTCCTTTCAATGTGGAGGAGCAGCGGTTCTACTCTGAGCCTCTCCCGGATGACTGAGCTCCTCACCCTATCTCTGAGGGTGAGTCCAGCAATCCTATGGAGAAAGCTCATTTCAGCCGTTTGTATCCGCAATCTCGTTCTTTCGGTCATTACTCAAAGCTCGTTACCATAGGTGAGAGTAGGAACGTAGATTGACTGGTAAATCGACAGCTTTGCCTTAGAACTAAGCTCCCTCTTCACCACAACGGACCGGTACAACGTCCGCATCACTGCAGATGCTGCTCCAATCCGTCTGTCAATCTCTCGCTCCATTCTCCCCTCACTTGTGAATAAGACCCCAAGATACTTCAACTCCTCCACCTGGGGCAGGAGCCTGTCCCCAACCCAGAGAGGACAACCCACCTTTTTCCGGCTGAGGACCATAGACTCGGATTTGGAGGTGCTGATTCTCATCCCAGCCGCTTCACACTCAGCAGCAAACCGTCCCAGCAAGAGCTGTAGGTCATTGCTGGATTTTGTAGGTCCAGTAATGACCTACAAAAGAAGATACACCTCATAATGTTTATGTGTAAATGGTTATTAGTGCACAAAATCACACCATCTCATATGCAACACAATTTAATCCTTAATCATTTCTGTTAATTTTATTGTTCAAATCTTGTGTGTGACCTCCATTTGCTGCCAGCAAAGTGTCAAGTCTGTGTTTGACTGATGCCACTAATTTGTCAATTTGACATTGAGGAGTGTGGTCTCATTCAGCGAACAGCGCCGCCTCAAGCTCAGCACGATCTGTCGGTGCTGGATCACCACTGCATACTGTACAAGCTAATATTCCATAGAAGGTCTGATGGGGAGTTTTATGCATTAAGATCACAGGATTTTTTTTTAGTTGTACATGCATTAACATTGTAAAAAAAATAGTTTTGAGTTTTAAAGGATATCATTATCATGGAGATATGCAATGCTGCATGTCTTTAGTGCTGCAAGTTCGAGTGTGATTGTCCTGATTAGAACGGTTTTCTGTGTTTTCTTTGACCAGATGTTTTTACCATTAGGAATAGGAAATGTGGCTTTCCCATTACTTAACAGTATAACATTTCTTTCAATTAAACATTGTTTCATTTATTCATGGGGTTGTAATAACACAAACACATTTATTTTTATCAGTTTGGCAGTGGAAGGAATTTAAAAGTAGACAAGAATATCCTGCACTTTAATATGAAAATCCTGACTTTAACAATTAAAGCTCTCTCTTAAAGATCTCTTTTAGTATGCATGTTCTGCATTCACAGTGATAATTTAATAAATTACTTTATTATGACAACATCAGAGACAATAAGGTGAAGCAAGTGGAGAAGAAACATTTCTTTTAATGTATTTCATGACATATAGTGGTGGAGTACAAATGCTTAATTTAATGTATTTTTTCTTTACTGCCTATAATTTGACTGTGATAAGAAAAGCTCTACTCATAAAGCAGTTTTTAAAATACATGTAGCTGATGATTACCAGTAACTTGTTTTTTATGCATAGTTGCAGGCAAAAACGTGGTATCCCCTTGACAAATAGCATATTTTTATTTGAAAAGGTGTGAACAGTCTCTGTATAATATTATCAGCAAACATTAATTCATAGTTACTTTTTTATTTTACAAATTAAGCAAAAGTATCCTAAAAATAAACAGATAAAAATAAACAGATAAACAACTGTGGCATGTGCAATACTGTAGTTTTAAAATGTTTTAAGACATTCAACATGTTTTAATATCTTAGAATGTTTACAACGGGCATGTTAACAGTGTCATGACATATAAAAATTGCATCTTAATAGTAAAAAAAAAAAACCCAACATGTTAAGAAGTAAAAGATTTCACGTGATAACACAAAGGTCAAACTTCACATTTTGGGTCTTTTGGCTTTCTGTAAGGTCAGAATCAGAATCAGAATCAGGTTTATTGCCATTGTTCATGTAGTACACAAACTAGGAATTTGTCTCGATGCAATGCTGCAACATTAAACATGATAAAATAAAAGAAATAAACTATACATGCAATAAAGTGTAGAATAAGAGTAAGTGATACTGGTCAGCAGTTAAAATATATTAGCGAGCAGCAGATACTGTGGAGAACTATATAGTGCAGTCGGTAATGCAGGAAGAAAAACAGTGATGATTGACATGAGTCTGGTTGAGCTGCAGGTAATATAATAATAAGCTTTATTTCTGTAGCACTTTTCTAAACCAGATTTACAAAGTGCTTCACAGCAACAACAAAAATATCAAGTAGACAGGAACATACTCAGTCACAAATATGCATCATCATCATCCATATTCATTTTGACAGAACACAATTAATCCCACAGTTGGGGTGGGTCCTCTTACAGTTGAAGCTGAGTTTATACGCAGGATGCCCTTCCTGATGCAACCCTGCCCATTTTATCCGGGCTTGGGACCGGCGCAGGGAGTACACTTGACTTGTGTACCCACTGTGGCTGGGTAACCAGCATTTCCCTCCTCCACTCCATTGTTGCTGAGCACCAAGCTGGACCACAGGAAGTTCCACTTTTACATGGTCTTTGGCATATGTATAGATACATATATGGACATACAGGTGCACACACACATAGTTACATGAATGTATATATATGCATATGCACACAGGTATATATAGTAGTTCAATTAAAACATTACAGAAAAGCCAGTCTGTACAGATGGTTTTTTAACAACTTCTTAAACTGTGGCACTGAGCTAGCTGATCTGATACTGAGGGGAAGTCTGTTCCAGAGAGTTGGATCTAAAATAGAAAAAGCATTATCAACCTTTGTGCGGAGGTGGGATCGTGGGACATTTAATAATAACTGTAGCTGTCACAGTGAAAAGGTTTATGTATTTTTGGTTCTTTTTCTGAAATAATGTTTGTTTATGGGTGTGTGCGCCAGTGTTGCGGACATTAGCTGTGTCTTTTTCTCCGCCTTCAGTCCCTCCATATCGCCGCGCATATGCGCTCGTGCTGCCGAGCTCGCGGGTGAGTCGGAGAGCTCGTGAAGGGGGCTCGTGCAGGTGTCTCGCCCCGCCTATCAGCGGCATTGTGTGAGCGAGTGTCGGAGAGAGGACGGAGTGTTTTTCGTGCAGGCAGCTGGATTGTTAAATGTTCTCCATGTTTGTGAGGAAACAGCGGCAGACCCGGACGATATGCAAAAATGGGTGGTAGGCATGCGCTGTTCACATGCCTGATTAGAAGAGTCACACGGCTGCTGGAGGCTGTCCACAATCAGATGCGGAGAGAGGACTTTGGAGAGAGGACTTTGTTTGGGAAATTTGTGACATGACTAACAATTCCTAAATTGTAGGCAGAAGGCGCACACGGTATGTGATTATTTTTGTTTATGAACATTTGTTAAGTGTTATAATTTATTTGTATTCATGTTTTTTATGTCTGTATTTTTAGTTTTTCACGGCGTTTAAGGGCGAAGATTTGCTGTGACAAAATAAACAAAAAACTTGTCAACATCAGTTGGAGCGTGGTTTTCTGACCTAGAAGAAGACTTTGGGAGCGGTTATATAACTGATTCTGTGATCGGAGGGGTCTGGGAGCCGAATATGAGGTTAGAAGTTCAGAAATGTAAGATGGGGTTAGATCAGGAAGGGATTTGAATGTCGGAAGTAAAACTTAAACTGAATTCTATGATGGATGGGGAGCCAGTGAAGTTTAGCCAGGACTAATGTGATATGTTCTCTGCATCATGTATTTGTAAGGAGTCTAGCAGCTGAATTTTGAACCAGCTCTAAATGTCAGCGTGTCGTTAAGGCATGAGAATAAGGAATTACAATAATCAAGACAGGAAAAAATGAGGGTATGGATGAGTTTTTCAACTATAGATTTAGGAACGATCGGTTTAACCTGTTGCACTCCGGTGTACCGCGGGCGGACACGTCTCTGCGTCCTAGAGCGCACGAGGGCGCACAAGGGCGCTGCGTCCTAGAGCGCACTGAAAAAAAAAGCTGCATTTCCGTTCTTCCACTACAGACACAGCCACGAACCGAAAGCCAAAGGAGTGCTTTGATTGGTTTAGATGTGATTGACCTCTCATTCGACTAATAAGAGCCTTGAATTGGGTTTCTGAAACCTTGAAGAACCAATGACTGAAAACCTAGCAAGAAGGACCCGCCTACCAACGGCTGCGAATACAGCCAGCCAATTGAAGCACAGAAGTTTGAAAGCTGTTTTGTGTAAGGCTGGGTGACACACAGGCATTCGCCAGTCTTTTTTTCTAACTGCTGTTCTGATTTGTTTTGAAAAATCGTTCGCCAAAACCGCAATCATGGAAGCGCAAAACCGCAATAATGGAATTATGGTTTGACCGGGTCACGTGACCAGAACCACGAGTCCGTAACAAGTGGACCAACGTCATGTTCGTCTGACAATGAGGAAAAGAAGTTCGCTAGCGACATTGCTGTTGTGGACAGGTAAGTGTTATAAGCTAAATTATTCTTTATCCCTGAAAATTGTAATCCAAATGACCTTTGACCAATCGGTAAATGACAACTTTGTGTTATCGCAACATGACGGACCCGGACCGGAGTCATGTTGCAAACGGCCTCCCCGTCATGTTGTGAACGCCCCCCCCCCCCACTACTCTTTAGCGGATTGCAGATATATTGCAGATATTTTAGTGCAACTGTGCGTATTAGACCGCGGCGCACCGTCACCGCTTTCCGTCATGTAGCAATGGGCGATGTCCGTCCTCTGTAGCAGGGGTGGGGGTGGGGGGGAGTTGTTATCTTCTACATTACAAATATTCTAGTATAATTTTTAGTGCACTGTAGGTTATTTTTTCTTGTAAAAAAAAGCCACACATTTTTTACGTGGCATGCTTCTTTGTGTGTGGGGGCTTGTTTGTTCATTCATTCATTCATGAATGAATAAACAACCCCCCCCCCCACACACACACACAGCCCTTCACCTTTCATTAGAGCCCAAGATGAAGCTTCTATATTGAATCATTCAAAAGTTACAGACGTTTTTCCAAACTGTGCCATTTGGCACAATTTGGCACAGTTCAAAAACGCCTGGGAACAACCTAAGAAAAAAGCTGTGTAATATATTCATTTTTTTTGGTATTGTTACAAAATTTTGACCTCAGCTGGATAACACTTGGTTCTACATTTCTGTTGCATTTTCCAGCCAGTATCTGAAGCTGTGTGTTATTTGCAAGCATTTGTATCCAAAAAAACACCCAGATGAAATTTATTTTCTTCAAGTTCAGTATGTTTAGATGACTGTTACTCAGTGGCAGGAGCACTTAGAGAGATTATGACTGTTTTGCCAAAAAAATTCAAAGTGTTTTCTTTTAAATGAGACCAACCCCATGAAGATGCTGCAAAGGGTTGAAGAACAGCTTTTGATTTACTTTGGGTACGTTATTTTTAGGCGTTTTTAGGGAAATTGACCAGAGTGCAAGGGGTTAACTAGCAATATTTCAAATATGTAAACAGCAGGATTGGGTAATACGTACTTGTGACATATTTATTGAAATTAAGTTTATAATCAAAAACAACTCCTAGATTTATGGCTGACGATTTTATTTTGTTTGTAAGAGATACCAAGTAAGGGGTGATGTAGTTTGCTAACTGACGGGGACCAACGACTAGAACTTCAGTTTTATCTGTATTCAGCTGTAGGAAATTGTAAGTCATCAAGTCCTTAATGGCAGTAATGCAGCAGTGCAGAGACTCCAGATGACTGTGGCTTTTGGGATTGAATGAAATGTAAATCTGGGAGTCGTCAGCATAGAAGTGATAAGAAATAGCAGTAAACTGCCTAATTGCATGATCAAGCCACAGAAGATATAGACCAGGGATGTCCAATCATGTGCCATGGAGGGCCAAGACCTTGCAGGCTTTACCTTCAACCAGTGTCTTCAACAGCAGATTCCACTGAATGTCTTCCCACTGATTGCTGATAAGTGAAAACACCTGCGGAAGAGACTAGTAGAAGAGAAAACCTGTAGAGTCTTGGCCCTCCTTGGCACATGACTGGATACCCCTGATATAGACTGAATAAAATAGGGCCAAGGACTTAGTCCTGTGGGACTCCACATGACATGTGAGTAGTTGAGGAGGTAAAACTGTCAACACAAACCTTAAAAACTCTGTTTATTAAATAGAATAAAAACCAATAATGAATGCATCCTAATAGACTTAAAATGTTAACATGTTAACACTGATGTCAAAATTGGTGTTTTAGGTCTTTAGACTTTCCATACTGTATCAGCCAGATACAGCAGTCCTCACACTGGTAATGAAAGACCGCTGGGTTCTGTTATGCATCAACACACAGCAGGGAAAGTTCAGAAGCAATTCAAAACATTTCATACCAATTAATGAAGTAAGCACTGTTTAAGATGGAATAATGTTGGCAGACAGTTGTCATTGTGACTAGTTTTGGGTGTTGGTTTTAGCTGAAACGGTTCTCTTGTTTGTCTGGTGCTGACTACTAGCACTGTTAAATACCGGTTTAACAGAGAGCTGAAGAGGGCTAAATCTGTGTATTCAGAGAGACTCCAGCAGCAGTTCACTGCTAATGATTCGGCTTCCGTGTGGAGAGGACTGAGGCAAATCACCAACTATCGGCCTCAGGCTCCTAAAGGTCAGGATGACAAAGCCCTTTGTCAAAGACTGTCCCAACACTATGCCCGTTTTGACACCTCGTCATCTGTGTCCAACTCCCCCCCTCCCTCCAGCTCCACAGCCTCCACATTCCCTACTTCATTTAAGGCACCCCCCCCTCCTCCCCCCCTCCCCTTATCATCAGTGAGCAGGATGTGCTCAAACAGTTCTCCAGACTGAACCCGCGCAAGGCCCCCGGCCCGGACGGCGTGTCTCCCTCCACCCTGAGACACTGTGCGAAACAGCTGGCTCCTGTCTTCACAGACATTTTTAACACCTCCCTTAAGTTATGCCACGTGCCGTCCTGCCTCAAATCCTCCACCATCATCCCTGTCCCCAAGAAGCCACGGATCACTGGACTTAATGACTACAGACCTGTAGCGCTCACCTCTGTAGTCATGAAGTCCTTTGAGCGCCTGGTCCTGCCCCACCTCAAGTCCATCACCACCCCTCTCCTGGACCCGCTGCAGTTTGCCTACCGAGCCAACAGGTCTGTAGACGACGCAGTCAACCTGGCCCTCCACTCCATCCTGCAGCACCTGGACTCCCCGGGAACCTACGCCAGGATCCTGTTTGTGGACTTCAGCTCCGCATTCAACACCATCCGCCCCGCTCTGCTCCGGGACAAGCTGTCCCTGCTCAACGTGCCTGACTCCCTCTGCAGGTGGATCACCGACTTCCTGACGGACCGGAGGCAGCATGTGCGGCTGGGAAAGACTGTCTCAGACTCTACTAGCATCAGCACCGGATCACCCCAGGGCTGTGTACTTTCCCCCCTACTCTTCTCCCTTTACACCAACTCCTGCACCTCCAGCCACCAGTCTGTCAAGTTGATCAAGTTTGCGGATGACACCACCCTCATCGGGCTCATCTCCAACGGCGACGAGTCCGCCTACAGGAGAGAGGTGGCCCAGCTGGCGTCCTGGTGCAACAATAACAACCTGCAGCTGAACGCTCTGAAGACAGTGGAGATGATTGTAGACTTCAGGAAAGTCACTACCCCTCTGCCCCCCCTCACCCTCTCAGGCTCTCCCATCACCACTGCTGATTCCTTCCGCTTCCTAGGCACTACCATCACCAGGGACCTCAAAATGGGAGCCGACCATCAGCTCACTCATCAAAAAGCCCAGCAGAGGATGTTCTTCCTGCGGCAGCTGAGGAAGCTCAAGCTACCCACCAAGATGTTAGTGTAGTTCTACACAGCCATCATCGAGTCCATCCTCACCACCTCCATAACCGTGTGGTACGCAGGAGCCACTGCCAGGGACAGACTAAGGCTGCAGCGCGTCGTGCGCACTGCTGAGAAGGTGATCGGCTGCAAGCTCCCATCTCTCCAGGATCTGTACATCTCCAGGACCCGGAGGCGTGCTGGCCGGATCATAGCCGATCCCTCACACCCTGGTCACGTACTGTTTGCCCCCCTCCCCTCTGGTAGAAGACTTCGGTCCATCCAGACTAAAACCTCCCGTCACATGAACAGCTTCTTCCCCTCTGCCATCAGACTGCTGAACACTAAGTGACTTATTGACTCTCGTGCACTATGTACAGCAGCTCAACCAGACTCATGTCAATCATCACTGTTTTCTTCCTGCATTACCGACTGCACTATATAGTTCTCCACAGTATCTGCTGCTCGCTAATATATTTTAACTGCTGACCAGTATCACTTACTCTTATTCTACACTTTATTGCATGTATAGTTTATTTCTTTTATCTTATCATGTTTAATGTTGCAGCATTGCACCGAGACAAATTCCTAGTTTGTGTACTACATGAACAATGGCAATAAACCTGATTCTGATTCTGATTCTGACTCTTTGATGGTACAGAGTACCAGACCAATACAGGTCTACTTTCACCCTCTTGCATTTGGAAGATCTTAGTCTGTTTTATATGATTGACAACTGAATGTTATGCATTTCACCATTATAACACTACAAAAGAGAGCTCAGCGCTGTGAACAAAATGAGTCCTGAGGTGTCATCTATGGTTACATCATGTACAGTCATGTGAAAAAATTTGGACACCCCTTTAAATATTCAGTTCTTTATTAAGAAATGTTCATGTATCTGTCTAACCTTGTTTTTGTTTTTATTTGCATGTTTTTAAATTTATTTTAGCCATTGTAAGTGGGAATGAATGTGGGGGTGTCCTAAAAAAGACGGGAGGTGTCCTAATTTATTCCGCACCATTTGTTTAGAATTACATTTTACAGAAAATTTGTAAAAAAAAGTCTTTAATTAATTTTTAATTGTTTAGTTGTATTACGTGAATCTTCCAGTATTTTTAACATCGATATTAAATATCTGTATGTCCAAATATGTTAAACAGACAGGCTTATACAGTGTGTCCTAATTTTTTCACGAAGATGAAGAAGAATTCAAAGACAACCAATTCCAGTGGAACTGGTGCCATTGGAAAGAGCTTGAAAAATCCTTTTAAATGACACCAAAACCCACTGAGATATCTTATCTAACAGAGAAATTACAAACATTTGAAGTTTGTTAAGTAGCCCTATTGTCTTAAAAGTAAATTGAGTGGAATTCTGTGCCTGAAAACCTATTGTTCTTGCATAAAAACACCAGTAGTTTCCTAATCTCAAGATGTCCCAATGAAACTTTCAGGCAATGTGTGTCTCCTTGTGTTATACAAATTGAAAGAAAAAGAAAGCAAAGATTAAACTATTCCATGTGAATAAGAAAATGATCAATCCAAATAACATCTGAGGCATAAACTTCTAATCTCCTACAAACCATCAAAAACAAGGAAAAAGGCTGAAAACAGTATTTATTAGATTAATATCAATTAGTTGTTAGATTATAATTGTTAGATTGGTCCCGGTGTAGTTGTCTGTCCCGCATAAATTTTATAATACTGAAAATTATAACCGAAATAATGCATAAAACCATCCCTCCAAGGAAACATAGACCACATCTGTCTCGGCATGGAGTCACTGGCTGGGCTGTTGGCTTTGGGGTCGTATCTGAAACTAGATTGAAGAGAGGAAAACAATATCATCATTAGTAAGTAAGGGTGTCAAATTAAACAACACTGACACTGAGTTTTTACTCACAATTTTAGTGTTGGGGAAATTAAAAATGTAAGAAATAGAAAGTACAGATACTTGTGTAAAAATATAGAGAATTAAAGTAAAAAGTGCTTGGAAAAATTAAAAATTTACTCAAGTACTGATACCTGAAAAAATCTACTTAAAGTTGCAATCAAAATTATTCAACCACCATTGCATTTTTGGTTTACTGGCAAAATTTAAAAAAAAAAAAAAATCAGGTGTTTGCAACAAACTAATTACACAAAAACAGTAAAAATATTTTTATATTACAAGGATTGTATCCAAATTCAACATTAAATCCTATTTTAAATGACTACTGCAGTCTCAACATTATTCAAGCCCCTGAATAGAATCCATCATAAGAGCACACATTTGCAAATCAGGTGTGGTCTCAAGCACACCTGATGTGACTAATGAAGCTCTTGATTGGCTAGAACACCTCAAATACCTGGACTGTTGACGGTGATGTTTGACTACATGTTAGAAATATGGCTTAAGTCAAGAGAATTGCCCACAAAGTTCCCAAGAAGATATTATTGCCTTGCACAAACAAGGAAAAGGATGCAAAAAGATAGCAAAGGCATTGAATGTTCCTAGAGATTTGGGCTGCAACTAATAACTATTTTGGTAGTTAACTAATCTAACAGCTATTTTTTTTCAGTTAGTCAACTAATCACGATTTTTTTTCTGTCATGTCCCCCATCTCATGTCCCCCATCCCCATCATCGGCTGCACGGTGGCGCAGTGGTTTAGCACTGCGGCAGCACAGTTTTACCCTCGGCCGGGGGACCGCGGGGATCATGAGATCGTGGGTTCGATCCCAGCCCCCGACCAACAGTGAGCTGTGTGGAGTTTGCATGTTCTCCCCGTGTTGCGCGGGTTTACTCCGGGATTTCTCCGGTTTCCTCCCGCACACCAAAAACATGTAGGTTTAGGGCGCTCGCGCACGCAGCGACCAGCAGCCGGTGGCTTGTCACCAGCCTGCAAACCAAGTCTACCTACGGGTACAAATAAGTAACAAAAAAAAAAAAAAAAAAAATCTTTACTTCCTGTTGGCACGGCTCCTGTTTGGGGCTCCAGAGCATGTTTAACCTCACCTGTTAAGTCTGTACACCTGAGAATATCACCTTGTTCTCAGTCTCTGCCTTTAATATAACATTTTATAAAAGGTCCCCATGTGGGGGTTTGGTAAAACCCCCACTACAGACTAAGGACAGACAGCTCGCTACTTCTAGTTTTTTCCGCTGCACTGCTGTGATGTGATGTGCCTTTCATCCATTGTGAGGTTAATGTGCCATTCAGGCATTGTGTTCATGCATCCTGTCCTTACTGTGACCTAGAGACATGCCCATACCAACTGCTGTGAAATGCTCTTTCATGTATTGTTGTAATTGGGTATATATACTGCACTGTAATCCACTCTCATTCTCTCTCTCACTTCAACTGCTGCTGGGCACACACACACTCTTGTGTCCCTCTGCTGAGAGCCTCCGAGCCGCCCAGCTGGGCGAGCTTTGTGACGGCGGTATGATTTAATAAACCTGCTTAAAACCTTCACCACGCTGCTTTTTATTTCATGCCGCCGCACCCATAGCTAAATAATGACCCATCAAACATGAGTTTTTCAACTTGAATTTGATAGCATAATCAAAAGTGCATTTAGCAACACAGTTGTCAGATATTACAAAACCATAATTTATTAAACTCATAATAGACAAGCAAGAAAAGTAGCAATTTTTCATGTTTTAGAGCCTGAAATATTAATGTTTTTGTGGTGGTCTGAGCACTGATCCCGTCTGCGCTCAGGTTGCTCAGTATTTCCCAGTTTCCATCATATGACTCCGGGGTTTGTTATTAGGACCGCTCAGGGGCTTTTATTGTGACAGCGTCACGGCCGCACTTCTGGCTGTCAAAGCCGAGCCGGGCCGTGACAGCTGTTTGTCATTCCTGTTAATTACTTGACCCCTTTTCTGATTAGTTTATGCTCCGTATTTAAGGGAGCAGCTGAGGTTCACTCCTCGCTGCGACCAACACAATTCTGTGCACCGCCGTGTACACGACTGGAGTTCCTATCCCTGACTCCAGTCTCCTTTGTGATTCATCGTTATTCCTCGTAGTGTTTATTGTACAGTGTTGGCTCCGTCCTCGCTGCTTCACCTCTTAGCCCTCAGTGTTTATTATTTTGGTGTTTAGTGTATGTTCGTGTTTTGCCCCACATGGCTGTTTATTTGTTTTTCTTGTCTTTTGTTAATAAACAAGCAAACTTACTGGCTGGCCTTTAGCGTCTCATTGATGCCCTGCAAGGGGCATCCATAACAGTAGGTCGCAGCCAAACGAGACGCCGGCCACAGTAAGTTTGTTTTTTTTGGGCTTGGAGTTTTTTTGCCCCAGTTTTCATGTGCCAGTGTGTTCCGGGGAATGGCATCATCAAGAAAGAGCTATTCTTTGGACTTGAGCTACGAACTAATCTTGTTTCTCATTGAGGTAGATGGCATCCTCCCTCAAGCTCGTAGTGATGTCACCCCTGGCAGCCGACGCTGGTACCTGGACCTCGCAGAAGAGTCAATTGAGTGCAATCCTTGCCATGTCGATCACGCTGAGGTCAGGAGGAGGATGGCCGAGATTACGGCGCTTCAGGGAAGGATCCGTGGACCGGACAAGGGTTCCAGCAGGAAACCGAAACCAGAGCCGATGGTGAGGCTTCCCCACTCCTCGCCTCAGGATCAGGTTCCTGTCACCCATCCAGCTCAGGGGCCCACGTCACTGAAGGGCCGTTCCCATCTGCAGCGGAGGAAGAGGACAGCCAGGATTCCCCGTGAAGAGATGCACTGGGCAGCTGAGCTCATCCAGGGCGGTGTGGCTGAAGCTCGCTCTTCCTCTCATCCCAGCCAGATCCTTAAGCATGTGGTGGCGGCAGTTAGACTGGTGGAGATCCATCCCGAACTTCATCGGTATTCTCAGTATGCCGAGCTGCTAGCCTCCATTTCAGCGCAGCAGCGGTGCTTCCCAGACCTGAACCTAGCCTCGCCCTCTGCCGGAAGACATCGCCACCCTGCCTGCAATCAGCCCCTGAGAGATTCCCATCTGGATCCTGCTCTGGGTCATGGTGAGAACTCTGCCTCCCAGTTAGCTGTTTCCCCTGTATCACAAGGGAAGGGACAGACAGCAGCCTCAGCCTCTGGGTCATCCGTCCCCACTGTTCCATCAGCTCCTCATCCCTGGACTGCTTCGGCTGCTCCTCCCTCCTCCTCGGCACTCTCTTCAGCTGCTGTGAGTTCAGCGAGTCCTGCCCCGGCTGCGCCCATCGCCGATCCCGTGCGAGCGGCTCCTCCTCTTCTTCCCGGAAGACCTTCTGCCTCCATCTGTAGGGGAGAGGGGAAAACCAAGCCCACTGCAGCAGTCACCATCGGTCCTCAGGGGAACAGGCAAGTGCTGTTTCATTCTCACACTCCATATAATGAATTGCCTTGTCTGACCCCTGGGGGTGGAGCTTGGGGTTCACAGTCCCCTGAGCTCCCTCCACCTGCTGTAGCCATAAATATTGAACCTGCATCCTCTGTGTTTCTTTCCCCTCTCTACGAGCTTCCCCCAGTGCCAGGAATAGACCGTCGGCTGAAGGAGGAGCCTGCGGCCCTGGAGAGCCTGGTGCCAGCCCCGCAGCTGCGTCACGGGCAGAGGAGGAGGGTGGACTGCCGTTTGGAGCCCGTGCCAACGATCAAGCATCCCCGGGTCTCCGTGGAGGAGCAGTTGGACCCAGCAGGTCACGGATCCCCTGCTACCATGCCGTGCGGGCTGTCGGCATGGGCTTCAGCACCTGGGGGTCCCCAGACTGTGATGACCATCATGCCAGCTGCAGTGCCTGCCGCAGTCAAGTCGGAGCCAGGAATGGACCTCCAGATCATCGAGCCTGGATCGTCGGAGTCCTGGATGGCGGTAGTAGTAGTAGTAGATTAGTTTATTTGACAGGGACAGTGCAATAGAGCCTGAGCTCAGGCAAGTGCTCTATTTTGTCTTCCTATTTTCCATTCTAGAGCGTTCTTACCTGTCTCTTGGGGAAATGAGCCGGGTGCAGCCGACCGCTGCATCTGAGCTCATCTCGCCGGGCTCTACCGCTGCCGGTGATCCTGATCCATCCCACCGCTGCACCCACCCATCGTGGGTGCAGCGCCGGTCTAGCCGGGACCCATTGAGGGTGCTGCGCTGGCCCAATCGGGGCCCATCAAGGGTGCAGTACCGGTTCAGTTTGAGGCCGGTGAGGGAGCTGCGGATTCCCTTCGGCTGGACGCCGGACTGGTTCCTCCTCTTCCCTCCTATTTTGCCCCTCCGGGTGCTGCTGGGGTCCCCTTTATTTGGATCAGCTCTCCCCCGCTGTTCCTCTCGGTAGGGAGGTCGCCTCCGAGCCTCCCCCTCCAGTCCTGGTGGTCTAAGAACGCGGGTCGGCCGCCTGAAGACCGTCGGGTTGGGTCAGCCACCTGGTTCAGCCGCCCGAGAGACTGTTTTGCTGGCTCTACATTCTGGTTCAGCCGCCCGAGGGACTGCCTTGTTGGTTTGGCGACCTGGTCCAGCCGCCTGAGGTACTGTTTCCCCGGGTCTGGGCCTTGGGTAGCCCGCCTGAACTGTTCTCTTTTCTTTTTCTTTGGTGGAATCAGGATGTGGGTAGACCGCCCGAACTGTTTTTGTTCCTTTCCCTGCTCTCTACTTGCCAGCGTTCCTGAGACTGTGTATTGGTTCCCTTTGTTTTGGTTCCATGTATATTGAAGAATTCTCTGTTCCTTGCCTGAACTGCCGTGTGCTTCATGCGGATTTTTTTTTTTTTTTTGAGCCAGAAATGTGCTCATGTAAGACTGGTGTGGACTTTTGATGCTAATTATTCTATTACGCGCAGGGGTGGACCCCCAAAAGAAAAGGAGTACTTGAATAAGGGGTGTACTGGCCTAGTGAAATGTACTTTTCTAAGCCTCTCTTATAGGTCATATCCTTAGGGGTAAATCTGTTCACTGTGCATCTGTTTTCTGTCATAAAAATCTTTCATCTTGGCGCCAATGGAGACGTTATCCCCATGAGTTTGTCCTAGGACCGTAAGGACCTCTTTTGTATCAGTTGTGTATCAGATCTAAGAAAGCGTATGTTGGCTGCTTACCAAGCAACTACGTTACTCGTTTATAAATTTTCTCTTCCAAATTTGTGTTTTGTTTTTTTTTTCTTTTGTCTGGTTACACCGTTTCATTAGTATACTGGGGACCTTACTCTTGATAGTTTGGGAGTTCTGTTTTTTTTTTCCCCTTTCGGTAAATCTGGGACTCTTCTAACCTGCAGGTACATTTTCTACATTTTTGCTGAATATCGTAACTCTTTTTCTATTTTGCAATTACTTCAATATTAGGAAATTATATATTCACTAGTATGACTATAAATGCACTGCAAGTTACAACACTAATGAGAACATGTCCAACCAGTGTTCATCGGTGAAATTAAGTGGTTACGGTCTTTTTCTGCCCATGTGATGTCACCTACTTTATCCTTGAGGCTACTGAACCACATCGTTACATTCATGTCTTCAAGGTCTTGTGTAAGAACCCTATTTGTTTCTTTTTGTAATCCACAACTTCTCTCGGCAGGGTTTTTTTTTCCTCTTGTACAGACTCAGTCACCATACTTCCTCCCTTGCTCATTTTGTAATACTTGAAGGTTTTTTTTTTGCCTGGTTGATGTGTTATTGGGTACTTTGAACTATACCTGTACTTTGGTTTCCCCTCGTTTGTTTTATTGGACTGTACCTCACCTGTTTTTTTGTTTTTGTTCTTGCTGCTACATGTTATTTTAGTTTGTGTGTTTCATGGTACTTTTGTATGATATAGGGGGACCTGTATCTTGGGTTGCTATCCTGTTGCTGTTGATATGGGTTTTGGTCATTTGTGTTAAGCCACACAATTCTATGTTATCAGTACTGTATCCGTTCATTGTGGGGGGTTTTCTCTCTTCCTCTGGGTGTCGCTATTGCCTTGTGGTTTTGTTTTTGGTTTTTTTTGTTCCTCTCCCTCCTGACCTGGTTCCCCCTCCGCCCTCCCTGGGCTGGTCCTGTTAACCTCCTGGTTGGGGGACCCTTGGATGTCACGTTTGGTGCCTAGAATGCGCCCTTTGAATGGGGGGTACTGTGGTGGTCTGAGCGCTGATCCCGTCTGCGCTCGGGTTGCTCAGTATTTCCCCATTTCCATCATATGACTCCGGGGTTTGTTATTAGGACCGCTCAGGGGCTTTTATTGTGACAGCGTCACGGCCGCACTTTTGGCTGTCAAAGCCAAGCCGGGCCGTGACAGCTGTTTGTCATTCCTGTTAATTACTTGACCCCTTTTCTGATTAGTTTATGCTCCGTATTTAAGGGAGCAGCTGAGGTTCACTCCTCGCTGTGACCTACACAATTCCGTGCACCGCCATGTACGCGACTGGAGTTCCTATCCCCGACTCCAGTCTCCTTTGTGATTCATTGTTATTCCTTGTAAGTGTTTATTGTACAGTGTTGGCTCCGTCCTCGCTGCTTCACCTCTTAGCCCTCAGTGTTTATTATTTTGGTGTTTAGTGTATGTTTGTGTTTTGCCCCACGTGGCTGTTTATTTGTCTTTCTTGTCTTTTGTTAATAAACACGCAAACTTACTGGCTGGCCTTTATCGTCTCATTGATGCCCTGCAAGGGGCATCCATAACAGTTTTTATTTTTTAGAAATTTTTCTGGAAAGGGGTACACAGGCAATTAGTCAACTATCAAATTAGTCGTAGATTAATTTTCTGACAATCGACTAGTCAATTAATCGACTAATCGTTGCAGCACTATAGATACAGCTGGAAGCATAGTTTACAAATTTAAAGGAACAGTGGCTACACTACTGAGACATGGCAGAAAGAAGAAGCTATCAACAGCTGCCACCAGAGTCCTGAGGAGGAAGGTGGTCAAAACCCTCAACTGACTGCAAAAGACCTGCAGCAAGACTTAATGGCAGCAGGCATGATGATGTTTCAGTTTTCTGAAACTGATGTTTCAGTTTTCACAGTCAGGTGCATACTAAATGCTGAAGGGCTCCATGCTCGAACTCCAAGATGTATACCACTACTGACCCAAAAGCACAAGACAAGTCAGCTTTAATTTGATCAAAACTATGTAAATATGTCAGAGGTTTTAGAATTCTGTTCTGTAGAGCGATTAAACAAAACTGAAACTTTTAGGGCCTATGGATCAGCCGTATTGTCATGATACTGAGCACGGGTGGGGAGCCATGCTCAGCCTTTAAGCATGTTCTGATCATGTTCTGTATTTCTGCATCTTGGTTTATTTTGTATTTAGTATGGTCTGGCATATTTTGTTATCTGAGTTTGTCCTTTTGTTTCTGTTCTTAGTTTCCTGTTATTTTATCTTAGTTGGTTATTTTATGTATTTCTGTATTATTGTGTATTCCAATTTGTTTTCCTGTGTTTATATTTGTACTTGTCTTTAGATCTCCTTTTGTAGTCTCTGTATTTATTAGTCTTGCATTATCAGCCTTCCTCAGTTTTGTATCCTCACCCTCTCCTCAGTTCTCTCCTTAAAGTGTATTTTTGGTTTGCCTCTTACTTCTATCTGGTTCGTGCTTAGTTATCATTTTTAGTGTATTCTTGTTCATTTACTTGTTTCTTGATTTTGCATTCATTATGGTTCATTATGGGTTGTGCTTTTATTTTGACAGTTACTGCTGTTTACTTCCTTGTACTTTTATTTTGACAGCGTTGTGTGTTACTTCCTGTCAAATCTTTTCACTGGCTGTCACAGCTGTTTAGTGTCTCTGATTACTTCCTCGCTGATGTATCCACACCTGCAATCAATTGTGTTGATGTCATTTTACCTTATTTAATAGACGCTGCAATACTTCTCATTGCAGCGTCATTATCTGTGTCCAGATGGGAATCCCCTGTCTCTCTCCTCGTATTCTAGTAATCAAGGGTATCCCCCATCTCTCTCATTCCTAGACAGAGTCCCCATATCTCTCTGTGTATTTTGTATCCTCCAAGTGTTCCTCGTTGGCCGACGTTTTGTTGCTTCAGCCTTTATCCTCGTTATCTTGTCTGTATCCGTAGATGTTTGTGTGTTATATTTTGTGTTTTATTTTTAAATTGGTAAACTCACAGTGTGCGTTTGGAGTCTTCAGTCTGCCTTTGAAAAGGGTGATTTATGACAAGTATGTCTAGAGGAAGAAGAATGAAGCATACACTGAAAAGAACAAACTGCCTACAGTAAAGCATGGCAGTGGTTCAGTGATACTCTGGGGCTGCCTCGCTTTTTCTGGCACTGGAAACCTAGAGAGTGTGGAGAGCAAGATCGATTCAATCAAGTATCAGGAACTCCTGGGAGAAAGTATTATGCTGTCTGTGAAGAAGCTGAAGCTTGGGCATCACTGAACCTTCCAACAGAACAATGATCCCAAGAATACCTCAAAGTCCACCAAGTCTTGGTTTCAGAAAAAGTCCTGGAAGATATTAGAGTGGTCATCATAGTCACCTGACTTGAACCCCAGTGAAAATCATTGATTTTAAAAAGGCGAATGAAGCACATAAACCAAAGACTATTAGTGAACTAGAGACCTTTTCCCATGAGGAATGGACTAAGATTCCTCAGAACACTGCCACAAGCTGGTGTCTGCAGCAGGTCATAACAGCAAAAGGGTGCTCTACTAAGTACAAAAGATGCTTGTCATGAAGGGGTTCAACAATTATGAGACATCAGTAGTCATTAAAAATAGCATTTTGTGTTGAATTTGAGAAACCACAGGAAGAGGAAGACGCCTTCTCAGCCACTGCAGATTAGAGGGGAGGATGTGGGAGCGGTTGAGGACTACAAATATCTGGGTGTCAGGATCAGCAGCAGGTTGGACTGGAGATCCAACACCGATCCGGTGCACAAGAAGGGGATGAGCAGATTCTACTTCCTGAGGAAGCCGAGATCCTTCAACGTGTGCAGCAGGATGCTGGAGCTTTTCTACCAGACCATTGTCGCCAGCACCATCTTCTTTGCTGCTGTCTGTTGGGGTAGCAGTATCAGCGCCAGAGACACCAACAGACTTGACAAGATTATCAAGAGGGCTGGCTCTGTAATTGGTCTCAGACCGGAGACCTTTGAGACAGTGGTGGAGAGGAGAACACTAAATAAACTGCGATCCATCATGGACAATCCTGATCACCCCCTCCATCACATACTGGACAGACAGAGAAGCACTTTCTCCAGTAGACTACTACAGCTTCGCTGCCAAACGGCCAGGTACAGGAAATCTTTCCTGCCACATGCAATTTCACTGTACAATAACTCACTATGATGTTGTATTCTGGTCATAGCTATGCTGCAACACTGCAACTTACAGACTAACTGGTACCTCACATTTTCACTCTGCTCCTGATAGTCCTTATTTGTGCAATGGGATGATTCATGTGTTTATACGGGTCCTAACATGTTAAGCTATGATGTATATCGGTTTTATAGTCATGTTGCGGCAGATGATAAAAAATAAGCAGCGATGCTGAGGTTTTAAGTGGAGTTTTATTATATCATACTGCCGCCACGAGCTCCGCTCCCGGCACCGTGCATGCGCGCCGGGAGCGAGCCCAAGCGGCTCTCAGAGGAGGAGGACACAAAGTCTGTGTCCTGCAGCAGCAGTCGCAGAATCAGAATGAGAGGGTTTGCGTTACAGAGTTGCAGCCTATATACCCAACTACAACAATACATCAAAGAGCAGATTCACAGCAGTTGGTACGATCAAAGGGACTGCAGAACAGGCATGAGATATTTGCATTTGAAAGACCTACATAACAATAGGCAGATTTGCTAGCCTCTGCTCCAGGTGTAGGACAAAGAGGTTACAAGGCACATCTACATATTGATCTCAGCCTCTAGGTCACAGTAAGGACAGGACGCATGAACACGATACATGCATGGCACATTGCATCACAATACATGCATGGCACATTACATCTCAGTAGTGCAGCGGGAAAAACCAAGAGAAGAGAGCTGACTGTCCTGTGTGTTGTGGGGGGGTTGAATCAACCCGCCACAATGTTAGTTTTTACTTTCCATGGGTAATCCCCTTTGTCTGTCATGTGTGTGTTTCTGTTGTTTGGTTGTCTACTGTTATGCTGCTGTTACACTGTAATTTCCCAGTTTGGGATCAATAAAGTACTGTACATCTATCTATCTATCTAAATTGTTCTTGTTTGTTTTGTTTATTGTAAACAGCTGTTAGTTCGTACATTTTGCCAATAAACCTAATTTGCAGTGGGAACTGAATGATATTGATTGCAACTCTGTTACACATTGATTTTCTCCACTGTTCTGCCCTCAGTAGTGTGTTTTGTAAGAGTTAGAAAATAGTTCATAAGTTTATATTAAATATCATAGTTCATTTATAATAATTCACGTTATCTAAATAGTCATTGTGTAGCTGTGTATTTGTGCATACATATGTTTAGACATAAAAGGGGTGTATTTGTGCATACGTATGTTAAACATAAGAGAGATGCTGACAGCACATATGTGGATTGACCTCACGACGAAGAGGACAGTAAGTCCGGACCACCTGCGGAGGACAACGAGAGAGGACAGGGGTGCGAACAAAGGACTTCCTGACCTCCAGGACGCAGGTAGAAGATGGAAGACTGGAGGGGGGAGAAATGTCAATAAAGGGTTTTGACGGGGATATGTGATCCCCCCTGTGTGTGAGAAGTCTGTATGAGAAAAGGTATAAATGTGAAACTCTGATGTGGCTCAGCCTCTTTTCTTCCTGCTTATTGGAGAGAGCAGGCTGGGGAAATGAATGTTGGAATAAACTGGAATAAAACACAATTCAGTCTCGTTATTCCACGCTCTCCACAATTGTGTGTTAAAAGTAATTTCTGTACAGTTAGCAGTTCATCTGTATTTTATGTTGAAAGCGCAGCCAGTTGCCGCTATGATTTATGGGTAGAAGAAACGGACATTGTTGAGAGATAAAAATAAGGCAGAAGTGCATAGCCTGCCCGCGAATGTCTGAAACGTTCCTCCTGTGTGTTAAACGCCTTTCTACACCTTCGAAAGCAATGGCTGTAAGTTTGGTTAATGTCTTGTTAATTTATAAGTTTCGTTAGATGTGAATTTGTTATCGTTTTTTAAGAGTGTGTTGTCCCCAGGTATTAGTCATATCCCAGGGCCCCGCTAGCTTGTTAAGTGTATTGTGTTCTCCGTTGTTCCAGAAATTAGTCTTACCCCAGGGGCCCGCTAGCTTAATTATATGTACTTATTTTCTGTTTTTATTTTCTTTTCAGTTTCACTCGGGCTTTTCAATGAGCTTCGAGCCACAGTTGTAAGATACTGTAAGCTGTCTAAGGAGACTGAATAAAGTGAGCAGGACGCTCGGTTTCCTGGCTCGTGAAAAACGAGTTTGGCTTGCTGTTAATCTGCATTAACATACTCAGTGTATATAACATGTAGTGATAACAGTACATCCACTATAGGCAATTTAAATCCTTTTAATGTGTAATGATTTATTTTATTTCCCCCCTAAGGTTAAAAAAATAGAGATTATGGTAAACTGTAAAGCACTATTTAAAACTAAAAATACACTTGTGGCGGTTCGTTTTAACCCCACAACAGACTAAGGACACTCAGCCCTCTTTTCTCTGTTTTCCTGCTACACTACTGAGAAGCAATGTGCCATTCATGTATTTGTGATGCAAACATGCATGTGTTGTGATGTAATGCGCCATTCTGTATAGTGTGCATATGGCTTGTCCTTACTATGCTTTTTCTGAGCATCTTAGATGTGCTTTGGTGTATTAATGTCTACAGGTAGACGAGTTTCTTCTGTCTCACCTATGTGATGTTAATCGATGCCTTTCATCCTTTGTATTCATGCATTTTGCCCTTACTGTGACCTAGAGACTCAGATCAATATGTAGATGTGCTTGTTAGCCTCTTTGTCTGACACTTGGAGCGAGGTCTAGCTAATCTGCCCATTGTGATGTATGTCTTACAAATGCAAATACCTCCTGCCTGTTCTGTTGTCCCTTTGATCATTCTAAACTGTGGGGTACGTCTCTTTGATGTATTGTTATGATCAAGTATTTAAGGTGCAACTCTGTAACGCAATCTCTCTCTGACTCTCTCAATCTGACTTCAACCCTGCTGCAGGACACAGATTTTGTGTCCCCTCTTCACTGAGAGCCTGAGGAATTCGGCTTCAGCCTGCTCACGCTATGGCTGGAGCCGAGTTCCCGTGAAGGCGACATGATTAATAAAATCTGCTTAAAACCACAGCACTGCTGCTTATTTTTTCATTGCCGCCTCACTGGTGACCCCTCGAACACGCACACGTTTTGTGCGAAAGCAACCTTCCGAGCTGGACAGCCACACAGCTGCGTTGGTGGCCCCTTGAAGACGCACACGTTTTGTGCAACGCAGCCTTCTGTTTTGGATGGCCACGCTGGCGAACCGACGCTGAAAAAAACGAGCGGCCAGCGAACGCAACACCCGGGCATGAATGCTCCGTCGCCTGAGATCTGCACAACCACGCTGGACCGGCCGCTCTCACTGAGAGCGCACGCACCTCGTCCTCTCTCCACGACGGCAACCTCCAGGGCCGACGGGGAGCGCAGCGCGTGGAACTGAACGCACCATGGCCGCACGAGCGACAACGATCGTCTCCTCCCTCTCACCGCTCCAACGCAGCTGCACGAGCCCGGGGCACAAAGATCGTCTATTCCCTCCCGCCGCTCCAACGCCTCTGCACGGGCCTGAGGGACTAAAGATCGTCTATTTCCTCTCAACGCTCCAACGCACCATGGCCAAATCTACAGCAACAGCTCAACCTGGATTTTATTGGCGCCGTCTGCGCTGATCTCCGCCAAGTTTCTGCACCCTGACTCACCACTCCAGCGGCCCACCCACGCACTGAACCCCCGCGCACGCACCGGGGAGTTACAAGGACGGCGCATCACGCATGGGACAAGTAACGGCTCCACAGACTGCCTTCCTCCTTCGCCGCTGCCTTTCAGGGCTGCTCGCTCACCTGAGGTACGCATACAGCATACTGGAAGGATTTGTTAACAGTCTCAGCCACGCCACAGACCGCCATCGTCCTCCGCCGCTGCCCTCAGAACCTTCAGGGTTGCTCGTTCACCTGAAGCAAGCACGCAGCTCGCCACTGGATTTTTTAATGGTCTTAGCCACGGCACAACGGGATTTCAGCCGTCAGCTGTTCCCAGGAGCTTTGGGGTTGCTTCAGCACCCAAAGCCAACAGTCCCTATGCTTTGTTTACTTTTTCTCTTACAGCCGCTCCTGCTTTTCTTCATGGCCACGAGAGGAGTCAGAGACTAATTTTTCTTCTTGTGGACCGCTGCACGTTCAACGGGACCAGCCCTTCGACATTGCGGACCCACAAGCAATTTTTGCGCGGCTCAGGACGATTTCACAGCTCCTGCCGGCACTTACTACCCCTCCCCTCCCTCCCCCTCCGCCTGCAGCGAGCTTCTCCCACAGCTCGCTCACACAGATGGATTATCGAGGTCGCGACCCCCTGCCGCGTCCTCTGGGGGGGAGCGTGTGTGGCGGTTCGTTTTAACCCCACAACAGACTAAGGACACTCAGCCCTCTTTTCTCTGTTTTCCTGCTACACTACTGAGAAGCAATGTGCCATTCATGTATTTGTGATGCAAACATGCATGTGTTGTGATGTAATGCGCCATTCTGTATAGTGTGCATATGGCTTGTCCTTACTATGCTTTTTCTGAGCATCTTAGATGTGCTTTGGTGTATTAATGTCTACAGGTAGACGAGTTTCTTCTGTCTCACCTATGTGATGTTAATCGATGCCTTTCATCCTTTGTATTCATGCATTTTGCCCTTACTGTGACCTAGAGACTCAGATCAATATGTAGATGTGCTTGTTAGCCTCTTTGTCTGACACTTGGAGCGAGGTCTAGCTAATCTGCCCATTGTGATGTATGTCTTACAAATGCAAATACCTCCTGCCTGTTCTGTTGTCCCTTTGATCATTCTAAACTGTGGGGTACGTCTCTTTGATGTATTGTTATGATCAAGTATTTAAGGTGCAACTCTGTAACGCAATCTCTCTCTGACTCTCTCAATCTGACTTCAACCCTGCTGCAGGACACAGATTTTGTGTCCCCTCTTCACTGAGAGCCTGAGGAATTCGGCTTCAGCCTGCTCACGCTATGGCTGGAGCCGAGTTCCCGTGAAGGCGACATGATTAATAAAATCTGCTTAAAACCACAGCACTGCTGCTTATTTTTTCATTGCCGCCTCACACTTTAATTTAAATTGATTCTTTAATAATGTCTAAAAATCTGGCCAATTATAATGCAACTTTGGAATATCATTTTATTTTCAAGTTTTCATTACCATTTCAATGAATTCCCTTACAGCTTTTTACAGTGATCTATGATCATTTTAAATATGCCAAATTTTAAACTGGTGATGGTTGACCCCCCTTTTCCCCCTTTGTAAGGTAAAACCAGCTCTTACCATTACACTTTGAAGTGACTTTGGCTGTTTTTTTCTCAGAATTCCTGCTGGAGATGCAGGTGAAAGTGACGTCCTGCGTGCCATTAATAATTGCAGAAATACTTGAAGAGTTGCCAGTAGGATTTATAATGTGTGAGGCCCACACGCCGGTTGGTTCCACAAGGAAGGAGATGTTAACACCCTCATCCTCAGAAGAACAATTTAGCACCATATAACAACCCCTCTGGTCAGAATTATTGAAGACTGTCCCTATTGTTGGCATCTTCAGCTGCTCTGCAGGGGGACAAATGTACATAAGTTAAGAAAACATATGACTGCAAGAATTCACAAAATAAATATATAATTCTAACATGTTTATACAGAGAACATTCTAAACAAATAAACAAAAAAAATACAGTAAGTTAAATGACATCACTCAGTGTATTTCAACAGTGACAGACTAAATTTGTTTTACCTTTCACTTTGAGGGTGACCTCGTTTGTTTGGGTACCTTCGCTGTGTGTGAGGTCTACTCTATAGTCCATGGCATCATTTGTAGACAGATTTTGAATTGTCAAATCACCTAAGGAATGAAATTGATAAAAACAAAATGCAGTCAAAAGCATATGCTTCCCTTACACCATTACAGTTGGCGATGAATTCTGTTACCTGAAGTGGTGTTAAGAGTGAGTCTCCCTTTATACCGATCGAGGCGATCAGCGTTTGTCTTTTTATTGCGATAAACGGCGATGTAAGTGTGGTTGGAGAATACTGACCACTCAGTTTTGGAAAGCTTCCACTGTGGTTTAGCTTGTGAGGGCAGAGTGACATTTTCCCCAATGTACCCAGTCACTTCTTTCGATCCAGCTTGTACCACTGTAAAAAGAAATTTTTACAAAATTGGAAGACATGTTGGTAGGTTTGTATCAAATTAATTTTGTTCAATAGCATGTACAAATACCTTAATCTCATATCATATACAGTATAATGTACATATTCAGGAAAGTAGCATGATCGCAGAGTGGGTCTCATTCATGGAACATTAATAAATCTGTGAGTAGAATTGCACATACATCCCCTCAGACTAAAAACCTACTCAAGATTCATGAACACTGCATAAAACAGACTTGTTCATAAGCACATGTGTGTTCATGAATGCCAATCATTCGTTAATAAAAGGTGTGCTGGTGCTGGTCATCAATTAGCATAAATCCCCACCCGTGAACCACCATATAAAGAGGTATGGAGAGGTGTATCCTGTTGATTTGACAACATAGCACAAGAGCAGAAAGAAAAAACTTCTCAGGGGCTGCAATTGAAGTCATCTTGAGTGGCGTACCGGTGGTTTTGTCATCCGATGGCCTACTCTGTAGTAACGAGTCTCTTTTTTGTGCCACGCCATAAACTCTCTGCAGGCAGGGCTCATGCACGGGTAACACAGAATTAACTGGACGTCAAAATATAGTTATCGCACATTAAAACACATTTGACTGGCAATAGCTGTCTCCGTGAGGAAAAATCTACAATACTTAAAAAAAAAAAAAAGTTTGCCAGAAGGGTACTTCAGAGGCCAGAAGGCCTGGGGCAGGTGCCAGAGCACCACATGGGGTCTATCTGTGCACGTGCCTGCACAGCACTCTTACTGAACATTATGATTTTGAAGTCCTATTCACCCACTGCCAGGAAAATTGCAATGTTTTCAACAGTGGACACTATTTCAAAAATAAGTTCAATATCTGAGTCCAAAAGCTGATTCCTGGACCATAATATTTTGTAATTAAGTATAAGTAAGTACTTTTGTGGTTTCCTGTCTAAAATGTTTAACCCTATTTATAGATCTGCTGGGGTGATGCTTCGTCATTATGTGTGTTTCTATCATGTCTAAAAATGGCTGTTGTGCTGCTACAAAAGCAGAAAGAGGTAAGAAGTTTCCTTATGTACGGTAAACCCTTTTTTTAAATTAATTTCCAATTTGTACTTAATTCTCCATCTTCTTTTAAAAGACAAGAAGAGAAGAACAAATTCTTCTCTTCTTTGGAGAACAAAGAAGAGAAGAATTTGGTTTGTTCTGTTTATTTGTTGTTGTATTTGTATGTATTAAAAAATAGGAGGCGCCCAATTTTTGAGTAGTTCAGTAGCAACAAGGATTCTAGTGAGATAAATGCAACTACTGGGCACATCTTCTTTAGGCTGCTCCCTTTAAGGGTTGCCACAGCGGATAATCTACCTCCATCTAACTCTAACCCTTGCATCCTCTTCTCTCACACCAACCCTCTCCATGTCCTTCTTCATCCATGAATCTTCTCTATGGTCTTCCTGTTTTCTTCTTGCCTGCCAGCTCAATCTTCAACATCATCTGTCAACTACAGCCACAATCTCTCCTCTGCACATGTCCAAACCATCTCATCCTTGCCTCTCTTACTTTTTCTCCATACCGCTCAACCTGAGCTGTCCCTCAGATATACTCATCTCTAATCCTGTCCCTCCTACTTATTATCAAAGAGAATTTTAGCATCTTGAACTCTTTTCTTCAGTGCCACTGTTTCCAAGCCAAACATTATAGTAGGTCTCACTACCAATTTGTAAACCTTCACTTTCACTGCTACCCTTCTTTCACAAATCACTCCAACACTTGTCTCCATCCACTCCACCTTGCCTGCACTGTTTTCTTTATCTCTCTTGTGTACTGTCCATTGCTTTGGATGATTGACACTTGGTGCTTTACCTTATCTACCTTCACTACCGTATAGTCCTTGTATTTTCACTGTTACACTTGCCTCCCTCTCATTTGCACATGTTCTGTCTTGCTTTTACTGACTTTCATTTCTCACCAGTGCAAACCTCCACCTCTTCAGCTTCTCCTCCACCTGCAACCCACTACAGATCACAGCATGTCTGAAAAAACTCTCCCAAACCCCCAAAAGGTTATAAGTGATTTCATCCACATTTTTCATCATTGAACTGCCCATTGAATCACCTGCTGCTTCATGCATTTTGTTAAGAAGTACAAGTCATGTACAATTTACATACACACATAGTCAATTACAATCTATCCCATGTAAATAATAAAGTTGATTTGCTTAAAACGTATGCAGATGCAGTTTCCGTTTAACATGAATAATCATAAATTTGATGTATGACAGACACGAGGTCACATACTTCCTGCCTTGGAGTGTCTGGTGTTGATGTTAAAAATGTTTCTTTGCTATTCACTTTATTGGACATGAAACAAACAAACAAGAAATTAACAAGACTAGAAAAGCACTCAGAGAGTGCATACCTCACCCAAGGCTCCATCCGTCTGTCATGGATCACCTCCAAAATGTAATGGGTTTGTGTGTAGGCCTAGAGCCACTTCTGGTAAAAAAAATTGCATCAAAGTCTGTCCATTAGTTTTGGAGTATTGTTGCTAACACACTGTTTGAAGATAAGAGCCTAGGCTGGGGTATTCATTCTCAGATCATCACTAAAATGTAATGGGTTCAAAGAACCACCTCTGGTGAAAATTTCATCCAAATCCATCCAGTAGTTTTTGTGTAATCCTGCTGCACAAATACAAACAAAGCCCTTAGTGGAGGTATGCACTCTCAGATCATCTCCAAAATCTAATCATCTATTCCCCATGGCATTACACACCTTTCCTGAAAATTTCATCAAAATCCGATCATAGCTTTGAGTTATGTTGGTAATAGGCAAACCAACAAACCAACCAACACCACCAAAAGCATCACCTCCTCCCTTGGGGGAGGAAATAAAGTCTGTACCCACATTTTAACTTAAAGTGCTGATGACACATTTTTGACTTCCTCCAATTTTTCAACACATAATACAATATGACAAAATAGGTTGGTCTGTGCAGCTCTAAGTCAAACAGGCCTTTTTTCACGCGAATATCCAACGTTTTCATGAGCGCCACATCACCAATTACATCAGTGGCTGGAAAACCCCGCTGCCATGTAGTCACGTCATCGGGAGAACACGGCGCTTGGCTGCCCATTGTACACAGGATGGAAGCAGTTGAAAACATCAACGATGGTTCCAGCACATGAAGTCTGGAATTGGTTTGTGTTGTCCAATCTTCAGACAATTATAGTTCCGAAGAATGGGATGATAATGAAGAATCTGGGGGCATCAGACTGTATAGGTTTGAGCCGTGTCAAGCCAGTCGCACTCAGAGAGTGCGACTGGCTTGGCACCAGTGTTATTCTTTTGTTACAGATAATGCAGGAAATTATTTGTTCATAAATATAATTTATTTAAACCTGATTTTTCAATAAAATCATAGCAGTATATTCTCTGTGGCTCAGGCATCAGGTTTATTATGGATTATATTTTGAGTTCTTGTTGTTTTTGTTTTGTGAATGTGTTTTATGTGCGTTTTGAGCCACTTTCAGCTGTCCAAGATTCGCCGGTCCAAACACACGACAACAACACGAATTGGCATTGGACAGAAATATGCCAGGCAAAGCCGTGCGCGTGCCTCTCCTGCGGAGCCGGACGAGAGCGCCCGCTCGTCTTCCTCTCTTTCGCCGTCTCACTTTTCGAGCCAAGCAATGAACCAGATCGGCGGCAGGAGCTAAAAAAACTGGGAGTAGGTCCGTGGGAGTGAAAGTCCTGATATTTAGAAGCTCTTCACGGGAATAAGAGCAGGCAGACACACAATTGACAAACAAAAACAAACAAAGGGCGCAGCGAAGCACCATGGCGACCACTGTGGGCGCCATCTTGCACAGGGATCTTGGGATATCTTGACACATATCTTGGGATATGTGTCACTAAATGTCAGGAAAAATTGTTATGTGTATGCAAATTATCATTTTATATAATTCAATGAAGTGTATATCTAACTGTCTGCTGAAAAATACTAAAACTGTCTGTGTATTAGAGGTTTTGTACATGATGCATGAAGACTAAAGTTGTTTTTTATGTTTTTAATTATGTTGAAATTCCAGTTGTCCTTTCATGGCAGATTTATCTTAAAACAGTTGCCTGCACCTGCCTTAGAGAACAGCTACTCCTTAGAGCACAGGGCCACCCTGATAACATGGGATCGTTACTCCTCAGAACAATTCAATTCAATTCAATTCAACTTTATTTATATAGCGCCATTTCACAACAACAGTCATCTCATAGCACTATCAACTGTAGGGGGGAACCCCCACAGTTGCAGAAAGACCCCAGCAATCAGGCAATCCCCTGTGAGCAAGCACTTGGCGACGGTGGAGAGGAAAAACTCCCTTTTAACAGGAAGAAACCTCCAGCAGAACCAGGCTCAGGGAGGGGCAGTCATCTGCTGCGACTGGCTGGGGGGTGAGGGGATAGAGAAGAAGAAAAGAACAGACATGTAGAGAGCAAACAGCACGATGGGGACTCAATCTATGGGAGAGAACAAACAAATGTTAATGACCAGCAAAAAAAATATTTCATAGAGAGTGAGGAAAGGAGTGAGGCCCAGTGCATTACTGGAGGTCCCCCGGCTGACTAAACCTATTAGCAGCATAACTAAGGGAGGGTTCAGAAACACATGATCCCTCCCTAATTGTAGGCTATATCAAAAAGGTAGGTTTTAACCCTATTCTTAAAAAATTGAATTGAATTGAATTGAATTGAATCCTTGTCCTTAATTGGCAGAATCAATTCTGTAAAAATGATGTTACTTCCAAAGTTTTTATATTTGTTTCAATGTCTCCCCATTTTTATTCCTAAATCCTTTTTTTTAAGTCTTTGGACTCTCTGATTACCTCATTTATTTGGAATGGTAAACATCCGAGATTGAGGAAAGTTTTTCTTCAAAGACCCAAATCAGTGGGTGGCATGGCTCTGCCTAACTTTCAATATTACTACTGGGCAGCAAATATCAGGTGCATGTTATATTGGAAACATTTCTATCTGGAACCCAAATCACCTATTTGGATCCTTATGGAGTCACATGTGGACAATCAAACCTCCCTACGGCAGTTTTAGGTTCACCATTTCCCCTTGCTTTGTCTACACTGGGTAATAACAAAGTAGTTTGTCAGTCTCTTAGAATTTGGTCTCAATTCAGGAAAAATTTTGGTCTTCAGTTTTTCTCCATTAGAAGTCCAATTGCCGCAAATCATTTATTTACCCCATCAACTATTGATAGTGCATTTCATATATGGCACAGAAAAGGTTTAAAATCTTTTGCGGATTTATATTTTGATGGTCAATTTGCAAGTTTTTCTCAACTTTCCACTAAATTCGACATCACTTCTACACATTTTCTCCACTTTCTCCAGGTCAGACACTATGTGCAAACCATGACAAAACAACTCCCTCAAAAACCTTCTGATAATCCTCTAGATGATTTTTTATTAGTTAAATCAACTTCTAAGGGGGTAATATCAGTTTTATATAATTTAATTTCAAATTTACAATCTTCTTCTCTGACCGCTATTAAATTGAATTGGGAACAAGATCTTAATTTTACTTTTACTGATGAATTGTGGGACTCTATTCTTAGCCAGGTTCACACTGCATCAATGTGTGCTCGTCACGCTCTTATTCAATTTAAGATCGTGCACCGGGTGCACCTGTCCAAGGTTAAGTTAGCACGTATTTACTCGGATATAGACCCAACTTGTGAAAAGTGTGGTAGCGCTCCTGGCACTTTGCTTCACATGTATTGGTCCTGCCCTTCATTGATGAATTTTTGGCATTCTGTTTTTATCACTATGTCTGAAGTCCTGCAATATTAAATTAAACCTGATCCATTATGTGCCATTTTTGGTGTGGCTCCAGAACTTGTCTTGCCAAATTCCAAATTAAAAGTATTCAAATTTTCATTATTATTGGCTAGACGTGCTGTATTACTGAAGTGGAAAGACTCTTCGCCCCCTTCACATTTACAGTGGATAAAAGATATAATGTCCTGTTTGGATTTAGAAAAAATCAGATATACAGTTCGTGGCTCTGAAAACAAATTCTATAAATTATGGCGCCCGTTTCTTGATTTCTTTGAAAGACCCACGATTATAGTTTCTGAGTAGCTCATATCCTCTTTACCCCACCCCCACCTCACACACATAATTTTTCTCTTTTTTTTTTGTATTTTTTTTTTGTATTTTTTTATTATTGTTTATTTAAAGGTTTTTGTGTTTTGAAGCATCCACATTTGTTAGTTTTAAATTCTAGTTTTGCACTGTTTGGTTAAAACAAAAATGAAAATTTCTAATACTTTGTGTTGTATTGATACTTCAATTAATAAAAATAAAAAGACCTTTGAAAGAAAATCTGATGTGTTTTCAAAGTGTTCCCTTTACTTTTTTGAGCAGTATATTTACTGACAAATGGGCAACACTAATGCAATGGTTGTCATTGAATCGGTCCTTCTGGTGTGTATAATAATGTTGGGTGTTTTGTAGTTAATTCAATTGATTACAGTTTCAAAAAACCTTTTAATAACAAAATATTGCTAAAGTATAAAATGATGCACTATAATGGGTCTCAAATATTTGTAAATGTGTCCTGTTAAAGTACTACATGAGCTTATTGACGATACACAGAAGAAATTCAATATTGCACTGAACTCCATCACTGAACAGTGATATAAACTAAAATAATTATAATGATGACTGAACTCCTATTCCCCAAAGTGCAAGATGCACTGTTATCTTGAATAGAAGTGATAAAAGAGCACACAAATAAGTGATCTGACAAACAAATAAACAAGGGGTCTAAAACAGTCACTAATATTGGATGTCCCATTCATTTTCAATATTTAGGTATTCTATAATTAATATTCACACAATCAAATAAATCTTAGTGCCATTTACTCCCTTTTATATTTGTTAAATTCTAACATGTGATTGCCTATATATAGCCTATACCTCTGTGCTCCTCTTTCAAACACAGCCTACATTTAGGCCTGTAAAGCCTTATTGGGATACTTGTAAGTAAGAATACTTGTACTTCTTATAATACAAGTATTATAAGAATACTTGCGCTCTACAGGCAATGCACTAGTTTACAAAATTTAAATAATAAATCAGTTTCTGAAATTGTTAATAGGACTTACTTTGTAGGAAGAAACTAAGAAGAAATAGTCTCATCGTAACAGAAAAGAAGTCCAGGGTGGATACTGGCAGAACGTATTACTTCCTCGTGTTGCACTGGGGCGAAACACGGAAGTGACGTACAGATACGTAAATCTAAAATGTTTGCTTTTAAATACTTCCTTAAAATGTGCCTACGCTATGTGAAAAGAAATTGTCACCACAAAAGATAAAGAAATGTGTAGTCATTTTGATGTACAACATTCTTGTATATGTGATACTATAAGGCCTTAAATATAACATGGCCTGGTCTAAGTGATGAGAATGTTTCTAAATTAAATTTGGAATTCTACAGAGAGCCAATGAAAGGAAGTTAGGAGGAGCAAAATGTGATCATTTTTTAAGTCGTTGGTGGTACTTCTGCTGTAGGATTGTACATCCTCAGAAGACTTTTTATGCCATTCTTTGTACAGTTGGACAATACAGAACCTCACAGTCCAGCTTAGAAATAAATCAGTCAAAATACAAAAACAACATTATATACAAAACTATATTAAATACAAACTAGAAATACAAATTGTAGTAATCTGGACAGGGTCGCAGCCCCTGCCCATGCTTTATGTTACCTTTTGGACTTATTATTTTCATGATTATTATTGTTGTCATTATTATCTCCTTTGAGCATCCTTTAGATTGTTAGGTGTCCCTGCTCTATCTTAGTTATCCTCTCTCTGTTATGATCCGAGCGCTGATCTCGTCCGCACTCGGGTCATACGTCATCTCCTGCAGGCTTGACAGCAGTGGTTACCCTCTGGCTCCCTGGGCTCTTATTGTGACAGCGCTCGGAGGAGCTTCCTGCTGTCAAAGCCTACCAGCTGTTCTGCATTAGGGCTCGTTAGCGCCCGGCATTTAAGTGGGCGCTGAATGCAGCCCAGTGCAGCAGTCTCCATCGAATTTCCCTGTGTTTTGACGTCAAGCGAGCGTTCCTCGTCTCGGACATCAATATTCCTCTTTGATTCCTCATCTCCGATCATCCCTCGTCCTTATCGGGAATTGTAAGTGTGCTTGCTCAGCCTTACAGTCTCTGTCCCTAGTCATAGTGTGTTTTAGCCCACCGTGGCTTATTCCTTTGTCACTTTGTGTTATCCTTCTGTGCCTTAATAAACATCATTGCAAACTCACCGGTGACTTGTGGCGTCTTATGGTGGCTCGTGAGGGCCACCGTGACAGTAGACTGCTGCCAGGGAGCCTAAATGGAGGCGCCACACCGAGACGCCGTTCCCGGTGAGTTTTGCATTTGGACTGTGCTCCTTCCTGTCTGGGTACTGCGTGCTGGAAGCATGCCGTCGCGGAGGGTCTGTGCTCAGAGTCAGAGCAACGAGCTGGCGGACACCCTCCTCGACTACCACAGCGACGTGCGCTGATGCCTGGACTGTGCTGAGGACATTTTAAATCATCTTCCCCAATACGCCGACCACCCAGAAGTCAGCGTGCGGAGGGATGACATTGCCGCACAGTGCAAGATACTCCGTGGGCTGGAGGGAAACCCCGGCAGGAAGCCGAAGAGGAGGCATCCTCTCTCCTCACGTCCGGATCCCATTCCTGCCTCCATTCTGGTCCAGGAGTTCGCACCACCCAGGGGTGATCCCCGCCGGAGAGTGTCGTCATACGGGAATCCCCCGGAGAAGCTACAACTCACAGCTGCTTCCCTCCAGGACCAAGTGGCGGCAGCTCGTTCCGCTGTTCATCCCACGCAAATAATTAAGCATGTGACGGCGGCAGTCAGGCTGGTGGAGAGGAACCCAGAGTTGGGAGGCTTCCCTGAGTTCGCCGACCTGCTCGCCTCTGTTTCCGCTCAGGAGTGGCGATTCCCGGGCCTCACCTTCGCCTCGCCCCCTGCAAGAAACCATCGTCACATCAGCCATGAGCCTCAGCATGAACCCCGTCCGGATCCAGTTCCGGGTCGCCGCAAGTGCTTCACCTCTCACACAGCTGTCACTCCCGCGCCTCGTCTGGAGGGAATCCCCACAGCCACTCCCCCCGGTTCATTTTCTCCTGCTGTCCCATCAGCGCTCCGTGCCCGGTTCGTCTCTGCTGTTGCCCCCTCCTCCTCGACGCCTTCCCCGGCTGCCAGCACGGAAGGCGCCTTCCCCGGCTGCTGTGTGTACTTAGAGTCCTGTTACGGCAAGCCCCGTCCCAGATCCATCGTGAGCGGCTCCCCCTCGTCCTCCCAGGGGGACCTCTGTCACCATCCAGCGGGGAAAGGGAGGAGCAATGTCCGCTACAGCAGGCACCATCCTCCCTCCGGGAGACAGGCAAGTTCAAGTTCACTCATCTCCTCATTATTGTGATTTGCCTTGTCTGACTCCTGGGGGTGGAGTTCGGGGTTCGCAGTCCCCCGAGCTCCCACCACCTGCTGTAGCTTCTATTATTAAACCCGCTTCCTCTGTGTCTCCCTCCGCTGAGCGGTCCTCGATGCCAGGCTAACGTCGCCGGAGGAGGAGGGGGCCTGCGGTTCTGGAGAGCCTGGTTCCAGTCCCGCAGCCACGCCGTGGGCGGAGGAGGAGAGCGGACTGCAGCGTGGAGCCTGCGCCGATGAAGAAGCGTCCCCGGGTCTCCACAGACAAGCGGTCCGGTCCAGCGGGTCGAGGATCCCCAGCCACCTTGCTGTGCGGGTCGTCGGTGTGGACGTCAGTGCCGGAGGGTCCTCAGGCTGCGGACACCATCATGCCAGCTGCGGAGCACGACATAGCTGAGTGGGAGCCAGAGGACGATCTCCTCCCGTCTGAGCCCGGATCGTCAAAGTCCTGGACGGCGTCGGAACTCGAGATCAGGCAAGTGCTCTGTGTTGTCTTTCTCTTCTCCATTTTAGAGCATTTTTGCCTGTCTCTTGGGGAGGCGAGCCAGGTGCAGCCGTCCGCTGCATCCGAGCTTGTCTCGCCGGGTTCTGGCGCCACCGGTGATCCTGATCCCAGTTCTTTTCTCTCTCCTGAGCCTTCTCCCAGGGTTGCCGGCGCGGAGCTGATTCCGACTGTTGCGCCAGAGGTTCCGGGTTCGGGGTTGGAGGTCGTACTGGTGCGGCACCAACCCAGTCAGGGTCCATCGGGGGTGCAGCCGTGACCCAATTGGGGTCCGATGCAGGTGCAACCGTGACCCAATCGGGGTCCATCGTGGGTGCAGCCGTGACCCAATCGAGGTCCATCACTGGTGCAGCGCCAGCAGAATCCAAGGTCAGTGAGGGAACTGCAGATCCCTGCCACCGGACACTGGACTGGCTCATCTTCATCCTCATCTTCATCTTCATTATCCTTGTCCTCCAGATTATTATCACAGCTCATCTCCACCTGGGGCCATTGGGGTTCCAAATACTCCGTCCGGCTCTCCCTCGTCTTCCCCCTCTCCAGGGAGGCCGTCTTCTACTTCCCCCCTACGGTCCTGGTGGCTGTGTGATGCGGGTCGGCCACCTGGCGAGCTGTTTCGCCAGTTCGGCATTCTGGGTCAGCCACCCGACGGACTTTTCCGCCCTTTCGGCAATCGGGCCCAGCCGCCAGACATTCTGTGTTTCCGGGCATGGGACTGGGGTAGGCCGCCCGAAGTGTCCTTTTTCCCCCTGCCTGCGATGTGGACGCTAGATGCAGGGCGGCCCCCCGAACTATCGGCCTTCATGCCACGGAGCTAGGACTGCCGTCATCCCGAGTCTTCAGTTTCATTGTTTCTGTAATCTTTTGGGATGTGCGGGGGGGTCTTGTATTGGTAATTGTGCATTTCACCCTTTCCTAGCGAGTGTTTTTTGGTTCATTTTTCCTCTGTTAAATGTCCATTTATTGTCTGATTGTCGTACTCTGTAATTGTTTTATTTTTTTCAAACTGCCTTGATCGAGGTTGATGTCCTTGTAAATATCCTGTTCATAGTTGTTTTTGCCCTGTGATGGTTCCACCTTAGTTGCAATTCGTGCATGGGAGTGTCGTTTTTTTTTTTCCTCTATGTCTGCCTACGTGCTCCTGTTGTCATGTTTTTTTTTCTTTTCTGGACCCTCCCCCCCGACCTGTTCCCCCTTCCGCCCACACTGGGGGGGGGGGGCCTTGGGTGTCATTGGGCGTTCAGAGCCCGCCCTCGAGGGGGAGATACTGTTATGATCCGAGCACTGATTTTGTCCGCACTCGGGTCATAATTCATCTCCTGCAGGCTTGACAGCAGTGATTACCCGGGCTCTCATTGTGACAGCACTTGGAGGAGCTTCCTGCTGTCAAAGCCTGCCAGCTGTTCTGCGTTAGGGCTCGTTAGCACCCGGCATTTAAGTGGGCGCTGAATGCAGCCCAGTGCAGCAGTCTCCATTGAATTTCCCTGTGTTTTGACGTCAAGCGAGCGTTTCTCGTCTCGGACGTCAATATTCCTCTTTGATTCCTCATCTACGATCATCCCTCGTCCTTATCGGGAATTGTAAGTGTGCTTGCTCAGCCTTACAGTCTCTGTCCCTAGTCATAGTGTGTTTTAGCCCACCGTGGCTTATTCCTTTGTCACTTTGTGTTATCCTTCTGTGCCTTAATAAACATCATTGCAAACTCACCGGTGACTTGTGGCATCTTATGGTAGCTCGCGAGGGCCACTGTGACACTCTCTCTCTCTGCCTCTCTCTCGCTCTCTCTTAATTAGTCTCAGCTATTCATTATTGTTGCTCATTAGTGTCTGTGTATATATGTTCCTCTCAGTCTTTAGTTCTCTATCACATCATAAGCTTATGGTTATGCTCCTCATTATTGTCTGGTTCCAGTCCAGTCTGTAGTTTGCCTCATTTGTCGCACACCATGTCTTACATGTGACTATCCAGCCTCGAGCTGCGCTCTGTGTGATTAAATTTGCTGAACTTCATCTCTGCATTGGGCCCATCTTTGCTGCCTCCCTGGCAGCGGATCATAACCACTGATCTCTATAAAATACCTGGATAGTGCACAGCCCACCCATTAGCAAATACAGAGACTGTCATAACCCGAGTGTCGGTTCTGGCCACACTCGGGTCTCATATCTTTTTGTTCCCTGGCTTTGGCAGCTGAGGGTTCCTTCCAGCTCCTCGGGCTCTTATTGTGAAGGCACCCGGGGAAGCTCCCTGCTGTCAAAGTCAGCTGCTGCTCTGCTGTCATTAGCAGCAGCTGTGCCGCGTTGGGGTCATTAGCCGCCAGAGATATAAGCGGGTGCTAAATGTCCTCCAGCGCGGCAGTCTCTGTTATATCCTGTTATGTTCTCCTGTTATGATCATCGGTTACGATCATCTGTTATATCCTGCTACGTTTTGATGGTGCTCCTTTATGCTCAGGTATGTTCCTGTTTGCCTAGCTCATCATTAACGTTGTCGTCTGGCGCATCGGGTGTTCCCCGGCTCAGACTTCACTCAGCCGCTGTATGTGTTCTGTGTGTGTTCATCCTTATCCACAATAAATTACCACTGCAAACTCACTGGTGACTGAGGCGTCTTGTGACGGTCCGTGAGGGCCGTTGTGACAGTAGACTGCCGCCTAACGCCCGGAGAGGAGGCGTTGTATCGAGACGCCATTCACCGTGTAGTTTGCAGTAGTGGACTGTTTGTTCCTACCTGTCTGGGTGCCGTGTTGAAGCATGCCATCGTGGAGGTCTCGTGCTCGGAGGCAGGACGCTGTTCTCGTTGACGCCCTCGAGCGCGTGGACAGAGTCCTTGTCGCCGCCTCCCTCCTCGAATACAACAGCGAAGTGCCCTGGTACCTGGACCTAGCCGAGGAAATTCTGGATTCTCTTCCCCGCTTCACTAATCATCCAGAGGTAAGCGTGAGGAGAGATGACGTCGCCGCCCAGCGTGAGATACTCCGAGGGCTGGAGGGAAATCCTGGCAGGAAGCTGAAGCGGAGGAGACGTCGCCCCTCGCTTCGGGATCCCGCTCCTGCCTCTGTTCCAGCCCAGGAGTTCGCACCACCCAGAGGTCTTTTCCCATCGGGCATGTCGTCACTCGGGATTCCCCCAGACAAGCTGCAGATGACAGCAGAAGAGATCTGGGACCGGGTGGCTGCTGCTTGCTCCGCTAAGAATCCTCCGGCGTGTATGAAGCATGTGGTGGCGGCGGTCAGACTGGTGGAGAGGAATCCAGCGCTGCGTGAGTTTCCTGAGTTTGCTGACTTGCTTGTCGCCGTTTCTGCTCAGGAACGGCGATTTCCGGACCTCACCTTCGCCTCACCCCCTACAAGGAACCGTCGTCACTCCGGCTTCCAACCTCGGCTACAGCCCCGTCTGGATGCTGTCCCGGGTCGCCGCAAGGGCTCAACCCCCCACACAGCTGTCACTCCCGCGCCTCGTCAGAGGGGAATCCCCGCAGCCTTGTCTTCTCCCGGGCCCTCGCCTGCTGTCCCGTCAGCGCCCCATGCCCGACTGACCCCGGCTGTCGCCCCCTCCTCCTCGTCGCCTATCCTGGCTGCTGTGTGTCACGAGAGCTCCGTATCGGCGAACTTCATCCCGGATCCACCTCGGGTGCCCTCATCTCGTCTTCCCAGAGGGCCCTCTGTCGCCATCCAGCGGGGAAAGGAAGGAATGACGTCCCCCACAGCGGAGATCATCTTACCCTTAGGAGAAAGGCGAGTGCATGATAATTTCTCTTCTTTTGACATTGTCTTGCCTTGTCTGACTCCTAGGGGTGGAGTTCGGGGTATGCAGCCCCCCGAGCTCCCTCCACCCGCTGTGGATGAAAATATTAACCCTGCTTCCTCTGTGTCTCCCTCCGCTGAGCGGTCCTCGACGTCAGGCCAATGTCGCTGGATGAGGAGGGGGCCTGCGGTTCTGGAGAGCCTGGTTCCGGTTCCGCAGCCACGCCATGGGCGGAGGAGGAGAGCGGACTGCAGCTTGGAGCCATCGCCGATGAAGAAGCGTCCCCGGGGTTCCACGGAGGAGCGGTCCGGTCCAGCAGGGCGAGATTCTCCTGCCACCACGCCGTGCGGGCCACCGGCGTGGACATCGGTGCCGGAGGACTCTCTAGCTGCACGCACCATCATGCCAGCTGCGGAGCCCGACGCAGCTGAGTGGGAGCCTGAGGACGACCTCCTGACTTCTGAGCCCGGATCATCGCAGTCCTGGACGGCGTCAGAACCCGAGCTCAGGCAAGTGCTCTGTTTTATCTTTCTTCTTCACCTTTTAGAGCACTTTTGCCTGTCTCAAGGGGAGATGAGCCGGGTGCAGCCGCCCGCTGCGTCCGAGCTTATCTCGCCGGGTTCTGGCGCTGCCGGTGATCCTGATCCCGGGTTTTCTCTCTTGTGTGAGTCTTCTCCCAGGGTCGCCGGCGAGGGGCTGCTCTCGCCTGCTGCGCCAGAGGTTCCGGTTTCGAGGTTGGAGGTCGAGTCTGGTGCCACGCCGACCAGGTCCACTGGGAGTGCTGTTCCGGTCCAGTTGGGGTCCACCGGGAGTGCTGTTCCGGAGGCCCAATCGGGGTCCACCGGGAGTGCTGTTCCGGAGGCCCAATCGGGGTCCACCGGGAGTGCTGTTCCGGAGGCCCAATCGGGGTCCACCGTGGGTTTGGTTCCGGAGGCCCAATCGGGGTCCACCGTGGGTTTGGTTCCGGAGGCCCAATCGGGGTCCACCGTGGGTGCTGCACCAGCAGGTCCTAGGTTCGGTGAGGGAGCTGCAGATCCCCGGCCACCGGATGCTGGACAGGCTCGTTTTCTTCATCACCCTCATCTCCACAGTCATCCTCCTCGTCTCCCTGAGGAGCACTACCCATCTCCACCTGGGGCCATTGGGGTCCCGAACGCTCCGCCCGGTTTCCCCTCATCTCCCCCCTTTTCTGCGGGATCACCGGCTGCTTCCTCCCAACGGCTCTGGTGGGCTGGTGTTGCGGGGCGGCCACCTGAAGGGCTGTCTCGTTGGTTTGGTTCTCTGGGCCGGCCCCCCGACCTGTTTATCTTCCTGTGCGGCGACCTACTCCGGCCGCCTGAAACTCTCTTCCCCCGAGCATGGGACTGGGGAAGGCCGCCCGAACTGTCCGCTTTTCCCCTCCCTGTTCTGTGGCCTCTTGTTGCCGGACGACCCCCCCCCCCCCGAACCTTTTGCCCCATCCCTCCGGGCCTGGACTGCGCCCTTTCCGGGTTCCTGATCTCGTCTGTGGGACTGTTGGGGTGTTTGTGGAGGGGGGGGGGATTGTTTTGTGTTTTTGTGTCACTCTGTTTGCCCAAGGGTGTGTTGCCTATTCTGTACTTATTGTGGTTTTGTTCTTGTTACCCGGGATTATGTTTTTTTTTTCTATAGCCTTGTTGGTTGTTTGTCTCTCTCCCTCCTGCCAGCACCCCATCCACCCACCCTAGGGGGGTGGGGGGGGGGGGGCTTGGGTGTTACTCTGGCCGCTCAGAGCTCGGCCTTGAGGGGGAGGTACTGTCATAACCCGAGTGTCGGTTCTGGCCACACTCGGGTCTCATATCTTTTTGTTCCCTGGCTTTGGCAGCTGAGGGTTCCTTCCAGCTCCTCGGGCTCTTATTGTGAAGGCGCCCGGGGAAGCTCCCTGCTGTCAAAGTCAGCTGCTGCTCTGCTGTCATTAGCAGCAGCTGTGCCGCGTTGGGGTCATTAGCCGCCAGAGATATAAGCGGGTGCTAAATGTCCTCCAGCGCGGCAGTCTCTGTTATATCCTGTTATGTTCTCCTGTTATGATCATCGGTTACGATCATCTGTTATATCCTGCTACGTTTTGATGGTGCTCCTTTATGCTCAGGTATGTTCCTGTTTGCCTAGCTCATCATTAACGTTGTCGTCTGGCGCATCGGGTGTTCCCCGGCTCAGACTTCACTCAGCCGCTGTATGTGTTCTGTGTGTGTTCATCCTTATCCACAATAAATTACCACTGCAAACTCACTGGTGACTGAGGCGTCTTGTGACGGTCCGTGAGGGCCGTTGTGACAGAGACAAGTGAAGCCACCTGGCCACCATATTAGTGCACTCAAAACACTCAGTGAGTCAATGAAGAATTAATGGGTTTATTAATAAATGGTGCTACTTCTACCTCAATAACTTCCCAAAGAATTAACAGATTTTGAACTTCTTGTTATAGAGACACAGCTTATAATCTTGCACAACTGATAAACTATAGAGATTGAGTTGACATTGTGTTTAGCGGCCGTGGGACGGCTGGATAATTGGAAAAGTAAAGCCAAGGCGAGTTGTTCTGAGTAATGCATGCAGTAAATGTGTTTAGGCATGCCGTCAAAATAATAGTCCTAATGATAGTCCAATATGAGTAAATTAAAATATCATACAGTGCTTTAATCTTGCTCTTTAGTGCCTAGGCTTAATCTAATTTGCTAAATATGGGATCACGACCTTTTTACAAAGGTCCTATTTAACTTGAGATAAAAATTTGAGAAAAAAAGGCCCATATATTTTCTGTGATGATGTAGATCTAGGCCTTGCTATATATAGCCTACTTAATGTTATGGTCTGCCTTCAGGCAGAAGAGAGTTAAAGGAAGGACTGAAGGCACACGTGGGATTGTGATGCAAAAATGATAACACAGGGTTACAAAAATAGTTTTTTTGTAAGTTGTCTGGGTTTTTTCAACTGTTTTAAGACAATTTTGCACTGCTGAATCCGAAAATGACATCCGTTTCTCTCCATCAGGTGCTAAGTAAAAACCTGTACTTACTTGGTACTTACTTAGTACTGTGCATGTACTTACCTTTATATAAAGGTAAGTACATGTAAATTGAATGTAACATCATTGTTCAAAATTCAGAAAATTTCAAGACATAAAAAAGAATTTAGCATCATATAAAGCAAAAATACCCGTACATATAAACAAAAACGTATAAGACAACATGTGGCCATAATTCAAAAAGTTGACCTGTTGAGCAAAACCAATGTGATTTTTGGATTCAGCACATCAAAATTATCCTAAATCAGCTGAAAAAACTTAGACAATAAATATGGTGTTGACCAGTGTAATTTATTAACAAACACTAAACTTAAGTTTCCTCCCACATGCCAAAAACTTGCAAGTTAGGTTAACTGGCATCAACTGGGGATTCTAAATTGTCCTTAGAGCTGACTGTGAGAGTGAATGGTTGTTTGTCTCTCTGTGTTGGCCCTGCGATGGACTGGTGATCTGTCCAGGGTGTACCCTGCCTCTTGCCCAAAGATGCTGGGATAGGCTCCAGCGCCCCCGTGACCCAAAAAGGATTAAGCAGAAGAAGATGGATGGATGGATGGAACAATCAACAAGACGTGGGACAGCTGAGAACAATCAAGGGCTAAACAATGCACACATGAGGGAGAATGGCTATGGATACGGAAACATGAGGAGCTGGGGACAATAAGGAGACACATACTCACACCAGACCATAATACTGACAATAAAGACAAATGGGATGAGCACAGCGGCTCAGGAGAAGCACATAGACACACAATGCAAATAATACTCATAACAATTATCACAATTACGTAAGACAACCACAAAACAACAACAGGGGATGAGCACTGGACTACTAATGATAGTAATGATAATGATGATGATGATGCTGATGATAGTAATAATAATGATAATAATAATAATAATAATACTAAGAAGGAAAACACTAAGACCAAAATGAACATAAAGTGTGGGCACAGTCCCTGGCCGTGCCCCAATCATGACACATAACTAGCATAAGATAAGATAAGATAAGCCTTTATTAGTCCCACAATGGGGAAATTCCAGGATTGCAACAGCACAGGGATAGCAACACTCAGAGCAACAATCAGAAGGCAAGAAAAAACAAGAGCAGCTAGTATACATATAAGATAAGATAAGATAAGATAAGCCTTTATTAGTCCCACAATGGGGAAATTCCAGGATTGCAACAGCACAGGGATAGCAACACTCAGAGCAACAATCAGAAGGCAAGAAAAAACAAGAGCAGCTAGTATACATATAAGATAAGATAAGATAAGATAAGCCTTTATTAGTCCCACAACGGGGAAATTCCAGGATTGCAACAGCACAGGGATAGCAACACTCAGAGCAACAATCAGAAGGCAAGAAAAAAAAAAAAAACAAAAAAAAAAACAAGCAAGCAAGAGCAGCTAATATACATATGTACATATTACTATAAAATATATATACACACACACACACACACAGACACACAGTGCAGAGCATTGTAGCTGGATGGAATAAATATATGAATATATGAACACACAGTGCAGAGCATTGTAGCTAGATGGAATAAATATGTAAATATATAAACACCCACAGTACGGAGCATTGCAGCTAGGTGGAATAAATATGCAAGTATATAAACACACACAGTGCGGAGCAATGTAGCTAGATGGAATAATATGTAGATATATAAAAACACAGTGCGGAGCATTGTAGCTAGATGGAATAAATATATGAGTATATATATGTACATATTAATATAAATATACTATATATATATATATATATATATATATATATAGACACACAGTGCGGAGCATTGTAGCTAGATGGAATAAATATATGAGTATATAAACACACAGTGCGGAGCATTATAGCTAGATGGAATAAATATGTAGATATATAAACACACCCAGTGCAGAGCATTTGTTGCTAGATGGGATGAAACAGCACAACCATCTACTTAGTTATCCTACATGGTATGATTATGTACCCATACATATTCTCACACTCCATAGCGGCCGGTATTTTCCTAGAATAGGGATAGACTAACTAATTGAAATATTTTGTCACACTGTGATGAATAGGCCCAAATGGAATAAAAGTTAAGGCCTAACCTTCTTCTTCTTTTGACTGCTCCCTTTAGGGATCGCCACAGCGGATCATCTATTGCCATCTCACCCTATCCCTCACATCTTCCTCTGAAAACACTAAATCTCTCTTTTTGAACCATTTGTTATTGGTTGATATTTAGTTTAATTTGCTTGTTTTGTTTAGGATTAAATAAGTTATATTTTGGTAGTATTTTTATTTGGTAACTTTGTTTATTCGGTTTATAAGTAGTTTGTTTATTTGTTTAGTGTTGTTAGCATAATTAATAAGGCTTATTTTGGGTTGTTTGGGTAACACCACGGGTACCTAGGTTATATAGGTGAGGCAGGTAGGGATAAGACCAGCATGGGTATGGGGAGGTCGCTTTTTGCCGATGATGGAATGCTGTGGGTCAAAGGAAGGAATATAGACTATATTACAGCAAAGGTGCAAGAAGGAATAGACAGTGTGCAGAAGTGGGGAAAAGAATGGGGCTTCAAGGTTTCTGTAGAAAGAACTAAAATAATGTTTTTCACAAGGAAGAAAATTAATGAAGGGAAAAGTTAAAACTTTTACAAGAAGGAGTTAGAAAGGGTTGAGTGTTTTAAGTTCTTGGGGATTCTTTTTGATGCCAGGTTAACATGGAGGAGTCATGTAAACAGTATTGTGGAAAAGTGTAGCAAAGGGATTAGTCTAATGAGATGCCTTGAAGGACATAACTGGGGAGCAGATGTCAATTCACTTAAGTGTATTTATGGAGCGCTTGTTAAGTTAAGGGTTGATTATGGGAGTGTTGCGTATGGACCTGCAGTAAAGTCTGTCCTAGCTCAGTTGGATGTTATTCAAGCTCGTGCTCTGCGTCTGTGTATAGGGGCAGTGAAGACGGCACCAGTATGTGCATTGCAAGACGAGGCAGGGGAATTGCCCCCTATGGTTGAGGAGGAAACAGTTAATGGCAAATTATCTGGTTAACTTGAAAGGGCATAAGTTGGCACACCCAGCTCAGAGAGTAATAGAAGAGTGTTGGGAAAGAACAAAAGTCTAGTTTAGGGTGGGTAGCTAAAAATATTGCAAATGACATGAATATAGAGGGAGTGCTATTGTGCCAAACTGTGTTGTGGCCTTGGCAACCGTGCTGGATGCTTGAGAGTACTTATGTTGACATGGAGTTGAATGAGATTAAGCATGGCAGGAGGTCAGCAAATTTGTGTGAGAAATTCAATTGGTGTATAGAAAGGAAATATTGTGGTGGACACACATTCGTGACCTGCTTTTGGACTCACATTTTAGACCAGAGCAAGGGTAGAGCTTCTGTGGTTATTACAGGAAGCTGGAGGAGGGTTAGCTTTGGTATGCAAAGCTTGAGACTGTGAGATACAATTAAAGGATTAATGAAGGGATGCATTGTAGATAGTGGTGTGATATCATGCAGAGAGGATGCATTGTTGCTGTCTTTATAATGCAATGGTTTTGTGAGACATGTGACCTGTTAACTGTAAGAGTCCTGGTATTTAAGAACGAGAGTTCCCTTTGTCGCTCTCTTTATTCTGCTTTGTGATGTTGGAAGATGTGAATAAAACTGACTCGAGAGATAAACTCTGCCTCGTCATTTTCACATTTCCACACTGGTGACCCTAATTTGCAAGTTTTTCTCAACTTTCCACTAAATTCGACATCACTTCTACACATTTTCTCCACTTTCTCCAGGTCAGACACTATGTGCAAACCATGACAAAACAATTCCCTCAAAAACCTTCTGATAATCCTCTAGATGATTTTTTATTAGTTAAATCAACTTCTAAGGGGGTAATATCAGTTTTATATAATTTAATTTCAAATTTACAATCTTCTTCTCTGACCGCTATTAAATTGAATTGGGAACAAGATCTTAATTTTACTTTTACTGATGAATTGTGGGACTCTATTCTTAGCCAGGTTCACACTGCATCAATGTGTGCTCGTCACGCTCTTATTCAATTTAAGATCGTGCACCGGGTGCACCTGTCCAAGGTTAAGTTAGCACGTATTTACTCGGATATAGACCCAACTTGTGAAAAGTGTGGTAGCGCTCCTGGCACTTTGCTTCACATGTATTGGTCCTGCCCTTCATTGATGAATTTTTGGCATTCTGTTTTTATCACTATGTCTGAAGTCCTGCAATATCAAATTAAACCTGATCCATTATGTGCCATTTTTGGTGTGGCTCCAGAACTTGTCTTGCCAAATTCCAAATTAAAAGTATTCAAATTTTCATTATTATTGGCTAGACGTGCTGTATTACTGAAGTGGAAAGACTCTTCGCCCCCTTCACATTTACAGTGGATAAAAGATATAATGTCCTGTTTGGATTTAGAAAAAATCAGATATACAGTTCGTGGCTCTGAAAACAAATTCTATAAATTATGGCGCCCGTTTCTTGATTTCTTTGAAAGACCCACGATTATAGTTTCTGAGTAGCTCATATCCTCTTTACCCCACCCCCACCTCACACACATAATTTTTCTCTTTTTTTTTTGTATTTTTTTTTTGTATTTTTTTATTATTGTTTATTTAAAGGTTTTTGTGTTTTGAAGCATCCACATTTGTTAGTTTTAAATTCTAGTTTTGCACTGTTTGGTTAAAACAAAAATGAAAATTTCTAATACTTTGTGTTGTATTGATACTTCAATTAATAAAAATAAAAAGACCTTTGAAAGAAAATCTGATGTGTTTTCAAAGTGTTCCCTTTACTTTTTTGAGCAGTATATTTACTGACAAATGGGCAACACTAATGCAATGGTTGTCATTGAATCGGTCCTTCTGGTGTGTATAATAATGTTGGGTGTTTTGTAGTTAATTCAATTGATTACAGTTTCAAAAAACCTTTTAATAACAAAATATTGCTAAAGTATAAAATGATGCACTATAATGGGTCTCAAATATTTGTAAATGTGTCCTGTTAAAGTACTACATGAGCTTATTGACGATACACAGAAGAAATTCAATATTGCACTGAACTCCATCACTGAACAGTGATATAAACTAAAATAATTATAATGATGACTGAACTCCTATTCCCCAAAGTGCAAGATGCACTGTTATCTTGAATAGAAGTGATAAAAGAGCACACAAATAAGTGATCTGACAAACAAATAAACAAGGGGTCTAAAACAGTCACTAATATTGGATGTCCCATTCATTTTCAATATTTAGGTATTCTATAATTAATATTCACACAATCAAATAAATCTTAGTGCCATTTACTCCCTTTTATATTTGTTAAATTCTAACATGTGATTGCCTATATATAGCCTATACCTCTGTGCTCCTCTTTCAAACACAGCCTATATTTAGGCCTGTAAAGCCTTATTGGGATACTTGTAAGTAAGAATACTTGTACTTCTTATAATACAAGTATTATAAGAATACTTGCGCTCTACAGGCAATGCACTAGTTTACAAAATTTAAATAATAAATCAGTTTCTGAAATTGTTAATAGGACTTACTTTGTAGGAAGAAACTAAGAAGAAATAGTCTCATCGTAACAGAAAAGAAGTCCAGGGTGAATACTGGCAGAACTTCCTCGTGTTGCACTGGGGCGAAACACGGAAGTGACATAGAGATACGTAAATCTAAAATGTTTGCATACTTCCTTAAAATGTGCCTACGCTATGTGAAAAGAAATTGTCACCACAAAAGATAAAGAAATGTGTAGTCATTTTGATGTACAACATTCTTGTATATGTGATACTATAAGGCCTTAAATATAACATGGCCTGGTCTAAGTGATGAGAATGTTTCTAAATTAAATTTGGAATTCTACAGAGAGCCAATGAAAGGAAGTTAGGAGGAGCAAAATGTGATCATTTTTTAAGTCGTTGGTGGTACTTCTGCTGTAGGATTGTACATCCTCAGAAGACTTTTTATGCCATTCTTTGTACAGTTGGACAATACAGAACCTCACAGTCCAGCTTAGAAATAAATCAGTCAAAATACAAAAACAACATTATATACAAAACTATATTAAATACAAACTAGAAATACAAATTGTAGTAATCTGGACAGGGTCGCAGCCCCTGCCCATGCTTTATGTTACCTTTTGGACTTATTATTTTCATGATTATTATTGTTGTCATTATTATCTCCTTTGAGCATCCTTTAGATTGTTAGGTGTCCCTGCTCTATCTTAGTTATCCTCTCTCTGTTATGATCCGAGCGCTGATCTCGTCCGCACTCGGGTCATACGTCATCTCCTGCAGGCTTGACAGCAGTGATTACCCTCTGGCTCCCTGGGCTCTTATTGTGACAGCGCTCGGAGGAGCTTCCTGCTGTCAAAGCCTACCAGCTGTTCTGCATTAGGGCTCGTTAGCGCCCGGCATTTAAGTGGGCGCTGAATGCAGCCCAGTGCAGCAGTCTCCATCGAATTTCCCTGTGTTTTGACGTCAAGCGAGCGTTCCTCGTCTCGGACATCAATATTCCTCTTTGATTCCTCATCTCCGATCATCCCTCGTCCTTATCGGGAATTGTAAGTGTGCTTGCTCAGCCTTACAGTCTCTGTCCCTAGTCATAGTGTGTTTTAGCCCACCGTGGCTTATTCCTTTGTCACTTTGTGTTATCCTTCTGTGCCTTAATAAACATCATTGCAAACTCACCGGTGACTTGTGGCGTCTTATGGTGGCTCGTGAGGGCCACCGTGACAGTAGACTGCTGCCAGGGAGCCTAAATGGAGGCGCCACACCGAGACGCCGTTCCCGGTGAGTTTTGCATTTGGACTGTGCTCCTTCCTGTCTGGGTACTGCGTGCTGGAAGCATGCCGTCGCGGAGGGTCTGTGCTCAGAGTCAGAGCAACGAGCTGGCGGACACCCTCCTCGACTACCACAGCGACGTGCGCTGATGCCTGGACTGTGCTGAGGACATTTTAAATCATCTTCCCCAATACGCCGACCACCCAGAAGTCAGCGTGCGGAGGGATGACATTGCCGCACAGTGCAAGATACTCCGTGGGCTGGAGGGAAACCCCGGCAGGAAGCCGAAGAGGAGGCATCCTCTCTCCTCACGTCCGGATCCCATTCCTGCCTCCATTCTGGTCCAGGAGTTCGCACCACCCAGGGGTGATCCCCGCCGGAGAGTGTCGTCATACGGGAATCCCCCGGAGAAGCTACAACTCACAGCTGCTTCCCTCCAGGACCAAGTGGCGGCAGCTCGTTCCGCTGTTCATCCCACGCAAATAATTAAGCATGTGACGGCGGCAGTCAGGCTGGTGGAGAGGAACCCAGAGTTGGGAGGCTTCCCTGAGTTCGCCGACCTGCTCGCCTCTGTTTCCGCTCAGGAGTGGCGATTCCCGGGCCTCACCTTCGCCTCGCCCCCTGCAAGAAACCATCGTCACATCAGCCATGAGCCTCAGCATGAACCCCGTCCGGATCCAGTTCCGGGTCGCCGCAAGTGCTTCACCTCTCACACAGCTGTCACTCCCGCGCCTCGTCTGGAGGGAATCCCCGCAGCCACTCCCCCCGGTTCATTTTCTCCTGCTGTCCCATCAGCGCTCCGTGCCCGGTTCGTCTCTGCTGTTGCCCCCTCCTCCTCGACACCTTCCCCGGCTGCCAGCACGGAAGGCGCCTTCCCCGGCTGCTGTGTGTACTTAGAGTCCTGTTACGGCAAGCCCCGTCCCAGATCCATCGTGAGCGGCTCCCCCTCGTCCTCCCAGGGGGACCTCTGTCACCATCCGGCGGGGAAAGGGAGGAGCAATGTCCGCTACAGCAGGCACCATCCTCCCTCCGGGAGACAGGCAAGTTCAAGTTCACTCATCTCCTCATTATTGTGATTTGCCTTGTCTGACTCCTGGGGGTGGAGTTCGGGGTTCGCAGTCCCCCGAGCTCCCACCACCTGCTGTAGCTTCTATTATTAAACCCGCTTCCTCTGTGTCTCCCTCCGCTGAGCGGTCCTCGATGCCAGGCTAACGTCGCCGAAGGAGGAGGGGGCCTGCGGTTCTGGAGAGCCTGGTTCCAGTCCCGCAGCCACGCCGTGGGCGGAGGAGGAGAGCGGACTGCAGCGTGGAGCCTGCGCCGATGAAGAAGCGTCCCCGGGTCTCCACAGAGACCCGGGGACGCTTCTTCCCTGGCAGGGGCCAGGGAGCGCGGATCGGACATCCTTTGTTTCTACCATCGCCGCTTCACAGAGAGGGCACACAAATGTGTACCACCGTGCCAGTTCGGACGTTCGGGAAACGCCAAGACCGGGGGTCGGTAGCAGCCGCGGCCCTCGGGGAGGAGAACAAGCTGCTCTACTTATCGGACGCACACTTGGGGAGGCAGTTCCTCGTCGACACAGGCTCCCAGTTGAGTTTCATCACGCCTTCCTACGCGGACAGACTAGCTGGTTCCAGAGGTCCCCGGGTATCAACAGCGAACGGCTCGGAGATTAAGACCTTCAGTGAGAAGACTTTGCTTCTGTCTCTACACGGCCCTACATTTGAGTGGACTTTTGTTGTAGCAGCAGTAAATTTCAATATGTTGGGGGCCGATTTTCTGTGCTCACATGGTTTGTTGGTTGATCTCGCTAACAGGCGCTTGGTTAATGCACTTTCTTTTGATTCTATCCCCTGCACAGCGCGAGTGGCCCCGCCTACAGCACAAGCCAACGTCACAGCTGCAAGCGGTAAGTTCCACACACTGCTCACTCAGTTCCCAGCATTCACGGTCCCCACATTTTCGGCAACAGTCGCTAAGCACGGGGTGGAGCATTTTATTACCACTACCGGACCACCCGTTTTTGCAAAAGCTCGGCGCTTGGATGCAGCTAAACTAGCCTTAGCGCGCGAGGAATTCGCCAACCTGGAGAGGTTGGGCATTATCATTATTATCATTATCATTATCATTATCATTATCATCATTATCATTATTATTATATGTACATATGTATATTAGCTGCTCTTGCTTGCTTGTTTTTTTTTTTCTTGCCTTCTGATTGTTGCTCTGAGTGTTGCTATCCCTGTGCTGTTGCAATCCTGGAATTTCCCCATTGTGGGACTAATAAAGGCTTATCTTATCTTATCTTATCTTATCAGACGTTCAAACAGTCCGTGGGCTTCCCCGCTGCACATGGTCCCGAAAGCCGACGGATCATGGCGACCTTGCGGGGATTTCCGCGAGTTAAACAACGCTACAGCGGACGACCGCTACCCAATCCCACATATCCAAGATTTTTCCGTTCATTTGGCAGGGGCGCACGTTTTTTCTAAAATAGTCTTGGTCCGTGGTTACCACCAAGTCCCAGTGCGCTCTGAGGACATACCCAAAACAGCGGTAATAACTCCGTTTGGCCTCTTCGAGTTTTTACGCATGCCATTCGGACTTAAAGGGGCTGCTCAGATGTTCCAACGCATGATGGACGCGGTGCTTCGCGATCTCCCTTTCGTGTTCGTCTAATTGGACGATATTTTAGTAGCCAGCGTGTCCGAAGACGAACACAAAAAACACCTGACCACAGTTTTCCGTAGGTTGGGAGATCACGGGTTAATAATCAACCCAGCAAAGTGTCAGTTCGGGGTGGCGCAGATCGATTTTTTAGGACACCGCGTCTCCCCCGAAGGAGCAGTTCCGCTTCCTGATAAAGTGCGCGCGGTGGCAGATTTTCCCCGGCCACAGACGGTCAGGGCGTTGCAGGAGTTTTTGGGAATGGTGAATTTTTATAACCATTTTCTCCCCCGCGCAGCGCAACTCATGCAGCCGCTGTATGCCGCGCTCAAAAAAAAGAATCCCGCGGATAAGGTCGAGTGGTCTCCGGAGCGGGACCAAGCTTTCTCGGAGGTGAAAGCAGCTTTGGCAAGGGCTGCGTTGTTAGCACACCCAGACCCAACGGCCCGCATAGCGCTCACCACTGACACTTCAGATGTGGCCATAGGGGCAGTCGTGGAGCAACATGTAGCCGGGGTTTGGCAGCCCCTCGCTTTTTTCAGCAGGACCTTGCGCGATAGCGAATGTAAATACAGCGCGTTCGACAGGGAGCTGCTCGCTCTCCATTTGGCCATTCACCACTTTCAGTTCTGGCTGGAGGGACGCTCTTTCACCGCATTTGTTGACCACAAACCGCTCACATTCGCGATGGCCAAGGTTTCCGAACCGTGGTCAGGCCGGCAGCAGAGATAGCTGGCCGCGATATCAGAGTTTACCACTGATATCCAGCATGTGGCGGGCAAACTCAATGTAGTGGCAGATTGCCTCTCGCGCGCCGTAGCAGCCCCAGTCCGTGTAGGAATAGATTACGCAGCCATGGCCGCGGATCAGGGTAGTGACGCGGATGTGTGCGTGCTCCAGTCTGGACCAACAGGGTTAAGGCTGGAGAACAGGGTGCTGCAAGACGGTATGCCCCCCCAATCCGCGATATCTCCACTGGTCGGCCGCGTCCAGTAGTATCAGCTGCATGGCGCCGCCGCGTTTTTGACTCGATTCATTCTTTGGCGCACCCTGGAATGTGCGCGTTGGTCAAAATGGTAGGAGAAAAATTTGTGTGGCCGAGCCTCCGCAAGCAAGTTAAAGAGTGGGCAGCAGCCTGCACTGCGTGTCAATGAGCCAAAGTACACAGGCACACGAGAGCTCCTTTGGAGCCGTTTCACATTCCGGCCAAGAGGTTCGACCACGTTCATGTGGACCTCGTGGGCCCCCTCCCGCTGTCACAAGGGTGCACACACCTTCTCACAATGGTGGACCGCACCACGCGCTGGCCTGAAGTGGTCCCGCTGGCATCAACCACGGCCAAGGAGGTTGCGCACGCGTTTTTAACAGCTTGGGTGGCACGCTTCGGCGTTCCATCGGATGTTACGTCCGACAGAGGCCCTCAATTTGTTTCCGAGCTTTGGTCGACAATGGCCCGCAGCCTGGTGTCACAATTCACCGCACAACCGCGTACAATCCGCAGGCTAACGGGTTATGCAAACGTTTTCATAGGTCATTGAAAGCAGCTCTCAGGGCGTCACTGACGGGTGCAAATTGGGTAGACAAGTTACCGTGGGTGTTATTGGGGTTGCGTTCTGCGCCTGAAGAGGACTTAGAAGACTCCCCAGCAGAGCTCGTGTTTGCGCAGCTGCTCCGGCTCCCTGGGGAGTTTCTCCAAGATAACCCTGTGCCAGACACCTCCCCGTCTCAGCTGTTGCGGAGTGACATAGAATCAAGCACGCTGCCCGGCCCCGCGCACCACAGTTTTCCCCACGTTTTTGTGCCTAAAACTTTGAAGAACGCAGAGTTTGTTTTTGTCAGACACGATGCGCACCGAATCCCGCTGCGACCGCCTTATGACGGACCCTTCAGAGTGCTAGAAACAGGGGACAAGCAGTTTTTGCTAGATTTGGGGGGTAGGGAAGAGAAAATTGGCATAAACAGACTCAAACCCACTTTTGTGGTGGCAGATGAGCAAGTGCTGTTGGCGAGGGCCCCGCGGCGAGGCAGACCCCTGCGGAGGGCTTCACAGAGTAATGTTTCCCCAGAACCCCCACAGGTGCTGACGAAAGGTTTCCACCCCCAGACGGCAAACCCCCAGCGTGACAGCGCCACGGAGACGTCCAACCCCAGCTACAGCAGATACGGCAGGAGACAGAAGCCCAGACAGCTTGTGGACTAATGTGTATTGATACCATCACGGCATGCATGTTGTTTTTCCCTTGTTTGTTCTAAAATGCTGGGGGGGCTTTGTGTGGTGGACACACATTCGTGACCTGCTTTTGGACTCACATTTTAGACCAGAGCAAGGGCAGAGCTTCTGTGGTTATTACAGGAAGCTGCAGGAGGGTTAGCTTTGGTATGCAAAGCTTGAGACTGTGAGATACAATTAAAGGATTAATGAGGGGATGCATTGTAGATAGTGGTGTGGTATCATGCAGAGAGGATGCATTGTTGCTGTCTTTATAATGCAATGGTTTTGTGAGACATGTGACCTGTTAACTGTAAGAGTCCTGGTATTTAAGGACGAGAGTTCCCTTTGTCGCTCTCTTTATTCTGCTTCGTGATGTTGGAAGATGTGAATAAAACTGACTCGAGAGATAAACTCTGCCTCGTCATTTTCACATTTCCACAATATGAACGATATACCAAAGTGTTTACTTATGGATCCAAGGATTCGCAGACACAGATCACAGGGGCTTCAGTAGTGATACCCAGCCACAGGGTGGAGTTTTGTAAGAGGCTGACAGATAACCTGAGTGTGTATGCAGTGGAACTAGCTGCTGTATTGCTTGCAATGCAGTGGTTGGAGGAGGTGCCTGACATTGATGTACTTATTTGCAATGACTCACTATCAGCATTGTTAAGTGTACAGTCAGGAGAAGCAAAGAATCATCAGGATCCATTATATGAGATAGTGCTCACATTGTTAAGGCTTCGAAATCAGGGAAAAATATTAATGTGGGTTCCAGCACACCATGAAACCCAAGAGAATGAGAGAGCAGACAGGCAGGCAAAGATTGCAGTCACAAAACACAATATTGACATGGTAATTAAGTTGTCCAAATCAGAAGGGAAGAATATTGTGTGGAGGAGTATCATGGCACAGTGGCAACATTACTGGGACGGGGAGGTGAAAGGGAGGCATTTATATGCAATAAATAAGAATGCTGGAAGAGTAAATAAAAGAAGGGGAAATAGGAGAGAGCAAGTCGCAGTGAGTGGGTTAAGAATTGGTCACTGTAATTTAAAGGTGAACTGAACTGAACGGCATTGAACGGCACTGGGTGATAGTACATACAATTATAAAGATAATTTATCATTGGCACCCCCTCCACTAATCCCGGAATCTTGGAGAAAATCGCGATTTTGAATTTCCCGCCCTGAAAAATTAGACGAATCCGCCGATTAGCCAGAAGTGCAGCCGGAGTTCCGCGTGACGTCACAAGTGTGACCCAGTCCTCATGTTTACCATTGCGAGCACGTCGACACTGGTTGTTTTTGGTGCATTTTGTCTTGATAGTCGACTACAAAACACTTCCAACACCTGGGAAGATCTGTTCAGTGGCCAAGGAAATCTGTCATGGCGACGAAAGAAAAGAAAGGGGGAGGAAAAGCGACCGGGAAGCGATGCGTTTCTAGATATAGATATTACTGTACTTATAAATAGCACAGTCAAATGCAGAGGCCAGTTCTGTTCATGTGTATTGCCACTATAGCCTGTAGAAGTATTGTAATACATAGCCCATGGTCTATATATGTATGAATGTATAAATATGTATAAATAATAAGTTGGAAAAATGCTGATGGTTTTTTTTTCTCTCTTTTTTATTGTTAATTTTCCTTATCCTGACACCCCAAACATGCCAAAGTAGAGAAGTAAAGACTCACCATTCTGTATTCAATAAGCGACTCTCCTCTGCATCACTGCTGCGGTCTGACTCTGAGTCGGTGCCGGAATCCACCGACAATTTTTTGAATGAATGAATGAATTTATTTATTTCGGATAGTACAGTACAGGTTGAAAGAAACTGAATGATATAACAACAAGGTCAAATTGAACAATGACTCATCTGATTATACAGTTCAACATAAGTTATCCGAAATGGGTGATGGCTGAAGCCGCAGCTTATATTGCCCACCCATATACCATCTAAGAATTCAAAAGAGAAAAAAGAGAAAACAGGCAAGAGCGATTACAATTCAAAACAAAACTAAGACAAAATGTGACAGAGAAAAAAGAAAACTAAGCTACAACACAACACAGGCTGGATATGTTACAACTCGCCGCTCATTAGCGGCGCCAGCTGCGCGCACACCTGCGCCTCGTCAGCAGCGTGGGATATAAGCCACTCTGCCCTGGGCTTCGGCCTGAAGCTGTCTGATTCCTTCAGCCCTCTTGCTGCAGAGGAACCCCCTCATCTCCCAGCAAGATCTACAGCGTAAGCATACCTACCTTTGCCTTTCCAGTCTCTCCCCTGTGCACAGGTGTATTCCCCGGCGGCGGACCTCGCCTCTGCATCGCCGTCTGCCAGCTGCTGTCACAGGTGCATCAGGTCGCTGTCTCCCGGGCTCGCCCTTGTGCACGCCTGCCACCTGCCACACTCCTGCATCCTCCTCTGTCTTGTCACCGATCCTGAATGCCTCTTCACTCTGAAAACTCTGGTGTTCTTGACTGCTGGAACTGCTATCATCTGCCATTGTTGTTTTGATAAGGGTCACACTCGTGACGTCACGCAGCGTCGTCTGCACTACTTCCGGTTTGTTTGGCACTGCCAGCCAGAGGCAAAAGTTTACCGGCTTATAGCTTGGCCATCACACGGCCTAAAAATTTCTTTTATGTGTTGAAAAATACAATAGGCAATAAGGAATTAATCTGCTATTCTACTTTTTCGGCAAAAAGGTGGGTTCAGTTCATCTTTAAAAGGCACAATTGCAATTACAGGAAAGCATCCAACTGGCCATTGTGGTCAGTGTCATGTGAAAGAAACAGTACAGCATGTGCTTATGGAGTGCCGAGAATATGAGCAAGAGAGGGAGGAGATCATGAGCGGGCTAAGGAGACTGAATATAGGCAGTACATTTGCGGATATAGTTCAAGCTGGTGACACAGTGGAGGGGGGACGGGTGTTAGTACAATTCCTCTCCTCCACTGGAATCATAAATCGCATTTGAAGTTGTTTTGGGATGTAGAGAAGGGAACCCAGCAGGAGGCAGTAATGCACCATTCAGGATGTCAGCAGAAGAAGAAGAAGAAAGTAGGACCAGCATGCACCTGGGTAGGCCTATGGTTTGTTTTGTTTTTTGTTTGTTTGCTTGTTTTTACCAGAGCAGGAGAGGCAGGAAGGAGTGGGAACTTCTGTTTGCCTGTTTTTGGAGTAAATACACTACTTGAAAATGTTATAAATTGTTTGGACAATGGACTTCTTTTGTCTGCGTAAACCACAAACCCACGGTGCAAGTAGTAATCATTTTAGTTAAAATTATGTTTGCTTTTTCTAAGTTTAAGTTTTGAATTTGGACAAATGATCACTACACTAAAGTAAATAAAAAAACAGCCTTTAAAGCAGCCCTCAGTATTGGCCTTGGAGGATTTTAATGGAAACAGAATGGACAATCAGCGTGGATTGTTTGATTGATCTGCCACCGCGCAGTGTCAGCGGTGAAAGGTTTGTGGCCTACAGCAACAAAACGCTCATCCTCCTCTACTAGAAACTGGTATGTAATGCGACTACTGAAGATGTAATGTTAACAGCCAAACGAGCGGAGTTTGAAAGATGATGGCCAATATCACAGTACAAGTTATGAAGGTCTAATCGTTGCAGTTACGCACAGCTGCTGGGCCAATTCATAAAAGGCTGTTTCCTGAATGACTAATCATTCATGAGTATTCATGAATATGAATACTGAGTATTCATGAGTATTCAATGAGTATTCATGATTCATGAGTAATCATGTCAGTCGATTATCATGATTGCAGTTTGGTGTTCTAGCCTGCATTTGAAGATTTCACTTGGAGTGCTATAAGCAGTTTAAAAAGAAAAACTGCAAAAATAAATGATGTTACGGTGAAGGAGCAGCCGCAACAAACTGAAATAAAGAGTGATGTTGATGTGTCTTCTAAAAGAAGTATTAAATTCACTGCCAAAGGTTTGAACTTTTAAACAAAATGTGTCAAGAAAAAAAGGAAGAAAGCAAGTAGGCAATCTAAAAAGTGTATGGAAAATATTATTGCTTTAATAGAATCAAACAAAAACGTGAATGCAGTGAATTCTGCATTAACAAAGTTCATCCACTGCTACTGAGAAGCAAATGCCATGCATGAAGCTTTTATAAATTTACCTTTGCCACACACAAGATGAAATCACAAAGCAGTGTAAATATTTTGAATCAAAAATGACAGCTGTGATTTTGCTGAAAAGGTAAAAGGCTGGCTGGCTGAAATGGGTCATCCATATGTGCAGCCCAGTCAAGATCCACTTGAAGTCCAAAGTGCTGTTTGGGATATACAGTAAATCCTGAAGATAGTGCCTCTAATATGTCCAATGTAAAAGTAAAATCTGTAAAGTCTTGTTCCCGGGTCTCTTCAACATCCTCTGAACACATTAAAAGGGAAGGCTGAGAAGGCAGCTCTGATGCAGAGTCGCTGCTTTAATTAAAAAAGAAACACTTGATTGAAGCGCGAGAGGAGAAGTTGAAAAGAGAAAAGGAACAATTAACACTGGAAACTGAGTTGGCAGCAACAACAGCAAAGCTTCTTGTGTTGGAAAACAACTTGTCACAGTATGGTTCAAAATGTTCCAATGGCATGGACTCTTATTTTGAAAGAAATAAAAAACGTGAATTAAATACCCAGGCTGTGGGGAGACTTGAATAACGAAACCGAATTGCCTTTAATTTCAGTTTATTTCAAGTAACCATTCCACTGTCTGCTCTCATTCCTGAGCAGCGAACAAAAAGAGAGTGAACACACCAAAGTTCTCCCTTTTAAACATTCTCACATCAAACCATTTCCCTCGCGGGGGAAATCACACATCTATATCAAAATCTCTTTATTCACATTCATTAACCTTTTATTTACATAACTCCCCCTTCTCTCCTCTCGAGCCTCAGCGGTCAGGAAGTCTTCTGTCCCCCGTCCTCCGCAGGGGGTCCAGGCTCTGTGGCTCCGCACCGCAGGGGGCTGGCTCTCCTTCATCGTGAGGTTAAATCACATATGCAGTGTCCAACATATACATGTCTCACAACACAGCCATATAACCCCCCCCAAACGATGAAGAACAGACTAATTCCTAAAATTTAATAGCACCTTACTCACTACTGAATAATCAACACCAACATTCAGTCTGTGCGCCGCTTGGGCTTCAGCCGTCTGCCGAATCTGCTGTGAGTTGGCATTTTTCAAAGCCTTGGGGACGAAAACCCGTGGAAAAGCGTGATGAACCGGACCCGGGAGCGTGTCTGCTCCCGTGCCGACTAACGGTCCCAGAGCAGAGAGAGGTGGGGGCTCTGGGTGCTCTGGTAAAAACTCGCCCGGCAGCCTCAGAGTTTGTGCGAATACCAGCTCCGCTGGGGAGGCGTCTAAATCCTCTTTAGGCGCAGAACGCAACCCTAATAAAACCCATGGCAGTTTATTTACCCAATCTGCATCCGTGAGCGACGCTCTGAGTGCTGCCTTCAAAGACCTATGAAAACGCTCGCATAAACCATTGGCCTGAGGGTGGCAAGCCGTAGTGCGGTGAATTTTGGCTCCTAAGCCGTTGGTCATCGCTGACCACAGCTCAGAGATGAATTGCGGTCCTCTATCGGACGTAATGTCCGACGGAACCCCGAAGCGCGCCACCCAAGCCGTTAAAAAAAAACGCGAGCCACCTCCGCGGCCGTGGTCGTCGCAAGTGGGACCACTTCCGGCCAACGTGTGGTGCGGTCCACCATTGTCAAAAGATACGTGAACCCCTGTGATGCCGGTAGGGGGCCCACAAGGTCGACGTGCACATGGTCGAACCTTCTGGCCGGAATGCGGAACGGTTCTAACGGGGCTCTTGTGTGCCTGTGAATTTTGGCCCGTTGACAGGAAATGCAGGTTTTTGCCCATTCCTTCTCGTGCTTGCGCAGGCACGGCCAAACAAACTTTTCCGCCACTAGTTTCACCGACGCGCGCACCCCCGGGTGCGCCAGTGAGTGGACCGAGTCAAAAACACGGCGGCGCCACGTGGCCGGAACCACCGGACGCGGGCGCCCCGTCGACATGTCGCAGATCAGGGGGGGCATACCGGTTTGTAAACACTTGCTCTCCAGCCTCAACCCTGTTGGTCCAGACTGGAGCGCGCGCACGTCTGCGTCCGCCCCCTGGTCCGCTGCCATGGCTGCGTAATCTATACCCACGTGCACCGGGGCTGCGCGCGCCACCGTGCCGCTCTCCTGCGGCGCGGTCACGGTGGCCCGTTCTGCCTCTGCGCATGTTGGGGTCGTGAACGCGCGCAAGAGACAATCCGCTACTACATTGAATTTGCCCGCGACGTGCCTAATGTCAGTGGTAAATTCCGAGATTGCGGCCAGCTGCCTCTGCTGCCTGCCGGACCACGGATCTGAAATTTTGGCCATGGCGTATGTGAGCGGCTTGTGGTCCACATAAGCGGTGAAGCACCGTCCTTCCAGCCAGAACTGGAAATGACGAATAGCCAAATGCAGCACCAACAGTTCTCTGTCGAACGCGCTGTATTTTCGTTCAGCCGCGCTTAAAGATTTGCTAAAGAAAGCCAAAGGCTGCCAAACTCCGGCTACCTGTTGCTCAATAACGGCCCCTATGGCTAAATCTGAAGCGTCTGTCGTCAGCGCGATACGTGCTGCAGGGTCTGGGTGGGCCAGGAGCGCAGCGTCAGCCAAGGCTTTTTTAACCTCTGTGAACGTGCGCTCCCGCTCCGGGGACCATTCGACCGCCTGGGTCGGTTTTTGTTTTTTTGAGCGCGGCATATAACGGTTGCATGATTTGAGCTGCGTGGGGCAGGAATCGGTTATAAAAATTCACCATCCCCAAGAATTCCTGTAGTGATTTGACCGTTTGTGGATGGGGAAAATCCGCTACCGCGCGTACTTTCTCTGGTAACGGAACCGCTCCCTCCGGGGAGACGCGGTGACCCAAAAAATCGATCCGCTCGACGCCAAACTGGCACTTGGCTGGGTTAACTATTAAGCCGTGCTCTCCCAGCCTCCTAAAAACTGCTGTGAGGTGCGTTTCATGTTCGTCCTCTGAAGTACTCGCGACCAAAATGTCGTCGAGGTACACAAACACGAAAGGGAGATCGCGTAACACGGCATCCATCATCCGCTGAAATGTTTGCGCCGCCCCTTTGAGACCAAACGGCATGCGTAAAATTCGAAAAGTCCGAACGGGGTTATTACCGCTGTTTTAGGAATGTCCTCCGGTTGGACTGGGACTTGGTGATAGCCGCGAACTAGATCAATCTTTGAAAAAATGCGCGCCCCCGCCAGGTGCACCGAAAAATCCTGAATGTGCGGGATGGATAACGATCGTGCGCCGTAGCGTTGTTTAGCCTGCGGTAATCCCCGCACGGTCTCCAGGAGCCATTGGCTTTCGGTACCATGTGCAGCGGCGAAGCCCACGGGCTCTTCGACCTACGAACGATGCCCAGCCTCTCCAGGCTGGCAAACTCCTCGCGCGCAATGGCAAGCTTAACTGCATCCAAGCGCCGAGCTTTTGCAAACACGGGAGGACCAGACGTGGGGATAAAGTGTTTCACCCCGTGCTTCGCGACCGTCGCTGAAAAAGTGGGCACAGTGAGCGCTGGAAATTGGGTGAGGAGTGTGTGAAACTTACCACCTGCTGTAGCGACGTGGGTCTGTACTGGTGGCGGGGACACTCGAGCTGAACAGGGGAGAGAGTAAAAAGAGAGTGCATTACCAGCCGTCTATTAGCAAGATCAACTAACAGATTGTGTGAACACAAAAAATCCGCGCCCAACATGTTGAAACTCACCGCCGCTATTACAAAAGTCCATTCATATGTGCGGCCATGTAAGCACAAAGGCAAGGTCCTTCTCCCATAGGTGTTGATGTTCGAGCCATTTGCCGCTGTAGCTCCGCTACCGTGGGGTCCAGCCACCCGGTCCGCGTATGTTGGGGTGATGAAGCTCACTTGTGCTCCGGTGTCGATGAGGAACTCTCGTCCGGAGCGCGCATCCGTGATGTAGAGCAGCTTGCTGCGTTCTCCGAGGGCCGAAGCTGCTAGCGACCCCCGGTCTTGCCGTTTCCCGAACTCCTGAAGATGCAGGGCGGCACACACCTGCGTGCCTTCTCTGCGAACCTCCGATGGTAAAAGCAGAGATCTTCTCCTCCGCTGTGTCGTGTCCACGCCTCTGCCGCCGGGCTATTGGCTCCACCTCGTCGCGGCCGTGCTGCCGCCGTCGTCGGCCAGTCTGGTTCTGCCGCCTCTGGCTCCCCGCTGTCTCGGGTCGCCGCTGTGGTTGCTTGCCCGCCGCAGGCGTCCAGGATCCCATCTGCCTCCTGGGCCAGCTCCCGGAACTCCTCCAGGGTGTGACACTTTTTGCCGGCCAGCGTGCTTCTCGCATGCGCCGGGAGGTTGGAGAGGAAGATGAACTGAAAAATGAAATCATCGTTGTCCAACCCTCTCAGCTGTATCATCTCCTCCATCAGGGCGCTCGGCCTGTGTCCACCTTGGTCTAGCAAAGACAGGATGCTCCTCGCCCTCACTTCAGCCGAGGGGGTGAAAAACTTGATGAGGGTGGATTTCAGCTTGCCGTACCTGTCGGTCGCGGGTGGCTGCTCCACCAAGCTCTGCACGCACCGAGCTGTGCTGTTGTCCAGTTTAGCGATGACATGGTGGAACTTAGTGTCATCCACCGTTACTCCTGCGAGCGCGAACTGCGACTCTGCTTGCAGAAACCACGACCGTGGGTTATCCTGCCAGAAATCAGGCAGCTTAACGGCCACTGCGCTCGCCAGCTCTGAGCGCTGTGAGTCCGGGACCCTGAGAATTTCTTCGTTCATTCTCAACGTCGTCAGTCACCAATGTGGGGAGACTTGAATAACGAAACCGAATTGCCTTTAATTTCAGTTTATTTCAAGTAACCATTCCACTGTCTGCTCTCATTCCTGAGCAGCGAACAAAAAGAGATTGAACACACCAAAGTTCTCCCTTTTAAACATTCTCACATCAAACCATTTCCCTCGCGGGGGAAATCACACATCTATATCAAAATCTCTTTATTCACATTCATTAACCTTTTATTTACATAACTCCCCCTTCTCTCCTCTCGAGCCTCAGCGGTCAGGAAGTCTTCTGTCCCCTGTCCTCCGCAGGGGGTCCAGGCTCTGTGGCTCCGCACCGCAGGGGGCTGGCTCTCCTTCATCGTGAGGTTAAATCACATATGCAGTGTCCAACATATACATGTCTCACAACACAGCCATACAGGCCAAAGTTTTTGTTCCTGATTAAAATTGTGAGAAACTTGCTTTATCTGATGCCATATTTGAACCACCGGTTTTCAGGCCTAAATAAAGGCCAGAAAGACAAATGAAAGACATGCCTCAAAGGGTTGATGCTCCAGTTCAAAATCCTGTTACCATATTTGGAGTTCTTGACTGAGACGGTTTGTTCGAAGTGAGGCAACAGAGGATCCGTCCGCCGGCGTGGGAGGTGATGGGGTCTACCCAAGGCAGAGTATTGAAGTGAGTAAATTTAATTATTAATTACTAATGCTTTAAAAATGTTTTGTCCCAGTTCGAGTCTGTGATCAGTCTGAAAATACCCGTAAAGAGTTGAGATTTAAGAGTTAAGTATTGTGACGAAGGCACGGTTCACACAAAGAAGAGGTGCAGAGAGTAGTGACGAACAGGTTTTATTCACACACACCCTGAGCACAGACAGGAGGGGAGGTCATTCTCCCAGACCTCCGTTTCAATCATGGTTACACTCACATGATACATCTTGCCCTAATCCTGCCTATGAAAACACTGCTGGGTCATTACAACGCAGTTATAATGACCCAGCAGTATAATAACTCAGTAATAACATTTAATACACACACACAATAACGTCCTCTGTTGCAAAGCATGCTGGGGAAATCCCTGCTCCCCCCCCCAATACAGCCCCGACGTTACACTGCCCCCCTCCCCCCGACTGGTTTCTGTCCCCAGAAAGATTAAAGTCCAATTCAAAAGTCCAATACGAACTCGTCCAGGTGTCGGGGCGGCCTTCGGTGCCGACGACCAGCATGTACAGGCCTCCTAGTGTCCATCTGAGTCTTGGTCGGGGTATCTGGTCGGGATGAAGGCTCCGGTTCGTCCACCAGCAGGGCGGATGGCTGATACGGGGTGAGACGGTCACGGTGAAGAACCACGACCCGGTCCTTTTTCCTAAGCCTCACCCTGTACACCACATCCAACCGTCTCTGCAGAACCACGCACGGTCCCGACCAATGGCTCACCAGCTTCTGTGATTGTCCTCTTTTTCTCTCAGGGCAGAATACCAAGACTCGATCTCCCGGTGCAAAGTCCCTCCCCTGGCAGCGGGAGTCATACGCTCGCTTCTGCCGACACCCCGCTGCTGCCAGGGCCTCTCGAGCCAGTTCGTGCACCGTGTGGAGACGATCTTTCAAACAAAAAAAATAATCCAACCCGGGTTTTCCCTCCACCTCCGGCTCGGGGGTGGGGGGGCGAATACCAAATCCACCAATGTGCGCAGCTCGCGTCCAAACAGCGCTGCAGGGGTGCACCGAGTAGATTCCTGAGCTGCCGTCCGGTACGCCCACAAAACAAAAGGCAGATGCAGGTCCCAGTCTCGCTGTCGCTGGTCCACTAGGATAGTGAGCTGGGTGGTGAGGGTCTAGTTAAATCGTTCGACCAGGCTGTCGCTCTGTGGATGCAGTGGGGTGGTCCGGGTCTTCCGGATGACCAGCCACTTGCAGACCTCTCCGAAGACCTCTGCCTCAAAGTTCCGACCCTGATCGCTGTGCAGCTCCTCTGGTGCGCCAAACCGACAGAATATTTCGTCCACCAGCTTTGACGCCGTCGTAGCAGCGCTCTGGTCCAGGACCGCGTACGCCTCTGGCCACTTAGTGAAATAATCCATCGCGACCAGCACGTAGCGGTTCCCCCGGTCCGTGGTCGGGAAAGGGCCCAGGATGTCCACTCCCACTCGCTCCATCGGCGCTCCCACCCGGTACTGCTGCAGGGGAGCGTGGGATCGCTGAGTTGGTCCTTTCTGAGCTGTGCAGGTGTCGCAGCGGTGAACGTGGAGCTCCACGTCCTGATGACAGCCGGGCCAGTAGAACCGGGCTCGAAGGCGCTGCAGCGTCTTTGTCACCCCGAAGTGGCCTGCTCCAACTGCCCCATGAACCAGCTGGAGTACCTTGGCCGGAGTCGACGAGGAATCAGCAGCTGCCAGACGTGCCGCTGCCCAACTGGAGTCTGCCACTGTCGATACACCACGCCCTCGTGGCATGTGGAGAGGTTGGCCACTCTGGGAGTGCAGGTCCTTAGTCTCTGGGTCCAGCGCAGACACAACCTCCCAGGCGGGCCACTGTCCTGCGTCCAGCCACTGCTGAACCCGAGAAATGACCGGGTCTCTGTCCTGCTCGCTCTGCAGCTGCTGTGTGCCAAGGACCTCTGTGACGTCATCGCTGGGGGAGGCTTCCTGATCATCCGAGGAGGAGCTGTGTGTCGCTGCATTAGTTCTGCTCGCAGCAGTCCGAAGAGCAGCAGCCCGTGGGACGGCTTGGTCTCGATCTTCTGCCCGCTGGCAGTGACGACACTCCTTTGTCGCACAGGGGCGCTGAGACAGCGCGTCAGTCTTGGCATAGAGGCGGCCTGCTCGATGCACAATCTTAAAATCATAATCCTGCAGTACCTCCAGCCATCTCACCAACTGTCCATGCGGCTCTTTGAAGTTTAGCAGCCAGGTCCGGGAAGCATGATCCGTCCTGAGCTGGAACCTCCCTCCGTACACATACGGGCGAAAATGGTGAAGCCCCTGGATGACAGCCAACAGCTCTCTGAAAGTAACGCAATAATTCCTTTCGGCTCTGCTGAGAATGCGGCTGAAAGAAGCAACTGCCTGCTCTCCGTGTTCTCCCTCCTGGGATAACACCGCCCCGATGCCCTGGTTGCTGGCGTCCGTGTCCACGATGAAAGGGTGGTTCGGGTCGGGATACTGCAGGATGGGGGCTCTGATGAGCGCTGAGCGAAACTGGAAAAAAGCAGCAGCACAGTTCTCACTCCACTGAAATGCACGTCCTTTCTGTGTCAGCTGATGCAGCGGGCTGGCGATGGTGGCAAAATCTTTCACAAATCTCCTATAATAGGAGGCCAATCCGAGAAAACTCCACAGCTCTCCCACATCCCGCAGCACTGGCCAGTTTTTCACCGCTGCCACTTTCTTTGGGTCAGTGGCGACTCCCGCTGCGCTGACGACGTGGCCCAGGAAGGTGGTCTCCCGCCGAAATAGGTGGCATTTCCGCGGGTGTAGCCGCAGCCCAGCCTGTCGGATGGCGTCCAACACCTCCCGGAGATTGGACAGGGCGCTGTCAAAATCAGCTGCATGCACCAGTAGGTCGTCCAGGTAAACAACGCAGCGACTCCGGGGCATCGTGAGCCAGCACTCGCTCCATCAAGCGCTCAAGGTGGCCGGGGCGGTTGCAGAGTCCAAACGGCATCACTTTAACTGGTACAGTCCCTGCCCAATAGAGAAGGCTGTTTTTTGGCGGGCCTCGGGTGGACAGCTCCACCTGCCAATAGCCGCTGCGGAGGTCCAGTGAGCTGAACCAGCTGGAGCCGGCGATGTGGTCCAGCGCGTCATCGATGCAGGACAGGGGTAGGAATCCTTCCGGTGACGTCATTCAGGCGCCGGTAATCCACACAGAACCGCCACGACCCGTCCTTCTTCTTGACCAGCACCACCGGCGCCGCCCAGGGCTGCTGGAGGGCTCAATGACGTCTGCCTCCAGCATTTCTCGCACTTTTTGTTCTGCGCCTGCCCGCCTTGAAAAGGGCAGCCGGCGTGGGGCGGATCGAATCGGCCTGGTCTCACCAGGTGTCGATCTCGTGCTGGCACCAAACCGGTCCGGCTGGCATTCCTCATCCTTCGCGGCGAAGACACGCCATATAACAGTCCAATAGCTCCCGCAGCTGGCGTCTCTGTTCCGGGTCCAGCCGCTGCAGCTCTACTGAAATAATTCCTCAACCGCACTGCTGCGTCTCTGCTGACACATTGACCCCTCCCCTTGCTGTCCTTGTGTGTGCTCGTTGCTTTCTCTGCACGCGCTGGTGGCGTCATCGTGGTCTGGTCGCTCGCGGTGGCCCGCTCGGTCCGGCCCGTCCTGGATGTCCCTCGATCGCGCAGGCCCCCGTGTTCCTTCGCTGGGTTCTGCTGCACTGTAAAAAAAATTGCTGTTGTTTTTACGGAAAAAAACTGGCAGCTGTGGTTACCAGAATAATTCCGTAAAAAATACAGTACAAATGTAAAAAACGTTACAGAAACAACTTGTAAATTTTACATCCTAAAACTGTAGTAATTCACAAAAAAAAAAAAACATTTTAAACTTGTAGATTATACAGTCTTTTACTGCTAATTTAACAGGACCACACTGCTTTTATATGCATCTTTTCAGTAAAATTTACATGCAGATTTTGCTTATTCTACAATGAATCCCAGTAAAATTTACAAGTTGTTCTGTAAAGTTGTTTACATTTGTACTATATTTTTTACGGGATTATTCTGGTAACCACAGCTGCCAGCTTTTTTCTGTAAAAACAACAGATTTTTTTTTTTTTTTTACAGTGTACAGTTTTAAGATGTAAAATTTACAAGTTGTTCTGTAGTTGTTTACATTTGTATTGTATTTTTTACGGGATTATTCTGGTAACCACAGCTGCCAGTTTTTTTCTGTAAAAACAACGGGACATACAGTATGTATGAATGAATGAATGAATGAATGAATGAATGAATGAATTTATTTCGGATAGTACATTACAGGTTAAAAGAAACTGTATAATATAACAACAAGGTCAAATTAGACAAAGACTCCTTCTACTATACAATTCCACGTGAGTTATCCGAAATGGGTGATGGCTGAAGCCGCAGCTTATATTGCCCACCCATATTCCATCCAAGAATTCAAAGGAGAAAAAAGAGAAAACAAGACAAGAGCGATTACAATTTAAAACAAGGCTAAGACAAAATATGACTGAGAGAAAAAGAAAACTGAGCTAGTCTAAGTTAAGCGGTTACTATTCAAAAACAAATCTAAGACATAGTGTCACAGAGAAAAAAGAAAAATTAAGCTATAACACAACACAGGCTGGAAAGTCAATCCTTATGTGAGTTTACATGTCGTCTTGTAAATATGTTTGGAGTATTTCTTCCTTTAGTTTTTGTTTAAATTGTCCAAGCTTTGTACATGATTTTAATTCAGGTCCAAAATCGTTCCATAATCTGACACCTTGCACTGAAATACAATGTTGCTTGGTAGTTGTTCTCACTGTAGGCTTTTGAAAATACATGTTCCTCGGAAGTGATATCGTTTCTCCCTTGTTTGGAACAACTTTTGGATATTTGCGGGCAGTGATAGATTCTTCACTTTGAACATTATTATTGCGGTTTTAAAGTCGATCAGATCTTTCAACTTGAGAGTTTTTTGTTTAAGAAAAAAGTGGGTTTGTTGGTTCCCTGTAAGCTGCTTTGTTGATTATTCTAATAGCTCTCTTTTGAAGCATAAAGAGTGGATATATGTTTGTTTTATATGTATTTCCCCATACTTCATTACAATATGTCATGTATGGGAGTATTAATGAATGATACAAGGTGTATAGTGTGGGTTGATTCAGCAAATTTTTCACTCTGTGTAATATTGCAATTGATTTGGATACTTTACCTTTTATATAATTAATATGTGGCTTCCAACACAGTTTGTTATCAATTATTACTCCAAGGAATTTAGTTTCGGATACCCTTTCAATCTCTACACCATTTACACTGAGTTTGGGTACTGGGTAGTTGTGATGGTTGTTAAAGACTATAAATTTTGTCTTGCTTAAATTGAGCGTTAATTTGTTCGAATCAAACCACAGTTTCAGCTTTCCTAATTCCTTTCCGAGTGTATCCAGAAGTTGTTCCAAGTTGTTTCCACTGCATAGCAGGTTAGTGTCATCAGCAAACAATATTAAGTCCATTTTTTCTGAAACTTTACATATATCATTTATATACATATTGAATAATAATGGTCCCAAAACTGAACCCTGTGGGACTCCACAGGTGACCTTCAGTAGCTCTGAGTTTTTGTTGTTAACACATACAAACTGATATCTATTCTTTAAGTAACTTCTTAACCAGGACAGTATATATGAAAAACATGCAAAAATACATCGAGAAAAGACGAGAGAGAAATCACTTTTTGAAAATTTAATTAAAGGTGCATTATGTAACCTTTTCTGAAGTTGTATGGCATACTGTTGAACATAAAACAATTACGAAAAAAGAAAAAAAGCAATTTTCTGAAATTGTCATTACAATTTGAACCGAGTTATTTAGCTAACAAACACACAAATGCCAGCTACACATAACATCCTTTGGTGAAGGTAATAACATCTCCACGGAGAAAAGTAGCCTGACATTAAAAAGGACAGCACTGGCCAGTAGCTACAATACACCGAACTGGCCAAGTGCCCTAGCAGGTAAGTCGTAGGAGGAGTCCATATTTAGCCTTCATGCCACTCGTGGTCAGCGAGTTCCTGTATGAGGGTGAGGACTCGAGGGTTGACGTTCAGGCGCCGCTTAGAGTTTTTCTCTACTTTTGTTCCTCTGTCTGGGTTGATTGTGGAAAAAACACCTGTAGAATAAAAGCATATTAATTGATCAGTTAAACAAAATAAGATTACACGTACTGTATGTACACTACCGTTCAAAAGTTTGGGGTCACTTAGAAATTTCCTTATTTTTGAAAGAAAAGCACTGTTTTTTTTCAATGAAGATAACTTTAAACTAATCAGAAATACACTCCAATATCTAATATACATTGCTAATGTGGTAAATGACTATTCTAGCTGCAAATGTCTGGTTTTTGGTGCAATATCTACATAGGTGTATAGAGGCCCATTTCCAGCAACTATCACTCCAGTGTTCTAATGGTACAATGTGTTTGCTCATTGCGTCAGAAGGCTAATGGATGATTAGAAAACCCTTGTGCAATCATGTTAGCACAGCTGAAAACAGTTTAGCTGGTTAGAGAAGCTATAAAACTGACCTTCCTTTGAGCAGGTTGAGTATCTGGAAAAAATTATTATTTCAAATACAAATCATTATTTCTAACCTTGTCAATGTCTTGACTATATTTTCTATTCATTTTACAACTCATGGTGGTAAATAAGTGTGACTTTTCATGGAAAACACAAAATAATTGTCTGGGTGACCCCAAACTTTTGAACGGTAGTGTATGTATATATACTGTATATATATATATATATATATATATATATATATATATATATATATATATATATACACACACACACACACACACACACACACACATGTATATACATACATAGATACATACAGTATCTCACAAAAGTGAGTACACCCTTCTCATTTTCACAAATATTTTATTGTATCTCTTTATGGGATAACGCTATAGCCATGTAACTTTAATATAACTTAACTAGTCAGTATACAGTTTGTAGAGCACTATAGATTTATCATCTTCTGGAATATAACTCGAAGCACAGCCATTAACATCAAACAGCTGGCAACATAAGTGAGTACACCCCATAATGACAATGTCCAAATGGTGCCCAATATTTTGTGTGCCAACCATTATTATCTAGCACTGCCTTAATCCTTTTGCTCATGACATCCATCTGCTCAGTGGTGTCATCATGGAGGAACGGGAGAGGATTCCTGAAGCTACCTGTGAGCTCTGGTGAATTCCATGAGCAAAATGGTTAAGGCAGTGCTAGATAATAATGGTTGGCACACAAATTGTTGACACTTTGGGGAAAATTTGGAGATGTTCACTATGGGGTGTAATGGTTGTTTTGAGTTATATTCAGAGGACAATACATCTATAATATTCTACAAGCTGTACACTGACTACTTTAAGTTATATTAAAGTTGTATTTCTATAGTTATCCCCTGAAAAGCTACAATAAAATATCTGCAAAAATGGGAGGGGTGAACTCACTTTTGTGAGATACTAGATATAGTACTGTGCAAAAGTTTTAGGCACCCCACAGGTATTGTTTTAGCAGTGTCATGAGGATCATCCATATTTCTCTCACTTTCTTTATTGGAATATACTAAGAAAATACAGGAAATGTGTATACACTGTTAGAAAACACAAAAAATGTACTTCTGGTTCTGGAAGTCCCAGACGAGCCCAGAATTTGTTCCCTCAGAAAGGTTAAATGACCAACAATCACAAGGGGAAAGCTGTTGGACATGTCAGTTAAGTCAGCAGCTGAGCTCGAGACCCCTGTTACACCTGGATCTGCCACCAGCTTCTGGCAGGCTAGGCATGCCCATCAATGATCTGTCTATGGAACAATGACCCTGCCAATAGCTTTCCCCTTTTGATTGTTGATCACTGAAACCCTTCTGTGGCAACGAATCCTGGGGTGGCCTGAGACTGAATCCAGAACCAGAAGCACATTTTTGTGTTCTTAAACATTGTATACACATTTCTTGTATTTTCTTACTATATTCCAAAAAGAAAGTAAGAGATACAGTAAATATGTTTAGTCACTGTTGAAACAATACATGTGGAGTGCCTAAGACTTTTGCACGGTACTCAATACACACACACACACACACACACACACACACACACACACACACACACACACACACACACAAACAGTATAAAACAATCAAACAAATAAATCAGTCAGAGTCCGGGTTCAAGCCTGGCCGAAACTCAGAGCTGGACCAAGACCGAGACTCAGATTGTCTGACTAAGAGCGGGACTAAGACCAGACTCAAGGGCCGGAGACTCAAACCTGGACTAAAGCCGGGTTTGAATCGGCTCTTAGCCTAGATCTGAATTCCAGTCTTGGTTTTGGCCTGAGTCCAGGTCAGAGTCAGATTTGAACTAATACCAGGACAGAGCCATTTGCCATCACTCACCTTTGAAGAAATTCAAGAGTTGAAGCCAGCTCAGATGGATAATGAATGCTGAAACAGTAGTAGCTCCCGAACATGAGGCACAATGCAGAAATGAAGGAAGAGATGTTTGCGTTGATAAGGTTCCGATCCAGACTCAGCATGTACCTTGTTGATGAATAGCAGGTCTGTCCTATGAACAAATTATTTAATAGGTTATATTAATAAGCGCTGCGCTTACATGACAAATTCTATAAACAGTGCAATTAAAAAAATAAGGAAAGAAATATGAAACAGACTTACCACAGACAATAACAGCAGGTGTCAGGGGCACTTGCTCCAGTTGGACCTCTTCTGCCAGACATATATCTTCTACATAAAAGAACATGGACTCCTCCTTCTCATCAAAGTAGCTGAGCAGAAGCAGGAGCATCTCTTTCACATCACCTGAGCAGCCACTCTGCTGTCCTCGCATCCTCTGAAGCCTTGCATTATTCTGAAGGAACTTCTTGCTCTTGTTAATACAAACTGTGGTCAGGTAGTTGAGAAGCCTTTTTCCCTTCGAATCCAAATTCCGTGTGAATGTCTCCTTGAGGTCAATCCCAGTGAGTTCCTTGAAGTGGACTGACATGCCAAGTTCATCAAAACAAAAAGGCCACTCCTCTCTAAGGCACTTGATACTTTTTCCATGGTTGACATGTTGACGCTGTGTGTAAAAAGTGGACTTCATTAGACTTTTTACCTCCTCTGGATTGGCATCAGAGTGTTGGAACATCACCTTGAGTTTTTCCATCTTTTGCTGCTGGATCTCTTGAGTTTCTTCACGGGGCAGAAATTTTACATTCCATTTAATGCATCCGTAGGTGTCCTGCATTGCTGCCCTCTCTTCTAATGGGATCTCGTCTGTGTCGTCTGAGTCAGTCTGATGTTTTCTTTTTTTTTTATTTTGGGTGTTGAAGTGCGCCTCATGTTTTCAGTTCTGTTTTGCAACTGTTTGACAAGGGAATGATAGCCTGTTCCAACAATATCACCCTCTATCACATCTTGCAGAGCACTGGGATATTTTGCCACCATTTCTTTTGCGACATCAGTTGAATGTTTTTTACCTACCTGAGGGCATTTTTTTCCATCATCTCACTCACAACAATCCGGACCATTTGCCTCCTCAGTTTTGGGCTTGGCCTTTTTCCCCTCTCCAAAGAATGCATCACTTCCTCAGGAAATTTTCTCCATGGAATTTCAAAGTTGTCGTCCCACTGTGTGTCAAGTCCTGGGCTACTGGAGGAGGTTGACGTACTTCGGGGTGAAACAGAGAGTAATGACAGCGATTGGGTGGGTAAGGCTTCCACAGATGATGGTGAGCTGTAGTCGGGAGTTTGGTCTTTAAATTACAAATAAATAAATTATGATTCACACTGTGCAATATTAAACAATGTGCGTTTCTGCTTTTGATTTTGAATATATTATATGTTGAAACATCATTGTGTGGTGTTTTTACTTACTTTTTCGACTCCAAACAGAAGCTTTCTGGCTTGTACAGGTCTTAATACGGTCATCAAATCAGCCTCCGTTACGAAGCGCAGATCATCATGCGTCTCAACTCCAATGGACTGCAAGTGCTCTTCAAGGATGTTTTTGTTTACTGCTGGAAGTTCTGGTAGGACTTCCATGATGGCGACGTGTAGGAAGGATCGCTCTGAGTCACTCATATTTGCACAGAAGAAAGAATGCCACCTTCAAAGAGGACATAAAATATACAGTACATACACTTAACAGAGCAGGGACATGCATCAATATATACAGTAATATCAAACTATTTACAGTAATGCCATCCGTAAATATATGTTTGTTTGCAAATCCAAATATAAAATAAACAGAGTAGGTAGGTAAGTGAATTTTTTTTCCCATTTTTTTTTTAATTATTATTATTATTTTTACATATGTAACATACAGTTTGAACAGGTTAAATTTTTTTGAGACAGCAAAAAATCTGTAGGGAAAAAAAAAATATTTGGGTCGGGCCTAGGGGTGGGGATCGAGAACCTGAAATCAAGCAGAACCGAGAAGTGAATGCTTCAATTCACTGGAACCGTATCCCTTTCACATCATTAATTCCTCTTATCAATGCCAGCATGTTTTTTTTCCAGAACAGGGTCAATGGGTCATTCTGAATATAAAATTGAACTAGATAACACAGTTCTACATTGTTTACTTCATTCTAATAAGCTACTATGGTCACCCTACTAGTACAGGCTACATTATTGGCCTATGTGCTAATACTGGAAACCTGTGTAGACTCCTTTTTAAACAGTAAGGAACTGATAAGAGAAATGATAAAGAATTGGACCGATAAGCAGAATCAACAATGGCATTGATATTGATAAAATCCTAAACATTTCCCACTGACAGGGTCAGCCGGTTACAGCAAATAAACATTTTTAAGGATGGCCTAAGTAGTAAGCGAGCTTTAATTGCACCTTATTTTGCCACAATATTGTGTTTCAGTGGAATGACTTGGTATCCTTCAAGAATGTATGATACCAAAGGATAGAAATTGGGCAGGTCATTAATGTTAATACACTGTAACCCAAGACTGTCCTTTGTCACAGAATACAGGTGGTATTCTGAGAGGAATGTGCCTTTGTGGATATCCATCAAAATATACACAGATGTGTCATTTTGAATCAAGATGAGTAGAAGTTCACCAAACTCCATATACTCAACATTTCTGTACACAAGAAACTGTCCTTTTTTATATGCCGTGCCCTTATACTGAATGTCTGTAGTAACTGTGGTATTGTTTTCTGAAAAGGCTAACTCCCCAACTGCATGTTTAACAGTGTCACTGTAGAGGTTGGGATAAAATGCACAGCTGTCCTTCACTTGCAGCAGTTTACTGCATTCTTGCCCCGCTAAAAGATATGCCTGATACATCTGATGACGCTCTGACAAAGTTTGGCAAATGTTTTTAAAATTTTTCAAGTGTCTGGCACATCTTTTGAAATAACTGTGTTTACTTTCAAACCTAAGCGTCCATAACCTCATCAACAGACCAAATTTCAACAGTAGTGCTGAATAATGGCGCAAAAAATGGTGCTTGGGTTTTAGTTGGATTTCAGGAAACAACATCTTTCTCAACTCCAAATATTCTTGAATCAAAATATCAAGATATGCTATCTGGGACAAGGAAATGTTCTGAGCACAAATAAGATCCACAATGTCTTTTAGCTGGAGAGCTAACTGCCATACTTCATCCTCATGGTTTTGCACTTGGTCACCAATCAAAACTGGTAGCAATCTTAAAAGGTTCCAATTTTGGATGGCTTGCCCTGATAACTTGGCTCCATCAGGGTTGACAGTACATGGCTTTGTGAGTGCTTCAGACCCTTTATATTTAAACTGTTTGATGCGCCTGTTTAAGAGTGAGTATGTGAACCATTTTTTAACTTTTATGATGTTCTTCAGGTACAGTGCTAGGTCATATGACAAGACTCCTTCAAAGAGGTCATGACCTAAACAAGGCGGGAGACCAGGTTGGGAAACGTGAAAAGATTCAAGGGTATTAAAGATAGAGGTTACCTTTATTCCTCTGACGTCTTGAATGTTGTCAGCCTGGAGATTAGCAACTGTGGCGTCGTAGGTCTCTGGGGTGCGTGGAAGACCACAGGCATTTGGATCAGCTTCAAACTCGCTCCTTTTTATTTCACAGTACCTGCAAAAATAATTAGAGCGGCTGAAGTTCTCTGTAAACCCACCTATGCAATGAGAACCCAAGTTGTCCCCAGCAATGCAGTAAAGACCCCCTTTTACTGTTTTTCCATCTACATTTATTCCATCTGTCTCCAAGGATTTAAGATCTGCCAACAGCTCTGAGAAAACTTTGTCCATTCCAAAACGCTTAAGGTCATTCTCAACGCACAAGAAGACTAAAAACATATTATCAGTATTTGAACGCAAATGAATGGGTAAATTTGTTAATGAAAGATAGACTGCAAGAATTTTGTGCGTCTTTTTAGCAGAACCCAGGGGATTCACAATTTCAAAAGAATCTTGGTACAAAATTAGTTTGAGGCTTTCAGGGTTTTCATTAAAGAACTGGTGACATTTGAAATTTTGTCCATCATATAAATCTGTATAAACCTCTACATCAGGATCTCCAAACTGTTGTGACTGTGTATTCCTCCATAAATGCGACTGTAAAATGCTTTTCAGAGTTTCTGACACTGGTATGTAGTACGCACATTTTTGCGTCATGTTCTCATCCATTCCCAATGCCACTTTTTGGGGTTCATTGTATTTAAAAAGTTCTGGGAATGTCTGATTTCTAGAGTATGTTGTTCTTAATTGTCCCTGATGACAGGCAGAGAACAAATTTAACTCTTTAATGCAGTCACAGATTTTAATGACTGCTTCATCTGATAAGCTCATATCTTTTGATAAAGAACTTACTTTGGTTATTGTATAGCCTTGACCTAACTCATGCACATTTTGCATTTCCTCAACAATGGTCTGTATAGTAGAGGCCGGAATAAGCAGCTGTCCTTGCAGTTTAAGGTAAAAGAGACACATGTTTCTGAGATACAACTGACTATAATTTTCTGGCATATCACTGGCTGCACTAGTTGTAGGCATGGCTTCATGTGCGTTTTCTGAATCATCTGTACTGGCAATGACATTTGGGGGCTGAGGGCGAGTTTCCCAGTACATGTCATCAATACCATCAGGGGAGAATGCTTTGTTTCCTACACATGTGAGAGGTAAATGATGACTTTTTTGTAAATGTGTGCTTACAACCACTTACTGGACAAGACACAGACCTGCCCTCTCCGATATGATCACTTAAGTAAGACACTAGCTCTTTCACCGTGTGAAAATGGCGGGCACATAAGGAAACTGCGCATTTTAAATCCCCAACAGCAACTTTAGGTGCAGCTTGCAGTGCAGGTGCATTGTGTAAACGGTAAAAATGGCCCTTGAAAGCTAAGTGGTAAATGTTTGGCTACAGTTGGCGCCAACACATTTGAAAAGACAACGAGGCTCATTCCTATGCACTCTGCAACGTAGCACATAGCCTCTTAATGTGGCTAATTTCTTCTTACAAAACATGCAGGTGATCATTTTTAGGATTTCAAGTTTCGCCTGTCCTTTTCAGCTAAACTAAATTATCAGGCATTGACTGGTAGCTAGATAGCTAGCTAACTAAAACCAAATGCTTTCAGCACACATTTTTGTTCTGTCTTGAAAAAAAAAATGAGAAGCTTACCATGGGAACTTTCAATTCTCTGAACAGCCACAGACCCTCCAAAAAACGTGTGTTAGAATCTTGATGTGTTAGACTCGTTGAAAACTTTCTAAATAACAAGGTAGTCTCAAAAGTTTCTGCTCTGCTGCTGGGAATTCCACTCTGCACGGCTAGCTCTGGCTCGTTCATTAGTGACGTCGGCAGCAGCCGTGCTCGTGAGCAAGTGCTTCTCCCGCTCCTCCCGCCATTATCCAATCAGAGACGAGCTTCAATTGCGCACTCCGAACTTCAAGGCGGACTCAATGCTCAGTGAGACAGTACAGGTTAGAGGAGGCACTGTTAAGTTGTGTAGCCTGTGACGATGATACAATGCTCAAATTAGGCCTATTATAATTTTTTTTAATAAATATAAATTGAAAACCAGTAGGCGTAGGCCAAGTATTACATTAAAATTTAAAGACTAAAATATTGTTCATAGGCCTAGGCCTATAGATACACATCTCAGTATCTCAGGTTCACAAAATGTTTTGCGCAAACATTTTTATTACCTCAGTTTGCATCGTTTCAATCATGGTAAAAGTGCAGCATAAACATGTAAAGTGACTTACATATATTTTTTTTTGTATTTTTAAAAACAACTGACTAAAACTATAGTTTGTACAATATGTGCATGTCAAAATAACAAAATTGTTTTGTTATGAGTATTGCAGTATTTCTCTGTGTTTGTTACCAATATTTGTAGTTTTAACCAATAATTTTCATTATATTTACATATTACTGTTGTAAATACAACAAAAACAATCTGTTTTATAGTTTACAAAGGTTGACTGTGATTTAAACCAAAAATATACGTTTTGGGGTTTACAATACTGTTCTGTAGGGATTTTACATAGTTTTTTTGTAAATTTCACGGTCATTTTTTACAGTGTGTGGAGTGTGATGGTCCGGTTTCCCAGCTGAAGGGACGGTCCGGCGGTGTCGATCTTGGCGTTCCAGGCTGTGAGCAGGTCTAGTCCAATAATACAGGGGTCTTGGATGTCAGCCAGCCAGAACGGGTGTTTTATGTTCTGACCGGCCACCCCCACCACGAGGACTCTCCGCCCCCCCCAGCCTGGCGCGCTCACCGGTAGCTGTGGTGACGCAGCGCTCGGTGGGTTCCCACCCCTGTGGGGCCGTCTTGTTTGTGCCCGGCAGCACACCGGGTCGGACCAAGGAGATTGTAGAGCCAGTGTCAATCAGGGCCCGGATCGACGTCTTCTCCAAGCTGCACTGTAGATACATCCCTGGAGAGTGTCCAATTCGACCCACGCGTGGCCCCGGCTCGTCGGGGGAAACATCTGCGGGAGGCGGCCTGTCCCCGTCCACGCCACCTCGCTTTAGTTTAAAGCTGGCGAGGGGCCAGTTTGTCGTGGGGTGGGTGCAGGGCAGTAATGTGCGATGTGCCCCGGCTCCCCGCAGCGGAAGCACCCTTCCTCGCGCCGCCGCGGCCATCTTCTCCGTGGACACGCCGCCGTGGTTTGCCGTAATTCCTCCTCCTTCTCCTCGCTCTCAGCCGTGGCCTGGAAGGTTCTTTGTCTGTGCGTCGACGCTTCGGTTGTGCGATTCATCAGCGGCTCCACCCGCTCTGCTTCTGCCACCACCGTCTCCCAGTCGCTCGCGGCGTGGATCCGTATGTGGCTGTGGAGCTGGGCCGGGCGGAGACCTTGGATGAAGCTCCGGAGGGCGAGCTTCTCTACCACCTCCGGTGCAAAATCTGGGTAGCTGCGCCGTGTCAGCAGCCGTATGTCCGCCGCATAGGCTCCTAGGCTTTCCTGGCTGCTTCGGCGGCGGTGGGTCAGCTGTTTCTGGGCGTGCTCAGCGTTCGCCGTTCTCCCAAATCATCTCCGGAGCGCTCCTTGTAGCACTGGCCAGCTGCAGCGCTCCTCAGGCCGGAGATCAGACAGTGTGCAGAGAGCCTTCTCTTCTAAGGCCAGCGCGACCTGCACGGCAGTTTCCTCTGGTGACCAGCTGTTCAGCGTGGCGGCCAGCTCAACCTGGGTCAGGTAGTCATCCAACGGGGTCTCGCCGTTGAAGCGGGGAATCTTGGCCCGCTGCCGAATGGATGGAACGGTCGCTTCTTGATCGATCGCCGCTCCTGATCGACGTGGAATCGCCAGCCCGTCCTGCCCTGAAAAGGGCAGGAAGCGGGGCTGGTTTGCTCTGCTCTGCCTGCTCTGCCTTGAAGAAGGCAGAAGGTGGGGTGCGCTGGCCCCATCGGGTCCGCCACTTCGTTCGCCCCAGCGAGCGGCTCCTGGGGGTGGTGTCTCGGTCCCATCGTCCGTCGCCAGCTGAGCGATGAGTCGCTCTAGCTGCTGGATCTCCATTCTGATCCTGGCTTCCATCTGTTCCATCTTTGATCCCACTTCTGACACCAGTGTGACGTAGGCACGGTTCACACAAAGAAGAGGAGCAGATAGTAGTGACGAACAGGTTTTATTCACACACACCCTGAGCACAGACAGGAGGTGGGTCATCCTCCCAGACCTCCGTTTCAATCATGGTTACACTCACATGATACATCTTGCCCTAATCCTGCCTATGAAAACACTGCTGGGTCATTGTAACGCAGTATAACTCAGTAATAACATTTAATACACACACACAATAACGTCCTCTGTTGCAAAGCATGCTGGGGAAATCCCTGCTCCCCCCCAATACAGCCCCGACGTTACAGTATTAATTACCGTAAGTCTCGGTCCGTTCGGTAAAGCTTGATTGTGCCCCGGTTAGAGTCTGGCAGTGAAATGCATTTCTACTGAGTAAACAGGTGCAACAGCACGCAGGGGGATATCGTGGATAGATATCCCGGAAAAATACAGCGGCAGGATACCACGGAGTGATATTAAGGGCCGAGAGAGAGAGAGATTTTTTGATTTTTAAAAGAACTTTAATAAACACACGTCCATCATTCAGTACCATTTCTATGCCATGCTGTATTACAAAGAAATTATTCCCCCAAAAAACGCCCGAACAAAAGCTGCCCATCACAAACTAAACAAAGGACGTCCTCCAGGGACCAGAGGGTCCTAAAACCTTCCACATCCCCATTCCCCATAAAAAACTCAAAGTCCAGCCTGATTCTGGCTTTAAGTAGCCTCACAAATAAAATTTTGACATCAACATCATTCTCAACATTTTCAAGTTTCCTTCTCTGGCTTACATAGATAGCCAACTTTGCCTGCCCTAAAACAAAGTTCAGTAGTTGACACTTCTGTTTAAAATGATGATTGTACAGAATACCACAAATGAAAACCTGCTTAGAGAAAACTTCCTTAAAAATGTGAAAAACTTCTGTGAGAGGTTCAAAGAGACCACTCAGACGCTGACATTCAGTAAAACAATGAAAAACTGTCTCCCTAGAGGAACAAAAAACACATTGATCACTGACAGTGCTGTTAATCACAGAGACAAAAGCATTGACAGCTATAATGCCATGCAGGACCCTCCACTGTAAATCTCCATGTTTCTTAGGAAGAGACGCTTTATAAAGAGCCCTCCAGGCAGGCCGATGCCCTTTTTCCAGTCTAAAATAGGCTCTCCATAGAGTGTCCACACAGGTGTTCAATCTGTGCTTGTTGAGTGCCATCACCACCAGTCTGTAGAGCGTCTTACCACTGGCTCCTCCAAAGTCCACACCAGTGGGAGCACAGAATGCCAGTAAGGAGCTAGGGGAAACATCAAAGTCCATATAAAGCGTGAGGGAGGGAAAAGGGTCAGTGCTTTCTGGCTGCAGCGTGCCTTTGCTAAAGTCCATGAGTAGGGAGCGCTCAAGTCCATGAAGCTCCTGTTTCCAGTGTGAAAGAAGACCACCAATGAAACGATTTGATCTAACACCGAGATGAGCTGCTAAAGCTGAGGCGTTGTTGAGGCCAGGACCAGCCAGTTCCACCACTTGCTTCAGAGTGAGAACATTCCTGGAACACAGCCTATCAAGGAAGGTCCTTCCAACTCCCAGCAGGACACCAAGGCGACCACCAAAAACCAGCGGCTCCCTCAACAACCAGTGGAGGGAATCGCATGCCGCTCTTTGTTTTTTAAAAAAACTCCATACTGAAAAAAGACTGCGGTAAAAACTGGGCAAAGACAGTGCACTAGAGTTCTTAAAATCCATTAAAAACACAGGGAAGTCTAGCCCAAGCCCAAGGACTCTCTGTAAAATAAGACAGGCCAAAGGCCTCCATACCAGGTCCTGGGGGCCAGTCAGCAGTCTCTGTATGAAAGTCAGTCTAAAAGCAGCACCTCTACTAGCTAAATGAACCACTCCTTGCCCCCCTTCCTCTTTGGGAAGAAATAACAGGGGTTGAGGGACCCAGTGGAGTCCACCACCCCCAAAAAAGTCCACCATAACGGACTGAATTTTTGACAACAAACCAGCAGGGGGGTCCATACACATGAGGCGGTGCCACAGGGATGAGGAAACAAGATTATTTAAAATTAGCACTCTTCCTCTAAAAGATCCATCCATCCATCCATCTTCTACCACTTTTCCGGAGGTCCGGGTCATGGAGGCAGCAGTTCAAGCAGAGAAGCCCGGACTTCCCTCTCCCCCACCACCTGCTCCAGCTCTTCAGAGAGGATACCAAGGCGTTCCCAGACCAGCTGGGAGACATAGTCTCTCCACCGAGTCCTGGGTCTGCCCCGGGGTCTCCTCCCAGTGGGACGTGCCTGAAACACCTCAAGTGGGAGGCATCCAGGAGGCATCCTAATCAGATGCCCATACCACCTCAACTGACTCCTTTCAATGTGGAGGAGCAGCGGTTCTACTCTGAGCCTCTCCCGGATGACTGAGCTCCTCACCCTATCTCTGAGGGTAAGTCCAGCAATCCTACGGAGAAATTTCATTTCAGCCACTTGTATCTGCGATCTCGTTCTTTCGGTCATTACCCAAAGCTCGTGACCATAGGTGAGAGTAGGAACGTAGATTGACTGGTAAATCGACAGCTTTGCCTTAGAACTTAGCTCCTTCTTCACCACAACAGACCGGTACAACATCCGCATCACTGCAGATGCTGCTCTAATCCGTCTGTCGATCTCTCGCTCCATTTTCCCCTCACTCGTGAACAAGACCCCAAGATACTTAAACTCCTCCACTTGGGGCAGGAGCCTGTCCCCAACCCAGAGAGGGCAATCCACCTTTTTCCAGCTGAGGACCATGGACTCGGACTTGGAGGTGCTGATTCTCACCCCAGCCGCTTCACACTCAGCGGAAAACCATCCCAGTAAGACCTGTAGGTCATTGCTGGATGAAGCCAACAGGACAACATCATCTGCAAACAACAGAAATGAAATCCTGTGGTCACCAAGCATGACACCCTCCATTCTCTGGCTGCGCCTAGAAATCCTGTCCATAAAAATTATGAACAGGATCGGTGACAAAGGGCAGCCCTGGCGGAGTCCAACTCTCACTGGGAATGAATCCGACCGAGTGTTGGCAATACGAACCAAACTCTCACAACGGTCGTACAGAGACCGAATAGCTCGTAACAACAAGCCCGATACCCCATACTCCCGAAGCACCCCCCCACAAAAATCCACGAGGGACGCGGTCAAATGCCTTCTCCAAGTCCACAAAACACATGTAAACTGGTTGGGCAAACTCCCATGAACCCTCAAGAATTTTCGAGAGGGTAAAGAGCTGGTCCGATGTGCCACAGCCAGGACGAAAACCACATTGCTCCTCCTGAATCCGAGGTTCGACCAACGGCCGGACTCTCCTCTCCAGTACCTTGGCATAGACCTTCCCAGGGAGGCTGAGGAGTGTGATCCCTCTAAAGTTGGAGCACACCCTCCGGTCCCCTTTTCTGTAGAGAGGAACCACCATCCCGGTTTGCCATGCCCAAGGCACTGCCCCTGACCTCCACGCAATGTTGCAGAGGCGTGTCAACCATGACAGCCCAACAACATCCAGGGCCTTGAGGTACTCAGCGTGAATCTCGTCCACCCCCGGGGCCCTGCCACCAAGGAGGTTTTTAACCACCTTGGCGACCCCAGCCCCTGTGATAGGCGAGTCATCCCCCTCGTCCCCAAACCCTGCTTCCTCTGTGGAAGGCGTATCAGTGAGATTGAGGAGATCCTCGAAGTATTCCTTCCACCGCCCGACGATATCCCCAGTCGAAATCAACAGTGTCCCATCCGCACCATACACAGTGTGGACGGGGAACTGCTTTCCCCTCCTGAGCCGCCGGACAGTTTGCCAGAATCTCTTTGAGGCCGACCGAAAGTCTTGTTCCATGGCCTCACCGAACTCCTCCCATACCCATGTTTTTGCTTCAGCAACCACCCGAGCTGCACTCCGCTTGGCCTGCCAGTACACCTCAGCTGCTTCGGGAGTCCCACAAGCCAACCAAGCTTGATAGGACTCCTTCTGGTGTCCACCACTTGGTTCAGGGGTTGCCACCACGAGATGCACTGACCACCTTGCGGCCGCAGCTCTGGGCCGCCGCTTCAACAACAGAGGTGAAGAACATGGCCTATTCAGATTCCATGTCTCCAGACTCCCTTGGAATGTGGTTGAAGTTCTTCCGGAGGTGGGAGTTGAAGACCTCCCGGACAGGGGCCTCAACCAGACGCTCCCAGCACACCCTCACTATACATTTGGGTCTACCAGGTCTGAATGGCTTCCTCCCCTGCCATCGGATCCAACTCACCACCAGGTGGTGATGAATTGACAGCTCTGCACCTCTCTTTACTCGGGTGTCCAAGACAGGTCTGATGACACGATAACAAAATCGATCATCGACCTGCAACCTAGGGTGTCCTGGTGCCAAGTGCACATATGGACACCCTTATGCTTGAACATGGTGTTCGTTATGGACAGACTGTGGTTAGCACAGAAGTCCAATAACTGAACACCACTCGGGTTCAGATCGGGCAGGCCGTTCCTCCCAATCACCCCCCTCCAGGTTTCACTGTCGTTGCCCACGTGCGCATTGAAGTCCCCCAGTAGGACAATGGAGTCTCCAAGAGGAGCACCCTCCAGCACCCCAGTCACAGACTCCAAAAAGGGTGGGTACTCTGAAACATCATTTGGTGCGTAGGCACAAATGATGGTCAGGACCCGTTTCCCAACCCGATGGCGCAGGGAAGCAACCCTTTTGTCCACCGGGGAAAACTCCAATATAGAGGCAGCAAGGTGGGGGGATACAAGAATACCCACCCCTGCTCGTTGCCTCTCGCCCGGGGCAACTCCAGAAAAGGCCAAGCTCCAGCCCCTCTCCAGGAGACTGGTTCCGGCACCGGAGCTGTGTGTTGAGGTGAGGCTGACTATATCTAGCCGGTATCTCTCAACCTCGTACATCAGCTCAGGCTACTTCCCCACCAGAGAGGTGACATTCCATGTACCAAAAGCCAGTTTCGAAAGCTTGGGATCAGTCTGCCAAGGTCTCCGCCTTTGGCCGCCACCTAATCCACATAGCACCGGACCCCCATGATCCCTCCTGCAGGTGGTGAGCCCACTGGAGGGCGGACCCATGTAACTCCTTCGGGCTGAGCCCGGCCGGGTCCCATGGGTGGAAACTCGGCCACCAGACGCTAGCCTTCGAGCCCCTCCCCCAGGCCTGGCTCCAGGGTGGGGCCCCGGTAACCCCATACCGGGCAGGGTGCACTGAATCCTTGATATTGTAGCCACACGTGACTTACTTAATGCTTTACATAATGCCTCACATCTTAGATAAGAACAAAGGCCAGAGTTTCCTTGGAGATAACAGGAAGCTGTGAAAGTGTAATCTTTGGTATGCAAGAGACCGCTTGTGGGAGCCTTTGTGGGCCAAAGACTGTGAGGGGGAGGCTAAGGGATTAAAGAGGAAATGCATTGTTACTTTTGATTTGAATGCAATGTGACTTGTGAGCTGTGGGGAGACCTGGGTATATAAGGGACGAGTTTTTTCTGAGATGTCTCTTTCTACTTTGCTCATGATGGAGACGTGTAATAAACTGCTTTGAGACAAACCTGACTCGTCAATTACACGCTCCACACTGGTGACCCAAGACGTAGCATGCAGCAAGAAGAGAATTCCCCGGGGCCAGCCTTGTTGGGAGCCCCCAGCCAAGTGTATGCCGTTACGGTCCAGCTGCCGAACTTTTGGCAGCACAATCCGTGCTCCTGGTTCCACCTGGTGGAGGCACAGTTCGCCCTCCGGGGAATATCGGTTGATGACACGAAATTCTACCATGTGATTGCAAAGCTCGACAACCACACGGCTCAGCATGTGGAGAGCCTCCTGGAGCGGCCACCAGCCAGCGACAAATACGGCGCGTTGAAGGCTGCACTCATCCAGCACTACACACTCTCAGTTGAGGAGAGAGCAGAGAGACTCATGGCGCTGACCGAGTTGGGAGATTGCACGCCCATTGACCAGATGGAGGAGATGCTGAGGTTGAAAGGCTCGGACGATGACCACTTCATCTTTACCCACCTCTTCCTCAGGACCCTGCCGTCAGCGACGAGAGCGGCCCTGGCCAGTTCGCCGTTGTTGGCCCAGCGGGACTACCGTGCGCTGGCCCGGGAGGCGCATCGGAGTGTCAACGCCAGCAGAGAGCGCGCGGCCACGGCGGCAGCGACGGAGCTCGGTGCGACGGCCGGAGATGGCGGGGAGCCAGGGACGGCGGCAGCAGAACCCACGACGACAGCGGCGGCAGGCGCCAAGGAACGCGGAGGAGACATCCTTTGTTTCTATCACTGCCGCTTTACGGAGAAGGCACGCAAATGTATACCACCGTGCCAGTTCAAGCGCTCGGGAAAACACCAAGACTGGGGGTCGGTAGCAGCTGCGACCTTCGGGGAGGAGAACAAGCTGCTCTACTTGACGGATGCACGCTCCGGGAGACATTTCCTCGTGGACACCGGCGCCCAGCTGAGTTTCATCATGCCGTCCTACGCCGACCGGCTGGCACGTTCCAGCGGCCCCCAGATGGCAGCGGAAAACGGCTTGGATATTAAGACCTTTGGTGAGAGGACTCTGCTTCTGTCTCTACACGGCCGTACATTTGAGTGGACTTTTGTCATGGCAGCATTGAATTTCAATATATTGGGGGCTGATTTTTTGTGCTCACATGGGTTGTTGGTTGATGTCGCTAACAGGCGCCTGGTTAATAAGATAAGATAAGAGATAAGATAAGCCTTTATTTGTCCCACAATGGGGAAATTCCGGGATTGCAACAGCACAGGGATAGCAACACTCAGAGCAACAATCAGAAGGCAAGAGAAAACAAGAACATCTAGTAAACATATGTACATATTACTATAAATATATATATAGACACACAGTGTCTGTGTGTGCACTGTCCTTTGACTCTCTACCCTGTATAGCTCAAGTGACCCAGCCAACAGCACAAGCCAACGTCACAGCTGCAAGCGGTAAGTTCCACACACTGCTCACTCAGTTCCCAGCACTCACGGTCCCCACACTTTCGGCACCTGTCGCTAAACCCGAGGTGGAGCATTTTATTACCACCACCAGGCCGCCCGTTTTTGCAAAACCTTGGCGCTTGGACGCAGCTAAACTGGCCATAGCGCGCGAGGAGTTCGCCAACCTGGAGAGGTTGGGCATCATCAGGCGTTCAAACAGCCCATGGGCTTCCCCGCTACACATGTTCCCTAAAGCTGACGGTTCGTGGCGACCTTGCGGGGATTTCCGCAGGTTGAACAATGCCACAGCGCATGACCGCTACCCAATTCCTCACATCCAAGATTTTTCCATTCATTTGGCAGGAGTGCGCGTTTTTTCTAAAATAGACTTGGTCCGCGGTTACCACCAAGTCCTAGTGCACGCTGAGGACATACCCAAAACAGCGGTGATAACTCCGTTTGGCCTATTCGAGTTTTTGCGCATGCCAATCGGGCTTAAAGGGGACACACAGACGTTCCAACGCATGATGGATGCGGTGCTGCACGATCTCCCTTTCGTATTTGTCTACCTGGACGATATTTTGGTAGCCAGCGCGTCCGAAGACGAACACGAAACCCACCTCACGGCGGTTTTCCGGAGGTTGGGAGAGCACAGTTTAATAATCGATCCAGCGAAGTGCCAGTTCGGGGTGACGCAGATTGATTTTTTGGGGCACCGCGTCTCCCCCGAAGGAGCGGTCCCGCTGCCTGACAAGGTGCGCGCGGTAGCAGATTTTCCCCGACCACAAACGGTCAGAGCGTTACAGGAGTTTTTGGGAATAGTGAATTTTTATAACCGTTTCCTCCCCCGCGCAGCGCAGCTCATGCAACCGCTGTACGCTGCGCTCAAAAAGCAGAAACCCGCAAATAAGATCGAATGGTCCCCGGAGCGAGAGCGGGCGTTCTTGGAAGTCAAGGCAGCCCTGGCAAACTCTGCGTTGTTGGCACATCCAGACCCAACGGCCCGCATAGTGCTCACTACTGACGCGTCAGATGTGGCCATAGGGGCGGTCGTGGAGCAGCGTGTAGCCGGCGCTTGGCAACCGCTCGCCTTTTTCAGCAGGACCTTGCGCGATAGCGAACGTAAATACAGCGCGTTTGACAGGGAGTTGCTGGCTCTCCACTTGGCTATTCGCCACTTCCAGTTCTGGCTGGAAGGGCGCTGTTTCACCGCGTTCGTTGACCACAAGCCACTAACATTCGTGATGGCCAAGGTTTCAGAACCGTGGTTGGGCCAGCAGCAGAGACAGCTGGCCGCGATCTCAGAGTTTACTACCGATATTCAGCACGTGTCGGGTAAACTGAATGTAGTGGCAGACTGCCTCTCGCGCGCCGTGGCTGCACCCGTCCGCATGGGGATAGATTACACAGCCATGGCTGCGGACCAGGTTAGTGACGTGGATGTGCGCACGCTCCAGTCTGGACCAACAGGGTTAAGGCTGGAGAGCAGGGTGCTGCAAGACGGTATGCCCCCTCTAATCTGTGATGTCTCCACAGGGCGACTGCGTCCCGTGGTACCGGCAGCGTGGCGCCGCCGCGTTTTCGACTCAATTCATTCTTTGGCGCACCCGGGGGTGTGCGCGTCGGTCAAAATGGTAGCAGAAAAATTTGTGTGGCCGGGCCTCCGCAAACAGGTGAAAGAGTGGGCAGCAGCCTGTATGGCGTGCCAACGAGCCAAGGTACACAGACACACGAGGGCTCCCTTGGAGCCATTTCACATTCTGGCTAAGAGGTTTGACGACGTTCACGTGGACCTCGTGGGTCCCCTCCCACCATCACAGGGGTGCACGCACCTTCTGACAATGGTGGACCGCACCACGCGCTGGCCGGAGGTGGTTCCTTTGGCGTCAACCACAGCCGAGGAGGTGGCGCGCGCGTTTGTAACAGCATGGGTGGCGCGTTTTGGAGTCCCGTCGGACATTACATCCGACAGAGGCCCTCAGTTTGTTTCCGAACTTTGGTCGACAATGGCCCGCAGCCTAGGCGTTACAATTCACCGTACAACCGCGTACAATCCACAGGCTAATGGGTTATGCGAACATTTTCACAGGTCATTGAAAGCAGCTCTCAGAGCGTCACTGACGGATGTAAATTGGGTAGACAAGCTACCGTGGGTTTTATTAGGGTTGCGTTCTGCGCCTAAAGAAGACTTAGAAGCTTCCCCTGCTGAACTCGTTTTCGCGCAGCCACTTCGGCTGCCCGGGGAGTTTCTCCCAGATAATCCTGCACCAGGCAGCTCGCCCTCTCAGCTGTTGCAGCGTAGCATTGACACAGGCACGCTGCCGGGCCCCGTTCATCACACTTTTCTGTGCGTTTTTGTGCCTAAAACTTTGAAAAACGCGGAGTTTGTTTTTGTCAGACATGACGCGCATCGCCCCCCGCTGCGACCACCTTGTGATGGACCGTTCAGAGTGTTGAAAACAGGGGACAAGCATTTTTTGCTGGATTTGGGGGGTAGGAGGGAAAAACTTGGCGTAAACAGACACAAACCCGCTTTTGTGGTGGCGGACGAGCAAGTGCTGTTGGCAAGGGCCCCTCGGCACGGAAGACCCCCACGAGGAGCTTCCCAGAGTAATATTTCCCCAGAACACCCACAGGGACTGACAAAAGGTTTTCACCCCCAGACAGCAGCTTCCCAGCATGACAGCGCCGCTGAGGCAGTGAATCCTGGTTACAGCAGATACGAGAGAAGACTGAAGCCCAAGCAGCATGTGGATTGATGTGTAATGATTCTATCACAGCATGCAGACTGTTAATGTTTTGTTCGATCTAAAATGTTTGGGGGGGTGTAGCCACACATGTGACTTACTTAATGCCTTACATAATGCCTCACATCTTAGATAAGAACAAAGGCCAGAGTTTCCTTGGAGATAACAGGAAGCTGTGAAAGTGTAATCTTTGGTATGCAAGAGACCGCTTGGGAGAGCCTTTGTGGGCCAAAGACTGTGAGGGGGAGGATAAGGGATTAAAGAGGAAATGCATTGTTACTTTTGATTTGAATGCAATGTGACTTGTGAGCTGTGGGGAGACCTGGGTATATAAGGGACGAGTTTTTTCTGAGATGTCTCTTTCTACTTTGCTCATGATGGAGACGTGTAATAAACTGCTTTGAGACAAATAGAAAGATGTCTTTACCTTCTTTACATGTTTCAACTGCACTGCAGCCTTCATCAGAAGAGTCAGCTGATTGCTGCCAGGTGACTCTTCTGATGAAGGCTGCAGTGCAGTTGAAACATGTAAAGAAGGTAAAGACATCTTTCTATTTTACTTTTGTCTTTCAAAGGAAAAAAAAAAAAAAAAAAAAAAAAAAAAAAAAAAGGAAAAATAATTGAAAGAAGACAAAATGAACCTGTTTGACGTGCTTTGAGACAAACCTGACTCGTCAATTACACGCTCCACAATATACAATTTATCATGAGAGTCTGTTGGATCGTTCTTAGTCTGGCCCTTCACCCAGGACCAGTTTGTCTTGGATGACCCTATCAGAGGCAAATTGCCCCGGACAACATAGCTCCTGGGATCACTGGGGCACGCAACCCCCCACCCCCCCCCACCCCCACCACGACAAGGTGACGATTCATGAGGGGATATCCATGAGGGGATATCCTCTAAAAGATATTTTTGGCATTAGCCACTTCCACTTTAGTCTCCCGTTGATTTTCTCTATGACCCCATCCCAATTTTTTTGCTCAAATTGTTGATTTCCAGATACTTGAACCCTCCTTTTTTCCAAATCAGCCCATTAGGCAGCGTAAGCTGATTTTCTAATTTCTCCCCCAACATCAGAGCCTCGCTTTTTCCCCAGTTTATTTTTGCAGAGGAAAGTTGGCCAAAAAGATAAACACTCCTAACCAAAACGTCAATGTCACTCTGCACTCTGCTCATTTAGCAGAATGACTACATTATCTGCATAGGCCGACATCTTGAGCGTGGTGTCACAGCCAGGAAATGTGACTCCTGATAGGTTCCTTCTCAAGCAGTGAAGCAAAGGCTCTATGGCGAGGGAGTACAGCATCCCTGAGAGAGAGCAGCCCTGTCGAACCCCCCTCTGGACTTTTAAAGGGGCAGACAGGCCCCCATTTATCTTCAGCACACTCTCAATATCACTGCACAAGGCCCGTATCCTGGTTATGAAGCCTGGGCTGAACCCAAAAGTTGCTAAAACTGTCCATAAATACTGGTGTTCAACCCGGTCAAATGCCTTTTCCTGGTCTATTGAAATCAAACCAGTTTCCACCGCCAATGAACCAGAGACCTCCAAAACATCCTGAATTAAAGTGACGTTGTCACTAATCAGCCTGCCAGGCACACAGTAAGTCTGGTCTACATGAATGAGCTCGCTCATCACCTTTCTCAGTCTTCGGGCCAGAGCTTTTGAAAGAATCTTATAGTCTGTGCAGAGCAGAGAGACTGGCCTCCAGTTCTTTAGGCTCTGTAGGTCCCCTTTATTTGGCAACAGTGTGATGATGGCCCTCTTGCAGGTCGTGGGTAGGGTCCCCCTTTTCAAGCTATCTTGGAAGACCTCCAGCAGGTCTGGACCAAACAGGGGCCAGAATTCCTTAAAAAAGTCCACAGAGAGACCATCTATGCCTGGTGATTTTCCATTCTGGAGGCTCATTAGCGCCGTATGCAGCTCAGACAGGGACAGTGGAGCATCCAAGCCGGCAACAAGGTCCTCTGACAGCACTGGAAGGCCATCAATGAAAGCCTGGCCCAGTGACGTGTCCTCCCTCCACTCTGCTCTAAACAATTCACTGTAGAAACTAGCAGCATATTTCCTGATCTCTGCTGCTGTGGAGATTGTTCTTCCATCATCATCCAACAAGGAGTGAATGAGCTTTCTCTGTCCATTTTTCCCCTCCAGTCCAAAAAAGTACTGGGAAGGTGAGTCCATCAGAGCTACATCCATGTATCGCGAACAGACCAGAGCACCTTGTGCGGTGACCCCTAGCAGGCTAGCCAAGGCTGACCTTTTTGACTTAAGAGCCTCAAAGTGCTCTTGTTTTCCTGTAGAACTGAGTAACTCCTCTAGCTCTACCACCTCAGTCTCCAGAACTTTCAAGGATTGGGTCAAGCTACGAGTGACATTTCGAGTGTACTGTTGGCAGAGTTGTTTTATCTGTGCCTTACCAAAATCCCACCACATTTGGAGAGAACTAAAAGAGGGTTTTTGTTCCCTGTGTGACTTCCATACATCATGAAAAACTCCTTTAAAAAACACATCATTTAAAAGTGTATTATTAAAATGCCAAAAAGCACTCTTACACTTTACATTTTCAATAAAAACAGAAAAAAAAACAGCAGGCAGTGATCAGTGAAACCAACAGGACAGATACAACTATTTTTAAAAACACTCATTTGATGTTTAAAACCATAAAAACGGTCTAACCAAGCCATAGATAAAAGGTTATCTTTAACATGGCTCCAGGTGTACTGCCTCTGATCCCCATGATGTGATCTCCACACATCGGCCATTTCGTGTCTTCACCAGCTCCCCCAGCTTATTGGCAGAAGCAGGGTGAGGCTCCTGATGGTTCCTGTCTAGTCTGTGGTTTAATGTACAGTTAAAATCACCCCCCAGAAATAAAAAACTATTCGGATTACAGGACCTAACCGTTTCCGATAGCACATCAAAGACCCTGATCCTCTCTGCCCTCTGTGTTGGCACACACACGTTTATTAAAAAACAAGTTCACGTTTTCAAACTGTACCTTTAATAAGAGTACATGTCCTTTCACCACCTCTTCTACCTCATAAGAGACAGGCACACAACCCCAAGAGAAAAGTACCGCCACCCCCCCACCACACACACACACACACACACACACACACACACACACACACACACACACACACACTGCTATTAGATTTGTGGCTAAAAAAAAAAAAAAGCAGCCATCCCACTCTTTTCTCCACCGGCTCTCAATGTCTACAGTGCTGGGAGTCTCCTGGAGCATCAGCACGTCAAGTTTCTTTAAATTAAAAAGCTTGTATAAAGAGGCCCTTTTTACGTCATCCCTGGCCCCATTTATATTAAGAGTGCCAATTCTAAGGTGGGGCATTAAAAAGGATAAAAATAAGATGCAGTAAAAAACACACACACATACCATAAAAGGGAAGAAACAAACTAAGAGTCAGCATGACTGTTAGAAATTTGTGATTTCAGTTAAGAACCAGTTTCTTTAAACGATATATTTCCTGATCAGTGAAAGTCTCATTCCCATCATTCAGTTTCATAAACTCATGAGCTGATGCCACGAATAATTCCAGATCTGGAAAGTAATTTTCCATTTCCACAGCTCTGCTCCCCTTAGTCACCTGAAGAAATTTCCTAATCTTTGTAAAGCAATAGGAGCTTTGCTCCTCCTGCGTCTGCATCAGTTCAGACTCAGCTCCACTTTCGTCAGAAGCGCTCTCATCCAGTATCCAAATTCCCCGCCCTACTAGATTTAGCAGAGCTCTGCAAGTTTTCAGCACTTTTTCTTTTTTGTGCAGCTTTAAAAGGATCCTCCTCAACAAAATTACATTCCTGCATTTCTTCTTCAACTGCAACGTTTGTCATGCAGTGTTTACTCTGTGTGTCCGCCACAGCCTCAGTCCGCTCCACCCCCGCCTACAAGGTCTGTTCATTCACATTCTTTCGTTTAACTGCACTCATTTCGCCCTCCACCTCTTTACTCCGGGTGACAGGCTCGTCACAATGATCAAAGCTGCCGCCAGATAGAAACTCCCCACCATCACTGTTTGGAGGGACAGCTACCGTGCCCACTGCGGCCGCCCCAGCGGAAGTGGACGCCGCAGCAGCATCTGCTGCACCACATGTAGCGCTACCCTCCGGACCACCAGAAACACCGGCGTCACCTTTCTTACTGCCAGTGTTCTTCGTGTTCACCTTTTCAGGACATGATCTAATAAGATGGCCCTCTGCACCACACGCAAAACACTTCATGGTTTCAGATGTTGCAAAGACTAAGTAGCTAAAGCCATCAATCCTGAAGTTAAAAGACACGTTCAGCAGAGCTGTCTTTTAACACCATGAAACACTGCCTCCTGTGACACACGACATGCTTCAGCAGGGGTGATTTACTACCCAGAGAGAGCATTCTGATAGGGGAAACAACTTGGCCAAAACGGGATAACTCTCTGATCAGCTGATCATTTTTAATGAAAGGAGGAGCATTAGAGATGGTGATCCTCCTAGAAGGGTTCACCAGCGGTAAAACAGGAGTAAAAGTGTCATTTATGACAACCCCCTGTTCCACCACCTGATCAGCTTTTTCAGTAGAATCCAGAAAAATGACAATTGCACTGTTCATCCTCGATGCTGACTTTATACTGTCATTAGTCATTACTGTCATTACTTTATACTGACTTTATACATTGCCCAACCACCTGTCCTACAGCGAGGCCAGCCTCCTCCACAGAAAAAGAAACTGTCGGGAGAATTCTCACGCCATGCCGCCGGGTCAAGCCCTCGAACTCCACACCACCGTCAAACACCGTCCGGGAAAAACGGGCAGCAGAAGTTACCGTTCCCCGACACACTCACTCCAAAACTCACACCTCAGCACACACACACTCAAACCGCTATATAATAAACACACACACCTCAACACACAAGATAGAGAAAAGTTAGAAAAACACAGTTTAGAGTACTCACTCGACGCCACTCCACACACCTGCTCCCACAAACGCTCACGCATGCGCACGATGAGAGAGAGAGAGAGATAATAGACAAAAAAATAGAGAAGATAAAGGTTATTATAACAAAAAAATAACCTTAAAATAAAGAGAAATAACTTTAATAAGGAATAACAATACCTAAAATACCATAAGATGTAACTTTAAATAAGCTTAAAATTGTAATGTGTCTGAGCCAGTGCTCAGACTCTTTATGTATTTTTGAGTATTTTTTGTCTGTTATTATTTTCTTGTCTGTTTTCTGTCATTTTGGTTGTTTTCTTTCTGAGCCTCCTTCCTCAGTTCTCAGACTCACTCACCTTTCACCCACAGTCGTTTCCCCAGTTCTCAGTTGTGGGTACTTGTCTAATTAGGTCATCTTCCCCTGCTCGCTCAGGTGCTCACATCTGTTATTGATTGTGTTAATTGTGCTGCTGCAGCCTCCTACTCTCAAGTCACTCTCAAGCCTTTTCCCAACATGTAAGTGCGCTGACTCTCACTGCATGGACTACTGTTTATCTGCAGGTTTGGCTGGCGAATTCTCTCGCCTTAGTTAGGCTATTTTGCTACCTGTTCCTTGTGTTTGTTTCCAGGTTAATTGGCAATCACGCTCGCCTTAGCCATAACTATTTTTTTGCCAGCCTGTATGCTCTTTTTCCATAAGTGTTGTGTATGTCTTTATGTTTATTTAATAAATGTTGCAAACTCACTGCCGGCATGTGGTGTCTTTCTCTCTGCCCCAAAGGGGCATTCATGACAAAAATAGAATAGCCTTTAAACTAAGATAAAATAATAAATAACTGCTGTTTGTTTGTTTGTTTGTTTGTTTGTTTTTAAATAAATAACATCTCTAGTGTTTTACTTTGATGGAATATGGGAAATTCTCAAAGTAAAGAGTGTGAGCCCTTACAGCAATTCCCATATGTAAAAATATGAGGCAAAAATATGCTGATGAAAGTGTCTGGCTGGTGCCTATCTGATCTGAAATGGGTTTTCCAGATGGAGGATCATTTAGTCTCCATCAATTACATTATCTGAAAGAAAAGTTAGATGAGAAAAAGCAGAAAATAAGAATGTATGATAAATAAAAGAGAGCTCCTTCCATCTAAATAAACATCATGTACATGAAAAGTAAATTAGTTTTATAGAACATCATGTGAGAATGTGTTTGTATGGAAATGTGTGAGAACGTATACACAAGAAGTTATCAAAGTGAAAACAAAAGCCTATTTGCTAACTATATAATTGATATTTATTTTACCAACAGTATCTGGTTTGAATCAATTAGAGGTGTGGGCTATTAAATGCTCTTATGACCCCAAGCATTAGAGCAAAGTCAGAAGGATATGAAATTTAAAAAAAACAAACCAACCTGAAACTAGGGCCCTAAGATGTATTTTTCTTTAAACGAATGTGTTTTCTTCTTTTGATTTTATTATTCTCTTCTCAACATACCTTTTTGCCAGTTTTTAATTTTAGTAATAGTTCTGTGGCTCACATTTTATTTCCACTTTTTTGTTGAACTTGTGACTTTATTTAAATTCTCATTCTCATTAAACTCTAAAGTCTCATTTATCTAACAATCTGGCATCTTTTTTATCCAAATTTCCAAAATCTTGACAACTCAGAGTTGGGACCAGGAAGCAGAGTCGCAGTCTTACACGCCTCTCTGCAGCTCCTCTTCATCCGCCACCCCTCAACTTAGCCCCTGTCTTCCCCATCAGAGAATCATTGTCTGCTCCCTCCAAAGTAAATAAAAATATAATATATAAGTATCCCAAAGTGATTAAGCAAAAAATTGGTAAAACTCAAATTAAACATAAAGCCTCTAAATTGAATGATTTGGCCTCTGTTCCTCCTCATAATTTAAAAATTAAATGTGGTTTTGTGGCGGCATGAAATAATAAGCGGTGAACTGAGAGTTTTTGAGGGATTTTATTGATCATACCGCCATCACAACACCCACTCCAGCGCCATGCAGGCGCGCCAGAGCGGGCCCGGAGGCTCTCGTCAGGAGACACAGAATAAGTGTCGTCAGAAGCAGTGGTCAGAGAGAGAGAGTTACAGAGCGATCTGCAGTTTAAATACCCCACTACAGACAATGCATGAATGGCACATTAACATCACAGTAAACGGCCGGAAGGCAATGGGACATTTGCATCACAGTACAGAGCAGGAAGGAGCTAGACAAAGGGAGGCTGCCTATTGATCTCAATACACACATCTCATTGTTCTGCTAATTGCTCCAGCTGAGCTCTCTGCTTGTCCATAGGCTGTGGGGGTGACCCACACACTCCCCCCCAGAGGGCTCAGCAGGAAGCTGAGGCCTCGATAGTCCGGCTTTGGTAGCGAGCTGCGGGAAAGGCTTTGTGCCAAGGAGGGGGAGGGAGGGGGGTGGGGGTAGCAAGTGCCAGCCCGAGATGGCGAAGTTGTTTGGGCCGCGCAAAAATTGCCTGTGGATCCGTGATGTTGAGGGGCTGTCCCGTTGAACGTGCGGAGGTCCACAGCAGCTGTTTGAAGAAAATTTGTCTCTGACTCCTCTCGCGGCCATGAAGAAAAAAGGGAGCTGCAGCTGTGAGGGACTTGGCGTGTTGACTTTAGGTGCACGCGCAGTCCTAAAGTCCTCGGGGAAAGCTGACGGCTGAATTCCCTTGTGCGCCGTGGCTGAGACCATTACAAAATCCTGTGAGCGAGCTGCGTGCATGCTTCAGGTGTGTGAGCAGCCCTGAAGGTTCTGTGTGCAGCGGCGAAGGACGATGGCGGTCTGTGGAGCCGTTATTGTCCCGTGCGTGGTGCGCAGTCCTCGTAACCCCCCGGTGTGCGCGCGGGGGTTCGGTGCGTGGGTGTCCCGCTGTTGAGAGGCGAGTCAGGGTCAGGGAGCTTGATGGAGATCAGCGTAGTCGGCGCCGATGGTCATCCCTGTTCAGGTTGTTGCTGTAGTTCGGTCATGGTGTGTTCAGGTCCACGCGCTGTGTTCTCCGTCGGCCCTGGAGGTCGCCATCGTGGAGAGAGGACGAGGTGCGTGCACTCTCGTGTGGAGGAGCTGTGAGAGCGGCCAGTCCTAGCGTGGATGTGCAGATCTCAGGTGTGCAGATCTCACCATGAAGCTTTCTGCCGCTTTCCCGGTCGTGGGTGATCTCCGGAGAGTTCACCTGGTGGTGGCTCTGCGTCGAGGTCTCCCTGTAGCAGAAGGGAGGGCAGTCCATTTGCGTCAGGCTGCTGCGTTCGCTTGTCGTCGGAGAATCACCGCTGGGTGCTGCGTTCGTTGTCGTCGGGTCACCAGTGTAGATGTCCAGATCAGAAGGTTGCGTTGCACAAAGCGTGTGCTTTCTCGGGGTCACCAGTGTAGCGCCATGAAATAATAAGGAGCGAACTGAGGTTTAAAAGTGGGTTTTATTTCATTCCGCCATCACGGAGCTCACACCAGCACTGTGCAAGCATGCTGGAGTGAGCTCTCAGGCTCTCGTGAGGAGACAGGATATGCATCTCGTCAGAAGCAGTGGTCAGAGAGAGAGAGTTACAGAGCGATCTGCAGTTTAAATACCCCACTACAGACAATGCATGAATGGCACATTAACATCACAGTAAACGGCCGGAAGGCAATGGGACATTTGCATCACAGCACAGAGCAGGAAGGAGCTAGACAAAGGGAGGCTGCCTATCTCAATACACACATCTCATTGTTCTGCTAATTGCTCCAGCTGAGCGCTCTGCTTGTCCGTAGGCTGTGGGGGTGACCCACAGTTTATTAAATATTAGGTCTCTAACTCCCAAGTCTCTGCTAGTCCATGATCTGTTAATTGATCATCAGATTGATTTAATATCCCTTACAGAGACTTGGTTAGGGCAAGAGGATTATGTTGGTTTAAATGAATCAACTCCCTCTGGTTATTTAAACTGTCAAAATCCCAGAAGTTCTGGTCATGGAGGAGGAGTAGCAAAAATTTACCATTCCAAATTACTAGTTAATGTAAAGCAAAAAACATGTTATAATTCCTTTGAGGGCCTGGTCCTCAGTATTGGGCACTTTTGCAATTTTAGGTTTAACCCAATTTTATTTGCCATAGTTTATCGTCCTCCATCAACCTACTCAGAATTTTTATCCGAATTTGCTGATTTCTTAGCTGATTTAGTGCTGAAATCAGATAGAATAATTATCGTAGGGGACTTTAATATACATGTAGATGTAGATAGTGACTGCCTTAATGTGACATTAAATTCAATATTAGACTCGATTAGGTTTTCTCAGAAAGTAGGAAATTCTACTCATTATCTCCACCATACGTTGGACCTTGTTCTGACATATGGCATAGAAACAGAAAATCTTGTAGTGTCTCCTCATAACCCTGTACTGTCAGACCATTGTCTGTTAACCTTTGATTTTACTATTTCTGACTATTTGGCTCCTAATGAAAAATATTACAGTAGATGCCTCTCAGATGATGCGGTTACCAAATTTACACAGATTGTTTCCTCTATGCCATGTGTCAACACAACGGAAATAAGCTATAGACAGCTTGCTCCTTCTGTAATTGATAACTTGGTGGATGGTGTTACAGCTTCTCTGCATCAGACTCTCGACTTGGTGGCCCCCTTAAAAAAGAGAAAGTCTAATCAGAGATTTCTAACTCCTTGGTTCAACACAGAAACTTGTAGCTTAAAACAGAAGACTCGTCAATTAGAAAGAAAATGGCGCTCCACTAATTTAGATGAAATCTATTTAGCTTGGAGAAATCATCTTTTAATTTATAAAAAATCTCTTAGAAAAGCTACAACCTAGTACAAAAGAATAATAATGATAATAATGCCCTCACACTTAATTGATTACACACCAGACAGATTACAGACCAGAACTGGAGTAGACAGATGAGTGAATGTGGGAATGAGTGAAATGCTTGACGAGCTACAGCTGCAAATCGGAGAGAGAAAGTTTTTAAAATGCTGGTTCGTAGAAGAGCTTGGAATAACGAGGCGATGTGACTTATAACCAAAGTTTATTATCAGCTTCGCCTCCTCTAACAAGGTCTCCATCTAGTGCAGCAGCAGAAGAAAGTAATGAGAGCGAACACATTCGGCTCTGTGTACTTATACTCACACACAACAAAAGACATGCATAACAAAAGCGGACATCCCCCATTAACTTTAATTACCCTCCCTTTGTCTCCGTACCCCTCCATCTGGCCCTGGGAGGTCAGGGCGACCTATCTGGTCTCCACCGCAGTGCTGGATGCTCTTTGATCTTCACTGGCGGTTGAGACCCTTTGTCCTGTTCTGAGGTGTGAAGTCGCTTTACATATATAATCACCAAACATTCTCACGTGCTTATACATATGTAGGTTATGAGATATATGATTAATATAGACCACAGCCCCCCCCCCAAACGACTAAGAAAAGGACAATAGGAAGATTCACAGTTTAAGATAATTATTATGACATATTAACTGCTACACCTCTTGACAAAGAAGAAACTTTCCAGCAGCTATGCTCCTGTAGAGAATTCAGTGGTAATCATAACAGCATAGTAAAATCACAAGTCAGTCCTAAACTGTTACAGCACAATTAGTGAACAACTTTTGAGTAGTTTGCATCAGTCCTTGTGCCGTCTGGGCTTTAATCTTCTTCCGAATCTGCTGTGGGTCCGTTCGGGCGTCCTGGTGGGACCTTCCTGTAAGGAATCTGCAGCTTGGGAAGGAGAGTGATTATTTGTTCCCTGCAGGGGGGCTGAGTCTTTTCTCTTGGGGGGTCTACCCCGCTGAGGCGCTCTCGCCAACCGTGCAGGCTCGTCTCTCAACAAGAAGGCAGGTTTAAGTCTGTCAATGCTGACTGTTTCTTTTCTGTCCCCAAAATCAAGCACAAAATGCTTATCACCAGGTTCCAGCACTCTGAATGGTCCATCGTATGGTGGGCAGAAGGTTGGTTTTAAAGCTTCATGCCTAACAAAAATGAATTCAGCGTTTTTTAAAGCTTGGGGGACAAAAACCCGTGGAAAACAGTGATGTGCCGGCCCGGGGAGAGAGTCCGGTCCGTTGCTGCCTAAAAACCTCGGGGCTGGAAGATGCCCTGGCTCTGGGTTCTCTGGTAAAAATTCACCTGGGAGCCTGAGAGGTTGTACAAAAACTAATTCTGCTGGGGAGGCGTCTAGAACTTGCCTCCTCCCCAGCCATCACCCCTGACCCAGAACCCACTTTTTCTCCACCCATAGATAAACAGCTCTCCCTTTTCTCACCCATAACCACTGATGAACTTTCCAAAATACTCTCCAGCATGAAATCATCAACATGCCCCCTGGACCCCATCCCCTCCCCCCTTATCAAAGCCTGTCTCACCCCTCTTGCCCCCCTTATCATCGACACCATCAACTCCTCCCTGACCACTGGCATTGTCCCTCCATCACTTAAGATTGCTGCCATCACCCCCCTCCTTAAGAAACCTGGCCTGGACTCTGACGACCCCAACAATTTCAGACCTATCTCCAACCTCCCATTTCTGGCTAAAATATTGGAAAAAGCTGTTGCCACCCAACTCAAGAAACACCTCCTCTCCAACAAACTCTACGAAACATTCCAATCTGGATTCCGTTCTCACCACAGCACTGAAACCACCCTCCTCAGGGTCACCAATGACCTCCTGCTCGCCTCTGACTCTGGCTCCCTCACCATTCTTCTCCTTCTCGATCTCAGCGCTGCTTTCGATACCATCAATCATTCCATCCTGCTCCGTCATCTGCTTTCTATTGGCATCACTGACTCCGCCCTCTCTTGGTTCACCTCCTACCTGTCTGAGAGATTCCAGTACATCTCCATCAACAATCATAAATCACGCACCACCCCCGTCTCACACGGTGTCCCTCAAGGCTCTGTGCTCGGTCCAACCCTTTTCACTCTCTACATGCTTCCGCTTGGTCACATCATTCGTCAACATGGTCTTCACTTTCACTGCTACGCCGACGACACCCAGCTGTACATCTCCTCTAAATCCATCAACCCCGCCATTCTCTCCACCATCACCAACTGCTTACAGACATAAAAACCTGGATGACTAACAACTTTCTCAAGCTAAACAGGCAATAAAACAGAAATCATCATTTTTGGACCAAAATCTCTTTTACCCTCTTCCCAGAACTTTTCATTCCAAATCGATGGTCACTCAGTCACCCCCTCCCCCCCTGGCCAGAAACCCTCGGCATTATCATGGACCCCACCCTCTCCTTCAAATCTCACATCAAACCATATCACCAAAACAGCATTTTTTCATCTTCGTAATATTGCACGCCTCCGTCCAACCCTCTCACCCTCTGCTGCTGAATACTCATCCATGCCTTCATCACCTCCAGACTTGATTACTGTAACAGCATTCTGTATGGACTTCCTTCCACCATCCTCCAAAAACTACAGTATGTCCAAAACTCAGCCGCCCGCCTACTTACTCACTCCCGCTCCAGAGACCACATCACTCCTCTCCTCCGTCAGCTCCACTGGCTCCCCATTCAACAGCGCATCAACTTCAAGATCCTCCTCATCACCTATAAAGCTCTTCATAAACCTCGCCCCCTCATACCTAACGGACCTTCTGTCTCGTCATTCTCCCACTCGTCTCCTCCGCTCTGCTGACGCTCACCTTCTTACCCCCATCACCAAGACAAAATTCCGCACCCTGGGTGATAGATCATTCGCCATTGCCGCACCAACCCTCTGGAATTCCTTGCCCCTTCACATCCGGTCTGCCAACACGCTTGCTTCTTTTAAAAGTGAACTCAAAACCCATCTTTTCAAATCTACCTACAAAAACTGACTGCCTCTTCTACCTATGTGTACCTACCTTGTCTGTTTACTCGTCCTCTATATGTTTGTCCCTATGCTGCTTTGTAAAGCGTCTTTGAGTATTTAGAAAAGCGCTATATAAGACTGATGTATTATTATTATTATTATTATTAGATCCTCTTTAGGTGCAGCACGCAACCCCAATAAAACCCAAGGAAGTTTTTTTACCCAATTTGTATCCGTTAGTGAGGCTCTGAGGGCGGCCTTTAAAGACCTGTGAAAACGCTCGCATAACCCATTAGCCTGAGGGTGATAAGCGGTGGTGCGGTGAATTGTCGCTCCTAAGCTGCTGGCCTTGGCTGACCAAAGCTCCGAGACAAATTGAGGCCCCCTATCGGACGTGATGTCCGATGGGACGCCGAAACGTGCCACCCAGTTTGTCAAAAAAACGCGAGCGACTTCCTCCGCTGTGGTTGACGCCAGAGGGACCGCCTCCGGCCAGCGCGTGGTACGGTCTATCATTGTTAACAGATGTGTGAAACCTTGGGAGGAAGGTAGTGGTCCCACGAGGTCGACATGAACGTGGTCGAACCTTCTAGCAGGGATTCAAAAAGGCTCTAGAGGGGCTTTTGTGTGTTTGTGTATTTTGGCGCGCTGACAAGAAATTGCAAGTCTTTGCCCATTCTTTTACGTTTTTGCGCAGGCCGGGCCACACAAACTTTTCGGCGTCCATTTAACCGAAGCGCGCACACCTGGGTGCGCGAGGGAGTAAATTGAGTCGAAAATACGGCGGCGCCATGCAGCTGGGACTACCGGGCGAGGTCGGCCAGTTGAGATGTCGCATATTAGGGGACACCGTCACACCCTTTCCTCCAGCCTTAACCCTGTTGGTCCAGACAGGATGTGCGCGCTCGTCCGCGTCACTACTTTGCTCCTCCGCCATGGCTGCATAATCTATCCCTACGTGGATAGGGGGCTGCGTATGTGTCCGCATTGGCGAAGAGTTCTGCGGGCTGAGGTAGTATAATCTGTCTCCTCGCGCTCTGGCGATGTCACAGCGTGAGAGAGGCAGTCTGCTACCACGTTAAAGTTTGCCTGCCACATTCGAATGTCTGTGGTGAACTCTGAAAATCGCAGCTAGCTGTCTTTGTTGCCTGCCGACCACGGTTCAGAAATTTTAGACCATCGCAAAGGTGAGCGGTTTATGGTCTACAAAAGCCGTGAAACGCCGCCCCTCCAACCAGAACTGGAAGTGGCGGATGGATAAATGAAGCGCTAGCAGCTCCCTGTCAAAGGTGCTGTATTTACGCTCAGTTTGGTTTAGCGATTTGCTGAAAAATGCCAAAGGTTGCCAGGTTCCGCCGACGTGTTGTTCTACAACCGCCCCTATGGCCAGGTCTGAAGCGTCTGTGGTTAGCGCAATGCGGGCCGAGGGATCAGGGTGAACAAACAATGTGGCATTAGCTAGGGCACTTTTTACTTCCGCGAAGGCGCGTTCGCGCTCCGGGGTCCATTCGACCGCGTTGGAAGGTTTTTGTTTTCTGAGCGCGTCATGTAGGGGCTGCATGAGCTGAGCTGCGCGGGGGAGGAAACGGTTGTAAAAATTAACCATTCCCAAAAATTCTTGCAGCGATTTGACCGTTTGTGGCCGTGGGAAACTTTTTACTGCGTGAACTTTGTCTGGCAGTGGGACTGCCCCCTTTGGTGAAACTCTGTGTCCCAAAAAATCAATTTGTGACACGCCGAATTTGCATTTGTCTGGATTGATTATTAACCCGTGCTCTTCTAGTCTCTGAAAAACCATAGTGAGATGCTGTTCGTGTTCTTCCTCAGATGAGCTGGCTACCAGCATATCGTCGAGGTAGACGAACACGAAAGGGAGGTCGCGTAATACTGCGTCCATCATCCGCTGAAAGGTTTGAGCGGCGCCTTTGAGGCCAAAAGGCATCCGCAAAAATTCAAAAAGACCGAAGGGGGTTATTACAGCTGTTTTAGGAATGTCTTCCGCTCTAACGGGGACTTGATGATAGCCGCGGACCAGGTCTATTTTTGAAAAAATGCGCGCACCCGCCAGATGTAGTGAAAAATCTTGGATGTGAGGAATTGGGTAGCGGTCATGCACTGTCGCATTGTTTAATCTGCGGTAATCGCCGCACGGTCTCCAAGAACAGTCGGTTTTAGGGACCATGTGAAGCGGTGACGCCCAGGGGCTTTTTGAGCGCCTGATAATGCCTAGTTTTTCAAGGGTGGTAAACTCGTCCCGAGCTATGGCGAGCTTGGTCGTGTCTAAGCGCCGAGCTTTGGCGAATACGGGCGGGCCCGTTGTGGGAATAAAGTGTTCGACCCCGTGCTTAGCCACTGTAGCTGAGAATTTGGGAATTGTGAGTGCTGGAAATTGGGTGAGGAGTTGATCAAACTTACCTCCTGTTGTAGTGACGCTGGCCTGCACGGGTGGTGGAGAAACTCGAGCTGAGCAGGGAATAGAAGCAAAGGACAATGCATTAACCAAGCGTCTGTTCGCTAGATCGACCAATAACCCATGTGCACACAAAAAGTCTGCGCCCAACAAGTTAAAACTCACCGCCGCTACAACAAATGTCCATCTGTAGTTGCAGCCATGGATGCAGAGGGGCAGGTTCCTTTCACCAAAAGTGTCGATGATGGAGCCGTTGGTTGCCACCGCTCCATTGCCCCGGGGGCCCATGGCCCGGTCTGCTTGGGAGGGCATTATAAAACTCAGTTGAGCTCCCGTGTCAATGAGGAACTGCTTGCCGGTGTGTCCGTCCGTCACATATAGAAGCTTGCTTTTTTCACCGAGAACTGCTGCTGTTAACGGTTCTCGGCTTTGGCGTTTTCCCGAAATCGTGAATCTGCAGGGGGGAAGGCATTTGTAAGCCTTCTCGGCAAAGCGGTGGTGGTAATAACAGACGTCGCTCCGTCTGTTATGTCTTGGCCGTGTCGCTGCCATGGCGGGCGGATTCTGCTCAGTGGTTTGTGGCTCCCCGTGGCTCCGGACATCGGCGTTGAGGCCTGCGGATGCTGCTGTGGGTGTCTGTTCCCTGCAGGCATTGACGAGTCGCTGCGCTTCGCGAGCCAGCGTGCGGAAGTCTTGCTGGGTGCTGCATCGCATGTTGGCAAGCGTCCCTCTCATGTGTGGCGGCAGCGTACTGAGGAATATAAATTGGAAGAGGAAATTGTCATTGTCCTCTTCTTTGAGTTGCAGCAAGTCCTCCATGAGGGCCTTGGGTCTGCATCCTCTGTGGCTGTAGACCGCCAGGATCCTCTCGGCTCTCTCCTCGGCAGAGGGGACGAAATTCGCCACGATGGTCGCTTTTAGTTCTCTGTATTTGTCCTGGGCCAGCGGCCGCTGGATTATGCTCCGCGCACATCTCGAAGTGGCGGCGTCGAGTTTGGCGACGATGTGATAGAACTTTGTATCGTCAGCCATGATGCCCGCAAGTGCAAACTGGGCTTCAGCTTGCTGAAACCACGAGGCGGGGTCTTCCTGCCAGAAGTCCAGCAGGTTGACGGTGACGGCGTTTGTGTGGACCGTCACTGATGTGTCCGCAGGGTGAGAGTGTCTTCCTTCGGCTCTCACAGCGGCGCTGGTGCTTGGTTGAGCCCTCTCTATCACTTCTGCCGTGGGGGAACGTCGTCCATCTGTTCCCCTGCTGCATGGGCGCCGGCGTCTGCCTGGGTCGCCACAGATGAGTCGATCGCTGGGGAACGCCTCTGGTCCATCCTCGCGTCAGGGTCACCAGTGTAGAAGAGCTTGGAATAACGAGGCGATGTGACTTATAAACCAAAGTTTATTATCAGCTTCGCTCCTCTAACAAGTCTCATCTAGTGCAGCAGCAGAAGAAGTAAGAGAGCGAACACATTCGGCTCTGTGTACTTATACTCACACACAACAAAAGACATGCATAACAAAGCTGACATCCCCCATTAACTTAATTACCCTCCTTTGTCTCCGTACCCCTCCACCTGGCCCTGGGAGGTCAGGGCGACCTATCTGGTCTCCACCGCAGTGCCTCGGATGCTCTTTGATCTTCACTGGAGGTTGAGACCCTTTGTCCTGTTCTGAGGTGTGAAGTCGCTTTCCATATGTAATCACCAAACATTCTCACATGCTTATACATATGTAGGTTATGGCATATATGATTAATATAGTCCACACTGGTGTTCATTAATGTTAATCTAAAGTTATGTGCAACATTATTTAAAATGGCAGCCAAGGAGTTTGAGATAATGGTTAACCCTTTTACATCTACATATACTTCTAAAGTATAAAAGTGTAAAAGTACATGCTTATATTTGAATTTGAAAATGATAATTACTAAAAGTTTTATCTAAACCATGCATGGAATAAATATATTTTGAGATCAGAATGACAAAAAATAGAAACTGAAGCGCTCTTCCATTGCCTGAAAACTAAAAATCTTACTCATACCCTTCTCAGATTTCTGCCTTCAAGAGTGACTACAAAATGTATTTAGAAAAAAATGACTGGGTTGTGGGAATGTGAGAATGACGAGACAGAGTTCTCTCTCGAGTCAGCTTTATTCACATCTCCAACATCACGAAGCAGAAAAAAGAGAGCCACACAGGGAACTCTCGTCCTTAAATACCAGGACTCTTACAGTTCACAAGTCACATGTCTCACAGACCACATTGCATTATAATGACAGTAACAATGCATCCTCTCTCCATGATATCACCCCCACTGTCTACAATGCATCCCCTCTTTAATCCTTTAATTATACCCCCACAGTCTCAAGCCTTGCATACCAAAGCTAACACTCTTGCAGCTTCCTGTAATCACCAAGGAAGCTCTGCTTTTGTTCTGATCTAAAATGTGAGTCCAAAAGCAGGTCACGTATGTGTGTCCACCACAGGGTGTTTTTTTCTCATTACAGGACAAACTTAAGCATGGATTATGGAGAAAATCTTGAAAATTGGCATCCAGAGGAGGCAGTCCTGTGAACTGTATGATTAATTGATTTTATAAAATGTTCAACAAAATAGAACTATAATGTCTAACAAGAGAGTATTTTGACTACATGGCCAAAAATTGAAATAAGTAAATTATAATTTGTTTTGCAAAGCAAAGATTAATCTGAACTATGTGATCACATACAAAATTTAAAAGAAAATGATTATTAAGTGATTGTAATTCAAATCTTTAAGACAGATAAAATTGCATCACCATAACAAGTATGACACTTGGATACAATAATGTTTTTGTTTTCCTTTTTTCTTTTTGAGACACAGACCTTAGCTTTATTAGAATTCACCTCATAAGTGACAGTGATATTCAGTGTTTCACAAGATGTTTTAACACCATGGTTAAGAAAGATATTGACGAAGGATCCTTTCTTATTAGCATGCTTAATCAAAATGCAGGCACACATGACGACACTATCGGTGGGAGAAGGTCTCAAGACCTGACTGAAATATGGTTTGATTCTAAAGTGAACTGACTATTGATGTTTTGAAGCTTGACATTTAGAGACTGAACTTAGATGACCTGATTATTATGTTTAGAATGACTTCAGATGACACTGATAATCTACCTTCTTCTACCTTTTCTGTCCTTTCTTCTTTTGTTTGATGTCTGTTTGTTTTGTCCTGAATTATTTATTTGGTCTGTTTGTCTATGTGCTCTTGGGGTGATGTAAAAAGAAATAAAGGGGGGGGGCAATATGTGGAATATACTTTGTGAACAGTTTCCTTATTTGTTGACTTTTTTTTCTTTATTTTTCCCTATATATTCAATTTGAGAAAATATAAGTTTGCCAAATCTTATTAATTTAGAGACAAAACTGATTAAAATTTGGTTGGTTTAAAATACATTGTTATAAAAGAAGATACTTAATGTTTGAAGAATAAAAGTTACTGGGGATTAAAAATTATTGATATAGGTTAAATTATTTGGCAAGCAAACAAATTAAATTATACCTAATTTAACTTGGATATATATATATATATATGTCTGCCAGACACAAGGCAGCACAGATAGACTCTGGGGAGGAGGAGGAGAAATGGGAGGAGGACAGAGGAAGAGGAGGGTGAAAGTGGAAGGCTGTGATGGAGTTGGACAATCAGGAGGAGGAGGAGAAAGGAGAGGGGAAGAAGACACATATGTATATATACAGACGTGGACAAAATTGTTGGTACCCCTCTGTTAATGAAAGAAAAGCCCACAATGGTCATAGAAATAACTTGAATCTGACAAAAGTGGTAATAAATAAAAATTCTATGAAAATTAACCAGTGAAAATCAGAGAATGCTTTTGAATTGTGGTTCAACAGAATTATTTTAAAAAACAAACTCATGAAACAGGCCTGGACAAAAATGATGGTACCTCTAGAAAAGATTGAAAATAATGTGACCATAGGGACATGTTCAACCAAGATGTGTCCTCTAATTAACATCACAGGTGTCTACAAACTCGTAATCAGTCAGTCAGCCTATTTAAAGGGTGACAAGTAGTCACTGTGCTGTTTGTTGACATGATGTGTACCACACTAATCATGGACCAGAGGAAGCAAAGGAGAGAGTTGTCTCAGGAGATTAGAAAGAAAATTATAGACAAGCATGTTAACGGTACTAGTGATGGGTAGATGAGGCGTCATGATGCGTTTTGACACATTGCCAAACTGTATTGATACTGTGTTGATACTGTGTCACTGAATACTGTCACCTGCTGGACCTTAAAAATCCCTACAGGCAACCTAGTTGACAGACTCAACTGACACTGATTTGATGACCTAGTATATAAAATAATATACTGCTCCAAAAAATAAAGGGAACACTGTCCCTCAAACTGTCCACTTAGGAAGCAACACTGATTGACAATCAATTTCACATGCTGTTGTGATTTTGTTGTCAGCACATTCAACTATGTAAAGAACAAAGTAATAAGAATATTTCATTCATTCAAATCTAGGATGTGTTATTTAGTGTTCCCTTTATTTTTTTGAGCAGTATATAATTTAAGTCATTGTATTTTATATTGTATTATTTCATATCTTCATTTTAATTTCAAATATCATTGATATTTTTAGACACAGTCAATAAATAATGTGAACATGTATCATAATGTGAAAATCTAAGTGAACATGTTGTGAATGAGGACGCTTGTGGACTGGGATTTTTTTTTTTTTTTTTAATTTTTATTCAAAAAAATAAGTTTTTCCAACGTTTTAAAATTCAGTCGGTTGCGCTTTTTGGACACAACTTCTCCAGCTGTTGAAAATACGCGCTCACATGGCACAGATGAGGCTGGAGTGCAGAGAAATTGTAACGCCAGCTGAAAGAGGTTGGGATAGATGGTCTTTTGATTGTCCCAGTATCTCAGAGGATCCTGGGACCTGGCAATATTGCCCTCTGCCAGGTATCTCTGCACCTCCTGGATGGCATCAGCTGTGGCACTTTTGGTCTGCCTGCCCACTTCGATGTCCAGAGGTTGCCAAAGGTCATCTAAAAAAAACAACAAATTGGCATTTTAGTATATGATTTCCAAACAACAACAAATAATGCTGAATAACATGCCTGAAGTGGGTGCAGACAGCTGTTGTGAAGATGGTCCTGGCTGGGGCTCATTTGTGCGTCCGATTACAGACGCACATTCTGACCGCAGTCTACTGATGGCGTCATTGCACTTGGAGGAACTGCGGAACCCGAGTGATTTAAATCTGGGGTCTAGAAGTGTTGCTAGGGTCAACACACTTAATGACTCCAGATTGGAAGCAGTGTCTGTGACTCGACGTTTCAGGTGTTCTTGTAGGTGTATGGCCGCCTGTGTGTGCAAGGTTGAAGCATTACGCTCTAGCGTAAGATAGAGCATTTTCATCATCGGGATGACCTTTGACCCTGACACTCGCCTCTCTTCAGACAACTCCACTGTAGCTTGATGGAAAGGAGCAAGCACAAGAAGTGTTTCTCCTATGATGGTATACTCATCAGCTGTAAGTGGAGTCAAATCTGTTTTTAGAGAGGCCAGAGATTCCCACACTGGTTCCCTCTCATCATGTAGCCTTGACAACATTTCATATGTGCTGTTCCAGTGTGTTGGCATCTCACTGATTAGTTTCAGGGTTGGTCGTCCCATCTGTTGCTGCACTTGAGCGAGCTTCTCCTTGGCTGTAGTGCTTGATCTGAAGTATGTGACAATATGCCTAGCTTTTTGTCTGATGGATGTAAGTGTGGGGATCTGATCACATGATTTACTAACTAATAAATTTAGACTATGCGCAATGCAAATTGAGTGCCGAATCTGAAGCTGTCGAGTGGATGCAATCATGTTTGGTGCTGCGTCGGTCACAAGACACTTTACTTTATTGGTTATGGCCCAGTCCTCCATCATGCCCCTTTTGACTTGGGCCAAATTGTCAGCAGTGTGACTTTGTGGAAAGTACTGCACACCAAACACAGACGTACACAACTGCAAATTCTCATTAATGTAGTGACAGGTAAGAGCTAGGGTGGCGCGGTGGGGGAGTGGTTAGCACTGCGGAAGCACACCAACTCACCCTTGGCCGGGGGATCCTGGGTTCGATCCCAGCCCCCGACCAACAGTGATCTGTGTGGAGTTTGCATGTTCTCCCCATGTCTGTGTGGGTTCACTCCGGGATTTCTCCGGTTTTCTCCCACATGCCAAAAGCATGCAAGTTAGGTTAATTGGCATCAAAACTGGGGATTCTAAATTGTCCTTAGGTATGACTGTGAGAGTGAATGGTTGTCTGTCTCTCTGTGTTGGCCCTGCGATGGACTGGCGATCTGTCCAGGGTGTACCCTGCCTCTCGCCCAAAGATGCTGGGATAGGCTCCAGCGCCCCCCGCGACCCGAACAGGATTAAGCGGAAGAAGATGAATGAATGAAGGTAAGAGCCAAGTAAGCCTCCATGTTCACAGATGTCCACATGTCAGCTGTTATACTCACTGCCACAGCTTGCTGTACTTCCTTTTTCACTCGTTCCCGTTCCTCCTCGTACTTTTTTGCCAGCATTTGTTTAATGGTCTGAAAATTACACCAAGTCAAACCAAAAGCAAATCCATATATTTAAATTAAACATTAAATAAATTGGATATATCAACTACTACTTTAGATAATTTCCACACAAACCTTTCTGGTTGGCAAAACATATGAGGGCTGAAGGGCCTGAATCAGTTCCCTGAACCCTTCACTCTCCACAATGCTGAGCGGCTGGCAGTCCTTCAGGATGAAATTCAGCACAGCTTCATCCAGCATCTGCTTCCTGGAAGCTTGATGGTTAAAAATGAAGTAAAGAATAAATTAATAGCAATTAATTATCAATAAAGCAACTGTGAGTAAATTGTAGAATGGCTGTATACCTGAGTCTATCCTGGGTGTATCTGGGACTTCATTGTCATGCCTGGCCCTATAATGCCTCAGCATTGAGGAGGTGCTTTTGTTTAAATATGACTGCTCTGTCGAACAAATGTGACATTTAACCTGCAGAAAATAATATGAAGAGTAAACTAAGAGTCACTTTGAAATAAATTTGAATTCAGATAGATCAAGTGGAAACTCTGAGAGGAACAGGATGAAACAACAAGGAAATTAAAATAAATAAAATACCTTATTTTCCGATATGAGATCAAAATGGTCCCACACGGCGGAAACCTTTCTTTTTGCTTGAGGCTGCTCGTGCTCCATAATTCTTGATAAATTTGCACATGAACCGTCCGCAACACATCAGAGAGTCTTTGGGCAAATGCATCCCGTTGACAGATGCGCTTCCTTATAAACGCAGTTTGGCGCGTCAGTGTCAGTTCGAAACAGCTCCTGTATCGGTCACGTAACTTTCTTAAAGCGATACGCACACCGACACGGGGTTTTGCTCTATGAGCTCGATGCATGCGCTGACACATCGGTGTTGCCGGACCCATCACTAGTAAAGGCTATAAGACCATCTCCAAGCATCTTGATGTTCCTGTGACTACAGTTGCACATATTATTCAGAAATTTAAGATTCACGGGACTGTAGCCAACCTCCCTGGATGTGGCTGCAGGAGGAGACGGATAATACGAATGGTAACAAAAGAGCCCAGAACAACCTTTAAACACATTCATGGTGAACTCCAAGGTCAAGATACATCAGTGTCAGATCACACCATCCATTGTTGTTTGAGCCAAAGTGGACTTCATGGGAGACGACCAAGGAGGACACCACTGTTGAAAACAAATCATAAAAAAGCCAGACTGGAATTTGCCAAACTGCATGTTGACAAGCCACAAAGCTTATTGACAAGCCACAATGTTTTTCTTTCATTAACAGAGGGGTACCAACAATTTTGTCCACGCTGTAAATATACTGTATATATACACTACCGTTCAAAAGTTTGGGGTCACTTAGAAATTTCCTTATTTTTGAAAGAAAAGCACTGTTTTTTTCAATGAAGATAACTTTAAACTAATCAGAAATACACTCTATACATTGCTAATGTGGTAAATGACTATTCTAGCTACAAATGTCTGTTTTTTGGTGCAATATCTACATAGGTGTATAGAGGCCCATTTCCAGCAACTATCACTCGTGTTCTAATGGTACAATGTGTTTGTTCATTGCGTCAGAATTCTCCAGATTACCTCAACAAATTAACAGCTAGAATGCCAAAGGTCTGCAATGCTGTAATTGCTGCAAATGGAGGATTCTTTGACGAAAGCAAAGTTTGAAGGAAAAAATTATTATTTCAAATACAAATCATTATTTCTAACCTTGTCAATATCTTGACTATATTTTCTATTCATTTTACAACTCATGGTGGTAAATAAGTGTGACTTTTCATGGAAAACACAAAATAATTGTCTGGGTGACCCCAAACTTTTGAACGGTAGTGTATATATATATATACCCACAATAGTCACAGAAGTAACTTGAATCTGACAAAAGTGATAATAAATAAAAATTCGATGAAAATTAACCAATGAAAATCAGACAATGCTTTTGAATTGTGGTTCAACAGAATTATTTTAAAAAACAAACTCATGAAACAGACCTGGACAAAAATGATGGTACCCTTAACTTAATATTTTGTTGCACAACCGTTTGAGGCAATCACTGCAACCAAACGATTTCTGTAACTGTCAATGAGACTTCTGCACCTCTCACCAGGTATTTTGGCCCACTCCTCGTAAGCAAACTGCTCCAGTTGACTCAGGTTTGAAGGGTGCCTTCTCCAGATGGCATGTTTCAGTTCCTTCCACAGATGTTCAATAGGATTTAGATCAGGGCTCATAGAAGGCCACTTTAGAATAGTCCAATGTTTCACTCTTAGCCATTCTTGGGTGTTTTTAGCTGTGTGTTTTGGGTCATTATCCTGTTGCAAGACCCATGACCTGCGACTGAGACCAAGCTGTCTGACACTGGGCAGCACTCTAGAATACCTTGATAGTCTTGAGATTTCATTGTACCCTGCACAGATTCAAGACAACCTGTGCCAGATGCAGCAAAGCAGCCCCAGAACATAACAGAACCTCCTCCATGTTTCACAGTAGGGACAGTGTTCTTTTCTTGGTATGCTTCATTTTTACGTCTGTCAACATAGCGCTGATATGCCTTGCCAAAAAGTTCCAGTTTTGTCTCGTCTGTCCATAGGACATTCTCCCAGAAGCTTTGTGGCTTGTCAACATGCAGTTTGGCAAATTCCAGTATGGCTTTTTTATGATTTGTTTTCAGCAGCTGTGTCCTCCTTGTCATCTCCCATGAAGTCCACTTTGGCTCAAACAATGACTGATGGTGCGATCTGACACTGATGTACCTTGACCTTGGAGCTCACCATGAAAGTGTTTAGAGGTTGTTCTGGGCTCTTTTGTTACCATTCACATTATCCGTCTCCTCCTGCGGCCATGTCCAGGGAGGTTGGCTACAGTCCCGTGGATCTTAAATTTCTGAATAATATGTGCAACTGTAGTCACAGGAACATCAAGCTGCTTGGAGATGGTCTTATAGCCTTTACCTTCAACATGCTTGTCTATAATTTTCTTTCTAATCTCCTGAGACAACTCTCTCCTTTGCTTCCTCTTGTCCATGTTTAGTGTGGTACACACCATGTCAACAAACAGCACAGTGACTACTTGTCACCCTTTAAATAGGCCAACTGAGTGATTACAAGTTTGTAGACACCTGTGATGTTAATTAGAGGACACATCTTGGTTGAACATGTCCCTATGGTCACATTATTTTCAATCTTTTCTAGGGATACCATCATTTTTGTCCAGGCCTGTTTCATGAGTTTGTTTTTTAAAATAATTCTGTTGAACTACAATTCAAAAGCATTGTCTGATTTTCACTGGTTAATTTTCATAGAATTTTTATTTATTACCACTTTTGTCAGATTCAAGTTATTTCTGTGACCATTGTGGGTTTTTCTTTCATTAACAGAGGGGTGCTAACAATTTTGTCCACGTCTGTATGTCAAGCAAATTTGTTTAGTCAATCGACTCACTTCTGAACTGATTTATAAAAACAAACATGTTTAGTTCGACTTTTAGCCTTTTGGCTCATCACTCCCTGTGATTAAGATTCATCTAGTTTCAGGAAACGCTGCTAAAATATACTGTTTATATGTTCTCACCAGCCACTTCATAATAACTCCCATTCAAATGCTTGTAATCAGCTAATCACATGGCAGCAACTCAATGAATTTAGGCATGCAGACATGGTAAATATAAGATGCTAAGGCTCAACTTGAGCTTCAGAATGGGTAAGGAAGGTGATTTAGGTGGATTTGAATGTGGCATGTGTGGTGTAGTAAGATGGCGCCCATACTATCTTGGGTGTAGTGGGAGGTGATGGCCCGCCTTTCTGGTTCCGCCGTCACCAGGAGTATAAAGGGCTAGGCGGGAAAGACACTGTCTCTTCGACTGTCGACCATCTACTTGTACGGAGTGCTTGGTATTGTGTGTGGTTCTGTTTAATAAGTGATGTTCAACTGTATCCATGTCTCCTCCTGCGTACCAAGATTAGGACATAACAGCATGATTGTTGGTGTCAGAGGGGTGGTCTATGTACTTCAGACACTGCTGATCTACTGGGTCGTCACACACAACCATCTCTAGAGTTTACAGAGAATGGTCTGAAAAAAAGAAAACAACCAATGAGCAGCAGTTCTCTGGGCTGATGACCAGAGGTCAGGGAGGAGAATGGCCAGACTGGCTCAAGCTGACAGAAAGGCAACAGTAATTCAGACAACCACTCATTTAACTGAAATATACAGAAGACCATATCTGAAGGCACAACACATCGACCCTTAAAGCAGAGTGGCTACAGTTGCAGAAGACCTCAACTGGTGTCAATCCTGTCAGCTAAAAATAGGAAGCGTAGGCTAAAATACGACACTCCCACACACCTTCCTGTTTTGTCACACAGACTCGTGAGGCATTGAGTGACTCATATGGGTCAAAAATTTGAAATGAGATCATTTTATGAAAAACAACTTTTAATTCTTTTTCACGACATCAGAAACAGGACAACTGTTAAAAGCTTGTTTCAGTAAAGTAACATGAGCAACTGAGTATTAAACTTTAAAAATACAATCTTAGAAATTGTACACAAATATGTTCTCTCTGTGTCGCAACAATCTGGCTGAAGCGTTAAAAGACATCTCTGAATGACAATACACAAATGTGTATGTTGACCCACTATATGCAGTACTTTCATTATTATTCACAATGATCTAGTTTTTATGATTCTTCAATAACAACAAAAAAGCCACCATCACAACTATTTCATTACATGGCATTTCAGAAAATCACCTCAGTAGGGACTGAATTAAAGGGCAAGTGCTCTAATTTCACAAATTATAAACATTTTATGATCCCATGGAGTACTACAATGTGACGTCTGAAAGAACTGAGCTTACACTAGCAGCTTAAAGTTGACCTTTTGTAGTACTGCTTTTTTTTTTTTTTACCAAATATTTTCTAATAAATTTTGTTGTAAAGGGATTCTGTCACTGCTCATGACGATGGCATAAATATAGAATCCCTCAAAGAAAAAATATGGTTTTACTCTGCTCCTACTCCATACGCTTAGTTTTTTGCTATTAACCTCACACAAATGTCAAGAACTTGGTGTAATGGGTTGCTTTAAAAGGGTACATTAATTTGACACATTTAATGGAAATGCAAGTCGTGAAGTGAACTGACACTAACGGGGGGAGCTGGTGTAGTTTCTCACTTTGTACACCTGGTAATTCTGCTACAGTATGTACAACCATGCACACAGCAGTGAAAAGTAACAAAATTCATTTCATTAAAGGGGTCATGGACTCAACAGTGGTGTGTTTGTAGGTTGTAACCTTCTGAAATGCATCTACTCCATCTACATCTACTCACTCTCGTGGGATTATTGAAAAAGTATAAAAACCCTGATTTCTCTTAAAAAAAATGCAGCCTTGATCTTGTTTTCTCTCAGAGGCGGTCTTGACTCTTCAAAAAGTTTTCCTCTTTGTCAAGAAATGGTAAACCCTGCCCAGTGCCATAAATGATACCTGCCAACTGCTTTATTTTTGGCTAGCATAGCTGTCTGTAATGTAGATGGATGGAGAAGCTATTAGCTTTTAAGCTAACAGCGGTACTAGGAAGCTTATACCAAGCACAGTTTATATTGCTATTTTCTTCAGATTTCAGTTACCCTAACAGAAACCTTTGTTTCCACCTGGTTCACTAATCCACAGTCAACAATATAGCTCATGTCATTCTGGCTTATTTTTTTCATATTTTCATAGTAGTTTTGTGTTGAACTGTTAGCACTAGCGTGTTAGGCTGTCCGAGTTGATCACTGTAACTGGGACACAGCTCGTCTCTTTGAGTAGGAGGTGATGGACAGGCTACCTGGATCCTGACAGTTTTGATTATTTTCTATAAACTTTATTCACCCCATTTGAATTTTTGTTCATCTAACGACACTTGACCTTATATTTTGTTCTTAGTCATTATTTTACCTTCGTTAAGGTTGATCTAAGGCAGCTAGCAGAAGCTAGCAGTTTAGCCACTCATTCACATGTTTCTGTGCTTACTGTACTCCAGGGACCGGTAATATCCAATCAACCACTGAAACCACACACCGCTGTCAACCAGTGATATATACTTCTTTCATTCTTTAAGACAAATTCATGTTAGTTGGCTCAGGCTAGATCTGTGCCAGCCAACTAATGTTGCGATATAAGGGGGGCAGAGTTGAATGCAGTCTTAGAGATTTAAAGAGACATTCACTGAAATCAGATGTTTTCAGAAAGGCTGAAAATAGGGTTCACAAGGATGCACCAATAATTAAATAGTTAAAGAAAACTTGACCAAAATATGTCACAAACACTTCATTAAGACCTATGCGAGCTGTTAAAACATGAAAAAGTGCAATGACCCCTTTAAGTAGCGTGCAATTCAAAGCTATTTACTAAAGTAGTTTCTGATGCAATATTAAAATATTATTGCAGAATTTTTTACTTTGCTATGATATTCCACATATTCAACCACAGTGCAAATTAGTGATATTATTGCAAAACACAAAACAGCTGTTAAATTTTGCTGTGTAATTATAGGTTAAGCTACTCAACACATACGAGTAATGACATGCACATTCCAAACTCAAAAGTGTAATGGGTAATTACGCAATTAAAACAAGTCATGTAAAGTCATTCTTCATAAGTACTTCCACATTTGGTACTTTTAGGTGGTGTACTTTATATGTCATGCAGTTAAAACTGTAATATTACTGTAACTGAAAACTCAACTACAATTTTCAAATTGCACCTTTGAGCTTTCTTATACTGTAGTACTGCTATTAGTAGTTAATCAAAATTATGTTGATGTCTTCTCCAATTGTGATATGTTGGATACTTGCTGTGCAAACACTGATTAATAAGAAGTTCTGGTGCTGAAATTTAATAGTATTTAACTACTCCAATATACTGTTGCTAAATTCTGTTTTGTCATATTGTTTTCAGTACCACAGTGAGTATCATGAAAACATTTTTACATTTTTGAAACTCTCAGATGAAGTGTCAAAAACAGAAATAATACTGTATGAGAAAACTGTCTGTCCACATCTTTGTAATATGTCATTCTCCTTTAAAAGTGTAAAACTCTACTTTTCTGTTAACATTTGAGTGGAATGAAACACAAACAGGAGGAAATTCCAGAAAAGTTTCGAAGAAATTCCCCATAGAGTTAAAATGAAATGTGAAAATGAAAGGGTGCCTTTCAAGTTTGTTGAACCTTGTTCTGTATATGAACGGCCAACTCAGTAACTGCAACAGTAAAATAAGTTTTGAAGGAATCACCATTTTTCTCAGTGAATATATTTCCAAAGGTGCTATTGACATGAAATTTTCACTAGATGTTGGTAACAACCCAACGAATCCATACATACAAAGAAACCCAAATAATTAAGTTCAGAAATTAAGTTTTGTGTAATAAAATGGACTGACCCTGGGAAAAATATTGAACATGCTTACTGAAAGTTATTTAATACTTCATATAAAAGCCTTTGTTAGTAATGACCGCTTCAAGATGTCTCCTGTATGGAGAATCAAGTCACATGCTTTGCTCAGGAGTGATTTTGGCCCATTCTTCTACACAGTCTTCAAATCTTGAAGTTTCTGTGGGTGTCTTCTGTGAACTTTGATCTTTAGTTCTTTCCATAGATTTTCAGTTGGATTCAAATCAGGTGACTGGCTGGGGCATTCTAGCAGCTTTATTTTCCTTCTCTGAAACCAATTGAGAGTTTCCTTGGCTGTGTGTTTGGGATCACTGTCTTGCTGAAATGTCCACCCTCATTTCATCTTCATCATCCTGGTAGCAACAGATTTTAATCAAAAATGTCTCAGTACATTTTTACATTCATCCTTCCTTCAATTATATGAAGTTTGCTAGTATTGTATGCTGAAAAACAGCCCCACACCATGATGTTCTCACCTCCAAACTTCACTGTTAGTATGGTGTTTTTGAGGTGATGTGCAGTGCCATTTCTTGTCCAAACATGGTGTGTATTATGGCATCCAAAGAGTTCAATTTTTGGTCTCATCTGACCAGACTATGTTCCCCCAGTATTTATTGTTGACATTTGGTGAAAATTTAATTACAATAGCCCCATCCATCCATCTTCTTCCGCTTTGTCCTTTTCGGGTCGCAGGGGGCTGGAGCCTATCCCAGCATCTTTGGGTGAGAGGCAGGGTACACCCTGGACAGATCGCCAGTCCATCGCAGGGCCAACACAGAGAGACAGACAACCATTCACTCTCATATTCATACCTAAGGACAATATAGAATCCCCAGTTTGAGGCCAATTAACCTATGCATGTTTTTGGTATGTGGGAGGAAACCGGAGAAATCCCGGAGTAAACCCACGCAGACACGGGGAGAACATGCAAACTCCACACAGATCACTGTTGGTCGGGGGCTGGGATCGAACCCAGGATCCCCTGGCCAAGGGTGAGTTGCTGCGCTGCCGCAGTGCTAACCACTCCGCCACCATGCTGCCCCTTACAATAGCCCCATCAGAATTTTTAAAAAAACGAACTTTACAGTTCAGCATGTGCTAAATCTATCTCGGAGCCTTTAACTCACTCCTCCTCAGAACTGATCTCACTTCTCTTTTCCTTGAACACGTCATCATTTTTCCTCAGTAAATTTAATTCTGATACAGTAGCCCCATCAGAATTATCAGAATTAAATTTACTGAGGAAAAATGATGACGTGTTCAACACTTATTTTACCCACTGTACACATCAAGACATTTCAAGGAAAAGAGAAGTGAGATCAGTTCTGAGGAGGAGTGAGTTAAAGGCTCCGAGATAGATTTAGCACATGCTGAACTGTAAAGTTTTGTTTTTTTTTCCACATGCTAAGAAGAGTTTAATATTTTCCATAGCCACTAAAATTCCTTACAGTGTTAATCTTGGGAAAAAAGTAACTTGAATGTCAAATTTCACTTCGAATCATGTTTTAAGACAGCCAGTTTCAACCAAAATAATAAAAACTTTCTTTATACAAATATTTCCTTTCAAATTTGTGTAGCAATATAACTAAAGAGGAGTGCTTCCACTGCAGCAGCATTTGGCACTGCACTGACGGTCAGGGTTTATAGAGTCAAGTTCACCAAGAACAAAAAAAAGGGAACAAAGTCAGCAACCTGTCATGTGTATAGCGTTACCATTTTTTTTTCTCAGTAGTTCTGTTTTGCTCCAACTTTGCAAATTTGAGTGACACACTGAAAAACAGTCTAGACAAACAGCTTAGTAATACCAAAATGGATATACAGTAAGTATAAAACATCCTGAAATATTAGTATTTTTGAGTCACCACCCTCTCTCTTTTGTCCGTCTGTCCTTCTACACAGACGTCTCTGACTGCAGCTTCATGACAAATTTGTGGCTCTTGGGGTCAATGAACTCCTCGGCCAGGCGAAAAAAGGGAAGTGGCGTTACTGTGACGACCAATGAGAAGTCTAGCCGCCTCAGAGAGAAGACTTGTCCCTGACGTAGAGCAGCTGTGACAGGCTCCTCGCTCACGAGTGTCCACTCACGCCCTCTGCTGTTGTCCAGGTACTGGAGGGTGGGACCTGGGATGAGGTAGCGCTCTAGGAAGGCCTTTAAAGTCAGAAAATCAGGAAATGTGTGAGTAAATCTGTTTATGAATAACGGCACTGCTTCATTGGTTCAAGTGAGATCAAGGCAACATGAAGGTATAATCTGAATGTGGAAAATGTGGCTCCACTTTTCAAAAACAACTAACAAAATAAACATTAATATAAAATTAAAGGATTGTTTGGCAAGGTCTGCAATTCTTCAAATGGCCACTTGAGACTTGCTTCAATATTGAGGCAAATGCTTTTGGTCCCAATGTTATAATTACAATTTAAAGGAATATGTTCATTGCCCCTTATTAAAAAAATGCACCCTATGCAGGATAAATACTAGTGTGTCTCATTATTTTCACATGGTTGTGTCAATTAAGATTTAATAAGAGTCACTAAACTATACCTATCAACCATATTTTCAACTTTGATCCATTTTGTGAACATTGCCTTTAGCTTATATAGTTATAATTTAGCTAAATGTATTAACCCCATGCACTCCGGGCAATTTTCCTAAAAATGCCAAAAAAAAACGTGCCCAAAGTAAATCAAAAGCTGTTATTCAACCCTTTGCAGCATCTTCATGGGGTTGGTCTCATTTAAAAGAAAACACTTTGAATTTTTTGGCAAAAAAAACATAATCTCTCTACGTGCTCCGGCCACTGAGTTACAGTCATCTAAACATACTGAACTTGAAGAAAATAAATTTGGACACAGTGTTTTTTTGGATACAAATGCTTACAAATAACACACAGCTGTCCGATCCGGCTGGAAAATGCAACAGAAATGTAGAACCAAGTGTTATCAAGCTGAGATCCAAATTTGGTAACAATACCACAAAAAAATGAATATTTTACACAGCTTTGTTCTCAGGTAGTTCCCAGGTGTTTTGGAACTGTGCCAAATTGTGCCAAATGGCACAGTTTGGAAAAACATCTGTAACTTTTGAATAATTCAATGTAGAATCTTCATTTTGGGCTCTAATGAAAGGTCACACTCAGGGCTGTGTCTGTGTGTGTGTGTGGGGGGGGTTGCCCCCCCCGCTAAAAAAGACGGAGTTCGGCCCTCGCTACATGATGGATTACACTCCTTGCATGTTTTCACAGCACCCCCCCCCCTCGCTACTGTGTGTGTGTGGGGGGGGGTTGTCCCCCCCCCCCCCCCCGCTGCAGAAGACGGCCATCGCTACATGAAGGAATAGACTCATATGCTTCCCCCCGCGGACCGGGGGCGTTCGGACCGTGAACGCCCCCCCCCCGCTCCTCTTCTGCAGCGGGGGGGGGGGGGGGGGCGTTCACGGTCCAAACACGGCAAATGAACCGTTTATCGCGGCGCACGCACTTCGTACTTCGTGCACAGTACAGTTGTAATTTACCGATCGGTCAAAAGTCATTTTTGGATTACAGTTTTCAGGGATAAATAATAATTTAGCTTATAACACCTTACCTCTTCACAGCAGCAGAGTCGTGGCGAACTTCTCTTCCCCATTGTAAGACGAACGCGACGCTGCTCGGCTCGTGGATCCCGATCAAAACATAATTCCATTATTGCGGTTTTGGTGAATGATTTACGACCTTTGTCGTCGGCCTCCGTCGGTCTATGATGACGGAAGAGAATCCTAAACGTCTATTCTGCTGGAATGAGTGCAGGTCCCACTTGTGGGTGGTCTCCATGCTGCGGGGTCTGTAGTAGATTCGTCCAGCGTCCTTTGTTTTCATCTGCTGCAGCAGTAAATCTCTCTTCACCCAGCCTGAATTTCTGTGCTTCAATTGGCTCCTGCGTTCACAGTAGGCGGGTCCTCCTTCCTAGGTTTTCATTCATTGGCTCTTCAAGGTTTCAGAAACCCAATTCAAGGCTCTTATTAGTCGAATGAGAGGTCAATCAGATGAACTAATCTGTTCGCGGCTGTCTCTGCAGTTTTTTTTTTAGTGGCGCTTGGACACCACTACATCACCATCATCACCTACATCACCACAATCTGGTCTATGCGTCAGAGTGCGCACGAGTGCGCCCTCATGCGTCTTAGGACGCAGAGACTTGCCCGCCCGCGGAACAACGGAGCACAAGTGGTTAAACCATTAAGTCTTTGAGCCGCATGTTGAGTGAAATGTATTTTACCAATATGTTAATTCCAAATGTATCGCTATATGAGACAAAATGCAAAAAAAAAAAAAAAAGGCTTTAAAACAGAGGTATATACTTTAGCGTCACTCCCTCATCACTCCATGCATCATAATCATGGGAAGTGATGACATGGGGCCAAAATGCTAAAATGTAAATATATTAATCAAAATGAAAAAATGTCAGCGAGCAAGCTCACACACCCCAGACGTCCCCATATCAGAGTTCTCGCTGAATAATGTAATGAATGCCCTCATCTGATGTGAAAATAAACCTGGGATGTAGCCAAAGAAATTAGTGTCTTTTTTAGCAGAAAAAAGTTCCTTTGACTTGTTGGTTAACCTGGCAGGTTAAACCGTCATTAGATTTCTCTCAAAATCAAACTTGTTCAAGGTATTGATGACTTGAAGCTTTTGTATAAATTTGAAGTCAATCCAAACAGAAATGTAGACGCTATACTGGTGATGACAGAAAATGTCAAACAGACAAATGGCTGGACAGGTCAAAAGCATTATACACTCCGCAACTTTGTTGTGGGGGGTATAATAATAAATTATTCCAAATATAATTGTCTGAACTTCCATTCATTTATCTTGCATAGTTACAAGGTTGTAACAGTTATATTCCAGTGGAATGAAAACAAAAATCTTGAACTTAAAACCACATTTCAGTAATTCATATCTATCAATAAGGAGACAGGCGGTGAAGCCCAACTGGTGCCATCCAAACAGGGGTTCAAGCTTACAACCTCCTGCACCAAAGTCCAGCATCCTACTGGTGTCAAATGCTTTAATCAACTCCATTCCCCAGCAGATTTTGACACTGTCTCTATGTCAGGGGATTTCAGCCTTCCATCTCACCACCAGTGAGTCCCACCAGTAGCACCTCTTTGTGGTGGGGACTAACACCAATCCTGGGACCAGCACCCTGGTGGCACCTGGAGAGTGGGACTAATACACCACCAATAAATCCTGCCAACCAATAGCAGTTGTGTCCAAGGGGACAGGCGGTGACACCCGACTGGTGGCATCCAAACAGAGGTTTGAACTCACAACTTCCTGCCCAGGGGTCCGGAACCCTAGTTGTGTCACCAAGAGGGTCGACCCACTTGGCAAGCCAATCGGGAACGCTTTTACTGACTCCATTACAAAGAGATGTTAGCAAAGCATACCAAAGCTTGTCTGGATCAGCCCTGAACCATGAGCGGGACTTCAGAATCAAATTAGGTGCTGTATTTTTATATGTAACATATCTGGTGTTTAGATACAAATTGCAACAGTGTTTCTATGATAATATGGAGCAGGGGTCACCAACTGATGGACTCTGGTCCGGATCCGGACCTCGAGAGTCCTCCATTCGGACTCTGAAGCTTTTTAATATAACTGAATGAAACAGCAGAACTGAAGTGTTGTATTGGCAGCCGCCGGCTGGACATTTTATGGCGTGGCACCTAGGACGTTCTCCGTGGGATACAGCGGGCGGACAGCCACGCTTCCTTCCCGGTGTAACCCGCAGAATGAAACGCTGCTGTGAAATTGTGTCCACCGCCACTCTGGCTGCCTCCCATGGTACGGGTCCACCCGGGGGTTTGTTGACGGAAGGTCCCCGCGGCTCCTCCACACCTTCCTGGGACAGCACGACGTTGCTTATGGAGGTAATTTCCGCGACCCTCTGATATCATGTCAAAAGAATAATTTGCTCTGTGTTACTGAACATGAAAAGTTCCACACACATCCACCTCCTCTCTCCCTGTGACAGAGCGTTACCCAGACAGAGCCAAACCAGGTTAAAAAGATAAAAACATTGTTGACATTTAAAAAAAAATCCTCCAAAGGAATTCTGCACTCACAGCAGTGCAGCGGCTTCTCGAGCTCCTGTTCACCAGCTGTGAGACTGTTGAACACTGGAACAGTACTGTAGGTTTCTATGCATATTATTATGAATCTGCACGTTACTGTTCATTGCCTACTCAATAACTCAACTGCATATCCAATAACTTCTGGAAATGTGTTTTTATACTTTTTAAACTTAATATATTTTAATATATTTTTATTACTGTCCTTATTACCTCTGCCAAGGAGGTTATGTTTTTGCCGGCGTTTGTCTGTTTGTTTGTTTGTTAGCAACATAACTCAAAAAGTTACGGATGGATTTTGATGATATTTTCAGGAAAGATGTATCATGGCACGGGGAACAGATGATTAGAGTTTGGTGGTGATCTGAGAGTGCACACCTCCACCAAGGGCTTTGTTTGCATTTGTGCAGCAGGATTACACAAAAACTACTGGATGGATTTAGATGAAATTTTCACCAGAGTAGGTTCTTGGGCTAGAGGGGAAGCCATTACATTTTCCAAGATGATCTGAGAATGCATCCCTCCACCAAGGCTCTTATATCTTCACAGGCTGTTAGCAACAATACTCCAAAACTACTGGATAAATTTGGATGAAATTTTCACCAGAAGTGGTTCTTGGCCTACACAAGAACCCATTACATTTTGGGGGTGCTCCATGACTGCATACCTCCGCCAAGGCTCAATCTTCTTGCAGTGGTTTAGTAGGATTATGTAAAAACTACTGGATGGATTTTGCTCAAATTTTAACCAGAGATGGTCCTTGGCCTGCAGACGAACCCATTACATTTTGGAGCTGATCTGTGAGCGCATACCTCTACCAAGGCCCAATCTTGCAATGTATGGTGGGATGGAGGTGGGGAGATACAAACAGATGGATGGACAAAGGGAGGGAAGGAAGGAGCCTTGGCGGAGGTATGAACTCTGAGTGCTTTTCTAGTTTTATGTTTGTGACAATATCAGGGCCTTAGAAACTAATTCCTTCTTTTCTCATAGTTAAGAATGACAATAAAAAATCCTTGAATCCTAGTGTGGAATTAATTATTGTTCTCTGTCCCTTTTTTAGGCTTACAGTTTGAAACTTTTTTTTAATATTGAAAATATAGTATAGAGGCGGAATTTTGTGAGATTTTGTTTTTTTTAAATATTAATCTTTTTAAATGTAATTTAGTTTGTGTTCTCCTGTAAAACTTTCCATCTTTAGGATTTAAGTTGTAGATTTTAGAATGTTAGAGTTATTTATTTAGAGTCAAAAACACATCTAGCGTTTCCTTCTATTATTATGATTAAATTATTACATTTTATTTGAAATTGAACAAAGAATTTATTTGATTTTTTTTTTTGTTTGTTTAAAAAATTCAGAACTAAAAGCAGCTAAAACATCTGCTGAATAAAATAATGTGTAAAAGCAAATGATATTGGCCTGCTGGAGACAGCTGTGGTCTTCTTAAAGAATATCCATGAAAAGCTGATTAAAAGCACATTTTCAGACAAATTTGTCCAGGTGACTTGTCACATTTCTCTTCCATTTCTGTTATTAAAAGATGTTTGATGTAAATTCATGGGTCATTACAAACACTTGGCTTTACAGGGGTCACTGACTGAAAAATGGTGTGTTCGTAGCTTTTAACTGTCTGAAGTGAGTCTACTGGTCACCTAATCATAAGTAAATGATGCTGCGAGAGCTTCTCTATGCCGACGACTGCGCACTCATCGCTCACACTCTTGAAGATGCACAGTTCATCACTGACCATTTTGCTAGAGCAATGAATCGTTATGGACTCACTATAAGTATCAAGAAGACAGAGGTTTTACATCAACCTCGTCCTGGTACACTCCCAACAAATCCTGTTACTACCATTGGTGGCGAACCCCTCAAGGCAGTTGACAAGTTCTGCTACCTGGGGGGCACCATCTCGCAGAACGCTAAGATTGAAGATGAAGTTACCCACCACATCAGCAAGGCTAGCCCATCCTATGGACGCCTACAGCATCGTCTATGGTCAAAGCATGGCATTCGTCTAAGCACCCAAGATAAAGGTCTATTGCACCATTGTTCTATCTACACTTCTCTATGGGTGTGAGTCGTGGACAACCTATCGCCCCCATGTGAAGAAACTTCAACAGTTTCACATGCGGTGTTTAAGGAAGCTGTGTGGAATCACGTGGCAAGACAAAGTTGCCAATACAGAAGTCCTCCGCCGGTGCAATATCACCAGCATCGAGTCATTCATCATACGTTCCCAGGTGCGCTGGACCGGCCACGTTGTTCGGATGACAGATCAGCGCATTCCTAAAATCCTGTTATTTGGCCAGTTGGACGAAGGGCGGAGGTCACGGGGTGGTCAGTGAAAGCGGTATAAAGACGTGCTCAAAGCCTCACTCAAGTCGTGTGGGATTGATCCTATGACATGGGAAATGCAGGCCAAGAACCGTACCCTTTGGCGAAAGATCTGCCATGAAGGTGTTGACCTCTTCGAGAGAGAGAACTGCCCTTTTGGATGCCCGCCATAAAGCACGTCATGGTGCCGCCCAGCAACAGAGACGTCTACAGCAGTCGGTGTCATCCACTCAGCCAATTATGTACATCTGTCCCGACTGCGATATGCCATGATGTGCTTCACGCATCGGCCTCATCAGTCATAGCCGTCACAAGCACCCCCTTACAATTTAATGCAGCCAGAAGGGGGGGAGATCCGTCGTTGGCGACGGCTCAATCCATCATCACTGGTCACCAAATTATTCAAAAATTTACAAAACAGTAGGTTCTCTTAAAAAAACAAAACAAAAAAAAAACAACACATAGCCGTTATCTTGTTTTTCTCTTCCAGAAATGTTTTTGACTTTTTTGTGGAACTTGTTAACGACACATTTAGAAAAAACCAACCCTCCGCCGTCCTTAAGACCAGCCCACTGCTCTATTATTGGCCCGCCTAGCTGTCTGTCATATATATGGACGTGAGCTGTTAGCCCCCAAGTTAACACTGATTATAGGAAGCTTGAACCAAGCGCGGCTTAGATTGTTATTTTCTTCAGATCTTAGTCACCCTAATAACTATCCCTGTTACCACCTGGTTCACCGGTCCATAATTTACCTCGTGTCACTCTGGCCTGAAGACGTAGGCACATGCACAAAGACACAGGGTAGCACGTCTTGATAAGTAGCACAGAATTGGTAACATGAGTAGAGCACCGGACTCTGATGTAAGAGTTTGAACCCTAGCTTAGACGTCCTTTGGGTCAAAATTTATTTTCCATTAAAAAACTATGTATTCAGAATAATGTGACATTATAAACTGAGTGCATTGCAAGGCAGAAGGCAATTTTACAGCATTTATCATTACATTCAGATGTAAGGGCTTCTGCTATAAAGATTTTTTTTCATGTAAATTTTTATCTTTTTTCATAAATTTGCAGCTTTTCGTGTAAATTTGAGCACCTTTTGTTTCTTTTAATTTTGCTATTCTCAGCTCCCTGCCAGCAGAGCCGCTGAGAGCTGCTTTGTGACGGGGCATCCCCCAACTGGTTGTGGGAGAGGAGCAGAGTACTGCAAAGTGAGACATTGCCCAAGCTGGAAGGAGCTGATGAGAAGCTACTCATCTAATGGCTAACTGGCGAAAAAAGGGAGGGTGGAGTTGAACAGCTGAAGTCTGTTTCTTAAAGTGACAAACTTTGAATCAGAGCGTTTTAAGAGTTAATCCCTCCCACAGCATGTGGGACACCATGTGGTGTATGGGGGCGGCGCCTATCTCCGTTTCACTGACCCTAGGCCACACAGCTACTGTAAGCAGTGAAAGCTACATTGGGGGGGGGGGGGGGGTCAGTCTTCTGGTAGCTCTGTGCGTTAACTTTACTTTCCCCATTCTATTATGCTGAGCACCAAGCTAGAAGGTGGAAAGTACCATTTTTATATGGTCTTTTGTATGACATGACCGGGATTTTGAACCCACGACCTCCTGGTTCTGGGGCGGATGCTCTACCAAGTAGGCCACCACTCCAGTCGAGCATTTGAAGAAAGCCAAGAAAAATAAAAAACAAATTTGGTTCAATAATTTAAAAAAATAAAGAAAATGAGAACAAAATACGTCACAAGTACTTCATTAAGACATGAGTGAGCTGTTAATATGTGGAAAAAGTGCAGTCACTGACCCCTTCTCAAGGACCAAGCTGTCACACAGTGAGAGGAAAAAAAATCCTGAAAAAAACAAACAAAAAATGCATCAAGAATCATTTCAGGATCCAATCGGAGACCCTGAATCATAATTGTATCATGAGGTGCCTAAAGATCCCCAGACCTAATTCGGACCTCAGCTGGGGAGGAAGACTGACTTATCAGACCTCTTGCATTTTTAGTTGGTGACCCCTGACATTGAGTATGTGTGGAAAAATACAGAGTTACTGTTGACTTTTCAATTTTTTAGGAACTGTTGAATATATTCTGAATATGTTTATTGTACATGGTATATGCATCCTTTGACTTTGACCTTTTAACCACTAAGGGAATGCATGCGATTGCTTGTAGCACCCTTGTACAAGTTTGGTGACCCTAGCTTTCTTTGTTGTTGAAATAATTTATATGACATTTTAATCTTGACCTTTGACCTTTTGTCCCCAAACCCATACTCAGAGGTCAGAGCCTTTGGGTGAACATGTGTACCAAGTTTAATGATCCTAGCTTTACCTGTTCTATAGCAATAGGGCACAGGGAACGCCAACCTTGACATTTGAACTTTTGCCCCAAAACTCCAGCAAAAATCCTCTGATCTGAGCCAAATTGCAATATGCGTATCATCAGTGTATATCAAACCCTGGTATCACATTTCAAAACAATCGAAACAACACTGTAGGAGAAGTTGATTTCACAATAGTGGGACAGATGGACGAACCGCCTCATGACATAATCCCACTTCGGTCTCGCCCAAAGGGGTTCGACCCCTTTGGTCTTTGACTGGTGGAGGGGAAAAACTGTAACCTGCACCTTAACATTTTCTCTGACACCTCCGACACTCAACACATAAGCTGGTCCCTAGGTCTACAAAATCAGACGAGCAAAAAAGTTACCTTGGTCACCTGGGTTTTAATGACACCCTGTGGTTACAAAGGAAAGTTAAAGAGTTGTTGACGCCTCAGCTGGTGTCGGATATACCTGGCTGCGGCATGTGGCATGGAAGAGAGGTCAGATGTCAGCGAAGGTGGGCATCAGTTGTTGGTTAGGTTTAGTGGCTGGGTTGGGGTGCAACCAACCATGCTTTTTTTTTTTTTTTATCCTACACTGTTCTATGTATTGTATGGACTGTCTTGCTGGTTTGGCCATCAAGGTGTCACTAAAACCTCAGGTAAAACTTTTGAAAACCTGATTTGACAAAAGTTTCCTACAGTACCTATTATATGAAATAACCACAGTTACCTTCGGGGTCATGTTGTGTGTAATGCAGAACTGCAGGTGGCTGATAATGCTCTCCATGCTGTGGTAAGACTGCTGCCTGGTGGCACGGAGGTACTTCTGCATGGCACGCGCCATCGGGGCAAAGATGGCCTGTGCTGCCTCCCTGGGGTCCATCACCTCCCGTGGGTGCTTGGGCGAGGATGCAATTGCATCTTCATCCTCGTAACGTTTGATGTGGGTGAAGGCTTCCTCTACTGCTACTACCAGTCTTGCAAGGACAGAGGACAACATGAGTGGAACCCACAAACGCATATTTTGTAATTCTTCATTACTTCTGTTTTGCATGGGTTTATTTTTCTTCACTACCTGGCTTTGCGTTTGCGAATTCTCCGTTCCACCTCTGCTTCCTCATAGTAGTAGTCATTGTGTGAGGTGTCTCTTCGCCGAGCTGCAGCTGCAATCATGGCTCTCGACTGCCCCGTGGAGTTATTGGTGCTGTTTTCTGTAAGGAGGAAAAAAAAGATGTCTGCCATGTCTTAGAGAAAGGCAGAGCAGCTCAGACTGCTCTAGCATACCAAATATATCAGTTATTTCACTTTGACAATTGAAAGCAACCCAGGATTGTGTGTCCAACATGATCATTGGCAGTATGGGGGCCGCCCAGGGAAACGGTTTTGGCTCCCTTCCTGTTCACCCTTTATACTGCGGACTTCTCACACAACACAACACACTGCCATCTACAGAAGTTCTCTGACAACTCTGTGATTGTCGGCCTCATCTCCAATGGAGATGAAGCTGAGTACAGAAGACTTATCCAGGACTTCATGGACTGGTGCCATCGGAACTGCCACCAGATCAATGCGAAAAAAACTAAGGAACTGGTGGTGGACTGCCGCAGGCAAGCACAACACCTCACAGCACCAGTAAACATCCAGGGAACAGACATTGAGATGGTCACATCCTACAAGTACCTGGGTGTTCATTTGAACAATAAACTAGACTGGTCACACAATACCGACGCACTCTACAAGAAGGGACAGCGCAGGCTGTTCCTACTGAGGAGGCTCAGGTCTTTTGGCGCAGTAGTTAGCACTGTGGCAGCACAGTTTTACCCTCGGCCGGGGGATCGCGGGGACCATGAGATCGTGGGTTCGATCCCTGCACCCAGCCAACAGTGATCTGTGTGGAGTTTGCATGTTCTCCCCGTGTTTGTGTGGGTTTACTCTGGGATTTCTCCGGTTTCCTCCCACATGCCAAAAACATGCAGGTTAGGGAGTTAAGGGGCGCTTGCGCACGCAGTGACCGGCAGCTGGTGGTTTGTCACCAGACTGCAAAACAAATCTACCTACGGGTACAAAATCGTCGTCGGCCTCCGTCGGTCTATGATGACCATGGAAGAGAATCCTAAACGTCTACTCTGCTGGAACAGCACCGCCTGTGGCTGAACAGCACCGCCTGTGGCTGAACAGGCCGATGCACACCGGTGTTCTACCTTCCAGCGTTGGGCGTTGGTAGGATTCAAGCCTGGGCAGGAAGATATGGAGAACAAGATGTTACCCATGCAGCATGTCCCCCCTCTCCACGTCACTGATGAATCCAAAGGAACAGCAGGGCTGCTATAGTTTGGCACCAGCGCCGTCGCAGGAGCTGCCAGAACGATGTTGAGCACAACAGAGAACTGCCTTAGGGGCTCCGACTCCGGATTTTTCCTCAGGGTTGACTCCCGAAGCCTTTCCCGTGACCGGGTGTGCCACAAGGCAGCGGAGGTTTGAAATCAGGGTTTACCTTCCCCTAGATGGGCTACCTTCCCAGGTTGACGAGCCACCATCTACCCGAAGCATCTGGTTTTAAGGCGCCAGAGATCCACCCTCGCCCCTTCTCCTATTAGTAAAAGCAGTTCCGCCGGGCTTAGAGACTAAACCACACGGGCAGGCTAGGAGTTGGACTTAGTTGTCAGAGGCTTTTCGAGACGCACGTCGTAAGGAGCATTTTATGAGCACTGGGAGCTTAACCTCAGTGCCGCTCCTGGCTATGACAACCTTGGAAAAGTGTTCCTTTAATCTGAGTAAGCTGGACTAGCCTGCCACAATTTCAATATCCAGCTTATTTTTTCCCATTAAAATCTGATGTGTTTTCAAAGTGTTCCCTTTTTTTTTTTGAACAGTATATATTTACTGTATGTGTACATACAGTGGTGTAAAAAAGTATTTAGTCAGCCACCAATTGTGCAAGTTCTCCCACTTAAAAGATGAGAGAGGTCTCCAATTTTCATCATAGGTATACCTCAACTATGAGAGACAAAATAAGAAAAAAAAAAAATCCAGAAAATCACATTGAAGGATTTTTAATGAATTAATTGGTAAATTCCTCGGTAAAATAAGTATTTGGTCAATAACAAAAGTTCATCTCAATACTTTGTTATATACCCTTTGTTGGCAATGACAGAGGTCAGACGTTTTCTGTAAGTTTTCACAAGGTTTTCACACACTGTTGCTGGTATTTTGGCCCATTCCTCCATGCAGATCTCCTCTAGAGCAGTGATGTTTTCGGGGTGTCGCTGGGCAACACGGACTTTCAACTCCCTCCAAAGATTTTCTATGGGGTTGAGATCTGGAGACTGGCTGGGCCACTCCAGGACCTTGAAATGCTTCTTACGAAGCCACTCCTTCGTTGCCCGGGCGGTGTGTTTGGGATCATTGTCATGCTGAAAGACCCAGCCACGTTTCATCTTCAATGCCCTTGCTGATGGAAGGAGGTTTTCACTCAAAATCTCACGATACATGGCCCCATTCATTCTTTCCTTTACATGGATCAGTCGTCGTGGTCTCTTTGCAGAAAAACAGCCCCAAAGTATGATGTTTCCACTCCCATGCTTCACAGTAGGTATGGTGTTCTTTCTCCTCCAAACACGTCAAGTTGAGTTTTTACCAAAAAGTTCTATTTTGGTTTCATCTGACCATATGACATTCTCCCAATCCTCTTCTGGATCATCCAAATGCTCTCTAGCAAACTTCAGACGGGCCTGGACATGTACTGGCTTAAGCAGGGGGACATGTCTGTCACTGCAGGATTTTAGTCCCTGGCAACGTAGTGTGTTTCTGATGTAGCCTTTGTTACTTTGGTCCCAGCTCTCTGCAGGTCATTCACTAGGTCCCCCCATGTGGTTCTGGGATTTTTGCTCACCGTTCTCGTGATCATTTTGACCCCATGGGGTGAGATCTTGCGTGGAGCCCCAGATCGAGGGAGATTATCAGTGGTCTTGTATGTCTTCCATTTTCTAATAATTGCTCCCACAGTTGATTTTTTCACACCAAGCTGCTTACCTATTGCAGATTCAGTCTTCCCAGCCTGGTGCAGGTCTACAATTTTGTTTCTGGGGTCCTTTGACAGCTCTTTGGTCTTGGCCATAGTGGAGTTTGGAGTCTGACTGTTTGAGGTTGTGGACGGCTGTCTTTTATACTGATAACGAGTTCAAACAGGTGCCATTAATACAGGTAACGAGTGGAGGACAGAGGAGCCTCTTAAAGAAGAAGTTACAGGTCTGTGAGAGCCAGAAATCTTGCTTGTTTGTAGGTGACCAAATACTTATTTTACTGAGGAATTTACCAATTAATTCATTAAAAATCCTTCAATGTGATTTTCTGGATTTTTTTTTCTCATTTTGTCTCTCATAGTTGAGGTATACCTATGATGAAAATTGGAGACCTCTCTCATCTTTTAAGCGGGAGAACTTGCACAATTGGTGGCTGACTAAATACTTTTTTGCCCCACTGTATATACAGTATATTCACTGCTCTTATTTTATCTTCTAAATTACTGCTCTGAGTGTTGCTATCCCTGTGCTGTTGCAATCCTGGAATTTCCCCATTATCTTATCTTATGTAAGACTTTCACCTTAATGTTTTCAATATTATTTTGATGGTACATTAACATTTCTCCAGGTAAATGTCACTTCCCCAATAGCCTGAGGGGCCCACATTGCCTGCAACAGCAATGTTCTCAGCAGCGTGGTGGCGGAGTGGTTAGCACTGCAGCAGCACAGCAACTCACCCTTGGCCGGGGGATCCTGGGTTCGATCCCAGCCCCCGACCAACAGTGATCTGGGTGGAGTTTGCATGTTCTCCCCGTGTCTGTGTGGGTTTACTCTGGGATTTCGCCGGTTTCCTCCTACATGCCAAAAACATGCAAGTTAGGTTAATTGGCATCAAACTGGATATTCTAAATTGTCCTTAGGTATGACTGTGAGAGTGAATGGTTGTCTGTCTCTCTGTGTTGGCCCTGCGACGGACTGGCGATCTGTCCAAGGTGTACCCTGCTTCTCGCCCAAAGATGCTGGGATAGGCTCCAGCCCCCTCGCAACCCAAAAAGGATTAAGCGGAAGAAAATGGATGGATGGAGCTCTGTTCTCAGTAGGAACACTGAAAGGACTACAACTATGGAGGCTATGACCTCACCCCACCAGCCAATCACAGGATGCTTAGTTGCTGGTGGCAAAAGTTGTGCCCTGTGACTGGCTTTTCAGTGTTTTACAAGAAAGTTACATAGTGCTGCTTTAGTAAGCACATTTTTAGAGGGTAGTTTGTTTCTTCCAGCATGGGGGATGTACTGTATTTTCTGTATTTTTTTTTTCTGACTTTAACCAGTGTTAAGCAATAACTATGGAACTGAGGGAAATTCAGGGTACGTATATATGAAAAGGGGGTACCTTCGATTATGAGGTACATATATGCAGTAAATCTAGCTATTATTCAGGATGTGGTGTAGCTCCAGACATTGTGGAAAGCTTGGAAGGCACCTTTGTGTTGGCATAGATATGTACAGTACTAACTTTTAAGATGAACTGCTGTGGGCAAAATAATTTTACCTTCCTCCAGATTGTAGACTTTGAAGGCAGACATTTTCTTGGTGAGGATGGACTTGGGCAAGTTCAGCAGAGCTGGGTTGTACACTGGAAAGTCGCTGTAGTACTGGTCCAGAATCCATATTGCAGCCCGCTGGATACTGCATTATATCAGAGAGGAATACAGTGAAATTGCTTTCATTTCTGAAGCACAAAGCTGGTTAACGGCTCACCCTTGACACCCTTAACACCCAAAAATGCACAGGATGTGGTGAGCCACAAGTTCCAGCTAAACAGTTAGTTCCACTTTGAATGTCAGTAAATAGCATAGAAATATGATCATATAGTACATGTAGTAAATATATGGTCTTATGTTTTGTTGTTTCTGCTGTTGTCATATTGATCTTAAATAAGCAGCAAGAATGTTGTTTTATTCATTCACTTTCAGGTTATTTGCTTTAGGAGGCAAATGCACATTGGAGTCAAGGGCTGAAGATGATGGACTATTTTCAGTTAGGGCACGCCGACAAACTGTGACATCTTACACACAAAAGAAAAACAAAAGCACCTATAAAACCACTCGGCTTTCAAGTTGAAATGTTTACTTTTTTAAACCACAGAATATGTGAGGTTTGGTTGCTATCCGTAGGCATATGCCCAGTCATTTTATATCAGTTAAGAGGTTGTGTAAAGTTGTAATTGGGTTTGATCTGAATTAAATCACAATGGCTGACACTTAATTATTTTATAAAACTGGGAACTATTTCAAAGCAAAAGACTATTTGGAAGTTAATAATTGCATTGGTAAAATCATTGTTTCCCCCACAATAAGACTATAACAAGGGATGCCAGTTGGAACGTCTCTTTAGGAAAACTGGTTTAACTGCTTATCAAGAAATGTACCAAAATCATATCACTCATTACAAGGACTGCTGCAAACACGCCAAATCCACCTACTACACCAGTTTGATCAATTCATATGAAGGTGACACTAAGGCCCTATTCTCCATACTGAAAACCATCACTCAACCGCCTGACTCCCTTCTCCCGCACATGGTCTCCCCTGCGTTCTGTGATAATTTGATTTCATTTTTTACCTCCAAAATTCAGAATATCCATCAACAGCTCGTCCCAATGATCTCTCACAATTCTTTACCAACATTTCCTCCTGTGCCTCCTACCTTCTCCTTCTCTGCATTTACTCTTCCCTCCATCACTGCTATTTCTAAACTGATAAGCAAATCCAAATCATCTACCTGTCGTCTAGATCCCCTCCCAACCACTCTCGTCAAAGCATCTCTGTCCTCACTCGCACCTCTTATTACTCATATCATCCACTCCTCCCTCACTACTGGTCTAGTCCCCTCACCCCTAAAAACAGCTGCCATTACCCCTATACTCAAGAAACCTGGTCTGGATCCCAACAATCTAAACAACCTCCGTCCGATCTCCAACCTGCCATTTCTGTCTAAAATTTTGGAAAAATCAGTAGCAGCCCAAGTCCACTCCCACCTCTCCACTAATAACATTTATGAAGAGTTCCAGTCCGGTTTCGGTCCCCACCACAGCACAGAAACGGCCCTTCTTAAAATCACAAATGACCTGTTAATGTCAGCAGACTCTGGACTCCTCTATCCATCCTCATCCTCCTCGACCTGACTGCAGCCTTTGATACCATTTCTCACCCCATCCTCCTCCATAGATTGGCATCTCTCTGTTTTTCTGGTACTGTTTTGAACTAGTTCACATCCTACCTTTCTGACCGCTCCCAATTCATCCAGTTAAAATCATACACATCCCAGCCATCGTCCATCTCTTCTGGTGTCCCCCAAGGTTCAGTCCTTGGTCCAATTCTGTTCATCATTTATCTTCTCCCTATTGGTCATATTTTCCGTAAATTTAATATCCAATTCCATTGTTATGCTGATGACACCCAGCTGTATCTTTCCTCCAGACCTACCTCCAGCATCCCTCCCACCTCCCTCTGTGACTGTCTCCATGAACTCACTTCCTGGTTTTCCTCTAACTTTCTTAAACTTAACAGTGATAAAACAGAAGCCCTCTTAATCGGTTCAAAATCCACCTTTTCAAAGTCAAACAGTATCACCATCACCATTGACAACACTACTGTTTCCCCCTCCCCTCAAGTCAAAAACCTTGTGGTAATTTTGGACACCACCCTCTCCTACAAAGCCCACATCAATAATGTCACCCGGTCAGCATTTTTCCATCTACGTAACATCAACCGTCTCTGTCCCTCCCTCAGCCCTGCCAGCACCGCCATCCTGGTCCATTCTCTCGTTACCTCCCGCCTGGATTATTGTAACTCCCTCCTTTCTGGTCTCCCCCTCAAATCTCTTAAAAAACTTCAACTGGTTCAGAATGCTGCCGCCCGGATCATTACCAGAACTCCATCCACCCATCATATTAGATTAGATTCAACTTTATTGTCATTACACATGTATGAATACAAGGTAACGAAACACAGTTTAGCATCCAATCAGAAGTGCAAAGGACAGCAGTGCAGTATATACGGTAATTAACAGTATGGGCAATTTAAGCAAATATATGCAAATATATGCAGCAGTGCAGAAAGTTAAGAGTACTGTTATGTGCAAATAATGTACAATAAGTTAGATGGGCAGTTATGTACAGGTGAGGATGGTAAGAGATGATGGTAAGAGAGTCAGCGGGGAACTAAGTTCAATAACGTGACAGCTGTTGGAAAGAAACTGTTCCTAAACCTGCTGGTTCTAGTCCGAAGGCTTCTGAAACGCCTTCTGGAGGGGAGAAGCTGGAACAGTCCATGAGCAGGATGGTTGGAGTCCCTAAGAATGCTGCGTGCCCGGCGCAGACATCTTTTCCTGTAGACGTCCTCTATAACTGGAAGTGGAGTCCCTGTGATGCGTTGGGCGGTTTTCACCACCCGCTGCAGCGCCTTACGGTCAGCAACAGAGCAGCTCCTATACCAGACTGTGACACAGTTGGTCAGGGTACGCTCTATCACACAGCGGTAGAAGTTGCCCAGGATGTCAGGTGACAGATGGTTCTTCTTCAGTGTCCTCAAGAAGAAGAGGCGCTGATGGGCCTTCTTGATCAGGCTGGTGGTGTTAACTGACCAGGACAGGTCCTCCGAGATGTGGGTCCCCAGGAATTTGAAGCTGGGGACACGTTCAACAGCTATGCCATTGATATGGATGGGGTCATGTGTCTTTCCCCTCTCCTTCCTGTAGTCCACTATGAGCTCCTTGGTTTTGCTGGTGTTAAGGAGCAGGTTATTGTCAGCGCACCAAGTAGCCAAGTGCTCAACCTCTGCCCTGTAATCTGACTCATCGTTGTCTCTGATGAGTCCAATCACCGTGGTGTCATCTGCAAACTTTATGATGGAATTGGATCCATACATAGGCCTGCAGTCATGGGTGAAGAGGGAGTAGAGGAATGGGCTGAGCACACAGCCCTGTGGTACACCAGTGTTTAGTGTGATGACGGAAGAACGGTTGGGGCCTGACCTAACATGCTGGGGTCTGTTGGTCAGAAAATCCATGATCCAGTTGCAGGTGGAGGTACTGATTCCCAGGTCCCCAAGTTTAGTGATCAACTTGGAGGGGATAACTGTGTTGAATGCTGAGCTGAAGTCAACAAACAGCATTCTTGCGTAGGTGTTCTTGTCATCCAGGTGTGAGAGTACATAGTGCAGCGCTGTAGAAACCGCATCCTCTGTACTCCTGTTGCTCCGGTAGGCAAACTGGTGAGGGTCCAGTGTAGGGGGCAGGCATTTTTTGAGTTGTGCCAAGACCAGTCGCTCAAAGCACTTCATGACTATGGGCGTCAGTGCCACAGGGCGATAGTCATTTAGGCACGATGGTGTTGAATGTTTCGGCACTGGTACTATTGAAGTGGTCTAGAAGCATGCTGGTACCACGGCCTGGGCCAGGGACAGGTTGAAGATGTCTGTGAAGACCCCTGCCAGCTGCTCAGCGCATGCCCTCAGCACACGCCCAGGAATGCCGTCAGGGCCAGCAGCCTTACGTACGTTGACATGACTCAGTGCATTATGGACGTCGGTGTGGGTGAGTGTGAGGCGGTGGAGGTCGTCAGAGGGTGGGAAATTGATGTTCTTTTCGTTATTGTCCTTGTCAAAACGAGCATAGAAGTCATTTAGCTCATTGAGAAAGGGCACAGTCATGGCTACAGGTATGGAGTTGCTGGGCTTATAATCAGAGATAGCTTGAATGCCCTGTCACATGCGTCGGGGGTCAGAGTCCCCAAAATGTTCCTCCACCTTCAGCTTGTAGCTGTGCTTGGCCTTCTTGATGCCCCTCTTCAGATCTGCCCTGGATGAACTGTAGGCCTGTGCATCACCAGATCTAAAGGCATTGTTACGTGCCTTTAGCAGAAGCCGCATTTCTCTGTTCATCCACGGCTTCTGATTTGGGTACGTGGTGATCTGTCTTTCCGTGGTGACACTGTCAATAGTGGTGTTGATATGGTCCAGGACTGAGTGGGTGTAAGAGTCGATGTTTATGTGGGAGCCACAGGTAGCCTGAGAGGTGAACATACTCCAGTCTGTGTTCCTAAACTTCTCCTGGAGTACAGAGTCAACCCCCTCTGGCCACACTTTGATGGTCCTCACTGATGGCTTCACCCGGTTGATGAGCGGTACATACTTGGGAGTAAGGAACAAGGATAAGTGATCAGACTGACCTAGGTGGGGGAGGGGAGTTGCTGTGTAGGCTCCCACAATATTGGTGTAAACATGGTCCAATGTTTTGTCCCCTCTTGTGTGACAGGAGACATGCTGGTAGAATTTAGGAAGCACTGTCTTGAGGTTAGAGTGGTTAAAATCACCCGCCACAATAAATGCTGCCTCTGGGTGTGTATATCACCCCGGTTCTGCAGCACCTCCATTGGCTCCCCATCAAACACCGCATTGACTATAAAATCATCCTCCTCACCTACAAAGCCCTCCATGGCCTCGCCCCCCCCCATACCTGGCTGCACTCCTCTCCATCCATACACCATCCAGAACTCTCAGATCATCAACTACCATCAACCTCATTGTCCCTCCTGCACGCATGACCACCATGGGCCTCTGATCATTCAGCTGCACCGCCCCCCGCCTCTGGAACTCCCTCCCACTGGACCTCAGGAACATAAACTCACTTTCTACCTTCAAATCCCACCTCAAGACTTTTCTGTTCACTAAGGCCTATTCTTTGTGATCCTTGTACTTGTGATGTGCTTTTAAATGTGTTTTATTGATTGTTTTATTTTTGTACGGCGTCCTTGAGTACCTTGAAAGGTGCCTTAAATAAAATGTATTATTATTATTATTATTATTATAATAACTGGGACAGTAGTGATGTGTTTATATGTGTGCATAGTAAAAGAGGAACACCTATACTTTAAATGTGGACTACAGGAATTGCAGTTGCATGAGTAGGTTCATTTTGTCTTCTTTTAATTATGTGCCTTTGGTTCTTATTAAAGACAAAGCTAGAAAGGAGATGTTAGTGAACAGTCTTCTGATGTGAACTGACTTCTGATGAAGACTGCAGTGAACAGTCTAAACATGTGAAGAAAAGAAGGTAAAACATCTCCTTTCTATCTTTGTCTTTAATAAGAACAAAAGGCAAATAAAAAAAGGAACTGCAGTTGATTACTTGCAACATCAGATGGCAGTAATGAACCTTCATCCACTTGGCTGAAGCAAATTTGATAACTTTTTTTTACTGATGACCTATGATAGCTTCAAGTTTGTCTACTCCTAGTGAACCGGTAATTAACTGGTAGCATGAACTGTTCTGTCCTACTCTAGACATTAACGTAATTAAGTTATAATACAGCATTTTTGACTCTGAGCTGAAAACTTGCTTATACTCACCCTGCTGGCGTAACGTGGTATTTATCACTTTGTCATCCTGACAAACATCTATCTATAAATCCAGTATATCTCTGTGTGTGTGTCTAGCTGTGTGTCTGTTCCACACATATCTCTTTAACCATTTGTCAGACTGACTTAAGGTTTTATACGTGTTTTGCTGAGGTTACGAGGGTGTGCATCCCCGAGTATGGAGTCACTCAGTCAAAATATATAATTTTTATCAATAAAAGTTTAGCCACCGCTCTGTCACCGCTCTCTCTTCATGCCCTGGCTTCAAGAAGTGTGGGCGGAGTTTCGGATTGACTCCATGCTGATTGGATAATACACAGCATCATGGCCATGCTGAATGGATAATACATGGCACCACGACCATGCTGGTTGGATAATACGCAGCATCATGACCATGCTGACTGGATAATACACGGCACCACGACCATGCTGACTGGATAATTCACAGCACCACGACCATGCTGATTGGATAATATGCGGCATCACGACCTGTCAGTCATGACAGTGTTCCCTGAACAAAACAAAGAAGGGAAAAATGACAAATTTGACTAGAAAAAGAAAATACTGAAGATTTAATGCTTAACCTCTTGCACTCCGGGATACTGCGGGCGATCACGTCTCTGCGTCCTAGCGCGCCCTCGTGCGCCCTAGGCCGCACCGAAAAAAACGAGCTGCATTTCCGTTCTTCCACTACAGACACAGCCGCGAACAGAAAGCCAAAGGAGTGCTTTGATTGGTTTAGATTTGATTGACCTCTCATTCGACTAATAAGAGCCTTGAATTGGGTTTCTGAAACCTTGAAGAACCAATGACTGAAAACCTAGCAAGAAGGACCCGCCTACCAACGGCTGCGAATACAGCAAGCCAATTGAAGCAGAGAAGTTCGAAAGCGTGCGTCCCGTGCTTAAAATCTGTTTTGTGTAAGCCGCTGGGTGACACACACGCGTTCGCCAGTCTTTTTTTCTTACTACTGTTCTTATTTGTTTTGAAAAATCGTTTGCCAAAACCGCAATCATGGAAGCGCAAAACCTCAATAATGGAATCATGGTTTGACCGGGTCGCGTGACCAGAACCACAAGTCGTAACAAGCGGACCAGCGTCATGTTCGTCTGACAATGAGGAAGAGAAGTTCGCCAGCGACACTGCTGTTGTGGACAGGTAAGTGTTACAAGCTAAATTATTCTTTATCCCTGAAAATTGTAATCAAAATGACTTTTGACTGATCGGTAAATTACAACTGTGCGTCATCGCCACATGACGGACCGGTCCGTGCGCCGCGTCTGGACCGTGAAGCCCCCCCCCCCCCCGCTACTCTTCTGTAGCGGATTGCAGATATATTGCAGATATTTTAGTACAACTGTGCGTAGTAGACTGCGGCGCACCGTCCCCGCTGTCCGTCATGTAGCGATGGACGATGCCCGTCCTCTGTAGTGGGGGTGGGTGGGTGGGAGTTGTTATCCTGTACATTACAGATATTTTAGTATAATTTTTTAGTACACTGTAGGTTATTTTTTCTTGTAAAAAAAAAAAAAGCCACACATTTTTTACGTAGCATGCTTCTTTGTGTGTGTGGGGCTTGTTTGTTCATTCATTCACTCATGAATAAATAAACAACCTCCCCACACATACACACACATAGCCCTGAGTGTCACCTTTCATTAGAGCCCAAGATCAAGCTTCTATATTGAATCATTCAAAAGTTACAGACGTTTTTCCAAACTGTGCCATTTGGCACAATTTGGCACAGTTCAAAAACGCCTGGGAACAACCTGACAAAAAAGCTGTGTAATATATTCATTTTTTGTGGTATTGTTACAAAATTTTGACCTCAGCTGGATAACACTTGGTTCTACATTTCTGTTGCATTTTCCAGCCCGAATCTGACAGCTGTGTGTTATTTGCAAGCATTTGTATCCAAAAAAACACCCAGGCGAAATTTATTTTCTTCACGTTCAGTATGTTTAGATGACTGTTACTCACTGGCAGGAGCACTTAGAGAGATTATGACTGTTTTGCCAAAAAATTCAAAGTGTTTTCTTTTAAATGAGACCAACCCCATGAAGATGCTGCAAAGGGTTGAAGAACAGCTTTTGATTTACTTTGGGTACGTTATTTTTAGGCGTTTTTAGGGAAATTGACCAGAGTGCAAGGGGTTAAAAAAATTATACCATAAAGTTGCCGTGATTGCGTAGGTCTAAAGGATAATTCATCATATGTGGAGAACATGAGGTACACGAGCAGACTGGGCGGAGCATCAGCAGGGACCGGGTCTGAAGAATACCAATGTATCAACACAGAACATGCCGGGAGAAGCAGCAGCCCAACCAGGCAGGCCACGATCCTTCACGGGAAGGCACGCCCAGCCTGTCCAGTCAGTAGTAGACGGGAGTACCTGCTTCTACTTCACTCGTGTGGTACCACTTTACTTTGCAAGACTGCGAATACCCCCTCCTGCGTGAGTATGAAAAAATTAAAAACTTAATACCACCATGATTGTGGAGCGGAATGGCTGGAATGACTTAACGACCAAACGCAGAACACAAAAACACCCGAATAACAAAATAAATCATTTTTAGTTAAATATTTATTGACAAATGGGCAACACTGGTGCAACAGTTGTAGTCAAACGGGTCCTTCTGCTGTGTATAATAATAGATAGATAGATTGACAACCACCAATCAAATCTAAAAGAAGAAGAAATAGATAGATGTACTTTATTGATGTTGGGTGTTTTGTAGTTAATTCGGTTGATTACAGTTTTAAAAAACCTTTTAATAACAAAATATTGCTAAAATACAGTGGGGTAAAAAAGTATTTAGTCAGCCACCAATTGTGCAAGTTCTCCCACTTAAAAGATGAGAGAGGTCTCCAATTTTCATCATAGGTATACCTCAACTATGAGAGACAAAATAAGAAAAAAAAATCCAGAAAATCGCATTGAAGGATTTTTAATGAATTAATTGGTAAATTCCTCGGTAAAATAAGTATTTGGTCAATAACAAAAGTTCATCTCAGTACTTTGTTATATACCCTTTGTTGGCAATGACAGAGGTCAAATGTTTTCTTTAAGTTTTCACAAGGTTTTCAGACACTGTTGCTGGTATTTTGGCCCATTCCTCCATGCAGATCTCCTCTAGAGCAGTGATGTTTTGGGGCCGTCGCTGGGCAACATGGGCTTTCAACTCCCTCCAAAGATTTTCTATGGGGTTGAGATCTGGAGACTGGCTAGGCCACTCCAGGACCTTGAAATGCTTCTTACGAAGCCACTCCTTCATTGCCCAGGCGGTGTGTTTGGGATCATTGATCACAGCCACGTTTCATCTTCAATGCCCTTGCTGGTGGAAGGAGGTTTTCACTCAAAATCTCACAATACATGGCCCCATTCATTCTTTCCTTTACACGGATCAGTCGTCCTGGTCCCTTTGCAGAAAAACAGCCCCAAAGTATGATGTTTCCACCCCCATGCTTCACAGTAAGTATGGTGTTCTTTCTCCTCCAAACACGACAAGTTGAGTTTTTACAATAAAGTTCTATTTTGGTTTCATCTGACCATATGACATTCTCCCAATCCTCTTCTGGATCATCCAAATGCTCTCTAGCAAACTTCAGACGGGCCTGGACATGTACTGGCTTAAGCAGGGGGACATGTCTGGCACTGCAGGATTTGAGTCCCTGGCGGCGTAGTGTGTTATTGATGGTAGTCTTTGTTACTTTGGTCCCAGCTCTCTGCAGGTCATTCACTAGGTCCCCCCCATGTGGTTCTGGGATTTTTGCTCACCGTTCTCGTGATCATTTTGACCCCAAGGGGTGAGATCTTGCGTGGAGCACCAGATCGAGGGAGATTATCAGTGGTCTTGTATGTCTTCCATTTTCTAATAATTGCTCCCACAGTTGATTTCTTCACACCAAGCTGCTTACCTATTGCAGATTCAGTCTTCCCAGCCTGGTGCAGGTCTACAATTTTGTTTCTGGTGTCCTTTGACAGCTCTTTGGTCTTGGCCATAGTGAAGTTTGGAGTCTGACTGTTTGAGGCTGTGGACAGGTGTCTTTTATACTGATAACGAGTTCAAACAGGTGCCATTAATACAGGTAACAAGTGGAGGACAGAGGAGCCTCTTAAAGAAGAAGTTACAGGTCTGTGAGAGCCAGAAATCTTGCTTGTTTGTAGGTGACCAAATACTTATTTTACCCAGGAATTTACCAATTAATTCATTAAAAATCCTTCAATGTGATTTTCTGGATTTTTTTTTTCTCATTTTGTCTGTCATAGTTGAGGTATACCTATGATGAAAATTGGAGACCTCCCTCATCTTTTAAGTGGGAGAACTTGCACAACTGGTGGCTGACTAAATACCTTTTTACACCACTGTAAGTGATAAAAGATCACACAAATAAGTGATCTGACAAACAAATATACAAGGGATCTGAAACAGTCGCCAATATTGGATGTCCCATTCATTTTCAATAATTAGGTATTCTGTAATTAATATTCCCACAGTCAAATAAAACTTAGTGCCATTTAGTCCCTTTTATACATATCTGTCAAACATGTGATTGCTGACATATAGCCTACACCTCTTTGTATTCCACTTTCAAATACAGCCTACATTTGGGCCTGTAAAGCCTAATTGGGATACCCGTTTCAGACAGGAATACTTGCGTTCTACGGGCAATGCACTAGACATAAATGAATCACAGCTCTGCAATATCAGAAATTACCATATTTTGTATGACAGCAAATGAGATGTTTCTTTACACTGTAATTATATTTTTACATATTTATGGAATGTTTGAAAATTGTAAATACTGCATATTCTACCCTTAACAACATATTGAATGATAGCATAAATACTAAAAATGGCATAATATAATCTATTGATCAACTGGTTCTCCAGCAGTTTTTGTGCTTCTGTGGACTTGAATCACGAAGGTCATATACTCAGGACTAGTTGTTGATAAAAAAAAAAAAAAAAATTGCAACAAACACAGAAATTTGTGACAATTTTCACTTGGAATAACACTGAATGGGCCCATTTGCATATATCGCACAAATATTGCACAAGTGTCACATGAACTCCTTGCAAATTTTGGCTCAAATTATTCCCATATGCGTGTTGCAAGACATTCATGCAACAAACCCATGAAAAAATTGTGCATATTTTTTGCATTTACAACCGTTACTTTTTAGTCTTTTGTATAAACCAGGGATGGCAACAGGAAATTCTGATTTCAGCTGAAATCTAATTTGGTCGATTGACCTATGGGGGGGCTGGGGGGGCGCAGCCCCCCTGAAGCTGGGAGGTTTTCAGTAAAACAGATGTAATTTAGACTGAAAAAATGATTTAAAAAAATGAAATACTAGACTTAGATAAATCATTAAATTTAATGAAAAGTTAACTTACTTTTTCTTCAATGTTGTCTCGCTGTCTTTAGTCCAACATATTTAACAGTTCTATAAGAGTTTACTACACTATTTACACTGGTCACCAAGTCACTTCTAATGTGAAACTTTCTTCCTTTTGGCAGCAAGCTGTGTCAGTCTCTGAACTTTGAACTTCATCTCCTTTTCTGGTTTCTTCAGAAATTGTCCGAGTGTTTCTGTTACCTCGTCGAACTTTGAGCCAATTTTCACCTTTACCGTCACTCTTCTCTCAAGCCAATTCCATTGGAACTTATTTTTGACACTTTTGTCTATTTCTAGCACTGATGACTCCTGATCCTTCGATAAAAATCTCATAATTCCGCTGAAAACAATACCGAAAGCTCAGAATTCCAACACGAACCAGGGATGTGATTTGGGGTTGGGGAAATTATCTGAAAATTCAGCAGGGGGTCTGGGGGACACAGTCCCCCAGCGGGGTCTGGGGAAGAGCCCCGGTGGGGGGGGGGGGGGGGGAATCCCCCCGAAGCTCCTGGGTTTTTATGATTTTTAAGTACCAGAACTGTGCTTAAATGACATAAAACAAACAGCTGAATGCCACTTATTACTGTATAATATTGACTTATGTTCCAAGAAGATAGCATTCCTAAACTAGAAGAACACTCGGAGAGCGCAGACCTCCGCCAAGCGCAACAGTTCCCCCCATACAATGTTTAACATCATAAATATTAATCCTCCATTTATTTTGTGTAACTTTATAGATTCCTTGACCATGAAAAAAATGCCATTCGCAAGTGGCATATATTAGCTATACTGTGATGCTTGTTGCGTGTTTATAGCTTCATTTGTTCTTTTAAAAATTTCAAAGGTTCCCTATTTTTTAATTTTTTTGCATCATTATCCAGATTTATTCCATTTCCTTAGGTCTTAAATGTCTTGTAGAAGCTGTTGAAAACTTGTCCTGCATTATGCAAATTACTGTGATTCCCGTTTTGGAAATCCCAATAAGTAAAAAAATTCCTGGATCCAGACGGTGATCCGGATCACCACCAAAATCTAATATTCTGTAGGATACCCCATTTCTGACAATCTCTGAAAATTTCATGAAAATCCGTCCATAACTTCTTGAGTTATCTTGCTAACAAACAAACAAACAGACAGACAGACAAACCAACGCCGATGAAAACATAACCTCCTTGGCGGAGGTAAATATTCCAACAAGCATTATCCATCACATGCTTTAACACTTGATCAAATCAAAATCAGTTAATTTTATCTATTCCATAATAGAAATAAAATTCCAACATACCATTACTTTTTATAATTTCAGCATTCATTTCAGATCACCAGTTTCAATCTCCATTGAGACTTGAGCAGTTCATTTTGCACAATCACTGATGTAGCCAAGTCTCAGAAATATTCAAAAGTTATGAGTCAATGTCCACTGTGCACTGTCAATTTCAAACTGTTTGGAATCATAAAAGGGGATGGTTAACTTTTATTACCGTTTCCTCCCCCCGCGCAGCCCAGCTCATACAGCCGTTGTACGCTGCCAGTAACAGAGAGTTAATGGCTCTCCACCTGGCCATACGCCACTTCCAGTCCTGCCTGAAAGGGCGCACCTTCACTGCGTTCGTGGACCACAAGCCGCTAACGTACTTAACGTACTTTATCTTCCTGGAAGATAAAATAAAGCGGAATTCGGCGAATTAGCAGAAAATCACATCCCTGAGAACACGCCACCATGAATTTTTGAAAAAGCATACAACGAGCCATTTGATTGGTCCAATCGTTTGCAACTATCCAATCGCAGGGCTGTTTACAATACAGCAGTAGCTTGAACACAACACATCCGGGTTATTGCGGGAGACGACTTCCGGGGAAGCGCCGAGCGCTTATGTAATCGTGTTGATTTTCACTAAAATCGGTAACAATAAGGTACCTTACCCCCCTAAAATTTTCTCAACGGATTTAGACGATTCACAGAAATGATCAATTTGAAAATAAATCGACGGAAATCCGCGGATCGGCGGAAAATTGCCATCCCTGATAAACTCTTAGTCATTTCCTCCATAGAGCAGTGTATGCAAATGCTATGGGCCCCAACTGATTGAAAAGGCCTTGAATTGAGATACTGGAACCCAAGGGGTTGTATTGGTGCCTTATACTCATGGTGCAGCAATGCTACAATGGTGCATAAAAGGAGAGTACAGGGCACTGGTAGACAGATTTGTGGAGTGGACCGAGCAGAATCACCTGAGGCTGAATGTCAGCAAGACCAGAGAGATGGTGATTGACTTCAGAAAGAAGAGGATGCCTTCACAGCCATAGCGGATTAGGGGGGAGGATGTGGGTGTAGTGGAGGACTGCAAATACCTGGGCGTCGTGATCAGCAACGGACTGGACTGGAAATCTAACACCGATGCTGTGTACAAGAAGGGGATGAGCAGACTCTACTTTCTGAGGATGCTGAGATCCTTCAATGTGTGCAACACGATGTTGGAACTTTTCTATCAGACCATCATGGCCAGCACCATCTTCTTTGCTGTATCAGAGCCAGCGACACCAACAGACTTGACAAGATTATCAAGAAGGCTGGCTCTGTGATTGGTCTCAGGCTACAGACATTTGAGACTGTGGTGGAGAGGAGGACACTGAACAAACTGTTATCCATCATGGACAACCCTGATCACCCCCTCCACCACACACTGGACAGACAGTGGAGTACTTTCTTCAGCAGACTGCTACAGTTGCACTGCGAAATGGTTAGGTACAGGAAATCTTTCCTGCCACATGCCAGTTCACTGTACCACAACTCACTTGAATGTTGAATCTTGGTCATAACTCTGCTGCCACACTGCACCTTACAGTCTAATTGGTACTTCACATTTCATCCTGCGCCTGATAGTCCTGCATTATACAGCGAGTATGATCCATGTATCTAAACGGGTCATCATCTATTCATCTCAGAGGTGGTCTGCGATGTACATAAAGTTATTTAGGCAATTTTGCTTTCCCTGGGTAATCCTTTTATCTGTTATGCTGTGTGTTTGTTTGTTTTTCCCCTTGTCCTGTCAGGCAGCTAGGTAAGCAAAACAGAGATCTGTTACCCTTATTGTGCCAAAACAAATTTACTTTGCCAAAAGGAGCTTTATACAGTAACTAATTATGTACTGTATATTGTTGTTAACGCCTCCTGTAATAACTTTTAATACTTTATTTAAATTATTTTACCCATGGAGGACACGACAGGATGGGGAATGGGGAAAGGAAGTGTGTGGAGGGGGAAAGAAAATGGGAGGGGAACAGGCAAAAAGACAAATAAACCAACATATAAAACAAAGAGAAGACAAACTGCTTCTTCCACTGAAGATGTGTCAACACGAGAGCACCTGTTAAAGAAGAGAGACATTTGTGCGTGCGTCTGTGTGCGTATATATGAGAGCATGCACATAATAAGTCTGTGCATGTGAGTGGTTTGTCAGGAAACATACGAAGAGGGAGGCCGGTCGTAGCGACCCCCCCCCCCCGGGAACCCCCAGGAGGCAAGGCAGCGCTGTTAACCCCCACAGGGCACAAATGCCCGAGGTCAGCAAGCCCCAGGAAAGCCAGGTATCTGCCCCCACAGGGACAACTGAGGGAGGCCAGGCCGCCGACTCGGCGGACCCACACCCCCGGGCCCGCCAACCCCCCACATCCCCAGTGGGGCCACCGCCAGTCCCCAGGCCCCAGACGCCAGGAGGCCAGGGCCCCCACCCCCTGAACCGGAGACTGGCCCACGTCCCCCGGCACCCCCCAGCCCCCCCCCCCCACCGCCACCGCCGCACACCCCAGAGACCCCCATGCCCAAATAAGTCCCCCCTGCTCAAGGAGCACACACAGCTGAGAGGCACTACCCCCCTCAATGCAGCACCTCCTGACTCGCAGACACACCCATCCCCACACATTCACACCCTCACGCTCTAATACGCACCCACATGCACTCCCTCACTCTCACTCACCCACTCTGACACTCCCGGATCCACCCATTCTCTCTCACTCCTGTACCCGTTCAATCTCACTCCCACTCGCCCTCAGGGTCACCCACACCCACTCACGTCACCCATGCACGCACTCTCACTCACACTCCGACCTACTCATATCCATTCGTCCTCTCCCCCTCACACTCACCCACCCTCATTCACCCTTATTTCTTAGGGTGACTGCGATGCAGATGCAGCAAACCTGAACGCGCACCAGCGCCCGGCAGCGGCCAGGGAGACCGCGGGCACAGGCCAGCGGCCACCCCCTTGCCGACCCATCCCAGGGCAGCCACAGCCACAGAAGCAGACCCCCACTCCCATCGCCCACCCAAGCAACTGATCAGCAGATCACCGCAGGTGCCCCGAGATGCCACCTGACACACAAAGCGCAACACAAAACCGACCCACCATCACCATCTCATTTATCACTCCCTCACTCTTGCTTACTCTCTTATTCAGTCCCTCTCTCACTTCCTTGCTTGTATCTATGCATTCAGCAGCACCCAGGGATTTTGAGGGCAACGGGGAAGGGGGGAAGACCCCCTCTTCCCCCTTGCACAAATATGGTAGGTGTATGCCGGTTGTATGATGTGATTGTGTGTAAATGTGTGGACTACCATAGTGCAGTTAAAATTGGGGGAATGGTGGTTGGAGCACCTCTAGCCACTGCGATAGGCAGAGGGGCATCCATCTCCCCAAGCCCTCAGTGTCTAAAATGCAATTAAAGTTGAGGTGAGGGCAGCCCCACTGCACAGCAGAGGTATCCCCTTCACCGACACAGTGTGGCACACCCCTGCCCCAAAGAAGATGCATATTCCACCCAGAATGGGGGGGGTAAGACTGGGAGGGAGGCGGTCCAAAAGCGAGGCCATCCCCCCCCCCCCCCCCCCAGAAGCCAGCTCGCAAACTGGTTCATGAGGCCACCCACTGCCCTCAAATCCCAACCCGGGACGAGGGCCACCAGGCCGAGCAGCCCAGGACCCACCAGCGTTGCACCCTAGTGCTCCCAGCATCACAAACATGATGGAGCAGCCACACCCATTCCCACTCATCTTGCACACACAAATATGTACAACAATAATAGTCACAATAGTGAACAATGGGCTGGACCCACACGCCAAGCAACATCCCCGAGCGCCCACTGCAAGCCCACCGACCACCCACCCCAGATGCACACCGACAGCAGCAGGCCGCCCTGCAGCCATAGCCACCCTAGAGCAGCCCGACGGCAACATGGCCACCAACGGCCCCCCCCAACCACCTGCACACACCCGATACCAATGACACCAGGGGCAATGCAACAAAGCATCCCCCCCTCAAACTGCAGGGTGGCCAGGACAAGCAGGCCCCGAATCGCCAACACTCATGCCAATAGGTGGACCACCCCACCCCTGCAACCCACCCCTGCCACCCCTCCCACCCATACACACATCTTCCACCCCCACACATCCACCCACAAGTAACCACACCCGTACACACACACCCCCGCCCACCCTCATATGCACACATACACACACACACTTACCATCACACATGCCCACACACAACACACACACCCACGCACCTACTTCCACACCCGCTCACACACACACACCCACTCACATCCACTCTCACACATGTACATAAACACACACACATGCACACCCACACCGGCAGGCCTCAGAGGACGGGGAGGGCAACCCCCCCAGGACACAGGCACCTGCCCCAGGGCACCGCCAGGGCCACACTGCGCAAGGACGCACCGGGGCCGGCCCGCACCACCGGCGCACACCCTACCCCGTGGCCCAGGGGACAGGCCACCCCGTAGCCCCCCCCCCAACAAACACCCCCAGGCCAGACACACGACCACCCCGGAACAGGCCTCCCGGACACCGGCCCCTAGTGGTCAGGGCGCAGCCAGCCGCCAGAGGCACCAAGGAGAGCGAACCACTGCCCGCCATCCCTCAGGTTATAGAGTTAATAAGCGGGGACCAGAGAGAATTGAATTCAGCCAACTGATTATTTGAGGAGGCAGACATTCTCTTGAGGCTAATATAATGTAATAGTAAGTTATTGTAGTGAGTCATGCATAAATTATTTCTTGATTTCCAATTCATGAGGATAGTTTTCTTTGCGATGCATAAGGCGGTGAGAACCATGTGTGACATCCTTGCATGTATATTTGTTTCACTTAAATCACCTAATATGCAAAGTGTGGGAGAGGATGGGACACGATACCTCAGGCATGCCGACAGGTCCTCACATGTCTTCCGCCAGAACTTTTGAACCAGTGCACAGGACCACATAGCATGCATATAGCTAACCGGGATGTTGTTGGTGCAGTAGAAGCAGATATTTGTGTGACTCAGGCCCATTTTGAACATCCTTTGTCCTGTGTAATGGATTTTATGTAGAACTTTATACTGTATGAGTTGTAAATTAATTTTTTAGTCATCTTAAGTGTTTAAACATATTCGTGTCCAGAAGCTTTCATCCTTATTGATCGATAAGTCTTGTCTCCCATTTTGATATTGGAAGAGATACTTGCATCCAGTTTTGATAATAGTCCGTATATTTTCAATATCAGTTTAGAGGAACAAAGATTTAGAAACTTTGCCACCTTAACTGGTACCTCTAAATCTGTCTGATTAAGATTGAATCGTGCTTTTATTATGGATTTAAGCTGCTGGTACTCAAGAAACTTTTTATTGCTGATATCGTACTGTGACACTAATTCCTGAAACTGGATAAAATTTCCACCTTGAATAAGATGCTCTAAGTTTTTCATTCCCTTCTCTTGACATAGTGGAAATTTTTATGTCCTCTTTTGTTGCAAGATATCAGGATTATTCCAAATGGGTGTGAGTTTACAGGGGACAAGTGAAGACCCTGTTATTTTTAAAAATTTCCACCAAGCTGTCAGAAGAACTGATATTAATGCTCTTAAAACAGTCATGGCATTTAATACAGGGACTCATAAAAGGTAAGTCAGAGATATTTAGCGACCCACAGAAAGCCTGTTCAGCACCTAACCATGGGTTTCCTAGTGGGGTTGATTTTGTCCATTTAGAAACAAACTGCAGGCTATTGGCTAAGAAGTAATTTAAAAAATATGGTAGCTCTAAACCTCCGCACTCTTTTTCTTTTTAAAGCATTTTTAGACTGATCCGTGATGGTTTATCCTTCTATAAAAGTGTACTTATATTTGAGTCTAAAGACTTAAACCAGGCCATAGATGGTTGGGTAGGAATCATTGAGAACAAATAGTTGATTTTATGAAGGACCATCATTTTAACGGTTGCGACTCTTCCCATTAGTGATATAGGTAGTGTCCTCTAGCGCGTAAGGTCGTCTTGTATTGTTTTTAAAAGGGGAGTGTGATTTTGTCGTAATAACTGAGAGCCTGGGGGAGACATCTATTCCTAAGTATTTAATATTACCTGATCTCCCCGTGTCTGCGTGGGTTTACTCTAGGATTTCTCCGGTTTCCTCCCACATGCCAAAAACATGCAAGTTAGGTTAATTGGCATCAAAACTGGGGATTCTAAATTGTCCTTAGGTATGATTGTGAGAGTGAATGGTTGTCTGTCTCTCTGTGTTGGCCCTGCGATAGACTGGCGATCTGTCCAGGGTGTACCCTGTCTCTCGCCCAAAGATGCTGGGATAGGCTCTAGCCCTCCCGTGACCCGAAAAGGATTAAGCGGAAGAAGATGGATGGATATACTGGAATAATGGATGTATTTGAGAAGTTACAATTTATAGGTAAAACTGTTGATTTAATAATTAATAGAGTAGTCTGATAATGATGAAAATTGATCAATGAGCACCACTGTCTGAAGAAGAGTTCTTTGTGAGTTTTCAAGGAAAAGCACAAACTAACTAAATGTGCTTAAGATAAGATAAGCCTTTATTAGTCCCACAGTGAGGAAATTCCAGGATTGCAACAGCACAGGGATAGCAACACTCAGAGCAACAATCAGAAGGCAAGAAAAAATAAGAACAGCTAGTATACATATGTACATATTACTATATATATATATATATATATATATATATGACACACAGTGCGGAGCATTGTGGTTGGTGAATGTGCAGCAGAAAGTCCAAGCTCTCTCTCCGCGGATGTGGCGGGCCAGCTGGATGTCTTTGGGCACGATGGTGACCCTCTAGCGTGGATGGCGCACAGGTTGGTGTCCATGAAGAGAAAAGACCCACCAGGTAGGCCTCGCTGGCCTCCTGCAGAGCCATGACGGCGAAGCTCAGGAAGCGCAGGTCGGTCTTGAAGTCCTGAGTGATCTCCCTCACCAGGCGCTGGAAGGGCAGCTTACGGATGAGCAGCTCTGTGGATTTCTGGTAGCAACGGATCTCTCTCAGAGCCACGGGCCTGTAACGGTGAGGCTTCTTCACTCCGCCGGTGGCCGGAGCGCTTTTTCCGAGCAGCCTTGGTGGCTAGCTGCTTCCTGGGGGGCTTTTTCCTCCAGTAGATTTACGGGCGGTCTGCTTGGTTCTTGCCATCGCCCTTTATTATTCTGTCTTATATTTCTTGCACACCGCCTAAACTCCAGCCCGGCACCTGCGTCGTTTTCGCTACAGTTCCCGGTATGTCGAGTTTCTCCATTAGCACCGGGTGGCGGTTGAGTGCTAGCTAGCACTAGCTCTTCCCTGCTGTATCGTCTCCTGCTGTAAACAGTGGCTCCGTCCGCTGATTCGGGAGACCTTTGGGGCGATCTGTGTGCCCGTGATATATATATATATAGAGTGAAAGGTGTAGAAAGAAGAAGGAAGATAAAAAAAAGGCAGTTGCAAAGGGCAGCCAACTCGTGTGGCACCGCCGGTCCGCCACAAGAGTTTATGTGATTATATGTGATTATGTGATTATATATCCGGCTTATGTGATTATATGTCCGTAATGTATGCGTTTGTGTGTATACAGTGGGGTAAAAAAGTATTTAGTCAGCCACCAATTGTGCAAGTTCTCCCACTTAAAAGATGAGAGAGGTCTCCAATTTGCATCATAGGTATACCTCAACTATGAGAGACAAAATGAGAAAAAACATCCAGAAAATCCCATTGTCTGATTTTTAAAGAATTTATTTGCAAATTATGGTGGAAAATAAGTATTTGGTCAATAACAAAAGTTCATCTCAGTACTTTGTTATATACCCTTTGTTGGCAATGACAGAGGTCAAACGTTTTCTGTAAGTCTTCACAAGGTTTTCACACACTGTTGCTGGTATTTTGGCCCATTCCTCCATGCAGATCTCCTCTAGAGCAGTGATGTTTTGGGGCTGTCGCTGGGCAACACAGACTTTCAACTCCCTCCAAGGATTTTCTATGGGGTTGAGATCTGGAGACTGGCTAGGCCACTCCAGGACCTTGAAATGCTTCTTACGAAGCCACTCCTTTGTTGCCCGGGTGGTGTGTTTGGGATCATTGTCATGCTGAAAGACCCAGCCACGTTTCATCTTCAATGCCCTTGCTGATGGAAGGAGGTTTTCACTCAAAATCTCACGATACATGGCCCCATTCATTCTTTCCTTTACACGGATCAGTTGTCCAAGTCCCTTTGCAGAAAAACAGCCCCAAAGCATGATGTTTCCACCCCCATGCTTCACAGTAGGTATGGTGTTCTTTCTCCTCCAAACACGACAAGTTGAGTTTTTACAATAAAGTTCTATTTTGGTTTCATCTGACCATATGGCATTCTCCCAATCCTCTTCTGGATCATCCAAATGCTCTCTAGCAAACTTCAGACGGGCCTGGACATGTACTGGCTTAAGCAGGGGGACACGTCTGGCACTGCAGGATTTGAGTCCCTGGCGGCGTAGTGTGTTACTGATGGTAGCCTTTGTTACTTTGGTCCCAGCTCTCTGCAGGTCATTCACTAGGTCCTCCCGTGTGGTTCTGGGATTTTTGCTCACCATTCTCGTGATCATTTTGACCCCACGGGGTGAGATCTTGCGTGGAGCCCCAGATCGAGGGAGATTATCAGTGGTCTTGTATGTCTTCCATTTTCTAATAATTGCTCCCACAGTTGATTTCTTCACACCAAGCTGCTTACCTATTGCAGATTCAGTCTTCCCAGCCTGGTGCAGCTCTACAATTTTGTTTCTGGTGTCCTTTGACAGCTCTTTGGTCTTGGCCATAGTGGAGTTTGGAGTCTGACTGTTTGAGGTTGTGGACAGGTGTCTTTTATACTGATAACGAGCTCAAACAGGTGCCATTAATACAGGTAACGAGTAGAGGACAGAGGAGCCTCTTAAAGAAGAAGTTACAGGTCTGTGAGAGCCAGAAATCTTGCTTGTTTGTAGGTGACCAAATACTTATTTTCCACCATAATTTGCAAATAAATTCTTTAAAAATCAGACAATGTGATTTTCTGGATTTTTTTTTCCTCATTTTGTCTCTCATAGTTGAGGTATACCGATGATGAAAATTGGAGACCTCTCTCATCTTTTAAGCGGGAGAACTTGCGCATTTGGTGGCTGACTAAATACTTTTTTGCCCCACTGTATGTATGGTGTGTATAATATATACCTACGCTTGTATGCTTGGGTGTGCGCGCATGATGTCTCTGTTCCATTCAAGAAAATGGGGTGTATGGACTTGGGTGCATGTACTTAAAGTTATTTCCTATAAACCAGAAATGTGAGAGAAAACAGACATAAAGGTTAGTAAATGGTGAAAAATGCAGATAACATACAACAACAACCTAACAACTTCAACAAAATTAGTTACAACAGACAAACAAGCAAACAACAACCTCAGCAAAAAAGAAAAAAACATTTTGACAAATGTTAACAAATTAAACCGCGATCGACAAGAGACCTGCGCACAATCACACTCTTTTTTTTCTACCTGTAGCTAAGATAAAAAAGGAAGTTCTAGAATAATCAGGGGGTTATGGTTTCATCCATAAACAACTTGCCATCTATATACAATCTATCCACAGAGACAATAGCTCGTTTACTCTCTTGGATTTTTTGTTTTCTTATAGGAAAAAGCTTCTTTCTCCTTTCCAAGATTTCCTGTGGAAATTGATCATTTAGACCATAATAGGTATTTTTATGCTGCTTGCCCTGCCTCTGTACCAAAATTTTTTGCTTGAAATGCTCAAATTTGGCAACAATAAGTCTGGGACGTTTATTTGGGGGATTTTTTTGCTCAGTTTGGTGGACTTGGTGGAAGGTAATTGATTTTGTGACTTCAGTGGACATTCCTGGACCAACTGTTCTGGATATTCATTATTTTTTTCAGCAATTCTGGAAAAAACAAGGTTACCTCTCATGCTGCGTGACTGCAAATTGAGAACTGTTTCCTTTATCTTCCTGTTCTCTCTTTCAGCAATGCCAAGTCGTGTGGTTAGCATGTTTACTGACTTTTTCAAACTATTGTTTTCCTCCAAGAGAGAGGAGAATTGCACCTGACTGTATTCCAGACTCTCATGCACGCTCTGGAATTCTTTATGGAGCAGCTCTACTAACGCTAGTCTGCCATCCATGCTGGTAAGTTTATTTTCAATAGAAGAAAGGATGTCAATAACTTCAAAGCCGTCTTGTGATTTCTCGGGCGTTATTTTCAGCGAGTCTGCCGGTCTCAGTCATTTTGACTGGGAAGCAGGGATGGGAGACTGCTCCATGACACAGCAATGGTAATAAAACTTGTCAATATAGTTCTCTTGTTCCTCCAGCTCGGTATGAAAAAAGAAAGCTACAAACAGACAGTCAGTTAATGGATTAATTACAAAAAGCAGAAAAAAAAAACTACTCGTGGAAAAGTTTGTTTATGCTTGGTCGGTGGCCACCACCATTTTGGGTTATTGCGCAAGAGTCTCAGAACGTCTCGCAATTACAGCATCGGCCCCCTCACAGCATCCATCCCTATCCATCCCTGTCTGCCATGTGTGTTTCTGTCGTTTTGGTCGTCTACTGTCATGCTGCTGTTAGACACAGTAACTTCCCAGTTTGGGATCAATAAAGTACATCTATCTTCAAATATCACAGCATCCATATCTTGGACATATACAACAGTAACACAAAGTACACTCACAGTCTAAGGAGATGATGCTTATTTTCCAATATGTCCCATCACCTGCAAGGGCTGCTGGGAAATGGGAAGCTTGTTTTCTTCTTGTGTACCAGACTGATGCACTGGGGGCCCCAAAGCCCAATCTTGCAAACTGCCCCCAAAACCAGGAATTGGCCCTATATAAACTCATTCAATTGGTCGACCTTTATGTCTTTAGATATAAAATGAGCTTTAAACTTTACAGAAGTCATGTGAATAAATCTTGTCATTGCTAAATCATTCAGGAAATCCCACGTTTTTTTCTCATTACCTGAAAAATGTGTGCTTTAGAGATACAGGGTTTCCACCCGACAGCAATGTTATTATCACGGGGATTTTAGAAATAGCTGAAATCTTAATAATGACATATAGGCTCAGGTGGATTCATTTGTCTTTACTTAAAGCACTATGGAAATCTGCTGTAGCCCCTTAGTGGTTTATGATTTCTGTTCATACTTAATGACAACTTTTACTGAAATATGTCAGCTCCTGATATAGATTCCAAATAGCAAAAGTAGAAGTAAGAAATTGTCATGATGCTGAGCACAGTGGGAGTACCGTGCTCACGCTTTCAGTTATTTCTGATTATTTTCTGTACCTCCTCATCTCGATTTTATTTTGTATTTGAGTATGGTTTTGGATGTATCATGTTATTTAAGTTTGCCATTTGTTTCTGTTTGTTCATGAGAGTTCCTGTTTCTTAGTTTAGTTATTATAGTCTTGTCTATTTATACGTGCCTATGACCATCCTGTTTGTATGATAAATTAGATCTTCCTGTGTTTGTATATGAGCATTCTCTGCCTTCGCCTTAGTTCTCTCTTCACAGTGTTTATATTAATCATTATTGTCATTCGTGGTAATCTTATCCTTCCCTTGGTGGGTTATTATTATTATTTTCCCCTTTTGTATTATCTGGTTTGTATCTCGTTTTGTACATTTCTTATTTCATTGTCAGCTACCTTTGTTCCTTCTGTGATTTTATTTTGACAGCGTCTTTGTTTACTTCCTCTCTTAGCTCAAGTTTGCAGTTGTCACAGCTGTCATTATTTTGGACTAATTATCCTCACTCCTTTTTCCCATACCTGTTAATCATTTATTTATTCTCTCTTTGTCCCATTTAAGGGACGCCACCCTGAAGCTTGGGGCAACATCCTTCATTGTAATCCTGGCGTGTGTCCCACGCTTATTTTCACTTTGTGTCCTGATTTGAGTCCCATGCTTATTCACCCAATCCTCCAAACGTGCGTCCCATGTCTAGCCCTTGAGCTATTCTCGTTATCTTGCCTGTATTCAAGCCTCGTAAGTTTCTGTTTTTGCCCTGTTTGGATTTTGTTTTTATTAAACCACCTGCAACTCACAGCCAAAGTTTGGGTCTCTATTCTCCGCCCTGGAGGGCGATTCATGACAAAAATGCTCCAGATTTTCCACAGTGACACAAACCTGAGATGCCCGACGTTATAGAAGTGGCTGAATCCGTCTGTGGTCCTCACAACCTTTAGACAGAAAGCGGGCTGCAAGTGTCTGACCTCCAACAGCACTAGGGCCAGGTACTGAATGAACAGCAGCGCATCAGTGAGAGATGCTGCATATCCCACAATCCCCCTGTAGTCTGTCTCTCTGGGTTCTAGCACCCGCACCCCGTAGAAGAGCCAATAGGACACGACAAAGAGAAAGACCAGCACCAGCAATAAACAGCGGAAGGCAAAGAGGCGTGGCAGGCTGGCTCTGGGTGGGCGCAGAAACAGTGCCCACGTAGAGATGAGGAGGATTAGGAGCTTAAATACGAGAGAAATGTAAAGGCCTTCACAGGGAGTGCCACAAGGGTCCAAGGTGTCCCGCCAAAGGAGCTGCGGGAGGGCCAAGAAGGCCAGGGGAGTGACCAAGGAGAGCACCCCAAGAACTGCACCCAACACCAGGCTGACGTAACGGCGGCACTCAAGAGGCGATGAACCCTCCAGGTCCTTAGAGATCTGTGTCAGGTCCTCATTGGAGATGCTGTCTACAGAGGTTCCAGTGACCACCGTGGTAGTTTCACCCCAGTTGTCATCCTGAAGAACGAAGAGAACAGAGAGATTAGTGCTAAAAGGTCAAAAAGGAAAACAATGAGCAATACATGAGGGAAAAACCCTGACCCGGTCATCTCCTCTGCAGGGCTCTGCGTCCACCAGTGACTCCCCTGGAGCCTGGATGACCACAGATTTGTCTCCACGGTTTTTTGTGTGATGTCTGTCCCTCCTCTCTCTGGAGAAACATTCGAGAGGACAGTACAGCAACTGTAAATATATGCAATTATTTATGTGAGCCAGAAACAGCATTCACGCATTCCCAAGAGGGGGAAGTAAAAATTTGGGGGCTTGTCCGGGATTCTAGCCAAACTTGGGACAATATGATTTTTACATTCATAGTTAATGACTCAATAAACAAGACACTAATAATTAATACCACTGCTGCTTGACATGCTTCAGTTATCCTGGTACCTCTGTTTGCGGGAGTGGGACGACTTGTAGGAGTAGCCCGAGTATGTCGAATCGTTATCCATGTTGGAGGCCAGCGGGGGGCGGAGCTTCTTGACTACTCCTGTCCCCGAGCCGCCACCACCACCCTTTTCCCAAACCACACCCAACTGGCTCCTACAGTTGCTGATGGACTTGGAGGAGAGGGCCAGAGGGAGGCGCAGCAAGTCCACTTTGCTCCTGAGGGACTCTATCTTGGAGGCCTGGAAGAGATGAATCACAGAAAATGTAGAGAAACAGTGAGGAGGAGAAAGATGAGGAATGTGGACAGTGGATGAGGTGAGAGCAGGAAGATTAATGAAAAAGAGGGGAAGGAAAAAGATAATTTGTCATGTGAGACAGAGGAGAAATCATCTTAGCGGGCACATACTGAGAAACGGCAACAAAAGAGACAGCATTGTTGAAATGTTGGCACTGTGAGGTACGTGAAAGGCCATAACTGGGCCCATTCTTCCGCTTTGAGGGAGTTTTTATGAGCAAGTGAATTGGCCCGAGTTTGTTTTCAGCCAATGAAGAGCAGCTAAAGCACTTTCTATTCTTGGCTACGTCTCTCCTGAGTGTAGGACACACGGGATCAGAGCAGCGCTGAAATGTTCTAGTTTTATACATGAGCGATTCAGGCACAGCGAAATCCTGCTTTTTTAAAAAAAAAAATATGTTGGAAAACAAAGCACTGTCATAGTCGTACAAATGAACATATATTTGTATTTTTAGACTTTCAAAATGTGCCCAATTTTTGGCAAGCATACTGGAGTTTTTCTTTTCTGTGTTTTGTTATGACTGGATGAGAGATGCACACCCGTCCAGACGCCACATTCCCCAAATGTCCCCGGTGCTCTCCAGGGGCAACAGAGCTTAGCCACTACAATGGGGATGAATGGGAGGCTAGTGGTGAGAAAAGACAGGAGGGCCCTGGGGTGGGGAGGTGGGGGTTGCTGCCATGGCAACCAAAACATCAACTCAGCAGCCCCCCACTTCCTCCCCTTATCTCCCTCGACTACACACCTCAGAAGGCAAAAACAGACCGCTTCATAGGCTACGATTTGGAAGTGCCTCTAAGCTAGAGTTGTTTTGTTTTTTTTCCCTCATGGGTGTTTTCCAGACCGGCTGTGCAACAAGCGCACACTTCTAATCTAATAACGCAGTCCCTCGTGCTCCTCGTTTGTGCCATGACCTTTAGTTCCCATCCCTAATGCAGCCCCACACTTCAGATTTTGGTAAGAGCTTTCACGTGATGCACACAAGGACGACCCAAGTGAAACACTTTTACTTTACCAGCAGGTGTGTGCCTAAGCCTGCAAGAGTTGATCTCTTCACACACACCTCTTGCAGAGTTTAAAACAGAAAATGTGGAACGATGACAAATATATTTTTGAATTTTACCGTTTTAAAACCTTCCGATGACCAAGAAGGTTCACATGAAACCAGTTCACTCATATAATGCAAAATCATACCATCAGCTCAATCGTGTTTTCTCGCTGTTTAATTTAGAACATTTTTATCATCACGCAGTGGCTGAGACGTTACAGCCCAGCCAGCATGCCTATGTGGGCACAGCTATAGGTTAAAGCTGGGCTGTCTTATGCAGCCGAAATTGCAAATTTACAGTAAAAAAAAAAAGTTAAATTTAAGAGTTTCAAATTTTCAAGAAAAATGTATCAAATTAGGGTGAAAAAAAAATCACAAATTCACAAAAACTGCAAATTTATGAGAAAATAAATTGTTCAAAGTCACTTAAATCCCCTTTCTTCCCCATTCTGAAGCTGAGTTTGAACTTCAGAGGCCTGTCTTGACCATGTAAAAAAGACTAGCTGAAAAAAAGCTGAGATTCCTAGGGTCAGCCGTTGAATACAGCTAATTTACCGACCCCACTCAAAGCTATCAGGTGAAACACTGGTCACAGCGCTCTGGGGCAATATGATGGCCGCAGTGTTTTGATTTGTCCACATACCTACTAAATATCAATTAAACAGTAAAATTATGAGCGTTCCTTATTTATCTACGTGCAAGCTTTTCAACTCTTTGTGACATTTAACCCTTATTTGTATATTAGAAGAAAAATATGCATTGAATGTGCTTGGGTTAGCGCCCCTTATTAACATCATACATTTAAAACATGGTATTATATACATGTTTTGTTCTTTTGCTTAACAGCTGCCAACATTGATGAGGAGTCTCTGGCAACTATCAATCGTGACGACCTGAGGGACTTATTCCCTGGTGCTGAAAATTTCTTTCAACGCAAGAAGCTTTGGGATTGCATCAGTCAAATGGTGTAGTAAAATTTTTAACCATTTCAACATTTTGTACTGCATAATTTGTTGCCCATGCTTAATCCTTTTTTTGCCTCCTCCAGTACTACTACAGCAAAGACCTGTTGAGCAGTTTGCCAACACTGCTGGGAGTCCCAACACTACGTCAGGTGAAGTTTTACCATCAACCAGTCCTGTGCCACCATGCCAGCTAAAAAGTTCCTCTCCCATGCCTGAAAATGATAAAACCATAAAACTGCCAGACCCACCTGAATATGTATTGTACACCGATTCAGAGTTGGAAATGGTGCGCAGCCAGTACTTTTCATTGCTCCGCAATGGAAATGTTAAAGACTTTAAGATGTCTAAGGAGCTCTGCTGCAGACTTGTCCGCAACACTGTCACCAGCATGGTTGCCATTCTGCGTGCCAGTCCAATGGGGAAAGAAGTGAAATACCCTTCCAAACTTGAAATTTGGACAATGGCACAGAAAATTGTTGACTATTGCCTAATGTTGCGAGAAGCTGACCAGCATATGCCACATGTGAGTATTTATTTTCCATATAAGGGAAAACTTGAAACTATCAGTCTTTGTCTTATCTTGATTTTTACAATCACAGTTGACTATCTACACCAAGTTGTTCAAGCGACTACAAAATATGAGATCTCCAAAGAAGATGCAAGGTTCTATGCCACAACGAGGCAAAGCAAAAAAGACACTGTTTCGCTCAAACTACACTGAAGATGGAGCAGAAAGTGACATCAGCGGTGAGACTAGTAGTGACGTGAGTGGTGACACTGCTGGTTTCAGTGATAGCACTATACCTCTTGAAAGCCACGATGACCTCAGTGAGGACAGCCAAATTCCTGGTACACACTTTGCATTCATTAAGATGTTATCTGAATCATTACGTCAATTTCCAATCTCTTAGTATGGTAATGGTATGATCGTTTTGTTTTTTTCCTTCAGAGAAGGGTTTCTCACCAAAGACATCCCGCAGTGCGAGATCGTCATCCTCATCTGCTTCTGGCTCCTCAAACAGACCGTCATCTGCATCACCCCCTGGCTCTTCTAACAGACCACCATCCTCATCACCCCCTGGCTCCTCAAACAGACCATCATCCTCATCACCCCCTGGCTCCTCAAAGAGAGTAGACACAACGCTACAAGCGTCTCCAGATAATGCTACTGGTAAGGCAGTCATTTGCGCTTTCCACATTCTCGAAGCCTAGTGTCATTTACAATCATAATTTCAAAAATTAAAATATCTCGCCACAATTTTAGTCAAGGAAGCATTTATGCTGACTAAATTTAGACAAAGTAAAATTAAAGCAGTGCATGAGACAAAAATTGTGACTAAACTTTCAAGATCATTTCATTGATTAAAATTGAATACAAATGGAAAAAACAGACAGAAGCACTTGAACTTTCTGTTTTTAAGAGCCTCATTTTGTTGAAAGTCAAAGGAACAACTGTGTTTGAGAAGTTCTGTGAAGTCCTACAATATGAATAAATCAGTTTGAAGTTGTTATTGCAAAGCTGACTTAATGTTAGTTTGCTAAATTAACACATATTTTAATTGGCTAAAACTTAATTTATAAAAAGATAAAATCTTGATTAAAACTAAATTATGTTCATTCAAAAGACTAGGACTAAAATTTAATAAAAATATCAAAATTAACACTGGTCATTGTAGATTTTGATTTTCTTGCAGTTTGCGCACTGTTATTTACTAGAGGTTGTAGTTTAGACACAAAGAATCAATGTTGTATTATAGAAGCTGTTTTTGTCTATTCTGACTGTGTTGTGTTTAAACATTTTTTTTTTTTAGCAATCCAAGACAGTCTAAAGATCCAGGCCAGACACTACAAGACTCTCAGCAACATGTACAAAAAGCCCAATGCAAAACCCAACCCAACTGATGTTGTCCAAGTTTTGAATCTTGAGTTCAAAGCTAGACGGGCTTTTATTGATGCAGATATTACAAGGGAGGAAGAGAGGCCAGCAAAAATTTTTGCAGCATATCCATGCTTCAAAAGAAATTAGACATGTAAGGAAGTGTTTTGTGGATTTAGTGCTTCCATTGCAAAGGTTTAGTAGTTTAACTGAATAACATTTGTCTTAGGCAATGGATGAACTGAGCCGAATTGTTGGCGGCACCAACCGTAAATTTATTGAAGAAACTCGAGCAAGATGGTCAACGTTCTGTGCCAATGTGCAGTTTTATGGGATCTGGAAAAAGGTTCTGAAACTACCTGTACCCTTGGATGTACGAGGAGGTAAGTTGTTTTTTTGTCATCCAATTTAGATTATATGGCTAAACCACTTATGTTTTTTTTTTTTTATTACAGTGGATTTCACCATCACCCTGTTCAGTGCACTGCCGTCACTCTTCCCATCACCAGCACTACCTCCAAAGCAACTTGGAAGTGCAAGCGAGGCACTTCTTCGCATCCTCAAAGTAAGACTTAACTGTGTGTGGCTTGCAGCAAACTTTTGCAGCAAATTTTCATGTACGATGTACTCTTAAACTTTGGTTTCACCCTTGCCCTTTTTGCTTTATTCTAGCCAGGGGAGGACCCTGCATTGTACTTGAAGAAGCGTACTCTGTTTTCCCCAGTGCTCCTGTTTGATGGTACAACCTGCATATTAGCAGTAGGAGACATGCCTGTGAGCACTCTACCAAAGGAGGACTTTTGTGATGGAATGCTGGTGCTAATGGCGTATTATTACACATTACACCTGACTTACCCGAAGTGTGTTACAACAGTCCTCTCTGTCATCCAGACTGAGGTAATAAGTGATGTTATTCATGATCAGGATGCCACTAGTGCATATAAGAAAGCATTAGCTGAATGGAAATCATTCTTTGCAAAGTAAGTGACCACACAGTAGGGCTGGGCAATATGGTACAGGATCCTATCAAAGTCACGATTTTCATTTTGTTACATTCCCTGTGCATTATTCTTTTAGAGGCAAGTGAAGCTATCTGCTTCTTTTTGGGTTTAGATCTGGTATAGTCTTAATTAAAATCTGCTTTACTCTGAGCTTCAGTACTTGCATGATGTGGACATTATTCCCTCCATGGTTTAGTGCTGGTTTAATTCTGGTTCAGTTTGTCATATTGTCTGATTTTTAGACCTGATTTAGGCAGTTTTCTCTCAGTTTATGCCTGCAAGAGTCCTTTCATTTAGTCCTGGGAAATTATCACGTTCTTCTGGGTTTGTATTAGAGTTCCATCTCAGTCAGCCCCTGGTTTAGTTCTTTTTACTTCTGGTTTATACCTTAATTTTTAATCTCCTTTAGTCTGGTTTACTTCTTATTTTAGTAACTATTTAATCCAGGTTTAGTCCTGTCATTTTTTCTATCATCATCTAGCCCTACCACACATTTTGTAACGTTTGTTCTGCTTATCTTTAATAGCAGTTCTTGTGAAAGCACTTTTGTTGCATCTAAGAACATTCAAAAATATTTTATATAATTCGTAATGTTTCATACTGTTCATACTGTTAAAACGTTTGTGGTGGAATGGTGTGTTACTACACCATCCAAAGTGGGTTCCTGAAGGCCTCTCTCTGTAAGTGATGTTATTGATAAGCAAGATGCCACTAGTGCATATAAGAAAGCATTACCTGAATGGAAATGGTTAATTGAAAAATAAGTGCCCACGAGTTTTGAATGTCTGTTCTATTTTGAATAGCTGTACTTGTGATACCCTTGTTTCTGCTAAGGCTATTTAATAATGGTTAAAGAGGCTTGGATGTGTTTCTTTGAAGGCCTAAAAGATGTGATACTCACTTTTGGAAAGTTGTCAAGAGTCATATTTTTGAATTGTACAGGTACCGTCACAGGCCCGTGGCTCTGAGAGAGATCCGTCGCTACCAGAAATCCACGGAGCTGCTCATCCGTAAGCTGCCCATCCAGCGCCTGGTGAGGGAGATCGCTCAGGACTTCAAGACCGTCCTGCGTTTCCTGAGCTTCGCCGTCATGGCTCTGCAGGAGACCAGCGAGGCCCACCTGGTGGTCTCTTCTTCGCTAAGGGGGTCACCATCATGCCCAAAGACTTCCAGCTGGCCCGCTGCATCCGCGGAGAGAGAGCTTAGACTTTCTGCTGCACATTCACCAGCCATAATGCTCTGCACTGTGTGTCTATATATATACATTTATAGTAATATGGACATATGTTTACTAGATGTTGTTTTTTCTTGCCTTCTGATTGTTGCTCTGAGTGTTGCTATCCCTGTGCTGTTGCAATCCTGGAATTTCCCCATTGTGGGACTAATAAAGGCTTATCTTATCTTATCTTATCTTAAATACAGTCCATATTGACTGATGGGTTGAAATTAAATAAATGCTGTTATATTTCAATTTTTCATTTGTGATTTTTGTTTCACTGGTCCAGATATTGGTTCTTAAAACAAGCTCTAATTTCAGTTTTTTGTAGCTAGTTTTGGGGGTTCATTTCAAGATGTATTAACTTGATTCAAGATATAGCTCACTGTTCACTTTCCACCTATTTTTAGTATTATTCACTAATAACAAGAGAACTTCATTGCTAAATCAAGTCTTATTTGCTTACATTAAGTAATTTTTTCTAACAGTTCAATCTTAAAATAAGAATTTTGAGCTTAAAATGACCCTTTGAGTGCTTGCTTGTTTCAAGATTAAATTATCTTGTTTTAAGATTTCTAGCCAAGTAAAATTATCTTGCTGCATGGACAGATAATTTGACTAGTTTTTAGTATTTTTATCTTGAAATGCAGTATTTTTAACTTGTTTTAAGCTACCCTGTTTTTGCAGTGCACAAAGCTGATATCGTGACAGGAGCATGTCAAAGTTGCCACTTTCCAGTTGTTTTTGCCGGAGGTGTACCTTTGAATGGATTCCATTTATTTTGTCTGTGCTGGTGAGCAGGTTTTCATCTTTGCCTTGCGTTCACGTGTTCACTTCATTCAGATGGTAAAATAGATCTACCGGGTATGCCACCCTTGCACACCACTCATCACTCGCAAGCAGTTTTGTGTCATCATGCCTCTCATCAGTCAAAAACACTTAGTTTCTCTTGGAGCTCATGTACGCAGGCCAGCACGTTGCCACACAACCACCATCAGACCTCCATATGGAGCATGAAGCTTTTATGCTCCACTCCCATTTCCTCACATAAAGATGCAAATTTGTGGCTTTTCAGAGGTCTTTTACCATCCGTATTACATCATCCAACACAGGAGCTAGGTCTGATGGTAAAGTGTTGGCAACAAGCACCTCGTGATGCAAAAAAAACAGTGTGTAACAACAACATATCATATGCGTTGGGCGCATGCGCACGCAGCGACCGGCAGCTGGTGAAAAAAGTCCATCATCTGTGTCTGTTTTTACGCACAAGAATGTGTTTAAACGAAATTCTCTATGTAGTTTTTGTCCTTGAATGTTTGTGGACTGTATAACAAAGAGCTCCCTGGTTCAATCAATATGGATTTCCTCCTTATTTCTGCACTGGTGCTTCTTTCACACCGGCTCTTTGTTTTGGAGGTAAGCGCAATCACGATCATGCCGGGGAGAATACAATATTCCAGAGACATGTTACTGCATTTAAACACGGATAATGCAGCGTCTGTGTTTGAGTCTGTGCCGCGACTGCCAGACTTTATTTTAAGAGACTTTCATGGACACAGCGATGAAAAGAGAGACAAGAGGATGAAACGCGGAAAGCGTGGAGACGTCAAATTAAATCTGAGAAGGTGTCAGTTTAACAGCATTCCTCTTCCTTCCGTGATTTGGGGGAACGTACAATCCATGAGAAATAATGTACGCTACCAGAAGGACTTCAAGAACTGCTGTGTCATGGCTTACACAGAGACGTGGCTTAAGGCGCATGACCGGGATGCGGACCTGTGGATTGACGGCTTTGGAGCCCCACTTCGCTCGGATCGGCAGGAAGAGGTAACGGGGAAACGTCAGGGGGGCGGTGTATGTTTATATATTAATAAACAGTACTGCACATCTGTCACGGTCAGAAAGAGCATCTGTACACCCGATGTGGAGCTTCTCTCCATGTCACTACGCCCCTTTTATCTGCCCCGCGAGTTCCCCCAACTTTTCATCACGACTGTGTACATTCACCTGAGGGCGGACACTGACTCCGCCTCCAGCACCGTCTTTGTTGTGGTACAGCGGCTGCAGTCAATTTCTCCAGAGGCTCCAAACTTTATTCTTGGGGATTTTAACCATGTTTCTTTAAAGAAGACACTTAAAAACTTTTATCAGTATGTCTCCTGCCCAACCAGGCGAAAAAAGACATTGGACCTGTGCTATAGATCCATTGAGAGGGCCTATAAATCACTTCCCCTTCCTCCTTTAGGATCCTCAGATCACAACTGTGTACATTTGCTGCCCACATATAAAACTGCTCTCAAAAGAGGCAAGGTGGAGACCAGAGACATAGATGTGTGGACAGAGGATTCAGTGCACTGCCTCCAGGAATGCTTTAGCTGTACGGACTTGGAGGTGTTCACACTGTCCTGCGGGGATGATTTGGACTCTTTGGTAGACGTCACATGCTCATACATGGCTTTCTGTAAAAATATGATCGTTCCACATAAACGTGTCAAAATATATCCCAACAACAAGCCATGGGTTACAAAATCAGTTAACCTGTTGCACTTCAGTGTACCGCGGGCGGACATGTCTCTGCGCCCTAGGGTGCACGAGGGCGTCCTAGGATGCACACTGTGCATCCTAGGAGGCACTGAAAAAAAAAAAAAAAAAAAAAAAAAAAGCTGCATTTCCGTTCTTCCACTACAGACACAGCCGTGAACAGAAAGCCAAAGGAGTGCTTTGATTGGTTTAGATGTGATTGACCTCTCATTCGACTAATAAGAGCCTTGAATTGGGTTTCTGAAACCTTGAAGAACCAATGACTGAAAACCTAGCAAGAAGGACCCACCTACCAACGGCTGCGAATACAGCGAGCCAATTGAAGCACAGTAGTTCGAAAGTGTGCCTCCCTTGCAAAATCTGTTTTGTTTTAGCCGCTGGGTGACACACACGCATTCGCCAGTCTTTTTTTCTTACTGCTGTTCTTATTTGTTTTGAAAAATCGTTCACCAAAACCGCAATCATGGAAGCGCAAAACCGCAATAATGGAATTATGGTTTGACCGGGTCGCCTGACCAGAACCACGAGTCCGTAACAAGCGGACCAGCGTCATGTTCGTCTGACAATGAGGAAGAGAAGTTCGCCAGCAACACTGCTGTTGTGGACAGGTAAGTGTTATAAGCTAAATTATTCTTTATCCCTGAAAATTGTAATCAAAAATGTCTTTTGACCGATTGGTAAATTACAACTGTGCGCACCGTGACCGCGGCGCACCAGGCGATGTCCGTCCTCTGTAGTGGGGGGGGGGGGGGAGTTGTTATCTTCTACATTACAGATATTTTAGAATCCTTTTTAGTGGACTGTAGGTTATTTTTTCTTGTAAAAAAAAGCCACACATTTTTTACGTAGCATGCTTCTTTGTGTGTGGGGGCTTGTTTGTTCATTCATTCATTCATGAATGAATAAACAACCCCTCCCACACACACACACACAGCCCTGAGTGTCACCCTTCATTAGAGCCCAACATTAAGCTTCTATATTGAATCATTCAAAAGTTACTGACGTTTTTCCAAACTGTGCCATTTGGCACAATTTGGCACAGTTCAAAAATGCCTGGGATCAACCTAAGAAAAAAGCTGTGTAATATATTAATTTTTTGTGGTATTGCTACAAAATTTTGACCTCAGCTGGATAATACTTGGTTCTACAATTCTGTTGCATTTTCCAGCCCGGATCTGACAGCTGTGTGTTATTTGCAAGCATTTGTATCCAAAAAAACACCCAGGCGAAATTTATTTTCTTCAAGTTCAGTATGTTTAGATGACTGTTACTCAGTGGCCGGAGCACTTAGAGAGATTATGATTGTTTTGCCAAAAAAATTCAAAGTGTTTTCTTTTAAATGAGATCAACCCCATGAAGATGCTGCAAAGGGTTGAAGAACAGCTTTTGATTTACTTTGGGTACGTTATTTTTTGGCGTTTTTAGGGAAATTGACCAGAGTGCAAGGGGTTAAATCCTGCTTACAGAGGAAAGCACTTGCCTTTAAACAGGGGTCTGTTTCTGAGCTACAGGTTGCCACAAAAGAGCTGAAGTCTGAAATTTTAAGAGCAAAACAGAATTATAAATCAGAATTGGAAAGCAAGATGGCAACAAAGAAACTTGGTTCAGCCTGGGCCAGTATGAAAACTATTGCAGGCCTTCAGAACACAGAGCGCAGTAATCGTGTGTTTTTAGATGGTTTTAATTCAGACACAGAGCTGGCTAATGCTCTTAATTGTTTTTATGGTCATTTTGATTCCTCTGATTTTAGCACAGAAACCCAAGATTTGAAACAGAAACTCAAAGACAATCAGCACTTTAATATTGAGGTGCAGGATATTAAAAGGGAGTTCTGTGCTGTAAAAGTGAACAAAAGTCAGGGCCCTGATAATATATGTGGGCGCTTGGTAAAGTCCTGTGCACATGAACTGAGTCCTGTATTTCATTACATTTTCAATAAGTCCTTACAGACACAACATGTGCCTAAGATCTGGAAAGATGCCGTGGTTGTTCCCATTCCAGCTGTCCTAAAACGGTAAACGACTTTAGACCAGTTGCTTTGACTTCAATTTTAATGAAAATATTTGAAAAACTGGTCAGATCTGAGGTCCTAAAGCAGACTGAACATGCATTGGATCCTTTGCAGTTTGCATATAGGCCTCACAAAGGAGTGGAGGACGCCACTGTCACTCTGTTTAACATGCTTTTTAAACATCTGGATTTTAATGGGACACACGCCTGGCTTTTATTTGTGGACTTTTCCTCCGCCTTTAATACAATCCAACCTCATATTTTAGTTGAAAGGCTCCTGCAACAATTTGATTTGAGCAATAATCTGGTGGGTTGGATTCTGGATTTCTTAACCAACAGGACACAGAGAGTAAAGGTCAATGGTACATTGTCTGACCAAAAGCGCTGTTCTACTGGCTCTCCTCAGGGGTGTGTGTTGTCACCACTACTCTTCATCCTGTACACAAATATGTGTCGAAGCAGACATGACAACAGACACATTATAAAGTATGCTGATGATTCAGTTATTGTCAGTCTCCTCCAGAATGGTGAGAGTGGCCACGGCCCAGTAGTTGATGATTTTGTTCACTGGTGTGAGGACTCCTACTTGCAGCTGAATACGACAAAAACTAAAGATATGATTATTGACTTTAGGAGGAAAACTCCCAGGCACAAAATCACCGTACTAAAAGGCCAGACCACTGAATGTGTACAATCCTACAAATACCTTGGGATGATTATTGATAGTAATTTAAACTTTGAAGAGAACTGTGAAAGGGTGTGCAAAAAGGGTCAGCAACATCTGCATTGTTTAAGGAAACTTGCACGCTTCCAAACTGACCGAACCATAATGACAATGTTTTATCGGGCTTTTATTGAATCTGTTTTATCCTTTTCTTTAGTGTCATGGTTTGGTCAGATAAAACTGAAACAGAGGAAATCCTTGGATCAGGTAGTTAGATGGTCCAGTCGTTTGCTTGGTGAGTCACAGCTGAGCCTGACATCCTTGTACACCAGCCAGGCACAGAGGATTGCTACCTCCATTTTAAATGATGACTCCCACCCTTTGCACTGCCACTTTCAGCTCCTTCCCTCAAGACGGAGGTTTGCTGTCCCAAAAGTAAAACCCAGCGCTACAAAAACAGCTTTCTTCCTGCTGCTGTCAAAGAGCTGAACAAGTTGTAACAATATATTGCACATAATTTAGTTACCTATTTATTAACTCCACTTTATATTTACTTATTTTTGTAGGATTTTTATCTGGGTTCTAAATCTTTTATTGGGTTTTAGACCTTTTGAGTTTTTAACCTCTTTGACTAGTCTTTAACTTTTTAATATGACCCTTCTCTCTTATCTCTGTTTTTTCTCTCATCTCATTGTCTTTATACCCTGATTGATGGAGCTTTGAGTATTTTTATCATGTTTATAGTCAGCTTTATGTGTGCCTGTGTTTGTGTTTATGTTAAATGTAATTGTGGTTTGTAAATATAGATGTCACGAGACTGCAAAACAAATCTACCTACGGGTATAAATAAAGTAACCTGAACCTGAACATGTGGGTGTTCTGTGATATATTAAAATACTGTATTGTTGTGTGATGAGGGTGGTGGCTCTGTGGCGGGTTTGGGAAAACCCCCACAACAGACTAAGGACAGACAGCTCGCTACTCCTGGTTTTTTCCGCTGCACTACTGAGATGTAATGTGCCATTCATGCATTGTGATGTTAATGTGCCATTCATGCATTGTGTTCATGTGTCCTGTCCTTACTGTGACCTAGAGGCTGAGATCAATACCCTTACCAACTGCTGTGAATGCTCTTTCATGTATTGTTGTAACTGGGTATATATGCTGCACGATTCTGTCTCTCATTCTCTCTCTTTGACTGCTGCTGCTGGACACACACACTCTGTGTCTCTTTGCTGGAGAGCCTCCGAGCCGCCCATTGGGCGAGCTTCGTGACGGCGGTATGATTTAATAAACCTGCTTAAAACCTTCACCACGCTGCTTTATTTCATGCCGCCGCAGCTCCACCTTTCCGGTTCCGCCACCACCCTGGGTATAAAAGACCAAGGCGGAAGAGACACAGTCTCTTTTGACATTCGCCTCTGCCTGTACGGGAGCATCTTGTGTCTGTGAGATCTAAAATAAAGTTGAGTTCTATTGCACCTCCAGCCTCGTCATTGGGTTACGGATGATGGACCTAACATTTGGCGACAAGGATAAAAGAATGTATAAAGGCATTTCGGGTATTCAGCCACTTCTGGAGCTTCCTGGCGAGCCGCCAGTGCTGTAGGAGAGGTGGTTTGCTGCATTCGAGAATTATCTGGTGGCACTGAACCTCGGTGAGCCGGAGAAATTGCGTGTGCAAGCAATTTTAGTCCATAATCTTGGCATGGAGAGCAGCGCATTCTTTGCACACTAGGAGTGAGCGACAGTTTTGAGGACGTGGTTGGGCTAATGGTGCGCTACTTTTGCGCCCCAGAAAACATCATAGTCCGGAGGATCCAGTTCCGACAGCGCCGCCAGTGGACTGGAGAGTCGGTGCAGCGGTATGTTGCTGACCTGCGCCAACTGGCTGGGGGTTGCCAGTTTGGGACCTTGGAGGAAGAAATGGTCCGTGATCAGTTGGCGGAGCACATGTTGTGTGCTGCAGCGCGGTCAAGACTCCTTACGCATTCCGGTGAGCTGACGTTGGCCAAAGTGGTGGAGATAGCCCAGCAGTTTGAAGCAGTGGATAAACTGTCACGGGACCTTGGTGAGAAAACAGCATTGGGGCAACCCAGCTCACAATCAGCGGTGCAGGCTGTAGACCCGGATAGCGTCGATAGCGTAGAAGACAAAGAAGAATACGCTACCGCTATAAAATTTAGGTCCGCCCCGGGGTTGCCAAGATGTTTTGGCTGCAGGTCTACCAAGCACCAGTACAAGACGAGAGAGTGTCCGGCAAAAGGCAAACGCTGTGGCAAATGTGGGCTCCTACATCATTTCACCAGGGCTTGCAAGAGGTTTGAGTGAGGGGAGCGCCGACATGAAGTGGATTCCCCCGCCACGACTCATACGGTTATTCACACCATATCACCAAGCACAGAAAGTCATACATACAGTATTTGACTGAAACGTTGGACGGCAAGGCCGTGCCGTTGTTGGAGGACATGGGCGCAGTGAGGTCCGTGATGAACTGGTCTACTGTGAAGAGCTATTTCCCCTACCATCATGTGAGAGGTCTGTCAATGCCATTTTGTGGATATGGCAGTAATAAGCTGTCCATCATGGGTTTGCTGGAACTGACGGCGAGGTACAAGACAGTGGTAGTGTCCAATATACAGTTTGTGGTGACTGAGTGTGGGTCGAATGTGATGGGTTGTGATCTGTTTTATGGACTGGGCTTCTCAATCACCAGCAGCAGCGGAGAGGAATGGTCAGGCTGTGGTTTGTGGGAACAGCCGGTTCCGCGAGTGGTCAACGATGCGGTTTGCGACGACACTTGGCCTAGTATTCTGAGAGACGGACAGGACAATTTCCACCCAGGGCCATCAGGGCAGGGTTCCGATGCCAGGGCTCACGTTACCCTAGGTGAGGGAACTGAACGGCATGGTGGAATGCCCATAATGGCAGGTGAGGCTGTGAGGACGACCCCCCTCTGCTTCTGGGATTCGGCCTGGAGACACCGAGAAGCATAGGGCTGGAACGGCTATGCCAATGTTCAAAATGAAAGAGAGCGGGGCAGGACTGGCTGGCAAGGGTAATCAGCGTGCCACACAGGAACACTGTAGGCCAAATGGGACTTCAAGGAGGGTTGCCGGTGTGGCGCTGCCCAGTGAGGAAGCCTGTGGGAGACATTGTGGACATGGGAAGTCGAGGAGACTTTCTCTAAGAGTTGGTGATGTGGTTTGACCCAGGGAGGAGGTTCGACTGAGAGGTGCCCACAGGAAGAGGAAGCGATGTAACGACCAGGAGCGGCTGAAGGTGGTGGCTGTTCGGGAGGATGATTACCTTTAGCTGTCGGATGACTCATGGAGACACCATAATGAGCTGCAGCGCGTTACTGAGGAGGAGGAGGTGTCGGGGCCCCGACGTGGCTCTTCTCCAGGGACAACGAAACGAAGGAGCTCTGGGTGGGACCTGCCAGACAAGTCCCCCCGGGGGTGGCTCTCCATCAAGATTGTACGATAGCAAGGGGTGATGGATTGGGTTAAATGTGGAATTGCCCGGGCTACGTTGTTGACATGTTTCTCATGTTGGACTGCTTTTACAGGTGCCTATGTGAAAAAAAAAAATAACCATGTAATGTGTGTTTCACCATGTTTAGGGGTGTGTATTACAGTGGGTTTGCCCGGGTTGGGGTGGTATTATTGAGAATTTTATAGTGGTGTATGAAGGCGCATATTAACTGGTTGTGTGTATTTGTTACAGTACATTGTAATTTTTCCTCTTGTGTATATAAATTCATGGGATTGTTTTAGTTTTATATTAGGAACACGGCATTGTTTTATTTTATGGACCCTTTAGTCTCAAAGATGGCAGAATAATCCATCTGGCCGTGTGGAGGTGGGACGGCAGTCCACCTGTCCCCCTCTAGTTTTAGTTTTTGTGCGCATGGATAGGCTTATTTTATTTGTTTGTCATTAGAGCATGATTCGGGTGCTAATTTTGCGAGGGCCTAATTAGTGTGCATGTGTTTTGGACTTTTCTACGGGGTGGTGGTGGTCATATATTAAAATATTGTAGTCAGTTTTTCTCCATTAGAAGTCCAATTGCCGCAAATCATTTATTTACCCCATCAACTATTGATAGCGCATTTCATTTATGACACAGAAAAGGTTTAAAATCTTTTGCGGATTTATATTTTGATGGTCAATTTGCAAGTTTTTCTCAACTTTCCACTAAATTCGACATCACTTCTACACATTTTTTTCCGCTTCCTCCAGGTCAGACATTATGTGCAAACCATGACAAAACAATTCCCTCAAAAACCTTCTGATAATCCTCTAGATGATTTTTTATTAGTTAAACCAACTTCTAAGGGGGTAATGTCAGTTTTATATAATTTAATTTCAAATTTACAATCTTCTTCTCTGGCCGCTATCAAATTGAATTGGGAACAAGATCTTAATTTTACTTTTACTGATGAACTGTGGGACTCTATTCTTAGCCAGGTTCACACTGTATCAATGTGTGCTCGTCACGCTCTTATTCAATTTAAGATTGTACACCGGATGCACCTGTCCAAGGTTAAGTTAGCACGTATTTACTCGGATATAGACCCAACTTGTGAAAAGTGTGGTAGCGCTCCTGGCACTTTGCTTCACATGTACTGGTCCTGCCCTGCATTGATGAATTTTTGGCATTCTGTTTTTATCACTATGTCTGAAGTCCTGCAATATCAAATTAAACCTGATCCATTATGCACCATTTTTGGTGTGGCTCCAGAACTTGTCTTGCCAAATTCCAAATTAAAAGTATTCAAATTTTCATTATTATTGGCCAGACGTGCTGTATTACTGAAGTGGAAAGACTCTTCGCCCCCTTCACATTTACAGTGGATAAAAGATATAATGTCCTGTTTGGATTTAGAAAAAATCAGATATACAGTCTGTGGCTCTGAAAACAAATTCTATAAATTATGGCGCCCGTTTCTTGACTTCTTTGAAAGACCCACGATTATAGTTTCTGAGTAGCTCATATACCCTTTACCCCACCCCCACTTCACACACACAATTTTTCTTTGTATTTTTTTTTAATTATTGTTTAAAGGTTTTTGTGCTTTGAAGCATTTACATTTGTTAGCTTTAAATTCTAGTTTTTCCCTGTTTGGTTAAAACAAAAATGAAAATTTTTAATACTTTGTATTGTATTGATACTTCAATTAATAATAATAAAAAGACCTTTGAAAGAAAGAAAGAAAATATTGTATTGTTGCGTGATGAGGGTGGTGGCTCCACCTTTCCGGTTCCACCACTACCCTGGGTATAAAAGACAAAGGCAGAAGAGACACGGTCTCTTTTGACCTTGGCCTTTGCCTGTACGGGAGCACCTTGTGTTGCACCTCCAGCCTCATAATTGCATTACAGATTATGGACACAATGTTCCTCTTTCACTCTGCTAACAAAGCCTTTGATGTACCCAACCAAGGCAGCTGCTCCATCAGTTCAGGGCCCAGTTCAGAGTCTTTTCTCTTCAAATATTTATCCACCGCTGTTTTTCATCTAGTCATCACAACCTCTAGCACATCTTAACCACTTGAACTCCGTTGTTCCGCGGGCGGGCAAGTCTCTGCGTCCTAAGGCGCACGAGGGCGCACGAGAGCGCGCTCGTGCGCCCTCGTGCGCATGACGCATGATAAGGATATTGATGTAGGTGGTGTGCCCTCCAAGCACCACTGAAAAAAAAATCTGCAAACACAGCCGCGAACAGATTAGTTCATCTGATTGACCTCTCATTCGACTAATAAGAGCCTTGAATTGGGTTTCTGAAACCTTGACGAACCAATGAATGAAAACCTAGGAAGGAGGACCCGCCTCCCAACGCTTTGAATGCAGTGAGCCAATTGAAGCAGAGAAGTTCGTGAGCTGTTTTTTTTTAAGGCTGGGTGAAGACTGGCTGCTGGAGCGGATCAAAAAAGGACACAGGAAGAGCTCCACAGACCCAGCAGCATGGAGACCATCCACAAATGCAACCTGTGTGACAGGGAGTGCCATTCGTGGATCGGCATGTTCGGCCCCAGGCGGTGCTTATTTTGTATTGGTTCCAGCAGAGTAGACGTTATGATTTCTTCCATGGTCATTATAGACCGACGGAGGCTGACGACGAAGGCTGAGTGACACACACGCCTTCGCCAGTCTTTTTTTAATTACTATTGTTATTTGGTTTGAAAAATCGTTCGCCAAAAACCACAATCATGGAAGCACAAAACCGCAATAATGGAATTATGTTTTGATCGAGTCGCGAGACCAGAACCAGAGCGGACCAGCGTCGCGTTCGTCTGACAATGAGGAGACAAGTTCGCCCAGACTCCGCTGTGAAGAGGTAAGGTGTTATAAGCTAAATTACTCTCTATCCCTGAAAATTGTAATCCAAAATGACTTTTGACCGATCAGTAAATTACAGCTGTGCGGTTCACGAAGTCTGAAGTTCGTGTGCCGCGGTACAAGGGGTTGCTTGCAGTGTACAGGCTGTGAACGCCCCCCCACCCCCGCTATTCTTCTGCAGCGAGGGGGGGGAGCCGCGGTGACTGCACTGCTGTCCTACATCACCACATAAGGCTAATCCGTTGTGTAGCGATGGCTAAAGTCCATCCTCCCTAGCGAGCGGGGGGGGGGGACAACCCCCCCCCCACACACACAGTAGCGGGGGGGGGGGGGAGCCGCTGTGACAGCGTTGCTGTGGAAACATGCAACGAGTGTAATCTGTCATGTAGCGAGGGCCGAACTCTGTCCTTGATAGCGGGGGGGGGATGACCCCCCCACACAGACACACACACAGACACAGCCCTGAGTGTGACCTTTCCTTTGAGCCTAAAATGAAGCTTCTACATTGAATTATTCAAAAGTTACAGACGTTTTTCCAAACTGTGCCATTTGGCACAATTTGGCACAGTTCCAAAACGCCTGGGAACAGCCTGAGAACAAAACTGTGTAAAATATTCATTTTTTGTGGTATTGTTACCAAATTTGGATCTCAGCTGGATAACACTTGGTTCTACATTTCTGTTGCATTTTCCAGCCGGATCGGACAGCTGTGTGTTATTTACAAGCATTTGTATCCAAAAAAACACTGTGTCCAAATTTTTTTTCTTCAAGTTCAGTATGTTTAGATGACTGTAACTCAGTGGCCGGAGCACGTAGAGAGATTATGTTTTTTTTGCCAAAAAATTCAAAGTGTTTTCTTTTAAATGAGACCAACCCCATGAAGATGCTGTAAAGGGTTGAAGAACAGCTTTCGATTTACTTTGGGCACATTATTTTTTGGAATTTTTAGGAAAATTGCCCGGAGTGCAAGTGGTTAACATCAATAACCTCCGTAAACCACAGGAAGAACAGGAAGAAGACAGAAGCCATTATTATTGCATTAATACTGCCACCTACTGACATGGAACAGCCACTACAGGCATCCATGCACAACAACAGCATAAGCGACTTTCGCATCTCGGCTCACGCAAAGCATCATGGGAACGTGGCTACCAAACATGCTCTATCGATACATTTAATTTATGGAAAGTTCCTGATCTACGAGCATATTGTATGCGTAGGGGTCTTCCCGGTTGTACCCGCAAATGCAAGGATGAACTAGTCGTGCGTATTCGCAGCCACGTTGCAGAAATTGGCCAAAATGGCCCCCTATATGTACGCTGACATAGATTTTTTGTTGTCAAAGGACCAAGCACCCTTACTTGCCAGACTCCCAAATGACTACAAAGAAGTTAAGCGAGTGGTTTGACAGCTCAACTTTGGTTTTGTCATTTTGAGTAAATTTCACTACAAGGCATAGCCTGCTTACTTAGATCTATAGGTCGATACTACTATAGTTTAAGTACCACACGTTTTCAATGATTTGGAATTTTATTTTATACCAGCCTACTTATCAATGGCCTTAATTTTATGTGTGTGTAGATCAAGCTTCATTACCAATATACAAAGAACTATATCCTAGACCCAGGCCTGCCTGTCCGTACCTACTACTTCAGGGTTTGGACTCGTGTCAGTTAGGCTAGAACTTGAACAATACACAACACTATTTAATTATAATATAGACTTACTGCTTTAATCCAACAATTACGTCCTTCCGGATTCTTCAGCTCCGTGGGGAATGTATATAATGTGAATGGCGGCGGACATGTGCACACACTAATCCCGAAGTTACACACATGTATGCTGCAAGTTTGCTTTTCCACCGCGCTAGATGATACATAGCCGTTCCATACTTCACTACGGCACAATGCGCACTTGGCATAATGGCAATTTAAAGGTTAAAGCAGACTTTAAATGGCAATTGTTCAGTTGTGACAGGACTGTCTCTATACAAAAGCAAGGCGGCTAGCGGAATGTTTGGTAGTCGTGAACTTTGAACTTCACATAGTCCACACATGTGCACTCGTAATGCAAAAGTCACTTTTTATTTGCTATTTTTTTGGACCAAATAAAAAGTAAAATTAGGCAATTTCCCAACAACCACTGAACATTGGTCCTACGACCCTTTGTTGAAAAAAACAATGACCTAAATGATAATTTTAAGAGAAAGGCCTCGCTGGCCTTCCATAACTAAGAGATTGTTAAAAAATGAAGCATTTATTTCAAACACTTAACCCCTTGAACTCTGTGAATTCCGCGGGCGGTCACGTCTCTGCGTCTTAGTGCGTCTCAGTGCGCACTGAAAAAGAAGCTGTATTTCCGGTCTTCCAGTACAGACACAGCCTTGTTACAACCTGAGAAAAAAGCTGTGTAATATATTCATTTTTTGTGGTATTTTTACAACATTTTGACCTGAGCTTGAAAACACTTGGTTCTACATTTCTGTTGTGTTTTCCAGCCAGTATCTGACAGCTATACGTTATTTGCAAGCATTTATATCTAAAAAAAACACCCAGGCGAACTTTCTTGTTACTCAGTGGCAGGAGCACTTAGAGAGATTATGACTGTTTTGCCAAAAAATTCAGTGTTTTCTTTTAAATGAGACCAACCCCATGAAGATGCTGCAAAGGGTTGAAGAACAGCTTTTGATTTACTTTGGGCATGTTATTTTTAGGAGTTTTTAGGGAAGTTGAACAGAGTTCAACAGGTTTTAAAAAGAGCAGTGCATGTTACCATTTTTGCAAAGGAGTCTAAACTTACGAGGTCACAGTAATGCAGTTTTAAAAACTAGTTACACAATAACTGTAAACAAATGCAGCCACCCCCCCCCCCCCACTGTCAAAAGACAGTCAATCACATTGATCACCGTGACGAGCCTCTACCACTGCAGTCAATACAGTGACTGATTTCACACTGGAGTTCATGTTCAGCTTTATCTGAGGGGAAAGTCCTTCCTCATGCAGGACAGACACAGGAGGACCAGGACAGAACACTTATATATTATATATTTGGTTCACAGTGTCAGCACTAGCACAGTTCTGTGTAGATGCTGTCTTATTATAATGTCAGTGACTTTGTGTCATCCGGTCAGAACTTGCATCAAGCTGTTGATCAGATGATCATCTCTAATTGCTCTGCATCAGGAGCTGCTGGATGTTTGCAATTATATTTGTCCCTCATTTACGTATGAGCGAGTTCTTTCAAAATCTGAGCAAAAAACAGACATATAGCATGCATTTAGTTTAGTTTATAGATCTTTGTGGAAAACAATTGACACAGATAGTTCTAGTTTGTGTTCAAAATGATAATGTGAGTTTCAATTCTTACGTGTTTACTCACTTTAATTCTTTAATGTCCATTCAAGTTACCTGTGACATGCACGCTTGTAGATTTACGTACTTCATGAGCATATTAGCGGTGTTCTCTCAAATCTTTTAAGAGTATAAAATCATTTTTCTTTATTTAAAATAGGCTTTACTTAAAATAGAGGGGGAAAAGCACACAAAAATATGTCACTGCAATGTCTGATTAGGAGGCAGGAGGATCCGGAAAACCAGCTTTATAATCCAGACTAAGTATCCAAATATTCTATTTTTGCCATTTTGAATATCTGTCATCAACACAACAAATGAATAATCATGAAATTTTCGCGTACAGTCCTAATGGCAAGCATGAAGTATATTCTCCTTTTTGATAGATAATCTATAAGTACTTAATCATCAATGAGGCACAAATCCACCCCCGTAAAAATGAGCCTGCGTGTGTGGCCCCCAGGGGCCTCCAGACCTCAGGGTGGCAGAGAGCATTGGGTCCTGACTCCTAAAGCCAAGCCCTCCACCTGAAACTCAAACTTTTTATAAGCACTTACATCATTAAGATACAGTAAGATCTAACAGCGTCCTGCGCTGTCATTTGTCAGTGACGCCAACTTTTACGCACGAGTGACCCAGCGAACGTAACAAAGCGGTTCACATCTAGGATGGGGAGCGGGGCTGAGAACAAGGGACTGAGCAGCACACAGCCAACTGCGGGCACACGTACTTAAACACAGCGAAAATTCACTCTAAAAAACTGATGCGTACGAGGTTTCCTTTTGCCACACCGTGCGTAAACAGAGTCCACGTTTAAACTCCAGCTCAGACTGAAATAACCGGGAAGGCGTTGACACTTGCAGGATATAGAAATTCAATCTATGCCAATTTACCAGCGCTGATGTGGGTAGTTGCAAACAAATGCATTTTAGTTAGTCTGACTATTTTTGCATTTAGTGCAAAACAAAGAGGTGCTGCTTTAGGCTTAATGCGTGCGTCAATATATGACGATGTCTCCTGGAAGGTCCTACCTTTTCTCCCCAAAGGAAAACGCTGCAGCGGGCGGCACAAAGAGCCGAGGAGCGGCCGCGCACGCCGATCCTTGTTCAAGGCTCCACATTCACCTTCCCTCATCCGCCCAGTTCACGCGCTCATTCACAGCCGCGGGACGGCTTCAGCGTGTGGCGCACAGTTTGCTTGCATGCATTATAGTTTAGAAAGTAATAACTAAAACACTCCTGATGCGTCAAAGAGGCACAACGGACGCCTCACCCCGGCTTTGCCTTTACAGCTGAGTGGAGAAGCCCCGCTGCGGTGGGGGTGCGCGCCCGGATCGCCGAACACCAGCTGAGCGCGCTGAAGCGTCAAGTCGGACAATATTTACTACTTCCGGTTTGGCTTTTCTCCAAAGAAATGCATACAGCACAAAATGTGCCAATAAAATGAGCTTTAAAAATCAGTAATCGGTCACCTCTGCCATGAAAATAGTAACAGTGAATTTTTATTTAAAGAAAAAAGAGAGATTGTTCCTGTAAATTTGCTAATCTTGCCATAGATTTATTAGGTTTGCATCACAGAACTAAAATAAAGTAATTAATATTTTATCTAGTGCCCACGTGCTATTATAATGTGTAAACAAGGCCCACAAGATAAAACTAGAAAAGCACTCGGAGAGTGCAGACCTCCGCCAAGCGCCGCAGTTCCCCCCATAGAGTCTTCAGACTCCTTGATCATGAAAACATATGACAAGCAGTGGTTCAGTAGTTATTGACGAAAATGGCATTTTCCGTAATGGCGGCCACAGTTCCCCCCATACAGTGTTTGTGTGTACGTTTTCAGATTCCTTGACCATGTAAACATATGACTAGCAATTGGATTGACAATGATAGGATTAGTGGTTCAGTAGTTATTGTGGAAAATGGCCTTTTCCATAATGGCGGCCACAGTTCCTCCCATACAGTGTTTGTGTGTACGTTTTCAGATTCCTTGACCATGAAAACATCTGACTAGCAATTGGATTGACAATGATAGGATTAGTGTTTCAGTAGTTATTCACGAAAATGGCATTTTCCGTAATGGCGGCCACAGTTCCCCCCCATACAGTGTTTGTGTGTACGTTTTCAGATTCCTTGACCATGAAAACATATGACAAGCAATTGGATTGACAATGATAGGATTAGTGGTTCAGTAGTTATTGAGGAAAATGGCATTTTCCGTAATGGCGGCCACAGTTCCCCTCATACAGTGTTTGTGTGTACGTTTTCAGATTCCTTCACCATGTAAACATATGACTAGCAATTGGATTGACAATGATACGATTAGTGGTTCAGTAGTTATTCTGGAAAATGGCATTTTCCATAATGGCGGCCACAGTTCCTCCCATACAGTGTTTGTGTGTACGTTTTCAGATTCCTTGACCATGAAAACATATGACAAGCAATTGGATTGACAATGATAGGATTAGTGGTTCAGTAGTTATTGAGGAAAATGGCATTTTCCGTAATGGCGGTTTAGCGCCACAGTTCCCCCCATACAGTGTTTGTGTGTACGTTTTCAGATTCCTTCATCATATAAACATATGACTAGCAATTGGATTCACAACAATTGGATTGACAATGATAGGATTAGTGGTTTAGTAGTTATTCACGAAAATGTCATTTTGCGTAATGGCGGTTTTCTTGTGGACGGTGATCCGGATCACCCCCAAAATGTAATCATCTGTAGGATACCCCATTTCTGACAATCTGTGAAAATTTCATGAAAATCCGTCCATAACTTTTTGAGTTATCTTGCTAACAGACAAACAGACAAACAGACAAACAAACAGACAAACAAACAAACAAACAGACAGACAGACAAACCAACGCCGATGATCACATAACCTCCCCCTTTGGCGGAGGTAATAATAATCATCACTATTCAGGACTTTAGTGGCTCCTTGCGAGTTTTTTTAATACACAAGGATATATTTTTTTCTAAGTTTGAGACGCTTTATCTTGTAAATTCCCAACCTTTTTCACATACACGTATTGCTTTTCTACATTTACACCTTTTTTCCTAATAATTAACTAATTTTTTTTCATTATCTGTAGTTATTTTATTTACGTTTCTATTAAAGCAACGAGACATGTTAGGACAAAAGGCTCCTGTCCTAAATGTTGGTAAACAATTATTGTTACATTGTAAATCTATAGACTACAAATGATTTTAAATAGCTAATAACTGAGTCTTTGTATTTTCTATATAAAGTACAAAATATTTCTATCCACAAAAGTGTACAGCTGTGGTCTATATTAATCATATATCCCATAATCTACATATGTTTAAGCATGTGAGAGTGTTTAGTGATTACATATGGAAAGCGACTTCACACCTCAGAACAGGACAAAGGGTCTCAACCGCCAGTGAAGATCAAAGAGCATCCGAGGCACTGCGGTGGAGACCGGACGGGTTGCCCTGACCCCCCAGGGCCAGGTGGAGGAGTACGAAGACAAAAGAGGGGATTAAGATAGTGAGGGATGTCAGCTTTTGATATGCATGTCTTTTGTTATGTGCGAGTATAAGTTCGTAGAGCCGAAGGTGTTCGCTCTCTTACTTCTTCTGCTGCTGCACCTAGATGAGACTTGTTAGAGGAGCTGATAATAAACTTTGGTTTATGAATCACATCGCCTCGTTATTTCAAGCTCCTCTACACTGGTGACCCTGACGCGAGGATGGACCAGAGGCGTTCCCCAGCGATCGACTCATCTGTGGCGACCCAGGCAGACGGCGGCGCCCATGCAGACAGGGGAACAGATGGACGACGTTCCCCCACGGCAGAAGTGATAGAGAGGGCTCAACCGAGCACCAGCGCCGCGGAGAGAGCCGAAGCAAGGCACTCTCACCCTGCGGACACATCAGTGACGGTCCACACAAACGCCGTCACCGTCAAGCTGCCGGACTTCTGGCAGGAAGACCCCGCCTCGTGGTTTCAGCAAGCTGAAGCCCAGTTTGCACTTGCGGGCATCACGGCTAACGATACAAAGTTCTATCACATCGTCGCCAAACTCGACACCGCCACTTCGAGATGTGCGCGGAGCATAATCCAGCGGCCGCCGGCCCAGGACAAATATAAAGAACTGAAAGCGACCATCGTGGCAAATTACGTCCCCTCAGCCAAGGAGAGAGCCGAGAGGATCCTGGCGGTCTACGGCCACAGAGGAGGCAGACCCAAGGCCCTCATGGAGGACTTGCTGCAACTTAAAGAAGAGGACAATGACAACTTCCTCTTCCATTTCATATTCCTCAGTACGCTGCCGCCACACATGAGAGGGACGCTTGCCAACATGCGATGCAGCACCCAGCAAGACTTCCGCACGCTGGCTCACGAAGCTCAACGGCTCGTCAACGCCTGCAAGGAGCAGACACCCACAGCAGCATCCGCAGACCTCAACGCTGATGTCCGGAGCCACGAGGAGCCGCAAATCACCGAGCAGAATCAGCCCGCGGTGACAGCGACACGGCCAGGACGCAACAGACGGAGCAACGTTTGTTATTACCACCACCGCTTCGCCGAGAAGGCTTACAAATGCGTTCCCCCCTGCAAATTCACGATTTCGGGAAAACGCCGAAGCCGAGAGCCATTAACAGCGGCGGTTCTCGGTGAAAAAAGCAAGCTTTTATATGTGACGGACGGACACACCGGCAAGCAGTTCCTTATCGACACGGGAGCTCAACTAAGTTTTGTCATGCCCTCCCAAGCAGACCGGGCCATGGGCCCCCGGGGCAATGGAGCGGTGGCAGCCAACGGCTCCATCATCGACACTTTTGGCGAAAAGAGCCTGCCCCTCTGCATCCATGGCCGCAACTACAGATGGACATTTGTTGTAGCGGCGGTGAGTTTTAACTTGTTGGGCGCAGATTTTTTGTGTGCACATGGGTTATTAGTTGATCTAGCGAACAGATGCTTGGTTAATGCACTGTCCTTTGCTTCTATTCCCTGCTCAGCTTGACTTTCTCCACCACCCGTGCAGGCTAGCGTCACCACAGCAGGAGGTAAGTTTGATCAGCTCCTCACCCAATTTCCAGCACTCACAATTCCCAAATTCTCAGCCACAGTGGCTAAACACGGGGTCGAACACTTTATTCCCACAACGGGCCCACCCGTATTCGCCAAAGCTCAGTGCTTAGATGCGACCAAGCTCACCATAGCTAGGGACGAGTTTACCACCCTTGAAAGATTAGGCATTATCAGACGCTCAAAAAGCCCCTGGGCGTCACCACTTCACATGGTCCCGAAATCCGACGGTTCTTGGAGGCCGTGCAGCGATTACCGCAGATTAAACAATGCGACAGCGCATGACCGCTACCCAATTCCTCACATTCAAGACTTTTCACTACATCTGGCGGGTGCGCGCATTTTTTCAAAAATAGACCTAGTCCGCGGTTATCATCAAGTCCCAGTTAGAGCAGAGGACATTCCTAAAACAGCTGTAATAACCCCCTTCGGTCTTTTTGAATTTTTGCGGATGCCTTTCGGCCTCAAAGGTGCTGCTCAAACCTTTCAGCGGATGATGGACGCAGTATTACGCGACCTCCCTTTCGTGTTCGTCTACCTCGACGATATGCTGGTAGCCAGCTCGTCTGAGGAAGAACACGAGCAGCATCTCACTATGGTTTTTCAGAGACTAGAAGAGCACGGGTTAATAATCAATCCAGCCAAATGCAAATTCGGCGTGTCACAAATTGATTTTTTAGGACACAGAGTTTCTCTGAAGGGGGCAGTCCCACTGCCAGACAAAGTTCACGCAGTAAAAGGTTTCCCACGGCCACAAACGGTCAAATCGCTGCAAGAATTTTTGGGAATGGTTAATTTTTACAACTGTTTCCTCCCCCACGCAGCTCAGCTCATGCAGCTCCTATATGACGCGCTCAGAAAACAAAAACCTTCCAACGCGGTCGAATGGACCCCGGAGCGCGAACGCGCCTTCGCGGAAGTAAAAAGTGCCCTAGCTAATGCCACATTGTTGGTTCACCCCGATCCCTCGGCCCGCATTGCGCTAACCACAGACGCTTCAGACCTGGCCATAGGAGCAGTTGTAGAACAACACGTCAACGGAATCTGGCAACCTTTGGCATTCTTCAGCAAATCGCTAAACCAAACTGAGCGTAAATACAGCACTTTTGACAGAGAGCTGCTAGCACTTCATTTATCCATCTGCCACTTCCAGTTCTGGTTGGAAGGGCGGCGTTTCATGGCTTTTGTAGACCACAAACCACTCACCTTTGCGATGGCTAAAATTTCCGAACCGTGGTCAGGCAGGCAACAAAGACAGCTGGCTGCGATTTCAGAGTTCACCACAGACATTCGACATGTGGCAGGCAAACTTAACGTGGTAGCAGACTGCCTCTCTCGCGCTGTGACATCGTCAGAGCGTGAGGAGACAGATTATACTACCTCAGCCGCTGAACTCTTCGCCAACGCGGACACATACGCACCACCAATCCACGCAGGGATAGATTATGCAGCTATGGCAGAGGAGCAAAGTAGTGACGCAGACGTGCGCGCACTCCTGTCTGGACCAACAGGGTTAAGGCTGGAGGAAAGGGTTTTACGCGACGGTGTGCCCCCCCTAATATGTGACATCTCAACCGGCCGACCTCGCCCGTTAGTCCCAGCTGCATGGCGCCGCCGTATTTTCGACTCGATTCACTCCCTCGCGCACCCAGGTGTGCGCGCTTTGGTTAAAATGGTCGCCGAAAAGTTTGTGTGGCCTGGCCTGCGCAAAAACGTAAAAGAATGGGCAAAGACTTGCATTTCTTGTCAGCGTGCCAAAGTACACAAACACACAAAAGCCCCTCTGGAGCCTTTTCGAATCCCTGCTAGAAGGTTCGACCACGTTCATGTCGACCTCATGGGGCCACTACCTTCCTCCCAAGGTTTCACACACCTGTTAACAATGATAGACCGCACCACGCGCTGGCCAGAGGCAGTCCCTCTGGCGTCAACCACAGCGGAGGAAGTCGCTCGCGTTTTTTTGACAAACTGGGTGGCACGTTTCGGCGTCCCATCGGACATCACGTCCGATAGGGGGCCTCAATTTGTCTCGGAGCTTTGGTCAGCCATGGCCAGCAGCTTAGGGGCGACAATTCACCGCACCACCGCTTATCACTCTCAGGCTAATGGGTTATGCGAGCGTTTTCACAGATCTTTAAAGGCCGCCCTCAGAGCCTCACTAACGGATACAAATTGGGTAAATAAACTTCCCTGTGTTTTATTGGGGTTGCGTGCTGCGCCCAAAGAGGATCTAGACGCCTCCCCAGCAGAATTAGTTTTTGCACAACCTCTCGGGCTCCCAGGTGAATTTTTACCAGAGAACCCAGAGCCAGGGCATCTTCCAGCCCCGAGGTTTTTAGGCAGCAACGGACCGGACTCTCTCCCCGGACAGGCACATCACTCTTTTCCACGGGTTTTTGTCCCCCAAGCTTTAAAAAACGCTGAATTCGTTTTTGTTAGGCATGAAGCTTTAAAACCAACTTTCCGCCCACCATACGATGGGCCATTCAGAGTGCTGGAACCTGGTGATAAACATTTTGTGCTTGATTTTGGGGATAGAAAAGAAACAGTCAGCATTGACAGACTTAAACCTGCCTTCTTGTTGAGAGACGAGCCTGCACGGTTGGTGAGAGCACCTCGGCGGGGTAGACCCCCCAAGAGAAAAGACTCAGCCCCCCTGCAGGGAACAATTAATCACTCTCCTCCCCAAGCTGCAGATTCCTTACAGGAAGGTCCCACCAGGACGCCCAAGCGGACCCACAGCAGATTCGGGAGAAGATTAAAACTCAGACGGCACAGAGACTGATGCAAACTACTCAACAGTTGTTCACTAATTGTGCTGTAACAGTTTAGGACTGACTTGTGATATTACTATGCTGTTATGATTACCACTGAACTCTCTTAGGAGCACGGCTGCTGGAAAGTTTCTTCTGTGTCAAGAGGTGTAGCAGTTAGTATGTCATAATAATTATCTTAAACTGTGAATTTTTCTATTGTCCTTTTCTTAGTTGTTTGGGGGCGGGCTGTGGTCTATGTTAATCATATATCCCATAACCTACATATGTTTAAGCATGTGAGAGTGTTTAGCGATTACATATGTAAAGCGACTTCACACCTCAGAACAGGACAAAGGGTCTCAACCGCCAGTGAAGATCAAAGAGCATCCGAGGCACTGCGGTGGAGACCGGACTGGTTGCCCTGACCCCCCAGGGCCAGGTGGAGGAGTACGAAGACAAAAGAGGGGATTAAGATAATGAGGGATGTCAGCTTTTGATATGCATGTCTTTTGTTATGTGCGAGTATAAGTTCGTAGAGCCGAAGGTGTTCGCTCTCTTACTTCTTCTGCTGCTGCACCTAGATGAGACTTGTTAGAGGAGCTGATAATAAACTTTGGTTTATGAATCACATCGCCTCGTTATTTCAAGCTCCTCTACAACAGCCAGGTTATGGTGATTCATAAGTGGATCAGTGCCTCACATGAGGCTCCCTGGTTCAAATGCAGGAAGGGCCATATTTGAGTGTAGATTATAGGCTCTATCTGTGCTTCAGCCAAAAACAAACAAACAAACAACAAAAAAAACCTGTTGTATTTGCCTTTATATTTCATTTCCAAAATAGCACAGTAAGTATTAAATGCAACTGGCAACCCAGATCTGAAGTAGGGAAACGTCACTTTCATGGTTTAAATTTGAAGTACTGGAAGTGTTAGTCGCTGAGAAAAAAATGTAACCCACTTCACATGTTTATACTGTATACTCATATATTTATTCCATCCAGCTACAATGCTCTGCACTGTGTGTCTGTGTGTGTATATATATATATATTTATAGTAATATGTACATATGTAGGAGTCAAGAATTAACGAGACTGGGTGTCTTTCCAGTATTTTCTTTAATTCTCTCACATCCTACGTTCCTCTCTCTCAGTCAGAGTAACAAGAGAAAGAACGCAGTCACTCACATCCATTTATACACACCTCCAATAATACATCACATACAAAGTCACACACTTCAGTTACATTCTCCCATTTGCATTATAAAACTCCAGAGTCCTTCTGTTCTCCTGTCTGACCCCAGATGGTCAGACGCGAGGAATCCTCTCCTTTCTCTCGAGCCGTAGGTGGTCCAGAATTATCTTCTTGTATTGTCCTCTTGAGGTGTGATGTCAATACACATTGCCAGCCTAAAGTCTCTCTAGGCTGAGTTCACGCATGCATCCATGTGAGTCACATACATTTACAATTATGGACGCCACATCACTCCCCCTCCCACGCGAAAGACTGGACATACACCTACAGCGTCATCCCCCCCCGCAGAATCTTACAGCACAATCCAACCGTCTGATCAAAACCCACATCACTCTGCCTGTCGTCTAGGTTTCAATCTTCTCCCGAATCTGCTGTACGCAGGTCTCACAGCCTGTGCCGGGCCGTCCCACTGTGAATCTGTGGAATGAGGGGGAGAAGGGTTATTTGCCCCTTGCGGGGGGTCCGGGGACTGCCCCCTGGGAGGCATGCCGCGTCGAGGCGCGCCCGCCGGCCGTACAGACTCGTTATGCAACACAAAAGCAGGTTTTAATCTATCAATACTGATCGTCTCCCTCCTGCCTCCCAAATCTAGCACAAAATATTTCTCCCCGGTCTCCAGCACTCGAAATGGACCGTCGTAAGGTGGGCAGAGGCTGTGACGCTGCGCGTCATGTCTGACAAAAACAAACTCTGCTTTTTGTAAAGCTTTGGGCACGAACACACGCGGAAACGTGTGATGAGCGGGGCCCGGGAGCATTTCCGCTCCCGTGTTACTCAAAGTTCCCCGGACCGGGGGGGGGGGGGGGCCTGGTGCCGTATGGTCTGGCAAGAACTCGCCGGGCAGCCTGAGAGGTTGCGCTAAAACCAACTCTGCTGGTGAGGCATCTAGGTCCTCTTTGGGTGCCTAACGCAACCCTAATAAAACCCATGGTAGTTTGTTTACCCAATCTGTGTCCGTCAGCGACGCTCTGAGGGCTGCCTTCAAAGACCTGTGAAAACGCTCGCATAAACCGTTGGCCTGGGGATGATAAGCGGTAGTGCGGTGTACTGCCGCTCCTAAGCCGCTGGCCACTGCTGACCACAGTTCCGACGCAAATTGAGGTCCCCTATCGGACGTAATATCTGACGGAACCCCAAAACGCGCTACCCAGGCTGTTAAAAAGGCGCGAGCCACCTCTGCCGCTGTGGTCGATGTTAACGGGACCACTTCCGGCCAACGTGTGGTCCGGTCCACCATCGTCAAAAGATGTGTGAACCCTTGAGATGGCAGTAGGGGGCCCACGAGGTCCACGTGCACATGATCGAATCTCCTAGCCGGAATGTGAAACGGTTCTAAGGGTGCTTTGGTGTGCCTGTGGATTTTGGCCCGCTGGCAAGCTATGCAGGCTTTAAGCCCACTCCTTCACGTGCTTGCGCAGGCTCGGCCAAACAAACCTCTCTGCTACCATTTTCACCGAAGCGTGTACTCCCGGGTGCGCTAGGGAGTGCACGACATCAAAAACGCGATGGCGCCACGTGGCCAGTACCACCGGTCGCGGTTGCCCGGTGGAGACATCGCAGATTAGGGGGGTTGAACCAGCTTGTAAAGTTTTTCGCTCAAGCCTTAACCCTGTTGGTCCAGACAGGAGCGCGGGCACGTCCGCGTCTTCGCTCTGCTCTGCTGCCATGGCTGCATAATCTATTCCCACGAGGACCGGAGCCGCGTGCGCGTCCGCGCTGTTACCGCGCTCTGGGTAAGCGGCCGCGCACCCCTGCTCCGCGCGGACGGGTGCTGTTACCGCGCGTGACAGACAGTCTGCCACTACATTGAGTTTACCGGTCACATGCTGAATATAAGATAAGATAAGATAAGATAAGCCTTTATTAGTCCCACAACGGGGAAATTCCAGGATTGCAACAGCACAGGGATAGCAACACTCAGAGCAACAATCAGAAGGCAAGAAAAAAAACAAGCAAGCAAGAGCAGCTAATAAACATATGTACGTATTACTATAAAATATATATATATACACACACACACAGACACACAGTGCAGAGCATTGTAGCTGGATGGAATAAATATATGAATATATGAACACACAGTGCAGAGCATTGTAGCTAGATGGAATAAATATGTAAATATATAAACACCCACAGTACGGAGCATTGCAGCTAGGTGGAATAAATATGCAAGTATATAAACACACACAGTGCGGAGCAATGTAGCTAGATGGAATAATATGTAGATATATAAATATATAAACACCCACAGTACGGAGCATTGTAGCTAGATGGAATAAATATGCAAATATATAAACACACACAGTGCAGAGCATTGTTGCTAGATGGAATGAAACAGCATAACCGTCTACTTAGTTATCCTACATGGTATGATTATGTGCCCATACATATTCTCACCCTCCATAGCGACCGGTATGTTCCTAGTTGTATGCCGGAGAGGACCATTGTGTAAGTCTATTGCATCTTTTGCATTCAAAAAACTATTAGTTTGTTACGTCTTTTTGCTATCTCTGCGAGCAGCCCTGCTTAGGTTGTACAGTCTGACAGCCGTTGGTAGGAAGGACCTACGAAACCTCTCGGTTGTGCACCTGGGATGATGTAGTCTGCTGCTAAATGAGCTCCTCAGTGCATTCAGTATGTCCTGCATAGGGTGGAACTCGGACTCCAGCAGAGATGACAGTTTAGCCACCGTCCTTCTCTCTCCTATCTCCTCCATCGGATCAAGGCGCTGCCCCAGGACAGAGCTAGCTTTCTTAATCAGTTTGTTCAGTCTCTTCCTATCGGCTGCAGTAATGCCACTGCCCCAGCAGACCACTCCAAAAGTGATGGCTGATGCCACCACCGTGTCATAGAATGACTTCAGCAGCGCCCCTTGTACACCAAAAGACCTGAGTCTCCTCAGCAGGAACAGCCTGCGCTGTTCCTGCTGAGGACGGTGGTAAATTCCGAAATTACAGCCAGCTGTCTCTGCTGCCGCCCTGACCACGGTTCTGAAGCTTTGGACATCGCAAAAGTGAGCGGTTCGTGGTCGACAAACGCGGTGAAACGCCGCCCTTCCAGCCAGAACTGGAAATGGCGAATGGCTAAGTGGAGCGCCAGGAGTTCCCTGTCAAATGCGCTGTATTTCCGCTCGGGCTCGCGCAAGGACCTGCTGAAAAAGGCGAGAGGTTGCCAAACTCCGGCGACCTGCTGCTCTACCACGGCCCCTATCGCTACCTCTGACACGTCTGTGGTTAGCGCTATGAGAGCTGCCGGGTCTGGGTGCGCCAGCAGTGCTGCGTCCGCGAGTGCTTTTTTTACCGCTGTGAACGCGCGCTCCCGCTCCGGGGACCATTCGATCACATTGGCAGGCTTCTGTTTTTTAAGCGTGGTGTATAACGGTTGCATGAGTTGCGCTGCGCGGGGTATGAAATGGTTATAAAAATTCACCATCCCCAAAAATTCCTGCAACGCTTTCACTGTCTGTGGCTGGGGAAACTCAGCCACCGCGCGCACTTTTGCCGGCAGAGGAACTGCTCCCTCTGGTGAGACACGGTGCCCCAGAAAATCAATTTGCGCTGCGCCAAACTGGCACTTGGCCGGGTTGATTATCAACCCGTGTGCTTCCAACTTTTGAAAAACCGTAGTGAGGTGTTTTTCGTGTTCCTCCTCTGAGGCGCTGGCTACTAAAATATCGTCCAAGTAGACAAAAACAAACGGAAGGTCGCGCAGCACTGCGTCCATCATCCGTTGAAAGGTTTGCGCCTTTAAGGCCAAAAGGCATGCGTAAAAACTCAAAAAGTCCGAACGGGGTTATTACCGCTGTTTTGGGAATATCCTCTGGTCGAACCGGGACCTGATGATAACCGCGGACCAGGTCTATTTTAGAAAAAATGCGCGCTTTTGCCAGGTGCACTGAGAAATCCTGGATATGTGGAATCAGGTAGCGATCCTGAGCTGTGGCATTGTTTAACCTGCGATAATCACCGCAAGGTCTCCACGAGCCGTCAGCCTTAGGCACCATATGCAGGGGGGAAGCCCAAGCGGACTTCGAGCGGCAAATTATGCCCAACCTTTCCAGGTTGGCGAACTCCTCCTGTGCCACGGAGAGCTTAACTGCATCCAAGCGCCGAGCTTTAGCAAAAACTGGTGGGCCACTCGTGGTTATGAAGTGCTCCACTCCGTGTTTCGCCACCTTAGCTGAAAAAGTGGGAACTGTGAGTGCTGGAAACTGGTGTAGGAGAGTGTGGAACTTACCATCTGCTGCGGCGACGTTGGTCTGTACTGGCGGCGGGCACACCCGAGCTGCACAAGGGATAGAACAGAAAGAGAGTGCATTTACTAGGCGTTTGTTGGCCAGATCAACTAACAAACCATGTGAACACAGAAAATCAGCACCTAACATATTGAAGCTCACTGCCGCTACGATGAAGTTCCACTCGTAAGCGCGGCCGTGGAAGGACAGAGACAAGGTTCTCTCTCCGTAAGTCTTGATGCTGGAGCCGTTGGCCTCTGTTGCTCCGTCTCCGCGGGGTCCAGCCACCCGATCTGCATAAGTTGCAGTGATGAAGCTCCTCTGGGCTCCGGTGTCCACGAGGAATTGCCGCCCGGAGCCTGCGTCTGTCAGATAAAGCAGCTTGTTCCGTTCGCCGAGAGTGGAAGCTGCTAGCGACTCCCGGCCCGGTCGTTTCCCCACTTTTTGAAACTGCACGGCGGGATGCATCTGTGCGCTTTCCCAGCGAAGCGTTGATGGTAATAGCAGAGGCTGTCATCTCCCCTGGCTCGGGATCTCGCTGCCGCCGTCGTCGCTGGGGTGGCTTCTGCTGCCTCTGGCTCCACACTGCCCCGGGCCGCCGCGCCGAGGTCTGCCGCTGCCACTGAAGCCTCTTGCTCGTCGCAGGCGTTGAGGAGCCGCTCCGCCTCATGGGCCAGCTCGCGGAAGTCCTGCTGGTTCACACAGCGTCTGCTGGACAGGGGACCTCTCGTGTGCGCTGGGAGGGTCCTCAGGAAAATGTGTTTGAAGAGGAACGCGTCGTTGTCCGTTCCGATCATCTGTAGCATGTCCTCCATGAGGACAGTTGGCCTGCGTCCACCTCTGTCGCGCAGGTCCAGCAGCTGCCTGGCCCTTGCCTCGGGCGATGGCACGAAACTCCTGATGAAGGTGGCTTTCAGCACGTCGTACTTGTCAGCAGTGGGCGGCTGCTGCACCAGGCTCCGCACACACCGGGCTGTGCGGCTGTCGAGTCTCGCGATGACATTATGAAACTTAATGTCGTCCGCTGATACTCCTCCAAGAAGGAACCGAGACTCCACGTGCTGGAACCATGAGTGCGGGTCGTCGTGCCAAAACTCTGGGAGCTTAATCAGGCTTGTGCCCCTGCGGGCAATTCCCGGTGAATCAGGGTCTGAGCGGCTGTCTCCCGGTTCTTCCATGTCGATCATGAAGCTGTCTTCCAGCCTCAGCGTGCTCAGATTCATGTATAGGTCACCAGTGTAGGAGTCAAGAATTAACAAGACTGGGTGTCTTTCCAGTATTTTCTTTAATTCTCTCACATCCTACGTTCCTCTCTCTCAGTCAGAGTAACAAGAGAAAGAACGCAGTCACTCACATCCATTTATACACACCTCCAATAATACATCACATACAAAGTCACACACTTCAGTTACATTCTCCCATTTGCATTATAAAACTCCAGAGTCCTTCTGTTCTCCTGTCTGACCCCAGATGGTCAGACGCGAGGAATCCTCTCCTTTCTCTCGAGCCGTAGGTGGTCCAGACGTATTGTCCTCCTGAGGTGTGATGTCAATACACATTGCCAGCCTAAAGTCTCTCTAGGCTGAGTTCACACATGCATCCATGTGAGTCACATACATTTACAATTATGGACGCCACACATATGTATATTAGCTGCTCTTGCTTGCTTGCTTTTTTTCTTGCCTTCTGATTGTTGCTCTGAGTGTTGCTATCCCTGTGCTGTTGCAATCCTGGAATTTCCCCGTTGTGGGACTAATAAAGGCTTATCTTATGTTATGTTCAGCCCAGAAAAACAGTTAATGATGTGTCCTTTTCTGTAGCTATAACAACCACTCACAGTTACTGTTCGTTGTTCACTGCAAGACGACTCATGGCTCGCTCATTTCAGACATAACATTTGGTGACAAGAGTTAAACTGTGGTAGCGTGCTTGAGGCCACCACGACCGTTTCTGGAAACCCCAGGTGAGCCGCCCACCCAGTGGCACCGCTGGTTCAACACGTTTAAAGACTATGTCGACACAGTTGGCCTAAGTGACACCGATGACAAGAAGCGGTGGGGTATACTGGTTCTCAATCTAGGCGAAAAAGGACAGCACATGCTCCGTACCCTGGGCCAGGTGGACTAATTCGGTGACTGTGTGAGCCTAATGGAGAAATACTACAGCATAAAGAGCAATGTGACAGCACGAAGATACAGGTTCTTCAACTGCCATCAGAGAGTGGGTGACTCAACACAACATTATGCTGTAGAACTCCAAAACTTAGCGAGCACGTGCACCTTCGGGCCTTTAGAAGACAAGCTAATCCATGACAAGCTAGTAGCTGGCACGAACAACGAATGGCTAAAAGAAAAGCTATTGCTAACTACGGACGATTTTAAGCTAAGCCAAGTAATGAGAATAACAAGCCAGATGGAGGCAGCCACCCAGCTAGCAGAACAGCTAACAGCAGCTAGCTGACAGACCCTCCCAACTGACCCCATGGGAGCAGGCCATCAACAACACCATTAGCCACTCTGAACGGATACACCAACGGGGCGGCCCGAAGAAGCGGAGCAAGACGCAGAAAGAGGTGGGGGAGCAGCCGCCATGCACCGGCTGCAGCTCATCTAAACACCGAACACACTCACCCACCTGCCCCGCTAGAGGGAACAGATGTCACCGCTGCAAACGAGCTAATCACCTGGCCAAGGTTTGCCACACAGTCCCTGCGAAGAATGAAGCCCACCCACCGGACTTAGCCACAGTGTGCATAGCAGGCGCTAGGATTTGGCCGCTCAAATGGCATGTCATCCAGCTGGATGACGTCAACATACCGCTTTTAATGGCTTCAAGTGCTTCATGGTCCCTTCTGAGCATAGCCACGGTCAGAAAGATCTTCCCAAAAAGACAATTACTGCAAAGGTGGACAACCTGTTTGGATATGAGCATGTAAAGATTGGCATGGTAGGAAAGATTGACTTCTCAGTAACTTGCGGCCTGAAAACAATCTCGTCGTTCACCTTTCAGCTAACGCACCAAGGGGCTAACCCACTGGGAATTGATCTATTAGGCGAGTTGGGGTTTTCCATCACAGACCCAACGGGCTCCGCCGTGCTAACCGTCTCATCACCCTGGCAGTACCGCTGGCCAATGCTTTGTACGGGTCTAGGATGCAATGCCGCTTTTAACCACCGACCACTCATCAACCCTAAAGTGGCACCAAAATTTCAACCAATCTGCCGACTGCCCCTTGCCCTATGAGATTACGTTACGACGGACCTTAAGAAACTGCTGGACATTGACATCATTGAAAGGGTAGACGCATCCCCATGGATTTCTAATATCGTAGTGGCGAAGAAAAAATCGGGCGGCATACAACTGTGTATCGACCTCTGGATGGTTAATAAAGCAATCATCCCTGACAAATATCCCCTGCCCACGACGGAAGAGCTTACAGCGGCCTTCAGCAGTTCTAAAATTTTCTTGAAGCTGGACCTCACCAAGGCTACTTACAGGTACCGCTCCACCTCGACAGCTGCCACCTGACAGCTTTTGTTACACACATGGGGGTTTTCAGATACACATGCATGCTCTTCGGCCTCAGCTCTGCCCCAAGCTGCTTTCAGAAAATTATGGCCACCACCCTCGCCGGCCTCAAGGGAGTGGTGGTGTATCTGGATGACACCGTGGTGCATGGCGTGTCACCAGCCACCCACGACTCTCGTCTTGGGAAGGTCATGGAGGTACTGACAAACCATGGTGTCACACTCAATGAAGAGAAATGCATCCTTGTGGCAGAGTCTATCGAGTTTCTGGGGTTCAGACTGACCGCTGAGGGCCTGAGCCCCCTGCATTCAAACGTGGAACGGTCCGGCATCTACCAGAACCTACAACCCCCACACAAATCTTGTCTTTTCCGGGCATGGCGAATTTCTACGGGTGCTTCATCCCTCGCTACTCCAAAACGATAGAACCACTGCATGCCCTCCTGAAACAGGACGCACCATGGGAGTGGACCCCAGCATGCTCAGCCACCATTAATAGACTGAAGTCACTGCTCACTTCTTCCCCTGTGCTGGCCAACTTCGACTCACAGAGTCCCACCTTTGTAGCGTGTGATTCATCAGGCTCTGCGGTAGGAGCCGTTACGTCACAGCTTCAAGATGGAATGGAACACCCAGTGGCATTCACATCGAGGTCCCTCACACCAGCTGAACAGAAGTACACAGTGGGGAAGAGGGAGGCACTGCCGTGCGTCTGGGTGTGCAAATGTTGGGACATATACCTCTGCGGATGATACTTCATGTTACGAAAGGACCACAGAGCCCTCACAGCACTGCTAGAAACTTTCGGGTCAGGACACAAACCTCTACGCATCTACAGGTGGACTGAAAGACTGTGAGCTTATAACTTCACCAACCAGTTCATGACGGGCAGAGAGAATGTAGTGGTGGACCTCTTGTCCCGAGCCACACCTAAAACCAACCTGGATGGTGACCAAGATCCCTTGGAGATGGAGCTGATTAAATTGTTACACGAGCCCTTACAGAACACAGTCTCCCTCCAGGAGTTCCGGGCGGTGTTGGAACAGCACCTGACCCTTACGCAGCTACGTTCATTCATCCGTGAGGGATGGCCCACAAAGGTACCAGGAGAGCTGGGACCTTTTCATAGAGTCAAGGACGATCTGGCCTGCTGGAATGACGTTTCTGTACCAAGAGGACACTACACAATAATTTCCGAAACACTAAAGGGCCGCATCTTAACCATGCTGCACGAAGGTCACCTGGGCATGGTCAGAGTGAAGCAGCGGTGCAGGAGCTCAGTCTGGTGGCTGGGCATCGACAAAGACATCGAGAATATGGTAAAAGACTGTGTACTCTGCCTGGAAAGCAGAAAAACCAGAGCAGCCCCGCCCCGTCACTGCAGCCGCTACCGTATCCGGCAGCCCCCTGGAAACATATTCAACTGGACATATGTGGTGAACTACATGCAGCCCCTGCACACGAACGGTTTCTGCTGGTAGCCTATGATCTCCACTCGAAGTGGTCAGAGGTGGTGCCCACCGGCTTGGTTATGACCAACATGGCCACAGACTTCCTCACCTCCCTCTTCGCCCACTGGGGTGTGCCGGACGCCAGTACAATGGACAACGGTCCCCAATTCATCTCGGCGGGTTTTGAAACATTCATGAGTGAGAGAGGCATCAAACACAAAGCATTCTACTACCCACAAGTAAACAGGGGCCGGGGGGGGGGGGGGGTAGAAAGATTCAACAAAACCCTAAAGAACGGGCTCAGAGGCCATCTGGCAGATGGACTCCAGTTCTCAGCCGCACTACAGAGTACACTGCTGCACTATAGAGTGACGCATCATGCCATGATGGGCTGCTCACCGGAGGTATTGGTGTTGGGACGTGAAATGTGCCTTCCCCTGGACCGCCTACGCCCCCCAGGGGGGGCAGAGAAACCATCACCGGGGGGAGGGTGGTCAAGCAGCAACGTCGAATGAAACTGAGGTTAGACAGGAAACGCTGAGTGAGGCAGCCCGGACTTGCAGTATCGGACTGGCTCAGGGTCAGGCGTTCTAAACGCGCACACAAGCTGCAGTTCTTTTGGACATCACCGCTACAAATCACTGCCCAGCAGGGTCCAGCCACGTTCCGCCTCTCTGATGGGTCCCGGTGGCATGCTAGCCGCCTCCAAAAATCCCCACCGACCCCGACCCCAACCCCGGATCAGAGGATGACCACAGACATGACGGACCCAGGTTGGGACTTTGCTGATGTGGAACCTGAGAACCCCCAGGAGTGTTCGCTGGGGCCAGCGGTGGCACTACAGCCCACGTGACGCTCGACCAGAGTCTGGCAGAGATCTCAACACCTGAGAGACTTTACAGTAGACTTTGATTAACTAGAGTGTGGTGGATCCGCACTCGTTAATAATGCCGTTATTGAACCACCATCTTCAGGCACTCCACGAATCCTCTCTCTCCATCTCATAACCTCCTCTGGACCAGCTAATATCCTTAGTGCCTATGCTCTGACGCTCTGCTCTTCAACTGAGGTGAAAGATGCATTCTACGAGGCGCTCGAAACCAGGATCCAGCAGATCCCTGCCAAGGAGCACCTGTTTCTGCTCGGTGACTTTAACGCACGGATAGGGGCAGATCATGACTCCTGGCCCCGCTGCATTGGCCGCTTCGGCATCGGCAAGCTCAACGAGAACGGTCAACGCCTTCTTGAACTCTGCTCCTTTCATGACCTCTGTCTCACCAACACATTCTTCTCCACCAAGCCCTGTCACCGAGTGTCCTGGAGACATCCAAGGTCCCGCCACTGGCATCAACTGGACTTCGTCATCACCAGGAGATCCCTGCTGAACCGAGTGCTGGTCACGCGCAGTTTCCACAGCGCTGACTGTGACACCGACCATTCCCTGGTCGCCACCAAGGTACGTCTCTGCCTGAGACGTGTCAACCGCTCCAAGCAGAAACCCCAACCCCGCATCAACACAGCTATGATTACAGTACCTGAACTGCGGGAATGCTATGCTAAAGTCATAAATGAAGCCCTGGCGGACTGTCCCACCGACTGTGCTTCTGCAAGGTGGAACCACATCCGTGAGGCTGTGTTTGAGACCGCCATAGGTACCTTTGGGAAAAAGGTGGGGAAGAGTGTGGATTGGTTTGAAGCTGGAGCCGCTGAGATGGAACCTGCAATCGCCGCCAAACGTGCAGCTCTAATTGCCCACAAGAAGGAGCCCTCTGTGCGGACGCTTGCTACACTGCGCGCTGCGAGGAACAATGCACAAAAGATTGCAAGGCGATGTGCCAACGACTACTGGCTTAACCTCTGCCAGGACATACAGCTTTCTGCAGATCACGGAAACGTGCGCAAAATGTACGAAGGCATGAAGAAGGCTTTCGGTCCCAGTGTCATCAAGACCGCCCCACTTAAATCAGCTGCAGGAGATGTCATCAAGGATTGCAGTAAACAAATGGAGAGATGGGCTGAGCACTACCAAGAGCTCTACTCGAGAGTAACCACCGTCTCGAACACGGCCCTTGAGAATACCCCTCTACTGTCAGTCATGGATGAGCTTGACGCTCCACCCACCATTGAGGAGCTCAGCAAGGCGATAGACTCCATCTCAAACGGCAAGGCTCCAGGCAGTGACAACATCCCCCCTGAAATCGTCAAAACCGCAAAGGAGAGCTCGCTCTTGAAACACCTCCATGAGCTCCTGCTGCAGTGCTGGGAGGAAGGGGCTGTGCCCCAAGATATGCGTGATGTCAAAATCATCACTCTCTACAAGAACAAGGAGGAGCGGAGCGATTGTAACAACTATCGTGGTATCTCACTCCTAAGCATAGTTGGCAAAGCCTTTGCCCGTGTCGTCCTCAACAGACTACAACTACTTGCCGAACGTGTGTATCCAGAGGCGCAGTGTGGATTCAGAGCAACCAGGTCAACCATAGATATGGTCTTCTCTATGAGGCAGCTGCAAGAAAAGTGCCGGGAGCAGAGACAACCCCTCTTTTTGGCCTTCATCGACCTGACCAAGGCTTTTGACTTGGTCAGCAGGGATGGACTGTTTGCTCTCCTCCAACGAACTGGATGTCCCCCCAAGCTTTTGAGCATGATCAAGTCGTTCCACCAGGACATGAACGGCATTGTCCAGTTTGATAGATTATCCTCAGACCCTTTCCCAATCAAGAACGGTGTGAAGCAGGGTTGTGTTCTGGCCCCTGCCCTATTTGGCATCTTTTTCTCCCTGCTTCTGTGCTACGCCTTCCGGGACTCTGAAGACGGTGTCTTCCTCCACACCAGGAGCGACGGAGGCCTCTTCAACATGGCACGCCTCAGATCAAAGACCAAGGTGTGGAGCGTTCTAATCAGGGAGCTGCTCTTTGCTGATGATGCTGGTCTTGTTGCCCACACCGTGGAAGCGCTCCAGCGTCTCATCAACTGCTTTGCTCGTGCCTGCTCTGAGTTTGGCCTCACCATCAGCCTTAAAAAGACCGAGGTCATGGGCCAGGATGTCAGCAGTGCTCCCAGTATCAACATCGGCGACCACACACTTGCGGTGGTGGACAAGTTCATCTACCTCGGGTCGATCATCTCCAGCAATCTCTCCCTAGATGCCGAACTGAATGCCCGTATCGGCAAGGCATCGACGGTGATGGCCCGTCTGGTGAAGCGAGTCTGGAACAACTCTATGCTAACCACCAACACCAAGATAAGAGTCTACGTGGCCTGCGTACTGAGTATTCTCCTATACGGCAGTGAAGCATGGACCATCTACTCCTGCCAGGAACGCCGGCGAACGCCTTCCACCAACGCTGCCTTCACAGACTACTGTGCATCACTTGGCACGACCGTGTCTCCAACATCGACGTCCTGGCCAGAGCAGATGTGCCCAGTATGTTTGCCATCCTGACAAAGATACGCTTGCGATGGCTTGGCCACGTCAACCGAATGGAGGATGGCCGCATCCCCAAAGACTTACTGTATGGGGAGCTGGCTACTTGAACTAGATCAAAGGGACGCCCAACTCTCAGATTCAAGGATATTTGCAAGCGCGACCTCAAGGCTGGAGGCTTCAACCGCTCCGACCTGGAGTCAGCCGCCTCCGTCCGCTCCAACTGGCGGACCACCACCCAGGATGTCATTCGAACAGCAGAGGAGAGAAGAGACACTCGCTGGGGGGAGAAGAGACTCCGCAGACAGAGGAGACTGTCGAGACCCCCACTACACTATGAAGAATTTATCTGCAGCGGCTGCGGCAGGACCTGCAGATCCCGTATCGGCCTCTACAGCCACGCCCGACGGTGCAGCTCCCTGAATGATGACCCAAGGCACAAAACTCCCCCATGATCTTTCGAGATCGATGGAGCCAATGAATGAATGAATGGTGGATCAAGAAAGTGGCAGAATAACCCACTCCATCGCGTGGGCATCCTGCCAGTCTACCCAGGTGCTCACTTAGACTTAAAGAGGCCTCTAGTTTCAGGTTTGTTTGTTGTTTTTTGTTTTTTTTTTTTGGGGGGGGGGGATAAATGTAGTGTGTGAACTGGAAGGGGGGGGGGGGGGTTGGACACTGGGGCTCACCGTAGCCAACATCAGGTGATAGGACGGTTGACGTCAGGTGGCGCTGCCATCTTATATATACTGTATATTCAAGTGTGTGTGAATAACAAAGTGTTCAATGTTCGCTGGAAGACAGCTCACTCGTTTCAGACATAACGGGGCCCCTATTTAATAAGAGGAAACCACTGTCAGTAACAGGGTGGCTCATGTACACTAGTCCTACTTACAATTTTGGGGGGAGGGGGTAGTTTCAAATTTACGGAAAAGTGGCACACCATTACATCTCTGATTTAAAGGTGCACTGTGCAACTATAAAAACCTCAACACTCATAGCCAAAAAAATGAACTGCAATTCATTTACTTTTGCTGCCGTTTCTTTTCCAACAATTTGAGGAAATCATCTCATGTCTGAGTTGACTGCAACATTCCAGGTTAGCAATATTATTGATGATTTCAGGTTAATTACTGGCATATTTTGCTATTTGGCTGATCTAACCCAGTGTTAAAAGGAATTTTACCTCATCTTGTTTTTTTTTTTTTTTTCCTTCTCCCCTCCCACATTGGTTACTTTTTCTTTTAATTGCACAAAGTGTGTGTGTGTGTGTGTGTGTTGGGGGGGGGGACTGAACTAGGTTGTATTTTCTGTCAGTTTCTCTAACTTGTCACATGGCTCATCCCCTTAAATCAGATTTCTGGTCATGAGTTCCAGCACATTTTCACCAAGGTGGAAAACCAACAAAAAACTAAGTGAAAACTGTTATGCTTTTCCCACCGTCAGAAATACTAAAAAACACATTTTACTTGACCTTCTACGGTTGATGCTGGAGGCAATCATTATGATTTAATTTGGACAGTACTGTGTGCATGACTGAATAGAACATAAAACTGAAGGTGCTAATAAATTGTACATTTTACACTGCTGTTAGCACAGCGCATGGGTGAAGCCATCTTGCTTTCTTAATTCAGCCGTGTCTAGGCTTGCTCATCTTGTGGAGTGACAGAAAATGATTGACACAGTGGAAAATCAATCAAAAAGTTCTGTTCGGGGAAGGGGGGCCAGGGGGACTGTCATTGATCCTCCTGCTGAGAACACAAAGGCTGTGCCTAATTGGTCCAAATGTTTTGTGTCACAGACACTGAACAGGAAGCTGAGAAACGATAGACAACATTCATGATAAATGCTAGAACAAGGATTCTGTGTACCCCGCCCGGTATGGGGTTACTGGGGCCCCATCCTGGAGCCAGGCCTGGGGGAGGGGCTCAATGGCTAGCGTCTGGTGGCCGGGTTTCCACCCATGGGACGCGGCCGGGCTCAGCCCAAAGGAGTTACATGGGTCCGCCCTCCAGTGGGCTCACCACCTGCAGCAGGGACCATGAGGGTCTGGTGCTATGTGAATCAGGTGGCAGTCCAAGGCGGAGACTTTGGCAGTCTGATCCCAAGCTTCCTAAACTGGCTTTTGGGACATGGAATGTCACCTCTCTGGTGGGGAAGGAGCCTGAGCTGGTGCATGAGGTTGAGAGATACCGGCTAGATATAGTCGGCTTCACCTCAGCACACAGCTACAGTTCCAGAACCAGTCTCCTGGGGAGGGGCTGTTGCTTGGCCTACTTGGGAGTTGCCCCGGGTGAGAGGCAACGAGCAGGGGTGGGTATTCTTGTATCCCCCCCACTTTGCTGCCTCTATATTGGAGTTTTCCCCGCTGGACGAAAGGGTTGTTTCCCTGCACCTTCGGGTTGGGAAACGGGTCCTGACCATCATTTGCGCCTATGCACCAAATGATGGTTCAGAGTACCCACCCTTTTTGGAGTCTCTGACTGGGGTGCTGGGGAGTGCTTCTTTTGGAGACTCCATTGTCCTACTGGGGGACTTCAATGCGCATGTGGGCAACAACAGTGAAACCTGGAGGGGGGTGATTGAGAGGAACGGCCTGCCCGATCTGAACCAGAGTGGTGTTCAGTTATTGGACTTCTGTGCTAACCACAGTTTGTCCATAACAAACACCATGTTCAAGCATAAGGGTGTCCATATGTGCACCTGGCACCAGGACACCCTAGGTCACAGGTTGATGATTGATTTCGTTATCATGTCATCAGACCTGCGACCGTATGTCTTGGACACTCAGGAAAAGAGAAGTGCAGAGCTGTCAACTGATCACCACCTGGTGGTGAGTTGGAGCCGATGGCAGGGGAGGATGCCATTCAGACCTGGTAGACCCAAATGTATAGTGAGGGTGTGCTGGGAACGTCTGGCTGAGGCCCCTGTCCGGAAGGTCTTCATGGGCGGTGCGGTGGCGCAGTGGTTAGCACTGCACCAGCACAGCAAGTCACCCTTGGCCATGGGATCCCTGGTTCGATCCCAGCCCCTGACCAACAGTGATCTGTGTGGAGTTTGCATGTTCTCCCCGTATCTGCGTGGGTTTACTCCAGGATTTCTCTGGTTTCCTCCCACAGGCCAAAAACATGCAGGTTAGGTTAATTGAAGACTCTAAAGTGGCCCTAGGTGTGAATGTGTGTGTGAATGGTTAAGGGATAGCGCCGCACTGTGGCTGCTTCATCCATCCAGGTGGATGCCCTCAATTTCCCCTCTGGGGATCAATAAAGTATACAAAATCAAAAAAAAAATTAAAAAAAACCCCTCCCACCTCCAGATGAACTTCAACCACATTCCGAGGGAGTCTGGAAACATGGAGTCTGAATGGGCCATGCTCTCCACCTCAATTGTTGAAGTGGCTGCCCAGAGCTGCGGCCGCAAGGTTGTTGGGGCATCTCGTGGTGGCAACCCCCGAACCAAGTGGTGGATACCAGTGGTGAGGGGGGCCGTTAAGCTGAAGGAGGAGTCCTATCAAGCTTGGTTGGCTTGTGGGACTCCCGAAGCAGCTGAGATGTACCAGCAGGCCAAGCGGAGTGCAGCTCGGGTGGTTACTGAAGCAAAAACTCATATGGGAGAAGTTCGGTGAAGCCATGGAACAAGACTTTAAGTCAGCCTCGAAGAAATTCTGGCAAACTGTCTGGCGGCTCAGGAGGGGGAAGCAGCTCCCTGTCCACACTGTGTATGGTGCAGATAGGGCACTGCTGACTTTGACTGGGGATATCGTCGGGCGGTGGAAGGAATACTTCGAGGATCTCCTCAATCCCATTGACACACCTTCCACAGAGGATGCAGGGCTTGTGGACAAGGGGGACGACTCTCTTATCACAGGGGCTGAGGTCGCCAAGGTGGTTAAAACTCTCTTTGGTGGCCGGGCCCCGGGGGTGGACAAGATTTGCCCCGAGTACCTCAAGGCCTTGGATGTTGTAGGGTTGTCATGGTTGACACACCTCTGCAACATTGCGTGGAGGTTGGGAGCAGTGCCTTTGGCATGGCAATCCAGGGTGGTGGTTCCTCTCTTCAAAAAAGGGGACCGGAGGGTGTGCTCCAACTTTAGAGGGATCACACTCCTCAGCCTCCCTGGGAAGGTCTATGCCAAGGTACTGGAGAGGAGAGTCCGGCCGTTGGTCGGATCTCGGATTCACGAGGAGCAATGTGGTTTTTGTCCCAGCTGTGGCACATTGGATCAGCTCTTTACCCTCTTGAGAATCCTTGAGGGTTCGTGGGAGTTTGCCCAACCAGTTTACATGTTTTGTAGACTTGGAGAAGGCATTCAACCATGTCCCTCGTGGTTTTTTGTGGGGGGGTGCTTCAGGAGTATGGGGTATCGGGCTTGTTGTTACGGGCTATTCGGTCTCTGTATGACCGTTGTGAGAGTTTGGTTCGTATTGCCAACACTCGGTCAGACTCATTCCCAGTGAGAGTTGGACTCCGCCAGGGCTGCCCTTTTGTCACCGATCCTGTTCATAATTTTTATGGACAGAATTTCTAGGTGCAGCCAAGGAACGGAGGGTGTCATGCTTGGTGACCACAGGATCTCATCTCTGTTGTTTGCAGATGATGTTGTCCTGCTGGCTTCATCTAGCAATGACCTACAGGTCTTACTGGGACGGTTTGCCGCTGAGTGTGAAGCAACTGGGATGAGAATCAGTACCTCCAAGTCCGAGTCCATGGTCCTCAGCCGGAAAAAGGTGGATTGTCCTCTCCGGGTTGGGGACAAGCTACTGCCCCAAGTGGAGGAGTTTAAGTATCTTGGGGTCTTATTCACGAATGAGGGGAGAATGGAGCGAGAGACTGACAGATGGACCGGAGCAGCATCTGCAGTGATGCAGACGACGTACCGGTCTGTTGTGGTGAAGAGGGAGCTTAGCTCTAAGGCAAAGCTGTCGATTTACCAGTCAATATATGTTCCTACCCTCACCTGTGGTCATGAGCTTTGGGTAATGACCGAAAGAACAAGAACACGGATACAATTGGCTGAAATGAGCTTTCTTCGTAGGATTGCTGGACTCACCCCCAGAGATAGGGTGAGGAGCTCAGTCACCCGGGAGAGGCTCAGAGTAGAACCGCTGCTCCTCCACATTGAAAGAAGCCAGTTGAGGGGGTATGGGCATCTGATCAGGATGCCTCCCGGACACTTCCTACTTGAAGTGTTTCGGGCACGTTCCTCTGGGAGGAGACCCCGTGGCAGACCCAAGACTCGCTGGACAGACTATGTCTCCCAGCTGATCTGGGAACACCTTGGTATCCTCTCTGAAGAGCTGGAGCAGGTGGCTGGGGAGAGGGAAGTCTGGGCTTCTCTACTTGAACTGCTGCCTCCACAACCCAGACCTCCAAAAAAGTGGTAAAAGATGGATGTCTTCCTTTTGTATGGCGGTGACTACCTGACTTTTACAGTCAGAAATGGATGGCTAAGAAAATCCAACCTAGGACAACTCCTGGAACATGCCATCGGTCTGCTCAGACAGCCATTAGCAGCTGCTAACAATGACCACTGAAAGCAATGCAGTCATTTGTGTATAAAAACATCATTTTGACAGTACTGTGTGCATGACTGAATAGAAGAGACGTAAAACCGAAGGTGCTGATAAATTGTACATTTTACACTGCTGTTAGCACAGCACATGGGTGAAGCCATCTTGCTTTCTTAATTCAGCCGTGCCCAGGCTTGCTCATCTTGTGGAGCGACAGAAAATGATTGATGTAGTGGAAAATCAATCAAAAAGTTCTGCTGGGGGGGGCTCTCATTGATTCTACTGCTGAGAACACAAAGGCTGTGCCCAATTGGACCAAATGTTTTGTGTCACATAGACATTATGGAAGCGGAGAAATGAGACAACACGCACCACAATCCAACTTGTGCCGAGAAGGAATGCTAGCCTGTTCCGATTTTTTTCTTGTTACAAAAAACTTTAAAGAATCACAGACCAGGCAGTAGTTTCTTTATCCAGTTTCTTTTTAATCTCACAAAACACATGAATCTGAGACACGGGTTCTTTTTTTTAACTCCTGTGCAACTAACAATCTCATCAATTAAAAACAAGGGAGGAAAATAATTTATACATCCTTTTTCAATCATATCTACAAAAATAAAATCAAATACGACTAAGGCTTTACAGAAAAAAATTATATATATATATATATATATATAAAACAAGTGGGTTTGATCTCTATATTACATGTGTGAACAAGATTTTTTGTCTTTTTAATAAAGAAATAAAAACACAATGAGATGATAGTTAAAGATGTGTTTATGCATACAGTAGTTTGCACTGTGCAGGGAAGATTTCTCTGTGCAACTTTTTTGTCCTTTCCTTTTAAAAATGGAATCAATTATAGCTTTTTTTTAACAGCCGGTTAGGGCCACGATGCTGATGTACAAGACAGATGGAATAAAAAAAATCAAAGATACAAAGAAAATTAAATGTAGAGGTAGAAATTGGAAAAAATGCTGTAGGTTAAAACTGGGGATGCATGGGACAAAAAAAAAAAATGCTGATTAACCAGCTAGACTAGTTGGTGTTATTTTGTGCTGAAGTATAAATAAAACTCAATGTTTGTGGTGTCTATATGCTGAGAAACTGACAAAAAAAGAATAAAAAGGTGGTTTCTTTTTCAGTCTCCTGATTTGAGATGGTTAAAGACCAGCTGCCAAAAAAAAAAAAAAAAAGTTCCCTTAAACACTTCCTGGGGGATCACTTTGGTTGAACAATTTTACAAGAGTCAGTTCACGCGGCCTTCCTGCTGGTAAGTAGCATTGATATTTTTTTAAACAGGTTTTCATGTTTTCTACATATTCTAATTGACGCTTCTTTGAAGTGTGTTGGTTAAAAAGTGAAAATTAAGAGAAGCAGGTGCCAATATACTGGGATCTACTGCTGAATTGGATCAGTGTGTCTACGAGTTGTGAAGTTGGGATTTTGGCTGAGTAACTGCTAGTATTTGAAACCGCTTCAAATCCAATTCAGCAGTTCTGCCCAGATGAAATATAATATAAAAAAAAAAAAAATTACAGGAGACATTTCTTTCTGCTGAGGTGCATCAGAGTTAGTACCACAGAGACATAGCGGGAGAAGAGAGAGAAGTACTTGGCTTTAGTGTCAGTCTCTGCTGGTTAGGCTCACCTCAACTAAGGCGTATGACGTTACTGAACATCAGGGACAATAAATTATTTCTACATACAGTCCAAAAGTATGTAAGTCCAAAACAAGAGAAAGTCTGATCTCGGGGAGTTATGCTTATTTTCTTTCATGCCAAATGTGCAACGAGGAGACAAACATCTGCCTGGTTGCCTGGTTAAAGGTAGCAAACCCCACTTACCTAGAAATATCAATGTATGATATTGTGTGGCTGATTTTGGAGAAAAAAAAAAACATGCTGTGTCTTAAGTTTGTTTTCACCCCCATAGTCTGGACCAAGGTTCATGTTTTTGTTTCACTGTATGCCTTTGGTCTGGTTAGGTTTGGCTTCACATTGCTCCTTATCCAAGTGAACTAAACAATTTAATGCCACATCCCCAAGTCCCGCTGAAATGATGTTTGTGTAGTTGGCATGGACTGCAGTGGTTGGAGAAAACATGCTACTCAGCCGCTGAGGTGTTTTTCTGGAGATCTGGGCACATCAGTAACAACACTTAAGTTCATGCTGTAGAACACTCCACCACCTTAATAGGTAAATTAGCTGTGCTAGTACTAGAATGCTATCCAAATAGTCATAAAAACAAAATCTACACTCATCGGCCCAGACAATTTTCAGGTTGTATTGTTCTCCCCGTCTTTTATATCCTCTCACTCGCATCCCAACAAAAAATGTATGACGAGCTTCTGCATTTTTAGGTTTCCTTTCCCCTCGATTGACTAATGTATTTCTTCCTCTCTCCAAGGACTACCGAGGCTCATTTGCCCTCTTTTATGCTGCTGTAATTTCCTGTTTGGGCCAAAGGTATGAACCTTTCTGTATCCAGGGAAGTCTGGATCAAACTGATTAGGTGTGAAAGGACCCTTAAACTGCATTATTATTGCTGAACCATTACATAACAATGATCAAGTTACTCTCTGCAAATGAGGGATCACAAACATATTTCCATCAACCTGAAATAAGATATACTGCAGTCCATGGTTTCTAACTGTCAGCGACATTTTTAAGGCATTGTTTTTGATGTGACATTCAAATCTTTCTAATTGTCAACTTCATTTTCAGAGAATGAACGTTATTTGTGATCAGATGCACAGCGCATTGCAAATTTGGTAGCTAGCACGATAATTGTCGCTCAACTTCACTACTGTCCACTATGCTTAAATGCACAAATCACCCAGTTTGATATGAGATCAAATCATTTGGGATAAGATGGCTGATATAATGCAATATCATGGCACTTTGCTATAATGACAATGCATCAATATTAATGATTATCAATACAAGCTGCAAACACAAATTCAACTTTTTGGGTACCAGAGGAATAAAATAAGCCGACTTTTCAGTCCCTAAGTGACAATGAATATTTGTGATCAGTGGCACATTTACACAATGCAAATCTGGTATAGCTAGCATGATAATCTTAGCCAAAATTTGCAGATGTCGTCTCTAAGTGCACAAATCACCACTTTTGATAGGAGATCAAACTACAGAGAGTGGTGGTTGGATATGGCATAATATTGCAATATTTTGTGATGACAAGAAAAAGAAAAGATGACAGAAATCACAACATGTAATATCGTAACACTCAATACCTGCAAGATTGTGATGTCGTATTATGGCCGAAGTACTGGGGATAATATTGCATCTTGGGGCTTCCTACAAACTATCCAGTTGAAATTCATGGTCTGCACATTTAAGTGAGAAAATATTAAAGTGCACTTACAGAAATACTGAGGCACAGTTATGGCTTCACAGGAAGCTACATTTAACCATTTCCTAACCAGGTGCTGTAACTTACTAAAGTCTTATAATCACAGTGATATTTTTGCAATGTGCGTTTGGAAAAATTGATTGTACGTCTATTCTTTTCTCAACGTTCCCCTGCAAAGCTACATGTGAAAATGCAAATGCTGATCTGAACAGTCGCTGCAGTGCTAAAGTTTGATGTCCAAGTTTTATGAGCGTAGAGCAGGTTGAACATACGGTGAGCACTACTGATAATGTGCGTCTCTGCTACATGAGAACAAAAACGGCATTTTTGGACAACATCCCACCCTGATTCTGCTTATATTGTCTAGAGCCATGTGTGAAAATGGTTTAGTGAGTTTTGGAGGTTCTGGTGGATTTTGCTACCTTTGGACAAGCTTCTATTCCAGTTTTTTTTTTTCCTCCCCTTGTGCCAAGTTTCTCAAACCAGCTGCCAAGACAAGAAAATGAGCGCATTTCCCAAGAAGATCAAACCATTCCAACAAAGCTCCCCCCCCCCTTTCTTTCTCCCACTAAAGAAAAGTGATCTTGTGCTGGAAACCTCAGTATGGAGCGTAGTCCTTTTCATAGTTTAGGAGGCTATAAACACTTTGTATAGGATGATACTTGGGTATAAATGGGGAGAGAAGTTGCTGGTTCACAGTATTCACTACACGTTTACACAATACACTTGGGAAGGCTGAGGGATGCACAGTTTAAACCTTAACATCTCGTCAGGCAATGTCAGTGTGATATTTTGGCAGCAACTCAGTAACAAAACAGGTTCTTGGTAAAATTTCAAGTTTCTACATTTTGAGTATGTATTTTCCTCACACTTGTCCATGACACCTGTTCTGAATCTCCCCCGCCAAAAAAAAAAACAAAAACGTCCTCAATCTCCCAAAAAAAATTTGCACAATGGGAATAGCTGTGAATCCGCTGAGATCCTTGTGTGCCTCTTATGATAAAACCTGCCAGCGATTCAGTAGTGAACAGCGCAGTAGTGTTTTCTCCCAAAATTAAAAAGAACCATGTTGCACTGATAGTCATCCTCCTTGTAGCTTAAAAGAAATTAGTTTTCTCCACAGTGAATGTCTGATATGAACAAATGATAAATGGAAAAAAAAAAAAAAAAAAGTGTGTGCATGAGTGTGATGTTGGTTTCCTTACCCGGTGCAAATAACCTGAATTGAATTATAAAGACACAGTCCTTCGGCTGAGGCGGCAGGTGAACTCAGTGTAAAGCAAAACAGTGGATAAGGGGGCCCCCCTGGAGGCCATTTTGGCTCAAGCATTGCCCCGCCCTCACATGAAGCCTGAATACTCCAGTCCCTGATCTGCTCGTTGCAGAGGACGAACATGACAAAGAGATGCATTGTGGGTAAAGTGCTGGGGTGATGGGTCCCTCTGATTTTTTTTTTTTCCCTCAAATTGAACGTTTCAACACTTCCGCTCCGTTCCTTTGACCAGCTCGTTAAAGCTTTACATGCGAGTCACGTTCCTTCTCAAGTTTCCAACTTGGTCATTTTCCCACTTTCAACTTTTCCAACATTTCTTTTGAATTTCCTTCTCACCATTTTTCATTCCTTCATCCTTCCTCCTGTTTGATTTTTACCCGGACTCCCTCATATTCCATCTGAAGTCTGAGGTTGTGCTGTGCTCAGCGAGTCTGACCACCTTCCAGGTAAACAGGTGCAATATAATAACGCTGCTGGGAGGTGCGTGCAGGGATGGGTGGGGAAGCAGAGTCAAGGGTGCCCAAGCTGGGCCATGGATGCATATAGGTACATCTGTATACCAATAGTTAGGATAAAGTGACTGCGAGTAAATGTACCCTGCAGCAAAAGAGTCAGAATCCAGTCGACAGGATTTTGGATTCTGCTGGGCTGCCCTCTTTACCTGGTCAAGTTAAATGAAAAATATTCATCATCAGTAGAGAAATGACTAATTCGACACCATCAGGGCTTGAAATGCAAACGACGAGCATGCTCACCATCTCCTGAGCCGCGATCCAGTGATGGCGTTCTAGAAATGTTTGCGGAGCGACACTCTTGTTCCTCTGACTCCTGATTGGCTGGAGGCTCTCTGAGGGTTTCTAGTAGCTTGTGATGGGCCTTCTCTATTTCCTGTAAAGGAGTGGAATTTTGTATCACCTCTACTGGCATAAAAACATTTCACTCAAGTCTACCGTACAGATTTATTATTATACTTTATTTGTAGCACATGAGAAGTTACATGATTATAAAAAGGTCACCGTCAAACATACTGTAGCTATGACACCTGTATGGTGCACCTGTGTTATGATTTAGATTTTTCTGTCTGGAAGATTTTCTCAGGGTATAAGGCTTGTTTTTTCCCCTCTCACTACTATTGCAAAGTGCTTAGAACTGTTGGATTTTCCAGTTCTGATGGTTATTGTTGTGAAATAACTGAAAAAATATTCTATCAACTAATATTTTGATGCAGAATTGTGCAATAGCCACAAAGGAGGGAAAAACTCACTGCTATGAGGAAAAAAAATTCCGAATTTACAAGGAAAAGTTGAGTCACATTTATCTGAAAAATTGAAAAATTATGAGGAAAAAAGTTGCATATTTACAAGAAAAAAAAGTCCTGACTATACAAGAAAAAAGTTCCACCTTTATGAGAAACATGTCACAAATTTACAAGGAGTTGCTAAATTGTGAGAAGACAAATTTATGAGAAAAAAGTACCAAATTTACAATGAAAATCTCCCAAATTTATGAGGGTCATAAAATGACAAGAAATAAAATTAATGAAAAATTTACAAAAAAAAAAAAATAGATCTTAAATTTATAAAGGAAAAAGTCACAAACGATAAACTTGAGGAAAAAAGTGACATTTACAAAAACACTGCCACACATTTCTGAGTAAAAGGCAAAATTTTACAAAATAAAAATCCCAAAATTTATGAAGGAAAAAAGGTCACAAATCTGGACAAAATTAAGACAAATGACAGCCATCACTTCACTTTGTTAAACTTTCAAGTGCAAAAACAGTCACTATTATTTCACAAAATCGAATACAATGCAACAGTTATGTTTATCAAGTCTCTGATATTATGACCTCTGAAAGGCAGATTTAAGGACTGTCATTTTCAAAAAAATAATTAGGGGATTAATTTTGGTAAAATGTATTACAGACTTTTTAAGGATCCACAGACACCAGGATAAACAACATAGAAAACATCAAAGAAATTCACGAAACATAAAAACAGGTAAGTTCTGACAAAATGACAGTTCATGAATGATGTTTGGAGGTGACATTTTAATCTGTAGTGAGTGTAAGGAGCAGGTGGAAGAGAACCTGGGGAGGTGGCAGTATGCTTTGGGGAGAAGAGGAATGAAAGTCAGTAGAAGCAAGACAGAATACATGTGTGAATGAGAGGGAGGAGGGTACAACGGTGAAGATGCAAGGAGTGGAGGTAGTGAAGGTAGACAAGTTTAAATACCTGGGGTCAAACATCCAAAGCAACGGACAGTGCACAAGAGAGATGATGAAGAGAGTGCAGGAAGGTTGGAGACAAGTGTCGGGGGGGCGGGGGAGATTTGTGACAGACACGGACTTACAAGATGGTAGTGAGACCTGCTATGATGTATGGTTTGGAGATGGTGGCACTGACAAGAAGACAGGAGGAGGCAGAGTTGAAGACGCTAAGATTGTCACTGAGAGCGACTAGGAGTGACAGGATTAGAAAGGAGTACACCGGAGGGACAGCTCAGGTTGAGCGGTTTGGAGACAACGTAAGAGAGGCAAGGCTGAGATGGTTTGGACATGTGCAGACGAGAGATAGTGGATATATTGGACAAAGGATGTTGAAGATGGAGCTGCCAGGAAGGAGGAAAAGAGGAAGACCACAGAGAAGACTCATGGATGTAGTGAAGGAGGACATGGAGAGGGTTGGTGTTACAGAGGAAGCTGCAAGGGACAGGGTGAGATGGAGGCAGATGATCCGCTGTGGTGACCCCTAAAGGGAGCAGCCAGAAGAAAAAGAAGAAGAAGTAGTAGGCAAACTCACCTTCAGGTGCTCCAATTTGCTCATCAAGCCTTCAATTGTGTGAAAAATCTCATCCACATTTTTGATGATGTGCGCACGCTGCTCAGCCTGCATCTGGCCCGTTTCATCACCCTCCTCTAGTTGCATAGTCTCTGATTGGCTGGACTCCAGGGTGCAGGCTGGCGTTTCCTCCTTTGGCTGCATCTGTGATGACATCACTTCCTCCAGAGGCTCAGGGAACTGGCTGGAGGTGGGGGTGGGGAAGTCGTTGGGGTCGTCAGTGACACTCTCTCCCTGTTCGGTGGGCATTACCAAGTAGAAAGTGTTCCCTGGAGCACAGAGGTGCCATAATGACCAGTCAGGAGTCACATGGTCACTACACTGTATCTGCTAGACAAGTCAGATAATACATGCAAATACAACACACTTCTTGCCAGCTAGACACCAGCCCATTTGACTGATGTGATCATCATTACCCTGTGATTTGGCCTCGCCGCTCGGCTTGGATGACTGATTGGAGGGGAGCTTGACATCAGTGATGCCATCAGGGACAGAAGAAGAGGGAGGACCCGCAACCACAGCTATGCACAAAGGATAGATGTTTGACAAAGAAGAGAGCGTTGAAGAGTGTAGAGGTGTGAAGATAACAGGAAACGTGTGACTGTGTTTTTAAGGGCAAGCAGATTAAAGAAAACAAGAGGGGGAAAAAAAAATCTGAGAATGCAGAAAATACACATGCAAAGCAGGGCAGCCAAAGACCCATTACACTGCAGCCATTTTAATATACGAGGGGGGGCTGAAAAGTTCACAGTGGTCAAATTTGACCAAATGTGGTTTATTTTTCCAACATCGGTCCACACACTTCTTCCATCGGTGTTGCAGCGCTTGGATAATAAACCACATTTGGTCAAATTTGACCACTGTGAACCTTTCAGCCCCCCGTACTCACTGCCAATGAAAACGCAACACTCTAGAAAAATCTGATATTTTTTTTACCAATTTTTATGGAAATGTTCAATTAAAGGATGCAAATTATTTTTAGAAAATTAAAAATCTGTGTGTCAACAATTTTCAGAATTGGACAAAACGGAAGCACCCTGACTTTCTGAAATCACAACAAAATGTCTGTCTTAAAAACAAAGTTCAATATGGAATACGGCCTCCATTTGCATTAGCGGGCAGTAATGCGCCTCTGCATGGACCTCACCAGCCATCCAATGTTGCCCTGGGGGATTATTTAGCCACTCCTCCTGTAATGCCATGATCACTTCCTGTTTGTTCTGCGGCACTGGTACTCTGGCTGAAAGATGTCGCCCAAGTTGATCCCCCAAGTGTTCAACGAGAGATAAATCCAGAGAATAAGAAGGCCAAGGTTCTGATCAAAGTTCTGCTGCTGCAGGTACTCCCTGGTGACTTGGGCGGCATGTGGACAAGTTGTGGCATCGTGGAGGTTTCACAACATAGTGCTCTGCATGTTTGTTCATCTCTATATAAGGAAGATGGCCTCTACTTAAACTCCGCCACTTGTAAACTTCTGAGTCCCCAAAGCAAACCAGCTCATAGAGACTACAGAGCCAGAGCTCAAAGGCAGCGAGGTGTGACAGTGAGTACAATCACTGAAAATGAGTTCTAGACATATTCTGAGTCATACTAACACTATAACTAGGCTCAGATAGGATGGATCCAAAAATGTTTTTACAAAAATTATGCTGGCATGATGGCAGCGAGTATCCAAATAAGTAGTGATCACTCCTCATGCTCTTAACCAATTTAACCTTGTAATATTTTTGATTTGGTGGCACTGGTATTTTATTAGACAAACTTGACTTCCACTCAAGCTTGTCATTCGGTGATTTGGCAAACTTTAACTTAATAAACACAGCTGAACCCTTTATTGGTGTGTGGACTTCTTCCCTTTTCTTACGTCATGAGCTGGGTTTGTAATAGTATTGAAACGGGTGCTCGTTTCACAGTATTTAAAACTAAACAAAAAAAAACCCCATGAGTATAATAGGTCATATTATCTTGTGTAAACATGGCTGCTGTGAAATAAGCCTTGTTGGCATACCACATTATAAAAATAATAAATGACTGAGTTGAAGTCACCTTTGAATTCACCAACATTTAACACCCAAGAAACCAAGAAATTAATCACAGCAAAAGTACAATAAATCAATGCAAAGACAATAATAATAATGCATCATATTTTTATAGTGCTTTTCATAGACATTATTCCTTCACTCCACAGACAATGGTAGTGGTAAGCTACTGCTGTAGCCACAGCTGCCCTGGGGCGGACTGATGGAAATGTGGCTGCCAATCCACAACAACGACCTCTCTGACCACTAACAAACATTTATACACATTCATACCCAGTGTAACGGACACTGGAGGCAAGGTGGGTAAAGTGTCCTGCCCAGAGACACAACAGCAGGACGGCTGGGAAGAGTGGGATTCGAACCGCCAACCCTCTAGTTATTAGACAACCCACTCTACCTCCTGAGCCACTGCCGCCCACATTTCCCTCCTCCATTCCATTTTTGCTGAGCACCAAGATGGATGGCAGGAAGTTGGCATCACCCAGCTGGGACTTGAACCCTAATCTCCTGGTTGTGGGACGGATGCAAGAGGTAGAGCCACTTCATGTAAATAACAATAACCCAGGGAGTCGTACGATGTACACATCACCAAGATAAAGCATAGGGAAATCACTTCTGTATATCACTGCAGGGATAATACTGGAATGTTGCTTAATTGTAATTTAACTGAGAAACTTTTTAACCTCTTTGATAAGACTGTTTTGTGTAGGCATAAGTTTGAAAATATTATACATAACTTGCTTCACTAAATTGCATCCTATAACAATGTTTTAAGTCTACATACATTCACATTACTGCCCTGAAGTGACTCAAATTATTTTTTTTTACCATAATGTGACCCAGATTTGATTTTTTTTAAGGCTGTGATATAAAATTCAATGTTTCAGATAGGAGCTGTGTCATGTTCCTGTGTGGTCTTATCATGTTACTTGATTGGGACTTTTTTTTTTTCCACAATATCTTTATTGAACCTTTTTTTTTTAACAAACATGATACAAACAATCAAACACTAACGCTAAAGTACTACAAAAAAAAAAAAAATGCACTAAAAACACCAACAACCACCAACAAAACCAAGTCTTCAACAATGCTCCTCTGTTTAGTCTAGACAATCCAATACATAAGTATACATATTATGTTCACCAGTTTGGAATTTACAAGGTCCACACACATCATTCACCTTCTTCTTCAAGAGTTATGTTTAAATTTTTTACATAATCAATAAAAGGTCTCCATATATTCTCAAACACAATTTCCTTTGATTTCAGTATATATGTTATTCTTTCTAATGGAAGGTTTGTTAACATCTGTCTTAACCACTGAGTCACATCTGGTCTATGAGTCTTTTTCCATAATAGTGCAATACATTTTTTGGCATTAAGCAAACTGAGGTCTATGAATGTTCTTTCACTTTTATTAAAATTATGCTTTTCTGGGTACAGACCCAACAAAAACAGTTTAGGATTCAGTATGATTTGTTTTGAGATTATTTTTTCAATTGTTACCCTCACCTCTTCCCAAAACATTCTTATTAATCTACATTCCCATAAACAATGAAATAGGGTTCCTTTACTTTCCATGCATTTTGTGCATGTATCTGGTATATTTTTGTTATATCTATTTAACTCCTCCGGTGTAACATACATCCGCATTAACCATTTGAAATGTATCAATTTAAGGCGTACATTTATTGATTTGGTTTGAGCTTCTGTACAAGCCAATTCCCATTGTTCCTCCGAAATTTCAATTTGCAGATCTTCTTTCCAGTAGTTTAATCTTTTCAGTGAATTTTCACTTGAAGATAGTGTCAATGAGTTATAAAACTCTGAAATAATACCCTTTCTTTTACTATCTTTCATCATCATTTTTTCCAAGGATGAATAAATAGGTCGAGTGAGAGCTTTATTTTGATTTGATCGAATAAAGTTTCTAAGTTGAAGATATTTAAAAAAATGTGTTCTATTGAGATTAAATTTGATCCTCAGCTCTTCAAAAGACATTATGTTGTCTGCACATGGCAAATATAAATCCTGAATCTTTTGTATCCCTTTTAAATTCCATACTTTAAATACAGCGTCCGCTCTCCCTGGTTTAAAATATTGATTACCCCATATTGGACTAAATTGTGACAATAACTGTGGTTCTTTTAAATAGTTTTTAGCTTCACACCATATTTTGATCATATGCTTTACAAATGGATTTTTAACTTGTTTTTGTAATTTTTTTGCCGAATCTGAGTATATGAATATGGGAAGAGGTAAAGGTAAATTGTATGATTCCATTTCAGTCCAGTGAGGGAGATCATTTGATGAAAAATAATATGTCATAGACCTCAGTTGTGCCGACCAATAATACAACATAAAATTTGGACATTTCAGACCTCCACGATCAAATGGTAAATATAATAAAGACAGACGTAATCTAGCCCTCCTGTTGTTCCATATAAATTCCACTAACTTTTTTTTTATTCTTGAGAATAGATCTAAAGGTGGTGATAAGGGAATGTATTGAAATAAATAAAGTATTTTAGGTAAAATATTACTTTTAAGTATATTGATTCTCCCGATCATCGACATTGGTAGTGACATCCATCTCTGAGTTAACTCATTGATATCTGACATTAAGGCTTCATAGTTGACGCTGGCGACTGATTCTAGCTTAGGCATAATTTGGATTCCTAAATATTTAAACTGATTTACAACATTGAATTGATTTGCCTCAGGGGCTGGGTAATTTCTCTGGGTCTCATTTAGCATTAATATTGAAGATTTAGTTTTATTTATTTTATATCCTGATATTTCCCCAAAATTCTTTATTAAATTCAACAAGGTTGGAATTGATTTTTTTTAGATTCGACATAAACAAAATTATATCATCGGCGTACAGGGAGATTTTATGTTCTGTTGGTCCAACTTTAATTCCATATATTTGTGAATGTAAACGTATCGCTATCGCTAAAGGTTCAATTGCCATAGTAAACAGTAAAGGTGAAAGTGGACAGCCTTGTCGACATCCTCTATTGATTTTTATTGGTTTTGAAATATTGTTATTTGTTAGGATTTCTGCTGTAGCATTATTGTATATTATTTGAACCCATTTTATGAAATTATTTCCAAGTCCAAACCTTTGTAGGACTTCAAAAAGAAAGGGCCATTCAACTCTATCAAAGGCCTTTTCGGCGTCCAGTGATAGGAGAACTGTATCCGGTGCTTCTTTATTAAAATAAATAATATTAAATAGTCTTCTTACATTATGGAAGCCTTGTCTACCCTTTATAAAGCCATTCTGATCTCGATTAATAATATTTGGTAAAATTTCTTGTATTCGTCTTGCTAAAATTTTACAGATTATCTTAAGGTCGGCGTTTAATAGGCTTATTGGTCTCATATTTTCACATTTATTAGAGGGCTTACCTGGTTTTGGCAGCAGTATAATTAAGGCATTATTTATGTATGATGGTAAATTATTATTTTGAAATGCTTCTAAAACCATTTCCAAAAAAGGTTTTATTAATTTATTCTTAAATTTTTTATAAAGGTCAACTGGAAGACCATCTGGTCCTGCACTTTTTCCTGATTTCATATTATCAATGGCTAGCCCAACTTCTTCTTGACTAATTTTAGACTCCAATATCTCCCTGTTTTCATTTGGTATACACGGTATAGATAGTTCGTTCAAAAACCCATTTAGTTTTGTTAAATCAGGTTCATTTTTGGTATCATATAATTTTTCATAGTAATCTCTAAAGGCTCTATTAATTTCTAAAGGATCTATAACTACCTGTCCGTTACTTATAATACTGGTAATTGGTGTTTTAATTTCCAATTGTTTAATCTGCCATGCTAATAATTTTCCTGATTTTTCACCTTGTTCATAAAAAGATTGTTTCAATCTTAGAAGACTCGAGGCAGCTCTATTCGCTGATTTTTTGTCGTATTCAGCTCTCAAAATCAGTAATTCATTCTCCAACCTTGGGTCACTTCCTGCATACACTTTTTCCTGAAGACTTTTTATTTTATGTTCCAATTTAGCTCTCTCCTCTCGAGTCTTCTTAGATTTTGATCCTGTATAACTAATAATATGTCCCCTAATAAAAGCTTTGAAAGCCTCCCACTTTACACATGCTGATGTTTGTGTAGTATTGATGTCAAAGAACTCGTCTATCTGTTTTTCTATATACTTGACAAATTCCTCATCCTGAAGCCATTTATGCTGAAATTGCCATCTACCTGATTCCTTTGTCAATTTTTTATCTACATATATTAGACAACAGGGTGCATGATCAGAGATCACGATGTTATCATAAAAGCAGTTTTGAATCTTGGACCTTAATTCTGTGGAAATCAAAAAATAATCAATACGTGAGAATGTCTTGTAGGTACTGGAATAACAAGAATAGGCTTTAACTTGTGGTTTCATTTCTCTCCATATATCTAACAATCTCAATTCTTTCATAAAATGATTAATAGTCATCCTACATCCAATGTGCGTACAATCCAGTCCTGTTGATCTATCCACACCTGGATTCAATGTACAATTAAAATCCCCTGCTATTATATGTTGCCCTGTAAGTGATGATAAGATGAGAAGCTGTCATGAGTTGTAGCTACACAGCTGATAGACTACTTACAAGACAGTCAACTTCTTCATCCACATCAATTTGGTTTTAGACCAGGATACTCAACAGAAACAGCAAATTGTTGCCTTATTGAAAACGTCAAACAGTCCTTGGACAGGGGTAATGTGGTAGGAGCTGTTTTTCTAGATCTCAAAAAGGCTTTCGATACTGTAAACCACAGTTTGCTTTTATCCAAAATGGTATCTTTTAACTTCTCCCCAAATACATTAGAATGGTTTGCATCTTATCTCCAGAATAGAGAACAGTGTGTAAAAGTTCACCAGGATAAATCCTCATTTTTAAACAACTGCATGGGTATCCCACAAGGGTCCATTCTTGGTCCTTTACTTTTCAGCATTTTTATTAATGACTTGCCGTTACACTGCTCAGCTGCAACATGCCAACTTTATGCAGATGATGCAGTTATTTACACAGCTGCCAAGACTCCAGCACAGGCTGCAGATGTACTGTCTACAAGTATGGTTGATGTCCAAGAGTGGCTCCTCAAGAACCATCTATTGCTGAACCTTCAGAAAACAGTCTCAATGTGCTTTTCAATCAAAAAATGTAACCTGCAACATTTTAAAGTTAATATACATGATCATGACATCAGTTTAGCTACAGAATTCAAATACCTTGGCATTGTACTAGATCCTCAACTCAAATTTAATCTTCATATAAAGAAAATTTCAAAAACAGTAAAAAAAAATCTGAACTGCTTTAAATTAATTAGATATTACATACCTTACGAAGCAGCTGCACTGTATATGCATTCTATGGTTTTTTCTCATATATCATACTGTTTGACAGTCTGGGCTCAAGCAGCCCCTTCCACAATAAGACATATACGTAGGTTCATTATATAATCAAACCCTAAAAATCTTGGACAAAAAGCCCATTAGGTGGCATCACTGTAATGTTTTAAAAAAATACAACCTATTGAGTTTTGAGAGCTTCATTGACCTCTGTCTTCTGAAATTAACGTTCAAATGTTTCCATAAATCAGCACCCGAGCCACTTGCTGGTTTCGTCCAAAGACAGGACAGCAGCAGAGCCACCAGGAGTTCTGTTAACAATAACTGTAAAATATTCCACCGCAGAACCACATTTGGACAAACAGCTTTCTCTATAAAGGGCAGTCACATCTGGAACACAATGCCAAATGAAATTAAAATAATAACGGACTTTAAAACATTCACTAAAAATGTTAAAAACTGGCTGAAAAATAAACAAGAATGTACTCATGTATGAATTATTTGTCTGCAAAGTGAGAGTGAATGAAGGGAAGGAATAAATGTGTTTGTTTATAGTGAGTGACGGAGGGAGGGAGGCCTGAAATAGGCAAATGTGAGTTATGTTATATGTGTTAAATGTGAGTCAGGCTGTTATATTTGTGTATTTATAATATTTTATAATATATGTGTATTTATAATATTTATGTTAAATGTGAGTCAGGCTGTTATATTTGTGTATTTATAATATTTATAATATTTATAATTGTGTATTTATAATTTTTCTGCATTGATGTATGTGGTTATTGTGTATATTTTTTATCTTGATTCTTTTTTCTAAAGCCCATCCAGGGACAAGAGTTGCAAATTAGCTAATAGCTATACACTCTATGTGCAACACATCAGATTGATTGTCTTTGATTAATTGTCTATGTTTATTGCACTGTCCCTGTCAAATAAACTAATCTACTACTAGAAATAAATTAGCAAAGAACTTCTGATCATCTATATTGGGACCATATAAGTTCACAAGATTTATATTTTCTAATAGCAAAGAACCTTGAATGATTACATATCTTCCAAATTTGTCTCCAATTACATTTTTCACTTGAAAAGGAACTGATTTATGTATGAGAGTCATAACTCCCCTGGCTCGGGATGAAAATGAAGAGGTGAATACACTTCCCTGCCATCTACTCCTAATTCTTTTAACATCCTCCTCTATCAGATGAGTTTCTTGTAAAAACACAATTCTTGAACCCATGTCCTTTATTTTATTCATAACTTGTTTAAGTTTTTTTAAATTTTGTAGACCTCTGCAATTCCATGAAGTTAAATTAAGATTAACACTTTGGTCCATGATCAATAGAGAGTTTGGGATTACCTTGCAGTGTAAACATGCTCATACAGAGAAGCAAAAACATGAGTGGTTGAACATTCATCCTACAAACTACACACAAACAAATTTCCCCTTCCCACACTTGTGGCAAACCCCCCAAAATCAAAAGAAAAATTCTGTCTCCCGATATAGCCATCGACCGTTCCACACCCACGGGGAACAGCCTAAGCCACTCCTTCTTCATCCTCCCAATCACCCTAACTCTACTGCTTTTAATGACGTAACATTAACTCTCCTCTGTAGTTTTCCAACTTAACTCCAAAATTTTTAACAACTTTGTACATCATAGTTTTTTTTGTTTGTTTGTTTGTTTTGTTTTTGTTTTGTTTTTTTAATATATAATACAATCTATATTTTGTAAACTTACTATTTACTTCAAGTCAGTCAGATGCCTGTGCAAATGCTTAATTATTCTACCTTATATTTTGTTCATGCTTAGCTCCCACCAGTCTCTTCTTCTTCTTTGATCTTCTTGATGAACTCCTGCGCCTCCTCTGGGGTCTTGAAGATGTGGGTTCTGCCCTCATACGTGGTCAGCAGTCTCGCAGGATAGATTACACCATGACGAATCCCAAGGTTGCGCAGCTCCTTACGTACGGGATCAAACTGCTTCCTCAATTGCTGGATTCCTGTGGCCAAATCTGGGTAGAACCGCACCTGCTGGTCCTGGTGTTTAATCTCTCCTTTTTTAGCTCGTGCAGCGTTGAAGATCTTCATCCTGTCTCTGTTGCTAAGAAACTTCATAATTAAGGTCCTCGGCGGTCCCTTATCTCTCCGTGGGCCAATACGATGTGCTTTTTCCAGAACCACTGCTGATTGCAACTCCTCGCTGCCCAGCACCTCCGGAATCCACTTTTCCAGAAAGGAACATACGTCCCGACCTTCTGATTCCTCTGGAAGACCCACCAGCCTCAAATTATTCTGTCTCGACCGAGATTCCAAATCCAAAATATTATCTTCCAGAGATTTATTTTTTTTTTCCAAAGTGCGCACCTTTAATTGAAGACGGGTGACGTCATCTTCAGCACTAGCGAGACGGAGCTCCATCTGCGCCGTTCGTTCTACACAGTCACCCAATTCCTTTCTTATTCCTTCCAACGCTGTCATAATCCCATCAAACCTAGAGGAAAAGTCCGCTCTCATTGAACTCATGGCAGCCATCAGCGCATCTGCGCCATTCCCCGCAGATATCGCAGCGTTGCCAGCCTCTTCCGCCATATATGGAGTTTTGTTTACTGCGTCACAGACCTGAAAGTCCGTTAATTTGGACTGTTTCGGCGGCTCGCTTTTTCCTTTTCCTGGTTTTCCAGCCTTAGGCTTCGCCGACATATCTTCGCCCAAATGCTGGGATACGTTCTGTCCCAAATGAGAGAGTTATTTGCCGATTTTTTTTTTTTCCAGGAGCAGAGCAGAGCGAGACACGTCCGTCCTACGTGGCAGCCATAACCGGAAGTCCGATTGGGACTTTTTACTTCTGCGCTCATGTCACCCCCCACCCCCCCCATCATGTGCTCATTCTACCGGGGCACCATTGAGAGCATCCTCAACAGCTGCATCACAGTGTGGTATGGAAGCTGTACTGCCTCCTGCCTGAAGACACTATAATGCACAGTGAAAGCAGCCAGCAAGATCATAGGTGTCCCTCTGCTCCCCCTCATGGACATCTACCTCACCTGCAGAGCCATCAACATTGCAGGCGACACCTCCCACCCCTCACACTCCCTCTTCAGCCCCCCGCCCTTGGGGTAAAGGTACCGGAGCCTCCGGGCCCACTCCATAAGACAGATAAACAGCTTTGGTCATCAGGACCCTGAACTCTGCCGCCCCACCCCCGGACCATAACACACTCACCCACACAATAACTATCTCAGCTATTTGCACAGAAAGACTGGCACACCAACAGCAATACATCTGCTGCTGTATGTCTCTGCACCTTACTGTAACCATCTGCACAAATGCCATACCTGCTGCTGTCTGTTATTGAAAAATTGATCATGTGCAGTCCAATCTGTCACTGTCTGCATCTCCACTACTGCACTGAACTTGCAATTAAGGGTGTCACGGCTCCACTTTTTCTATATATAGGATTGCTGGGTTTTATCGTTTATCTTCATTTGCACTACGGGTAGCATTACTGTACATAGACTGCTGTTGTTGTTTTTCATCCTTATTCCTTCTTTTCTTATATATTGCACACACCACTAAGAGAGAGAGAAGGCATTTCAATTCTCCTGTATGTCCTGTATGTATAGAAGTATTGACAAATAAATATCTTTGAATGTCATCACTTAACTCCATTTTTTAGCATCAGTGCTAGCAGTTGCTGCTAAAACATCTCTGTGCCACCTTTAATCAAAAAAATAACTAGGAAATTAATTTGTAATAAAACAGTCATAAGATGGATCCATACTCAACCAGTGATGGGAGTAACGCGTTACTGTAACGCCACTACTTCTGCAATAATGTGCCTCTGTAACGAAATTACTGTTGAAAAATTCAGTAATGCGTTAGTTACTGAAATTTGATCAGATGCGTTATTCATTTTATTAATATGGATAGATATTTTAGCGCAAATAAACTGACCCTACCATAGCTGGCACAGCTGTCAGTCTCCTCCCCTGCGGTGGAAAGAAATGCTGTGGCGACTTCTCATATGGAGCCCTGATCACCTGTTGTCCGAGCGATGAACAGCCCCCCAACAGCTCCTACCTCTGTGGTTAAACATGAGTATTTTTTGAGCAAGAAGCTTTCATTTGTCCGCAGTTGTGTAAATGTGTAAGTTGTGTAAGTAATTGTAAATTTTCTTACGCACAGAGAAAAAGTGACTAAGTTTGTTGCAATAAAGAACAGCTTCTTGTAAGCAGTGAACGTTCATTTATCTGTGCTTTCTGTTTTATTTTCTCTCATTCATTTACATGCTGTTGTGAGCTGCAGCTGTTTCATGGAAGTAAATCCTCTAAATATGCGTTTTTAAATGGGCTAGTCCAGGGGTGTCAGACATAGGGCTTGTGGGCCAAAAACGGCCCACGAGGGGGTCCAAAATTTTCTGTGAATTTACAGCTTTATTTCGAGTAAATTTCTGACTTTCTACTATTACAATAGTTTATGTAAAGCAGACATTTTTTCTCTGTAAGATAACTTTTTTTCATCAGTTTTCTTTTCCTGATGAGAGCAAGGGGCCCTTGATCTTGCTGTGTGCAAGATGATTTAAGTATGCATTTAAATGTAACGTGAAAGTTACTTTTCCAAGTAACTAGTTACTTTAATCATGCAGTAACTCAAAAGTAACTCAGTTACTTTTCAAAAGAAGTAACTAGTAACTACTTACTATTTTTTAGTAACTTGCCCAACACTGCTCATTACAAAGGAACATTTAATTCTGGGGTGAAGCATGCTTGTCTGGTGAAAGGCTGTGATGTTAAAGCTTGCAGGAACGGGACAGGAACAAACCAAGAAAATCAGGAGTTTTTTCCCCACCAATACCTAGAGATCATGTCTGTGTTTTTCATAACAAATCACTGAAATAATGCATCTAGATAAGAGATTTCGGGAACCGTCACAGCACCTAAAGATGACTGCACATTATGTGTTACTGTCGGGAATCAAAGCTGGTCATTTGTTTTAATGTGATCCGTTACCTTTCCTCACAACCTGAATGCTGGGCTGCTGTGTGTCCGAGGGCAGCACATCCTCTGGTCCAACATCAAATTCACCGGTGCAGTAGTTGAGGACCGTCTCCAGAGATTCTGGTCGCTGTCTTTCTGTGAATGGGTTCCTCTCATTTCCAGTCTCATTAGTGGGTGTGTCATCTGACGCATGGCTCCAGCTGTCTTCTTCCAAATCTTGAAATATGAGCTGCCGCAGCATTTCAACTATGGAGGAAAACAAAAACAGGTTGGCCACAATGCAGAGGTTCTTCAGAACAAAACGTCTTTACTAGCCTTTATTTCCTTTTCATTTTTAAACCAGCAAAATAAATCAAAGGGTGGAGTTTCTGCATTCTTCTCACCATCCTGTAAAGCAGCCTCCGCCACACTGGCTCCTTGCATTTCACCACAGATAAAAGCTCCTGATTGGTCCAAAGGTGGATTTTCATCATTGGTGGAATGAGTCTCCATGGAGTCTGACTGCTCCATCACAGAGTTGTCTGACAGACATGAAATGGAATGAGGGGAAACAAGAATGTGATGCTAGAGAACCTTCTTCAAATGTGTTGGGAACCGTTACAGTTTGCTAACATATTAAAGGTTAAAATAATGTGTTTTTTACCTTCATTGACGTTACTGCTGGATGACACTGGGGAAGCACTGTGTGGGCTGGGGGAGCTGTAGAATACACAAAAACACCAACAATAAAACATGTGCACAGTATTACCAAGTGTGTGATTGATTTGGATGATTTGTTTGCAGGGCCTTTACAGCTATAAGAAAGCCTTATAGCTTTAAAGACCTTCCTTTTGCAAAATGGAAAAAAGTCTACAACCACAGTATAATTGTCCTGGCCCATTTATTAACTTAGAAGTGAAATAACTGCAAATTCTTAATCATTCCAACTACTATTGACACGTCCCCAGGATCAATACTGGATCTACTAGATAATTACGTTATTCAAGTAAAACACTTGAAGTTAGCCCATATCCAACACAACAAAAAGTTGGAAATTAATGAAAAATTATTGCTGTTCAGACCGCTCATTTCACTTTCCATCCATCCATCTTCTACCGCTTTTCTGGAGGTCCGAGTCGCGGAGGCAGCAGTTCAAGCAGAGAAGCCCAGACTTCCCTCTCCTCAGCCACCTGCTCCAGCTCTTCAGAGAGGATACCAAGGCGTTCCCAGACCAGCTGGGAGACAGTCTCTCCACCGAGTCCTGGGTCTGCCCTGGGGTCTCCTCCCAGTGGGACGTGCCCAAAACACCTCAAGTGGGAGGCGTTTCACTTTCCATTACATCAAAATGAATTAAAGAACCTTAGTGAGCAAGCTCACATACCTCATGCAGCCGCATATTACGGGGCCCCTAGTAAGAACTGTGATCACCATAAAATGGGCTAAAAATAAATCCCCCCCCCTACAAAAATGGAACCCCTCATTTGAGTCAAAGCTTCTGTATAAATAGAAGCTCAACTCGATCAGAAATGTCAAAACAGACATTTATAAAACGGACTGACAAAAGTAGGGACGCCACTAAATTAAAGTGGGAACAAGATCTTCAGGTCGAATTCAATGAGAAGATTTGGCAACATATATTTTAAGGCTGCATTCACACCAGGATAGTGCGAGGGTCTCGGTTCAACCTGGCAGGGAATGGCGAGAATTTTTACACCTTTGTTTGGTTTGCATTCACACACCACTTCACTCAAGCCAGTGTTTCCTCTGGCTTAAAGACCTTGGCATGGTGGCAACATATTTTTCCCGGGGGGAGGGGGGGGGGGAGAGAAAACACATGATACGATTGTAACCGGAATATGTTAATTTCATACTATTTATTTCTTTTTTTTAAATTCTGCACAGTAACTTTGCATATGGAACTTACCATTTGAAGTATTGTACAACAGAGGTTTGAATGTTGGAATATTGGGCCAGTTGGGGTCCCACCCAGACGTCCTGCATTTGGACTTTTTAGTGGTGTCATCCTTCTCTCCTTCCTCTGCTCTCACCTCTCCTGGACCCTCTGCCTGAACACTTTCCTCTCCTTGGCTCCTCTCTTCTGTCTCATCTTGCCCTCTCTGAGCTCTGTCTAATTCAGCTTCTCTCTGTCTATGGTGGTATACAAACAGGTTAGAAAATATCAAGTGTCATGTTTTGTCCTGCAGGACTTTTTTTTGTCATGGTTTACATAAATGACAAAAATATGTATTTTTTGTTCTAATGTTTCTTTTTTTCCATTGAGAGAGTAGGGAAGGGGAAAAAACATTCATAATAGTAATTTTATTCATCCATACTTAAATTATATGATCAGAGGTGGGTATAATAGCCATCAAGTTTGTGATTCAAACAAGATGGTGGCAGTGGCATTGAGTGGTTTGGCTGGCTCCACTCACATGCAAAAATATACTAAATTTACTGCCTTTAATCCCATCTACCTAATTATTAGGTTCAGGTTCAGGTTACTTTATTTGTACCCGTAGGTAGATTTGTTTTGCAGTCTGGTGACATCCATATTTACAAGCCACTAATTACATTCAACATAGACACAAACACAGGCACACATCATACAAAATAAGTAAATATAAAATAATTTACAATATATTTTTATAGCTTGTTCAACTCTTTGACAGCAGCAGGGACAAAGCTGTTTTTGTAGTGCTGGGTTTTACTTTTTGGGACAGCAAACCTCCGTCTGGGGGTAAGAAGCTGAAAGTTGCAGTGCAAAGGGTGGGAGTCATTTAAAATCGAGTCGGCCATCCTCTGTACTTGTCTGGTGTACAGGGATGTCAGGCTCAGCTGTGACTCACCAAGCAAACGACTGGACCATCTAACTACCTGATCCAAGGATTTCCTCTGTCTCAGTTTTATCTGACCAAACCATGACATTAAAGAAAAGGATAAAACAGATTCAATAAAAGCCCGATAAAACATAGTCATTATGGTTCGGTCAATTTGGAAGCGTGCCAGTTTCCTCAAACAATGCAAATTTTGCTGACCCTTTTTGCACACCCTTTCACAGTTCACTTCAAAGTTTAATTTACTATCAATAATCGTCCCAAGATATTTGTACGACTGTACACATTCGGTGGTCTGGCCTTTTAGTATGGTGACTTTGTGCCTGGGAGTTTTCCTCCTAAAGTCAATAATCATATCTTTCGTTTTTGTTGTATTCAGCTGCAGGTAGGAATCCTCACACCAGTGAACAAAGTCATCAACTACTGGGCCGTGGCCACTCTCACCATCCTGGAGGAGACTGACAATGACTGAGTCATCAGCATACTTTATAATGTGTCTGTTGTCATGTCTGCTCCGACACATGTTTGTGTACAGGATGAAGAGTAGTGGTGACAACACACACCCCTGAGGAGAGCCAGTAGAAGAGCACTTTAGGTCAGACAATGTGCCATTGACCCTTACTCTCTGTGTCCTGTTGGTTAAGAAATCCAGAATCCAACCCACCAGATTATTGCTCAAATCAAATTGTTGCAGGAGCCTTTCAACTAAAATATGAGGTTGGATTGTATTAAAGGCAGAAGAAAAGTCCACAAATAAAAGCCTGGCGTGTGTCCCATTAAAATCCAGATGTTTAAAAAGCATGTTAAACAGAGTGACAGTGGCATCCTCCACTCCTCTGTGAGGCCGATAGGCAAACTGCAGAGGATCCAATGCATGTTCAGTCTGCCTTAGGACCTCACATCTGACCAGTTTTTCAAAAATTTTCATTAAAATTGAAGTCAAAGCAACTGGTCTAAAGTCATTTACCGTTTTAGGACAGCTGGATTTTGGAACGGGAACAACCACGGCATCTTTCCAGATCTTAGGCACATGTTGTGTCTGTAAGGACTTATTGAAAATGTAATGAAATATAGGACTCAGTTCATGTGCACAGGACTTTACCAGGCGCCCACATATATTATCAGGGCCCTGACTTTTGTTCACTTTTACAGCGCAGAACTCCCTTTTAACATCCTGCATCTCAATATTAAAGTGCTGATTGTCTGAGTTTCTGTTTCAAATCTTGGATTTCTGTGCTGAAATCAAAGGAGTCAAAACAACCATAAAAACAATTAAGAGCATTAGCCAGCTCTGTGTCTGAACTAAAACCATCTAAAAACACACGATTACTGCGCTCTGTGCTCTGAAGGCCTGCAATAGTTTTCATACTGGCCCAGGCCGAGCCAAGTTTATTTGCTGCCATCTTGCTTTCCAACTCTGATTTATAATTCTGTTTTGCTCTTAAAATTTCGGCCTTCAGCAACTTAGTGGCAACCTGTAGCTCAGAAACAGACCCCTGTTTAAAGGCAAATGCTTTCCTCTGTAAGCAGGATTTAACTGATTTAGTAACCCATGGTTTGTTGTTGGGGTATATTTTGACACGTTTACGTGGAACAATCTTATTTTGACAGTAAGCCATGTATGAGCATGTGAGCTCAGCCAGAGAGTCCAAATCATCCCCGCAGGCCATTATGAACATCTTCCAGTCTGTACAGTCAAAGCATTCCTGGAGGCTGTGCTCTGAATCTTCTGTCCACACATCAATGTCTCTCATCTCCACCTTGCCTCTTCTAAGAGCAGTTTTATATGTGGGCAGCAAATGTACGCAGTTGTGATCTGAGGATCCTAAAGGAGGAAGGGGGAGTGATTTATAGGCCCTCTCTATGGATCCATAGCACAGGTCCAATGTCTTTTTTCGCCTGGTTGGGCAGGAGACAAACTGATGAAAGTTTTTAAGTGTCTTCTTTAAAGAAACATGGTTAAAATCCCCAAGAATGAAGTTTGGCGCCTCTGGAGAAATTGACTGCAGCTGCTGCACCACATCAAAGATGGTTCTGGAGGCGAAGTCAGCGTCTGCTCTCGGATGAATGTACACGGTTGTGATGAAAAGTTGGGGAAACTTGCGAGGCAAATAAAAGGGGCGTAGTGACACAGACAGCAACTCCACATCGGGTGTACAGATGCGCTCTCTGACCGTGACAGATGTGCAGTACTGCTTATTAATGTATAAACATACGCCGCCCACCTGACGCTTCCCCGTTACCTCTTCCTGCCGATCCGAGCGCAGCGGGGCTCCAAAGCCGTCAATCCACAGGTCTGCATCTCGGTCATGCGTAGTAAGCCAAGATTCAGTGAAAGCCATGACGCAGCAGTTCTTAAAATCCTTCTGGTAACGTACATTCCCTTGAATTTCATCCACCTTGTTTCTCACAGACTGTGCATTCCCAAAAATTATCAAAGGAAGAGGAATGTTACCAAACTGACGTCTCCTAAGGCGCAATTTCACACCTCCACGTCTTCCACACTTCCTTCTGCCGCCTCTCTTTTCACCGCTGTGTCCGTCTCTCAAAATAAAGTCCGGCAGTTGCGTGCATATATGTATGAGCAGTTCTGAATGACAAATCCCTTCTAATGAGACGGAAGCAATTTAAATTGGGTTTGACCTTCTTACAAATGTAATGCACCTGCTTGTCGTATCGCAGGTTACATTTGTAAGAAGGTCAAACCCAATTTAAATTACACTAAAACCCATAACTGCAATATATAAACAGGCTATAAAAATCTTGGACCGCAAACCAATGCGGTGGCATCACTGTGGATTTTAGTCAAGCACAATCTTTTTACTTTTGAAAATTTTATTATCTTCTGTAATATCAGACTGGTTTTTAAATGTCTATACAATCTTGTTTCACCTCCTTTTTCTGGTTTGGTGGCTAGACGCTCGAGCTCTAGCAGAGCAAGCACACAAGCTTCCATCAACGGTGACTGCATTGTCACCATGTCCAGAACTTCATTTGGTCAGTCTGCTTTCTCCATAAAAGGGGCAAACTTATGGAACTCTCTGCCAACTCACTTACCGTATTTTTTGGACTATAAGGCGCACTTAAAATCCTTTAATTTTCTCAAAAATCGACAGTGCGCTTTATAATCCGGTGCGCCTTATGTATTAATTCTGGTTGTGCTTACTGACCTCGAACCGATTTTATGTGGTACATGGTGCTCAAAAATCTGTCAAAAATGTTTTAGTACGACTTTGGTAAGTTACGAAGCCGAACCGCTTGAGGGATTTTCGGAGCATTACGGTAGTCAGGAGCCTCGCGGAGTAATATGTGCTTCAACATAACGGCTGGATGGCTTTTTCCACAAATCTCGGTCCCTATTGATCTGCCACTCCATGCGCGCCCATCTCACCGATACTGTCAAAACCCAAGTGAAGCAAACTAATTCGGAGCTTGCCATCATTCCAGGTGGATTAACCAAAGAACTCCAACCGCTATATTGGTGTCAACAGGTCGTTCAAAGTTAAATTGCTAGCGAGTTACGCCACTAACTGCCAATGGATCGTGGATCAAAACTGCTCCTGTTTAGCTGTAATTAATATTCAAAAATGATATTTTCGGGACGAAAGAATTCAAGCGCCCCGGCATTTGTTTGCATTGTTTACTTCTCGGGGCTGCCGCTGGAGAGCGAGCCGTATCGATTACTGAGCGAGTATCCTGGTGATGTAAACAGCCACGGACCAAAAACGTACATTTGCTCATGGAGCAGGTCATTCACACTGGCAGACAATCGCGCTATATGTGTCTATAATGACTATAGATAGGATTTTCTTTCCATGCACGCAAAAAAAAAAAAAAATAAAAAAAAAATAAAAAATCCCAGATCCGAATACCTCGCGAGGTAGTCAATACCCAGAAGCCGATGGTGTACAGAACATGTATATTAGGATTTGTATGTGAAATTTCGGCATTGAAACTGCTCCCCCGTTTAGCTGTAAACGGGAGCAGTAAATACGGCTATAAATACGTATTTACAGCTGTAAATATGGCTCGCTCTCCGGCAGAAAGCGAGCTGTATCGGTATCATACTCGGTATCGATTGCCGAGCGATATTCTGGCCAATATGGCGATGTAAACAGCCACGGACTAAAAACGTTCCGCCTGCTCATGGTCCCGTTTAGCTGTAAACGGGAGCAATAAATACGGCTGTAAATACGGCTCGCTCTCCGGCAGAGAGCGAGCCGTATCGGTATCGTACTCGGTATCGGGTGCCGAGCGATATTCTGGCCAATATGGCGATGTAAACAGCCACGGACTAAAAACGTTCCGCCTGCTCATGAAGCAGGTCATTCATACTTGCAATCGCGCTATATGTGTCTATAATGACTATAGATAGGATTTTCTTTCCATGCACGCAAAAAAAAATTAAAAAATTCCCAGATCCGACTACCTCGCAAGGTAGTCGATACCCAAAAGCCGATGGTGTATAGAACACGTATATTAGGATTTGTATGTGAAATTTCGGCATCGGGAAACTGCTCCTGTTTAGTTGTAAACGGGAGCAGTAAATACGGCTGTAAATACGGCTCACTCTCTGCCGGAGAGCGAGCCGTATCGAGTACCGAGCAATATTCTGGCCAATATGGCGATGTAAACAGCCACTGGACTAAAAACGTTCCGCCTGCTCATGGAGCAGGTCATTCAACACTCGCAGACAATCGCGCTATATGTGTCTATAATGACTATAGAGAGGATTTTCTTTCCATGCACGCAAAATTTTTTTTTTCCCCGGCTCTGACTACCTCGTTTTAATGCGCCTTATAATCCGGTGCGCCTTATGTATGAAATTAGACCATCAAATAGACCGTTCATTGATAGTGCGCCTTATAATCCGGTGCACCTTATAGTCCCAAAAATACGGTAAAATTGGAGACAAATGCCAACCTCTTTAACAGAGGCGTTAAAGATTGGCTAAAATCCCACCAGCAATGTGTGCAGGTTTAGTCTGAATTGTTGTGTTTGTTGTGAACATGGATCTCTTGCTCTATTTATAATTTGTAATGTATTTGTAATTTTAATCAGCTTATAAATTTTGTATGTATAGGCTAATTTATGACCTATATAAGCCACCTATGGACTGGTGTTGAGAATTAGCACTTGTGCTATACACCTATGCAAAACATCTGGTCTCTCCTTGTGATTGTACTAATGTAATTTGTTATGTCCATATTAAATGAAGAATAAAAAAAAAATCTGCTCATGTAAAAGCAGTGCTTTGAAATTAATAATTAAAAGTAGTCAACCAAAATTTTCTAACTGAGCTAAGGGTATAAAGAACACCCACTTAAAAACTTGAGTAATGGCTTCAGTCTTGAAGGTTTGAGGTTTTTCTCCAAAATTTATAACAATTTTCTTATAGTTTTCTACTTTTCTCTGTAAATTTGTCTAAATTTGAAACCATGTTCCTCAAATTTGTAATTTCTTCTCGTAAAATTGACTTTTCTTGTACATTTGAGACTATTATTAAAGTAACTCTAAATATTCCACAATTGTTATTCACGCCGGCATTAATGACATCCGTCTCCGGCAGTCGGAAGTCACGAAACTTAATATAGAATCGGTGTGTGACTTTGCAAAAACGATGTCTGCCACTGTAGTATTCTCTGGACCCCTCCCCAATCTGACCAGTGATGACATGTTTAGTCGCTCGTCATCCTTGAACCGCTGGCTGTCAGTGTGGTGTCCTAAAAATGACGTGGGCTACATTGACAATTGGAGCTCTTTTTGGGGAAAACCTGGTCTTATGAGACGAGACAGCATTCATCCCACTTTGGATGGTGCTTCTCATTTATCTAACAATCTGGCATCTTTTTTATCCAAATTTCCAAAACCATGACTACTCAGAGTTGGGACCAGGAAGCAGAGTTGCAGTCTTACACGCCTCTCTGAAGCTCCTCTTCATCCGCCACCCCTCAGCTTAGCCCCTGTCTTCCCCATCAGAGAATCGTTGTCTGCTCCCTCCAAAGTAAATAAAAATATAATGTATAAGCATCCCAAAGTGATAAAGCAAAATATTGGTAAAACTCAAATTAAACATAAAGCCTCTAAATTGAATGATTTGGCCTCTGTTCCTCCTCATAATTTAAAAATTAAATGTGGTTTATTAAATATTAGGTCTCTAACTCCCAAGTCTCTGTTGGTCCATGATCTGTTAATTGATCATCAGATTGATTTAATTTCCCTTACAGAGACTTGGTTAGGACAAGAGGATTATGTTGGTTTAAATGAATCAACTCCCTCTGGTTATTTAAACTGTCAAAATCCCAGAAGTTCTGGTCGTGGAGGAGGAGTAGCAACAATTTTCCATTCCAAATTACTAGTTAATGTAAAGCAAAAAACATGTTATAATTCCTTTGAGGGCCTGGTCCTCAGTGTTGGGCACTTTAGCAATTTCAGGTTAAACCCAATTTTATTTGCCATAGTTTATCGTCCCCCATCAACCAATTCAGAATTTTTATCCGAATTTGCTGATTTCTTAGCTGATTTAGTGCTGAAATCTGATAGAATAATTATAGTAGGGGACTTTAATATACATGTGGATGTAGATAGTGACTGCCTTAATGTGGCTTTTAATTCAATATTAGACTCGATTGGGTTTTCTCAGAAAGTAGGAAATTCTACTCATTACCTCCACCATACATTGGACCTTGTTCTGACATATGGCATAGAAATAGAAAATCTTGTAGTGTCTCCTCATAACCCTGTACTGTCAGACCATTGTCTGTTAACCTTTGATTTTACTATTTCTGACTATTTGGCTCCTAAAGAAAAATATTATCACAGTAGATGCCTCTCAGATGATGCCGTTTCCAAATTTATGCAGATTGTTTCCTCTATGCCATGTGTCAACACAACGGAAATAAGCTATAGACAGCTTGCTCCTTCTGTAATTGATAACATGGTGGATAGTGTTTCAGCTTCTCTGCATCAGGCTCTAGACTTGGTGGCCCCCTTAAAAAAGAAAAAGTCTAATCAGAGATTTTTAACTCCTTGGTTCAACACAGAAACTCGTAGCTTAAAACAGAAGACTCGTCAATTAGAAAGAAAATGGCGTTCTACTAATTTAGATGAAATCTATTTAGCTTGGAGAAATCACCTTTTAATTTATAAAAAATCTCTTAGAAAAGCTAGAACGAGTTATTACTCTGCATTAATAGAAGAGAACAAGAATAATCCCAGGTTTCTTTTCAGTACTGTAGCCAGGTTGACAAAGAGTCAGGACTCTGTCAATCCTAGCATCCCCTTAGAGCTTACTAGTCAGGACTTTATGAACTTTTTCAATAATAAAATTTCATCCATCAGAGATAAAATCAATCAGATTCTTCCCACAGTTAACTTAAATACTGTAACTACTACAACTCCTTCTATTGATGTCTGTCTTGATGAGTTTACTCCAATCGACCTTTGTGAGTTAGACAAAATAGTTTCCTCATCCAAACCTTCAACTTGTCTTTTAGACCCTATTCCTACCAGGTTATTTAAAGAAGTCTTCCCACTTATTGGGAGCTTTATTCTTCATATAATCAATTCTTCATTGACTTTAGGCCATGTACCGCAGGCTTTTAAAAACGGCTGTAATTAAACCCTTACTCAAAAAGCCAACGCTTGATCCAGGAGCTTTAGCTAACTATAGACCAATCTCTAATCTCCCTTTCATTTCAAAAATCTTAGGAAGAGTTGTTGCTACGCAATTATTTGACCACCTGCAGGGAAATGGTTTACTTGAAGAGTTTCAATCTGGGTTTAGAATCCATCATAGTACTGAAACAGCCTTAGCGAAGGTCACTAACGACCTCCTCATTGCATCTGATAATGGACTAGTTTCTGTACTTGTCCTTTTAGATCTTAGTGCAGCTTTTGATACTATTGATCATAATATTCTACTTGATAGATTAGAACACTATGTTGGACTTAATGGAACTTCGTTGCAGTGGTTTAGATCTTATTTATCTGATAGGTTCCAGTTTGTTCATGTAAATGATGAGTTTTCTTCCAGCTCAAAGCTTAGTCATGGAGTTCCACAGGGATCTGTGCTTGGCCCTACTCTTTTTAGTTTATATATGCTTCCGTTAGGCAACATTATTAGAAAGCACTGTATACATTTTCATTGTTATGCAGATGACACACAATTATACCTGTCAATGAAGCCAGATGATACTAATCAATTAGCCAAGTTAGAAGCCTGTCTTAGGAAATCAAAGCTTGGATGACTTGTAATTTCCTGCTATTAAATTCAGATAAGACTGAAGTCATTCTTGTTGGTCCAAAAAACCTTAGAAATTCCTTTCCAAATCAAACTTTCAGTTTGGATGCAGTTACTCTCTCTCTTAATAGCTCTGTGAGGAACCTTGGAGTTATTTTTGATCAGGATTTGTCCTTCAATTCACATATTAAATTTTGTTTCTAAGACTGCCTTCTATCATTTGCGTAATATTGCCAAGATTAGGAGCATCTTGTCTCAGAGTGATGCTGAGAAGCTGATCCACGCTTTTGTTAGCTCGAGATTAGATTATTGTAATTCTTTATTATCAGGCTGTCCTAAAACATCTTTAAAAGTCTTCAGCTGATCCAAAATGCTGCAGCAAGAGTTTTTAACAGGTACTAGAAAGAGAGATCATATCTCTCCGGTTCTGGCCTCCCTTCATTGGCTTCCCATAGAGTTTAGAATTAAGTTTAAAATCCTTCTTCTTACTTACAAAGCTCTAAACAATCAGGCTCCTTTTTATTTAAAAGATCTGATACTACCGTATCATCCTAACAGAGCACTACGCTCCAAAATGCAGGATTACTTGTAATACCTAGAATCTCCAAAAGTACAATGGGAGGCAGAGCCTTCAGTTATCAAGCTCCTCTCCTGTGGAATCAGCTGCCAATCTGGATTCGGGAGTCAGACTCGATCTCTGTTTTAAGAATAGGGCTAAAACCTACCTTTTTGGATATAGCCTACAATTAGGGAGGGATCGTGTGTTTCTGAACCCTCCCTTAGTTATGCTGCTAATAGGTTTAGTCAGCCGGGGGACCTCCAGTAATGCACTGGGCCTCACTCCTTTCCTCACTCTCTATGAAATATTTTTTTTTTTGCTGGTCATTAACATTTGTTTGTTCTCTCCCATAGATTGAGTCCCCATCGTGCTGTTTGCTCTCTACATGTCTGTTCTTTTCTTCTTCTCTATCCCCTCACCCCCCAGCCAGTCGCAGCAGATGACTGCCCCTCCCTGAGCCTGGTTCTGCTGGAGGTTTCTTCCTGTTAAAAGGGAGTTTTTCCTCTCCACCGTCGCCAAGTGCTTGCTCACAGGGGATCACCTAATTGCTGGGGTCTTTTTGCAACTGTGGGGGTCCCCCCTACAGTTGATAGTGCTATGAGATGACTGTTGTTGTGAAATGGCGCTATATAAATAAAGTTGAATTGAACTGAATTGAATATTATAAATTTGTGGATTATTTTATGGCTAATTTTTGTCTATTTTTTAAAAAATAAAATTACTGTTTTTTTAAATAAATTTGAAACAGACTGTGGTAATTTTTTTACTTTTTCCTTATAACAATTTACATTTTTGACCATAATTTTGCAGAGCCAGAATAGACCAATAATTTTACTCTGATTTCAAAGAAAAATATTAATAAAATTGTACCTAATGAAATAAATTAACTTAAATGACCAAAGATGCAGTTATTTCTGTTATAATATTTCTATATATTTATATATATATATATATATTTTTTTTAGAAATCTCCTCACCACCCAGACAGCAGGAAAAACCTCCTTTATTTTGAAATTCAAATGTTGGCATGTTTAGTTTGTTTGAAGGCTGCTGACGGATTAAGATAAGATAAGATAAGCCTTTATTAGTCCCACAACGGGGAAATTCCAGGATTGCAACAGCACAGGGATAGCGACACTCAGAGCAACAATCAAAAGGCAAGAAAAAAAAAAAACAAGCAAGCAAGAGCAGCTAATATACATATGTACATATTACTATAAAATATATACTGTATACACACACACAGACACACACAGACACACAGTGCAGAGCATTGTAGCTGGATGGAATAAATATATGAATATAATGTATGAACACACAGTGCACAGCATTGTAGCTAGATGGAATAAATATGTAAATATATAAACACCCACAGTACGGAGCATTGCAGCTAGGTGGAATAAATATGCAAGTATATAAATACACACAGTGCGGAGCAATGTAGCTAGATGGAATAATATGTAGATATATAAAAACACAGTGCGGAGCATTGTAGCTAGATGGAATAAATATGTAAATATATAAACACACAGTGCAGAGCATTGTTGCTAGGTGGGATGAAACAGCATAAGCGTCTACTTAGTTATCCTACATGGTATGATTATGTGCCCATACATATTCTCACCCTCCATAGCGACCGGTATGTTCCTAGTTGTATGCCAGAGAGGACCATTGTGTAAGTCTATTGCATCTTTTGCATTCAAAAAAAACTATTAGTTTGTTACGTCTTTTTGCTATCTCTGCGAGCAGCCCTGCTTAGGTTGTACAGTCTGACAGCCGTTGGTAGGAAGGACCTACGAAACCTCTCGGTTGTGCACCTGGGATGATGTAGTCTGCTGCTAAATGAGCTCCTCAGTGCATCCAGTATGTCCTGCATAGGGTGGAACTCGGACTCCAGCAGAGATGACAGTTTAGCCACCGTCCTTCTCTCTCCTATCTCCTCCATCGGATCAAGGCGCTGCCCCAGGACAGAGCTAGCTTTCTTAATCAGTTTGTTCAGTCTCTTCCTATCGGCTGCAGTAATGCCACTGCCCCAGCAGACCACTCCAAAAGTGATGGCTGATGCCACCACCGTGTCATAGAATGACTTCAGCAGCGCCCCTTGTACACCAAAAGACCTGAGTCTCCTCAGCAGGAACAGCCTGCGCTGTCCCTTCTTGTAGAGTGCATCAGTATTGTGTGACCAGTCTAGTTTATTGTTCAGATGAATACCCAGGTACTTATAGGATGTCACCATCTCGATGTCTGTTCCCTGTATATTTACTGGTGCTGTGAGGGGCTGCCCATGCCTGCGGCAGTCCACCACCAGCTCCTTAGTTTTCCTCGCGTTGATCTGGAGGCAGTTCCGATGGCACCAGTCCACAAAGTCCTGGATAAGCCCTCTGTACTCAGCTTCATCTCCGTTGGAGATGAGACCAACGATCGCAGAGTCATCAGAGAACTTCTGTAGATGGCAATGTGTTGTGTTGTGTGAGAAGTCCGCAGTATAAAGAGTGAACAGGAAGGGAGCCAGCACCGTTCCCTGGGGGGGCCCCCGTGCTACTGATGATCGTGTCGGAAACACAGTCCCGGTTCTCACAAACTGAGGCCGGTTCGTGAGGTAGTCCAGGATCCATGATGACAGGTGCTGGTCCACCCCTGCGCGCAGCAGCTTGTCCTTCAGGATCATCGGTTGGATGGTGTTGAAAGCACTGGAGAAGTCAAAGAACATGATCCTCACCATATTCCCGGGCTTCTCCAGGTGGGACAGAGAACGGTGAAGGAGGAAGATCACCGCATCCTCCACCCCAATGCCATGCTGGTAGGCGAACTGGAGTGGATCCATCGCTGGTTCCACCAGGGGGCGGAGATGAGCAAGGAGCAGTCTCTCCAGGGTCTTCATCAAGTGGGACGTCAAGCCACCGGTCTGTAGCTGTTCAGGTCTTTGGGGTGGGAAGTTTTTGTACAGGTACCACACAAGATGTTTTCCACAGCTGTGGTACCCTCCCCAGTTTCAGGCTCATGTTGAAGATATACGTCACAATCCCACACAGCTGGGTCTGCACAGGACTTGAGGAGCTTTGCGCTGATGCCGTCCGGTCCCGACGCCTTCCTCGCCTTGATCTTCCTCAGCTCCGTCCTCACCTGGGTCTTGGTCAGGGTCAGGATGGGGGGCTGTGTGTTGGGAGTGGGGGGGGTGTCGGTGGAGTGGGGAGTGGGCAGCAGGACTTGATTTCTTAGAGGCAGCAGTGGTTGTTGTGCAGACGGGGGAGGGCGGTTGGGTCAAATCTATTGAAAAACAGATTCAGGTTGTTCGCACCACTCCCTGCCCCCCGTGGCCTGGGGGGAGGTATTCTGGAGCCCCGAGATGGTTTTGAGGTTTCTCCAGACCCCGCTGATGTCGCTCTGTTGCAGCTTGTCCTCCATCTTCTTCCTGAAGCTGTCCTTGCCTTCTCTGATCTTTCTCCTCAGCTCCCTCTGTCGGACTTCAGCATCTCCCTGTTCCCCGACCTGAAGATCCTCTTCTTCTCTCTCAGAAGTGTTTTTATCTCAGGGTTGATCCAGGGTTTGTTGTTTGAGTGACGCCGTATGGTCTTGGTGGGAACGGATTTGTCCACACAGAAGCTGAGGTAGCCCGTGAAGGTGTGAATGAGGCCATCGATGTCCTCACCATGTGGATCGCAGAGCTGCTTCCAGGCAGTGGCTTCAAAACAGTCCTTTAGAGTGTCCATTGTCTCCTCAGACCATAACTCCACAGTGTGCGTGGCCGGAGGTTGTCTGTGCACTAGGGGTTTGTACACCGGCCGGAGATGAACCAAGTTGTGATCCGATCTCCCAAGTGGGGGGAGTTAATGACTCCCCCCAAAGTCAATGACTTCGTGGATTTCGGTCATCTTAACTTTCCAGGTACATAATAGTGAACAAAAATTAAGTTAATATCAACTAAGGTAAAGGTAAAAACGGCTCCTTTTCATTCTTGTCTGAAATAAGAAAAACAAAAAACTAATGATTAAAAAGAAGACAAAATGAAACAACTCGAGCTCTTAACCACATCTGTTAGCTAAGCAACTATTCCATTATTGCTCCCGTTACCAGCAGGTTAAAACCATGATAAATGTCTCCAGTGCTTACATACCTCTTCTGAATTTTTTTCCATGTTTAAAGTACTTTAATAAGCTCATGTTTTTCTCGGACAGTGACGCTAGCAAGACACTCTGCCTGGCAACTGGAGCAGTCATGCAGGTGCTGCGCTTCTGAACTCCGCGTGGATGACTGTCACATGCGTTGTTCGTGTGTGCGCTTGTGGACCGTAATGCCTTCATTTTTTTTTTTAATTTATATTTTCTCATAGGAGTGGCGAGAAGTGTACAAGCGTTGCGGGCCGCCACAAGGATATGTTACCAGAGGAAACCCTGCAGACCTCATCCTTCTGCATTAGACACAGTCTCATTCAATTTAAGGTTGTCCATTGTTTACACTACACAAATGAAAACCCCTCTAAAATTTATCCAGGTATAAGTGCAGCGTGCCCAAGATGCCATCTCAGCTCAGCTACAGCGTGCCATATGTTCTGGTCATGCAATTCTTTGATTCTGTAAAACCATTTTATGAAGCTCTGTCTTATATTTGCAAGGACAATCTAAAGTCTGAACCTTTGGTTGCTCTTTTTGGGGTGCTCCCACTGGAGAAGAAGTTCACTGTGGCACAGTCTAATGCCATAGCTTTTGGAGTCCCTTCTAGCTCGCAGACTAATTCTGCGTCATGGGAAGTCTGCGAGGCCTCCCCTTTCAAGTATTGGGTCAAAAGCATTTTGTCTATGTTGCCACTTGCAAAGTTAAGAAATGGAAGGGCCAAATCCAGGCACAGACTTGTCACTATCTGGTTCTCATTTATTGAATATGTGGAGAGCCTTTCTTCTATGTGAAGTCAATACAGTTCTGCTTAATGAAGAGACAATGTTGGTGTTGCACAGAATCATGTAACTGATGTTACTTTGAGATGGTTGTTATACTTCTATGCAATGCACAATGAACTAGGGCTGCAACGATTACGTGAATAATTTGATTACAAAAATTCATCGATTCAAAATCTGTGTTTCGACACTTGTGTAAATGCAGCACTTCTGGTCTACATGATCTTCTTCCGGTCACGATACGTAAAGCAAGATGTTGGCTTTGTTTAATGGTGGCCAGATCAGAGAAAGTGACAGCAAAAAGGAAGAAAGTCAGAAAAAAAACGACAAAAGAATTTCAAGTCTGGAATCATTTCAAGCTCAAATATAAGGAAAACATTTGTGCAGTGTGTACATGGTAAAGCAGCAAGGCGAGCTAGCATCCTACAACGTCGATGTTGCAGTGTCTTGGCTCGGAATAAAGCATCCCACATCATGCACAGCCAGTGCACTAGAGACAAGGTACATGATTAAGATTTTAAATTATGAATAGAATGTAGTCGGCTATGCTAATTATGCTTTTATGACCAAAGGACATATAGCCACCGCTAGTAGCAAACGGAACTTTATGGTGTAATTTAACATTTAAAGTTACGTTCTGTGCAGTAAACATTGCAATAAATGTGTACCTGTGTTATTGTTTGGTACAATTACTACTGCTCTTTCGAAAGAAAGTTCTGCACATGTTGGTCTATGCCAGTTTCTTTCAAAAAAGTATCCCATTGCTCGAGTAATTGTTAATTAGAGTGGTTGATTACTCCAGCAGTAAAAGAGTCATTAGCTGCAGCCCTACAAAGAACTTATGCCAAGTTTTTTTGGCCTTGGTGGGAGGGGTGGGGGAATTTGTCTACATTCTGTATCAACATTGTTTTATCCAACTTCTATCATGATGTTTTAGCACCTTGGGGGAGCCAGATTATTTAGCATCTCAGACAAGAGACAGTGGATAAACATGGGAGAACAATGCTCAGGAGTTACCTGGCCAGATAGCAGGAAGGGAGTCAAGGACGTAGGGGGTTGAATGCAGTGTGATGCAAATGTCATGTTGTGTGTGGAGAAATGCCATGAAACTTAAGAGGAGAGTGCCTGCTAAAATGTTCAGTCTGTTCTGTGCTTGAGAGATGTGAAGTGTGTAATAAACTTGTGTGCCATGAGCCCGACTCTTATTTCACACACTCCAGACTGGTGACCCAAGACGTACTATGGAACACGAGGCAAGATTCCCGGAGCCGGCCCGGTCAGGAAGCTACAGCGAGGCGGCAGCCATCCCACAGACAGCCCGGACTGGAACCTCCAGCCACACGTGTGCAGTTTCAGTCAAGCTACCGGATTTCTGGGCAGCACAACCCGGCGCTCTTGGTTCCACCTCACCGAGGCCCTAGTTCGCCCTCCGGGGAGTAGACGGCAGACGACACCAGATTCTACCATGTGGCCGCGAGCGCTGGACGCCCGCTACAGCTCAGCAGTTAGCGAGCCTGCTCGATCAGCCACCAGCCAGCAGCAATATGAGCGTCTCAAGGCTGCGCTCATCAGCGCTACACGTCTCTCGGACTGTGACAGAGCGGAGAGGCTCCTGACGCGGACCGAGTTAGGAGATGGTTCAGCCGTAGACCTGATTGAGAAGATGCTGGCGTTAATGGGCACGGACGACGGGCACATTCTGTTTGCCCACCTCTTCCTCCGGAACCTTCCGACAGTGGCGAGAGCGGTTCTGGCCAATTCGCCGTTGCTGGCCGCGCGCGACTACCGTGCGCTAGCCCAGGAGGCAGACCAGATCATCCTCACCACCAGGGCGATCACAGTCAACGTGGCAGCGGCGGAGCCCAGCGAGACGACCAGAGGAGGCGAGGAGCCACCCGACGGTAGCAGCAGCGGGGGCCAAGGAGCGCCAGAGAGACGCGCTCTGTTTCTACCACCCGCCGCTTTGGAGAGAAGGCACGCAGATGTGCGCCCCTGTGCCTTTTCAAGCGCTCGGGAAACGCCAAGGCCGGGGTCAGTAGCAGCTGCGACCCTCGGTGAAGAGAACAAGCTGCTCTACTTGATGGATGCGCGCTCGGGGAGGCGTTTCCTCGTGGACACCGGAGCCCAGAAGAGTTTCATCCTGCTGGACCTATGCTGACCGGCTTGGCAGGACCTAGCGGCCCCGGGATGCTGGTAGCAAACGGCTCGGATATCAAGACCTTTGTGAGAGGGACTCTGCTCTTATCTCTACACGGCCGTACATACGAGGTGGACTTTTGGTCGTAGCAGCACTGAATTACCATATCCTGGGGGCTGATTTTCTGTGTGCACATGGTTACTGGTTGATGTTGCTAACAAGCGCCTGGTTAATGCCTGTCCTTTGACACTCTCCCCTGTATAGCTCAAGTGACCCAGCCAACAGCACAAGCCAACTCACAGCTACAGGCGGTAAGTTTCCACACACTGCTCACTCAGTTCCCAGCACGTCACGGTCCCGACGTTTTCCGCGGCCATCGCTTAAAAACGGGGTGCAGCACTTTATCACCACCACCTGGGCCGCCCGTTTTTTTGCAAGACCCTCTGCGCTTGGGACGCAACTAAACTGGCCATAGCGCGCGAGGAGTTTGCCAACCTGGAAAAGTTGGGCATCATCAGGCGCTCGAACAGCCCATGGGCATCCCCGCTACACATGGTCCCTAAGACTGAGGGCTCGTGGGCGTACCGTGGGGGTGCGGGGATTTCCGCAGGTTGAACAACGCCACAGCGCACGGGGGGGCCTGCTACCCAATTCCCCACATACAGGATTTTTTTTCCGTTCACCTTGCCAGAGCACACGCATTTTTCTAAAATAGACCTGGTCCCGCGGTTACCACCAAGTCCCAGTGCGCGCTGACGACATACCCAAAACAGCGGTAATAACTCCGTTCGGTCTATTCGAGTTCCTGCGCATGCCATTTGGGTTAAAAGGAGCGGCACAGACGTTCCAGTGCATGATGGATGCAGTGCTGCGCGATCTCCCGTTCGTGTTCGTCTACCTGGACGATATCCTGGTAGCCAGTGCGTCCGAAGACGAACATGAAACCCACCTCACGATGGTTTTCCGGAGGTTGGAGGAGCACGGGTTAATAATCAACCCAGTGAAATGCCAGTTCAGCGTGACGGAGATTGATTTTTTGGGGCACCGCGTCTCTCCCGAAGGAGCGATCCCGCTGCCCGACAAAGTGCACGCCGTGGCGAATTTTCCCTGGCCTCAGACGGTCAGGGCGCTGCAGGAATTTTTGGGGATGGTGAACTTTTATAACCGTTCCCTTCCCCGCGCTGCGCAGCTCATGCAACCATTGTACGCCGCACTCAAGAAACAGAAACCCGCGGATAGGGTCGAATGGACCCCGGAGCGAGAGCGGGCGTTCTCGGAAGTTAAAGCAGCCCTGGCAAACGCCGCACTGCTGGCGCATCTGGACCCGGCGGCCCACATAGCGCTCACCACCGACGCTTCAGACGTGGCCATAGGGGCTGTCATGGAGCAGCGCGTCGCCGGGGCTTGGCAGCCGCTCGCCTTTTTCAGCAGAACTTTGCGCGACAGCGAACGTAAATACAGCGCGTTCAACAGAGTTGCTGGCTCTCCACCTGGCCATACGCCACTTCCAGTTCTGGCTGGAAGGGCGCAGTTTCACCACGTTCGTGGACCACAAGCCGCTAACATTCGCGATGGCCAAGGTTTCAGAACCATGGTCGGGCCGGCAGCAGAGACAGCCGGCCGCGATCTCAGAGTTTACTACTGATATTCAACATGTGTCGGGTAAACTGAATGTGGTTGCGGACTGCCTCTCGCGCGCCGTGGTGGCCCCGGTCTGTGTGGGGATAGATTACGCAGCCATGGCTGTGGAGCAGATTAGCGATGCAGACGTGCGCGCGCTCCAGTCTGGACCAACAGGGTTAAGGCTGGAGAGCAGGGTGCTGCAAGATTGTGGCCCCCCCCAATCTGCGATGTCTCCACGGGTCGCCCGCGTCCGGTGGTCCCGGTCGCGTGGCGCCACCGCGTGTTTGAGTCGGTTCACACTCTGGCGCACCCAGGGGTGTGCACGTCGGTCAAAATGGTGGGAGAGAAGTTTGTGTGGCCGAGCATACGCAAACAAGTGAAAGAGTGGGCTGCAGCCTGCGTGGTGTGCCAACGAGCCAAGGTACACAGACACACGAAGGCTCCCTTGGAGCCGTTTCGTATCCCGGCTAAGAGGTTCAACCATGTTCACGTGGGCCTCGTGGGCCCCCTCCCGCCATCACAGGGGTGCACGCACCTCCTGACAATGGTGGACTGCACCACGCGCTGGCCAGAAGCAGTCCCGCTGGCAGCAACCATGTCCGCAGACGTAGCGCGCACTTTTTTAACAGCATGGGTGGCGCGTTTTGGAGTCCCGTCGGACATTACGTCTGACAGGGGCCCTCAATTTGTTTCCGAACTCTGGCCCGCGATGGCCCGCAGCCTGGGTGCTACAATTCACCGCACAACCACGTACAACCCACAGGCCAATGGGTTATGCGAGCATTTTCATAGATCACTGAAAGCAGCACTCAGGGCTTCATTGACGGATGCAAATTGGGTAGACAGGCTGCCGTGGGTTTTATTGGGGTTGCACTCCGCGCCGAAAGAGGATCTGGAAGCTTCCCCGGCAGAGCTGGTTTTTGCGCAGCCCCTACGGCTGCCCGGGGAATTTCTGCCAGATAATCCCGCGCCGGGCAGCTGCCCGTCTCAGCTTTTGCAGCGTAGCGCAAACACAGGCACGCTGCCGGGCCCTGCCCACCACAGTTTTCCGAGTGTTTTTGTGCCTAAAACTTTGAAGACCGCGGAGTTCGTGTTTGTCAGACACGACGCCCACCGCCCTCCATTGCGCCCACCCTATGATGGACCGTTCAGAATGTTGGAAACAGGGGATAAGCATTTTTTGCTAGACTTGGGGGGTAGGCGGGAAAAAATTGGCATAGACAGACAAACCCGCTTTCGTTGTGGCGGACGAGCAAGTGCTGTTGGCTAGGGCCCCTCGGCGTGGAAGACCCCCACGGAGAGCTCCCCAGGGAAACGATTCACCAGAGCAGCCACACGGACAGACCGAAGTGCCCCCCCCCCAGTCACAGCCCACCCGCAGTCAGACACACTCCCAGCAGCCCCCCACCGGCACAGCAGCGCCACGGAGGCGGTAAACCCCAGTTACAGCAAATACGGGAGGAGATGGAAGCCCAAACAGCATGTGGACTGATATTCTATTGTTCTATCACAGCATGTGGACTGTTATTCTATTGTTCTATCCAAGATGCTGGGGTTGAAAACACCTTGGGGGAGCCAGATTATTTAGCATCTCAGACAAGTGACAGTGGATAAACATGGGAGAACAATGCTCAGGAGTTTCCTGGCCAGATAGCAGGAAGGAATCAAGGACGTAGGGGGTTGAATGCAGTGTGATGCAAATGTCATGTTGTGTGTGGAGAAATGCCATGAAACTTAAGAGGAGAGTGCCTGCTAAAATGTTCAGTCTGTTCTGTGCTTGAGAGATGTGAAGTGTGTAATAAACTTGTGTGCCATGAGCCCGACTCTTATTTCACACACTCCACAATGTCTTGTTTTCTGTGTACTTCAAAATATATAAATGAAGTTTTTAAAAACTACAAGCCCCCATCCCCAAATAATGGAATCCCTCATTAGATGTACAAATTTGACATAAACCTGATCATAAATGTAGAAGCTATAGTGGCGATGAAAGAAAATGACCCCTCCTCCGCAAAAATGGAACCCCTCTTTAGGTGTTAGGGCTACACAATTAATCGAATTTTGATCATAATTTTTGGGTGCCATGATTAAATTAATGTGATCATCGGCGATATTAACATTTAAAATGCGGGCTCTGTCTGCAAGCATTTTTTCAACCAGCCGACCACCAGGGGGCGAACGCACGTCAGGGCAACATTGAGCTGCAGAACTGACAAGCGAGCACACCCTGTAGCGGCAGCCTTAAGTTTTCAATAGCAGACTGGTGTGATGGTGAAACACAAACCAGAAGTCAGGAGCAGAAGGTACGGCAACACGTGAAGGCGAGGAGGCTAGTGCCTCGAAAGGATGACTAAAAAGAAATCATATGCAAAGAGTGCCATAGAGCTGTGTCTGCGTCACAGGGTAACACAACTAACTTGTTCAACCACCTGAAAAAACACCACAAATACAAGTATGACAAATGCATGAAGGCTTAAGTGAATGTCACTTCACTAAATCACAGTCTGTCTGGTGCTGACCCAGGCAACCACAGTATCAACCCTGCATAGACCTTCACCATATCCATCCGCCTCCCAAAGACACATTAAAGTAACTGATGCAATAGCATTTTATTTGGCCAAAGACATGTGTCCACTAAATACTGAATGAGCAACAAAGGCTTCAGAAATATGGTCAAAACACTGGACAAGAAATACGTGATCCCCACGTGATTCTCCCAACTTGCTTTACCTTCACTGTATGAAAAATACAGATGGATATCACAATCGTCAAGTACTTTGGAACCACGACTGACCTATGGTCAAGCAGAATAATGGAGCCGCACCTGTCCCTGACAATTCACTACATTAAGGGACATTTTAAAATGAAGAGTTGATGCTTCCAGATGTCATTTTTCCCACAAGACCACACAGGAGAAGCTATAGGCCATGAACTGAGGGAAGCACAATCATCTTGGAGCCTGCAGGAGGAGGGACTAGTTTGCATAACAAACAACGTAATCAAGGTAGCTTCTCTAAATAAATGGACAAGGCTCCAGTGCTTTGGCCACAAGCTTCATCTAGCAATTGGTAAGTAGGATGAATAAAAAAAATAATTTTATGTAACGTGTGTTTTTCCTAAAGTTAATAAATAACCATGATTAATAATCGTGATTTCAATATTGATCAAAATAACTGCGATCATCATTTTGGCCATAATTGTGCAGCCCTATTAGGTGTGTGCAAAAATTGAATGCGTCCAAGTTATTGATGAGTTAAAGCTTCTGTATAAATTTGAAGTCAATCCAATCAGAAATGTAGAAGCTATAGTGGTGACAACATGTCGAACGAACAGACAGATGGGTCAAAAACATGACACGCAACAAAGCTATTGCTATGCTATTATTACATTATAGTTATGTTGAAACAGCTCTCCAGTGACTTAAAACTACATATTAAGAACCTTAGGCATACTTATTTATTACTCATGATCAAATACACTTACGGCACGGTGACTGATCTATGATTGATCATGGGTGACGAACCACCGGCTGAAGCAATGGCCTTTTCAAGTAAATCTTTCCAGCTGTAAAACAAGAACAAAACGTTCACCATCTTGCAGAGCAGCCACAAATTTCTAAAGCACAAAATAAAAGTTATGGTGGCTGTATTTCAAAGTGGCAATCATAGAAAAGACCGTACTTGTTTTTCTCTGATAAACTCACAGCTACCAGCTCATAGATCTGACTCTCTGTGGTGCTGATGACATAAAGAGCTTTGTTGTCTAAAGGGAAAACACACAGGGAGGAGGTATTATTAACAGAGACATAAACAATTAAAATATAATGAATAAAAGACAAATTTTATACCTGTAGCTACCAAGCGGACGAGCAGAGAGTCCAGCTTCACGACAGGGCTGAGGGAGGTCTTTGTGTCTCCACTGACTACTCCACTTCCTCCCAACCAGCGGGATGGATAGCGCAGCTGCAGCCGGTCGTCTGGGCCTCTTTGGAGGAGGACCAGGCAATCTGACAGCAGCAAAGCTTGGATTTCTGATGGAGGAATAAAAAGACATTAAATTTAAATGGTAATCAAACATAACTGATATGTTTTTTTTTTAATCCAAATGATACCAACCTATCTGCTTATCTTTGCTAATTTTCCAGCTGAGAGGACCTTCATGAATCATTCGCTTTGTGGTAAGATCCAGACTCTGCGAGAAAGTGGAATAAACCAAAATAAAGATTAATTTAGGTTAATAAAGGACAATGTGTAGCCTTCATTAAAAATTACCAACACCAGTTTAACCAGTGGAAATAGGATCTCTGAATGTTTTGGTTTTGCTGCGCGTTTTCTACATATATGTAGCAGACCAACAAGACTGAAGAAGGTAGACCGGCAAAAACACAAGGAAACCCCACAGAGAACCAGTGCTGCCCTCAGGAAAAACTCATGAATTTGAACTAAATGGAAACAGTAAAGTACATACAAAACTTTAAGTGGAAGACAAGCATCTACCCAGTCCTTCCAGCATCAAAGTGGCAGGTTAATGACAAGCTAACAAGATTTATACATGATAAATGTACAGAATGCATAACTGTGGCTGTTATTCAGACCTTCTATAGTCCAAAGATTAAGAATTTTTGTCTTCCTGTTTTATTGTGTACATGCATGTGGCTGCTGTGCTTATATCTGGTTGCTACTACAGGCTAGGTGAGGAAACAGCTGGAGAGACTTCACCAGCAGAGGGCTGCGGGCCCCGATGGCATCTCCGCCTGGATCCTGAGGACCTGTGCCAACCAGCTAGCTCTGGTACTGAAACACCTGTACAACCTCAGTCCAAGTCTGGAGAGAGTACAGGTGCTGTGGAAGACATCCTGCCTGGTTCCTGTCACCAAGAAGTAGTCTCCATTGGACCTGAACGACTATCAGCCAGCTGCCCTCACATCACATGTGATGAAGGTCCTGGAGAGACTTGTTTTAGCCCACATGCGGTCGCAGGTGAAGACGTGGCTGGACCCTCTACAGTTTGCATATCAGCCTCATTTAGGAGTTGAAGACGCCGTCATCTACCTGCTGCAGCAAGCTCACTTGCACCTGGATGGAGGAGGAGATACTGTGATAATCCCATTCTTTGATTTCTCCAGTCCTTTTAATACCATCCAGACACTGCTGCTGGGTGAGAAGCTGCGGGTGATGGGGGCTGACAGCCCTGTGACCTCCTGGATTACCAACTCCCTGACAGGCCGGCCACAGTTTGTCCGGCTGGGCAGTGTTCGTCTGATGTGGTGGTTAGTGATACGAGAGCTCCACAGGGGACAGTGCTTTCTCCTTTTCTCTTCACCTTATACACCACTGACTTTCAGAATAACACCGAGTCATGCCACCTGCAGAAATTCTCTGATGACTCGGCTGTTGCTGGGTGTATAAGAGGGGGAGAGGAGGGGTACTGTTAGTACAGGGTACTGGTAGACAGATTTGTGGAGTGGACAGAGCAGAATCACCTGAGACTGAACGTCAGCAAGACCAGAGATGGTGATTGAAGAACTTCAGGAATAAGAGGACGCCTTCACAGCCACTGCAGATTAGGGGAGAGGTTGTGGGGGTAGTGGAGGACTACAAATACCTGGGTGTCACGATCAGTAGTGGACTGGAAATCTAACACCGATGCTGTGTACAAGAAGGGGATCAGCAGACTACTTTCTGAGGATGCTGAGATCCTTCAATGTGTGCAACAAGATGCTGGAACTTTTCTATCAGACCATCATGACCAGCGCCATCTTCTTTGCTGCTGTCTGTTGGGGTAGTAGTATCAGAGCCAGCAACACCAATAGACTTGAAAAGATTATCAAGAAGGCTGGCTCTGTGATTGGTCTCAGGCTGGAGACCTTTGAGACTGTGGTGGAGAGGATACTGAACAAACTGCGATCCATCATAGCCAACCTTGATCACCCCCTCCAACACACACTGGACAGTCAGTGGAGCACTTTCTCCATTAGGCTGCTACAGCTTTGCTGCCGAATGGTTAGGTACAGAAAATCTTTTCTGCCACATGCCATTTCACTGTACAATAACTCACTCTGATGTTGATTTTTTGGTCATAACAATGCTGCCATACTGCACCTTACAGTATAATTGGTACCTTGTATTTCACCCTGTGCCTTATAATCCTTCTCTCTACAGTCAGTACTATCCATTGACTCATAAGGATTATCATCTATTTAACCTAGTAGTAGCCTACGTTGTGTATATAAAGTTATCTAAGCATTTTTACTTTACTTCCCTGGGTAACTCCTTTTCTATTATGCTGTGTGTATTTCTGTTGGTTGGATTGTCTGTGTCATGCTGCTGTTACAATGTAATTTCCCAGTTTGGGATCAATAAAGTACATCCATCCATCTATCTATCTGCCAGTGCTATAATCAAGAGTTTATTGTGTGTGCCAATGTAACTTTTACTGCAGACTATCCGGGTTGTGTAGAACATAAGTGAAAGCTATTCGGTTGAAGGCTGAATAGCCTGTGTGTTGTACAGCGTTTGTCAGAGCTAGCAGGATTATACTAATTAATTAGCATGTGCTCTGGTGTTTGGATCAGAGTAGCTCAACCACAGTCATCTGCCACGTCACGTGACAGCAGGTTAGGATCTCTGCATTGTTTCAGTTACTTGGATCTGGTACAGTGGGGCAAAAAAGTATTTAGTCAGCCACCAATTGTGCAAGTTCTCCCACTTTAAAGATGAGGGAGGTCTCCAATTTTCATCATAGGTATACCTCAACTATGAGAGACAAAATGAGGGGGAAAAAAATCCAGAAAATCACATTGAAAGATTTTTTTTTTTTTTAATTTAAGTTTTTGTAAAGGGTATACAGGTCGTTACAGCAATGCATTGTTTACATTTTCATCACATGTTCCCTTATTTTCTGATATCTGACAACACTGGAAGAATAATTATTACAACACCCCCTTTTTTTTTTTAAAGTGAAAGAAAAAGTGAAATTAAAGAGAATAAAATAAAAAACAAACAAACCAGCAAAAAACAAACAAAAAGAAAAAGTAAGTAAATAAAGGTAAAATAGCATCTGAGTAGCACTGGAACAAAGAGCGGAACCATTATTGAAATGGTATTTGTCAAAGATTAGATCTAATGGAAGACACATATGCGATCCAGGGTTGCCAAAAGTTCATGAACCCATCCATGTCCTGTCTCAGTGCGAATGTCAACTTTTCCATCGAGTAAATGTCTTGGATCACATTAATCCAATCTTCAGGTGTAGGACAGTCCTTCAACATCCATTTTTTAGTTAGAGCTTTTTTGCTTGCCAATATTAAAACACTGAATAAGTATTTTTCTCCTCGTCTTTCCAGTGAGTCCGGTAGTAAACCCAAATACAAAGTTACAAAAGAAAAGGGAACTGTTATTTTAAATATTTTCCCCAATATTGTCTGTACATTGGTCCAATATTGGTGGATAACTGGGCATGACCAAAACGCATGAAAATGATTTGCAGTCTTTTCACCACACAAGCGCCAACAGTTCAATCCCTTATGGGTAAATTTGTTTTGTGCAGGTGTTCTGAAAAATCTTACCAAGTTTTTCCATCCAAATTCTCTCCACTGCAGGGATGAGGTACTTCTCCATTGCTGTTTATTTAGCTTTTCCCATATTTCCAGTTGTAAAGTGAAATTCCCCTCTTTTTCCCATCTCTCTTTTATATATGATGTGTTGTCTCCTTTTAAGTCTTAAAGACCTTGGTATATTTTAGAAATGTATCTGATCCCTGGGATCCCTTTATATGCCATTAAGAAGACCTGAAGAACACCTGACTGGGCCCTTTCCAAATCCTCCTTTTTAAGTATATTGTTTATGTGGTGTCTAAGCTGGAAGAACCTGTAAAGGTCTTGATTTATTAGACCTTGTTTTTTCAAATCTTCAAAACTTCTTAAAATTTTGCCCTTTAAAAAAATCATAATATTTTATCAGCCCTTTCTCCTTCCACTTTTTAAATCTGGTGTCTGTTTTATAAGGAGTAAAGTCTTGATGATAGGGCTCTTTAGTTTGATTCTCTCTGACTATCTTAAACCAAATTTTTAGCGGGGTCTCTATCCACGGGTTAGTGTTATTCAAAAGCTTAGGTAAGGCATTGTTCCCTATTATCGCCTGTAGGGGGATGTCACTTGTTATTTGGCAATCGATCTCCTTCCATTGTGCAGTGTAGACTGGGTTACATATCTCTACTAAAGTTTTAATTTGTGCGGCTTTAAAGTAGTCCCTGATATTTGGCAGCGCAAGCCCACCTTTGTCTTTGTTTAGCTGTAAGGGTCTATATCTGATTCTAGGTCTCTTGCCCTGCCATATGAATCTTGAGATCCTTCTGTCCAGCTCCTGCCATGTTTTTTTGGGAGGTTCTACCGGTATTGTTTGGAAAAGGTATAGAAGACGTGGAAGTATATTCATTTTGACTGCTTCAATTCTTTGTGCAGTACCCAAGAATGGTATCATATTCCATCTTGCTAGGTCAGATTTTATTTTTGTCACCAGTGGATCATAGTTTAGTGATATAATTTTGTTGAGTTGTTTCGGGATATTGACCCCCAGATATTTCATAGATTCCGACTCCAAGTTAGTTTTGAGTTTGCTTAGTGAATAATGATTTGGGTCATAGTTGAATGTTAAAATTTGGGTTTTATGCATGTTTAATTCCTACCCTGATAAATCTCCATACTCTGAAAAAACTGAGGTTAGTTCTGGTAAAGAAGTGTCCGGCTGCCCTAGGTATATTAAAATGTCATCAGCAAAGAGTGCTATTTTATGTTCCTTCTGACCAAGTGTAATACCTTGAATTTTTTGATTTTGTCTTATCCAGTGGCTCAGAGGTTCTATGAAGATTGCAAAGAGCAGTGGAGACAGGGGGCAGCCCTGACGACATCCTCTTTCCAGTTCAAAAGATGATGATAAATTACCGTTCATCCTTATTTTAGCTGTTGGTTTTTTATATAATGCCTGTATAGTTCTAATGAAGTTGTTATGAAAATTGAAACTGGATAAGATTCTATATAGAAAAGACCAGTCAACCGAATCGAATGCTTTTTCAGCATCTAATCCCAATATGATTGCATTTAAGTTATATTTTTTTATATAATGAATTATGTGTAAAGTGCGTCTAATGTTGTCTTGTGTCTGTCTTTGTCTTATAAAACCTGTTTGGTCTAAATGAATTAGGTCTGTCAGTATATTTTCTAACCTTTTGGCAAGGATAATGGTAAAAAGCTTATAGTCCTGATTTAATACACTGATTGGTCTGTAGTTGGAGCACTCTAGTTCATCCTTTTCAGGTTTAGGTATAACTGCAATGACCCCTTCTCTCCAGGACGGGGGGATTTCCCCTGTGTGGAGGACATAATTAAATGTTTTCAGGAGGAGAGGAGATAGTTGCTGTTTAAAGGTTTTGTACCACTCTGCTGTATAGCCATCTGCTCCTGGGGATTTGTTAGCTTTAAGTTTCATAATTGCTTTTTCCAATTCTTTAGGTTGTATTTCTGACAGTAGTGTTTTATTTTGTGACTCCGTAAGTTGGGGAAGGTTCAATGTGTTTAGGAATGCCTCGGATGCGTTTTTATGTTTTTTGTGGGAGTATAAGTTCTTATAGTAAATCTCGAAGCTTTTAAGAATATCCTGAATTCTGAATTTTATTTCCTTTGATACTGGGTCTCTGATTTTGTAGATTGCTCTTTCTGTTTGTTGTTTCCTCAATTTATAGGCTAGCAATTTTGCCGATTTACTGCCTGCTTCATAGTATTTTTGTTTCAAAAATGTAAGTTTCTTCTGGATTTCTATTGTGTAGATCTCATTTATTTGGTTTTTAATTTCTTTAATCTTGAGCGAGTCAGTAGAATGAGTGTTGCCTTTGTGTTCTTTTTCTAGGTTCTTAAGTTTTGACTCTAATGTGGTTAGTTTTTCTTGTCTTAGTTTCTTTTGGGTTGCCAGTTTTGCAATAATCTTTCCTCTTATTACAGCTTTGCATGCATCCCACAGTATTAAAGGGGATACCTCTCCATTATCGTTTTCTTCCAAATATCTGAGAATATCTGATTCCAATTCATCTTTCAGTGGTCCTTTCAGGACATTTGAATTTAACCTCCAAGAAAATGTATTATTTGTGTATTTTTGGATATTTAAGTCCATGTAGATCGGACTGTGGTCAGAGAGATCCATCAGTCCTATTTTACATGTTTCTACTCTTCCAATGTCTCTATTAAACATAAAAAAATAGTCAATCCTTGAGTAAGATGAATGTGGAGTTGAGTAAAATGTATAGTGTTTTACAATGGGGATGAGTTCCCTCCACACATCACAGATTCCCATTTCTTTAAGTAGCATCCAAGTCTTCCTGTTTTGGGTGTTATTTTGATGTGGAGAATTACCAGAAGCATCCCAGTATGTCTAAGATGTCAGTCTAAGATTGAAGTCCCCACCACATATCACTAAACCTTGAGCTTTAGTTATCATTAGGTCAAATACATTTTTATAAAATTTCCAGTTAGCCCCTGGGGGAGCATACACATTCAGCAGGGTGATATCTTCTCCCTCTAGCAGCCCAGTTACCAAACTGTATCTCCCTTCTTTATCTTTGTGTTCTGATTTTTTTTCAAATGTAATTTTGGTTGATATCAATGTCACTACTCCCCTCCTCCTCCCTGACTTATATGAAGATGAAGAGATCATTTTAAACCCTTGTCTACTGAGTTTAGTGTGCTCCACGTCTGTTAGGTGGGTTTCTTGTAAAAATATTATTCCTGCTTTGTCTTTTTTCATTTTGCCTAGAATCTTGGATCTTTTAACTGGATTCAGGATTCCTTTTACATTATATGAGATTATTTTGGTTACACCCTGTTTCTCCATTGTGTTGTTTTGTTTAATATAACTGTGTGGTGGCCCTCTTTTGTGCTACTCAGAAACTGAAAGAACATTAAGAACAAGAAAAACATTAAGAACATAGTGTATAAAACTTTAAAACAAAAAACTGTCAAAAGAACTTCCTGAGCTGAGGTCTTTTTAAAGACCATAGAAGAGCCTTGATGGAGTGTAGGCTCTGAGGGAAATTCCTCAAACTCTGTTACGTGTTGAGGGCCCTCTCTTACCCCTGTAAGTTGTCCCATGCTTTTAACGTGAGTTTCAGAACCCAATCCGAACTTGTAATGATTTTTTTTTTCCTTTATGCCTATACCCTGTGAAATTGTGTGCACCCTCCCACCCCCATCACAGCAAACATTCACGCAAAAACAGTATTTGTTAGTGTGAGGAGAACATGTGGATTATTGTCACATTTCCATTTTAACAAGTTTTTTTTTTTTTTTATTAAAAAGACTTGTTTCAAATATTATGACTGTTCCATGAAATGTTTTACCACATGCTGAATACGCATCTCCTTTAATGTTTGTTACCTTGTATGAGGGGGGTTGGATGTGCAGATTGACTCAAAAAAAAAAAAAAAAAAAAAAAAATGGTCGCTATTCCAACCTGAAAACGGACAGTTTATCCGCGACGCTCTGGTGCTGGGTTTCCCGCTGCTGGCCCGTGGATTTTGAAGGTCTCTGTGTTGTCCATGTTTGCGTTTTGATCTTCTCACTCGGGTCTGCTGCGGGTTTAAATACCGTTACCGGGAGCCCTCTTCTCGCCATGTCAGCTGTTGCTTCTCCGCCGAATTATAGAGACATGTTTTCATTCGCCGTAGAAGACCCTTAACGTCGCAGGAAATGGCGTCTGAAAGCGCAGTTTCTTCTCACGTAGTACCTTTTTGGCGTCATTGTATTCCCTGCGCTTTTAAGGACCTCCGGGGCGTAATCGTGTTCCACGAAGGACTTCTCTCCTGGTGCATAAATCCTTTTTTTCTGCCAGGCCAGTCTTACAACCTCTTGTTTTATTTTGAAATTGGAAAATCTTACCAACACCGAACGTGGGGGCGCTTCCGCCGCTGGCCTAGCGGCTAATGAACGATGTGCCTTTTCTATCTTCAAGTCGGTTGTTTGTGGAATATCCAATTTCTCTCTTAGTAAGATTCCACGCATTCTGCCATCGAGTTAAAACCGTTTCGGCTCCTTCTATCAGACCATGAATTCTTATATTGTCTCTTCTCTGTCTTCCTTCTTGGTCGGTTAGCTTAGCCTCTATAGATGCTTGTCTTTTGCGTAGGTCCAGCACAGAATCTTCGAGCACTTTTACTCGTTCCTCTGCTTCCAAGATTCGTTCTCGCCTGGTCCACTCTGCTGTTTGTCCTTTTCAATTCGTCTCTGAATTCCCGAAATTCGGCCGTAACCTCTCGGCGAAATCGTCGTAGCTCTTCAAAAAGCGATTTCAAGCTAACCTTTTTGTTAGCTACAACCAGTTCCTCGTCTTCTGAACGGAGATCTTCCAGTTCAGATTCTCCGGCCGATACGTGTCCTGGCCTGGAAAATTTCAGTTTCTTCTGTTTTCCTTTAGACATGATGATTTTGTGTTTTGATTTTCACTCCTCCAAAAATCCGTTAAGTTTGATTTTCAAGGTATTTTCTTGGATTGGGTCTGAGAGTTTCAGCGTTAAGCTGCCATGGCGTCCAGACCGAAAGTCCACATTGAAGGATTTTTAATGAATTAATTGGTAAATTCCTCAGTAAAATAAGTATTTGGTCACCTACAAACAAGCAAGATTTCTGGCTCTCACAGACCTGTAACTTCTTCTTAAGAGGCTCCTCTGTCCTCCACTCGTTACCTGTATTAATGGCACCTGTTTGAACTCATTATCAGTATAAAAGACACCTGTCCACAACCTCAAACAGTCAGACTCCAAACTCCACTATGGCCAAGACCAAAGAGCTGTCAAAGGACACCAGAAACAAAATTGTAGAGCTGCACCAGGCTGGGAAGACTGAATCTGCAATAGATAAGCAGCTTGGTGTGAAGAAATCAACTGTGGGAGCAATTATTAGAAAATGGAAGACATACAAGACCACTGATAATCTCCCTTGATCTGGGGCTCCACGCAAGATCTCACCCCGTGGGGTCAAAATGATCACAAGAACGGTGAGCAAAAATACCAGAACCACACGGGGGGACCTAGTGAATGACCTGCAGAGAGCTGGGACCAAAGTAACAAAGTCTACCATCAGTAACACACTACACCGCCAGGGACTCAAATCCTGCAGTGCCAGACGTGTCCCCCTGCTTAAGCCAGTACATGTCCAGGCCCGTCTGAAGTTTGCTAGAGAGCATTTGGATGATCCAGAAGAGGATTGGGAGAATGTCATATGGTCAGATGAAACCAAAATAGAACTTTATGGTAAAAACTCAACTTGTCGTGTTTGGAGGAGAAAGAATGCTGAGTTGCATCCAAAGAACATCATACCTACTGTGAAGCATGAGGGTGGAAACATCATGCTTTGGGGCTGTTTTTCTGCAGAGGGACCAGGACGACTGATCCGTGTAAAGGAAAGAATGAATGGGGCCATGTGTCATGAGATTTTGAGTGAAAACCTCCTTCCATCAGCAAGGGCATTGAAGATGAAACGTGGCTGGGTCTTTCAGCATGACAATCCCAAACACACCGCCCGGACAACAAAGGAGTGGCTTCGTAAGAAGCATTTCAAGGTCCTGGAGTGGCCTAGCCAGTCTCCAGATCTCAATCCCATAGAAAATCTTTGGAGGGAGTTGAAAGTCTGTGCTGCCCAGCGACAGCCCCAAAACATCACTGCTCGAGAGATCATCTGCCTGGAGGAATGGGCCAAAATACCAGCAACAGTGTGTGAAAACCTTGTGAAGACTTACAGAAAATGTTTGACCTCTGTCACTGCCAACAAAGGGTATATAACAAAGTACTGAGATGAACTTTTGTTATTGACCAAATACTTATTTTACCAAGGAATTTACCAATTAATTCATTAAAAATCCTTCAATGTGATTTTCTGGATTTTTTTTTTTTCCCCCTCATTTTGTCTCTCATAGTTGAGGTATACCTATGATGAAAATTGGAGACCTCTCTCATCTTTTAAGTGGGAGAACTTGCACAATTGGTGGCTGACTAAATACTTTTTTCCGCACTGTATGTTTACAACAAAACAGAATCTTTCCTGTGCTGTGCCTGTAGTGAAAAGTTGAAAACTGACACACAGCTTTGCGTGCTGTTGTTTGCACGCCATTTGTCTTTGTCACATTCAATAAAAAAAATAATAATTAGACGGTCTCCAATTTCATCTGTATTCATGCTTTAATCACAGAGAACAATGAGGGGCCAGTCTTTTGCTAATCATTCCTATTTAAATCACTGTGTTCCACATCAGTCTATCCCGTCACCTTGAATTGAGGAGCAGCATCCAGCCTGCGCTGGTATTGACTGAGCCGTTGCCGAAGGTCCGTTTCCCTGACGTCCTCATTGACAGCCTGGAGTATCCCGCGACAACATGCCGCCGCACGCTGGAGCAAGGGGAGGTCTGAAGAACCAGCTGAAGGAAAACACAAGAATCTCACATTTTTTCTTTGCTCTGTTAATGGTTATTTTAATAATCATCTCCTGTTTCCTCACCCTCTGTGTGTTTAATGATGTTGTCCAGCAGCAGGGGGTACTTGGTCAGCCTGTGCACCTCTGACACCAGCAAGTCTTTAAGCTGCAGCCGTCGACATTGAGGACTCGCCTCACACTCCTAAAAGACAGTTAACGTCAAATGTGCATTTTTCTTTGAATTATTTATTGTAAGTCCTCTTACAAATATGAAATTGGTCAATTGTAACAAGATGATTGTTACTCCATTTATTACTATCAATCAGGCACTTTCAATTAAATGAATGTTAAATGTGTTGCACCACAAAAATGCACACCTGTATGATGCGGGCAAACTGAGGGTCTTTACGTTTTTTGTTCTTAATGAGCTCCAGACCCTGAGATTGCAGGCAGCAGAGCTGTGACGCCTGTTCCTGAAATTCATCTCCAGCTGGACCCTCAAACTAAAACACAAACCACTGTTAGTATACTAACATCTCTTATTTGCAGAGGATGTAAAAAGTGTAAACACCCCTGTTAAAACATCAGATTTGATGTAAAAACGTTAGACCACAATAAATTATTTCAAAACTCTTCTCCCTTGACTTAGTCACATAAGTCTGCACACCCTTAGATTAATACTTTGTTGAAGTACATTTTGATTGATTTACAGCCTTTAGTCTTTTAGGGCAGTCACCCTCCATCAAGTAACATGACTGATTAATCCCAAATAAAGTTCAGCTGTCGGATCAGATTTTCCTGACATTTAATGCTGCTGCACCCTACAGCAAAAGCCACAGTTTGCAGAGAGCATACGAAGCATCAAAGGTACCCCTTCGTTGAAATGTATCAGTCAGCAGAAGGGTACAAAACACAGTGACGATAATGATCAAAAAGTGGAGAAAATATGGGAAAGCAGTTCCCGTAGTTTGGTTTCAAGGACCATTTCCCTGTCAGCTGTGTCTCTCCTCCAGCTCCATCCCTACAGTGAAAGAAGCACTTGCTCATAGTGCTGCAATGACTACCTGATTAATCATCTAGTCAATCAGCAAAACTTATTCAAGATTCAAAGATTTTTATTTGTCAGATGTACAGGACATACAGGAGAATTGAAATGCCATTTCTTTCGCTCTCTTAGTGGTGTGTACAATACACAAGAAGGAATAAGGACGAACAACAACAACAGCAGTCTATGTACAGTAATGCTACCCATAGTGCAAATAAAGAAACCATAAAACCCACCAATACTATATACAGAAAAAGTGGAGCCATAATACCTGCAATGCAAGTTCAATGCGGTAGTGTAGGTGCAGACAGTGACAGATAGGACTGCACATGATCAATATTGCAATAAAAGACAGACAGCAGGTGGCAGTTGTGCAAATGGTTGCAGGAAGGCACAGAGACAAAGCAGCAGATGCATTACTGTTGGTGTGCCAGTCTTTCTATGCAAACATCTGAGGTAATTATTGTGTGGGTGAGTGTGTTACGGTCCAGGGGTGGGGATGTATGGATGGGGGGGTGGGGGGAGTGGGCAGAGCTCAGGGTCCTGATGGCCTGGTGAACAAAGCTGTTTAGCAGTTTTGTGGAGCGGGCCCGGAGACTCCGGTACCATTTCCCCAAGGACAGGGGGCTGAAGAGGGAGTGTCAGGGGTGGAAGGTGTTGCCTGCAATGTTGATTGATCTGCGGGTGAGGCAGGTGTGATAAATGTCTGGGGGGGGGGGGCAGAGGGGCACTGACTGGGGCAGCGCCTTGACCCAGTGGATGAGATAGGAGAGAGAAGGATAGTGGCTAAGCTGTCATCTCTGCTGGAGTCCAAGTCACACCTTATGCAGCACATAATGAACGCACTGAGGAGCTCATTTAGCAGTAGGCTACATCATCCTAGGTGCACGACCAAGAGGTTTCGCAGGTCCTTCCTACCTACGGCTGTCAGACTTTATAACCTAAGCAGGGCTGCTCGCAGAGATAGTAAAAATAACGTTACAACCTAATAGTATTGAATGCAAAAGATGCAACAAACTTACGTAAAATGGTCGCCCTCCAGTATACAACTAGGACAATATCAATCGCTACGGAGGGTGACAATATGTATGGGTACATATTCATACTATGTGGGGTAACTAAATAGACCGTTATGCTGTTTATTCCATCTAGCTACAATGCTCCGCACTGTGTATATATATTTATATATTTATGTGTACATACACTACTGTTCAAAAGTTTGGGGTCACTTAGAAATTTCCTTATTTTTGAAAGAAAAGCACTTTTTTCAATGAAGATAACTTTAAACTAATCAGAAATACACTCTATACATTGTTAATGTGGTAAATGACTATTCTAGCTGCAAATGTCTGGTTTTTGGTGCAATATCTACATAAGTGTACAGAGGCCCATTTCCAGCAACTATCACTCCAGTGTTCTAATGGTACAATGTGTTTGCTCATTGCGTCAGAAGGCTAATGGATGATTAGAAAACCCTTGTGCAATCACGTTAGGTCTGCAATGCTGTAATTGCAGCAAATGGAGGATTCTTTGACGAAAGCAAAGTTTGAAGGAAAAAATTATTTCAAATACAAATCATTATTTCTAACCTTGTCAATGTCTTGACTATATTTTCTATTCATTTTACAACTCAGGGTGGTAAATAAGTGTGACTTTTCATGGAAAACACAAAATAATTGTCTGGGTGATCCCAAACTTTTGAACGGTAGTGTATGTGTATTCACTGCTCTTATTTTCTTATCTTCTAAATTATTGCTCTGAGTGTTGCTATCCCTGTGCTGTTGCAATCCTGGAATTTCCCCATTGTGGGACTAATAAAGGCTTATCTTATCTTATGAGCTTGCTGGCTGTTTTCACTATGAATTGTAGTGTCTCCCAGCAGGAGGCGATGCAGCTTCCATACTACACCGTGATGCAGCTGGTGAGGATGCTCTCAATGGTGCCCCGGTAGAATGAGCACATGATGGGGGGTGGGATTCACACGCTCCTCAGTTTGTGGAGGAAATGGAGGTGAGTTTGAGCCTTCTTGAACAGTCATGTAGTGTTGTTGGACCAGGAGAGGTCCTCAGAGATGTGCACCCCCAAAAACTTGGTGCTGCTCACCCTCTCCACAGCTGCCCCATTGATGATCAGATGCTGTGTGTGTCCTCTCCTGAAGTCGACCACAATCTCCTTGTTTTTTCTCACATTCAGGAAGAGATTATTATCTTTACACCACTGGACTAGTTGGCTCACCTTATTTCTGTAGTTGGCCTCCTCATTGTTGGTGATGAAACCCACCAACGTCGTGTCGTGAGCAAACTTTGATGATGTGGTTGGTGTTGTAGGCTAGTACACAGTCATGGGTCAGCAGGGTGAAGCACAGCGGGCTAAGCACGCACCCTTGTGGGGCCCCTGTGCTCAGTGTGATGGTCTTGGAGGTGTTGCTGCCAACCCGCATATTCTGTGACCTCCCTGTGAGAAAGTCCAGCACCCAGTTACAGAGAGAGGTCTTGAGTCCCAAGTATCTGAGTTTTTGTATTAGGTACTGGGGGATGATTGTGTTGAATGCTGAACCGAAGTCCAAGAACAGCATTCGCAGGTAGGAGTTCTTTTGAGTCCAGCTGGGTGAGGGCTGGATGGAGAGCAGGAGCGATGTCATCTTCTGTTGATCTGTTTGACCTGTATGCAAACTGAGATTGGTTGTGGGAGAGAGGGAGGGAGGGAGGGAGGATGGACTTGATGTTCTACATGACCAGCTGCTCGAAGCACTTCATTATGATGGAGGTCAGTGCTACAGGCCGGTAATCATTGTAGCTGGATGGGACGGGCCTCTTTGGGACTGTTATTATGGTGGCAGTTTTGAAACATGTGGGGACAACAGCTTGACTCAGGGAGATGTTGAAGATGTCGGCCAGGACATTCATGAGCTCCTCCGCACAGTCCTTCAGAACGTGACCTGATATGTTGTCTGGTCCAGCTGTCTTGTGTGGGTTGATCCCGGAAAGGGTCCTCTTCACACTAGCCGGATCCAGACTTATGGCCTGCTCGTCTGGAGGAGGAGTGGTCTTCAGTGCTGATGTGCTGTTTTGTGCTTCAAAGTGGCCAAAAAAGTCATTTAGGTTGTTAAGCAGTGTGATGTCACTCGCACAGGTCTGAGTTGGAGGTTTGTAGTTTGTGAGGGTCTATATGCCACACCAGAAGAACATGCATTTCTGGAGTTGCTCAAGTGTCCAGATACTTTCTTGCTGTACTGTTGTTTTGCCTCCTTGATACCATGGGACAGGTTGGCCTTAGCTGTTGTTAGTCCTGCAGTGTCACCGGCCCTGAAGGCTGCATCCTGAGCCCTCAGGAGCCTGTGGACCTCTACTGTCATCCATGGCTTCTGGTTAGTACAAACCGTGAAGGTTTTGCAGTGAGTGACATCATCAATGCATTTTGCTATGTATGCTACAACAACCTCAGTGTACTCCTCTATGCTTGTGTGTCCATTGTGAGTGGATGCATGCTTAAAAGTGTTCCAGTCTGGGGCTTCCGGGTGTGATGGCAGACTGAGTGGATGTGTAGACTGAGAGTTCCCAGACCAGCCGATAATAACCCCCAAATAAATACTGCACAGTTAATTTAGAAACTATCTCCAACATGGAGGGGGACAACCGCCAAAATACAAGAGGCAAGACACCAATGAAACTTGGAAAAGATGGAAAACAAATGCCAGAAAAAGACACTGAAGACGACAGCGAGGACATGGAGGCTAGTGATAGCCTAGAAGCTAGCATCTGCGCCATTCATAATGAGCTAAAAGCCACGAGGTCAGACCTGAAAACAGACCTCAGTAGCTTTACAGAGGGCTTCTTCACTGAACTTAACACATTCTGGAAAGATATTAACAGCAGGAAATTGCAAAAGACTTGAACGACACAGTGAGCAGAGTGGACGAAGCCGAAAAAAGGGTAGTGGAAATGGAAGATTGGGCCACCGCAGCTAATCAAGCTCTTCTCCAAGCTTTGCAAATTCAAGAAAATATTCAAACTAAAATGACTGACCTGGAAGCGCGGTCACGAAGAAATGATATTCGTATAAATGGAATCCCCGAAGACACCGAGGGAAACAACCTATGTGAGTTTTTGGAACAATTTACAAAATCGTAATTATCCCTAAGCCACAGTGAACTAGGGATACAACGGTGCCACAGAGCCCTTGGTCCAAAACCACCGCAAAACACTAACCCTCGATCAGTGGTAATTTATTTCCTGGAGCACAGAATGAAGGACCTGGTACTCCAGTCAGCTTGGAAAAAGAGAGAAGTTTATCTGAATGAGGGGAGAGTGTATTTCGACCAGGATTATCCCATAGAAATTCAGAAAAAAAGAAAAGCATATACTCCCACCAGAAGACTCCTGAAAGAAAAAGGAATCTATTTCCAGACCCCCCCCACCAGCGAAGCTCCGGGTCTCCCTCAATGACGGTCCAACATATAACAGTGCAGCAGAGGCCATGGAGGATCTGAAGAAGAAGGAGGTGCTGAACCACACTGAAGAGGTGACACAGACCACAATGACAGCAACAGCACATGAGAGGCTGAAAAATATGCACTGGCAGAGAGCGGAGATGGCGACACACAAACCGTGGAACGAACACCAAGAACGAGCCACGAAAATGCTCCAAGGATTTAGTCACGACTTCGGGGACACAGCCTGAGTTTACAGATGGTGAATTCAATTTGAAATAAGGTGACAATGAAGAAAAATGTCTTAACCCAGAATATTTAAATTTTTCCAAATTTTAAAATTATACACATACTCTGGGAGTGAACTAATCTGCCTTACAACATTTAAAATAAGAGGCCATAATTCTGGGAACTCAATTTCTCTGTACTAATTAGATGCATATCAATGACTTCCTTAGAAAGCGATTTTACTTTGCATGGGAGAGGCCTCTCGTTAGTCGAGAGCTTTCCTCTCCAAAAGGTTTGTGGGAAAATTTGACTTGTAATGGAAGCACAGTTCTCTTATTTGTTTTGCTGTGTTTAAAGTTTGACTTTTTTTTTCATGTTATGTTATTGTTCAGGTCACCCAGAGCATATGAGGTAAAAATAATGATCCAGATGAACCATGCTCTTACAGCACTATAATATTGTGACAATGTTAATGGGCTACAAAGCCCAATAAAAAGGGGTAAACCTATTACTAAAATGAAGAAAGAAAATCATCATATAATCTTTTGGCAAGAAACTCACCTGAATAGAAAGGAACACGCAAAGTTGAAAAACTTAAGTTTTAAAAACACATTTTACTCCTCAGATGCAAAAGGTCCTGCTAGAGGAGTTGCGATATTAATCTCAAAGTCCCTTTTCAGTTCTCCCCACAACTGACAGATAAGGAAGGGCACTTTATCTTGGTAAAAGGAACTATAGACTCTAAGAAGGTGACATTACTTAATGTCTGTAGGCCCCCAGGACAAGACAAATCTTTCAAATATATTTTTGATTTAATTACTACAGAGAGTTCCGGTGTTCTGATTTGTGGTGGAGACTGGAACATACAACTTCAACCTACTTTAGACTCCACTAACCCAACAAAAAAAGATGAATCCAGCATCTTTATACACTAGAAAAATGCTCAACGAGGTTGGTCTGACTGATGTATGGCGAGAACTCCATCCCTTCGTAAAAGCATATACATTCTTCTCACACTCCCACACTTAATATTCAAGAATCAATTATTTCTTTATATTTAAATCAGAAAGACATAGGATAATAGCAAAACTGGGATTAGAAATGTTTCCGATCATTCAGGGGTGTATCTAAACATACACTTGGATATTGAGCCTAAAAATACAGTATGGAGGCTTAACACATGCCTACTAAATGACAACAAAAGTAAAGAAGTCATTAAAAATCAAGGAATTTCTGGAATTTAATGATAAAGAAGAAATATCTCCAAGTGTCCTGTGGGATACCGCGAAGGCAGTACTCAGAGGAAACTTATAATGTGGTCATCAAGAAGGGGAAAAAAGAGAGGGAGAAACAGCAGATTGACATGACAAACTAGAAAAGCACTCTGAGAGCGCAGACCTCCGCCAAGCGGCACAATTCCCCCCATAGAGTGTTTGTGTGTACGTTTTCAGATTCCCTGAGCATGAAAAGATATGACTAGCAATTGGATTCACAATGATTATTTGTTTATTTGACATGGACAGTGCAATAAACAGACAATTAATGAATGACAATGTGATAGTGATAGGATTAGTGGTTCAGTAGTGTAAAACGGGGCTATAAGGGACGGCGGGTTAATAAGGGACACTTTTGTGGGAAATGTTTTAAATGTAATTCTGCTTTTTTTATTTTGAGCAGGACGCTGAGTTGTGTTGTTATTGTCAAATATCCATGAATCCTTCATCAAATCTAGGCGGAAGCAAAATTAAAAAAGCAGAATTACATTTAGAAAAGTGTCCCATATTACCCCGCCGTCCCTTATAGCCCCGTTTTACGGTTGTAAAAGCATTGCCCTCCTTGGCGGAGGTAATAAACTGAAGTGTTGGTGTGTCCATCTCCTCCACTGACGGATGCAGATTGGTTAGACAGGTTGCCGTGGGTTTTATATTATATTGGGGTTGCGGTCCGCGGCAAAACAGAATTTAGAATCTTCCCCGGCAGAGAGGTCGTTTTTACGCAGCGCCTATAGCTGGGCGGGGAATTTGTGGCAAATAATGGGGCGGCGGACAGGTGTCCGTGTCAGGTTTTGCAGCGTGGCGCAAAAGCAGTCACGCTGGCGGGCCCAGGGCAGCAGTGTTTTCCACGTGCTTTTGTGCCTAAAACGTTGCAGAACGCGGAGTTTGTGTTGGTCAGACACGACGACCAGCGCAATGTGCGCAGCGCCTATGGCTGGCACAGGCACGCTGGGGGTCCGAGGCCAGCAGTGTTTTCCGCATGCTTTTGTGGCTAAAACGTTGAAGAAGGCGGAGTTTGTGTTGGTCAGACACGACGCCCAGCGGCCTCCATTGCGCCTGCGCACATGTTGAAAATGGCCCTATGTCACAGTGTTGAAAAATGCTTTAAAAAAATTCCTGTATCCAGACGGTGAACCGGATCACCCCCAAAATTTAATCAGTTCTTCCTTGTACCATTTCCAACAACGCCTGAAAGTTTCATGCAAATCCGTCCAAGACTTTTTGAGTTATCTTGCTAACCAACAGACAAACAGACAAACACACAAACCCTGGCAAAAACATAACCTCCTCCTGGCCTTTTCGGCCTGGCGGAGGTAATAAATTAAAATCATTGGAGCAAATTCACATGAACTCAACTGACCCTAAAATCTGTAAACAAATTGAAATTACAAAGTCAGAGCTGAATAATATTTTGATTAAACAAATAGAAATGAAACTTAAATATATTAAACAGAATTATTATGAAAATGGGCCAAGAGCCAAAAAAAAAAAAAAAAAAAAAAAAAAAAACTAGCATGAAAATTGTCTAAGCAACAAACTGACAGAATACTTACTAAAGTTAAACATCCTGTCACCAGAAAATCTGCTATAAACCAGAAGATATACAGGAATCCTTCGAAACATATTATAAAGGGTTGTATGCCCAACAAAAAACAATTGAACCTCCTGAAGTGAAACAATACTTGAACCCCTTAGATCTACCATCTATAGGTGAAAGACAGAATAAATTAATAATGCAAGAAATTACCAAAGTAGAGGTTGAAAAAGCCATATCAAAGTTAAACACTAATAAAGTACCAGGAGCAGACAGTTACCCTGCAGAATGGTTTAAGTTATATCAGGATCTCCTAACACCAATGTTAGTTAATTAAAATGCTTTAATTATATATTAAAAGGAGGAGAAACGCCATCTTGGAAAAGAGCAATAATATCTGTTATCCCAAAAGAAGGCAAGGACAGATCAGAATGTTGCTCATACAGACCTATTTCAGTCTTAAATATTGATTACAGAATATTTGCTTCAATCATAACAAAGACTAGAAAATATTATTCCTGATTTAATTGATCTCGACAAGACGGGATTTATTAAAACCGGCAAACACAAGGTAACGTAAGAAGAACACTACATTTAATGAATAATATGAGTCAAAACAATTCTAAAACAATTGCTATTAGTTTGGACGCAGAAAAAGCTTTTGATTCAGTACACTGGGAGTTTCTTTTTTTTGGTGTTAAAACGATTTGGATTCAGTGATGAGATAATAAACTGCTTGAATCACTATATAACTTACCAACTGCCCAGATGAAAATTAATGGCAATCTTTCCCACACCATTACTTTAGAACAAGGATGCAGTCGGGGGTGTCCCCTAAGTCCAACTTAATTTGCCCTCTTTACAGAACCCATGGCTCAAATGATTAGAGAAGATTAAGAAATCAGAGGTATTTTAGTGGAAAAAAAAGGAATACAAAATATGCTTATATGCAGATGACATGCTTTTAATGTTATCAAACCCAGATTCAAGTCTCTCCAAACTTAGGTCTTAAAAAATTTGGCTTATATTCAGGATACAAAATTAATATAGATAAAACTCAAACCCTAACCTATAATTACATGCCAAGAGAAAATTTGTGTAAAAAATATCATTTTAAATGGGATACTGATAAAATGACTTGTCTTGATGTCAAAATACCAAAAAGACCCTAAAAACATTCACAACCTAAATTATGGTTCCGCCACACAAAATATTAGAGAAGACTTCAGAAGATGGGCATTCCTGACACTGCACCTACATAGAATAGAGATTGTTAAAATGAATATTCTGCCCTGCCTGTTATTTCTCTTTCATTCTCTACCTATTGAAATTTTGCCTAAACAATTTAATGACTGGAAAAGAATGATTACTCAATTCATATAGCAGTGTAAAAAACCCAGGATACAGCTTAAAACTTTACAGCTATCTAAAGACAAAGGCGGGATGTCTTTGCCATGACTGGAGGACTATTATGTATACTGCTGCACAACTCCAGTACTTACTCCGATTATGTGATCACAATTATGAAGCAAAATGGAAAGATCTTGAACTTGACCAATTAAAAATTCCTTTCCAATCTTTATTGGGTGATATAAACCTACAGAAAAAAAAACATATGCAAACTGGATGATTTTACAACGGTTACTCTAAATACCTGGATTAGACAATGTAAAAATTTTAGAGAAAAAAAATATGAATATTGAGATGAGTGGAGAATGATCCATCCATCCATCCATCCATCCATCCATCCATCTTCTACCGCTTTTCCGGAGGTCCGGGTCGCGGAGGCAGCAGTTCAAGCAGAGAAGCCCAGACTTCCCTCTCCCCAGCCACCTGCTCCAGCTCTTCAGAGGGGATACCAAGGCGTTCCCAGACTAGCTGGGAGACATAGTCTCTCCACCGAGTCCTGGGTCTGCCCCGGGGTCTCCTCCCAGTGGGACGTGCCTGAAACACCTCAAGTGGGAGGCGTCCAGGAGGCATCCTAATCAGATGCCCATACCACCTCAACTGACTCCTTTCAATGTGGAGGAGCAGCGGTTCTACTCTGAGCCTCTCCCGGATGACTGAGCTCCTCACCCTATCTCTGAGGGTGAGTCCAGCAATCCTACGGAGAAAGCTCATTTCAGCCGCTTGTATCCGCGATCTCGTTCTTTCGGTCATTACCCAAAGCTCGTGACCATAGGTGAGAGTAGGAACGTAGATTGACTGGTAAATCGACAGCTTTGCCTTAGAACTAAGCTCCCTCTTCACCACAACAGACCGGTACAACGTCCGCATCACTGCAGATGCTGCTCCAATCCGTCTGTCGATCTCTCGCTCCATTTTCCCCTCACTCGTGAACAAGACCCCAAGATACTTAAACTCCTCCACTTGGGGCAGGAGCCTGTCCCCAACCCGGAGAGGACAATCCACCTTTTTCCGGCTGAGGACCATGGACTCGGACTTGGAGGTGCTGATTCTCATCCCAGCCGCTTCACACTCAGCGGCAAACCGTCCCAGCAAGAGCTGTAGGTCATTGCTGGATGAAGCCAACAGGACAACATCATCTGCAAACAACAGAGATGAGATCCTGTGGTCACCAAGCATGACACCCTCCATTCCCTGGCTGCGCCTAGAAATCCTGTCCATAAAAATTATGAACAGGACCGGTGACAAAGGGCAGCCCTGGCGGAGTCCAACTCTCACTGGGAATGACTCCGACCGAGTGTTGGCAATGCGAACTAAACTCTCACAACGGTCGTACAGAGACCGAATAGCTCGTAACAACAAGCCCGATACCCCATACTCCCGAAGCACCCCCCACAAAAATCCACGAGGGACGCGGTCAAATGCCTTCTCCAAGTCCACAAAACACATGTAAACTGGTTGGGCAAACTCCCACGAACCCTCAAGAATTCTCGAGAGGGTAAAGAGCTGGTCCGATGTGCCACGGCCAGGACGAAAACCACATTGCTCCTCCTGAATCCGAGGTTCGACCAACGGCCGGACTCTCCTCTCCAATACCTTGGCATAGACCTTCCCAGGGAGGCTGAGGAGTGTGATCCCTCTAAAGTTGGAGCACACCCTCCGGTCCCCTTTTTTGAAGAGAGGAACCACCACCCCGGTTTGCCATGCCAAAGGCACTGCCCCCGACCTCCACGCAATGTTGCAGAGGCGTGTCAACCATGACAACCCAACAACATCCAGGGCCTTGAGGTACTCGGGGCGAATCTCGTCCACCCCCGGGGCCCGGCCACCAAGGAGATTTTTAACCACCTTGGCGACCTCAGCCCCTGTGATAGGCGAGTCATCCCCCTCGTCCCCAAACCCTGCTTCCTCTGTGGAAGGCGTATCAGTGGGATTGAGGAGATCCTCGAAGTATTCCTTCCACCGCCCGACGATATCCCCAGTTGAAGTCAACAGTGTCCCATCCGCACCATACACAGTGTGGACGGGGAGCTGCTTTCCCCTCCTGAGCCGCCGAACAGTTTGCCAGAATCTCTTTGAAGCCGACCGAAAGTCTTGTTCCATGGCCTCACCGAACTCCTCCCATACCCGGGTTTTTGCTTCAGCAACCACCCGAGCTGCACTCCGCTTGGCCTGCCGGTACACCTCAGCTGCTTCGGGAGTCCCACAAGCCAACCAAGCTTGATAGGACTCCTTCTTCAGCTTAATGGCCCCCCTCACCACTGGTGTCCACCACTTGGTTCGGGGGTTGCCACCACGAGATGCACCGGCCACCTTGCGGCCGCAGCTCTGGGCTGCCGCTTCAACAACAGAGGTGGAGAACATGGCCCATTCAGACTCCATGTCTCCAGACTCCCTCGGAATGTGGTTGAAGTTCTTCCGGAGGTGGGAGTTGAAGACCTCCCGGACAGGGGCCTCAGCCAGACGCTCCCAGCACACCCTCACTATACGTTTGGGTCTACCAGGTCTGAATGGCTTCCTCCCCTGCCATCGGATCCAACTCACCACCAGGTGGTGATCAGTTGACAGCTCTGCACCTCTCTTTACTCGGGTGTCCAAGACATACGGTCGCAGGTCTGATGATACGATAACAAAATCGATCATCGACCTGCGGCCTAGGGTGTCCTGGTGCCAGGTGCACATATGGACACCCTTATGCTTGAACATGGTGTTCGTTATAGACAGACTGTGGTTAGCACAGAAGTCCAATAACTGAACACCACTCGGGTTCAGATCGGGCAGGCCGTTCCTCCCAATCACCCCCCTCCAGGTTTCACTGTCGTTGCCCACGTGCGCATTGAAGTCCCCCAGTAGGACAATGGAGTCTCCAGGAGGAGCACCCTCCAGCACCCCAGTCACAGACTCCAAAAAGGGTGGGTACTCTGAAACATCATTTGGTGCATAGGCACAAATGATGGTCAGGACCCGTTTCCCAACCCGAAGGCGCAGGGAAGCAACCCTTTCGTCCACCGGGGAAAACTCCAATATAGAGGCAGCAAGGTGGGGCGATACAAGAATACCTACCCCTGCTCGTCGCCTCTCGCCCGGGGCAACTCCAGAAAAGGCCAAGCTCCAGCCCCTCTCCAGGAGACTGGTTCCGGAACCGGAGCTGTGTGTTGAGGTGAGGCCAACTATATCTAGCCGGTATCGCTCAATCTCGTACACCAGCTCAGGCTCCTTCCCCACCAGAGAGGTGACATTCCACGTACCAAAAGCCAGTTTAGAAAGCTTGGGATCAGTCCGCCAAGGTCTCCGCCTTTGACTGCCACCTAATCCACATAGCACCGGACTTCCATGATCCCTCCTGCAGGTGGTGAACCTACTGGAGGGCGGACCCATGTAACTCCTTCGGGCTGAGCCCGGCCGGGTCCCATGGGTGGAAACCCGGCCACCAGACGCTAGCCTTCGAGCCCCTCCCCCAGGCCTGGCTCCAGGGTGGGGCCCCGGTAACCCCATACCGGGCGGGGTACACTGAATCCTTGATATACAATTTATCATGAGAGTCTGTTGGATCGTTCTTCGTCTGGCCCTTCACCCAGGACCAGTTTGTCTTGGGAGACCCTATCAGAGGCAAATTGCCCCGGACAACATAGCTCCTGGGATCACTGGGGCACGCAAACCCCCCCACCACGATAAGGTGACGATCCATGAGGGGGGAGTGGAGAATGATATAGATTTTAAACCACCACAACTGGATGGAAGGTTCAGAGAATGGACCTGGAAAGGCATCACATCACACAGCAGAATTTCAACCAAAACTAATCTAGACAGCTTCCAACATCTCGGCAAAAAGTACTCATTAAACTAAAGTGATTTTTTATAGATACTTACAAGTGAGATCTCATTTTAATAAGAACATAAAAATCACAGGGGAACCTGATATGGATATATGTCTCACTGACATTTTTGTCGAGGCATATAAAGGGAAAAACACGTAAAAGATTGAGCTCTACATTGTATTCCTGTTTACAGTCACATAATAATCAACTATGTATATTAAGACAAAATGGAAAAGGGAAGCAAATGCTACATTGACAGAGGAAGACTGGTTAAATATTTGTAAAACCAATGCAAGCACCTCATGCTCCCCCCAGTGGAGGGAGTTCGCATGGAAGAATTATATTAGGCTTTTCATCGCTCCCAAAAAAAAGATTCCTCAAGACAACAACCCTGCATCTAGCAATTGCTGGAGACAATGTGGTAATACTATGGCCGACCACTTCCATATATTTTGGGAATGTCCAGCTATCAAGTCCTACTGGACTGTAATAACAACAAAAATCAAACTTGTATTAAACTGTGACATTGACATGGGATTTACCACTGCATATTTAGGTAACATACCATCTGAGATGAGTAAGAAAGAAACATCTCTTGAAAATATTACTTGTTGCTAGCAAAAAAGCAATCACAAAATGATGGCTGGTTGCAGACCCGCCCCCCCCCCCCCCAACAATGGGGGAGTGATCGGCCATAGAGAATTTTACGATATGGAAAAACTCACCTTCTTTTTGAGACTTTCTTTGGACAAATTTCAATGTTACTGGTCTAAATGGCTGTCATTTTTGAATACTAATTAGAGTATATATTTCCCTAAGGCCTCCCCTTAGCTATTGACACTGGACTTAAGGACAAAAGGATGCAGCTTCAGCAAAAGAAGACTCTGCCTGGTCCGGAATCAGCCTTTCTGTCGAATTAACAGACATTAATCTGGAATTCCTTTTTTATTTTTTTCCTGCGTCTTTTCTTTTACTCCCCAATGTAAGGGCATACCATGAAAGGAGGAACTAGCATGAATGCATGAGACAGGTGTCCACAATTTTCTTGTCTGTTGGAAAAAATTGTTTGAAGTGTAAATTTAAGTTGCTCTAGTTGACCCTATTGTTCCATTTTCATCAGTCTGTTTGTCTGTTCTAAGCAGAAAAATAAAGAAAAAGTTAAAAAAAAAAAAAGTGTCCCAGTCTATAATGCTGAAGCAGTCTTTCAGAGCATCCGAGACTGTATGCAGGCCTTAGCAAGATGGTGATGTGATCAAAGAGACCCAGGTGGGGAGGAGGGAGGCTCTGTATGCACTCTTGTGAGTTGTGTACACCAGGTCCAGCAAGTTGTCTCCTCTTGTTGGAAAGTCCACATGTTGGTGTAGTTTTGGTAGAGGGACCTTTAAGTTTGCATGGTTGAAGTCTCCTGCTGTGATGAGAAATCCATCTGGATGCACTGTTTGTGTCTCACTGATGGCCTCATAAGAGTTCATTTAGTGCTTTACTCCTCTCGCCGATGGTGGTGGGCGAGACATACACGGCAACTAGCAGGATAGATGTAAATTCCCCTCAGTAAGTAGAAGGGTCGGCACTTGATGATCATAAACTCCACTAACGGAGAACAGTATTTGTGTACAACAGTCGCATCTTGGCACCAAGTGTCACTGATGTAAACACACACACCTCCCCCGCAGGTTTTCCCTTCTGCCGTGAACACCCAGTCAGCATAATGGCATGTTAGCCGCAACCGAATAGCAGAGTCCTGGATATTGTCATTTAGCCACATTTCCGTAAAGATAAAAAAAAAAAAAAAACAGCACATCACGTTGCATAGTTCTCAGGATCTGTATGTGGTCTATTTTGTTGTCTAGTGAGCGTACGTTGGCCAAAATGAAGGAAGGAATCGGGAGTCTGTGTGGGCTAGTGGCTAGCTTCATTCATATACCTCCACGTTTACCTCTCGTCTTCTTTCACACCATCTGCGGCGTCTCCATTTGGGATGAGACACAGCAGTTGAGGCCGGAGGTGTGGAGATCTGGTTGAGAAGCCCTAGGCCACAAAGTTCCTCTGTAATGCTCTGGTCCAAGATGTAATGTTTGGTCAACACTAAACAGCATAAAACATGAAGAGAGAAGGAAGGCCGCTGCCTTCTAGTGCCACCTAGTCTTGATTTCACCAGCAAATATGATAATTGACTAATGCACCTTTTTCCATTAAAAATTGTAAAAATATTGTTTCAGCTTCTTAAACATTAAATTATTTGGCCAAAGACATGTGTCCATGAAATACTGTATGAGCAATGAAGGCTTCAGAAACATGGTCAAAACACTGGACAAGAAATACATGATCCTCATGTGATTCTCCAAAGTTGCATTACCTGCGCTGTATGAAAAATAGGGATGGAAATTACAACTGTCGAGTACTTTGGAACTACGACTGACCTATGTTCAAGCAGAATAACAGAGCTGTACCTGTCCCTGACAATTCACTACACAGAGATTTTAAAATGAAGAGTTGATGCTTGCAGAGGTTTTTTCCACATGACCACACAGGAGAAGCTATAGCCCATGGACTGAGGGAAGTGCAATCATCTTGGGGCCTGGAGGAAGAGGGACTAGTCTGCATAACAACAGACAGTGGCTCTAATGTCGTCAAGGCAGCTTCTCTAAAGAAATGGACGAGGCTCTAGTGCCTTGGCCTCAGGCTTCATCTAGCAATTGGCAAGTAGGATGAATAAAAAAAACCTGAATTTATGTAATCTGTGTTTTTCCTAAAGTTAATAAATAATCGTGATTTCAATTTTGATCAGAAATAATCACAATCATCATTTTGGCCATAATCGTGCAGCCCTATAGAGCTTTTATTTTTGAATAATTTTAGGAAGTGGTGAGTTGTGTAATAGAAGAAATAAGTCAACCTCAGAACGTGCAGCATTTTATTCATTTGTTTTTTTTTTTTTTTTCCTTTTTCTAATTGACGAAAATCCATCACAGTGACTGGTAACTTTAAAGGTTGAAGTTATGATGTAGCATGCTGAAAGTCTCCTCCCCCAAAAAACTGAATGTTCTATTGACATCAAAAGGTGTTTCAACAAATATTAATTTAAGAGTGTGTGCCCTTATACAATTGGCTTATTGTATGTTTTTTGAGTTTTTTATATTCCCCCCTCAACAGATTTGTTTTTTTTTTTAAATTAAATTATACAGGTTATAGATCACATTAAAGGAGGAAAAAGTTTAGAAGAGATTTATTGTGGTCTCTCTCTTTTTTTTTTTTTTTTAAATCCCCCAAACAAACAAAAACAACCAGGCATTTTAACAGGAGTGTGTACACTTTTTTTAAAAAAATATTCACTGTGTATTTTAGGAGACAAGAATGGCATTACACTTACCCTGAACAGCATAACATCCCCAATAACCTGAACAACAGGGGTTTCTCTTTGCTTTTTCATTGCCTCACACAGACTTGCTGCACACGATAAAACAAAAAAAGAAGACAGAAATTAGAGATATAAATTTTCAAAACAGCACATAACATTTTAAAATATTTCCTACTGAGGTACCGCACAACAGTAAATAGACACCTTGCCTCATAAAATAAAGGCCAAGAATACATATTGACTCTGTAAAGCTTGAGACAATACTTTACTCTTATGACCGTTTTCACAGTATTTGCTTCACTTATTAATATTTACAGAGCAACACAGAACCTGAACACACATTATTCAGAGTACAACACACTTTACTGTGCAAACTGAAATGTCAGCATAGTTAGATATAAGGGCCAGTTTTTTGATCTTTGGGATCATTTCAGAGATCCTCGTCTATTTTGGACTGAGTCAAAACTTTGAGGAGGCTATGGCAACTGTGCAGGTCACTGAAGATCAATGATGGTTCAAAAATTGGCCAGATCTCGCAACAACCTCTCACTGGTCTCCACACCTGTGTGAAGGGGTTGTAAGCAAGGCAGGGAATATTCTGCATTTGCTACCATTAATCTTTACAAAAGTATCTTATACTCATTTCATATAGAGCATTACCTAAATCTGTAATAACAGCAATCTACAGTATAATACAAATTTAAACCCCAATATCCATTTTCCTGGGGCTGCTATGTCAGCTTTGGATGATTCACAGTTAAAACTTTATTACATCTCTGAAAATTATAAAACTACTTTCACTTTAAATCAGATTTATTCTTATTGGTTGTAAACTGAGAAAGTGAACTGTGTGCTTGAAATGACCATAATGAAAACATCCTCCCTCTATGATAAAAGTGAAAGCAAGAACAGAAAAAAATAATCTTTTTGACTCACGGATTCTTTGCACATACACACATGGACAAAATTGTTGGTACCCCTCTGTTAATGAAAGAAAAACCCACAATGGTCACATAAATAACTTGAATCTGACAAAAGTGGTAATAAATAAAAATTCTATGAAAATTAACCAATGAAAATCAGACAATGTTTTTGAATTGTGGTTCAACAGAATTATTTTAAAAAACAAACTCATGAAACAGGTCTGGACAAAAATGATGGTACCCTTAACTTAATATTTTGTTGCACAACCTTTTGAGGTAATCACTGCAATCAAACGATTTCTGTAACTGTCAATGAGACTTCTGCACCTCTCAGCAGGTATTTTGGCTCACTCCTCATGAGCAAACTGCTCCAGTTGTCTCAGGTTTGAAGGGTGCCTTCTCCAGACGGCATGTTTCAGCTCCTTCCACAGATGTTCAATAGGATTTAGATCAGGGCTCATAGAAGGCCACTTTAGAATAGTCCAATGTTTCACTCTTAGCCATTCTTGGGTGTTTTTAGCTGTGTTTTGGGTCATTATCCTGTTGCAAGACCCATGATCTGCAACTGAGACCAAGCTGTCTGACACTGGGCAGCACATTTCTCTCTAGAATACCTTGATAGTCTTAAGATTTCATTGTACCCTGCACAGATTCAAGATACCCTGCGCCAGATGCAGCAAAGCAGCCCCAGAACACAACAGAACCTCTTCCATGTTTCACAGTAGGGACAGTGTTCTTTTCTTGGTATGCTTCATTTTTGCGTCTGTGAACATAGTGCTGATGTGCCTTGCGAAAAAGTTCCAGTTTTGTCTCGTCTGTCCATAGGACATTCTCCCAGAAGCTGGCTTGTCAACATGCAGTTTGGCAAATTCCAGTCTGGCTTTTTTATGATTTGTTTTCAACAGTGGTGTCCTCCTTGGTCGTCTCCCATGAAGTCCACTTTGGCTCAAACAACGACGGATGGTGCGATCTGACACTGATGTACCTTGACCTTGGAGTTCACCATGAATGTGTTTAGAGGTTGTTCTGGGCTCTTTTGTTACCATTTGTATTATCCGTCTCCTCCTGCGGCCACGTCTAGGGAGGTTGGCTACAGCCCCGTGGATCTTAAATTTCTGAATAATATGTGCAACTGTTGTCACAGGAACATCAAGCTGCTTGGAGATGGTCTTATAGCCTTTACCTTTAGTATGCTTGTCTATAATTTTCTTTCTAATCTCCTGAGACAACTCTCTCCTTTGCTTCCTCTGGTCCATGTTTAGTGTGGTACACACCATGTCACCAAACAGCACAGTGACTACTTGTCACCCTTTAAATAGGCTGACTGACTGATTACAAGTTTGTAGACACCTGTGATGTTAATTAGAGGACACATCTTGGTTGAACATGTCCCTATGGTCACATTATTTTCAATCTTTTCTAGGGGTACCATCATTTTTGTCCAGGCCTGTTTCATGAGTTTGTTTTTTAAAGTAGTTCTGTTGAACCACAATTCAAAAGCACTGTCTGATTTTCATTGGTTAATTTTCATAGAATTTTTATTTATTACCACTTTTGTCAAATTCAAGTTATTTCTGTGACCATTGTGGGTTTTTCTTTCATTAACAGAGGGGTACCAACAATTCTGTCCACTGTAGCTGGTGTCATTATTTTATACCCAATCTACACACCCATGCTTCCACCACAACTGCTTTCAAGACATGTATACAAAAACATTTGTTATGGATGCACCAATTGTGAGATTTTGGGCCTATACCGATACTGATGATTAAAACAACTGTTTTTGGAAGCCAGTGATTTTTTTGTTTGTTTTCGCCGTCATCCAGTCTTCATTAAATCATTGGACTGAACTGTCTTTAAATATTTCAATAAGCATAAATTCAATAATAAGGAGGTATGAAATAACCTTTCCTATAACCTTTCACATGACACCAGATAAGTATCGGCATCTGCCCTTGGTGAATGTAATCTTATTTGCCGATTTGCTTACGTGGATAAATCAATGCATCCCGAGTACTTGTGAGATCGTGTGGTGTGTCAATGCATCCATGTGTCTCTAGACTGACCGTGGAGTTCGTAAACCTGAGGCAGGTTCGGAAAGATGCAGGCGAGCTCCTCAGCATTCAGAACAGACCTCATTTTCTGGTAAAAAACCTGGTCCAGGACTCCCAAGGTTCGCAGATGAGACACCTCGGTGGTGAAGAGTTCTGAAGGGAAGCAGAGGGACGAAGAAGGGTGACAAAAAAGAGAAGGCTGAATGTCAAACAGAAATGCGCCATTATCTTGAGAAATGTTAGAAATAATTTATTTACCATACCATATATGACAGCTTGTCTATCCACCTCCTTTGGACTGAGTGTTGCGAGGAGCTGTGGAGGAACTGTATCCTGCCAGTCCTGACTGTCGGAGACCTCTTCTTCTTGTGCTGCAGCATCTGGTAGCAAGATCAATGCAGAATCTACACTCCTACATATAATACACACACAAGCAGAAGAGACCGACAATGAGGACACAAACAGATGGCGTGATGCAGTCTAAATGTATTTTTGGATCAAAATACAAGTTACTTCTTTCAATCTGCTTCTCATTAACCCAACTATTTCAACTCTGACAACTTCACATGAACATCTCCTTCACTTCCATTTCCAGTAAGATAATCGGTCATCTATCACTAGCCTTCTGTGGGGACAACAAGGGAACTTACCTGCGTCTAGATCGAGGGGTGTATGGGGGTGTAGGGTTCTCTAGAGACCTGAGTTTGAGAGAAGTGGAGAGAGATAGCATGAGGTGGTAGCCTACACTTCAAGTGTTAATGTCAGGCAGGGGTTGACAGCCTTTATCCTTTTGATCCCTTGAAGATGGTAGACTAGGCCTGGAGGCTGATGAAATTCTTGTATCCAATTATGAGTGTTGGATTCACTGACTTCTTACCGTGCTGAGCTGCTGGATGCAGAGGACGAAGCGCTGTGCTGCAGTGTCCTCAGACTCGGGCCTTCCCTCTCCTCCCCACAGTCCTCCATGTCCACGTCGCTCCGAGAACGGGGGACGGACTCGATTCCTGAGGCAACTCCCCGCCGACGCCCTTCTCCCTGAGCCTTTAATGACTCACTGCGTGCCAGAGGTACTTTGACTGTAGGGCTGGTAGAAAAGTTTTAAAAAATATATAGTTTAATATATCGTCACCACCTCTGATTAAAAAAAAAAAAAAAAAGTATTTGCTCCAAATAATGCACACACATCCACAAGCACAGACTTAAAACAATGTTGCAAGGCCAAACTGCATTAATATCTAATAAAACGGCATCTTGATGGAGTAACATAGCAACCAGGATCTATGAGCTGGTCCTAAAAAGACACTGTGATAATACAGTTAAACAATTACACCTTTCCTTCTTTTCTGTCATATACACTGTTACAAGGACTAGGCAATTATGACCTCAAATCATCATCATCATTAATTCAACATTTCACGGTATCAGTTATTGAACACTTCTGCTGTGAAAACTCACGTTTTATTTTGAAAGTCTCCATTTCCAGCAGTAAGTCCAGAGAAGCATTTGGCTCCATTCTCATCCCCTCATGTCTAGTTTATCAGCCGATAAAGCATTTAAAATGATCTATCAGCAAAAATTTATATTTACAGTCGATAAAATATTACAGTAGACAGTCTCAATTGATGCTCTGCTGCTTTCCCTCAGTGCAGGGGACTGACGTCAGGCCAGTGTATCTCAACTAACATGGTTGCCCTCACTACAGCATGCAGGCACGCTGCAGCTCTGTACCCACTCAAACAATGCTGCGTGTGGTTGTTATCTGCATTATTTTTTGTGGTCAAGTGCTGTTGAAGTATATCAAACATCTTCCATAGCAGAGAGAATTTACTACACAATCGGGAAAATGTGCCAAGTACGGTTTAAACTCTCTGGAGGTGGAGGCGACAATGTCTGGCTTCCAACAGGCCAACGCTGCCTAGCCTTTTTCTCGCAAATGCCCGGTCCCTACGAAACAAGACTGACGAATTGAAACTGCATATATAACCCGAACAACCATAACAGACAGCTCTATGATCATCATCATCAAGCTGGCTAAAACGCAAGATCATAGACGCCGTGGTTGAGCTAGCATGTTGCTAACTACACTGAAGGTAAGGGCTGTGGAAGCAGATTTTGTATATATGTGAATAAGGGCTTGTTTACAAATTCTGTGGTCATCGATAAGCACTGCTCACTGGACCTGGAACTGCTGGCAGTTTCTGTCTGCCGCGGGAGTTTTCTGTTGCCATGGTAACAGTAGTCCACACGCTAATGCCTATTTAGCATTTGGCTATGTGCTAGCAGCCACTGACAAGCAGCAGACCAACATTAAATGCACAACACAAGGACAGAACACACTGGACTGTGTATATTCTAAAATTATCAAGGGATACAGAGCCTCCCTCCCCTCGCACTTTTGTCTGAAAATATATGTTAATTATCCAGCCCAAACCGTTACAGAGCTGAGTGATCATATTACTCATGAAAGTTTGAAATAAAGGAGTTGGGGTATGTTCAAATATTCCCGAGGAATCAAAACCTCAGGCTGATCTCAGACAACTTTAACGTAACACCACAGCCACCAGAAGAGAAATGAGAAAACTGGGAAATGAGCCAAAATGGCTTTTTCAGGCTGTAGATGAACTGAGAAACTGCACCAAATCCTGCTATAATATAAATAAGAATTATAGCGAGTCAGGCCAATACACTGTTGCAGAATCCTACAATGAAAACCAAGTGGTACAAGAACGTGTGGTGGTACGCAAAAATTTGGCCACCCCTTGACAAATAGCATAATTTAATTAAACATATGTAAACACACACAAATGGGGAAAAAAGAAATTATAATATTACCAGCAAATACTGATGCAGCCTCAAGTTTTAAGTTTGAAAATATTTGTGGCATGTCTAGGAGTCTGGGCACCCCATACAATTAAAAAAAAACCAAAAACAAAACTCCTAATATGCTATTTGTAAAGGCGTGATCAACTCCTTAAAACTCTACTTTAAGGAAGCTCAGTGACTACCTGTCCATGCCGTCTTCTCCCAGGCTGCTGGTGGAGAGTCTCTGTGGCTCTCCAGGATCGCTGCCCTCCTCTCCCGTCGACTCGGTGCTATTCTCAAACTGCTGAATGATGTTCCTGACACTGCCGGGCCGGACTGCACACACATTATTTAAACACTTATTATGATAAAAGAGTAAACACATTCAGCACAAGGCACATTTGTGCAGCAGAAGCGATCGTCAATCTTCACTACAGTAAACGCATTTTAAAGAAAATCAAAAATAGCCACCGAAAAACAAGTAATGACATAAAATAAATACCTTCTGTGGGTGACAACGGGACATGGAATGCTACAAAACCAAAGCAAACAAAAACATGAAACAATGAAGTTAGAGTAGCAACATAAAGAATACGGGAAAATAACAAAATCTCAATATATGGAACAATAAAAACAATAAAAGGGTAAACAAAAGTACAAAATTAAAAAAAAAACAAACTCAGTGATGTGCAACAAACATGAGCGAGAGCATCACACGTGTTTCCACGCTTCAATGCAGGTGTGCATGTACCACTGTAATAACATTATCAATTAACTTACTGGTGAGAAAAATACTGGTAATATGCAAATTTTTCCAGGCATGAATGTGCGTGTGATCAAATTTACTTGACTGGGACGTGCCCCGCGGCTTGCCAATGTACTTCAGGATGGGATTTCTCTTCTTATCCTCTCCATCTTTTTCTTTCTTTGCGCCACTCAGCTGCAAAATAAATAAAGATTGTGCCATTTTTATAGCACATTTTAAACAGATGTCTTTCCGTTAATCTAACAGCATCTGAACTTGTCGGCCTGAAGCATGGCCAGCATCCTGCTTATTTTTCAGTCGGTCACAATAAATCCTTGTACAAGATCAGACCTAGGACTGACAAATAAATGCAGTAAATGCAAACGCAGTACAAACCTGAATATATGCTGTTATTACTCTGTCTGTGCTACGTGGTAAAAAAACCTTCAAATTCAAACTTCAAATTTAAAGAGATGCATCATCAAATGTGCTCATTGCTCATTTGTACGAGTCATCTCAAACTTAGAATACTGTGAAAAAGCTTTTTATTGACTCAATTATAAAAAGTTAAACTTTCGGATTTTCTCTATTCATCATACAATCAAAGGCCTTTTTTAATTTAAATTTTGATGATCATAACTCAAATTAGTGAAACTAATTTTTTTTTTGAGATGCACTCGTCCTACCTGCAAACTCAGAAGGGGTGAAAAAGGTGACAAACTAAACCCCTGTACGGGGGTCTGACGGCATCACCCCCCCCCCCCCCAAGAAAAATTGTGATTTTAACACTTAAATTAAGCATTCTGGTACACTCCGAGAAGAAAATAAAGGGGAAAGACACCACTTGCTTCAGATAAAGTGCATTTATTAACAGCGTTTAACACACTTAACACTTAAAACTAACTTTTAAAACCTTTCAATGGTACACATTAATGTAGCAGTAAAATTAATCAAATATTCTATAAAATAATGAAACACCATTTTACACAATGACCAAAACACAACACTCAGAGGGAAAAAAACATTCATATTACTGTAGTAATTAACTCCTGCATAGTTAACTCATATGATCAGAGGTGCTTATAGTAGCCAGAAATTGTACTCAAGCACTGTTGTCTTATGAAATTAACAATTAAGAGTCGACACCCCAAAAATTACTAGTTGAGTAGAGTACTAAAGCACCTGCTTAAAAAAATACTTGAGTAATGACTTAGTCTTGAACGTCTGAGGTCTTTCTCCTAAATTTATGACCATTTTCTACTTCCACCATTTTCTACTTTTTTTCCTATGTAAATTTGTTTTACCTAAATTTGCAACTATTTTCCTCATAAATTTGTAATTTCCTTTTGCAAAATCATGACTCTTCATGTACAGTTGAGACTTTATTATCATTAATTTGTGGATTATTTTATGGTTAATTTTTGTCGATTTTTATAATTAAATTATTGTTTTTCCACTAAATTTTAAACAGTTTATGGTAAAATTTTAATTTTTTTTCCCTCATAATTGAAACTTTTGATCATAATTTTGCAGAGCCAGAATAGAACAATAAATTCAACTTTGATTTCAAACAAATGTATGAAAGTATTAATAAAATTGCATTTAATAAAATAAAATTAACTAACATGACCTGACAGTTCAATATAATCACAATTTTTAGAACAGACAACAGGAAGAACCGCCCGTATTTTGAAATCTAAATGTTGGCAGGTTTAGTTTGTCTGAAGGATGGAGGATGTTGACGGATTTAAGCCACTGACTTTATGAATGTGGGCCATTATAACTTGCCAGACGCATCAAAATGAACATAAATTACTTAATACTGTAGTGGTTGGTGAAGGGACTACAGTCGCAGCACAGCGACAGAGGGGAAACGAATCTGACAAATTAGATTAATTTTGAAGCTGCAGCAGACAAATGTGTATGTCCCAATTACAAAAATATCGGAGCATCTGACAGCGAGAAGAAAATGGGCACTTTTTTACTCACTCCCACATGGAGTCTGCAGCACTCTCCGACCGTCTGCCGGAGACAACAGTTCCCAGTTCCCCTCACATTAACAGGCACCTCTGCTACTCTTTTTGTCCGCAAAAGTTCCCTCAAAAAAAACACTTAACACACACTGCACTTAATTCCAAACTCCCGCTGATGGCGGCAAAAGATGGGAAAGAAGACGGAAGACAACACAGTTATCTTGATTATGACTGGCCAAATGACAACGCGTGATGCGTTCCACCAAAGACGTTTTGTGAAGAAGATGACTGCCCTCCTCCCTGTTGTTTCTGAAAACCCCGACCCTGGGAAACTGCCAGGGTCGGGGTCCCCCCCGACCCAAAAAGGGGTCCCAAGGGGGGGGGACCCAAGGGTCCCCCCCCCCAAAAAAAAGCCTCTTCAGATCTACATATTCATATTTGGGATTCATTTCAGCGATTTTTGCCGAAAAGCAACTAGTTTGCAGGTATAAGATAAGATGAGCCTTTATTAGTCCCACAATGGGGAAATTCCAGGATTGCAGCAGCACAGGGATAGAAACACTCACACAGCAATAATTTAGAAGATAAAAAAATAAGAGCAGTGAGTATACATATGTACACATAAATATATAAATATATATACACAGTGCGGAACATTGTAGCAAGATGGACTAAACAGCATAACCGTCTATTTCGTTACCCTACATAGTATGAATATGTACCCATACATATTGTCACCCTCCGTAGCGACTGATATTGTCCTAGTTGTATACTGGAGGGGACCATTGTGTAAGTCTGTTGCGTCTTTTGCATTCAATACTATTAGGTCATCACGTTTTTTTGCTATCTCTGCGAGCAGCCCTGCTTAGGTTATACAGTCTGACAGCCGTAGGTAGGAAGGACCTGCGAAACCTCTCGGTTGCGCACCTAGGATGATGTAGTCTGCTGCTAAATGAGCTCCTCAGTGCATTTAGTATGTCCTGCATAGGGTGGGACTCGGACTCCAGCAAAGATGACAGTTTAGCCACCATCCTTCTCTCCCCCATCTCCTCCACTGGGTCAAGGCGCTGTCCCAGGACAGATCTAGCTTTCTTGATTAGTTTGTTCAGTGTCTTCCTATCGGCTGCTGTAATGCCGTTGCCCCAGCAGACCACTCCAAAAGTGATGGCTGATGCCACCACCGTGTCGTAGAATGTCTTCAAGAGCACCCCTTGTACACCAAAAGACCTGAGCCTCCTCAGTAGGAACAGCCTGCGCTGTCCCTTCTTGTAGAGTGCGTCGGTATTGTGTGACCAGTCTAGTTTATTGTTCAGATGAACACCAAGGTACTTGTAGGACGTCACCATCTCGATGTCTGTTCCCTGGATGTTTACTGGTGCTGTGAGGGGTTGTCCTTGTCTGCGGCAGTCCACCACCAGCTCCTTAGTTTTCCTCACGTTGATCTGAAGGCAGTTCCGATGGCACCAGTCCACGAAGTCCTGGGTAAGTCCTCTGTACTCCACTTCATCTTCGTTGGAGATGAGGCCGACGATCGCAGAGTCGTCAGAGAACTTCTGTAGATGGCAGTGTGTTGTGTTGTGTGAGAAGTAAGCAGTATAAAGGGTGAACAGGAAGGGAGCCAAAACCGTTCCCTGCCCCCCCCCCCCCCGTGCTACCGATGATCATGTCAGACACACAATCCCGGGTTCTCACAAACTGTGGCCGGTTAGTGAGGTAGTCCAAGATCCACGATGACAGGTGCTGGTCCACCCCTGCACACAGCAGCTTGTCCTTCAGGATCATCGGTTGGATGGTGTTGAAAGCACTGGAGAAGTCAAAGAACATGATCCTCACCACGTTCCCGGGCTTCTCCAAGTGGGACAGGGAACGGTGAAGGAGGAAGATCACTGCATCCTTCACCCCAATGCCATGCTGGTAGGCCAACTGGAGTGGATCCATCGCTGGTCCCACCAGGGGGCGGAGGTGAGCAAGGAGCAGTCTCTCCAGGGTCTTCATCATGTGAGACATCAGGGCCACTGGTCTGTAGCTGTTCAGGTCTTTGGGGTGGGAAGTCTTTGGTACAGGTACCACACAAGATGTTTTCCACAAATGTGATACCGTCCCCAGCTTCAGGCTCAGGTTGAAGATGTACTCCACAATCCCACACAGCTGGTCTGCACAGGACTTGAGGAGCTTTGCGCTGATGCTGTCCGGTCCCGAGGCCTTCCTCGCCTTGATCTTCCTCAGCTCCGTCCTCACCTGGGTCTTAGTGAGGGTCAGGTTGGGGGGCTGTATGCTGGGAGTAGGGGGGTGTTGGTGGAGTGGGGTGTGGACAGCAGGTCTCGATGACTTCAGAGGCAGCAGTGGTTGGTGTGCAGTCGGGAGGGGAGGGCGGTTGGTCAAACCTATTTAAAAAACAGGTTCAGATTGTTCGCCCACTCCCTGCCCCCTGTGGCCTGGGAGGAGGTATTCTGGAGCCCAGAGATGGTTTTAAGGTTTCTCCAGACCCCGCCGATGTCGCTCTGTTGCAGCTTGTCCATCTTCTTCCTGAAGCTGTCCTTGCCTTCTCTGATCTTTCTCCTCAGCTCCCTCTGTACGGACTTCAGCATCTCCCTTTTCCCCGATCTGAAGATCCTCTTCTTCTCTCTCAGAAGTGTTTTAATCTCAGGGAGAGAAGAAGAGGATCTTCAGGTCGTATACCTGTATGACTAGCAGTCTACTGGTATTAGATCAGGTCTTGTGCGAATATGCACAAGCACCAATCAAAGGCTTCCATTCCTTTGTTTCTTTGGGAAAAATACTTTGACACTAATTTTAGACAGTTTTGACAGCTCTAGTTACAACAGACCCAATACATTCCCTTTTGGCGCTTACCTTTTTTGTCTTTAAGAAAGGGAGCCACTTCTCCTTCTCCGTTATCAGACCTGGGAACACTTTGGAGTCTCTGAGTTTGATGCCAGAATGACGAAGGTAGAGGAGCACAGCTGATGCTAGAGGAGAACTGAGAAAGAGGAAACAGAGAGGTGGGGAAAAACATGCAAGACAAAGGATGAGAGGAGGTGAGCAGAAAAGGAAGGAGACAGTAAACAAGGAAAACAAATAAAAATAGGAAAGAAATGTGAGCAAATCTCTCAACCTGGCACTGCCAAGTTAAATTTCATACTCATAAGACAAGACATTTGTTACCTTCTTTCTTCTTCATGTTTTGATCTGCAGCAGGAACAAAAAAAAGACAAAAAAAAACTTGTTAGCTCCTAGTCAGAGGGCTGTCCTGTTTAGATCCTCAGAGTTAAGAGTTCATACAGGTGCAACAAACAGGGCAGAGTTGCAGTCAAGTAACAGGAAGCGGTTTGTGTGTATATATAAAGTCAAAGGAGAAAATGTCATGTGGTTTCCAGGGTTTGTGGCAGGGGTAATGAACTTTGCAACAGTGGTTTGAGTGAGCTCCTTCTGCCACTTTGTAATAACAATTTTATTGGATGTCTGGCAGCTTATTCAGTTGCTAGGTAAATCTGGCTTAGTGTGCAAGTATAATAAAGCTAACAAGCAAATTTAGACTAAAAGAATATGTTTGAATTTCAGTTTTCTATTCAGAGAATTACTCTGAATTTAGGCACATTTTGCAGTTCTGAAGAAAGCCACCTAATAACAGAATTCATATAAACTATAGATAAAGAGTGAATAAACTGAAATAAACAAGTGCATCTGTTGCGGCTTAAACTTTGCTACAGTGGGGCAAAAAAGTATTTAGTCAGCCACCAATTGTGCAAGTTCTCCCACTTAAAAGATTAGAGAGGTCTCCAATTTTCTTCATAGGTATACCTCAACTATGAGAGACAAAATGAGAAAAAAAAAATCCAGAAAATCACAATGATTTTTTTTTTTTTTAGTTTTTGTAAAGGGTATACATGTCATTACAGCATTGCACTGTTTACATTTTCATCACATATTCCCCCTTTTTTTGTTTTTTTGACAACATTGGAAAAAAATTATTACAACGCCCTTTTTTTAAGTGAAAGAAAAAGAGAAATTAAAAAATGAACAAAAAACAAAACAAACAGGAAAAAAAACAAAACAAAAACAAAAGAGCAGAAAAATAAGAGCATCTGAGTAGCATTGGAGCAAAGAGAGGTGCCATTATTGAAATGGTGTTTGTCAAAGATTAGATCTAATGGAAGACACATATGCGCTCCAGGGTTGCCAAAAGTTCAAGAACCCATCCATGTCCTGTCTCAGTGCAAATGTCAACTTTTCCATCGAATAAATGTCCTGAATCACGTTAATCCAGTCTTCAGGTGTAGGACAGTCTTTCAACATCCATTTTTTTGTTAGAGCTTTTTTACTTGCCAATATTAAAACAGTGAATAGGTATTTTTCCCCTCGTCTTTCCAGTGATTCAGGTAGTAAACCCAAATACAAAGTTACAAAAGAAAAGGGAACTGTTACTTTGAATATTTTCCCCAATATTGTCTGTACAATGGTCCAATATTGATGGATAACTGGGCATGACCAAAACACATGAAAATGATTTGCAGTCTCTTCACCACACAAGCGCCAACAATTCAACCCCTTACGAGTAAATTTGTTTTGTGCAGGTGTTCTGAAAAATCTTACCAAATTTTTCCATCCAAATTCTCTCCACTGCAGGGATGAGGTACTTTTCCATTGTTGTTTATTTAGCTTTTCCCATATTTCCAGTTGTAAAGTGAAATTCCCCTCTTTTTCCCACCTCTCTTTTATATATGATGTGTTGTCTCCTTTTAAGTCTTGAAGACCTTGGTATATTTTAGAAATGTATCTGATCCCTGGGATCCCTTTATATGCCATTAAGAAAACCTTCAGAACACCTGACTGGGCCCTTTCCAAATCCTCCTTTTTAAGTATTTTGATTATGTGGTGTCTAAGCTGAAAGAACCTGTAAAGGTCTTGATTTACTAGACCTTGTTTTTTCAAATCTTCAAAACTTCTTAAAGTTTGTCCTTTAAAAAAATCGTAATATTTTATCAGTCCGTTCTCTTTCCACTTTTTAAATCTAGTGTCTGTTTTATTAGGAGTAAAGTCCTGATCATAGGAAATCCATTGCAATAATCAATAGGGTTCTTTAGTTTGATTCTGACTATCTTAAACCAAATTTTTAGCGGGGTCTCTATCCACGGGTTAGTGTTATTCAAAAGATTAAGTAAGGCGTTGTTCCCTATTATCGCCTGTAGGGGAATGTCACTTGTTATTTGGCATTCCATCTCCTTCCATTGTGCAGTGTAGACTGGGTTACATATCTCAAAGTTTTAATTTGTGCGGCTTTAAAATAGTCCCTGATATTTGGCAGCGCGAGCCCACCTTTGTCTTTGTTTAGCTGTAGGGTTCTATATCTGATTCTAGGTCTCTTGCCCTGCCATATGAATCTTGAGATCCTTCTGTCCAGTTCTTGCCATGTTTTTTTGGGAGATTCTACCGGTATTGTTTGGAAAAGGTATAGAAGATGTGGAAGTACATTCATTTTGACTGCTTCAATTCTTTGTGCAGTACCCAAGAAAGGTATCATATTCCATCTTGCTAGGTCAGATTTTATTTTTGCCATCAGTGGATCATAGTTTGGTGTTATAATTTTGTTGAGTTGTTTCGGGATATTGACCCCCAGATATTTCATAGATTCCATCTCCCAGTTAGTTTTAGTTTGCTTAGTAAATATTGATTTGGGTCATAGTTGAATGTTAAAATTTGGGTTTTATGCATGTTTAATTCGTACCCCGATAACTCTCCATACTCTGAAAAAACTGAGATTAGTTCTGGAAAAGAGGTGTCCGGCTGTCCCAGGTATATTAAGATGTCATCGGCAAAGAGTGCTATTTTATGTTCCTTCTGACCAAGTGTAATACCTTGAATTTTTTGATTCTGTCTTATCCATTGGCTCAGAGGTTCTATGAAGACTGCAAAGAGCAGTGGAGACAAGGGGCAGCACTGACGACATTCTCTTTCCAGTTCAAAAGATGATAATTTACCGTTGATCCTTATTTTAGCTGTTGGTTTTTTATATAATGCCTGGATAGTTCTAATGAAGTCATTATGAAAATTGAAACTGGATAAGATTCTATATAGGAAAGACCAGTCACCCGAATCAAATGCTTTTTCAGCATCTAATCCCAATATGGCTGCATTTAAATTATATTTTTTTATATGATGAATTATGTGTAAAGTGCGTCTAATGTTATCTTGTGTCTGTCTTTGTCTTATAAAACCTGTTTGGTCTAAATGAATTAAGTCTGTCAGTATATTTTCTAACCTTTTGGCAAGGATAGCGGTAAAAAGTTTATAGTCCTGATTTAACACACTGATTGGTCTGTAGTTGGAGCAGTCTAGTTTATCCTTTTCAGGTTTAGGTATGACTGCAATGACCCCTTCTCTCCAGGAGGGGGGGATTTCCCCTGTGTGGAGGACATAGTTGAATGTTTTCAGGAGGAGAGGAGATAGTTGCTGTTTAAAGGTTCTGTACCACTCTGCTGTATAGCCATCTGCTCCTGGGGATGTGTTAGCTTTACGTTTCATAATTGCTTTTTCTAATTCTTTAGGTTGTATTTCTGACAGTAGTGTTTTATTTTGTGACTCAGTAAGTTAGTTAGTTAATTCCCTTCACACCATGTTGGTGTATGGGGCGGCGCCTATCTCCGTTTCTCTGACCCTAGGCCACACAGCTACTGTAAGTAGTGAAAGCTACAGTGGGGGGTCAGTCCTCTGGTAGCTCTGTGCGTAACTTTACTTTCCCCGTTCCATTATGCGGAGCACCACGCTAGAAGGCAGAAAGTACCATTTTTATATGGTCTTTGGTATGACTCAGTAAGTTGGGGAAGATTTAATGTATTTAGGAAGGCTTCGGATGCATTTTTGTGTTTTTTGAGGGAGTATAAGTTCTTGTAGTAATTCTCGAAGCTTTTAAGAATTTCCTGAATTCTAAATTTTATTTCCTTTGATACTGGGTCTCTGATTTTGTAGACTGCTCTCTCCGTTTGTTGTTTCCTCAATTTGTAGGCTAGTAATTTTGCCGATTTGCTACCTGTTTCATAGTATTTTTGTTTCAGAAATGTAAGTTTCTTCTGGATTTCTATTGTGTAGATCTCGTTTATTTGTTTTTTAATTTCCTTAATTTTGAGCGAGTCATTAGAATGAGTGTTGTCTTTGTGCTCTTTCTAGTTTCTTAAGTTCTGACTCTAATGTGATTAGTTTTTCTTGTCTCAGTTTCTTTTGGGTTGCCAGTTTTGCGATAATCTTTCCCCTTATTACAGCTTTGCATGCGTCCCACAGTATTAAAGGGGATACTTCTCCATTATCATTTTCTTCCAAATATCTGAGAATATCTGATTCCAATTCATCTTTCAGTGGTCCTTTCAGCACATTTGAATTTAACCTCCAAGAAAATGTATTATTTGTGTATTTTTGGATACTTAAGTCCATATAGATCGGACTGTGGTCAGAGAGATCCATCAGTCCCATTTTACATGTTTTTACTCTTCCAATGTCACTATTAAACATTAAAAAAAATAGTCAATCCTCGAGTATGATGAATGTGGTGCTGAGTAAAATGTATAATCTTTTACACTGGGGTTGAGTTCCCTCCACACGTCACAGATTCACATTTCTTTTAGTAGCATCCGAGTTTTTCTTCTTTGAGTGTTATTTTGATGTGGAGAATTACCTGATGCATCCCAGTATGGGTTCAGTCTTAGACTGAAGTCTCCACCACATATCACTAAACCTCTGGCTTTAGTTATCATTAGGTCAAATACATTTTTATAAAATTTCCAGTTAGTCCCTGGAGGTGCATATACATTCAGCAGGGTGATATCTTCTCCCCCTCGCCGACCAAGTACCATGCTAAATCTTCCTTCTTTATCTTTGTGTTCTGAATTTTTTTCAAACATAATTTTGGTTGAGATCAATGTCGCTACCCCCCTCCTCCTCCCTGACTTATATGAGGATGAAGAGATCAGTTTAAACCCTTGTCTATTAAGTTTAGTGTGCTCCAAGTCTGTTAGGTGGGTTTCCTGTAAAAATATTATTCCTGCTTTGTCTTTTTTCATTTTGCCAAGAATCTTGGATCTTTTAACTGGATTCAGGATCCCTTTTACATTATATGAGATTATTTTGGTTACACCCTGTTTCTCCATTGTATTGTCTTAATTAGTATAACAGTGTAGCGGCCCTCTTTTATGCTACTCAGAAACTGAAAGAACATTAAGAACATAAAAAACATTAAGAACATAGTATATAAAACTTTAAAACAAAAAACTGTCAAAAGATCTTCCTGAGCTGAGGTCTTTTTAGTGACCTTAGAAGAGCCTTGCTGGTGTGTTGGCTCTGAGGGAAATTCCTCAAACTCTGTTACGTGTTGAGGGCCCTCTCTTACCCCTGTAAGTTGTCCCATGTTTTTAACGTGAATTTCAGATCCCAATCCGAACTTGTAATGATTTTTTTTTTTTTTTAATGCCTATACCCTATGAAATTGTGCGCAACCTCCCACCACCGTCACAGCAAACAATCACATTAATATAGTATTTGTTAGTGTGGAGAGTTCATGTGGTTCATTGTCACATTTCTATTTCAACAAGTTTTTTTTTTTAAAGACTTACTTGTTTCTAATATTATGACTGTTCCATGAAATGTTTTACCACTTGCTGATTCTGCATCTCCTTTAATGTTTGTTACCTTGTAGGAGGAGGGTTGGATGCACAGACTGACTAAAAATATTGTTACTCCCTCCTGAAAGCGCCCAGTTTTTCCTTATAGCCCTGGAGCTGGGTTTCCCGCTGCTGGCCCGTGGATTTTGAGGGTCTCTGTGTGCACCACGTTTGAACCTTGATTCTTCTGATCGGGTCTGCTGCGGGTTTATACACCGTTACCAGGAGCCTTCTTCTCGCCATATCCCTGGTTGCTTCTTCCGCCGAGTTGTAGAGACACGTCTCATCCCCATAAAAAAACCCTCAGCTTTGCCGGAAATGGATTTTGAAAGCGCAGTTTCTTCTCTCTTAGTACCTTTTTTTTAAGGACCTCCGGGGCGTAGTCGTGCTCCACAAAAACTTTTCTTTCTTGGTGCATAAATCCTTTTTTCTGCCAAGCCAGTCTCAAAACCTCTTCTTTTGTTCTGAAGTTGGAAAACTTCACTACCACCGATCGTGGAGTCGCTTCCGCCGACGGCCTTGGGGCTAATGAACGGTGCGCCCTTTCTATCTTCAAGTCAGTGGATTGGGGAATTTCCAGCTTCTCTCTCAGTATGGATTCCACGCATGCAGCCATTGTGGTGAAACCGTCCTCAACTCCTTTCAGACCATGAATTCTTATGTTGGCCCTTCTTAGTCTTCCTTCTTGGTCGGTTAGTTTAGCCTCCAGTCTTGTCTGTCGTTTAAGTAAATCCAGCACAGTTTCTTCCAGCCCTTTTATTCTTTCCTCTGCTTCCATGATTCAGTCCTCAGCCTGGTCCACTCTGTAGTTTGCCCTTTTTAGTTCGTCTTTAATTTCACGAAATTCGGCCCAACACTCTCGGCGAAATTCTCTTAATTCTTGAATTATCATTTTTAAGCTAACCGTGTTGCTAGCCTCATTCAGCTCCTCCGTTTCCGAGTGGATGTCCTCCAGGTCAGATTCTCCGGCCGATGCGCGTCTTGGCCTGGCAAATGTCGATCTCTTCTGCTTTCCTTTAGGCATAATGACTTTGTCTTTTGATTTTCACTCTTCCAAAAATCCGTTAAATCTGATTTTCAAGGTATTTTCACAGATGGGGTCTTGGAGCTTTAGCGTTAAGCTGCTATCACCATGGTGTCCAGACCGGAAGTCCACATTGTCTGATTTTTAAAGAATTTATTTGCAAATTATGGTGGAAAATAAGTATTTGGTCAATAACAAAAGTTCATCTCAATACTTTGTTATATACCCTTTGTTGGCAATGACAGAGGTCAAACGTTTTCTGTAAGTCTTCACAAGGTTTTCACACACTGTTGCTGGTATTTTGGCCCATTCCTCCATGCTGATCTCTAGAGCAGTGATGTTTTGAGGCTGTCGCTGGGCATCACGGACTTTCAACTCCCTCCAAAGATTTTCTATGGGGTTGAGATCTGGAGACTGGCTAGGCCACTCCAGGACCTTGAAATGCTTCTTACGAAGCCACTCCTTCATTGCCCGGGCGGTGTGTTTGGGATCATTGTCACGCTGAAAGACCCAGCCATGTTTCATCTTCAATGCCCTTGCTGATGGAAGGAGGTTTTCATTCAAAATCTCACGATACATGGCCCCATTTATTTTTTCCTTTACATGGATCAGTCATCCTGGTCCCTCTGCAGAAAAACAGCCCCAAAGCATGATGTTTCCACCCCCATGCTTCACAGTAGGTATGGTGTTCTTTGGATGCAACTCAGCATTCTTTCTCCTCCAAACATGACAAGTTGAGTTTTTACCAAAAAGTTCTATTTTGGTTTCATCTGACCATATGACATTATCCCAATCCTCTTCTGGATCATCCAAATGCTCTCTAGCAAACTTCAGATGGGCCTGGACATGTACTGGCTTAAGCAGGGGGACACGTCTGGCACTGCAGGATTTGAGTCCCTGGTGGCGTAGTGTGTTACTGATGGTAGCCTTTGTTACTTTGGTCCCAGCTCTCTGCAGGTCATTCACTAGGTCCCCCCGTGTGGTTCTGGGATTTTTGCTCACCGTTCTCATGATCATTTTGACCCCGCGGGGTGAGATCTTGTGTGGATCAAGGGATCAAGATCAAGAGATCTTGAGCCCAGATCAAGGGAGATTATCAGTGGTCTTGTATGTCTTCCATTTTCTAATAATTGATCCCACAGTTGATTTCTTCATACCAAGCTGCTTATCTATTGCAGATTCAGTCTTCCTAGCCTGGTGCAGGTCTACAATTTTGTTTCTGGTGTCCTTTGACAGCTCTTTGGTCTTGGCCATAGTGGAGTTTGGAGTCTGACTGTTTGAGGTTGTAGACAGGTGTCTTTTATACTGATAACGAGTTCAAACCGGTGCCATTAATACAGGTAACGAGTGGAGGACAGAGGAGCCTCTTAAAGATTAAGTTACAGGTCTGTGAGAGCCAGAAATCTTGCTTGTTTGTAGGTGACCAAATACTTATTTTCACCATAATTTGCAAATAAATTCTTTAAACATCAGACAATGTTATTTTCTGGATTTTTTTTTCTCCTCATTTTGTCTCTCATAGTTGAGGTATACCTATGATGAAAATTGGAGACCTCTCTCATCTTTTAAGTGGGAGAACTTGCACAATTGGTGGCTGACTAAATACTTTTTTGCCCACTGTATATTGGACCAAAGTACAATATAAATACTGCATAGACTCACAGTATCTCCCATAGGGCAGTGACCTGTTTGTCCACTGCCTGTTTCTCCTTCGTTGGATCTCCATCAAGATTCTGCAGGTCTCCTTCCCCAAACAGAGAGCCAAGACCCATCATCTGCTTGTTCCTGAAAGCCGCACAATAATGAAAGCACAAAAAGTGTGGCCGTTATTAAGCTTTACAAACTACACATTCAATCATCCAGTTTAGCTGAGCAGTTTAAAGTGGTGCCTTAAAGGCTAAGACGCGAGTAGAGAAATAAATGCACAGATGAACACTTTTGGCAGGCAATATTGTAGCGATTCAGAGACACCTGTATGGCATTATTTTAATAAGAGTATCAATAAATGTTACAAATACAAACCTTCTGGACTTTCCAGTTCACTAAATGGATGGATGGTACTAAATGCTCACTATCTGCTTCAGTTGGCACACCAAAGAAGTGATTCAAAATCTCACCAGGAGTTGGACAAGACAAAGATCAGTATGGGAAATCACAATACATGATTTTGCAATACTCAACATATCACTACACGGTGATAGTATCACATCACAGGGCCTTTCCCACCCCTAAAGCATATTGGTCTCCAATTTTTTCTGCCATTGACGAGGAAATTAGCAAATCATCAAGGAGTTGGCGTGACATACCTGTAGTCTTGTAACTGATCCTGGACATCTGGCAGCACTTGCTGCTGCAGATCAGACAGAGGTCCCCTGATGTCTTCCTGTGCATGAAGTCGGCTCTCTGACGGGAACATTTTGATTTTGTTAGAGGTACAATAAATAACTCAGAGTTTGTTACAGAATTGTTTCGCAAATCAACGGTTTTAATCAAGTGGTTCTCTAAATATGGGGCACGACTTCCTGGGACAGAAAGGGACAGAGACACTGTAATGAGGAACAGATGGAAAAATTGGGTGAAAACTACAAAATTCTCAAAATGTCCCCATCAAGCTGCATGTTTCGACATGTATATCATCATTACTGGTTTGTCAAAATAGTGGAAAAGTGCACAAGCACATCAAACACCCAGGCAAACTCAGTTCTCCCAATCAAGAGCATGTTTAACGTGCAGGTTACAAAGGGTTTGGCAAAGCTGTTGACAAATACAACATTTGGTACAACAATTTTGAGCCCACGTGTAAACGAACTGAAGCACAGCTTTCACAACTGAATCAAAACATTAAATGTTATGGGGGACTTCCAAAAATTGTGCAATTAGTTTTGCAGCAGGAAAAAATGTGATACTGGGGATATCATTTTTACACCCGAGTGAAAAATCACAAAAATTGAGTAGAAGTTCTGCTCCCTTAATCAGGCTTCACATCTTGATATATACATGGATGGGTGTTTCTCTAAACTGAGGGATTGGGGTGGGGGGATTATGACATTCCAGATGATGTTTCCAAAATTCAACATACAGTTAGGCCCAGAAATATTTGGACAGTGACACAGTCTTCATGATTTGGGCTCTGCATGCCACCACATTGGATTTGAAATGAAACAACTACAACAGAATTGAAGTGCAGACTTTAAGGTTTAATTCAAGGGGTTGAACAAAAATATATGATTAAACATGTAGGAATTGTAGCTATTTTTATACAAATACTCCTCATTTCAGGGACTCAAAAGTAATTGGACAAATAAACATAACCCTAAGTAAAATGTTACTTTTCAATATTTTGTTGAGAATCCTTTGCAGGCAATGACTGCCTGAAGTCTGGAACCCATGGACATCACCAAACGCTGGGTTTCCTCCTTTGTGATGCTTTGCCAGGCCTTTACTGCAGCTGTCTTCAGTTGTTGCTTGTTTGTGGGTCTTTCTGCCTTAAGTTTTGTCTTGAGCAAGTGAAATGCATGCTCGATTGGGTTGAGATCTGGTGATCGACTCGGCCATTGCAGAATATTCCACTTCTTTGCTTTAAAAAAACTCCTGGGTTTCTTTTGCAGTATGTTTTGGATCAGGTTCAGGTTACTTTATTTGTACCCGAAGGTAGATTTGTTCATTTGTTCATCTGGATCATTGTCCATCTGTACTGTGAAGCGCTGTCCAATCAACTTTGCTGCATTTGGCTGAATCTGAGCAGAAAGTATATCCCTATACACTTCAGAATTCATCCGGCTGCTTCTGTCTTTTGTCACATCATCAATAAACACAAGGGACCCAGTGCCATTGGAAGCCATGCATGCCCATGCCATCACACTGCCTCCACCATGTTTTACAGAAGATGTAGTGCTTTGGATCATGAGCTGTTCCAATTCTTCTCCACACTTTCTTCCCATCATTCTGGTACAGGTTGATCTTAGTCTCATCTGTCCAAAGAATGCTGTTCCAGAACTGGGCTGGCTTCTTCAGATGTTTTTTGGCAAAGTCAATTCTGGCCTTTCTATTTTTGAGGCTGATTAATGGTTTGCACCTTGTGGTGAATCCTTTGTATTTACTCTCATGAAGTCTTCTCTTTATGGGAGACTTAGATACTGATACACCTACTTCCTGGAGAGTGTTCTTCACTTGAGTGGATGTTGTGAAAGGGTTGTTCTTCACCATGGTAAGGATACTGTTGTCTTCCGTGGACGTCCAGGCCTTTTTGAGTTTCCAAGCTCACCAGTGCACTCTTTTTTTCTCAGAATGTACCAAACTGTTGATTTGGCCACTCCTAACATTTCTGCTATCTCTCTGATGGATTTCTTCTTTTTTGTTCAGCCTCGGGATGGTCTGTTTCACCTCCATTGAGAGCTCCCTTGACCGCATGTTGTGTGTTCACAGCAACAGCTTCCAAATGCAAACGCCACACCTGGAATCAACTCCAGACCTTTTAACTGCTTAACTGATGACAGGTTAACGAGGGAAGTGCCCATGCAGCCTTGTTTTTTTTTTTTTTTGCAGCCTTCTGAGTCAATTGTCCAATTACTTTTGGTCCCTTGAAAAAGAGGTGGCTACGTATTAAAGAGCTGTAATTCCTAAACCCTTGCTCCAATTTGGATGTGAATACAGCTCAGAGTCTGCACTTTAAGCCTATATTGATTATATAATTGTATCCTGAATATGTTTTCGTAAACAGCTAAAATAACAAAATTTGTGTCACTGTCCAAATATTTTTGGGCCTAACTGTAGGCATGCATTTCACTTGCTCAAGACAAAACTTAAGGCAGAAAGACCCACAAACAAGCAACAACTGAAGACAGCTGCAATAAAGGCCTGGAAAAGCATCACAAAGGAGGAAACCCAGCGTTTGGTGATGTCCATGGGTTCCAGACTTCAGGCAGTCATTGCCTGCAAAGGATTCTCAACAAAATATTGAAAAGTAACATTTTACTCAGGGTTATGTTTATTTGTCCAATTACTTTTGAGCCCCTGAAATGAGGAGCGTTTGTATGAAAATAGCTACAATTCCTACATGTTTAATCATATATTTTTGTTCAGCCCCTTGAATTAAACCTTTAAAGTCTGCACTTCAATTCCGTTGTAGTTGTTTCATTTCAAATCCAATGTGATGGCATGCAGAGCCCAAATCATGAAGATTGTGTCACTGTCCAAATATTTCTGGGCCTAACTAACTGTAGAAGCCAAGTTCTCCTAATCTAGCAGCAGGATTTGATATACAATGCTGTGAAAACACATTTGTCCCCTTTCTGATTTCTTTTATTTTTGCATATTTGTCACACTTAAATGTTTCAAATCAAGCAAATTTTTATATTAGACAAAGACAACCAAAGTAAACACAAAAAATTCAGTTTTTTTTAATGATGATTTCATTTATTAATGGAAAAAAGCTATCCAAACCTACATGGTCCTATGTGAAGAAGTAATTGCCCCCCTAAACCTAGTAACTGGTTGTGCCACCCTTAGCGACGACAACTGCAATCAAGTGTTTGTGATAACTGGAAATGAATAGTTTGCATCGCTGCTGAGGAATTTTGGCCCACTCTTCTTTGCAAAATTGTTTTAATTCAGCCACACTGGAAGGCTTGAGGTCACGAACTGATGGCTGGGCATTGTCCTTCAAGATTTTCTGGTAGAGAGCAGAATTCATGGTTCCAATCAATCATGGCAAGTCATCCAGGTCCTGAAGCAGCAGAGCAGCCCCAGATCATCACACTACCACCACCATGTTTGACTGTTTGTATGATGATCTTTTTACGAAATGCTGTGTTAGTTTTACATCAGATGTAGCAGGACACAGGCCTTCCAAATTGTTTTAGCAATGACTTTTTCCACACAGGGCCAGGTAGGTTTGGATAGCTTTTTTCCCTTAACAAATGAAATCATCATTTAAAAACTGCATTTTATATGTACTCGGGTTACCTTTATCTAATATTAAAATTTGATCATCTGAAACATTTAAATGTGACAAATATGCAAATGCAAACAAAAAAAAAAAATCAGGAAGGAGGCTAAAACTTTTTCACAAAACTGTATATTGTGGGGGGGGGGGTTCTAAAAACTTCAAGACTAGTTACACATCAAAAATGTGATGAAAGATGGAGAATAATATATATATAAGCAATAATTATTCTGTTTGCTGTAGGACAAACTCAGTGTTCTGGCATACTAAATCGTGTCTTATCAGCATCAAGTTTACAAAGTGAAAGTGTGCATAGAAGCATGAGCATATCAAAAATAAATTAAAATGAACTCACCTATATCTGAAAGAAATTCCTCTGGTACTTTGATTTTCAGGGGCTAAAATGGGAAGGAGGACAGTTATTAGGCTTCAGAAAAAAGATAATGCCACATTATCATATCAGATTTGGACTTTAACACCTCATATTGTTCAAACAACATTTGATAAACTGCAACAGATCACTCATTATGACTTCTTTTTATATACAAGGCTACATACAGTTGCAATACAAATAAAATTAAGACCAAAACTTCCACGTTTTAAAAATCATGAAGGGAACAACAGAACGTACAGCATCTGGATCCAGGAAATGGGAGCAGATCTGAGGTGCGAGTGCACGGGCATCTTTAGGGCTGGAGCCAAGGTAGGCCTCAACTGACAGGTAAAAAAGCTGAAATACAGAAAACAGCCATGAATATAGAAACATTAAAAAGCAGAAACACAAACTAATGTATAAAATGTTTTAAACAAAAATAATATACTGTAATTTATTTCTAAAATACCTTCAACAAACAGTCTTGGTGAGAGATGAAAGCATAGAGGAGAGCATAAAATACAACAGACTGACCAGAGGGTTGGGATCAAGAAGCTGGCTGAAGACGTATCTCATGAATACTGCCATATGTGCAGGGCGTGTTTTCAGCAACTCGATGTCCTGAAATGGGCCGTCCATCTGAGAGGAATACAGCCGGAACAAAATATAAACCACTGTGTAAATACCAGGATGGCAAGGGCAAAAATAATACAAATAAACGTGAAAATCACCTCATTATACGCATAGCCGTTATCATCTTCATCATCCTCTTCAGGCCCGATAATCTGGGGCTTTCCACCCTTAGATAAATGCATACACACAGAGTGGGTTAAAAACACACACACACACACACACACACACACACACACACACACACAGGAAACACCCCAGTTTATTCACGTTTGCATTGTGTACATGCAGTCCACAACCCTAAAGGCTTAAATCTTATAAAATATAAATGGCTGAGGTTATAAATTATATCCACGATCTTTGTTCTCGGCCTCATGCATTTTAAACAAACCTTTGTGGGGCATGCTAGAAATGAAGAGGGCAATATGAAGAGGAGAGAGTCTACAAGTGATTACAGTCCAGACTAAAAGGTTAGAATCACAAGCTGAATGAACGATACAGCTTATGAGACGCGCTGACTGACTCTGCTTTTAATCAGTCAAAAATGCATCTTGCTTCCCATTGCACGCTTAGCTGTAGTTAAGCTTTGGTCTGTAGAATCAATACTGGCTACGGACTTCAAAATTCAGTCTCCCCTTTAACCCAAATGCCTTAAAATACTGATGTCAGACTCTGATCATATCCCTCCCACTGTTTCAATCCTGTACAGCACAAAAAGGCAGAAGGAAGCAATCATTCCCGAGGAGAATGCAGGTGCGTGTGTCAGTCTCACCGAATCATACAGGGTGTGTGTGTTGGAGCCCTGCCGTCGGTGGTGGGGGGTCCTGAAGGAGAATGAGGGGGAGGAGTGGGGACTCTCAAAGACCTAGGGGGAACAGGAGGACGAAAAGGAAGGAGGCAGGGAGGATGAATGGGACCGGGTTGATTGGGGCTGTCACATGCACAAGCAAACATGTACAAGGTGCAATTCAAAATGTTTTGCAACTGCACCTAGAAAAGTGAAAATCAAACACCGATCTGAGTACTTCTATGGCTGGATTGATTCCTGGAGGTCCCTTTCTGACCAGCCACAAGTACTATGTTAATACAATATACCTTAGCAACTAGCCACACTGGAATAAATGGTGCTAGCAGAACTCTGTGCTTAGAGTATAATGACGGGGGATGAATTAAAATACATGCTCCTAGTCATGCATCCAAACACATTTAAGGCTCCCATACTGTGTATTTACCAGGGATAATTCTTAAGTTTTGACATACTCAAGTAGAAACAGGATATACAGTATGTAGGTGTAAAAACCAAAAACAAAAAAAAAATCTGCATTGTTTTATAGCTCATTAAAAAAGTTGTCTAAGGCTATCTGAGGCCCTAATCTGATTTGGTAAAGGTTTTCTGAGTGGCCCAATTACAAGTAAGGAGGGAAACTGGGTGTATTTATTTTGCCAGCATAGACTGTACATAAAGATGGACACATGAGCGCTCTCCAAAAGTGAAGCCCGTGCATCTTGACTGCCCTCTAGTGGCTGGCTGCAATAAGACTTTAAGCCCCACCCCTTCCATTATTGCGTGTGGCATTTTGCCTAACTGAAAGCTAAGAATAAATTTTTCCATAACATGGCTTCTGTCCTCTTAGGTCATTCTTATCATGATGATTTATGTTTAACTGTTCATTTATTTGATCAGTTTGGTTTTAATTGGTTATGCAGTACTATAAAAATGTGGATGCGCTCACAAAAGTGTGGTCATTAGTGGTTGTGTTTGAAGGAGCTGCCTATTGGCTGCTTCAAATACGTCCACTGAGGAGTGCCATATGCCATCTCAATCATATCTAGGGATCTAGCTCACCAACCCCAATGATGATCTTCAATGTAACAGCTGTGTCTGATATAAGAATTGATGTTTACCATGGTGTGACTGAAAATGCATACTTGACAGAATAATAAAAAAAAAAAATTATGAGTTACCCAAATGGGTCAGGAAGGTGGGAAGATACATGGGTCCTCCTCAAGGAGACAATGTTGGGGGATAGAGGCCAAATTCAAATAGGGTATGGCTTTTGCTGTGTACAGGTGCAGTTGCATTACTTTTTGACTGTACCTCATACAATCTCACCAGTTTATGAAAAACAAAAAGCACTGCATCTCACCTCCATGTCTCCTTCACCTGAGTCCATTGATAGACGCCCTGAAAAAACACAAACTAATAAACTTTAAAAGTTTTACTTTAGTGTGCCTATTAAAAAGTATTCAGCCCACTGGGATGTTTCCTGGCCATGTTTACATGCACACGAATAAACTGGTTATGACTGGATTTCTGGAATTATCTGCTTATTAAAGTGGCCATGTAAACAAAATAATCTGATAAAGGCCATGTAACCAGGGGTATTAACTCAAGTGGTTTACCCGCCAATAATCCATTTATTCAGTGCATGTAAACACAACAAAACTGATTATTGCCGTGTCTGTGTGGGTTTACTCCGGGATTTCTCTGGTTTCCTCCCACATGCCAAAAACATGCAACTTAGGTTAATTAGCATCAAACTGGGGACTCTAAATTGTCCTTAGGGCTGACTGTGAGAGTGAATGGTTGTCTGTCTCTCTGTGTTGGCCCTGCGATGGACTGGCGATCTGTCCAGGGTGTACCCTGCCTCCCGTCCAAAGATGCTGGGATAGGCTACAGCCCCCCCGAGACCCAAAAAGGATTAAGTGGAAGAAGATGGATGGATGGATGATTATTGTCATTATCGATTCACTCTTAGTTAGGGATGGGAATTGTTGTAAATTTTTTGAGCCCCTGGAATCGTACGTCGCTGATGTTATCAATTCCTTTTATCAATGCTGCCGGTTTAAACACTTCCGGTTTTTTTTTGTTTTTTTTTTTAAATGGCATGCATCATGATGTCACATGCTGCCATTACCAAGCAACGCCATGACGCTGTTGCTACTGCGGGGTAGTGGCAGAAGCATATGTAAACACTGGCAGCATGGCGTATGACAGGGGTGCCCAACCTGGGGCTCCTGGAACGTTCAGGTTTCTGTGAGAAATTTTCTAATTTCAGTTCTTAATTGGTCCAAAGACTTGCAAATAATTTGCTGTTGTTGTGCATGGGTGCCTACAGAACACATGTACAACAGTGACAAATTTGCAAATCTTTGGATCAATTATGAAGTGAAATTAGAAAATTTCCCACAGAAATCTGAACGTTCCAGGAGCCCCAGGTTGGGCAACCCTGGCGTATGATACACGAGTTGAAACATCTCTTGATGTGGCAGTATGGGATAAAAATGAAAGACTGCAATGTGTGACAGTCTACGAAGTGCACCCACACCTGATTTCCAAACAGCAGCACCTCCGTTAGTGACAGTAATATTAACTTATTATCAGGGCTTGACATTTTTTTTTACTCACCGGCCACTGTGGCTAGTGATTTTCCAAAGTTACTAGCCACTCAGCCTTTTCACTAGCCACAGTTTTGTGGTTGGAAAATTATGTTTAATATGATCAAAAGGTGACTATCGCATGTTAAATTTTACTTGAACTAAATTTACAACCTTTTTAAATGTAAATGATCCTTATACATACATAAAAATAGCAAGAGAGACACTGTTTATTAACAGGAGTAAATACTGTAAAGCAGCCGAGAAAAATATTTGCTGTATGAGAGTGAAATGCAGGTAGATTTGGGGTCTGTCCCAATTCTCATTTGTACCTCCTCCCCTTTGCCTAACCCCACCCCTTGGTCCTTGAAATCAAAGGCCAAGGGGTAGGGGTTGAAAATGACCCCTATGAATTGGGACAACCCTTCAGGGCTCCATGACGTCATTAGTAATTGCTGATGGATTTAATCTAAATTGACGCCACCCATTTTCACAAAAAAAAAAAAAAAAAAAAAAAAAAAACGGATGAGAAAAAAAGTCTCATTTTACGGAGAAAAATGTCTCAAATTTACATGAACAATTCTAATCAGTAGAAAAAGTCAAATTTACTAGAAAGAACGCTGTAAATTCGGGGAAAAACCTGGACCCCTTGACGGGCCGTTTTTGGGCTGCGGGCCACATGTTTGACAGCCCTGGACCAGCACATTAGAAATACAGAATTAGAGGTTTTACTTCTATGAAATAGCTGTGAATCACAGATATCATAGATAATCACAGATAAAAGTTCACCTCAGAAGAAGGATCTGTATTTGCTCTTTACAGCAAGACAAAGTTAAGTCACTTTTTCTCTCCGTCATACGAAAACTTAAATTTGCACAGCTGTGGACAGTAAACGGGAACTTCTTGCTCTAAAAATAATCATATTTAACCACAGAAGTAGGAGCTGATGTGGAGGAAGAGCACAGGTTATTCTCACCGCTGGGAAAACAGGAGATCAAGGGCAACCGTCTCCGTGATCTGATCACCGAGAGTGGCTGCTGTCTGTTCTTCTCCAGACTGGAAAGAAAATGAGCCGACCTGCAGAGCCAGAGTCCTGGGCTGCAGCTGGCTGACAGTGGACCAATGAGAATACACCGTCTGCGAGCAGCTAGTGCTTATGGGAGTTGTAGTTTTGTAGCCTCACTTTGCAATAGGTTTATTATTTAGATGATGTTTGAGAAAACTACAACCCGCCAAAGTGGCTAGTGGGAATCACTGTCTTACCCACCACAGACAAAATATACCCTCCAGGGGCGGGTGTTAATGTCAAGCCCTGCTTATTATTATTAGTAGAATATTAGCACGGTACTAGCAGCCTTGCAGGCCAAGGTTGATCTGTTTTTTTTTTTAAACTCACAAAACCTAACTAAAAACATCTGCTATATAAACATGATCTTATTCATTTTAGACGATGACAGCAGCAGGTCGCTCTGAGGTTTTAGCAACCTGCTTGGCCTCCGCTTCTTGCCAGGACAATCAATTACACTAGCTGCACACAGAACTGTAATGAGGGAAATGTAATGAAGATTGTAATGCAAGACTTGCATCCATTCGTGACCGTAGAGCAGCTGGAGTTTGGGTAGGTGGTACGTGTGATGTATCTTACAGATTAATACTGAATTACTCTTTCCTAGAATGAGTAATGTCTTGAGGTTTTACCAATATGTTAATATACAATTATTTTATGCATGTGTGGGTGTATATACATTGTGCATATATACTGTATATATTAAAAAAAACATGCAACAATTACACTCAAGTACAGCATGTATATTTTTGTGATTGCTAAAATGATATAATTGTGCAGCTGTTTCTAATCACTTCAGTATTCCATTGATACCACTTTTGTTTATATTGCTTTTCAGCATTTAAACAAATATTACAAGGCATAAATGCCCATTTTTACATGTTTACAAGTCTTTTATATTTGATTTTATTATATCTTTTTAAGAGAACTATTGTTTAAAGTCAGCAAAATAAAACTCCTGCATTGATGCTGAAATCCTGTGAAGACCTGCTTTATTCTCTACATGGAAAACTGATCAAGAATTGATAAAGGAATCGATAAAGAATTGGATCGATAAGCAAAATCAACAATGCCACTGATATTGATAAAATCCTATCACAATTCCCATCCCTATTACTAGGGGCGGCTGTGCCGCAGTTGTAGTCTTGCCGACTACTGATTGGAGAGGGGTTCAATTCCCGCTCTCTGCAGTCTGCATATTGAAGTGTCCTTGAGCAAGACACTGAACCCCTAGCTGTCTTGGTGGGTCAGGCTGGCGCCTGTGTATGGCAGCTCTGCCGCCATCAGTTTGTGAATGTGTGTGTGAATGGGTGGATACCAGGATCTGTACAGCACTTTGGTCATCCAGAGAGGAATAAAATGCGCTATGTCCAGTGCATCCAGAAAGTATTCACAGCGCTTCACTTTTTCCACATTTTGTTATGTTACAGCCTTATTTCAAAATAGATCAAAATCATTTTTTCCCCTCAAAAATACCCCATAATGATGTGAAAAAGTGAGATTTTTGCAAATTTATTAAAAATAAAAAACTAAGAAATCACATGTACACAAGTATTCACAGCCTTTGCTCAATACTTTGTTGATGCACCTTTGACAGCAATTACAGCCTCAAGTCTTTTTGAGTATGATGCCACAATCTTGGCACACCTATCTTTGAGCAGTTTCACCCATTCCGCTTTTCAGCACCTCTCAAGCTCCATCAGGTTGGATGGGAAGTGTTGGCACACAGTCATTTTCAGATCTCTCCAGATATGTTCAATTGGATTCAAGTCTGGGCTCTGGCTGGGCCACTCAAGGACATTCACAAAGTTGTCCTGAAGCCACTCCTTTGATACCTTGATTGTGTGCTTAGGGTCGTCGTCCTGCTGAAAGATGAACTGTCACCCCAGTCTGACGTCAAGAGCATTCTGGAGCAGGTTTTCATCCAGGATGTCTCTGTACATTGCTGCATTCATCTTTCTCTCTATCCTGACTAGTCTCCCAGTTCCTGCTGCTGAAAAACATCTCCACAGCATGATGCTGAAACCACCATGCTTCACTGTAGGGATGGTATTGGCCTGGTGATGAGCGGTGCCTGGTTTCCTCCAAACATGACGCCTGGCATTCATGCCAAAGAGTTCAATCTTTGTCTCCTCAGAAAAGAGAATTTTGTTTCTCATGGTCTGAGAGTCCTTCAGGTGCCTTTTGGCAAACTCCAGGTGGGCTAAGGAGTGGCTTCCGTCTGGCCACAATACCATACAGGCCTGACTGATGGATTGCTGCAGAGATGGTTGTCCTTCTGGAAGGTTCTCTCTCCACAGAGAAATGCTGGAGCTCTGACAGAGTGACCATCGGGTTCTTGGTCACCTCCCTGACTAAGGCCCTTCTCTTCCAATTGCTCAGTTTAGACAGCCAGCCAGCTCTAGGAAGAGTCCTGGTGGCTCCGAACTTCTTCCATTTATGGATGATGGCGGCCACTGTGTTCTCTGGGACCTTCAAAGCAGCATTTTTTTTTTTTCCCCCTGTACCCTTCCCCAGATTTGTGCTTCAAGACAATCCTGTCTCAGAGGTCTACAGACAATTGCTTTGACTTCATGCTTGGTTTGTGCTCTGACATGCACTGTCAACTGTGGGACCTTATATAGACAGATGTGTCTTTCCAAATCATGTCCAATCAACTGAATTTGCCACAGGTGGACTCCAATTAAGCTGTAGAAACATCTCAAGGATGATCAGTGGAAACAGGACGCACCTGAGCTCAATTTTGAGCTTCATGGCAAAGACTAAGAGTTTGTTTGCAAAAACTAATAAATGCCGCTTCCAAGAAAATTTCCCTCTTTACATCAAACAACTGTTAACATTACTTACTGATAGAAGTTCAACTTGTTTTGTTCTCAAAATCAGATATGTCCTATGTTACAGACACTACAAATTCATGGTTTTGTTTTTTTCAAAAGCCGATAAACGCCGGGAGCATTTTATTTTATTTTTTTACAAAAGCAGATAACTCCACACGGCCAATCAGCGCTTGGTATTCACATGACTCATCTTCGCTGCCTTCCCAGTCTGCTCGCTCTGACTGATTTCCCTGGCTGTGTTCGAAATGTTCACTCACTCACTCACTCCCTACTTGCCATCTAGTGAATTTAGATACTGTATAGTGGACTATACAGTGAACTCAATATGACAATAAAATTAACCGCTTTCTGACACTACTGGGCTTGTTTTTGCGGCACGGTTAATGACGTCATCACTTGAGACAGTAAAATGTAAGACTAAAACGGTGGTAAAAAAAAAAATGAATACCTGCATGTAATTTGTAGTAAATATGTATTAAATCAAATCGTTTTTGATGAATTATATATAAATACCTTAAGGTAGTTTATGCTGTGATGTGAAGCTCTTCTCTCACTGCTCCATTGGCTACGTATTCACTATACAGTACACTATATGGGGAAGGAGTGAGCATTTCGAACACAGCACCTGCTTGCTGTGAGTGATTTCCCTGCCAGTTTTTTTTTTTCTTTTTTTTACAATTTTGTTGCATTTTATGTCAAATATGGATAATTTTGATGAAGCAGGTGAACCAGTGATGCGTTCACAAATAGGGTGCAAACGAGGTCGGAACAGCGAACAATATTCAGAATTCTTGCTACTATTATCTTCCATTATCAGAATTCTTGCTACTTTGCTGCTGTATGTCTCTGCACATTAACCGCAACCATTTGCACAAATGCCATATCTGCTGCCGTCTGTCACTGCAATACTGATCACGTTCAGTCCTATCTGTTACTATCTGCACCTACACTACCACACTGAACTGCAACTGCAGGTATTACATCTCTAGTTGTCTGTATATAGGATTGCTGGGTTTTATCATCGTTAATCACTTATCTCAATTTTTCACTATGGGAGGTCTGGATCTTTGTCGCCATTTGCACCACGGGTTGCATTACTGTACATATTGTCTATTAGACTGCTGTTGTTTTTCCAGCCTCATTCCTTTTTTTATAATGTGCACACCAATGGAGAGAGAAATGCCATTTCAATTCTCCTGTATGTCCTGTACATGTAGTAGTACTGACAATAAAATATTTGAATCTTGAATCATAGCTTTATTATAGCTATATTATACCATTTTACTGAGTGGATATGCCTAAATCAGTGTGTCAGTCATACTACACTGATGCTTATAGACATTCAAGTATGTTCCAGACAAACTAGCACGGTTTTCGTGACATGTCTGTTTTTTGCAAAAGAATGGCTTGTGGACTTATCCGTTTTTGCGAAAAAAGTACTAATAAATTACCAAAAAGTAACTGAACTGATGTTCGATCTTTTGCTTTATTATGTCTGAGATACTCATATTTCAAGTGACCATGTCTTAGAAGCTGAACTGGAAATACTAACACCTAAAAACCAACAGATGAAAATGCTGTTTCTCCTCAATATTACACCAATTGGACTTACCTGTTTTTGCAAAAGAACTCTTCGTATGTACAGTACATGTGATTTCTTAGTTTTTTATTTTTAATAAATTTGCAAAAATTAAAAAAAAAAAGATTCACATTGTTATTATGGGGTATTTGTGTGTAGAATTTTGAGGAAAAAACTAATTCAGTCCATTTTGGAATAAGGCTGTAACATGACAAAATGTGGAAAAAGTGAAGTGCTGTGAATACTTTCAGGATGCACTGCATGTGAACGCCATTTACCATTTAGTAATCATTTTTTTGTGACCATGTAACTGGGGTCATTATGAGGTTATTACCATCAACTGGCTGGACCTCTTATGATCAGTCACTTTACAGGCAGGAGATAAACACAGTCATGTGAAAAAATTAGGACACCCTATTAAAAATTCAGTTCTTTATTAAGAAATGTTCACATATTGATGTCTAATCTTGTTTTTATTTATCTCTGGAAAAAGTGATTTAATTGCAGATAAATAACAAAAATCAACCTTGTTTTACTCATTAAACAAAAGATAACAAAAATGCGTATTCTGAGGAAAAAGTTAAGACACCCTACCGCCTAACAGCTAGTGTTACCCTCTTTGGCTGAAATAACTTCTGTGAGATGCTTCTTGTAGCCATCTACCAGTCTCTTACATTGGTCTGAGGAAAGTTTACCCCACTCCTCAACACAGAATTCTTTCAGCTGCGAGATGTTTGAGGGGTTTCTTGCATGTACAGCCCGTTTTAAGTCACCCCACAGCATCTCAATGAGATTAAGATCTGGGCTAATTTTCAGCCAGTTCTTGGTGGATTTACTGGTATGTTTTGGGTCATTGTCATGTTGCAGGGTCCAGTTCCACTTCAGTTTTAATTTTTTTACAGATGGTCTCACATGGTCCTCAAACACGCTCTGATACACGGTAGAATTCATGGTGGATTCTGTGATGGTGAGCTGGCCAGGTCCTGCTGCAGCAAAGCATCCCCAAACCATGACACTTCCACCTCCATGCTTCACAGTTGGTATGAGGTTCTTTTCCTGGAATGATGTATTTGGTCTACGACAAATAGGTCCTCTGTTCTGGTATCCAAATAATTCAATTTTAGACTCATCTGTCCAAAGAACATTATTCCAGAAGTCCTGGTCTTTGTCTACGTTCTCTCTGGCAAACTTCAGTCTGCACTTCACGTTTCTCCTTGTACGTTGAACTTATGCAGCCTCCTTCTGATTGTAGAGGCTTGCACTTTCACATCAACAGTAGCAAGAGCCTGCTGTAGGTCCCGTGATGACATTTTAGGGCTTTTGGAGACTTTTTTTTTTAAGCATCTTGCGGTCTGCTCTTGGGGTGAACTTGCTTGGACGGCCAGACCTGAGCATGTTGGCAGTTGTTTTGAATGTCGTCCACTTGTAGACTATTTTCCAGACAGTGGAATGGCTGATTTCAAATTCTTTTGAGATCTTTTTAAATACCTTACCAGACTCATAAGCTGCTACAATCTTCTTTCTGAAGGCCTCAGACAGCTCTTTCGATCTCACCATGGTGTTCACTCTCACTTCAACAGTCAGAAGTACACCAAACTAAGGCTACGGTCACACTGCAGGTCTTAATGTTCAATTCCAATTTTTTGCCGAGATCTGATTTTTTTTGTGTGGGCGTTCACATTATAATTTAAATACGAACCTCATCAGACTCCAGTATGAACGATCTACAGCTATGAAGTGACCTGCATGCGCAGAAGAAAATGTAACCTTCGACACAGCGTTGAGTTTATGGAAGTAAATATAAACCCCGAACAATTGAGGGAGACAAAACTTCTTCACCTTGACGCAGCACAGCAAAATAAAATGTTAAAATCATTCAGAAATGATTATGCACAAAATAAAGGAGACCAGCTTCATTCCACTACATGCCAGATGACCGCTGTGATCAGCTCTGCTTTAAACAGCTCTCTTGAAAATGAAACCCTGTGTCTCGATGGGATTACCTGTATAAATAAGATTAATAATAAATAATCTCTGTGATTACAATAGGGCTCCCGCCCACTGACGTCAGTGGCTCGGGCCCTAATAAACAGCGCGGCTTGTACCAGCGTGTCCTCCTATCTCCATATCTGGCCATTCCGCTCCACAGTCATGTCGGTATTAACTTGACATTTTAGATATTATGGTGGCCAGGACTCACGGTGTGCTGTGTACAGGGAAAAAGGAATTTGCAGCATCCAGTAAATGTGCCGTTACTGTGTGCCTGCTTGTCTGATGGTTTGCGCCCCAAACTCCCCCCCCCCCCCCCGAAATTTTGAAGTTGTTATGCAGTCACAGCGGACATAATTACGATCCAGTGATAAAGGGAAGAAGATAGATTAAAAAGAGAGCAGAAAGCTGCTGTGTCTGCCATGCTAGCTGCATCGTCCACACAGAATTGTCACATCTGTCTCACTTCAATGAGGAAAAAGTTGGATGAAATATGACATGACCTTTCAGACTGAAGTCACTTTGGAAAGTATCAGATATGTAGCCAAAGTAGGACCACATAATGAAAGTGGCCTGGGTCTGATGTGGGGGAGAGAAAAAAAAAAAAAAAAAAAAAAAAAAAAAATCGGATGTGTGCTGTTCGGACTGTCAAAAAAATCAGATATGGGTCACATTTGTGACCCGTGGTGGCAAAATGAGTCACTTTGAGGAAATTATCAAACCTGAGGCAACGTTTTTTCCATATTCTGTATTGAAAGACCTTCAAAATGACATTTGTAGGAAGTGTGCAAAAACGGCCCCAGAAAAAAGCCGATTTGTTTATATTTTGGCTAGGTTTAAAACTCGCATTCCATCGGTCAGGAGTTATGTCTTCAGCCAAAACATATGTATTTTTAGAAAGTACGATTTCTAAGCTTTACAATGATACCAGGCACTCACGGGGGTTTCCCGGGACTTGCTGCTAGCAAACAAAGAAAGAGTCATGATTTATGACTTCTCCTGCCTGTAGCTCGTAATGACGTGGTGCGCATTCTGACTCATTTTGCCAGCACGGGTCACATTTGTGCAAAAAAAAAAATTAAAAAAAAAATAAAAATCGGAATTGAGCATTAAAAACTGCAGTGTGAACATAGCCTAAATGTCTGCGGTTTAAATAGGACAAGCCTCCTTCAAAATGCTGAGTAACGATGTTCTAATAATGTGCACCTGATGTGATACACCTGTGTGTGATTTTAGCCATTTTAAGTGGGAATAAATGTGGGGGTGTCCTAATTTATTCCTCACCAGAAATTGCATGTTTTTAGAATTACATTTTACATAAAATATTAAAAAGGTCTTTTCTTCAGTTTTAATTGTTTAGTTATATTACTTGAATCTCCCAGTATTGTTAAAATTGATATTAAATATGCATATGTACAAGTACGTTAAAAAAAACAGAGGCTTTCATAGGGTGTCCTAATTTTTTCATGACTATCGATGCAGCCACTTATTTTACTATAGCCTATATATTAGCTGATTCCAGTTTGTAGAAATCAGTTTCCAACTTGACATCAAGAGCTTTTTGAAATTAGTTTTTAACCATTTTATAATCACATTTCCATTTAAAAATGCAATAAAAGAACACATCCATGCATATAAACACAATTTATATGCATGCACTGCCATAAATATTCATTTTTGGCCTGTATGTAACATTACTAAACCAGAAAATGTGGTAAATGCGGTATGCTTTATATGAATCAAGCGGATTTGTCTAAGCAGAATTTGTAATTCTCTTAAGAATATTGACTGATACAAACCATCTCCTGCCATGACGTAGTTTGTTACTGGTTCTGTCCGAGTTCCCTCCTAAGAAGGAAAAACAGACGGTTCATTTTCACCATAAGTGCCAAAAATGATTAAAAAAATAATTCTTATCTAATCAATAAGGTGGGGCAGAATATACAAACAAAGGTATAGACAAAATGCTTTTACAGTTACTCTAAATATGAAATTGCTCAACAAGTATGGCCAAGAGTGTGACCTTCAAGAAAGTGCAGGACTGAAGGTGAGAACAACGCTTCTGCATTTATTTAAAATAGTCACTAAATTAGATGGTCATATTAGAAGACTGTAGTTTTTGTCACTGTATGGCCTTCTAAATCAAACAATGCTCAATGACACTAAAATAAAATGAGGTTTTTAGTTGGTTTACAGTTTGGAAACCTCCTCACCAGATCTTGCTGAATCTTGACTCTGACTTGATGAGCTCTTCTCTTCGCACTTTCAATCCGCTCCTCCAGTGATGGCGACGGGTTCCTCAGCTGCTCGTCCAACAAGTCCTACAATTCACACAGCAGTGATCTGTTCATCATGGGTAAATTTCAACCAATGAATTTAAGTGCGCCACGTTTTGCATATCAAATGACGCAGCATGGGACATATGTAAAAACAGAGTAAACAGTAAGAGATGCTATGTATCCGCCCATTTTATTACTTTTAGCAAGCACATTTTAACAGACTGGGCAGTTAATTTTTGTTTATCTGTGTATAAGAGTGATTGTAGACACCTGCAGTTCAGCTTCTTCCTGCTCCAGCATTTTCCTGAGTATCTGAGAAGCATGTTTTTGTACTTTTGGGTCCTAAAAAAAATTTGTAAAACATTACTAAACATGCATTAACGACAACTGATCAAAAAGACAGCATTGGTGTGATGATAAAAGTGTCTTGTACTTGTAGTGGTTTGGGTCCAGTGATTCTTTGGAATGGGGTGCTGGTCAGTCCAGAGGGCAAAGGTGGAGGTGGAGGAGGTGGGACCTCCCCAACCAGAGACAACCTCTGACTGGGTGAGAAGGTGGTGGGGAGGGGCTCTAAGGGCACGGAGGTGACTGATGGGGGTGGCCCTTGTAATGTCAAGGCAACGTAGGGTCCAGCTAAGGGAAATTAAACAAATGCATTAGATTAAATATATATATATATAACCCTTTACAAAGGCAATGACATTAATATTAAACTCACATTTTATGAGTTTTACCACCTCCTGATGGGACATGGAGGACACCAGCAAGCCATTCACCTGACAGGAAGGTCAACTGGTTAAAAACAGAGGAAGGCTATGGCCCTTTTTCACTTGTACCTACTTAGCCCTGCTCGCCTCGACTCTACTCAGTTTGTAGAGTTTTCCATTAGTACCTGGTACTTTTTTGGGACCTACTTCAGTGAGGTTCCAACCGTGCTGAATCGAGCTAAAAATGTGATGTCAACAGATTGCAAGCCACTGATTGGCCAGGGCGAAACGTCAGTGGATGAGAGCGACGTCTTCACAAGATTCAAAACCGCCATTTGTAAATTTGGCCGTGAGCTTTTATTATTTCTGTGATAACACCGGGTTACAAAAATAATTTTTTGTAAGTTGTCTGTGTTTTTTCAACTGATTTAAGACAATTTTGCACCGCTGAATCTCAAAATGACATCTGTTTCTCTCAATCAGGTCAGGTTTTTATGCTAAGTTGATTTTTAAAAAATCTGATCTTCTGACTAAATAGATTACATTTTTGTGACATTATCGGTTGATTTTTGTTAATATTTCTCATCCAAAATAGATTTTTAAGAGAAAAAAAATCATTTTCTAACACAATTTATTGATTAAATGTTACAAACTTCGATTACTGTAAATTGAATAGTAGACATTAATAAAGGTAAGTACATGTAAATTGAATGTTATGTCATCATTGTTCAAAATTCAGAGCTTCAACTTCCGTTTATTCAAACCTCTAGAATGCTCAGTGGCAGGGATGTCTCTCTTCAGAGTCCAACAGTAATCAGCCATCATGGCAATTTATGACATCATGTCATAAATTGGCACATGCAAACTCTTCAGAGTTTGAGAAATTTCAAGAATTAAAGAATTTTGCATCATATAAAGTGAAAATACCAGTACATGTAAACAAAAACAAAAAAACAACATGTGGTCATAGTTCAAAAAGTTGACCTGATTGAGCAAAACCAATGTGATTTTTGGATTCAGCACATCAAAATTGTCCTAAATCAGCTAAAAAAAAAAAAAAACTTAAGACAATAAATTTGCTGTTAACCAGTGACCAAAATAAATGGCTACACACAAATCAACATCGTCACAAAACATTCACCATCTTCCCCGTGAGCAGCCATCAGCTTGGAGACCTCCTGGTATTTCATTTCAGAATGCTCCGCTGGTGCCGGGGGTGAAAAGTTCATACAGTGGTCAAATTTGACCAAATGTGGTTATTTTTCAACAGCCTCCCCATCAGTGGACACAGTTATTCATTCGGTGTTGCAGCGCTTCGATCCCTGTGCTTGAAAAATAAACTGTATTTGGTCAAATTTGACAATGATGAACTTTTCAGCCCCATCAGCCCTCCTGCAGCAGAGCAACCCGAAATGAAAAAGTATACCAGGAGGTCTCCGAGCTGATGGCTGCTCACAGGGAAGATGGTGAGTGTTTTGTGATTTTATGCATCTTTTACGTTATTTATCAGTGAAAAAGTCAGCATGTCAACAACATAGCAGGATAATGGGCCGCCTTCCCGTAATGAACCCAACCCCACCCACTTGAGGTGGTACTCAGTTGAAATGGAAAACCAACCACACCATGTCGAGCCGAGTAGAGTCGGGCCAAGTAGGAGCTAGTGGAAAAGTGGCTCTAGAAACCATATGATCAGAAACAAACTCATAACACGCAGAAATTGTGTTGCAAAAATTATTTAAAACCTTTATGATTCGGTCTCCTTCCTGGACACCTGCCTTGACTGCTGCACCACCTGGAGAACAAATGTGTAAATTAAGACATACATGACATGTCATGATTTCAAATTTACTGAGGTTGTATTTTTTTTTAAAAAGTTAAATATCTGGAAAAAGATTCTTAGGCTTTTGTCTGTTTTGTTGCATAGTAAGCCATTTCAATAAAAAGCACTACACCACAAAGAAAAATTCCTGTATATGACTACATTCTCATTACAAAGCATGATGTTCAATTTAAAACACACACACACACGCACACACACACAGAGTGGTGTGAAAAAGTGTTTGCTCCCTTCCTGATTTCTCATTTTTTTTGTATGTTTGCTCTGAAACATAAGTGTGACAAACAAATTTAAATATTAGACAAAGAAAACACAAGTAAACACAAAATGCAGTTTTTTTAAATGAAGGTGTTATGATTAAGGGAAAAAAATCCAAACCTACATGGCCCTGTGTGAAAAAGTGATTGCCCCCTAAACCTAATAACTGGTTGGGCCACCCTTAGCAGCAACAGTTGCAATCAAGTGTTTGCAATAACTGGCAATGAGTCTTTCACAGCACTGTGGAGGAATTTTGGTCCACTCATCTTTGCAGAATTGTTGTAATTCAGCCACATTGGAGGGTTTTCAAGCATGAACCATCTTTTTAAGGTCATGCCACAGCATCTCAATCAGATTCAGATCAGAACTTTGACTAGGTCACTCCAAAGTCTTCATTCTGTTTTTCTTAAGCCATTCAGAGGTGGACTGCTGCAGAACCCAAGTGCGCTTCCGCTTGAGGTCACGAACAGATGGCCGGACTTCCTCCTTCAGAATTTTTTGGTAGACAGCAGAATTCATGGTTCCATTTACCACAGCAAGTCTTCCAGGTCCTGAAGCAGCAAAACAGCCCCAGACCATCACACTACCACCACCATATTTTACTGCTGGTATGATGTTCCTTTTCTGAAAAGCTGTTTTACTTTTACGCCGGATGTAATAGGACACACACCTTCCAAAAAGTTCAACTTTTGTCTCATCAGTCCACAGAGTATTTTCTCAAAATATTTTCTCAAACTTGTATGCTCTTTTTGCTCAGCAGTGGTTTTCATCTTGGAACTCTGCCATGCAGGCCATTTTTGCCCAGTCTCTTTCTTATGGTGCAGTCATGAACACTGACCTTAACTGAGGCAAGTGAGGCCTGCAGTTCTTTGGATGCTGTTGTGGGGTCTGTTGTGATCTCTTGGATGAGTCGTCGCTGCACTCTTGGTCGGCCAGTCACTCCTGGGAAGGTTCATCACTGTTCCATATTTTCACCATTTGTGGATAATGGCTCTCACTGTGGTTCACTGGAGTCCCAAAGCTTTAGAAATGGCTAGAAAATTGAACTCCGCTTTCCAAAGATGTGATCGTCGGCCTCCGTCGGTCTATGATGACCATGGAAGAGAATCCTAAACGTCTACTCTGCTGGAACAGCACCGCCTGTGGCTGAACAGGCCGATGCGCGAATGGCAGTCCCTGTCACACAGGTCGCACTTGTGGGTGGTCTCCGTGCTGCTGGGTCTGTGGCGGTTCTTCCTGCGGGTCCTTTTTTCATCTGCTGCAGCAGTCAGTCTCTCTTCACCCGCCTTGAGCTGTCTGGTCAGGGTGCCTCTCCATTTGGAGCGGTCCGTTGCAAGGTCCTCCCAGCGCTCTGTGTTGATCTCCAGGGCCTTCATGTCTCTCTTGTAGACGTCTCTAAAGCGCAGCTGTGGGCGGCCAACGTCTCTCCTACCAGTCGCCAGTTCTCCGTAGAGGACGTCTTTGGGGATTCTGCCATCCTCCATACGGTGAACGTGGCATAGCCAGCGGAGCCTGCGCTGCCTGAGTAGAGTAAACATGGAGGGAAGGCCGGCGTGGGACAGAACTTCTGTGTTGGCCACTTTGTCCTGCCAGGATATGTCCAGGATGTGGCGAATGCAGTGCAAGTGGAAGTTCAGTCTCTTTTCCTGCCGGGCGTATGTTGTCCACGTCTCACTCCCATAGAGCAGTGTGCTGATGACGCAGGCGTTGTACACTGCCATCTTCGTCTTGACAGAGAGTTTGGGATTCTCCCACACTTGTGTGGTGAGGCGAGCGAGTGTGAAGGCTGATTTTCCAATCCTCTTGTCGATCTCTGCATCAAGGGAGAGGTTGTTGCTGATTGTGGACCCCAGGTACGTGAACTGATTCACGACCTCCAGCTCGTAGTCGTCGATGGTGATGGTTGGTGGTGCTTCCGTGCCTTGCGCCAAGACGTTAGTCTTCTTCAGGCTGATGGTAAGCCCGAAGTCCTTGCATGCCTGGGAGAAGCGGTCCATCAGGGTCTGAAGCTCCTGCTGTGTGTGAGTTGCGACTGCAGCGTCGTCTGCGAACAGCATGTCTCTGATTAGAACCTCGCGTACTTTGGTTCTGGCTTTCAGGCGGGCGAGGTTGAAAAGCCTGCCGTCAGATCTTGTGTGCAGGTAGATTCCCTCTGTTGCTGTGCTGAAGGCATGCCTCAGGAGCATAGCAAAGAAAATCCCAAAGAGGGTTGGCGCAAGTACACAGCCCTGTTTCACTCCGCTGCGTATGTTGAATGGCTCTGAGACGTTGCCGTCGTGCTGCACTATCCCGTGCATGTTGGTGTGAAACGATTCGATGAGGCTTTGCAACTTTGGTGGGCATCCTATCTTTGGCAGGATCTTGAAAAGGCCCTCTCTGCTGACCAGATCGAACGCTTTGGTGAGGTCGATGAAGGCGACGTACAGGGGCATGTTCTGTTCTCTGCATTTCTCCTGGAGTTGGCGGATGGAGAATATCATGTCTACCGTCGATCGCTCATAGCGGAAGCCACACTGAGACTCGGGGTAGACACGTTCGGCAAGCTTCTGTAGACGAACGAGAACAACTCGTGTGTAGACTTTACCAACAACGCTGAGGAGGGAGATGCCCCTGTAGTTGTTGCAGTCGCTTCTCACCCCTTTGTTTTTGTAGAGGGTGATGATCTTGGCGTCCCTCATGTCCTGTGGTACGGCACCTTCCTTCCAGCACTGGCAGAGGACGTCATGCAATGGCAGCAGTAGGGCGGTCTTGCAGTGCTTGATCAAGTCGGGGGGTATGCCGTCATTGCCGGGTGCCTTGCCAGCGGCCAAGCTATCAATGGCCTTGCTGAGTTCGTCGAAGGTTGGCTCGGCGTCAAGTTCATTCATGGATGGCAGGCAGTCGATGGCATCAAGGGCTGACGGTGTCACGGTGTTCTGTCTGGAGTAGAGGTCGGAGTAGTGTTCCACCCATCTCTCCGTCTGCTTGTTCTTTTCTGTGATCATCTCCCCAGTGGAGGATTTGAGGGGGGCCGTCTTGCTCTGAGCCGGACCAAGTGCTTTCTTGATGCCATCGTACATACCACGGATGTTCCCTGTTATGGCAGCGGTTTGAATGTCTTGGCTGAGCTGAGTCCAGTACTCGTTGGAACAGCGCCGAGCAGTCTGCTGAACTTTGCTTCTCGCAGCCCTGAGAATCTGGAGATTCTTCTCGTTTGGGTACTTCTTGTACTCAGCAAGTGCTGAGCGCTTGGCTTCAATGACGGGGGTCATCTCGGTCAACTTGGCATCAAACCAGTCCTGTGACTTCGAGGTCTTCCTCCCAAAGGTAGCCAAGGCTGTGCGGTGGATGGTGTTTTGCAGTTCTTCCCACTTCTGCTTTGCAGATTCTCCTTCTTGTGGTATACCAAGTTCCTTCTCAAAGGTGGAGGCAAACTGCTCAACAAGTTCTGGTTGGGCCATCTTGCTGTTGTCAATCCGTGCCTTTCCAGGCTGTCTAGCACGATGGAATTTCTTTAGCTGCAGCTTGACCTTGCAACACACCAATGAATGGTCTGTGTCGCAATCTGCACTCTGGAACGAACAGGTGATTAGCACGTTCTTCAGTGAGGTGCGCCTGGTCAGGATCAAGTCCAGCTGGTGCCAGTGCTTTGAGCGCGGATGTTGCCAGGAAACCTTGTGTTGGGGCTTGGTCTTGAAGAACGAGTTTGTGATGCACAGATCATGATATGTGCAGAACTCGAGCAGCCGCTGTCCGTTTTCGTTCATTCTGCCCACGCCAAATGGTCCAAGACAGGAGGGCCAGGAGTCATGGTCAGCACCCACTCTGGCATTGAAGTCTCCAAGGAGAATGAGTTGTTCAGAGTCGGGGATGATCCTGACAGTTGTTGCGAGATTCTCGTAGAACTCGTCTTTTGCCTCTGGTGTGGCTGTCAGTGTTGGGGCATACACACTGACGAGGGTGACTGGGCCTTGAGTGGTGTTGAGGCGGAGGGTGAGGAGTCGTGCAGAGCCATTGCTGCCCGGTTCCACCATCTTCAGCAAGGTGTTCTTCACTGGTTCCAAGGTTGTCATAGCCAGGAGCGGCACTGGGGTTAAGCTCCCAGTGCTCATAAAATGCTCCTTATGGCGTGCGTCTCGAAAAGCCTCTGACAACTAAGTCCAACTCCTAGCCTGCCCGTGTGGTTTAGTTTCTAAGCCCGGCGGAACTGCTTTTACTAATAGGAGAAGGGGCGAGGGCGGATCTCTGGCGCCTTAAGACCAGATGCTTCGGGTAGATGGTGGCTCGTCAACCTGGGAAGGTAGCCCATCTAGGGGAAGGTAAACCCTGATTTCAAACCTCCGCTGCCTTGCGGCATACCCGGTCACGGGAAAGGCTTTGGGAGTCAACCCTGAGGAAAAATCCGGAGTCAGAGCCCCTAAGGCAGTTCTATGTTGTGCTCAACATCGTTCTGGCAGCTCCTGCAATGGCGCTGGTGCCAAACTGTAGCAGCCCTGCTGTTCCTTTGGATTCATCAGTGACGTGGAGAGGGGGGACATGCTGCATGGGCAACATCTTGTCCTCCATATCTTCCTGCCCAGGCTTGAATCCTACCAACGCCCAACGCTGGAAGGTAGAACACCGGATCACTGGAGAGGACACTCCAGCTTCGCCTTTGGCGTAGACAAAACACGGGGAATGACAGTTACCGGTTATAAGCCACCGCTCAATTGGCGTAGAGCGCGGCGCCAGGGGTTGTTCCTGATGGTGGGAGAGATCATTGGATCTCACTGGACAGCTACCGCCCGCCTCAAACTGGGCAGCCCCCAGCCAATAAGGTGTTGTCTCGCCACAGCTTGCTTTCCTCATTGGGTGCATGGGGACAAGGAGAAGTCCGAACAGCAGGCTGAGAACCTTCGCACCAGGCAAGACAAAAAAACAAAAGAGACCAACTCTAAAACTGGGAACTTGGAACGTCCGCACTATGATGACAGGACTCGCTGCTAACCTCAAGGACATCAACGACACCAGGAAGACTGCCATCATCAATAATGAGCTGAAGAGACTGGGAGTAGATATCGCCACTCTCCACGAAACACAGTTGGCTGACGCAGGCACACAGAGAGAAGGACTACACGTTCTACTGGCAGGGACGAACACAGGGTGAACTCCAATTGAACTCCGCTTTCCAAAGATGTGATAAACCACAGTTAATTTAAGTTTTAACAGGGGGCAATCACTTTTTCACACAGGGCCATGTAGGTTTGGATTTTTTCTTTACCCTTAATAATAAACACCTTCAATTAAAAACTGCATTTTGTGTTAACTTTTCTAATATTTAAATTTGTTTGATGATCTGAAACATTTAAGTGTGACAAACATACAAAAAAATGAGAAATCAGGAAGGGAGCAAACACTTTTTACATACATTATACACACACACACACACATATACAGTATATACTGTATATATTACATTTTTCTGGGGGTCAGATCAGATTTGGTTGGCATGATAGTTTACATTTATAATTACAATTCACACTTGACGAATAATATGACCCCTCTGAAATAACACACACATATTCGTGTAATCAGTCACTTGCTTTAAAGAGACAACTGATGTCTATTTCGTAAAAATATGATTGGGAATTTGCGCTGGAGGATGGTAAGCAGTTAATCAGCTGCATGTGAAAAAGGTCCTGAAGAAGGAAGTGAGATGGTGGCCCTGTGAGCTGTTGATGCCAAGAATGGAGCACATGATGGAACCAGCGCCCTACACATGCACAGAGGTAAAAAGTCCTATGAATTCTGATCTGACCTCAATCAAGTTGCACAACTATGTATTGTATATACAGCTGAGGACAAAATTATGAGCCCCCTATGAAAATGTCATTTTTTTCAAAAGTAATTCCCAAAAGCTGTTAAATATCATAAAATGTTTTAACTTTTCCAAACATTCAAGTAGTCTTTAGAAAGCATCAATTATTTTACTTTGCACACAGAAACAAAATTATTTCACAAAAACCAAAAACTACCAGGATCAATGCATTTCCAAGTGTCACAAACTGGAGTGAGAAATATCATCAAGAAATTCAAACTGAGCCACACAATACAGAACATACCTGGCAGAGGTAGGAAGCAAAATATTTCAAAGACACCTGCCAAGAAACCAGTGAATGTCTTAGCCAAGTCGGGAATTGTTGTCTCAAAGAAGACAATGACTAGAACCCCGCACAGGAATGGACTGTGAGGTTGCAGACCAGGTAAATCTCCACTTCCACAGAAGAGACCTACTGTAAGTATCCTTTGGTCAGATGAAATAAAACTAGAGCTCTTTGGACACAGAGAAACTGCTGATGTTTGGAGAAAGAGGGGAAAGGCATACAACCCAAAGAACAGTCTCCACAGTGAAAACACGGTGGTGGGAGCATTATGCTGTGGGGCTGCTTCTGTCCGTCTGAAACTGGGAATCTCATCAAGGTGGAAGGAATCAAAGTACAGTGGGGCAAAAAAGAATTTAGTCAGCCACCAATTGTGCAAGTTCTCCCACTTAAAAGATGAGAGAGGTCTCCAACTTTCATCATAGATATACCTCAACTATGACAGACAAAATGAGAAAAAAAAAATCCAGAAAATCACATTGAAGGATTTTTAATGAATTAATTGGTAAATTCCTCAGTAAAATAATTATTTGGTCACCTACAAACAAGCAAGATTTCTGGCTCTCACAGACCTGTAACTACTTCTTTAAGAGGCTCCTCTGTCCTCCACTCGTTACCTGTATTAATGGCACCTGTTTGAACTCATTGTCAGTATAAAAGACACCTGTCCACAACCTTTAACAGTCAGACTCCAAACTCCACTATGGCCAAGACCAAAGAGCTGTCAAAGGACACCAGAAACAAAATTGTAGACCTGCACCAGGCTGGGAAGACTGAATCTGCAATAGGTAAGCAGCTTGGTGTGAAGAAATCAACTGTGGGAGCAATTATTAGAAAATGGAAGACATACAAGACCACTGATTATCTCCCTCGATCTGGGGCTCCAGGCAAGATCTCACCCCGTGGGGTCAAAATTATCATGAGAATGGTGAGCAAAAATCCCAGAACCACATGGGGGGACCTAGTGAATGACCTGCAGAGAGCTGGGACCAAAGTAACAAAGGCTACATCAGAAACACACTATGCCGCCAGGGACTCAAATCCTGCAGTGCCAGACGTGTCCCCCTGCTTAAGCCAGTACATGTCCAGGCCTGTCTGAAGTTTGCTAGAGAGCATTCGGATGATCCAGAAGAGGACTGGGAGAATGTCATATGGTCAGATGAAACCAAAATGGAACTTTTTGGTAAAAACTCAACTTGTCGTGTTTGGAGGAGAAAGAACACCATACCTACTGTGAAGCATGGGGGTGGAAACATCATACTTTGGGGCTGTTTTTCTGCAAAGGGACCAGGACAACTGATCCGTGTAAAGGAAAGAATGAATGGGGCCATGTATCTTGAGATTTTGAGTGAAAACCTCCTTCCACCAGCAAGGGCATTGAAGATGAAACGTGGCTGGGTCTTTCAGCATGACAATGATTCCAAACACCGCCCGGGCAACGAAGGAGTGGCTTCGTAAGAAGCATTTCAAGGTCCTGGGGTGGCCTAGCCAGTCTCCAGATCTCAACCCCATAGAAAATCTTTGGAGGGAGTTGAAAGTCTGTGTTGCCCAGCGACAGCCCCAAAACATCACTGCTCTAGAGGAGATCTGCATGGAGGAATGGGCCAAAATACCAGCAACAGTGTGTGAAAACCTTGTGAAAACTTACAGAAAACGTCTGACCTCTGTCATTGCCAACAAAGGGTATATAACAAAGTATTGTGATGAACTTTTGTTATTGACCAAATACTTATTTCACCGAGGAATTTGCCAATTAATTCATTAAAAATCCTTCAATGTGATTTTCTGGATTTTTTTTTTTTTTTTCTTATTTTGTCTCTCATAGTTGAAGTATACCTATGATGAAAATTGGAGACCTCTCTCACCTTTTAAGTGGGAGAACTTGCACAATTGGTGGCTGACTAAATACTTTTTTACCCCACTGTATGCAAAGTAAAATAATTTATGCTTTCTAAATAAAACTAAAATGTCTGGAAAAGCTGTGTTAACAAGTCTTTGTGCTGTTTAACAGAACTTGGGAGATACTTCAAAAAAGTAAAAAATTTCATTGGGGGGTGCCTCATAATTATGTCCTCAAACGTATATCTGGAGCTACATATGAATGACTCAGAGCTGATCTGAAAGACTGGATTTTAGATTGAACTTGTGAAGTCAGACAGCCTTTTAAAAAAGAAAATGAGGACCGACTTCAGGTGGGTAATCCGAAAGCAACAGGTTAAGTCTTACCTGGTCGCACATTCTGCACTAGCTTGATTCTCTCGCCACACACTGTGAAGCCGAAGCCAAGCTGGTCCTTCTGTACAACCACACATCTCTGGACAAGACCAGGAACTAAGATGGGAAGAAAGGTGCCACACGTTTAGGTGATGAAGTTCCTATGTTCCTCCTTTGCTTTTAAAATAACGAGTACCCCAAATCAATAAAACACTTGGTTTTGTACCAGTATCCTTGTTATCGTATATTAAGAGCAAGCAGTCCCACCATCCAACCTTTTATCTTCATGAGGAGCAGTCAATTAGTGGAAAGCTAGCATAAAAGGAAGGGGCAGGCTGAAGAGGAGCTGAAACAATGAGTTTGCACAAAGACCCAATATAAAACAAATAATACTTTATATAATTTATATACTTGCATATTTATTCCACCTAGCTGCAATGCTCCATACTGTGGGTGTTTATATATTTACATATTTATTCCATCTAGCTACAATGCTCTGCACTGTGTGTTCATATATTCATATATTTATTCCATCCAGCTACAATGCTCTGCACTGTGTGTCTGTGTGTGTGTGTGTGTGTATATATATTTTATAGTAATATGTACATATGTATATTAGCTGCTCTTGCTTGCTTGTTTTTTCTTGCCTTCTGATTGTTGCTCTGAGTGTTGCTATCCCTGTGCTGTTGCAATCCTGGAATTTCCCCGTTGTGGGACTAATAAAGGCTTATCTTATCTTATCTTATCTTATAAGTCCACCATCAATTCTGAATCATGCCAAAGCCCTCTTAAAATATACAAATAAAAAAAATGAACCTCTAACTAAGCATTAAAGTGAAAAGGAAACCAATAAAATAACCATGTATGTAAGTTGCAGGTACCTGTACTGTCAGTAATGACATCAGCCACTGCCTCTCTCTGCTGGGTTGCAGAAGACTTGCGCTCGGAGTCTCCTATTGTCAGACTGCTGAGCCTAAGGTTTGCAAGATGAGACACAGAAAAAACAATTAGCATTAAATGACACAAAAGAGACAAACTTAGAAAATGCTCCAGGAGGTCTTGCTAGGATGGGAGGGAATAAAAGAAGATCATAAAGATAGCTCAAGAAGACATAAATTAAAATAAGTGATGGACCAGGCCAAGAATAAAGACGGCAAGACACAAAGGAAACACAGATTCAATTTGAAAACCTTATCAGAATTGTTGTAATGTGAATAAGGAGAAAATGAGTATATACTGGGAACAGATTACCTGACATCGATATTGGCCAATACCTAATTTTTTGTTAGATTTGTACCATTTTACAGACCCATTTTTGTTCTGCTGTAATCAAGAGTTTGGACTTAAGACAATGGAGAATTTTATCAGGTATAACTGGTGAATAATGATTTAGCTCATCGCCTAACCCCAATATAAAAAATACATTTAACATAGAGGCAAGAAGAAAGAAATCAACAGGAAAACTCACCAAGCAGCAAAAGGGCTGAAAGCGAAGCATGACAGAAAAAAGAAAAAAGATAGAAGGGAGGAAAGAGAATCACAGAGAAGAAATTTAGAATTAAAAAAAAAGAAAACGAAATTAGTCCAGATAATTGAACAAAGTGGGACAGACTGTTCACACAACCCTCTACCATTTATACAGAATGTCAACACTGAAAGCAGCCATGAGTTTAAGGAAAACATTTAAGATCTATGATGAAAGGACAGAACATAAACAATGACAATGATTAGCATTTAAGACAAATGAAACAAGATAAGCCTTTATTAGTCCCACAATGGGGAAATTCCAGGATTGCAGCAGCAAAGGGATAGCAGCACTCAGAGCAATAGTAAATAAGGTAAGATAAGAACTGGTTAGCCAAAGCAATAAATAAATATACATATGTACACAGTTATATACACAGCAGAATATAAATATGGACCCAGACAGTATATTTCACATTTTACAAACAAAGAACTATTTCAAAATCTATTTAACATTTGTTTCTTGGAGGTATTAACCGTGGTAATGTGTTTAAGTGCCTTGATGTGAATTTACAACCCTGGCTACACTGCAGATGTAATGCGGTACTATAAATTCAGTCTTAATGGACATTAGAAAGCAGAGGCAAGATTGCAGAACAAGCCTTACATTTTGGAGTGAGAAAAGCAGAGAATTCGTTTTCTTTTTGTTTTATTACTTTAGCTTTCACTCACAAGTTCTCCTTTAGCAATAACAAGTAATTAATAAAGAGTCCTTTAACACATTAAACCTGAATACTGAAAAAAAATACACTTCTAGTCACTCATTCATCTCAATAAGATAATGTGTCACAAATTACTCCCTAGTCACTATATAGTGCACTCATCATTTCTAGTAAGGTCTCAGTGTCTAATAATGATTATAAACTTATCTGTATATAATGCAGTCAAGCTATCCCAGAATGCATTTTGAAAAGCTGTGTCCATCAAGGTAGGGCATAGCAAACAGACAAGAGAAAGGAAAGACTCAGATCATAATATTAGAGACCACCAGAGGTCAATCATGGCATTTCTCCTGCACCTCCAAGTCACAATTAAAGCCTAATTTATGCTTCTGCATCAAAGCAACACCAATGACGGACCCTACGACGTAGCCTGATGTGCACCTCACAAGAAATACAACATTCCGTCGCGGCAATGCAGAAAGAGCTGTGATGGGTCTGCTTCATCTCCTCCACATTTCCTGATTTTGTTCCTGCTCCTTTACTGTGGTGCTACTTCCAAAGCAAGCTGGCTGAGCAATGGTTTGAAATCAAAGCAATACTGAGGAAGTTATCGCATATAAACATTTGTATGACTCGTGTTAACTCCACAGAGAGCCTGTCAGGCCCCCTCCATTTCCATATATGGGACCTTAAAGTGCTGATGACACGTTTTTGACTTCCTCTAATTTTTCAACATATAATACAATATGAAAAAATAGGTTGGTCTGTGCAGTTCTAAGTCAAACGGGCCTTTTTTCATGCGAATATCCGATATTTTCATGAGCGCCACGTCACCAATTACGTCAGTGGCTGGAAAACCCCGCTGCCATGCAGTCACGTCATCGACAGAACACAGCGCTTGGCTGCTCATTGTACACACAGGATGGAAGCGGTTGAAAACATCGATGATGGTTCCAGCACATGTAGTCTGGAAATGGTTTGTGTTGTCCAATCTTCCGACAATTATAGTTCCGAAGAATTGGATGACAATGAAGAATCTGGGGGCATCAGACCGTATAGGTTTGAGCCGTGCCAAGTGAGTCACACTCAAGAGAGTGATGGTGGAAAGGCACACATGCCCGCCGCAGCAGCAGCAACACACGGCAGGGGAACACCAAGTGTTATTCTTTTGTTACAGATATTGCAACAAATGATTTGTTCGTAAATATAATTTATTTAAACCTGATTTTTCAATAAAATCATAGTGTATTCTCTGTGGCTCAGGCATCGGGTTTATTATGTTTTATATTTTGAGTTCTTGTTGTTTTTGTTTTGTACATGTGTTTTATGTGCGTTTTGAGCCACTTTCAGGTGGGCACTGTCCAAGATTCGCTGGTCCGAACATGCATGCTCGCCCTCTCTCTTTGACAGTCAGCTGTTCATGTTGTGTGCATCATCTGCCGTGTTGTCAGCCAGCCAACATTGCCAACACTATCACGACGCGTTAGCCACTCCACACAGCTGTGGTTCTGCTGTGCCCCTTGAAGCGATGTCGGCCCTGGGGACGTCCTCTCTATGTTCGCTGGGCGATGTCAGCCCCGAACGCCAACTGTAAGTGTTTCTGTTTATTTTTGTATGTCTTCACCTTTTTGGGAACTGTTGTCATCAGTCTTATGTTCAATACATATGCTGTGGTGAATTCTGCGCGGAAATCCATTCATCATGGCCCTCCGTGTGCTCTTACGCAGGGAACGGACAGGGAGGATGAAATAACGAGGATTTACATGCAGGGTTCACCACCGCACATTTAATACAGAAAGACAGACAATTCCCTAAAAGGTGAAGACGTACAAAAAACACAAACGCACTTACTGATGGCATTCAGGGGCCGGCATCGCCCAGAGAACGAATGAGAGGAGACGTGTTAGCCACAGGTGCGCCCCAGAGCCGACATTGCTTCAAGGACGCACGAGAACCACAGCGAACATGGATTGACTAACACATCGTGAGAGTGCTGAAAATACTGGCAGACAAACAGCATGGATGACTGGCAAAGGGCCGCGAAGTACATACACTGCTGGTGATGGTGTGATGAGAAGCACCTGGGCAAGGACCGGGAAACATGATCCGTGGGTTGGGAATCAGCTGGTGATAATGAGAGAAGGGACGTGGCCGGACCGGTGAGAGTCAGCATGCGATCAGAGAAAGTAGGTCAAAGCTGCACGTAAATCCATTAATCCTTCCCCACCTCGTGCGCTCCTCCTGCATAAAAGCGCACGAGGAGGATTATGACAGTTGGAGCTGAAGTGTGTGATGTGGTCTTTCACGCCTGCTGTTTATCTAAGCCTGCGACACAACACGAAGGCACAGCCGTAAAATTAAAACAAGAAACCCGCTACAAAGCTGCTGTCATTCCAGTCAACAACACCAGTGTCTGTTCTGTCGCTGACATCATGGGGGTGCCGCCCTTAATTCGGTGGGCGGCACCACAGTCCAGTCAGCGGCTGCAGTTTTTTGGTGATAACTAGTTTATGCAGGCGCAATTGTAAATATTATATTGATCATCGACAATGACCTTTGGGTTTACACAACATCCTAAAAAAATGTCAAAATTGTGTCATCAGCCCTATAAATCGAAAAAATTCTCCTTTGAAATGAATGGCAAGAGCAAAATTATCTTTTTTTTATCTTTTCGATCAAATTTTGCCACGAATTACAAATATGATGCGTCTCAGTTTAAAAGATAATTTTTCACGTAATCAAAGCTGTCGACTGTCGTATAATAACAGAGTAATATTTAGTTTTTGTTTCAACAACTAGCGGACAACAATTCCCATCATCCCACATCACAAAACTGTAATCGTGTTTAGTGCTGTGAGATGATGGGAGTTGTCACATAGCAATGGTGAGTTAAATTTGGTTTATTTTGAAAACAAAGCCTTATCTCAATTCTGGCAACTTCAGAGTTGAGAAAATATGGCGATACAATGATAGAAGCCTTTAGCTGCACTTAATTTTGGCTGGGCGAGCTGAAAAGCTGGTAACAGACAGATACAACCAACCACACACATACAGTACACAGACACACTGATTATCGTGTGCCTCCGTTTTCACCGAGGCATAACAAAATATTGCTAAAATATAAACTGATGTACTACTACTGTAATACTCTCAAATATTTGTAAACGTGTCCTGTTATAGTACTGCATGAGTTTATTGATGATACACAGAAGAAATTCAATATTATGCTGAACTTCATCACTGAACAGCGATATAAACTAAAATAATAATTATAATGGTGACTGAACAATTCCCATTCCCCAAAGTGCAAGATACACTATTATGAATACAAGTCATAAAAGATCACACAAATAAGTAATCTGACAAACAAATAAACAAGGGTTCTTAAACAGTTGCTAATATTGGATGCCCCATTTGGGTTTTCAATAATTAGGTATTCTGTAATTAATATTTGCACAATCAAATAAATCTTAGTGGGGTTCAGTCCCTTTCATATTTGTCAAAGTCTAACATATGTGATTACCTACATATACACACGTGGTCAAAATTGTTGGTACCCCTCTGTTAATGAAAGAAAAACCCACAATGGGCACAGAAATAACTTGAATCTGACAAAAGTGGTAATAAATAAAAAGTCTATGAAAATTAACCAATGAAAATCAGACAATGCTTTTAAATTGTGGTTCAACAGAATTATTTTAAAAAACAAACTCATGAAACAGGCCTGGACAAAAATAATGGTACCCTTAACTTAATATTTTGTTGCACAACCTTTTGAGGCAATCACTACAATCAAACGATTTCTGTAACTGTCAATGAGACTTCTGCACCTCTCAGCAGGTATTTTGGCCCACTCCTCATGAGCAAACTGCTCCAGTTGTCTCAGGTTTGAAGGGTGCCTTCTCCAGACGGCATGTTTCAGCTCCTTCCATAGATGTTCAATAGGATTTAGATCAGGGCTCATAGGCCACTTTAGAATAGTCCAATGTTTCACTCTTAGCCATTCTTGGGTGTTTTTACCTGTGTGTTTTGGGTCATTATCCTGTTGCAAGACCCATGACCTGCGACTGAGACCAAGCTGTCTGACACTGGGCAGCACATTTCTCTCTAGAATACCTTGATAGTCTTGAGATTTTATTGTACTCTGCACAGATTCAAGACACCCTGTGCCAGATGCAGCAAAGCAGCCCCAGAACATAACAGAATCTCCTCCATGTTTCACAGTAGGGGCAGTGTTCTTTTCTTGGTATGCTTCATTTTTGCGTCTGTGAACATAGAGCTGATGTGCCTTGCCAGAAAGTTCCAGTTTTGTCTTGTCTGTCCATAGGACATTCTCCCAGAAGCTTTGTGGCTTGTCAACATGCAGTTTGACAAATTCCAGTCTGGCTTTTTTATGATTTGTTTTCAACAGTGGTGTCTTCCTTGGTCGTCTCCCATGAAGTCCACTTTGACTCAAACAATGACGGATGGTGCAACCTGACACTGATGTACCTTGACCTTGGAGATCACCATCAATGTTTTTAGAGGTTGTTCTGGGCTCTTTTGTTACAATTCGTATTATCCGTCTCCTCCTGCGGCCACGTCCAGGGAGGTTGGCTACAGTCCCATGGATCTTAAATTTCTGAATAATATGTGCAACTGTTGTCACAGGAACATCAAGCTGCTTGGAGATGGTCTTATAGCCTTTACCTTTAACATGCTTGTCTATAATTTTCTTTCTAATCTCCAGAGACAACTCTCTCCTTTGCTTCCTCTGGTCCATGTTTAGTGTGGTACACACCATGTCACCAAACAGCACAGTGACTACTTGTCACCCTTTAAATAAGCCGACTGACTGATTACAAGTTTGTAGACACCTGTGATGTTAATTAGAGGACACATCTTGGTTGAACATGTCCCTATGGTCACATTATTTTCAATCTTTTCTAGGGGTACCTTCATTTTTGTCCAGGCCTGTTTCATGAGTTTGTTTTTTAAAGTAATTCTCTTGAACCACAATTCAAAAGCACTGTCTGATTTTCATTGGTTTATTTTCATAGAATTTTTATTTATTACTACTTTTGTCAGATTCAAGTTATTTCTGTGACCACTGTGGGTTTTTCTTTCATTAACAGAGGGGTACCAACAATTTTGTCCACAGCTGTATGCTACACCTCTTTCTATTCCACTTTCAAACACATCCTGTATTTGGGTTTCAAATATTCTGATGTTTTGTTCAATAATGGTTTGCTTTTTACATTTTTTATTTATACTGACTGCTGCTATTAAAAGAAATTGTTAATAAAAGAAATGGTTGTTAAAGAAATGGTTGTTATTAAAAGAAACTTATGAACACCATGATTCCTTTGAGAGTTTGTTGTTGTTGTTGACCTTCATGCTGCCCCCACCCCCGGTCATCGCTCAAAGGGGTATTTGACCAGTGGGGATTAATGATACTTTCTGCCTTCTAGTTTGGTGCTCAACATAAGAGAATAGAGGAAGGAAAATCAGTCACCTAGCCAAAGGGGAGAGCAAAATGAGTGTGCTCCCTGTGCCGGTCCCAAACCCAGATAAATTGGGAGGTAACAATATGCTGTGGGGGCCGCAAAAGGGAGCCGAAAGAAAAAAAAATAATCTCAAGCACCCCCCCCCCACACACACACACACCCACAAGTTGTTGTAGCAGTAAATGCCACAAGCCGTCAGTTTTGTTAAAAAAAAAAACTCACAAATTAAAAAACCAAGGAATAAATCAAATGCCTGCCAAGAAGGTAGAATCTTTTAAGCTTCTAAGAATGCATTAACATTCCCAGACCAAACATTATCACTAGTAATGTAATTCTATCAATCCAGATTAAAAGCAGATTCTCCATTTACACAATTTAAAAAATACTGTATGCCTTGTAAAACTGAATCCCAGTAAGCTTTCATTCATTTTTTTAACAAAAAAATTACTCTATCAGCTAATACCACCAAAACATCACCAAAAGCTATCCGTGGGAAATCTGCGGCAACAGCTGTACAATCTGTAGGCGTTGGTAATACTCAAACCCTGACATTAGTCAGGCAGCTGTCCTACCTGAAGAGTTGGCTGTTTTTCTTATTGGTTGCCCCACTGTCATGTGACACACAGACATAGTAGGAGGTGGTGAACACATGCACAAGAACACATTAGGGAAAACGGCGGAGACACAGGAGAGACATGTTAAAGACAGATGATCACAATGTGGTGATGGACAGCACTAACAAACAGTGAGCTACAGCACATCAGCAGAAAGGATAAAAATCAACAAGTGAGGAGTCACAACAAAGCAATGCAAATTTTTACATTTAGCAAAACACCATAGAAAATGAGATTTGTATGCCAGTAACACAATGCATTGTGGACCCTTTATTCACAGGAGTGCCAATTGTACTTAAAGGGGTCATTGACCGCACCTGTTCCACATTTTAATAGCACACACATTTCTTAAGGAAATGTTTGTGACATATTTTGTTCACATTTTCTGTAATTTTTTTAAATTACTGAAGCAAATTTGTTTTTTATTTTTTCTGGCTTTCTTTAAATGCTCTGATTTAAAGCCTGCCACTTTAAGAACCTTCCTTCACTGTTTTAACTCCACCCTCCCTCTTACGTCAGTTAGCCATCACTTTTGGAGTGGTCTGCTGGGGCAGTGGCATTACGGCAGCCGATAGGAAGAGACTGAACAAACTGATCAAGAAAGCTAGCTCTGTCCTGGGGCAGCGGCTTGACCCAGTGGAGGAGATAGGAGAGAGAAGGACGGTGGCTAAACTGTCATCTCTGTTGGAGTCCGAGTTCCACCCTATGCAGGACATACTGAATGCACTGAGGAGCTCATTTAGCAGCAGACTACATCATCCTAGGTGCGCAACAGAGGTTTCGCAGGTCCTTCCTACCTACGGCTGTCAGACTGTACAACCTAAACAGGGCTGCTCGCAGAGATAGCAAAAAGACGTGACAACCTAATAGTTTTGAATGAAAAAGATGCAATAGACTTATACAATGGTCCCCTCCGGCATACAACTAGGAAAATACCGGTCGCTATGGAGGGTGAGAATATGTATGGGTACATAATCATACCATGTAGGATAACCAAGTAGACGGTTGTGCTGTTTCATCCCATCGAGCTACAATACTCCACACTGTGTGTTTATATATCTACATATTTATTCCATCTAGCTACAATGCTCCGCACTGTGTGTTTATATACAGTATATATATGTACATATGTATACTTGCTGCTCTTGTTTCTTTTTTTCTCTTGCCTTCTGATTGTTGCTCTGAGTGCCGCTATCCCTGTGCTGCTGCATCCATCCATCCATCCATCCATCCATCCATCTTCTACCGCTTTTCCGGAGGTCCGGGTCGCGGAGGCAGCAGTTCAAGCAGAGAAGCCCAGACCTCCCTCTCCCCAGCCACCTGCTCCAGCTCTTCAGAGGGGATACCAAGGCGTTCCCAGACTAGCTGGGAGACATAGTCTCTCCACCGAGTCCTGGGTCTGCCCCGGGGTCTCCTCCCAGTGGGACGTGCCTGAAACACCTCAAGTGGGAGACGTCCAGGAGGCATCCTAATCAGATGCCCATACCACCTCAACTGACTCCTTTCAATGTGGAGGAGCAGCGGTTCTACTCTGAGCCTCTCCCGGATGACTGAGCTCCTCACCCTATCTCTGAGGGTGAGTCCAGCAATCCTACGGAGAAAGCTCATTTCAGCCGCTTGTATCCGCGATCTCGTTCTTTCGGTCATTACCCAAAGCTCGTGACCATAGGTGAGAGTAGGAACGTAGATTGACTGGTAAATCGACAGCTTTGCCTTAGAACTAAGCTCCCTCTTCTCCACAACAGACCGGTACAACGTCCGCATCACTGCAGATGCTGCTCCAATCCGTCTGTCGATCTCTCGCTCCATTTTCCCCTCACTCGTGAACAAGACCCCAAGATACTTAAACTCCTCCACTTGGGGCAGGAGCCTGTCCCCAACCCGGAGAGGACAATCCACCTTTTTCCGGCTGAGGACCATGGACTCGGACTTGGAGGTGCTGATTCTCATCCCAGCCGCTTCACACTCAGCGGCAAACCGTCCCAGCAAGAGCTGTAGGTCATTGCTGGATGAAGCCAACAGGACAACATCATCTGCAAACAACAGAGATGAGATCCTGTGGTCACCAAGCATGACACCCTCCATTCCCTGGCTGCGCCTAGAAATCCTGTCCATAAAAATTATGAACAGGACCGGTGACAAAGGGCAGCCCTGGCGGAGTCCAACTCTCACTGGGAATGACTCCGACCGAGTGTTGGCAATACGAACTAAACTCTCACAACGGTCGTACAGAGACCGAATAGCTCGTAACAACAAGCCCGATACCCTGCAGCAGCAATACCGATTGCTGCTGCAATCCTGGAATTTCCCCATTGTAGGACTAATAAAGGCTTATCTTATCTTATTATAGTTGACTAGCTTCTAGCCTCCCAGTTCGGTTGAGCAGCGCTCTGGTTCACTGATCCATACTCTGTGTGTCTCGCGCCAGTCCGGTCTATCTCCCAATAATTTTGCCGTGATTCCACAACAAATCGCTAGCACCACACGCTGGATGATCGCCTCAACCTGAGACGAGCTACCAAGCCAAGGGATCTCAAAGGGCAGTGTGGCTCTGTGTGCCTACACTCTCACAGCCAGCTGAAAGCTGGAGTGACGACGCTGCCTGTGAGAGCAGAGTGGATCCACGGAGGACAGTGGGGTTGCTGGGCATGAGAGCCAGCAGCATCTGGTCCCGGGACATTTTGACTGCAGGGAGCCGGAGGCTTCGTTGTGATTCCGCGGCCGATTGCCTGTACCGGCTTGTGGCTCGAACAGCCAGCTAAGGACTAAAGGTAACCTATTAGCCCCTGAGCTATTAGCCCACGAGCTAACACTGGTATCAGGGCACTGGCTGTAAGCATGGCTTATATTGTTATTTTCTTCAGATCTTAGTCACCCTAATAGCATCTCTTATCACCTGGTTCAGCGGTGTGCCTTGCGTCACTGCGGCCCATCTCTCAGTGGTTTCATCCTTATTCCATGGCGGATCGCACATACCGGTGTTATGCTGAGAACCCCCCTGCCAATTCGGGTGAGTTCTCGGTATGAAAGTGGCCAGTAGCCCTGGTCCTGGGCCATAAAAGCGACCGGTGTACCGGGGCAGGCGATCCACAGTGGAATCACGATGAAATCACTCTGAGATGGGCCGGATTGAACCAGGAGGTAACAGGGATGCCATTAGGGTGACTAAGATCTGAAGAAGATGGCAATATAAGCCGTGCTTACAGCCAGTGTCGTGGTACCAGTGTTAGCTCGTGGCCTAATAGGCTACTTTTACCCACCACTTCGATCTACATAACGGACAGCTAGGCAGGCCAATAATAGAGCAGTGGGTGGGTCTTTAGGACAGCAGTGGGTGGGCTTTTTCCAAGACTTGACGTACGAAACTTACCCGGAAGAGTCAAAAAAAACATTTTGGGGAGTTTCTCTGAGAAAAACAAGATAAAGGCAGTGTGCTTTTTTCAGATCGTTTAGAAAATTTCTGGCCAATTATGTGGCCAGTTAACACATTTGAAACAGTTAAAACCTACAAACACACCGTTCTGCAATGACCCCTTTAAGATAGACAAAGATAGCAGTTGTTTTTTGATTTGAAACTTAAACTGGAGTGGTACCCTAGTGGTAGAGCATCTGCCCCACAGCCTGGATGGGTTCAAGCCCCAGCCAGGTCATACCAAAGACTATATAAAAATGGTACTTCCCGCCTTCCAGCTTGGTGCTCAACATAATAGAATGGGGGAAGGACAAGTTGTTTGTGGTGGCACCTTGCATGGCAGCGACCCCTCTGATTCTAGATGGGATTAACATTGTAGATAGGAGAAATGTAATTTCGTTCTACTGTACATGATTGGCTGTATGGACTGAATGACAAAGATGACTTCTTCTTATACTGTAGATATTAATATCTTTTCAGAATGGTGGTCTGCTGTGTTGTGAAACACCATACCATACAAAATGTTTGTCAAATGGTGTCAGTTTTTTTCCAACTTTCAAACCTGGAAGCAGCACCAATGAGCAAAGGTCTCCGAGCTAACTTTATGATATTCAATTGAAATCTGACATTTACTTGTCGTTCTTGTAAGTCAGGCGATATTTAATTAATGTCCACTGCTTCTATATAGTCTGGATTATATTTGAAGGCACATGTTGACAGTTTACATTTGATTTTAATCAAATGTAATAAGGATGTTTAAGAGGATGTTTAATCAAATGTAATAAGGATGTTTAAGAAGGAAAACACCCCCAAACTGCTGAGTAAAGTGGCACAAATTTACAGGAAAAATGTGCAAATTTATATGGATAAGAAACCTCACATTTACAACAGGTAGGCCACAGTGAGCAGAGACCCAGCTTCCTGCACACAATCGTCTTGTGGTTCCTAGAAACTTGGAACATCTGCACTTCCTGTGTTCATCTATTTGAGTTTCAAGAGATTTGTGATCCTTACATTGTTCAGACATGTAGATGCTCACATGGCAAATGAGAAATTACCATAAAAAAAAAAGTAGAGAAAAGTTAGGGTAGCTCCTCAAAATCATGCATACATTCTCTATGTTCATAAGAATGAACCTCTCCAGTTATTAGGGCTGTACCAAAATATTTCATTATCCAGGTATTAATTCAATATATTGATATTCTGATATTTGCTTGCTCCACAGCTGCTTGATTTTATTTTAAAAAAAGCAATTATCTATTAGAAATCCCACAAATTCGCTAGAAACAAAAAGTGGTCAAAAAAAAAAAAAAAAAAAAACACTGAATTTTCAATGACAAATAAATGCCAATTGAGAAAAATATGATAAAAGATTCAAATTTAGGAAAAAAAAATATAATTTACAAAAAAAAAATACAGCATTTGTGCAAAAAAACAGGTGAATTTAAAAGGAAAAGGTCTCAAATTCACAAAAAAAGTTGCAATTTATGACTAAACTTGCAGATTTGTATGGAAAAATGTCCAAATTTGTAAGAAAAATTAGATTTTTGAAATCCTGATGTTCATGCAGTCCATTGGGGGGGGGGGGGGTGTCAATTATTTGGACAATTGCTTTGCAGTGCTCCAGAATATTAGGAGCTCCCATACTGGCATTTGGGACAGCCCTGCCAATTATGTGTACTTTCTCCTAATAAAACTCATTTGCCTCTTATTTTAGCTTCTCTGCATTGTGTGCTGCTGTTAATTTTGACTTCAGATACTCTTCCGCCTCATTACAAGCTGACATGCATCTGTGTGCGAATGAAAAGATGGTAGGAACCGCACGGCGATTCCTGATCTCTACAGTGTAACTTTAAGTTGGTACTTCGCCCTCTCTCCTTTCAGACGCTCAACATCAACAACCTGTCTGAGCTGCTCTTCCAGTAGTCAGCCTATCCTAACACTGACAAAGATTTAACAATTAACTGATCTGTGACAGCAACACTCGCAGCACAGCATTAAAGATGTACTGTAGCCACAGCCAGTGCTCAGGTGCAGCGAACGCGAAGCTCATCGTACCTGTCCAGCGTGGACGTGGGTTGGCGGACGCTCATGCCTGCAGCCTGGTGGCACTCCTGTGCTTCCTGGTGTGGGATCAGAACTGCCACAGGGCCACCTTTGCTATCATTATCATGTCTTCCCTCTTCAGTTTTCCAGTCAACACAATGGAAGCCTCTGTTGTGCTTTGAGCAGGTATTCAAGGTACTTCACTGTTGGTTCAAATCAAACACAGTCCTCTTCATATTCAACACTAGTGGTTAAGTGGGATTTTTAATGGAAGGTGCTATTCCTCTGGCATATTTTTTTCAGCCACTTGACTACATTTGTGGTTAAAAAAATAAATAAATAATGTTAGTGGTTTAGCTGTAGTGGAAGGGACTGTCTGCTTCCTCTCTAAGGTCATCAATCATGAATGAATGATAGTCTGATATGTCTATGGTGTGCTACAAGAAGTTAACCACCACCACCAATGAATTGTAGTGTCTGTTTAAAGCTAGTTGGTTCCAGACAAACTCAAAATATCGGTTTAGACATGCATGCCTGTCGATCAACTAATAGCTCAGGATTGGGTTGATATTTAGTGATAATTTGTAGTTTAAAAAAAAAAAAAAACTCACCAAGATACAAACAACTCGCAGCAGTTTTCTAGTCGGTAGCAGAGCCAAAACAAGCTAACCTTTAAATCAAGTCACTCACTTGAAATTGACTTGGCTCGATACATTTTTACATTATTTGAATAAAATTAAACTTATTTGACTGGCTACTGCAAACTGCTCCTCATACTACAAAAACGTACCGTAGTCTGACAAGAAAAAGCACACGTCAAGTCTTTAAAGCCAACAGGAAGTGTGGCAGAAATTTCAACCTTTTAACTGTATAAACAACCAATCCTGCAGTCGCTAACGAGCTAATTAGCAGGTTCACAAGACATTATCGGCTCACACCACCAGCGCTTAGGATAGACTAAACGCTATGGGCAGTGAAAGCGAAATGTTCCAGTCGCCCTTCTGAGCTGTTACTTAGTAAATTAGCTGGCTGAATAACGATACGAACAACCTAAAGCTGTCTGCTACATCCAGCTAGCGTTAGCTTGCTGTAGTTAGCTCGACGAATCGGCCGCCTCCAACCAGCGGCATAACGTTGGACCTCACGCGGGCCCGAAGCGCTCCGTTTTCGGCTTTCTAGCTGACGAGCCTACGGGCTGGTTAGCGAGGCAGCTACACCTGCAGGATGGAAGACTAGCATTTCCTCCTCTTCTTATGCGAATGAATGGGTGATAAAGATGATCGAACCAGGGGGAATCCCTGCAGTCTCCAGCTTAGTGAATCCACGACTTTTCCCTTTCTTTGGTGGAAATTCGGGCACAAAGTTGCATTATTAGCTCGTTAGCCAGCTCCACCTTAGGTCTTCTTTCCAAATACACGGTGGATAATTTGGGGTTGGCTTCAGTCTTGTTGTCTCCCAGGATAATCCAGCATGAAACACAAATCCACGTTGCATATATTTATTGCCCTTTTCAGTGAGAGTTGATAAAATAATATCTGGTGGTGGTGTTGTTATCTTGCTGTCTTGACTGGCTGCTGATCCCCCAGCAGGTCCTCAGAGATCAAACAGAGGAAACAGCGCCTCCCGTTGGACTAACCTAAGTACTGCTGATTGATTTGTGCCAGCAGCAGTAGGCTCTGAAACCTGCGGCTCAGGAGTTACAAGTGGCTCCTTGTGCAGTACTGTGGCTTTGAAAACAAACAAAAAATACCTCATAAACTTCAAAAACCACACACTTTCGTAAAAGCCAGTATTTGCACTCTTTAGTTTTCCCATATGTCATTAATAGTAGGGGAGATGGGGCAACTGCAACATTTTTTCACATTTTCCAATAACTCTGAGTACTAGAAACACAGAAGTCGTCTTTTCACAGTAGAATTGGTATACTCTCATTAAATAAGGAACTATGAAATATTAAACTATACTATTAATTTTAATGCCAGAAGTCATAGTATCATAGATCTCCTCCCTCCAGCTGACACGTCTTCAGTTGCAGAACCCCAGGGGTATATGAAACAGGAAAAAAAAAAATATTGAATACAGTAACTTAGTGGAGAAGTCTTTGACAGCTTCAGGACACTTCTTATGTGGAAAAAAAAAAAAAAAAATAAACAACTGCATTGTGAGAGTTTGGTCCAGTCCTCTAAACAAACCGCCTTTAAATGCTGAAGATTCTGGGGGAACCTTCTTGTAAGTCCCGATCTTTAGTTTGCTCCTCAAAATTTCAGTTGGATTTAAATAATCTGGGCAATTCCAACAGCTTATTTTTCTTTGTTGCAAACCAGCTGAGAGTTTCTTTTGCTGCATGTTTGGCATCATTGTCCTGCTGGGCATCCTCATTACTCTGGTGGATGGCAGCAGATTTTTCTTTTTTTTTCATCGTCCGTTTCGTCTGTAATGCTTCCACCTCCAAACTTCACAGCTGGAATAGTGATATGCAGTGCCCTCCAAACATAACGACTAGCATGAGAGTCAAAAAGTTTTATTTTTGTCTCATCTGGTTGCATATGTTTCTTGTAGGACATCTTGGTAATAAAACCTTTTCACTCTTGAAGTGCTGACCCTGCTGATATTAATTTCCACAGATAGGAAGTACAGCTGCTTCTGAGCAAATTATGGATTTCAAAAGATTCTTTGCCTGACCATGCCTTGAGCTACTGTTTTTTTTGCTATTGTAGTCAATACTTTTTTCACTGTTTTATTTGACTTTAATACACATGACTTTGATTTGGAACTTTACACATGTGGATTTCTATTTACGTGTGGATGTCAGGCAACCTTAACGAATGACAACAAGTAGAAATGCATGTGATTCATGAGTGGCAAACGTCTGCACATTGCAGGATGATGTGATGTGACGCAAAGTGAAGGAGGGGAACAGCCCTGGCCTTTGTGGGCTAGGAGAAGGGCTGAACACTTTACCAAATAAGGCCACTGTGGGGCGGGGGACGCGCCTTCTTTCTGCGCTGATCCGTGGATGTGAGGGGATGCGCCCGATCACGCACCGTTAAACGGCATCTTTTAACTTTTATGAGCAGAAAACATAAAAGATAACTCCGGATCTAGAAGCTGGTAAGGTCACATCTTAGTTTAGTTTTTTTTTCCTATCAATTATATGTGTTTAAGGTGGACTTAGAAGCCGTGGTCTATTTTTGGAAATTAACTGATTACAGTGGCACAGAACTGTGGGCGCGGTATGTCCGCTATTTCTGCGTAAAAACCTCTTTATTGCTCACGTTGTTACTGCTATATGCTTCAGACTCAGAGAATGTAGAGTCTAGATAAAAATCCAAATTCCGGTTTCCTTATTCTTCACAACTGTGTGTAAGCTAATTCATGCATCGACTTTTTTTTAAGAGGATGTAATACCTGGTAGGATTTTCTTGTTAGTTGCCAAACTTTTTTTTGTTCCTCTTCTCAAGGCAGAAGTGGGAATGATTATTAAAAGGGTATGGCAGCAGCAAAAATGTTCGGCGCCAGGGGAGTAAACCAAGACCTGGTTTCCTGTCTTCAGAGGCCACATTCACCACGCAACCGCATTTTTCTCAACATGCAACTGCAGCGGCTGCAATATAAAGATAAATGTCTCAGAGCAGCCAAAGGGTGCGACTGCCAAGCATTTTCAGTTTATACAGTACTGCGTGGCATTTTAACGTTTTGTGTGAGCAGAGATTGAGTCTGTAACTGTATCCGCATATGTTTAATTTGGAGCCTATTATGTCTGGGAAAAGTGATTATTTCTTGGCTTGTGCTCATGCTCAGTTCCTGCATGCTATTAGCTCTCAAGAGCAGCTTGCTTCCTGTGCAGGAGTCCCATTACAGAACAGGAAGTGTGGAAGTTAATGTCTAATAAGGGTTGTAATAATAAGGGTTTGGGAGAATGCGTGACCTTTTCTTTTGCTCGTTATTATTTTGAACACTATACAGCATTATACTGTTTTTCATATTATTAACAAATTCATAGTTACTCAGATATCTGGGAATAGGGAGAAAAAAAACATATAAAGCTGTATAAAAATCAAGGTCTCCATTGTAGTTTAATTTTTTCTTGTCATATCAGTTATTTATTTCCATCCATCCATCCATCATCTACCACTTATCTGGAGGTCTGGGTCACGGACACTCAATCTAAGAGAAGCCCAGACTTCCCTCTCCCCAGCCACCATCTCCAATTCTTCACAGAGGATGCCAAGGTGTTCCCAGGTCAGCTGGAAGACGTAGTCTCTCCAACGTGTCCTGGATCAAGCCCGAGGTCTTCTCCCAGTGGGGCGTGCCCAAAACACCTCTTGTGGGAGGTATCCTGATTAGATGCCCAAACCACCTCAGTTGGTTCCTTTCGATGTGAAGGAGCAGCAGCTCTACTCTGAGCCTCTTCCGGATAACTGAGCTCCTCACCCTGTCTCTAAGGGTTGAGTCCAGCCACCCTACGGAGAAAGCTCATTCCAGCACCTTGTATCTGTGATCTCATTCTTTTGGTCATTACCCAAAGCTCATGACCAAAGGTTAGTACAGAAACATAGGTTGGTTGGTAAATCAACAGCTTTGCTTAAAAGCTCAGTTCCCTCTTCACCATGACAGACCAGCACAACACCCAGATCACTACAGATACGGCTCCAATCTGTCTGTCAATCTCCCACTCCATTCTCCCCTCACTCATGAATAAGATCCCGAGATACTTGAACTCCGCCACTTGGGGCAGGAGCTCGACCCCAAACCGGAGAGGACACTTCACCCTTTTTCATCCTAAAACAAAGCTTTCCACGTTAAGTTGTAGCTCAGCTGTTAAGTAATCCATATCATAAACATCCATTTATCTCCCCATTGGTCTGTTGTTGGGTGTTGTGGCTCATCGTTATTATAAATCAAGTAATTGTTCTCAAGAGAAAAATGTTTGATGCGTTTGTATCATTTGGGAAAATTCCCAGCAAACAACAAAACAGACTGTGGATTAAATCAGAATTTTTTTTAAATTTATTTAAAAAATACACTACATCTGCACTACATTCTGCACTACATCTTGTGCAGAAGAAGAAATCTGAAAGAGATAGGAGACTGCAAGGTGGTGGCAGGGGAGAATGTAGCTAGACAGCATCGGATGGTAGTCTGTAGGATGACTTTGCAAAGCAAGAAGAGGAAAACGGTTAAGGCAGAGCCAAAAATTAAGTGGAGAAAGTTACAGAATGAGGAAGGTCACACAGAGTTCAGGAAGGAGTTGATACAGGCTCTGGGTGGTAGGGAAGAATTACCAGATGACTGAGAAAGTACAGCAAAAGTATTGAGGGAAATGGATAGAAAGGTATGTGTTGTATCCAGTGGAGAGAGGAAGGAAGACAAGGAGACTTGGTGGTGGAATGAGGAGGTACAGGAATGTATCCAAAGGAAGGGGTTAGCAAAGAAAAAGTGGGATAGTCAGGGAGATGAAGAAAGTAGACAAGAGTATTTGGAATCTAGGCGCATGGCAAAGAGAGAGGTGGCAAAGGCAAAGGATAAGGCATATAGTGAGTAGTATGAGAGGCTGGACACAAACGAAGAAGAAAAGGAGTTGTATCCATTGGCTAGATAGAGAGACCGAGCTGGAAAGGATGTACAGCAGATTAGGCTGATTAAGGACAGAAATGGTAATGTACTAACAAATGACGAGAGTGTGTTGAGAAGGTGGAAAGAGTACTTTGAAGAGCTGATGAATAAAGAAAATGAGAGAGGAGGATGGATGAAGGAAAGCTGGTGAACAAGGAAGTCCCAAGGATTAGCAAGGGGGAAGTGAGGGCAGCTTTGAAGAGGGTGGAGAATGGGAAGGTGGTTTGTCCAGATGACATACCTGTGGAGGTATGGAGATGTTTAGGAGAGATGGCAGTGGACTTTTTAATTAGATTGTTTAACACAATCTTGGAGAGTGAGAGGATGCCCAAGGAGTGGAGAAGTGTTTTGATACTAGTTTTCAAGAACAAAGGTGATGCTCAGAGCTGTAGTAACTACAGAGGCATAAAGTTGATCAGCCACGCTATGAAGATATGGGAAAGAGTTGTTGAAGCCAGGTTAAAAGGAAAGGTGACAATCAGTGAGTAGGCAGCACGGTTTCACACCAAGAAAGCGTACAGATACAGTGTTTGCTCTAAGAGTGTTGATGGAGAAGTATAGAGAGGGTCAGAAGGAGTTGGACTGTGTCTTTGTGGATCTAGAGAAAGCTTATGATAGGGTGCCAAGAAGTGTAATACTGTATGAGAAAGTCAGGAGTAGCAGAGAAGTATGTGAGGGTGGTGCAGGACATGTATGAGTACAGTGAGATGGTGGTGAAGTGCGCTGTAGGAGTGACGGATGGATTCAAGGTGGGGGAGGGATTACATCAGGGATCAACTCTGAGCCCTTCTTGTTTGCCATGGTGATGGACAGGCTGACAAACGAGGTCAGGCAGGAGTCTTTGTGGACCAAGATGTTTGCAGACGACATTGTGATCTGCAGTGAGCGTAGGGAGCAGGTGGAAGAGAACCTGGAGAGGTGGGGGTATGCTCTGGAGAGAAGAGGAATGAAAGTCAGTCAAAGCAAGACAGAATACATGAGTGTGAATGAGAGGGAGGCAGGTGAAATGGTGAAGATGGAAGGAGTAGCGGTAGTGAAAGTAGATGAGTTTAAATACCTTTGGTCAGCCATCCAAAGCATTGGAAAATGCACAAGAGAGGTGAAGACGAGAGTGCAGGCAGGGTGGAGTGAGTGGAGACAAGTGTCAGGGGTGATTTGTGACAGAAAGGTAGTAGCAACAGTAAAAGGGAAGATTTACAAGACGGTAGTGAGACCTACTATAATGTATGGTTTGGAGACTCTAGTGCTGACAAAAAGACAGGAGGTGGAGCTGGAGGTGGCAGAGTTGAAGATGCTAAGATTTTCATTGGGAGTGACTAGGAGGGACAAGATTAGAAATGAGTATATCAGAGGGACAGCTCAGGTTGAGTGGTTTGGAGACAAAATAAGAGAGGCAAGGATGAGATGGTTTGGACATGTGCAGAGGAGGGATAGTGGAGATATTGGACAAAGGATGTTGAAGATGGAGCTGACCGGCAGGAGGAAAAGAGGAAGACCACAGAGAAGATTCATGGATGTAGTGAAGGAGGACATGGAGAGGGTTGGTGTTACAGAGGAAAAAGATGCAAGGGATAGGGTGAGATGGAGACAGAAGATCTGCTGTGGGGACCCCTAAAGGGAGCAGCCAGAAGAAGAAGAAGAAGATTTTATTGTTATTTTTACCCGATAACTGTAGTTTAGGACATTCAACGATATATTGGCATTATATCCTTTAAAACACAGTCTTTCCAACAAAGATCAGGAGCTTTATTACATGTCTGTGGGAGTCTGGGGAAAGATGTCTTTTACTTTCAAATTCATGCCATATATTTATGCTATTATTTTGTCAAACTGAATTTTATAACAAGCGAATAAATACATTTTAAAAAATCCATTCAGATATATCTGATTAAATACTAACAGTTTCCATTCATCAATAAAATGATTAAAACAGATTTTTTAGCCAGGCTGGTTTGACTTGTGGGTGTGGAACTGGTCAGAAATAGTTTTGCAGAAGCTGAGAGAGGACATGATTTCTACTTTTTTTTTCTTCTCCATTCTGTTTTGTAAAAGTCATGAGATAAATTATTTTGAGATAAGGCCTGGTGATATCCAGAAAATAAAAGAGACAGCTCCCAGCTTTTGTACAGTTCAATATTCTAAATACAATATGTAACATTACCCTCAACACAGTAACCTGAACATTCATATACATTATCATGCATATTTGCTTAAAAGAAGCACCTAAAAACAGTTTGTTAGTCCTGAGATGGATTACCAATCTGCTACTTCTCACCCAAAGAAGCTGAGTTAGGTTTCCCATGGCTCAAAAACAATTAATCAGTTAAGAAAATGAATGGATGAATGGAAGAAGCACTTAAAATGGATGGATTCATTTTGCTAGTTTTATTGAAAAATGCTAAATACTGTTTTTGATGTTGAATCTGATCTATATTTGGTGTAAAAACTTGATAAAGCATCTTCTACATGGTAAATTCATGGTGAAATATTAATGTTGTTGAACACTTTCAAAGTATAGACATTGAGCTTAGCTCATCTACTTAAAAACCCCTAGAGCAGACCTGGCATACATCAGTGCCAGATGTGGGATTCGTTGTAAATCATGCCAAAATAGGCCTAGTGCTTTAAGGGTTAATATGTCATGGAATAATTAGGGAACAGAAGAAAAAAATACTGTCAAGTAGTTGTCCAAGTACTTTAGACCATCTTAAAATTGGGGACTGCATATAAAAGTAGTTGTAATTCCTATACTCCGTGAATAAAAACTGAAAATCTAAAGTACAGTTAATCATTTTATTTAAATTCTATTATGGTTATATATGAATGATGTTGGGTTTGAATTACTTAATCCACCAAACAGAAATCAAAGTTTAAATCCCTGCAGCATTCTGTTTGTTTGCAAAAAATAATTATGCACTGAAAAAAATTGTAGTTATAAGCTTTAGCGAAACACATCCAAATAAGCACTCATTAACATTTTCAAGAATTAAAAAAAAATCCCTCTAGTTTCTACTCAGCAAATTTAGACCTTGCATGGTCATATAAACAGTTTATAAACTGTTTATATTTTTGAGAAGGTATAATTTGGATTTCAGTGGTAGCATTGTGATTTTTTTACCACTAATTTATGAGGGACTTTCCAGTGCATCTTATCTTCAGCATAAAAGCTTCAACTTCCTGTATCCACAGGTTACAGCGTGAACACCCAGCAACACCCATTCCAACATCAGTTACACAATAAAAAGTTGAGCACAGGCATGTTAGAGATGAACTTTGAGTGAGCAGTTCATTTATGACTGATGTAGAACTGCTCCAGATTTTTCTTTTTCTGAAGTCAAATTAAGTGTATTAAGCAAATTGTTACTATCAAGTCTTATTAGTTATGGTGTAATTAAGAATTGGCTCATATGAAGCAAGAGTCATCAGAATCATTTCATGAAGATTATTCAGGAAAGCAAAACAAAGGAAAACAGAATAAAATGTATTTCTTAAAATAGACATTCCTTTCATTTTTGTTACAGGTTATGGTTACAGGACCAAAGCTTCAAGTCTTGATAGTGGGTTTCTTTTTTCAGGAATAAACTTCTTTGGCCATGCGCAACAAATATTTCTGGGCCATGAACCCAGTTTTTTTGCTCGTGAAGCCAGTGGAGCTTTGGCAACTTGAAATCAGAACTTGAAGTCAAAATTTCTGACTGTGCATCAGCAGTATAAAATGTTTTACGTATATGGACAGTGGAGAAAATAAGTATTGAAAACGTCAACATTTTTCTCATTAAACATATTTCAGATGAGGCCGTTGACCTGAGATTTTCATCGGATATATTTATTTGTCAATACTACTATACGTACCAGGACATACAGGAGAATTGAAATGGTGTTTCTCTCTCTTTTCAGTGGTGCACCAATATGAAAAACAAAAGGGACAAGGCTGGAAAAACAACAACAGCAGTCTATATACAGTAATGCTGCCGTAGTGCAAATAGCGACAAAAGATGGACCTAGACATCCCATAGTGCAAATAAAGATAAACGATAAAACCCAGCAATCCCATATACAGAAAAAGTAGAGCAGTAATACTCGTAGTTGCGAATTCGATGTGGTAGTGTAGGTGCAGACAGTGACAGATAGGACTGCACATGAACAGTATTGCAAAACAGACAGCAGCAGATATGGCATTTGTGCAAATGGTTGCAGTAAAGTGCAGAAACATACAGCAGCAGATGTATTACTGTTGGTGTGCCACTCTTTCTGTGCCAACAGCTGAGGTAGTTATTGTGCGGGTGAGTGCATTACGGGCCGGGGGGGTGGGGGGTGGACAGAGTTCAGGGTCCTGATGGCCTGATGAACAACGCTGTTTAGCAGTCTTGTGGAGAGGGCCCGTAGGCTCTGGTAGCTTTTCCCTGAGGGCAGGGGGCTGAAGAGGGAGTGTGAGGGGTGGGAGGGGAGGTGTCGCCTGTAATGTTGATGGCTCTGCGAGTGAGGCAGGTGAGGTAGATGTCCGGGGGGGGGGGGGGCAACGATGATCTTGCTGGCAGCTTTCACTGTGCATTGTAGTGTCTTTCAGCAGGAAGTAATGCAGCTTCCATACCACACCATGATGCAGCTGGTGAGGATGCTCTGATGGTGCCCCGGTAAAAAGCACACGATGGGGGTGGGACTTGTGCTTTCCTCAGTTTGCGGAGGAAATGGAGGTGAGTTTGAGCCTTCTTGACCAGTGATGTGGTGTTGTTTGACCAGGAGAGGTCCTCAGAGATGTGCACTCCCAGGAACTTGGTGCTGCTCACCCTCTCCACAGCTGTTCCATCGATGATCAGAGGGGATGCTGTGTGTGTCCCCTCCTGAAGTCAACCACAGGATCCTTGGTTTTTCCCACGTTCAGGGAGAGATTATTGTCTTTACACCACTGGACCAGTTGGCTCACCTCATTTCTGTAGTTGGCCATCTCATTGTTGGTGATGAGGCCCACCACCGTCATGTTGTCTGCAGACTTGGTGATGTGGTTGGTGCTGTAGGCTAGTACACAGTCATGGGTCAGCAGGGTGAAGAGTAGCAGGCTGAGCATGCACCCTTGTGGGGCGTGCTCAGTGTGATGGTCTTGGAGGTGTTGCTGCCAACCTGCACATTCTGTGGCCTCCCTGTGAGAATGTCCAGCACCCAGTTACAGAGAGAGGTTTTGAGTCCCAAGTGTTTGAGTTTTTGTATTAGGTGCTGGGGGATGATTGTGTTGAATGTGGAACTGAAGTCCAAGAACAGCATTCGCACGTATGAGTTCTTTGAGTCCAGGTGGGTGAAGGCTGGGCGGAGAGCAGCAGTGATGACATCTGTGGATCTATTTGACCTGTACGCAAACTGAAATGGGTCATGGGAGGGAGGGAGGATGAACTTGATGTTCTGCATGACCAGCCGCTCGAAGCACTTCATTATGATGGGGTCAGTGCTACGGGCCAGTAATTGTTGTAGCTGGATGTGACAGGCTTTTTTGGGACTGATATTATGGTAACAGTTTTGAAACATGCGAGGACAACAGCTTGACTCAGGAAAATTTTGAAGATGTCGGCCAGGACATTCTTGAGCTCCACTGCACAGTCCTTCAGAACGTGACCTGGTAATCCATAAGTAATCCATATATACAAAGAAATCAAAGCAACTGTGTTCAGAAAACAAGTTATATTTAATAAAGTTGATTGACACAGGGAATAAGTATTGAACATGCTTGGTGAAATTCATTTAATATTTAGTAGAAAAGCCTTAGTTGGTAATAACAGCTTCCAGATGCCTCCTGTATGGTGAAACTTGGCACAGGCATTGCTCAGGAGTAATTTTAGCCCATTCTTCCACACAAACTGTCTTCAAATCTTGAAGGTTCCGTGAGTGTCTTCTATGAACTCTAATCTTCAGTTCATTCCATAGATTTTCAATTGGATTCAGGTCAGGTGGCTGACTGGGCCATTCTAGCAGCTTTATTTTCCTTCTCTGGAGTCAGTTGAGAGTTTCCTTGGGTGTGTGTTTGGGATCATTGTCTTGCTGAAATGTCCACCCTCATTTCATCTTCAGCATCTTGGCAGATGGCAACAAGTCCTTGTCAAGGATGTCTCTGTACTTTTGTCCATTCATCTTTCCTTCAGTTATATGAAGTCTGGTTGTACCATGTGCTGAAAAGCACCCCCACACCATGATGCTCCCATCTCCAAGCTTCACTGCTGATATGGTGTTTTGGGGTTGATTTGCAGTGCCATTTCTCCTCCAAACATGCTTTGTATTGTGACATCCAAAAAGTTAAATTTTGGTCTCATCTGACCAGACTATATTCTCTCAGTATTTTACTGAAATGTTGTGCAGCAAACTTTAAACAAGCTTCAACATGCTTTTTCTTCAACAATGGAGTCTTGCGCGAGGTGAGCGGGCATAGAGCCCATGTCAGCTAAGTGTATTACTTGTTGTTTTCTTTGAAATAGCAGTACCTGCTAATTCCACGTCTTTCTGTAGCTCTCCACGAATGGTCTTTGGCTCTTGGATAACTCTTCTGATAATTCTTTTGACTCCTCTGTCAGAAATCTTGTGAGGAGCTCCTGGTCGTAGTTGGTTTATGGGAAAATGCTGTTCTTTCTACTTCCGAATGATGGCTCAAACAGTGCTAAATGGAACATTCAGCAGTTTAGAAATGCATCTGTAACCAATGCCATTATTATTTTTTGCAGCAATAAGGTTGTGAAGGTCTAGAGCAGGGGTCGGCAACCCACAGCCCCTGGGCCGCATGTGGCCCTCCAGGCCCCATGCTGTGTCTCCCTGCAGTTATATCTCAAAACACAAGAAAATTAATGAAGTTCATTTTAATTAATTTATTTTTCAAATTATTGTTTATTGGATATGCTTCTCAATTGAAACACATACTTTCATGAATATAAAATATATATTTTTAAAATGAGTTGTTATGTTGTCAGCCATACGTCACATCTGACAGTGGCTCACACACCGAGAGCCTCTGAGCCTCTGTGCAGGACTTGTGAAGAGCAGAGAGCCGCAGCTTCCTGCTTCTCCACCTTGTCCTGTTAAGCAGCTAGGTGAGCAGAACAGAAAACTGCTTCCCTTATTGTGACAAATAGATTTACTTTGCCAAAAGGAGCTTTATACAGTGCATGTACACTACCGTTCAAAAGTTTGGGGTCACCCAGACAATTATTTTGTGTTTTCCATGAAAAGTCACACTTATTTACCACCATGAGTTGTAAAATGAATAGAAAATATAGTCAAGACATTGACAAGGTTAGAAATAATGATTTGTATTTGAAATAATAATTTTTTCCAGATACTCAACCTGCTCAAAGGAAGGTCAGTTTTATAGCTTCTCTAACCAGCTAAACTGTTTTCAGCTGTGCTAACATGATTGCACAAGGGTTTTCTAATCATCCATTAGCCTTCTGACGCAATGAGCAAACACATTGTACCATTAGAACACTGGAGTGATAGTTGCTGGAAATGGGCCTCTATACACCTATGTAGATATTGCACCAAAAACCAGACATTTGCAGCTAGGATAGTCATTTACCACATTAGCAATGTATATTAGATATTAGAGTGTAATTCTGATTAGTTTAAAGTTATCTTTGTTATGACTCGCCGCTCATCAGCGGCGCCAGCCGCGTGCACACCTGCTCCTCGTCAGCCGCGAGGTATTTAATCCACTCTGCCCTGGGCTTCGACCTGAAGCCGTCTCTCAACTTCGGCCCCTTTGCTACTACAGATCTCAAACCGACTAGTGAAGATAACTTGGGTAAGCTCCCCTTACCTCTCTCCTCTAGCCTTCCCCTGTGCACAGGTGGACATTCCCGGCGGCGGACTTCCTCATCTCGCCGTTGGCTCTACGCTGCTGCCGCAGGTACTGCAGGTCGCTGTCTCCCGGGCCTCGCCCTTGTCGACGCCAGCCACCTGTCATAACCAAGTAAGCCAGCTATCATCATTATTCCCTGTATTGGTGTGGTGCCCGTTACCCTTCTCCCTCTGCTCTCTCCCACAGGGTTGTCCGGCTGTACGGCCTCCTGCCCCCGTGCCTGACGCAGACGCCACCACCAATACATTCTTATTCCACAGACACGCAGCCATACACTTCCTTGTTTCTAATAAAGCTGTTAAATCTATCCTGAGCCTGCGTGTGTGTCTCCTGGGCCGTGCATTATGTCAGTACGGCTTCAGCAGAGCGGCTCGGCAGACAGCGGGCTCGCACGCCGTCTTTCCACCCTCGAGGCTCGGGTGGATTTAATAGCCCATCAGCAACAGGTGATATTAAATCAATTAATGATCATTACTAACCGATTAGACCGCTTGGACCCCCAGCAGCCGTTCCCCTCGGCTCGTCCGGGTGGCGCGGCTCCTGCGGCTCCGGTGGCCGTCCAGCCCGCTCCAGGTGCGCCAACACGGCTCATACCAATCCCCACTCCTGCTCGCTTTAGCGGTAAGCTGGGTGGAGCTCGGGGTTTTATTATGCAGTGTGAGTCCGTGTTTCTTCGCGTTCCCGGAGATTTTCCCTCAGACCATAGCAGAATTGGCTATATAGGTAATCTCCTTGAGGGTCGTGCGCTTACCTGGGCTTACGCCATTATGGTGAAGCCCAGCTACGCCACCCTCACCTATGGCCAGTTCGTGCGACAATTTCTGGAAGTGTTCGATCATTCACGTTTGGACAGTGTCCAGGTCGACCGCCTTCTCGGACTCCAACAGGGGAGCCGATCGGCGGCCGACTACGCGATCGACTTCCGGGTTACCGCGGAGGAAGTTGGCTGGGAAGAGCGTGCGCTCTGCGGCATCTTCCTCCGCAGCCTAAATTCTGGTCTGAGGGATGAGCTGGCTGGACGGGATACCCCGGAGACGCTGGCGGAGCTGATTTCTCTCACCATCAGCTTGGATAACAGGCTGCGCGAGCGCGCCTCCGAGCGTAAGCAGTCTTCTCGCTCGCGGGGCGCCTCTGCACGTCTGCCCCAAGCTCGCCACCTGGCGTTGCCGCCGCCGGAGGTCTCCGAGGAGTCGGAACCAATGGTGACGGGCCGGACAAAGCTCCCCCTGGCGGAGAAACAGCGCCGTCGTGACCTGGGCCTCTGCATGTATTGCGGAGGTAGCCAGCGCACGGTGGAGCATTGTCTGGAGAAGCCAAACGAGGTGGTCCGCGAGTCACTGTAGGGGGCCTCGCGGACACTAATCGGTTAAATCCCCTCACACATTTGACGCTGCCCATCCGTTTCTGTCACAACCTCACTGGGCACCTCACACATGCACTGGTGGATTCAGGCGCGGAGGGTAGCTTTATTTCACAAAGCCTGGCAACCCGACTGGGCATCCATTGTCACCCCCTCGACACTCCTCTCGCCCTGGTTAATCTCTCCCGAGTTTCCCTGGGAAAAGTAACTCACCAAACATCCCCCGTCCCGGTGATCATCTCTGGAAACCATCGGGAGGATATCTCCTTCTACGTCCTGCCCACCTCAGTAACTCCTGTCATCCTCGGATATCCCTGGCTCCGCCTCCACAACCCCGCCTTGGACTGGAAGACTGGGAAGGTGTCATCGTGGAGCACTTTCTGCATGGGTACCTGCCTCCAATCCGCGGCCTGCGCCCCGTCCTCGCCTCTCACAGCTCAGGACACTGTGCCCCCGGATTTCACCCTTGTGCCCTCAGAGTTCCTCGACCTGGGTGCTGTTTTCAGTAAGTCCAAGGCGATGTCTCTGCCTCCTCACCGGCCCTACGACTGCGCCATTAACATCCGCCAGGGGGCGCCCTTACCTTCAGGACGCCTCTATAGTCTGTCAGCGCCGGAGAAGGAGGCAATGAACAGCTATCTGAAGGAGTCGCTCAGTGCTGGGATCATCCGACCATCCTCCTCTCCAGTAGGTGCAGGGTTCTTCTTCGTGGGAAAGAAGGACGGATCTCTTCGTCCTTGTATCGACTATCGAGCTCTCAACGATATCATGGAAAAGGACCGGTATACCCTGCCCCTTATGGATACTGCCTTCCACTCCCTCCAGGGGGCGACCTGGTTTACTAAGCTGGATCTCCACAGCGCTTACCACCTCGTCCGGATCCGGGAGGGAGATGAGTGGAAAACCGCCTTCCGTACCCCAAACGGTCATTTTGAATACCTCGTGATGCCGTTTGGGTTGACCAACGCTCCAGCCGTCTTTCAGCGCCTCATCAATGACGTCCTCCGGGACTTCATCGGCCTGTTTGTATTCGTCTACCTGGACGACATTCTCATCTTCTCCAGGTCCAGGGATGAACACCGGGTCCACGTGAGGCGGGTCCTGCAGAGACTGCTGGAGAACCGTCTGTACGTCAAGGCGGAAAAATGTGAATTCTACGCCAAAACGACTTCCTTCCTGGGGTTCGTCATCTCCCATGACCAGGTGCTTCCGGACCCAGCGAAGATCAAAGCGGTGGTAGATTGGCCCACACCTACCTCTCGGAAACAGGTTCAGCAATTCATCGGGTTCGCCAATTTCTACCGCCGCTTTGTCCCGAACTTTGGAGCCATCGTCGGGCCCCTGACCCGCCTCACCTCTCCTAAGACCCCGTTCCGGTGGACTGAAGAGGCCGCTACGGCCTTCCAGGCGCTGAAGACGGAGTTCTCCTCCTCCCGGGTCCTCAGCCAGGTCGACCCCGCGCTGCAGTGCATTGTGGAGGTGGACGCTTCGGACACGGGGGTGGGGGCGGTGTTGTCCCAGCGGTCCCCAGCCAACGGAGTCAAGTGACCCTGCGCCTTCTTCTCTCGGCGCCTGTCCCCGGCGGAACGAAACTACGACGTGGGGGACAGAGAGCTTCTTGCCATCAATCTTGCCCTTCAAGAATGGCGTCACTGGCTGGAGGGGGCAGCCTTGCCTTTTGTGGTCCTCACTGACCACAAGAACCTGGAGTACTTGAGATCTGCCAAGCGTCTGAACGCCCGCCAGGCGCGTTGGTCCCTGTTCTTTGCAAGGTTTAAGTTCAGCATCACATATAGGCCTGGCTCCAAGAACGGCCTGCCCGACGCCCTCTCCAGGCAATTTGCCCCGGAGGCCGCAGAAGACGTTGCTCACACCATCTTGCCCAGGTCGTGCGTCGTGGGGGCTGTTTCATGGGACATAGAAGACAAGATCTGGAGGGCGCAGGAATCGGAACCGGACCCTGGCGGCGGACCGGAGGGGAGGCTCTTTGTGCCATCTGCCGTCCGGGGGGACGTTATACACTGGCTCCATACCTCCAAGCTCACCTGCCATCCAGGAGCTTCGCGGATGATTGACCTTCTCCAGCGATCCTTTTGGTGGCCAGGCCTGCGGAAGGATGCCGCCCGTTACGCCCGGGCCTGCCCCGTCAGTGCTACCAATAAGTCAGGTAATGCTCCCCCTGCAGGTCTGCTCCAGCCCCTGCCCGTCCCTGGCAGGCCCTGGTCGCACATTGCCCTAGACTTCGTCACCGGGCTCCCTGTCTCCAACAACTTTGACACAGTTCTGACCATTGTTGACCGTTTTTCCAAGGCTGCCCACTTTGTGCCCCTACGTGGACTTCCCTCAGCCTTGGAGATGGCGGACTTCCTCATCCAGCACGTGGTCAGACTGCATGGAATCCCGGTTGACGTGGTCTCCGACCGCGGCCCTCAGTTCTCTTCGGACGTCTGGAGGTCATTTTGCAACGCCCTGGGAGCCAAGGTAAGCCTCTCCTCCAGCCATCACCCCCAGTCTAACGGGCAGTGTGAGCGGACTAACCTGGAGCTGGAGGCTACGCTCCGCTGCGTCACTTCTTCCAAACCCACGTCCTGGAGTTCTCACCTCGCCTGGATGGAGTACGCCCACAACACCTCTCGCTCTACTGCCATCGGGATGTCGCCCTTTAAAGCATCCTTGGGCTATGATCCACCTCTATTCCCCGCGCAGGAGGGCGAGTTGGCTGTCCCCTCTGTCCAGGCACATTTGAGGCGGTGTCGCTCCCTTTGGTCCACGGCGCGTAATGCGCTTTTACGCACGGCGGAGCGCAATAAATCTACGGCGGACCGACATAGGAGACCTGCACCTGCCTACCAGGTGGGACAGCAAGTTTGGGTATCCACACAGGACGTTAACCTAAAGGGTGAGAGGAGAAAGCTGGCCCAACGGTTCATCGGCCCTTATCCCATAACCAGAATCATCAACCCGGTGGCTGTGCGTGTGGCTATTCCCTCCTCCCTCTGCATCCATCCCACCTTCCACGTCTCCAAAATTAAACCGGTGGTCTCTGACCCCCTCTGCCCTCCACCTGCGGCGCACCCCGCTCCCCGGATGATTGGTGGCCATCCGGCCTGGACTGTCGCTGACATCTTGGACGCCCGACGCCGGGGTCGCGGATTGCAGTACCTGGTGGATTGGGAGGGCTATGGACCCGAGTGGAGACAGTGGGTGCCTTCCTCGCTGGTGTTGGACCGGTCACTCATTTCTGAGTTTCATCGAGCGCACCCGGAAAAACCATCGCCAGGAGGCGCTGCTAGAGGGGGGAGTACTGTTATGACTCGCCGCTCATCAGCGGCGCCAGCCGCGCGCACACCTGCTTCTCGTCAGCAGCGAGGTATTTAATCCACTCTGTCCTGGGCTTCGGCCTGAAGCTGTCTCTCAACTTTGCTACTACGGATCTCAAACTGACTAGTGAAGATAACTTGGGTAAGCTCCCCTTACCTCCCTCCTCTAGCCTTCCCCTGTGCACAGGTGGACATTCCCGGCGGCGGACTTCCTCATCTCGCCGTTGGCTCTACGCTGCTGCTGCAGGTACTGCAGGTCGCTGTCTCCCGGGCCTCGCCCTTGTCGACGCCAGCCACCTGTCATAACCAAGTAAGCCAGCTATCATCATTATTCCCTGTATTGGTGTGGTGCCCGTTACCCTTCTCCCTCTGCTCTCTCCCACAGGGTTGTCCGGCTGTACGGCCTCCTGCCCCCGTGCCTGACGCAGACGCCACCACCAATACATTCTTATTCCACAGACACGCAGCCATACACTTCCCTGTTTCTAATAAAGCTGTTAAATCTATCCTGAGCCTGCGTGTGTGTCTCCTGGGCTGTGCATTATGTCAATCTTCATTGAAAAAAACAGTGCTTTTCTTTCAAAAATAAGGACATTTCTAAGTGACCCCAAACTTTTGAACGGTAGTGTATATGTACTGTATATTGTTTATAAACCTCTCTTGTAATAACTTTTAATACTTTATTTAAATTGTTTTACCCATGAAGGACCCAACAGGGAGGGAATGGGGAAAGGAGGTGTGTGGGGGGGGGGGAGAAAAGGAAGAGGAACAGACAAAGAAGACAAACAGACTAACGCAACTGAAACAAACAGAAGACAGACTGTTTCTTACACCGAAGAGGTCTCAACACGAGTCTGATATTGGCACCTGTTAAAGGAGAGACATACTGTATGTGTGTGTGCATACATGTGCGTGTGTATGAGAGCGCATGCAAAATAAGTGTTTGCATGTGAGTGGTTGCCAGGACACGTACAAAGAGGGTGGCCAGTCACAGCAACCAACCCTCACAGAACACAAATGTCCCAAGGCCAACAAGCCCCAGGACAGCCAGGCATCCACCCCAGGAGGGACGGCCAAGTGAGACTGGGCAGCCAAACGGCCGGCACGGCAGACCCACGCCCCCAGACCAGCCAACCCCCACCCCCCAGTGGGGCCAAGGTGCCGGGAGGCCAGCGACCCCATCCCCCGGGCCAGAGACTGGCTTGCACCCCCAGTGTGATCCCCCCAGGCACCCCCACAGTGGGCCTGCCCCCACCCCAGCACCACCGCCACACACCCCACTTCCAAAGAAGGTGGCAGCAAGGCACAGGGCCCCCACAGGGGGCCGGCCCCACGGGGAGCCAGCCCCACGGGGAGCCAGCCTCCCCGTCCAGGGGGGCCCACGCAACCAGGAGGTGCTACCCCCTCAATCCAGCACCTCCCAACCAGTACACACATCCATTCCCATGCACTCACACCCTCATGCTGTCATACGCACCCACTTGCACCCTCATGCACTCACTCACTCTCACTCACCCTCTCTCCCACACAGTCCCACACTCACACTTCCAGACCCACCCACTCTCTGTCACTCCTGTACCCGCTCAGTCTCGCTCCCTCTCCTGCTCGCCCTCAGAGTCACCTACACCCACTCACGCTTACCCATAGACACACTCTCACTCGCGCTCCGACCCACTCACATCCACTCGTGCTCTCCCCTACACACTCCCCCACACATATTCATCCTTATTACTTGGGGCGGCCGTGGTGCAGATGCAGCGAGCATGAATGCGCACCAGCTCCTGGCAACGGCTTTGGAAACCACCGGCGCGGGCAAGCAGCCACACCCCCACCAACCCACCCCAGGATGTCTGCGGCCACAGGAGCTGACCACCACCCCCAGTACCCACCCAAAGCGACTGATCAGCGGACCACCACAAGCACTCCAAGATGCTGCCTGACGTGCAAAGGGCCAAACAAAACCTACCCACCATCTCCACACATCACTCCCTCACTTAGCTTCCTGCTTCTCTTCCTCACACTCGGTAAGACATGAACAGATCCAGGAAAAGTAAAATCACAGAGGAAAATAGAGAGTTTAATTCTGTGTGGACAGATTCATTTTCGTTCATGTATGAAGAGAATTTCTCCACACAAACAAGGAGAAAAACAGCTGCCTCATTAGTGTCTACAGGTCCATAAAAAGTCTTATATGTGATTATCTAAAATCAATGCCTTAACAGTCCTTAAAAATTAGAAACGATCCTTGAATTCTGCTCAGTAACCTTAAAATTAATTGGATTCATCAGACATGACCGAAGTCTGAATTAGTGTGAATTTATTTTCACCGTCACAGCTCAATACTTCATGAGTGATGTAAAAATAAAAGCCCTTTATAGCTATTCCATTTTCAGAATGGTTGTGCTTTTATTGGGAAACACCATCAACCAGATACTGTGTACTTGTCTGAAATCAACAACCTACAGCTGACAGTTTTCACTCAAAATTTGTAAATAAAAAAATGAGAGGAGAGAAGATTCTGTGACAGTGATGTAGAGCTGAGCCTTTTATTTTAAGGATGTTTTCAGCTTTTTGTCAGTAGGAAAACGGCTAGTTTATTACCTGTGGGGTTTTGCACAGTGTGAGGCGGCATGAAAAAATAAGCAGCAGTGCTGTGGTTTTAAGCAGGTTTTATTAATCATACCGCCGTCACAGGAACTCGGCTCCAGCCATAGCGTGAGCAGGCTGAAGCCGAATTCCTCAGGCTCTCAGTGAAGAGGGGACACAAAATCTGTGTCCTGCAGCAGGGTTGAAGTCAGATTGAGAGAGAGAGATTGCGTTACAGAGTTGCACCTTAAATACTTGATCATAACAATACATCAAAGAGACGTACCCCACAGTTTAGAATGATCAAAGGGACAACAGAACAGGCAGGAGGTATTTGCATTTGTAAGACATACATCACAATGGGCAGATTAGCTAGACCTCGCTCCAAGTGTCAGACAAAGAGGCTAACCAGCACATCTACATATTGATCTGAGTCTCTAGGTCACAGTAAGGGCAAAATGCATGAACACTTTAACTTCAAGGCTGTAAACTCAGCGTGCAGCGGAACAAACCCCAGGAGTGCGAGCTGACTGTCTCTGTGTTCTGTTTGTGTGTTGTGGGGGGTTTAATCAAACCGCTACACTGCTCCCCCCCAAGAGGGAAACGGTAGGGGACCGTGACCTCGATGTTGCAGTCTGGGCAGCGAGCAGGGAAAAGCTCTGTGCAGGAGGGGGGGGGGGGGGGTAGTCGCACCAAAAGTGTTTGCTGCTCCGCGATGTGAATACCATGCATGAAAGGCAACGATTAACATCACATAGGTGAGACAGAAGAAACTCGTCTACCTGTAGACATTAATACACCAAAGCACATCTACATATGTAAGATGCTCAGAAAAAGCACAGTAAGGACAAGCCATATGCACACTATACCGAATGGCGCATTACATCACAATACATGCATGTTTGCATCACAAATACATGAATGGCACATTGCATTTCAGTAGTGTAGCAGGAAAACAGAGAAAAGAGGGCTGAGTGTCCTTAGTCTGTTGTGGGGTTAAAACGAACCGCCACACACGCTCCCCCCCAAGAGGGAAACGGTCGCGACCTCGATGATCCATCTGTGTGAGCGAGCTGTGGGAGAAGCTCGCTGCAGGCGGAGGGGGAGGGAGGGGAGGGGTAGTAAGTGCCGGCAGGAGCTGTGAAATCGTCCTGAGCCGTGCAAAAATTGCTTGTGGGTCCGCAATGTTGAAGGGCTGGTCCCGTTGAACGTGCAGCGGTCCACAAGAAGAAAAATTAGTCTCTGACTCCTCTCGTGGCCATGAAGAAAAGCAGGAGCGGCTGTAAGAGAAAAAGTAAACAAAGCATAGGGACTGTTGGCTTTGGGTGCTGAAGCAACCCCAAAGCTCCTGGGAACAGCTGACGGCTGAAATCCCGTTGTGCCGTGGCTAAGACCATTAAAAAATCCAGTGGCGAGCTGCGTGCTTGCTTCAGGTGAACGAGCAACCCTGAAGGTTCTGTGGGCAGCGGCGGAGGACGATGGCGGTCTGTGGCGTGGCTGAGACTGTTAACAAATCCTTCCAGTATGCTGCATGCGTGCCTCAGGTGAGCGAGCAGCCCTGAAAGGCAGCGGCGAAGGAGGAAGGCAGTCTGTGGAGCCATTACTTGTCCCATGCGTGATGCGCCGTCCTTGTAACTCCCCGATGCGTGCGCGGGGGTTCAGTGCGTGGGTGGGCCGCTGGAGTGGTGAGTCAGGGTGCAGAAACTTGGCGGAGATCAGCGCAGACGGCGCCAATAAAATCCAGGTTGAGCTGTTGCTGTAGATTTGGCCATGGTGCGTTGGAGCGTTGAGAGGAAATAGACGATCTTTAGTCCCTCAGGCCCGTGCAGAGGCGTTGGAGCGGCGGGAGGGAATAGACGATCTTTGTGCCCCGGGCTCGTGCAGCTGCGTTGGAGCGGTGAGAGGGAGGAGACGATCGTTGTCCCTCGTGCGGCCATGGTGCGTTCAGTTCCACGCGCTGCGCTCCCCGTCGGCCCTGGAGGTTGCCGTCGTGGAGAGAGGACGAGGTGCGTGCGCTCTCAGTGAGAGCGGCCGGTCCAGCGTGGTTGTGCAGATCTCAGGCGACGGAGCATTCATGCCCGGGTGTTGCGTTCGCTGGCCGCTCGTTTTTTTCAGCGTCGGTTCGCCAGCGTGGCCATCCAAAACAGAAGGCTGCGTTGCACAAAACGTGTGCGTCTTCAAGGGGCCACCAACGCAGCTGTGTGGCTGTCCAGCTCGGAAGGTTGCTTTCGCACAAAACGTGTGCGTGTTCGAGGGGTCACCAGTGAGGCGGCATGGAAAAATAAGCAGCAGTGCTGTGGTTTTAAGCAGGTTTTATTAATCATACCGCCGTCACGGGAACTCGGCTCCAGCCATAGCGTGAGCAGGCTGAAGCCGAATTCCTCAGGCTCTCATTGAAGAGGGGACACAAAATCTGTGTCCTGCAGCAGGGTTGAAGTCAGATTGAGAGAGAGAGATTGCGTTACAGAGTTGCACCTTAAATACTTGATCATAACAATACATCAAAGAGACGTACCCCACAGTTTAGAATGATCAAAGGGACAACAGAACAGGCAGGAGGTATTTGCATTTGTAAGACATACATCACAATGGGCAGATTAGCTAGACCTCCAAGTGTCAGACAAAGAGGCTAACCAGCACATCTACATATTGATCTGAGTCTCTAGGTCACAGTAAGGGCAAAATGCATGAACACTTTAACTTCAAGGCTGTAAACTCAGCGTGCAGCGGAACAAACCCCAGGAGTGCGAGCTGACTGTCTCTGTGTTCTGTTTGTGTGTTGTGGGGGGTTTAATCAAACCGCTACAAGTGAATTAATATGTGCAGACTGTCTATCAGCACCACACACTTTTTTTTAAAAATTCTAACCAATATTTAGCTCAGTGGAAGAAGGTATTTTAAAATGTTTTTTCCTACTCTGCTGTAATTATTTTTAATTTGCTTAATTTGCACCAAATGATTTTAAAGTTACTATATTATTTAGAAAGTTGTTTAGAATTCTTTTTGTTTCATTCCAAAATAAATAAAGAAGAATATCAGACAACCAATTATCAGACAGCCAATCCACTAGTTATCAAATTGAGAGTCTGGAGTACAGGTGAAGGATGCAGATTTATATTAATACATCTAAATAAGGAGCATTATGAAGAAACATAAAAAGGATGAAAAGTAGCTTCTTCTAAAAAAAACCCCACTTGTCTCTAATTTATTAAAATATCAGGAACTAAAGCTTTGTGATCACTGTTGAAAGTAGGAGACGGATGATATTTTTCAGATTTAAACAATTTATGAATGTGCTGATTAATAAAAAACTATACAAAAAATTATGGTCAGATATTATTTCAGATATAGCCTTTTCAACACAAAACAATTTGTAATATGTAATACTTTTATTTCATGAATGAAGCTATATATAAAGCTTGACAGTTTTTCCACTCTTGTAGTATGAATTCATTAATGCCACATAATATTCAGAGCTATGTATATGAAAAACTTTTTAAGCAGCATTGTGGTGACACTAGACACTGCGGGTGAACATTATCTCACACCAAGAAGCAGACAGAGGGGCTGAACAATGGACTGAGGGGGGTAGCCCCCCACAGGGGTAATTAGACCAGACGATAAGGCGCCTTCGCCACCTGCTGCTTTCCCTTTTACCCTCTACATTGGTGACCCTTGACGTGCCATGGACTGTCTCTCCCTTTCGCTGCGCTGTGGACTCCTTTTTCTCCACATTGGTGACCTGACGTGAGATGACCGTCTACTCCCTTTCACCGCGCTGTGAACTCCAGAGTACCAGGGAGTGCCCCTGCATCCTTCTCATCCACGCTGGAGCGCGCACGCCTGTTCCTCTCTCCACGATGGTGACCTATAGGACCGGAGGGAGCGAGTGGTGTGGGGACCGAGACGCACCAGGATCAGCGAGACAAGTACCGCACAGAAACAGCCTGAAAGGGGAAGATCAGCGCCGTCTGTGTTAATTCCCATCAAGCCCCGACCCTGACTTCACCTCCAGACAGCAGAGTTTCAGCGCACAGAAGCCCCATGCACACACTGCAGGATTACGAGGACAGCGCAACTTACAGCTATGTGGTCACTGCGCCAGAGCACGCGCCACACACCGGGGACAAACTGGCTCCATAGACTTATACATCGTCTTCCGCCGCTGCACATTCCCGTAGAGCACGGCCGATTGCCATCCTCTGAACCTTTAGGCTTTGCGTATCGCACCTAAAGCAGCTGTGCAGCTTCGCACACAGAACATGTATTTGTTTCTCGGCCGCTGCGCATCAACAGGGAATCAAGCCGATTGCTTTCCCCAGAGACTTTAGGGCTGCCCCCGCACCTAAAGCAAGATTGCCAAGTTCCCTGACACAGCTTGAGTTTTTTTCACAGCTGCTACGCATCCTCGGGGAATTGGGCCGATCGCCTTCCCCAGATCCTCGCAGGACTGGGCCCTCACAAGGAGGAGTCAGAGGCTTAATTTTTTTTTCACAGCCGCTGCGAATCACCGTAAGGTTTACCGGGAAAGTCCTTCACCTGAGGCTGATTTGCACGCAATTTTTGCGCGGCCCAGACACTTTTGACGTCCTGGGCTGGCACTCACTTGTTTCCCCCTCGTCCTCCACATCGCTCTGCCCGCACCTCTGTCCCAAAGACCTGCTCATCGCCAGCTTTGTTCCTTCAGCATGACGCACACCAGCCCCTGTGCTCCCATGAACCATGGCCGTTCAACGTGTTGGAACTCAGAGCGGAGCAGACAGTGTTTTTCACCCCTCCCCTTTTCCCCCCACGGACTGACATGCCCTCTGACACACTTCACCGGCAGGACAGTTCAACCGGAGCGGCAAACCCCCGCTGCAGACACCAGGGGCACCGTCTTGAGCCCAAAGGACCGGGGGGTCACAGCCCCTTCTGGGTGTTCGGTGGTGGTGGGGGGGCTGTGTGGTGACACTAGACACTGCGGGTGGACATTATCTCACACCCAGAAACAGACAGAGGGACTGAACAATGGACTGAGGGGGGTAGCCCCCCACAGGGGTAATTAGACCAGACAATAAGGCGCCTTCGCTACCTGCTGCTCTAAGCTGCATCGCAGTTAGGCGAATGTATTGTTGTGAGGGTGGCGTGTGTTGTGATAATCGTGCCACACATTGCCTTTGTCAGGCCCCATGTAATATGCGCTAGCCCCAGTTTCTACGGGCAGGTCAATAAAGCTATATCAGAGAACGCAGAGAAAATGGGGGAACGCTTTTCCAGACTTAAAGGCTTTTCTAGGCTTCTTCAGGGCTTCTAGGCTGCTACAGACACCCGGACCCAGCGGGCCACGCTGGGAGCCATAGGCTGTACGTATGTTAGAGGGTCAATAAAGAATCTCTGTCGACCTACCCTTGTGCCTCACCTCCACATCCTTTCCCTTTTACCCTCTATAGCATAATCTTTATTTTAAAGGTCAAATTGCTGTTGCAGCCCTTAGCCACTTCCATTTTAGTCAAAGACGGACAAAATGGCCCTTCGGTTGGCAAAGTTTGCAGACCCCTGGTCTAGAGAGAACTCTTTGCTTCTACCCATCATGAGTTCTTTGTGGTGTGACAATCTGATATTCACAGACCTTTTTAAGGGCTACCAGTCAGGACTTAACCAGCTGAAATTAATTTGCACTGATGGGGGACAGAATAGAATTGAACTGAATAGGCTTTATTGTCATTGTACAGTTGTACAGTACAACACAATTGTGGGTGTTCCACCAGGCTGCTGCGCAATAAAGTAAGAGAGAAGGATTAGTTAAAACATGGTTACAGAACACACGATTAAACACACGACTGAAACAAAAATAAAAATGGCCCAGGATTATGGAAATATACACAGGTATGGTAGTTGGCTTCATGGATGGAACTATGTACATAAGAGTGCAGAGTGCAGAGCACACAGTTTAACACACAGTTTAGTAAAATGTCCCAAGGATTATGGAAAATATACATAGTAGTGATTTCACGGATTGGTCAGTGTACATTAAAGTGCACAGTGTAAAGACAAGTGTGTTACTGTGATAATTAAAAGGTCTTCAGTTCTTTGCATGTGAGCGCTCGAAGGGAGGGGGGTGACTCTGACTGTTTGCAGTCCGGATGGCCCAGGGGAAGAAACTGTTTGTCAGTCTGGAGGTGTGGGACCTGATTGATCTGAACCATCGTCCAGAGGGAAGCAGGTCAAACAGGTGGTGGGTGGGATGTGAAGGGTGTCCTGTGATGGCCTTGATCTTTCTGACAGGAGGATCTAGAGATGTCTTTAGGGAGGGCAGAGGGCCGCCGATAATTTTTTGGGTGGATGGGATAGCTTCCTAAATTCAGATGATTTCAGCTGGTTTCTTGCCTTTCTATGCCTTATGCACCTCTTTTTCTTCATGTGTTCAATACTTATTCCCTGTGTCATCCCACTTTGTTAAATATAACTTGTTTTGTGAACACAGTTGCCTTGATTTCTTTGTATGTATGGATTACTTGGGTTGTTACTGATATCTGGTGAAAATCTCAGGTCAGTGGCTCCATCAGAAATATGTTTAATGAAAAAATGTTGACATGTTCAATACTTATTTTCCTGTTGTAAATTCTACTCATTTGCACACACAGTGCTGCTCAACTTGTATTTATGAACATGTTGCTACTGTGCTTATACACATAAACTACTGTGTACAGTGATGTTTTCAGGGGCTGCTGCTACCCACTAGAACTGTCATAAGCTCCCCGTGCGCTTTTCCACAGCGCATGGAGGAGGAGAAGGAAGAATGGATTTAAGCGCAGGGTTACACCAAACACACATTTATTAATACACAAATAGACAGACCACAATGACATAGACAGCTTGGGTGGAACTTAAAGTCCTCCAGGATGCTCGGCTGGCATGGGAGAAGAAGCTGGGCAACTGTGCCTAAGCGTAGCAGTTGTGCCGCAAAGGGGAAACACCACAGACCAGCATAGCAGCACAACTGCAAACAGGAAATGCAGCCAGCTCTTACTCATCATGCAGGAATAGTCTGAGTCGTCCAAGTCTGCCAATGAGCACACAAACAAAGCAATCCTTCAGAGACGTGACGGTCACATGGCGGAGAACAACCGTGTGAACACGTACAATGGTCCAGCGGTGTTTGACTGGCAAAGAGCTGCCTAAGTACAAACACCACTGGCATGACAAACTGGCAACACCTGGGCGAGGCGCGGGAAAGATGATTACCGGGGCGAACAGCTGATTGTCAGAGAGAGAGGGGGGCGTGGTCAGACCGGCGAATGTTAGACAGAGCCCACCAGGAAGTGGATCAAACAGCTGCCTAACGATCACCGGCCAGAGCAGCGGCTACAGGCACGGAAAGAAACAATAAACAGACATAAAAACAACATATAATAAACCCAATGCCTGAGCCACCAAGAACAATCAGAACCGAGCCAACCGAAAACACGGGCTTGATTCGTGACAAGAACAGGCTTATTCCCCACCTTCTACAATGAAACAAAAGGAAAACTAACTAATCTGGAATGCAAATTAGAAATTAAAAGTTGAAGAGTAGAAATCATGTTTACAGAGGGTTAGACTGGTCAAATTACTTTGTATTTTAATTTAATATGTTTGAAAACACCATAAAATAGTTGTCCAGGTTATTGTCATGGAACGCTGTAGACTTGGATGTGTCTTTAATTCATCAGATGGGTTTTTAAATCTCAGACAAAAAAGGAGTTGTTTCTCAGAATTCTTTTACTCTTGTATACTTTTATAATGGCCAATGCTTGAAAAGGTTGATGCACACAGCTGTGTATACCATTACAGCTCTCCCAGATAGCACTGATTTATTTAGCACTAGGAGATGAGAATTAACTGAAACCTGGTAGGTAAATTAATAGTGCAAGTCCAAAAATGCAATGGTACCATAATGACTTCATTGTCTTTTTAAGCAACATACACATGTATCTCTTCAAGCGTTGTTTCCTTCATTCAGTTTTTAATCTGATTCTATTTGCTGTGTTTTGCAGAATATGAGTGAAGCCTCTCTAGAATATGTGACCTGCAGACAACACAGACTCTCACATTCAGGGCAAGACTCATCTTAACCCTTGCTGGACTGAAAAACGAACAAACAAACAAACAAACTCACTTTCTTTCCACTGTCTGACCGTGAAGTTCCATCATGCCAGTGATTGCGTTCCCCACTTCTCAGCTGCTTTGGGTGCGTGTTGCTGCCTTGGTATTTACTTGTGTGACCTTCAGTGTCACAGCACATGGAGCCCACTTACCCCATGGAGGCATGGCAGACTGGTGCATCTTCTGCTGGGCGTTCAGCTTCACCTGCACCCTGCTGGTCCTGCTGGTGGAGCAGTTTGGCCTCCAGGCCCGAGCGCCAGTATCCTGGTCCAACTTCCCCATCACGGTCGCCTGCTATGCCGCCCTCCTCTGCCTCTCTGCGTCTATCATCTTCCCATTATTCTTCATTAAAGACCAGCGGCTCTTTGGTGAAGTTCGTGACTATCGGATCACAGCCACCGTCTTCTCCTGCCTGGCAGCGATTGCTTACATGGGAGAAGTGAGTTTGTCCAAAGCTAGGCCAGGAGAGGTGGCGGGTTACATGGCCACAGCTCCGGGCTTATTGAAAGTGTGGCAGACCTTTGTGGCCTGCATCATCTTCATCCTAATCACCAACCCTGTGACATATGACTCTCATGCAGCGTTGAAATGGTGCATGGCGGTGTACTGCATCTGCTTCATCCTCTCCATGGCTGTGGTGGTGCTCTGTGTGGGAGAGTGGACCGGCTTCCTGCCCATCTCTTTCTCCAAGTTCTTGTCGGGCTACGGGCTCCTGGCCGTCATCATGTATTTGACCGCCACCATCATCTGGCCTGTGTTCCACTTTGACAAGCAGTACCAAAGAGGAAGGCAGGACTCTCCAAAAGTGATTGCCACCGCTGTGCTGACTGCCCTCAACTTCCTGCTTTACCTCGCTGACCTTGCCTACTCCGCAAGATTAGTGTTTGTCACTGTCTGATAGAATAGATGAAGAAGGGAGATGCACTGACAAAAGCACTTAAATAAAAGTGCTAAGGGGATTTGTAGAGCAGTGTTGGTGCTGAAAGTGTTGGCTCTTCTTTTTGTCATATATATGTAATAGTGTGGATTGTTACAGTATATATTTGTTCAGTATTAGATTTTAAATGTGAAAGTGTTTCCAGGATAAAATCAGTAATCTAAAACCCTGTTTACACCTGGCATTATTTTTAGCTCATTCTGGCAAAGCTAAAAGTGTGGGCACATATGTTGGTTATATATGCTCCACAAATATATTGCTGTGTGTTTGTGTGCTGCACGTCTCATGGAACAAAAGGACTGAGCCTCCAAGAGACAACGACAGAGTGTGAGAGTTTGCCTTTGTTTCAGCGAGATGACCTGGAGAGATATCCGGACCACCAGAGACTAAGGGACAATGGTGTGAAGATCAAAGGGGTTACATTGTGACTGGGATTAAGTACCATGTGACTGTATGTTTGCTAAAACACCATGTGACTTCAGTTTCGATGTCCGAGGTATAAAAGAGTGATGTGAGATTATTCTTCCTCTTTTCCTGTTTTGAGATTGTTGGAGTATGTGATTGTCAATAAAGCTGAACCTGAGAAATAACTCAGTCTCCTCCTTCTGCACATCCTCCACAAAAGGAGCTAATGTGATGACGCGGTGTCCATCCCTTGTCCCTTGTGTGTTTTGAATGTATTTACATCTGTACTTAGCACAATCTGACTGCAGTCTGATCGCAAGAAATGCATTTAAATGCCAGGTATAAATGAGGCCTAATTGTGGAATTTGGCCCGAAAAACAATGTCAAAAAAAAAAACAAGTCAGTGCACTGAACCTAGAAGAAATGTACATGAGCACATTTCTGTCCTCACAGCCAAAGTTTTATTTTTCATATCTCTAAATGTTTGTGAAGTTTTTGTATTTATGACATCAGTGTTGCTTCAAGTGTGGTGACCTTTGTAATTACATCTGAATAAATAAAGTTTTAAAATGAACAATAAAAGTTTTAATGTATTATGAGTTAGGAGTGTACTTAGTGTGAAGTGACCAGCATCCCACCTTTTTGAATGAATATCTAACAGGGCTTCACTCCATGAATCTGTACGTAAAGTAGCATGATAAACAGAAATTGTTATTTTTTCCTTAAGTGCCTGTGAACTGCAGTACAATGTGTGCATGATTCACCATCATAATCTCTTAAGGAGGGGAATTAACAGACCTTTGTCTTTGACTAAGAGCAAAGTGAACCTACTGCTTTGCAATTTGGTAGTGATGGACGATAGGCAAGGAAACTGAAAGCAGATATGGTGGCAAGAACTGACAATGAAAGAGTTCAGGTGCGGAAGGGAATGACCAAAAACATCCAAAGGTTGGTTGAGCTGCTAACAACAGGCTGGTGACATGGTGCAGCAATAATTTGCACTGCTGCTTTACATCCAGAAGGTTCGTTCACAATAATAACACTGAGGGTGACCTCTTCTGGAAACTTTTTCAAAGTCTCAACTATCATTTCCTATTAAAACAGCAAGTGGTTTCAGTCTAATATATTACTGATAATTGATGATTGTGGTCGATACATAGATAAATATAATTTCACTGCAAGAATTTTGAAATTTTCAATGTTTATAAATGCATTTTAACAATATTAAGGCTCTACTTCAATAGAGCAAAATGTTTCTTACTGTTTACTTTTGCTATTAGCTGTAATATTGTTCCTATTTTTTTTATTTTGTGTTTTTATTTGAAGCAATCCCACTTCAACAATATTCAATCAATTGTCTAGTTTACTCTTACAATATATCAGATTACAAAACTGCACAATGTGAATGTTTAAAAAATCAAACTGGCACCTCCAGCAATACAAAATGAAAGCCTTGTATTAATTTGACGAACTGAATAGTATAGCAAGCAACTGTATATTTCTTTGGTTTTCATTCAAGAGACATGCCATAAAATACCACTGGTCATACCAGCCTTGTAGAAGTGTCGAAGATACACAGCAATTCACGTGAGGTTCAGAGTACGAGCTTTATTTTGTGCATCCCTCAAGAGGCGTGCCGCTAGCTCTCACAAGCTGTAGCCAGAATACCCGAGATTCCCAGCGGCACACATACATATTCTACAATGAACAACTGAGATCTTAAGGGGTGGCTAAGTGCTGTCAGCCACTTTCTTTCTACATATTCTACAAGCCTGTATGTTGATGTTCCACCACAACATTATCTTAAATTTTTACTTTTAGTTTAGTCTATGAAAACTTTATAACTCATTGTGAAACCAATAGCGTAAGTAACCAGAAAATTAACATTATTGGAATACAGTCCAGACACATGTGAGGCTGTCACTGATGTGGACAAAGAAGAGCCTAAATATGCAAACCCTCCTCATCTAGGATTTATGTATATGCCAGTTCCTAGTGGGGTTACTTTTCTTCCTATACATTATCATCTCTATCATTCCATATGTGACTTAGGACCTGTCATATTATGGCACAGCAAAACTGTGGAAAAACTAGTTAATGAAAACATACATGAAGCAGTATCCACTCTACCACCACAGACATGTCAGCACCCAGTTCTACCAAGTCACTGACCAGATCACAGAGTAGGAACTCATATGCAGTAGTGTGAAAAAGTGTTTGCCCCCTTCCTAATTTCTCAATTTTTTTTTGTATGTTTGTCACACTTAAATGTTTCAGATCATCAAACAAGTTTAAATAATAGACAAAGAAAACACAAGTAAACGCAAAATGCAGTTTTTAAATGAAGATGTTTATTATTAAGGGAAAAAAATCCAAACCTACATGGCCCTGTGTGAAAAAGTGATTGCCCCTAAACCTAGTAACTAGTTGGGCCACCCTTAGCAGCAACAACTGCAATCAAGAGTTTGCAATAACTGGCAGTGAGTCTTTTACAGTGCTGTGGAGGAATTTTGTCCCATTCATCTTTGCAGAATTGTTGTAATTCAGCCATATTGGAGGATTTTCAAGCATGAACTGCCTTTTTAATGTCATGCCACAGCATCTTAATCGGATTCAGGTCAGGACTTTGACTAGGCTACTCCAAAGTCTTCATTTTGTTTTTCTTAAGCCATTCAAAGGTGGAATTGCTGGTGTTTTTTGGATCATTGTCCTGCTGCAGAACCCAAGTGTGCTTCCGCTTGAGGTCACAAACAGATAGCCGGACATTCTCCTTCAGGATTTTTTTTTTGGTAGACAGCAGATTTCATGGTTCAATTTATCACAGCAAGACTTCCAGGTCCTGAAGCAGCAAAACAACCCCAGACCATCACACTACCACCACCATAGTTTACTGCTGGTATAAGATACGATAAGATAAGATAAGATAAGCCTTTATTAGTCCCACAATGGGGAAATTCCAGGATTGCAATAGCACAGGGACAGCAATGCTCAGAGCAACACTCAAGAAGACAAGAAAAACAAGAGCAGCAAATATACATATGTACACATAAATATATAAATACATATACACACAGTGCGGAGCATTGTAGCTAGATGGAATAAACAGCATAACCGTCTACTTAGTTATCCTACATAGTATGAATATGTACCCATACATATTGTCACCCTCCGTTGCGACCGGTATTGTCCTAGTTGTATACTGGAGGGGACCACTGTGTAAGTCTATTGCGTCTTTTGCATTCAATACTATTAGGTCGTCACGTTTTTTTGCTATCTCTGCGAGCAGCCCTGCTTAAGTTATACAGTCTGACAGCCGTAGGTAGGAAGGACCTGCGAAACTTCTCGGTTGCGCATCTAGGATGATGTAGTCTGCTGTTAAATGAGCTCCTCAGTGTGTTCAGCATGTCCTGCATAGGGTGGGACTCGGACTCCAGCAGAAATGACAGTTTAGCCACCATCCTTCTCTCGCCTATCTCCTCCACTGGGTCAAGGCATTTCCCCAGGACAGAGCTAGCTTTCTTGATCAGTTTGTTCAGTCTCTGCCTATCGGCTGCTGTAACGCCACTGCCCCAGCAGAGCACTCCAAAAGTGATGGCTGATGCCACCACCGTGTCGTAGAATGTCTTCAGCAGCGCCCCTTGTACACCAAAAGACCTGAGTCTCCTCAGTAGGAACAGCCTGCTCTGTCCCTTCTTGTAGAGTGCATCGGTATTGTGTGACCAGTCTAGTTTATTGTTCAGATGAACACCCAGGTTCTTGTAAGATGTCACCATCTCAATGTCTGTTCCCTGTATGTTTACTGGTGCTGTGAGGGGTTGTCCTTGCCTGTGGCAGTCCACCACCAGCTCCTTAGTTTTCCTCGCGTTGATCTGGAGGCAGTTCCGATGGCACCAGTCCACGAAGTCCTGGATAAGTCCTCTGTACTCAGCTTCATCTCCGTTGGAGATGAGGCCGATGATCGCAGAGTCGTCAGAGAACTTCTGTAGATGGCAGTGTGTTGTGTTGTGTTGTGTGAGAAGTCCGCAGTATAAAGGGTGAACAGGAAGGGAGCCAAAACCGCTCCCTGGGGGGCCCCCGTGCTACCGATGAACATGTCGGACACACAGTCCCGGGTTCTCACAAACTGTGGCCGGTTAGTGAGGTAGTCCAGGATCCACGATGACAGGTGCTGGTCCATCCCTGCGCACAGCAGCTTGTCCTTCAGGATCATTGGTTGGATGGTGTTGAAAGCACTGGAGAAGTCAAAGAACATGATCCTCACCGCATTCCCGGGCTTCTCCAGGTGGGACAGAGAATGGTGAAGGAGGAAGATCACTGCATCCTTCACCCCAATGCCATGCTGGTAGGCCAACTGGAGTGGATCCATCGCTGGTCCCACCAGGGGGCAGAGGTGAGCAAGGAGCAGTCTCTCCAGGGTCTTCATCATGTGAGACGTCAGGGCCACTGGTCTGTAGCTGTTCAGGTCTTTGGGGTGGGAATTCTTTGGCACAGGTACCACACAAGATGTTTTCCACAACTGTGGTACCCTCCCCAGCTTCAGGCTCAGGTTGAAGATGTGCTCCACAATCCCACACAGCTGGTCTGCACAGGACTTGAGGAGCTTTGCGCTGATGCCGTCCGGTCCCGACGCCTTCCTCGCCTTGGTCTTCCTCAGCTCCGTCCTCACCTGGGTCTTAGTGAGGGTCATGTTGGGGGGCTGTGTGCTGGGAGTGGGAGGGTGTTGGTGGAGTGGGGTGTGGGCAGCAGGACTCGATGTCTTTAGAGACAGCAGTGGTTGTTGTGCAGTTGGAGGGGAGGGCGGATGGTCAAACCTATTAAAAAACAGGTTCAGATTGTTCGCCCACTCCCTGCCCCCCGTGGCCTGGGGAGAGGTATTCTGGAGCCCAGAGATGGTTTTAAGGTTTCTCCAGACCCCGCCGATGTCACTCTGTTGCAGCTTGTCCTCCATCTTCTTCCTGAAGCTGTCCTTGCCTTCTCTGATCTTCCTCCTCAGCTCCCTCTGTACGGACTTCAGCATCTCCCTGTTCCCTGACCTGAAGATCCTCTTCTTCTCTCTCAGAAGTGTTTTTATCTCAAGGTTGATCCAGGGTTTGTTGTTCGAGCAACACCATATGGTCTTGGTGGGTATGGTGTTGTCCACACAGAAGCTGATGTAGTCCGTGATGGTGTGAGTGAGGCCATCGATGTCCTCACCATGTGGATCGCAGAGCTGCTCCCAGGCAGTGGTTTCAAAACAGTCCTTTAGAGCGTCCATTGCCTCCTCAGACCATAACTTCACTGTGCGCATGACCGGAGGTTGTCTGTGTACTAGGGGTTTGTACATCGGCAGGAGATGAACCAAGTTGTGATCCGATCTCCCAAGAGGGGGGAGTGGTGATGAGGTGTACGCCTCCTTAGTATTTGCATAGAATAAGTCCAGTGTTTTATTGTCTCTAGTGTGGCATGTGACATACTGTGTGAACGTGGGTAGAATGGGGGACAGTGAAATATGGTTGAAATCGCCTGAGATGAGGAGAAGAGCATCTGGATGTTCTGTCTGCATCAGTTACTGAGTGGATGACTTCACGTGCTGTCCCAGCGTTCGCCGTCGGATTTGCATAAATAACAATGCAGATCATGTGTGAGTATTCCCTCGGGAGATATGTAGAGCGCATGCTAACAGCTAGCAACTCCATGTCTTTGTTGCAGTGTTGTTGTTTAACCGTGATATGTCCCGGTCTGCACCAGTTGTTATTGACATACATTATCATTCCTTCGCCCCTTGCTTTCTCATTGTCTGGTGTTCGGTCTGCCTGTATTGCGTGGAAACCCTCCAGTTCAATGTTAGCATCTGTTGCTAGTTCTATTAGCCGCGTCTCCGTAAATAACATAAAGCTACTCTCTCTGTACATGCTCTCGTAGCGGGAGATAGCCGCTAGCTCATCTGTTTTACTGAGAAGCGATCGTACATTCCCCATAATAACGGATGGGAGGGCAGGTCTGTACCTTATATTTCTCGCCCGCCATCTTACTGCAGCTCGACATCCACACCGTTTCCTTCTTATTTCTCCCGGTATGTCGAGTTTTTGCATTAGCATTGTGGGCCGGTTAAGTGCTAACAGCTGGTCCCTATTGTACTGCCTCCTGCAAGAAACAGTGGCTCCGTCCGCCAGCTCAGGAGACATTTGGGCGATCAACGTGTCTGTGATGGATAAAGGTGTCGCCGAATCAGAAAGATTAGCAAGAGAGCCAGATAGTAAATAGAAATAGGAAGAAATTGATCCGCTGTTGCAAAAAGGCAGCCTACTTGTGTAGCGCCGGAAGCACTACCAGTGATGATGATGTTCCTTTTCTGAAATGCTGTGTTACTTTTATGCTGGATGTAATGGGACACACACCTTCAAAAAGTTCAACTTTTGTCTCATCAGTCCACAGAGTATTTTCCCAAAAGTTTTGGGGATCATCAAGATGCTTTCTGGCAAATGAGCCTTTACATTCTTTTTGCTCAGCAGTGGTTTTCATCTTTGAACTCTGCCATGCAGGCCATTTTTGCCCAGTCTCTTTGTTATGGTGGAGTCATGAACACTGACCTTAACTAAGGCAAGTGAGGCCTGTAGTTCTTTGGATGTTGTTGTTGGGTCTTTTGTAACCTCTTGGATGAGTCACCGCTGCACTCTTGGGATAATTTTGGTCGGCTGGCCACTCCTGGGAAGGTTCACCACTGTTCCATGTTTTCGCCATTTATGGATAATTGCTCTCACTGTGGTTCACTGGAGTCCCAAAGTTTTAGAAATGGCTTTATAACCTTTTCTAGACTGATAGATCTCAATTACTTTGTTTCTCACTTGTTCCTGAATTTCTTTGGATTGCAGCATGATGTCTAGCTTTTGAGGCTCTTTTGGTCTACTTCACTTTGTCAGGCAGGTCCTATTTAAGTGATTTCTTGATTGAGAACAGGTGTGGCAGTAATCAGGCCTGGGTATGGCTAGAGAAATTGAACTCAGCTTTCCAAAGATGTGATAAACCACAATTAATTTATGTTTTAACATGGGGAGGATCACTTTGTCACACGGGGCCATCTAGGTTTGGATTTTTTTTTTTACCCATAATAATAAACACCTTCCTTTAAAAACTGCATTTTGTGTTTATGTCATGAATTGCCCTTGAGACTTCCTCAAGACAGCGGCAATCAAGAAATCAAAATAACTGCCCTTCAATATGATCAAAAACAATTTACGTAAGTAATGACAGGTGTGGGTCACATGGGCAGGCAGAAGGAACCAATGATTCAATTCAATTCAATTCATATTCAACTTTATTTATATAGCACCATTTCACAACAACAGTCATCTCATAGCACTATCAACTGTAGGGGGAACCCCCACAGTTGCAGAAAGACCCCAGCAATCAGGCGATCCCCTGTGAGCAAGCACTTGGCGACGGTGGAGAGGAAAAACTCCTTTTTAACAGGAAGAAACCTCCAGCAGAACCAGGCTCAGGGAGGGGCAGTCATCTGCTGCGACTGGCTGGGGGGTGAGGGGATAGAGAAGATGAAAAGAACAGACATGTAGAGAGCAAACAGCACGATTGGGACTCAATCTATGGGAGAGAACAAACAAATGTTAATGACCAGCAAAAAAAATATTTCATTGAGAGTGAGGAAAGGAGTGAGGCCCAGTGCATTACTGGAGGTCCCCCGGCTGACTAAACCTATTAGCAGCATAACTAAGGGAGGGTTCAGAAACACATGATCCCTCCCTAATTGTAGGCTATATCAAAAAGGTAGGTTTTAGCCCTATCCTTAAAAACAGAGATCGAGTCTGACTCCCGAATCCAGATTGGCAGCTGGTTCCACAGGAGAGGAGCTTGATAACTGAAGGCTCTGCCTCCCATTGTACTTTTGGAGATTCTAGGTATTACAAGTAATCCTGCATTTTGGGAGCGTAGTGCTCTGTTAGGATAATACGGTAGTATCACATCTTTTAAATAAAAAGGAGCCTGATTGTTTAGAGCTTTGTAAGTAAGAAGAAGGATTTTAAACTTAATTCTAAACTCTATGGGAAGCCATTGAAGGGAGGCCACAACCGGAGAGATATGATCTCTCTTTCTAGTACCTGTTAAAACTCTTGCTGCAGCATTTTGGATCAGCTGAAGACTTTTTAAAGATGTTTTAGGACAGCCTGATAATAAAGAATTACAATAATCTAATCTCGAGCTAACAAAAGCGTGGATCAGTTTCTCAGCATTACTCTGAGACAAGATGCTCCTAATCTTGGCAATATTACGCAAATGATAGAAGGCAGTCTTAGAAACAAATTTAATATGTGAATTGAAGGACAGATCTTGATCAAAAATAATTCCAAGGTTCCTCACAGAGCTATTAAGAGAAAGAGTAACCACATCCAAACTGAAAGTTTGATTTGGAAAGGTATTTCTAAGGTTTTTTGGACCAACAAGAATGACTTCAGTCTTATCTGAATTTAATAGCAGGAAATTACAAGTCATCCAAGCTTTGATTTCCTTAAGACAGGCTTCTAACTTGGCTAATTGATTACTATCATCTGGCTTCATTGACAGGTATAATTGTGTGTCATCTGCATAACAATGAAAATGTATACAGTGCTTTCTAATAATGTTGCCTAACGGAAGCATATATAAACTAAAAAGAGTAGGGTCTAGCACAGATCCCTGTGGAACTCCATGACTGAGCTTTGAGTTGAAAGAAAACTCATTATTTACATGAACAAACTGGAACCTATCAGATAAATAAGATCTAAACCACTGCAACGAAGTTCCATTAAGTCCAACATAGTGTTCTAATCTATCAAGTAGAATATTATGATCGATAGTATCAAAAGCTGCACTAAGGTCTAAAAGGACAAGTACAGAAACCAGTCCATTATCAGATGCGATGAGGAGGTCGTTAGTGACCTTCGCTAAGGCTGTTTCAGTACTATGATGGATTCTAAACCCAGATTGAAACTCTTCAAGTAAACCATTTCCCTGCAGGTGGTCAAATAATTGCGTAGCAACAACTCTTTCTAAAATTTTTGAAATAAAAGGGAGATTAGAGATTGGTCTGTAGTTAGCTAAAGCTCCTGGATCTAGCGTTGGCTTTTTGAGTAAGGGTTTAATTACAGCCGTTTTAAAAGCCTGCGGTACATGGCCTAAAGCTAATGAAGAATTGATTATATGAAGAATAAACCTACCAGTAAGTGGGAAGACTTCTTTAAATAACCTGGTAGGAATAGGGTCTAAAAGACAAGTTGAAGGTTTGGATGAGGAAACTATTTTGTCTAACTCACAAAGGTCGATTGGAGTAAACTCATCAAGACAGACATCAATTGAAGGAGTTGTAGTAGTTACAGTATTTAAGTTAACTGTGGGAAGAATCTGATTGATTTTTATCTCTGATGGATGAAATTTTATTATTGAAAAAGTTCATAAAATCCTGACTAGTAAGCTCTAAGGGAATGCTAGGATTGACAGAGTCCTGACTCTTTGTCAACCTGGCTACAGTGCTGAAAAGAAACCTGGGATTATTCTTGTTCTCTTCTATTAATGCAGAGTAATAACTCATTCTAGCTTTTCTAAGAGATTTTTTTATAAATTAAAAGATGATTTCTCCAAGCTAAATAGATTTCTATTAGGATTACTTGTAATACCTAGAATCTCCAAAAGTACAATGGGAGGCAGAGCCTTCAGTTATCAATAGATAATAGAATAGTTATTTCTCTCGGCGCCACACCAGTCGGCTGCCTTTTGCAACAGCGGCTCGATTCCGAGTTTTTTTTTTCCCTTCCTCTCTCTTTTGATCACTTTTTTTTTCACCCCACTTATATCACGGACACACAGATCGTCCCAAATGTCTCCTGAGCCGGTGGACGGAGCCACTGTTTATAGCAGGATTCGATACAACAGGGAAGAGCTGCTAGCATTTAACCGCCACCCGGTCCCACTGGAAAAACTCGACATACCGAGAGAACTGAGGCGAAAACGCCGCGGCTGCCGGGCTGGAGTAAGGCGGAGGACAAAAAATATAAGGTACAGACCCTCCCTTCCATCTGTTGTCATGGGAAATGTACGGTCGATACTGGGAAAGTTAGATGAGCTAGCGGCTATCTCCCGTTATGATAGCACTTACCGGGAGTGCTCTCTCCTTTTGTTTACTGAGACGTGGCTAACTGAACTAGCAGCAGATGCTAACATTGAGCTGGAGGGTTTTCACATGATACGAGCTGACCGAACACCAGAGAGTGGCAAAACTAGGGGCGGTGGAGTGATAATGTATGTTAACAACAACTGGTGTAGACCGGGACATATCACTGTTAAACAACGACACTGCAGCAAAGACATTGAGTTGCTAGCTGTTAGCATGAGGCCTACATATCTCCCGAGAGAACACTCACACGTGATCTGCATTGTTGTTTATGCAAATCCGACGGCGAACGCTGGGACAGCGCGTGACGTCATCCATTCAGTAACCAGCAGGCTGCAGACAGAACACCCAGATGCTCTTCTCCTCATCTCAGGCGATTTCAACCACGTTTCACTGTCTCCCATTCTGCCCACTTTCACCCAGTATGTCACATGCCACACTAGAGACAATAAAACACTGGATTTGTTCTACGCAAACCCTAAGGAGGCGTACACCTCATCACAACTCCCCCCACTTGGGAGATCGGATCACAACTTGGTTCATCTCCGACCGGTGTACAAACCCCTAGTGCACAGACAACCTCCGGCCATGCACACTGTGGAGTTATGGTCTGAGGAGACAATGGACACTCTAAAGGACTGTTTTGAAGCCACTGCCTGGAAGCAGCTCTGCGATCCACATGGTGAGGACATCGATGGCCTCATTCACACCTTCATGGGCTACCTCAGCTTCTGTGTGGACAAATCCGTTCCCACCAAGACCATACGGCGTCACTCAAACAACAAACCCTGGATCAACCCTGAGATAAAAACACTTCTGAGAGAGAAGAAGAGGATCTTCAGGTCGGGGAACAGGGAGATGCTGAAGTCCGTACAGAGGGAGCTGAGGAGAAAGATCAGAGAAGGCAAGGACAGCTTCAGGAAGAAGATGGAGGACAAGCTGCAACAGAGCGACATCAGCGGGGTCCGGAGAAACCTCAAAACCATCTTGGGGCTCCAGAATACCTCCCCCCAGGCCACGGGGGGCAGGGAGTGGGCGAACAACCTGAATCTGTTTTTCAATAGATTTGACCAACCGCCCTCCCCCCTGTCTGCACAACAACCACTGCTGCCACTAAGAAATCAAGTCCTGCTGCCCACTCCCCACTCCACCGACACCCCCCCCCCCACTCCCAACACACAGCCCCCCATCCTGACCCTGACCAAGACCCAGGTGAGGACGGAGCTGAGGAAGATCAAGGCGAGGAAGGCGTCGGGACCGGACGGCATCAGCGCAAAGCTCCTCAAGTCCTGTGCAGACCAGCTGTGTGGGATTGTGACGTATATCTTCAACATGAGCCTGAAGCTGGGGAGGGTACCACAGCTGTGGAAAACATCTTGTGTGGTACCTGTACCAAAAACTTCCCACCCCAAAGACCTGAACAGCTTCAGACCGGTGGCCTTGACGTCCCACTTGATGAAGACCCTGGAGAGACTGCTCCTTGCTCATCTCCGCCCCCTGGTGGAACCAGCGATGGATCCACTCCAGTTCGCCTACCAGCATGGCATTGGGGTGGAGGATGCGGTGATCTTCCTCCTTCACCGTTCTCTGTCCCACCTGGAGAAGCCCGGGAATATGGTGAGGATCATGTTCTTTGACTTCTCCAGTGCTTTCAACACCATCCAACCGATGATCCTGAAGGACAAGCTGCTGCGCGCAGGGGTGGACCAGCACCTGTCATCATGGATCCTGGACTACCTCACGAACCGGCCTCAGTTTGTGAGAACCCGGGACTGTGTTTCCGACACGATCATCAGTAGCACGGGGGCCCCCCAGGGAACGGTGCTGGCTCCCTTCCTTTTCACTCTTTATACTGCGGACTTCTCACACAACACAACACATTGCCATCTACAGAAGTTCTCTGATGACTCTGCGATCGTTGGTCTCATCTCCAGCGGAGATGAAGCTGAGTACAGAGGGCTTATCCAGGACTTTGTGGACTGGTGCCATCGGAACTGCCTCCAGATCAACGCGAGGAAAACTAAGGAGCTGGTGGTGGACTGCCGCAGGCATGGGCAGCCCCTCCCAGTAAATATACAGGGAGCAGACATCGAGATGGTGACATCCTACAAGTACCTGGGTATTCATCTGAACAATAAACTAGACTGGTCACACAATACTGACGCACTCTACAAGAAGGGACAGCGCAGGCTGTTCCTGCTGAGGAGACTCAGGTCTTTTGGTGTACAAGGGGCGCTGCTGAAGTCATTCTATGACACGGTGGTGGCATCAGCCATCACTTTTGGAGTGGTCTGCTGGGGCAGTGGCATTACTGCAGCCGATAGGAAGAGACTGAACAAACTGATTAAGAAAGCTAGCTCTCTCCTGGGGCAACGCCTTGATCCGATGGAGGAGATAGGAGAGAGAAGGACGGTGGCTAAACTGTCATCTCTGCTGGAGTCCGAGTTCCACCCTATGCAGGACATACTGGATGCACTGAGGAGCTCATTTAGCAGCAGACTACATCATCCCAGGTGCACAACCGAGAGGTTTCGTAGGTCCTTCCTACCAACGGCTGTCAGACTGTACAACCTAAGCAGGGCTGCTCGCAGAGATAGCAAAAAGACGTAACAAACTAATAGTTTTTTTTGAATGCAAAAGATGCAATAGACTTACACAATGGTCCTCTCCGGCATACAACTAGGAACATACCGGTCGCTATGGAGGGTGAGAATATGTATGGGCACATAATCATACCATGTAGGATAACTAAGTAGACGGTTGTGCTGTTTCATCCCACCTAGCAACAATGCTCTGCACTGTGTGTGTTTATATATTTACATATTTATTCCATCTAGCTACAATGCTCTGCACTGGGTGTGTTTATATTTATATATCTATATATTTATTCCATCTAGCTACAATGCTCAGCACTGGGTGTGTTTATATTTATATATCTATATATTTATTCCATCTAGCTACAATGCTCCGCACTGTGTTTTTATATATCTACATATTATTCCATCTAGCTACATTGCTCCGCACTGTGTGTGTTTATATACTTGCATATTTATTCCACCTAGCTGCAATGCTCCGTACTGTGGGTGTTTATATATTTACATATTTATTCCATCTAGCTACAATGCTCTGCACTGTGTGTTCATATATTCATATATTTATTCCATCCAGCTACAATGCTCTGCACTGTGTGTCTGTGTGTGTGTGTGTGTATATATATATTTTATAGTAATATGTACATATGTATATTAGCTGCTCTTGCTTGCTTGTTTTTTTTTTTCTTGCCTTCTGATTGTTGCTCTGAGTGTTGCTATCCCTGTGCTGTTGCAATCCTGGAATTTCCCCGTTGTGGGACTAATAAAGGCTTATCTTATCTTATCTTATCTTATTTCATCTAAATTAGTGGAGCGCCATTTTCTTTCTAATTGACGAGTCTTCTGTTTTAAGCTATGAGTTTCTGTGTTGAACCAAGGAGTTAGAAATCTTTGATTAGACTTTTTCTTTTTTAAGGGGGCCACCAAGTCTAGAGTCTGATGCAGAGAAGCTGTAACACTATCCACCATGTTATCAATTACAGAAGGAGCAAGCTGTCTATAGCTTATTTCCGTTGTGTTGACACATGGCACAGAGGAAACAATCTGCGTAAATTTGGTAACAGCATCATCTGAGAGGCATCTACTGTAATAATATTTTTCTTTAGGAGCCAAATAGTCAGAAATAGTAAAATCAAAGGTTAACAGACAATGGTCTGACAGTACAGGGTTATGAGGAGACACTACAAGATTTTCTATTTCTATGCCATATGTCAGAACAAGGTCCAATGTATGGTGGAGGTAATGAGTAGAATTTTCTACTTTCTGAGAAAACCCAGTCGAGTCTAATATTGAATTAAATGCCACATTAAGGCAGTCACTATCTACATCCACATGTATATTAAAATCCCCTACTATAATTATTCTATCAGATTTCAGCACTAAATTGGCTAAGAAATCAGCAAATTCGGATAAAAATTCTGAGTAGGTTGAAGGGGGACGATAAACTATGGCAAGTAAAATTGGGTTTAACCTAAAATTGCTAAAGTGCCCAATACTGAGGACCAGGCCCTCAAAGGAATTATAACATGTTTTTTGCTTTACATTAACTAGTAATTTGGAATGGTAAATTGTTGCTACTCCTCCTCCACGACCAGAACTTCTGGGATTTTGACAGTTTAAATAACCAGAGGGAGTTGATTCATTTAAACCAACATAATCCTCTTGCCCTAACCAAGTCTCTGTAAGGGAAATTAAATCAATCTGATGATCAATTAACAGATCATGGACGAACAGAGACTTGAGACCTAATATTTAATAAACCACATTTAATTTTTAAATTATGAGGAGGAACAGAGGCCAAATCATTCAATTTAGAGGCTTTATGTTTAATTTGAGTTTTACCAATATTTTGCTTAATCACTTTGGGATGCTTATATATTATATTTTTATTTACTTTGGAGGGAGCAGATAACGATTCTCTGATGGGGAAGACAGGGGCTAAGTTGAGGGGTGGCGGATGAAGAGGAGCTGCAGAGAGGCGTGTAAGACTGCGACTCTGCTTCCTGGTCCCAACTCTGAGTAGTCAAGGTTTTGGAAATTTGGATAAAAAAGTTGCCAGATTGTTAGATAAATGAGAAGCACCATCCAAAGTGGGATGAATGCTGTCTCGTCTCATAAGACCAGGTTTTCCCCCAAAAGAGCTCCAATTGTCAATGTAGCCCACGTCATTTGCAGGACACCACACAGACAGCCAGTGGTTCAAGGATGATGAGCGGCTAAACATGTCATCACTGGTCAGATTGGGGAGGGGCCCAGAGAATACTACAGTGGCAGACATCGTTTTTGCAAAGTCACACACCGATTTGAATGATACATAATAGGACCAGCTGGGGGCAATGAGAGGAGAGCGGCTGAAGCTGACAGCTGACAGGGGCGACGCCCACACAAGGCACAAAACCCGGAAACGTCCTTGACAGCTATCAACCCAACAGTAAGGAACTAAAGAATAAAACATCAACAAATGCAGACTGAAATATAAATGTAAATTAATACAAAATAAGAATGTAACAAAACTAAAACATAAACAGGAAAACAGCAAACAGTACACAAATTACAGAAACCCAAAAAGCACAAAATACAACAAATATGTAAATATAAGGAAAGAGCCATGAGACCGAGCCTAGTGGAAACCTCCAGAGCTCGGCTCATGACAGTTTACTTGTGTTATTTTTGTCTAATATTTAAATTTGTTTGATGATCTGAAACATTTAAGTGTGACAAATGTACAAAAAAATGAGAAATCAGGAAGGGGGCAAACACTTTTTCACACCACTGTATGTACCTGCAGTGAACTCGTCATTTACCTTCTCCCTCTGCTCTCCTCCCCTCCACTTTCTTCCTGCATTGAGGGTTCCACCAAATTGCAGTCTTCATCATTAAATTGTTCATTTAAACAACACCCATTTGCCTTCAATCTCTGCCTTGTTCTGGCGTGCTCGCATCTGGGCTCTAGTTGTAGTAGAATCATGACATATAAAGCCATATTTCTACAAAGTTTGAATGAATGAATGAATGAATCTTTATTTCGTATAGATTAAAAGAAACAGAATAATATAACAAAGGGAAAAAATCTTACAAGGTCAAATGAAACAATAACTCCTCTGATTATACAGTTCAACATAAGTTATCCAAAAACGGGTGATGGCTGAAGCCGCAGCTTATATTGCCCACCCATATTCCATCCAAGAATTCAAAAGAAAAACAAAACAAGAGGAATTACAATTCAGAACAAAGCTAAGACAAAACGTGACAAAAAAAAAAAAAAAAAAAAAGCTAAGCAACAACACAACACAGACTGAATATGATAATTCTTATGTGATTTTACATGTCGTCTTGTATATATGTTTGGAGTATTTCTTCCTTTAGTGGGATAATGAGCCCAACTCAGTTGAACTGCCACAACTACACAACTGAGTGCTTGGCACTCCAGAAGAAGCTAAAGTTATAATGATTAGAGAAATGGAGGAATTAGACAAATTTAAACCTTAGCCCTGATGCAAGAATAACAGTGCAGTGGGATTGTGAGTGGAGATTTTTGTGTTCTTTTTGCTTTTTTCCTTTTGGTGTACATTGTTGACATAACTTATGATTAGTACTTTAACCAATCATCCTTCCTCATTTGGTAATGGAGGTGTATTGGGGCAGGTTGAAGCTGAAACCTCTGTCGGTGCTGAGCAGCAACCACAGGACATTTTGGGAGATGTTGACCCAGACAATAATTATTTTAATCATGTTAATAATCGGTGTGTTTATTATGATGAACAACGATTGAATGGAATTGTGAATTTGGATCGGACATTGACAATAATACATATTAATAGTAGGAGTCTCTAAACTTTGATAGTATCAAGGAGTTTTTAAATAAATTTAACACACCATTTAGGATTATTGCAATAAGTGAAACATGGATAAATGAAGAAAAAGATGTAAATTTTGAACTATATGGATATGAGATGTACACACAAAATAGGAAATGTAAAAGTGGTGGCGGGGTAGCACTGTATGTTGATAGAAAATTAAAAAGTAAAAAAGTGGACAGCATGACAACAGTGAATGAAAGTATGGAATGTTTAACAATTGAGATTATGATGGAAAATAGAAAATACATAATAGTAAGTTGTATATATAGAGCACTGGGATCTGATATGGAAAAATTTAGAAATGGGATGGAAAAGATGTATGCAAAAATAAGACAAAAAGATATCTTTATTTGTGGTGACTTTAATATAGATTTAATGAAAACAAAACAACATAAACCAACTGAAGATTTCTTAGATACAATGTATAGCTTAACCTTATTTCCAAAGATCAAAAAACCTACGAGAATAACGACACACTGTGCTACCCTGATAGACAACATTTTTACCAGTGTCATTGAATATAATATGGTGAGTGGTATACTAATAAATGATATTAGTGACCACCTTCTTGTATTTGTTTCTTTAGATCAGGGGTCACCAACGCGGTGCCCGCGGGCACCATGTTGCCCGCAGGGACCACATGTGTCGCCCGCAGGCCTGTTCTAAAAATAGCACAACTCGCAAGTGAGCTGCAGATGTAATTTTTTCTGCCGCTATTTTTTATTTTATATTTTTTATATTTTTTAAAATCACACTTGCATTTATATAGATTTTAAAATGACAGTGTCTTAAAAATAAAAAAAATGAAAATATGTTTATTATACGTAAAGTTAAGGTGAACTCTGACCTAGTTCAAAGGTCAGTATTGTGCGCATGACAAAACCTTTGCGCTTGTGGAGCGTAAGCTTAGCTAGCGGGCAGTTAAGATGGTGCGCGCAGTGCGGTTTCCAAGCCCAAAAACATGGCAAAAAAAAGACAGAAAATTTATCATTTTCAAAGTGAGCGGGAGGAAGAGTTCTTTTTTACTATCGTGAAAGGAAGCTGCATGTATTTCATTTGCGGGGCGATGGCGAAGCTCTACTTCACTACCCACTCTTTTTTTTTTTTTTTGGACTTAACTTGTACCCGTAGGTAGATTTGTTCTGCAGTCCGGTAACAAGCCACCAGCCGCTGCGTGCGCAAGCGCCCCTTAACTCCCTAACCTGCATGTTTTTGCATGAAAAATGAGAACATGCAAACTCCACACAGATCACTGTTGGCCGGGGGCAGGGATTGAACCCGCGATCCCCCGGCCGAGGGTAAACTGCTGCCGCGGTGCTAACCACTGCGCCACCGTGCATATAAGCACTCTCAGTGCTTGTTTAGTTTCTTCTCATGAAAGGACAGTGCTGGTTGCTCAAGCATGGTTCTTGGCAAGAACTGTATGGATATAATTCCAGTGAAGAAGAACACACAAAAGTGTGTTTATTAAAGGCCTCGGCCGGACGAAATTTCAATATCGCTAAATCATATCTTAAATTGTTGTGTGAGACGAGCTAATTTGAACCGCACATGTTTTGGTGTCAACAAATGTCGCATAAGGTGACAATGCGCTATTGAAGTATGATTTCCTTGAGAGCTGTCTGACTCTGCAAAGCGATCAGCGGCTAAAATGGCCACTGACTGTGTGTCGTCAGGTCAGGAAGCGACCAGCAAACACTCGACGGATACTGCGTGTTGTTTACATTTTAAAAATCGGCGATTACGGATATTTCTAGGAGTACTTGTGGATTACAAATAGAGTATTTATTACGATTAGGATTTCAGTGATCAAATTAGTTATGGTTTGGTGTTGTGTTGTCTACGGGTGCGACGGTATACCGGAGGAGCACGCGGTGAGTGTTTATGAATTTCCCCTGCCTGGGAAAATCAGAACCGCATGGGTGAAATTCGTTCAGAAAACGCGAAAAAATTGGAATGATGTTGGAAAATCACCTAAAATATGCAGTAGACATTTCGTTGACAGCGATTTTCTCAATAAGATGCAATTTGAAATGAAATTTGCAAAAAGATTGCTGCTAAAAAAATCGGCTGTTCCAACTATATATCCGTTCATTTCAAAGTCCCACTCTCAGACAAGTGTCAGTGACAGTGGCGTGAAAAGCAAGGGTGATCTACCGATGCGATCTGCTGTCAGAAAATTAGAAGTAAACAGGGTAAGTTTTCTTTTTTTAATATTCACTGCCAATATTTACTAAAATTATTTACAAGCAATGAATTTCATTGCCTTAACAACTTATCAAATATTAGAATTTTAGGGTATTCATACTAATCAAATATGAAATATTCAGTGCTGTATAGGGAGGTGGTTGTGCCTGTTTGCTCAAGTTATATTTCTATATATGTAATCCAATTTGACACCTCTGGAATGAAATTATGTTGATCTACTGTTTTTGCAGATTTTATCCAGTGTCACTCAACCTTCAAATACTGTGGATTTTTCTGACCAAGCAGAGGAAGCTGATGACCAGGACTTTTATGTAAATCCACTTTCAGATCCACTAGACCAACATGTCCCACCTACACTAAATACAGCCCAGGCTATACCAGATCCTCTTCTGACAACACCCAATCCAGATCTCAAAGCCGAACCATCACTGCAACCCAAGTACAAAGATGCAAGCACTTCATACGATCCCCCAGCTCCTGAGAGACTGCAACCTAACACAAAAAACAATTTCACACAAACCAGAAAGTTAATTGTCCGACCAGAGAAAAAACCTGTAAAACGTGAGTATCATTATCAACAATTTATTTACATTATTGTTCATGTGAACTATCAGAATAACTTGTTAACCCTAATACATTGTTAAAATTATTGATCTCCAGGCTCACACTGTCAGACCGATCCGAAGATCACACAATGGGACACAAGTCATCCGAGCACATGCGATACGTGCCGTAGATCACTGGCAACAACAGGGCCTCGCACATCGACACCAAGGAAAGCAAGGAAAGCAAAGAGGAAGTATACGAAATATTACTATCATTTTCTAGGCTTGTGTATGATATTTAGGGTGGGTGGAGGGTTGGTCTTCATTCAACTTTCACATTTCATAGCTTTTATCAAATTATGTTAATTTGGGTCAAATATGTATTTCATACTGTAGTCAAATGGATTTTTGATTTTTATTAAATTAATTTTATTTCAGAATATGTGGATGATCTGATGAATACTCTTTTCGACAAAACCTTGGTTGATCCAACCCACTTATTGGAGCAGTGGCACTCTGTACAAGCCAGAGTTCCCGCAACATTGAGTGCCAAATTTCAGCGTCCCATCAAAGCTGATGCTGTTGAGCAACATGTATCTAGATTTTCAAAATCAAACATGTAAAAGTAGAATAAATTTCCAATTAGCAATGAAAGTTCAGCTTTCAATTGTTAGGGAAGCAACATATTTTGCTAAGACAAACAAATATAAGCCTAAGATTTTTAGAGAAATGTGCTTTTAAAAACTGAACACGAATTTTACACCATAAAATGGTAGAAAAATTAGTCTAATGTATATGAGATCCAACTTTGATGAATGCTGAAATATTAGAATTATAAAATTGACATGCACATTAATAAACTCAATATATGATTTTAAAAAAACTTTATTTAAATAACATTGATCACAAATCTAATCTTGGTAGGCAAAATCCCTTGTAGTGATCAGATGGGAATGTTTCTCTGATGAGGCTCACAGCACAGGCAGGCAATATCACCCTCACTTCTTTCCCAAGATATCCCCAACACCACCGGACCAGTTGCATGTAGGCTATGAATCTGTATCGCCTGAAAAATATGGGGTTGGCATTGATTATTCCGTTTGCATTGATTATTGAATGTATTGAATGATTTCTTCATAATTGATCTGGAAAATTAAAACACATGAATAAATATTGTTTAAAAACTCACTCGTGTTGACTTGCGTCATGATCACCATATTGCCGTCTGTAGGCCAGATAAGCTGTCTGTAAAACCCAGATGTCAAGACAGACAGAACGGAAACCGGGGTGATCAGTGATACACCTTGGTAGGTTATCATCTGTGTATCCACAGCCCTTCAGTTCTTCTAGTTTCTCCTTCACCTTCAATACCTCCTGGCAGCACCGAGATTCAGTTGATGTTGGCATAATGTTGCATTTCTCACAAGTGCACCTGTTAAAAAAAATGGTATAATCAGATGCTTACAATAAACTAATGGCTCGTGGGAGTGCTATATAAATTGGTCTATGAAGTTTGATTAGAAAATATTTAAAACATGTAAAAAATTTTGAGCAGAAAGAGAAGTTATAGGAAAACAATAATGAATCACAATAATCATGATCCATCCATGATCCATCATCCATCCATGATGGATCATGTTGATCCATCAATCTCTTAAGAGAATTATGTAGCTTTTGAGACTAGGATTAACATGATGATGATTAACAACATCTCCTAACAAACTCGTAAAGTAAACATATTATCCCTCACATACATTATCCTTTTATTTCCAATGATAATGTTTCTAAATGTTTCTAATGTTTATAAGTCGCCAAGTAAGGCAGCGAGGGAACAATTGGCAGTTTTATTTTGATAATTAAGTGTGTGACCATGCATATCGCCTAAAAAAAAAATTTCAAAGTATATTTTACCAATATAAATCGGCGAGCCGCTCGTCGTCAACGTGGTCTGCTCCGGTCTCTGTTTCGTCCGCGTCTTCCTCCGCACCCTCGGGCTCGAACAAATACGGCTGAATAACCCCATCAGCACCACCCAAAACTACTTCATCATCAGATTCTTCAGTGTCAATATCATCACTTATATTGCGGTCGTCATACTCGATAAAATAATCGCTGTCTGAATCACTCTGCTGTCGTTCAGCCATTTCCTGTTTCTCCCTGACCTGATGTCACTGCTGCCCGCCCCTATCGAGAGATGGCGGTACTGCAGCATCACTAAGTGAAATATGGGCTATTAACAAATAAAGTCATTTATGGAGGCTGGTGACACATTTTAAATCACGGGAATGGCCAGAATGGAATATTTTCATACAATCAGTTTATTGGTTCAATAAAAAAATGTCACCATCCGAGGCCTTTAAATGTAACAGATTTTGAGCAGAATTGCAGCAGATTTGTTCAGTTAAAAATGTGATAAGATTTATTTAATATGAAAGTTGATTTTTCTTAAATGTTGCATAACTTTTTCAAACATGGTTCAACATAGTTCATGAATTAAAAGGGTTTAGTTTTTTATGGTTAAAAGGGACTGGTGAAAACTGGACATTTTTTTATGAAATGTAGAAGGGATCATCTGAACAATTGCTGAGATTAATAAAAATAAAGTGTTGAATATTGATCTTGTCTCTTACCCACTCTAAGTTATTGATAATTATTTATTTATGTGTGTATATATATATATATATATATATATATATATATATATATATATATATATATATATATATATATATATATACACACACACACACACACACAATTTGTTATTTTAGAGGAGTGTGTCAAGCTGGTGCCCTTCACATGACTCGATACCCATGAAGTAGCTCTTGGTTTCAAAAAGGTTGGTGACCCCTGCTTTAGATGTTAATTATGGGGCTAATGAGAGTAAGAATAATAATAAACCATGTAAAAAGATTATCTATAAAAGATTACGAACAGACTATAGAATCAATACTTTAAAAGAAGACTTAATGTTACAGAATTGGGATGTTGTCTATAGAGAGCAAAAAGTGGACTTGGCATATGATAAATTTATTGATATATTTAAATCATTATATTGTGGAAATGTGTAAATGACGAGGCAAGGTTTTGTCTCAAGGCATGTTTTATTACACATTCGCCATCATAGATCAAGTTGAAAAAGAGGAACTCTCAGACAAATTCGTTCCTTATATACCCAGGCTTTCACAGCTCACAGTTCACATGCATTAACATCACAAATCACAATGCATTTCCTCTTTAATCCTTCAGCCTCCCCCTCTCCGTCCTTGGCCAACAAAGGGTCCCCTACACAGTCTCTAGACACACAAAGGATCCTCCCAAGGCCATCTCCTGCATAACAAGGACTACACTTTCACATCCTCCTGCTATCTCCAAGGAGACTCAGTTCTTTGTTCTATTCTGAGATGTGAGGCATAAAGTAATACACATGTGTGGCCACATGACCCCCCCAAACATCTAAGATGGAACAACAGAATAACAGTCTGCATGTCATGATAAAATCATTACACATCAGCCCACGTGCTGCTTGGGCCTCAGTCTTCTCCCGTATCTGCTGTAAGCAGGATTCACCGCCTCTGCGGCACCGTCATGCTGGGGAGCTGCTGTCTGGGGGTGAAAACTGTTTGTCAGTCCCTGTGGGTGTTCTGGGGAATTTCCCCGAGGCGGTCTACCGCACCGAGGGGCCCTGGCCAACAGCACCTGCTCGTCCGCCACCACAAAAGCGGGTTTGAGTCTGTTTATGCCAATCTTTTCCCTCCTGCCCCCCAAATCTAGCAAAAAATGCTTGTCCCCTGTTTCCAGCACTCTGAATGGTCCATCATAAGGTGGTTGCAGCGGGGGGTGATGAGCATCGTGTCTGACAAAAACAAACTCTGCGTTTTTCAAAGTTTTAGGCACAAAAACGCGCGGAAAACTGTGGTGAACGGGGCCGGGCAGCGTGTCCGATTCCGTGCCACACTGCAACAGCTGAGACGGGGAGCTATCTGGCGCAGGATTATCTGGGAGAAACTCCCCGGGCAGCCGAAGTGGCTGTGCAAAAACTAGCTCAGCCGGGGAGGCTTGTAAATCCTCTTTAGGTGTGGAACGCAACCCCAATAAAACCCACGGTAGCCTGTCTACCCAATTTGCATCCGTCAGTGACGCTCTGAGAGCCGCTTTCAGCGACCTATGAAAACGTTCGCATAACCCATTAGCCTGCGGATTGTACGTGGTTTTGCGGTGGGTCGCTACACCCAGGCTGCGGGCCATTGCTGACCAAAGTTCGGAAACAAATTGCGGACCTCTGTAGGACATAATGTCCAACGGAACTCCAAAACGCGCCACCCATGCTGTTAAAAAAGCACGCGCCACCTCCTCGGCTGTGGTTGACGCCAGTGGAACCACTTCAGGCCAGCATGTGGTGCAGTCCACCATTGTCAGAAGATGTGTGCACCCCTGTGACGGCGGAAGGGGGCCCACGAGGTCCACGTGAACATGATCGAACCTCTTAGCCGGGATGTGAAATGGCTCCAAAGGAGCCCTTGTGTGTTTGTGTACCTTGGCACGTTGACACACCACGCAGGCTGCTGCCCACTCTTTAACTTGTTTACGAAGGTTCGGCCACACACATTTCTCTCCTACCATTTTGACTGACGCGCGCACTCCTGGGTGCGCCAAAGAATGGATCAAGTCAAAAACGCGGCAGCGCCACACGGCCTGTACCACGGGACGCGGTCGCCCCGTGGAGACATCGCAGATTAGGGGGGGCATGCCGTCTGGCAGCACCCTGTTCTCCAGCCTTAACCCTGTTGGTCCAGACTGGAGCGCGCACACATCCGTGTCACCGACCTGCTCCGCGGCCATGGCTGCGTAATCTATCCCTATACGGACTGGGGCCACCACGGCGCGCGAGAGACTGCCTGCCACTACATTCAGCGTACCCGCCACATGCTGAACATCGGTAGTAAACTCTGAGATGGCAGCCAGCTGTCTCTGCTGCCGGCCTGATCACGGTTGCGAAACCTTGGCCATCGCGAAAGTTAACGGCTTGTGGTCAACGAACACGGTGAAACCGCGTCCTTCCAGCCAGAACTGAAAGTGGCGAATGGCCAAGTGGAGGGCTAACAACTCCCTGTTGAATGCGCTGTATTTATGTTCACTATCGTGCAAAGTCTTGCTGAAAAAGGCGAGCGGCTGCCAAGCCCCGGCTACATGCTGCTCCATGACCGCCCCTATGGCCACATCTGACACGTCGGTAGTGAGCACTATGCGGGCCGTCGGGTCTGGGTGCGCCAACAACGCAGCGTTTGCCAGGGCTGTTTTGACCTCTGAGAATGCTCGCTCTCGCTCCGGAGACCATTCGATCTTATTCGCAGGTTTTTGTTTTTTGAGCGCGGCGTACAATGGTTGCATGAGCTGCGCTGCACGGGGGAGGAAACGGTTATAAAAATTCACCATTCCCAAAAACTCCTGTAACGCCCTGACCGTTTGTGGCCGGGGAAAATCTGCCACCGCGCGCACCTTGTCAGGAATGTGGGATTGGGTAGCGGTCATGCGCTGTGGCGTTGTTCAACCTGCGGAAATCCCCGCAAGGTTGCCACGAGCCGTCAGATTTAGGGACCATGTGTAGCGGGGAAGGCCAAGGGCTTTTCAAACGCCTGATGATGCCCAACCTCTCCAGGTTGGCGAACTCCTCGCGCGCTATGGCCAGTTTAGCTGCGTCCAAACGCCGAGCTTTTGCAAAAACGGGCGGTCCGGTGGTGGTAATAAAATGCTCCACCCCGTGTTTAGCAACGGTCGCTGAAAATGTGGGGACCGTGAGTACTGGGAACTGAGTGAGCAGTGTGTGGAACTTACTGCTTGCAGCCGTGACGTTGGCTTGTGCTGATGGCGGGGCCACTTGCACTGTACAGGGAATAGAATCAAAAGAAAATGCATTAACCAGGCGCCTGTTAGCGAGATCAACCAACAAACCATGTGAGCACAAAAAATCAGCCCCCAACATATTGAAATTCACTGCTGCTACAACAAAAGTCCACTCAAATGTATGGCCGTGTAGAGACAGAAGCAGGGCCTTCTCACCAAAGGTCTTAATCTCCGAACCGTTCGCTGCTGTCACCCCAGGACCTCTGGAACCTGCTAGCCTGTCCGCATAGGAAGGTGTGATGAAACTCAACTGGGAGCCTGTGTCCACGAGGAACTGTCTCCCCGAGCGTGCGTCCAACAAGTAAAGCAGCTTGTTCTCCTCCCTGAGGGCCGCGGCTGCTACCGACCCCCGGTCTTGGCGTTTCCCGAATGCCTGAATTGGCACGGTGGTACACATTTGCATGCCCTCTCTGTGAAGCCGCGATGGCAGAAACAAAGGATGTCTGATCCGCGTTCCCCGGCCCCTGCCACCACCGTCATCGGTGAGTAAGGTACCGCTGCCTCTGGCCCCCTGTCATCTCCGGTCGCCACACCGCGTTCCGCTGCAGCGGCTGTGGCCGCGCGCCGCTTGGTGGCATTGACAATTCGCTGCGCCTCTCGGCCCAGCGCGCGGTAGTCCCGTTGGGCCAACAGTGGCGAACTGGCCAGGGTCGCCCTCGCCGCTGACGGTAGAGTCCTGAGGAAGAGGTGGGTGAAAATGAAGTGATCGTCGTCAGAGCCTTTCAACCTCAACAACTTCTCCATAAGGTTCGCGGGCATGTCATTTTCCCACTCAGTCAGCGCTAGGAGCCTCTCTGCTCGCTCCTCCACCAAGGGGGTGAAGTGCTGGATGAGTGCAGCCTTCAACGTGTCGTATTTGCCGCTGTCCGGCGGCTGGTCGATCAGGCTCTCCACATGCTGGGCCGTGTTGTTGTCCAGTTTTGCGACTACATGGTAGAATTTTGTGGCATCTACCGATATCCCCCGGAGGTTGAACTGCGCCTCAATCGCATTGAACCAGGAGCGCGGATTGTTCTGTCAAAAGTCCGGTAGCTGGACTGTAGCGGCATTCGCTTGGCTGGGGGCTCCTGACGAGGCTGGCCCGGGGGAAACCTCCTCCTCCTGCGTGGTACGTCTTGGGTCACCAGTGTGGAAATGTGTAAATGACGAGGCAAGGTTTTGTCTCAAGGCATGTTTTATTACACATTCACCATCATAGATCAAGTTGAAAAAGAGAAACTCTCAGACAAATTCGTTCCTTATATACCCAGGCTTTCACAGCTCACAATTCACATGCATTAACATCACAAATCACAATGCATTTCCTCTTTAATCCTTCAGCCTCCCCCTCTCCGTCCTTGGCCAACAAAGGGTCCCCTACACAGTCTCTAGACACACAAAAGATCCTCCCAAGGCCGTGTCCTGCATAACAAGGACTACACTTTCACATCCTCCTGTTATCTCTAAGGAGACTCAGTTCTTTGTTCTATTCTGAGATGTGAGGCATAAAGTAATACACATGTGTGGCCACAATATGATAAAAACTGTCCAATTAAAGAAATTAATAAAAAACATATATACAAAAATTGTCCGTGGTTAACCAACGGGCTACAAAATGCTTGTAAAAAGAAAAATTATCTCTAAAAAAATTTCACTAAATTAAGAACCAAAGAATCTGAAAAAAGATATTATAAAATTGAGCTTAAAACTAAGCTTAAAATTAAAATTAAGCTTGTAATCTAGGACCTGCTTAAAATTAAGCAGGTCCTAGATTACAAATCACTTCCTATCTTGTATTGCTCATTAGTACTTCCATACTTGACCTATTGTATAGAGGTCTGGGGTAACAATTATAAAAGTACACTTAATTCATTGCTAATATTACAATAAAGGGCAGTCCGTGTTATACACAAAGTCGGGTATCTTTAACATACTAATTTATTGTTTTTACATTCAAAGTAATTGAAATTACGGGATCTGGTTCATTATTATACAGCACAATTAATGTTTAAAGTCAGTAAAAACGTTTTGCCACACAGTATACAAAATCTTTTCAGTGAGAGAGAAGGGAAATATAATTTACGGGGGAACACAAAATTTAAAATGCACTTCGTAAGATCTACTAGGAAGGGTTTTTGTGTGTCTGTGTGTGAGGTAAAAATGTGGAATGGGTTGGAGGAGAAACACAGGCAATGGCCAAACATCCATATATTTAAATCAACATATAAAGACATGATTTTTGAGCAATATAAAAATAAAGGGCAGTAATATTACAATGTGTCTTCAATGAAAAAAGGTTGTTATTGTGTGTGTTATTGTGTTATGGTGATTGTGATGGTGATAGTGTTGTCTGTGTTTGTGTTGAACATACCAGAAGTATTTATTTATTATTGTTACAATTATTGTTGGATGTTGGTATTGTTGTCAATACGGACTGTCGTTGTTGTATCATTTCTGTTGCATAATTTCACTATGGGTGTATTATGGTGAATGTGGTTGTGGGATGAATGATGACTTAGAGCAGGGATGTCAAAGTCAAATACACAGAGGGCCAAAAAAACAAATCTGTTACAAGCCGAGGGCCGAAATGGTTGAATGTTTATTAAAACATATTGAAATGATTACAAATAGCCTTTTGAACCAAGACCTAACACAGTGTACTGTATATTATTTAATGACTGAATGAATAATCCAATATTTTTATGGCTCTGTCAGTAATTTCAAGTGAAAACATTTTTTAACAGGCTCACAGACAAAAACAAACTTTCTTCAAAGAAAAATTGCATGTCCTGTACATTAAATGAATAAAGAAATATTTTCTTATGGTTCTGTCAGTTATTTCAAGGGAAAACATTTTCAACAGGCAAACAGCAAAAAAGTAAATGTCCTTCAAAAATAAAATGTTTCTTAAGATCAAGATTAATGCAGAAATGAAATTGCAGGATTAAAAACTGAAAATGCAATATTGTGCTGCTCTGATCCTAGCAATTACTGCTTTCAAATAGTAAAATGAGAAAATAAAAAAAATAAATCAAATCAGTTCCATGCTTTCTCATGGCTCCTATCTGCAATTTTCTCTGAGTCCATTAACTGAAAAATGAATATAAATAAATAAAATACAATAAGATAAAATACAAAATCTATGGCACACAGACAAAATAATACTTCCTTCAAAGAAAAATCACGTCTTGTAGAAACAAATGTAAAAATTTAACTGAATTAAAAACTAGAAAGACGTTAATGTTCTGTGATGCTCACTTGTCTGAGGCTAAGCCTGATACTTGGTAGTGTCTCCTCTTTTGTACAAGTTCATTAATGTTCGGGGTCAGGCTCTGAGCTGAGGAAATCCTCAGGATTGAATGAAGGTGTTCATCAGTAAGACGGCTCCTGTGTGATGTTTTGTTTAGCTTCATCAAAGAGAACAGTTTTTCACACAGGTATGTGCTGCCAAACATAGACAGCGTCTGAGCAACTTGAATGCGCAGCTGAGGCATTGTGTCGGGGATGAAACGTGCAAACTCAGCAGCACCCACACTCTCATACTTTTCCCTCAGTGTGTCATTGCACTGGAGCTCAGTCAACTCCATTTGTAGGTTTAGTGGTGCGCTTTCCATGTCAACTCCAAAAGGATTGGAGAGCAGTTCAAACCTGCTTTTTTGGGCTTCAAAGTCAGCAAATCGGCGCCAAAAGTTGGCGGCGAGTATGTTGAGTTTATCAGTAAACTGTGCACTTGGAAACACAGCGGTAGACAGTTTCTCTTTCATGATCTTACAGACTCAGCTTGGTTTTAAACGCCTTCACCGTACTGTACATATCAGATATGACACGCCCCCGTCCCTGCAGCTGCAGGTTCAACACATTCAAATGGCTTGTGATGTCGCACAGAAACGCCATTTCACACATAAATGTTTCATCTCGGAGCTCTGTTGTGTCTTTTCCTTTGCTTTCCATGAACAGACAGATCTCCTCACGCAGCTCGAAACATCTTTGCAGCACCTTTCCCTGGCTTAGCCATTGCACATCTGTGTGATAGGGCACGTCATCAAACTCTGTGTCTAACTTGCCCAGAAATGCCTTGAACTGGTGGTGATTTAAACCTTTGGCTCTAACTGCACACGTTATGACGCTCATTACATGCTCCATTTTCAAGGCTTTACCACACAACGACTCATGGTGTATTATGCAGTGATAAGCTGTCAGCTCACCTGAGACCTTTTCGTCCCGCATCCTCTCACGCATTCTTGCCACCAATCCACTCCTGTGTCCACACATCGCGGGTGCTCCATCTGTTGTCAATCCCACGAGTTTTTCCCAAGGCAGCCCCATCTCATTTACACATCTGGATACCTCCTGATACAGATCTTGTCCTGTAGATGTGCCATGCATAGGACGCAATGCCAAAAACTCTTCTGTCATGCTCAGGCTGGAGTCCACTCCACGAATGAAAATTGACAGCTGGGCAATGTCAGTTGCGTCGGTGCTCTCATCCACAGCAAGGGAATATGTGATGAACTCTTTCCCCTTTTTCACCAGCTGTTCTTTTAGATTGGTAGAAAGCTGGTCTACACGTTCAGCAACGGTATTTCTGCTCAGGCTCACGTTTGAAAATAGCTGCCTTTTGTCTGGGCACACTGCGTCACAAACTTTAAGCATGCAGTTTTTGATAAACTCGCCCTCTGTAAATGGTCGGGCTGATTTTGCGACTTCTTCTGCCACAATAAAACTAGCCTTCACCGCAGCCTCGCTTTGTGATTTGGCTTTTGTGAACAGAGCCTGCTGGGACTTAAGACCTTGTTTTAATTCCTCCACCTTCTGTAGCCTTTGTTCCGTGTCCATATTCTTGTCTTTGTCTTTGTGTTTCTTAGACGTTTCATAGTGCCTTCTTAGATTATATTCTTTCATTACAGCCACACTTTCTCCACACAGAAGACACACAGGTTTGCCTTTTACCTCCGTGAACATGTACTCTGCCTCCCACCTGGCTTGAAACCCCCTGTTCTCACCGTCCACCTTCCGTTTAGCCATTTTTTGTGAGGGGGTTGCTAAAAGTTGACATCTGCTCTGAATTCTGATGAATAATGAAGCCGAGGCTCGCTCGCAGCACTGCAGTGAGTTCGCGGGCTATTGTTGCATTGTGGGAAATGAAGTATTGATGCATTCAAAACGCCAGCAGGTGGCTGCGGCCTGCGGGCCAGTACTAATACTAATCAAATATCATTCTGGGGGTTATAGATAATTTATTCGCGGGCCGGATTCGGCCCGCGGGCCTTGACTTTGACACATGTGACTTAGAGTAATATTGTAATTTGTTGGGTATGGAAAAGGGGTGGGACTATATAAGCGTTGGCTTCTTCCCACTCCTTCTGAACATTTTATTTTTGGCTTGATTTTTGTTTTGTTTTAAATTCTTTTTTTCTTTTGTCGGGAGTACCCTGCCTCTCACCCAAAGATGCTGGGATTGGCTCCAGCCCCCCCGCGACCCGAAAAGGATTAAGCGGAAGAAGATGGATGGATGGAATGTTCAAAATCAATCAATCAATCAATCAATCAATGCCAAGATAAATTCTTTTATGCTCCCTTCAAAAGGTCACTACTATCTGGCAATCAATAAGGAAGTCACTCAGTTTTACTATAAATACAGAAACAAAAGCACACTATAGCTACTGCAAAGCACACTTATACTTCACCAACTAATCCTGCTTCTGCAAAGCACACTTATACTTCACCAACTAATACTGTGCTGAAGATCCTTTTTGACAGCATGGTGGGTTAGCGAAGATTTTTATTTGGGTTGTTATTTTTTTTGTGTGTGTGTATGTATAATGCATTGTAGCTCTCTTCACGACAACAGACACAGGTCGGTTCCTTTGAACGGGCGTTTATTGGGACTTATGCACCCCCCTCTTGGTCACGCCGTGAGAACTGTATAGGCAAACATAACGCATAACCATATATACAGTACAGAGCGAAATAACATAAAGAATTTACGAAACAATTACCTCGTTGGCCGCTTGTCATGAAAAGAGTTCTGAAGGTAAAACAAACTGCTTGGCTTCAATCTTCAATCAAACTTAAGTGCAAGATAGCTGAATAACATGGCACAGCGTTCTTCTTATTTCCGCTATGTGCTACAATGAAAACAATCCCAGCGGCACTGCAGACGGAAAACATCAGTTCCGGTCAGGAAACAAATAAATTTCAACAAAATATACAGTTGCAACAACCAACATGTAATGTACAGAAAATATATATAATTTTATAACAACACTTACACTCCCACCAAATCACTCATTGATTTAAATGCGGGATTTCCTTTAAACACAGATTATAAATGGAATCAATGGCTTGAGTTGTTTTAACTCTGAAAGAATGTGACCCACTTTTGTTTAATTTCTACTTAATTTGCCTCAAGCAAGGTAACTACCTTGTGAATGGGCCTTTCAAGGTAAACCAGTCTAGGTTTTCCTTTGTCAAGTGTAGCGTCACTAACTTGTAGTTTCAGCTTTCGTACCATGCCATCTGTACTACGGTGAGTTTCTACAACTCTGGCGAGCTTCCACTCATTTCTTGGTGAGTTGTCATCTTGTAGAATCACAATGTCATCTACTTGTGAGTTTCGTGTTGGTTTTTGCCATTTCTGTCGTTGCTGGAGGTTTAGAAGATATTCTTGTTTCCATCTTTGCCAGAATTCATTGGCTAGGAACTGCACCCTTTTCCACCTTTTATGCAGATAGAGGTCTTCCTTGCAGAACTGTCCAGGTGGGGGCAGTATTATTGAAGATTTCATAGTTAAGATGTGGTTCGGAGTGAGAGGTTCTGGACCAGTAGGATCCTGAAGATGTTCAACACTCAGTGGCCTGCTGTTGATTATGGCCATTGTTTCATAGAGAAATGTCCTCAGAGTTGTAGTGTCGAGTCTACTTGCAGACTTGTCAAGCATGGCAGTCAAGATGTTTCTGATTGTGCGGATTTGGTGCTCCCAGACTCCTCCCATATGGCTTGCTGAGGGGATATTCACTACAAACTCGCAACCGATTGCTCGTTGACGTTCTTGATCCATTGTCTTGAGCAGTTGAGAAAACTCTCTCCTGGCACCCATGAAATTTGTTCCTTGATCGCATCACAGGTCCCCTGATGGCTACAACTATTCGAAGCGCATTCATGAAGGCATCTGTTGTCAAGTCATCTAGGGTTTCTATGTGTACTGCTCTGGAACATAAGCAGGTAAACAACAATCCATATCGTTTCACTTCCTTTCTTCCTTCCTTCACAATAAAGGGGCCAAAACAATCAAGACCACAGTAAGTAAAGGGAGGGGATGTCTCAGTTCTCTCTTCTGGCAGGTCTGCCATTTGCTGGACCTCTGTAGTTCGTCTGTATCTCCTACATTTTACACATTTGTAAATGTGTGAGGACACAACATTTCCACATCCTAAGATCCATATTCCGTTTGCATGCAACTCATTCATGGTTATACCTCTTCCTTGGTGGTGTACACGCTCATGATGATGCTTGACAAGCAGTGTTGAAACATGGGATTTCTTTGGAAGGATCGCCGGATGTTTTACATCATGGTGCAAAGCTGACTGGGACAATCGTCCTCCTACCCTTAGGACATTGTTCTTGTCCAAGAAGGCGTTCAACTTATATAACTTGCTGTACTTGTTCAAAGTGTCTCCCTTCTGAGCTTTGATTTTTTGTATGTCCGCAGCAAAGGCATCTTCTTGCACTAGCCTGATGATAAAGCTTTCTGCTTCCTTTCTTTCTTCAAGACTAGTTGCTTCATTTGTTCTTGGCTGAAGTCCTTTGATTTCTTTGGCAAATCTCTTGAGCCTAGCAATGGCTCTAACTGCCCTGGACCAGTCAGAGAATTTGGTGAGGCGTTTCGCCACTGACTCTATTCCTTTCATCATGACTGTATGGACATGGGCTTTGCGAAGTTCAGGGTCAGTTCTTTCAACATCTCCCACCATTTCCTCTTCACATGGAAGATTCTGGTGCCAAAGAAAATCAGGTCCTGTCAGCCAATTAGAATCTTTTAACTGAGCTGCACTCAGTCCTCTTGAAGCGCAGTCAGCTGGGTTGTTTTCAGTGCTGACATGTCGCCATTGTGCGGGATCTGTGCTGGATCTTATGCATTGGATCCGGTTGGCTACGAATGTGTGGAATCTCTTTGCATCATTGTTCACATAGCCAAGGACCACCTTTGAGTCAGTCCAGTAATACACTTGTAGGTTTTCAATCTCAAGCTCCCCTTTGACAATGTCACTGCTGCGGACTGCAACCACAGCTGCTGACAGTTCAGCTCTTGGGATAGTTAGTAGTTTGGTAGGAGCTACTCTTGCCTTCCCCATCACAAGTGAGCAGCTGATCTGTCCTGTTTTGCTTATTGCTCGAAGATATGAACATGCACCATATCCGTTGAGACTTGCGTCCGAAAAGTTGTGAAGCTCATATTGTGTGACCTCATCAAAGGCCAATGAAAGGTAGCTTCTTGGAATTTTTAAAGCTGCCAAGTGAGGCAAATCTTGAAGCCAGGATTCCCACTGAGGCAGAATGTGTTCGGGGAGGTTGTCGTCCCAACCCATCTTGTCTTTGCATAGAACTTGAAGGATCTGTTTACCGACTAGTACGAAGGGGGCCACAAACCCTAGTGGATCAAAGACAGAGGATACAGTTGAGAGAACCCCCCTCCTTGTCAGTGGGTTTTTCTTAACTACAACCCTAAATTGAAATTCATCTGATTCAATGCACCACTGAACTCCCAGTGCCCTCTCGACATGAGGTTCTCCTAGAGCCATGTCTTGGTCCTTGGTCTGAGCACGTTCTTTGGGTGCAATAGCAGTGATCACTTCCTTGTTGTTAGACACAAACTTGTGTAGTCGAAGGTTTCCCATTTTGCACAATGCCCTTGACTCTTCCACCAGATGTATGGCTTCGGCAGGTGACTTGATGCTTATCAAGCCATCATCAACATAAAAACTTCTCTGGATGAAGTTGATGGACTCTTTGCTGAACTTTCCATGGTCCTGAAATGCTAGATGCTTGAGTCCAAAGTTGGAGCAACCAGGGGATGAGGCTGCCCTAAATAAGTGCACTCTCATTCTGTACACTGAAGGTTTGGAGTCCAGGTCTCCTCCGTCCCACCAGAGGAATCTTAGGTAGTCTTAATGTTCTTTAGCAACATGAAATTGGTGGAACATTGGTGGAATGGCCCTTTCTGAATCTACATAACACGCCAACTAAGGTGTTGGTCAGGTCTGGTCCGGTTAATAGATGGTTATTCAGAGAGGTTTCTTGGAAGCGTGCCGAACAGTCAAAGACCACACGGATTTTTCCAGGCTTGTGGGGATGATAGACTCCGTGGTGAGGAATGTACCATGATGGTTGATTACCAAGTTCAGCCTGTGGGACCTTCACTGCATCTCCTCTCATTATGACGTCATTCATAAAATGGACATAATCCTTATAGTACTGCTTATTCCTTCTTAGTCGTCTCTCTAATGAGTTCAGCCTGTGAACTGCACTTTGTTTATTGTTTGGTTGATTAGGTTTCTCCGTCTTGAAAGGAAGCGGGAGCTCATAGTGGCCGTCCTCCTTCTGCCTTATACCATCCTTCACTTTAGATAGGAAGAGAAGGTCTTCTTGAGAAAGTAGCTTACTATCTGTTGTGTGGTCTGCGAAATCGGCTTCAAGAGCCTTGATTATATCTGCTGAGTTGATTTCTTTAACTTGAGTTCTGCACACAAAGTATACTTCTTTCTTCAGTTCTGCTTGTGGCTGTACAGCAGGTGTTACTTGTCACATTATAATTCTGTGACTATTCCCAATTGCATCACTGTAGTTAGCTGCGGGATTTGCACAGCCGACAATACTCCAGCCAAGATCAGCTCACTGTGCATATGGATGACTGTCTTTCCCAAACAGAATTTCTCTTGGAAGAAGGGCTTGTTGGCAGTTGTAGCCAATTAGTAGTCCTACTTCACAATCTAGTGATGGTGGAATCTTGTCTGCCAGTTGTTCAAGATGAGGCCACTTTAGTGCTGTTTCAGAGGTTGGAATGTGTGACCTATCTGCTGGGATGAACTCTTGTGTGAAAAGTGCTGGCAATGGAATTCTTCTCTCTAAGTTGTATCCTCTCACTTGCAACTTTGTCAGTTTCTGAGAGGTTATGACTACTGATTTTGTAGTCATTGTGGATAGCCGCAAGCTGACATTCTCTTTGCTTGTATCGAGGTCTTGGGCTATTTTGTCTAGGATGAAAGTTGTATCGCTTTGAGTGTCTAAGAGTGCATACACAAGAACTTCGTGGTCCAGGTGCTTTGTAGACGAGATCCAGACTGGTACGATTGAGGATGTTTGTGTGTTTGGGCCCTCTTGTATGACTCTGTTGGTAGTTGCTGTCGCAGCTACTTCTTTGATCTCTGCTTTGTCCTTTGAGTTATCTTCTCCTTTTGGAGCAGTCAGCCTTTGACGGTCTTTAAACTTCTCCTCATGCAAACATGTTGGATGTCTTCTTAGGCACCTCTGGCATGTACTTCTGTTGTCACACTCCTTTGAGTGATGTCCTACATTCAGACATCCAAAACAAAGCTTCTCTGCTTGCACAAACTTGACACGATCTTGAACTGTCTTTTCACCGAACTTTCTGCACTTAGCAAGGTCATGTCCTGTTCTTTTGCAGAAAACACATGATGGAATGCTGCTCTGTTTTGTATCTGTGGCCAGTGTCTTTGCTTGAATAGTTTGGCTTCGGGTGTGTTTTGTTTTCTCACTTTCCACACTCTTGAGCGCTTGCATTGAGGATATGGGATCACAAGCAAGGTCTGCTTCCTTAGACAGGAAGTCTACAAACTCTTTAAATGGTGGATAATCAGCGTTTGCTTGTCTGACTTCCATCACTTTACGGTTCCATCTGGATACCAGCCAATCTGGTAACTTCAGCAGAATTTTTTGGCTTTCATTATAGTCATTAAGAATTTCTAATGTCTTCATGTGGGGCATTGCAGCCTCACAGCTCTTAAGGAAGTCTGCAAATTCCTTTAATTCACAACCATCTTTTGAGCTTATTTTTGGCCATCCATGTAGTTTGTCCCTGAAGGATTTCCCAATTATAAATGGTTCTCCAAAACGTTTTTCCAAAAGCTGCCAGGCCGAGTCATATGCAGCTTCAGTGCCCAATAAGAAGAATCCTTCAACGGCCTTTTTTGCAGCACCACCTAAATACTTCCTTAGGTAATACAGTTTTTCATTCTTTGGGATGTTTTTCCTGTCAATCAATGTTTCAAAAGAGAGTCGCCAGTCCTTGAATTTCAAAGGATCGCCAGTGAATAATGCAGGCTCTGGTGTTGGAAGACGATTCGCATTTATAGCTTCTGTTAGCATGCAGACCAAATCTGAGGTGTTCTGTACTGTAGGCATGGGTGGAGCTTGAGCTGTGACTGGCAGGGACTGAGGAATGAAGGAGGGACTTGAGGCATTGAGGGCTTGTGTGGTGACTGGCAGAGACTGAGGGATGAAGGAGGGACTTGAGGCATTGAGGGCTTGTGTGGTGACTGGCAGGGACTGAGGGAGGAAGGAGGGACTTGAGGCATTGAGGGCTGGTGTTTCTCCAAATTCAACATCATACAGCAATTCAGCTGTTTTTCTTCAACTTGATCATAGACCTTTACTCGTGCTCTTGCAGCATTTAACTTCTTCACTTCTTCCAAGCGTTTAAGCCTTCTACGTTTGTCTTGCATTTCTTGTTGTCTGGCAAAGGTTTCAGATTCAGATTGTGCAAGCCGTTGTTTATCTTCAGCCTCTAGCCTTTGGAGTTCAGCCTCTTCCCTTTCTTGTTCATCCAATACTGCTAAGACTTCCTGGGATGCGGCAGCCTCCGCTGCAGCCTCACATCTTTTGGCTGAGTTAGTACTAGAACGAATAGAACATTTTGATTGATGAGATGGTGGCCTTGATAAGGAGCAAGTTGAGTCTAGAACTGATCCAACATCGGGCCAAGGTTCATCCTCTTCTTCTGTTTTAGGCTTCTTAAGCTGCCCTTTTGCCTTTTGAATGATGAACTTGTGAAACGCAGGTGTCCACTCTGCGTCGCAGATCTGGCTCAGGAGTTTGTATTTTGCGTAATGTTTCATATATGGCTTTTACATCGGAGCAAGTGCTGCTTATATTTTCAATCAGCTCACTCAATTCATCCTCTGAGGCTTCATTGGTCAGTATTTCCTTGCCTATTCTAGCATGGTACCTCCATTTCTCATAAATGATTCTGTACCGTCGTTGGATACTTTTCATCTTGTCTTCTTGAAGTTCTCTCCCCTTCTCTGTGAGGGTTCAAATTCTTTCGCCTTTTCGCAGCCCTTCTGCTTCTGCAGATTTGGTAACTTCAGGTTGGGCAGATGAGTCAGCCATCTTGTGGCAGGTCTCAGTGTTTGTGTCAGACATTCTGAGATAACTTGAACAACAGTGAAACAACTGGATGATGACCAGTTTGTAATTATACTGACTTCAATACTGCATTAAGATAACTGTATAAACATTTAAACTTAGCCACTTTTCAGCTAACTTCAATTTCAAAGCAAGAATAAGAACAGTGAAATTACTTTAACACAATATGTAAGTATGAACTTTAACAGCTGAGATAATATGTTTAGAAATGCATTAAATTGCTTATTTTACAAGATAGGAAAACAGAGTTGGGTTAAGTGCCCTTTAACGTCACTGAAAATGTCCTTTAAGTTTGTTGAAATTTTACAGACACAAAGCTTGCATAAATCTTAGTTTCAGATTAAAATGTCCTTATTTTTTAGCGTTCATCAAAGGTTGTTGATTTACATATAAATTTAACATCGACTTTAACCTTGTAACATGAAGCAACTGTGAAAATCAGGACATCTGATAATCTCCAACCACAACAACTAAATAGCACACAAGTTGATAGATCTGAGTCCTTATTGCAATGTCCAAGTTGAACCACTTCTCACACCACCTTAACTTGAAACTTGAGGTGGAGCGCTTTCTGGCTTTAACTTGTAAAGTTGCGCTTTAACACAGTCTAACGGCCGTTACTTGCGGTTGCTATGACAACAGTGCGATATGGACTTGCTTAACTGACGACCTGGATCTTCCTCTCATCGCTACCCGCCGTGATCTCGGAGTCCTTGTTACCCGTGTTGAGCAGGCGAGTTCTCACTGTAGCTGTCTTCACGACAACAGACACAGGTCGGTTCCTTTGAACAGGCGTTTATTGGGACTTATGCACCCCCCTCTTGGTCACGCCGTGAGAACTGTATAGGCAAACATAACGCATAACCATATATACAGTACAGAGTGAAATAACATAAAGAATTTACAAAACAAATACCTCGGCCGCTTGTCATGAAAAGAGTTCTGAAGGTAAAACAAACTGCTTGTCTTCAATCTTCAATCAAACTTAAGTGCAAGATAGCTGAATAACATGGCACAGCGTTCTTCTTATTTCCGCTATGTGCTACAATGAAAACAATCCCAGCGGCACTGCAGAGGGAAAACATCAGTTCCGGTCAGGAAACAAATAAATTTCAACAAAATATACAGTCGCAACAACCAACATGTAATGTACAGAAAATATATATAATTTTATAACAACACTTACATGCATGATACATTAACGTCTTGGTTGTTAATGAATTTGAATTTCTCAATTAGTTGTCTTAGAATAGGGGAAACGGTGCCCATTTGTTGTAAACCTAGGATTACATGTGGTATTGTGCTCCTACTGGGAGACTTGCGGAGCTCAGGCTGAATTTATCTACAGAGGGAAGCCATTCTACTCTTGTATATTTCTTTTGGGAGGGAATCGATAGAGCATAATATATCAGTATTTTATGGTGGCAATACTGTATCAATTCAAAGACACTAATTTCAAGATACCTTATTTAAAAAGAGTAATAAGTGTTTCAAATACAAACTTACCTATTTCAGTACCAGAATAATAAAAACCAACTGACCTTCCACTAGATGGTGCTAAATGTTCACTGTCTGGTTAGGTCGGCACAGCAAAGGAGTGACTGAGATCTAGCAGAGATTTGTTAGGGTGTGGCTATGACTGTGCTCATGTCCTTGCTTTATGTTGTTTGTTTGTTTGTTTTTTTTCTTGTGATCTTCGGGGCATGAGTTCAGCCATGTCCTCGCCCTCTGTTTATTTTGCTTCTCTGTGTTTCATTTTCATCCTGGTCATGCTCAGCCTGTATTTTGTAATTTTGATTTTATTATTATTCATTATCATAGTTGTGTTGTTCTTTATTCTGGTCTGGGGTTTGAGTTTAGTTTTGTATGATTCTGTTTGTTATTATCAATATCATTTTTTATGGTCATGCATTCTGTGGGTAAAATGATTTGATTGCTCTGTCTTTCTCACACTTCTTTATCTGCTTGCTTCACACGCTACACTGCAGAGTTTAGTTTACACCCTATAATTCATTTGCTGGAATCAGTTAGAATCAGTTCTGTACACAGCAGAGCTGCCACATATGCGGAAATGTATTATTGATACAATGAGGTAAAACCCCTCCCTCTTGCATGAGGGAGTGGTTAAGCTTAGAAAAACTATAGGGCCCAATTTTGGGGTGGCACACTCTTGGGGAATTGCCTAAAGAGCTGTGTCCCAGCGCTGCTTGTATCCATATCTCACTTTCAGTAAAAAAAAAAGAAAAGTATACTTCAGCTCTCAGTCTGATTATTTGGCCGTCGTATCAAAGAACTGGGGTTTAAGGTATGTTAGACTCAACAATTCCCTGGTCCTGCTTTCATGTTTCTTGTGTATCCTCCGTTCCTGTTTACCTTTTGTCTCAGCCCCTTATGTTTTTGTGTACCTGTTGCCATGCCCTGCTGTCTCTGATATCCCTTGATTGTTTCCCACCTGTCCTGTGTTGTCTTGTTTACTCCCCTGTCTATATATGTGTGTCTCAGTCCGTGCCTTCTGTGGCGACCTTGTCATATCAGCGTGTACCATCACAATTCTGTTCTGCCGTGCCTATTTTGCCATGCTTTTGTGTCTATTTCCAGCCCTCAAGCTGTGTTCTTTAGTTATTTTGGTGATAATAAATCATGCCGAAGAAACGCCATGCATGTGAGTCCTGTTCTCTGGCCAGTTCGGGTACAAACCATGACAGTAGTCACCACCCATAAAGGACTCAGCTGGCAAAATCGGCAAGAGGAGGAAGGAGTGGAACCAGGAGGAATTGTCGGGTCTTCCTCACCGGACAATCTGCCTGTCAACCCAGGTCCTGGATCATTCCAACCTGCCATCCCCAGTTCACCAGCCACGGCAGCGAACGCTATGGAGCAGTTAGAGGAGCAGAGGCAGGTGATCCTCGCACAGACAGACATTTTGCTGGCACACAAGCCCTGGCTCGCTCCGGAGGTGCTGTTTCTGGCTTGAGAAGATCAGCCAGCTTCTAAAGGGTCAGCGGGGAAGCGAGCCTCGAGGAAGCATCACTCTGGTTGCCACCTGGGCCTTTCACTCGAGGCCCTGTCGGGGGATTCTGCTGCTGCCTCCCCACCCTCTTCGAGTGCTCCATCAGCAGCAGCTTCAGTGGCAGGAGAGCGGGAGACCAGCATGCCCCAGCCGTCTGTCCCAGGGGTGCACATCCCAGCACCATACCACCGTGCACAGGCCCCTCATCAGATGAAGTTGATCAGCCCCCCGTGAGGACTCGCCTCTCCAATCATTGGTAGCAGGACGGGAACAAAGGCAAGTACCTTTTTATTTATTTACATCACTCAATGAAGGGTCTTGTCCTGTTCCTGGGGAGGGGGCTTAGCCACCAGCCATCACTGAGCTCTCTCTCCCGGTCGCTGCTGCCACCTCCACCTCTCCTGCTTCTCCCCCTTTTCCTCTGTTTTTTTTTTGAGTGTTTACTAATACTGGATGGGAAACAACTGATCATGGAAGTGCCTGCTGATCCTGAGGTTCCAGTACCAGCTCCACGTCGCTCCCCAGCTCTAGTACCAGTTCCATCACCAGCTCCGGCTCCTCTCCAGACAGCTCCAGCTATCCCCGAGATGTGCACAACAGCTTCTGCTGTTCCCGAGGTGCACACAATGACTCCAGCTGTTTCCAAGGGGCACCCTCCTGTTCCTGCTCAGCCAGAGGTGCATACTCCTGTTCCTACTCAGCTCCACATGCATGCTCCTGCAGACTGCTCCTCTCCACGTGCACACTCCTGCAGAAACTGTTTCTCTTCACATGCACACTCTCGCAGAGACTGTTCCTCTTCATGTGCACGCTCCTGTTGTGACTGCATCAGCTGCCGCTCCTCCTGCTGGTCAGCCGTCATTGTTGGGCGTCATCGTGGATCGGTCTGGGTCATCTGGGTTCGCTGCTGATCAACCTGCACAGCCTGGTTCCGCTGCTGCTTCACCTGCAGCTCACCTTGAGGTCATCACTCCAGCAGCAGGAGACCAGTAGTTAAGGCAAGTAATAATAATAATAATAATGGATTAGATTTATATGGCGCTTTACATGTCAAGTGACATCTCAAAGCGCTTACAGTGAGTCCATTATTCATTCACTCCAGACAGACAATGGTAGTGGTAAGCTACTATTGTAGCCACAGCTGCCCTGGGGCAGACTGATGGAAACGTGGCTTCCAATTCGTGCCAACAGCCTCTCCGACCACTACTGAACATTTATATACATTCATACCCAGTGTCATGGACACTGGAGGAGAGGTGGGTAAAGTGTCTTGCCCAGGGACACAACAGCAGGGGAGAACAAGATTTGAACCGCCAACCCTCTGGTTATTGGATGACCCGCTCTACCCCCTGAGCTGCTGCTGCCCACATTTCCCTCCTCTGTTCCATTTTTGCTGAGCACCAAGCTGGACGGCAGGAAGTTCCATTTTTTTATATGACCTTTGGCATGACCCGGCCAGGACTTGAACCTTGACCTCCCAGTTGTGGGGCGGATGCTCTACCATACTCTTTCTATTATCTTCTACATCAATTTTAAAAAAAACTTGCCTTACTTCTGGTAAGGGGACCCAATGCAGATTTCACCTGCCTATTGGCCCTCCCCACCAGTCTCTGCTGCTGATGACTATGGTGCGACCTTACTGACCTCCTGTTTTCCCCTGCCATCCAAGGTGGCCATGTTGAGGATGGAGCTGCAGCAGGACCACACTCCACCTCAGCCACCTGCCGTTCCAGAGGTTGAGGGACCTCCACCCATCTTTGTTCCAGAGGTCGGGGGACCTCCATCCATCATTGTTCTAGAGGTCGGGGGGCCTTCACCTTCCATTGTCCCAGAGGCCGAGGGGCCTCTACCCGCCATTGTTCCAGAGGCTGGGATCCCTCCACCCGCCATTGTTTCAGAGGCCGGGGGGCCTCCACCTATCGTTCCGGTGGCCAAGCAGTCCGCTCCACCTGGGCCATCCGAGCAGTCCACTCCACCTTTCGTTCCAGAGGTCAAGGGGCCTCCACCTGTCATCCCAGGGGCCAGTGGGCCTCCACATGTCTTCCCAGAGGCCAAGGGGCCTCCAACCGTCACCCCAAAGGCTGGGGGGCTGGTTTTGTTTGCTCCTGTATGCAGCGTGCCACTGTCAGCCATTCCTGAACTGCCCCTTAAGCTCAATTCACTCTGTCCTCCGTTCTGGTGGCCTTGAGATTCTGGCAGGCCACCCAACCTGCCCTGTCCTTTAATTTGGGGTCTTGTGGACGCAGGTAGACCCCTTGAACCATTTCTCCACATGATCTGGTGGCACAGGGAATGTGGGAGGCCGCCATATCCACCAGGGGGCCTCCACAATTTTTTTTTTGCGCAAGATGGTGCCCACAGTGGTCGCCATGGTGCTTCGCTGCGCCCTTTGTTTGTTTTTGTTTGTCAATTGTGTGTCTGCCAGCTCTTATACCCGTGAAGAGCTTCTAAATATCAGGACTTTCACTCCCACGGACCTACTCCCAGTTTTTTTTAGCTCCTGCCGCCGATCTGGTTCATTGCTTGGCTCGAAAAGTGAGACGGCGAAAGAGAGGAAGACGAGCGGGCGCTCTCGTCCGGCTCCGCAGGAGAGGCACGTGCACGGCTTTGCCTGGCATATTTCTGTCCAATGCCAATTCTCTCTCTAACAAGGTAGATGAACTGAGACTGCTGATGCATTTTAAGGACCTTTCTTCCTCGGCTGCCCTCTGTTTTACCGAGACCTGGCTCAGGGAAAATACACCGGACAGCGCGCTGCGCCTCGAGGGATTTCAGCTGTTTCGTGCTGATTGTGACACAGAGCTCTCCGGTAAATCCTCAGGAGGCAGAGTCTGCTTTTACATCAACAGCAGCTGGTGCTCTGATGTAACGGTAATTTCCAAACACTGTTCTCCCGCCCTGGAATTTCTTTTTATTAACTGCAAGCCATTTTATTCCCCGCGGGAGTTCACCTCATTCATCCTCGCCGCTGTGTACGTCCCTCCCAACGCGGACACGCTCGAAGCTCAGCGCGTGCTCGCGGATCACATCCAACACACGGAGCGGATTTTTCCAAACTCTCTGGTTATTGTGGTTGGCGACTTTAACCAGAGCAATCTGAGCCACGATCTCCCCCGCTACAAACAGTTTATTAAATGCCCCACCAGAGGAATAAACACGCTGGATCACTGTTACACCACAGTGAAAGACGCATATCGCGCTGTTCCCCGCGCTGCGCTCGGACTATCTGATCACGTGATGGTCCACCTCATTCCCACTTACAGACAGAGATTGAAGCTCACTAAACCTGTTGTGAGCACTACGAAGAAATGGACCAGTGAAGCTGAGGAGAAGCTGGAAACGTGCATGGAAATAACTGATTGGGGCATGTTTAAAGGAGCCACGCATGATCTGGATGAGTACACGGACACTGTGAACTCTTATATCCACTTTTGTGAGGAGAGCATTCTTCCATCGCGCACCAGGGTAAGGTACTCTAATGATAAGCCCTGGTTCACTGCTAAGCTCAGACAGATCAGGAAGGAGAAGGAAGCAGCGCTGAAAAGTGGAGACAGGGGCTGCTACAGGGAGGTTAAATATCGGTTTAACAGAGAGCTGAGGAGAGCTAAATCTGTGTATTCTGAGAGACTCCAGCAGCAGTTCACTGCTAATGACTCGGCTTCTGTGTGGAGAGGACTGAGGCAAATCACCAATTATCGGCCTCAGGCTCCTAAAGGTCAGGATGACAAAGCCCTTTGTCAAAGACTGTCCCAACACTATGCCCGTTTTGACACCTCGTCATCTGTGTCCAACTCCCCCCCTCCCTCCAGCTCCACAGCCTCCACGATCCCTACTTCATCAAAGGCGCTCCCCCTTCCTCCCCCCCTGCCCTTGTCATCAGTGAGCAGGACGTGCTCAAACAGTTCTCCAGACTGAACCCGCGCAAGGCCCCCGGTCCGGATGGCGTGTCTCCCTCCACCCTGAGACACTGTGCGAAAGAGCTGGCTCCTGTCTTCACAGACATTTTTAACACCTCCCTTAAGCTATGCCACGTACCGTCCTGCCTCAAATCCTCCACCATCATCCCTGTCCCCAAGAAGCCACGGATCACTGGACTTAACGACTACAGACCTGTAGCGCTCACCTCTGTAGTCATGAAGTCCTTTGAGCGCCTGGTCCTGCCCCACCTCAAGTCCATCACCACCCCCCTCCTGGACCCGCTGCAGTTTGCCTACCGAGCCAACAGGTCTGTAGACGACGCAGTCAACCTGGCCCTCCACTCCATCCTGCAGCACCTGGACTCCCCGGGAACCTACGCCAGGATCCTGTTTGTGGACTTCAGCTCCGCATTCAACACCATCCGCCCCGCTCTGCTCCGGGACAAGCTGTCCCTGCTCAATGTGCCTGACTCCCTCTGCAGGTGGATCACCGACTTCCTGACGGACCGGAGGCAGCATGTGTGGCTGGGAAAGACTGTCTCAGACTCTGCTAGCATCAGCACCGGATCACCCCAGGGCTGTGTACTTTCCCCCCTACTCTTCTCCCTTTATACCAACTCCTGCACCTCCAGCCACCAGTCTGTCAAGTTGATCAAGTTTGCGGACGACACCACCCTCATCGGGCTCATCTCCAACGGCGACGAGTCCACCTACAGGAGAGAGGTGGCCCAGCTGGCGTCCTGGTGCAACAACAACAACCTGCAGCTGAACGCTCTGAAGACAGTGGAGATGATTGTGGACTTCAGGAAAGTCACAACCCCTCTGCCCCCCCTCACCCTCACAGGCTCTCCCATCACCACTGCTGATTCCTTCCGCTTCCTAGGCACCACCATCACCAGGGACCTCAAGTGGGAGCCGACCATCAGCTCCCTCATCAAAAAGGCCCAGCAGAGGATGTTCTTCCTGCGGCAGCTGAGGAAGCTCAAGCTACCCACCAAGATGTTAGTGCAGTTCTACACAGCCATCATCGAGTCCATCCTCACCACCTCCATAACCGTGTGGTACGCAGAAGCCACTGCCAGGGACAGACTAAGGCTGCAGCGCGTCGTGCGCACTGCTGAGAAGGTGATCGACTGCAAGCTCCCATCTCTCCAGGATCTGTACATCTCCAGGACCCGGAGGCGTGCTGGCCGGATCATAGCCGATCCCTCACACCCTGGTCACGTACTGTTTGCCCCCCTCCCCTCAGGTAGAAGACTTCGGTCCATCCAGACTAAAACCTCCCATCACATGAACAGCTTCTTCCCCTCTGCCATCAGACTGCTGAACACTAAGTGACTTATTGACTCTCGTGCACTATGTACAGCAGCTCAACCAGACTCATGTCAATCATCATTGTTTTCTTCCTGCATTACCGACTGCACTATATGGTTCTCCACATTATCTGCTGCTCGCTAATACATTTTAACTGCTGACTAGTATTACTCACTCTTATTCTACACTTTATTGCATGTATAGTTTCTTTCTTTTATTTTATCATGTTTAATGTTGCAGCATTGAACCAAGACAAATTCCTAGTTTGTGTACTACATGAACAATGGCAATAAATCTGATTCTGATTCTGATTCTGATTCCACATGTCTTCCCAGAGGCCAAGGGGCCTCCAACCGTCACCCCAGAGGCTGGGGGGCTGGTTTTGTTTGCTCCTGTATGCAGCGTGCCACTGTCAGCCATTCCTGAACTGCCCCTTAAGCTCAACTCACTCTGTCCTCCGTTCTGGTGGCCTTGAGATTCTGGCAGGTCACCCAACCTGCCCTGTCCTTTAATTTGGGGTCTTGTGGACGCAGGTAGACCCCTTGAACCATTTCTCCACATGATCTGGTGGCACAGGGAATGTGGGAGGCCGCCATATCCACCTTGTTCTCCGGTGTTGTGGTCCTGGGACAAAGGAAGATCATCTGACCTGCCATGTTCCTGTTTTGGGGCCGTGGAGTGTGGCTGGCCCCATGTGACTGTGTTGTTTTGGTCTCTGAAAGGGGGTAGGAGCTTGTTTTGGCCAACCTGGCCTTATACCCCTACCATCCACCCTGAATGGGTCATTTTATGTTTGTTTGGGTCATTTGGGGGGGGGGGGGTACTGTTAGGGTCTGGATATGGCTGTGCTCATGTCCTCGCTTTATGCTGTTTTTTGTTTTTTTGTGATCTTCGGGGCATAAGTTCAGCCATGTCCTCACTCTCAGTTTATTTTGTTTCTCTGTGTTTTATTTTCATCCTGGTCATGCTCAGTCTGTATTTTGGAATTCTGTGTTTAGTATTATTCATTATCATAGTCATGTTGTTCTTTATTCTGGTCTGGGGTTTGAGTTTAGCTTTGTATGATTCTGTTTGTTATTATCATTATCATTTTTCATGGTCATGTATTCCCTGGTCCTGTGTTCGTGTTTCTTATGTATCCTCCATTCCTGTTTACCTTTTGTCTCAGACCCTTATGTTTTTCTGTACCTGTTGCCATGTTGCTGTCTCTAACTGCTCTTGATTATTTCCAACTTGTTTCCCACCGATATGTTGGTATCAGTCTATATATGTGTGTCTCAGTCTGTGTCTTTTGCAGCGACCTTGTCATATCAGCGTGTACCCTCACGATTCTGTTCTGCCATGCCCGTTTTACTGTGCTTTTGTATTTACTTCCAGCCCTCGAGCTGTGCTCTTTTGTTACTTTGGTGATAATAAATCATGCCAAAGAAACACCATGCACGTGAGTCCTGTTCTCTGCCCAGTCCAGGTACAAACCATGACAAGATTGGGATGGAAATCACAATATATGACATTACAATACTCTGCAAATCACAAGATTGTGATAATATCAGCCCAAATACTGTGATATCGTATCATGGGGCCTCTTCTGATTCCCACTCCTATATTGAGTCCCTCTACTCTTGGATATTTCAGAGTTCTACAGTATAATACATTATGAACATAGTTAAAGACAGGAGAAAAAAAACAAACCTGAAATATTAATACAAACATTTCTGTTTTTTAGAAGCATCAACAGCGAGGATTTGTCATGAATGCCCTTTGGGGCAGAGAGGCGAGACCCACGTGCTGAACTGTGAGTTTGGGCAATTTATTGAAAAAACAAACAACAAACCTAAAGTACAAAACTGGAAACGCCGCCTGACAGCTGTCAACCCAGAGAAAGAACATTACAGAACAAATATAAAGAATAAACATAATCAAATGCAGACTAATAAATAATTATGAATGAAACAAAACATGAACGTAACAAAACTGAAACTTAAACAGAAAAATAGAAAGCAGTACAAAAACTCAAAGGGCACAAAATACAACAAATATATATATATGAATACAAAGAAAAAGCCACAAGACTGAGCCTGGCAGAACGTCTAGAACTCAGCTTGTGACAGAGCTCCCCTCTTAAGTGGTGGACCCAGACACCCCAAGGTAACACCAAAAGAAAAAGAGCCCCCCCCCCCCCTAGCAGGGGCACAACAATCACCCACCCAAGGTGGGTGGTGGGGGGAACAGGCTAGGAAGGAATGAAACAAAACCCCACTCAGGACCCACACCAGTGAAAATCAAAATGACTTAGGCCCCCTGGACCAAAGAGCTAGAAGGTTCAGGTGGGTGACCAAAGTCCCAGGCCTGGTGGGTGGCGAGGTGGTCCAAGTCAGGTGGCCTGCAGGAGAGCATGGGCCACCTAACCCAACGGGCTCAGTCCGTCAGGCGGCCAACCAGAGTTCTTAAGCCATCTGAACAGTAAGGGTGGTCTAGGGGGCAGCTGCCAAGCAGGAAGAGTCAATGGTGGACAGGATGGAGGAGTCGGAGAAACTGGGACGACATCGGGGACAGGAGGGGGAACTGTGACGGCGTCTGGCACAGGAGGGGGAACCATGACGGCGTCCAGCATAGTAGTGGGAACCACAACGGCGTTCGGCACAGGAGGGGGAACCACGATGGTGTCTGGCAAAGGAGAGGGAACCACAATGGTGTCTGGCAAAGGAGAGGGAACCACGACCCCCTTGGACTGACCAGCAGCACCCTCGGTGGTCCCGGATTGGGACAATGTTGCACCCGTGGAGGCTCCAGACTGGAGCGAAGCTGCACCCACGGTGGACCCAGAGTGGGCCATGGGTGCACCCGTGGTGGACCCAGACTGGGCCAGGGCTGCATCGGTGGTGGCCCTTGGGCTGGAGTATAACGCCCATGGGGACGCAGTGCTCAAGTTGGTCTAAGGCTAGGACGCAGCACCCACAACGGTCCTCAACTGGGACACAGCACCCATGGAAACCCGGACTAAGGAGGAGCTGCACCCATGGAGGTCCCGGGCTGGCTCAGAGCACCCGCGATGACCTCAACCGGAGGGGGAGCAGCACTCACGGAGGACCCAGACTGGGATGGAGCATCCTCAAAAACCTCAGTGGGGGGAGGTGGACCTACAGCGACCTTGGACGGCGATCCTGGACCCACAGAGACATCTGACAGGGGCGGAATATCCTCGGTGACCCTGGTGGAAAACTCGGACAAAAAAGGCAGAGAGACAGGGTCAGGGCCACCGGCAGTGGTGGAGCCTGGCGAGTTTAGCTCAGGCGCAGCTTATGGCTGCATCCGGCTCTCCTCACCAAGAGCCAGCCAAGACCTCTCCAAAACAGAAGCAATGAAAACTGAGGACAGCACTTGCCTGAGCTCGAACTCCACCGGCGTCCAGGACTCTGTCGATCAAGATGATGGTTGTTTGGGCCTGGTCCTCTGGAGGTCCAGCTCCGACTCTGCTGTTGTGGCCCCTGCAGCAAGCATGGTGGTTAGTACATTCCTGGTACCCTCCATCAAGGTGACCCACGCAGGCAGTTCATCCGGCGTGGATTCTGGAGGTGGTTTGCCTGCTGGCCCTGGACCCTGTGTAGCTGACGCCAGGGGACACTCTATCTTCGGCTCAAGCTTCAGGTAAGAGGCAGCACTCTCCCTCTGTCTAGTCCATGGCTGCGAGGCTGGGACTTGGTCCTCCGGACCCGTAGGCTCCTCCACCACATGGCAATTCAACCCTGGGACCGGCGAGCACTAGGGAAAAATTGGAGGAGACACCGGGAGAGCAGGTAAAAGATGCGTAGCTGCAGCAGATGGTGAGGACTCAGAGGACTGCATGGTATGAGCCTCACCACCGGGAATCAGATAAGGTAATTCATGTTTGAATGATTGAGAATGAAAAAACACTTGCCTGTGTTCCTGGGGCGTGATGTTTTCTGCTGCAACTGGTGTGAAATCCATCCTCTCCGTGGCTGCAGCTGTCGTGGGCCCCTCCAAGGATCATAGAGGAGCTGCCCCTGCAGACATGATGGCGGACGGAGCCGAGAAGGAGGTGACCAGTCCCTCAGCAGCTGGATAAATCACTGAGGAGGAGGGAGAAAGAGCAGCAGTAGCGAGGTTGGCTGATTGTGTACCCAAAGAAGAAAATTCAGAGGGAATTGCTGCGAGAGTTTTCTGTGTCAGTGAAGGAGGTGGAGGCATTCTTCTGGCAGTCTAAATGCGGGCGTTGTGGAGCTGGCAACGTGGATACCGGAGCCGGAGCTGGCGAACCAGGAGAAGGGAAGGATGTCTGCTGCAGAGAGTGCCTCCGCGACGGCTTCAGTTCTGCTGGAGGCGGCCCCATCCTCAGCCCGGGAAAGGACCTCTGAAGCGAGGAGACCGTAGACAGCAGTTCTACGTATTGGAGATATTTCCACAGGCCGGGGTGTGCCTCCAGGATCACCACCGCTCCATTCACGCTCTCCCAGGCCTTTTTTGATCTGCAGGCAACGAGAGCTTCATTCACAAAACTTTGGATAAAGTCAGCAGCCGACTCCTACTCCAAGCTCGGGGACCCTGCTGCCAAGCTCCCTTTATTAGGTGGAGGACATGATGAGCTCCAAAAAATAGGTGAGTAAATAAGAAATCAAAAATCCACAAACTCACAGCAGCTGGGTCTGTACTTGGCTGCTGTCTTCTGTCATGAATGCCCTTCAGGCAGAGAGGCGAGACCCATGTGCTGAACTGTGAGTTTGGGCAATTTATTAAAAAAACAAACAACAAACGTAAAGTTCAACAAAGTGCTCCAAAAACAAAATGCAAACGAGAGAGAACACTTATGGATATTATGCACCAGAGCAAGGCAGGGCTCTGGTGGAAACGAGGAGAGAATAACCAAAGGCAGCGGCAAATAAGAAAAGAAAATGCAGTCCTTAAATAGGGAAAGAATAGACAACACAAGTGGTGTGGGTTCACATGAGTGGGCAAAAAAGGGAACAATGAATGGTGATTGGGATCAGCTGGAAAAGATGGGGAGGAGCAGCTTGACATCTGACAGGGCGATGACCACTCAGAGCACAACACAGGAAATGCCGCCTGACAGCTGTCAACCCAGAGAAAGAACATCACAGAACAAATATAAAGAATAAACATAATCAAATGCAGACTAATAAATAATTATGAATGAAACGAAACATGAGCGTAACAAAACTGAAACCTAAACAGAAAAATAGAAAGCAGTACAAAATCTCAAAGGGCACAAATATACAACAAATAAGATAAGATAAGATAAGATAAGCCTTTATTAGTCTCACAATGGGGAAATTCCAGGATTGCAACAGCACAGGGATAGCAACACTCAGAGCAGCAATCAGAAGGCAAGAAAAAACAAGAGCAGCGAGTATACATATGTACATATAAACATAAATATATAGACACACGATGCGGAGCATTGCAGCTAGATGGAATAAATATATAGATATATAAACACACAGTGCGGAGCATTGTAGCTAGATGGAATAAATATATGAATATATAAACACACACAGTGCGGAGCATTATAGCTAGATGGAACAAATATGTGAATATATAAACACACACACAGTGTGGAGCGTTGTAGCTTGATGGAATAAATATATGAATATATAAACACACAGTGCGGAGCATTGTAGCTAGATGGAATAAATATGTAAATATTTAAACACACACAGTGCGGAGCATTGTAGCTAGATGGAATAAATATGTAAATATTTATTGCCCCCTGGTGGAACCAGCGATGGATCCACTCCAGTTCGCCTACCAGCATGGCATTGGGGTGGAGGATGCGGTGATCTTCCTCCTTCACCGTTCTCTGTCCCACCTGGAGAAGCCCGGGATTATGGTGAGGATCATGTTCTTTGACTTCTCCAGTGCTTGCAACACCATCCAACCGATGATCCTGAAGGACAAGCTGCTGCGCGCAGGGGTGGACCAGCACCTGTCATCATGGATCCTGGACTACCTCACGAACCGGCCTCAGTTTGTGAGAACCCGGGACTGTGTTTCCGACACGATCATCAGTAGCACGGGGGCCCCCCAGGGAACGGTGCTGGCTCCCTTCCTGTTCACTCTTTATACTGCGGACTTCTCACACAACACAACACATTGCCATCTACAGAAGTTCTCTGATGACTCTGCGATCGTTGGTCTCATCTCCAGCGGAGATGAAGCTGAGTACAGAGGGCTTATCCAGGACTTTGTGGACTGGTGCCATCGGAACTGCCTCCAGATCAACGCGAGGAAAACTAAGGAGCTGGTGGTGGACTGCCGCAGGCATGGGCAGCCCCTCACAGCACCAGTAAATATACAGGGAACAGACATCGAGATGGTGACATCCTACAAGTACCTGGGTATTCATCTGAACAATAAACTAGACTGGTCACACAATACTGACACACTCTACAAGAAGGGACAGCGCAGGCTGTTCCTGCTGAGGAGACTCAGGTCTTTTGGTGTACAAGGGGCGCTGCTGAAGTCATTCTATGACACGGTGGTGGCATCAGCCATCACTTTTGGAGTGGTCTGCTGGGGCAGTGGCATTACTGCAGCCGATAGGAAGAGACTGAACAAACTGATTAAGAAAGCTAGCTCTCTCCTGGGGCAACGCCTTGATCCGATGGAGGAGATAGGAGAGAGAAGGACGGTGGCTAAACTGTCATCTCTGCTGGAGTCCGAGTTCCACCCTATGCAGGACATACTGGATGCACTGAGGAGCTCATTTAGCAGCAGACTACATCATCCCAGGTGCACAACCGAGAGGTTTCGTAGGTCCTTCCTACCAACGGCTGTCAGACTGTACAACCTAAGCAGGGCTGCTCGCAGAGATAGCAAAAAGACGTAACAAACTAATAGTTTTTTTTGAATGCAAAAGATGCAATAGACTTACACAATGGTCCTCTCCGGCATACAACTTGGAACATACCGGTCGCTATGGAGGGTGAGAATATGTATGGGCACATAATCATACCATGTAGGATAACTAAATAGACGGTTATGCTGTTTCATCCCACCTAGCAACAATGCTCTGCACTGTGTGTGTTTATATATTTACATATTTATTCCATCTAGCTACAATGCTCTGCACTGGGTGTGTTTATATTTATATATCTATATATTTATTCCATCTAGCTACAATGCTCAGCACTGGGTGTGTTTATATTTATATATCTATATATTTATTCCATCTAGCTACAATGCTCCGCACTGTGTTTTTATATATCTACATATTATTCCATCTAGCTACATTGCTCCGCACTGTGTGTGTTTATATACTTGCATATTTATTCCACCTAGCTGCAATGCTCCGTACTGTGGGTGTTTATATATTTACATATTTATTCCATCTAGCTACAATGCTCTGCACTGTGTGTTCATATATTCATATATTTATTCCATCCAGCTACAATGCTCTGCACTGTGTGTCTGTGTGTGTGTGTGTGTATATATATATTTTATAGTAATATGTACATATGTATATTAGCTGCTCTTGCTTGCTTGTTTTTTTTTTTTTTTTTCTTGCCTTCTGATTGTTGCTCTGAGTGTTGCTATCCCTGTGCTGTTGCAATCCTGGAATTTCCCCGTTGTGGGACTAATAAAGGCTTATCTTATCTTATCTTATCTTAAATATATAAACACACAGTGCGGAGCATTGTAGCTAGATGGAATGAAACAGCATAACCGTCTACTTAGTTATCCTGGGACGGCAGTGGCTCAGGAGGGAGAGCGGGTTGTCCAATAACCCCATGGTTGACGGTTCGAATCCCGCTCTCCCCAGATATCCTGCCGTTGTGTCCCTGGGCAAGACACTTCACCCCAATTGCTCCTGGTGGGTCTGGAAGCGCCATGTTAGGCAGCATGCCACCATCAGTGTGTGAATGGGTGGATAGCAGGATCTGTAAAGCGCTTTGGTCATCAAGAGATGAGAATAAAAGCGCTATATAAGTGAATGCCATTTACCATTTTACATAGTATGATTATGTACCCATACATATTGTCACCCTCCATTGCTACCGGTATTTTCCTAGTTGTATACCGGAGGGGACCATTGTGTAAGTCTATTGCGTCTTTTGCATTCAATACTATTAGGTTGTCACGTCTTTTTGCTATCTCTGCGAGCAGCCCGGCTTAGGTATATATAAATATATACCTAGGTAAATATATATAAATACAAAGAAAAAGCCACAAGACTGAGCCTGGCAGAACTTCTAGAGCTCAGCTCGTGACAGGATTGTTCTCCTCGGTAAAAGTGGAGCTGGAAAATGCAGCCTTGCAAACATTATATATGGAGAAACCATGTTCCAGATGAACTATTCATCTCTCTCAGAGAAAAGCAGTTGTCAAGTGGAGACAAAACTCATTAAAGGACGACATGTAACTTTGATTGACACACCGGGATTGGTTGACACAGGCAGATCAGAGGAGGACATGAAGCCCAACATACTTTGTTGTATTGTAGAGTGCGCTCCTGGGTTGCATGCTTTTATTCTTGCGCTTAAAGTGGAGAAATTCACAGAACAAGAAAAGGAGGTCGTCACAAAGGTGTGTCAGTATTTCTCTAAAAAGGTTTTACAATATGTAGCTGTTGTCTTCACCCACAGTGATCGGCTGCCTGAAGAAATGAAAATTCAAGACTTTGTTCATCAGAGTGAATGCCTGATTAATCTTGAGAAATGCAGTGGAAGATGCCATGTCACTGATAACACTGGTCAACACCAAATTTATTGTCTAAGTTTTTTTTTTAGCTGATTTAGGACAGTTTTGATGTGCTGAATCCAAAAATCACATTGGTTTTGCTCAATCAGGTCAACTTTTTGAATTATGGCCACATGGTGTTTTATACGTTTTTGTTTACATGTACGGGTATTTTCACTTTATATGAGGCAAAATTCTTTTTTATGTCTTGAAATTCTCTGAATTTTGAACAATGATGATGCAACATTCAATTTAGATGTACTTACCTTTATATAAAGGTAAGTACATGCACAGTACTAAGTAAGTACAGGTTTTTACTTAGCACCTGATCGAGAGAAACAGATGTCATTTTCGGATTCAGCAGTGCAAAATTGTCTTAAATCAGTTGAAAAAACACAGACAACTTACAAAAAAATTATTTTTGTAACCCTAAGTAATAAATACTGGAATGGCGAACCGCAGAATCCGTACAGGAGCAATGAGTTCCAGGTTGAAGAGATACTCAACACTGTAAACAATAAAGTGATGGAAAACAAAGGCAGCTACTACACTAATGACATGATGCAAGCAGTGGAAACAGAAATACAGAAGGAGGAGGAGTGCATTAGAAAAGAAGGAACTGTATGCCCAACAAAAATCAGCATGAAAGGCAAAATGCCTGTGCATAAAGAAAATGTTGCCAAATTTGCACCTATTGCAGGTAGAGTGCTAATTATTACCTTGACGTACACACAAACCCTGTATGGGGGGAACTGTGGCCACCATTACGGAAAATGCCATTTTCGTGAATAACTACTGAACCACTAATCCTATCATTGTCAATCCAATTGCTAGTCATATGTTTTCATGGTCAAGGAATCTGAAAACGTACACACAAACACTGTATGGGGGGAACTGTGGCCGCCATTACGGAAAATGCCATTTTCCTGAATAACTACTGAAACACTAATCCTATCATTGTCAATCCAATTGCTAGTCATATGTTTTTGTGGTCAAGGAATCTGAAAACGTACACACAAACACTGTATGAGGGGAACTGTGGCCGCCATTACGGAAAATGTCATTTTCGTGAATAACTACTGAACCACTAATCATATCATTGTCAAACAAATTGCTAGTCATATGTTTTCATGGTCAAGGAATCAGAAAACGTACACACAAACACTGTATGGGGGAACTGTGGCGCTTGGCGGAGGTCTGCGCTCTCCGAGTGCTTTTCTAGTTGCAACTTTTCTTGGTGGATTTGAAATTGCTGCACCGTAAAAAAAAAATAGTTGAGAAAACTTAAAATTTCAAGGCAACCTTTTGCAGTAAAGTTTTTGAATTGTCTCAACGGTCTGCTATTTTATTTTCCCAAGTCATATTTCATTGTTGTACCAGTTACTGACATAACGCAGGGCTCAGGAGACGCACACACACAGGCTCAGAGTAGTTCAAATAGTTTATTAACAACAGGAGTGTATGAATGTGTGTCTGCGGGATGTAAATGTGTTGATGGCGGCGTCTGCTTCGGGCACAGAGGCAGGAGGCCGTACAGCCGGACAACCCTATGGGAAAAGCACAAGGAGAAGGGTGATGGGCACACACCAACACAGGAGATATAAGAGCGAGAGAGGAGCTTACTTGGAGAGGACAGATGACTGGCACAACAAGGGACAAGGTCCGGTAGACAGCCACCTGGAGAACCCGGCGCAGCAGCGAGGAACAGGCGATGGAGAGACGTCGTCCGCCGCCGGGGAATCCACCTGTGCACAGGGGAGCAGACTGGGAAGGAAAAGGAGGTAAGGTCTTCTTACCAGTGTTATCCGCTGAAGGTGAAGGAACTCACAGCGATGCATGGGGAAGTCTGACGGCTTCAGGCCGAAGCTCAGGGCGAGGCGGCTTATATCCCTCGCCGCTGATGATGTGCAGGTGTGCGTGCAGGTGGCGGCGCGGCGTGACAGTACTCCCCCCTCTAGCAGCACCTCCTGGCGATGGCTTCTCTGGGTGCGCTCGGTGGAAATCAGCGATGAGCGACGGGTCCAACACAAACGACGAGGGTACCCACTGTCGATGTTCAGGCCCATAGCCCTCCCAGTCCACCAAGTACTGCAACCCACGACCCCGGCGCCGGGAGTCCAGGATGGAGGCGACGGACCAGGCCGGATGGCCACCAATCATCCGGGGTGCGGGTTGCGCAGCAGGAGGAGGGCAAAGGGGATCGGAGACTGCCAGCTTCACCTTGGACACGTGGAAGGTGGGATGGATGCGGAGGGAGGGGGGAATAGCTACACGCACAGCCACCGGGTTGACGATCCTGGTGATGGGGTAAGGACCCATAAAGCGCTGTGCCAGCTTCCTCCTCTCGCCCTTTAAAGTCACGTCCTGGGTCGACACGTAGACTTGCTGACCAACTCTGTACGCCGGGGCAGGTCTTCTGTGCCGGTCCGCCACGGCTCTGTTGCGCTCCGCCGTGCGTAAAAGCGCATTGCGCACTGACGCCCAGATGGAGCGGAACTGCCTGAGATGCACCCGTACTGAGGGGACAGTTACCTCACTCTCCTGCGCTGGGAACAGTGGGGGGTCGTAACCCAGGGACGCCTTAAAGGGGGACATCCCTGTGGCAGAAGAGCGAGCGGTGTTATGGCCGTATTCAACCCAGGCGAAGTGGTTACTCCAGGACGTAGGTTTGGACGCCATTACACAGCGGAGCGCAGCCTCCAGCTCCTGGTTGGTCCGCTCACACTGCCCGTTGGATTGGGGGTGATGGCCGTAGGAGAGGCTCACCTTGGCTCCTAGGGCGTTGCAGAACGACCTCCAAACCTCTGAAGAAAATTGGGGTCCCCGGTCCGAGATCACGTCCACCGGAATCCCATGCAGCCTGACCACGTGTTGGATGAGGAGGTCCGCCGTCTCCAGGGCAGTTGGGAGACCTCGTAGGGGGACGAAGTGTACCGCCTTGGAGAAGCGGGCCACGATGGTCAGGATGGTGTTGTAGGTGTTCGAGACTGGGAGTCCGGTGATGAAGTCCAGGGCGATATGCGACCAGGGCCTGCCAGGGACGGGCAGAGGCTGGAGCAAACCCGCTGGAGGGGCATTACCCGATTTGTTGGTGGCACAAACTGGACAGGCCCGGCCACCAAAAGGACCGCTGGAGGAGGTCAATCATCCGGGAGGAGCCAGGGTGACAGGTGAGCTTGGATGTGTGTAACCAGTGGATGACCTCCCCTCGAACCGTGGATGGCACGAACAGCCTCCTCTCCGGTCCGCCGCCAGGGTCAGGTTCCACTTCCTGCGCCTTCCGGATCTTGCTCTCGATGTCCCAGGTGACGGCTTCCACGACGCACGACCTGGGTAGGATGGTGTGGACCGTGCCCTCCGACTCCTCAGGGGCGAATTGCCTAGAGAGGGTGTCGGGCAGGTCGTTCTTGGAGCCAGGCCTGAAGGTGATGGTAAATTGAAACCTGGCGAAGAACAAGGACCAGCGCGCCTGGCGGGCGTTCAGGCGCCTGGCAGATCTAAGGTACTCCAAGTTCTTGTGGTCCGTCAGGACCACGAACGGCAGGTCCGCCCCCTCTAGCCAGTGACGCCACTCCTGTAGCGCGAGCTTGATGGCAAGGAGCTCTCTGTCACCCACGTCGTAATTCCTCTCCGCCGGGGACAAGCGCCAGGAGAAGAAGACGCAGGGCCGTTTGATACTGTCGTCTGGCGACCGCTGGAATAGCACCGCCCCCACTCCCGTGTCCGAAGCGTCCACTTCCACGATGCACTGCAGCGCAGGGTTGACTTGGCTAAGGACCCGGGAGGAGGAGAACTCCGCCTTCAGCGCCTGAAAAGCAGCTGCGGCCTCTTTGGTCCACCGGAACGGGACCTTAGGGGACGTGAGGCGGGTCAGCGGGCCGACGATGGTGCCAAAATTTGGGACGAAGCGGAGGTAGAAGTTCGCAAACCCAACGAACTGTTGCACCTGCTTCCTTGATGCAGGTGTAGGCCATTCCACCACCGCCTTCACCTTCTCTGGGTCCGGAAGCACCTGGTTGTGGGAGATGATGAACCCAAGGAAGGATGTTGTTTTTGCGTAAAATTCACACTTCTCGGCCTTCACGTATAACGGGTTCTCCAGCAGTCTTTGGAGGACCCGCCTCACGTGGACCTGGTGCTCGTCCCTGGACGAGCCCTGGAGGAGACGCACACACACAGGCTCAGAGTAGTTCAAATAGTTTATTAACAACAGGAGTGTATGAATGTGTGTCTGCGGGATGTAAATGTGTTGATGGCGGCGTCTGCTTCGGGCACAGAGGCAGGAGGCCGTACAGCCGGACAACCCTATGGGAAAAGCACAAGGAGAAGGGTGACGGGCACACACCAACACAGGAGATATAAGAGCGAGAGAGGAGCTTACTTGGAGAGGACAGATGACTGGCACAACAAGGGACAAGGTCCGGTAGACAACCACCTGGAGAACCCGGCGCAGCAGCGAGGAACAGGCGATGGAGAGGCGTCGTCCGCCGCCGGGGAATCCACCTGTGCACAGGGGAGCAGACTGGGAAGGAAAAGGAGGTAAGGTCTTCTTACCAGAGTTATCCGCTGAGGGTGAAGGAACTCACAGCGATGCATGGGGAAGTCTGACGGCTTCAGGCCGAAGCTCAGGGCGAGGCGGCTTATATCCCTCGCCGCTGATGATGTGCAGGTGTGCGTGCAGGTGGCGCCGCTGATGAGCGGCGCGGCGTGACAGTTACATTTTCGTTGTAAATGTAAAATTATCGTTAAAATTGTGGGTGGTCGTGGGGGTGATTAGCTTTTGGTAGTTCTGTGAATCAAGCTATTCAGCTAATAAACAAGTCTATATTGGCCACATGAAGAATTAACAGTAGTGAGAACAACGTAAATGTAACTGGTACAACAATGAAATATGACTTGGGAAAATAAAATAGCATATCGTTGAGACAATTCAAAAACTTTACTGCAAAAGGTTGTCTTGAAACTTTAAGTTTTCTCAACTTTTTTTTTTAAACGGTGTGGAATTTTACGTCTTGCTATAAAAGGTGGAAGAGTGATTAGATGAACAGTGAGGGCAAAAAGAAGAACATCAAAGGAAGAAAAGGCTTCAGGAGGCACTTTCGGAACAGCAGAAGCAGAAACATCAACAAAAAATCAAGAAGAGAAAAAACAGCAACAAAGGCCAAAGCACGAACACACATCTTCTCAAAACTAGCCAGTTTGTTTTGGAAAATATCATCTGAGAAATCTTAAGAATGGAACCCAAATGAGGAAACAAATGAAGCAATGACACTAGAAGAAGTAGAGGACGAAACACTAGAAATGGATGAAGGGGCACCAACAGAAGAAAACTTAGCCAGCAGAACCACAGAAGAATTAATAACAGAGACAGATGTGGTAGTGGGGGAGGGAGAAAATGAGCAATCATTGTTGGAAACTGCCCAACAAGAGACAACCTGAGCAACGTTCGAAGTAGGAATGTTGACAGCAGAGGAAATTCCTGCAGAAACAACATCACCAACAACATTCAAAGATGCAGTAGATGGAGAACTGACAACAGCCAAGGAACTAGCAGGTGTACCACTTGCAGAAGAAGAAACAGCCAATGACATAGCTTCGTCTGCAGTAGAAGAGAACCTTCAGTAACAAAAGCTGAAGAAGAAATGGCAGATACACCAACTGAAGAAGCAGAAGTTGTCGGAGAAGTGGAAGAAGCAGCAATAATAGAAGCAGAGATTATAGCAGAAACAACCGAAGTCGCAGCAGAGGTGGTCGGCATAGTTACCTTCATCAAGGGATTTTTGTTTTCAAAGGCATTTTTCCATCTGTTTGTTTGTCTATTTGTCTGTGTGCCCATCTTTCTGTTAGCTGGATTGTTCACAAAATACTGACCGAATTTCAATGACATTTAGTGGAAGGGTGGAGCTTCCAGGAAAGAATGTTTTTGACTTTCCAACAAATTTGAGTCAATAGGTATATGCATGGACTTTCATGTCTTTCTTTAACATTGAAAAATTTGGATTTCTTTTATTATTGGCATTTTCCTTGATTTCTTGGGAATTTGTGGATGTAATTTGATGGTGAAAAGTGTATTTGGAAATATGTTATCGACAGTATCTCACAAAAGTGAGTACACCCCTCACATTTTTGTAAATATTTTATTATATCTTTTCATGGGACAACACTGATGATATGACACTTTGATACAATGTAAAGTAGTCAATGTACAGCTTGTAGAACAGTGTAAATTTGCTGTACCCTCAAAATAACTCAACATACAGCCATTAATGTATAAACCGTTGGCAACCAAAGTGAGTACACCCCTAAGTGAAAATGTCCAAATTGTGCCCAATTAGCCATTTTCCCTTCCCGGTGTCATGTCACTCGTTAGCGTTACAAGGTCTCAGGTGTGAATGGGAAGCTGATGTGTTAACCTTTAAACCCTTCCGTGACCCGAAAAGGATTAAGCGGAAGAAGATGGATGGATGGATGGAGTGTGAGATTTTGTGTGTCTCTAGTGGCAGAGCGCAGCTCTGAATCTGTCAACTAATTCTGACATCCCTGTACTCCCCAGCTATACTGACGACTTGTACTGATCATGCCAGTTCAGAAGGTGGCAGACACGCATTGGAGGAATCATGGCTGACATGTAATACACCAAAGAAGAAGAACTCCTTATTTCCTTTTCCTGAATTCCCTTCTTTTAGCTCAGAAAGCTAATATGATGGCCATCCATTGCCGTGCATTGTCACTTAGATGGCTTCGTACACGGAAAATTGCTGCGGGTACAAGCAAAATTTATGTGGGATAATCATAAGACTTTGTAGATGTGATAGAGAATGTAAATGACTGACAGAACACAAAATAACAACCACGATGGACAAAAACGGACCAACCACGGCAGCGAGCGAGTCCCTTTCACCACTGGTAAGTGACAAATTTCTTTGTTTTGTTTTTTTTACATTGTACTGATTTCTTGTTCATACACTTTGAAGAAAAGATGATAACGTACCTCTGTACAAAAAACGGTGTCAAAAGACTGAACCATTCTTTGTGTAACTATGTTCAAAGTCTGCTTTTGACTGAATTATGTCATTCAGTATAGCTGCCACGGCATTATGCAAATTCGATGTGTAAAATCACTCATATCTGAAACTTTGGACCACATTTTACATTTTTCTAATTGACAGCAAGCCAGTTATAGCCTTGGAAAGTTCTGACATCTGATCTGACTAATTTCTTGGAAAAAATCTTTAACACTGTTGACCACTAGGGATTATGTTGCGATTCGGCGACAGTCGCACTCAAGGCCTTAACTGTCCACATTTTCACGTGCCCCTAGTGGCACAGCGCTGCAACTGCACCTGTCAACTGAATCTTGACATCCCTTTAACTCCCCAGCTGTACCGGGACTTGTACTGATCATGCCAGTTCAGAAGGTGGCAGACATGCATTGGAGGACTCATGGATGACACATACTACATCCAAGAAGAAGAACTTATTTCCTTTTCCTGTTTTCCTTCTCTAAGCCCAGAAAGCAAATATGGCCACCATGCACAGTCATGTACCATCATATAAAATGGCATTATACTCAAAAAATTGCCAGGGAATACAAACATATTTGACTTGGGATAATCAGATCTTGGGATAATCTAGACACTCTTGGGATAAAGAGTGTCTAGATGTGGGAGACAGCGTAAATGACCAACAGAACGAAAAATAACAACCATGATTGACGAAAATGGACCGACCACGCGCGCCAACGAGTCCCCTTCGATGCCAGTAAGTAAGGAATATCTTTGTTTTTTTTTACATTGTACTGGTTTTATTGTTCATATACTTTGAAGATTAGATGACAACGTACCCCTGTACAAAAAACGGTGTCAAAAGGCTTAACGATTCTTTGTGTTAATATGTCCAAAGTCCACTTTTGACTGAGTTATGTAATTCAATATAGCTGCTGTGGCATTATGCAAATTAGATGCATAAATTCACTCCTATCTGAAACTTTGGATCACATTTTGCATCTTTCTAATTGACAGTAAGCCATTATCTCTTGCAACTTTCAAGTTATAGCTTTGGAAATCTCACCAGAGGATCTGAATGTTTTGTTGACAAAAAAATCTATATCACTGTTGACCACTAGGGGTTATGTCGCCATATGGCGACTGGGACAGTTAATTGGTTAAACTTGGTGTAATCGCTCTCACACTCTCTCATACTGGTCACTGGAAGTTAAACATGGCACCTCATGGCAAAGAACTCTGAGGATGTGAAAAAAAGAATTGTTACTCTACATAAAGATGGCCTAGGCTATAAGAAGATTGCCAACACAATGAAAATGAGCTGCAGCACGGTGGCCAAGACCATACAGTGGTTTAACAGGACAGGCTCCACTCAGAACAGGCCTCACCATGGTCAGCTAAAGAAGTTGAATGCATGTGTTCAACGTCATATCCAGAGGTTGTCTTTCGAAAATAGACGTATGAGTGCTGCTAGCATTGCTGCAGAGGTTGAAGGGGTGGGGGTGGGGGGGTCAGCCTGTCAGTGCTCAGACCATATGCTGCACACTGCATCAAATTGGTCTGCATGGCTGTTGTCTCAAAAGGAAGCCCCTTTTAAAGATGATGCACAAGAAAGCCCACAAACAGTTTACTGAAGACAAGCAGACTAAGGACATGGATTACTGAAACCATGTCCTGTGGTCTGATTAGACCAAGATAAACTTATTTGATTCAGATGGTATCAAGTGTGTGTGGCAGCAACCAGGTGAGGAGTACAAAGACAAGTGTGTCTTGCCTACAGTCAAGCATGGTGGTGGGAGTGTGATGGTTTAGGGCTGCATGAGTGCTGCTGGCACTGGGGAGCTACAGTTCATTGAGGGACCCATGAATGCCAGCATGTGCTGTGGCATACTGAAGCAGAGCATGATCCCCTCCCTTCGGAAACTGGGACGCAGGGCAGTATTCCAACATGATAACGACCCCAAACACACCTCCAAGATGACCACTGCCTTGCTAAAGAAACTGAGGGTAAAGGTGATGGACTGGCCAAGCATGTCTCCAGACCTAAACCCTATTGAGCATCTGTGGGGCATCCTGAAATGGAAGGTGGAGTAGCTCAAGGTCTCTAACATCCACCAGCTACATGCTGTCGTCATGGAGGAGTGGAAGAAGATTCCAGTTGCAACCAGTGAAGCTCCAGTGAACTCCATGCCCAAGAGAATTAAGGCAGTGCTGGAAAATAATGGTGGCCACACAAAATATTGACACTTTGGACACAATTTGGACATTTTAACTAGGAGTGTACTCACTTTTGTTGCCAGCAGTTTAGACATTAATGGCTGTGTGTTGAGTTATTTTGAGGGGATAGCAAATTTACACTGTTATATAAGCTATACACTGACTACTTTTCATTGTATCAAAGTGTCATATCTTCAGTGTTGTCCCATGAAAACATAATAAAATATTTACAAAAATGTGAGGGGCATACTCACTTTTGTGAGATACTGTATGAGGGTGGATCCAAATAAACACCTCAACCTATCACTTAATATTGGTGGAGCTATGTACTCTGCATGTTTTCTTTTCTTCACTTAGGCAATAACTAAACACACTGATCACTGTTGGTTCAAATGTCTTCTCCTCTGTGGACTGTCAAATATTTCTCACATCATGTGCATGCAATGTGTTCCAACTGTTTCATTTTGCTAAGTTCAATGCCTGCATTCAGGCCTATATCAGCTGGTTCTTATTAGCAAACTTGCAACCATTTCTTACCTGACTCAAGGACAGAGTAATTATACTGTATACTCCCACGCCTCTGTGTCAGACTTGGCCGATTGCTGTGTGGATCATCTCTGCCTCCTGGACACTGATCTCTTTGCGAAGACAAAGGAACAAAAAAGACTTCTTGGTGTGGATCTATTTATTTCTGACATGATTGATGACCCAGAAGGCAGACACAGACTCCAGAATAAACTCAATTATCTTTTATTGTGAACTGTGAGTGTGAATGTGTGCGTGAGTGCAGGAATATAGCAGCCAGGCGAGCAGACATCGTTCAGACTGGCAACCCTAGGGAAGAGCAAAGACAGGTGGATTAGAGACTGGGATTTGGAGGGATGACTTAGCGAATGTTCAGTCTTACTGTTGGCTAGTTGATGTGCAGCACAGGAGAGTTCCCGGAGGTTCCGGCCAGTGGGACAGCGGCTTTGGCTCCGGCTGCTGAGGAGGTGAGAGGGTCATAAGATGTGCAGTGAGCTGGTGAAGTGCAGGTTGAGCTCAGTCCACCGCCAGGAGGAGGAGGTCCGCTGCCAGCGGGTTTCCACCTGTGCACAGGGGAGTAGAGCGAAGTGTGGAGATGAGGAAATGATGAGGGCTTATTTGTCGTTGGGGAGCTAGGACTCCCAGGAGGACGACGAGACAGGAAGAATCGGTGGAGATGGAACTCTGACAAGGCAGGGAGGATCAGTGGAGATGGAACTCCAGATCCTAGAGGTGACGAGAAGGCGAAGAGGTCTTGCCACACCAGGGAGCTTGACGTCTCCGTGCAGACCTGAGGGCAGCGTGGCTTAAATAGGCAGACTTAATGAGGTGAGCAGGTGTGCACGCAGCTGTGGAGGAAATTAGTAAATTAATTAGGAGGAAATTCCTGTGGAAGAAATTAATAAAAATATCTACAAGTGAGTATGAAGAAGTTGTTGTTTTATTCATTTGCAAGCAACGAAAAGTAACATTTCTAATAATCAAACAATGTATCCCCCATTCCCTCCAGACTTGGTATTGCCCAACCGGTCCATGTGCCTTCTCTGGTCAGTACTACTCAGAGTCATTTGTAGGGGCGGCAGGTGAGGACATTTGTCTAGTCTAGAATGCATTTAGCTCACAAGTGAGACAGAATGAAAAGAGCTCCATAAGGGCAACAAACCATTTTAAATTGTTGGTTGTCAAATAAAAGGACAAAACCCTCTGTCCAAAAGTAAGTAAATACGTATATTGTTGTGTTAGCTGGTGAATTGTTGTCTGAAGTTAGCTGGTTGTTAGTTTGCTTATGTGAGTTAAAGCTATGGGAGTACACCATATGTGCTGCCTGGTAGGATTTAGCTGATCTGAGAATTGATTAACTCTTCTCATGCAAATTTGGGCTTTACATTGTATTAATCATTCATGAAATGTAAACAGAATGGATTTGTTTGTCAACTATTAGAGTGAAATTTACACATGTTTTGTCATGAGGCTGAGTGTGGTGTGTCACCAGGCTCAGGCTCTAAATTTATACTGTATCTAAGTATTTTCTGTATTTTTCCAGTGTTGGATTATTTTCCGGTGTGTTGATTCTAGATGTGTTCTTTGCTGCCACTTGTTTTATTATGCTTTCTTGCCTTTATTACTATGATAATGAGTCTGTCAGTATTTTTAGATTCCTGTTTTATTTTGCTCTCAGTGTTTATATCTTGTTTCCTCATAGCATGAGCTCCGCACCTGTTCCAGGCACTCCCACCTTGTCATTATCTCGTCCCTGTGTTCTGTGTTTAGTAATTAGATCACCTGCCCGCTCTTGTGAATCCACACCTGCCATCAATTATGTTTTCAGCTATTTAAAAACTGTTGTTTTGCCTTGTCACTGCGGCAGTCTTAGTGATGCTTTCTCCTCGCCACCAGAACCCCTTCCCGTTCTGGTGAGTTTGTTCTGATACTCCATCTGTAAGTTTACCTTGTTATCTGTTTGGATTTTTGCATTGATGCACTTTGGGACTTTGTGTTTGTTAATAAATACCACAAACTGCAGTCCAGCATCTGGGTCTGTCTCTCTGCCCCGAGGGGCAAATCATGGCAGAAGTCTGCTACCAGTCAAAGACCCAGCTGCTGCAGCTTGTGGATTTTTGCATTTTTGTTGTTTCAATCACCTGTCTCTGTGGAGCTCACCATGTCCCCAGCTTACTGGCCTTCACCAAGCAAGGTAGGATCGGCTGCTGGGTGCCCGAGCCTGGAGGAGGACTGGGCTGCTGAATTCATCCAGAGTTTTGTGGATGAAGCTCTTGCCGCCTGCGGGCCTGCCCCGAGGGGCAAATCATGACATGTTTGAGCACTCCTCAAAATGTTAGCAGCTCTGAATATTTATAATGTACAAACAAAACCTCTGTACCACTGGTCCTTAAATATAAATGCCTTTAAATATTGCTTGTCATCCCCAGAAAATTCAAGTTAACCTTTCGCTATGCTGTATTTTTAAAATGTTGTGATTTTGATAATTATAAAATTCAATTAGAAAGCAAGTTTTACCACTTTCAATTTTAGACTAAGTCACTCTGAAGGCTATTCTTAAATATCCACGTTATTGCTGTCACGTTATTGAACTTAGTTCCCCGCTGACTCTCTTACAATCATCTTTTACCATCCTCACCTGTACATAACTGCATAACTACATAACTACATCTAACTTATTGCACATTATTTGCACATAACAGTACTTTTAACTTTCTGCACTGCTGCATATATTTGCATATATTTGCTTAAATTGCACATACTGTTAATTACCGTATATACTGCACTGCTGTCCTTTGCACTTCTGATTGGATGCTAAACTGTGTTTCGTTACCTTGTATTCATACATGTGTAATGACAATAAAGTTGAATCTAATCTAATCTAATCTAAAAAATTAAACGAAATTGATTATTTTCCCTGCAGATCATTTTCAGATCTTCTATCCTCTTTTAAAATACCACAACTGCACAAAAGAGTATCTGAATGAGTATGTAAGAAATAAACACCAAATGAATGAAAAAATAGATGCATTTCATCGACCTAAACTTTTTAAAATACTATCTCATTAAAGACAATACAGCACTCTAAATTTTATCCATATGCATAATGGGTTAAAATGAGTTCAAGGGTACTGCAATACAGCATCACTGATTAATTTGGAATTTAATTACTGAGCTTAAAGTCACATTTCAAGTTTTGTGTTCCCATGTTATTTAATCACAAGACAGCATTACACAAATTAGGCAGTGATCAAACACTGAGATATTGATGGCTTATTATCATCACTGTATAATGATTTAACTCCTAGTATAACAAGATTCATCACCTTAACACCGTACCTTTTGAGCTTGTTGGTGTTTAAGGGTCCATTTGCAATAAAGGGAGCACTAAAAATAAAAATAAATTAATAAATAAAAGTTGCAATACTTCTTCCAGCATTTTTTTTTGCAACATCTGTCATCTCCTCCAGCCTGTTGCTTTTCCTGTATGGTCACTTCAGGACTGAATATACAGTATGTGTGTGTATGTATATACATTATATATAACCTAAAAACATATTATAAACCAATTTAATGTTAGACTCACTTCCAACTTCTGGGGTTCCAAATATTCTGTCCAATCTTTTTTCTCCCTTAGTAAACTTGAGTATTTTCATGTGTGCACCTTTTTTGTCATAGCTTTACAGCTTTCATTGTAAATCAGAGACATTTTTTCTTGTAAATTTGCTGACTTTTTGTATTAAAAATGCAGTATTTCCCCCATGTTGTTTTATCCCTAAATTCACAGTTTCTCATAAAAATGTAGCATTTTTTGTTTTTTACAAATTTGCATTTTTTGTCATGGAAAATAAGCCTTTCTCCTTATGTACATATTTGCACAGTCGTTTAAAGGCCAAATGTCACGTAACAGGGTACTTTAAATATCTTGAAACTAGATATAAAGGAACCGATCCGTTCGGGTCTTGGTGCATATGCTTCAGTAACAACGGAATATTCGTTAATTTAAAACTGCTGCGCTTGGCCTGACACGGCCCCTGGAATCGCCTGGGGAAGAAGGCGGAAGTGACGAAATCGATTGTACCCGAGTTTGATGCTTGGGGTATTTCAATTGATTGTTTATATGGAGACTGGAAGGTTGAAGTGAGCAACAAGAAAGAAAAAAATGGATATTTCACCCATACCTTAAAACGGGACTATCAGGGACAGCTGGGTAATAAGGGACACTTCTCTGGGAAATGTTTTCATACCTGTCAAGTGAGACGTTTTCGCCGTACTTCAACACCGTAAAAAGCGGCTATAAGGGACGGCGGAGGAACAAGGGACACCTCTCTGTGAAATGCCCCAAATGCAACTCTTGTTGTTATTGTCAAATATTTTAAGGATTCATGGATATTTGACAATAACAACACAACTCAGCGTCCGGCACAAAATAAAAAAAAAAAGCAGAATTCTGTATTTGTAAGGCGATCTCTCTGTTCCTCAACCGCTGCCCAGCTGAACGTGTTAAACCATTGTCCTAATGACTTCTCATTGTAGTGAGAATAGCTCACGCTGAGCGATCTGCCAGCACCAGCTGTGGGGGATCACACACAGGACGTGTTCCTCAACACACTCAATTTTTTTTCCAGTGTATTTTTCTTTTGGGCGTACAGAAATGGCAATACGCCCGTTTTTGCTAAAATTGCATTTTCCCCGTATTTTCCTTAAAATATTTGACAATAACAACATGAACTACATTTAAAACATTTCCCAGAAAAGTCTCCCACACCACTCCGCCGTCCCCCACAGCCGCGCTTGGCACCAAAATACGGCGAAAACGTCTCACTTGACAGGTATGCGCCTCCATTTTCATATTGATCTGGTCAATTTCTTGACAGCAGCGGCTCTCCTCCACTGTAATGATAATGGCTTCCGAAAAATCAATATTTATGGGGCGCCCTCGACAGACCCCCTTCGGCTTCGCAATTCTGGAGGCGATTAATGTCCAGTTCAATGACATTTTCCACTGGTTCTGCTCTCTGGTCATCGTTGGAACTGTTGTCATCAGACAAAGCATCTGATTCCGTCTCGGACAGCTCGAACCGGTAAGGTTCAATGCTTCTGTCACTGTCTGAACCACTGACAAAAAAAAAGACAAAAAAAAAAAGACAAAACTAAACTAATTTGTTCACAATCGCTGTCACTTTCCGTCATGATTGTCCAATGTTGATAAGTGTGAATGTGGATAGGCAGGGCAGCCAGGGTACAACTGGTGATGTCAAAAACATGGGCGTGGTCTGGACTAGCTGTCACAAGCCAGCAAGCAAGGTGGGGCCTTCACCTGGTGTATTTTGTGCAATTATGTAAATACAGGTGGGTGATATGGTCTCCGGTATGAATATTTGGTTTAAGCTATGTGTATTTTATCTAAATTTGTTGTCATTTAGAAAAAAAAATTACGTGACATTTGGCCTTTAAATTTCTGATATTTCTGACTATCATCAAGTTGCTTCTTTCTTCTTGTGAATTTATACTATTTTCTCCTAAATTTGGATGCTTTTTCTGGTAAATTTGGAAAAGGTAAATTTGTTATTTACCTTTGGGGGGGAGGCAAATACCTGAATCCTAAATTTGAAAACTGACTGTCTTTGTAAAAAATTAAATGTCTAAATAATGAATCCAGAGTAAGTTTTTAATACCAGGATGATATAGTCACAAATCTACTCACAGATTTACTATGAGTAAATTTACTATGAGTAAATCTGTGTTCATAATGCCTCTGCAAGCAGGATAACTGTTACTTTTGTCATAGTCCATCCATCCATCCATCTTCTACCGCTTTTCCGGAGGTCCGGGTCGCGGAGGCAGCAGTTCAAGCAGAGAAGCCCAGACTTCCCTCTCCCCAGCCACCTGCTCCAGCTCTTCAGAGGGGATACCAAGGTGTTCCCAGACCAACTGGGAGACATAGTCTCTCCACCGAGTCCTGGGTCTGCCCCGGGGTCTCCTCCCAGTGGGACGTGCCTGAAATACCTCAAATGGGAGGCGTCCAGGAGGCATCCTAATCAGATGCCCATACCACCTCAAGTGACTCCTTTTGTCATAGTCTAACTGACTAAATCACAGTAGTGTCCTTAGTTCATCTCCTTGGTAAGAAACAGCCACATGGTGGCAAGTGGTGACATCATAAATTAATGAAAAAACATCAGTCCTGTCAGAATAAATGTGTTAATCACCCCCAACTGATTAATAACAAAATAAAATGAGTTAAGAATAATGGTGATTAAACCTCGTTCAGTGACTAGATTAACCTCAGTTAATAGTGATTGCACTGTTAAGATGGGTACTGCACTTTTAAGAAGGGAAGAAGGGGTGAAGAATATTTTACATCTTTCCAAGTTTTTGGCATTGAAAAATCTTGCATGAATTACATTCTCCAAAATTGTCCATGAAGTACTTCTTTTAAACCATTTGAACATTAACTGAGCCTTTTTCTTTTTTTTTTTTTAATATCAGGAGTATGTGGTAGCAGCAGGGTGAGCCAAAAAGGAGAGGAGAGAGGAGGTAAAGGTAACCAGAGAATCAGCACAGGGGTCCAGAGGGAAAGAGACAGCACTGATGACTAGAGAGAGAGAGAGGAGGCACAGGAGACACACATGACCAGGTAACAATAGTCAAAACTTGATTTCTACCAGTGCTGAAATACTTAACACATAATCGGTATTAAGTAGGCCAGCTGCTTCATAGTGGCATAGACTATTACAAGGCTGAATATAGATTTGTTAAATCAGGAAAATAATTTTTTCAAATGTTACTAATATGGGAATACCAAAATAAAGGGGTAAATTACCCTTGTCCTTTTAGCAAAGTTAACGATTTTGTGCTCTTCCTCCACACTAGGATACATATGCTGTCATTTTTTTTCTTAAAAAAATCCTTTTCCTTTAAAAATGAAAAAGAGGACATTGGAGACAACTGCCTGTTCTGATGACCTGACAGTCCTACAATAAAAATATATTTTTTTTTAATCCTTATATGGGCAGAGATCTATACCCCCCCAATGTTTGAAACAAAGTTATGCCCTTGTACTACACTTAGGTTTATTATTCAATAAATTCCTCAATGTTTTTATTGCTGCTTTTACATTTACAGCAAAGTTGTCTGTATTTTTAAAGCAGCATTCTTAGCAGAAAAAAAACTATTTTTGCTTTTAATAATTTGTAGAATTGAACATACTGATTTACACAGTTTGCACTTATTAAATCTCTGGCAATTTAAGACCATTTTCAAATAAACTGCATTGTGTTTTGTATATGTTTAAATAGGAGAAAAAATCACTCTAGGACAAAGTTTGATCTGACCTTCCTCATGTTCACACAGAAACCATGATAGAGAAAAAGGTGTCAGTAGTTAAAAGAAGTTTGGAGAAAAAAGTAGAAGGGGGAACAAATTAACGAACAAATTAAAGAAGTCAGCCTATCAATCAAGCACTCAGTCAAATAATGCAAGTTAACACTACAGTAAATTAACAAGAAATATATTTTTGTTGCATGTAATTATTGTCTAAAATTGCACTTTATTCATTTATGATTTCTTTTTTAACATATAACTGATAGGGCCCTATTAGGATGATCATCCACTCACTTTTCCACCAGACTTCCCGCCGTACACCAGTGTTTTTGTTAGTTTCTGTCAGCGCATTGTCAGTTTTTTATGCTTTGCGTCACACCATCAAATTACTAGTAGACGGTGCACCCGCTCTGCACTGGGAGGAGGCGCCTCATTTCAAAGAGGTGTGGCAGCGCGCAGAATGCACATTACTATTATAGTGCATTCCATGAGAATCTGCTTTTGATCAGGAAAAATGAGGTCTATCGTCAGAAGCACATTGTTGAATGATATTTTAGTGGTGTGTTTTGAAATCGCACAGCTCCGGAGCTCATGAGGAAACAGCATGGGATGGGATCTTATTTTAATAGAGAGAGTTGTCACAGTCATCATATAATCACCCATCCTTTTAATTATATGATGATCACATGCTAGCTTTTTATAATTCCATCTACACTCTCATTTTAATTGCGGACATACCATTGGAGTCTATAGATTAGGCATGGATGTAAGATTTTTTTTTTAGGGGAATGAATGACTGAACAGGCAGTGTGATGTGCGGCGTGCGGGGTGGGGGGGCAGTCTGATGATTTGTATTCCATTCACATTTTCGTTTTCATCACAGACTTATTAGGGATTAATGTGTTTATTTTTAGGGGAATAAATAAATGATCAAGGAGTGTGTGGCATTGTACTTTTCACTGTAACTCTCCAGAGAGACAGGAGATGCGTCCACATGTGCGTCGGCCATGTGCCCTGGGTTTCCAGCCGAAAGGGACTGGGAAACTGTGACAGAGACCCCCACATGAGATGGGGAAGACCCTCGGTCGGCAAAAGCAACAGGAAAGGGAGCCCTTCTTCTCCCCATAGGCTGGGGGCAACTTCTGAACTATCGTTAATGAAAGTTTATAAAAGTTTGCACAGGCATCATCCTCTTTTCCTGAAGTGTCAAACCCATTCATGTCTGTGTGTTGCATTCGTGTGCACTACATTAAACCATTCAGCTGATTTTTTTTTTTTTTCCAGCCCATTCTTCCCTGTTTACTCTTTCTAGCATAATTAACTAGGCATCACTACTGGGAAAGGTAGATTTGCTAGCGGCTATCTCCCGCTACGATAGCATATACTGGGAGTGGAGCCTGTTCCTATTCACAGAGACTTGGCTAACAGGACTAGCAGCAGATGCTAACATTGAACTGGAGGGTTTCCACGCGATACGGGCAGACCGAACATCAGACAGTGGCAAAGCAAGGGGCGGTGGAGTGATAATGTATGTTAACAACAACTGATGCAGACCTGGACATATCACTGTTAAACAACAACACTGCAGCAAAGACATCGAGTTGCTAGCTGTTAGCATGCAGCCTACATATCTCCCGAGGGAATACTCACACATGATCTGCATTGTTATTTATGCAAATCCGACGGCGAACGCTGGGACAGCGCGTGACGTCATCCACTCAGTAACTGGCAGGCTGCAGACAGAACACCCAGATGCTCTTCTGCTCATCTCAGGCGATTTCAACCATGTTTTACTGTCTCCCATTCTACCCACGTTTACCCAGTATGTCACATGCCACACCAGAGACAATAAAACACTGGACTTATTCTACGCAAACACTAAGGAGGCATATACCTCATCACAACTCCCCCCACTCGGGAGATCGGATCACAACTTGGTTCACCTCCTGCCAGTGTACAAACCCCTAGTACACAGACAACCTCCGGCCATACGCACAATGAAGTTATGGTCTGAGGAGGCAATGGACGCTCTAAAGGGCTGTTTTGAAACCACCGCCTGGAAGCAGCTCTGCGATCCACATGGTGAGGACATCGATGGCCTCACTCACACCATCACGGACTACCTCAGCTTCTGTGTGGACAACACCGTTCCCACCAAGACCATACGGTGTTGCTCATACAACAAACCCTGGATCAACCCTGAGATAAAAACACTTCTGAGAGAGAAGAGGATCTTCAGGTCGGGGAACAGGGAGATGATGAAGTCCGTACAGAGGAAGCTGAGGAGAAAGATCAGGGAAGGCAAGGACAGCTTCAGGAAGAAGATGGAGGACAAGCTGCAACAAAGCGACATCAGCGGGGTATGGAGAAACCTTAAAACCATCTCTGGGCTCCAGAATACCTCCCCCCAGGCCACGGGGGGCAGGGAGTGGGCGAACAATCTGAATCTGCTTTTCAATAGGTTTGACCAACCGCCCTCCCCCCTAACTGTACAACAACCACTGCTGCCTCTGAAGACATCGAGTCCTGCTGCCCACTCCCCACCCCACCAACACTCCCCCACTCCCAACACACAGCCCCCCAACCTGACCCTCATTAACACCCAGGTGAGGACGGAGCTGAGGAAGATCAAGGCGAGGAAGGCGTCGGGACCGGACAGCATCAGCGCAAAGCTCCTCAAGTCCTGTGCAGACCAGCTATGTGGGATTGTGGAGTACATCTTCAATCTGAGCCTGAAGCTGGGGAGGGTACCACAGCTGTGGAAAACATCTTGTGTGGTACCTGTACCAAAGACTTCCCACCCCAAAGATCTGAACAGCTACAGACCAGTGGCCCTGACGTCCCACATGATGAAGACCCTGGAGAGGCTGCTCCTTGCTCACCTCCGCCCCCTGGTGGGACCAGCGATGGATCCACTCCAGTTCGCCTACCAGCATGGTATTGGGGTGGAGGATGCAGTGATCTTCCTCCTTCACCATTCTCTGTCCCACCTGGAGAAGCCCGGGAATGCGGTGAGGATCATGTTCTTTGACTTCTCCAGTGCTTTCAACACCATCCAACCGATGATCCTGAAGGACAAGCTGATGTGCGCAGGGGTGGACCAGCACCTGTCATCATGGATCTTGGACTACCTCACAAACCGGCCTCAGTTTGCGAGAACCCGGGACTGTGTGTCCGACACGATCATCAGTAGCACGGGGGCCCCCCCAGGGAACGGTTTTGGCTCCCTTCCTGTTCACCCTTTATACTGCGGACTTCTCACACAACACACTGCCATCTACAGAAGTTCTCTGACGACTCTGCGATCATTGGCCTCATCTCCAGCGGAGATGAAGCTGAGTACAGAGGACTTATCCAGGACTTTGTGGACTGGTGCCATCGGAACTGCCTCCAGATCAACGCGAGGAAAACTAAGGAGCTGGTGGTGGACTGCCGCAGGCAAGGACAACCCCTCACAGCACCAGTAAATATACAGGGAACAGACATTGAGATGGTGACATCCTACAAGTACCTGGGTGTTCATCTGAACAATAAACTAGACTGGTCACACAATACCGACGCACTCTACAAGAAGGGACAGCGCAGGCTGTTCCTACTGAGGAGACTCAGGTCTTTTGGTGTACAAGGGGCACTGCTGAAGACATTCTATGACACGGTGGTGGCATCAGCCATCACTTTTGGAGTGGTCTGCTGGGGCAGTGGCATTACAGCAGCCGATAGGAAGAGACTGAACAAACTGATCAAGAAAGCTAGCTCTGTCCTGGGGCAGCGCCTTAACCCAGTGGTGGAGATAGGAGCGAGAAGGATGGTGGCTAAACTGTCATCTCTGCTGGAGTCCGAGTTCCACCCTATGCGCAGGACATACTGAATGCACTGAGGAGCTCATTTAGCAGCAGACTACATCATCTTAGGTGCACAACCAAGAGGTTTCGCAGGTCCTTCCTACCTACGGCTGTTAGACTGTACAACCTAAGCAGGGCTGCTCGCAGAGATAGCAAAAAAGATGTGACAACCTAATAGTTTTGAATGCAAAAGACACAATAGACTTACACAATGGTCCCCTCCGGTATACAACTAGGAAAATACCAGTCGCTATGGAGGGTGTGAATATGTAGGGGTACATAATCATACCATGTAGGATAACTAAGTAGACGGTTGTGCTGTTTCATTCCATCTAGCTACAATGCTCCGCACTGTGTGAGTTTATATATTTATATATTTATTCCATCTAGCTACAATGCTCTGCACTGTGTGTTTATATATTTATTCCATCTAGCAACAATGCTCCACACTGTGTGTTTATATATTTCCATATTTATTCCATCTAGCTACAATGCTCCGCACTGTGTGTTTATATATTCACATATTCATTCCATCTAGCTACAATACTCCGCACTGTGTTTATATACTCATATATTTATTCCATCCATCTACAATGCTCCGCACTGTGTTTATATATTTATATATCTATTCCATCTAGCTACAATGCTCCGCACTGTATGTCTATATACTATATATATTTATATTTATATGTACATATGTATACTCGCTGCTCTTGTTTTTCTCTTGCCTTCTGATTGTTGCTCTGAGTGTTGCTATCCCTGTGCTGTTGCAGTCCTGGAATTTCCCCATTGTGGGACTAATAAAGGCTTATCTTATCTTATCAACTGTGATTGAGTGTGCTTGTATGGTGGTAGAGTCCAGTGTTCCTTATTACAATTATAAAAATGATCTTGATTAGCTGTTAAAAAAAAAACAACAACAACAAAAAAAAAAAACTGATCCAGACTAAGGCTCTCACCAACAGGCATTACAGGTGCATCTCAAAAAATTAGAATATCATGAAAAAGTTCAATATTTTTTGTCACTCATTTCAGAAAGTGAAACCCATATATTATAGATTCATTACACAGAGTGATATGTTTCAAGTGTTTATTCATTTTAATTTTGATGATTATGGCTTACAGCCCATGAAAACTCCAAATTCAGTTTCTCAAAAAATTAGAATATTACATGAAATTAATTTAAAAAATAGTTTTTGAATAGAAATGTTGGCCGACTGAAAAGTATGTCCATGTACACACAATACTCGGTCTGGGCAAACTTTGGATTAATTACTGTATCAATGTGGTGTGGCATGGAGGTGATCAGCCTGTGGCGCTGCTGAGGTGTTATGAAGGCCCAGGTTGCTTTGATAGTGACTTTCAGCTCATCTGCATTGTTGGGTCTGGTTTCTCTCATTGTCCTGTTGACAATACACCATAGATTCTCTATGGGGTTTAGGTCAGGAGAGTTTGCTGGACAATCAAACACAGTGATACCATGGCCCTTAAACCAGGTTTTGATATTTTTGGCAGTGTGTGTGTGTGTATGTGTGTGTGTGTGGGGGGGGGGGGGGTGCCAAGTCCTGCTGGAAAATGAAATCAGCTTCTCCATAAAACTTGTCAGCAGAGAGAAGCATGAAGTGCTCTAAAATTTCCTGGTAGATGACTGAGGTGACTTTGGTCTTGATAAAACACAGTGGACCATCATCAGCTGATGATGTGGTTCCTCAAATCATCACTAACTGTGGAAACGTCACACTAAACCTCAAGCAACTTAGATTCTGTGCCTCTCCACTCTTTCTCCAGACTCTGGGACCTTGATTTCCAAATGAAATGCAAAATTTACTTTGATCTGAACAGAAGTCATCTGTTGGTGTCATCTGACTAGGGAGAGCCTTATCTCCAAATTCCACTGTTTTCATACCTCAGCACAGAACACACTGCACATCACACCTCTCACAGGGCCCTGATATACACTATGAGAGCAAGTGGCTGCAAACTAAACCCACACCATTGCAAAGCTCCCATATTATTTGGAGTGCTGATTTCAGCTTCTTGTTGGTCAATCTCGCACCTGCTATGAACAGTTTGTATTCAATTCCTGGCAGCCACCCACACATTTCACTTACAAAAACCCCATCCTCAGCATGGCATTTTTTTTTTTTGTTACTTATTTGTACCCGTAGGTAGACTTGGTTTGCAGTCTGGTGACAAGCCACCGGCTGCTGGTCGCTGCGTGCGCGAGCGCCCTAAACCTACATGTTTTTGGTAAGCGGGAGGAAACCGGAGAAATCCCGGAGTAAACCCGCGCAACACGGGGAGAACATGCAAACTCCACACAGCTCACTGTTGGTCGGGGGCTGGGATCGAACCCACGATCTCATGATCCCCGCGATCCCTCGGCCGAGGGTAAAACTGTGCTGCCACAGTGCTAAACCACTGCGCCACCGTGCAGCCATGGCATGACATGGGTCCTTGAGCTCTGGCCGTGATTCATGCTGATGGCTGGAAACCATCAAACCCATTCTCATTTAGGCCTGAATGCCATCTCATTCTCACCATCTCTGCAGATGTTTTGTGCAGAATACACGATCTCACTCCCTTGTGAATACTTCACACAGACGCTAGATGAGAACAGGCAGTACAGATGGGTTCGTCCTGTCACTCAACCCACCCAGTTGGAGGACTCTCACTACATACTCTCACGTGTTCCGCCATCCCTGTGGGCTGCACACAAGTATGATGTTGGGCTAAAAAAAAACTGTCTTCCTGTGGTAATAACTCCCAAATCTGATTTCAGACACAAATGCTCGCACTACCCACTGAGACCTGAGACACATGATGGTATCACCCCAGTCTTTGAGTCTCTCCTGAAAGAAGGTATTGTTGTCCCAGCTCCTGATTCACCAGTGTGTACCCCAATTTTTTCTGTGAAAAAGATCAGAGACAAGGGTCAACCTGCTGAATGGTGGTTTGTTCAGGATCTCCAGGCAGTGAATGCTGCAGTTGTTCAGCACACGCCTGTGGTTCCTAACCCTCACACCATTTTGAGCCAAATTCCACCAAACTCCACCTGTTTTACAGTAGTGGACTTGTCCAGTGCATTTTTCAGTGTCCCAGTCCATAAAGATTCACAGTTTTGGTTCACATTCCAATTCAAGATGGCACTCTACACTTTCACCAGATTAGCCCAAGGCGAATGTGAAAGCCCAACCATTTACAGTGCAGCTCTCAAACACTCCCTGAGTTCTCTTTAGCTGACAGAAGGTTCTGTTTTGATCCAATATGTTGATGACCTTTTACTGTGCACGCCGACTAAGTCACAATGCCAATCTGACTCACTGAAGCTTTTGTGTCACCTAGCTGCAGAAGGCCACAAAGCTTCCAAACCCAAATTGCAATTCTGTAAACCAATGGTCACATTCCTGGGCCACCAAATCTCTCTCTCCTAAATGTGTGGATGCAATTTGCCACATGGACAAACCAAAAACCAAAAAGGAGCTCCTTTCTTTTCTTGGCATGGCTTCATATTGCCGCTCTTTCATTCCTGATTTCTCATGCATTGAAAGACCAATGCATGACATTATTCCATCAAAAGGTCTCTCACACTTTCCACTTGAGTGGACACCTGCTGCTAATGACTCCTTTGAAAACATGAAGGAGGCTCTCCTATCTCCTCCCACTCTCTCTCTCCCTTGCCCCTCTAAACCTTTTGTTCAGTATGCTGATGAAAAGTCTGGATGCATGACCTCTGTTCTTCTGCAGCCTCATGGAGACAAACTTCGGCCTGTTGCATACTATTCATGCAAACTTGACTCTGTTGCTGCAGGCCTTCCACTGTGCCTTCGTGCTGTGGCTGCAGCAGAAAGAGCCATGGAAGCATCACGTGACATAGTCCTCTACTCTCCTCTCACTCTGTACGTTCTTCATGCAGTTGCTCTCCTCCTAATAGAGCAAAAGTCCTCCCATCTCTCTCATGTCAGGTGACTCAGATATCACTCCATTCTCCTTGAGTCACCAAATCTCACCATTAAATGCTGTGCTCAGTCAGTGAATCCGGCCTCACATCTTTCTATCCCCTTCTGTGAGGAGGACAGTGATTGTGATCATGATTGCCTTTCACTGGTTCAACTAGTCACCACTCCCAGACCGGATCTTTTGGACACACCCCTGTCCAATCCTGACCTTGTTCACTATAGTGATGGCTCCGCTTCTGTTGACCCTTCTGTGGGCCATAATAAAGTCAGTTGGGCAGTCTGTGATGACCACTGCACATTGCTGTCTGGCTTCTTGCCACCACATCTCTCTGCCCAGGCTGCTGAACTTGATGCATTGGCTGAGGTGTGTACATATGCCTCTGGTAAATCTGTCACCATTTACACTGATTGTTGCTATGCTTTTGGTGTTGTCCATGACTTTGGCACCCTCTGGCATGAACGCAACTTCCTCACATCTGCAGGCACGCCTGTAAAAAAACTCTGTTTATGTGTCCAGGTTTCTTGAAGCTATTCTTCTTCCCTCCTCTGTAGCAGTATGCAAATGTGCTGCTGCTCACACTTCTTCCTCAGATCTGATCTCAAAAGGAAATGCTCATGCAGATGCTGTGGCAAAGGCTGCAGCTCTGTCGCTCACTGCTGTTCGTTTACCTTCTCCCCTCTCTCTGTCTCCCCTCCCTTCACCCACTGATTCCCTCCTCTCTATGCAGTCTCTCTCCTCCCCACAGGAATGCCAGAAGTGGACAAAGAAAGGATGCTACAAAGACAAGGCTGGTGTCTAGAGAGGCCCAAATGCTCTCCCTTGTCTCCCCGCTCACTTCTTCCATCATTTCCCTAAGTTGACACATGGAAGAGATCATGTGTCAAAAGAAGGGATGATACAACCACTTCATGCTAACTGGTTTACCACTGGTTTCACTGTCTATGCTGAAATATTTTGTAAGAAATGTCTAATCTGTGCCACTTACAATGCTCACAGACTCTTCAAACAGATTCCAGCTGCTCACCCACAGGTCCTTTCAAGCATGTGATGATGGATTTCATTGAACTCTCACCAGCAGAGGGTAAAAAGTACTTTGATAATGGTCGACATGTGGTCCAAATGGGTAGAAGCAATTCCAGCCAAACATGCCACTAGCACAGCCATAGCTAGGGCATTGTTGTCAGAAATTATTCCCAGATAGGGAATACTTCAGAAAATCTCCAGTGATAATGGTAGACATATTGTAAATTAAGCTCTAGCTGATTTGAGCCTTACACTGGGTTTTGACCTGCGATAACATTGTGCCTACCACCCGCAGTCAGGTGGCGCTGTTGAGCGTAAAAATGGCACTCTAAAAAACAAACTGGCAAAACTTGAAGATGAAACTGGTCTGCCTTGGACTAAGTGCCTCCCATTAGCACTCATGTACATGCGCATGCGCGTTAGAAAGAAGCATAACATGTCTCCATTTGAAATCCTGTTTGCTCGTTCCCCAGCTTTAGGCTTCTCCATGGAAAAGAGACCTGCACCCACACTAACTACGTCACGTTTTGGGAATGCTATGTTGGCTTATTGTTCTGTTCTGTCCTGCCAATTGCAAAACATTTCTCTCCAGGTAAAAGCTGCCCTACTGAAGCCCACTGAAGGTGTCCTGCACAACATCCAGCCTGGCGATTGGGTAGTAATCAAAAGCTTCAACAGAAAGAACTGGCATAGCAAGCGGTGGTTGGGTCCCTACCAAGTCGTGCTGACAACATTTATGGCTATCAAGATCGCAGAAGGGGCAACATGGATCCACGCAACATACTGCAGAGAGGTCCCAGCGGTCAAGCCAGAAGAACCTGGACCAGATGAGGATGAGAAGCAGAAGTGAGTGATTAGCCACAATCACCACCCTATGTTGTAGACTTGAATGAGAAGTAGCCGAGCTGTATGAAGAGACCAGACTAAGAAGAGAAGCCGAGCCATGTGAAGATGGAAGATGTCATAACACTGTACCTGACAACCGTCACAAACAACCTGAGTGCACGCTGAACGCTGCTCAACAGAAATATACAGCACACATGCACACTTATCCTGATACTGATATGACAAACAATTCAGACTCAGAGCAGCGTCAGGCTGCTGAAGAGGAATGCTACCAAAGATGCCAGCAGTGCCGTCAGTTTTGGACCAAAGCAGACACGGTGTGGGTGTGCTTTCTTATCTCTTTCCTGATCGGGGTAATCATGTATCTACCAATGCACTGTTCTACCCCACCAATCACTCCTTCTCGGACAAGACATGAGGCAAGCCATCCAGAACATGACTTTGACAACTATTCAAGCGACACTTATGACAACAATGCATGGTATCAGGTGGTGCGTCTGTCAGTCAGAAAAGCTATTGTGACTGGGTCTTGTTATGTCTGCACATACCTACCACATCATGTTACTCACTCTGTGCCCATGATTTCTTATCCGCTAAACAAATCAGAAACAATGGGAGCACTGTTAGCGCAGATTGCAATTGAAGAAGTGCACCACAATGACACTAAATGTGATAAGGGGTTTACTGTTTCAAGTTGCGGGGAACACAACAGAATACCATAAGTGGTTAAATGTTAGTGTAACAGATTTCGCTTTTCGTCAAGTCAGGATTCACAGTGCATCCTGTATAAATAGGAAGACCCAGAAGCCTGTATTCACTACCAACCCCACACTTTTTACAGCCTCAGTGTGTTTTCACCTCAAGTGTTATTACAATGGGTCTACATATTTGGGCACTACACAACAATGTGAGACCACTCTTAATGCTACCTGTTGTTTCCATGTGAGTGGTACCCCATGTTTAAACATACTGAGGGTACCATTTTTCACAACACCGAACCTCACTCTACCGAATGCTATGTGTGGACGTCAGAATAAAAGCCAATGTTCAGATAATCCCACATTGTTTTTCCCCAGTTCAGATGGGTATGGTAGCCTCACAGCCCATGTCTAGGTGTGCACGGGCTGCACGGTGGCGCAGTGGTTAGCACTGCGGCAGCACAGTTTACCCTTGGCTGGGGGATTGTGGGGATCGTGGGTTCGATCCCAGCCCCCGACCAACAGTGATCTGTGTGGAGTTTGCATGTTCTCCCCGTGTTGCGTGGGTTTACTCCGGGATTTCTCCGGTTTCCTCCCACATGCCAAAAACATGCATGTTAGGTTAATTGGCTGTTCTAAATTGTCCCTAGATATTTGTTTCCTATAGGCCCTTAGAACAGAGGGTTAGTATTAATGAAAGCGCTTTGAGTGGTCTTTGTGACTAGAAAAGCGCTATATAAGTGCAGGTTAGTTAGTTAGTTAGTTAGTGTGTGGATCATAGGTTTATGAGCAGTTACCACCGGGATGGTGCTGTATATATTATATGGCAAAGCTGATTCCAACCATGCACATCACGAATAATCTCACTTATCACGCCCACCACTCATATTCCCATTACTTCCCACCACACCAGCATTATCACCGGAGGTGAGGCACAAGCACAGATAGGCAGATGGTGAATGAGAGCTATGCGTAATGTGGTCCTTCAGAACAGATTAGCCTTAGATATAACTCTGGCAGCATAGGGTGGGGTATGTCACATAATAGGCCAAGAACGTTGTACATACGTACCTGATGAGAGTGACAATATGACACATGTTGTAGCACACCTGAATGACCTACTTGCACAACAGTTGCAACAAGACGTGACCCCATCCACTGAGTGGGATTGGTGATTTTGGCTTACAGGAGGAGGATGGTGTGCCTAGTTATGGCGCATTGGGGGCCTGCTTCTGGTGATTTTATTACTATTATTGTTTTGCTCATGTTGCCTCGTCCCATTAATGTGAAAAATGGTTTCACAAATACTTGCTGTCAACATGTTGCATTACTCCTCCCTACCCACATCCAAACCTGATCCTAAATCTGTTCTCCTAGACTTATTCCAGCTTCCCAACTCCTTATATTCCCCTGATGAATTTGTAAATACCCCTTGTAAATGATTTCAGATTTCCCCTAAATTCAACCCTTTTTTAGCTTGCCTTGATCCTGAGTGCCGATGCTCACAAAAACAGCTCTTTGTGTTCACTTACACACAGCTACTTTCACATGTTAATGTTTATGATGCTCTTGTTAAAACTGTATAACGGGATACAATAATTGATGCTTTATATTGACATTCATGTATATATGTGATCATATATGATCAGAAGAGGGGAAATGACATGGAAATTCATTTATACATATGAAAATGTATCAGTATTTCTGTCTATATGATGTTTGTTCCCATCACTATGCCAACTTAGCTGATAAACAGGTTTAGTGGCTATATGTACTCACATCAGGTTTGCTGTATAATTATGGAAAATTGACTGTTAGAGCTGAATCTGTAACCATGCTCAAGGTGTAGTCACATGAGGTTGGTTTGATTTCTACATGTTATCTATTCAGACAGACTTATGCCCATGCAACACCCAGCACAGTTAAGATCTCCACTACCATATAAGACAGTGTTGTGAACGCTTTGATAACTGCATAAAGGCATCTGTCTTGTGACCTTGAGCCAGAGAGAGGAGGAGAGGGCCCGCTGTTACACTGCTTCCACAAATCAGCAGCCTCTTTTTCTCCCCTGCATGCAGGAATAAAATCTCTCCAAACTTGCAGATCTCTGATGTTAATTTCTTCAGGATGCAGGAAAGTGGGCAAATAAATTTTTCTCCGACAAAACTAACAAAAACACTGGCATATAGCAGGAAGTCTGGCGGAAAAGTGAGTGGATGATCATCCTAATAGGGCCCTATAGGCTATTTGTTAAAAAAAAAAAATCATAAATGAAAATGTGCAATTTTATACAATAATTAACATGCAACAAAAATATATTTCTTGTTAATTTACTGTAGTGTTAACTTGCATTATTTGACTGAGTGCTTGATTGATAGGCTGTCTTCTTTAATTTGTTCATTTCCCCCTACTACCTTTTTTCTCCAAACTTTTCTTCTTTCAACTACTGACACCTTTTTCTCTACCATGGTTTTTGTGTAAACGTGAGGAAGTTCAGATCAAACTTTGTCCTAGAGTGATTTTTTCTCCTATTTAAACATAGACAAAGCACATTGCAGTTTATTTGATAATGGTCTTAAATTGCCAGAGATTTAATAAGTGCAAACTGTGTAAATCAGTATGTTCAATACTACAAGTTATTAAAAGCAAAAATAGTTTTTTTCTGGTAATAATGCTACTTTAAAAAATACAGACAACTTCAGTGTAAATGTAAAAGCAGCAATAAAAACACAGGAATTTATTGAATAATAAAACCTTATTGTAGTACAAGGGCATAACTTTGTTACAAACATGGGGGGGGGGGTGAGATCTCTACCCGTATAACGATTTTTAAAAAAAATCTTTTTATTATAGGACTGTCAGGTCATCAGTACAGGCAGTTGTCTCCAATGTTCTCTTTTTCATTTTTAAAGGAAAAGGATTTTTTTAAGCTGATGAATAGATACATCCATGGATGCGCTGGGACACATCATCAGTGATGTTTCCTGATGTCATTGGGTGTTTCGGGTCTCACAACATCAGACACCCTCAATCAGGTGACCCAGCCAGGGTTGATCAGACCCTGACTTGTGTCCCTGCAGCATTGGCCCACGATTCAGACCTCTTAATCCATAGCCACGGAGAAGCTCTTTCTGCAGCCTCAGTGGCAGATTTAATGGCCTTCCTTTTAGCAGCTCGTTTGATACCGAGGAGAGTGTAAATTTTGCACAGGGAGTGGGCAGCAAAGCCTCGACATCCCACCTCTTTGGGCTCACAGTATGCTCTCCAACCATTCCTCTGGCACTGTTCTACCAGTTCTTGGTATTTGAGCCATTTGCGTTAATTGGCCTCTTCTATGCGCTCCTCCCAGGGAACTGTGAGCTCCACTAACAGGACCTGCCTGGAAGAGGAAGATGTAAGTACCACATCTGGCCTAAGAGATGCTGATGTTACATAGTCGGGGAACTTAAGCTGCTTTCCCAAGTCAGTTTGCAGGTCGCAGTCTGAAGCTGAAGAGAGCAGGCTGGCTGATGGTCTAAGCTGTGATCGGAGCCTCTCTCCAGCTTTAACAAATGTGATTTTCCTTTGACTATCAACCTGCTTACTGTTTGCCATGGCGCTGGAGATGGTCGCTACACACTTTAGCACTTGGTCATGGCGCCAGCGATATCGGTCCTCTCCAAGAGCTGTTAGGCAGTTGCTAAGAATGTGTTCAAACGTGCCCTTTTCTGAGCAGAGAGGACATGTTGGCAGCTCGTTCTTACCCCAGGTATGCAGGTTTGCCGGACTGGGTATCACATCATATACTGCTCGGAGCATAAATTGGATGTGCTGAGGTTCTGCATGCCAGATGTCATTTCAGGTCAGCTTCTTATCCACTGCTTCCTCCCATTTTGTCCATGCCCCCTGCTGCCACATGCCTACCATCCTGCTAGTCCTCACTTCTTCAACACCTGTTCTCACCTCCTGCAGGATTAACTTGCGTTTGTCCTTTCCCTGGACTTTATCATAGCGCGGCTGTGGGATGGAGCCCAGCCCTGCATGTCCTATTGCCACTGTGCCCACCAGAGCTTTGTGTCTCAACCGAGATTCTGCAAGCTCCAACCCCTCTTGAGCTCTTCACTTCTGACCTGTCCTCACCACAATGCCTGCTGCTGCCACTCTCGAGTCTCCAGAGTCACGATAGGCTAGTGCCTCTCTTATGCGGGAAACCTTGAACTCCTCTTCCAAACTGCTAATAGGAAGCTGGAGTTTGTTGCTCCTGCCATAAAGTGCCACACTACTGAAGCTATGTGGTAAACCCAACCATCTTCGAAGGTAGGAGCTGATCTTCCTTTCCAGGGTCTCCACTGTAGACAGAGGCACCTCGTATACCAGCAGAGGCCAGAGGATACAGGGCAAAATGCCATGTTGGTACACCCAAGTCTTAAACCTGCTGGGAAGGCCAGACTTATCCACAGTCAACAGACATGTTTCCAGTTTCCTGATGGTAGTTCAGATAGATGCTGTGTCCATGAGACTACAGTCAAAGACCTTCCCTAGGCTTGTGACTGGTTTCTCTGTGATAGATGGTATCACAATGCCATCCAGACAGAAACAGAACTTGTCCATCACTTTCCCTGTTTTCAGGACCATAGATCTAGACTTTGAAGGCTTAAAGTTCATTCTTGCCCAGGAAATAAGTTTTTCCAGGCCTTGGAGAATCCACCTGCTGCCAGGCACTGATGTAGTAGTGACTGTCAGGTCATCCATGAAAGCTCTAATGGGGGGCTGCCGGATTCCTGACCTTGAGAGGGGTCCTCTACATTCTACCTCCACTGCCTTAACCAGCATGTTTATGGACAGGGTAAAAAGGATAACAGAAATGGTACAACCTGTTATAATCCCTTTCTCCAACTGGTGCCAATCTGAGGTCAAGCTGCCAGAGGTGACTCTGAGTCTGAATTGACCATAATAGTTCAGAATGAGAGCCTTGATCTTACTGGGTATGTGGTGTTGGTCCAGCGTGATATCGACCAGCTTATGGGGGATTGACCCATAAGCATTGGCGAGGTCCAGCCAAAGTACCACTAGATCTCCATTTCCCTCCCGTGCCTCTCTGATCAGCTGAGTGACCACCCCAGTGTGTTCCAAGCACCCTGGTACACCTGGAATTCCACCATTCTGTACTGATGTATCAATGTAATTGTTCTTCAGAAGGAAGTGGGTCATTCTCCTAGACAGGACACTAAAGAAGATCTTGCCTTCCACGCTGAGGAGTGAGATAGACCTGAACTGCTCCAGTTTAGATGACCTCTCTTCATTGAGAATCCACACTCCATCTGCCCATCTCCACTGCTCTGCTACAGTTCCCCGTCGCCAGATCACTCTCAGTATCTTGCATAGGATTCTCAGGAGCTCTGGGCAATGCTTGTGTACTTTATAAGGTACTCCACTGGGGCCTGGAGCAGAGCTGGCTTTCGCCGCTGCCACCATTTCCTGAACTTCCTTCCAGGTGGGTTTTGAGGTGTTGAACTCCACCAGAGGGGATAGAATGTCCAAAAGAGCTCTCTGAGGTCCCAGATCCTGCTCTCTAAAAGGGTCACTTAGGGTGTTGTACAAGAAATGGTCAACTTCCTCCTTAGAGTACTCCAGTCTCCCACTGCGCTTCTGCCTTAGCATCTTTCTCATGAAGCCAAATGGATCTGCCAAGAATGCAGTTTGTCTCCTGGCTCTCTCAATCCTCCTCCTCCGGTGCCATTCAGCTCTATGCAGGGTCATAAGCTTCTTCCTGATGGCATGTCGAAGCTCAGCAAGTGGTGGCTTCTCCTCTTCTGCTGCTGCTTGAAACTGTCTTGTCAGTATCCTCAGCTCTTTCCACAGCTGATGAATCCTGCCAGCCCTACGGTTCTTAGTGTAGGTAGACCTGCCAGTTCTGTGCTCCATAATGCCAAACCTCTCTACCCCAAAACTCGTAATGATGGTTGTCATGCTTCGAAGTTGACATCCACATCTCCCTTTGCTATTGTTCTGATGATCTCTGCTGTATCTTCATCAAACTGTTGCCACAATTGGTGCTGCTTTGCTGCAGGCCACTTGATCCAACAAGAAAAAATGACAGCATATGTATCCTAGTGTGGAGGAAGAGCGCAAAATCGTTAATTATGCTAAAAGGACAAGGTTAATTTACCCCTTTATTTTGGTATTCCCATATTAGTAACAGTTGAAAAAACTATTTTCCTGATTTACCAAATCTATATTCAGCCTTGTAATAATCTATGCAATCTATGAAGCAGCTGGCCTACTTAATACCGATTATGTGTTAAGTATTTCAGCACTGGCAGAAATCAAGTTTTGACTATTGTTACCTGGTCATGTATGTCTTCTGTGCCTCCTCTCTCTCTCTAGTCATCAGTACTGTCTCTCTGTCCCTCTGGACCCCGTGCTGATTCTCTGGTTACCTTTACCTCCTCTCTCCTCTCCTTTTTGGTTCACCCTGCTGCTACCACATTCTTGCTCCTGATATAAAAAAAAGCTCAGTTAATGTTCAAATGGTTTAAAAGAAGTACTTCATGGACAATTTTGGAGAATGTAATTCATGCAAGATTTTTCAATGCCAAAAACTTGGAAAGATGTAAAATATTCTTCACCCCTTCTTCCCTTCTTAAAAGTGCAGTACCCATCTTAACAGTGCAATCAGTATTAACTAAGGTTAATCTAGCCACTGAACGAGTTTTAATCACCATTATTCTTAACTCATTTTATTTTGTTATTAATTAGTTGGGGGTGATTAACACATTTATTCTGACAGGACTGATGTTTTTTCATTAATTTATGATGTCACCACTTGCCACCATGTGGCTGTTTCTTACCAAGGAGATGAACTAAGGACACTACTGTGATTTAGTCAGCTAGACTATGACAAAAGTAATAGTTATCCTGCTTGCAGAGGCATTATGAATCATAGCAAATCTGTGAGTAGATTTGTGACTAAATCATCCTGGTATTAAAAACTTACTCTGGATTCATTATTTAGACATTTAATTTTTTACAATGACAGTCAGTTTTCAAATTTAGGATTCAGGTATCCCCCCCCCCCCCCCCCAAAAAAAAGATAAATAACAAATTTACCTTTGCCAAATTTACCAGAAAAAACATGCAAATTTAAGAGAAAATAGTATAAATTCACAAGAAGAAAGAAGCAATTTGATGATAGTCAACCCCCCCCCCACCACCACCAGAAATTTAAATGACTGTGCAAATATGTAAGGAAAAAGGATTATTTTTCCATGACAAAAAAGTGCAAATTTGAAAAAAATGCTACATTTTTATGAGAAACAGTGAATTTAGGAGTAAAACAACATTGGGGAAATACTGCATTTTTAATACAAAAAGTAAGCAAATTTACAAGAAAAAACTGTCTCTGATTTATAATAAAAGCTGTAAAACTATGACAAAAAAGTTGCACACACGAAAACACTGAAGTTTACTAAGGGAGAAAAAAGATTGGACAGAATATTTGGAGCCCCAAAAGTTGGACTTTAAATTGATTTATAATACGTATGTTTTTAGCTGATATATAATGTATATACATGCACACATGTATATTCAGTCCTGAAGTGACCATACAGGAAAAGCAACAGGCTGGAGGAGATGACAAATGTTGCAAGAAAAAAATGTTGGAAGAAGCATTGCAACTTTTATTTATTAATTTATTTATATTTTTACCACTCCCTTTATTGCAAATGGACCCTTAAACACCAACAAACTCAAAAGGTACGGTGTTAAGGTGATGAATCTTGTTATACTAGGAGCTATATTACTATACAGTGATGATAATAAGCCATCAATATCTCAATGTTTGATCACTGTCTAATTTGTGTAATGCTGTCTCGTGATTAAATAACATAGGAACACAAAACTTGAAATGTGACTTTAAGCTCAATAATTAAATTCCAAATTAATCGGTGATGCTGTATTGCAGTGCCTTTGAACTCATTTTAACCCACTATGCATATGGATAAAATTTAGAGTGCTGTATTGTCTTTAATGAGATAGTATTTTAAAAAGTTTAGGTCGATGAAATGCATCTATTCTTTCATTCATCTATTTGGTGTTTATTTCTTACATATTCATTTAGATACTCTTTTGTGCAGTTGTGGTATTTTAACAGAGGATAGAAGGCCTAAAAATGATCTGCAGGGAAAATAATCAGTTTTTTTTAACATGGATATTTAAGAATAGCCTTCAGTGTGACTTAGTCTATAATCGAAAGTGGTAAAACTTGCTTTCTAATTGAATTTTATAATTATCAAAATCACGACATTTTAAAAATACAGCATAGTTGAAGGTTAACTTGAATTTTCTGGGGATGACAAGCAATCTTTAAAGGATTTATATTTAAGGACTAGTGGTACAGAGGTTTTGTTTGTACTTTGTAAATGTTCAGAGCTGTTAACTTTTTGAGGAGTGCTCAAACATGTGTAAATTCCACTCTAACAGTTGACAAACAAATCCATTCTGTTTACATGTCATTCATTCATCTTCTTCCGCTTAATCCTTTTCGGGTCGCGGGGGGGGCTAGAGCCTATCCCAGCATCTTTGGGCGGGGGCAGGGTACACCCTGGACAGATCTCCAATCCATCGCAGGGCCAACACAAAGAGACAGACAACCATTCACTCTCACATTCATACCTAAGGACAATTTAGAATCCCCAGTTTGATGCCAGTTAACCTAGCTTGCATGTTATTGGCATGTGGGAGGAAACCGGAGAAATCCCAGAGTGAACCCAAGCAGACACGGGGAGAACATGCAAACTCCACACAGATCACTGTTGGTCGGGGGCTGGGCTCGAACCCAGGATCCCCCGGCCAAGGGTGAGTTTCTGTGCTGCTGCAGTGCTAACCACTCTGCCACGTCATGAATGATTAATACAAAGTAAAGCCCAAATTTGCATGAGAAGAGCTAATCATTTCTCAGATCAGCTAAATCCTACCAGGCAGCACATATGGTGTACTCCCATAGCTTTAGCTGACATAAGCAAATTAACAACCAGCTAATTTCAGACAACAATTCACCAGCTAACACAACAATATATTTACCTCCTTTTGGACAGAGGGGTTTGTCCTTTTATTTGACAACCAACAATTTAAAAAGGTTTGTTGCCCTTATGGAGCTCTTTTCATTCTGTCTCACTTGTGAGCTAAATGCATTCTACACTAGACAAACGTCTTCACCTGCTGCCCCTACAAATGGCTCTGAGTAGTGTTGACCAGAGAAGGTGCATGGAGTGGTTGGGCAATATCAAGTCTGGGGGGGAAGGGGGGGTGGTGGTGGTGGTGGGGGGGGGGGGGGTTACAGTGTTTGATTATTAGAAATGTTATTTTTTGTTGCTTGCAAATGAAAAAAATGGCAACTTCTTCATACTCACTTGGAGATTTTTTTTATTAATTATAATTATATGATTATTAGGGGGTTCTATTGGACAGATTTGATTTTTTTTTTGGGGGGGGGGTCCCATCTCCCATAAATTACACCGATGGTGTAGTAGGAAGTTTATACCTGCTGCTATAACAAGTTAAAAAAAAATCCATTTGTGGGGAAAAATGCATTTGTGGGGAAATGAAATAAATAGATCCACACCAAGAAGTCTTTTTGTTCCTTTGTCTTTGCAAAGAGATCAGTGTCCAGGAGGCAGCGATGATCCACACAGCAACTGGCCGAGTCTGACACATAGGCGTGGGAGTATACAGCATAATTACTCTCTGTCCTTGAGTCGGGAAAGAAATGGTTGCAAGTTTGCTAATGAGAACCAGCTGATACAGGCCTGAATGCAGGCATTGAACTTAGCAAAATGAAACGGTTGGAACACATTGCATGTACATGATGTGAGAAATATTTGACAGTCCACAGAGGAGAAGACATTTGAACAAACAGTGATCAGTATGTTTAGTTATTGCCTAAGTGAAGAAAAGAAAGCATGCAGAGTACATAGCTCCACCAATATTTAAGTGATAGGTTGAGGTGTTTATTTGGATCCACCCTCATAGATAACATATTTCCAAATACACTTTTTCGCCATCAAATTACATCCACAAATTCCCAAGAAATTAAAGAAAATGGCAATAATAAAAGAAATCCAAATTTTTCAATGTTAAAGAAAGACATGAAAGTACATCCATATACCTATTGACTCAGATTTGTTGGAAAGTCAAAAACATTCTTTCCTGGAGGCTCCACCCTTCCACTAAATGTCATTGAAATTCGGTCAGTATTTTGTGAATAATCCAGCTAACAGAAAGATGGGCACACAGACAAACAGACAGACAAACAGATGGAAAAATGCCATTGAAAACAAAAATCCCTTGATGAAGGTAACTATGCCTACCACCTCTTCTACGACTTCACTTGTTTCTGCTATAATCTCTGTTGCGACTACTGCTGCTTCTTCCACTTCTCCGACAACTTCTGCTTCTTCAGTTGGTGTATCTACCATTTCTTCTTCAGCTATTGTTACTGAAGGCTCCTCTTCTATTGCAGATGAAGCTATGTCATTGGTTATTTCTTCTTCTGCAAGTGGTACACCCGCTATTTCCTCGGCTGTTGTCAGTTCTCCATCTACTGCATCTTTGAATGTTGTTGGTGATGTTGTTTCTGCAGGAATTTCCTCTGCTGTCAACATTCCTACTTTGAATGTTGCTCCAGTTGTCTCTTGTTGGGTAGTTTCCAACAATGATTGCTCAATTTCTCCTTCCACCACTACCACATCTGTCTCTGTTATTAATTCTTCTGTGGTTCTGCTGGCTAAGTTTTCTTCTGTTGGTGCCCCTTTATCCATTTCTAGTGTTTCGTCCTCTACTTCTTCCAGTGTCATTGCTTCATTTGTTTCCTCATTTGGGTTCCATTCTAAAGATTTCTCAGATGATATTTTCCAAAACAAACTGGCTAGTTTTGAGAAGACGTGTGTTCGTGCTTTGGCCTTTGTTGCTGCTTTTTTCTCTTCTTGATTTTTTGTTGATGCTTCTCCTTCTGCTGTTCCAAAAGTGCCTCCTGAAGCCTTTTCTTTCTTTGATGTTGTTCTCTTTGCCTTCACTACTCGTCTAATCACTCTTCCAGCTTTTATAGCAAGAGGTAAAATTCCAACAATTTCAAATCCACTAAGCAAAGCTGCAAAAATTAACACTTTACCTGCAATGGGTGCAAATTTGGATATTTTTTTTTTATACACAGCCATTTTGGCTTCCATGCTGATTTTTGTTGGGCATACAGTTCCTTCTTTTCTAATGCGCTTCTCCTCCTTCTGTATTTCTGTTTCCACTGCTTGCATCATGTCATTAGTGTAGTAGCCGCCTTTGTTTTCCATCACTATATTGTCTACAGTGTTGAGTATCTCTTCAACCTGGAACTCATTGCTCCTATACGGATTCTGCGGGTCGCCATTCCAGTATTTATTATCAATGACGTGGCATCTTCCACCGCACTTCTCAAGAAGATCGATCAGGCATTCACTCTGATGAACAAAGTCTTGAATTTTCATTTCTTCAGGCAGCTGATCACCGTGGGTGAAGACAACCACTACATATCGTAAAATCTCCTCAGAGAAATACTGACACACCTTTGTGACAACCTCCTTTTCTTGTTCTGTGAATTTCTCCACTTTAAGCACAAGAATAAAAGCATGCGGCCCAGGAGCGCACTCTACAATACAACGAAGTATGTTGGGCTTCATGTCCTCCTCTGATCTGCCAGTGTCAAACAATCCCGGTGTGTCAATCAAAGTTACATGTCGCCCTTTAATGAGTTTTGTCTCCGCTTGACAAATACTTGTCTCTGAGAGAGGTGAATGGCTCATCTGGAACATGGTTTCTCCATATATAGTGTTTGCAAGGCTGCTTTTTCCAGCTCCAGTTTTACCGAGGAGGACAATCCTCCTTGTTGGTGGTTCTAAAAAAACAGAATTCTTTAGATTAATATTTTATGTTTATACATTTTATTAATACTTTCTTTCCTTCCCTGTAAGAACCATCACAGCATGTCCCATCATTAATTATGACTTATCCAAGAGAAGAATATCTCTCACTTCTGTCAAGCTAATCAGTACAAGTCCTTTTCTCCTTCCTTAGAGTCCATCGTCTTATAATACTCACTATGTGCCTTTTCCTTTGCTACCTCTCTATTTTCCATATGCCTGGACTCCAAGGACTCCTGTTCTTCATCTCCCTACTATCCCATTTTTTGTTTGCCAATCTTCTCCTTTGAATTCTTTTTTGTACTTCCTCCTTCCACTACCAAATCTCCTTGTTGTTTTTCCTCTTTGGACAAACCATTTTTTTCCTAGCAGTTTCTACTCACAGCTATTGCTGTATTTTCCCAGTCCTCTGCTAATTCTTCCCTACCAACCAAAGCCTGTCTTAACCTTCTCTCTCCTTCTAGCTCAGTGTAACATTCTACATTCTTTAATACCGACCATTAAGTCCTTGGCTCTGCCTTAATTCACTTCTTTTTTGTTTCCAAAGTCATCTTACAGACTACCATCTGATGCTGCTGAGCTATATTATCCCCGGAAACCTCCTTGCAATTTCTTGCTCCTTCTGCATAAGATACTTATAGTCCACCTGTGTACACCTTCCTCCACTCTTCTATTGTGAATTCCATCTCAACCCTTGTGTCAAATAGTACTGCTGTTGTTTTGGTCAATATGAAAAACAAGTTAAAATGTTAAGCTGAATACCTTAAAAACATACACTCAACTCAAACTTATACAACTGCAGTTTGCATTTGCAACTTGTGTCCTAAATATGACAGTTTCATTTCAAACATACAGTATGCTTTAAATTCAACACCTGCTAAAACTTTTAACCATTCTCATTGTAAATGATCAAAACACTGGTCTCTAAATTAATTTTCAGGCATGATATACTTTTTTTTGGCTGGACTGCTTCTCATACCTACACTAAACCACATCACAGCTGGTATTCAGTATAAAAGTGCTACCTCTGGTGTTTTATTGTTTGTTTGTTTTTAAATTATGCTTCTTTACTGATCATAAAACAAGCTACATCATTCAATACAACTAGGTTAGATGCAACAATTTCTGTTAAATTCTGAAATTCCTTCTTCTGGAATGATCTATTTGGATTTTAATGCCTGTTATTGCACGCAGAAATGTTACAATAGGGGAAAAAAGCAAAACTCACCATTCATATTGTCGAAAAGGAACAAAAGGGTGTTGACCACAAGTTGGAGAACCACTCAAGTCTTGTGTGCTGTGCATACACCTGTAGTAGTAACTGCCCTATACCGTAATTTGCCCCTACTTTTATATCTGTGAAAGTGACATCCTTATTGCCAGCAAGATAGTAAGTTGAATATTACCCTTGACAGAGAGGAGAAGACAGTGTTTTATCTCCCATTGGTCTGCAGTTGTGACTTTTCCTGGGTCAGACTGGCTGCCCTAGATTTAATCTCTTGCATTGATTTCCAGTAGCTCTAACAACCCAGCTGGAATTGACAGTGTGTAATATGAGTGAAGTTTGGTGTGCATATGCTGAACAATATAAAATCCATTTATGCTAGTGGTGTTTCCTATAGCTATGATATTATTAAGTGTTTTAATTTATTGTGTCAGCAGAACAGATGTCCTGCAAAGCGAAAACACTGGAGGATTTTGAAGTTTAAGAATGAAATAGCTTGACTAAAACCTCTCTGAAACATTAGTAAATGTCTTGAAAATGGTTTTATAATAATTCAGTTTAATAAAGGCTGGTGGTAATACCGAAACCTATAAATTTTATAGGTTTCACAACCATAAATGGTGAAAAAAGCAGCGACACTGATAAAGTGAACTGCTTTAGAGAATCCACTCAGCATGTCTAGATGTTTTATTATACATAGCAAATATAATGCTCTTACACACGTGGACAAAATTGTTGGTACCCCTCTGTGTCATATCCGGCTCTAGGGAGCCGGGCAATCAGAGCCAGGGACAAGCCAGTGAGTCGAGATGGTTTATTTTGGGTAAGGGATAAGGGATGAGGAGAGCACAGATACTCATGCAGAGGTACACTCACAGGTTGCACAGCGCAGAGGTAAGCAGCTCGTACCGGACGTGGGGGTAGCAAGACGTACATCCTCACAGCGGGATACAAACACAGGAATGCTGCAAGGGGAGTTGAGGCTGACACCAGACGAAGGGGCTTCAGCCTAGCAGTGCTTATGTCGCAGCCCCGAGTCATCGAGGCTGCTCCTATTTATCCTCATTGGCAGCGCCCCAGCTGATGAAGACTAATTGGCCCCAGCCGTCCATAATGCTGCCAGCTGGGGGCCAGCTGAGACGCTGCTCAATGGGAGGCAGGGATGAGGGAAAACATGGGCTCAGTGCCGAGACGGCATCTCAACCCATGGTGACAGAGCCCCTCCCTCAAGGTCGGGCTCCTGAACGACCAGGAACATCCCAGCCCCCCCCCCCCCCACCTAGGGTGGGAGGAAGGGAGGCGGACCGGAGGGGAAGAAGCCAAGGGAAGGACAACACCAATGGGGCAATGTAGGGTAGCGGGAAAGAAAAACCCAAATACAATACTGACAACAGAACAATTAACCCAGGTACAGATGGGGAGAAGAACTGGGTCAGCACGCCGGTTACATACTACCCAGAGAGTACCAACCATGCGTGACCCAGAGCAAGAAAAAAAAAAAAAGAACCACCAAAAAGGTACAGGGCAAAAAATGCTGAGTATGGTCAAATAAAGGGAAAACACAATACACAGCACCAATATAAGTACATACACACAGTCACCAAGAAAAGTGAGGGTGACTGGAACAAATGGACAATTACAGAGCATGGTGTTACGGAAAACAAGGCACATGACTCTATAATGAACCAACAGGGCATAAAAAAGAAATACTGAGTGCAGGCAAAGAAAAACCCACACACATGAATATATAAATACCCACAGTCACCTAAAGAAATGAAAGTGACTGGAATGAATGGGCAACTGCAGAGTATGGTCTGAAAGGGAACAAAACATAACTCTACAATGCAAAAACGAGACTAAAAACATGGTACAAAAAATAAAATGCTGGGTACGAGGGAAGGAAAACGCACAGCACTATAAATACACATCCACCAACAGGACAGACATTACACCCAAGTGACCTTAATAACGATAAAAGAAAAAGTGACACCCGAGGTGTATGGCAGGCAGAGTCCAAAAATAGCCGAGATGGCTCCGGAGATCTCCCCGCCCATTGTCCAGCTGGCGAATCAGGGGAAGAGAAATGTTCGGACGGCGAACTCTGGACCCAGATCCCAGGAATCCAGTCCAACGGCTGCCGAACCAGGCCGCCCAAAGGCAAACACAGACCAGTGGGGGGAAACCAGATCGCCGAACCGAAAGTTTTGCGGGTCGGGTCGTCGACCCGCATCACTCAACCACCAGGACCGTTGAGACGGACGAAGGGTCAGAGCGGATCCCGGTGGAAGAGGCTCAGGGGAGAGCCGATGACGAGGGCGGCGGGCCTCAGGGAAACGGCCACCTCCTCACCGGACCTGGACAACACTGGGGCAGCACCCACGTCGGACCCCGATCGGGCCTCAGGCGAACCCACGTTGGACCCCGATTGGGTCTCGGGCGAACCCACGTTGGACACTGCACCAGAACCGACCTCCAACGTTGAACCCGGACCCTCCAGCACCACGAGGAACAGCAACTCCTCGCCGGTGACCCTGGAAGAAGGCTCAGAAGAGAAAACAGAACCGGGATCAGGATCACCGGCAGCGCCAGAACCCGGCGAGACGAGCTCAGACGCAGCGGGCGGCTGCACCCTGCTCGTCTCCCCTGGAGATAGGCTGAAGTGCTCAAAGATAAAAAGAGAGAAAAGAAAGGAGAGCACTCGCCTGATCTCGGGTTCTGACGCCGTCCAGGACTGCGAAGATCCAGGATCCGTCGTCAGGAGGTCGTTGTCAGGCTCCCATCTAGCCGCGTCGGGCCCCGCAGCCAGCACGATGGTCAGCGCAGCTTGAGATCCCTCCAGCTCAGGTAACCCCGCCGACGACCCACTCGGCGTGAAGCCAGAAGAATCTCGTCCCGCTGGACCGAACCGCTCCTCCGTGGAGACCCAGGGACGCTCAGTCGTCAGCGTAGACTCCACGCAGCAGTCAGTCCCCCTCCTCCGTCCGCAATGTAGCTGCGGAACCACAGGCCCTCTCCATATCCCACCACGTTGACCCGGAGCCGGGGACCGCTCGGCGGAGAGAGACACAGAGGATGCGGGATTAGGAAAACAGGTTACAGCAGGTGGGGAGAGTTCAGGGAGCTGCGAACCCTGAACTTCTCCTCCAGGGATGTGACAGAGCAAATCATTAAGCAGGTGTGAAAAAACAATGACTTGCCTGCCCCCTGGAGGTTGAGTATCGCCTGCTGTAGTGGAATCTGCTTCTTCCTCTCCCCGCCCGGCGATAACGGAGGACCCCCCGGGAATTCGTCTGAGGATCGCTCGCGTTGTCTCCAGCAGAGAGCTCACCAGGCCGGGATTCCAGGCACACACAGCGGTCAGGAAGCGCGTCGAGGAGGAGGGGGAAACAGCCGGGGTGAGCCAGCCCGAATGTCCAGGAATGACAGCGGGGGAACGAGGCTCAGGGGACGAGGCTGTAGGATCTCCACACTGACGAGGCGAAGGGATGACAGCTGCGTGGGAGGAACGGTCCTGACGATGACCCAGAACTGGATCCGGACGAGGTTCGTGCAGAGGTGACTCGGCGATGTGATGACGACTACTCCCAGGGGACGAAGCGAGGGGGAAACCCAGGATTCGCCGCTCCAGATCGGAGATCGAGACGAGGAAGGCGTCGAGCACGGGAAAGCTTCGTAGCCCTGAAGTCCTCACCATCAATCTCACTGCCGCCGCCACATGCCTGAAGGTGGTGACAGGAAACACAGTAGAGCTCGCGACAGCCACTCGACCCCGGACATAACTGCTGTCAGCTGCGGCTCCTAGAAGGGAATCCCGAGTGACGTGGCGCAGGTCGGGGGAAGTCCTCTGGTTGGCGCGAACTCCCGGACTGGAATGGCGGCAGGAACGGGACTCCGAAGCGGGGAAAGACGTCGCCCACTTCGACTCCCTGCCGGGATTTCCATCCACCCCGTGGAGCTTCTCTCGCTGTGTACCTGCAACGTCTATCCTGGCACTGTCCTCCAGATGGTACAGAGAGTGAGGGTGACAGTCCAGGAGTTCCTCAGCACGGCCCGGATGCCAGCGTCTCGCGTTGGAGGCGTCGTGCAGGGTGAAGAATGTCCCGTCGACAGCCTCCGAGATGGACCTTAGCTCGTCGCCCTGGCGCCGGAAGTGACTCCTGGGAAACGGCATGCTAGCAGCGCTGACACCCGGACAGAAAGGTACATTTCCACAGCGACTCACGGCCGCCGGCAACTCTTCTGGCTGCGACATACTGTCATATCCGGCTCTAGGGAGCCGGGCAATCAGAGCCAGGGACAAGCCAGTGAGTCGAGATGGTTTATTTTGGGTAAGGGATAAGGGATGAGGAGAGCACAGATACTCATGCAGAGGTACACTCACAGGTTGCACAGCGCAGAGGTAAGCAGCTCGTACCGGACGTGGGGGTAGCAAGACGTACATCCTCACAGCGGGATACAAACACAGGAATGCTGCAAGGGGAGTTGAGGCTGACACCAGACGAAGGGGCTTCAGCCTAGCAGTGCTTATGTCGCAGCCCCGAGTCATCGAGGCTGCTCCTATTTATCCTCATTGGCAGCGCCCCAGCTGATGAAGACTAATTGGCCCCAGCCGTCCATAATGCTGCCAGCTGGGGGCCAGCTGAGACGCTGCTCAATGGGAGGCAGGGATGAGGGAAAACATGGGCTCAGTGCCGAGACGGCATCTCAACCCATGGTGACACTCTGTAAATGAAAGAAAAACCCACAATGGTCACAGAAATAACTTGAATCTGATAAAAGTGGTAATAAATAAAAATTCTATGAAAATTAACCAATGAAAATCAGACAATGCTTTTAAGATAAGATGAGCCTTTATTAGTCCCACAATGGGGAAATTCCAGGATTGCAACAGCACAGGGATAGCAACACTCAGAGCAATAATTAAGAAGATACGGAAGATATAAATAAGAGCAGTGGATATGTACATACATACACATCAATATATAAATATATATACAAAGTGCGGAGCATTGTAGCGAGATGGAATAAACAGCATAACCGTCTACTTAGTTATCCTACATAGTATGAATATGTACCCATACATATTGTCACCCTCCGTAGCAACCGATACTGTCCTAGTTGTATATACTGGAGGGGACTATTGTGAATTTTGAATTGTGAACAATTTTGAATTGTGGTTCAACAGAATTATTTTAAAAAAACAAACTCATGAAACAAGCCTGGACAAAAATGATGGTACCCCTAGAAAAGACTGAAAATAATGTGACCATAGGGACATATTCAACCAAGATGTGTCCTCTAATTAACATCACAGGTGTCTACAAACTTGTAATCAGTCAGTCGGCCTATTTAAAGGGTGACAAGTAGTCACTGTGCTGTTTGGTGACATGGCGTGTACCACACTAAACATGGACCAGAGGAAGCAAAGAAAAGAGTTGTCTCAGGAGATTAGAAAGAAAATTATAGACAAGCATGTTAAAGGTAAAGGCTATAAGACCATCTCCAAGCAGCTTGATGTTCCTGTGACTACAGTTAAGATAAGATAAGCCTTTATTAGTCCCACAATGGGGAAATTCCAGGATTGCAACAGCACAGAGATAGCAACACTCAGAGCAACAATCAGAAGGCAAGAAAAAAAAAGCAAGAGCAGCTAATATACATATGTACATATTACTATAAATATATATACAGTATATATATATATATATATATATATATATATATATACACAGACACACAGTGCAGAGCATTGTAGCTGGATGGAATAAATATATGAGTATATAAACACACAGTGCGGAGCATTGTAGCTAGATGGAATAAATATGTAGATATATAAACACCCACAGTACGGAGCATTGTAGCTAGATGGAATAATATGTAGATATATAAACACACAGTGCGGAGCATTGTAGCTAGATGGAATAAATATATAGATATATAAATATAAACACACCCAGTGCGGAGCATTGTAGCTAGATGGAATAAATATGTAAATATATAAACACACACAGTGCAGAGCATTGTTGCTAGATGGGATGAAACAGCACAACCGTCTACTTAGTTATCCTACATGGTATGATTATGTGCCCATACATATTCTCACCCTCCATAGCGACCGGTAATTTCCAAGTTGTATGCCGGAGGGGACCATTGTGTAAGTCTATTGCACCTTTTGAATTCAAAACTATTAGGTTGTTATTTTCTTTTTGCTATCTCTGCGAGCAGCCCTACTTAGGTTGTACAGTCTGACAGCCGTTGGTAGGAAGGACCTGCGAAACCTCTCGGTTGTGCACCTGGGATGATGTAGTCTGCTGCTAAATGAGCTCCTCAGTGCATTCAGTATGTCCTGCATAGGGTGGAACTTGGACTCCAGCAGAGATGACAGTTTAGCCACCGTCCTTCTCTTTCCTACCCCCTCCACCGGGCCAAGGTGCTGCCCCAGGACAGAGCTAGCTTTCTTAATCAGTTTGTTCAGTCTCTTCCTATCGGCTGCGGTAATGCCACTGCCCCAGTAGACCACTCCAAAAGTGATGGCTGATGCCACCACCGTGTCATAGAATGTCTTCAGCATCGTCCCTTGTACACCAAAAGATCTGAGTCTCCTCAGTAGGAACAGCCTGCGCTGTCCCTTCTTGTAGAGTGCGTCAATATTGTGTGACCAGTCTAGTTTATTGTTCAGATGAACACCCAGGTACTTGTAGGATGTCACCATCACAATGTCTGTTCCCTGTATATTTACTGGTGCTGTGAGGGGTTGTCCATGCTTGCGGCAGTCCACCACCAGCTCCTTAGTTTTCCTCGCGTTGATCTGGAGGCAGTTCCGATGGCACCAGTCCACGAAGTCCTGGATAAGCCCTCTGTACTCAGCTTCATCTCCATTGGAGATGAGGCCAACGATCGCAGGGTCATCAGAGAACTTCTGTAGATGGCAGTGTGTTGTGTTGTGTGAGAAGTCTGCAGTATAAAGAGTGAACAGGAAGGGAGCCAACACCATTCCCTGGGGGGCCCCCGTGCTACCGATGATCGTGTCGGACACACAGTCCCGGGTTCTCACAAACTGAGGCCGGTTCGTGAGGTAGTCCAGGATCCATGATGACAGGTGCTGGTCCACCCCTGCGTGCAGCAGCTTGTCCTTCAGGATCATCGGTTGGATGGTGTTGAAAGCACTGGAGAAGTCAAAGAACATGATCCTCACCACATTCCCGGGCTTCTCCAGGTGGGACAGAGAACAGTGAAGGAGGAAGATCACTGCATCCTCCACCCCAATGCCATGCTGGTAGGCAAACTGGAGTGGATCCATCGCTGGTCCCACCAGGGGGCGGAGGTGAGCAAGGAGCAGTCTCTCCAGGGTCTTCATCAAGCGGGACGTCAAGGCCACTGGTCTGTAGCTGTTCAGGTCTTTGGGGTGGGAAGTTTTTGGTACAGGTACCACACAAGATGTTTTCCACAGCTGTGGTACCCTCCCCAGCTTCAGGATCAGGTTGAAGATGTACGCCACAATCCCACACAGCTGGTCTGCACAGGACTTGAGGAGCTTTGCGCTGATGCCGTCCGGTCCCGACGCCTTCCTCGCCTTGATCTTCCTCAGCTCCGTCCTCACCTGGGTCTTGGTCAGGGTCAGGTTGGGGGGCTGTGTGTTGGGAGTGGGGGGGTGTTGGTGGAGTGGGGAGTGGGCAGCAGGACTTGATGCCTTTAGAGGCAGCAGTGGTTGTTGTGCAGTCGGGGGGAGGGCGGTTGGTTAAACCTATTGAAAAACAGATTCAGATTGTTCGCCCACTCCCTGCCCCCCGTGGCCTGGGGGGAGGTATTCTGGAGCCCAGAGATGGTTTTGAGGTTTCTCCAGACCCCGCTGATGTCGCTCTGTTGCAGCTTGTCCTCCATCTTCTTCCTGAAGCTGTCCTTGCCTTCTCTGATCTTTCTCCTCAGCTCCCTCTGTACGGACTTCAGCATCTCCCTGTTCCCTGACCTGAAGATCCTCTTCTTCTCTCTCAGAAGTGTTTTTATCTCAGGGTTGGTCCAGGGTTTGTTGTTTGAGCAACACTGTATGGTCTTGGTGGGAACGGATTTGTCCACACAGAAGCTGAGGTAGTCCGTGAAGGTGTGAGTGAGGCCATCGATGTCCTCACCATGTGGATCGCAGAGCTGCTTCCAGGCGGTGGTTTCAAAACAGCCCTTTAGAGTGTCCATTGCCTCCTCAGACCATAACTTCACTGTGCGCATGGCCGGAGGTTGTCTGTGCACTAGGGGTTTGTACACTGGCCGGAGATGAACCAAGTTGTGATCTGATCTCCTGAGTGGGGGGAGTTGTGATGAGGTGTACGCCTCCTTAGTGTTTGCGTAGAATAAGTCCAGTGTTTTATTGTCTCTAGTGTGGCATGTGACATACTGGGTAAACGTGGGTAGAATGGGAGATAGTGAAACATGGTTGAAATCGCCTGAGATAAGGAGAAGAGCATCTGGGTGTTCTGTCTGCAGCCTGCTGGTTACTGAATGGATGACGTCACGCGCTGTCCCAGCGTTCGCCGTCGGATTTGCATAAACAACAATGCAGATCACGTGTGAGTATTCCCTCGGGAGATATGTAGGCCGCATGCTAACAGCTAGCAACTCAATGTCTTTGCTGCAGTGTCGTTGTTTAACAGTGATATGTCCCGGTCTGCACCAGTTGTTGTTAACATGCATTATCACTCCACCGCCCCTTGCTTTGCCACTGTCTGGTGTTCGGTCTGACCGTATCATGTGGAAACCCTCCAGCTCAATGTTAGCATCTGCTGCTAGTTCAGTTAGCCACGTCTCAGAAAAACAAGAGGAGAGAGCATTCCCGGTATATGCTATCGTAGCGAGAGATAGCCGCTAGCTCATCTACCTTTCCCAGTAACGACCGTACATTCCCCATGGCAATAGATGGAAGAGAGGGTCTGTACCTTATACTTTTTGTCCTCCGCCTTACTCCAACCCGGCAGCCACGGCGTTTTCGCCTCAGTTCTCTCGGTATGTCGAGTTTTTCCGTTAGCACCGGGTGGCGGTTGAGTGCTAGCAGCTCCTCCCTGCTGTATTGTCTCCTGCTATAAACAGTGGCTCCGTCCACCGGCTCAGGAGACATTTGGGACGATCTGTGTGTCCGTGATATAAATGGAGTGAAAAAAAATGGATCAAAAAGAGAGAGGGAGGGAAAAAAAAGACTGAGAATTGAGCTGCTGTTGCAAAGGGCGGCCGACTCGTGTGGTGCCGGAAGTGAAAAAAACAAACAGTTGCACATATTATTCAGAAATTTAAGATCCACGGAACTGTAGCCAACCTCCCTGGACGTGGCCGCAGGAGGAGACGGATAATACGAATGGTAACAAAAGAGCCCAGAACAACCTCTAAACACATTCATGGTGAACTCCAAGGTTAAGGTACATCAGCGCCAGATCGCACCATCCGTTGTTGTTTGAGCCAAAGTGGACTTCATGGGAGACGACCAAGGAGGATACCACTGTTGAAAACAAATCATAAAAAAGCCAGACTGGAATTTGCCAAACTGCATGTTGACAAGCCACAAAGCTTCTGGGAGAATGTCCTATGGACGGACGAGACAAAACTGGAAGTTTCTGGCAAGGCACATCAGCGCTATGTTCACAGATGCAAAAATGAAGCATACCAAGAAAAGAACACTGTCCCTACTGTGAAACATGGAGGAGGTTCTGTTATGTTCTGGGGCTGCTTTGCTGCATCTGGCACAGGTTGTCTTGAATCTGTGCAGGATACAATGAAATCTCAAGACTATCAAGGTATTCTAGAGAGAAATGTGCTGCCCAGTGTAAGACAGCTTGGTCTCAGTGGCAGGTCATGGGTCTTGCAACAGGATAATGACCCAAAAAACACAGCTAAAAACACCCAAGAATGGCTAAGAGTGAAACATTGGACTATTCTAAAGTGGCCTTCTATGAGCCCTGATCTAAATCCTATTGAAGATCTGTGGAAGGAGCTGAAACATGCCGTCTGGAGAAGGCACCCTTCAAACCTGAGACAACTGGAGCAGTTTGCTCATGAGGAGTGGGTCAAAATACCTGCTGAGAGTTGCAGAAGTCTCATTGACAGTTACAGAAATCGTTTGACTGCAGTGATTGCCTCAAACAGTTGTGCAACAAAATATTAAGTTAAGGGTACCATCATTTTTGTCCAGGCCTGTTTCATGAGTTTGTTTTTTAAAATAATTCTGTTGAACCACAATTCAAACCACAATTCAAAAGCATTGTCTGATTTTCACTGGTTAATTTTCATAGAATTTTTATTTATTACCACTTTTGTCAGGTTCAAGTTATTTCTGTGACCATTGTGAGTTTTTCTTTTATTAACAGAGGGGTACCAACAATTTTGTCCATGGCTGTAATATATAGGTACATCTCAAAAAATTAGAATATCATGAAAAAGTTCAATACTTTTTGTCACACATTTCAGAAAGTGAAACCCATATATTATATAGATTCATTACACAGAGAGTGATACTGTATATTTCAAGTGTTTATTTATTTTAATTTTGATGATTATGGCTTACAGCTCATGAAAACCCCAAATCTATTTTCCCAAAAAATTAGAATATTACATAAAATTAATTTTAAAAAATAGTTTTTTAATAGAAATGTTTGCCGACTGAAAAGTATGTTCATATACACATTCAATACTTGGTCTGGGCAAATTTTGGATTAACTATTGTATCAATGTGGCGTGGCATGGAGGTGATCAGCCTGTGGCACTTCTGAGGTGTTATGAAGGCCCAGGTTGCTTTGATAGTGACCTTCAGCTTGTCAGCATTGTTGGGTCTGGTGTCTCTCACCTTCCTCTTGACAATACTCCATAGATTCTCTATGTGGTTTAGGTCAGGAGCGTTTTCTGACCAGTCAAGCACAGTGATGCCATGGTCATTAAACCAGGTTTTGATACTCTTGGCAGTGTGTGTGTGTGTGTGTGTGTGTGTGGGGGGGGTGCCAAGTCCTGCTGGAAAATGAAATCAGCTTCTCCATAAAGCTTGTCAGCAGAGGGAAGCATGAAGTGCTCTAAAATTTCCTTGTAGAAGACTGCAGTGATTTTGGTCTTGATAAAACACTGGACAAACACCAGCAGATGACCTCTGTTCAGATAAAAGTAAATTTTGTATTTCATTTGGAAATCAAAGTCCCAGAGTCTGGAGAAAGAGTGGAGAGGCACAGAATCTAGGTTGCTTGAGGTTTAGTGTGACGTTTCCACAGTTAGTGATGATTTGAGGAACCATGTCATCAGCTGGTGTTGGTCCACTGTGTTTTATCAAGACCAAAGTCACCTCAGTCGTCTACCAGGAAATTTTAGAGCACTTCATGCTTCCCTCTGCTGAAAAGCTTTATGGAGAAGCTGATTTCATTTCCCAGCAGAACTTGGCTCCCCCCACCCTGCACACACACACACACACACACACACACACACACACACACACACACACACACACACACACACACACACACACACACACACACACACACACACACAGCCAAAAATATCAAAACCTGGTTTCATGACCAGCAAACTCTCCTGACCTAAACCCCATAGAGAATCTATGGAGTATTGTCAAGAGGAAGATGAGAGAAACCAGACCCAGACATACTTTTCAGTTGGCCAACATTTCTATTAAAAAACTATTTTTAAAATTAATTTTATGTAATATTCTAATTTTTTGAGAAGCTGAATTTGGGGTTTTCGTGGGCTGTAAGCCATAATCATCAAAATTAAAATGAATAAACACTTGAAACATATCACTCTGTGTAATGAATCTATATAATATATGGGTTTCACTTTCTGAAATGAGTGACTAAAAATATTGAACTTTTTCATGATATTCTAATTTTTTGAAAGTACCTGTAATGCCTGTTGGTGAGAGCCTTAGTCTGGATCAGTTTTTTTTTTTTTTTAACAGCTAATCAAGATCATTTTTATAATTGTACTAAGGAACACTCGACTCTACCACCATACAAGCACACTCAATCACAATTGATGCCTAGTTAATTATGTTAGAAAGAGCAAACAGGGAAGAATGGGCTGAAAAATCAGCTGAATGGTTTAATGTAGTGCACACAAATGCAACACACAGACATGAATGGGTTTGACACTTCAGGAAAAGAGGATGATGCCTGTGCAAACTTTTATAAACTTTCATTAACGCAGAAGTTGCCCCCAGCCTATGGGGAGAAGAAGGGCTCGCTTTCCTGTTGCTTTTATCCCACTTCTGACACTACTGTCGTAGAAAAATTTATTTGCCCACTCTCCTGGATTCTGCATAAATAAACATCAGAGATCTGCAAGGTTGGAGAGCCTTTATTCCTGCATGCAGGGGGGAAAAAGAGGCTGCTGATGTGTGGGAGCAGTGTAACAGTGGGCCCTCTCCTCCTCTCTCTGGCCCAAGGTCACAAGACAGATGCCTTTATACAGTTATCAAAGCGTTCACAACACTGCCTTATATGGTAGTGGAGATCTTAACTGTGCTGGGTGCTGCATGGGCATAAGTCTGTCTGAATAGATAACATGTAGAAATCAAATCAACCTCATGTGACTACACCTTGAGCGTGGTTACAGTTTCAGCTCTAACAGTCATTTTTCCATAATTATACAGCAAACATGATGTGAGTACATATAGCCACTAAACCTGTTTATCAGCTAAGCTGGCTTAGTGATGGGAACAAACATCATATAGACAGAAATACCAGTACATTTTCATATGTATAAATGAATTTCCTTATCAGTTTCTGTCAGTGCATTGTCAGTTTTTTATGCTTTATGCCACACCATCAAATTACCAGTAGACAGTGCGCCTGCTCTGCACTGGGAGGAGGCACCTCATTTCAAAGGGGTGTGGTGCCCACATAATGCACATTACTATTATAGTGCATTCCATGAGAATCTGCTTTTGATCAGGAGAAATGAGGTCTATCATCAGAAGTGCATCGTTTAATATTTCAGTGGTGTGTTTTGAATTCGCGCAGCTCCGGAGCTCATGAGGAAACAGCATGGGCTGGGCTCTTATTTTAATAGAGAGAGCTATAACAGTCATCATATAATCACCCATCATTTTAATTAAATGATGATCACACACTAGCTTTTTTAAAATTCCATCTACACTCTCATTTTAATTGCGGACATACCATTGGAGTCTATAGATTAGGTATCAATGTATTTTTTTTTTTTTTTTTTTACAGGAACGAATAAATGAATAGGTAGTGTGATGTGTGGCGCACGGCGGGGGGGGGGGCAGTCTGATGATTTGTATTCCATTCACATTTTTGTTTTCATCACAGATTTATTAGGGATTAATGTGTTTATTTTTAGGGGAATAAATAAATGAGCAAGGAGTGTGTGGCATTGTACTTTTCACTGTAACTCCCCAGAGAGACAGGAGATACGTCCACATCTGCGTCGGCTGTGTGCCCTGGGTTTCCAGCCGAGAGGGACTGAGAGACTGTGACAGAGACCCCCTCATGAGATGGGGAAGACCTTCGGTCGGCAAAGGCAACAGGAGAGGGAGCCCTCCTTCTCCCCACAGGCTGAGGGTGACTTTCGCACTATCATTAATGAAAGTTTATAAAAGTTTGCACAGGCATCATCCTTTTTTCCTGAAGTGTCAAACCCATTCATGTCTGTGTGTTGCATTTGTGTGCACTACATTAAACCATTCAGCTGATTTTTCAGCCCATTCTTCCCTGTTTGTTTTTTCTATCATAATTAACTAGGCATCAAAAGTGACTGATGTCTTCCTTATTACCAAGCAGTATTACTTCCGCATGCATTTTGGCTCACACACACAGGCTTTGGTCAGCACGAAACCAATCTTAAACCGTCATGCTCACAATTCATTTTAGATAATGCGCCTCTTTGTATTAAAGGGATGGGCATGAGCATTTTGGATTGGATTATCCAAAACGCACCTCTGAATGATTAGACTGGCCTTTTGCATCATGTGGCAGTGGAAAGTTTGTTTTTACGCCGTTGTGATAAGGAAATTAACTTACCATAAATGCGTTCCTCATCACTGACAACTGACTAATCAACCACGTCATTGTAATATGGCCCTTAGTATCTCATTATAGAATAAGTAATTTGATTTTTTGTTTCAGTGGTTGTTTTTCCTATACTGAAAAAAATAAATGAAATACACCCTGTATTCTCTTCTATCTGCTTGCATGTTTTTTCCCCTATTCTTTTAGAAACGGCATCTAAAACTTTATTAAAATAAAGCCTGTACAACTACCAAAATTTATTTTCTGTGCAATCTCATTACACAATATATAACAGTGTTATGGTTGATGATGTTTGTCCTTCGTGCTCGAAGATGACCAATGACATCAATTTGACGTTGAGCTGCTGCGGTGAGTCCGGAGGTGGCTGGTGAGGCCAATCCGGGCAAAGAATCCTCTCCCACAAATAGGACAGAAGTGGGAAGGGGTTGTGATGTTGGTGCTAGTTGCTCTGCCCTTCCGCATCTGGCTTTTCTGCTCTGCATGCTGTACACGCTGCTCCTCAGCTCTTTGGGCTCCTGTTGTGATAGCACTGCGCCAGGAGGGGTGATCAGCAGCAAGCATCTCCCAGGACTCTGTGTTAATGGAGAAGTCTTTAAGGTTAATCTTCAGGTTGTCCTTGAAGCGCTTCTTTTGTCCTCCGACTCTGCTTTTCCCTTGGGCGAGTTCTCCATAGAAGGGCTGTTTTGGGATGCGGCCGTCTGACATACGGGAGACGTGGCCTGCCCATCTCAGCTGAGCCTTGCTCATGATGGTAATGGCACTGGGGATGTCTGCCTGCTTCAGCACCTCCGTGTCTGGAACTTTGTCTTGCCAGCGGATGTGGAGGAGGTTGCGAAGACACCTGAGATGGAAGTGATTGATCTGACGCGCGTGCCTTCTGTATGCAGTCCACGTTTCGCAGCCATAGAGTAGTGTGGATAGTACGACTACACGGCAGACCTTCAGCTTTGTTGTAAGGCTGATCCCTCTCCTCTCCCAGACATTTTTTCTGAGTCTCCCAAATGCGCTGCTTGCTTTGGAGATCCTGTTGTTGATCTCAGCGTCGATGGTGGCATGACGGGAGAGGGTGCTACCCAGGTAGGTGAAGGTCTCTACCGCCTGGAGGGTCTGTCCATTTACCTGTATCTGTGGCTCGTGGTACTGGTTTCCCGGGGCTGGCTGGAACATCACCTCGGTTTTCTTGGTGCTGATGGTAAGACCAAAGTTGTCACAGGCTGATGAAAATCTGTCCATCTGCGACTGCATTTCCTGCTCGGCACCAGCATTGAGTGCACAGTCATCAGCGAAGAGAAAATCTCTGATGACAGTCTCCTTCACCTTTGTGATGGCTTGCAGATGCCCGAGGTTGAAAAGTCTTCCGTCAAACCTGTACCTGATGTCGATGCCAAGCTCACAGTCTCTGAAAGCATCTGAGAGCATTGCCGAGAACATCATGCTGAACAGTGTCGGGGCCAGAACACAACCCTGCTTGACTCCATTGGTCACTGGAAAGGCTTCGGATGGTTCACCATCATCCAGGACTCTGGCTGTCATTCCATCGTTGAATTGGTGGACAATTGCAATGAACTTGTGGGGGCAGCCAAATTTTTTCATGATTATCCAGAGTCCCTCGCGACTGACTGTGTCGAAGGCCTTGGTCAGATCGACAAAGGTTGTGTAGAGGTCGTGGTACTGTTCCATGCATTTCTCTTGGAGCTGGCGGGCGGCAAAGATCATGTCGATGGTCCCTAGATCTGCACGGAAGCCGCATTGACTTTCAGGGAGGAGACCCTGCTCCAGGTGTTCCAGCAAATGGTTGAGGAGGACGCAGGCCAGGATCTTGCCTGCTATGGACAGAAGGGATATTCCTCGGTGATTGTCACAGGACTGGTGATTTCCTTTCCGCTTGTAGATATGGACAATTGTGGCATCTCTGAGCTCTTGTGGTAGCGGTTCCTTGCTCCACATGGACTGGTACAGGCTGGTGAGTTGTCTAAGGGTGGTTGGGCCGCCTGTCTTATAGACTTCTGCAGGGATGGCATCAGAGCCGGGGGCTTTCCCAATGGAGAGCTGTTTGATGGCTTTGCTGACCTCATCTTCTGAAGGTGGAGTGTCCAGCTCGTAATTTATTGGCACCTGGGGAAGGCTAGCAATGGCTTCATGGTTGATCTGTGCAGGTCGATTGAGCACACTACAAAAGTGTTCTGCCCATCTCTCCAGGACCAGCTTCTTTTCTGTCAGCAGGGTAGAACCATCAGCACTGAGAAGAGGGGATGATCCGGAGGACTGAGGTCCATAGACAGCTTTCAGGGCATCATAGAACCTCTTTGTGTCGTGCCTTTCAGCAAAGCATTGAATCTCGTAGGCCTTGGCACTGAGCCAGGAGTCCTGCATGTGGCGTAGTTTGGTTTGAATTGCACTGCGGATGTTGGTGAAGGCTGCTTTCTTTGCCATGCAGGTAGGGTCGTTCTGATGGGCCCGCAGGAGTCAGTGTTTCTGATCTAACAGCTGCTGAATTTCTGTGTTGTTTTCGTCGAACCAGTCCTGGTGATTTCTGGTTACTGGGCCTAGGCATTCGAGGGCAGCCGAGTGAGCGGTGTCCTTAAAGGATGCCCATTGGCCCTCAATGCTTGGCTGGCTGAGCTGGAGATCTGACAGGCGGCTGTGCATGTGATCTTGAAACTCTTGTACCTTCTTGGGGTCTTTGAGTTTCATGACGATCAGCTTCTTTGTCACTTTCTGGCCTTGTGGTCTTCTTTTGGGCTGGATGTGGAAATTCATCTTTGAGATGATCAGGCAATGGTCAGTCCAGCAGTCAGCACCGCACATGGCTTTGGTCACTCTCACGTCCCGCCTGTCCTTTGCCCTGATGATGACATAGTCAATGAGATGCCAATGCTTAGAGCGAGGGTGCATCCAAGATGTCTTGTTCCGTGTAGGTAAGCAAAACATGGTGTTGGTGATGGCTAGGTCATGAGAGGCACACATTTTGAGCAGGAGGTGTCCGTTGCTGTTAGATTTTCCAATGCCGTGTTTTCCCAGTACTCTCTGCCAGGTGTGGTGGTCGGCCCCTACTCGAGCATTGAAGTCACCGAGGATGAAGAGCTTCTCAGATTTTACTGAAGCAATGAGGGAATGTAGTTCCTCATAAAACTTTTCTTTGATCTCTTCGGGGTTTGTCATGGTCGGAGCATAAGCACTAATGATGGTTGCATTTGACTTCTTCCCAAGTGGGAGGTGCATTTTCATCAGGCGGTGGTTCAGACCCTCATGAATGTTTGCTAGTTTCCGCACGTGAATGGATTTGATTGCAAAACCAACACCTGCCTCGCGCCTCTTCTCACTGCTGCGCCCACTCCAGAAGAAGGTGTAGCCACCACCGGTTTCTGTCAGCTGGCCTTTGTCTGCAAAACATGTCTCGCTGAGAGCAGCGATGTTGATGTTGTAGCGAGCTAGTTCTCTGGCCACTAGTGCAGTTCGTCTTTCTGGTCTGTTCGCTTTGGCATTGTCGAGCAGAGTCCTTACATTCCATGATGCTAAGGTGAGCGCCTTTGCTTTATTTCTCCTTGTGTTTCGACCGCTGTTTGGGGATCCCCGCCAGCCGCGGTGTGCTGACCAGGGTGAGGTGAGACCAGCTATGTTTGGGGCACCTTTTCTAGCCCCGTCCTCTTGCTAAGGAGGCGAGTGTAGAGGCTTGGAAATAGTTAATAGTTATGTAAAAGTTGCTAAAAAGACATTTGGATAAAAAAATTTAAAAAAAACAGGCACCCCTACAATTTTTATTTTATTCTTTAATTGTTTTATTTTTCTACAATGCATTTGTAATCCACCTGGTTCCATTATAACTCATGTGAGTTGAGTGCAGTTCAGCACGCCAACCAATAGATGGCGCATGCCGCACAGTGATAGAGAGTAGACTCACACACCGGAGGACGAAGAATAAACTCCTCTGTGTGAAATAACGGCACGAAATGTGTTCTACCTATTCTCCTATCGCAGGTTGGAGAGTTAACTTCCACATGCACGTTGCCTCCTCCTGGGCTGCTACCCAGGGGAGCAACAATTTTGGGGGCTCGTCCGGGATTAGCTCCACCTACTGGTCTGGCACTAATCATTGAAGAACCAAGGGATGCTGACCACCTGTTCCTGAGCCATCGACCTAAGCGACTGACTACAGGAAACCACAGCCACGTCTGCTCTACATGACCTGAGATGGGAAATCCAGCAAGAGCTTCGCCAGCTGACCATTGCCCGCTGCAGAAACGCTCTCTACAAGCTGGCTGAGTCGTTCAAGGATGGGGTGGGAGAAGATTTGCCAGGTGCAGAATCGACTGAAGTGGAACTCTTCGACTTCATTGTTGACTCGCTGAGAAGTCCACAACTGAAGAGCCTTGAGGACCAGGGGATGTCTCGCCTGCTTGCTTTCCATGACCTCATCATTGAACTGCAATGGCCCACAGCAGCTGGAGAAGTGGATGCAGAGGTGTCACCCGACGATGATCCGGTCATAGTAGTTCCTGTGACCACTGGAGCTGCAGCACCATCAGGGAAGAACCATCCGACATCACCATCTGTAGTTCCTGACCCGGGGTTAGTCAGACTGACTGAACTTACGTCACTGTTGCCACGTAGAGAATACAAGATTTATGGTGGTCAAATCTCTGATTTTGATTCTGATTTGAGTTACAATAACTTGTGCAAACAGCTTGATGAAGGGCTAAATGAAGGGTTCACAGAGGCTGAGATTATCAGAACGGTGTTTAAGATAATTAAGCCTGATACCTTTAAAGATATGCTTGTAACCAGGGATAGCCTTACTGTAGCTGAGTTAAAATGTCTCTTAAGGACACATCTACGCAAGAAAAGCAGCACTGAATTATTTCAGGAGCTGAGTAATGCTAAGCAAACTGATAAAGAAACACCACAACAGTTTATGTATAGACCAATGGGGCTAAAACAGAGTGTGTTGATTGCATCTAAAAACAGTAGTGAGTTTCATTATGACAACAAGTTGGTACAAGGTGTGTTTATCCATTCACTGTATCAGGGTTTGAATGAAAAATACTCTTATGTCAGGAGAGAGCTTAAACCTCACATCTCCAACACCAGTGTCACAGATGACTCCATCCTGGAGCTCATAGCAAATTCTGTTAGTGAAGAGACAGAGAGATTAAGTAGGTTGGAACAAAGTCACAAACAGAAAGTCACCAGTGTTAATGCGGCACAGGTAGACAGATCAAAACTCTATTAAAATGCACACTGAAGTCCAAGCTAATCGTGTAGCTATCCAGGAGCTGACGGCACAGGTCTCCTCCCTAACCAAGAGTTTAGAAAAGGCCCTAACCCCAATGGTAAAGACAGTAAACACCAGTCCCACAGCACCTATCCCTAAACAGCCAGCACTGAAACCCGCAGTGAAAGGAAAGTGCCAAAAGTGTATCGCCCAAGAGACTGAACGCTGCACACACTGTTTTCGATGTGGAAAGGAGGGGCACAGAGCTATAGGTTGCCTTCAGAAAAGCAATGTGTCGGGAAACTGGAGGAGGTCGCTGGGGAGGGACCACCAGTGACTGAACCATCAGCAGAGTCCCACAACACTAAAAGACTGAACTCCGAACAGACTACTGCCAAGTCCCAAAAGTTACCCAACACAAAGCGTGTGGCACAGCTCATTGGCGGTAGGTGTATGATCAGTTGCCAGTTAAATGGAGTAAACCTACAGATGTTATTGGACAGTGGGGCACAAGTAAGCATTGTTGAAAAGTCATGGGTACAAGCAGCCTTACCAAATGTGAAAATACAGCCACTCGAGAGCTTACTCCCAGGCCAGCCACTCGAAATCACCGCAGCCAATGGAACAGATGTTCCATTTGAGGGGTGGATAGATGTTCTGCTTGAGATCACAAGTTCACAGTATGGTTCTGTATCCTTGTATGTTCCAATGCTTGTCAGTCAGCAGCGTTTAAGCACTCAGCTGCTGGGCTTTAACGTGATCCAAGAAATAATAATGGCAAACAGTGAACAAAGTGACAATATTGGCTTAGTGGGCTTACTGTCGGAGACTTTAAAGGTCCAGAAAGGTAATTTTGAGTCACTCATCTCTGTTGTCCACACTAAGTCAACAGAAAATGAACCAGAAAGTCCAGTGGTGAGAGTTGGGAAAAAAGGACTCACTGTTCACAGTAGCCAAATCTGTATGGTAAAATATCACATCAGAGCATTTCCTGGAGGAGGAGAAATGTTGTTTGAGCCAGCTGTGAAATGTAACTTACCGCATGGATTGGAGTTATTCCCAGCTCTTATTGATGTACCCACTGGTGCTTCAAAAACTGTCAAAATCCCAATCCAAAACTCAACAAAGCACAACATTTTTCTAAATCCAAAGACTGTTTTAGGACTTATTTCAGAGATCAATGAATACAAACCTGTAAATGTTTGTTCCAGTGCTGAAAATGCAACCAAAACTACAGACAAGCCATTTTGTCACTTTGCTCAAGTGACATGTGACAGTCAAGGTGAGGGTGAAGAAACATTAAGCACTGCTCCCTCACACCTGAGATGGCACCCTAATGTCAATTTAGACTATCTCTCAGAGGGTGATCGGGAGGTGGTTCGGCAGATGCTCTATGAACAGTCTGATGTGTTTGCTCATGATGGAGACATTGGATGTATTCCTGGACTACAGCTAAAAATCAACACCACTGACACCACTGACCCGTACAGAAAAGTTAAAACTCCATTCCAAGACCACTGTATAAAGAGGTGAAGGAGTATGTTCAAAAACCAAGTACGCTACCTGGGTAGGCTAGTGTCGGGAGAAGGAGTCCAGATTGACCCAAAAGACTTGGATGCTGTGTTCGCTCTGAAAGACAAGAAACCTCGCACAGTCGGAGAACTCAGAACGTTACTGGGTTTTCTCAGTTATTACCGATCCTTTATCCAAGATTTTTCACGTCTGGTGAGACCCTTGTTTGAACTCCTCCAGAGCACTAATGAAACAAGCAATGACAATAAACCAGCACCAAAAGGAAAAGGACAAACAAAGAAAGGAGACAAAAACCAGTTTCCTTCTCGCACACCAATACTATGGACCAGTGAACATCAGGAAGTTGTGTCAAGATTTGTGGACATTCTGACTAATCCTCCCAATCTAGCCTATCCCAATTTGGACCTTCCATTTGTATTGCATACAGATGCGTCAAACAAAGGCCTGGGAGCCGTCTTGTATCAAAAACAAGAAAACAAACTTAAGTTGATTGGCTATGGATCCAGAACTCTCACACCGGCCGAGAAGAATTATCACTTACATTCCGGTAAACTAGAGTTTCTAGCTCTCAAGTGGGCCATCTGCGACAAAATCCGCGACTATCTGTATTATGCACCGACTTTTACTGTCTATACAGATAACAATCCTTTAACTTATGTCCTCAGTTCAGCCAGGTTGAATGCAGTGGGTCATAGGTGGGTTGGGGAGTTGGCTGACTTCCATTTTGATATCAAGTATAGGCCAGGGAAAAGGAATGCAGATGCAGATATGTTGTCCAGACACCCATTAGATCTGCAAGAGCAAATGAATGAGTTCACAGAGACAGTTTTACCGGAAGTAGTATCCGCAGTGTGGCAAGGAAGCAAGGCAGCACAAAACAGTGATGTGCCATGGATAGCTGCGTTACAGCTGAGTTCTAATGACAACAATGTGCCAACTGACAGTGTTTTGAGCATGACACCTAAAGACATCAATGCTGCTCAACAAGACAATGAGTCAATTAGAGAAGTAATCTCACTCAAACTCAAAGGATGGACACCAAACGATAAAGATAAACGGACAATGAGTAAACGGACACAGAGACTACTGTGTGAGTGGAACAAGTTGGAAGTTGACAATGGATTATTGTACAGAAAAACAGAGCACAACAAACAACTTGTCCTACCTGAACAGCTAAGGCCGATGGTGTTAAAGAGTCTACACAATGACATGGGTCACATAGGGTGTGATAAGGTGATATATCTGGCCCGTGAGCGTTTCTATTGGCCATATATGCAACAAGATGATGAAGATTATGTAACAAAAAATGTCCATGCATCAAACAAAAACGCCCAAATGTTCCCCAGAGAGCTCCAATGGGATCTATCACAACCAGTGCCCCCTTTGAATTAATCTCCATCGACTACTTACACCTTGAGCCAAGTAAAGGAGGGTATGAGTACATCCTCGTACTAGTGGACCATTTCACTCGTTTCGCACAGGCATACCCTACAAGGAATAAATCAGGCAAAACAGCCGCAGAAAAGATATTTCAGGATTTTATTCCTCGTTTCGGGTACCCTGAGAAGTTGCATCACGATCAAGGATGTGAGTTTGAAAACAGTCTCTTCCACAGATTACAACAACTGTCTGGAATTTCTCACTCACGAACCACTCCATACCATCCGCAGTGCAACCCTGTGGAGCGCCTGAATCGTACACTACTCCAAATGCTTCGTACCCTACAGGAGGAGAAAAAAGTGAATGGAAGGATCACCTACCCCAAATTGTACATGCTTACAACTGTACAAGGCACGAGTCAACAGGCTATTCTCCATTTTTCCTTTTATATGGCAAAGTCCCAAGGTTGCCTGTAGATCTACTATTGAACCAGACAAAAGACACTGACACACACAACCATCAAACCTACGCCAAAAAGTGGTCTGACAGGGTGCGTGTTGCTTACAAAATCGTTGCAGACAACAGTCAAAAGTCTTCAGATAAAGGCAAAAAGCAGTACGACAAACGCTTAAAAGGTGTCACACTCCAACCAGGTGACAGGGTGTTGGTCAGAAACCTCTCTGAAAGAGGAGGTCCAGGGAAACTGCACACTTACTGGGAGTCAGCAGTACATTGCGTAGTTGAGAGAGTGGGAGATGGACCAGTCTATAAGTACAAGCAGAGAGAGGCAGCAAAGTGATGCGAGTGTTACACAGAAACCTGCTGTTGCCTGTAAATGACTTACCTTTAGAAGAAGGACTGCCTGCAAAAGAAAAGACAAAACAGAAACGGAAGAAGAGGACAGAGACAAATCCTAACAGTGACAACACAGACAATGACAGCTTGGAGGAAGAAGAGGAAAATACTTACTGCTACAACCTCCGTAGCCAAATCCCATGTTACAGACTCGTAAATCCTCAGCAAAATGCCTCAAATCTCCCAGACCAAAACACTCAGCAACCAGTACCTGTCATGTCAGAGCAAAATCCTCAAAATCAGCAAAGGCTTTGTGCGACAGCTAGAGAGTTCTGCCCACCAGTAAGACAGGAACCAATCCCCGTTCAGCGGGATGCTGAGGAGCAAATGGATGGACCAACTTTGCTGCAGGAAGAACGTCAAGGACAAGTGGAGGTGATGGATGGAGATAATGGAGAACAGGAGGAACTGAGAAGGTCACAGCGGAGAGCAAGGCCAGTAGAGAGACTTACCTACGATGTCCTGGGACAGCCATCGTACCAGCCTTGGACTGCAGACGTAAGACCTCTGTTACTCCCTACCCCTGTGCTGCTAACTCAAAACTATATGCCATTCCAATACTCCACCCAACCTCAGCCCCATGGTTATAATTGGTACACTCTCATGCATTAAGTCACCCTAGAACATGAAATGTCGGGAGACATTTATTTGAAGTGGGAGAGAGTGTAGAAGCTTGGAAATAGTTAATAGTTATGTAAAAGGTGCTAAAAAGACATTTGGATAAAAAAAAATTAAAAAAACCAGTCACCCCTACAATTTTTATTTTATTCTTTAATTGTTTTATTTTTCTACAATGCATTTGTAATCCACCTGGTTCCATTTTAACTCATGTGAGTTGAGTGCAGTTCCGTACGCCGACCAATAGATGGCGCATGTCGCACAGTGATAGAGAGTAGACTCACGCACCGGAGGACGAAGAATAAACTCCTCTATGTGAAATAACGGCACGAAATGTGTTCTGCCTATTCTCCTATCACAGGTTGGAGAGTTAACTTCCACGTGCACGTTGCCTCCTCCTGGGCCGCTACCCAGGGGAGCAACACGAGCAGAGCGATCCTGAAAAGGGCTGCTCAGGAGGCTGCCGAACTTCGCTGCTGTCTCGGTTCAGTGGAGAGCGACCACTTGTCCTGAGCCGCCTGTGTGCAGGTTTGTGACTACAGCTTCCAGTGTATCCTCACCTGCTGCTTCGCCGCTCCCCCATCGCCACAGGACGTTAAAGTGGTGATGTCATAACTTGCATGGAACTTTGATTAAGGTGAGGGAGACTTGCGTAGGATCAGCCTCACTCTCTCGTCCTGAGACACCGGATCCAGTGGCAAGACAGAGTCAAGACGGCTGGGGGCTGATCAGGATGCAGGAGCTGCCGGAAGGTGACAATTATGCCAGTCGACCGCCTTAGGGGCTCCACTCCGGATTTTCTGTCAGGGTTTACTCCCTTAGACTTAGACTTTTCCCAAGACACCCACAAGGCAGTGGGGCTATTTACCCATAGCTAGGACTGGGACAGGTTGTACTGGATTACAGTTTACCAGTAGCAGCTAGAATCTGACCTGACAGGTCTCATTACACAATACAGTTAGGCCCAGAAATATTTGGACAGTGACACAATCTTCATGATTTGGGCTCTGCATGCCACCACATTGGATTTGAAATGAAACAACTACAACGGGATTGAAGTGCAGACTTTAAGGTTTAATTCAAGGGGTTGAACAAAAATATATGATTAAACATGTAGGAATTGTGGCTATTTTTATACAAACGCTCCTCATTTCAGGGGCTCAAAAGTAATTGGACAAATAAACATAACCCTAAGTAAAATGTTACTTGTCAATATTTTGTTGAGAATCCTTTGGAGGCAATGACTGCGTGAAGTCTGGAACCCATGGACATCACCAAACGATGGGTTTCCTCCTTTGTGATGCTTTGCCAGGCCTTAACTGCAGCTGTCTTCAGTTGTTGCTTGTTTGTGGGTCTATCTTCCTTAAGTTTTGTCTTGAGCAAGTGAAATGCATGCTCGATTGGGTTGAGATCTGGTGATTGGCTCTGCCATTGCAGAATATTCCACTTCTTTGCTTTAAAAAAATCTCCTGGGTTGCTTTTGCAGTATGTTTTGGATCATTGGTGAAGCGCTGTCCAATCAACTTTGCTGCATTTGGCTGAATCTGAGCAGAAAGTATATCCCTATACACTTCAGAATTCATCCGGCTGTTTCTGTGTTTTGTCACATCATCAATAAACACAAGTGACCCAGTGCCATTGGAAGCCATGCATGCCCATGCCATCACACTGCCTCCACCATGTTTTACAGAAGATGTAGTGCTTTGGATCATGAGCTGTTCCAATTCTTCTCCAAACTTTCTTCTTCCCATCAATCTGGTACAGGTTGATCTTAGTCTCATCTGTCCAAAGAATACTGTTCCAGAACTGGGCTGGCTTCTTCAGGTGTTATTTGGCAAAGTCAATTCTGGCCTTTCTATTTTTGAGGCTGATTCATGGTTTGCGCCTTGTGGTGAATCCTTTGTATTTACTCTCATGAAGTCTTCTCTTTATGGTAGACTTAGATACTGATACACCTACTTCCTGGAGAGTGTTCTTCACTTGAGTGGATGTTGTGAAGGAGTTGTTCTTCACCATGGAAAGGATTCTGTGATCATCCACCGCTGTTGTCTTCCGTGGACGTCCAGGCCTTTTTGAGTTCCCAAGCTCACCAGTGCACTCTTTTTTTCTCAGAATGTACCAAACTGTTGATTTGGCCACTCCTAACATTTCTGCTATCTCTCTGATGGATTTCTTCTTTTTTTTTTCAGCCTCAGGATGGTCTGTTTCACCTCCATTGAGAGCTCCTTTGACCGCATGTTGTGTGTTCACAGCAACAGCTTTCAAATGCAAACGCCACACCTGGAATCAACTCCAGACCTTTTAACTGCTTAACTGATGACAGGTTAATGAGGGAAGAGCCCATGCAGCCTTGTTTTTTTTTTTTTTTTTTTTTTTTTTGCAGCTTTCTGAGTCAATTGTCCAATTACTTTTGGTCCCTTAAAAAAGAGGTGGCTACGTATTAAAGAGCTGTAATTCCTAAACCCTTGCTCCAATTTGGATGTGAATACTCTCAAATTACAGCTGAGAGTCTGCACTTTAAGCCCACAGTGATTATATAATTGTATCCTGAATATGTTTTCGTAAACAGCTAAAATAACAAAATTTGTGTCACTGTCCAAATATTTTTGGGCCTAACTGTATATAACAGTGTTCTGGTTATCTCTTAACAGATAAGATATCATAAAATATAGGTTCAGGTTCAGGTTACTTTATTTGTACCCGTAGGTAGATTTGTTTTGCAGTCAGGTGACATCCATATTTACAAACCACAGTTACATTCAACATGAACACAAACACAGGCACACCTGAAGCTGACTATAAACATGATAAAAGTGCTCAAGGCTCCACCAATCAGGACATAGGACAAAGAGATAAGAGAAAAAACAAAGAGATAAGAGAGAAGGGTCATATTAAAAAGTTAAAGACTAGTCAAAGAGGTTAAAACTCAAAAGTCTAAAACCCAATAAAAGATTTGGAACCCCCCCCCCCAAAAAAAACAACTTACAAAAATAAGTAAATATAAAATAAAATTAATAAATGGGTAACTAAATTATGTGCAATATATTGTTACATCTTGTTCAATTCTTTAACAGCAGCAGGAACAATGCTGCTTTTGTAGTGCTGGGTTTTACTTTTTGGGACAGCAAACCTCCGTCTGGAGGAAAGAAGCTGAAAGTGGCAGTGCAAAGGTTGGGAGTCATCATTTAAAATGGAGGTAGCAATCCTCTGTAGCTGTGTGGTGTACAGGGATGTCAGGCTCAGCTGTGACTCACCAAGCAAACGACTAGACCATCTAACTACCTGATCCAAGGATTTCCTCTGTTTCAGTTTTATCTGACCAAACCATGACACTAAAGAAAAGGATAAAACAGATTCAATAAAAGCCCGATAAAACATTGTCATTATGGTTCGGTCAATTTGGAAGCGTGCAAGTTTCCTTAAACAATGCAAATGTTGCTGACCCTTTTTGCACACCCTTTCACAGCTCTCTTCAAAGTTTAAATTACTATCAATAATCGTCCCAAGATATTTGTAGGATTGTACACATTCAGTGGTCTGGCCTTTTAGTATGGTGACTTTTTGCCTGGGAGTTTTCCTCCTAAAGTCAATAATCATATCTTTAGTTTTTGTCGTATTCAGCTGCAGGTAGAAATCCTCACACCAGTGAACAAAATCATCAACTACTGGGCCGTGGCCACTCTCACCATCCTGGAGGAGACTGATAATAACTGAATCATCAGCATACTTTATAATGTGTCTGTTGTCATGTCTGCTCCGACACATGTTTGTGTACAGGATGAAGAGTAGTGGTGACAACACACACCCCTGAGGAGAGCCAGTAGAAGAACACTTTAGGTCAGACAATGTACCATTGACTCTTACTCTCTGTGTCCTGTTGGTTAAAAAATCCAGAATCCAACCCACCAGATTATTACTCAAATCAAATTGTTGCAGGAGCCTTTCAACTAAAATATGAGGTTGGATTGTATTAAAGGCAGAAGAAAAGTCCATAAATAAAAGCCTGGCGTATGTCCCATTAAAATCCAGATGTTTAAAAAGCATGTTAAACAGAGTGACAGTGGCATCCTCCACTCCTCTGTGAGGCCTATAGGCAAACTGCATAGGATCCAATGCATGCTCAGTCTGCTTTAGGACCTCAAATCTGACCAGTTTTTCAAAAATTTTCATTAAAATTGAAGTCAAAGCAACTGGTTTAAAATCATTAACCGTTTTAGGACAGCTGGATTTTGGAACGGGGACAACCACCGCATCTTTCCAGATCTTAGGCACATGCTGTGTCTGTAAGGACTTATTGAAAATGTAGTGAAATATAGGACTCAGTTCATGTGCACAGAACTTTACCAAGCGCCCACATATATTATCAGGGCCCTGACTTTTGTTCACTTTTACAACACAGAGCGTCCTTTTAACATCCTGCACCTCAATATTAAAGTGCTGATTGTCTTTGAGTTTTTGTTTCAAATCTTGGGTTTCTGTGCTAAAATCAAAGGAGTCTAAACGACCATAAAAACAAGAGCATTAGCCAGCTCTGGATGGCTAATGGCCATCAGGATGGAGCCGACCATCAGCTCACTCATCAAAAAAGCCCAGCAGAGGATGTTCTTCCTGCGGCAGCTGAGGAAGCTCAAGCTACCCACCAAGATGTTAGTGCAGTTCTACACAGCCATCATCGAGTCCATCCTCACCACCTCCATAACCGTGTGGTATGCAGGAGCCACTGCCAGGGACAGACTAAGGCTGCAGCGCGTCGTGCGCACTGCTGAGAAGGTGATCGGCTGCAAGCTCCCATCTCTCCAGGATCTGTACATCTCCAGGACCCGGAGGCGTGCTGGCCGGATCATAGCCGATCCCTCACACCCTGGTCACGTACTGTTTGCCCCCCTCCCCTCTGGTAGAAGACTTCGGTCCATCCAGACTAAAACCTCCCGTCACATGAACAGCTTCTTCCCCTCTGCCATCAGACTGCTGAACACTAAGTGACTTATTGACTCTCGTGCACCATGTACAGCAGCTCCACCAGACTCATGTCAATCATCACTGTTTTCTTCCTGCATTACCGACTGCACTATATAGTTCTCCACAGTATCTGCTGCTGGCTAATATATTTTAACTGTTGACCAGTATCACTTAATCTTATCCTACACTTTATTACATGTATAGTTTATTTCTTTTATCTTATCATGTTTAATGTTGCAGCATTGTACCGAGACAAATTCCTAGTTTGTGTACTACATGAACAATGGCAATAAACCTGATTCTGATTCTGATTCTCTGTGTCTGAACTAAAACCATCTAAAAACACACGATTACTGCGCTCTGTGCTCTGAAGGCCTGCAATAGTTTTCATACTGGCCCAGGCTGAACCAAGTTTCTTTGTTGCCATCTTGCTTTCCAACTCTGATTTATAATTCTGTTTTGCTCTTAAAATTTTGGCCTTCAGCTCTTTTGTGGCAACCTGTAGCTCAGAAACAACCCCCTGTTTAAAGGCAAGTGCTTTCCTCTGTAAGCAGGATTTAACTGATTTTGTAACCCATGGCTTGTTATTGGAATATATTTTGACACGTTTACGTGGAACAATCATGTCTCTACAGAAAGCCATGTATGAGCATGTCACATCCACTAAAGAGTCCAAATCTTCTCCACAGGCCAGTGTGAACACCTCCCAGTCTGTACAGTTAAAGCATTCCTGGAGGCAGTGCACTGAATCCTCTCTCCACACGTTTAAGTCTCTGGTCTTTGCCTTGTCTCTTCTGAGAGCAGTTTTATATGTGGGCAGCAAAAGTACACAGATGTGATCTGAGGATCCTAAAGGAGGAAGGGGAATAGATTTAGAAGCCCTCTCATTGGATCCATAGCACAGGTCCAATGTCTTTTTTCGCCTGGTTGGGCAGGAGACATACTGATAAAAGTTTTTAAGTGTCTTCTTTAAAGAAACATGGTTAAAATCCCCAAGGATAAAATTTGGAGCCTCTGGGGAAATCGACTGCAACCGCTGTACCACATCAAAGACGGTGCTGGAGGCGGAGTCAGCATCCGCTCTCGGGTGAATGTACACAGTTGTTATGAAAAATTGGGGGAACTCGCGGGGCAGATAAAAGGGGCGTAGCGATACGGACAGAAGCTCCACATCTGGTGTACAGATGCGCTCTCTGACCGTGACAGATGTGCAGTACTGTTTATTAATATATAAACATACGCCGCCCCCCTGACATTTCCCCGTTACCTCTTCCTGCTGATCCGAACGAAGTGGGGCTCCAAAGCCATCAATCCACAGGTCCGCATCCCAGTCATGCGCCGTAAGCCACGTCTCCGTGTAAGCCATGACACAGCAGTTCTTGAAATCCTTCTGATATCGTACATTGTACGTTCCCCATAATAATGGAAGGAACAGGAATGCGGTTAAGCTGACGCCTCCTCAGGTATAATCTTACGCCTCCACACTTTCTGCGTTTCCTCCTTTTGTCTCTCTTTTCATTGCTGTGTCCATGAAAATCTCTTAAAATAAAGTCTGGCAGTTGCGGCACGGACTCAAACACAGATGCTGCATTATTCATGTTTAAATGCAGTAACATGTCTCTGGAATACTGTATTCTTCCCAGCATGATCGCGATCGCGCTTACCTCCAAGACAAAAAGCTGGTAGGAAAAAAACGACAGTGCAAAAACAAGAAGAAAATCCATACTGATGGAACCAGGGAGCTCTTCGTTATATAGTCCACTGTGGAAGATGTGAAAATGACGAGGCAGAGTTCTTTCTCAGAGTCAGCTTTATTCACATCTCCATCATTCAAAGCAGAAAAAAGAGTGAATCAGTAAACTCTCGTCCTTAAATATCAGGGACTTCACACCTCATAGATCACATGTCACACAGACCACCTTGCATAATAAAGACAGTCACAATGCATTTCACCACCTTGCATAATAAAGACAGTCACAATGCATTTCACTCCATGATATCACTTCCACTGTCTCCCATGCATCCTTTAATCGACCCCCCACAGTCTCCAGCCTTGCATATCAAGGCTAAGATTCACACTATCACAGTGTGTACACATTGGGGTTTGGTGCAGGTGAGGTCATGTGGATTTGAACATTAAAATCTGCAAACTTTTCCAAACTAGAACTCACAGTGCTCACTGAAATCTCTCTTTCTGATTTTTGGACATGGTTTTGTCATCCTCAGTGATTTACCCAACATTACAACTATGATCATAGGTGGTTATTCATTTCTATTGCAGGGGACACAAAGTGGGATTGTAGTCAAGACTGCTTGTAGCTTTGTGGGGGCACTATTTTTGTAATGGAGAAGGGTTTGATTTGTAAAATGGAGACAACCCTCCAATGCATTTCACTCCATGATATCACTTCCACTGTCTCCCATGCATCCTTTAATCGACCCCCCACAGTCTCCAGCCTTGCATATCAAGGCTAAGATTCACACTATCACAGTGTGTACACATTGGGGTTTGGTGCAGGTGAGGTCATGTGGATTTGAACATTAAAATCTGCAAACTTTTCCAAACTAGAACTCACAGTGCTCACTGAAATCTCTCTTTCTGATTTTTGGACATGGTTTTGTCATCCTCAGTGATTTACCCAACATTACAACTATGATCATAGGTGGTTATTCATTTCTATTGCAGGGGACACAAAGTGGGATTGTAGTCAAGACTGCTTGTAGCTTTGTGGGGGCACTATTTTTGTAATGGAGAAGGGTTTGATTTGTAAAATGGAGACAACCCTCCTTCCCCTCTAAAGGAAAAAAAGAAATCACAAAAAATTAAACGTGGGTAATTGCCAAACATAAAAACCTTACATAGATAAAAACAAAACCAACATACATGAGTGCTGCAAAATTCTAAGAAAAAGTTAGAAAAGTTACAAGAAAACAGTCACAAAGTTATGACCAAAAGTTGAAAACTTACAATGACAAAACTAGCACAAGACACATTATAAATTTCCAGGGGATAAAAAGTTGTGAATATACAACAGCAGCAAATTTAATAGAAAAAAAACCCTAGCAACTTCAAGAAACAGTAATAAATTTATGAGGAAAAAAGTTGTAATTTTAAAGGAACGTACTTACAAATACTGACTAGAAAATAATGGAAGCTTTGGAGAAAAAGCTGCTAATTTACAAAAAAAAAAAACCACACCCTAATTTACAAGAAAAGCATTGCAAATTTAATGAGGAAAAAAATTGCAAATCTATGAGAAAAAAGTATCAAATTTACAAGAAAACAGTAACAAATTTATGAAAAAATAAGTTGCAAATTTCAGAAAAAATCCATTAATGCTAGTTCTTCAAATGCATTTTTTTTTCAGCTATGCAACATAATATAGAAGATTTATGATACGGGGGGGGGGGGGTGTCTCTTCTTTCCAGGTGGTGTGGGGACTTGTCCCTCCATTCCCACCCCTGAGTTACGCCCATGACTACGATATCAGTAAATAAGATAAGATAAGATAAGCCTTTATTAGTCCCACAATGGGGAAATTCCAGGATTGCAACAGCACAGGGATAGCAACACTCAGAGCAATAATTAAGAAGATAAGAAAATAAGAGCAGTGAATATACATATGTACACATAAATATATAAATATATATACACAGTGCGGAGCATTGTAGCTAGATGGAATAAACAGCATAACCGTCTTCTTGGTTATCTTACATAGTATGAATATGTACCCATACATATTGTCACCCTCCGTAGCGACTGATATTGTCCTAGCTGTATACTGGAGGGGACCATTTGTGTAAGTCTATTGTGTCTTTTGCATTCAATATTATTAGGTCGTAACGTTTTTTTTTGCTATCTCTGCGGGCAGCCCAGCTTAGGTTATACAGTCTGACAGTCGTAGGTAGGAAGGACCTGCGAAACCTCTTGGTTGTGCAGCTAGGATGATGTAGTCTAATGTGCTCGTCAGTGCGTTCAGTATGTCCTACATAGGGTGGGACTCGGACTCCAGCAGAGATGACACTTTAGCCACCATCCTTCTCTCTCCTATCTCCTCCACTGGGTCAAGGCGTTATTAGTTTGTTCAGCCTCTTCCTATCGGCTGCTGTAATGCCACTGCCCCAGCAGACCACTCCAAAAGTGATGGCTGATGCCACCACCGTGTCGTAGAATGTCTTCAGCAGCGCCCCCTGTACACCAAAAGACCTGAGCCTCCTCAGTAGGAACAGCATGCGCTGTCCCTTCTTGTAGAGTGCGTTGGTATTGTGTGACCAGTCTAGTTTATTGTTCAGATGAACACCCAGGTACTTGTAGGATGTCACCATCTCAATGTGAGGGGTTGTCCTTGCCTGCGGCAGTCCACCACCAGCTCCTTAGTTTTCCTTGCGTTGATCTGGAGGTAGTTCCGATGGCACCAGTCCATGAAGTCCTGGATAAGTCCTCTGTACTCAGCTTGAGGCCGACGATCGCAGATTTGTCAGAGAACTTCTGTAGATGGCAGTGTGTTGTGTTGTGTGAGAAGTCCGCAGTATAAAGGGTGAACAGGAAGGGAACCAAAACCGTTCCCTGGGGGGCCCCCGTGCTACCAATGATTGTGTCGGACACACAATCCCGGGCTCTCACAAACTGTGGCCGGTTAGTGAGGTAGTCCAGGATCCATGATGACAGGTGCTGGTCCACCCCTGCGCACAGCAGCTTGTCCTTCAGGATCATTGGTTGGATGGTGTTGAAAGCACTGGAGAAGTCAAAGAACATGATCCTCACCGCATAATACTAATAAATACACATCTGCCCAAAGCAACTGAAGATGACCACTTTGCAGTGGTCATCGGAGCAGTGGTGGCCTAGTGGTTAGGGATGGCATCAATTTGCATACTGGTCTTTCTCAGACTTTTTTCACTTGCTGTCTATGATTTGTGGTTTAGGGCTTCACATCCACTCCTGATATGCATTAAAGAGAAATGGACAATTTTACATAGAATATTTTCTCACTTGTGTGGCTGTAGAGTCGAGTGTTCTTCAGTGCAATTATAAAAATGATCTTGCTTAGCTGTAAAAAAAAAAAAAAAAAAGATCCAGACTAAGGCCCTCACCAACAGGCATTATATAAGAGAATTATATTTGCTATGTATAATATAACATCTGGACAGGCTGAGTGGATTCTGTAAAGCAGTTCACTTTATCAGTGTTGCTGCTTTTATTACCATTTATTGTTGGGAAACCTATAAAATTTATAGGTTTCGGTGTTACCACCAGCCTTTATTAAACTGAAGGTCACTATCAAAGCAACTTCGGCCTTCATAATACCTCAGCAGTGCCACAGGCTGATCACCTCCATGCCACGCCACATTGATACAGTAATTAATCCAAAATTTGCCCAGACCAAGTATTGAGTGTATATATGAACATACTTTTCAGTCGGCCAACATTTCTATTAAAAAACTACTTTTTTTAAACTAATTTTATGTAATCTAATTTTTTGGGAAACTAGATTTGGGGTTTTCATGAGCTGTAAGCCATAATCATCAAAATTAAAATAAATAAACACTTGAAATATATCACTCTCTGTGTAATGAATCTATATAATATATGGGTTTCACTTTCTGAAATGAGTGACAAAAAATATTGAACTTTTTCATGATATTCTAATTTTTTGAGATGTACCTGTATATAAGAGCATTATATTTGCTATGTATAATAAAACATCTAGACATGCTGAGTGGATTCTCTAAAGCAGTTCACTTTATCAGTGTCGCTGCTTTTATCACCATTTATGGTTGTGAAACCTATAAAATTTATATGTTTCGGTATTACCACCAGCCTTTATGAAACTGAATTATTATAAAACCATTTTCAAGACATTTACTAATGTTTCACAGGGGTTTTAGTCAAGCTATTTCATTCTTAAACTTCAAACTCCTCCAATGTTTTGCAGGATATCTGTTCTGCTGACACAATAAATTAAAACACTTAATAATATCATAGCTATAGGAAACACCACTAGAATAAATGGATTTTAAATTATTCAGCATATGCACACCAAACTTCACTCATATTACACACTGTCAATTCCAGCTGGGTTGTTAGAGCTACTTGAAATCAATGCAAGAGATTAAATCTAGGGCAGCCAGTCTGACCCAGGAAACGTCACAACTGCAGACCAATGGGAGGTAAAACATTGCCTTCTCCTCTCTGTCAAGGGTAATATTCAACTCACTATCTTGCTGGCAATATGGACGTCACTTTCACAGATATAAAAGTAGGGGCAAACTACGGTATAGGGCAGTTACTACTACAGGTGTATGCACAGCACACAAGATTTGAGTGGTTCTCCAACTTGTGGTCAACACCCTTTTGTTCCTTTTCGACAATATGAATGGTGAGTTTTGCTTTTTTCCCCTATTGTAACACTTCTGTGTGCAATAACAGGCATTAAAATCCAAATAGATCATTCCAGAAGAAGGAATTTCAGGATTTAACAGAAATTGTTGCATCTAATCTAGTTGTATTGAATGATGTAGCTTGTTGTTTTATGATCAGTAAAGAAGCATAATTTAAAAACAAACAAACAATAAAACACCAGAGGTAGCACTTTTATACTGAATACCAGCTGTGATGTGGTTTAATGTAGGTATGAGAAGCAGTCCAGCCAAAAGAAGTATGTCATACCTGAAAATTAATTTAGAGACCAGTGTTTTGATCATTTACAATGAGAATGGTTAAAAGTTTTAGCAGGTGTTGAATTTAAAACATACTGTATCTTTGAAATGAAACTGTCATATTTATGACACTAGTTGCAAATGCAAACTGCAGTTGTATAAGTTTGAGTTGTGTGTATTTTTTAAGGTATTCAGCTTAACATTTTAACTTCTTTTTCATATAGACCAAAACAACAGCAGTACTATTTGCCATAAGGGTTGAGATGGAATTCACAGTAGAAGAGTGGAGAAAGGTGTAGACAGGTGGACTATAAGTATCTTATGCAGAAGGAGCAAGAAATTGCAAGGAGGTTTCAGGGGATAATATAGCTCAACAGCATCAGATGGTAGTCTGTAAGATGACTTTGGAAACAAAAAAGAAGTGAATTAAGGCAGAGCCAAGGACTTAACGGTAAATATTAAAGAATGTAGAAGGTTGCACTGAGCTAGAAGGAGAGAGAAAGTTAAGACAGGCTTTGGTTGGTAGGGAAGAATTAGCAGAGGACTGGGAAAATACAGCAATAGCTGTGAGTAGAAACTGCTAGGAAAAAAAATGGTTTGTCCAAAGAGGAAAAACAACAAGGAGACTTGGTAGTGGAAGGAGGAAGCACAAGAAAGTATTCAAAGGAGAAGATTGGCAAACAAAAAGTGGGAAAGTAGGGAGATGAAGAACAGGAGTCCTTGGAGTCCAGGCATATGGAAAATAGAGAGGTAGCAAAGGAAAAGGCACATAGTGAGCATTATGAGATGATGGACACTAAGGAAGGTGATAAGGACTTGTATTGATTGGCTTGACAGAAGTGAGAGATATTCTTCTCTTGGATAAGTCATAATTAATGATGGGACATGTTGTGATGATTCTTACAGGGCAGGAAAGAAAGTGCTAATAAAATGCATAAACACAAAATATTAATCTAAAGAATTCTGTTTTTTAGAACCACCAACAAGGAGGATTGTCCTCCTCGGTAAAACTGGAGCTGGAAAAAGCAGCCTTGCAAACACTATATATGGAGAAACCATGTTCCAGATGAGCCATTCACCTCTCTCAGAGACAAATATTTGTCTAGCGAAGACAAAACTCATTAAAGGGCGACATGTAACTTTGATTGACACACCGGGATTGTTTGACACTGGCAGATCAGAGGAGGACATGAAGCCCAACATACTTCGCTGTATTGTAGAATGCGCTCCTGGGCCGCATGCTTTTATTCTTGTGCTTAAAGTGGAGAAATTCACAGAACAAGAAAAGGAGGTCATCACAAAGTTGTGTCAGTATTTTTCTGAGGAGGTTTTACGATATGTAGCTGTTGTCTTCACCCACGGTGATCAGCTGCCTGAAGAAACGAAAATTCAAGACTTTGTTCATCAGAGTGAATGCCTGATCGATCTTCTTGAGAGGTGCGGTGGAAGATGCCACGTCATTGATAATAAATACTGGAATGGCAAACCACAGAATCCGTACAGGAGTAATGAGTTCCAGGTTGAAGAGATACTCAACACTGTAGACAATATAGTGATGGAAAACAAAGGCAGCTACTACACTAATGACATGATGCAAGCAGTGGAAACAGAAATACAGAAGGAGGAGGAGCGCATTAGAAAAGAAGAAATTGCATGCCCAGCAGAAATCAGAAACAAAGCCAAAATGGCTGTGTATAAAGAAAACCTAGCCAAATTTGCACCCATTGTAGGCAAGGGGCTGATGATTGCAGCCTTGTTTGGAGGGTTTGAAGTTTTTGGAGTTGTCCCTCTTGCTGTAAAAGGTGTAAGAGCGATTAGACAGGCAGTGAGGGTGAAAAGAACAACATCAAAGGAAGAAAAGGCTTCAGGAAGCACTTTAGGAGCAGCAATAGGAAAAGCATCAACTGTGGGAGAACCAACAAAAGAACATCAAGAGGAAAAAGGAGGAACAATGACAAAGACACCAACTGATGTCTTCTTAAAATTAGCTAACTTATTTAGGAGAACAGCAACTGACAAATCAACTGAAGAGGATACCAGTGTAGTGGAAACAACTGGAGCAGTAACACTGGAAGAGGAAGTAGAAGATGAAACAGAGGGATTGGATGGAGGGGCACCAACGGATGAAAACGTAACCACTGGAACCACTGAAGAATTAATCACCACAGACACAGATGTGGTTGAAGTGGAAGAAGAAGAAACTGAGCAATCTATAACAACTGGAGCAACGTCAGAAGTAGAAGTAGTGATAGCAGAGGAAGTTCCTGCATTAACATCCCTTGGAGAAACAGAAGAAGCAGCAGCTGTCCAGGAAGGAGCTGCAATAACAGTCAGAGATACAGGAGATGGAGAAGTGACAACAGCAGAGGGACTAGCAGGTGCACCTGTTGCAGAAGAAGGAAGAGCCAATGAAATGGCATTGTCCGCAGCAGGAGATGAAGCTTCGGTAACAGCAGCATTAGGAGAAATGGCAGATGCATCAACTGAAGATGTTGCAGCAGAAGCAGCTGGAATGACAGCAGAGGGCATGGCAGAAGCAGGAGAAATAGTGACAGAGTTGGTAGACGTAGTTATGAAAGCAACAGAAAGCTGTTGCTTGCAGTAAATTCTCTACTTCAGTTAGTTTTTGCCACTACACATTTTTAATTCGTTCTTTATAAATAACAGTGAAGTGCAAAATAATAAATGTCTTGCATTATAAGGCAGTTAACAAATTAAAGAGAAATGTGCCTTAACATGTTTTTTTTTCCATCTCTGTTTATTTAGGGGGAAATAAACTTTACAAAATGATGACTCAGTTTGTTACCTCCCTTTCACATTCACAGGAATAGAATAAAACAATATGGGAAAATATCCTCGAGAGGGAAATAAATTAAGAGAAGTAGGAAATTATCAAAGAAGCAAATCAGCAAAACTACTTTTGTCACATTCTACAAAATAAACCTGCAACTATTTTATAATATTGCTGTTGATACATTTAATGTCATAATTTTACTTTATTTCAAGATTTTTAATTTAGACATATTTGACCACCCAAAAGTCTTTGTCGCCACCTTAATCAATTAACTTAGCAGTCTCTTTACAAATTCTAGAAGTTTTTTCCTAATCATTTACATTTGGAGGAGTTTTGAGAGCATTCAGCTTTTGTGAAATCATTAAAATTATTACAATGATCTCACATCTGCATTTCATTATAGGGTCAGCTGTCAGGACTCATGCACAGCTGGTTGTTGTCGCCTTGAAGTGTTGGAAGGGGCTAGTTTATAAAGCTTTGTTTTCTTTCTCTGTTGATAGAATTTTTCCTTGTTTATTTGCACCTCTGATTGGTGAAAAATCCCCCCAGATTGCTGAGAAACAGCCGGAAGGAAGCATTGAGCTAAAATGGGGTGATTTACGCTGTTGATTGAATTTATTCGTTTGAAATAACATTGTATAAAAGATACAACAGATATTAAAAACAATGGGATGACACAAAAAGGTGTGCACACTTATTTTCATTGTGGTACCTAAAAGCAATCGCATCACATAATCCTCCCACAGCCCCAAAAAGCTGTGGGAGGATTCGGTATGTCTGGACCGACTGACAGAGCCCGTCAACATCCATGGCCACTACTACTGCAGGAGCTGCATCAGTAGCTGGTGGGACAAAGAACATCAGCAGAATACAGTACAGCTGCCCGCAATGCAGGGACACATTTGAGCACAGGCCTGTTCTGCGGAGGAACAACATGCTGGCTGAGGTTGTTTGACTTGATGTTGTTAAATATGAAAGGAAACTGGGAGCTATCATGGCCTCTCATTTAAAATCATAAGATGCTCTTGTGGTTACTTTGTCCCTTATTTTTGTTGTTGACCCAAAATTGCACACGTGGGTCACGTTCACACCTGTGCCTTATAATATGAGAGTTGTGGCACGTGGAGTCACGTGGTTCATGGAGCTCCAAATAGTTCCAAACAACAGCCCCCTCATGGATCGTCACCTTATCGTGGTGGGGGGGTTTGCGTGCCCCAGTGATCCCAGGAGCTATGTTGTCCGGGGCAATTTGCCTCTGATAGGGTCTCCCAAGACAAACTGGTCCTGGGTGAAGGGCCAGACGAAGAACGATCCAACAGACTCTCATGATAAATTGTATATCAAGGATTCAGTGTACCCCGCCCGGTATGGGGTTACCGGGGCCCCACCCTGGAGCCAGGCCTGGGGGAGGGGCTCGAAGGCTAGCGTCTGGTGGCCGGGTTTCCACCCATGGGACCCGGCCGGGCTCAGCCCGAAGGAGTTACATGGGTCCGCCCTCCAGTAGGTTCACCACCTGCAGGAGGGATCATGGAAGTCCGGTGCTATGTGGATTAGGTGGCAGTCAAAGGCGGAGACCTTGGCGGACTGATCCCAAGCTTTCTAAACTGGCTTTTGGTACGTGGAATGTCACCTCTCTGGTGGGGAAGGAGCCTGAGCTGGTGTACGAGATTGAGCGATACCGGCTAGATATAGTCGGCCTCACCTCAACACACAGCTCCGGTTCCGGAACCAGTCTCCTGGAGAGGGGCTGGAGCTTGGCCTTTTCTGGAGTTGCCCCGGGCGAGAGGCGACGAGCAGGGGTAGGTATTCTTGTATCGCCCCACCTTGCTGCCTCTATATTGGAGTTTTCCCCGGTGGACGAAAGGGTTGCTTCCCTGCGCCTTCGGGTTGGGAAACGGGTCCTGACCATCATTTGTGCCTATGCACCAAATGATGTTTCAGAGTACCCACCCTTTTTGGAGTCTGTGACTGGGGTGCTGGAGGGTGCTCCTCCTGGAGACTCCATTGTCCTACTGGGGGACTTCAATGCGCACGTGGGCAACGACAGTGAAACCTGGAGGGGGGTGATTGGGAGGAACGGCCTGCCCGATCTGAACCCGAGTGGTGTTCAGTTATTGGACTTCTGTGCTAACCACAGTCTGTCTATAACGAACACCATGTTCAAGCATAAGGGTGTCCATATGTGCACCTGGCACCAGGACACCCTAGGCCGCAGGTCGATGATCGATTTTGTTATCGTATCATCAGACCTGCGACCGTATGTCTTGGACACCCGAGTAAAGAGAGGTGCAGAGCTGTCAACTGATCACCACCTGGTGGTGAGTTGGATCCGATGGCAGGGGAGGAAGCCATTCAGACCTGGTAGACCCAAACGTATAGTGAGGGTGTGCTGGGAGCGTCTGGCTGAGGCCCCTGTCCGGGAGGTCTTCAACTCCCACCTCCGGAAGAACTTCAACCACATTCCGAGGGAGTCTGGAGACATGGAGTCTGAATGGGCCATGTTCTCCACCTCTGTTGTTGAAGCGGCAGCCCAGAGCTGCGGCCGCAAGGTGGTCGGTGCATCTCGTGGTGGCAACCCCCGAACCAAGTGGTGGACACCAGTGGTGAGGGGGGCCATTAAGCTGAAGAAGGAGTCCTATCAAGCTTGGTTGGCTTGTGGGACTCCCGAAGCAGCTGAGGTGTACCGGCAGGCCAAGCGGAGTGCAGCTCGGGTGGTTGCTGAAGCAAAAACCCGGGTATGGGAGGAGTTCGGTGAGGCCATGGAACAAGACTTTTGGTCGGCTTCAAAGAGATTCTGGCAAACTGTTCGGCGGCTCAGGAGGGGAAAGCAGCTCCCCGTCCACACTGTGTATGGTGCGGATGGGACACTGTTGACTTCAACTGGGGATATCGTCGGGCGGTGGAAGGAATACTTCGAGGATCTCCTCAATCCCACTGATACGCCTTCCACAGAGGAAGCAGGGTTTGGGGACGAGGGGGATGACTCGCCTATCACAGGGGCTGAGGTCGCCAAGGTGGTTAAAAATCTCCTTGGTGGCCGGGCCCCGGGGGTGGACGAGATTCGCCCCGAGTACCTCAAGGCCCTGGATGTTGTTGGGTTGTCATGGTTGACACGCCTCTGCAACATTGCGTGGAGGTCGGGGGCAGTGCCTTTGGCATGGCAAACCGGGGTGGTGGTTCCTCTCTTCAAAAAAGGGGACCGGAGGGTGTGCTCCAACTTTAGAGGGATCACACTCCTCAGCCTCCCTGGGAAGGTCTATGCCAAGGTACTGGAGAGGAGAGTCCGGCCGTTGGTCGAACCTCGGATTCAGGAGGAGCAATGTGGTTTTCGTCCTGGCCGTGGCACATCGGACCAGCTCTTTATCCTCTCGAGAATTCTTGAGGGTTCGTGGGAGTTTGCCCAACCAGTTTACATGTGTTTTGTGGACTTGGAGAAGGCATTTGACCGCGTCCCTCGTGGATTTTTGTGGGGGGTGCTTCGGGAGTATGGGGTATCGGGCTTGTTGTTACGAGCTATTCGGTCTCTGTACGACCGTTGTGAGAGTTTAGTTCGCATTGCCAACACTCGGTCGGAGTCATTCCCAGTGAGAGTTGGACTCCGCCAGGGCTGCCCTTTGTCACCGGTCCTGTTCATAATTTTTATGGACAGGATTTCTAGGCGCAGCCAGGGAATGGAGGGTGTCATGCTTGGTGACCACAGGATCTCATCTCTGTTGTTTGCAGATGATGTTGTCCTGTTGGCTTCATCCAGCAATGACCTACAGCTCTTGCTGGGACGGTTTGCCGCTGAGTGTGAAGCGGCTGGGATGAGAATCAGCACCTCCAAGTCCGAGTCCATGGTCCTCAGCCGGAAAAAGGTGGATTGTCCTCTCCGGGTAGGGGACAGGCTCCTGCCCCAAGTGGAGGAGTTTAAGTATCTTGGGGTCTTGTTCACGAGTGAGGGGAAAATGGAGCGAGAGATCGACAGACGGATTGGAGCAGCATCTGCAGTGATGCGGACGTTGTACCGGTCTGTTGTGGTGAAGAGGGAGCTTAGTTCTAAGGCAAAGCTGTCGATTTACCAGTCAATCTACGTTCCTACTCTCACCTATGGTCACGAGCTTTGGGTAATGACCGAAAGAACGAGATCGCGGATACAAGCGGCTGAAATGAGCTTTCTCCGTAGGATTGCTGGACTCACCCTCAGAGTTAGGGTGAGGAGCTCAGTCATCCGGGAGAGGCTCAGAGTAGAACCGCTGCTCCTCCACATTGAAAGGAGTCAGTTGAGGTGGTATGGGCATCTGATTAGGATGCCTCCTGGACGCCTCCCACTTGAGGTGTTTCAGGCACGTCCCACTGGGAGGAGACCCCGGGGCAGACCCAGGACTCGGTGGAGAGACTATGTCTCCCAGCTAGTCTGGGAACGCCTTGGTATCCCCTCTGAAGAGCTGGAGCAGGTGGCTGGGGAGAGGGAAGTCTGGGCTTCTCTGCTTGAACTGCTGCCTCCGCGACCCGGACCTCCGGAAAAGCGGTAGAAGATGGATGGATGGATGGAACAGCCGTTCATGGTGCGTGAATGGCAGCTGTGACAATCTGTGGTATTAACAGCATTTTTTTAGCCATATTAGGTAAATATTCAGAATATTTATTGGTAGGTACATTGTCTAAACTTATAATCAACAGATTTAAATATGATATAAACTGCCTCTCGCCCAAAGATGCTGGGATAGGCTCCAGCCCCCCCGCGACCCGAAAAGGATTAAGCAGAAGAAGATGGATGGATGAATGGATAAAGAACAGCTTTAAAAAGACTGTCAAAGTATGTTTTGCTGCTGTGTCCTGTTGGGTCATGGACTCTTCATCCTGCAGCTCAGTGGCGACTCCTGTAGGCTGATGCTGGGCGTGGATTTGGAAGGCATCCGGTGGCTCTGCTGCATTTTGTTGGATCGCAGACTCTTCATCCTGCAGCTCAGTGGTGACTCCTGGAGGTTGGTGCCGGGCTTGGATTCGGAAGGAGTCCGGCCTCATCTCCCACTCTCCTGGGAAGTCTGGTCGTTTCTATGTGTTGCTGTCGCCGTTGGTAGAACCTGTGCCGGGTTATTGTGTCCCGGGGTTCCTGATAGACGTGGGCTTCCTCTCCTGCAGCTCTGCAGTGGCACCCTGAGGCTTATGCTGGACGAAGAGTTGAGGTGAGTCCAGTTGCTGCCCTTTCAGTGGTGCTCCTCCTGCGAGCACCACCGTGCTGGTACAGTTTCTTCACCACCTACATATTGGCGTTAGACCTGGACAAGCTAGACAACCCGATGCAACACACCCAGACACTCGTCATCGTCGTCTGGGTTTGTTGCATCCCACTCATCGTTGTTCAAATGCACTCTTTCTTGGTGCATCAGAGAGCCACAGTTGCCACATAAGAAGTGCCTCGTAGCGTTCCTCCAGTCCGAGATGTTTGCCTTGGCCTCTTCTGTCATATCACCGGGCCCTTCTGTGGTTACGGCGTGTGCGAGCAATGTCTGGCTTGGCAGCTTGGCTAACTGGTCCTGCACCATTTCGTCCTCCAACAAATTGAATTTGCACACGCTAACTAGGTGGCGAAGGTCCGTGAGGAATTGTTGCATTGTCTCTCCGGTCTTCTGTCGCCGTTGGCAAAACCTAATGTGCCGCACCAATACGCTGTCGGGTGTGGCGAAGTAGGTAGCTAGCAGCTCGACTGACTCAGCAAATGTTGCTGTTGGTCCTAGCGTGTAGAAAATACATTGGCCTTCTGTGCCCAGGCTTTGTATGAGTAGAGCACGCACCCGTACCTTGTCTAGCTTGTCCAGGTCCAACGCCAATATGTAGGTGGTGAAGAAACTGTACCAGCACGGCCACGGTACGAGCATCTCTCCAGGGGCCTCCAGAAATGGCTGTAGTGGCTTCAAACATGCTTCCGTGGTTTACTCTCGTCACCAAATGTTATGTCTGGAAAACGTGGAAGGACCAACAGAGAGTGGAGTTTGTTGAGAACACGAACTTTATTACAGAAGCCTAATTATGGTGGAACAGAGTATGTTGATTGGGAGGCCGAACCAAAGAGAGAGCCGGAAAGAGACTGTAAAATGGCCGTCCCTTACATTTATATGTTTGGTATGACGACGTCACCGAGCGGCCGCGTCGTCACACTGACACTGACCAAATCTGTGGTTTCAGAACACCACAAATATCACTACCTAGCTGGGCAGCCTTACCTTATATATTATGGCTTCAGTGGACTGATTACTGAATTATCAACTTTTAAATACGGTGGGTTATTTTGTAAAATTATCTGAATTGAAAATACAGTATGTTGTAAAAAAAACTGCTGGCAGTGAGTTTAATGTGATTTCGCTAAGTTACGGGATTGCGCACTTTACTCCTAAGCCTTTCAAATTAGGAAAGATTTTCTGTGTGTGAATATTAATATAACACATTAGTGCCTCTCAGTAAATTTGAATATTGTGAAAAAGAACATTTTTTTTTATAATTAAAAAATAAACTTTCAATATTCATTGCAGGCACAAGGAAATATTTCAGGCCTTTTAATTTCAGTTTTGATTGTAGTTTTTGAAATTAAAATGCAAATCATGATATTCTATTTACTGAGCTTGTCATGGACTTGGGATTGGTATTCCAAACCCAATTCTGACACTAGGGCTATTTTGTCTCTTTGCATTGTTTATTTTCCATCAGGCGCTCCAGGGAGTCCTTTGGGTCCTTCGCTCCCTGACAGCTCTGCCACGCCCCCTCCTCCTGTCAGTGTAACCAGCTGTTTCTCATTACACACGAGCACACATACACATACACGCCTCCATTCATCTCCATTCACATGCTCAGACACTCAATCATGCACACCTGTTCTCTATTCACACCAGTCCATGCATGTTCACACCGGCGATCTCTTTCCTCATTAGTATGGTCATTAGTTAAGCTCTGTTTGAGTGGGAAGAGACCGCTGGATCACTGCGCTTTGTACACAGTAGCTGTTCTCCTCTCTGTAGGCTAGCCTCCACTCCCTAGGGTGCACTTTCAGCCTGACTTTATAGTCTTCTCTAACGTCACCCAACACCACTCGTTGCCTGATGTTAGCGGCTGTTCCTATTTGCCTGCTCACACCGGACAGCACGGACTGCCTCAGACAGCTCCAGCCTGTAAGTTTACGTTTGCCTTTCTCTTTGTGCTGTTCAGCTATTCCGAGGCACTAGGCATTTCCTCCCTTGGGCTGTTGAGCGTCTTAGAGGCGTCCCCGCTCTCCTGGTGTCCTCCTTGACTGTTACTTATCCTCCTGTTGATCCCGTAGCTGTTTGCTGGACTGAATCTCTGTTTGTGTTCAATAAAGTGCACGGTACTACTTCTGCTTGTGAGTTTTAATTCCTTCCTCTGTGCGCTGTGTAATGGCGCACGGGGAATCATAACAAAGATATACTAGTACATAAAAATTACACTGTACTCTGAAAACCAGTGACCAAGCAGGGGGGAAAAATTAAATAAAAGAAGAAACATTAAATAAAAGAAGAGGCATTTGTAGCACAATGTAGTCAAGGTGCAACAGCCTGTTATATGAAAATATTCAATGTAGTACAAATTCCATGAAATTGAGTTTTTAAAAAAAAATGAAAATTAATAAAAATGCAAAGACATGCTCTCATTTTCTCATTATTCAATCTCTGAACTTCTGCCTGACAAATTACTGTCATCTAATACCAGTGAGCAGCACCATTACCTCCTCTTCCAGGATGTGACTGGGGTCACATAATTGAATTTAAATAGATAATAACAGCACCAGTGACTCAAATAAAAGCAAGCCTTTTTTATTCATCCATATTGTAACGTCACATAATTGTGGAAACTGAATATTTTCCTTCAATGTCAGAGAAGGGTTTGACTTCATAAATTGTGTTTTGATACCAAAAATAATAAAATCCTAAAATGGTCACAGATCAGGTTCTCAGCATGATTTTCTGTGCAGCTTATAGATGCACAAATCAAGCTGAGAAAGTGATCCAGATGTTTGGGTTCCCAACAGACACGGAAAGGAGGAAAAAATGACTGAGACAAGTTAGCAGAAACAGCATTACTTTTATGAAAGATTACAACAACAGAAAACTTTATGCAGTACATTTATTTCCACAAAACATTTCCTTCTCCTACAGTGACATGTGTACCAGAACCTCTACTGCATGTGATGAGAGACCACATGTACTGTTCTCAAAATAATTTTGGTATGAATATGAGTCACAAAAATTAAACAAAATACCTGAATTAAATGAATATGTCACACCCACCTGTCCTGTAACACTAACATGTCCTGGACGATGGTGGAGCTCGAGCCCAGGCAAGTGCTCTCTCTTGTTTCTGTTGTTTCTATTTCAGAGCGATCTTGTCTGGCTCTGGGTGGGGAGAGCCAGGTGCATTTGTCAGCTGCACCTGAGCTCACCTCGCCGGACTCCACTGCTGCTGGTGACACTGACCCTGTTTCTCTGCCTCTCCCATTTGAGCTTTTCCTCAGGGTCACTGAGGATCATCCAGCTTTGCCAGAAGTCTCCGTGGGTCCAGCCTTGCCACCTGAGATCATGGTGGGTCCAGCTCCTCCTGTCGAGGTCATCGCGAGTGCTCCGTCCAATCCCGGGACCTCCGTGGGTCCTGCTCCCCCTCCTGTAAAGGTCTTTGCGGGTGTTCCGTCCCAGCCTGGGGCCTCCGAGGGTGCTGCTTCCCCATTAGTTGAGGTGCAGCTCTGGTCCAGTCCGGGCCCACCATAGGTGCAGCCATGGCCCAGTCTGGGCCCACCGTGGGTGCAGCCATGGCCCACCCTGGGCCCACTGTGGGTCCAACCTCGCTCCAGTCCAGAGCCACCAGGGGTGCAACCTCGCTCCAGTCTGGAGCCACCGCGGGTGTAACTATGTTCTAGTCCGGGACCACCGAGGGGGCTGCAATACCATCTGAAAGCGTTGTGGTTCCCCCTTTTCCGTCTGACACCGTCAAGGTTCCCCCTATTCTTCTATCCTCCTCAACTCTGGTCATCCTGGTTGGGTGGCCACCCCCTGGACCACCTTTCCGTGCTGGTGGTTAAAGAACTCTGGCCGACTGCCTGACAGACTGTTCCGTTGGGTTGGGTGGCTCATATCCTCCTGCAGGCCACCCGACACCACCTCGCCATCTGCCAGGCCTGGGACTTCAGCCGGCCACCGGAAGTGTCTAGCCCTTTGGTCCAGAGGGCCTAGGTTCCTGATTTTGTCTGGTGTGGATCCTGAGCAGGGTTTTTGTTTTTTGTTTTCTCCTAGTTTGGGTTTTGCTGGGGTGTGAGTCATGGGAGTTCTTATTTTCTCTGGTTTGTTTTGGGCCCTCCGTGCCTGTGTCCCCCTCCTCCCGCCTGAGGTGGGGTTGTTTTCTTATCTTTTGGTGGGGTGGGTTCTTTGTGTGGGTAGGCCCTTGTTTTTCTGTTGATGTTGCCGGGGTGTCTGGGCTCCACCCAGGGGGGTGGGGGGGCTCTGTCATGATCTGTGCACGGGGGGATTTCACCGTGCTCTGTTTCTTTGCCTTTTTGTTTTTCTTTATTTGTATAATATTGTATTTTGGAGTTTTTGGCCTGTAATGTTATTTCTAGTTTGTTTTCACATATTTGGTATTGTATGGTTTATTTTCCTGTTTATGTTTTGTGTAGTTTTGTCATTTACGTATTTGGATTTTTTTGCTTCCACTTTATTTTGCCAGTGTGATCTCTCAGGTTGGCAGCTGTCAGTGTGGACTTCCGGGTTGTCACTTTGTTCATGGGCGGTCCACCTGTCAGCTATCAGAATCAGAATCAGAATCAGAATGAGATTTATTGCCATTGTTCATGTAGTACACAAACTAGGAATTTGTCTCAGTGCAATGCTGCAACATTAAACATGGAGTAGCACTAAAGATAAAAATAAAAATCTATGCATGCAATAAAAGGTTGAATATGAATAAGTAATACTAATCTATGCAATTTTTAAATATATTAACAAGCAGCAGATATTGTGGAGTTCCACATAGTGCAGTCGGTAGTGCAAAAAGAAAACAGTGATAATTGTCATGAGTCCGGTTGAGCTGCTGTACGTAGTGCACGAGAGTCTAATAAGTCACTTAGTGTTCAGCAGTCTGATGGCAGAGGGGAAGAAGCTGTTCATGTAGCGGGAGGTTTTAGCCTGAATGGACCGAAGTCTTCTGCCTGAGGGGAGGGGGGCAAACAGTGCGTGTCCAGGGTGTGAAGGGTCGGCTGTGATCCGACCTGCACGCCTCTGGGTCCTGGAGATGTACAGGTCCTGGAGGGATGGGAGCTTGCAGCCGATCACCTTCTCAGCAGCGCGCACAATGTGCTGCAGTCTTAGTCTGTCCCTGGCGGTGGCTCCTGCGTACCACACGGTGATGGAGGTGGTGAGGATGGACTCGATGATGGCCTTGTAGAACTGCACCAACATCTTAGTGGGTAGCTTGAGCTTCCTCAGCTGCCGCAGGAAGAACATCCTCTGCTGGGCCTTTTTGATGAGGGAGCTGATGGTCGGCTCCCACTTGAGGTCCCGGGTGATGGTAGTGCCCAGGAAGCGAAAGGAATCCGCAGTGGTGATGGGAGAGTCTGTGAGGGTAAGGGGGGGCAGAGGGGCTGTGACTTTTCTGAAGTCCACGATCATCTCCACTGTCTTCAGAGCGTTCAGCTGCAGGTTGTTGTGGCTGCACCAGGACACCAGCTGGGCCACCTCTCTCCTGTAGACGGACTCGTTGCCGTTGGAGATGAGCCCAATGAGGGTGGTGTCGTCCGCAAACTTGATCAGCTTGACAGACTGACAGCACTAGCACTTCCCCCACTCATGTGACTCACAGCTGATCTTGATCTGTCATCACTCTCACTGCTTGTTTAAGCCTTGTTCCTCCATTTGCTGATCACTGGGTCATTTATTCATCTCTCCTCAACCTGAAACGATGTTTTCATAATTCTCCATAAACGTAAGTCCAGCTCTGCTGGGAATCTGTAGTTTCCATATTTATCCCTTTGTATGTCCAGCTCAGCTGGGAATCCGTAGTTTCCTTATTTCTTTTCTTCGTATGTCCAGCTCTGCTGGGATATCATATCATAGTTACTCACCTGTTCTGTAGTGTGTGTGTGTGTGTTCTTTATTAAATATGCAAACTCACTGCTCGCATTTGGTGTCTTCTTTTTGCCCCGTGAACGGGCCAGTCATGACAGTACATTCATTTAATCTTAATAAATGTACTAACATGTCTCAAAGTTTAAATATCATAATTCATATTTTAATTCAAAGAACTAATTTCTTATCAAAATTTAAAGCTAAAAAGGCTTGAAATAACTTGATGGCGAATATCAAAAATATCAAATTAACTCTGTTTAAAAATTTGTTTTCCACAATATAACTTGAGATACATGAATATTCTAAGAAAAATGAAGAGAAGACACCTTACATGTTATACAAAAATGTATTTAACATATCTTGATATCTCATTTAGGCAAAAGGAACAATAATGACATCAAGCCCACACTGTCCTTTATATCAAATGAGCTGGAGAGACTATTTCTTCCAGCTGGTCTGGGAATGCCTTGGTATCCTCTCTGAAGAGCTGGAACAGGTGGTCAGGGAGAAGGAAGTCTGGTCTTCTCTGCTTGAGCTGCTGCCTCTACAGCAGTGTGGTTGACCTAATATTGGAGGGTTGTTGATTCGTTTCCAGCTCTTGCTGTAATCCCCACACTATTTTACTTTACATGGGATGGAAATTAGTTAAAATTAAGAGGTTAGCCTTATGATTTGGGGAAAAGGTGAGGTTAAAAGGTAAAACAGATATTAAAAAATTGAAACATTATGGGTTATTATGAGAAATAGCCTTTCTTCAGTTGTTAAATGCCTCAGATTTCCATACTTGTAGCCGCTGCCTTTAAGATATGACCTTATTAGAATATACTGGCCAATCAGATTCAAGCCATATCTGCAGCAAGCATTCTAGGCGTACAGTTCCATACCTGTAGACACTGCCTAATGTTTTTGACTCGTTCATTTGTTTGACATTTTGTGTGGTCGCGACTATAGTTTCTATATATCTGATTGGAGTGACTTCAAATTTATACAGTGTGGAGTGGAGGCTGAAGCCCAAAGGACATGAGGGTTAAGGCTCAGTCTGAGAGTCTGGGGGGTGGGGGGACTCAGTAGTCTTCCCTCAGACTGAAGGGCATGGCAGATCAAAGGTGCTGGGGGACAAGGGGAATTGTCATGGGGGATTGAAATGTTAATGCAGCACCTCAGGTAGAATCAGAATCAGAATTCGATTTATTGCCATTGTTCAGGTAGTACACAAACTAGGAATTTGTCTCGGTGCCATGCTGCAACATTAAAAAAACATGATGAGATAAAGAGATAAACTAAAAAACTAAAGGACTAAAAACGTGCAATAAGTGTAGAAAAATAAGTAATAATAATAATAATAATAATAATAGTAATAATGAGTAATACTAGTCAAGGTAGTTTTAAATAAATTAGCAAGTAGCAGATAATATGGGGTACCACAGTGCAGTTGATAATGCAACAGAAAAACAGTGATGAATGTCATGAGTCTGGTTGAGCTGCTGTACATAGTGCAAGAGAGACAATAAGTCACTTAATGTTCAGCAGTCTGATGGCAGAGGGGAAAAAGCTATTCATGTACCGGGAGGTTTTAGTCCGAATGGACCGAAGTCTTCTACCTGAGGGGAGGGGGGCAAACAGTACGTGACCAGGGTGTGAAGGATCGGCTATGATCCGGCCAGCACGCCTCCGGGTCCTGGAGATGTACAGGTCCTGGAGAGATGGGAGCTTGCAGCCGATCACCTTCTCAGCAGTGTGCATGACGCGCTGCAGCCTTAGTCTGTCCCTGGCAGTGGCTCCTGCATACCACACAGTTATGGAGGAGGTGAGGATGGACTCGATGATGGCCGTGTAGAACTGCACTAACATCTTGGTGGGTAGCTTGAGCTTCCTCAGCTGCCGCAGAAAGAACATCCTCTGCTGGGCCTTTTTGATGAGGGAGCTGATGGTTGGCTCCCATTTGAGGTCCCGGGTGATGGTGGTGCCCAAGAAGCGGAAGGAATCTGCAATGGTGATGGGAGAGCCTGTGATGGTGAGGGGGGGCAGGGGGGTTGTGACTTTCCTGAAGTCCACAATCATCTCCGCTGTCTTCAGAGCATTCAGCTGCAGGTTGTTGTGGCTGCACCAGGACACCAGCTGGACCACCTCTTTCCTGTAGACGGACTCGTCGCCGTTGGAGATGAGCCCGATGAGGGTGGTGTCGTCCGCAAACTTAATCAGCTTAACAGACTGGTGGGAGGAGGTGCAGGAGTTGGTATAAAGGGAGAAGAGTAGGGGGGAAAGTACACAGCCCTGGGGTGATCCAATGCTGATGCTAACAGAGTCCAAGACAGACTTCCCCAGCTGCACATGCTGCCTCCGGTCCGTCAGGAAGTCGGTGATCCACCTGCAGAGGGAGTCAGGCACATCGAGCAGGGACAGCTTGTCCTGGAGCAGATCGGGGCGGATGGTGTTGAATGCGGAGCTGAAGTCCACAAACAGAATCCTGGCGTAGGTTCCCGGGGAGTCCAGGTGCTGCAGGATGGAGTGGAGGGCCAGGTTGACTGCGTCGTCCACAGACCTGTTAGCACGGTAGGCAAACTGCAGCGGGTCCAGGAGAGGGGTGGTGATGGACTTGAGGTGAGACAGGACCAGGTGCTCAAAGGACTTCATGACTACAGAGGTGAGCGCTACAGGTCTGTAGTCGTTAAGTCCAGTAATCCGTGGCTTCTTGGGGACAGGGATGATGGAGGATTTGAGGCAGGTCGGCATGTGACATTGCTTAAGGGAGGTGTTAAAAATGTCTGTGAAGACAGGAGCCAGCTCTTTTGCACAGTGTCTCAGGGTGGAGGGAGACACACCGTCCGGCCCGGGGGCCTTGCGCGGGTTCAGTCTGGAGAACTGTCTGTGCACGTCCTGCTCACTGATGACAAGGGCAGGGGGGGGGGGGGAGGAGGAGGAGGAGGAGGGGGGGACCGCTTTTGATGAATTAGAGGCCGAGGAGGCAGTGGAGCTGGGTGGAGTGGGTGAGTTGGACACAGCTGACGAGGTGTCAAAACGGGCGTAATGTTGGGACAGTTTTTGACAAAGGGCTTTGTCATCCTGACCTTTAGAAGCCTGAGGCCGATAGTTGGTGATTTGCCTCAGTCCTCTCCACACAGAAGCCGAGTCATTAGCAGTGAACTGCTGCTGGAGTCTCTCAGAATACACAGATTTAGCTCTCCTCAGCTCTCTGTTAAACCGATATTTGACCTCTCTGTAGCAGTCCCTGTCTCCACTTTTCAACGCTGCTTCCTTCTCCTTCCTGATCTGTCTGAGCTTGGCAGTGAACCAGGGCTTATCATTAGAGTATCTCACCCTGGTGCGCGATGGAAGAATGTTCTCCTCACAGAAGTTGATATATGAGTTCACAGTGTCTGTGTACTCATTAAGATCATGTGTGGCTCCTTTAAACATGTCCCAGTCAGTTATTTCCATGCATGTGTTCAGATTCTCTCCAGCTTCACTGGTCAATTTCTTCGTGGTGGTCACAACAGGTTTAGTGAGCTTCAGTCTCTGTCTGTATGTGGGAATGAGGTGGACCATCACGTGATCAGATAATCCGAGCGCAGCGCGGGGAACAGCGCGATATGCGTCCTTCACTGTAGTGTAACAGTGATCCAGCGTGTTCTTTCCTCTGGTTGGACATTTAATAAACTGTTTGTAGCGGGGGAGCTCGTGACTCAGATTGCTCTGGTTAAAGTCGCCTACCACAATAACCAGGGAGTCTGGAAAATTCCGCTCCGTGTGTTGGATGTGATCCGCGAGCACGCGCTGAGCTTCGCGCGTGTCCGCGTCGGGAGGGACGTACACAGCGACGAGGATGAATGAGGCGAACTCCCGCGGGGAATAAAATGGCTTGCAGTTAATAAAAAGAAATTCCAGGGCGGGAGAACAGTGTTTGGAAATCACCGTTACATCAGAGCACCAGCTGTTGTTAATGTAGAAGCACACTCCTCCTCCAATAGACTTACCGGAGAGCTCTGTGACGCGATCAGCACGAAACAGCTGAAATCCCTCGAGGCTGATCGCGCTGTCCGGCATGTTCCCTTTAAGCCAGGTCTCAGAGAAACAGATGACAGACGAGGAAGCGAGGTCCTTAAATCGCATCAGCAGTCTTAATTCTTCTACCTTGTTCAAGAGAGAATTGGCATTGGATAGAAATATGCCAGGCAAGGCTGTCCGCGTGCCTCTCCTTCGCAACTGTGCGAGAATCCCCCCTCGCTTTCCTCTTTTACGCCGTCTTACTTTTTGAGCCAAACAATGAATCAGATCGGCGGCAGGAGCTAAAAATACTGGGAGAAGGTCCGTGGGAGTAAGAGTCCTGATATTTAATAACTCTTCACGGGTGTAGGTAGCGGAGGAGTGTTATGATATACTGTAAAAGAGCGTCCCTGCAACCTGAGTTTTTAATGCTTTTGATTCTGGTGAATGTGAGAGAGAGAAGAATAAAGTTTCCTCTGCTCTGAACGCTCGGCCTGGTTATTCGTCTCTCCACAACAGAAGCTTTAACTCATCAATTCCTTGGATGCATTTGATTTTCAAACACATCTAATGAAGGGTTTCATGCGTCTTGGGGAGGGGTCATTTTCTGTTGTCCCCACTATAGCATCTACATTTCTGATTGGATTCACTTCAAACTTATACAGAGACTTTAATTCAAGCTCTAACTTGGATGGACTTGATTTTCAGACTCATATAATAAGGGGTTCCATTTATTTTGGGGAGGGGTTATTTTCTGTTGTCACCACTATAGTGTCTACATTGGATTGGATTCACTTCAAATTTGTACATCTAATGAGGAGTCCATTTTTGACTTCATAGTTATACAGAGTGGGTTCCATTTTGGGGGATAGTATTTTTTTTCCCCTATCCTTATTAGAGACCATTGATATGCAGATGAATGGGGTATGAGAGCTTGTTCACTAAGATTCTTTTGCTGTAAAAAAGTACAGGTTGAACTACCAGCAATAATGTATAGAACTCCTTCAGAATTTTACACATTTAGAGTTGTAATAAGAGCTCTTGACTGTCTGAATATAGTCAAGGCTAATAGCCATGACTTTCATTTTTAAAGCAAATAAAACAACTCGTGTGCATGTTGCTGCACTAGAACACATGATAGACAGCAGCCAGAGGTTTGTATCTACTTTGGTTTGCACATAACTTACAGTGTGTAAGACTGAACATGTTCCAGAAAGGTTATTCTAACTTAAAGAAATGCATGTGTCTTTGAAAAGGATTGCTGTGAACGTGTATTGTGCCCAGCTTTCTCTAAATCTCACTCCTGACTTGTGTAAAAAATTGGCAGCTCTGCATAACTGGTACTCAAACTTTTTCAAAGAATTAAAGTTATTGGTTTAAAGGGTGACCCTCTTAAAGCAGTGTTATGCAACCTTCCTGTTCATGGCTAACGTTGTGCTCTGTGATTGCCCACTGAAATATAAACCATAAAATGAGCCAGGTAGGTTTTCAGTGTTCCTAACAGTTACAGTGCTGTTGCAGAAAAAGTAAGCCCACTGAATCTAGGTGGAAGTCACATTCATTTGATCATAGGCTGATGTAATATCAAAATGATTTTAGAAACATTTTAGGCAAGGCAAGTTTATTACGCCTCGGTGAAAACGAAGGCATACAGTAATCAGTCAATGTGTCTGTGTGTGTGTCTGGTTGGTTGCATCTGTCTGTCTGTTACCAGCTTTTCCGCTCACCCAGTCAAAATTAAGTGTGTGGTGACACTAGACACTGACGGTGGACATTTTCTCACACCCAGAAGCAGACAGAGGGGCTGAACAATGGACTGAGAGGGGTAGCCCCCCACAGGGGTAATTAGACCAGACTTTAAGGCACCTTCGCCTCCTACTGCACTAAGCTGCAGCGCTGGGAAGTGAATGTATTGTTATGAAGGTAACATGTGTTATGATAATTGTGCCACACAGTGCCTTTGTATGTAAGATGTGCTATGATAATCGTGCCACACATGGCCTTCGTCAAACCCCATGTAATAGGCGCCAGCCCCCAGTTCCTATGTGCAGGTCAATAAAGCTATATAAGAGAACGCAGAGGAACTGGGGAAAGGCTTACTGGCTTCAGGCTTTGCCAGACACACGGCACCAGCGTCCACGCTGGGGTCATAGACTGTACATTTATGTTAGAGGGTTTAATAAAGAATCTGTGTGGACTGATGCTCGTGCCTCGCCGCCACATCCTTCCCTTTCACCCTCTACATTGGTGACCTGACGAGAGATGGACTGTCTCTCCCTTTTGCCGACTCCTTTTTCTCCACATTGGTGACCTTGCATGAGATGACCTTCTACTCCCTTTCACCGCGCTGTGGACTCCGGAGTACCAGGAAGCACCCCTGCATCCTTCTCAGCCACACTGGACCACGCGCGCCTGTCCCTCTCTCCATGATGACGACCTCAAGGGGAGGAGGGAGAGTGCAGCACGGGGACCGAGATGCACCAGGATCTGCGAGATGAGCACTGCACAGAAACAGCCTGAAAGGGGAAGATCGGCGCCGTCTGCGTTGATTCCCACCAAGCCCCAACCCCGACTTCACCTCCAGACAGCGGAGTTTCAGGGCACAGAAGCCCCGTGTGCACACCGCAGGATTACGAGGACAGCGCAACTTCCAGCTATGTGGTCACTGAGCCAGAACGCGTGCCACGCACCAGGGGCAAACCGGCTCCACAGACTTACTGTATACATCATCCTCCGCTGCTGCACATGCCCAGGGAACATGGCCAATTGCCATCCTTGGAACCTTTAGGGCTGCCCTCGCACCTAAAGCAGACGTGCAGCCTTACACACAGGACATGTGTTTGTTTCTCAGCCGCTGTGCACAACGGGAATTTAGCTGATTGCTTTCCCCAATGCCTTTAGGGCTGCTCCCACACCTAAAGCAAGATTGCCACGTTCCCTGACACAGCTTCAGTTTTTTTCCACAGCCGCTATGCATCCTTGGGGAATTGGGCCGATCGCCTTCCCCAGATCCTCACTGGACTGGGCCTGCACAAGGAGGAGTCAGAGACTTCAATTTTTTTTTTTTTCACAGCCGCTGTGGATCACCGTAAGGTTTACCGGGAAAGTCCCTCACCCGAGGCTGATCTGCATGCAATTTTTGCACGGCCCAGACACTTTTTGACGTCCTGGGCTGGCACTCCATTGCTTCCCACCCACCTCCCCCTTGACCTCCACATTGCTACGCCCGCACCTCCATCCCAAAAGCCTTCCGATTGCCAGCTTTGTTCCATTACGCACGATGTGCACCGGACCCCATGCACCCACGAACCACGACCGTCACGTGCTGGAACTTGGAGCGGAGCAGACAATGTTTTTCACCCCTCCCCTTTTCCCCCCACGGACTTACATGCCCCCCGACACTCCTCACCATCAGGACAGTTCGACTGGACCGGCAACCCCCCGCTGCAGCCTCCACGGGTGTTGACTTGAGCCCAAACAACAGGGAGGTCACAGCCCCTTCTGGGTGTTCGGGGGGGGGGGTGCTGTGTGGTGACACTAGACACTGCCGGTGGACATTTTCTCACACCCAGAAGCAGACAGAGCAGCTGAATAATGAACTGAGAGGGGTAGCCCCCCACAGGGGTAATTAGACCAGACTTTAAGGCACCTTCACCTCCTGCTGCTCTAAGCTGCAGCGCTGGGAGGCTAATGTATTGTTATGAAGGAAACATGTGTTATGATAATTGTGCCACACAATGCCTTTGTATGTAACGTGTTATGATAATCGTGCCACACATGGCCTTTGTCAAACCCCATGCAATTGGCGCCAGCCCCCAGTTCCTATGTGCAGGTCAATAAAGCCATATTAGGGAACGCAGAGGAACTGGGGAAAGGCTTACTGGCTTCAGGCTTTGCCAGACACACGGCGCCAGCATCCACACTGGGGTCATAGGCTGTACATTTATGTTAGAGGGTTTAATAAAGAATCTGTGTGGACCGATGCCCGTGCCTCGCCTCCACATCCTTCCCTTTCACCCTCTATAAGTGCAACTAAAGGCTTGTATCATTGCATGACCATATTTTCTCAACTTTTAATTTACCAGAATTTTGAGATAAGGCTTTGTTTTTGAAATAAACACAAAAATAACTCACCTTTACCGTCAATGGAGTGGTATTGTATTAACCCTCTGAGTGTGTATGGTGCAGAACTGTGACATGCCCCCTAATGGACAAGAGTGGTAAATATTTTTTGTCAATAAAATTGCTCAGATTTCCAAGGCTATAACTTGAAAGTGGTAAGAGATAATGGCTTACTGTCTATTAGAAAGATGTAAAATATGATCCAAAGTTTCAGATAGGAATAAATTTATGCATCTAATTTGCATAATGTTATGGCACCTCTTTAAATTCCATAACTCAGTCAAAACTGGACTTTGAATATACAGTGATCCCTCGCTACTTCGCGTTTCACCTTTCGCGCCCTCAGTGCATCGCGGATTTTTCAAAAATATTCATCAAAAATTCAAAATTGAGAAAAAATGGCACGAAAGTTGCCCGGGCACTAGCAGAAGGCAGGGAGACTACATTAGAACATCAGGTATCAACACGGAGAGCCCACACAACTCAAAATCCACGTCTCTGACCACCGCTCCACTCCTCTCCGCCCACCTCTTCACCGCTCGGGAATCTCGCAAGCTGATTGGCCGAGACGTTTTACCTCGCAAGCTGATTGGCCGAGACGTTTTACCCAGCTTCTCTCCCTGCCGAGCGCCCATACCCAGCGAAGGAAGACCGCATTCATTGTTCTTTATCGCTCGTGTTGCTTAGTGGCACTTTTCACTGTTCTCTTGTGCCTTTTTGTGCAAAATAGTGCTTGTGACGCCCTTGGGGGGGGGGGGGGGGTGACGCTACTTCGTGGTTTTTCACTTTTCGCGGTTGGTTCTGGTCCCCATTAAACGCGATAAGTGAGGGATCACTGTATTTACACAAAAAATGGTTCCGTCTTTTGAAACCATTTTTTGTATAGAGGTACTTCATCATCTTATCTTCAAAGTATATTAACAGGAAATCAGTACATTTAAAACAAAAAACCCCAGAAATTTCTCACTTACTTTTGACAAAGTCAGAGTGAGAAGGCAGGCACCGTGCGCACTCTGCCACTAGGGGCACGCAAATTCTCACACTCAAAGGGTTAACTATGCCGGGCCACTAGTAGTGGCAGTATAAGTCCCAACATTCCTTGCTTGCAAATAGTCACAGTGAATTGTGCGTGCATCCGGAAACTCCCACCAGAGGGAAGTACTGAGCAATCCGCCAATATTGGTTGAACAAATGCTTGTCTTTTTGCCCACCTGTGTGTAACCCCTAACACCTACTTACTTTAGGTGTAGTACCCTTTTGGTAGTATTGGGTTATGGCAGTATAGTTACCTTTAACTCTACTATCTGGATGGAAGGGACAATTGGGCCAGGTTAGGTAGACCCTAGGTTCGTAGTAGCCTGGAGGGCATAACAACAGATGACACATACACAGCCGTATATGAACTTGCAACTATGTATATTATTTTACAGATATGTACACATAAACAAAAACACAGCACTGTAACAATAATAAAAAAAATAAAAATAAAATATTCCAAATATATTTACAGTGTGTACAGTTCTCTAGTGTCCGTTCCAGGTGATCAGTGGGATCACCTCTACCAGTGGATTAGATTCGGGCTTCGGCTCGCCATCCAGATCTGGAGAATCCATGTTCTGGTCAAACCAGTCCAAAGAAAAAAAACCTGACCATGCTAATCGACATTTGTGTCATGGGGTTCCCGCGCTCAACGGCGTTAACAGCCTTTGGATCCAAATCTCAAGTTTTATCCGAGACAAGGACTGCTATTAGCACGTTAGCGTCGCCATATCATCAAGGACTGTCTCTCTCTCTTGGTCGGAGTCTTTCGGTGTCTGGCGTGACTGAGCCAAAAAATGCAAGTCATACCCAGACCCAGAGAGAGAGCGCTTAACCCATTGGCTGGCGCTGCCAAACAACCGACGCAGCCATTGGTTGTTCCGTATACCAAATAAAAACATTTGGAACTTTATCAAAACTCCCCAGAAAATGTTCCCTACTGTTTTATGAATATACTGTATATTTATTTAAATATTCATCTTTAAATTATTTACTCCCATTGTGAAATGGGTGTTTTTCTTTTTAAAAGTGGTATCAATATTCATATTTTTATTCGCGTTTTTAACACTGGGTTGCATGTGTTCTTGCTCTACCACTAAACAGCAAAAGCTCCTGTTCGTCTTTATTGTCAAGTACCTCCATCGCTTCTGCCATTTAAAACGTCTGCCACCACGCTCTTCTTTTGTGTTTGAATTGCAACTGTTCAAATCCGTTTGGTGGCTCTTGGCTGCTGATGACATTATGAGCATGTGAACTGCAGATTATTTTCACTGCGCATGCGTGTACTCCAAAACTACTGGATGAATTTGGATAAAATTTTACTAGAGGTGGCCCTTGGGCTAGGGAGGAACCCATAACATTTTGGCGATGATCCAAGAATGCATACCTCTGCCAAGGCTCTGGCACTGAGACATCAGCAGCTTGGTGCTTTTATTTGTAAAGCACTTTTCATGTACAAGACAATTCTAAGTGCTTTACATAAAACATTAAAGCATTACAGCAAGTTGCTAAAGAAATAAATAGGAATTTAAAAACAAACCAAAAAAAAAGAAAAAGAGGAACAGAAACAAGCTAAAATAGAATAAGACCGATAAAGTGCAAGAAATAAAAGTTACAGTGCATTGTGGGAGATTAACAGTTCTACTGAAAGGCAGTGGCAAATATTTTAAGGTATAAATCTTACATCATTGCTTTAATTGTGCCATTCAATCATTTAGATAACACAACAACGGCAAAGTTAAGTCATAAAAAGTCTTGTAGAAATGTTCTTGTGCAAAGTGCTGATTGTCATGGTGCGGTCCTCGCGGGCTGCAAATAAGACTCTTTTGGCCACCGATGAGTTTGCATAATTTATTAAAGAAAGATAATGACAAAATAATGAGCCACGGGGGGCTAAAACACAACTAAGGTAATAGCACAGACAAAGGAACACAGAGTCTCAGAATAACACTTACAATAACGGATGAAGATGAAGGGTTGTTCACGAGGGAACGTCTGACGAGGGGAAACTCGACGAGATTGCAGCAAGGTTTAGCCCTCAGCTGCTCCCTTAAATAGGGCTCAGGATGAAACAGCTGATGAGGCAATCAATAATGCAATTCAGCTGTCTGAGGAGCTCAGCTCTGACAGCCGGAAGCCCCTCTGAGCGCTGTCACAATAAAAGCTCGGAGAGCCATAGGGAACACACACACCAGATGGAAGGAAAATACTGCATGACCCGAGCGCGGACAAAATCGGTGCTCAGACCACGACAGTACTCCCCCCTGAACGGTGCACTCTGGGCGCTGTGTGACACCCAAGCCCCCCCCACCACTACCCAGGGTGGGAGGATGGGGGAAAAGGCCAGGAGGGTGAGAACCAAAAAAGAAGAAAAAACATCAAGACGAAGAACCGGAACAGAGAGTGACAAGGGAGAACACAGGAAAAAAATCATGAAGCAATTACAGAGCATGGGGAAAAAACAAAAAAACACAATACTCCATAATGCACAGATGACACAACAGACAGGACAAAAAAATGCAAATAACAGTAGAACAAGGCCTATAAGACACAACGTGGCAACCTCATATCATCCCTCAGACAGAGGAGGGGAGAGGGGAATAAAAAAGACACGCTGAATAGCAATGAATACATAGTCGGAAATAGTGCAAATGACAAAACACCAGAGCAACCCTAATATTTCAGTGGAAAGAAGAAAACAAAACAGGGATGACGGCAGGCAGAACCCAATGAGACTACAATTAGTTCTGGTGGTCTACCTGCGTCCAGCGTCCAGATAGCTGGCGGGGGAAAAAGGAAGAGTTCGGGCGGCCTACCCCAGTCCCAGGCCCGGAGAAACAGGACCTCTGGCGGCCGGACCAGGTCACGAAGCAGAAAGTCTAGTTGGTCGGGTGGCCGACCCAGAACGCCAAACAGGCGAGGCAGTCTTCCAGGCGGCCGACCCGCATCACTCAGCCACCAGGACCGCAGGGGAGAAATCGAAGACGGCTTCCCTGTAGAGGGGGATAGCGAGGGAGAGCAGAGCCGAATACGGGGAACCCCAACGGCACCCAGTGGAGAAGGATTGGGGGAAGGATGAAGGACCAGTCCAGCATCAGACGGCAGAGGATCTGCAGCTCCCTCACCGACCTCAAACCGAACCGGCGCTGCGCCCCTGCTGGACCCCGATTGGGTCAGCGCTGTACCCACGATGGACCCCGATTGGGCCGGAGCAGCACCCATGACGGACCCCGACTGGGTCAATGCTGCACCCGCGATAGACCCCGATTGGGTCGCAGCTACACCCATGTCGGACCCCGATTGGGTCAATGCTGCACCCGCGATGGACCCCGACTGGGTCGGGGCAACACCAGGGACGACCTCCAAACCCGAACCTGGAACCTCCAGCACAGCGACTGGGATGGACTCCGCACCGGTGACCCTGGGAGAAGGCTCAGGAGAAGAAGAAGAACCGGGATCAAGATCACCGGTAGTGACAGAGCCTAGTGAGACGAGCTCGGATGCGGCGGACGGCTGCACTCCGCTCGTCTCCCCAAGAGACAGGCAAGAATGCTCCAGAATTGAGAGGAGAAGGACAAAATAGAGCACTTGCCTGATCTCGAGTTCTGTCGCCGTCCAGGACTTTGACGATCCGGGTTCAGAAGGCAGAAGGACATCCACTTGCTCCCACTCGGCTACTACGGGCCCCACAGCCGGCATGATGGTTCCCACAGCCTGAGGACCCTCCAACACTGATGACCACGCCGACGACCCGCACGGCGTGGTGGCAGGAGATCCTCGACCTGCTAAGTTGGACCGCTCCTCCCTGGAGACCCGGGGACGCTTTGTCGTCGGCGCAGGCTCCAGCTTGCAGTCAGCCCTCCTCCTCTGCCCGTGTTGTGGCTGCGGGGCTGGAACCAGGCTCTCCAGGCCCGCAGGCTCCCTCCTCGTCCGGCGATGTAGGCCTGGCACCGTGGAACGCTCAGGGGAAGGAGACACAAAGGTGGCAGGTTCATAATTAATTTCTGCAGCTGGTGGAGGAAGCTCGGGGGGCTGTGAACCCCGAACTCCACCCCCAGGAATCAAACAAGGCAATTCACCCAATACAGAAAAAGAATGAATAGACACTTGCCTGATTCCCGGAGGGCTGATGGGACCTGCCGCAGTGAACTTGAATCTTCCCTTCCCCCACTGGATGGAAATGGAGGACCCCCCAGGAAGACGAAGAGGAGCCTCTCGCACCGGATCAGGACCGGGAGTGTCCGGAGACGAACTCGAGGAGCCCACAGCAGCTGGGGTGAACGTTGAGGAGGAGGGAGAAACAGCTGAGGCGAACCGGGAACGAGGAGCTGACAGAACAGCGGGGAGAGATGACCCAGAGGGGGAGGCGGTTGTTTTACCTCTTCGGCGAGACACGCAGGCTACAGCTGGCTGGGAGACAGAGTTCGTGTGGCTACCCGGAACTGGATCTGGACGGGGTTCTTGCTGAGGTGCACGATCTGCTTGGAGACGACGTCTACTGGCAGGGGGCGAGGCGAAGGTGAGGTTTGGAAAACACCGCTCCTGTGTGGAAACAGAGGCGAACAGGTCAGCGTACTCAGGATAATCACACAGCTCAGGATTCCTCTCTACCAGTCTGACCGCAGCTGTTACATGCTTCATGATTTGTGTGGTGTGGACGGCAGAGCGAGCTGCAGCCACTCGGTCCCGGATGAAAATAGCTGTCAGCTGTAACTTCTCCGGGGGAATCCCAACTGACATCTCACTCCTTTGGGGATGACCCCTGGGTGGTGCGAACTCCTGGACTGGATTAGGGACAGGAACGGGATCCCAAAGTGAGGAGCGAGGGTGCCTTCTCTTTGGCTTCCTGCCGGAGTTTTCCTCCAGCCCACGGAGTCTCTCCCAGAGCGCAGAGATGTCTGCCTTCCTCTCTATGACTTCAGGGTGGTTGGAGTAGCGAGGAAGGCGGTTAATGATGGCCTCAGCAAAGTCCAGGTGCCGGCATATGTCGCTGGGAGTGTCATAGAGACGAGCGGTGAAAAGGGTTCCATCAATGTAGTCGAGGGCCTCCACCAGCTCGTAGCCCAGGCTCCGAGCGTGGCTCCTGAGCCGCGACATAATCTCCCAGCACGCAGGTACCCAGACAGGGAAAACAACAAGTCCAATTTAGGCAAAACTCACGGTGACCGGCGTCTCGTTCTGGCTGCAATCTACTGTCATGGTGCGGTCCTCGCGGGCCGCAAATAAAACGCTTTTGGCCACCGATGAGTTTGCATAATTTATTAAAGAAAGATAACGACAAAATAATGAGCCACGGGGGGCTAAAACACAACTAAGGTAATAGCACAGACAAAGGAACACAGAGTCTCAGAATAACACTTACAATAACGGATGAAGATGAAGGGTTGTTCACGAGGGAACGTCTGACGAGGGAAAGCTCGATGAGATTGCAGCAAGGAGATGTCACTTGTGATCTCTGCTGGCGCCACGAGATGGCTTTTGTTGTGATGTGGCGCATTATAAATAAAGCTGAATTGAATTGAATTGAATTGAATTGCATTGAATTGCTGTGGGATCAACAAAGCCATAATGTCTTGCTTAACCTGTCTTGCATCCTATTGCCCTGTCTACTTCAACCCTCATTACAAATTTCCTTTATACAAGACTCACCAGCTGATCACTGCTACCATCCCACTGCAGAAAAAAGTGAGTTCAACACACAACAAGCTCATGAAGGTTTACTGCCAAACTGACAGGATGTGCATCTGACATTTGTGTGCCATCGAAGCACACCAATGCCAAAAAATAGTGTCTGTTGACGCTGAAAGGGCTGGGAAAGTGATAGACATGAAAACGTGAATCTGATGTTAACTATTATGTTACAAATGCAATTGATGAAGCTTTTTCACATTTTTATTTTCCAGAACACATTGATCCGGTGAGAATTTGTAAACTTCAGTAAACTGCAAAAGCGAAATGGGGAGGTAACTGAGCTTGTCCGAGCTCTGTCTGATTTTAAAGTGCAAGTTACGCTCTCACATCGACACAACACAGCTGTGACGGTGTAGACGCAGCGTTGACACAGCAGCAACGTGCGTTCCTATTGTGTAGCCCGACGTATATACTGTATATATATATATATATATATATATATTCATAATGTATTTGTATGGTTATTTTTAGGCCATCAAGGACTTGGTAAGCCAGAAATATCAGGAGGAAAAGGAGAAAACAAATAAGGACCTCCAGAGCATCGTTGCTGTTAGTTTAACAGCTGATATGTGGACGTCCATTAATATGGAGGCATATCTTGCTGTTACTTGTCACTATGTGGACAAAGAAAGCCATGAACTCCGTTCATCAGTCTTGGGAGTGCAGCATTTTCCTCAGAAACACACTGCAGAAAACATGGCCACGGTTAAAAGGAGCCTCATGGAGGAGTGGGGCATAGCGGACAAGGTCAGGTGTCTTGTCACTGATGCAGCAGCAAACATGATTTCATGTGCTCAAATGCTGCAAATACGGCAAACCATTTGTATTGCCCATTCCATGAATTTAATTGTAAAAAAATCATGTGATCAAATAACCACACTAACAGAAATATGCAACAAAACACGACAAATTGTGACATACTTTCGATCAAGCACCACAGCCAAAGAAAAGCTCACTCAAATGCAGCAACAGCTAGGAACACCATTCCATAAATTAATAAATGAGGTGGCGACACGATGGAACAGCACCTACCACATGCTGGAAAGAATGACTGAGAAGAAGGAGGCAGTCTGGGTGTCAATGGCCTCATTAAAAACTGATATCACTCCACTGACTCCTGAAGAATTTGAAATCATTGAAGAAATGCTCAGGGTGCTCGCTCCTTTTAACCAAGCCACAATAGAACTCTCTGAGGAAAAAAAGAGTCTCAGGGTCAAAGGTTATTCCATTGATGAGAATGATCCACATTGAGCTTCAACATCAAGCCTCAACAGTGACAAAAACAGCTGCTCAACAGCTGGCTGAAAATCTGAGAAAGCGGCTAACCCACCAAGTCCCTCACACAGCTCCAGCTTTTGTTTTTTCTCACAGCCACTATGCATCCTCGCAGGACTGAGCCGCGAGAGGAGTCAGAGACAATTTTTTTTCTTCTCACAGTCGCTGTGCATCTCCGCCACGTTTAACGGAAAGCCCCGCAACATCGCGGATCCACATGCAATTTTTGCACGGCTCGGACAACTTCGCCGTCCTGGGCCGGCACTTGCTACCCCCACCCCCCTAAACCTTCTCCTGCACAGAGCTTTTCCCGCAGCTCGTTTTCAAAGCCGGCCGATCGACACCTCGGCCCCCTGCTGAGCCCTCTGGGGGGGGAGCGGTATGGTGACCCACCACAACCTACGGGACAGGCAGAGCGCTCAGCTTGAGCAATTAACAGAACAATGAGATGTATGGACTGATATCAATGTGTAGATGTGCCTTGCAACCTCTTTTGTCCTACAGCTCCAGAGCAGAGAAGAATTCCGGCGCCAGTAATCCTGCTATTGATATGTGTGACTCTCATGTAAATGTCCCATGCATTCATGCTGTACTGTGATGCTAATATGCCATGCATGCATTGTCTGTGGCTGAGTATATAAGCTGACTGTATATGCCTCACAAGGTCTCTCTCACTTGCTTGTTGCTGACTTAGAGATGCAGGGCTCACTCCAGCGCGCTGCCACAGCGCTGAGTGAGCCTCGTGATGGAGGATGAATAAAGCACCCTTTTAACCTTCAGTTCGCCGTGTCCGCCTGCATTTATTTGATCCTTGCCTCCACACTGGTAACCCTTATTCGTATCCTCCACACTGCAACCTGGAATCGTTCTGTGTGATGACACTGGCAACACTGTTGGACCCCAGGTTTAAAACAGTTGGCTTCTTTAGTCCACTAAAAGCAACTGAAGCTGTCAAGAGACTGAAGTTGGAGTGTGCTGCTGAAATGAGGAGCCATGAGCCTGACCCAGCAGAAGAAGAGCCTAGCTCTTCACATGATTCAGAACCCAGTTCAGGTGTGAAAACACACTTTTTTTGTGTGTTTATTTGTATATTTCTGTTGCAGTTTGTCATGTGAGAATAAACTAACGACTAACAAATTATTTCTAAAATATTTGTTAGGGCACAATCTCTGGAAGCCTCTTGATATGGAGGTTGAGGAGAACAAGATGAACTCGAATACTACAACCGATTCCATAATTGAAGTCCAACGCTACCTGGCTGAAACCAACACACCCAGAACACAAGACCTGTTACAATATTGGAAAAATAACCAGAAAACATATCCACACCTTTATCAACTCGCACTTAAATTTTTATGCACACCATCTTCATCTGTACCCTGTGAAAGGGTTTTTTCTAAGGCAGGGGAACTGGTGTCTAAGAAGAGAAATCGCCTTGGAGCAAAGACACTACAAAAACTTTTGTTCCTCAATAAAAAATGTATGAATGAATCCATTTTTAGTCTGTTATTTCGTATAATTGAACACTTAAGTAAAAAAAAATTCCATACATAAGTTAAAAATTTTAACTCTGAATTTTATTATAGACAAATTTGCTATATTTTACATACCAACTCATTTTAGCATTTATACAAACAAGGTTTTAAGCAAATTTTAAACTCTTCTCATAAACAACTCAGCAAACAAATTGAGCAAATGAAATTATACAATGATGAGATCATATTTTAAGTAAAAGACTAGCAATTAAATAAAGATTAAATATTATTTCACAGGCTGATGTTGGGTTTGCAGCATGTAAGCTTTTCCATCTTATTTTCATTTTGTCTACCTGTAATGATTTTAGAACTACTGCAGAGGTCACTATTGAGTGACCAACACAGTGTCAATACAGTGCCAACACAGTTTGGGTAATGTGTCAATACACTCCTTGAGGTATCATCATCCCATCACTACCCGCGCCCGGTGGTCCCAGTTGCTTGGTGCCGCCGAGTTTTTAAGTCAGTTCACGCTCTGGTGCACCCAGGAGTGTGCGCATCAGTCAAAATGGTGGGAACGAAGTTCGAATGGCCAGGCCTGCGCAAACAAGTGAAAGAGTGGGCCGCAGCCTGCGTAGCGTGCCAACGAGCCAAAGTACACAGACACACGAAGGCTCCTTTGGAACCATTTCGTATACCAGCTAAGAGGTTTGACCATGTTCACGTGGACCTCGTGGGCCCCCTCCCGTCATCGCAGGGGTGCACGCACCTTCTGACAGTGGTGGACCGCACCACACGCTGGCCAGAAACAGTCCCGCTGGCGGCAACCGCGTCCGCAGATGTGGCGCGCGCTTTTTTGACAACATGGGTGGCACGTTTTGGCATCTCGTTGGACATCACATCTGATAGGGGCCCTCAGTTTGTTTCCGACCTCTGGTCCGCGATGGCCCGTAGCCTGGGTGTCGCAATTCATCGCACAACCGCGTACAACCCACAGGCCAATGGGTTATGTGAGCGTTTCCATAGGTCACTGAAAGCAGCGCTCAGGGCTTCGCTGACGGATGCAAATTGGGTAGACCAGTTGCCGTGGGTTCTGTTGGGGTTGCGTTCCGCACCAAAAGAGGATTTGGAGGCTTCCCCGGCGGAGCTTGTTTCTTCTCAGCCACTGCGGCTCCCCGTGGAATTTTTGCCAGATAATCCCGCGCCGGACAACTGTCCGTCTCAGCGTTTGCAGCATAGCGCAGATACAGGCATGCTGCCGGGCCCAGCCCACCACTGTTTTCCACGCGCTTTTGTGCCAAAAACTTTGAAGAATGCGGCGTTCGTACTTGTCAGGCACGATGCCCATCGTCCCCCATTGCGCCCACCCTACGATGGCCTGTTCAGAGTGCTGGAACCAGGGGACAAACATTTTTTGTTAGACTTGGGGGGTTGTCAGAAGAAGATATGTATAGACAGACTTAAGCCCACCTTTGTGGTGGCGGACGAGCAAGTGATGTTGGCTCAGGCCCCTCGGTGTGGAAGACCCCCACTGAGAACTCCCCAGGTAAATGAGTCATCAGAGCAGCCACATGGGCAAGTCGAAGGTCCCCCCCACCCCTGCCACTGCCCACCCGCAGACAGACACACCCCCAGGAGCCCCCCACCGGCACAGCAACACCGCGGAGGCAGAGAACCCCCGTTACAGCAGATATGGGAGGAGACTGAAGCCAAAAGGACGTGAGGACTGAAACTCGGTCTGAGATTCTGGGGGGGGTGGGGGGTAGAAGCTGGGTTAATCATCTCAGACTGGATGCAGAGGGTAAACAGAGAAGGACAATAGTTACTGAGATGGGAGAAATTATGGTGAGGTAGCAGGAAGGAGAGCTGGGAGACAGTGGGGGGAGAAGGGTTGAATGTATTGTGATGCGAGATGTCATGCATGAATGTGTTGTAATGCGAGATGTCACGCAGATGTGAGATGGGTGGAGGATATAAAAGGAGAGACCCTGGTGTATTGTGAGAATGCTTTTTCTGTTATTACCGATGTGAGAGTGAATAAAGTCGTCTGCTGTGCAAGTCTGGTTTCCTTTATTTCCACTCTCCACAGTATAGCACATTTTGTGTACAAGACAATTCAAAGTGCTTTACATAAAAACATTAGAGCATTAGAGCAAGTTGCAAAAGGAATACATAAGAATAAAAAGCAAACTCAGAAGTAAATTAAAGAAAATCAAAAGCAAGCTAAAATAGAATACAACAGAAATAAAAATTTACAGTGGGAGATTAACAATTGTTCGACTGAAAGACTGCAGCAAATAGGAGAGTTTTTAACCTGGATTTAAAGCAGCTGAGAGGTTCAGCAGCCCTAATACTTTCTGGGAGTTTGTTCCATATGTGAGGGGCATAAAAACTAAACGCTGCCTCACCATGTTTGGTTCTAACTCTGGGCACAGATAGTAGGTCTGACTCTGATGATCTGAGGGCTCTGGGTGGTTCATAATGGACTAGCAGATCTGAAATGTATTTTGGCCCTATACCATTCAGAGCTTTGTAAACCAACAGCAATATTTTGAAGTCTATTCTTTGACAGACAGGAAGCCGGTGTAAAGATTTGAGAACTGGAGTTATATGATCTACTTTCTTTGTTTTAGTGAGGACTCGAGCTGCAGCATTCTGAACCAACTGCAGCTGTCTGGACTTTTTAGGTAGACCTGTGAGGACAGCATTACAGTAGTCCAGTTTACTGAAGATAAATGCATGGACAAGTTTTTCTAGATCCTGCTGAGACATCAGACCTCTAATCTTCGCTATGTTCTTCAAGTTATAATAGGCTGACTTCACTACTGTCTTAATGTGGCTGTTAAAATTCATGTCTGAGTCCAGAACCACACCCAGATTTCTGGCTTGGCTGTTGGTTTTTAGCATAATTGATTGCAGCTGAGCACTAACTTTGAGTCTTTCTTCTTTGGCTCCAAAAACTATTATTTCGGTTTTGTCTTTATTTAACTGAAGGAAGTTCTGGCACATCCACTCTTTAATTTGACCAATACATTTGATCAGGGTTTTAATTGGACCATAGTCTCCTGGTGAGACAGTTATGTAGTTTTGTGTATCATCTGCATAATTATGGTAATATATACTGCTCAAAAAAAATAAAGGGAACACTTTGAAAACACATCAGATTTTAATGGGAAAAAATAATCTGGATATCGAAATTGTGGCAGGCAAGTCCAGCTTACTCAGATTAAAAAGTGTTCCTTTAATCTGAGTAAGCTGGACTAGCCCTTCCCCCTGGTTGGGAAGGACTGCTTCAATAAGAAGAGATCCACCATTATTATCTAACCAAGTCTCTGTTAAAAACATAAAATCCAGTTTTTGTTTTATAATGAGATCTTTAATTAAAAATGTTTTTCCTGCCAAAGACCTAATATTTAATAAAGCTAGTTTCAGTGTGTTGAGAACATCATCTGCTCAATTTTTATTTTGTTTAGGCTGTGACTGGTGAGAAATGAACAATAGATTTGATAAATTTACAGGATGTGTAGAATGGATTTTGTTTCTCTGTAAATTTACAACCTTTTTCTGCTACTTATTAAAACAGCAATTAAGGAAACTACTTCCATGCTGGGCCCCGGCTTGTCTTGGAAAGAGCCATGAGTACCAATGGTATCGAAGCTCAATTTTCATGACTCCAGGACGTTCCCACCCCTCCCCATAAGCTCACAGATTGAATGGCGAAGAGGGCGTGTCCATGGTAACACATTTCATATCTTGCTAAAGTTGATGTTCAGTTATGATCATGGCTGTGTTCTGATGAGTGTGGCGGTTTGGGATATCCCCCACAACAGACTAAGGACAGTCAGCTCGCTACTTCTGGTTTTTTCCGCTGCACTGCTGTGATGTAATGTGCCATTCATGAATTGTGATGTTAATGTGCCATTCATGCATTGTGTTCATGCGTCCTGTCCTTACTGTGACCTAGGGACTGAGATCAATATGTAGATGATGCCTTGTAACCTCTTTGTCCTGCAGCTGGAGCAGAGGCCAGCAATCTACCTATTGTTATGTATGTCTCTCATATGCAAATGCCCATACCAACTGCTGTGAATGCTCTTTCATGTATTGTTTGTAACTGGGTATATATGCTGCACGATTCTGTAACTCACTCTCTCTCTTCAACTGCTGCTGGTGACACACACACACTCTGTGTCTCTTGGTTGAGAGCAGGAGGACACACACTCAGCCCACCTGCACAAGGGCTGGGGTGGTGTTCCTATGATGGTGGTATGATTTAATAAACCTGCTTAAAACCTCTCATCGCTGCCTTTATTTTATCATCCGCTACACTGGTGACCCGACGCTGAAAAAAACACGCTGCCGGCGAACGCAGCACCCGGCGGTGATGCTCCGACGACAAGCGAACGCAGCAGCTGCCTTCTGCTTCAGTGAACTCTCAGGACATCACCCACGACCGGGAAAGCCACAGCAAACTCCATGGTGGGATCTGCACGCCTAGATCGGCACATCCACGCTGGACCGGCCGCGCTCACAGCTCCTCCACACGAGAGGGCATGCACCTTGTCCCCTCTCCACGACGGCGACCTCCATGGCCGACGGAGAATGCAGCGCGTGGACCTGAACGCACCATGGCCGAGCGAGTGACAAAGATCGTCTCCTCCCTCTCACCACTCCAACACATCTGCACGAGCGCGAGGGACAAAGATCGTCTACTTCCCTTCACTGCTCCAACACATCGAACAGGGATGATTATGCTCCCTGACCCTGTCTCCCCTCCAGCGGCCCACCCACACACGGAACCCCGGCACACGCACCGGGGAGACACGAGGACGGTGCACCACGCACGGGACAAATACGGCTCTACAGACCGCCATCGTCCTTCGCCGCTGCACACAGAGCCTTCAGGGCTGCTCGTACACCTGAAGCACGCAAGCAGCTCGCTCACAGGATTTTCTAATGGTCACAGCCACGGCGCACAAGGGGATTCAGCCGTCAGCTTTTCCCGAGGGCTTTAGGGCTGCGCCCGCACCTAAAGTCAACACGCCAAGTCCCTCTGCTTTTGTTTCTTTTTTTCTTACAGCCGCTACGCAGCCTCGCCGCTCCTGTTTTTATTCATGGCCGCGAGAGGAGTCAGAGACTAATTTTTCTTCTTGTGATCTCCGCATGCTCAACGGGACAGCCCCTCGACATCGTGGAACAAGCAATTTTTGCGCGGCCCAGACGATTTCGCCGTCCCCGGCCGGCATTTACTACCCCCCACCCCCCTCCACCTTCGCCTGCACAGAGCTTTCCCTGCTCGCTGCCAAAGCTGCACTATCGAGGTCTCGGCCCCCTCAGAATCAGAATCAGATTTATTGCCATTGTTCATGTAGTACACAAACTAGGAATTTGTCTCGGTGCAATGCTGCAACATTAAACATGATAAAATAAAAGAAATAAACTATACATGCAATAAAGTGTAGAATAAGAGTGAGTAATACTAGTCAGCAGTTTAAATATATTAGCGAGCAGCAGATAATGTGGAGAACCATATAGTGCAGTCGGTAATGCAGGAAAAAAACAGTGATGATTGACATGAGTCTGGTTTAGCTGCTGTACATAGTGCACGAGAGTCAATAAGTCACTTAGTGTTCAGCAGTCTGATGGCAGAGGGGAAGAAGCTGTTCATGTGACGGGAGGTTTTAGTCTGGATGGACCGAAGTTTTCTACCTGAGGGGAGAGGGGCAAACAGTACGTGACCAGGGTGTGAAGGATCGGCTATGATCCGGCTTGCACACCTCCGGGTCCTGGAGATGTACAGATCCTGGAGAGATGGGAGCTTGCAGCCGATCACCTTCTCAGCAGTGCGCACGACGCGCTGCAGCCTTAGTCTGTCCCTGGCAGTGGCTCCTGCGTACCACACGGTTATGGAGGTGGTGAGGATGGACTCGATGATGGCTGTGTAGAACTGCACTAACATCTTGGTGGGTAGCTTGAGCTTCCTCAGCTGCCGCAGGAAGAACATCCTCTGCTGGGCCTTTTTGATGAGGGAGCTGATGGTCGGCTCCCACTTGAGGTCCCTGGTGATGGTGGTGCCTAGGAAGCGGAAGGAATCAGCAGTGGTGATGGGAGAGCCTGTGAAGGTGAGGGGGGGGCAGAGGGGTTGTGACTTTTCTGAAGTCCACAATCATCTCCACTGTCTTCAGAGCGTTCAGCTGCAGGTTGTTGTTGTTGCACCAGGATGCCAGCTGGGCCACCTCTCTCCTGTAGGCGGACTCGTCGCCGTTGGAGATGAGCCCGATGAGGGTGGTGTCATCCGCAAACTTGATCAACTTGACAGACTGGTGGCTGGAGGTGCAGGAGTTGGTATAAAGGGAGAAGAGTAGGGGGGGAAAGTACACAGCCCTGGGGTGATCCGGTGCTGATGCTAGCAGAGTCTGAGACAGTCTTTCCCAGCCGCACATGCTGCCTCCGGTCCGTCAGGAAGTCGGTGATCCACCTGCAGAGGGAGTCAGGCACGTTGAGCAGGGACAGCTTGTCCCGGAGCAGAGCGGGGCGGATGGTGTTGAATGTGGAGCTGAAGTCCACAAACAGGATCCTGGCGTAGGTTCCCGGGGAGTCCAGGTGCTGCAGGATGGAGTGGAGGGCCAGGTTGACTGCGTTGTCTACAGACCTGTTGGCTCGGTAGGAAAACTGCAGCGGGTCCAGGAGGGGAGTGGTGATGGACTTGAGGTGGGGCAGGACCAGGTGCTCAAAGGACTTCATGACTACAGAGGTGAGCGCTACAGGTCTGTAGTCGTTAAGTCCAGTGATCCGTGGCTTCTTGGGGACAGGGATGATGGTGGAGGATTTGAGGCAGGTCGGCACGTGGCATAGCTTAAGGGAGGTGTTAAAAATGTCTGTGAAGACAGGAGCCAGCTCTTTCGCACAGTGTCTCAGGGTGGAGGGAGACACGCCGTCCGGACCGGGGGCCTTGCGCGGGTTCAGTCTGGAGAACTGTTTGAGCACGTCCTGCTCACTGATGACAAGGGCAGGGGGGAAGGAGTGGGGGCGCCTTTAATGAAGTAGGGATCGTGGAGGCTGTGGAGCTGGAGGGAGGGGGGGAGTTGGACACAGTTGACGAGGTGTCAAAACGGGCATAGTGTTGGGACAGTCTTTGACAAAGGGCTTTGTCATCCTGACCTTTAGGAGCCTGAGGCCGAGCCCTCTGGGGGGGAGCAGTGTGGCGGTTTGGGATATCCCCCACAGCAGACTAAGGACAGTCAGCTCGCTACTTCTGTTTTTTTCCGCTGCACTGCTGTGATGTAATGTGCCATTCATGCATTGTGATGTTAATGTGCCATTCATGCATTGTGTTCATGCGTCCTGTCCTTACTGTGACCTAGGGACTGAGATCAATATGTAGATGTGCCTTGTAACCTCTTTGTCCTGCAGCTGGAGCAGAGGCCAGCAATCTACCTATTGTTATGTATGTCTCTCATATGTAAATGCCCATACCAACTGCTGTGAATGCTCTTTCATGTATTGTTTGTAACTGGGTATATATGCTGCACGATTCTGTAACTCACTCTCTCTCTTCAACTGCTGCTGGTGACACACACACACTCTGTGTCTCTTGGTTGAGAGCCGGAGGACACACACTCAGCCCGCCTGCACAAGGGCTGGGGTGGTGTTCCTATGATGGCGGTATGATTTAATAAACCTGCTTAAAACCTCTTATCGCTACCTTTATTTTATCATCCGCCACAGCAGGCAAGTCCAGCTTACTCAGATTAAAAAGTGTTCCTTTAATCTGAGTAAGCTGGACTAGCCACTGCTTCAATAAGAAGAGATCCACCATTATTATCTAACCAAGTCTCTGTTAAAAGCATAAAATCCAGTTTTTGTTTTATAATGAGATCTTTAATTAAAAATGTTTTTCCTGCCAAAGACCTAATATTTAATAAAGCTAGTTTCAGTGTGTTGAGAACATCATCTGCTCAATTTTTATTTTGTTTAGGCTGTGACTGGTGAGAAATGAACAATAGATTTGATAAATTTACAGGATGTGTAGAATGGATTTTGTTTCCCTGTAAATTTACAACCTTTTTCTGCTACTTATTAAAACAGCAATTAAGGAAACTACTTCCATACCGGGCCCCGGCTTGTCTTGGAAAGAGCCATGAGTACCAGTGGTATCGAAGCCAGGGCCCATTACGTCAAATCCAGCTTGTGTTGTTATCAGGCTGTGGATACTGGTTCAGCTGTGAGGGTGGGGGTGGGGGTGGGAGCCGGGGCTTCAGCTGTGGGGGTGGTGGTGAGCACTGGGGCTTTGGAAACTGTGTCAGAGCTTGCTGGGGAATTGCTGGAGGGGGGAGATGGGGGGGGGGGTGAAGTGGGAGGTTTCGGGGTGAGAAAATCGGACTACGGCATGGGGTCAGTTTTGTGGCCCCAGTGACCAGCTCCTTCATCTGGTCAGTGAAGTCGAGGAGTGGGAAGGATGGTGAAGAGGAAGCTGAGGAGGAGGGGGTATGCAATGGTAGCGGGGTGAGTCCTCACTGGTGACTTTTGGTGAAGGATGGGTCTGCGCAGGCAGGGGCTGAGGCGGCTTTATCTCACAGTTTCTGCTGGCCTGTATCTTATCCTGTTGTTTTGGTTCCCCTTGTCTCTTGTCCTTGTCCTGGGAAACTGAATGGTGACGCAGAAAACAGAACAGATTGCAGGTAAACAGCCTCACACCTGATCTGCTGAGGCTGAGTCCTTAAAAAAGTGTCTGTGGTCCCAGAAAAAGTTGAAGCTGTCCATAAAATGAAGTGATTTGTTTGTACAAGCTTCTGATAGCCATCCATTTAAATTAAACAGTCTGCTGAATCTCTCAACTCCATCTCTGACCAGTGGTAGTAGGCCGCTAATGAACACTTCATTCAGACAGCTGACTACATCCAGCAGTTCCTTAAAGTCCTGTTTCAGCACCTCAGACTGCTGTTTCACAAAATCATTTGAGCCTACATGTAACATGAGATTCTTCACTGTGGGATAATCTGCCATGATATGCAAAATTTTGTCTCACATCACACACCATATCCCTGAGAGACCACATTATTTCTGTATGTTTGCCACATATGTTTCTCACATCTGTCACAGCAGAGTCACCAACAATCAGAGTTTCAGGCCCAGCTGTTAGCTTTCTCTGTAGCCTTTTACCTTCTGAGTTGTTCTGATTTACCGTGCTGCGTGTGGGGGAGATTTTATCCAGGTCATCACATGGAAGTCCAGGGTCCTGCAGTAGCGGTGCAAATCTGTTCTGAAGTGGCATGTTTGACTGTTGTGGAGGAGGTTTGTTTTTAGTCTTTCCTTTGACAGCTATCCACAGTTGTGTCTTACTGACAGTTGGGGTTGAAGATGATCATGGTCTACCTGATAACTCAGGCCAGCTGTTCATATCACAGAGCTCACCAAATTGGGCTGTTGCTTTTCCTGCCTTCGCCCTGTGTGATAATTTATTCTCGGTCTTTGCACCAAGGGCATTCCAGGGAGGACTATCACTTGAGAATTTATTTCTCTGTACACAATCCTCCCATCTCCTAATAGCTATGTTAGCGCTGAACAGCTGTAAGTTAGTGCGGCCATGTTCACTGTTTTTAGGCACTGGCAGTGTTGTATCATTTTCACAGAGGCCATTTACTTCCAGATTAACTTCTAGCCACTGGATTTTAGTTTCCAGAATGGTGATCTTCTGTAGGAGTTTGTGGTAGTCATCTGTAGAAAGGTGAGGCATCTTGTTGATACTTAGCTTTAGCTTGTCAGTCGCTGTAGTTCAGGCTTCAACTACTTGTAGGCCACACTCATGTAGCGCTGATAGGATCCAAAAAAGTGTTAGATCATGGTAATAGTGAGCTATATCTTCAGTGAAATATAGTCCCAGTGATTTATGAGTGTCCAGTAGGCGCTGCCCATAAATTTCTTGCAGGGAAAATAAAAATATTGACAGAAAAGCGCAAGCAGAGGGAAGAGTGAAGCAGTGGCCGGAACCTGACAATTTGAACTGTTGTCATTGCCAACACCATTAATGTGCATTGTATGCTGGAGATGGACCCTCCTTGGTTGCGCTGTGTGATAAGCACACTGGCCCCTGGGGGATGTGCACCCCCTGGTAAATCATAATGGGTAGCCATAGTGTAGAATATTAGTCAATGAAATTGAAATTTCCTAATGGCTGATATTGTGAAATCAGTGTTCCATCCTATAGCTCAGGGGTTCCCAAACTTTTCAGCCCATGACCCCCAAAATAATGGTGACAGAGAGTGGCAGCCCCCACTATGCCTGGAAGTGACTGATACATAAGAAAACATCCGCACAGTTTGATATAACTGTGGATTCATCTAACTGCAAAGCATATTTCCCTTTCTTCACTCTGTCAATCAGCTGACACCTTATGTCCAAGGCCATGTCCGTGATGCGCCGGGATATGGTCCCATCAGACAGCGGCATTGCTTCTAGCTCCCGCACCTGTTTATCCCCATGCATTGACCGACTCATAGTGATAGCAGGTTTTATTGGGGTTTCTCTGATTGTGTGTGGCTTTTTTGCCTGTGCAATTAAATATGCCACCTCATATGATGCCTTCTGAGCTTTGGTAGCGGTTGTTGTTTGGTTAGCTATGACTTTCTTTTGGTCTTGCAATTCTCTCTCCTTTTGGAAAACAATCAGCTGGTTTAGCGGCAAAAGATGGGTGCTTAGTTTTCAAGTGTCTGAGCATTTTTAAAGGCTTTAAACTCGTGCAAGCACCTTGGTGCACACTACACATTGAGGATGTTGTACTTCACTGATAACAATGCATGAATCCATGCTGAATATATTTCTCTCGATACTTGCAACACTTGAAGGAAGGCTGGTCCGACTGCTTATGGAGCCCTTATGGTGCTCTCCTTCTCCTCCTCCCCCCGCGCCAGAAGTCGATGGCCTTTCTGATGGCATTTCTCCGCTCTCTTCTGCTGCCATCTCCGCTGGCCTCTCTGCTTTGTCTTTAGTTGGTATAAACCAATGTTTCATTTTTAAAAACAATATCCTGGGCTTAAAGCATAGTGTGTTGATTTGAGCTGTTCAGACAAAATCTACTGCTGCACACTGACCTGTGTGTGACCTGTGATGTTTACTGTGGCGCAGTTTAAGTGACATGTCACCTGCGTAATCACCTCAGGAGGATTCTAAAAATCATCTTGTGACCCCCCCAGCGGGACCCTCAATTTGGGAATATCTGCTATAGCTAGTGGGGCCCCCTCAGCAGCTGGGGGCCCATAGCATTTGCATATATTGCCCTATGGAGGAAACAGCTCTGTGTCAAGTCAATTAATAAATAATTTTTCCTTCCTTGGTGTCTGCGTGGGTTTACTCCGGGATTTCTCCGGTTTCCTCCCACATGCCAAAAACATGCAAGTTAGGTTAATTGGCATCAAACTGGGGATTCTAAATTGTCCTTAGGTATGACTGTGAGAGTGAATGGTTGTCTGTCTCTTTGTGTTGGCCCTGCGATGGACTGGCGATCTGTCCAGGGTGTACCCTGCCTCTCGTCCAAAGATGCTGGGATAGGCTCTAGCCCCCCCGCGACCCAAAAAGGATTAAGCGGAAGAAGATGGATGGATGGATGGATGGTGTCCAGCCTTTCATACAATTTGCTATATATGTCTTTGCTACCTTAGTCTTTGGCATTGTGTAATTATGCATACTTTTTTCTTTTTTAACCACATCTACTAAACTTTCCAGTCTCTCACCCCCCACAGTGCATCTCCAGATTTGCCACCAGGTGCTGTTGCTTGTCCTTGCCATACGATTGATATGGCGAGGGAGTGTCTTTCTGCTCAGATGGGTAAAGTAGAGGAACTCTTAAAGGACATGTTGTTCAAGATCTCGGACACAGGTAACTAATTTAAAAAAATTTTACACTGTCATTGGCACACATCATATTGTGTAATCTTTCTTTTTAAGTGTCCACAGTAGATGTTGTACTGCCACCTGTTCCAAAGACAAGAACACAGTTCTTGAGCTGTAAGTTAATCATGTTATACTCTTGTTCAGTACTGAAACAAAATGATTAATATTGTTCTCATTTGTCCATCAGATTTCTGTCGTCTGACACTGGATGCCAATTCAGCCAACAGATGCTTGTTAATTTCTAAAGACAATCGATAGGTGATAAGGACATATTATTCATATTCTCACCGTGAATGTGCAGACAGATTTACAGACATGTTGCAGGTACTGTGCAAAAAGGATTTGTTAGTGCGCCATTACCAGGAGGTCACTGGGATGGATGGTACTTGGTCAGTGGCAGTGTGTTACAAAGACATCAGAACCTGAAGCGGGTCTGAGTTTGGAATGAATGAAAAGTTGTGGAATTTAGAGTGCTCCCCATGATACAGGTCCCAAGGCTGCGACCATGTAAACAGTTATATTTAACCATCGTCTCTGACCCTGGAAACTGGAAAATAGCAGAAACAAGAATGAGGCAGAGACCTGACTTGTGTTTTCCTTCAGTGCTCTGATAACAATCTTTACTGAACATATTTTCCCGAATGACCTGTTATTTATTTGCATTGTTATGCTATATGACAAATGTCCATTTGACATGAATATAGAGACAGTTCTCTCAGTACATTCACATGAATTACTAGATCAATCCACTTCTCACTTAGAATGAACTCTTAGTGTCGCCAGTTTTAACTACACACTGTATCACTTTAAACTGTGACCAAAAGTATTTCTTTATAGAACATTTTCTTATCAAAACCCTTCTGGTTAGTTTATAATAGGCACTAGGGAAAGAAATAAACATGAACTGAACAACAAGTGAAGTTGGTACTATAATGTCTGTGTGTGTGTGTGTGTGTGTTGAAATGCAACAGGAAATATGAAAAGTCACTTAATAGCCAAGTACAGTACATCTTCCATTAAGACAACTTAAAACCATATTATACCTCAAAAGTGTAAAGTTATTAATCCTGAAGCCAACTGGACCTAGCTAAACCATGCAAACCAATGGCGAGTCCCAAAGCCAATCATGTAGCCACAGTTAGCTTGTTAGCATCGCTGCCATTACCACCGCTCTGAACGTAGAATACTCTTTCAATTTTCACAGGGGTTTCTAACATCACAGCATAATCTACTTGCTCAAAACCCCACATGTTTTGTCAGCATATAAACTAATGTGACTGGAAGTACTTTTGCACTTTACAAACCTGGAAAATAGCTGAAACAAGAATGAGGCAGAGACATGACTTGGTTTTCCTTCAGTGCTCTGATAACAATGAAGGTGCTGCTGCTAAGTCACTGCTTTATACTGCCCCCTACTGTTCTGGAAACAGATAGCTGATTTAACTGTGTTAATGGGTCTTCTTACAGTGCAAGTACATATGGGCATGGGAATAAAACATAAGAAAATTAATCTAATTCACTGAAAAAAAAAACTAAATTATTGTAACGTCGGGGCTGTGTTAAGGGGAGCAGGGATTTCCCCAGCATGCGTTGCCAGCTGAGGACATTATATTGTGTGTGTTTAAATGTTATTACTGTGTTATTATACTGCTGGGACATTATAACTGCGTTATAATGACCCAGCAGTCAAACAGAGGTCTGGGAGAATGACCTCCCCTCCTGTCTGTGTTCAGTGTTGTGTCTTCAATAAAGCCTGTTTCGTCACAGACATCTGCTCCTCTTCTTGTGTGAACCTCGCATACATCACATTATCGTACCCTACTTGTGACCACGCATTAATTGGTGTCACACAGAAAATTAAATTAATTAATTAAAAAAAAACTAAACTAAATTCAAATTCAAATTCAAATTCAAACGTTTATTTCAAACTCAGGGTTCATATTAAGAGCAAAACTAAAACGAGTAGAAAATAGATAAATAAATAAATAAAAGTAAATACAGATCAGCAGACACTCGGCGCTCTTGTAACAACAATAACATACAATAATGGGCTCAGTATAAAATGGAATGCCACCACTTCCAAATGCTGGAATGAAGTGTGAGTGACGAGTTGACAATTGCTGATATAAGATGATTGTTACATGCCAGCAACCTTCTCAAAAATATCATATCCCACTTGTGGCCACACATTAGTGGGTGTCAACAACAACAGAAATGACAGGCCAGATTATTTATCATAGAAAACAGATCTAGGAGCTATAATAACAACATGCAAAAGGAAGAATGCAAGCAAAGAAAAGTAATGTTTTAATGCCCCTCCTCCCCGTTGCACAAGACTTTGTGACAGCGGGGGGGGGGGGGATAAATTAATTAATTAAAAAAACTAAACTAAATCATCATACCCCACTTGTGACCACACATTAGTGGGTGTCACACCAAGATGGCTACACTTTCAAACATTGCTCAGACACCAAGGTGGTTAAGGGCCCCCTATCCTTCACAGTCGGCGTGTACCTGGATTACATGGTTTGTAATCCGAGTTTTCACAGCATCTCTGATGAGATGACTCTGCTCCACAGAAAATGCACCACCTTCACCCAGCCTCTTTAACCAGGCCTCGGACTGAAAGGGGAATTTGTGCCCAGACATTGTGCTGAAGTGTTGGCGTTGTAGTGATGACAGTTGGGCCTGTAAATACATCTGTTTGTGTAGCTTTAGCAGCAATAATCCATCCTTTGTAGCTATTGAACTTGCTTGAGGCTGTGTCATCTCCCAATCAGTAGATGGCATAAAAACAAAAATTCTAGTCAAGGCCCATCACCACCTCTTACATGGGAGTAATCTCCCTGTTGGTAAAATCAAACTCATTTTGTTAGTTGGTGAGCATTCTTGTTTGAGCTTCCGTTACTCTTATGCCCCACATTTGCAGAATGACCACATCAATCAGTGTGTGGGCTGTTTACTTCAGTTGACTAGGTGGTGGAACTTGTAGTGAGTTGGAGCCCAACTTGTGAATGAGTTCCTGAATGGCACTACCTTCTGTGAAAACCATTGTTTGCTAGTCTGTCCATTACTGAGCAGATGTTTGTAATTTCATCTCTGCACAACTTTTTTCTGGCCAAAATTTTACTATTAGGGGGTTAATTCATGGGTGTAGCTGCTTGTTTAATTTTTGCTGAAATTTGTCATAAACACAAACCACTGAGTTATTTGTTTCAACTGTTGTTAAATGCTTCACTTGTATGCATTTTGCATAAAAGTTGTGCAAAACTTTGTTTGCCTCGGTTTTATGTTGTCTTTATTAATAAAGACAACATAACTCAGTGCCAGTACCAGTGGTGGCTCAGTTGGTAGAGCATCCGCCCCACACCCGGGAGGCAGGGGTTCAAATCCCGGCCGGGTCATGCCGAAGACCATATAAAAGTGGAACTTCCTGCCATCCAGCTTGGTGCTCAGCAATAATGGAATGGAGGAGGGAAATCTGTGGCGGCGCCTTGCATGGCAGTGGCCCTCTGATTCTACACTTGGGGTGTGTGTGATTGACACTGTAGATAGGTAAAGCACAATCTCGTTCTACTGTACATGATTGGTTGTACGGTTGAATGACAATAAGGGTGATTTAATTTAAAATTATCAGACGTGAGTATGAAGTGTCTTTTTGTCATTTGCTTTTAAGTGTTTGTAAATATTAATCTTTAACATGGAAACTCCTATTTTGCTGAGTATAATTTGGTGTCATGAACCTAAATGAGCAGAATGCAAATCATGTGTTTTGTGATGTAACAAACCAACAAGGCCTGCCTTTAACGCAAATCAACTGGCCTCAGACTGCTTTACTAAAAAAAAAAAAAAAAAAAAAAGACTCAGTCAAGTTAATGTTGAGGGTTGGGGTCAGAGCAGGCTGAAAAACAAAAATGTTTCAGAGCTTTACAGACAGCTTTTTTGAACCATAAAATTGCACAAATTATTTCTGGCGCTTTGATGGCTTTGTGTGTCCTTGAGGATGCAACAATTTGAAATGCTCTGGAAAATGAAGAATCAGGACACTTATAAACAGCCGTCCCCCACAATAGTCATAAACCTTTCTATATCATTTTTTGATTTTTTTTGATTTTGTATACTTTAATGATCCCTTATCATGTTACACAGCTGAACAAAATGCATTGATAGCACCAATGCGAAGCATAAATGCAAAACAATCCTAATTAATTTGCAACTTTTCTCATAAATTTGTAACTTTTTTCTTAATATTTACAACTTTTTGCTCAAAATTGTGGCTTCTCATAATTTGACTTTTCCCCAGAGTTTATTTTTTTCTGATTTTCTCAAATTTACTCATTTTCTTATAATTTCTCCTTTATTTTGTAAATTTGTAACTTTTTTTGTCATGATTTTGCTTTTTTCCTCAAACTTGCAACTTTTTTTTTTATGTTGCAGCCTTCACATAGAAGCCAGTTAATTGTTACTTTTGAGAAAATGTCCTGTTTACTGTCCCTCCAAAATATTAAAATGAAATAATTGCCTATGAATATAGTGAATGCAAATTTTACTGGTTTCTCCTGATCCCATGCATACGTTTGGAAGTCCCCAAAGTGACGCAGATTTGCCCTGCGGCTGTTTTGCTCTTGTCTCTTTAAGGAATCACAGCTAGTCTTTGAGGTTTCTATCAACACTCATAGTTGCCAAGTCCGCTTATTATAAGCGACTATGGGCTTGTTTTTCTCTAAAGTCGCTTGGAAATCTCGTCAGTTGCGGGTTTCGGGTTTTTGGCCTTGTTTTTTAATGTGTAGCTGCTTATTTGGGCTTGCTTTGCTGTCTGTGCAGTGTTACCAGATGGAAAATGTTGAAGCGGCTTAAAATGATCATATTTTAAGGAAAATTATCGTACACACCCAGTTTTCATTCTGACATGGCTCAGGACCATCTGCTTCAGTAACACATCATCACAGACTGTGCATATTACAGCCTATAACATAGTTTTACCTTTAAATAATCTAACAGATCGGTTGAAAAAAAGCACCTCTACCTGTGTGGAGTACAGGATGAGCCTGTACTGAACAGCACGATATCAGTCGTACTTGACTATCTTCTATATGCCTTCTGTTGAATCATCATACAGTATGTCAAGGTCTTGCTGTAGTGTAGTGAGTGTGGTGTGCGTGTGCTGCCGTACCTGTTCCTGGTGTGACGTCAGGCGGGCACGGCCCTTGTGTATAAATAGTTTGGTTCTCATAGTAAAGTGTGAACTTGCTGCATGACAGACGAGACTCCTGTCCCTCATTTTGCATACATAACACTTGCCTCATAAATATTTTGAGAAGTAATCTGTTTATACAATAAACAATCAATCCACCTAAACTACTAAAATGCCAGTGATAATTGAAGCAGAAACCTTTTTCAGTTGTATTGAGAACTACAGTGACATTTTTGCCAACATTTGCACATTACTGCAGCGACACAAAGAAAAAACTGGGGTCTGATTAAAGCTGTCTCCATACCAAGAAGTTAAAAATTTGTTAACTTTTTGGGAAGTTATTGAGATAAAAGTGCCTGGCCTGGGGTTTCACTTCTGGAGGCCAATGATCTATCCAGTTTTTCTATAGAGATCAGTGGCCTGCCTGACTCCACTTGGATCTGTACTTGCTAACGAGGCATGACCTATCCAGTTTTTTTTTTTTTTAATACAGATCAGTGCAAATGGGAGCTTAAATCGGAAAAAAAAGCAAAACAAACTCCATTGAAGTGAATGGCAAAAGCAAAATTATCTTTTGATCCCAATCAAATTTTGCCACAAGTTAGCGTATGTTTGTGAATTTAAAAGATAATTTTTCTCACAATTAAAGTTGTTGGCTGTATAAAAACTATACAAAATAATAAATAAATAAATAAAATAAAAAAACAGATTAATATTTAGTTTTTGTTTAAACGACTAGTGGACAACAACTCCCATCATCCCACATCACTAAACTGTAATCGAGTTTAGTGCTGGTATACAGAATGTACATGTCTTTTTTTTTGATCAGTTTAAAAATTTAATTTATTCAAAGTTTTTATGTTGACTGTGCTTACTATAAATGTTCTGTTGCTTTTGCAGAATGCATATTTTCCTTTAATTAGTTTATAAATTCAGTTATTCAGTGCTGACTGTGTTTACAGTCAATTTACTGCAAAGAAAAATAAATCTAGATATTGATATATGTTCTCAAGCAGCCTGTCTTTTACACAATGTGGTAGATTTCCTGTAGGGCTTTTTTTGGAAGGGATGGGGCTTATTTCCATAAAGCTGGTTGCTTGTTTCTCTAGTGAAACCTGGCAACACCGTCCCACAATATCCATGTAAACATCGGTGCTCCCACAATAGCATCTTCGAGTGCGGATGTTTGGACGTGAAATGCTGAAAGAACCATGGGTGATCTTTACCACTACCCTGTTTTCTTTAAATGCCAAAACCTACCCCAGGAGCACAAGAAGAAAATTGAAAGATATTTCCAAATTCATCGGCTGTCGGGCGGGGGAGATTGTGGAGAACTGACGAGTGTGGGTGATGGTGTTTACAGAATTTCCTTCAGAAATAAAGAAGGTAAATCAACACACTGTGCATGAATTACCCCATATTTTGTATTGTTTCGTAGCCTAATCTGAGCTATATTTTATATCTTATTTCTTGTTATGATTTATGCGATATGAACCATTGCACTTATCTGTGTTGTTATGAAGTTGTGCTTTCTAAAAGCTAATATAGTACTAAACTGTCTCTGTATTCATGTAAAACAAAGTTCAGTGATAATCAAATTCAACAACCTCTTATATGTTCTGCGTTTCCATGAATGGGGATTTCATTTCTCAGAAAGTGAAACTTAATTTTTTTTAAAGCAGAGAAAACAGCACCACCTTATGGCCATATTTGTAATTGAAGGTTTTCATTGCCTTCATTTCTGCTGGTCTCAAATATACTTGCGTTTGGTCTGAACACACCTTTAGTTTATGCACAGAGAACAGTCTGTTTTGTGAGTCAATTATAAGATTGAAAGTGGAAGTTTAAATTTGACACTATGTTAAAATATATTACACTATATTGACACAAACCAGAGCTTTTCAGATAACAGATGTCTGTAAATCTTTCTTGCAAAAACGTAGTTTGTCAATACAAATCCACTGTATTACCAAAAGGACACCGCTCCAACTGAGTGGGCACCAATGGACAAAGCAAAGTCTATAAAGACATGGATGTGCAAGTTTGGTGTGGAGGAACTTGACTGGCCTGCACAGAGCCCTGACCTCAACCTGATAGAACACCTTTGGGATGAATTACAGCCAGACCTCACAAATGTGCTTCTGAAAGAATGGTCAAAATTCCCATAAACATACTGTACTCCTAAACCTTGTGGAAAGCCACCCTTTGCAGCTATGACAGCTTTAACTCTTCAGGTAAAGCATTCCACAAAGTCTAGGAGTGTGTCCTAAAGGTATTCCATCGGGATGAGATCGGGGTTTTGTCCAGGCAAGTCAAATTCCTCCACACCAAACTCGCTCATCCATGTCTTTATGGACCTTGCTTTATAATAAAATGTGACAGTCGAATCTCTCTCAAAATGTCATACTCTGGAAACTTTATTAGAGCCTACTGTGATGTATCAAATATGATACATTTCATATTGTGTGTGTACTATGGGTGGGGGCAGAACCAGAAAGGTGGAGCCACCACCCTGGGTATTAATGGCGGATGCAGAAGAGGCACGATCTCTTTACAACCAGACCTCTGCCTATATGAAAGCACTTGTATCACACTGAGTTCAACAATAAACCTACATTCTACTGCACCTCCGGCCTTGTTATTGAAGTACGAATTATGGACATAACATTTGGCGACAAGGGTAAAAGTATGGATAAAGGTATTTTGGGCATTTGGCCATTTCTGGAGCTTCCTGGCGAGCCACCGGTGCCGTGGGAGAGGTGGTTTGCTGCATTCAAGAATTATCTGGTTGCAATGAACCTCGGTGAGTTGGAGAAATTGCATGCATGAGTGATTTTGGTCCATAATCTTGGCATGGAGGAACAATGAATTCTCAGCACATTGGGTGAGAGTGATAGTTTTGATGACGTGGTCGGGCTAATGGTGTGCTACTTTTGCGCTCTGAAAAATGTCATAGTCCGGAGGATTCAGTTCTGGCAGCACCACCAGCGGACTGGAGAGTCGGTGCAGCGATACGTCACAGACCTGCGTCAGCTGGCTGGGGAAAGCCAGTTTAGAGTTTTGGAAGAAGAAATGGTCTGCGATCAGTTGGCGGAGCACATGCTATGTTCTGTGGCATGGTCAAGGCTCCTTAAGTACTCCGGTGAACTGACGTTAGCCACGACAGTTGAGATAGCTCAACAGTTTGAAGCAGAGGAAAAACTGTCCAAGGATCTCGGTGAGAGAACTACGTTGAGGCATACTGAACCACAATCGGTGGCGCAGGCTGTGGACATGGATAGCAATGACAGCGTGGATGACAGAGAAGAATACGCTACCACTATAAAAATTAGGTTTGCCCTGGGATCGCCAAAGTATTTTGGCTGCGGGCTACCAAGCACCGATATAAGGCAAGAGAGTGTCCGGCGAGGGGCAAACACTGTGGCAAGTGTGGACTTCTACACCATTTCGCCAGGGCCTGTAAAAACTTTGAGCGAGGGGAACAACGACACGAAGTAGATTCCCTCTCCACAACTCCTACAGTTGTTCACACCATCTCCCCGAGCACAGATGGGCGGATTTATTGTAATGTGGTGCTGGACGGCTTGGAAGTGCTGTTGTTGGTGGACACGGGAGCAGTGGCTTCTGTGGTGAACTGGCCTACTGTGAGGAGTTTGTTCCCATATTACCGAGTGAGAGGACTGTCGACATCATATTTGGGCTATGGAGGTAATAAGCTGGCTATCGTGGGTTTGCTGGAATTGACAGCGAGATACAAGTCGGCAGTGATGTCCAACATCCAATTCGTGGTGACCGTCAGCGAGTCGAACGTGATGGGCTGCGATATGTTCTACAGCTTGGGCTTCACGATCACCAGTGTCATCGGAGAGGAGTGGTCGGGTTGTGGTTTGTGGGACCGACCGGTTCCGAGTGTGGAGGACGATGCAGTATGTGACAAAGACTGGCCTAGTATTCTGGGAGATGACCAGGACCAATTCCATCCAGGGCCATCACGGGAGGGTTCCGGTGCCAGAGTCCAAGTTGCCCTGGATGTGGGAACTGGTGGCACGGTGGAACGCCCGTGACGACGGATGGAGCCGAGAGGATAGCTCCCTCTGATTCCGGAGTTCGGCCTGGAAATACTTAGAGGCAAGGGGCTACAACGGCTTCGCTGGCATTCAGAATAAAAGAGAGCGGGGCAGGACTGGCTGGCACGGTGGACAGATGTGCCACACAGCAACACTGGAGGCTGAATTGGGCATCGTATGGGGTCGGTGGAGCGGTTTGACCCAGAGGGGAAGCCCAGTCTAAACGTTGTGGACATTTGAAGCCAAGTTGAGCTCCCCTACGGGTCGCTGACATGGTTTGGCCCAGGGGGGAGGCTTGGCTAAGGGGGGCCCATGAAAAGAGGAAACAACGAGATGACCAGGGGCGGCTGCGGGTGGTGGCTGTTCGGGAGGACGGCTATCTCCAGCTGTCTGATGACTCATGGAGATACCCCAACGAGCTGTAGTGCATCAGCAATGAGAAGGAGGTGTCGAGACTCCAACGTGGCTCATCTCCAGAGGCGAAGAGACGAAGGCGCTCTGGGCGGGATCCACCAGACGGGTCTCTGGGGGATGGCTTCTCCATTGGGACTGTATGGTAGCAAAGGGTGCAATGTGTTAAACTAAATATCGTGTTGTGAATTGCCTGAGCTACGTAGTCAATATGTTCTTTGCCTTGAGTGCTACGTGTGTTACCCATGTACAAAAAAACCTCAAAAAACAAGTGATGTGTAAAGTGTACATTACTGTGTGGTTTGCTTGGGTTATGGGGTGGTCTTGTTGGGTGTGTTTGTAGCAGGGTGGGAACGTAAATATTGACTGTCTAATGGGTGAAACTGAATTTGCTGTATGTACTGAAGTTCATGGAATTATTTTAGTATTTTAGGAACATGGCAGTTTCTTTTATTTTCATTGACTATATATGGACTAAGACGGCAAAATAATCCGTCTAGCTGTGTGGAGGTGGGACAGTAGTCCACCTGTCCCCCTCTATAGTTGTTTTGTGTGCATAGATAGGCCTAAATATTTTGTTCATTGTTAGAGTGTGAACTGGGTCACAAATTTGGGAGGGTCTAATTGGTGTGTTTTGGACTTTTCTACAGGGCGGGAGAAATGTGATGTATCAAATTTGATACATTTCATATTGTGTGTGTACTATGGGTGGCGGCTCCACCCTTCCGGTTCTGCTGTCACCCTGGGTATAAAAGGCGGATGCGGAAGAGGCACGGTCTCTTTACGACCAGACCTCTGCCTATACGAGGGCACCTGTATCACACTGTGAGTTCAACAGTAAACCTACGATCTACTGCACCTCTGGCCTCGGTATTGAAGTATGGGTTATGGACGTAACACCGACCTCATGAATTCACTTTACAGCATGTCATTCAAACTTCTGCAGAATCAAAGCAATATGCAATGCATTCCTATGGCTATAATATGACAGTCAGCAAAGTCAACTTGGCTGTAGACCAGAAAAGCATCCTAATTAGTCTTTAGGGCTGGGAATCATCACTAATTTCCAAATCGATCCAATTCCGATTCCTGAGGTTCTGAAATGATTCAATTTCGATTCGATCCCAGTTCATTCAGGGAAATTACCATTTTAATAGCTATTTTACTGGCCAGGAAAAAAATCTTAGAGACCTAATGCTGCAAATTGTACCAGGAATAGTCTAATGCATAAATTATCACATAAAGAAGTGACCCAACATCACATCACTTACAATAATGCACTTTTTATTGTTTAACTTATGATTTCACAAAGTGCTAACAAGTGCTTTCTTTAGTGCAAAGGGTGTGTAGTGCCATGTTAACAACCCAGAGTAAGTAAACAAATTCAATGCATGAAACATGTATTCATAATGTCACTGTATTTCAGTCCCTCCAAAATTTTACAGGCTTTTTTTGTGATTGTTGCAGCACAAAAAGCCTTAATTTGTGGGAGCTTTTCCAAAAAGTTGCAATATTTTTTTAGATTTTTTGCACTGAAAGTTGTGCGAGGAAGTGCAGATTTTAAAGTAGCTGCTTTTTCCATAGTTTACACTCAGGTATGCTATTCTATGTAACACCGCAAGAAAAACACAGGATTGCCAAAAATTTCCTGTTAAACAGTGATTTATTTAGAATTAAGCGCTCAGTAAAATTGTCAAAAAATGACCAACATTGTACTCTTGCTGAGAACTTAAATAAAAAAGATAAATAAAAGAATTAGCCATTACAGCCATTATAAATTGCATTGTTATGCTGAAATCCACAATGAAGCAGGGATGGCTCCTCCACTGACAACCGCTTCCCTTCAGAACATTTCAGTGCATGATGGACCATGGAGTAGAAAATATTTTAAATCCCCACACCACAATAGGGTTTAATAATTTAATTTCTTTTATTTTGTTTATATTTTAACTACAAATTAACTTTCAGTTATTGAAAAGGTTTTCAGTTCACTTCCTGGGAAGATTTGTTCATTTCAGTTTAGTTCTATTAAGTAAAAATGGCTCGTTGTACTGCAGCCTTTATTAATTCTGCCATTTTTATTTTTATTATCATTATTATTGTCATCTTCAAATCTGTCAAGTGCTGGAAGTCCAAAATTAAATGTGTCATTTGATACAAACGTTACTTGAAGGCAGGTGCCTCAGTCATGAAGCTCTGAAGTCCTGACTAAAAACACATCCAACGTTTTCATAGTATTCTAATCTCATAAAATATACCTTTATTCTGCATTTACAGCGCTTAACCAACAGTTATCTACTGTATCCATAGTTTGTAAAAGAAAACACCATCATACTGGCTAGATTGTTAATTAACAATACAAAAGTTAAACAAAAAAAAAACCACTGTATTTTACTTACCCCAGCAGCTGCAACAGTCTCCCTCTCGAATTCTTCCCTCTCTGTCTGGTCTGTTGGCCATTCTCCGTGTGTTTTTTACGTTTGAAGTGTTTTTCGGTTGTCGACTTTTGTTTATGTTCCAACACAATGCTGCATGTAGTATAAAGCAGTTTATCACCGCTATGTGAAAAATATTTGGAAACTGTTGCGCACAGTCTTTAGCAGTGACTTTTGTTGATAAAATAAGACACGCCACACATGTTGGCAACTCCGCTCATGCAAACGTGGAAGTAATGTGAGCGTGCGGCGCAGGGAACTCTCGCTCTCAGTTCTCAGATTGTTAAATCAAGTGAGACTTTAGCCGGCCGCTTGTGTTTTGTGTTTCACAGACGTAAAAGCAAAATATTAAAAGATCGATCCATGGATTTTTTTGGGATCTATATCAGTTCAGTCAAACGTGAATTGGTCTGAATCGGAGAATCGATCTTTTGAACCCACTCCTATTAGCCATTGTCACAATGTTAAAATCTTGGATTTTGCAGTACGTTATTCACTTTTCTGATCAGTTTACAACTTCAAGAGCAAGATACAAGTCCTGGATAATACTGAAGGATGTTCATTTTGTGAATTGGCTTTCTAATTTGACCCAGGAAAGATGAGAAACTACAAATTTTTCTCATCACTTTGTGGTGAAGAAGCTGAAATAGTGACATTAGAGTGGCTGATGATATAACCCTTCATCTGGTGGCATACATGCTGTTTATATCACCTGTATAACTTACCCATTCTGTTCAGATCAGCAGGCAGTCCTTCAGAGATCAAAGCATGTTGTGCCGTTTGAAGATGGTAGTCTGACGTTCACTGTCCGAGGTAGTCCAGAACCCAGTAGCACCTTTCTTGCTACTTCCTCCACAGCTCGAGCAGGGGTAAGGACATAATTTGACTTACTGTAGGATTTGAGATTTTATCCAACAGCTTCTGACACAAATGGAATCAGGGAGATTTGTTTCAATCCTTTTTTTTTTTTCTTTTTCCGCAGGCTCTACAACCTGTTTCTGCCTTAACTCATTTACCACGTGGTGAAGATTATGCCTTTCAATGTGATAGTTACCTTCTCCGTTACCTAGTGGAGTGTCCAATGGCTCAGACAGAAATGGAGAGAAAACTGGCCTCTTTATCCTGTTCTGTTCAGCTCTTCCCTGATGAGGAGAAGGTGTCAGTCAAGAGGTCAGCTGTGCCGGCTGCAGCAGATGAAGTTAGGGGCTGGAAAGCAGAAGTAGACAAAGTTTTTGATTGCTATACGTGCCAACATGAGATAAATCCTCAAAGAGTGAAAGGACTGCTTCATTGCAGCAGGCTTGGTCAAATACCAGATGATGTGAAGGTGTACATGGATGAGCAACAAATTGCTGTAGTTGTTGGAAAATGTTCTCGAGTAAATACTTTGTTTTTGAACATAGATGAGTTGTGTGTATGTGGGAATTTAGCATCCTTGAGTGAAGAAAGTGAAGAAAGTGAAGAAAGTAAAGAAAACACAATTGTTGCAAGGTACAGCATTGGTGATGTGATAGAGGTGCTGGTGTGTGAGGGTGACATCACCAAACAGAGTGCTGATGCCCTGGTGAACGCTGCCAATGAGAATTTGAGCCATGGTGGTGGTGTTGCTGCTGCACTGAGTAAAGCAGCTGGTCCAGAGGTACAGAAGGAATGCAGAAAGATAGTAAAGCAGTGTGGAAAAATCGATACAGGGGAAGTGGTAGCGTCCACAGGGGGGAACCTGAAATGCAAAATACTGCTGCACGCTGTTGGGCCTGTGGCTGGGAAATCAGGCGGCAAAGAAAGACAGTTACTGAAAAAGACTGTCTGGGCTGCTCTGGATTTGGCTGAAAGTATGGAACTGGAGTCCATAGCCATGCCCTGCATCAGCTCAGGCTTGTTTGGCGTTCCGGTCACTGTGTGCTGTGAGGCTATTGTAATGGCAGTTCAGGAGTTTGGTTGTCAGGGAGCACGGAGTCTGAACAATATCATCTTGATTGATAACAAACAGGATGTGGTGAGGGCACTGCAGGAAGCATGTGACAATCTTCTCCAAGGGGATAGTACTACAAGTGAAGCACTAAGTGATTTGGCTTTCCAAGATGATGTTGCTGACCAGGACATGGAAAGAGGAGCAACTGCTGAAGCTGCTGGAGACAGTGTCAATGTAGAGGTCATTGAGGGAACCATCGAGACCCAGCAGGTGAGAAGTGTAAAAGTATATTTAACTCTTTGTCTTTGTTAACAAGGCATCTTACAGTGGTGTGAAAAAATGTTTGCCTTGCCCCCTTCCTGATTTCTCATTTTTTTGTATGATTGTCACACTTAAATGTTTCTGATCATCAAACAAATTTAAATATTCGACAAAGATAACAGAAGTAAACACAAAATGCAGTTTTTAAATGAAGGTGTCTATTATTAAGGGTAAAACAAATCCAAACTTACATGGCCCTGTGTGAAAAAAGTGATTGCCCCCTAAACCTAATAACTGGTTGGGCCACCCTTAGCAGCAGCAACTGCAATCAAGCATTGGCGATAACTGGCAATGAGTCTTTTACAGCGCTGTGGAGGAATTTTGGCCCACTCATCTTTGGAGAATTGTTGTAATTCAGCCACATTGGAGGGTTTTCAAGCATGAACCACCTTTTTAAGGTCATGCCACAGCATCTCAATCGGATTCAGGTCAGGACTTTGACTAGGCCACTCCAAAGTCTTCATTTTGTTTTTCTTAAGCCATTCAGAGGTGGACTTGCTGGTGTGTTTTGCATCATTGTCCTGCTGCAGATCCCAAGTACGCTTCAGCTTGAGGTCACAAACAGATGGCTGGACATTCTCCTTCAGGATTTTTGGGTAGTGCTATATAAGTGCAGGTTGGTTAGTTAGTTAGTTAGTAGACAGCAGAATTCATGGTTCCATTTACCACAGCAAGTCTTCCAGGTCCTGAAGCAGCAAAACAGCCCCAGACCATCACACTACCACCACCATATTTTACTGTTGGTATGATGTTCCTTTTCTGAAATGCTGTGTTACTTTTACGTCAGATGTAATGGGACACACACCTTCCAAAAAGTTCAACTTTTGTCTCATCAGTCCACAGAATATTTTTCCAAAAGTCCTGGGGATCATCAAGATGTTTTCTGGCAAAACTGAGACGAGACTTTATGTTCTTTTTGCTCAGCAGTGATCTTCATCTCGGAACTCTGCCACGCAGGTCAATTTTGCCCAGTCTCTTTCTTATGGTGGAGTCGTGAACACTGACCTTAACTGAGGCAAGTGAGGCCTGCAGTTCTTTGGATGTAGTTGTGGGGTCTTTTTTTGACCTCTTGGATGAGTTGTTGCTGCGTTCTTGGGGTAATTTTGGTCGGCCGGCCACTCCTGGAAAGGTTCACCACTGTTCCGTGTTTTTGCCATTTGTGGATAATGGCTCTTACTATTGCTCGCTGAAGTCCCAAAGCTTTAGAAATGGCTTTATAACCTTTTCCAGACTGATAGATCTTGATTACTTTGTTTCTCATTTGTTCCTGAATTTCTTTGGATCACAGCATGATATTTAGGATCTTTTGAAGATCTTTTGGTCTACTTCACTTTGTCAGGCAGGTCCTATTTAAGTGATTTCTTGATTGAGAACAGGTGTGGCAGTAATCAGGCCTGGGTGTGGCTAGAGAAATTGAACTCACCTTTCCAAAGATGTGATAAGATGCGATAAGATGTGTGCACAGAGGATGTCACTACTGTGAAGACCATCACTGTACGGGGAAACCGTAAGCCCTGGATGACCGCAGAGGTGCGCTCGCTGCTTACAGCCAGAGATGCAGCCTTCAGAGCGAAGGACAGGATCGCCCTCCGCTCAGCCAGGTCTGCGCTGTCAAAGGGAATTAAGACGGCGAAGCGCGCCTATGCAGAGAAAATCCAGGGACACCTCTGTGACACTAGGAACACCAAGCAGATGTGGCAGGGTGTGACGACGGAGTGTCACCACTGTTATGGTTCACTGTATATGTGATTATATTGTTTGGGTAATATTTGTAAATGTTAATAATTATTGTTAAGTCTACACATATTATTTTAGGATCTGCTTCTGACTATGTGGAATGCCCTTTTTGGTGAGATAATTGTTATGTTTAATTATTTGGGTAAAACAAGTGGTGATCATTATCCACATACCTTTGCCAGCATGCTCCCTGATGGTGTCTGGGCAAAAGACTCTTTAGGGGTTGAAGGTTTTTTAAAGGATACCAGCAGGAAGGGAGCATGTGATGGTAAGTTTAGGGGTGATTTAGATTTTGTAAATAGGGGTTAAATTATTTATTGAATTATTTATGGTGTCTTATTTATTTCGTGTTATTTATATGTATTTTGTAAATAGGTGGGAAGTTGTTATGGACTTTTAGATGCTATTGGGTATGTGTGAAAAATGGAAAATGTTTTATTGTTTTACCTGGGGTTATGGTAGGGGCTAATGAGCCCTAATTGTCTCACACAATATAACAAGCGTTGGTTCTTGGGAGAAGAGTGTGTCGTGTCGGTGTGAAGATTTGGTATGTACGCTGAAGTTGTTATCTGTGAAGTTTTTGGAATAAAATGAAAAATTGTTGATTGACAGCCGCCTCGTCCAGCTTCGTTACATTTGGTGGCAGTGGTGGTCCGTTCCGAGGACGAGATGTAGCATTTGGTGGCAGACGAGGTAACATTTGGTGGAAGTGGTTGACGACAAAGGACGAAACGATGTCCAGAAAGAAAATAATGAGGCAAGAGGAGCAGTTCGACTCTGACGCAGCTATGGCAACTGAGGAGCCGGGAGCCAGCGGACTGGGCGAGCTCGAGGAGCTAACATGCTTGGTAAAGTCCTTGGTTCGTTCGCTGACTGTCAGAGATCGTCAGAGGGAAGAAGAAGCTGCTCTTCAAGACCAAAGGTGGCAGACTGTATAGTCAAATTCGTCGGGTGCAGTCGCAAGTGGCGGAGTTGAGAGAGGAGTATGGGAGCCGGGCTGAAAGCAGTGGTGACGACGACGCTTCGGGGGAGGACCCCAGAGTGACGGCCAGTCGGGTCGGCCCGCAGGAGGATAATTTACCGCTGCAGGTGCAGCCGAGGATGACGCGAACGCACCATGAGCCCAGGCTGAATCCGCTCTCTCCCGAGGATGACATCGAGCACTATCTGGCGACATTTGAGAGGATCGCTACAGTCTGCCGCTGGCGTGAAGAAGAGTGGGCTATCCAGTTGGCTCCTTTACTCACAGGTAAAGCACGAAGTGCGTATGTACTGATGGACATTGCTGACACGGACAATTATAAAAAAGTGAAAGAAGCAATTTTAAATAAGTACGAAATAACACCTGACACATACAGGAGAAGGTTTCGGTCTCTGGACATTTATCAGGACGAAACCCCCCGTGAACTGTATGTTCTTTTGAAAGACCTGTGTAATAAATGGATTAAACCAGAGACCTCAACGGTGAAAGACATCGTGGAGTTGTTGATTTTGGAGCAGTTTCTGCGGATGGTGAACCCGGAACTGGGAATTTGGATACAAGAGCGGGACCCAAAGACTGCAGAGGGCGCTGCTCGTCTAGCGGAGGTTTTTCTGTCAGCCAGGTCGGGGAGCAGGAGATCTACTCTCGGCCGTGACAGCTCTTTCACCATACGGAGTAAGTCTAATGAGGGTGAAAGGGGTGGTCCAGCTCAAAATAGACTGTATTCCAGTTCCAGTCAGATCACAAATGGCAGATATAATAGTAGCAAAAAGTCACGTGTTGTTTCAAATAAAGATATACGCTGTTATCAGTGTAATAAAATCGGTCACACCCAATACTCACGTCCTGCCATAAAAAATGAGAAACCTTCAATATTATGCTCAGTTCCAAGACCTACTCTGTCAGCACCAATTCATGGTGAAATATATAAAACTAACATTCTGCTTAATGGACAGTGTGAAGAGGCTTTGTTAGACTCTGGTTGTTTCCAGACTGTTGTTCTGCCCAGCTTAGTCCCTAGAGATTCATGGAGTGAAACTACAGTTAATATCAGTTGTGTTCATGGGGATAAGAAATTGTACCCGACCGCTGAGGTTTATTTAACAGTGGGGGGTCAAACTTATCTCCTTCCTGTAGCTCTTGTGCCTGATTTGCCTTATTCAGTTATTCTTGGCAATGATGTTCCAACTTTGTTGGACATTATACAACAGGTTAGAGATGAACAAACTGAGGGACAGGCAGGTGGCGCTATTGAGCAGAGGCTTGATGCACCTGTTGGGAAAATTTGTAATATGGTGACAACCTGCTGAGGTTGAACCTCCTGTTCCTGCTGAGGAGACTCAGGTCTTTTGGTGTACAAGGGGCGCTGCTGAAGTCATTCTATGACACGGTGGTGGCATCAGCCATCACTTTTGGAGTGGTCTGCTGGGGCAGTGGCATTACTGCAGCCGATAGGAAGAGACTGAACAAACTGATTAAGAAAGCTAGCTCTGTCCTGGGGCAGCGCCTTGATCCGATGGAGGAGATAGGAGAGAGAAGGACGGTGGCTAAACTGTCATCTCTGCTGGAGTCCGAGTTCCACCCTATGCAGGACATACTGGATGCACTGAGGAGCTCATTTAGCAGCAGACTACATCATCCCAGGTGCACAACCGAGAGGTTTCGTAGGTCCTTCCTACCAACGGCTGTCAGACTGTACAACCTAAGCAGGGCTGCTCGCAGAGATAGCAAAAAGACGTAACAAACTAATAGTTTTTTGGATGCAAAAGATGCAATAGACTTACACATTGGTCCTCTCCGGCATACAACTAGGAACATATCGGTCGCTATGGAGGGTGAGAATATGTATGGGCACATAATCATACCATGTAGGATAACTAAGTAGACGGTTATGCTGTTTCATCCCATCTAGCAACAATGCTCTGCACTGTGTGTGTTTATATATTTACATATTTATTCCATCTAGCTACAATGCTCAGCACTGTGTTTTTATATATCTACATATTATTCCATCTAGCTACATTGCTCCGCACTGTGTGTGTTTATATACTTGCATATTTATTCCACCTAGCTGCAATGCTCCGTACTGTGGGTGTTTATATATTTACATATTTATTCCATCTAGCTACAATGCTCTGCACTGTGTTCATATATTCATATATTTATTCCATCCAGCTACAATGCTCTGCACTGTGTCTGTGTGTGTGTGTGTATATATATATTTTATAGTAATATGTACATATGTATATTAGCTGCTCTTGCTTGCTTGTTTTTTTTTGTTTTTTTTTTCTTGCCTTCTGATTGTTGCTCTGAGTGTTGCTATCCCTGTGCTGTTGCAATCCTGGAATTTCCCCGTTGTGGGACTAATAAAGGCTTATCTTATCTTATCTTATCTTACCAGGGCGCAGAGGGCTACCAATGTTCTTCAGGAGCTGCCATTTTATGATTCTGGGATAGAGGCAGGCCCTAGTAAACAATCTAAATCCAAGGCTCAGAGGAGAAGAGATAAGGTGTTAGCTTCAGTAAAGAACTTGGGTGAAGAAACACCACAGCTAAGTCAGTCAGTAGAGTTTGACATCCCTCCTGACATAGCTGTATTGCAGAAAGCTGACCCAGCACTTGGACCATGGTTTGATAAAGTCTCGGAGATTGAGGGTGTGAAACAGGGTAGAACGGATTGTTTGGCTGAGGCCATGTATGTCATTAAAAAGGGCATTTTGTACCAGCAACAAGGTGAAGTTATGGCCATAGCTTTGCCACAGGACCTCACACCACAGATTATGGAACTGGGACATGTTATCCCTTGGGCAGGTCATCTAGCATTTCAAAAGACTTTACAGAGAATTGCTAGAAGGTTTGTGTGGCCGGGAATGTATACCCAGATAAAGGAGTTCTGCACGTCATGTCCAATATGTCAGATTACATCACCTAGGGGAGTAGCCCGTGCCCAACTGCACCCATTACCAATTATTGGAACACCATTTGACAGAATAGGGATGGATGTAGTTGGCCCCCTAGAGAGAAGCTCCTCTGGTAATAAATACATTCTGGTGATTTGTGACTATGCTACTTGGTACCCAGAAGCCTTCCCCCTGAAATCTATCAAGGCTAGGCAGGTTGCCAACTGCCTTATCCAGTTATCTTCAAGGGTAGGCATACCCAGAGAGATTCTAACAGACTGTGGAACAAATTTCTTGTCAAAACTGTTGCAGCAGGTATATAAGCTGTTGGGTATTAAGGGTATTAAGACCACCCCATATCACCCTCAGACAGATGGACTAGTTGAGCGATTTAATCAGACTCTGAAAAACATGCTGCGGAAATTTGTTTCTGAAACGGGCTCGGATTGGGACCAATGGGTACCATATTTATTATTTGCTTATCGGGAGGTGCCCCAGGCTTCAACAGGGTTCTCACCTTTTGAACTACTGTATGGTCGTCAGGTGAGGGGCCCACTGGACTTATTAAAGGAGCACTGGGAGAGTCCACTGAGTGATCAGGACAATGTGGTCTCATATATCATTAAGATGAGAGAGAAACTGGATCGAATGACTGCTTTGGCTCAGGAGCACATGAGGACGGCGCAGGCCAAACAAAAAACTTGGTATGACAAGAAGGCCAGAAAAAGGGTTTTTCACCCAGGTCAGCAGGTTTTGTTATTGCTGCCCTCGTGAGACAGTAAGATGTTGGCTCAATGGCAGGGGCTGTATGAAATCTCTAAAAAACTAAGTGCAGTGACATATGAACTATATATGCCTGACAGGAAGGTAAAACATCAGACCTTCCATATTAACTTGTTGAAAGAGTTTCAGCAGCCTGGTCATCATCAGCAGCAGCCTGTTCTTCAGGAGACACATCAGCTCTTCATTTGTGCGATGGAAGTGGATGAGGAGAGAGAACAGTCTTTTCTCACAAATGTGTCAGAGCCGTGTTTGTTTCAAGTGTCTCATTTGCAGGTTGATCAGCAGAGAGAATTAGAGGCACTGTTAGATCCAGAATTGTTTCAGGAGAGACCTGGTTTCACCACACTGGTGTATCATAAAGTCTATTTGAAAGAAGAAGCTGTTCCACGTAGGAAACCTTACAGGATCCCGGAGCGATTGGTTCCAAAGATGAAGCAGGAGATTGATTTGATGTTGCAGCTGGGAGTGATCGAGGAGTCAGTCAGTGAGTGGTGTAGCCCGATTGTGCTGGTACCCAAAAAGGATGGCTCTTTGAGCTTCTGTATTGACTTCAGATATCTCAATTCAGTGTCTAAGTTTGAGTCATACCCCATGCCCCGGATTGATGAACTGTTAGAGAAAGTGGACAGGGCTAGGTTTATTTCTACACTGGACCTGTGCAAGGGGTATTGGCAGGTGGCATTGGCACCGGAAACAAAAGAACTTACAGCCTTTAAAACACCTTATGGCAGTTTCCAATTTAGGGTTATGCCATTTGGCCTTCAGGGGGCACCTGCAACTTTTCAGCAGCTCACGGACTAAGTATTGAGAAGGGTATCGAACTTTGCAGCTGCCTATTTGGATGACGTAGTCATCTATAGTCAGACTTGGGAAGAGCATTTGGTACACCTTGGGCAGGTCCTTCAGTTGATTAAGAGGGCAGGACTGACGATTAATCCACGCAAATGTGCATTTGGACAGCAGCAGGTGGAGTACCTGGGACATATGGTTGGTCAGGGGGTCATTAGACCACGAGTAGGTAAAGTGGATGCCATCCGGACCTATCCTGTGCCGACTACTAAAAAGAAGGTACGATCATTCATGGGAATGGTAGGCTGGTACAGTAAGTTTATTCCCCACTTTGCTGAAAGAGCAGCAGTTTTGACTGACCTCACTAAGGCTTCAGCACCAAATAGGGTAAAATGGACAGAGGAGTGTGACAGAGCTTTTGAGGATCTGAAGAGTGCTATCTCTGGTGAGAAGGTTCTCTACAGTCCAGACTTTGCTCGCCCGCTCATTCTACAGACAGATGCTTCAGGAGTTGGCATTGGAGCAGTACTTCTCCAGGAGGAGAGGGGAGAGAGACACCCAGTACTGTTCTTGAGCCGTAAGTTGCTGGACCGGGAGATGAGATACTCTACGGTAGAGAAGGAATGTCTTGCCATGAAATGGGCAATAGGGTCTCTGAAGTATTATTTACTGGGGCGTCATTTTATGTTGGAAACAGATCATCGGGCCCTACAGTGGCTGAACAGGATGAAGGACATGAACAGTCGTCTCACAGGGTGGTATGTGTCCCTTCAACCATATAACTTTACTGTTCGGTATGTGGCAGGGAAAACTAACCTTGTGGCAGATGGTCTCTCAAGAGTACATGACTCTTAGAGTACTGTACTCTTGGGAAAAGGGGGGAGGAAATGTGACGACGAAGTGTCACCACTGTTATGGTTCACTGTATATGTGATTATATTGTTTGGGTAATATTTGTAAATGTTAATAATTATTGTTAAGTCTACACATATTATTTTAGGATCTGCTTCTGACTATGTGGGATGCCCTTTTTGGTGAGATAATTGTTATGTTTAATTATTTGGGTAAAACAAGTGGTGATCATTATCCACATACCTTTGCCAGCATGCTCCCTGATGGTGTCCGGGCAAAAGACCCTTTAGGGGTTGAAGGTTTTTTAAAGGATACCAGCAGGAAGGGAGCATGTGATGGCAAGTTTAGGGGTGATTTAGATTTTGTAAATAGGGGTTAAATTATTTATTGAATTATTTATGGTGTCTTATTTATTTCGTGTTATTTATATGTATTTTGTAAATAGGTGGGAAGTTGTTATGGACTTTTAGATGCTATTGGGTATGTGTGAAAAATGGAAAATGTTTTATTGTTTTACCTGGGGTTATGGTAGGGGCTAATGAGCCCTAATTATCTCACACAATATAACAAGTGTTGGTTATTGGGAGAAGAGTGTGTCGTGTCGGTGTGAAGATTTGGTATGTACGCTGAAGTTGTTATCTGTGAAGTTTTTGGAATAAATGAAAAAATTGCTAATTGCAAGTCGTCTCCAAGCCTCCATTTATGAGGGACTGCCTTCTTCGTTACACAGGGAGTTCGGACACTGACGGGCTATAAGTCTAGGCAGGGGGTCGATGATGACGATGCTTCACTTCCAGACAGGCTCAACGACTTCTTTGCACATTTTGAAGCATCAAACCCGACAACAAGAGGGAGGGCTGGCCCATCCCCACCATCGGTCGGACCAGCTTTCACCATCAACACAGCAGACACACGGAGGACCCTAACCAGGGTTAACCCATGTAAAGCTGCAGGTCTGGGCAACATCCCGGGACGTGTGCTCCGAGACTACGCGAGCGAGTTGGTGGATGTCCTGACTGACATTTATAACATCTCCCTGAGTCAGGCCATCGTTCCCAGATGCTTCAAGACCTCTATCATAGTACCGGTGGCAACGAAACAAGTTGTGTCCTGTCTGAATGACTATTGTCCTGTTGCACTAACACCAATTGTGATGAAGTGTTTCGAACGACTCGTCAAACCACACATTACAGCCAGCCTCCCTGCATCACATGACCCGCTCCAGTTTGCATATCGCTCAAACCGCTCCACGGAGGATGCTATAGTCACCACCCTGCACTCTGTCATCACCCACCTCGATCAGAAAGACACCTACGCCAGACTCCTGTACATTGATTTCAGTTCAGCATTCAACACCATTATTCCCCAGAGACTGATGGAGAAATTACTCCTTCTCGGTCTGAACACCACCACATGTCTCTGGATCCTGGATTTCCTGACTGAGAGACCTCAGTTTGTCCGGGTTGGAAACAACATCTCCAACTCTGTCACGCTGAGCACCGGATCCCCTCAATGCTGCGTACTCAGTCCACTGTTGTTTACACTTCTAACAGATGACTGTGTATCCAGACACGAGGGGAACCAGATTATTAAGTTTGCAGACGACACTACAGTGGTGGGACTTATTCAGAGGGGTGAGGAATCAATGTACAGGGAAGAAGTGAGAGACCTGGAGGGCTGGTGCAGGGAGAACAATCTGGTGCTCAACGTGGACAAAACGAAGGAGATGATTATTGACTTCCGGCAGTCACAGCCTGAACACGTCCCCCTCAGCATCGGCGGCCGTTCAGTGGAGAGAGTGGAGAACATCAAGTTCCTCGGAGTGCAGATCTCGCAGGACCTGACCTGAAGCAAGAATTCCTTGGGGATTAGGAAGTGGACCCAGCAGAGACTGCACTTCTTGAGGAAACTCAAACAGGCCTCTCTCCCCATCTGCATCCTCAGGACCTTCTACAGAGGTGTGGTGGAGAGTGTTCTGATGTACTGCATTGCTACATGGTACTCCAGCTGCAGTATGTCAGACAAAAAAGCCCTGCAGAGGATAGTTAAGGGTAATTGGAGTCTCCCTCCCCTCTGTCCAAGAACTTTTTCAGAACCATTGCAGGAGCAGGGCACTGAACATTGTCAAGGACCGTTCTCACCCTCTGCATAAACACTTTGAACTTCTGCCATCTGGCAAACAATTCCGGAGCATCAGAGGCAGAACCACCAGACTGATTAACAGCTTCCTTCCACAAGCTGTTAGGATGCTGAACAGTTGATACGGAATCTCTCATACATACTACTGCACCTACGGACATTATGTATATTATTTGTATATTATAGTTCTGGTTAGTTTTCAAGTATGTCTCAGGGATGTGTGAATGGATGTGGTGGGGCGGGGATGAGGGTGTGTGTGAGTGTGTCTTAAATTATGTTCTTTTACGTGTATGGATGCCGAGAGAAACGCAATTTCATCTTGCCTGCGCTACAGTTGTATGTACAACAATATGACAATAAAGGTTGATTTGATTTGATTTGATAAAACCACAGTTAATTTGTGTTTTAACAGAGGGGCAATCACTTTTTCATACAGGGCCATGTCAGTTTGGATTTTTTTTTACCCTTAATAATAAACACCTTCATTTAAAAACTGTATTTTGTGTTTACTTGTGTTATCTTTGTCTGATATTTAAATTTGTTTGATGATCTGAAACATTTAAGTGTGAAAAACATACGAAAAAATGAAAAATCAGCAAGGGGGCAAACACTTTTTCACACTACTGTATATAGAGAGACAGGTTTCTGAGAAGTTTTGTAGTAAAAGGTCTCGCTTCACTCCTAGGTGGATGCCGTAGTATGCCCAATGGTTCATCATGATCCTTTCTCTACACGTATTGGAAATGTTCTATATGAACTGGCTGGACAACAGGTGGCTGCAGAGTTCAGACAGGAGGGAGGGAAGGAAACAGTGTCTGGTGACTCAGTACTGGTGGAGGGCTTGCCTGGACTTCAGTCTGATGCGGTGTTCTTCCTCAATTTGGTTCCCTGGCATGGTGACTCAGATGGACGTCCAGTCCAGGTGAATATTTTCATTCATTTGTCTTTTGTTTTGGTCACTTTGGTGCAATCTTTGTGTTGTCCGTATACATTATTGAAATGTGGCTCTTTACAGGTTCTCAGAATGGGCATAAATGGAATTCTATCAGCCTGTGAAAACAAAGGGTTCAACTCTGTTGCTTTTCCTGTACTGGGGACTGGGATTGCACTTAAATTTCCTGTCAACATAGTGGAGAAGGTCTTAATGGAGGAAATACATGCATTTGGACAGCAACGCACCAGCAGCACACCGCTTTTGGTTCGCATTGTCATCCATCCAAATGACAAAGAGTCCAAAGAGTCCATTGAGGTAATAAACATTTTTAATGGCATTGGTAACTTGATAACCCTTGATAACATCAGAGTTTATGTAGAACACAAATTATTACAAGATGAAATGGGAATGACACAAGTGAATAAACAAAATCTTATTAAAGCTTACAGTATGTTGCTTTTGCAGACCTTCAAGTGTGACTGGGAGGGGCAAAAGTCTGAAAGTCAATCTGAAGATCTTCACCAAGAAGACCAGGATAAAGGTGAGTGTAGACCTAAGTTGTAATCCTCAGGGATGTTATCATTCATTACCCAGTTTTTCATAGAACATGAAGTGCCAAGACGCCAGTTCAGACCATACCACTAAATATAAATTACTTCTAATTAAAATAGTCTTCCTTTGTCAATCATGGGCCTGAGTCATTCTGAACTGTACTGAGCTGAGTCATTCTTCTGTAGGGTTGACTCCAAAGAGGATTGTCCTAGTAGGAAAAACTGGATCTGGGAAAAGCCACCTGGCCAACACCATTTTTGGGGAGAAGTTGTTCACCACAGATGCCTCTGCAAATTCTGGGACCAGTAAATGTCAAGCAGAAACCAGAACTGTTAACGGCCAAAGCATCACTTTGATCGACACCCCTGGTTTGTTTGACACAGGGAAGTCTGAGGAAGACCTGAAGCCTGAGATAATAAGTTGCATCACAGAATGCGCTCCTGGGCCTCACGCTTTTTTCATCGTGCTTAAAGTTGACAAGTTCTCCGAGCAGGAGCAGGCTGTCATTACTAAATTATGTGATTACTTCTCAGATGATGCTTTAGAATATGCTGTAGTTGTCTTCACTCATGGTGACCAGCTTTCTAAAGGGAAAAAAATTGAAGATTTTGTCAGTCAGAATGAGAAACTGAGTGATCTGGTGAGGAAGTGTGGAGGTCGGTGCCACGTCTTTGATAACAAACTCTGGAACAACAAACAGGCGAATAACTACAGGAGTAACCAGTTTCAGCTGGAGCGGTTACTTAGCACTGTAGACACTATGGTGATGGAAAAAAATGGAGGCCACTACACTAATAAATTTCTTGAAGAGACAGAGAAAAAAATACAAGAGGAGGTAGAACACTTAAGTAAGTCAGAAAACTTACCGAAAGAGGAGATCAGAGAAAAGGCTAAAACTAAAGTATCTAATGACTTTCTGACCCTTCTGGCAGGAACTGCAACAGGAGTTTTGTTAGGGGCTTTTTGTGGCATTGCAGCAATGGTTACAGTAGTCATCACAGCTGTAAGGACACCAGAACTAATGAAACTTGTAAAACAAGTTCCCGCATTAACAGGAGCAGCAGCAGTGGGGGCAGAAGTAGCCGCGGCAGCCACTGCAGTGGTAGGTGTGGCATCGGTAGCAGCAGGAGGAGTATGGGGGGGCGCCATTGGACATGATGCTGCAGTGGGAGCGAGAACACCTTTGGAGGCAGCAGAAAGGGCAGCTGATGCTGTAATCAAAAAGGGAACATCTTTTTTCAGGCAAAGTAGGTGACAGAATTATAATTAATCAAATGGTCCATGCATAAGGGTTTGTTCAAAGTATACTTCCAAAGTAAGATGCAATAATCTGAATGAATGAATGAATGAATGAATGAATGAATTTATTTATTTCGGATAGTACATTACAGGTTAAAAGAAACTGTATAATATAACAACAAGGTCAAATTAGACAAAGACTCCTTCTACTATACAATTCCACGTGAGTTATCCGAAATGGGTGATGGCTGAAGCCGCAGCTTATACTGCCCACCCATATTCCATCCAAGAATTCAAAGGAGAAAAAAGAGAAAACAAGACAAGAGCGATTACAATTTAAAACAAGGCTAAGACAAAATATGACTGAGAGAAAAAGAAAACTGAGCTAGTCTAAGTTAAGCGGTTACTATTCAAAAACAAATCTAAGACATAGTGTCACAGAGAAAAAAGAAAAACTAAGCTATAACACAACACAGGCTGGAAATGTCAATCCTTATGTGAGTTTACATGTCGTCTTGTAAATATGTTTGGAGTATTTCTTCCTTTAGTTTTTGTTTAAATTGTCCAAGCTTTGTACATGATTTTAATTCAGGTCCAAAATCGTTCCATAATCTGACACCTTGCACTGAAATACAGTGTTGCTTGGTAGTTGTTCTCACTGTAGGCTTTTGAAATATACATGTTCCTCTGAAGTGATATCGTTTCTCCCTTGTTTGGAACAACTTTTGGATATTTGCGGGCAGTGATAGATTCTTCACTTTGAACATTATTATTGCGGTTTTAAAGTCGATCAGATCTTTCAACTTGAGAGTTTTTTGTTTAAGAAAAAGTGGGTTTGTTGGTTCCCTGTAAGCTGCTTTGTTGATTATTCTAATAGCTCTCTTTTGAAGCATAAAGAGTGGATATATGTTTGTTTTATATGTATTTCCCCATACTTCATTACAATATGTCATGTATGGGAGTATTAATGAATGATACAAGGTGTATAGTGTGGGTTGATTCAGCAAATTTTTCACTCTGTGTAATATTGCAATTGATTTGGATACTTTACCTTTTATATAATTAATATGTGGCTTCCAACACAGTTTGTTATCAATTATTACTCCAAGGAATTTAGTTTCGGATACCCTTTCAATCTCTACACCATTTACACTGAGTTTGGGTACTGGGTAGTTGTGATGGTTGTTAAAGACTATAAATTTTGTCTTGCTTAAATTGAGCGTTAATTTGTTTGAATCAAACCACAGTTTCAGCTTTCCTAATTCCTTTCCGAGTGTATCCAGAAGTTGTTCCAAGTTGTTTCCACTGCATAGCAGGTTAGTGTCATCTCATGTTACTTTGGAGTTGTAATGGGTGTTTTTCATCAGCTGGTGAAGGTTTATTTTGCAGTTTGTAGCTTTAATTAAAAGATTATTAAAAAGGCATAGAAGGTGTATATGAGAGCGATTGCCTGTGTAACAGTGTAATTGCACCCCAATAAAACATTAATCCCCCCCCCAAAAAAAGTACTGAAAAGTTCAGAAAACGATTTCTGAACAGATTTTAGAAGATATAGAAATATCGCCAACAAATGACCAAAAGGGATCAAATATTTATTGACACATGTATAAAATTACAAAACAATTACAATATAAACCACATACTGTATAATATATAGAACAATTAAATGTGGTAATAAGATTCTTGATGATTAATAAACCAACCAGAGTGGTGGCCTAGGAGTAGACCATCTGCCCCACAGCTGGGAGATTGTGGGTTCATGCCCCAGCCTGTTCATACTAAAGATCATATTTAAAAAAAAAAAAAAAAAAAAAAAAAAAGATACTTTCTGCTTTCTTGCTTGGTGCTCAGCATAATAGAATGGAGCAAAGAAATGTTAATAGCCATCAAAGTTAGAAGACATCAGCCCCAGGGCATTGGCTGCAAAATGTAATAACTGCGCAACTACATATGGCTGTCCAGTTAATAGCATGGTTGATCAAATGCCATCAAATAAACCATGTAGTTACACAATTTTATCACTGACATTTGGAAACTTACAAAATTTATAAACAACAGAAATGACAGGCCAGATTATTTATCATAGAAAACAGATCTAGGAGCTATAACAACATGCAAAAGGAAGAATGCAAGCAAAGAAAAGTAATGTTTTAATGCCCCCCCCCCCCCGCTGTCACAAAGTCTTGTGCAGTAAGGGGGGGAGGCTTTAAAATGTTACTAATTAATTAATTAATTTAATTAATTAAACATTTTAATTAATAAAAAAAACTAAACTAAATCATCATACCCCACTTGTGACCACACATTAGTGGGTGTCACACCAAGATGGCTACACTTTCAAACATTGCTCAGACACCAAGGTGGTTAAGGGCCCCCTATCCTTCACAGTCGGCGTGTACCTGGATTACATGGTTTGTAATGCGAGTTTTCACAGCATCTCTGATGAGATGACTCTGCTCCACAGAAAATGCATCACCTTCACCCAGCCTCTTCATCCAGGCCTCGGACTGAAAGGGGAATTTGTGCCCAAACATTGTGTTGAAGTGTTGGCGTTGTAGTGATGACAATTGGGCCTGTAAATACATCTGTTTGTGTAGCTTTAGCAGCGATAATCCATCCTTTGTAGCTATTGAACTTGCTTGCACTTGCTTGAGGCTGTGTCATCTCCCAATCAGTAGATGGCATAAAAACAAAAATTCTAGTCAAGGCCCATCACCACCTCTTACATGGGAGTAATCTCCCTGTTGGTAAAATCAAACTCATTTTGTTAGTTGGTGAGCATTCTTGTTTGAGCTTCCGTTACTCTTATGCCCCACATTTGCAGAATGACCACATCAATCAGTGTGTGGGCTGTTTACTTCAGTTGACTAGGTGGTGGAACTTGTAGTGAGTTGGAGCCCAACTTGTGAATGAGTTCCTGAATGGCACTACCTTCTGTGAAAACCATTGTTTGCTAGTCTGTCCATTACTGAGCAGATGTTTGTAATTTCATCTCTGCACAACATTTTTCTGGCCAAAATTTTACTATTAGGGGGTTAATTCACGGGTGTAACTGCTTGTTTAATTTTTGCTGAAATTTGTCATAAACGCAAACCACTGAGTTATTTGTTTCAACTGTTGTTAAATGCTTCACTTGTATGCATTTTGCATAAAAGTTGTGCAAAACTTTGTTTGCCTCGGTTTTATGTTGTCTTTATTAATAAATTATCAGACGTGAGTATGAAGTGTCTTTTTGTCATTTGCTTTTAAGTGTTTGTAAATATTAATCTTTAACATGGAAACTCCTATTTTGCTGAGTATAATTTGGTGTCATGAACCTAAATGAGCAGAATGCAAATCATGTGTTTTGTGATGTAACAAACCAACAAGGCCTGCCTTTAACGCAAATCAACTGGCCTCAGACTGCTTTACTAAAAAAAAAAAAAAGACTCAGTCAAGTTAATGTTGAGGGTTGGGGTCAGAGCAGGCTGAAAAACAAAAATGTTTCAGAGCTTTACAGACAGCTTTTTTGAACCATAAAATTGCACAAATTATTTCTGGCTCTTTGATGGCTTTGTGTGTCCTTGAGGATGCAACAATTTGAAATGCTCTGGAAAATGAAGAATCAGGACACTTATAAACAGCCGTCCCCCACAATAGTCATAAACCTTTCTCTATCATTTTTTGATTTTTTTTGATTTTGTATACTTTAATGATCCCTTATCATGTTACACAGCTGAACAAAATGCATTGATAGCACCAATGCGAAGCATAAATGCAAAACAATCCTAATTAATTTGCAACTTTTCTCATAAATTTGTAACTTTTTTCTTAATATTTACAACTTTTTGCTCAAAATTGTGGCTTCTCATAATTTGACTTTTTCCCAGAGTTTATTTTTTTCTGATTTTCTCAAATTTACTCATTTTCTTATAATTTCACTGTCATAACTCTGGCTCTCACGAGCCAGGAAAGGAGATACGAGGGCGACCAGTGAGTTAGCGTAGTTTATTAACAAAGCACACACAACACAAAATAACGAACAGAAAAGTAAAGAGCCACGTGGGGCTAAAACACACACAGAACTAAGGGAAACATACCACCCAGGGAGAAAGGCTAGAGAGGCGGCGAGGGAAGAAAACACGCCGAGTCACAACACTTACTTTGGGTGAAGCGCCGAGGTAACGGCGGACTGAAGCTAGACGTAGGAGCTAACAGTCGTGGGAACACAAGGAACGTCTTCCCATAGCGAGGTCGCAGCGACGAGTAACTCTCGGCTGCTCGCTTAAATGGGGGAGATGATTGGGAATGGGAGACAGCTGTCCCAGCGCAGCTGAACAGACAGCTGGCAATCAGCTGGGCGCTGTCAAAGAGCGGGCCATGGAAGACCCGGCACGGACTACCCCGGAGCAGGAGCGACACTGGACAACCTGAACGCAAAGAAAGAGCGTTCAGGTCGTGACAGTACTCCTCCCCCGAGCCGCGCCTCCTGGAGCGGGCTAACCCCCCCCCCCCCCCCTCCGAGGGAAGACCAGGGAGGGCGGTGGGGGCCAGATCTGGGAGAAAGGGAGGGACCAGACAAAGGAGGCAGGGAAGGAAAAAAAAAACCTAGATACAGTATAGGGTCAGATACCATAATAATTTCAAACAAAAGAAAACCATCACCCCCTCCTCTGCAGAGGCCAGACGGTCTGTGCAGGTGACCACAGGAGGTGGGGAGAACAACCTGCAGAAAAACAACGACATAATCATGGAGGAAAAAAAAAAAAAAAAGGTTCACAACAACTCAGGGCGAGGACAATGCAAAACTCATGTCCCGAAGGCCAAAAACTACAAAACTCTGAAAAAATAGACTTACACAAGTAAACCCCGACCAAAACAGAATATACAAAGGATGCAAACTGGGCATAAGATCCAAAAATAGAGCCTGGAACTGCAAATTGGCATGAAGATAAAAATACAAAAGGAACAACTCCTCAAACACGTATTAGCACAAAAGTGTCACTAAACAGTCTGGAGGAGGATATAAATACAGGAAAACAAGACTACTCGGAATGAGGCCAGGCAAAGTGAAGCAAATGCTACTTAAGGAGAAATTAGAATAGGATCATACTGGGATTATAAAACAAAGAAAATAGTCCAAGGAAATTTTAACTGGGATAACCCCACAATAAGGACTCTAGGGCAGAGAGTTCCTTGATGTCCTGAAAAGTATTAAATTAGGGAGGACAATCAAACGCAAGGCAACAAACAGTCAGTCAATTCTTCCAGGACGTCAGCAGGTGGAGCGGGGCAGGCGATGACAGCTTGTCCGGCGGGCGGCCCGAACTCCACCAGGCCAGGAACCACAACACCAGTTCGGGTGGCCTACCCGAGTCCCAGGCTAGGAGACACAGTTTCTCCGGAGGCCGACCCAGATCACCGAACCAGCCAGATGGCTTCCCAGGCGGTCGTCCCGTGACCTCAGACCACGGAGAGCTGAGGGAGAGGTCTTGGTGCAGCTTCCTCCCTGAGGGAAAAGGCAGGAGGAAACTGACCCAGGTGAGAAAAACCCCCACAGTAGTAGGGGGAGAAGAGATGGAGGCCAGGGGCAAAGTTAGCCTGCCATCTAATGGCAACAAGGGTAGGGGGAAACTGGCCCGGGTGAGAGGAACCCCAACAGCGGCAGGAGGAGAAATGATGGAGGCAAGGGACGAAGTCAGCCAGACGTCAGGCGAACACAATCCTCCAGCTCCCACACTAACCGTTACCCGGACCGGCGCAGCACCCCCGGTGGACCCCGATCGGGCCAGCGCAGCACCCCCGGTGGACCCCGATCGGGCCGGCGCAGCACCCCCGGTGGACCCCGATCGGGCCGGTGCAGCACCCCCGGTGGACCCCGATCGGGCCGGCGAAACACCCCCGGTGGACCCCGATCGGGCCGGCGAAACACCCCCGGTGGACTCCAGCTGGACCGAGACAGCACTCCCGGTGGACTCCAGCTGGACCGAGACAGCACTCCCGGTGGACCCCAGCTGGACCGAGACAGCACTCCCGGTGGACCCCAGCTGGACCGGCGAAACACTCCCGGTGGACCCCAGCTGGACCGGCGAAACACTCCCGGTGGACCCCAGCTGGACCGGCGAAACACTCCCGGGCGCAGCATCTGAGGCGAACACCGTGCAGGGAACCGGAACCTCCGAGATGGCACCCAGAGCAGGTTCGTCTCCGGTGACCCTGGGGAGAGGCTCAGAGGGACAAAAGGAACCGGGATCAGGATCACCGGCAGTGGCAGAGCCCGGCGGAACAGGCTCGAGCGCAGCAGACGGCTGCACCCGGCCCGCCCCCCCGAGAGACAGGCAATAATGCTCCAGAATAGAGAAGAGAAAAACAAAATAGAGCACTTGCCTGATCTCGGGTTCTACCGCCATCCAGGACTTCGATGCTCCGGGCTCAGCGTGCAGGACTCCGTCCTCCGGCTCCAACTCGACTGCGAATGGCTCCGCAGCCGGCATGATGGTTTCCACAGTCAAACGACCTCCAAACGCCGAAGACCGCGTCGACAGCCCACCTGGCGTGGGGGCAGGAGATCTGGACTCTGCTGGGCCGAACCATTCCTCCGTGGAGACCCGGGGACGCTTAATCGTCGGCGCTGGCTCCAACAGGCAGTTCGACCTTCTCCTCTGCCCATAACGTGGCTGCGGGGCTGGGGCAAAACCCTCCAGGGCCGCAGGCCGCCTCCTCCTCGCGCAGCGGTGTACACCTGGCACCGGGGCACACTCAAGGGGAAGAGACACAGAGGACGCAGGTTCATATTCAGTTTTTGCAGCGGGAGGAGAGAGCTCAGGGGACTGTGAACCCTGAACTCCTCCCCCAGGAATCAAACAAGGCAATTCACTCACAATGGGAGGAGAATGAAAGGACACTTGCCTGATTCCCGGAGGACCGGTGGAACCCGCTACAAGGGACTCGAGTCTCTCTTCTCCCAACCGGATAGAAGTGGGGAACCCCCCGGAGAGATGAGGCGGTGCTACCCGCACCGGATCGGGACCTGGAACACCTGGAGATGAATTTGCGCTTCTCCCAGCGGCCGGAGTGAATGACGAAGAGGGGGGTGAAACAGCTGAGGAGAGCTGGGAGCCCAAAGCTGACGGGACAGCGGGGAGAGCGGGCCCAGGAGCGGGAGCAGCTGATTCACTTCTTCGGCGAGACACGGGAGCAACAGCAGGCTGGGAGGCGGAATTCGTGTGGTTTCCTGGAGCGGGATCCGGACGGGACTCTCGCTGAGATGAGTGGGGAATTTGGGAGCGACGTCTTCTGAACGTGAGGTCGGGAAAACGCCGCTCCTGTGCGATGAGCGAAGCCAACAGGTCAGCGTATTCCGGATAATCGTTCAGCTCCGGGTTCTTCTCGACCAGCCTGACCGCTGCAATCACGTTCTTCATGGCTACGGGGGGAACGGCGGCGGAAGAAGCGGCTGCCACTCGATCCGCAATGCGCATCGCTGTCATTCTCATCTTCTCCGGGGGAAACCCGGTTGACGTCACTCTATCCTGGGGATCACCCCTGGGTGAGGCGAACTCCTGGACTGGATCGGCGGCAGGAGCGGGATTCCGAAGCGAGGAGCGAAGGCGTTCTGTCCTCGGCTTCCTGCCGGAGTTCTCCTCCAGCCTACGGAGCCTCTCCCAGGCCACAGAGATGTCTGCCCTCCTTGCCTTAACCTCGGGGAGAAGGAAGTAGCGAGAAAAGCAGTTAAGCATACCCTCGGCGAGCTCCAGGCGCCAGCGTATCTCGCTGGGGGCATCGTAGAGGTCCGTGGTGAATAACGTTCCGTCCACAAGGTCCAGAGTCTCCGAGAGATCGTGGCCTGGGTGCCGCATGAGTCTCTTGGAAGGAGACATGATACTGGCTCGCCCGTACCCAGAGGAAGAGGAAAAAAGGCGTCGAGTCCTTACAGCCAACTCACGGTCGCGGCCGTCTCACTAGGCTGCGACCTACTGTCATAACTCTGGCTCTCACGAGCCAGGAAAGGAGATACGAGGGCGACCAGTGAGTTAGCGTAGTTTATTAACAAAGCACACACAACACAAAATAACGAACAGAAAAGTAAAGAGCCACGTGGGGCTAAAACACACACAGAACTAAGGGAAACATACCACCCAGGGAGAAAGGCTAGAGAGGCGGCGAGGGAAGAAAACACGCCGAGTCACAACACTTACTTTGGGTGAAGCGCCGAGGTAACGGCGGACTGAAGCTAGACGTAGGAGCTAACAGTCGTGGGAACACAAGGAACGTCTTCCCATAGCGAGGTCGCAGCGACGAGTAACTCTCGGCTGCTCGCTTAAATGGGGGAGATGATTGGGAATGGGAGACAGCTGTCCCAGCGCAGCTGAACAGACAGCTGGCAATCAGCTGGGCGCTGTCAAAGAGCGGGCCATGGAAGACCCGGCACGGACAACCCCGGAGCAGGAGCGACACTGGACAACCTGAACGCAAAGAAAGAGCGTTCAGGTCGTGACATTCTCCTTTATTGTGTAAATTTGTAACTTTTTTTGTCATGATTTTGCTTTTTTTCCTCAAACTTGCAACTTTTTTTTTTTATGTTGCAGCCTTCACATAGAAGCCAGTTAATTGTTACTTTTGAGAAAATGTCCTGTTTACTGTCCCTCCAAAATATTAAAATGAAATAATTGCCTATGAATATAGTGAATGCAAATTTTACTGGTTTCTCCTGATCCCATGCATACGTTTGGAAGTCCCCAAAGTGACGCAGATTTGCCCTGCGGCTGTTTTGCTCTTGTCTCTTTAAGGAATCACAGCTCATCTTTGAGGTTTCTATCAACACTCATAGTTGCCAAGTCCGCTTATTATAAGCGACTATGGGCTTGTTTTTCTCTAAAGTCGCTTGGAAATCTCGTCAGTTGCGGGTTTCGGGTTTGTGGCCTTGTTTTTTAACGTGTAGTTGCTTATTTGGGCTTGCTTTGCTGTCTGTGCAGTGTTACCAGATGGGAAATGTTGAAGCGGCTTAAAATGATCATATTTTAAGGAAAATTATCGTACACACCCAGTTTTCATTCTGACATGACTCAGGACCATCTGCTTCAGTAACACATCATCACAGACTGTGCATATTACAGCCTATAACACAGTTTTACCTTTAAATAATCTAACAGATCGGTTGAAAAAAAGCACCTCTACCTGTGTGGAGTACAGGATGAGCCTGTACTGAACAGCACGATATCAGTTGTACTTGACTATCTTCTATATGCCTTCTGTTGAATCATCATACAGTATGTCAAGGTCTTGCTGTAGTGTAGTGAGTGTGGTGTGCGTGTGCTGCCGTACCCGTTCCTGGTGTGACGTCAGGCGGGCACGGCCCTTGTGTATAAATAGTTTGGTTCTCATAGTAAAGTGTGAACTTGCTGCATGACAGACGAGACTCCTGTCCCTCATTTTACATACATAACACTTGCCTCATAAATATTTTGAGAAGTAATCTGTTTATACAATAAACAATCAATCCACCTAAACTACTAAAATGCCAGTGATAATTGAAGCAGAAACCTTTTTCAGTTGTATTGAGAACTACAGTGACATTTTTGCCAACATTTGCACATTACAGCAGCGACACAAAGCTTTAGTACGAATGCCAACAACAGGTTTGAACCACCCAGTAAAACTGGGGTCTGATTAAAGCTGTCTCCATACCAAGAAGTTAAAAATCTGTTCACTTTTGGGGAAGTTATTGAGATAAAAGTGCCTGGCCTGGGGTTTCACTTCTGGCGGTCAATGATCTATCCAGTTTTTCTATAGAGATCAGTGGCCTGCCTGACTCCACTTGGATCTGTACTCGCTAATGGGGCATGACCTATCCAGTTTTTTTTTGTTTGTTTTTTTTTAACACAGATCAGTGCAAATGGGAGCTTAAATCAAAAAAAAAAAAAACAACAAAAAACCCAAACTCCATTGAAGTGAATGGCAAAAGCAAAATTATCTTTTGATCCCAATCAAATTTTGCCACAAGTTAGCGTATGTTTGTGAATTTAAAAGATAATTTTTCTCACAATTAAAGTTGTTGGCTGTATAAAAACTATACAAAATAAAAAATAAATAAATAAAATAAAAAACAGATTAATATTTAGTTTTTGTTTAAATGATTAGTGGACAACAACTCCCATCATCCCACATCACTAAACTGTAATCGAGTTTAGTGCTAGTATACAGAATGTACATGTCTTTTTTTTTTTGATCAGTTTAAAAATCTAATTTATTCAAAGTTTTTATGTTGACTGTGCTTACTATAAATGTTCTGTTGCTTTTGCAGAATGCATATTTTCCTTTAATTAGTTTATAAATTCAGTTATTCAGTGCTGACTGTGTTTACAATCAATTTACTGCAAAGAAAAATAAATCTAGATATTGATATACAGTACTATGTTCTCAAGCAGCCTGTCTTTTGCACAATGTGGTAGATTTCCTGTAGGGCTTTTTTTGGAAGGGATGGGGCTTATTTCCATAAAGCTGGTTGCTTGTTTCTCTAGTGAAACCTGGCAACACCGTCCCACAATATCCATGTAAACATCGGCGCTCCCACAATAGCATCTTCGAGTGCGGATGTTTGGACGTGAAATGCTGAAAGAACCATGGGTGATCTTTACCACTACCCTGTTTTCTTTAAATGCCAAAACCTACTCCAGGAGCACAAGAAGAAAATTGAAAGATATTTCCAAATTCATCGGCTGTCGGGCGGGGGAGATTGTGGAGAACTGACGAGTGTGGGTGATGGTGTTTACAGAATTTCCTTCAGAAATAAAGAAGGTAAATCAACACACTGTGCATGAATTACCCCATATTTTGTATTGTTTCGTAGCCTAATCTGAGCTATATTTTACATCTTATTTCTTGTTATGATTTAGGCGATATGAACCATTGCACTTATCTGTGTTGTTATGAAGTTGTGCTTTTTAAAAGCTAATAAAGTACTAAACTATCTCTGTATTCATGTAAAACAAAGTTCAGTGATAATCAAATTCAACAACCTCTTATATGTTCTGCGTTTCCATGAATGGGGATTTCATTTCTCAGAAAGTGAAACTTAATTTTTTTTAAAGCAGAGAAAACAGCACCACCTTATGGCCATATTTGTAATTGAAGGTTTTCATTGCCTTCATTTCTGCTGGTCTCAAATATACTTGCGTTTGGTCTGAACACACCTTTAGTTTATGCACAGAGAACAGTCTGTTTTGTGAGTCAATTATAAGATTGAAAGTGGAAGTTTAAATTTTGACACTATGTTAAAATATATTACACTATATTGACACAAACCAGAGCTTTTCAGATAACAGATGTCTGTAAATCTTTCTTGCAGAAACGTAGTTTGTCAATACAAATCCACTGTATTACCAAAAGGACACCGCTCCAACTGAGTGGGCACCAATGGACAAAGCAAAGTCTATAAAGACATGGATGTGCAAGTTTGGTGTGGAGGAACTTGACTGGCCTGCACAGAGCCCTGACCTCAACCTGATAGAACACCTTTGGGATGAATTACAGCCAGACCTCATAAATGTGCTTCTGAAAGAATGGTCAAAATTCCCATAAACATACTCCTAAACCTTGTGGAAAGCCACCTTTTGCAGCTATGACAGCTTTAACTCTTCAGGTAAAGCATTCCACAAAGTCTAGGAGTGTGTCCCAAAGGTATTCCATCGGGATGAGATCGGGGTTTTGTCCAGGCCAGTCAAATTCCTCCACACCAAACTCGCTCATCCATGTCTTTATGGACCTTGCTTTATAATAAAATGTGACAGTCGAATCTCTCTCAAAATTTCATACTCTGGAAAATTTATTAGAGCCTACTGTGATGTATCAAATATGATACATTTCATATTGTGTGTACTATGGGTGGGGGCAGAACCGGAAAGGTGGAGCCACCACCCTGGGTGTTAATGGCGGATGCAGAAGCGTTACGGTCTCTTTACGACCAGACCTCTGCCTATATGAGAGTGCTTGTATCACACTGGGTTCAACAATAAACCTACATTCTACTGCACCTCCAGCCTTGTTATTGAAGTATGAATTATGGACATAACATTTGGCGACAAGGGTAAAAGTATGGATAAAGGTATTTTGGGCATTTGGCCATTTCTGGAGCTTCCTGGCGAGCCACCGGTGCCGTGGGAGAGGTGGTTTGCTGCATTCAAGAATTATCTGGTTGCAATGAACCTCGGTGAGTTGGAGAAATTGCATGCATGAGTGATTTTGGTCCATAATCTTGGCATGGAAGGACAATGAATTCTCAGCACATTGGGTGAGATTGATAGTTTTGACGACGTGGTTGGGCTAGTGGTGTGCTACTTTTGCGCTCTGAAAAATGTCATAGTCCGGAGGATTCAGTTCCGGCAGCACCACCAGCGGACTGGAGAGTCGGTGCAGCGATACGTCACAGACCTGCGTCAGCTGGCTGGGGATAGCCAGTTTAGAGTTTTGGAAGAAGAAATGGTCTGCGATCAGTTGGCGGAGTACACGCTATGTTCTGTGGCATGGTCAAGGCTCCTTAAGTACTCCGGTGAACTGACGTTAGCCACGACAGTTGAGATAGCTCAACAGTTTGAAGCAGAGGAAAAACTGTCCAAGGATCTCGGTGAGAGAACTACGTTGAGGCATACTGAACCACAATCGGCGGCGCAGGCTGTGGACCTGGATAGCAATGACAGCGTGGATGACAGAGAAGAATACGCTACCACTATAAAAATTAGGTTTGCCCTGGGATCGCCAAAGTGTTTTGGCTGCGGGCTACCAAGCACCGATATAAGGCAAGAGAGTGTCCGGCGAGGGGCAAACACTGTGGCAAGTGTGGACTTCTACACCATTTCGCCAGGGCCTGTAAAAACTTTGAGCGAGGGGAACAACGACACGAAGTAGATTCCCTCTGCACAACTCCTACAGTTGTTCACACCATCTCCCCGAGCACAGGTGGGCGGATTTATTGTAATGTGGTGCTGGACGGCTTGGAAGTGCTGTTGTTGGTGGACACGGGAGCAGTGGCTTCTGTGGTGAACTGGCCTACTGTGAGGAGTTTGTTCCTGTATTACCGAGTGAGGTCGACGTCATATTTGGGCTAGGGAGGTAATAAGCTGGCCATCGTGGGTTTGCTGGAATTGACAGCAAGATACAAGTCGGCAGTGATGTCCAACGTCCAATTCGTGGTGACCGTCAGTGGGTAGAACGTGATGGGCTGTGATATGTTCTACGGCTTGGGCTTCACGATCACCAGTGTCGTCGGAGAGGAGTGGTCGGGTTGTGGTTTGTGGGACCGACCGGTTCCGAGCGTGGAGGACGATGCGGTATGTGACAAAGACTGGCCTAGTATTCTGGGACATGACCAGGACCAATTCCATCCAGGGCCATCACGGGAGGGTTCCGGTGCCAGAGTCCAAGTTGCCCTGGATGTGGGAACTGGTGGCACGGTGGAACGCCCGTGACGACGGATTGAGCCGAGAGGATAGCTCCCTCTGATTCCGGAGTTCGGCCTGGAGATACCGAGAAGCAAGGGGCTACAACGGCTTCGCTGGCATTCAAAATGAAAGAGAGCGGGGCAGGACCGGCTGGCACGGTGGACAGATGTGCCACACAGCAACACTGGAGGGTGAATCGGGCATCGTATGGGGTCGGTGGAGTGGTTCGACCCAGAGGGGAAGCCCGGTCTAAACGTCACGGACATTTGAAGCCAAGTTGAGCTCCCCTACGGGTCGCTGATGTGGTTTGGCCCAGGGGAGAGGCTTGGCTAAGGGGGGCCCATGACAAGAGGAAACAACGAGATGACCAGGGGCGGCTGCGGGTGGTGGCTGTTCAGGAGGATGGCTATCTCCAGCTGTCTGATGACTCATGGAGATACCCCAATGAGCTACGGTGCATCAGCAATGCGAAGGAGGTGTCGAGACTCCGACGTGGCTCATCTCCAGAGGCGAAGAGACGACGGCGCTCTGGGCGGGATCCACCAGACGGGTCTCCGGGGGGTGGCTTCTCCATTGGCACTGTATGGTAGCAAAGGGGGCGATGTGTTAAACTAAATATCGTGTTGTGAATTGCCTGAGCTACGTAGTCAATATGTTCTTTGCCTTGAGTGGTATGTGTGTTACCCATGTACAAAAAAACCTCAAAAAACAAGTGATGTGTAAAGTGTACATTACTGTGTGGTTTGCTTGGGTTATGGGGTGGTCTTGTTGGGTGTGTTTGTAGCAGGGTGGGAACGTAAATATTGACTGTCTAATGGGTGAAACTGAATTTGCTGTATGTACTGAAGTTCATGGAATTATTTTAGTATTTTAGGAACACGGCAGTTTCTTTTATTTTCATTGACTATATATGGACAAAGACGGCAGAATAATCCGTCTAGCTGTGTGGAGGTGGTATTGAAGTATGGGTTATGGACGTAACACCGACCTCATGAATTCACTTTACAGCATGTCATTCAAACTTCTGCAGAATCAAAGCAATATGCAATGCATTCCTATGGCTATAATATGACAGTCAGCAAAGTCAACTTGGCTGTAGACCAGAAAAGCATCCTAATTAGTCTTTAGGGCTGGGAATCATCACTAATTTCCAAATCGATCCAATTCCGATTCCTGAGGTTCTGAAATGATTCAATTTCGATTCGATCCCAGTTCATTCAGGGAAATTACCATTTTAATAGCTATTTTACTGGCCAGGAAAAAAATCTTAGAGACCTAATGCTGCAAATTGTACCAGGAATAGTCTAATGCATAAATTATCACATACAGAAGTGACCCAACATCACATCACTTACAATAATGCACTTTTTATTGTTTAACTTATGATTTCACAAAGTGCTAACAAGTGCTTTCTTTAGTGCAAAGGGTGTGTAGTGCCATGTTAACAACCCAGAGTAAGTAAACAAATTCAATGCATGAAACATGTATTCATAATGTCACTGTATTTCAGTCCCTCCAAAATTTTGCAGGCTTTTTTTGTGATTGTTGCAGCACAAAAAGCCTTAATTTGTGGGAGCTTTTCCAAAAAGTTGCAATATTTTTTTAGATTTTTTGCACTGAAAGTTGTGCGAGGAAGTGCAGATTTTAAAGTAGCTGCTTTTTCCATAGTTTACACTCAGGTATGCTATTCTATGTAACACTGCAAGAAAAACACAGGATTGCCAAAAATTTCCTGTTAAACAGTGATTTATTTAGAATTAAACGCTCAGTAAAATTGTCAAAAAATGACCAACATTGTATTCTTGCTGAGAACTTAAATAAAAAAAGATAAATAAAAGAATTAGCCATTACAGCCATTATAAATTGCATTGTTATGCTGAAATCCACAATGAAGCAGGGATGGCTCCTCCACTGACAACCGCTTCCCTTCAGAACATTTCAGTGCATGATGGACCATGGAGTAGAAAATATTTTAAATCCCCACACCACAGTAGGGTTTAATAATTTAATTTCTTTTATTTTGTTTATATTTTAACTCCTCAGCCTCCCTGGGAAGGTCTATGCCAAGGTACTGGAGAGGAGAGTCCGGCCGTTGGTCGAACCTCGGATTCAGGAGGAGCAATGTGGTTTTCGTCCTGGCCGTGGCACATCGGACCAGCTCTTTACCCTCTCGAGAATTCTTGAGGGTTCGTGGGAGTTTGCCCAACCAGTTTACATGTGTTTTGTGGACTTGGAGAAGCCATTTGACCGCGTCCTTCGTGGATTTTTGTGGGGGGTGCTTCGGGAGTATGGGGTATCGGGCTTGTTGTTACGAGCTATTCGGTCTCTGTACGACCGTTGTGAGAGTTTGGTTCATATTGCCAACACTCGGTCGGAGTCATTCTCAGTGAGAGTTGGACTCCGCCAGGGCTGCCCTCTGTCACCGATCCTGTTCATAATTTTTATGGACAGGATTTCTAGACGCAGCCAAGGAATGGAGGGTGTCATGCTTGGTGACCACAGGATCTCATCTTTGTTGTTTGCAGATGATGTTGTCCCGTTGGCTTCATCCAGCAATGACCTACAGCTCTTGCTGGGACGGTTTGCCGCTGAGTGTGAAGCGGCTGGGATGAGAATCAGCACCTCCAAGTCTGAGTCCATGGTCCTCTGCCGGAAAAAGGTGGATTGTCCTCTCCGGGTTGGGGACAGGCTCCTGCCCCAAGTGGAGGAGTTTAAGCATCTTGGGGTCTTGTTCACAAGTGAGGGGAAAATGGAGCGAGAGATCGACAGATGGATTGGAGCAGCATCTGCAATGATGCAGACGTTGTACCGGTCTGTTGTGGTGAAGAGGGAGCTGAGTTCTAAGGCAAAGCTGTCGATTTACCACTCAATCTACGTTCTTACTCTCACCTATGGTCACGAGCTTTGGGTAATGACCGAAAGAACGAGATTGCGGATACAAGCAGCTGAAATGAGCTTTCTCCGTAGGATTGCTGGACTCACCCTCAGAGATAGGGTGAGGAGCTCAGTCATCCGGGAGAGGCTCAGAGTAGAACCGCTGCTCCTCCACATTGAAAGGAGTCAGTTGAGGTGGTATGGGCATCTGATTAGGATGCTTCCTGGACGCCTCCCACTTGAGGTGTTTCAGGCACGTCCCACTGGGAGGAGACCCCGGGGCAGACCCAGGACTTGGTAGAGAGACTATGTCTCCCAGCTGGTCTGGGAACGCCTTGGTATCCCCTCTGAAGAGCTGGAGCAGGTGGCTGGGGAGAGGGAAGTCTGGGCTTCTCTGCTTGAACTGCTGCCTCTGTGACCCGGACCTCCGGAAAAGCGGTAGAAGATGGATGGATATTTTAACTACAAATTAACTTTCAGTTATTGAAAAGGTTTTCAGTTCACATCCTGGGAAGATTTGTTCATTTCAGTTTAGTTCTATTGAGTAAAAATGGCTCGTTGTACTGCAGCCTTTATTAATTCTGCCATTTTTATTTTTATTTTTATTATCATTATTATTGTCATCTTCAGATCTGTCAAGTGCTGGAAGTCCAAAATTAAATGTGTCATTCGATACAAACGTTACTTGAAGGCAGGTGCCTCAGTCATGAAGCTCTGAAGTCCTGACTAAAAACACATCCAACATTTTCATAGTATTCTAATCTCATAAAATATACCTTTATTCTGCATTTACAGCGCTTAACCAACGGTTATCTACTGTATCCATAGTTTGTAAAAGAAAACACCATCATACTGGCTGGACTGTTAATTAACGACAAAAAAGTTAAAAAAAAAACAAAACACACACTGTATTTTACTTACCCCAGCAGCTGCAACAGTCTCCCTCTTGAATTCTTCCCTCTCTGTCTGGTCTGTTGGCCATTCTCCGTGTGTTTTTTACGTTTGAAGTGTATTTTGGTTGTCGACTTTTGTTTATGTTCCAACACAATGCTGCATGTAGTATAAAGCAGTTTATCACCGCTTTGTGAAAAATATTTGGAAACTGTTGAGCACGGTCTTTAGCAGTGACTTTTGTTGATAAAATAAGACACGCCACACATGTTGGCAACTCCGCTCATGCAAACATGGAAGTAATGTGAGCGTGCGGCGCAGGGAACTCTCGCTCTCAGTTCTCAGATTGTTAAATCAAGTGAGACTTTAGCCGGCCGCTTGTGTTTTGTGTTTCACAGACGTAAAAGCAAAATATTAAAAGATCGATCCATGGATTTTTTTGGGATCGATATCAGTTCGGTCAAACATGAATTGGTCTGAATCGGAGAATCGATCTTTTGAACCCACTCCTATTAGCCATTGTCACAATGTTAAAATCTTGGATTTTGCAACACATTATTCACTTTTCTGATCAGTTTACAACTTCAAGAGCAAGATAAAAGTCCTGGATAATACTGAAGGATGTTCATTTTGTGAATTGGCTTTCTAATTTGACCCAGGAAAGATGAGAAACTACAAATTTTTCTTATCACTTTGTGGTGAAGAAGCTGAAATAGTGACATTAGAGTGGCTGATGATATAACCCTTCATCTGGTGGCATACATGCTGTTTATATCACCTGTATAACTTACCCATTCTGTTCAGATCAGCAGGCGGTCCTTCAGAGATCAAAGCATGTTGTGCCGTTTGAAGATGGTAGTCTGACGTTCACCGTCCGAGATAGTCCAGAACCCAGTAGCACCTTTCTTGCTACTTCCTCCACAGCTCGAGCAGAGGCAAGGACATAATTTGATTTACTGTAGGATTTGAGATTTTATCCAACAGCTTCTGACACAAATGGAATCAGGGAGATTTATTTCAATCCTTTTTTTTTCTTTTTGCGCAGGCTCTACAACCTGTTTCTGCCTTAACTCATTTACCACGTGATGAAGATTATGCCTTTCAATGTGATAGTTATCTTCTCCGTTACCTAGTGGAGTGCCGAATGGCTCAGACAGAAATGGAGAGAAAACTGGCCTCTTTATCCTGTTCTGTTCAGCTCTTCCCTGATGAGGAGAAGGTGTCAGTCAAGAGGTCAGCTGTGCCGGCTGCAGCAGATGAAGTTAGGGGCTGGAAAGCAGAAGTAGACAAAGTTTTTGATTGCTATACGTGCCAATGAAAGGACTGCTTCATTGCAGCAGGCTTGGTCAAATGCCAGATGATGTGAAGGTGTACATGGATGAGCAACAAATTGCTGTAGTTGTTGGAAAATGTTCTCAAGTAAATACTTTGTTTTTGAACATAGATGAGTTGTGTGTATGTGGGAATTTAGCATCCTTGAGTGAAGAAAGTGAAGAAAGTGAAGAAAGTAAAGAAAACACAATTGTTGCAAGGTACAGCATTGGTGATGTGATAGAGGTGCTGGTGTGTGAGGGTGACATCACCAAACAGAGTGCTGATGCCCTGGTGAACGCTGCCAATGAGAATTTGAGCCATGGTGGTGGTGTTGCTGCTGCACTGAGTAAAGCAGCTGGTCCAGAGGTACAGAAGGAATGCAGAAAGATAGTAAAGCAGTGTGGAAAAATCGATATAGGGGAAGTGGTAGCGTCCACAGGGGGGAACCTGAAATGCAAAATACTGCTGCACGCTGTTGGGCCTGTGGCTGGGAAATCAGGCGGCAAAGAAAGACAGTTACTGAAAAAGACTGTCCGGGCTGCTCTGGATTTGGCTGAAAGTATGGAACTGGAGTCCATAGCCATGCCCTGCATCAGCTCAGGCTTGTTTGGCGTTCCGGTCACTGTGTGCTGTGAGGCTATTGTAATGGCAGTTCAGGAGTTTGGTTGTCAGGGAGCACGGAGTCTGAGCAATATCATCCTGATTGATAACAAACAGGATGTGGTGAGGGCACTGCAGGAAGCATGTGACAATCTTCTCCAAGGGGATAGTACTACAAGTGAAGCACTAAGTGATTTGGCTTTCCAAGTTGATGTTGCTTACCAGGACATGGAAAGAGGAGCAACTGCTGAAGCTGCTGGAGACAGTGTCAATGTAGAGGTCATTGAGGGAACCATCGAGATCCAGCAGGTGAGAAGTATAAAAGTATATTTAACTCTTTGTCTTTGTTAACAAGGCATCTTACAGTGGTGTGAAAAAATGTTTGCCTTGCCCCCTTCTTGATTTCTCATTTTTTTGTATGATTGTCACACTTAAATGTTTCTGATCATCAAACAAATTTAAATATTCGACAAAGATAACAGAAGTAAACACAAAATGCAGTTTTTAAATGAAGGTGTTTATTATTAAGGGTAAAACAAATCCAAACTTACATGGCCCTGTGTGAAAAAGTGATTGCCCCCTAAACCTAATAACTGGTTGGGCCACCCTTAGCAGCAACAACTGCAATCAAGCATTGGCGATAACTGGCAATTAATTTTTTACAGTGCTGTGGAGGAATTTTGGCCCACTCAGTTTTGCAGAATTGTTGTAATTCAGCCACATTGGAGGGTTTTCAAGCATGAACCACCTTTTTAAGGTCATGCCACAGCATCTCAATCGGATTCAGGTCAGGACTTTGACTAGGCCACTCCAAAGTCTTCATTTTGTTTTTCTTAAGCAATTTAGAGGTGGACTTGCTGGTGTGTTTTGCATCATTGTCCTGCTGCAGAACCCAAGTACGCTTCAGCTTGAGGTCACAAACAGATGGCTGGACATTCTCCTTCAGGATTTTTGGGTAGCGCTATATAAGTGCAGGTTGGTTAGTTAGTTAGTTAGTAGACAACAGAATTCATGGTTCCATTTACCACAGCAAGTCTTCCAGGTCCTGAAGCAGCAAAACAGCCCCAGACCATCACACTACCACCACCATATTTTACTGTTGGTATGATGTTCCTTTTCTGAAATGCTGTGTTACTTTTACGTCAGATGTAATGGGACACACACCTTCCAGAAAATTCAACTTTTGTCTCATCAGTCCACAGAATATTTTTCCAAAAGTCTTGGGGATCATCAAGATGTTTTCTGGCAAAACTGAGACGAGACTTTATGTTCTTTTTGCTCAGCAGTGATCTTCGTCTTGGAACTCTGCCACGCAGGCCAATTTTGCCCAGTCTCTTTCTTATGGTGGAGTCATGAACACTGACCTTAACTGAGGCAAGTGAGGCCTGCAGGTCTTTGGATGTAGTTGTGGGTTTTTTTTTGACTTCTTGGATGAGTTGTTGCTGCGTTCTTGGAGTAATTTTGGTCGGCTGGCCACTCCTGGGAAGGTTCACCACTGTTCCGTGTTTTTGCCATTTGTGGATAATGGCTCTTACTACTGTTTGCTGAAGTCCCAAAGCTTTACAAATGGCTTTATAACCTTTTCCAGACTGATAGATCTTGATTACTTTGTTTCTCATTTGTTCCTGAATTTCTTTGAATCACAGCATGATATCTAGGATCTTTTGAAGATCTTTTGGTCTACTTCACTTTGTCAGGCAGGTCCTATTTAAGTGATTTCTTGATTGAGAACAGGTGTGGCAGTAATCAGGCCTGGGTGTGGCTAGAGAAATTGAACTCACCTTTCCAAAGATGTGATAAGATGTGTGCACAGAGGATGTCACTACTGTGAAGACCATCACTGTACGGGGAAACCGTAAGCCCTGGATGACCGCAGAGGTGCGCTCGCTGCTTACAGCCAGAGATGCAGCCTTCAGAGCGAAGGACAGGATCGCCCTCCGCTCAGCCAGGTCTGCGCTGTCAAAGGGAATTAAGACGGCGAAGCGCGCCTATGCAGAGAAAATCCAGGGACACCTCTGTGACACTAGGAACACCAAGCAGATGTGGCAGGGAGTTAGGACACTGACAGGCTATAAGTCTAGGCAGGGGGTCGATGATGACGATGCTTCGCTTCCAGACAGGCTCAATGACTTCTTTGCACGTTTTGAAGCATCAAACCCGACAACAAGAGGGAGGGCTGGCCCATCCCCACCATCGGTCGGACCAGCTTTCACCGTCAACACAACGTACACACGGAGAACCCTAACCAGGGTTAACCCACGTAAAGCTGCAGGTCCGGTCAACATCCCGGGACGTGTGCTCCGAGACTGTGCGAGCGAGTTGGTGGATGTCCTGACTGACATTTATAACATCTCCCTGAGTCAGGCCATCGTTCCCAGATGCTTCAAGACCTCTATCATAGTACCTGTCGCAAAGAAACAAGTTGTGTCCTGTCTGAATGACTATCGTCCTGTTGCACTAACACCAATTGTGATGAAGTGTTTCGAATGACTCGTCAAACCACACATTACAGCCTGCCTCCCTGCATCACATGACCCGCTCCAGTTTGCATATCGCTCAAACCACTCCACGGAGGATGCTATAGTCACCACCCTGCACTCTGTCATCACCCACCTGGATCAGAAAGACACCTACGCCAGACTCCTGTACATTGATTTCAGTTCAGCATTCAACACCATTATTCCCCAGAGACTGATGGAGAAATTACTCCTTCTCGGTCTGAACACCGCCACATGTCTCTGGATCCTAGATTTCCTGACTGAGAGACCTCAGTTTGTCCGGGTTGGAAACAACATCTCCAACTCTGTCATGCTGAGCACCGGATCCCCTCAAGGCTGCGTACTCAGTCCACTGTTGTTTACACTTCTAACACATGACTGTGTATCCAGACACGAGGGGAACCAGATTATTAAGTTTGCAGACGACACCACAGTGGTGGGACTTATTCAGAGGAATGAGGAATCAATGTACAGGGAAGAAGTGAGAGACCTGGAGGGCTGGTGCAGGGAGAACAATCTGGTGCTCAACGTGGATAAAACGAAGGAGATGATTATTGACTTCCGGCGATCACAGCCTGAACACGTCCCCCTCAGCATCGGCGGCCGTTCAGTGGAGAGAGTGGAGAACGTCAAGTTTTCTCGGAGTGCAGATCTTGCAGGACCTGACCTGAAGCAAGAATTCCTTGGGGATTAGGAAGCGGGCCCAGCAGAGACTGCACTTCTTGAGGAAACTCAAACAGGCCTCTCTCCCCATCTGCATCCTCAGGACCTTCTACAGAGGTGTGGTGGAGAGTGTTCTGACGTACTGCATTGCTACATGGTACTCCAGCTGCAGTATGTCAGACAAAAAAGCCCTGCAGAGGATAGTTAAGGGAGCTGAGAGGGTAATTGGAGTCTCCCTCCCCTCTGTCCAAGAACTTTTTCAGAACCGTTGCAGGAGCAGGGCACTGAACATTGTCAAGGACCGTTCTCACCCTCTGCATAAACACTTTGAACTTCTGCCATCTGGCAAATGATTCCGGAGCATCAGAGGCAGAACCACCAGACTGATTAACAGCTTCCTTCCACAAGCTGTTAGGATGCTGAACAGTTGATCCGGAATCTCTCATACATACTACTGCACCTACGGACATTATGTGTATTATTTGTATATTATAGTTCTGGTTAGTTTTCAAGTATGTCTCAGGGATGTGTGAATGGATGTGGTGGGGCGGGGATGAGGGTGTGTGTGAGTGTGTCTTAAATTATGTTCTTTTACGTGTATGGATGCCGAGAGAAACGCAGTTTCATCTTGCCCGCACTACAGTTGTATGTACAGAAATATGACAATAAAGGTTGATTTGATTTGATTTGATTTGATAAAACCACAGTTAATTTGTGTTTTAACAGAGGGGCAATCACTTTTTCATACAGGGCCATGCCAGTTTGGATTTTTTTTACCCTTAATAATAAACACCTTCATTTAAAAACTGTATTTTGTGTTTACTTGTGTTATCTTTGTCTGATATTTAAATTTGTTTGATGATCTGAAACATTTAAGTGTGAAAAACATACGAAAAAATTTTTAAAAAATTTTCAACATTTTTAATGGCATTGGTAACTTGATAACCCTTGATAACATCAGAGTTTATGTAGAACACAAATTATTACAAGATGAAATGGGAACAACACAAGTGAATAAACAAAATCTTATTAAAGCTTACAGTATGTTGCTTTTGCAGACCTTCAAGTGTGACTGGGAGGGGCAAAAGTCTGAAAGTCAATCTGAAGATCTTCACCAAGAAGACCAGGATAAAGGTGAGTGTAGACCTAAGTTGTAAACCTCAGGGATGTTATCATTCATTACCCAGTTTTTCATAGAACATGAAGTGCCAAGACGCCAGTTCAGACCATACCACTAAATATAAATTACTTCTAATTAAAATAGTCTTCCTTTGTCAATCGTGGGCCTGAGTCATTCTGAACTGTACTGAGCTTCTGTAGGGCTGACTCCAAAGAGGATTGTCCTAGTAGGAAAAACTGGATCTGGGAAAAGCCACCTGGCCAACACCATCTTTGGGGAGAACTTGTTCACCACAGATGCCTCTGCAAATTCTGGGACCAGTAAATGTCAAGCAGAAACCAGAACTGTTAACGGCCAAAGCATCACTTTGATCGACACCCCTGGTTTGTTTGACACAGGGAAGTCTGAGGAAGACCTGAAGCCTGAGATAATAAGTTGCATCACAGAATGCGCTCCTGGGCCTCACGCTTTTTTCATCGTGCTTAAAGTTGACAAGTTCTCCGAGCAGGAGCAGGCTGTCATTACTAAATTATGTGGTTACTTCTCAGATGATGCTTTAGAATATGCTGTAGTTGTCTTCACTCATGGTGACCAGCTTTCTAAAGGGGAAAAAAATTGAAGATTTTGTCAATCAGAATGAGAAACTGAGTGATCTGGTGAGGAAGTGTGGAGGTCGGTGCCACGTCTTTGATAACAAACTCTGGAACAACAAACAGGCGAATAACTACAGGAGTAACCAGTTTCAGCTGGAGCGGTTACTTAGCACTGTAGACACTATGGTGATGGAAAAAAATGGAGGCCACTACACTAATAAATTTCTTGAAGAGACAGAGAAAAAAATACAAGAGGAGGTAGAACACTTAAGTAAGTCAGAAAACTTACCGAAAGAGGAGATCAGAGAAAAGGCTAAAACTAAAGTATCTAATGACTTTCTGACCCTTCTGGCAGGAACTGCAACAGGAGTTTTGTTAGGGGCTTTTTGGGGCATTGCAGCAATGGTTACAGTAGTCATCACAGCTGTAAGGACACCAGAACTAATGAAACTTGTAAAACAAGTTCCCGCATTAACAGGAGCAGCAGCAGTGGGGGCAGAAGTAGCCGCGGCAGCCACTGCAGTGGTAGGTGTGGCATCGGTAGCAGCAGGAGGAGTATGGGGGGGCGCCATTGGACATGATGCTGCAGTGGGAGCGAGAACACCTTTGGAGGCAGCAGAAAGGGCAGCTGATGCTGTAATCAAAAAGGGAACATCTTTTTTCAGGCAAAGTAGGTGACAGAATTATAATTAATCAAATGGTCCATGCATAAGGGTTTGTTCAAAGTATACTTCCAAAGTAAGATGCAATAATCTCATGTTACTTTGGAGTTGTAATGGGTGTTTTTCATCAGCTGGTGAAGGTTTATTTTGCAGTTTGTAGCTTTAATTAAAAGATTATTAAAAAGGCATAGAAGGTGTATATGAGAGCGATTGCCAGTGTAACAGTGTAATTGCACCCCAATAAAACATTAATCCCCCCCCCCAAAAAAAGTACTGAAAAGTTCAGAAAACGATTTCTGAACAGATTTTAGAAGATATAGAAATATCGCCAACAAATGACCAAAAGGGATCAAATATTTATTGACACATGTATAAAATTACAAAAAAATTACAATATAAACCACATACTGTATAAAATATAGAACAATTAAATGTGGTAATAAGATTCTTGATGATTAATAAACCAACCAGAGTGGTGGCCTAGGAGTAGACCATCTGCCCCACAGCTGGGAGATTGTGGGTTCATGCCCCAGCCTGTTCATACTAAAGATCATATTTAAAAAAAAAAAAGATACTTTCTGCTTTCTTGCTTGGTGCTCAGCATAATAGAATGGAGCAAAGAAATGTTAATAGCCATCAAAGATAGAAGACATCAGCCCCAGGGCATTGGCTGCAAAATGTAATAACTGCGCAACTACATATGGCTGTCCAGTTAATAGCATGGTTGATCAAATGCCATCAAATAAACCATGTAGTTACACAATTTTATCACTGACATTTGGAAACTTACAAAATTTATAAACAACAGAAATGACAGGCCAGATTATTTATCATAGAAAACAGATCTAGGAGCTATAACAACATGCAAAAGGAAGAATGCAAGCAAAGAAAAGTAATGTTTTAATGCCCCCCCCCCCGCTGTCACAAAGTCTTGTGCAGTGAGGGGGGGAGGCTTTAAAATGTTACTAATTAATTAATTAATTTAATTAATTAAACATTTTAATTAATAAAAAAACTAAACTAAATCATCATACCCCACTTGTGACCACACATTAGTGGGTGTCACACCAAGATGGCTACACTTTCAAACATTGCTCAGACACCAAGGTGGTTAAGGGCCCCCTATCCTTCACAGTCGGCGTGTACCTGGATTACATGGTTTGTAATCCGAGTTTTCACAGCATCTCTGATGAGATGACTCTGCTCCACAGAAAATGCACCACCTTCACCCAGCCTCTTCATCCAGGCCTCGGACTGAAAGGGGAATTTGTGCCCAAACATTGTGTTGAAGTGTTGGCGTTGTAGTGATGACAATTGGGCCTGTAAATACATCTGTTTGTGTAGCTTTAGCAGCGATAATCCATCCTTTGTAGCTATTGAACTTGCTTGCACTTGCTTGAGGCTGTGTCATCTCCCAATCAGTAGATGGCATAAAAACAAAAATTCTAGTCAAGGCCCATCACCACCTCTTACATGGGAGTAATCTCCCTGTTGGTAAAATCAAACTCATTTTGTTAGTTGGTGAGCATTCTTGTTTGAGCTTCCGTTACTCTTATGCCCCACATTTGCAGAATGACCACATCAATCAGTGTGTGGGCTGTTTACTTCAGTTGACTAGGTGGTGGAACTTGTAGTGAGTTGGAGCCCAACTTGTGAATGAGTTCCTGAATGGCACTACCTTCTGTGAAAACCATTGTTTGCTAGTCTGTCCATTATTGAGCAGATGTTTGTAATTTCATCTCTGCACAACATTTTTCTGGCCAAAATTTTACTATTAGGGGGTTAATTCACAGGTGTAACTGCTTGTTTAATTTTTGCTGAAATTTGTCATAAACGCAAACCACTGAGTTATTTGTTTCAACTGTTGTTAAATGCTTCACTTGTATGCATTTTGCATAAAAGTTGTGCAAAACTTTGTTTGCCTCGGTTTTATGTTGTCTTTATTAATAAATTATCAGACGTGAGTATGAAGTGTCTTTTTGTCATTTGCTTTTAAGTGTTTGTAAATATTAATCTTTAACATGGAAACTCCTATTTTGCTGAGTATAATTTGGTGTCATGAACCTAAATGAGCAGAATGCAAATCATGTGTTTTGTGATGTAACAAACCAACAAAGCCTGCCTTTAACGCAAATCAACTGGCCTCAGACTGCTTTACTAAAAAAAAAAAAAGACTCAAGTTAATGTTGAGGGTTGGGGTCAGAACTGAAAAAAATGTTTCAGAGCTTTACAGACAGCTTTTTTGAACCATAAAATGGCACAAATTATTTCTGACTCTTTGATGGCTTTGTGTGTCCTTGAGGATGTAACAATTTGAAATGCTCTGGAAAATGAAGAATCAGGACACTTATAAACAGCCGTTGCCCACAATAGTCATAAACCTTTCTATATCATGTTACACAGCTGAACAAAATGCATTGATAGCACCAATGCGAAGCATAAATGCAAAACAATCCTAATTAATTTGCAACTTTTCTCATAAATTTGTAACTTTTTTCTTCACATTTGCAACTTTTGGCTCAAAATTGTGGCTTCTCATAATTTGACTTTTTCCCAGAGTTTATTTTTTTTCTGATTTTCTCAGATTTACTCCTTCTTTTCTCATAATTCCTCCTTTATTTTGTAAATTTGTAACTTTTTTTTGTCATGATTTTGCTTTTTTCCTCAAACTTGCAACTTTTTTTTTTATGTTGCAGCCTTCACATAGAAGCCAGTTAATTGTTACTTTTGAGAAAATGTCCTGTTTACTGTCCCTCCAAAATATTAAAATGAAATAATTGCCTATGGATATAGTTAATGTAAATTTTACTGATTTCTCCTGATCCCATGCATACGCTTGGAAGTCCCCAAAGTGACACAGATTTGCCCTGCGGCTGTTTTGCTCTTGTCTCTTTAAGGAATCACAACTCATCTTTGAGGTTTCTATCAACATTCAAAGTTGCCAAGTCCGCTTATTATAAGCGACTATGGGCTTGTTTTTCTCTAAAGTCGCTTGGAAATCTCGTCAGTTGCGGGTTTCGGGTTTGTGGCCTTGTTTTTTAATGTGTAGCTGCTTATTTGGGCTTGCTTTGCTGTCTGTGCATTGTTACCAGATGGGAAATGTTGAAGCAGCTTAAAATGATCACATTTTAAGGAAAATTATCGTACACACCCAGTTTTCATTCTGACATGACTCAGGACCATCTGCTTCAGTAACACATCATCACAGACTGTGCATATTACAGCCTATAACACAGTTTTACCTTTAAATAATCTAACAGATTGGTTGAAAAAAAGCACCTCTACCTGTGTGGAGTACAGGATGAGCCTGTACTGAACAGCACGATATCAGTTGTACTTGACTATCTTCTATATGCCTTCTGTTGAATCATCATACAGTATGTCAAGGTCTTGCTGTAGTGTAGTGAGTGTGGTGTGCGTGTGCTGCCGTACCCGTTCCTGGTGTGACGTCAGGCGGGCACGGCCCTTGTGTATAAATAGTTTGGTTCTCATAATAAAGTGTGAACTTGCTGCATGACAGACGAGACTCCTGTCCCTCATTTTGCATACATAACACTTGCCTCAAAAATATTTTGAGAAGTAATCTGTTTATACAATAAACAATCAATCCACCTAAACTATTACTAAAATGCCAGTGATAATTGAAGCTGAAACCTTTTTCAGTTGTATTGAGAACTACAGTGACATTTTTGCCAACATTTGCACATTACAGCAGCGACACAAAGCTTTAGTACGAATGCCAACAACAGGTTTGAACCACCCAGTAAAACTGGGGTCTGATTAAAGCTGTCTCCATACCAAGAAGTTAAAAATCTGTTCACTTTTGGGGAAGTTATTGAGATAAAAGTGCCTGGCCTGGGGTTTCACTTCTGGCGGTCAATGATCTATCCAGTTTTTCTATAGAGATCAGTGGCCTGCCTGACTCCACTTGGATCTGTACTCGCTAATGGGGCATGACCTATCCAGTTTTTTTTTGTTTGTTTTTTTAATACAGATCAGTGCATATGGGAGCTTAAATCGAAAAAAACAAACAAAAACAAACTCCATTGAAGTGAATGGCAAAAGCAAAATTATCTTTTGATCCCATTCAAACTTTGCCACAAGTTAGCGTATGTTTGTCAATTTAAAAGATAATTTTTCTCGCAATTAAAGTTGTTGGCTGTATAAAAACTATACAAAATAAAAAAATAAATAAATAAAATAAAAAAAACAGATTAATATTTAGTTTTTGTTTAAACGACTAGTGGACAACAACTCCCATCATCCCACATCACTAAACTGTAATCGAGTTTAGCGCTGGTATACAGAATGTACATGTCTTTTTTTTTATCAGTTTAAAAATTTAATTTATTCAAAGTTTTTATGTTGACTGTGCTTATTATAAATATTCTGTTGCTTTTGCAGAATGCATATTTTCCTTTAATTAGTTTATAAATTCAGTTATTCAGTGCTGACTGTGTTTACAGTCAATTTATAAATCTAGATATTGATATACTGTATGTTGTCAAGCAGCCTGTCTTTTACACAATGTGGAAGATTTCCTGTAGGGCTTTTTTGGGGGAGGGGTGGGGCTTATTTCCATAAAGCTGGTTGCTTGTTTCTAGTGAAACCTGGCAATACAGTCCCACAATATCCATGTAAACATCGGCGCTCCCACAATAGCATCTTCATAGTGTGGATGTTTGGACGTGAAATGCTGAAAGAACCATGGGTGATCTTTACCACTACCCTGTTTTCTTTAAATGCCAAAACCTACTCCAGGAGCACAAGAAGAAAATTGAAAGACATTTCAAAATTCATCGGCTGTCGGGCGGGGGAGATTGTGGAGAACTGACGAGTGTGGGTGATGGTGTTTACAGAATTTCCTTCAGAAATAAAGAAGGTAAATCAACACACTGTGAGTGAATTACCCCATATTTTGTATTGTTTCGTAGCCTAATCTGAGCTATATTTTATATCTTATTTCTTATGATTTATGCGATATGAACCATTGCACTTATCTGTGTTGTTATGAAGTTGTGCTTTTTAAAAGCTAATAAAGTACTAAACTATCTCTGTATTCATGTAAAACAAAGTTCAGTGATAATCAAATTCAACAACCTCTTATATGTTCTGCGTTTCCATGAATGGGGATTTCATTTATCAGAAAGTGAAACTGTGGTGAACACTCATGGGACCTGTTGGACTGGTTCTGTGACTCGCATTTTAGGTCAAAACAAAGGCAGGAATCTTAGCCTTGGTATGCAAGGCTGGAGACTGTGGGGGGTCGATTAAAGGATGCATGGGAGACAGTGGAAGTGATATCATGGAGGGAAATGCATTGTGACTGTCTTTATTATGCAAGGTGGTGAAATGCATTGTGACTGTCTTTATTATGCAAGGTGGTTTGTGTGACATGTGATCTATGAGGTGTGAAGTCCCTGATATTTAAGGACGAGAATTTACTGTTTCATTCTCTTTTTCTTCTGCTTTGAAATGATGGAGATGTGAATAAAGCTGACTCTGAGAAAGAACTCTGCCTCGTCATTTTCACATCTTCCACACTGGTGACCCTAAGACGTATCATGAAAGAGGAGAATTCCCCCGGGCCGGCCTCGTCAGGAGCCCCCAGCCAAGCGAATGCCGCTACAGTCCAGCTACCGGACTTCTGGCAGAACAATCCGCGCTCCTGGTTCAACGTGGTTGAGGTGCAGTTCAATCTCCAGGGGATATCGGTAGATGCCACGAAATTCTACCACGTAGTCGCAAAGCTGGACAACAACACGGCCCAGCATGTGGAGAGCCTGATCGACCAGCTGCCGGAGAGCGACAAATACGGCACGTTGAAGGCTGCACTCATCCAGCAATTCACCCCCTCGGCGGAGGAGCGAGCAGAGAGGATCCTGGCGCTGATGGAGGGGGAAAACGACATGCCAGCGAGCCTGATGGAGAAGTTGTTGAGGTTGAACGACTCGGATGATGATCACTTCATTTTCACCCACCTCTTCCTCAGGACTCTACCGTCAGCAGCGAGAGCGGTTCTGGCCAGCTCGCCACTGTTGGCCCTAAGGGACTACCGCGCACTGGGCCCAGAGGCGCAGCGGATTGTCAACGCCACCAAGCGGCGCGCAGCCACGGCCGCTGCAGCGGAACTCGGCGCGACGACCGGAGACGACAGGAGGCCAGAGGCAGTGGTGCCAGACTCACCGACGACGGCAGCGGCAAGGGCCAGGGAGCGTGGACCGGACGTCTTTTGTTTCTACCATCGCCGCTTCACAGAGAGGGCATGCAAGTGTGTACCGCCATGCCAGTTCGGGCATTCGGGAAACGCCAAGACCGGGGGTTGGTAGCAGCCGCGGCCCTCGGGGAAGAGAACAAGCTGCTCTACTTGTCGGACGCACGCTCCGGGAGGCAGTTCCCTCGTCGACACAGGCTCCCAGTTGAGTTTCATCACACCTTCCTACGCGGGCAGACTGGCTGGTTCCGGAGGTCCCCGGGTGACAGCGGCGAACGGCTCAGAGATTAAGACCTTTAGTGAGAAGACTCTGCTCCTGTCTCTACACGGCCGTGCATATGAGTGGACTTTTGTTGTAGCAACAGTAAATTTCACTATGCTGGGGGCTGATTTTTGTGTTCACATGGGTTGTTGGTTGATCTCGCTAACGCGCCTGGTTAATGCACTTTCTTTTGATTCTGTCCCCTGTACAGCGCGAGTGGCCCAGCCTACAGCACAAGCCAACATCACAACAGTAGGCGGTAAGTTCCACACACTGCTCACTCAGTTCCCAGCACTCACGGTCCCCACATTTTTGGCAACAGTCGCTAAGCACGGGGTGGAGCATTTTATTATCACTACCGGACTGCCCGTTTTTGCAAAAGCTCGGCACTTGGACGCAGTTAAGCTAGCCATAGCGTGCGAGGAGTTCGCCAACCTGGAGAGGTTGGGCATTATCCGACGTTCAAACAGTCCGTGGGCTTCCCCCCTACATATGGTCCCGAAAGCTGACAGATCATGGCGCCCTTGCGGGGATTTCCGTAGGTTAAACAACGATACAGCGTACGACCGCTACCCAATCCCACATATCCAAGATTTTTCGGTTCATTTGGCAGGGGCGGGCATTTTTTCTAAAACAGACTTGGTCCGCGGTTACCACCAAATCCCAGTGCTCGCTGAGGACATACCCAAAACAGCGGTAATAACTCTGTTTGGTTGATTCGAGTTTTTACGCATGCCATTCAGACTTAAAGGTACTGCTCAGACGTTCCAACGCATGATGGATGCGGTGCTTCGCGATCTCCCTTTCGTGTTCGTCTACCTGGACGATATTTTAGTAGCCAGCACATCGGAAGACGAATACGAAAAACACCTGGCCACAGTTTTCCGAAGGTTGGGAGATCATGGGTTAATAATCAACCCAGTGAAGTGTCAGTTCGGGGTGACGCAGATCGATTTTTTAGGACACCGCGTCTCCCCCGAAGGAGCAGTTCCGCTGCCTGACAAAATGCACGCTGTGGCAGATTTTCCCCGGCCGCAGACAGTCAGGGCATTGCAGGAGTTTTTGGGAATGGTGAATTTTTATAACCGCTTTCTCCCCCTGCGTGGCGCAACTCATGCAGCCGCTGTATGCCGTGCTTAAAAAAAAGAAACCCGCGGATAAGATCGAGTGGTCCCCGGAGCGGGACCAAGCGTTCTCGGAGGTGAAAGCAGCCTTGGCAAAGGCTGCGTTGTTGGCACACCCAGACCCAACGGCCCGCATAGCGCTCACCACTGACGCGTCAGAGGTGGCCATAGGGGAGGTCGTGGAGCAGCATGTAGCCGGGGTTTGGCAGCCCCTCGCCTTTTTCAGCAGGACCTTGCGCGATAGCGAACGTAAATACAGCGCGTTCGACAGGGAGCTGCTTGCTCTCCATTTGGCCATCCACCACTTTCAGTTCTGGCTGGAAGGATGCACTTTCACCGCGTTTGTTGATCACAAACCGCTAACATTCACGATGGCCAAGGTCTCTGAACCGTGGTCAGGCCAGCAGCAGAGACAGCTGGCTGCCATATCAGAGTTTACCACTGATATTCAGCATGTGGCGGGCAAACTCAATGTAGTGGCAGATTGCCTCTCGCGCACCGTGGTGGCTCCAGTCAGCGTAGGGTTAGGTTATGCAGCCATGGCCGCGAAGCAGGTTAATGACGCGGACGTGCGCGCGCTCCAGTCTGGACCAACAGGGTTAAGGCTGGAGAGCAAGGTGCGGCAAGACGGTATGCCCCCCCAATCTGCGATGTCTCCACTGGATGGCCACGTCCAGTAGTACCGGCTGCGTGGTGCCGCCGCGTTTTTGACTCGGTTCATTCTTTGGCGCACCCTGGAGTATGCGCGTCGGTCAAAATGGTGGGAGAGAAATTTGTGTGGCTGAGCCTCCACAAACAGGTCAAAGAGTGGGCAGCAGCCTGCACGGCGTGTCAACGAGCCAAAGTACACAGGCACACGAGGGCTCCTTTGGAACAGTTTCACATTCCGGCCAAGAGGTTCGATCACGTTCATGTGGACCTCGTTGGACCCCTCCCGCTGTCACAGGGGTGCACACATCTTCTGACAATGGTGGACCGCACCACGCGCTGGCCTGAAGTGGTTTCGCTGGCATCAACCACGGCCGAGGAAGTGGCGTGCGCGTTTTTAACAGCTTGGGTGGGGCGCTTCGGCGTTCCGTCGGACATTACGTCCGGCAGAGGCCCTCAATTTGTTTCCGAGCTTTGGTCGACAATGGCCCACAGCCTGGGTGTCACAATTCACCGCACAACCGCGTACAATCCGCAGGCTAACGGGTTATGCGAACGTTTTCATAGGTCATTGAAAGCGGCTCTCAGAGCGTCACTGACGGATACAAATTGGGTTGACAAGTTACCATGGGTGTTATTGGGGTTGCGTTCTGCACCTAAAGAGGATCTAGAAGCCTCACCAGCAGAGCTCGTGTTTGCGCAGCCACTCCGGCTACCTGGGGAGTTTCTCCCAGATAACCCTGTGCCAAACGCCTCCCCGTCTCAGCTGTTGCGGAGTAACATAGAATCAAGCACGCTGCCCGGCCCCGCGCCACCACAGTTTTCCTTGCGTTTTTGTGCCTAAAACTTTGAAGAACGCAGAGTTTGTTTTTGTTAGACATGATGCGCATCGAACCCCGCTGCAACCGCCTTATGACGGACCATTCAGAGTGCTAGAAACAGGGGACAAGCAGTTTTTGCTAGATTTGGGGGGTAGGAAAGAGAAAATTGGCATAGACAGACTTAAACCCGCTTTTGTGGTGGCAGAGGAGGAAGTGCTGTTGCCAAAGGCCCCGCGGTGAGGTAGACCACCACGGAGGGTTTCACACAGTAATGTTTCCCAAAGTAATGTTTCCCCAGAACACCCGCAGAGACTGACAAAGGGTTTCCGCCCCAGACGGCAAACCCCCAGCGTGACAGCGCCGCAGAGACGGTGAACCCTACCTACAGCAGATTCGGCAGGAGGCTGAAGCCTGTCCAGCATGTGGACTGATGTGTATTGATGCTATCACGGCATGCATGTGGTTATCTTCTGGTTGTTCTTATTTTTCTAAAATGCTGGGGGGGGGGGGGGGCTTGTGTGGTGAACACTCATGGGAACTGTTGGACCGGTTCTGTGACTCGCATTTTAGGTCAGAACAAAGGCAGGAATCTTAGCCTTGGTATGCAAGGCTGGAGACTGTGGGGGGTCGATTAAAGGATGCATGGAAGACAGTGGAAGTGATATCATGGAGGGAAATGCATTGTGACTGTCTTTATTATGCAAGGTGGTGAAATGCATTGTGACTGTCTTTATTATGCAAGGTGGTCTGTGTGATATGTGATCTATGAGGTGTGAAGTCCCTGATATTTAAGGACGAGAGTTTACTGTTTCATTCTCTTTTTCTTCTGCTCTGAAATGATGGAGATGTGAATAAAGCTGACTCTGAGAAAGAACTCTGCCTCGCCATTTTCACATCTTCCACACAACTTATTTTTTTTTAAAGCAGAGAAAACAGCACCACCTTATGGCCATATTTGTAACTGAAGGTTTTCATTGCCTTCATTTCTGCTGGTCTCAAATTTACTTGCGTTTGGTCTGAACACACCTTCAGTTTATGCACAGAGAACAGTCTGTTTTGTGAGTCAAAGTAATCTTAGTGACACAATCTTATTGTGTCAATAAAATTGAAAGGGGAAGTTTAAATTTGACACTATGTTAAAATACTGTATATTACACTATATTGACACAAACCAGAGCTTTTCAGATAACAGATGTCTGTAAATCTTTCTTGCAAAAACATAGTTTGTCAATACAAATCCACTGTATTACCAAAAGGACACCGCTCCAACTGAGTGGGCACCGATGGACAAAGCAAAGTCTATAAATACATGGATGTGCAAGTTTGGTGTGGAGGAACTTGACTGGCCTGCACAGAGCCCTGACCTCAACCTGATAGAACACCTTTGGGATGAATTAGAGCCAGACCTCACAAATGTGCTTCTGAAAGAATGGTCAAAATTCCCATAAACATACTCCTAAACCTTGTGGAAAGCCACCCTTTACAGCTATGACAGCTTTAACTCTTCAGGTAAAGCATTCCACAAAGTCTAGGAGTGTGTCCCAAAGGTATTCCATCGGGATGAGATCGGGGTTTTGTTCAGGCCAGTCAAATTCCTCCACACCAAACTTGCTCATCCATGTCTTTATGGACCTTGCTTTATAATAAAATGTGACAGTCGAATCTCTCTCAAAATGTCATACTCTGGAAACTTTATTAGAGCCTACTGTGATGTATCAAATATGATACATTTCATATTGTGTGTGTACTATGGGTGGGGGCAGAACCGGAAAGGTGGAGTCACCACCCTGGGTATTTATGGCGGATGCAGAAGAGGCACGGTCTCTTTATGACCAGACCTCTGCCTATATGAGAGTGCTTGTATCACACTGAGTTCAACAATAAACCTACATTCTACTGAACCTCCGGCCTTGTTATTGAAGTACGAATTATGGACATAACATTTGGCGACAAGGGTAAAAGTATGGATAAAGGTATTTTGGGCATTTGGCCATTTCTGGAGCTTCCTGGCAAGCCGCCGATGCCGTGGGAGAGGTGGTTTGCTGTATTCAAGAATTATCTGGTTGCAATGAACCTCGGTGAGTTGGAGAAATTGCATGCATGAGTGATTTTGGTCCATAATCTTGGCATGGAGGGACAATGAATTCTCAGCACATTGGGTGAGAGTGATAGTTTTGACAACGTGGTCGGGCTAATGGTGTGCTACTTTTGCACTCTGGAAAATGTCATAGTCTGGAGGATTCAGTTACGGCAGCACCACCAGCGGACTGGAGAGTCAGTGCAGCGATACGTCACAGACCTGCGTCAGCTGGCTGGGGAAAGCCAGTTTAGAGTTTTGGAAGAAGAAATGGTCTGCTATTAGTTGGCAGAGCACACGCTATGTTCTGTGGCATGGTCAAGGCTCCTTAAGTACTCCGGTGAACTGACGTTAGCCACGACAGTTGAGATAGCTCAACAGTTTGAAGCAGAGGAAAAAACTGTCCAAGGATCTCGGTGAGAGAACTACGTTGAGGCATACTGAACCACAATCGGCGGCACAGGCTGTGGACCTGGATAGCAATGACAGCGTGGATGACAGAGAAGAATACGCTACCGCTATAAAAATTAGGTTTGCCCTGGGATCGCCAAAGTATTTTGGCTGCGGGCTACCAAGCACCGATATAAGGCAAGAGAGTGTTCAGCTAGGGGCAAACACTGTGGCAAGTGTGGACTTCTACACCATTTCGCCAGAGCCTGTAAAAACTTGAGCGAGGGGAACAACAACACAAAGTAGATTCCCTCTCCACAACTCCTACGATTGTTCACACCATCTCCCCGAGCACAGATGGGCGGATTTATTGTAATGTGGTGCTGGATGGCGTGGAAGTGCTGTTGTTGGTGGACACGGGAGCAGTGGCTTCTGTGGTGAACTGGCCTACTGTGAGGAGTTTGTTCCCGTATTACCGAGTGAGAGGACTGTCAACGTCATATTTGGGCTATGGAGGTAATAAGCAGGCCATCATGGGTTTGCTGGAATTGACAGCGAGATACAAGTCGGCAGTGATGTCCAACGTCCAATTCGTGGTGACCGTCAGCGGGTCGAACGTGATGGGCTGCGATATGTTCTACGGCTTGGGCTTCACGATCACCAGTGTCGTCGAAGAGGAGTGGTCGGGTTGTGGTTTGTGGGACCGACCGGTTCCGAGCGTGGAGGACGATGCGGTATGTGACAAAGACTGGCCTAGTATTCTGGGAGATGACCAGGACCAATTCCATCCAGGGCCATCACGGGAGGGTTCCGGTGCCAGAGTCCAAGTTGCCCTGGATGTGGGAACTGGTGGCACGGTGGGAACGCCCGTGACGACGGATGGAGCCGAGAGGATAGCTCCCTCTGATTCCGGAGTTCGGCCTGGAGATACCGAGAAGCAAGGGGCTACAACGGCTTTGCTGGCATTCAAAATGAAAGAGAGCGGGGCAGGGACCGGCTGGCACGGGTGGACAGATGTGCCACACAGCAACACTGGAGGGGTGAATCGGGCATCGTATGGGGGTCGGAGGAATGGTTTGACCCAGAGGGGAAGCCCGGTCTAAATGTCATGGACATTTGAAGCCAAGTTGTAGCTCCCCAATGGGTCGCTGACATGGTTTGGCCCAGGGTGGAAGGCCTTGGCTAAAGGGGGGCCCATTGCACAAGATGGAAACAACGAGATGACCAGGGGCGGCTGCGGGTGGTGGCTGTTTGGGAGGACGGCTATCTCCAGCTGTCTGATGACTCATGGAGATACCCCAACGAGCTGCGGTGCATCAGCAATGAGAAGGAGGTGTTGAGACTCCGACGTGGCTCATCTCCAGAGGCGAAGAGACAAAGGCGCTCTGGGCGGGATCCACCAGACGGGTCTCGGGGGGTGGCTTCTCCATTGGGACTGTATGGTAGCAAAGGGGCGATGTGTTAAACTAAATATCGTGTTGTGAATTGCCTGAGCTACGTAGTCAATATGTTCTTTGCCTTGAGTGCTACGTGTGTTACCCATGTACAAAAAAACCTCAAAAAACAAGTGATGTGTAAAGTGTACATTACTGTGTGGTTTGCTTGGGTTATGGGGTGGTCTTGTTGGGTGTGTTTGTAGCAGGGTGGGAACGTAAATATTGACTGTCTAATGGGTGAAACTGAATTTGCTGTATGTACTGAAGTTCATGGAATTATTTTAGTATTTTAGGAACACGGCAGTTTCTTTTATTTTCATTGACTATATGGACAAAGACGGTAAATAATCCGTCTAGCTGTGTGGAGGTGGGACAGTAGTCCACCTGTCCCCCTCCATAGTTGATTTGTGTGCATAGATAGGCCTAAATATTTTGTTCATTGTTAGAGTGTGAATTGGGTCACAAATTTGGGAGGGTCTAATTGGTGTGTTTTGGACTTTTCTACAGGGCGGGAGAAATGGGATGTATCAAATTTGATACATTTCATATTGTGTGTGTACTATGGGTGGCGGCTCCCCTTTCTGGTTCCGCTGTCACCCTGATTATAAAAGGCAGATGCGGAAGAGGCACGGTCTCTTTACGACCAGACCTCTACCTATACGAGGACGCCTGTATCACACTGTGAGTTCAACAGTAAACCTACGATCTACTGCACCTCTGGCCTCGGTATTGAAGTATGGGTTATGGACGTAACACCGACCTCATGAATTCACTTTACAGCATGTCATTCAAACTTCTGCAGAATCAAAGCAATATGCAATGCATTCCTATGGCTATAATATGACAGTCAGCAAAGTCAACTTGGCTGTAGACCAGAAAAGCATCCTAATTAGTCTTTAGGGCTGGGAATCATCACTAATTTCCAAATCGATCCAATTCCGATTCCCGAGGTTCTGAAATGATTCAATTTGGTTTGATCCCAGTTCATTCAGGGAAATTACCATTTTAATAGCTATTTTACTGGCCAGGAAAAAAATCTTAGAGACCTAATGCTGCAAATTGTACCAGGAATACTCTAATACATAAATTATCACATAAAGAAGTGACCCAACATCACATCACTTACAATAATGTACTTTTTATTGTTTAACTTACGATTTCACAAAGTGCTAACAAGTGCTTTCTTTAGTGCAAAGGGTGTGTAGTGCCATGTTAACAACCCAGAGTAAGTAAACAAATTCAATGCATGAAACATGTATTCATAATGTCACTGTATTTCAGTCCCTCCAAAATTTTGCAGGCTTTTTTTGTGATTGTTGCAGCACAAAAAGCCTTAATTTGTGGGAGCTTTTCCAAAAAGTTGCAATATTTTTTGAGATTTTTTGCACTGAAAGTTGTGCGAAGAAGTGCAGATTTTAAAGTAGCTGCTTTTTCCATAGTTTACATTCAGGTATGCTATTCTATGTAACACCGCAAGAAAAACAGGATTGCCAAAAATTTCCTGTTAAACAGTGATTTATTTAGAATTAAACGCTCAGTAAAATTGTCAAAAAATGACCAACATTGTATTCTTGCTGAGAACTTAAATAAAAAAAGATAAATAAAAGAATTAGCCATTACAGCCATTATAAATTGCATTGTTATGCTGAAATCCACAATGAAGCAGGGATGGCTCCTCCACTGACAACCTCTTCCCTTCAGAACATTTCAGTGCATGATGGACCATGGAGTAGAAAATATTTTAAATCCCCACACCACAGTAGGGTTTAATAATTTAATTTCTTTTATTTTGTTTATATTTTAACTACAAATTAACTTTCAGTTATTGAAAAGGTTTTCAGTTCACTTCCTGGGAAGATTTGTTCATTTCAGTTTAGTTCTATTGAGTAAAAATGGCTCGTTGTACTGCAGCCTTTATTAATTCTGTTGTGGCACATATATTGGGTTCATATTTCCCACAAATGTATGGCTGTATGTTTATTGGGTGCTTCACGTCTCGCGGGACAACGGAGGTCTGGGTCTGCAGAGGTCTACAGGAGATGACAAGGAGGTGTGAGTTTTGGCCTTTGTCTCAGAGAGGATGCCCCAGAAGGATTCCCGGGTCATCGAGGGATAAGAGACAATAGTGAAACATCAAAGAGTTGCATTATGACTGGGATTAAGTACCATGTGATTGTATGTTTGCTAAAGCACCATGTGACTTAGGTTTCGTGGCTCCAGCAGTATAAGAGTGTGGTATTTCATTGCTCACTCTCTTTTCTTGTTTAGAGATTGCTAGAGATGTGTTCTCATAATAAAGCTGAACCTGAGAAATAAACTCAGCCTCATCCTTGAGCGCATTCTCTACACTGGTGACCCTACGACAAATTATGGCCGGCTACGACCTTCCCGCACCGGACTCATCAGGAGCCAGCCAGGCTAACGCAGCTACCGCAGTCCAGCTGCCTGATTTCTGGCAGCATAGCCTGCGCTCCTGGTTTAACACTGTCGAGGCGCAGTTCCATCTTCGGGGAATTTCGGCAGATGCAACGAAATTCTACCATGTAGTCGCAAAGCTGGACAGCCTCACAGCCCAGCGGGTGGAGAGCCCGACTAACCGCCCACCAGACGACAACAAGTACGGCGCATTGAAAGCCGCTCTCATCTGTGCTTTCACCCCCTCGCTGGGAGAGCGAGCAGAGAAGCTCCTGGTGTTGACTGAAGGCGAGGCAGACAGGCCTGCGGACCTGATGGCGAGGATGCTGAGTCTGAGAGGCGATGATGATGACGGCTTTATCTTCGCCCATCTTTTCCTCAGGACACTACCGTCAGCGGTGAGAGTTACCCTGGCCGGTTCACAGCTGCTGACCAACCGGGATTACCACGAGCTGGGCCAGGAGGCACAGCGACTCGTCGATGCCCATAGACGGCACACGGCCACGACGGCGGCAGCGGAGCTGAGCGCAACGCCTGGAGACGGCAGGGGGCCAGAGGCTGCAGCACCAGATTTGCTGACGTCAGCAGCGGCGGAGGCCAGGAGACACGGAGCGGGCGACGTCCTCTTCTTTTATCATTGACGTTTCTCCGAGAGGGCATGCAAGTGCATTCCACCGTGCCAGTTCAGGCGCTCGGGAAACGCCAGGACCGGGAGTTGGTAGCAGCTGCGGCTCTCGGCGTGAAGAACAAGCTGCTCTACCTTACGGACGCGAAATCAGGGAGGCAGTTCCTGGTGGACACAGGCTCCCAGCTGAGTTTCATCACACCTTCCTACGCTGACCGGCTGGCGCCTTCCAGCGGACCCCTGGTGTTGGCGGCGAATGGCTCGACGATCAAGACCTTCGGGGAGAAGACCCTCTCCCTGTCTTTTCACGGACGGGCATTCGAGTGGACTTTCGTCGTAGCGGCAGTCAGTCATAACATGTTAAATGCTGATTTTTTGTGCTCGAATGGTTTATTGGTTGATCTTGCTAATAGACGTCTGGTTAATGCACTGTCTTTCCACTCTATTTCCTGTACAGCCCGGGTGGTCCCGCCTACTGCACAGCCCAACGTCACAGCTGCGGGTGGTTAGTTCCAAGCACTACTCACTCAGTTTCCAGCACTCACAGTCCCAACGTTTTCGGCATCAGTGGCTAAACATGGGGTGGAATATTTTATAACTACCACCGGGCCCCCCGTTTTTGCAAAAGCTCGGCGCTTGGACTCAGCTAAACTAGCCATAGTGCGCGAGAAATTCACCAACCTGGAAAAGCTGGGCATCATTAGACGCTCTAACAGCCCCTGGGCTTCACCGCTGCATATGGTCCCCAAGGCTGATGGCTCGTGGCGGCCTTGCGGTGATTTCCGCAGGTTGAATAACGCTTCAGCACACGACCGCTACCTGATTCCGCACATCCAAGATTTTTTGGTGCATTTAGTGGGGGCGCGCATTTTTTCTAAAATAGATTTGGTGCGCGGGTACCATCAAGTCCCAGTCCGCGCTCAGGACATACCCAAAACAGCGGTAATAACTCCTTTTGGGCTTTTCGAGTTTTTGCGTATGCCGTTTGGACTCAAGGGTGCTGCACAGACTTTCCAGCGCATGATGGATGCAGTTTTACACAGCCTCCCTTTCGTGTCCGTCTACTTGGATGATTTTGGTGGCCAGCACGTCCGAAGACGAACACGAAAGCCACCTCACAGCGGTTTTTCGGAGGCTGGCAGAGCACGGGTTAATAATTAACCCAGCGAAGTGCCAGTTTGGGGTGGCGCAAATTGATTTTTTGGGGCACCACATTTCACCAGAAGGAGCGGTCCCTCTGCCCGATAAAATACGCGCAATAACAGATTTTCCTCAACCTCAGACGGTCAAAGCATTGCAGGAATTTTTGGGAATGGTTCATTTTTATAACCGTTTCCTCCCAAGCGCAGCGCAGCGCATGCAACCATTGTACGCGGCACTTAAAAAACAAAAACCTGCAAATAAGATCGAATGGTCCCCGGGAGGGGAGCGCGCATTCTCCCAAGTCAAATCAGCCCTGGCGAACGCCGTTTTGTTGGCACACCGGTGCCAACAGCCCCCATGGCGCTCACCACGGATGCTTCCGATTTAGCGGTGGGGGCGGTCGTTGAACAGTTTGTGGCAGGGAGCTGGCAGCCGCTCGCATTTTTCAGCAAAGCCTTGCGCGATAACGAGCGGAAATACAGTGCGTTCGACAGGGAGCTGTTAGCCCTGCATTTGGCCATCCGCCATTTCCAGTTCTGGCTGGAGGAGCGCCGTTTCACCGCATTTGTGGACCACAAAGCCACTAACGTTTGCGATGGCCAATGATTTCAGAGCCTTGGTCCAGGCCCCAGGCAGCAAAGACAGCTGGCCGCAATATCGGAGTTCACCACCAATATTCAGCATGTCGGCGGGCAATCATAATGTAGTGGCAGATTGTCTTTCGCGTGCCGGTAGCACGCGCCCAGGCCCCGTGGGGGCAGGACTCGGCAGCCGTGGGCCGGGCCAGGTTTGTGGTGCAGAAGCGCTCGCAGCCCCGGTCCGCGTAGGTTTAGATTATGCAGCCATGGCCGCGGAGCAGGTTAGCGACGCGGATGTGCGCGCCCTCCAGTCTGGACCAACAGGGTTAAGGCTGGAGCACAGGGTGCAGCAATAGGTATGCCCCCCCTAATCTGCGATGTCTCCACGGGGCGGCCTCGCCCTGTGGTTCCAGCTGCGTGGCGCCGCCGCGTTTTTGACTCAATCCTTTCTCTGGCGCACCCGGGGGTGGGCGCATCGATTAAGATGGTGGGGAGAAATTTGTTTGGCCGGGGTTGCGTAAACAGGTCAAGGAATGGGCAGCAGCCTGCGTAGCATGTCAGCAAGCCAAAATACACAAGCACACTAGAGCCCCTTTGGAGCCTTTTTCACATCCGGCTAAGCGTTTTGATCTTGTGCATGTCACTTGGTGGGCCCCCTTCCATTGTTGCAGGTGTGTACACACCTTTTGACGATGGTAGATCGCACCACGCGTTGGCCAGAAGTGGTTCCTCTGGCGTCAACTGCAGCAGCAGACATTGCACCATGCATTCTTAACAGCTTGGGTCGCGCGTTTTGGAGTTCCGTCGGACATAATGTCCGACAGGGGTCCCCAATTTGTTTCCGAACTCTGGACATTCGATGGCCCACAGCCTAGGGGTGAAGATCACCGCACTACCGGTATAACCCCAGGCTAACGGTTTGTGCGAACGGCTTTCTTAGGTCAATGAAAGCAGCCCTCAGAGCGTCTCTTACGGATACAAATTAGGTGGATAAACTTCCATGGGTTTTATTGGGGTTGCGTTCCGCACCTAAGGAGGATTTGCAGGCCTCTCCGGCTGAATTAGTTTTTGCACAACCCCTCCGTTTGCCAGGGGAATTCCTTCCCGACAAACGTGTGCCAAATTGCCCCCCCCGCTCAGCTGTTGCAGAGCGGCACAGGATCAAACACCCTTCCTGGCCCAGTTCATCACAGTTTTCCACACGATTTTGTGCCGAAGGCTTTAAAAAATGCGGAGTTTGTTTTTGTTAGACATGATGCTCAACGCCAGGTTTGCGACCGCCTTACGACGGGCCTTCAGAGTGTTGGAAACAGGGGAGAAACATTTTTTGCTTGATTTAGGAGGCAGAAAAGAGTTGATTTGCATTAACAGACTCAAACCTGCCTTTGTTCTGGCTGATGAACACGTGCAGTTGGCCAGGGCCCCCCGCCGTGGCAGGCCACCGGGAAGACATTCTTCGAGCCACCACAGAGATGTGCTAACAATTCTGATCCACAGATGCAGGAAGTCGCTGCAGAAGGAACAAAGCCGGCTTACAGCAGATATGGCAGGAGGTTAAACCCAAGCAATTGGTGGATTGATTTGTGATATGTAGTGATGTTTTCTGCCATGCATCTCTGATTATGTTTTGTCCCTTAATAGACGTTTGGGGGGGTGTTATGTGGCACATATATTTGGTTCATATTTCCACAAATGTATGGCTGTATGTTTATTGGGAGCTTCACGTCTCGTGGGACAAAGAAGGTCTGGGTCTACAGAGGTCTACAGGAGATGACGAGGAGGTGTGAGTTTTGGCCTTTGTCTCAGAGAGGATGCCCCAGAAGGATTCCCGGATCATCAAGGGATAAGAGACAATAGTGAAACATCAAAGAGTTGCATTGTGACTGGGATTAAGTACCATGTGATTGTATGTTTGCTAAAGCACCATGTGACTTAGGTTTCGTGGCTCCAGCAGTATAAGAGTGTGGTATTTCATTGCTCAGTCTCTTTTCTTGTTTAGAGATTGCTAGAGCATGTGTTCTCATAATAAAGCTGAACCTGAGAAATAAACTCAGCCTCATCCTTGAATGCATTCTCTACACTGCCATTTTTATTTTTATTTTTATTATCATTATTATTGTCATCTTCAAATCTGTCAAGTGCTGGAAGTCCAAAATTAAATGTGTCATTTGATACAAACATTACTTGAAGGCAGGTGCCTCAGTCATGAAGCTCTGAAGTCCTGACTAAAAACACATCCAACGTTTTCATAGTATTCTAATCTCATAAAATATACCTTTATTCTGCATTTACAGCGCTTAACCAACAGTTATCTCCCGTATCTGTGGCGAACATATTTTGACTGCATATGCATAGCAACAGGATTGAGATGCTTAGGATTACATATGTATTCTGTAACCTCACGTCTTTGAAGGAACAATGTGTCTGGGCCTCCTGGGGATTACAGCAGGAGGTGGAGGTGCCTTTGGTGAGGACTCTGAAAGACTTCCTGACCTCCTTGGGGTCAGATGGAGGACGAAGGGACTTGGGGGGATGTGATGACAATGTGATTCTGTCTTTGATGTCCCAGGTATAAAAGCGGGGGTTTGGGGGAGTTCGGTCTCTTATTCTGTTGAGAGAAAGCTGGAGATGTGAGATCGTCAATAAACCTGAATTGAGAAATAAATTCAGCCTCTTTATTTCACGCTCTCCACAGTATCCATAGTTTGTAAAAGAAAACACCATCATACTGGCTGGATTGTTAATTAACGACACAAAAGTTAAAAAAACCCCACTGTATTTTACTTACCCCAGCAAGCTGCAACAGTCTCCCTCTCGAATTCTTCCCTCTCTGTCTGGTCTGTTGGCCATTCTCCGTGTGTTTTTTATCGTTTGAAGTGTTTTTCGGTTGTCGACTTTTGTTTATGTTCCAACTCAATGCTGCATGTAGTATAAAGCAGTTTATCACCGCTATGTGAAAAATATTTGGAAACTGTTGTGCACAGTCTTTAGCAGTGACTTTTGTTGATAAAATAAGACACGCCACACATGTTGGCAACTCCGCTCATGCAAACATGGAAGTAATGTGAGCGTGGGGCGCAGGGAACTCTCGCTCTCAGTTCTCAGATTGTTAAATCAAGTGAGACTTTAGCCGGGCCGCTTGTGTTTTGTGTTTCACAGACGTAAAAGCAAAATTTTAAAAGATCGATCCATGGATTTTTTTGGGATCGATATCAGTTCAGTCAAACGTGAATTGGTCTGAATTGGAGAATCGATCTTTTGAACCCACTCCTATTAGCCATTGTCACAATGTTAAAATCTTGGATTTTGCAGCCCGTTATTCACTTTTCTGATCAGTTTACAATTTCAAGAGCAAGATACAAGTCCTGGATAATACTGAAGGATGTTCATTTTGTGAATTGGCTTTCTAATTTGACCCAGGAAAGATGAGAAACTACAAATTTTTCTTATCACTTTGTGGTGAAGAAGCTGAAATAGTGACATTAGAGTGGCTGATGAATAACCTTCATCTGGTGGCATACATGCTGTTTATATACCTGTTAAACTTACCCATTCTGTTCAGATCAGCAGGCAGTCCTTCAGAGATCAAAGCATGTTGTGCCGTTTGAAGATGGTAGTCTGACGTTTCACCGTCCGAGATAGTCCAGAACCCAGTAGCACCATTCTTGCTACTTCCTCCACAGCACAGCAGAGGTAAGGACATAATTTGATTTACTGTAGGATTTGAGATTTTATCCAACAGCTTCTGACACAAATGGAATCAGGGAGATTTGTTTTCAATCCTTTTTTTTCTTTTTCCGCAGGCTCTACAACCTGTTCTGCCTTAACTCATTTACCACGTGATGAAGATTATGCCTTTCAATGTGATAGTTACCTTCTCCGTTACCTAGTGGAGTGCCCAAGGCTCAGACAGAAATGGAGAGAAAACTGGCCTCTTTATCCTGTTCTGTTCAGCTCTTCCCTGATGAGGAGAAGGTGTCAGTCAAGAGGTCAGCTGTGCCGGCTGCAGCAGATGAAGTTAGGGGCTGGAAAGCAGAAGTAGACAAAGTTTTTGATTGCTATATGTGCCATGAGATAAATCCTCAAAGAGTGAAAGGACTGCTTCATTGCAGAGGCTTGGTCAAAAGCCAGATGATGTGAAGGTGTACATGGATGAGCAACAAATTGCTGTAGTTGTTGGAAAATGTTCTCGAGTAAATACTTTGTTTTTGAACATAGATGAGTTGTGTGTATGTGGGAATTTAGCATCCTTGAGTGAGAAAGTGAAGAAAGTGAAGAAAGTAAAGAAAACACAATTGTTGCAAGGTACAGCATTGGTGATGTGATGAGGTGCTGGTGTGTGAGGGTGACATCACCAAACAGAGTGCTGATGCCCTGGTGAACGCTGCCAATGAGAATTTGAGCCATGGTGGTGGTGTTGCTGCTGCACTGAGTAAAGCAGCTGGTCCAGAGGTACAGAAGGAATGCAGAAAGATAGTAGCAGTGTGGAAAAATCGATACAGGGGAAGTGGTAGCGTCCACAGGGGGGAACCTGAAATGCAAAATACTGCTGCACGCTGTTGGGCCTGTGGCTGGGAAATCAGGCGGCAAAGAAAGACAGTTACTGAAAAAGACTGTCCGGGCTGCTCTGGATTTGGCTGAAAGTATGGAACTGGAGTCCATAGCCATGCCCTGCATCAGCTCAGGCTTGTTTGGCGTTCCGGTCACTGTGTGCTGTGAGGCTATTGTAATGGCAGTTCAGGAGTTTGGTTGTCAGGGAGCACGGAGTCTGAGCAATATCATCCTGATTGATAACAAACAGGATGTGGTGAGGGCACTGCAGGAAGCATGTGACAATCTTCTCCAAGGGGATAGTACTACAAGTGAAGCACTAAGTGATTTGGCTTTCCAAGTTGATGTTGCTTACCAGGACATGGAAAGAGGAGCAACTGCTGAAGCTGCTGGAGACAGTGTCAATGTAGAGGTCATTGAGGGAACCATCGAGACCCAGCAGGTGAGAAGTGTAAAAGTATATTTAACTATTTGTCTTTGTTAACAAGGCATCTTACAGTGGTGTGAAAAAATGTTTGCCTTGCCCCTTCTTGATTTCTCATTTTTTTGTATGATTGTCACACTTAAATGTTTCCTGATCTTCAAACAAATTTAAATATTCGACAAAGATAACAAAGTAAACACAAAATGCAGTTTTTAATGAAGGTGTTTATTATTAAAGGGTAAAAAAATCCAAACTTACATGGCCCCCTGTGTGAAAAAGTGATTGCCCCCTAAACCTAATAACTGGTTGGGCCACCCTTAGCAGCAACAACTGCATTCAAGCATTGCGAATAACTGGCAATGAGTCTTTTACATCGCTGTGGAGGAATTTTGGCCCACTCATTTTGCAGAATTGTTGTAATTCAGCCACATTGGAGGGTTTTCAGCATGAACCACCTTTTTTAAGGTCATGCCACAGCATCTCAATCGGATTCAGGTCAGGACTTTGACTAGGCCACTCCAAAGTCTTCATTTTGTTTTTCTTAAGCCATTCAGAGGTGGACTTGCTGGTGTGTTTTGCATCATTGTCCTGCTGCAGAACCCAAGTACGCTTCAGCTTGAGGTCACAAACAGATGGCTGGACATTCTCCTTCAGGATTTTTGGGTAGCGCTATATAAGTGCAGGTTGGTTAGTTAGTTATTGTTAGTAGACAGCAGAATTCATGGTTCCATTTACCACAGCAAGTCTTCCAGTCCTGAAGCAGCAAAACAGCCCCAGACCATCACACTACCACCACCATATTTTACTGTTGGTATGATGTTCCTTTTCTGAAATGCTGTGTTACTTTTACGTCAGATGTAATGGGACACACACCTTCCAAAAAGTTCAACTTTTGTCTCATCAGTCCACAGAATATTTTTCCAAAAGTCTTGGGGATCATCAAGATGTTTTCTGGCAAAACTAAGACGAGACTTTATGCTCTTTTTGCTCATCAGTGATCTTCGTCTCGGAACTCTGCCACGCAGGCCAATTTGCCCAGTCTCTTTCTTATGGTGGAGTCATGAACACTGACCTTAACTGAGGCAAGTGAGGCCTGCAGTCTTTGGATGTAGTTGTGGGTTTTTTTTTGACTTCTTGGATGAGTTGTTGCTGCGTTCTTGGGTAATTTTGGTCGGCTGGCCACTCCTGGGAAGGTTCACCACTGTTCCGTGTTTTTGCCATTTGTGGATAATGGCTCTTACTACTGTTTGCTGAAGTCCCAAAGCTTTACAAATGGCTTTATAACCTTTTCCAGACTGATAGATCTTGATTACTTTGTTTCTCATTTGTTCCTGAATTTCTTTGATCACAGCATGATATCTAGGATCTTTTGAAGATCTTTTGGTCTACTTCACTTTGTCAGGCAGGTCCTATTTAAGTGATTTCTTGATTGAGAACAGGTGTGGCAGTAATCAGGCCTGGGTGTGGCTAGAGAAATTGAACTCACCTTTCCAAAGATGTGATAAGATGTGTGCACAGAGGATGTCACTACTGTGAAGACCATCACTGTACGGGGAAACCGTAAGCCCTGGATGACCGCAGAGGTGCGCTCGCTGCTTACAGCCAGAGATGCAGCCTTCAGAGCGAAGGACAGGATCGCCCTCCGCTCAGCCAGGTCTGCGCTGTCAAAGGGAATTAAGACGGCGAAGCGCGCCTATGCAGAGAAAATCCAGGGACACCTCTGTGACACTAGGAACACCAAGCAGATGTGGCAGGGAGTTAGGACACTGACAGGCTATAAGTCTAGGCAGGGGGTCGATGATGACGATGCTTCGCTTCCAGACAGGCTCAATGACTTCTTTGCACGTTTTGAAGCATCAAACCCGACAACAAGAGGGAGGGCTGGCCCATCCCCACCATCGGTCGGACCAGCTTTCACCGTCAACACAACGTACACACGGAGAACCCTAACCAGGGTTAACCCACGTAAAGCTGCAGGTCCGGTCAACATCCCGGACGTGTGCTCCGAGACTGTGCGAGCGAGTTGGTGGATGTCCTGACTGACATTTATAACATCTCCCTGAGTCAGGCCATCGTTCCCAGATGCTTCAAGACCTCTATCATAGTACCTGTCGCAAAGAAACAAGTTGTGTCCTGTCTGAATGACTATCGTCCTGTTGCACTAACACCAATTGTGATGAAGTGTTTCGAATGACTCGTCAAACCACACATTACAGCCTGCCTCCCTGCATCACATGACCCGCTCCAGTTTGCATATCGCTCAAACCACTCCACGGAGGATGCTATAGTCACCACCCTGCACTCTGTCATCACCCACCTGGATCAGAAAGACACCTACGCCAGACTCCTGTACATTGATTTCAGTTCAGCATTCAACACCATTATTCCCCAGAGACTGATGGAGAAATTACTCCTTCTCGGTCTGAACACCGCCACATGTCTCTGGATCCTAGATTTCCTGACTGAGAGACCTCAGTTTGTCCGGGTTGGAAACAACATCTCCAACTCTGTCATGCTGAGCACCGGATCCCCTCAAGGCTGCGTACTCAGTCCACTGTTGTTTACACTTCTAACACATGACTGTGTATCCAGACACGAGGGGAACCAGATTATTAAGTTTGCAGACGACACCACAGTGGTGGGACTTATTCAGAGGAATGAGGAATCAATGTACAGGGAAGAAGTGAGAGACCTGGAGGGCTGGTGCAGGGAGAACAATCTGGTGCTCAACGTGGATAAAACGAAGGAGATGATTATTGACTTCCGGCGATCACAGCCTGAACACGTCCCCCTCAGCATCGGCGGCCGTTCAGTGGAGAGAGTGGAGAACGTCAAGTTTTCTCGGAGTGCAGATCTTGCAGGACCTGACCTGAAGCAAGAATTCCTTGGGGATTAGGAAGCGGGCCCAGCAGAGACTGCACTTCTTGAGGAAACTCAAACAGGCCTCTCTCCCCATCTGCATCCTCAGGACCTTCTACAGAGGTGTGGTGGAGAGTGTTCTGACGTACTGCATTGCTACATGGTACTCCAGCTGCAGTATGTCAGACAAAAAAGCCCTTGCAGAGGATAGTTAAGGGAGCTGAGAGGGTAATTGGAGTCTCCCTCCCCTCTGTCCAAGACTTTTTCAGAACCGTTGCAGGAGCAGGGCACTGAACATTGTCATGGACCGTTCTCACCCTCTGCATAAACACTTTGAACTTCTGCCATTGGCAAATGATTCCCGGAGCATGCAGAGGCAGAACCACCAGACTGATTAACTGCTTCCTTCCACAAGCTGTTAGGATGCTGAACAGTTGATCCGGAATCTCTCATACATACTACTGCACCTACGGCACCATATGTGTATTATTTGTTATATTATAGTTCTGGTTAGTTTTCAAGTATGTCTCAGGGATTGTGTAATGATGTGGTGGGGCGGGATGAGGGTGTGTGTGAGTGTGTCTTAAATTATGTTCTTTTTACGTGTATGGAGGCCGAGAGAAACGCAGTTTCATCTTGCCCGCACTACAGTGTATGTCAGAAATATGACAATAAAGGTTGATTTGATTTGATTTGATTTGATAAAACCACAGTTAATTTGTGTTTTAACAGAGGGGCAATCACTTTTTCATACAGGGCCATGCCAGTTTGGATTTTTTTACCCTTAATAATAAACACCTTCATTTAAAAACTGTATTTTGTGTTTACTTGTGTTATCTTTGTCTGATATTTAAATTTGTTTGATGATCTGAAACATTTAAGTGTGAAAACATCGAAAAAATTTTTAAAAAATTTTCAACATTTTTAATGGCATTGGTAACTTGATAACCCTTGATACATCTGGTTTAATGTAGAACACAAATTATTACAAGATGAAATGGGAACAACACAAGTGAATAAACAAATCTTATTAAAAGCTTACAGTATGTTGCTTTTGCAGACCTTCAAGTGTGACTGGGAGGGGCAAAAGTCTGAAAGTCAATCTGAAGATCTTCACCAAGAAGACCAGGATAAAGGTGGAGTGTAGACCTAAGGTGTAAACCTCAGGGATGTATCATCATTACCCAGTTTTTCATAGAACATGAAGTGCCAAGACGCCAGTTCAGACCATACCACTAAATATAATTACTTCTAATTAAAATAGTCTTCCTTTGTCAATCGTGGGACTGAGTCATTCTGAACTGTTCTGAGCTTCTGTAGGGCTGACTCCAAGAGGATTGTCCTAGTAGGAATAACTGGATCTGGGAAAAGCCACCTGGCCAACACCATCTTTGGGGAGAACTTGTTCACCACAGATGCCTCTCGCAAATTCTGGGACCAGTAAATGTCAAGCAAAACCAGAAACTGTTAACGGCCAAAGCATCACTTTGATCGACACCCCTGTTTGTTTGACACAGGGAAGTCAGAGAAGACCTGAAGCCTGAGATAATAAGTTGCATCACAGATGCGCTCACTGGGCCTCACGCTTTTTTTCATCGTGCTTAAAGTTGACAAGTTCTCCGAGCAGGAGCAGGCTGTCTTTACTAAATTATGTGGTTACTTCTCAGATGATGCTTTAGAATATGCTGTAGTTGTCTTCACTCATGGTGACCAGCTTTCTAAAGGGGAAAAAAATTGAAGATTTTGTCAATCAGAATGAGAAACTGAGTGATCTGGTGAGGAAGTGTGGAGGTCGGTGCCACGTCTTTGATAACAAACTCTGGAACAACAAACAGGCGAATAACTACAGGAGTAACCAGTTTCAGCTGGAGCGGTTACTTAGCACTGTAGACACTATGGTGATGGAAAAAAATGGAGGCCACTACACTAATAAATTTCTTGAAGAGACAGAGAAAAAAATACAAGAGGAGGTAGAACACTTAAGTAAGTCAGAAAACTTACCGAAAGAGGAGATCAGAGAAAAGGCTAAAACTAAAGTATCTAATGACTTTCTGACCCTTCTGGCAGGAACTGCAACAGGAGTTTTGTTAGGGGCTTTTTGGGGCATTGCAGCAATGGTTACAGTAGTCATCACAGCTGTAAGGACACCAGAACTAATGAAACTTGTAAAACAAGTTCCCGCATTAACAGGAGCAGCAGCAGTGGGGGCAGAAGTAGCCGCGGCAGCCACTGCAGTGGTAGGTGTGGCATCGGTAGCAGCAGGAGGAGTATGGGGGGGCGCCATTGGACATGATGCTGCAGTGGGAGCGAGAACACCTTTGGAGGCAGCAGAAAGGGCAGCTGATGCTGTAATCAAAAAGGGAACATCTTTTTTCAGGCAAAGTAGGTGACAGAATTATAATTAATCAAATGGTCCATGCATAAGGGTTTGTTCAAAGTATACTTCCAAAGTAAGATGCAATAATCTCATGTTACTTTGGAGTTGTAATGGGTGTTTTTCATCAGCTGGTGAAGGTTTATTTTGCAGTTTGTAGCTTTAATTAAAAGATTATTAAAAAGGCATAGAAGGTGTATATGAGAGCGATTGCCAGTGTAACAGTGTAATTGCACCCCAATAAAACATTAATCCCCCCCCCCAAAAAAAGTACTGAAAAGTTCAGAAAACGATTTCTGAACAGATTTTAGAAGATATAGAAATATCGCCAACAAATGACCAAAAGGGATCAAATATTTATTGACACATGTATAAAATTACAAAAAAATTACAATATAAACCACATACTGTATAAAATATAGAACAATTAAATGTGGTAATAAGATTCTTGATGATTAATAAACCAACCAGAGTGGTGGCCTAGGAGTAGACCATCTGCCCCACAGCTGGGAGATTGTGGGTTCATGCCCCAGCCTGTTCATACTAAAGATCATATTTAAAAAAAAAAAAGATACTTTCTGCTTTCTTGCTTGGTGCTCAGCATAATAGAATGGAGCAAAGAAATGTTAATAGCCATCAAAGATAGAAGACATCAGCCCCAGGGCATTGGCTGCAAAATGTAATAACTGCGCAACTACATATGGCTGTCCAGTTAATAGCATGGTTGATCAAATGCCATCAAATAAACCATGTAGTTACACAATTTTATCACTGACATTTGGAAACTTACAAAATTTATAAACAACAGAAATGACAGGCCAGATTATTTATCATAGAAAACAGATCTAGGAGCTATAACAACATGCAAAAGGAAGAATGCAAGCAAAGAAAAGTAATGTTTTAATGCCCCCCCCCCCGCTGTCACAAAGTCTTGTGCAGTGAGGGGGGGAGGCTTTAAAATGTTACTAATTAATTAATTAATTTAATTAATTAAACATTTTAATTAATAAAAAAACTAAACTAAATCATCATACCCCACTTGTGACCACACATTAGTGGGTGTCACACCAAGATGGCTACACTTTCAAACATTGCTCAGACACCAAGGTGGTTAAGGGCCCCCTATCCTTCACAGTCGGCGTGTACCTGGATTACATGGTTTGTAATCCGAGTTTTCACAGCATCTCTGATGAGATGACTCTGCTCCACAGAAAATGCACCACCTTCACCCAGCCTCTTCATCCAGGCCTCGGACTGAAAGGGGAATTTGTGCCCAAACATTGTGTTGAAGTGTTGGCGTTGTAGTGATGACAATTGGGCCTGTAAATACATCTGTTTGTGTAGCTTTAGCAGCGATAATCCATCCTTTGTAGCTATTGAACTTGCTTGCACTTGCTTGAGGCTGTGTCATCTCCCAATCAGTAGATGGCATAAAAACAAAAATTCTAGTCAAGGCCCATCACCACCTCTTACATGGGAGTAATCTCCCTGTTGGTAAAATCAAACTCATTTTGTTAGTTGGTGAGCATTCTTGTTTGAGCTTCCGTTACTCTTATGCCCCACATTTGCAGAATGACCACATCAATCAGTGTGTGGGCTGTTTACTTCAGTTGACTAGGTGGTGGAACTTGTAGTGAGTTGGAGCCCAACTTGTGAATGAGTTCCTGAATGGCACTACCTTCTGTGAAAACCATTGTTTGCTAGTCTGTCCATTATTGAGCAGATGTTTGTAATTTCATCTCTGCACAACATTTTTCTGGCCAAAATTTTACTATTAGGGGGTTAATTCACAGGTGTAACTGCTTGTTTAATTTTTGCTGAAATTTGTCATAAACGCAAACCACTGAGTTATTTGTTTCAACTGTTGTTAAATGCTTCACTTGTATGCATTTTGCATAAAAGTTGTGCAAAACTTTGTTTGCCTCGGTTTTATGTTGTCTTTATTAATAAATTATCAGACGTGAGTATGAAGTGTCTTTTTGTCATTTGCTTTTAAGTGTTTGTAAATATTAATCTTTAACATGGAAACTCCTATTTTGCTGAGTATAATTTGGTGTCATGAACCTAAATGAGCAGAATGCAAATCATGTGTTTTGTGATGTAACAAACCAACAAAGCCTGCCTTTAACGCAAATCAACTGGCCTCAGACTGCTTTACTAAAAAAAAAAAAAGACTCAAGTTAATGTTGAGGGTTGGGGTCAGAACTGAAAAAAATGTTTCAGAGCTTTACAGACAGCTTTTTTGAACCATAAAATGGCACAAATTATTTCTGACTCTTTGATGGCTTTGTGTGTCCTTGAGGATGTAACAATTTGAAATGCTCTGGAAAATGAAGAATCAGGACACTTATAAACAGCCGTTGCCCACAATAGTCATAAACCTTTCTATATCATGTTACACAGCTGAACAAAATGCATTGATAGCACCAATGCGAAGCATAAATGCAAAACAATCCTAATTAATTTGCAACTTTTCTCATAAATTTGTAACTTTTTTCTTCACATTTGCAACTTTTGGCTCAAAATTGTGGCTTCTCATAATTTGACTTTTTCCCAGAGTTTATTTTTTTTCTGATTTTCTCAGATTTACTCCTTCTTTTCTCATAATTCCTCCTTTATTTTGTAAATTTGTAACTTTTTTTTGTCATGATTTTGCTTTTTTCCTCAAACTTGCAACTTTTTTTTTTATGTTGCAGCCTTCACATAGAAGCCAGTTAATTGTTACTTTTGAGAAAATGTCCTGTTTACTGTCCCTCCAAAATATTAAAATGAAATAATTGCCTATGGATATAGTTAATGTAAATTTTACTGATTTCTCCTGATCCCATGCATACGCTTGGAAGTCCCCAAAGTGACACAGATTTGCCCTGCGGCTGTTTTGCTCTTGTCTCTTTAAGGAATCACAACTCATCTTTGAGGTTTCTATCAACATTCAAAGTTGCCAAGTCCGCTTATTATAAGCGACTATGGGCTTGTTTTTCTCTAAAGTCGCTTGGAAATCTCGTCAGTTGCGGGTTTCGGGTTTGTGGCCTTGTTTTTTAATGTGTAGCTGCTTATTTGGGCTTGCTTTGCTGTCTGTGCATTGTTACCAGATGGGAAATGTTGAAGCAGCTTAAAATGATCACATTTTAAGGAAAATTATCGTACACACCCAGTTTTCATTCTGACATGACTCAGGACCATCTGCTTCAGTAACACATCATCACAGACTGTGCATATTACAGCCTATAACACAGTTTTACCTTTAAATAATCTAACAGATTGGTTGAAAAAAAGCACCTCTACCTGTGTGGAGTACAGGATGAGCCTGTACTGAACAGCACGATATCAGTTGTACTTGACTATCTTCTATATGCCTTCTGTTGAATCATCATACAGTATGTCAAGGTCTTGCTGTAGTGTAGTGAGTGTGGTGTGCGTGTGCTGCCGTACCCGTTCCTGGTGTGACGTCAGGCGGGCACGGCCCTTGTGTATAAATAGTTTGGTTCTCATAATAAAGTGTGAACTTGCTGCATGACAGACGAGACTCCTGTCCCTCATTTTGCATACATAACACTTGCCTCAAAAATATTTTGAGAAGTAATCTGTTTATACAATAAACAATCAATCCACCTAAACTATTACTAAAATGCCAGTGATAATTGAAGCTGAAACCTTTTTCAGTTGTATTGAGAACTACAGTGACATTTTTGCCAACATTTGCACATTACAGCAGCGACACAAAGCTTTAGTACGAATGCCAACAACAGGTTTGAACCACCCAGTAAAACTGGGGTCTGATTAAAGCTGTCTCCATACCAAGAAGTTAAAAATCTGTTCACTTTTGGGGAAGTTATTGAGATAAAAGTGCCTGGCCTGGGGTTTCACTTCTGGCGGTCAATGATCTATCCAGTTTTTCTATAGAGATCAGTGGCCTGCCTGACTCCACTTGGATCTGTACTCGCTAATGGGGCATGACCTATCCAGTTTTTTTTTGTTTGTTTTTTTTAATACAGATCAGTGCATATGGGAGCTTAAATCGAAAAAAACAAACAAAAACAAACTCCATTGAAGTGAATGGCAAAAGCAAAATTATCTTTTGATCCCATTCAAACTTTGCCACAAGTTAGCGTATGTTTGTCAATTTAAAAGATAATTTTTCTCGCAATTAAAGTTGTTGGCTGTATAAAAACTATACAAAATAAAAAAATAAATAAATAAAATAAAAAAAACAGATTAATATTTAGTTTTTGTTTAAACGACTAGTGGACAACAACTCCCATCATCCCACATCACTAAACTGTAATCGAGTTTAGCGCTGGTATACAGAATGTACATGTCTTTTTTTTTATCAGTTTAAAAATTTAATTTATTCAAAGTTTTTATGTTGACTGTGCTTATTATAAATATTCTGTTGCTTTTGCAGAATGCATATTTTCCTTTAATTAGTTTATAAATTCAGTTATTCAGTGCTGACTGTGTTTACAGTCAATTTATAAATCTAGATATTGATATACTGTATGTTGTCAAGCAGCCTGTCTTTTACACAATGTGGAAGATTTCCTGTAGGGCTTTTTTGGGGGAGGGGTGGGGCTTATTTCCATAAAGCTGGTTGCTTGTTTCTAGTGAAACCTGGCAATACAGTCCCACAATATCCATGTAAACATCGGCGCTCCCACAATAGCATCTTCATAGTGTGGATGTTTGGACGTGAAATGCTGAAAGAACCATGGGTGATCTTTACCACTACCCTGTTTTCTTTAAATGCCAAAACCTACTCCAGGAGCACAAGAAGAAAATTGAAAGACATTTCAAAATTCATCGGCTGTCGGGCGGGGGAGATTGTGGAGAACTGACGAGTGTGGGTGATGGTGTTTACAGAATTTCCTTCAGAAATAAAGAAGGTAAATCAACACACTGTGAGTGAATTACCCCATATTTTGTATTGTTTCGTAGCCTAATCTGAGCTATATTTTATATCTTATTTCTTATGATTTATGCGATATGAACCATTGCACTTATCTGTGTTGTTATGAAGTTGTGCTTTTTAAAAGCTAATAAAGTACTAAACTATCTCTGTATTCATGTAAAACAAAGTTCAGTGATAATCAAATTCAACAACCTCTTATATGTTCTGCGTTTCCATGAATGGGGATTTCATTTATCAGAAAGTGAAACTGTGGTGAACACTCATGGGACCTGTTGGACTGGTTCTGTGACTCGCATTTTAGGTCAAAACAAAGGCAGGAATCTTAGCCTTGGTATGCAAGGCTGGAGACTGTGGGGGGTCGATTAAAGGATGCATGGGAGACAGTGGAAGTGATATCATGGAGGGAAATGCATTGTGACTGTCTTTATTATGCAAGGTGGTGAAATGCATTGTGACTGTCTTTATTATGCAAGGTGGTTTGTGTGACATGTGATCTATGAGGTGTGAAGTCCCTGATATTTAAGGACGAGAATTTACTGTTTCATTCTCTTTTTCTTCTGCTTTGAAATGATGGAGATGTGAATAAAGCTGACTCTGAGAAAGAACTCTGCCTCGTCATTTTCACATCTTCCACACTGGTGACCCTAAGACGTATCATGAAAGAGGAGAATTCCCCCGGGCCGGCCTCGTCAGGAGCCCCCAGCCAAGCGAATGCCGCTACAGTCCAGCTACCGGACTTCTGGCAGAACAATCCGCGCTCCTGGTTCAACGTGGTTGAGGTGCAGTTCAATCTCCAGGGGATATCGGTAGATGCCACGAAATTCTACCACGTAGTCGCAAAGCTGGACAACAACACGGCCCAGCATGTGGAGAGCCTGATCGACCAGCTGCCGGAGAGCGACAAATACGGCACGTTGAAGGCTGCACTCATCCAGCAATTCACCCCCTCGGCGGAGGAGCGAGCAGAGAGGATCCTGGCGCTGATGGAGGGGGAAAACGACATGCCAGCGAGCCTGATGGAGAAGTTGTTGAGGTTGAACGACTCGGATGATGATCACTTCATTTTCACCCACCTCTTCCTCAGGACTCTACCGTCAGCAGCGAGAGCGGTTCTGGCCAGCTCGCCACTGTTGGCCCTAAGGGACTACCGCGCACTGGGCCCAGAGGCGCAGCGGATTGTCAACGCCACCAAGCGGCGCGCAGCCACGGCCGCTGCAGCGGAACTCGGCGCGACGACCGGAGACGACAGGAGGCCAGAGGCAGTGGTGCCAGACTCACCGACGACGGCAGCGGCAAGGGCCAGGGAGCGTGGACCGGACGTCTTTTGTTTCTACCATCGCCGCTTCACAGAGAGGGCATGCAAGTGTGTACCGCCATGCCAGTTCGGGCATTCGGGAAACGCCAAGACCGGGGGTTGGTAGCAGCCGCGGCCCTCGGGGAAGAGAACAAGCTGCTCTACTTGTCGGACGCACGCTCCGGGAGGCAGTTCCTCGTCGACACAGGCTCCCAGTTGAGTTTCATCACACCTTCCTACGCGGGCAGACTGGCTGGTTCCGGAGGTCCCCGGGTGACAGCGGCGAACGGCTCAGAGATTAAGACCTTTAGTGAGAAGACTCTGCTCCTGTCTCTACACGGCCGTGCATATGAGTGGACTTTTGTTGTAGCAACAGTAAATTTCACTATGCTGGGGGCTGATTTTTGTGTTCACATGGGTTGTTGGTTGATCTCGCTAACGCGCCTGGTTAATGCACTTTCTTTTGATTCTGTCCCCTGTACAGCGCGAGTGGCCCAGCCTACAGCACAAGCCAACATCACAACAGTAGGCGGTAAGTTCCACACACTGCTCACTCAGTTCCCAGCACTCACGGTCCCCACATTTTTGGCAACAGTCGCTAAGCACGGGGTGGAGCATTTTATTATCACTACCGGACTGCCCGTTTTTGCAAAAGCTCGGCACTTGGACGCAGTTAAGCTAGCCATAGCGTGCGAGGAGTTCGCCAACCTGGAGAGGTTGGGCATTATCCGACGTTCAAACAGTCCGTGGGCTTCCCCCCTACATATGGTCCCGAAAGCTGACGGATCATGGCGCCCTTGCGGGGATTTCCGTAGGTTAAACAACGATACAGCGTACGACCGCTACCCAATCCCACATATCCAAGATTTTTCGGTTCATTTGGCAGGGGCGGGCATTTTTTCTAAAACAGACTTGGTCCGCGGTTACCACCAAATCCCAGTGCTCGCTGAGGACATACCCAAAACAGCGGTAATAACTCTGTTTGGTTGATTCGAGTTTTTACGCATGCCATTCAGACTTAAAGGTACTGCTCAGACGTTCCAACGCATGATGGATGCGGTGCTTCGCGATCTCCCTTTCGTGTTCGTCTACCTGGACGATATTTTAGTAGCCAGCACATCGGAAGACGAATACGAAAAACACCTGGCCACAGTTTTCCGAAGGTTGGGAGATCATGGGTTAATAATCAACCCAGTGAAGTGTCAGTTCGGGGTGACGCAGATCGATTTTTTAGGACACCGCGTCTCCCCCGAAGGAGCAGTTCCGCTGCCTGACAAAATGCACGCTGTGGCAGATTTTCCCCGGCCGCAGACAGTCAGGGCATTGCAGGAGTTTTTGGGAATGGTGAATTTTTATAACCGCTTTCTCCCCTGCGTGGCGCAACTCATGCAGCCGCTGTATGCCGTGCTTAAAAAAAAAGAAACCCGCGGATAAGATCGAGTGGTCCCCGGAGCGGGACCAAGCGTTCTCGGAGGTGAAAGCAGCCTTGGCAAAGGCTGCGTTGTTGGCACACCCAGACCCAACGGCCCGCATAGCGCTCACCACTGACGCGTCAGAGGTGGCCATAGGGGAGGTCGTGGAGCAGCATGTAGCCGGGGTTTGGCAGCCCCTCGCCTTTTTCAGCAGGACCTTGCGCGATAGCGAACGTAAATACAGCGCGTTCGACAGGGAGCTGCTTGCTCTCCATTTGGCCATCCACCACTTTCAGTTCTGGCTGGAAGGATGCACTTTCACCGCGTTTGTTGATCACAAACCGCTAACATTCACGATGGCCAAGGTCTCTGAACCGTGGTCAGGCCAGCAGCAGAGACAGCTGGCTGCCATATCAGAGTTTACCACTGATATTCAGCATGTGGCGGGCAAACTCAATGTAGTGGCAGATTGCCTCTCGCGCACCGTGGTGGCTCCAGTCAGCGTAGGGTTAGGTTATGCAGCCATGGCCGCGAAGCAGGTTAATGACGCGGACGTGCGCGCGCTCCAGTCTGGACCAACAGGGTTAAGGCTGGAGAGCAAGGTGCGGCAAGACGGTATGCCCCCCCAATCTGCGATGTCTCCACTGGATGGCCACGTCCAGTAGTACCGGCTGCGTGGTGCCGCCGCGTTTTTGACTCGGTTCATTCTTTGGCGCACCCTGGAGTATGCGCGTCGGTCAAAATGGTGGGAGAGAAATTTGTGTGGCTGAGCCTCCACAAACAGGTCAAAGAGTGGGCAGCAGCCTGCACGGCGTGTCAACGAGCCAAAGTACACAGGCACACGAGGGCTCCTTTGGAACAGTTTCACATTCCGGCCAAGAGGTTCGATCACGTTCATGTGGACCTCGTTGGACCCCTCCCGCTGTCACAGGGGTGCACACATCTTCTGACAATGGTGGACCGCACCACGCGCTGGCCTGAAGTGGTTTCGCTGGCATCAACCACGGCCGAGGAAGTGGCGTGCGCGTTTTTAACAGCTTGGGTGGGGCGCTTCGGCGTTCCGTCGGACATTACGTCCGGCAGAGGCCCTCAATTTGTTTCCGAGCTTTGGTCGACAATGGCCCACAGCCTGGGTGTCACAATTCACCGCACAACCGCGTACAATCCGCAGGCTAACGGGTTATGCGAACGTTTTCATAGGTCATTGAAAGCGGCTCTCAGAGCGTCACTGACGGATACAAATTGGGTTGACAAGTTACCATGGGTGTTATTGGGGTTGCGTTCTGCACCTAAAGAGGATCTAGAAGCCTCACCAGCAGAGCTCGTGTTTGCGCAGCCACTCCGGCTACCTGGGGAGTTTCTCCCAGATAACCCTGTGCCAAACGCCTCCCCGTCTCAGCTGTTGCGGAGTAACATAGAATCAAGCACGCTGCCCGGCCCCGCGCACCACAGTTTTCCTTGCGTTTTTGTGCCTAAAACTTTGAAGAACGCAGAGTTTGTTTTTGTTAGACATGATGCGCATCGAACCCCGCTGCAACCGCCTTATGACGGACCATTCAGAGTGCTAGAAACAGGGGACAAGCAGTTTTTGCTAGATTTGGGGGGTAGGAAAGAGAAAATTGGCATAGACAGACTTAAACCCGCTTTTGTGGTGGCAGAGGAGGAAGTGCTGTTGCCAAAGGCCCCGCGGTGAGGTAGACCACCACGGAGGGTTTCACACAGTAATGTTTCCCAAAGTAATGTTTCCCCAGAACACCCGCAGAGACTGACAAAGGGTTTCCGCCCCCAGACGGCAAACCCCCAGCGTGACAGCGCCGCAGAGACGGTGAACCCTACCTACAGCAGATTCGGCAGGAGGCTGAAGCCTGTCCAGCATGTGGACTGATGTGTATTGATGCTATCACGGCATGCATGTGGTTATCTTCTGGTTGTTCTTATTTTTCTAAAATGCTGGGGGGGGGGGGGGGCTTGTGTGGTGAACACTCATGGGAACTGTTGGACCGGTTCTGTGACTCGCATTTTAGGTCAGAACAAAGGCAGGAATCTTAGCCTTGGTATGCAAGGCTGGAGACTGTGGGGGGTCGATTAAAGGATGCATGGAAGACAGTGGAAGTGATATCATGGAGGGAAATGCATTGTGACTGTCTTTATTATGCAAGGTGGTGAAATGCATTGTGACTGTCTTTATTATGCAAGGTGGTCTGTGTGATATGTGATCTATGAGGTGTGAAGTCCCTGATATTTAAGGACGAGAGTTTACTGTTTCATTCTCTTTTTCTTCTGCTCTGAAATGATGGAGATGTGAATAAAGCTGACTCTGAGAAAGAACTCTGCCTCGCCATTTTCACATCTTCCACACAACTTATTTTTTTTAAAGCAGAGAAAACAGCACCACCTTATGGCCATATTTGTAACTGAAGGTTTTCATTGCCTTCATTTCTGCTGGTCTCAAATTTACTTGCGTTTGGTCTGAACACACCTTCAGTTTATGCACAGAGAACAGTCTGTTTTGTGAGTCAAAGTAATCTTAGTGACACAATCTTATTGTGTCAATAAAATTGAAAGGGGAAGTTTAAATTTGACACTATGTTAAAATACTGTATATTACACTATATTGACACAAACCAGAGCTTTTCAGATAACAGATGTCTGTAAATCTTTCTTGCAAAAACATAGTTTGTCAATACAAATCCACTGTATTACCAAAAGGACACCGCTCCAACTGAGTGGGCACCGATGGACAAAGCAAAGTCTATAAATACATGGATGTGCAAGTTTGGTGTGGAGGAACTTGACTGGCCTGCACAGAGCCCTGACCTCAACCTGATAGAACACCTTTGGGATGAATTAGAGCCAGACCTCACAAATGTGCTTCTGAAAGAATGGTCAAAATTCCCATAAACATACTCCTAAACCTTGTGGAAAGCCACCCTTTACAGCTATGACAGCTTTAACTCTTCAGGTAAAGCATTCCACAAAGTCTAGGAGTGTGTCCCAAAGGTATTCCATCGGGATGAGATCGGGGTTTTGTTCAGGCCAGTCAAATTCCTCCACACCAAACTTGCTCATCCATGTCTTTATGGACCTTGCTTTATAATAAAATGTGACAGTCGAATCTCTCTCAAAATGTCATACTCTGGAAACTTTATTAGAGCCTACTGTGATGTATCAAATATGATACATTTCATATTGTGTGTGTACTATGGGTGGGGGCAGAACCGGAAAGGTGGAGTCACCACCCTGGGTATTTATGGCGGATGCAGAAGAGGCACGGTCTCTTTATGACCAGACCTCTGCCTATATGAGAGTGCTTGTATCACACTGAGTTCAACAATAAACCTACATTCTACTGAACCTCCGGCCTTGTTATTGAAGTACGAATTATGGACATAACATTTGGCGACAAGGGTAAAAGTATGGATAAAGGTATTTTGGGCATTTGGCCATTTCTGGAGCTTCCTGGCAAGCCGCCGATGCCGTGGGAGAGGTGGTTTGCTGTATTCAAGAATTATCTGGTTGCAATGAACCTCGGTGAGTTGGAGAAATTGCATGCATGAGTGATTTTGGTCCATAATCTTGGCATGGAGGGACAATGAATTCTCAGCACATTGGGTGAGAGTGATAGTTTTGACAACGTGGTCGGGCTAATGGTGTGCTACTTTTGCACTCTGGAAAATGTCATAGTCTGGAGGATTCAGTTACGGCAGCACCACCAGCGGACTGGAGAGTCAGTGCAGCGATACGTCACAGACCTGCGTCAGCTGGCTGGGGAAAGCCAGTTTAGAGTTTTGGAAGAAGAAATGGTCTGCTATTAGTTGGCAGAGCACACGCTATGTTCTGTGGCATGGTCAAGGCTCCTTAAGTACTCCGGTGAACTGACGTTAGCCACGACAGTTGAGATAGCTCAACAGTTTGAAGCAGAGGAAAAACTGTCCAAGGATCTCGGTGAGAGAACTACGTTGAGGCATACTGAACCACAATCGGCGGCACAGGCTGTGGACCTGGATAGCAATGACAGCGTGGATGACAGAGAAGAATACGCTACCGCTATAAAAATTAGGTTTGCCCTGGGATCGCCAAAGTATTTTGGCTGCGGGCTACCAAGCACCGATATAAGGCAAGAGAGTGTTCAGCTAGGGGCAAACACTGTGGCAAGTGTGGACTTCTACACCATTTCGCCAGAGCCTGTAAAAACTTTGAGCGAGGGGAACAACAACACAAAGTAGATTCCCTCTCCACAACTCCTACGATTGTTCACACCATCTCCCCGAGCACAGATGGGCGGATTTATTGTAATGTGGTGCTGGATGGCGTGGAAGTGCTGTTGTTGGTGGACACGGGAGCAGTGGCTTCTGTGGTGAACTGGCCTACTGTGAGGAGTTTGTTCCCGTATTACCGAGTGAGAGGACTGTCAACGTCATATTTGGGCTATGGAGGTAATAAGCTGGCCATCATGGGTTTGCTGGAATTGACAGCGAGATACAAGTCGGCAGTGATGTCCAACGTCCAATTCGTGGTGACCGTCAGCGGGTCGAACGTGATGGGCTGCGATATGTTCTACGGCTTGGGCTTCACGATCACCAGTGTCGTCGAAGAGGAGTGGTCGGGTTGTGGTTTGTGGGACCGACCGGTTCCGAGCGTGGAGGACGATGCGGTATGTGACAAAGACTGGCCTAGTATTCTGGGAGATGACCAGGACCAATTCCATCCAGGGCCATCACGGGAGGGTTCCGGTGCCAGAGTCCAAGTTGCCCTGGATGTGGGAACTGGTGGCACGGTGGAACGCCCGTGACGACGGATGGAGCCGAGAGGATAGCTCCCTCTGATTCCGGAGTTCGGCCTGGAGATACCGAGAAGCAAGGGGCTACAACGGCTTTGCTGGCATTCAAAATGAAAGAGAGCGGGGCAGGACCGGCTGGCACGGTGGACAGATGTGCCACACAGCAACACTGGAGGGTGAATCGGGCATCGTATGGGGTCGGTGGAATGGTTTGACCCAGAGGGGAAGCCCGGTCTAAATGTCATGGACATTTGAAGCCAAGTTGAGCTCCCCTATGGGTCGCTGACATGGTTTGGCCCAGGGGGGAGGCTTGGCTAAGGGGGGCCCATGACAAGAGGAAACAACGAGATGACCAGGGGCGGCTGCGGGTGGTGGCTGTTTGGGAGGACGGCTATCTCCAGCTGTCTGATGACTCATGGAGATACCCCAACGAGCTGCGGTGCATCAGCAATGAGAAGGAGGTGTTGAGACTCCGACGTGGCTCATCTCCAGAGGCGAAGAGACAAAGGCGCTCTGGGCGGGATCCACCAGACGGGTCTCCGGGGGGTGGCTTCTCCATTGGGACTGTATGGTAGCAAAGGGGGCGATGTGTTAAACTAAATATCGTGTTGTGAATTGCCTGAGCTACGTAGTCAATATGTTCTTTGCCTTGAGTGCTACGTGTGTTACCCATGTACAAAAAAACCTCAAAAAACAAGTGATGTGTAAAGTGTACATTACTGTGTGGTTTGCTTGGGTTATGGGGTGGTCTTGTTGGGTGTGTTTGTAGCAGGGTGGGAACGTAAATATTGACTGTCTAATGGGTGAAACTGAATTTGCTGTATGTACTGAAGTTCATGGAATTATTTTAGTATTTTAGGAACACGGCAGTTTCTTTTATTTTCATTGACTATATCTGGACAAAGACGGTAGAATAATCCGTCTAGCTGTGTGGAGGTGGGACAGTAGTCCACCTGTCCCCCTCCATAGTTGATTTGTGTGCATAGATAGGCCTAAATATTTTGTTCATTGTTAGAGTGTGAATTGGGTCACAAATTTGGGAGGGTCTAATTGGTGTGTTTTGGACTTTTCTACAGGGCGGGAGAAATGGGATGTATCAAATTTGATACATTTCATATTGTGTGTGTACTATGGGTGGCGGCTCCACCTTTCTGGTTCCGCTGTCACCCTGATTATAAAAGGCAGATGCGGAAGAGGCACGGTCTCTTTACGACCAGACCTCTACCTATACGAGGACGCCTGTATCACACTGTGAGTTCAACAGTAAACCTACGATCTACTGCACCTCTGGCCTCGGTATTGAAGTATGGGTTATGGACGTAACACCGACCTCATGAATTCACTTTACAGCATGTCATTCAAACTTCTGCAGAATCAAAGCAATATGCAATGCATTCCTATGGCTATAATATGACAGTCAGCAAAGTCAACTTGGCTGTAGACCAGAAAAGCATCCTAATTAGTCTTTAGGGCTGGGAATCATCACTAATTTCCAAATCGATCCAATTCCGATTCCCGAGGTTCTGAAATGATTCAATTTTGGTTTGATCCCAGTTCATTCAGGGAAATTACCATTTTAATAGCTATTTTACTGGCCAGGAAAAAAATCTTAGAGACCTAATGCTGCAAATTGTACCAGGAATACTCTAATACATAAATTATCACATAAAGAAGTGACCCAACATCACATCACTTACAATAATGTACTTTTTATTGTTTAACTTACGATTTCACAAAGTGCTAACAAGTGCTTTCTTTAGTGCAAAGGGTGTGTAGTGCCATGTTAACAACCCAGAGTAAGTAAACAAATTCAATGCATGAAACATGTATTCATAATGTCACTGTATTTCAGTCCCTCCAAAATTTTGCAGGCTTTTTTTGTGATTGTTGCAGCACAAAAAGCCTTAATTTGTGGGAGCTTTTCCAAAAAGTTGCAATATTTTTTGAGATTTTTTGCACTGAAAGTTGTGCGAAGAAGTGCAGATTTTAAAGTAGCTGCTTTTTCCATAGTTTACATTCAGGTATGCTATTCTATGTAACACCGCAAGAAAAACAGGATTGCCAAAAATTTCCTGTTAAACAGTGATTTATTTAGAATTAAACGCTCAGTAAAATTGTCAAAAAATGACCAACATTGTATTCTTGCTGAGAACTTAAATAAAAAAAGATAAATAAAAGAATTAGCCATTACAGCCATTATAAATTGCATTGTTATGCTGAAATCCACAATGAAGCAGGGATGGCTCCTCCACTGACAACCTCTTCCCTTCAGAACATTTCAGTGCATGATGGACCATGGAGTAGAAAATATTTTAAATCCCCACACCACAGTAGGGTTTAATAATTTAATTTCTTTTATTTTGTTTATATTTTAACTACAAATTAACTTTCAGTTATTGAAAAGGTTTTCAGTTCACTTCCTGGGAAGATTTGTTCATTTCAGTTTAGTTCTATTGAGTAAAAATGGCTCGTTGTACTGCAGCCTTTATTAATTCTGCTGTGGCACATATATTGGGTTCATATTTCCCACAAATGTATGGCTGTATGTTTATTGGGTGCTTCACGTCTCGTGGGACAAAGAAGGTCTGGGTCTGCAGAGGTCTACAGGAGATGACAAGGAGGTGTGAGTTTTGGCCTTTGTCTCAGAGAGGATGACCCAGAAGGATTCCCGGATCATCGAGGGATAAGAGACAATAGTGAAACATCAAAGAGTTGCATTGTGACTGGGATTAAGTACCATGTGATTGTATGTTTGCTAAAGCACCATGTGACTTAGGTTTCGTGGCTCCAGCAGTATAAGAGTGTGGTATTTCATTGCTCAGTCTCTTTTCTTGTTTAGAGATTGCTAGAGCATGTGTTCTCATAATAAAGCTGAACCTGAGAAATAAACTCAGCCTCATCCTTGAACGCATTCTCTACACTGGTGACCCTACGACAAATTATGGCCGGCTACGACCTTCCCGCACCGGACTCATCAGGAGCCAGCCAGGCTAACGCAGCTACCGCAGTCCAGCTGCCTGATTTCTGGCAGCATAGCCTGCGCTCCTGGTTTAACACTGTCGAGGCGCAGTTCCATCTTCGGGGAATTTCGGCAGATGCAACGAAATTCTACCATGTAGTCGCAAAGCTGGACAGCCTCACAGCCCAGCGGGTGGAGAGCCCGACTAACCGCCCACCAGACGACAACAAGTACGGCGCATTGAAAGCCGCTCTCATCTGTGCTTTCACCCCCTCGCTGGGAGAGCGAGCAGAGAAGCTCCTGGTGTTGACTGAAGGCGAGGCAGACAGGCCTGCGGACCTGATGGCGAGGATGCTGAGTCTGAGAGGCGATGATGATGACGGCTTTATCTTCGCCCATCTTTTCCTCAGGACACTACCGTCAGCGGTGAGAGTTACCCTGGCCGGTTCACAGCTGCTGACCAACCGGGATTACCACGAGCTGGGCCAGGAGGCACAGCGACTCGTCGATGCCCATAGACGGCACACGGCCACGACGGCGGCAGCGGAGCTGAGCGCAACGCCTGGAGACGGCAGGGGGCCAGAGGCTGCAGCACCAGATTTGCTGACGTCAGCAGCGGCGGAGGCCAGGAGACACGGAGCGGGCGACGTCCTCTTCTTTTATCATTGACGTTTCTCCGAGAGGGCATGCAAGTGCATTCCACCGTGCCAGTTCAGGCGCTCGGGAAACGCCAGGACCGGGAGTTGGTAGCAGCTGCGGCTCTCGGCGTGAAGAACAAGCTGCTCTACCTTACGGACGCGAAATCAGGGAGGCAGTTCCTGGTGGACACAGGCTCCCAGCTGAGTTTCATCACACCTTCCTACGCTGACCGGCTGGCGCCTTCCAGCGGACCCCTGGTGTTGGCGGCGAATGGCTCGACGATCAAGACCTTCGGGGAGAAGACCCTCTCCCTGTCTTTTCACGGACGGGCATTCGAGTGGACTTTCGTCGTAGCGGCAGTCAGTCATAACATGTTAAATGCTGATTTTTTGTGCTCGAATGGTTTATTGGTTGATCTTGCTAATAGACGTCTGGTTAATGCACTGTCTTTCCACTCTATTTCCTGTACAGCCCGGGTGGTCCCGCCTACTGCACAGCCCAACGTCACAGCTGCGGGTGGTTAGTTCCAAGCACTACTCACTCAGTTTCCAGCACTCACAGTCCCAACGTTTTCGGCATCAGTGGCTAAACATGGGGTGGAATATTTTATAACTACCACCGGGCCCCCCGTTTTTGCAAAAGCTCGGCGCTTGGACTCAGCTAAACTAGCCATAGTGCGCGAGAAATTCACCAACCTGGAAAAGCTGGGCATCATTAGACGCTCTAACAGCCCCTGGGCTTCACCGCTGCATATGGTCCCCAAGGCTGATGGCTCGTGGCGGCCTTGCGGTGATTTCCGCAGGTTGAATAACGCTTCAGCACACGACCGCTACCTGATTCCGCACATCCAAGATTTTTTGGTGCATTTAGTGGGGGCGCGCATTTTTTCTAAAATAGATTTGGTGCGCGGGTACCATCAAGTCCCAGTCCGCGCTCAGGACATACCCAAAACAGCGGTAATAACTCCTTTTGGGCTTTTCGAGTTTTTGCGTATGCCGTTTGGACTCAAGGGTGCTGCACAGACTTTCCAGCGCATGATGGATGCAGTTTTACACAGCCTCCCTTTCGTGTCCGTCTACTTGGATGATATTTTGGTGGCCAGCACGTCCGAAGACGAACACGAAAGCCACCTCACAGCGGTTTTTCGGAGGCTGGCAGAGCACGGGTTAATAATTAACCCAGCGAAGTGCCAGTTTGGGGTGGCGCAAATTGATTTTTTGGGGCACCACATTTCACCAGAAGGAGCGGTCCCTCTGCCCGATAAAATACGCGCAATAACAGATTTTCCTCAACCTCAGACGGTCAAAGCATTGCAGGAATTTTTGGGAATGGTTCATTTTTATAACCGTTTCCTCCCAAGCGCAGCGCAGCGCATGCAACCATTGTACGCGGCACTTAAAAAACAAAAACCTGCAAATAAGATCGAATGGTCCCCGGAGCGGGAGCGCGCATTCTCCCAAGTCAAATCAGCCCTGGCGAACGCCGTTTTGTTGGCACACCCGGTGCCAACAGCCCCCATGGCGCTCACCACGGATGCTTCCGATTTAGCGGTGGGGGCGGTCGTTGAACAGTTTGTGGCAGGGAGCTGGCAGCCGCTCGCATTTTTCAGCAAAGCCTTGCGCGATAACGAGCGGAAATACAGTGCGTTCGACAGGGAGCTGTTAGCCCTGCATTTGGCCATCCGCCATTTCCAGTTCTGGCTGGAGGAGCGCCGTTTCACCGCATTTGTGGACCACAAGCCACTAACGTTTGCGATGGCCAAGATTTCAGAGCCTTGGTCAGGCCGGCAGCAAAGACAGCTGGCCGCAATATCGGAGTTCACCACCAATATTCAGCATGTCGCGGGCAATCATAATGTAGTGGCAGATTGTCTTTCGCGTGCGGTAGCAGCGCCAGGCCCCGTGGGGGCAGACTCGGCAGCCGTGGCCGCGGGCCAGGTTTGTGGTGCAGAAGCGCTCGCAGCCCCGGTCCGCGTAGGTTTAGATTATGCAGCCATGGCCGCGGAGCAGGTTAGCGACGCGGATGTGCGCGCCCTCCAGTCTGGACCAACAGGGTTAAGGCTGGAGCACAGGGTGCAGCAAATAGGTATGCCCCCCCTAATCTGCGATGTCTCCACGGGGCGGCCTCGCCCTGTGGTTCCAGCTGCGTGGCGCCGCCGCGTTTTTGACTCAATCCATTCTCTGGCGCACCCGGGGGTGGGCGCATCGATTAAGATGGTGGGGAGAAATTTGTTTGGCCGGGGTTGCGTAAACAGGTCAAGGAATGGGCAGCAGCCTGCGTAGCATGTCAGCAAGCCAAAATACACAAGCACACTAGAGCCCCTTTGGAGCCTTTTCACATCCCGGCTAAGCGTTTTGATCATGTGCATGTCAACTTGGTGGGCCCCCTTCCATTGTTGCAGGTGTGTACACACCTTTTGACGATGGTAGATCGCACCACGCGTTGGCCAGAAGTGGTTCCTCTGGCGTCAACTGCAGCAGCAGACATTGCACCTGCATTCTTAACAGCTTGGGTCGCGCGTTTTGGAGTTCCGTCGGACATAATGTCCGACAGGGGTCCCCAATTTGTTTCCGAACTCTGGTCATCGATGGCCCACAGCCTAGGGGTGAAGATTCACCGCACTACCGCGTATAACCCCCAGGCTAACGGTTTGTGCGAACGCTTTCATAGGTCAATGAAAGCAGCCCTCAGAGCGTCTCTTACGGATACAAATTAGGTGGATAAACTTCCATGGGTTTTATTGGGGTTGCGTTCCGCACCTAAGGAGGATTTGCAGGCCTCTCCGGCTGAATTAGTTTTTGCACAACCCCTCCGTTTGCCAGGGGAATTCCTTCCCGACAACCGTGTGCCAAATTGCCCCCCCCGCTCAGCTGTTGCAGAGCGGCACAGGATCAAACACCCTTCCTGGCCCAGTTCATCACAGTTTTCCACACGTTTTTGTGCCGAAGGCTTTAAAAAATGCGGAGTTTGTTTTTGTTAGACATGATGCTCAACGCCCAGGTTTGCGACCGCCTTACGACGGGCCTTTCAGAGTGTTGGAAACAGGGGAGAAACATTTTTTGCTTGATTTAGGAGGCAGAAAAGAGTTGATTTGCATTAACAGACTCAAACCTGCCTTTGTTCTGGCTGATGAACACGTGCAGTTGGCCAGGGCCCCCCGCCGTGGCAGGCCACCGGGAAGACATTCTTCGGAGCCACCACAGAGATGTGCTAACAATTCTGATCCACAGATGCAGGAAGTCGCTGCAGAAGGAACAAAGCCGGCTTACAGCAGATATGGCAGGAGGTTAAAACCCAAGCAATTGGTGGATTGATTTGTGATATGTAGTGATGTTTTCTGCCATGCATCTCTGATTATGTTTTGTCCCTTAATAGACGTTTGGGGGGGTGTTATGTGGCACATATATTTGGTTCATATTTCCCACAAATGTATGGCTGTATGTTTATTGGGAGCTTCACGTCTCGTGGGACAAAGAAGGTCTGGGTCTACAGAGGTCTACAGGAGATGACGAGGAGGTGTGAGTTTTGGCCTTTGTCTCAGAGAGGATGCCCCAGAAGGATTCCCGGATCATCAAGGGATAAGAGACAATAGTGAAACATCAAAGAGTTGCATTGTGACTGGGATTAAGTACCATGTGATTGTATGTTTGCTAAAGCACCATGTGACTTAGGTTTCGTGGCTCCAGCAGTATAAGAGTGTGGTATTTCATTGCTCAGTCTCTTTTCTTGTTTAGAGATTGCTAGAGCATGTGTTCTCATAATAAAGCTGAACCTGAGAAATAAACTCAGCCTCATCCTTGAATGCATTCTCTACACTGCCATTTTTATTTTTATTTTTATTATCATTATTATTGTCATCTTCAAATCTGTCAAGTGCTGGAAGTCCAAAATTAAATGTGTCATTTGATACAAACATTACTTGAAGGCAGGTGCCTCAGTCATGAAGCTCTGAAGTCCTGACTAAAAACACATCCAACGTTTTCATAGTATTCTAATCTCATAAAATATACCTTTATTCTGCATTTACAGCGCTTAACCAACAGTTATCTCCCGTATCTGTGGCGAACATATTTTGACTGCATATGCATAGCACAGGATTGAGATGCTTAGGATTACATATGTATTCTGTAACCTCACGTCTTTGAAGGAACAATGTGTCTGGGCCTCCTGGGGATTACAGCAGGAGGTGGAGGTGCCTTTGGTGAGGACTCTGAAAGGACTTCCTGACCTCCTGGGGTCAGATGGAGGACGAAGGGACTTGGGGGGATGTGATGACAATGTGATTCTGTCTTTGATGTCCCAGGTATAAAAGCGGGGGTTTGGGGGAGTTCGGTCTCTTATTCTGTTGAGAGAAAGCTGGAGATGTGAGATCGTCAATAAACCTGAATTGAGAAATAAATTCAGCCTCTTTATTTCACGCTCTCCACAGTATCCATAGTTTGTAAAAGAAAACACCATCATACTGGCTGGATTGTTAATTAACGACACAAAAGTTAAAAAAAACCCCACTGTATTTTACTTACCCCAGCAGCTGCAACAGTCTCCCTCTCGAATTCTTCCCTCTCTGTCTGGTCTGTTGGCCATTCTCCGTGTGTTTTTTACGTTTGAAGTGTTTTTCGGTTGTCGACTTTTGTTTATGTTCCAACTCAATGCTGCATGTAGTATAAAGCAGTTTATCACCGCTATGTGAAAAATATTTGGAAACTGTTGTGCACAGTCTTTAGCAGTGACTTTTGTTGATAAAATAAGACACGCCACACATGTTGGCAACTCCGCTCATGCAAACATGGAAGTAATGTGAGCGTGGGGCGCAGGGAACTCTCGCTCTCAGTTCTCAGATTGTTAAATCAAGTGAGACTTTAGCCGGCCGCTTGTGTTTTGTGTTTCACAGACGTAAAAGCAAAATTTTAAAAGATCGATCCATGGATTTTTTTGGGATCGATATCAGTTCAGTCAAACGTGAATTGGTCTGAATTGGAGAATCGATCTTTTGAACCCACTCCTATTAGCCATTGTCACAATGTTAAAATCTTGGATTTTGCAGCCCGTTATTCACTTTTCTGATCAGTTTACAATTTCAAGAGCAAGATACAAGTCCTGGATAATACTGAAGGATGTTCATTTTGTGAATTGGCTTTCTAATTTGACCCAGGAAAGATGAGAAACTACAAATTTTTCTTATCACTTTGTGGTGAAGAAGCTGAAATAGTGACATTAGAGTGGCTGATGATATAACCCTTCATCTGGTGGCATACATGCTGTTTATATCACCTGTATAACTTACCCATTCTGTTCAGATCAGCAGGCAGTCCTTCAGAGATCAAAGCATGTTGTGCCGTTTGAAGATGGTAGTCTGACGTTCACCGTCCGAGATAGTCCAGAACCCAGTAGCACCTTTCTTGCTACTTCCTCCACAGCACGAGCAGAGGTAAGGACATAATTTGATTTACTGTAGGATTTGAGATTTTATCCAACAGCTTCTGACACAAATGGAATCAGGGAGATTTGTTTCAATCCTTTTTTTTCTTTTTCCGCAGGCTCTACAACCTGTTTCTGCCTTAACTCATTTACCACGTGATGAAGATTATGCCTTTCAATGTGATAGTTACCTTCTCCGTTACCTAGTGGAGTGCCCAAAGGCTCAGACAGAAATGGAGAGAAAACTGGCCTCTTTATCCTGTTCTGTTCAGCTCTTCCCTGATGAGGAGAAGGTGTCAGTCAAGAGGTCAGCTGTGCCGGCTGCAGCAGATGAATTTAGGGGCTGGAAAGCAGAAGTAGACAAAGTTTTTGATTGCTATATGTGCCATTATGAGATAAATCCTCAAAGAGTGAAAGGACTGCTTCATTGCAGGAGGCTTGGTCAAAAGCCAGATGATGTGAAGGTGTACATGGATGAGCAACAAATTGCTGTAGTTGTTGGAAAATGTTCTCGAGTAAATACTTTGTTTTTGAACATAGATGAGTTGTGTGTATGTAGGAATTTAGCATCCTTGAGTGACGAAAGTGAAGAAAGTGAAGAAAGTAAAGAAAACGCAATTGTTGCAAGGTACAGCATTGGTGATGTGATTGAGGTGCTGGTGTGTGAGGGTGACATCACCAAACAGAGTGCTGATGCCCTGGTGAACGCTGCCAATGAGAATTTGAGCCATGGTGGTGGTGTTGCTGCTGCACTGAGTAAAGCAGCTGGTCCAGAGGTACAGAAGGAATGCAGAAAGATAGTAGCGCAGTGTGGAAAAATCGCTACAGGGGAAGTGGTAGCGTCCACAGGGGGGAACCTGAAATGCAAAATACTGCTGCACGCTGTTGGGCCTGTGGCTGGGAAATCAGGCGGCAAAGAAAGACAGTTACTGAAAAAGACTGTCCGGGCTGCTCTGGATTTGGCTGAAAGTATGGAACTGGAGTCCATAGCCATGCCCTGCATCAGCTCAGGCTTGTTTGGCGTTCCGGTCACTGTGTGCTGTGAGGCTATTGTAATGGCAGTTCAGGAGTTTGGTTGTCAGGGAGCACGGAGTCTGAGCAATATCATCCTGATTGATAACAAACAGGATGTGGTGAGGGCACTGCAGGAAGCATGTAACAATCTTCTCCAAGGGGATAGTACTACAAGTGAAGCACTAAGTGATTTGGCTTTCCAAGTTGATGTTGCTTACCAGGACATGGAAAGAGGAGCAACTGCTGAAGCTGCTGGAGACAATGTCAATGTAGAGGTCATTGAGGGAACCATCGAGACCCAGCAGGTGAGAAGTGTAAAAGTATATTTAACTATTTGTCTTTGTTAACAAGGCATCTTACAGTGGTGTGAAAAAATGTTTGCCTTGCCCGCTTCTTGATTTCTCATTTTTTTGTATGATTGTCACACTTAAATGTTTCTGATCATCAAACAAATTTAAATATTCGACAAAGATAACAGAAGTAAACACAAAATGCAGTTTTTAAATGAAGGTGTTTATTATTAAGGGTAAAACAAATCCAAACTTACATGGCCCTGTGTGAAAAAGTGATTGCCCCCTAAACCTAATAACTGGTTGGGCCACCCTTAGCAGCAACAACTGCAATCAAGCATTGGCGATAACTGGCAATGAGTCTTTTACATCGCTGTGGAGGAATTTTGGCCCACTCAGTTTTGCAGAATTGTTGTAATTCAGCCACATTGGAGGGTTTTCAAGCATGAACCACCTTTTTAAGGTCATGCCACAGCATCTCAATCGGATTCAGGTCAGGACTTTGACTAGGCCACTCCAAAGTCTTCATTTTGTTTTTCTTAAGCCATTCAGAGGTGGACTTGCTGGTGTGTTTTGCATCACTGTCCTGCTGCAGAACCCAAGTACGCTTCAGCTTGAGGTCACAAACAGATGGCTGGACATTCTCCTTCAGGATTTTTGGGTAGCGCTATATAAGTGCAGGTTGGTTAGTTAGTTAGTTAGTAGACAGCAGAATTCATGGTTCCATTTACCACAGCAAGTCTTCCAGATCCTGAAGCAGCAAAACAGCCCCAGACCATCACACTACCACCACCATATTTTACTGTTGGTATGATGTTTCTTTTCTGAAATGCTGTGTTACTTTTACGTCAGATGTAATGGGACACACACCTTCCAAAAAGTTCAACTTTTGTCTCATCAGTCCACAGAATATTTTTCCAAAAGTCTTGGGGATCATCAAGATGTTTTCTGGCAAAACTAAGACGAGACTTTATGCTCTTTTTGCTCATCAGTGATCTTCGTCTCGGAACTCTGCCACGCAGGCCAATTTTGCCCAGTCTCTTTCTTATGGTGGAGTCATGAACACTGACCTTAACTGAGGCAAGTGAGGCCTGCAGTTCTTTGGATGTAGTTGTGGGGTCTTTTTTTTGACCTGTTGGATGAGTTGTTGCTGCGTTCTTGGGGTAATTTTGGTCGGCCAGCTGGCCACCCCTGGGAAGGTTCACCACTGTTCTGTGTTTTTGCCATTTGTGGATAATGGCTCTTACTATTGTTCGCTGAAGTCCCAAAGCTTTAGAAATGGCTTTATAACCTTTTCCAGACTGATAGATCTTGATTACTTTGTTTCTCATTTGTTCCTGAATTTCTTTGGATCACAGCATGATATCTAGGATCTTTTGAAGGTCTTTTGGTCTACTTCACATTGTCAGGCAGGTCCTATTTAAGTGATTTCTTGATTGAGAACAGGTGTGGCAGTAATCAGGCCTGGGTGTGGCTAGAGAAATTGAACTCACCTTTCCAAAGATGTGATAAGATGTGCGCACAGAGGGTGTCACTACTGTGAAGACCATCCCTGTACGGGGAAACCGTAAGCCCTGGATGACCACAGAGGTGCGCTCGCTGCTTACAGCCAGAGATGCATCCTTCAGAGTGAAGGACAGGATCGCCCTCCGCTCAGCCAGGTCTGCGCTGTCAAAGGGAATTAAGACGGTGAAGTGCGCCTATGCAGAGAAAATCCAGGGACACCTCTGTGACACTAGGAACACCAAGCAGATGTGGCAGGGAGTTCGGACACTGACGGGCTATAAGTCTAGGCAAGGGGTCGATGATGACGATGCTTCGCTTCCAGACAGGCTCAACGACTTCTTTGCACATTTTGAAGCATCAAACCCAACAACAAGAGGGAGGGCTGGCCCATCCCCACCATTGGTCGGACCAGCTTTCACCATCAACACAACGGACACACGGAGGACCCTAACCAGGGTTAACCCACGTAAAGCTGCACGTCCGGACAGGTCCGGACGTGTGCTCTGAGACTGCGTGAGCAAGTTGGTGGATGTCCTGACTGACATTTATAACATCTCCCTGAGTCAGGCCATCGTTCCCAGATGCTTCAAGACCTCTATCATAGTACCGGTGGCAAAGAAACAAGTTGTGTCCTGTCTGAATGACTGTCGTCCTGTTGCACTAACACCAATTGTGATGAAGTGTTTCGAACGACTCGTCAAACCACACATTACAGCCTGCATCCCAGCATCACATGACCCGCTCCAGTTTGCATATTGCTCAAACCGCTCCACGGAGGATGCTATAGTCACCACCCTGCACTCTGTCATCACCCACCTGGATCAGAAAGACACCTACGCCAGACTCCTGTACATTGATTTCAGTTCAGCATTCAACACCATTATTCCCCAGAGACTGATGAAGAAATTACTCCTTCTCGGTCTGAACACCGACACATGTTTCTGGATCCTGGATGAGGGTGTGTTTGAGTGTGTCTTAAATTATGTTCTTTTACGTGTATGGATGCCGAGAGAAACGCAATTTCATCTTGCCTGCACTACAGTTGTATGTACAGAAATATGACAATAAAGGTTGATTTGATTTGATTTGATAAAACCACAGTTAATTTGTGTTTTAACAGAGGGGCAATCGCTTTTTCATACAGGACCATGTCAGTTTGGATTTTTTTTAACCTTAATAATAAACACCTTCATTTAACTGTATTTTGTGTTTACTTGTGTTATCTTTGTTTGATATTTAAATTTGTTTGATGATCTGAAACATTTAAGTGTGAAAAACATACGAAAAAATGAGAAATCAGCAAGGGGGCAAACACTTTTTCACACTACTGTATATAGAGAGACAGGTTTCTGAGAAGTTTTGTAGTAAAAGGTCTCGCTTCACTCGTAGGTGGATTCCGTAGTATGCCCAATGGTTCATCATGATCCTTTTTCTACACGTATTGGAAATGTTCTATATGAACTGGCTGGACATCAGGTGGCTGCAGAGTTCAGACAGGAGGGAGGGAAGGAAACAGTGTCTGGTGACTCAGTACTGGTGGAGGGCTTGCCTGGACTTCAGTCTGATGCGGTGTTCTTCCTCAATTTGGTTCCCTGGCATGGTGACTCAGATGGACGTCCAGTCCAGGTGAATATTTTCATTCATTTGTCTTTTGTTTTGGTCACTTTGGTGCAGTCTTTGTGTTGTCCTTATAAATTATTGAAATGTGGCTCTTTACAGGTTCTCAGAATGGGCATAAATGGAATTCTATCAGCCTGTGAAAAGAAAGGGTTCAACTCTGTTGCTTTTCCTGTACTGGGGACTGGGATTGCACTTAAATTTCCTGTCAACATAGTGGAGAAGGTCTTAATGGAGGAAATACATGCATTTGGACTGCAACGCACCAGCAGCACACCGCTGTTGGTCCGCATTGTCATCCATCCAAATGACAAAGAGTCCATTGAGGTAATAAACATTTTTAATGGCATTGGTAACTTGATAACCCTTGATAACATCAGAGTTTATGTAGAACACAAATTATTACAAGATGAAATGGGAACGACACAAGTGAACAAACAAAATCTTATTAAAGCTTACAGTATGTTGCTTTTGCAGACCTTCAAGTGTGACTGGGAGGGGCAAAAGTCTGAAAGTCAATCTGAAGATCTTCACCAAGAAGACCAGGATAAAGGTGAGTGTAGACCTAAGTCGTAATCCTCAGGGATGTTATCATTCATTACCCAGTTTTTCATAGAACATGAAGTGCCAAGACGCCAGTTCAGACCATACCACTAAATATAAATTACTTCTAATTAAAATAATCTTCCTTTGTCAATTGTGGGCCTGAGTCATTCTGAACTGTACTGAGCTGAGTCATTCTTCTGTAGGGTTGACTCCAAAGAGGATTGTCCTAGTAGGAAAAACTGGATCTGGGAAAAGCCACCTGGCCAACACCATTTTTGGGGAGAAGTTGTTCACCACAGATGCCTCTGCAAATTCTGGGACCAGTAAATGTCAAGCAGAAACCAGAACTGTTAACGGCCAAAGCATCACTTTGATCGACACCCCTGGTTTGTTTGACACAGGGAAGTCTGAGAAAGACCTGAAGCCTGAGATAATAAGTTGCATCACAGAATGCGCTCCTGGGCCTCACGCTTTTTTCATTGTGCTTAAAGTTGACAAGTTCTCCCAGCAGGAGCAGGCTGTCATTACTAAATTTTGTGATTACTTCTCAGATGATGCTTTAGAATATGCTGTAGTTGTCTTCACTCATGGTGATCAGCTTTCTAAAGGGAAAAAAATTGAAGATTTTGTCAGTCAGAATGAGAAACTGAGTGATCTGGTGAGGAAGTGTGGAGGTCGGTGCCACGTCTTTGATAACAAACTCTGGAACAACAAACAGGCGAATAACTACAGGAGTAACCAGTTTCAGCTGGAGCGGTTACTTAGCACTGTAGACACTATAGGCTGTTTTCCATTAACCCCGCTCAGCCTCGAGTTGAGAACACGACTCGTTTCACCACGACTCGATTCACCCTCGGTTGCTTTTCGACATTACTGCTGACATGTCTGCGGTGGGTGGGATTTCTTGAACAGCAAGGCGGCGCCACACTCTCGTGACGTGAAGCGCGCGACCCAAGCAAACATAACATGGCTGCTCTACAAGGCGACTCCTCGGTCTGTGGCTTTTTTTGCCATAAATACCAAAAAGGACCGCCAGATAAGGGTACGGGCAGCGAGACGAAACACTCTGGAATAGTTCTGCAGCTTCTGGGAGGGCCGAAGACATGAGGATACAAACTAGGTCATATATGACGGTAAGCTAATGGTTGCTAATGCTAGTTTGCTGTAAGTACGTCGTGCTACACTGTAATGTCTGCAAGTTAGGTACTAAAATATGTATGCTGTGTGTGTGTGTTTCAGATGGCTCTGTTGTTGAGAAATTACCTCTTCAAACGGTCGATCTGGCTTAGCACAGCCTCTCACTGTCATCAGCCTGTCACTGATGTCATCAGCCTGTCACTAATGTCTGCACAGCTTCACCAACGATCAGTGGTTATAGAGCTTAAGAATGTCTGTAGAAACGTTTATTTCCTGTACAACAAATTGCTCTGCTCTGCGTGAAAATCATGGAGAGACTGTTCAGACATCATAGACGTACCTGCTTCTGCAGCAGTCTGAGGTGTGTTCATAGAAAAAAATGATCAACTGACACAACTTGATCGCCAGTTTAATAACTATATTAGCCACAAAATATGTATTCAAAAAGTAAACAGTACTGAGTTACGTATAAGATATATTTTATAGTTATGATGTATTTTAGGCCAAAACAAACTTGATCTAGGATTAAAGGCAATTAAAATAATGCAGTCATAAGGTTACATGGAAAATATTTGATTTACTAGATACATGTACTGTAGAAATATACAGTATATTCTCTGCATCAACAACATACTATACATGCATTCATGTAGTATTGCACTGGGAATTGTACTGACAATAAACCTGTGAAGTTTTTGCAGATGCCTTGTTTTTATATATCTGAAGGTTACCACCATGTGGCACAAATTAAATACTGAAAGATTGGAAAAGCTGTCTAAGAACAATCCAGCAGTTTGAGAAATCACTTTTGGTTTGGTGTAAGTCTGTCAACAAAATTATGAACCATAAAGCAGTTTGTGTTAAATGTTAAATCCCATTAAACCTAATCCAGGGGCTTCCAATCAGGTGTCATGGGGGGCCAAGACCCTGCAGGTTCTCTCTTCTACCCAGTCTCTTCAGCAGATGTTGTCACTGATCAGTCAGTGGAAGTTCAGTGGAATCTGCTGTTGAAGACACTGGTTGGAGGTAAAGCCTGCAGGGTCTTGGCCCTCCATGGCACATGATTAGACACCCCCACCCAAACCCATTATGATGAAGAGCAGATGCTAATATGACCCAGAATTCCTCCATATACATCCAACAATACAGTCTTCAGTTAATAAAATAATTGTTTTGGTTACTTTTTTCTTAAAAATAAGCCATTATTTTCAAGGTCACAGATAAATCCTTTGTACAGTTGACTCTTTTCCCACCGGTGTCTTAACAGACAAAATGGAAAATCATGATGCAAACACTTAAGTCACTAAATTCTTTATTACAATCAGCAGCAAATTCCAGATTATTCAGAATGTGCAAAATTCAAACTGTAAAAAAGAATAAAACTGGAATGGGTCACACACGGCTGTCATGCTCCCTCTCTGAGAAGCAAATGGATCGGCCCCTGGTACTGGTCCTGGTCCAGCAGATCTTCAGCCTGCATCTCTGTAAATATTGAAGCAAGGTCCAGTTGGGGTGGACAGTTCCCCTCTTGCCTAGACAAAAGACAAATGGGTGGTGGTTAGTTAAAGCAAGTTTAAAACATATTTGGGAAATACACTTGTTGCTAAAAGCCAGTGGTGGAATGTGAATTAATGAATGAATCTTTATTTTGGATAGATTAAAGGTAAAGATTAAAAGAAAATAAAATAATATAACAAAGGGGAAAAAATCTAACAAGGTCAAATTAAACAATAACTCCTCTGATTATACAGTTCAACATAGGTTATCTGAAATGGGTGATGGCTGAAGCAGCAGCTTATATTGCCCACCATATTCCATCCAAGAATTCAAAAGAAAAACAAAACAGGAGGGATTACAATTTGAATGTGACAATAAAGTACTTCGTTGTTGTCTTTAACCACAATTTTCATGTAGCTGCGCTTCGGTAGATTTTACCAGGGCTGCGTTACATTTAAAATCATCTGCTTTTACTGTGGCTTCAGCATTCAGAATGAATTAATACATTCACTTGAATGGAATCTAGTACTTTAACTGATGCTGTGAATCACCAAGTATGGAGTCACTCAGTCAAAATATGAAGTTTTTATCAATAAAATTTTGTCTTGTCTGTAAAAGTGTCTCTTCTTGCCCTGGCTTCATGTGTGGGCGGTGTTTTGTACTAGCATTGCTAAAATATAAAGGGAAGCACTACAATGGGTCTCAATTATTTGTAATGTGTCCTGTTACTGCATTAGTTTATTGATGATAGACTATAAACTACACATACAAAGTAAATTATATTGACGACTGAACATCTCACATACGCCAAAACATACAGTTATGAACATAACTCACAAAGGATCACACAAGTGATCTGACAAAAAAATAAATACATTAACAAGCGGTTTATTTTACAGTTGATGTGCCATATTCACACAATCAAATAAATCTCAGTTCAGTCCCGTTTATATTAAGTGGAAATTGTGCTTTTGACACTTTACCTATAAAAGCAAAGGATTTCAGTACTTTCCACAGTGGCGAGGTAGGTTGTGGGGCAGCTGATTTCGTCTTGCCTAGACAAACGACAGAAATGGATGTTGGTTAGTTTCAAGCAAGTTCAATACATATACAGGGCACATTTCAAAAATTAGAATACCATGAAAAAATTCAATATTTTTGTCACTCATGTCAGAAAGTGAAACCCATATATAGATTCATTACAGGAACAGTGATATATTGAAAGTGTTTATTTTAATACTGATGATTACGGCTACAGCCCATATTAACCAACACCTCAACGGCCAACATTTATATTTAAAAACTATTTTTTAAAGTTAATTTTATGTAATATTCCAAGTTTTTGAAAAATAGAATTTGGGGTTTTCAGGGGCAGTAAGCCGTAATCAGCAAAATTAAAATAAATAAACGCTTCAAATATATCACTGGCTGTGTAATGAAGCTATACAATATACGGATTTATCTTTCTGAAATGAGTGAGTGGTGGGATGTGACAAAAATGCTTCGTTTCCCTGACAAGCACTGCAGGATTCACAGAATATGTGTGTGGGTCTATTCTGATGCTTAAGAAAATTATATGAATGACTTTATAAATCACTGGTTTGGAAAATGCAATTTTAATATGACGAGATTTCGGTTCTTGTGGTCCATTTCACCAGTATCACAGTATAAACAGGGAGGCTAACCCCTGGCATGTGGAAACACATTCTAGCATTAAATTGCACACAATTTAATGTGCAGCACCAAAGTGCAATACAAAACACAAACCAGGACTTTAACCAGGATTAACATACTGTATTTCATCGTTTTTATTATTATATTATATTTTATTATTATTATTCTCAAAAGTGAATATTTAGGAGAAAACAAGCGCGATTCAGCAGTTGGTACTAGCTAGCTAGCAAAAAAAACGTTAGCTTAAAAACATTAGCCAGCACAGAACAGCACTGTAATGGCTCAAAAAAAGTGAGCTTACCACCAACAGGATAAATAAGCAAACAGATGCACATTATTACAAATCACTCACCATCGATGGTTCTCTCACGTTCGTCTACAGCTTGTCCATAGTGCGGTTTCTATGCTGTGCAGCCATATAGGTCCGGGTCACTCCTCACTGTGGATCTGCCACAAAGCAGAGAAAACTCCACACCTCTTCGTTGGACCACGGTGTAGAGTTCCGCAAAACCTACAACGCTGTCTGTATTAATATCAGAATCAGAATCAGAATAAAGTTTATTGCCAAGCACATTTACAAGTAATAAACAAGTAAACAATATGTACAATTATACAACAATATGTACAATTATATTGTACATATTTTATATTTACCTATTTTGTAAGATGTGTGCCTGTGTTTGTGTCTATGTTGAATGTAATTAGTGGCTTGTAAATATGGATGTCACCAACTGCAAAACAAATCTACCTACGGGTACAAATAAAGTAACCTGAACCTGAACCTGAACCTGAACATACGAGGAATTTGACTTGACATTGGGTACGCCTGATAGGCGCTTCCCAATGACGCGGCGAGCCATGGAGGCGCCTGTCAGCAGGAGGGGAATAGAAGGCAAGGGGAGGGGGAGACACAATAGGAGAGAGAAAAAAGCATTGTTGATCAAAATAAAGCTCATTTTTATGACCAATATTGTGATTACAAGAAAAAAAACTCTCAAATGCACAATTAGCAGACAATAGAATTCACACAATGACAACCAGCAGAGAGAGAACAGTGAATGAATGTGTCTTCGTCAGTATAAGTGGGTCAGTTGTGTGTGTGTTGGGTGCAAGGGTGGCAGTTATCAGTTAGGTGAACAGCAATAGTCTCTCTTTCAGCAGATGTTATGACTAGTGTCTGAAGGCAGAGGCACATGTCCTTGAACACGGCAGATGGAATACTCTGAGTCAAACATAGCTGTCCTTGAGAGTCCAGATACTGTACACCAATGTTTTGAAAGGGAAACAATTATACTGTTATTCATCGGGAGGACTGAATGCTGAGGGTGCCGAAAACAGGTCGAATAGCACTGACTTCAGAGAAAAAACTTTCCATTCTCTTACGGATTCAGTGCACCAATTCCATCGTTGCCAGGCTTTGAAATCATATCCTGGAGAGCTCTAAGCACCACCGTGTTGTTATCAATCTTCCTGTACAGTTCTACATTAGCCGCTATTAGAGTCCTCGCCAGCTGATCGAATTGATGAGAGAGCTTCGCTGGGTCAGCTTTTTGATAAGCTCTGTCCATCTTCTTTAATTTGCGATACACCAAGACTATCCCAAAGCCGATCAGTAGAAGTCCTGAGACCGTAGCTCCAAATAGATATACGTATATCTTCTATATCTTCAATTGAAAGGTCGCTCAGACACATAAGTTTCCAACTGTATGTGTCCTTGATGTAACCTGCGGCAGCCGTGCCCGCAGGACAAATGGGCTCCCCCGGACCCGATTTCCTCGTTGAAAAGACAGTGTCGATTGCGTTCAAAGCCCAGCTTATAAAATCCATAATTTCGTTTGATGAATCAACAGTAGACAGCCACGCAGACACAGACAAGAGCAAGCTGGGATCTAGTCAGTTAGGGAGGGAGAGACAACGGAGCGGAGCACAGAAAAATGCGACTGCTCTCTCTGGAGGGCGGAAGTGAAAGTTACTCATATTACTCATATCATATTTACTCCGTGACCGAGTTAGTCCATGACAATATTGCAAATGGCGGTTATCAGAAGACGGCGAAGACGGTCGCTTTCGTGACGTTACGACCTGACCAATCAGTGGCGACCAGTCTGTTGACGTCACATCACGGCCCAACTCGACTCCAATGGACCCTGCCCTAGATCAGTTACGAAAATAGCGCCTGCTAACCGGTGCTGGGGCTAATCGAAAATGCTCAAACGCGGGGTGAGTGGTGCGGTGTTGGGGTAAGCGGGGCTAGTGGAAAAGAGCCTTATGGTGATGGAAAAAAATGGAGGCCACTACACTAATAAATTTCTTGAAGAGTCAGAGAAAAAAATACAAGAGGAGGTAGAACACTTAAGTAAGTCAGAAAACTTACCGCAAGAGGAGATCAGAGAAAAGGCTAAAACTAAAGTATCTAATGACTTTCTGACCCTTCTGTTAGGAACTGCAACAGGAGTTTTGTTAGGGGCTTTTTGTGGCATTGCAGCAATGGTTACAGTAGTCATCACAGCTGTAAGGACACCAGAACTAATGAAACTTGTAAAACAAGTTCCCGCATTAACAGGAGCAGCAGCAGTGGGGGCAGAAGTAGCCGCGGCAGCCACTGCAGTGGTAGGTGTGGCATCGGTAGCAGCAGGAGGAGGTATGGGGGGGTGCCATTGGACATGATGCTGCAGTGGGAGCGAGAACACCTTTGGAGGCAGCAGAAAGGGCAGCTGATGCTGTAATCAAAAAGGGAACATCTTTTTTCAGGCAAAGTAGGTGACAGAATTATAATTAATCAAATGGTCCATGCATAAGGGTTTGTTCAAAGTATACTTCCAAAGTAAGATGCAATAATCTCATGTTACTTTGGAGTTGTAATGGGTGTTTTTCATCAGTTGGTGAAGGTTTATTTTGCAGTTTGTAGCTTTAATTAAAAGATTATTAAAAAGGCATAGAAGGTGTATATGAGAGCGATTGCCAGTGTAACAGTGTAATTGCACCCCAATAAAACATTAATCCCCCCCCAAAAAAAGTATTGAAAAGTTCAGAAAACCATTTCTGAACAGATTTTAGAAGATATAGCAATATCGCCAACAAATGACCAAAAGGGATCAAATATTTGTAACCACTGCGCCACCACTGCACGGTGGCGCAGTGGTTTAGCACTGTGGCAGCACAGTTTTACCCTCGGCCGGGGGATCGCGGGGATCATGAGATCGTGGGTTCGATCCCAGCCCCCGACCAACAGTGAGCTGTGTGGAGTTTGCATGTTCTCCCCGTGTTGAGTGGGTTTACTCCGGGATTTCTCCGGTTTCCTCCCGCATACCAAAAACATGTAGGTTTAGGGCGCTCGCGCACGCAGCAACCGGCGGCCGGTGGCTTGTCACCAGACTGCAAACCAAATCTACCTACGGGTACAAATAAGTAACAAAAAAAAAAAAATATTTATTGACACATGTATAAAATTACAAAAAAATTACAATATAAACCACATACTGTATAATATATAGAACAATTAAATGTGGTAATGTGGAGAATGTGCTCAAGGATGAGGCTGAATTTATTCCTCAGATTCAGCTTTATTAACAGATCACATACTCCAACCATCTCAAAGCAAGAAAAGAGGAAGTTTCATCTCACATCTGGGTTTTATACCCCGGGCACGAAACAGCAGTCACATGGTGCTTAATCAAACATACAGTCACATGGTACTTAATCCCAATCACAAAGTAACCCCTTTGATCTCACACCATTGTCCTTTAGTCTCTGTGGTCCGGAAATCTCCCCCGGTCGTCTTCCTGAAACAAAGGCCGAATCTCACACTCTTCCATTGTCTCTCAGAGGCTCAGTCCCTTTTGTTCCATGAGACGTGTAGCACACAATAAACATACAGCAATACATTTGTGGAGAATATGTAACCAACATATGTGCCACATGACCCCCCCCCAAACATCTAAAATGGGACAAACATAACCAGAGATACATGACATAATAACATTACTACATATCAATCCACCAGTTGCCTAGCTCTAAGTCTCCTGCCGTAGCTGCTGAAAGCCGGCTTTTCTGTTTCTGCAGCGTCCTCCTGTTCCTGTGGATTAGAACTGCTAGTCAATCTCTGTGGGTGTTCTGTAGAATGCCTTCTAGGGGGTCTGCCGCGATGGGGGGCCCTCGCCAACTGCACTGCTTCATCCGCCAAAACAAAAGCAGGTTTGAGTCTGTTTATACAAATCAACTCTTGTCTGTCTCCTAAATCTAGCAAAAAATGCTTCTCTCCTGTTTCCAGCACCTTGAACGGCCCATCGTAAGGTGGGCGCAAGTTGGGGCGATAAGCATCATGTCTCACAAAAACAAACTCCGCATTTTTTAAAGCCTTCGGCACAAAAACGCGTGGGAAACTGTGATGAACTGGGCCAGGAAGCTTGTTTGATCCTGTGCCGCTCTGCAACAGCTGAGCGGGGGGGCAATTTGGCGCAGGATTATCGGGGAGAAATTCCCCAGGCAGACGGAGAGGCTGTGCAAAAACTAACTCAGCTGGGGAGGCTTGCAAATCCTCCTTAGGTGCAGAACGCAACCCCAATAAAACCCATGGTTTCGTCATCGTTACGGTATCATTTTAAGATGGAAAATGTTCACATTTAATGAGGAAGCTAAGTTGTTACTGATAAGACTTTAATGTTGGTGTAGTGACACTGTCGAGTTCTGAATAATTTTGCCCTAAAATTTTATGAATGCTGCCAAAGCACCTGTTGGTAGCAAAAAAAAAAAAAAAAAGTCAGCAAATTGGGTTTTGGATTATATTGGAGGGAATATATGTATAATTTCATTTTAATAAAGTCACAAATTTACGGAAAAAATGAGAAGGAACAAGAAGTTGCAAATTTAAAAGTAAAAAAAAAAAAAAAATCCAAAATCTAGATACAATATCAAGAAGTTATAACATGTCAAATCAGAAAAAGCTGTAAATTTGTTTTAATTTTTTTTTATTTATTGGTTTATTTAAAGGGAAATGCTCATCAATAAGCAGAACAATTCTGTAAATAAACCAGAGTTAGTTAAAAAAATAATTTTCATCTGTTTTCCCTGGCCAAATGTACAAAGGCAACCTAAAAACAAAATCAACACTTTTAGATAGAATAATAGATAGTCTAATAGTGAATAGATGGAAGCTAAAACAAACAATAAAAATAGTATGAAAACTGTTAAATTTACAGGAAAAAATGTCAAAGTTTGGAGGTAAAACCTCAAATTTATTAGAATGAAACATCAAATGTGCAAAAATACAAGTTTACACAAAATGCAAAATTTGGTGAAACAATACACATTTAAGAGAAATTCCTCACTATCCACCTTATTCCTGGTGGTGCTGCTGGAGGAACAATTATGGGCAGAGCTTCCAGGTTTCGGCTGACATGATGTTAAATCAGTCAGTAAGAGTGGAGTAGCAGGGGCATTTAAAATAGCGTTTTTAAAAGTTTTTCAAATTCATTTTAATGTATTGTCCACATACGTGTTTTACACTCAGGTGGTAGCTAATTTCAGCACTTGTAGTTTTTGTATTTTTGAATGTTTTTGCATAGTTCTGGAACTTGCTGCTGCTGTTCGTGGTGTGAGACTCCTCACAGGTAAGCACAGCTAAATCCGTGGCTTCAATAGCAATGAGTAGATCATGCACTGAAAACTAAAGGATTGTTAGTGTGATCAGTGGTACAGACACAGCAGCACCAAGTATGTTTTCACTTGTATGAATGTCACATATCTGACATTTTACCCCAAATTTAAAACGCCCAAGCACGGTGTTGTGGTTCTTTGTGGCCCTGACTAGATTCTACATCTGCTCTGAGGTAAATTTGATTATGTCCAACATATTTTAACAAAATGCAGCCGACTTTATTGCGGTGGAGACGTTGATATTATCTCAGAGCTTTTATTTGTTTACAGTGTTAGCATACATGGTAGAAATTTATTAATTTAGGTGATGTGCAGTTATGATCAAATGTCTTTCTTCGTCTGTACAGTTGCCGTTAATACATGCCCTGAGTGTGACCATAGTCAGTGGGAAGTTTCTGCTAGAATGTTCTCATACTTGCTCGGCTTGAGAACTACTACCAGAATGTTCTCGTACTTGCTCAGCCAGTTCCTATGTATCCATATAAGTTAATGTGGGGAGGGGCTCTGGGGGATCCTTTAAAACCAGATGCCTCCTTTGTTTGAGCAGAGCAGTACAGAAACCTTGGGCTTGCTGTTTCTGCCCTCCTCTCTTGCATGCAGTAATAAAGGGAATTCAACATGGCAGATCCATCTGATTATTTTCTCCAGGACCTTATAAGTGGGTTAGAAAAATATTTGGTTAAATTTCTTGGTGTCAGGAAGTGGGATAGTTGATCGCCAATCTTTGCCCGTCGACGCAGGCTGATAACCCCGAACGGAGCTCCTCGAACGAAGTTTGACTCTTTCCGCCTAGGAGTTCGGCTCTTTCTGCCCAGTTGGCGACAGGAGTGCGGAGGCGGCGAAGGGGCGTCACACTATCCAGAAGAATCCATTTTACAAGTCTCCTAAAGTTAAAGTAAGTAAAATTTATCGTGCCCTTTATGCAAATTGTACTGGTAAATTGTTGGTTATGTAGTTCACCTCACTGGACCAATATCTGTGGACAAATTCTGGAGTCTGGCGAGTCGATCTCGTGGCAGGACTAAATTGAAGGCGGTGTACAGTACCTGTTATAAACAGGTTTGGGGACATAGCTAAAAGTAGACGGTGTACAGTACCTGTTATAAACAGGTTTGGGGATATAGTCTGAATTCACAGTGAGACACGTTGGGGCACGCCTGGGGACACCTGGGGTGACCAGCGGTCAAGTTAAAGGACGCGTTACACACGCACTTAACCCTTTGAGTGTGTATGGTGCAGAACTGCGCCATACCCCCTAGTGGTCAAGAGTGGTAAATATTTTTTGTCAATAAAATAGTTCAGATTTCCAAGGCTATAACTTTAAAGTGGTAAGAGATAATGGCTTATTGTCAATTAGAAAGATGTAAAATATGATCCAAAGTTTCAGATAGGAATAAATTTATGCATCTAATTTGCATAATATCGCAGCACCTCTTTAAATTCCATAACTCTGTCAAAACTGGACTTTGGACGTATTTACACAAAAGATGGTTCAGTCTTTTGACACCATTTTTTGTACAGAGGTACCTCATCATCTTATCTTCAAAGCATATGAACAAGAATTCAGTACATTTAAAAAAAAAACCTAGAAATTTCTCACTTACTTTTGACAAAGTCAGAGTGAGAAGGCAGGCGCAGTGCCGCACTCTGCCACTCGGGGCACGCAAATTCTCAAACTCAAAGGGTTAAAACACAATGTTCAAAGACATTTGGTGGTGTTTAGCGGTCATATTGGTCAGTAATGGGGTCTTGCAAGACGAGACCTAAACTGTGTCCTTCCGACCTGAGCAGCCTGAAGGTGAAATTTATGACTGACAATTGTGGTCCTGAGAATGTGGAATTTATTGAAAAATAGATCTGCCAAGCTGAACTTCCTCCCCCCCGGGGGGTGGGGGTGGGGTGGGTCCTTCTCACTTGAAACAATAAGGCATAAGCTGTGTGTGGTTTGGTCAAACTTATTATTTTTAAAACAACTGGGCAAAGGGATATAGAGTAGGGGGGAGTCAGAAGCAGGGAAACTGGCGGGGGCTGTGACTGAGGGACAAGCCACAGCTCCGAAACCAAAGTCCCAAAGTGGGAAAATCCCCAAAGCTCAAAACTCACTCCATGTCCAACCAATATATATATTATTTGTTTATTTGACAGGGACAGTGCAATAAACATAGACAATTAATCAAATGACAATCAATCTGATGTGTTGCACAAAGAGTGTATAGCTATTAGCGAATTTGCAACTCTTGTCCCTGGATGGGCTTTAGAAAGGAGAAACAAGTCAAAAGAAAAAAGGATAAGGAAAAGAAAAAATGAAAACAGAATAAACAATAACCACATACATCAATGCAAAAAAGATTATAAATACATTATAAATACACAATTATAAATATTATAAAGATTATATATATTATAAATACACAATATAACAACCTGACTCACATTTGCCTATTTCAGGCCTCCCTCCCTTCGTCACTCACTATAAACAAACACATTCATTCCTTCCCTTCATTCACTCTCACCCTGCAGACAATCATTTCATACATGGGTATATTCTTGTTTATTTTTCAGCCAGTTTTTAACCTTTTTAGTGAATGTTTTAAAGTCCGTTATTATTTTAATTTCATTTGGCATTGTGTTCCAGATGTGACTGCCCTTTATAGAGAAAGCTGTTTGTCCAAATGTGGTTCTGCGGTGGAATATTTTACAGTTATTGTTAACAGAACTCCTGGTGGCTCTGCTGCTGTCCTGTCTTTGGATGAAACCAGCAAGTGGCTCAGGTGCTGTTTTATGGAAACATTTGAAAATTAATTTCAGAAAACAGAGGTCAATGAAACTCTCAAAACTCAATAGATTGTATTTTTTTTAAAATATAACAGTGATGCCACCTAATGGGCTTTTTGTCCAAGATTTTTAGAGTTTGATTATATAATGAACCTATACGTCTTATTGTGGAAGGGGCTGCTTGAGCCCAGACTGTCAAACAGTATGATATATGAGAAAAAAACCATAGAATGTATATACAGTACAGCTGCTTCGTATGGTATGTAATATCTAATTAATTTAAAGCAGTTCAGATTTTTTTTAACTGTTTTTGAAATTTTCTTTATATGAAGATTAAATTTGAATTGAGGATCTAGTACAATGTCAAGGTATTTGAATTCTGTAACTAAACTGATGTCTTGATCATGTATATTAACTTTAAAACATTGCAGGTTACATTTTTTGATTGAAAAGCACATTGAAACTGTTTTCTGAAGGTTCAGCAATAGATGGTTCTGGAAGAGCCACTCTTGGACATCAACCATACTTGTGGACAGTACATCTGCAGCCTGTGCCGGAGTCTTGGCAGCTGTGTAAATAACTGCATCATCTGCATAAAGTTGACATGTTGCAGCTGAGCAGTGTAGCGGAAAGACATTAATAAAAATGCTGAAAAGTAAAGGACCAAGAATGGACCCTTGTGGGATACCCATACGGTTGTTTAAAAATGAGGATTTATCCTGGTGAACTTTTACTGTTCTCTATTCTGGAGATAAGATGCAAACCATTCTAATGTATCTGGAGAGAAGTTAAAAGATACCATTTTGGATAAAAGCAAATTGTGGTTTACAGTATCGAAAGCCTTTTTGAGATCTAGAAAAACAGCCCCTACCACATTACCCCTGTCCAAGGACTGTTTGACATTTTCAATAAGGCAACAATTTGCTGTTTCTGTTGAGTATCCTGGTCTAAAACCAAATTGATGTGGATGAAGAAGTTGACTGTCTTGTAAATAGTCTATCAGCTGTGTAGCTACAACTTTTTCAAGAACCTTAGACAGGACTGGTAAAATAGAGATTGGGCGGTAATTGCATATATCGTCTTTACTGCCTGATTTATGAACTGGTATGACGACAGCTTTTTTCCAACCAGATGGAAATGTACTAGACCTAATGGAGAGATTAATGAGATGAGTCAGTGGTTTGATTAATATTTTGCTGTGCGTTAAGCCTGAACAAGCAAAATGTGTTACAAAGTACAGCAACAATAAATACCAAAGCTGGAGACCAAACCAGTCAGACAGAGCATCCTGAGGATACTCAGGAACAGATAATGAACACTCACAAGCTCAGGGTGGATGCTGAGGAATTTCAAATGGACATTCCGGAACCAACAGAGACTGTTTCCTTTCCAGCCCACCCCAGTGGTGTGGACACAGAGCTTTCAGACACTGTGCTGAGGAGGTCTCAGAGAGGGAGACGCCCAAGAGAAACACTAACTTATGATACACTTGGTCAACCAATTCGGAGAGTAATTGGTCTTAATTCCAATTCACTGTATGCCAGTGCAGCAACCCCATTCTATGGACAATATGGAGTACCTTGGATAGCTCCACAAATGCCTTACTACCCAGCTTATGTGCCTGTGGGTTATTATTGAACTGTGACACAGATCACCGGTTTAATATTGTTGGAGATGTGAAATGTATCGGGACTTACAAGGTTTAAACTATTATTGTGACTTAAGTATTTGATACTACAAACTATTGAGATGGTATATAACAAAATTGGGTTGAGTGACATTTGGTCAATTTGACATGTCCAAGTATGGTTATTATCTAAGTGTAAAGACTCTGGAGTACATGAAGTGATAGTAACGTGTTAGAGTAAATTGTTAATACCTGTACTATTGGGAAAACTACTCCACGTGGTTATGAGCTTCATGCTTATTTGAGTAATGAGTTACACATGATTGTATCACCTGAGGTTCAATAGTATGGTATGCCAAAGTGATCTTAATGCACTGTGAAACATTTACTCTATTCCAATTGTATTCCATCTTGATAACATCACATGCAACATGCATTTCTGGTTCATATTTGGCCATTGTTGAGGACATTTATTTAGCAGGGGAGGATTGTAGCATTTGAGTTAGTGTTGTGCTAAATACGTGAAAAACATTGCCTGAATTTATTAATGACTGTTTTCCCATTGTGTGTTTTGTAGTGTAGTTATACATCTGCACCAATAGGTGGCGGTAGTGCTGTAGATTGTTCTTTTGCCTTGAACTGAGGTCATGGGTCAAGTGTTTTTTTGTTGAGGCTCTCTGTTGTTCGGACTACTGAAGAAGACACAAAAGCGTGCTCTGTATGTGTGCTGCATTAACCTTTATGAGGTAAATAAAGAATTCGTTTTTCTACACCAAGTTGTCCTGGAGTGGTGTAACATACTTCACAGCAAAGTGCCACCATAACATGTCCTCCCCCTTTTAGAAAGTCCAAAACCACTCATACAATCCAAATCCACCCAAATTTAGAACCCGAATCACACTCTGAAATAATGAAAAATAATGTACTCAACTGGCCTAACACACTCACGCAAAATAACCTAAAATAGGGCTGGTGGGTAGACTGCCACGCAGCCTGCACGGCATGGTGGATTATTCTGCTACCAAATAAACTAAAAAGAGTCCTTTATTAAACTAAAATATCGTCCGTGCTCCTAAACTAACACAATAATATACATAACCCCATAAAGCACACAAGAACTATAAACAAAGTGCTACCGCACAGTCACTTGGGTGGGAAACGTGGAACCGGCATGGGGGGGCAGGGCAGTCCCTCAGCAGGCGCGCCATAGGAGGCAGCAGGCCCCCGGAGCAATGGCTGATCTTCTGGACGACGAAGCCTGGATCCCACACCGCCATCACTGACTCTCGTCCGGCCTTGCCACCTGGAGCGTCCTCCTGGACACGCTGCAGCTGGCTGGCATGCCTCATCGAGCCGTCAGACAACCAGAAGCATGCCGCTCCCAGCTTCGCCACTGTCCACAGATGTGTTTGATTCAATTCAGTTCAATTCAACTTTATTTATATAGCGCCATTTCACAACAACAGTCATCTCATAGCACTTTCAACTGTAGGAGAAACCCTCACAATTGCAGAAAGACCCCAGCAATCAGGCGATCCCCTGTGAGCAAGCACTTGGTGGCGGTGGAGAGGAAAAACTCTCTTTTAGCGGGAAGAAATCTCCAACAGAACCAGGCTCAGGGAGGGGCAGTCATCTGCTGCGACTGACTGGGGGGTGAGGGGATAGAGAAAAAGAAGAAAAGAACAGACATGTAGAGAGTAAACAGCACGACGGGGACTCAATCTATGGGAGAGAACAAACAGCAAAAATATTTCATTGAGAGTGAAGAAAGGAGTGAAGCCCAGTGCATTGTTGGAGGTCCCCCAGATGTCTAAACCTATTAGTAGCATAACTAAGGGAGGGTTCAGGGGCACATTATCCCTCCCTAATTATAGGCTATATCAAAAAGGAAGGTTTTAACCCTATTCTTAAAAACAGAAATTGAGTCTCACTCCTGAATCCAGATTGGCAGCTGGTTCCACAGGAGAGGAGCTTGATAACTGAAGGCTCTGTCTCCCATTGTACTTTTGGAGATTCTAGGTATTACAAGTAATCCTGCGTTTTGGGAGTGTAATGCTCTGTTAGCATAATAGGGTAGTATCAGATCTTTTAAATAAAAAGGGACCTTATTATTTAGAGCTTTGTAAGTGAGAACAAGGATTTTAAATTTAATTCTAAGCTCTATGGGAAGCCAATGAAGGGAGGCCAGAACCGGAGCGATACTGTATGATCTCTCTTTCTAGTACCTGTTAAAACTCTTGCTGCAGCATTTTGGATCAGCTAAAGACTTTTTAAAGATGTTTTAGGAGAACCTGATAATAAATAGTTACAATAATCTAATCTAGAGCTAACAAAAGTGTGGATTAGTTTCTCAGCATCACTCTGAGACAAGATCCTCCTAATCTTGGCAATATTATGCAAATGATGGAAGGTGGTCTTAGAAACAAATTTAATATGTGAATTAAAAAACAGATCTTGATCAAAAATAACTCCAAGGTTCCTCACAGAACTATTAAGAGAAAGACTAAACGCATCCAAACTAAGAGTTTGATTTGGAAAGGTATTTCTAAAGTTTTTTGGACCAACTAGAATAACTTCAGTCTTATCTGAATTTAATAGCAGGAAATTACAAGTCATCCAAGCTTTGATTTCCTTAAGACAGGCCTCTAACTTGGCTAATTGATTACTATCATCTGGCTTCATTGACAGGTATAATTGTGTGTCATCTGCATAATGATGTTATAAGTTGTGGTGGAGTGTTGCTTCCTGTCTTTTAGACCCTATTCCAGAATACGGTCTAACACTTGATGTTTTGCTTGCTGTCGTCTGGCCCATCTTCACCATGGTCGTTTATCACCCTGAACCCAAACCAAGTCCATAACCCAAAGTGAAATCTTACTCGGCCCGATGACCTGCTGCTGAGCATGCGGTAACTCCATGCTTGTTGGTCTGGCCCTGTCCTTTTCTATAAATGCTGTAGTGTTCACTGTCGTAGCTGCAGACCCCCCCACCCAACTGCGACCAAGTACTGGAGGCATCTGGTGCTAGCATTGTGTCGCTCATCGGCATGGTACTGGCACTGAGCGAGAACTGGCCGACTTGAAAGTGAGGGTGTCCATTAGCTCTTCATACCATTCGCTCCCAGTGTTGTCCATTGGGGGCGGGTGGGGTGATTTCTCCTGTGGGTTCTCCGGGTAAGACAAACGGCACACCCTGGCGTAGTTATTCAAGCGTCCACATCTACTACAACGTTGTCCTCTTGCCGGGCACCCTACCACTTTATGGTGGTGCATTGTGGACCCACAATCCCTGCAACGGGAGTTTCCTGGGGCAGACCTTCAGCTGGCAGCATTGGTTTCCCAATAATCTTTGTCCAAGCTATCCTCGCTATCAGGGTCCGCAACATTAGCTGAGGCGGGCGGCTCTGGCGGCTTCTGTAACTGGTGCCAATTTAGCTCCAGAGCTTATCGAAGGCCTCCAACCGGAGAGCTAGCTCGATGGCTCTAGCTAATGTCAAGTCAGTAGGTGCCATTAATAGCCTAGCACACAGCTCAGCGTTGCATGTGTGCTCTGCTAGTTGGTCGTGTACCATCTCGTCTTCAAGTGGCCCAAAACGACACTTGCTAGCTAGCTGCTTCAAATCAATGACACTGGCGAATACTGTCGGATAGGCACACCGACTCCCTGGCGTCTCTGGCAAAAGTGAATTCGCCAAACAGTCACACTGTCTGGGGTGGAGAAATGTTTAGCTAGCAGCTCCATGACGTCCTCATACAAGTTTGACGCGCCAAACGTCCGTAGGACCCTCCGACCTTTAATACCCAGGTTGCTGACGAGAAGCGCACGGGTCCTCACCTTATCGAGCTTCTTGAGGTCCAGAGCCGTAATGTATGTTTGATAGGCCTCCAACCAGTGTGGCCATGGCACCGGCGGTTCCCCCGGGAGCTCGAGGAAGGGACAGAGTGGTGTAATACACGCCTCCATGAGTTAATCCTAAGTCACCAAATATTATGTGTTCAAACCTGGTGATGAATGAGGCGGAGATGGTGGTAGCGTCAAACACAGTTTTATTAAAGGCCAAATGTCACGTAATTTTTTTTTCTAAATGACAACGAATTTAGATAAAATACACATAGCTTAAACCAAATATTCATACCGGAGACCATATCACCCACCTGTATTTACATAATTGCACAAAATACACCAGGTGAAGGCCCCACCTTGCTTGCTGGCTTGTGACAGCCAGTCCAGACCACGCCCATGTTTTTGACATCACCAGTTGTACCCTGGCTGCCCTGCCTATCCACATTCACACTTATCAACATTGGACAATCATGACGGAAAGTGACAGCGATTGTGAACAAATTAGTTTAGTTTTGTCTTTTTTTTTGTCAGTGGTTCAGACAGTGACAGAGGCATAGAACCTTACCGGTTCGAGCCGTCCGAGACGGAATCAGATGCTTTGTCTGATGACAACAGTTCCAACGATGACCAGAGAGCAGAACCAGTGGAAAATGTCATTGAACTGGACATTAATCGCCTCCAGAATTGTGAAGCCGAAGGGGGTCTGTCCAGGGCGCCCCATAAATATTGATTTTTCGGAAGCCATTATTATTACAGTGGAGGAGAGCCGCTGCTGTCAAGAAACTGACCAGATCAATATGAAAATGGAGGCGCATACCTGTCAAGTGAGACATTTTCGCCGTATTTTAATACTGTAAAACGCGGCTATAAGGGACAGCGGAGTAATAATGGACATTTCTCTGGGAAATGTTTTCATACCTGTCAAGTGAGACGTTTTCGCCGTATTTTGGTGCCAAGCACGGCTGTGGGGGACGGCGCAGTGGTGGAGGACACTTTTCTGGGAAATGTTTTAAATGTAGTTCGTGTTGTTATTGTCAAATATTTTAAGGAAAATACGGGGAAAATGCAATTTTAGCAAAAACGGGTGTATTGCCATTTCTGTACGCCCAAAACAAAAACATACGGGAAAAAAAATTGAGTGTCTTGAGGAGCACTCCTGTGTGTGATCCCCCACAGCTGGTGCTGGCAGATCGCTCAGCCTGAGCTATTATCACTACAACGAGAAGTGTGGAGTCAGTCATTAGTTTGATTGTCTGGGCGGGCTGATCGCTCAGTGTGAGCTATTCTCACTACAATGAGAAGTCATTAGGACAATGGTTTAACACGTTCAGCTGTGCTGCGGTTGCGAAACAGAGAGATCGCCTTACAAATACAGAATTCTGCTTTTTTTTTTATTTTGCGCCGGACGCTGAGTTGTGTTGTTATTGTCAAATATCCATGAATCCTTAAAATATTTGACAATAACAACACGAGTTGCATTTGGGGCATTTCACAGAGAGGTGTCCCTTGTGGCTCCGCTGTCCCTTATAGCTGCTTTTTACGGTGTTGAAGTACGGCGAAAACGTCTCACTTGACAGGTATGAAAACATTTCCCAGAGAAGTGTCCCTTATTACCCAGCTGTCCCTGATAGTCCCGTTTTAAGGTATGGGTGAAATATCCAATTTTTTCTTTCTTGTTGCTCACTTCAACCTTCCAGTCTCCATATAAACAATCAATTGAAATACCCCAAGCATCAAACTCGGGTACAATCGATTTCGTCACTTCCGCCTTTTTCCCTAGGCGATTCCAGGGGCCATGTCAGGCCAAGCGCGGCAGTTTTAAATTAACGAATATTCCGTTGTTACTGAAGCATATGCACCAAGACCCGAACGGATCGGTTCCCTTTTATATCTAGTTTCAAGATATTTAAAGTACCCTGTTACGTGACATTTGGCCTTTAAAAGAACTATGTACAATAAGTGTAGTAATACATGGCAAGAACCTACCGTAGGCATCCAGCACAAGAGGCTGTGCAATGGCGGCTCGCCCTGCTATATAGGGCAGTGCGATGACGTGACAGGGAGTCGACGTCACCACACTGCACTTCACAATAAAGTGCTGCCATAACACACATGACCAGGTAACAACAGTCAAAACTTGATTTATGCCAGTGCTGAAATACTTAACACATAATAGATATTAAGTAGGCCTGTTGCTTCATAGTGGCATAGACTATTACAAGACTGAATATATACTGTAGTTGGTAAATCACGGAAATCATTTTTACAGCTGTTACTAATATGACAATGCCAAAATAAAAAGGTAAATTAGCCTTGTCCTTTTAGCAAAGTTAATGATTAGCAGTCTTCCTCCACACTAGGATACATTTTTTTGACTACTTTAAAGCCGCACAAATTAAAACTTTAGTAGAGATATGTAACCCAGTCTACACTGCACAATGGAAGGAGATCGAATGCCAAATAACAAGTGACATCCCCCTACAGGCGATAATAGGGAACAATGCCTTACCTAAGCTTTTGAATAACACTAACCCGTGGATAGAGACCCTGCTAAAAATTTGGTTTAAGATAGTCAGAGAGAATCAAACTAAAGAGCCCTATCGACTTCTGCAATGGATTGCCTATGATCAAGACTTTACTCCTAATAAAACAGACACCAGATTTAAAGAGTGGAAAGAGAAAGGGCTGATAAAATATTACGATTTTTTTAAAGGGCAAATCTTAAGAAGTTTTGAAGATTTGAAAAAACAAGGCCTAATAAATCAAGACCTTTACAGGTTCTTCCAGCTTAGACACCACATAAACAATATACTTAAAAAGGAGGATTTGGAAAGGGCCCAGTCAGGTGTTCTGAAGGTCTTCTTAATGGCATATAAAGGGATCCCAGGGATCAGATACATTTCTAAAATATACCAAGGTCTTCAAGACTTAAAAGGAGACAACACATCTTATATAAAAGAGAGATGGGAAAAAGAGGGGAATTTCACTTTACAACTGGAAATATGGGAAAAGCTAAATAAACAGCAATGGAAAAGTACCTCATCCCTGCAGTGGAGAGAATTTGGATGGAAAAACTTGGTAAGATTTTTCAGAACACCTGCACAAAACAAATTTACCCATAAGGGATTGAACTGTTGGCGCTTGTGTGGTGAAAAGACTGCAAATAATTTTCATGTGTTTTGGTCATGCCCAGTTATCCACCAATATTGGACCAATGTACAGACAATATTGGGGAAAATATTTAAAATAACAGTTCCCTTTTCTTTTGTAACTTTGTATTTGGGTTTACTACCGGACTCACTGGAAAGACGAGGAGAAAAATACTTATTCAATGTTTTAATATTGGCAAGCAAAAAAGCTCTAACTAAAAAATGGATGTTGAAGGATTGTCCTACACCTGAAGATTGGATTAACGTGATTCAAGACATTTACTCGATGGAAAAGTTGACATTCGCACTGAGACAGGACATGGATGGGTTCATGAACTTTTGGCAACCCTGGATCGCATATGTGTCTTCCATTAGATCTAATCTTTGACAAATACCATTTCAATAATGGTTCCGCTCTTTGTTCCAACGCTACTCAGATGCTCTTTTACCTTTATTTACTTACTTTTTCTTTTTGTTTGTTTTTTGCTGGTTTGTTTGTTTTTTTTTGTTTTTTGTTTTTTTTTTCTCTTTAATTTCACTTTTTCTTTCACTTTAAAAAAAAAAAAAGGGGTGTTGTAAGAATTAATCTTCCAATGTTGTCAGATATCAGAAAATAAGGGAACATGTGATGAAAATGTAAACAATGCATTGCTGTAACGACCTGTATACCCTTTACAAAAACTTAAATAAAAAAAAAAAATCATTTTCCTTTAAAAATGAAAAAGAGGACTTTGGAGACAAATACCTGTACTAATGTGCTGACAGTCCTAAAATAAAAAGATTTTAAAAAATGTCAGTTGGGAATTCTGTTTAAAGGCACATTTAGCAACCAAGTGAACAATTGCATCCCCACTCATAATAAGTGAGGCTTCAGTTCATTTGAAATACCAGAAAAGAAAGAGGATGTTACAGTTCAATGGAATAGGAAATTTGTTTTAGTTTGAATCATTGAATCATTTGAAGGTATTGGTGGCCTAATGGTTAGGGATGTGACCAGAGGGTTGCTGGTTCAATCCCTGGACTGGCAGGATCAGATTTGGGTGGGACAGATAACATAGCAGTGTTTGCCCCACCCTCATAAACCCCACCGTGGTGCCCTTGAACAAGATGCTTAACCCCAGCTGCTCCAGTGGAGCTGCTCAGTGGCCACAGGTAAGTTTGTGGTTGTACTGGGCAGCTTCCAGGTGTGAATGTGAACAGGGTGTTCTTGAAAAAAAAAAGAGATTGCCTCTCAATGAACCTTCCCTGTATAAATAAAGATTATTGTGGTAGATGTATTTTTGCCATGTGGTTAAAAGTAAAAAAAAACACACAAACAAACAAAAAACAAAACTCATTTGCCATAAGGGAATAACTTCACTCTGTCATTGTGAAGCTGAAGAGGATACTTCGAACATCTCCTTCTCAGACCTGTGAGACTGAAAGAAACAAAGCAACAGTGCCATGCTTGACCTGCTTTGTGTCCTACTTTCCCATTTACCTGGAGCCTCAATATAATATCCCTGTGTTGGAAAAAGCATGAGGTGAGCTCAGCTATGATACAAATACGGGCAGTGATGTTTCTTGAAACACGACAAGCTAAAGGGGGCAAAGAGAAAAGGAGGTTGTTTGCTCTGTGTGCATGCTGGAGAAGCATAAAGGCTACAGGTTGGTTCTGGTTTCTGCACAAAAGAAAAGACAAAGGTGGAGCGATGATTGAAGCTTGTCTTGTGAAGGATTTAAAGGACATTCAGCCTTCTACTGTATTGCAGTTTTTGACAATCTTTGTGAAACTGGCAGTTTTTCCCAGTAGAGGGCAGCAAGAACGAATCATAAAAACAGCATTGATTTACCAGTCCTTTACAATGAAATGTACATTTGCAACACAAAAAATGATGAAATGATTTTATTGTTCATAATTTAAATCCAAAAACTAAACTTTCATGTATTTTATATTCCTTACTAGTAGAAAAACATTTCAAGTTTTTTTTTTGTTTTAAATATGATGATGATCTCAGATAATAATAAAATCCACTAAGATTCATCCAAAAGAAGGAGTCACAATAGAGAAATGTCCAACTTCTGCAAAGTGTGTTTATTTATACACTCAGTACTTGGTTGCTCCTCCTTTACCACAAATTACTACCTCAGTGCAGTGCAGTATTGAGGGGATCAGCTTGTGGTCCTGCTATGAGGTGTTGTTGAAACCCAAATGTCTTTGATAGCAGCTTTCAGATCATCAGCATTGGATCGGGTGTTTCTCATCTTTCTCTTGACTGTACTCCAAAGAGAATCTGTGGGGATAAGGTTAGTTCGTTGTCCAGTCAAGCACAGTAATATTATGGTCACCAAACAATTTTGCAGTAGTTTTGATGCTGTGAACTGGTGCTAAATCTTGGTGGAAAAGGAAATCATCATCTCCCTGAAGCTTTTCAGCAGATAGAAGCATGAAATGCTTCAAAATTTCCTGGTTGACAGCACTGTTGACTTTGGATAAAACACAATGGACTGACACCAGCATCCCAAATCATCACACAGTGGATACTTTACACTAAACATCTTGGATTCTCTGCTTCATCACTCTTTCTCTAAACTCTAGGGCAGGGGTCTGCAACCTGCAACTCTGGGGCCACATGTGGCTCTTTTGACCAGAGATAGTGGCTTCCTGAAGCCTTAAAAAACCTCACACATTTCCAAGAAAAGAAGCAATAAATTTACAAAAAAAAAAAAAAAAAAACGCAATAAAAAAAGTTGCACATTCACGATTAAAAATATTCTAAGAGGAAGAAAATGAGAAAATCTGATAACTTATGCAAAAAATTCTCACAAGTTTAGAGAAAATTTTTTGCTATTTTCTGAGGGAAACATACCCACAAATTCGTAAGAAAAAAGTCACAATATTTCTGGAAAAGAAATCATAAATTGACTGGAAAAGTTAGAGTTCATGAGAAAAATATAATAATTTTATGAAAGAAATGTTGCAATTTTGTCCATGAAAGCTAATAAATTTACAAAGAAAAACATAATAAATTTATGAGAATAGCTAAAACTTTATAAAAAAAAAATCTCGAAATTGAAGGAAAATGTTGCAGTTTTATGAGGGGAAAAAAACTCACAAATTGGCAACAAAAAATGCCAAATTTACCTGAAAGAGCTACAATTTCATTAGAAAATGGTTTCAAATTTATATTAAAAAAGCACAATTTTTACCTATAAAGGTTAACAATCAGATAAGACAATCTTATGAAGAAAGCAAGAGATCATGCCAAAAATATCAAAATTTATAAACATACTGTAGCTTATAACTTTATTGGGAAAATGTCACAAATTTTCATGGAAAAAGTCTTCAATTTTACTCAAAGGTTTTAAATTTGCAAAGAAAAATATGCCAAATTTAGAAAAAAACAAAAAACAAAACATATTTATGTCAATATATTTTAGCAGTTTAGAAAGCTTGAGGGATCACACTCCTCAGCCTCCCTGGGAAGGTCTATGCCAAGGTACTGGAGAGGAGAGTCCGGCCGTTGGTCGAACCTCGGATTCAGGAGGAGCAATGTGGTTTTCGTCCTGGCCGTGGCACATCGGACCAGCTCTTTACCCTCTCGAGAATTCTTGAGGGTTCGTGGGAGTTTGCCCAAACAGTTTACATGTGTTTTGTGGACTTGGAGAAGGCATTTGACCGCGTCCCTCGTGGATTTTTGTGGGGGGTGCTTCGGGAGTATGGGGTATCGGGCTTGTTGTTACGAGCTATTCGGTCTCTGTACGACCGTTGTGAGAGTTTGGTTCGTATTGCCAACACTCGGTCCGACTCATTCCCAGTGAGAGTTGGACTCCGCCAGGGCTGCCCTTTGTCACCGATCCTGTTCATAATTTTTATGGACAGGATTTCTAGGCGCAGCCAGGCAATGGAGGGTGTCATGCTTGGTGACCACAGGATCTCATCTCTGTTGTTTGCAGATGATGTTGTCCTGTTGGCTTCATCCAGCAATGACCTACAGCTCTTGCCTGGACGGTTTGCTGCTGAGTGTGAAGCGGCTGGGATGAGAATCAGCACCTCCAAGTCTGAGTCCATGGTCCTCAGCCGGATAAAGGTGGATTGTCCTGTCCAGGTTGGGGACAGGCTCCTGCCCCAAGTGGAGGAGTTTAAGTATCTTGGGGTCTTATTCACGAGTGAGGGGAAAATAGAGGGAGAGATTGACAGACAGATAGGAGCAGCATCTGCAGTGATGCGGACGTTGTACCAGTCTGTTGTGGTGAAGAGGGAGCTTAGTTCTAAGGCAAAGCTGTCGATTTACCAGTCAATCTACGTTCCTACTCTCACCTATGGTCACGAGCTTTGGGTAATGACTGAAAGAACGAGATCGCGGATACAAGCGGCTGAAATGAGCTTTCCCCGTAGGATTGCTGGACTCACCCTCAGAGATAGGGTGAGGAGCTCAGTCATCTGGGAGAGGCTCAGAGTAGAACCGCTCCTCCTCCAGATTGAAAGGAGTCAGTTGAGGTGGTATGGGCATCTGATTAGGATGCCTCCTGGACGCCTCCCACTTGAGGTGTTTCGGGCACATCCCACTGGGAGGAGGTAGCAGACCCGGGGCAGACCCAGGACTCAGTGGAGAGACTATGTCTCCCAGCTGGTCTGGGAATGCCTTGGTATCCTCTCTGAAGAGCTGGAGCAGGTGGCTGGGGAGAGGGAAGTCTGGGCTTCTCTGCTTGAACTGCTGCCTCTGCGACCCGGACCTCCGGAAAAGTGGTAGAAGATGAATGGATGGATGGATATTTTAGCAATTTTGTGAGAAAAGGTCACAAATTTACAATAAAAAAGCTACAAATATACAAGAAAAAAACCTCTTAATCCTGATGTTGTCAGGAGAGATTATAGTTGTAATTCTGCTGTAATCCCTTAGTTTTTAGGCTTATTTTTGTATCTCCATGCAGATTTTTTTTTTCATATAAAAATCACTCACACTGGCTCTTTGTTGCCGACCCTGCTCTGAAGACATCTGTGCATGGCGGCTCTTGCTGTACTGACACCAGACTCAGTTCACTCCTTCTAAAGCTCACCCAAGTTTTAGAATTTACTTTACTTGATAGTCCTCTTGAGACTATACATTCATACCTGTTGTTCACGCACCTTTTTCTACCACACTTTTTTCTTCCAGTCAGTTTTCCATTAATATACTTTGATACAGCACACTGTGAAGAGCTAGTCTTTTCATCACTGACCTTTTATCGCTTGTTCTTTTGTTGTGGAGTGTGTCCATGAGTGTGTCCATTCTTCTGGACAACACAGTTGTCCAGAAGAAACTTCCCATTCTTTCCCAGTCTTTACCATGATGGTAGTTGCGTGTGCTCTTTTTCCCATGACCAGTGGTTTCATCTGTAGTGTTAAACCAACATAAAACACAATGAATCAAAACAAATGCCTAAATATTGTGTAGTCATGAAAGAAAATGCAAATTTATGAGAATTTAAAAAAAAAAAATATACTTAATAAACTTCAAAATTTGTGAATAAAAAGTCCCAAAAGCATGAGGATAAAACATCAAAATGTGCAAGAATAAACAGTTACTCACATTTTTAAGAGGTCGCAAATTTATTATAAAATGAAAATTTATTATGAAGAAATTTAAGAACAAAGTCATAAACAGATGCATTTACAAATGCATTTATTGCATTTATAAGAGGGGAAAAAAACCCTCTCCTGATACTGATGTTGGAAGGTTAGTTCAGTACTTACACATTTTTGGCTGCATGCAGGATTTATTTTTTCCCTGCCAAAAACAAATAGTAAATAGCACTTTTCATAGAAGGGGTTGTTCACTCACAATTACTGTAATAATTAGTTTGAGAAACAGATTCATTCATGATTTTCTTCTTTTCGCATTGCCCTCACACTAGACCAGACCTCAAACTACCATTATTTCTACTTGATGGATGCCTTCACCCATCCTGTCTCCTGCACATCCAGACAGGTTCACTAGGTTTCAGTAGGTGCTGTACACGATTTGTCAGACCAATGTTACTGGGAAGTGGAGGGGCATCAGCTGAACATCAGACAAATAACTGGAATGAATGACAGGAATCCACTGCATAGGAAATGAATATGCGTTCCATCACTATACCATGGAAATACAGTAAATGTTTCTACAACATCGACATGCATGTACTTGCATAGTAAAACAGGTACTCGTGAGTTTTTATAAAATCTCAGGCCAGATGGCTTTAATTCACAGAGTTAAAACTATATTCAATGAGCCTGTTTATAAAGGTATTGGGATAAAGTGTGAGTGATATGATGTTGGTGTAACTCATTATCTTGTAATTATGTAATAAACAAATTCCAACAGCACTGAAATTGTTGTTGGAACTGAAACTGAGCGAGTCATTTCCATGAGAAACTAAGTGAAAGAAATAAAAATTAACATTTTTATTGACATTTTTGTTATCTGATACATATGTGAATACTATGTGTATTGTGTTTTAACTACAGCAGGGGTGCCCACACTTTTCTGGCTTGTGAGCTACTTTTAAAATGACCAGGTCAAAATGATCTACCTACATTTAAAAAAATGCCAAATATGTCAATATATGTTGGCATACAATGTACGCTGTACATTATATAACTGCGTAAACCCTAATGGCACAATACAATTCAATACATTTACGATCATTACCTTACTCTGATGACTTGCACTGGATGGAGTCAGCCAGGGTTGCATAGTCCGGACAGTAGCTGCTGGTAGCTAGTCTCAAGCAGGCTTCCAAATGATCATCAGTCATGGTGGAACGGTATTTGGACTTAATAATCTTCATGTGGGAAAAGTCTGATTGACTCAAATAAGTAGAGCCAAATAATGCAGTCAAGGAGGCAGCATATTTCCTCATGTTTGGATACTTTTCCTCTGTGAGTAAGCTCCAAAACTGTCCATGAGCCCTGGACTTAGGCACAATGTCAGCCTGGAGTGGATTATGCAGTGGTAATTGAGGAAGTCGGGGACCTCATCACCTTCCCTGCACTTTGCAATAAATCCATTTGAGCGGCCCACCATTGCAGGTGCACCATCCGTGGTGATTGACACCAATTTACACACTGGTGTTATGTCAGAAGCTGAATGTGAGCATTCTGCAAAAAATGTTATGTCAGAACAAGGAGCCAAGGATGAGGCCAGGTGTGGGCCGGTGAACAAATGAAACCAGCCTCTCGACGCCGCCCTTCGTCACAGGCATCCCGCCCAGTACCCTCGTCCAGGGCAACTTGGGCTCTGGCACAGGGACCCTCCTGTGATGACCGTGGGCGATATTGGTCTTGCTCACTCTCCAGGGTGCCAGGCAGTTCCTCATCCCACACTGTGTCATCTAGCACTCTCGGGATTGGTCGGTGCTTCGTGGACCCACAACCCATGGGAGCTGGGTTTTCACAATAAAGTTTTTGAAAGTGAAAAATGTCCTCTCCTCGCATATGTTCTTTCATGGGCAGTATTGTTAACAGCTCCTCTTTTGCTGTCATATCGGTAAACACCATCCTAATAAAAATGCACAACTGAGCTATGTCACTTCTGTCTGTGGACTTGTCTAATTGCAGTGAGAAACTCACATTCTGTGATGTCCTTCCAAAGCTGCTGTGTCAAATCATAGGCCATTACTTCACAGTGCCGTGTAACTGTAATTCTTGATAGCTTAAGAGCTTTGATTGAAGATAATATTTCTGGTTTGTTTTTAAAATCCTGAACCAACGACTCCGCTGCCCCAACAAAGGCCTCTTTTATCATCTCTCCATCTTGAAAGGACTTCTTATGCTTAATAATGCAATGACTGACATGTTTCAGGACCCAGGAGACAGACACAGACAGATACAAACAATTATTCTTTATTAAGAGTGAGAGAGTGTAGTGCGTGTGTGAGTGCAGATATGGCAGTCTGGTCACCGGAGCTGAGCAATTCAGATGACGACCTGGCAACCTTGGAACACACAAGCAGAGACAGTTAAGGCTGTTCAGCGATAATAGACAATTGCAGGTGTGAAGCTTACCTGAGGAAGCTACAGGTTGCATCTTGCTGACTCCAAGTGTCCGTGTGATGTGGTGGTGCTTGTGCTCGTGGCTGTGGTGGTGGTAGCTCCTGTAGCCGTGGTGATGGTTTTGGTGAAGGTGATAATTGTACCTGCAGCTGTGACGGTGATTGCTCCCGTAGCCGTGGAGGTGATAGTGTTCGTAGCCGCGGTGAGGATGGCTCCTGTAGCTGTGAAGGTAACAGTACCTGCAGCTGTGGTGATGGTTGTTCCCGTAGCTGTGGTGGTAAGAAGGAGCTCCGAGAAGGAGGGAGATTCCCCGTTAGTCGGGGAAGCCGGTCCGCCACCTGGGAGGTCCACCTGTGCACAGGGGTTAAGATTTGGCGTAGAATAGCAAAGGGTATTCTTACGTGGCTGGTCTTGTCGTGACGTTCTTGGCTTGGCTGTAGAACGAAGCTCTGGCTCATACTCAGACGAGGAAGACAGACGACTCCGTGCCAGGCTGTCAGCGACGCTGGCTTTTAACAGCCGCTGATTGGCACCTGCTGGTCTGCGCGCAGCTGGAGCTGATGAGACAGATGACGGCCCAGCGGCCGTCATGACAATGACTCATCTGGAACGATGCTTCAGTGGCTGCCTTTGCCTTTGAATTCTGCTGTGGAAAAATGGCTGCTGTCCAATTAACTGAGATTTCAGTTCCTTCACCTTACTTTTCTCAGCTCACTTTTTGGAGGGAAGTTAGTGTTGTAGTTTTTATGAACGGTTCAAAAGTGGCTCTTCACATTTCTCTTCTTTGAAAACACAATGATAGATTGACAGATCGACAAATACACTTTGAAAATGACATTGTGAAAAAAAATCTTCCTCCCATTCCGCATGGAAGTGGTACGTTTTTGTCTTCTTACTGGGTTCAGCTCCCCCACTCATTTTTAATATCCCTTCTTTAATTGATCGAAATTTGAAGTGGTAACACAGTCACAGCTTTGTAGGTTCACAACTCTTCTGAGACTTTGCAATGCTAGATATTGCAGGAATATAAAACTGCTGAGTCAGTTTATTTGATGAGTACATCCAGCTCATTCAACACTTCTACTTCAGTGAAAATCATCTTCCATAATTTATCATGATTATGTGAAACAACAGAGCAACTTGTGTGCTAGCTTATTGCTCATGTAGGTTCCTTGGAAATTGATTCTCTAGCGGACATCTTTTTTGGAAATAAATCAAACCTGCACACACTGGATTTTATGATTTTTAAGGTTTTAATTCAGAATGCTAATAATTTATTGACTGACCTGAATCAATGACTTGATTTTAATTTATTAGATTTTTTAAAATTTTATACAGAAGCTGAACTCTCACTACATAATTACCTCTGCTGAGAAGGTAATGTTTTCATGTTGGTATGTTTGTCTGTCTGTCTGCTTGTTTGTTTGTTTGTTAGCAGGGTTACAAAAAAAACCTACTGGATGGATGTTGAAATTTTGGGCTATGGATGGACCTGTTGTTTTGGAGGTGATCTGAGTCACAATGTGTATTCTGGATCACTTTTTTCACTTTCTGTAATGTTGTGAGACAGGGCCTTGGTGGAGGTATGCTCTCTGAGTGCCCTCTAGTTTGATAGTTAGTTATGCCTTCTGTTAATACATATATGCACTTATACATACACGCCTAAAGATAAAAAGACAAAAGTTCAACATAAGATTGTAAAAACTATTGCAAAAATACAAGGGATCCTCTGTACAACACCTCAATACATAAAATAAATACTCATGGTTAAAGTGTTAATTTTTACATCAGATACGTAGATATGAATGACCTCAAATAACCAGTGGGACATGAAAGCATAAAAGAGGAGGACTATCATTCGATCACAAGAATAATAACAACCCACTTTTAAGATTTGCATGTAGTTCAGACATCTTTGTTTTCTGTGCATTCTCTCTCATTTGTCCATTTTAAACTTTGGCTTTCTGCCCAGTTTCCAGTGCGCTCGTGTGGATTCCCATCCACTGCAGTGATAGCATCATATGAGGGAAAAAAATGCCAATGAATATGGCAAAAAAAAAAAAAAAAAACCTCGACCCTCAGGTCGTACTGATTTTGTCAAAGCATGTTGAACATGTGAATTTCTGTATTCATCGAAAGAATGGCATTGATAAAACTATGATAAAAGCAACAAAATACTAGGAAATGCTCAGAAAGGGGTTGTCTGAGATTCCTTGGTCTATACAGAATTTTGGCCTCAATCCATTAAACTGGGGATGTCTCGATCAAGATTTTTTGAAATGGTCTGACCCGAGTCCTTTAAGATTGAGGACTGGCCAATAAAGAGGCACAATCTGATACTTACAGTGGTGTGAAAAAGTGTTTGCCCCCTTCCTGATTTCTCATTTTTTTGTATAATTGTCAGACTTAAATATTTCAGATCTTTAAACAGATTTAAATATTAGACAAAGATAACACAAGTAAACACAAAATGCAGTTTTTAAATGAAGGTGTTTATTATTAAGGGTAAAAAAAAAATAAATCCAAAACTACATGGCCCTGTGTGAATAAGTGATTGCCCCCCTGTTAAAACATAAATTAACTGTGGTTAATCACATCTTTGGAAAGTTGACTTCAATTTCTCTTGCCACGCCCAGGCCTGATTACTGTCACACCTTTTCTCAATCAAGAAATCACTTAAATAAATAAGACTTGCCTGACAAAGTGAAGTCGACCAAAAGATCCTCAAAAGCGAAACATGATGCTGTGATCCAGAGAAATTCAGGAACAAATGAGAAACAAAGTAATTGAGATCTATCAGTTTGGAAAAGGTTATAAAGCCATTTCCAAAGCTTTGGGACTCCAGTGAACCACAGTGAGTGTCATGAATCTGTTGTACATATTGGTATGTTTTGCCCTATTTTCCACCTGGCGCTTCAGGGAGCTATTGGACCTCTGCTCCCTGACAGCTTGGGCACGCCCCCTCCTCCTGACAAGTGTCATCAGCTGTACTGTCACGGGTGTTCACACACATCCACACACACACACACACACACACACGCTCCATTCATTCCCAATCACACGCTCTCTCACACATCAGGTTCCAATCAAGCTCAGCCCACACTTTCTCGCACCGGCAATGTCTTTCCTCGTTAGCTTCAGGAGTATTTGTTCGCTGCAGTTGTGTAAAGAAATTGTCGGAGCATTCACCTCCATACGCAGCAGCTAGCTCTGCACGTATGAGTTATCATTACCTTCATTGTACTCAGCCCAGCACTTTAAGTTCGGTTAACCCCTTGGTGTTTTGGCTGGCCCAGCTTCTCTCTCCATCCTCCAGACTGCACTGATCGCCCCGGGATCGCTCCAGCCCCGTAAGTCTCGTGATCACCTTTCCCTTTGTGCTGCAGCACTAGGCTCCTTTTTGACTGAGCTGTAGAGCATCCGGCAGACGCCCTGTATGTCTGGTGGCCTAGTTTTGATCATTTGCACATCCCTGTATTTCGTGGTCAACTGGACTTGTTACTTTGTTGGTATATTTAATAAAATGGCACTTTCTACTTCCGCAATTGGGTTTTTCATTCCCTTGTGCGCCGCACAATGGCGCACGGGGGTTTGTGACAGAATGCTCCAACCAGACAGAAAAAAACCAGCGGAGTAGAAGTGTGTTTTTTCTTTTTCCATTTCCATACCTTTTTTCCTTCCTCCCCAACTATAAATATGGTGGTTCGGACGGAGAGGGAGTTGGAGAGGATGTTGGAGTGGGAGCTGCGCTCGTTGTGCTTCTTGGAGGAGATTTTTTCATGGACGCAGAAGCCCTGTTCCTCCCTGGCCTTTCGTCAAGCTCTGGACACCGCGAGGAGGGTGATGGAGCGAGACAGCCTCTGGGATCATCCAGAGGCAATGGAGATCCTCCGGGACATCTTTGCCGCGCCATGTGAGGAATCGGCTGAGGATCTCCCAGTGCTCGAGCTCCTCGCGGCCACTTCGGTCTTTTTCCCTGAAGAAGCGGGGCCTCTCGGCATGGGTGACCCGCTGCCTGGCACAGTGCTCCGAGTCCCGGATTATCTCATTCCCGAGTCACCCAGGAGGAGGAGGAGGAAGAATCCCCGCCGCAAGAAACGGCGTTGTGAGACAGGGCCTTGGTGGAGGTATGCTCTCTGAGTGCCCTCTAGTTTTATCGTTAGTTATGCATTCTGTTAATACATATATGCACTTATACATACACACCTAAAGATAAAACGACAAAAGTTCAACATAAGATTGTAAAAACTATTGCGAAAATACAAGAGATCCTCTGTACAACACCTCAATACTGTGACATATTAGGGTTCACACAAGAAAAGGAGAAGATGGTTGCGACGAACAGGCTTTATTCAAACATACACTGAGCACAGACAGGAGGGGAGGTCATTCTCCCAGACCTCCGTTTCAAGCATGGTTACACAACACATGATACATCTTGCCTATAACGCTGCTGGCTCATTATAACACAGTTATAATGACACAGCAGTATAATAACTCAGTAATAACATTTAAGCACATACACGAAAATAACGTCCTCTGCTGGCAAAGCATGCTGGGAAAATCCCTGCCCCCTTACACAGCCCCAACGTTACACTGTTCCCCCCGGACTGGTTTCTGTCCCCAGAAAAATGAGAGTCCAACTCACAAGTCCAACACTAACCCGTCCAGGTGTCGGGGCGGCCTTCGATGCCGACGACCAGCACGTACAGGCCCGCTACTGTTCATCTGAGTCTCGGTTGGAGTATCTGGTCGGGATGAAGGCTCCGGTTCGACCACCAGCGGGGTGGATGGCTGGTACGGGGTGAGATGGTCACGGTGAAGGACCACGACCCAGTCCCTTTTCTTAAGCCTCACCCTGTACACCACATCCGACAGTCTCTGCAGAACCACGCACGGTCCCGACCAATGGCTCGCCAGCTTTGGTGATCGTCCTCTTTTTCTCTCAGGGCAGAAAACCCAAACTCAATCTCCCGGTGCAAAGTCCCTCCCCTGGCAGCGGGAGTCATACGTTCACTTCTGCCAACCCCCCGCCGCTGCCAGGGCCTCTCGAGCCAGTTCGTGCACCGTGTGGTGATGTTCCTTCAAACAAAAAAAATAATCCAACCCGGGTTTGCCCTCCACCTCCGGCTTGGGGGGGGGGGGGGAGGTTGGGGGCGAATACCAAATCCACCGGTGTGCGCAGCTTGCGTCCAAACATGAGCGCTGCAGGGGTGCACCGGGTGGATTCCTGAGCTGCTGTCCAGTACGCCCACAAAACAAAAGGCAGATGCAGGTCCCAGTCTCGCTGTCGCTGGTCCACTAGGATAGTGAGCTGGGTGGTGAGGGTCTGGTTGAATTGTTCGACCAGGCCGTCGCTCTGTGGATGCAGTGGGGTGGTCCGGGTCTTCCTGATGCCCAGCCGCTTGCAGACCTCTCTGAAGACCTCCGCCTCGAAGTTCCGACCCTGATCGCTGTGCAGCTCCTCCGGTGCGCCAAACCAACAGAACATTTCATCCACCAGTTTTGATGCTGTTGTAGCGGCGCTCTGGTCTGGGACCGCATACGCCTCTGGCCACTTAGTGAAATAATCCATTGCGACCAGCACATAGCGGTTCCCCCGGTCCATAGTCGGAAGAGGGCCCAGAATGTCCACGCCCACCCGCTCCATCGGTGCTTCCACCCGGTACTGCTGCAAGGGAGCGTGGGATTGCTGAGTTGGCCCTTTCGGAGCTGTGCAGGTGTTGCAGTCATGGACGTGGAGCTCCACATCCTGATGACATCCGAGCCAGTAGAACTGGGCTCGAAGACGCTGCAGAGTCTTTGTCACCCCGAAGTGGCCCACTCCTACTGCCCCATGAACCAGCTGGAGTGCGTTGGGCCGGAGTCGACGAGGAGCCAGCAGCTGCCAGACGTGCCGCTGCCCAGCTGGAGTCTGCCGCTGTCGATACACCATGCCCTCGTGGCAGAGAAGGTTAGCCCACTGGGAGTGTAGGGCTTTAGTCTCTGGGTCCAGCGCAGACACAGCCTCCCAGGCGGGCCGCTGGCCTGCATCCAGCCACTGCCGAACCCAAGAAATGACCGGGTCTCTATCCTAATCACTCTGCAGCTGCTGCGTGCCAAGGACCTTTGTGATGTTATCGCTGGGGGAGGCTGCCCGATCATCCGAGGAGGGACTGTGCGTCACTGTGTTATTCCTGCTTGCAGCTGTCCGGAGAGCAGCAGCCCGTGGGACGGCTTGGTCTTGATCCTCAGCCCACTGGCAGTGATGACACTCCTCTGCCGCACAGGGGCACCGAGACAACGCGTCAGTGTTGGCATGGAGGCGGCCTGCTCGATGCACAATCTGAAAATCATAATCCTGCAGTGCCTCCAGCCATCTCGCCAACTGTCCATCCGGTTCCTTAAAGTTCAGCAGCCAGGTCAGGGAAGCATGATCTGTCCTGAGCTGGAATTTCCCCCCGTACACATACGGGCGGAAATGACGCGGCCCCTGGATGACAGCCAACAGCTCTCTGCGAGTAACACAGTAATTCCTCTCGGCTCTGCTGAGAGTGCGGCTGAAAAAAGCGACTGCCTGCTCTCCATGTTCTCCCTCCTGGGATAGCACCGTCCCGATGCCCCAATTGCTGGCATCCGTGTCCATGATGAAAGGGCGGTTCGTGTTGGGGTACTGCAGGATGGGGGCTCTGATGAGCGCTGCGCGAAGTTGGGAAAAAGCAGCAGCACAACTCTCACTCCACTGAAATGTGTGTCCTTTATGCGTCAGCTGATGCAGTAGGCTGGCGATGGTGGCGAAGTCCTTCACAAACCTCCTATAATAGGAGGCCAGCCCGAGAAAGGTCCTCAGCTCTCCCACATTCCGCGGCACTGGCCAGTCTCTCACCGCTGCCACTTTTTCTGGGTCGGTGGCGACTCCCACTGCGCTGATGACATGGCCCAGGAAGGTGGTCTCCCCCCGGAATAGGTGGCATTTCCTCGGGTGTAACCGTAGCCTAGCCTGTCGGATGGCGTCCAACACCTCCCGGAGATTTGACAGGGCACTGTCAAAATCAGCTGCATGCACCAGTAGGTCGTCCAGGTAAACAACGCAGCGACTCCGGGGCACATGAGCCAGCACTCGCTCCATCAAGCGCTCAAAGGTGGCCGGGGCGTTGCAGAGTCCAAACGGCATCACTTTAAACTGGTACAGTCCCTGCCTGATGGAGAAGGCTGTTTTTTGGCGGGCCTCAGGTGACAGCTCTACCTGCCAATAGCCGCTGCATAGATCCAGTGAGCTGAACCAGCTGGAGCCGGCGATGTGGTCAGCGCGTCATCGATGCGAGGCAGGGGGTAGGAGTCCTTACCGGTGACGTCATTCAGGCGTCGGTAATTCCCACAGAACCGCCATGACCCGTCCTTCTTCTTGACTAGCACCACTGGTGCCGCCCAGGTGCTGCTGGAGGGCTCAATAACATCTGCCTCCAGCATTTCTCGCACTTTTTGTTTCCCTGCTGCCCGCCTTGAAAAGGGCAGCCGGCGTGGGCGGAGTCGAATCGGCCTGGTCTCACTGGTGTCAATCTCGTGCTGCACCAAGCTGGTCCGGGTGCATTCCTTGTCCTTCGCAGCGAAGACACCCATATAGCAGTCCAACAGCTCCCGCAGCTGGCGTCTCTTTCCCGGCTCCAGCTCGCTGCAGCTCTGCTGGAATAATTCCTTGACCGCCTGCTGCGTCTCTGCCGACAAGTTGACCCCACCCCTTGCTGTCCCCGTGTGCGCTTGTGTTCCTTCTGCTCGTGCTGGTGGCGCCGTTGTGTCCAGTCCTCGTGGTGGCCCGCCTGGTCCGGTCCGTCCTGGCAGTCCCTCGATCACGCAGGCCTCCGTGTTCCTTCTCTGGGTTCCGCTGCGGAGCGTGATGGTCCGCGTTCCCAGCTGGAGGGATGGTCTGGCGGTGTCGATCTTGGCGTTCCACGCTGCGAGCAGGTCAAGTCCAATAATACAGGGGTCTTGGATGTCAGCCAGCCAGAACGGGTGTTTTATGTTCTGACCGGCCATCCCCATCACGAGGACTCTCCGCCCCCCAAATCTGGTGCGCTCACCAGTAGCTGTGGTGACGTGGCGCTCGGTGGGTTCTCACCCCCGTGGTGTCGTCTCGTCTGTGCCCGGCAGCACACCGGGTCGGACCAAGGAGATGGTAGAGCCGGTGTCAGTCAGGGCCCGGATTGACGTCTTCTCCAGGCTGCACTGTAAATACATCCCTGGCGAGTGTCCAATTCGGCCTACGCGCGGCGCCAGCTAATTGGGGGAAACATCAGCGGGAGGCGGCCTGTCCCCATCGATGCCACCTTGCTCTAGTTTAACGTCGGTGAGGGGCCGGTTTGTCGTGGGGTGGGTGCGGGGCAGTACCGTGCGATGTGTCCTGGCTCTCCGCAGTGGAAGCACCCTTCTTCGCATCTCCGCGGCCGTCTTCTCCGTGGGTGGGCTGCCGTGGTCTGCCGTAACTCCTTTTCCTCCTCCTCGCTCTCAGCTGTGGCCTGGAAGGCTCTTTGTCCTGGCTCGGCTGTACGATTCATTAGTGGCTCCACCCGCTCTGCTTCTGCCACCACAGTCTCTCAGTTGCTCGCGGCGTTAATCCGGACATGGTCCTGGAGCCGGGCCGGGCGGAGACCTTGGATGAAGTTCCGGAGGGTGAGTTTCTCCACTACCTCCGGTTCGAAGTCTGGGTAGCTGCGCAGTGTTAGCAGCAGTATGTCCGCCGCGTAGGCTCCTAGTCTCTCCTGGCTGCCTCGACTGCGGATGGCCAGCTGTTCTTGGGGCTGCTCAGCGTTGGCTGTTCTCCCAAACCGTCTCTGGAGCACTCCCTGTAGCGCTTGCCAGCTGCGGCGCTCCTCGGGCCGGAGGTCAGACAGCGTGCAGAGGGCTATCCCTTCCAAGGCCAGCGCGGCCTGCACGGCGGTTTCTTCTGGTGGCCAGCCGTTCAGCGAGGCGGCCAGCTCGACCTGGACCAGGTAGTCGTCAAGTGGGGTCTCGTCGTTGAAGCGGGGAATGTTGGCCCGCTGCCAGATGGATGGGCCAGTCGCCTCCCAAATGATCGCTGCCCCTGGTCGCAGTGGAATCGCTGGCAGGGAGCGGGGCTGGTTTGCTCTGCTCGGCCCACCCTGCCTTAAAAAAGGCAGAAGGCGGGGTACGCTGGTCCCGTCTGGTCCGCTGCTTCGTTCGTCCCTGCGAGCGGCTCTGGGGGTCGGTGTCTCAGCTCCGTCGTCCGTCGCCAGCTGGGCGATGAGTCGCTCCAGCTGCTGGATCTCCGCTCGGATCCTGGCTTCCATCTGCTCCATTCCCACTCCTGACACCAGTGTGACGTATTAGGGGTTCACACAAGAAAAGGAGAAGATGGTTGCGACAAACAGGCTTTATTCAAACACACGCTGAGCACAGACAGGAGGGGAGGTCATTCTCCCAGACCTCCGTTTAAATTATGGTTACACAACACATGATACATCTTGTCTGTTACCTTGTATTCATACATGTGTAATGACAATAAAGTTGAATCTAATCTAATCTAATCTAATCTAATCTAATCTAATCTAATCTAATCTATAACACTGCTGGGTCATTATAACACAGTTATAATGACACAGCAGTATAATAACTCAGTAATAACATTTAAGCACATACACGAAAATAACATCCTCTGCTGGCAAAGCATGCTGGGAAAATCCCCGCCCCCTTAACGCAGCCCCAATGCTACAATACATAAAATAAATACTCATGGTTAAAGTGTTAATTTTTACATCAGATATGTAGATATGAATGACCTCAAATAACCAGTGGAACATGAAAGCATAAAAGAGGAGGACTATCATTCGATCATAAGAATAATAACAACCCACTTTTAAGATTTGCATGTAGTTCAGACATCTTTGTTTTCTGTGCATGCTCTCTCATTTGTCCATTTTAAACTTTGGCTTTCTGCCCAGTTTCCAGTGCGCTTGTGTGGATTCCCATCCACTGCAGTGATAGCATCATATGAGGGAAATAAATGCCAATGAATATGGCAAAAAACCCCAAAAACCTCGACCCTCAGGTCATACTGATTTTGTCAAAGCATGTTGAACATGTGAATTTCTGTATTCATCGAAAGAATGGCATTGATAAAACTATGATAAAAGCAACAAAATACTAGGAAATGCTCAGAAAGGGGTTGTCTGAGATTCCTTGGTCTATACAGAATTTTGGCCTCAATCCATTAAACTGGGGATGTCTCGATCAAGATTTTTTGAACTGATTTGACCCAAGTCCTTTAAGATTGAGGACTGGCCAATAAAGAGGCACAATCTGATACTTACAGTGGTGTGAAAAAGTGTTTGCTCCCTTCCTGATTTTTTTTTTTTGATTTTGTATACTTTATTGATCCCCAGAGGGGAAATTGAGGGCATCCACCTGGATGGATGAAGCAGCCATGGTACGGCGGTATCCCTTAACCATTCACACACACACATTCACACCTAGGGCCACTTTAGAGTCTCCAATTAACCTAACCTGCATGTTTTTGGACTGTGGGAGGAAACCGGAGAACTCCCGGTGTAAACCCACGCAGATACGGGGAGAACATGCAAACTCCACACAGATCACTGTTGGTCAGGGGCTGGGATCGAACCAGGGATCCCATGGCCAAGGGTGAGTTGCTGTGCTGGTGCAGTGGTGCAGTGCTAACCACTGCACTACTGCACCACACCAATTTCTCATTTTTTTGTATAATTGTCAGACTTCAATATTTCAGATCTTTAAACAGATTTAAATATTAGACAAAGATAACACAAGTAAACACAAAATGCAGTTTTTAAATGAAGGTGTTTATTATTAAGGGTAAAAAAAAATATCTCAAACTACATGGCCCTGTGTGAATAAGTGATTGCCCCCCTGTTATAACATAAATTAATTGTGGTTAATCACATCTTTGGAAAGTTGACTTCAATTTCTCTAGCCACATCCAGGCCTGATTACTGTCACACCTTTTCTCAATCAAGAAATCACTTAAATAAATAAGACTTGCCTGACAAAGTGAAGTCGACCAAAAGATCCTCAAAAGCTAAACATGATGCTGTGATCCAGAGAAATTCAGGAACAAATGAGAAACAAAGTAATTGAGATCTATCAGTCTGGAAAAGGTTATAAAGCCATTTCCAAAGCTTTGGGACTCCAGTGAACCACAGTGAGTGTCATGAATCTGTTGTACATATTGGTATGTTTTGCCCTATTTTCCACCTGGCGCTTCAGGGAGCTATTGGACCTCTGCTCCCTGACACCTTGGGCACGCCCCCTCCTCCTGTCAAGTGCCATCAGCTGTACTGTCACGGGTGTTCACACACATACACACATCCACACACACACACACACACACACTTCATTCATTCCCAATCACACTCTCTCTCACACACCAGGTTCCAATCAAGCTCAGTCCACACTTTCTCGCACCGGCAATCTCTTTCCTCGTTAGCTTCATGAGTATTTGTTCACTGCAGTTGTGGAAAGAGATTGTCGGAGCATTCATCTCCATACGCGGCAGCTAGCTCTGCACGTATGAGTTATCATTACCTTCGTTGTACTCAGCCCAGCACTTTAAATTCGGTTAACCCCTTGGTGTTATGGCTGGCCCAGCTTCTCTCTCCATCCTCCAGACTGCACTGATCGTCCCGGGATCGCTCCAGGCCCGTAAGTCTCATGATCGTCTTTCCTTTCGTGCTGCAGCGCTAGGCTCCTTTTTGACCGAGCTGTAGAGCATCCGGCAGGCGCCCTGTATGTCTGGTGGCCTAATTTTGATCATTTGCACATCCCTGTGTTTCGTGGTCAACTGGACTTGTTACTTTGTTGGTATATTTAATAAAATGGCACTTTTTACTTCCGCAATTGGGTTTTTCATTCCCTCCCTTGTGCGCCGCGTAGACGCTGGAGACCAAAAATACAAACTAACCTAGGACGTAGACAAAGACAGATGAATCATAATGAGACTAGACAATACCCGAGCAAGGACAGATAAACAATACTTAAGTTGGCTAGAAGATTCTCAGGCTATGGACAGAGTAGTTGTCAATGCCACTTGTAATTACACCGCTGTACCACTGCTGCACACAGGGTATAATACAGGGTACCACTGGGTAATTGGGTAACACCCACTAACACCTGCGCTCGCCAGATTTTTGTGTGTAACCCTTACTAACTAACACCTACTCACTTTAGGTGTAGTACCCTTTTTGGTAGTGGTGTGTTATGGCAATGTATTTACCTTAACTTTACTACCTGAGGGAAAAGGGTTAATTGGGCCAGGTCAGACCGACTCTGGGTTCGTAGGAGCCTGGGAGGTGCAACAGCAGATGGCACATACACAGCCGTTTATGGAACTTGCAACTATGTACACTACCGTTCAAAAGTTTGGGGTCACTTAGAAATTTCCTTATTTTTGAAAGAAAAGCACTTTTTTTCAATGAAGATAACTTTAAACTAATCAGAAATACACTCTATACATTGCTAATGTGGTAAATGACTATTATAGCTGCAAATGTCTGGTTTTTGGTGCAATATCTACATAGGTGTATAGAGGCCCATTTCCAGCAACTATCACTCCGGTGTTCTAATGGTACAATGTGTTTGCTCATTGCGTCAGAAGGCTAATGGATGATTAGAAAACCCTTGTGCAATCATGTTAGGTCTGCAATGCTGTAATTGCTGCAAATGGAGGATTCTTTGACAAAAGCAAAGTTTGAAGGAAAAAATTATTATTTCAAATACAAATCATTATTTCTAACCTTGTCAATGTCTTGACTATATTTTCTATTCATTTTACAACTCATGGTGGTAAATAAGTGTGACTTTTCATGGAAAACACAAAATAATTGCCTGGGTGACCCCAACCTTTTGAACGGTAGTGTATATTATTTACAAATATGTACACATAAATAAATACACAGTGTGATAAAAGAAAACACAATCTATAAACTCAAATTATATTTACAATGTGTTCAGTCCTTTTTTTGGTCCTTTCCAGGTGACTAGTGGAGTCACCTTTAGCAGTTCATAGGGTTCGGGCTTCGGCTCGCCATCCAGATTTGGAGATCCACGCTCTGGTCAAACCAGTCCAAAGGAAAAAAAAAAGAAAAGAACCTAACCATGCAAAGTGGCTCATGCGTCAATGGGGTTCCCGCGCTCAACGGCGTCGACAGCCTTTGGATCCCAATCTTAAAATTTAATAGACGGGGCATTAGAATTTGGCAATACTGCAATGTCTCATTTCTCATTTTGGTTTAGGCTTACCAATTTCAAGGGTTTTATCCAGGCAAAGGCTGCTACCAGCACGCTAGTGTCGCCATATCACCAAGGACCGTCTCTCTCTCTGGTCTGTGTCTTTCAGCGTCTGGCGTGACTGAGCCAAAAATGCAAGTCATCCCAGACCCAGGGAGAGAGCGCTTAACCCATTGGCTGGCATGACCCAGCAACGGCGCAGCCATTGGTTACTCAAAATATCAACACACAATACTAGGAACTTTATCAGAAGCTTCTAGAAAATGTTCCTAACTATTTATGAATATATATTCATTTAAATATTCATATTCAAATTATGTCTTCCCATTGTGAAATGGGTGTTTTTCTTTTTAAAAGCGGTATCAATATTTATAATTTAATTCACGTTAAACTATCTACTCCCATTGTGAAATGAATGCCCCCCCTTCTTCTTAAAGCGGTATCGACATTTATAATTCCATCCACGTTTTTAACACTGGGTTACACACTGCACCAGGGAATTGGTGGCCACGGCTAAAATAGGCCACCCCTTATCACAAACACCTGCGGAATCCTGAGTGGCAATAATTGCTGGCAGCCATGACAGCCTGCGAACAGAATTTGACAGCCGGAAGTGACGCGTGAGCTGTCACAGCACCAGCAATGATCAATGCAAAAACCAACAAGGAAAATATAGACTCTAAGAATGAATTAACCAAAAACAATCAACAAGGAAGACAGAAAAATAAACCAACAGAAAAAAGACAAAATAAATCTAACAGCTAAGCATGGCCCCAGCCCGTGCACCGGATCATGACAGAGCCCTCCCCTCAAGGGGTGGGTCCCCAGACACCCCAGGGTACCATCACAAAAGAAAAGCACAGAACCCCTCCCCCCCCAAATACAAGACGAAACCCAACATGACACTATGACAAAAACTAAAACAAGGGAAAAAATATACATACTGGAGGAGAGCAGAACTCATGACCAGGGGGAGCAGAATAGCAAAGAAATATTGCAGCTGAGGCGCACCCAGACGTCAGGGAACAAGAGACAAATTCAGCCAGAGCACAGCGGGGCTCAATGGCTGAGGAATTAGGGAAAAGGACAAAACCTGCTCAAGGCACTCTCCTCAACAGTAGACCAACTGAGGATGACTCAGAAGGATGCGAATCAGATTCAGAAACAAAAATAGCCCAAACCTAACCATAACTATGACATAACATAAATAGGACAAAAATAAACTGGGATCGAGGTATAATCAAACTAAGGATGTACGTACAAAACATAAAAAGAAAATAAAGTCAAACTAAAATGAAATATAACACAGGCTCTAGACTTGAGATAATAATTCAAAACAAATTAGCAAATAGACTCCTTCAAACAATTACATAAAAGAAAAGAAGCAAAAGAACAGAAAAACAATAAACAGCAACCCCCCCCCCCCCAAAAAAAAAACAAAAACAAAAAAAACCATTTGTAATCCAGCAAGAACTCAACATTACAAAGGCAAGGAGAAATAAGAGCTAAGCATAAACAAAAATAGGACCCAGAAAAAACATTGCATCACAAGGAAAACATAACATGAAATGACCAATAAACAACTCACCCTGGGGGGGGAGGGGGAACCCAGACATGACAATGGAGAACTAAAGAAACCACTCAAGACCCCCAACCCAGAACAACAGGTGACAAACGTTCAAGGGCTTTAGAGGAGAAACCAAGGCAGCTGGGTGGCCTACCAAAGTCCCAGGATTTCTGGCGTCAATGCTGGAGCACATCAGGTGGCCTCCCCGAGACCCAGAACCACCTGAGCAGGAGGGGCAGACCAGTGGGAGGCCTCCCAGCATCCCTAAGCCAGCGAGCCACAGCACACAACACACACCCCCTTCCCTCCCCAAGAGCAACAGTGGGGAAAATGGCCCTGCCAGAGCACTGAAGCCGGGAGGCGGCGTTTACCTAAGACTGTTGGCTGACCAGTGGGAACCTCCCAAGATGCATCCACAGCTGCCCTGGGCTGGGGGATAGCAGCACCCACGGCGTCCCCGGGTTGGAGCATAGCAGCACCTGCAGCGACCAGGGCTGGGACATAGCAGCACCTGTGGCAGCCCCGGGCTGGGACATAGCTGCACCCGTGGTGGCCCTGGGCTGGGGCATAGTTGCACCCACGGTGGCCCCAGGCTGGGGCGTAGCTGCACCCTCGGCGGCTCTGGACCGGAGCAAGGTCCCCATGAACGTCAAGTTGACCTGTGAGAAAACCAGGCACAGGAGACGGTCAACCAGCAGGACCTTGGACAGTAGCGCTGCACCCACGACGGCCCCGGACTGGGTCATCACTGCACTCATGGCGGCCCTAGATTGGCACATCGCTGTACCCACGGCAGCCCCAGACTGGGGCATCACTGAATGCACAGCAGCCTCAGGCGGCGAGTCAACAACACCTTTGAAGACCCTAGACAGCAGCGCAGCAGTGCCCTTGGAGACCATTGACGGTGGGACAGCAGCACCCTTGGAGACCATAGACAGCGGGAAGGCAGCACCTGCGGCAGCCTCAGTCCGAGGTGTCACACCCATGGTGGCCTTGGGCTGAGGCGTCGCACCCACAGTAGCCTTGGGCTGAGGCGTTGCACCCACGGTGGCCTTGGGCTGAGGCGTCACAACACCCACGGAGATCTTGGACAGAGGGGGAGCAGCATCCGCAGAGATCGCGGACGGAGGGGGAGCAGCACCCACAGAGACCTCAGTGACCCTAGATGGTGGCTTGGACAAAGGAACACAGACAGGAGCGCACACCAGATCAGGGTTACCGGCAGCAGTGGAGCCCGGTGGGGAAAACTCAAGTGTGGCTGAGGGCTGCACTTGGTTCTCCCCACCAACAGCCAGGCAAGATTTTTCAGGGCTGCCAAAGGGAACTTGCCTGCTCTCGAGCTCCACAGCCATTCAGGACTCCAACGACTCCGCCGTGGCGAACTGGACCTCCGGCTGGACAGTTGGTGCTGAATTCTCTAACGCTGCAGACCTCTTCACCACATGCCGGCTCCCTCCCAGGACCAGCAGACCCTCCGGGGATGAAAGAGGAGGAACAGGAGAGGCAAAAGTCATGACAGCAGATGGTGAAAGCTCAGCCAAGCCGGGCTGCTGTGGCTGAGCTTGCCCACTGGGAAAAAGGCAAGGCATTTTGTCACAGGTTGTTAAAAAATGAAAGGACACTTGACTTAACTACCGGGGCTTGGTGGTGGCTGCCGTCAGGTCTGGCGACATCTCCCTGGGGGCTTTAGAGATCGTCAGGTGCAGTGGGCGGAGCATCGGAGTCAGGGAATACTCCGCTGTCTGCTCAGGCTTGGTCTGGGCTGGGGATGCCTTCTCTGGTGGTGGCAGCAAGTCCGGAAGGAGCCATGGCTTGTAGTCAACGAGGAGCTCCATTTCAGCTGCAATCGCCCGCTGGCGCTCCTCCAGCTCCTCCATACTGAGTCTGTCAGGAGACGTGAAGGCTGAATATCCTATGCAGCCAGCCCCTGGACTTGATCCGACTGAGGGGGATGGAACCGCAGCTGGGTAACGGCACCGAGCTTGGGGCTTCTGTCCCTGGGAGTGTTTCTTCTGCGGCACAGGCTCAGGTGGCGGAGGGGCTCTCCCCAGTCCGCGAAGCCGGTGTTGAGCATGAAAAACAGAGGTGAGGAGGTCTGTGCGTTCTGGGATACTCCACAGACTGGGGAACCCCTCAATAACCTGTGCTGCACAGTGTCATACCTGAAGCTCCTGCTTGAGAGTGTGGATGAGGCGAACGTCTGATATAATATCCAGCAACTCCTCTGTCTCCCAACACTCCTCCTCATCAAGCCTTACCCGACTAAAGTCCTGTAACGCTGCCATGCTAGCAGGGAAAAAATGCACACTAAAGAAAGATATGGGAGGGAAACAAAATAAAACTCATAGTCTGCTGGCATCTGTCTGGCAGCGGCGTTCTGTCATAAACCAGCCCTCTATCATAGGACTCACGATGACATCGTCAAAGATCAAAGGCAGTCATCACTGAACAAGTGGTGACGTCAAAGATCAAAGGGAGGCATCACTGAATGAGTGGTGACGTCAAAGATCAAAGGTAGGTTTCACTATGGTTACTGTTGCCATGGTAACGGTAACTTTCCACAGGTATGCAGAAATGCTTGCTTACACTTGCTTTCTACGGGCATGCAGAAATACTTGCTTATACTTGGTTTCTATGGGCATGCATGGGTGTGCACTAGTATGTATAAATGAGAGGGAATCAGATGTAACAGTGAGGCTGCAAGGAGTAGAGGTAGTGAAAGTAGATGAGTTTAAATACCTGGGGTCAACAATCCAAAGCAATGGAAAATGCACAAGACAGGTGAAGAAGAGTGCGGACAGGGTGGAGTGGATGGAGATGAGTGTCGGGTGATTTGTGACCGAAGGTTTGCAGCTAGAGTGAAAGGGAAAATTTACAAGACGGTAGTAAGACCTGCTATGATGTATGATGGTGGCACTGAGGAAAAGACAGGAGGCGGTGCTGGAGATGGCAGAGTTGAAGATGCTAAGGTTCTCATTGATAGTGACTAGGAGCGGCAGGATTAATTCAATTCAATTCAACTTTGGCATTCTGTCCTCTGTCCTCCCTGGAAGACATCTCCAGATCCTCCTGTCACAGAAAGATCAAGGCCATCACAGGAGACCCCTCACATCCCGCCCACCACCTGTTTGACCTGCTCCCTTCTGGACGACGGTTCAGATCAACAGGTCCCACACCTCGAGACTGACAAACAGTTTCTTCCCCTGGACCATCCAAACTGCAAACAGTAAGAGGCCCTACCCCCCTCCCTCCAAACGCTCACATGCACAGAACTAAGGACCTTTTTAATTTTTACAATAATACACCTGTCTTTGCACTCCACACTTTCATGTGTATTGACCTATCCGTGAAATCACTACTATGTATATTTTCCATAATCCTTGGGCCATTTTACTCAGTCGTGTGTTCAGTTGTGTGTTCTGCACTCTGCTGTACACAGTTTCACTACCATACCTGTGTATATTTCCATAATCCTGGGCTATTTTCATTTCAGTCATTTGTTTAATCGTGTGTTCTGTAACCATGTTTTATCTAATCCTTCTCTCTTGCTTTATTGTACGGTTGCCTGGAGGAGCACCCACAGTTTTGTTGTACTGTTACTGTACAATGACAATAAAGCCTATTCTATTCTATCCTACTCTACTCTATTCTATTCTGTTGTATTCTATTCTTCTGTTCTCTTTATTTATATAGTGCCATTTCCCAACAACAGTCATCTCATAGCATTTTCAAATTGTAGAGGAGCACCCCACAATTGAAGAAAGACCCCAACAATCAGGCAGTCCCCTGTGAGCAAGCACTTGGAGACAATGGAGAGGAAAAACTCCCTTTTAGCAGGAAGAAACCTCCAGCAGAACCAGGCTCAGGGAGGGCCAGTCATCTGCTGCGACTGGCTGAGGGTGAGGGGATAGAGAACAAGAAGAAAAGAGTGCAAACAGCACAATGGGGAGAGAACAGTTGTTAATGACTAGCAAAAATATTACATTGAGAGTGAAGAAAGAAATGAAGCCCAGTGCATCATGGGAGGTCCCTCCAAGGTTCCTCACAGAACTGTTAGAAGAGAGAGTAACCCCATCCAAACAAAGTGTCTGATTTGGAAAAGTATTTCTAAGGTTTTTTGGGCTGATTAGAATGATTTCAATCTTATCTGAATTTAATAACAAGAAATTACAAATCATCCATGCACTGATAAAAATGATTCTGGGAAGATGTAATTGTAATACAATTAAATCTATGATATTAACATTAAATTTGTATGTTTGTCTCGCTGCAAAAAAAAAAAAAAAATCTTCCTCTGAACTCAACTGGCATTGTTTAAAAGACAAGAAATTGTGCATTTTTTCCTTAACAAGATGTATTTATGTAATCCCAACCAATCTTAGATAGATAGATAGATAGATAGATAATTTATTTCGAACAAAAAAGTATAACATAAACAAAACAAATGACAAATGCAATAAAGTAACAGTATACAGTGTTCGAAAGGGAGAAGGAAGAAGTGAACACTTATTAATTCCATCTCCTCTTTTCCATAAATACACTCACGTGAATTATATACAGATTACCACATTTAAGACCCCAAGTAAACAATTAACTGTATTTTGTACGTATCAACATTAACACCCATCCATCCTAGCATACATTGATGTCCATACATCAAAACCAGCCTCAAACAACACAGATATACACAGTGCTGTCCCATCTACCATTCCATAGTGTCCCATAGTGTCCCAGAGTGAGCATAGTGAATCGTACATATAAATACTACCCTTCTAACATATATCCTTTCAGCAAATAATGTTTGTACCTCTTTTTAAATTGATTTCTGTTTGTACATAGTTTCAGTTCCAGCTCCAGACTGTTCCACAAATCCACCCCACAGACAGATGCACATACTTTTCTTGGTTGTTTGTATCTTGGGTTTTGTAAAGTTTAAGTCTCCTCTCAAATTATGATCATTGTCCATCCATCCATCCATCCATCTTCTACCGCTTTTCCGGAGGTCCGGGTCGCGGAGGCAGCAGTTCAAGCAGAGAAGCCCAGACCTCCCTCTCCCCAGCCACCTGCTCCAGCTCTTCAGAGGGGATACCAAGGCGTTCCCAGACCAGCTGGGAGACATAGTATCTCCACCGAGTCCTGGGTCTGCCCCGGGGTCTCCTCCCAGTGGGACGTACCTGAAACACCTCAAGTGGGAGGCGTCCAGGAGGCATCCTAATCAGATGCCCATACCACCTCAACTGACTCCTTTCAATGTGGAGGAGCAGCGGTTCTACTCTGAGCCTCTCCCGGATGACTGAGCTCCTCACCCTATCTCTGAGGGTGAGTCCAGCAATCCTACGGAGAAAGCTCGTTTCAGCTGCTTGTATCCGCGATCTCGTTCTTTCGGTCATTACCCAAAGCTCGTGACCATAGGTGAGAGTAGGAACGTAGATTGACTGGTAAATCGACAGCTTTGCCTTAGAACTAAGCTCCCTCTTCACCACAACAGACCGGTACAACGTCTGCATCACTGCAGATGCTGCTCCAATCCGTCTGTCGATCTCTCGCTCCATTTTCCCCTCACTCGTGAACAAGACCCCAAGATACTTAAACTCCTCCACTTGGGGCAGGAGCCTGTCCCCAACCCGGAGAGGACAATCCACCTTTTTCCGGCTGAGGACCATGGACTCGGACTTGGAGGTGCTGATTCTCATCCCAGCCGCTTCACACTCAGCGGCAAACCACCCCAGCAAGAGCTGTAGGTCATTGCTGGATGAAGCCAACAGGACAACATCATCTGCAAACAACAGAGATGAGATCCTGTGGTCACCAAGCATGACACCCTCCATTCCCTGGCTGCGCCTAGAAATCCTGTCCATAAAAATTATGAACAGGATCGGTGACAAAGGGCAGCCCTGGCGGAGTCCAACTCTCACTGGGAATGACTCCGACCGAGTGTTGGCAATACGAACCAAACTCTCACAACGGTCGTACAGAGACCGAATAGCTCGTAACAACAAGCCCGATACCCCATACTCCCGAAGCACCCCCCACAAAAATCCACGAGGGACGCGGTCACATGCCTTCTCCAAGTCCACAAAACACATGTAAACTGGTTGGGCAAACTCCCACGAACCCTCAAGAATTCTCGAGAGGGTAAAGAGCTGGTCCGATGTGCCACGGCCAGGACGAAAACCACATTGCTCCTCCTGAATCCGAGGTTCGACCAACGGCTGGACTCTCCTCTCCAGTACCTTGGCATAGACCTTCCCAGGGAGGCTGAGGAGTGTGATCCCTCTAAAGTTGGAGCACACCCTCCGGTCCCCTTTTTTGAAGAGAGGAACCACCACCCCGGTTTGCCATGCCAAAGGCACTGCCCCCGACCTCCACGCAATGTTGCAGAGGCGTGTCAACCATGACAACCCAACAACATCCAGGGCCTTGAGGTACTCAGGGCGAATCTCGTCCACCCCCGGGGCCCGGCCACCAAGGAGATTTTTAACCACCTTGGCGACCTCAGCCCCTGTAATAGGCGAGTCATCCCCCTCGTCCCCAAACCCTGCTTCCTCTGTGGAAGGCGTATCAGTGGGCTTGAGGAGATCCTCGAAGTATTCCTTCCACCGCCCGACGATATCCCCAGTTGAAGTCAACAGTGTCACATCCGCACCATACACAGTGTGGACGGGGAGCTGCTTTCCCCTCCTGAGCCGCCGAACAGTTTGCCAGAATCTCTTTGAAGCCGACCGAAAGTCTTGTTCCATGGCCTCACCGAACTCCTCCCATACCCGCGTTTTTGTTTCAGCAACCACCCGAGCTGCACTCCGCTTGGCCTGCCGGTACACCTCAGCTGCTTTGGGAGTCCCACAAGCCAACCAAGCTTGATAGGACTCCTTCTTCAGCTTAATGGCCCCCCTCACCACTGGTGTCCACCACTTGGTTCGGGGGTTGCCACCACGAGATGCACCGACCACCTTGCGGCCGCAGCTCTGGGCCGCCGCTTCAACAACAGAGGTGGAGAACATGGCCCATTCAGACTCCATGTCTCCAGACTCCCTCGGAATGTGGTTGAAGTTCTTCCGGAGGTGGGAGTTGAAGACCTCCCGGACAGGGGCCTCAGCCAGACGCTCCCAGCACACCCTCACTATACGTTTGGGTCTACCAGGTCTGAATGGCTTCCTCCCCTGACATCGGATCCAACTCACCACCAGGTGGTGATCAGTTGACAGCTCTGCACCTCTCTTTACTCGGGTGTCCAAGACATACGGTCGCAGGTCTGATGATACGATAACAAAATCAATCATCGACCTGCGACCTAGGGTGTCCTGGTGCCAGGTGCACATATGGACACCCTTATGCTTGAACATGGTGTTCGTTATGGACAGACTGTGGTTAGCACAGAAGTCCAATAACTGAACACCACTCGGGTTCAGATCGGGCAGGCCGTTCCTCCCAATCACCCCCCTCCAGGTTTCACTGTCGTTGCCCACGTGCGTATTGAAGTCCCCCAGTAGGACAATTGAGTCTCCAGGAGGAGTACCCTCCAGCACCCCAGTCACAGACTCCAAAAAGGGTGGGTACTCTGAAACATCATTTGGTGCATAGGCACAAATGATGGTCAGGACCCGTTTCCCAACCCGAAGGTTGATCATTGATCATTGTCTCTTTTTTTAAATATTTTTTTGTATATTAGTTGGGAGTTGATTATTAATTGCCCTGTACATGACTTGTGCTGTCTTAAATTTAACTAAATCCATGAACTTTATGACATGTGACTTTAAAAACAACGAATTGGTATGGTCTCTATATCCTACATTATTTATTATCCTTATAGCTCTTTTTTGTAATGTGCATATTGACTGTAGGTTGGTCTTGTAGGCATTTCCCCAGACTTCTACACAGTAGTTAAGATAAGGTAGAAACAGTGAATTGTACAGTAAGACCAATGATTTATAGTCCAAGACGTGTCTTGTCTTCCCCAGTATGCCTATACATTTTGCCAACTTGGTCCGGATGTGACTGATGTGAGGTTTCCAGCAGATTTTATTCTCTAGCGTCACCCCCAGAAACTTATTTTCCTGTACTGTTTCTATTCTGGTATCATCTATCGTTACCATTTCATGATTTATTTTATAATTTCCAAACAACATAATCTTTGTTTTTTTTAGATTTAGAGATAATTTATTTTTGTTGAACCACTGTGTTAACTTTTTCATTCCAGTTGTGACCACCTCTAAAACCTGCTGCAAATTCTCACCAGTGCAAAGGATATTTGTGTCATCCGCAAACAAAATAAATTTCAGAATTTTTGACACTTGGCATATGTCATTTATATACAAAATAAAGAGTTTGGGTCCCAAAACTGACCCCTGGGGCACATCACAAGTGATGTCCATGAAGGGTGATTTGTGCTCACCAATTTGTACAAATTGTTGTCTGTTACTTAAATAACTTTCCACCCAACTCAGTCCAACCCCTCTTATCCCATACCTTTCCGGTTTCCTTAGTAGTATTCTGTGGTCAATGGTGTCAAAAGCTTTCTTTAAATCTATAAATACTCCTACAGCAAACTTTTTTTTATCTATACAACTAGTAATTTCTTCTATAAGTTCGATCAGTGCCAAAGATGTAGATTTATCTGCTCTAAAACCATACTGGCTGTCTGTAAGGAGGTTGTGTTTTTCAATGAAATCATCCAGTCTCTTAGTGAAGATTTTTTTTAAGTATTTTGGAGAATTGTGAGAGTAAAGAGACTGGCCTGTAATTTGTGAAACAATGACTGTCTCCTGTTTTGTATAGAGGTATTATTTTTGCTATTTTCATTTTGTTTGGAAATTTACCAGTTTGAAATGACAGGTTACAGATGTGGGTGAGTGGCTTAACAATTCCTTCAATTACTTTTTTCACTATTGTCATGTCACTTTCATTCCAGTCCGTTGATTTTTTGTTCTTAAATTTACTCACAGTCTCGATAATTTCCTTTTCAGTAACTGCACCCAAAAAGATTGTGTTTGGATTTCTATCTTCTATTTCATTTACAGAACCACTGTTGTTTGTTTCTGTTGTCACTATTGATTTTGCTAATTCAGGACCAATGTTTACAAAAAATTTATTGAAACCACTGACCACATCCTCCATATTATCTTCTTGCATATACTCATCCAACAAATATTTTGTTGTAGTATTTCCTTTTCAAAGTGGGTGGAGTCACGTGATTTACTGTCAATAGCAAGGTGTGGAAGTCCACCATCTTATACATAGGTCTGGGTATGGACTGAACTAAGCATTAATTTTACAAAACAGAACTGATTGTCCATTTTTATATAAAATCAGTTCCCCTAAGATGATTCATCAGACTGACAATAAATGGTTAAATGGTATTAAATATGTCTTTAAAAACATTTAAGTGAACTGACACCTGTAGAAAGCTTACTTCATGCCCTCTCATATATTTCACAGATTGTTGATGATGACGATGCTGCAGTCAACCAAAAGGCCCTGACTACACTTGTGTTCAGCATCTTTGTGGTCAGCAAAGGTCCAGACAAACAAACAGGAATAGCCATCGAGGGAGCAGAGGTCCTTTTTGGTATTTGTGATGTTGCACATATTTCTGCCTACCTGATGTATGCCCTGGAACTAAGCTATCCTAAGAAACTGAAATACACCTTTGAAGTTCTTCAAAAGATCTTTCTCGAGCTGGAAGATGTAAACAAAAGGTCCATGATCTCAACGCCAACTTGCATGCCTAAAAGTCAAACAGATGTTGTTGAATGGAGAGTTTTGTGTGACCTCCTTCTTGTATTGTTCTTGTACAGTTGTTCATTTTTACTAAGTGAATGTCAGGTGTCATTGAAGGTCAAGAGTTAATTGTCTAGTACTGCAGTTCTTACTTGCATTGCACTTCCTCAGGTTCTCAGTGTACCTTTTCAGGTTTCACTATAAGTGCCTTTTGATTTTTGATGCTGGTGTATACTTTCTGTTATAGTGCTTTACATTTGGAAAGACACAGTTAGCCCAAGATGGCTTTTGTTCAGAATATTGCCAGGTTTCAGGTAGAACAATGGGATGGTCATGTCCATTTATCTTTATAGTAAATTCTTGGCTCCATGGCGGCAGCAAATGTGCTTTAATTTTTTTTTTTTTGTGACCATGTGCTATAGCTAATAAAAGACAATTTTGGTGACTTTGACTTATCCTTTTATCACCGCCATGAAGCGCAATTTTGTCAAGTACAGATAAGTTCAAAATCTGTGGGACAGATATTAAACCCTGTTAATTTTGAGTATTTCATGACCAAAATACTAGCTCATTACAAAAAGGTATAAGATGTTTGTCATGAGTCAATACAAGAGTGAGGCTCAAACACTGAGCTACCACACCAAACGAACACTCAGACTCAGATGGTAAAGTTACACCACTGATCAGCCCCGGAGTACACACCACTGAGGTGGCAGCAAACCCAACGATCCAGCGGTGAGCTTTTCACACGCTGGCTCTTAAATATGCTGGAAAACCAGGAAGCAGCAGGTGTGTCAATCACACAGGTGTAGTAATTACTCTGGAGCCGGGAAGACGGGAACAGGAGGGGAGGGGACCATGCTCGCCTAATCATCACAGTGCCCCCCCCCCCCCACAAGGGGCACCTCCTAGCCTCCCACTGGGCTTCCGTGGGCAAGCCTGATGAAATACCCGCACCATCCACTTGTCCAGCATGTGGGAGCCTGGGATCCAGGACCTCTCCTTTGGACCGTACCCTTTCCAATGGACCAGGTACTGGCAGCCATAACCCCGTCGACGGATGACCAGAATCTCTCCACAGTGTAGGTGGTCTGACCGTCGATCACCTGGGGGGGAGGCGGGGGATCCGGAGGAGGACAGAGAGGGCTGGCAAAGAGGGGCGTGATGTGGGAGACGTGGAAGGTGGGATGGATCTGCATCGAAGGTGGCAGGTCCAGACAAACAGTTATATTGTTCACGATGTGCTTGATGGGAAACAGGCCCAGATAGCGTGGTGACAACTTCCAGGACTCTGTCTTCAGCTGAATCTGCTCGGCGGACAGCCAGACCTTCTATCCCATCGTGTACTTCGGCACCGACGCACGTCTGTGATTTGCATACTGTTGATTCCACTCCGCAGAGCGGAGGAGGGAAGCTCTCGTGGCCCTCCACAGATGGCAGCAATGGCACGTGTGGACTTCCACAGATGGGACGACGAGACCCCTCTCCGCCATGGGCAGCAGAGGCCAAGTGTAGTCCATCGAGGCTTCGAATGGTGTCAGCCCAGTGGTGGAGGAGATGGCAGAGTTGTGAGAGTACTCCACCCAGGTCAGGTGGGAGCTCCAAATGGTGGAATTGCAGGATGCTACGCACCTCAGGGTGGCCTCCAAGGACTGGTTAGCACGCTCGGCCTGACCGTTGCTCTGCGGGTGGTATCCAGACGTCAGGCTGGCTGTAGCACCCAGGAATCGACAAAACACCCTCCACACCTAAGATGTAAAATGTGGACCCCGGTCCGAGACAATGTCCATGGGGATCCCATGCAGGTGGATAACATGCTGAGTCAATAGGTTGGCTGTTTCCGCAGCCGATGGCAATTTAGGAGAAGGACAAGGTGGATGGCCTTTGAGAAATGGTCAATGATGTTGAGTATGACTGTGTTACCCTGGGATGGAGGGAGGCCCATGACAAAGTCCAGAGTGAGCTGGGACCATGGACGACTCGACACCTGGAGGGGATGGAGGAGGCCAGCTGGAGGGGTAGAGTCCGTCTTGTTAATGGCGCAGGTGTGACAGGCCTTAACGTACTCCTGCACATCCCTCCCGAGTGCGGGCCACCAAACTGCTCTCATAAGCAGCTCAGTGGTCCGGGAAATGCCGGGATGGCAGGTGAAGAAGCTGGTGTGCCCCCACTTGATCACCTCACTGCGCAGCGTGGTGGGCACATATAGCCGGTTGGACGGACCTCCCTCCAGGATTGAGTTTGGATGACTGGGCCCGCCGGACCCTCTGCTTAATTTCCCATGAGAGCGCCCCGAGAAAGCAGGAGGAGGGGAGAATAGTCTCTGTGGGAGACACAGCAGCTGCTGAAGAGAGGTAGAGGAGGAGGAGTCGGGGGAAAACAAGCATGAGAGGCCATCAGCCTTGGCATTGCGGGACCCTGGTCGGCACGAGATGGAAAGATTGAACCTATTAAAGAATAGGTCCCATTGAGCCTGCTGAGAATTCAACCGTCTGGCTGATCAAAGATATTCTAAGGTTTTATGATCAGTCCAGACAATGATCGGTTGGCTGCCCCCCTCGAGCCGGTGTCTCCACTCCTCCAATGCCAGCTTAATGGCCAACAGTTCGCGGTCCCCAACATCGTGATTCCTCTCGGCTGGCGTCAGCCGTTGGGAGAAATATGCGCACAGATGGAGCTTCTGGTCGGAGCTGCAGCACTGGGAGAGGACAGTGCCCACCCCCAAATCGGAAGCATCCACCCCGACCACGAACTGTGCCAGGGGATCCACCTGCACCAGGACATGCACATTGGTGAAGAGGCCTTTCAGGATCACAAAAGCTTGTTCAGAGGCCTTGGACCACTTGAACGGGCTATCGGTCGATGTCAACTGCATCAACGGTTGCGCCACCTTACTGTAATTGTGGATAAATCAGTGGTAGAAGTTGGCAAAGCCCAGGAAGCATTGGGGATGCTTCCTGGACTGGGCGGTAGGCCAGTCTACAACCGCCTTGATTTTTGCCTGATCGACCTTTAACATCCCCTCGGCGATGATGTACCCGAGGAAAGAAGTTGAGCGAGTGGTGAATTCACACTTCTCCACTTTCACAAAAAGCTGATTCTCCAGCAGTCGCTGCAGGACGGACCAAACGAGGACTACGTGCTCCTCCAGTGTGAAGGAAAAAATCAGAATATTGTCCAATTAAACAAAAACAAACTGGTTCATCATGTCTTGCAAGACATCATTGATTAGCTGCTGGAAGACGGCAGGGGCATTGGTCAGCCCGAATGGCATGACCAAATACTCAAAATGGCCCAGAGGTGTTTTAAATGTCTTCCACCCGTCTCCCTCACAAATGTGGACCAAGTGGTATGCATTACGGAGGTCAAGCTTGGTGAAAAAAATGCACCCGTTGGAGAAGCTCAAATGCTGAGTTAGTAAGGGGCAGCGGATATTTATTCTTATGGGTAATCGCATTAAGTTCACGGTAATCAATACACGGCCGCAATGTTCCGCTCTTTTTCCCTACAAAAAAGAACCCAGCATCAAGAGGGGCGGATGACAGGCGAATAAGGCCGGCGTTGAGGGAGTCTTTTATGTAGGTCTCCATCGCCTCTCTCTCTGGCCCAGATAAACTGTACAGCTGGCTGGATGGCAGCCGCGCGCCTGGGAGGAAGTCGATAGCACAGTCGTAGGCCCAGTGAGGTGGTAAAGATAGGGCCCTGGACTTGCTAAAGACCTCCCCTAAGTCTTGATATACCTCGGGCATAGAGCTGGGATCTGTCGGCTCAGCCGGAGGGAAGGAGATCAGGAGAGAGGGCGAGCATGCGGCTGAACGGAGATACGATAAGAGACAAAAAGGGCTCCAGGACGAAATGGAGCCCTGGCTCCAATTTATTATAGGGCTGTGAATGTGGAACCACAGATACCCCAGAATCATGGGGGTAGTAGATTGAGGCAACACATAGAACTGGATAGTCTCGTGGTGATTACCGGACAAAATGACTGAAATGGGCTCAGTTTGTTCAGTAATCTCTGCAATCCTGCTGCCTGGAACTGCTGAGACATTCAAGGGCACTGGGACATTCCTGGTGGAAATCTGAAATTCTTGGACCAGTGCCAGCTGAATGAAATTCTGCTCCGCCCCTGAATCAATGAGGGTGGAGGTTTTGAACTCGGCCCCCGGTAACTGAATGAGGACCGGGAGTTCAAAACGATTGGGAGTATTTTGTGAAGACCCTCTCGCCAGACCCCCCACGGTTACTGACGGGCCAAATTTTTTGGTCTAACTGGGCATTTTGAAATTACGTGGTCAGTGGCCCCACAGTACATGCACGCCCCTGTCCTGTCTCGATGCCGGCATTCCTCCAAAGTCAGATAGGACCAACCGAGTGCCATCGGCTCGGAGAACATCGATGGAGCTGCACCAGAGGGAGGGGGAGCCGGCTGTGGAGCGAATGGAGAAGCAGTGGCCCTCTGCTTCCTCGCCGCTCCCTAAATCAGTTGTCCAGAGCCACTGCCTGCGTAATCAGCTCATCCAGAGAGGAGGGGGATGCGTGGATAGCTGATTTGTTGTGGAGATGCGGATTCAGGCCCCAGAGGAAGGTGTTGCATAAAGCAACGTCGTTCCATCCAGAGTCTGCTGCAATGACCCGGAACTCGATGGAGAAATTGGCTACAGACCGGTTTCCCTGCTGGAGTCCCATCAGCTGGCTAACAATCTCTGTATGGTCGAAAGCCTTGGAGAATTCCCACACAAATCACTCAAATGTGTATAGGGGCCTGTCCGGGCTGCTCAAGACGGACTGTGCCCACTTGAGCGCCCAGTTCCACAGCAACAAGGTCATGAAGTGGATCCTAGCCGAATCGTCCCTATGCTCCCCCTCCATCTGCTGAAATAAAGCCGACAGTGAAGCAGGAATCCTTTGCATCCCCCCACTTCCCCCCCCCCCCCCCCATAGGGGGCAGGCGAAGGAACAGAAATGTTCCTGCGGACGGCAGAAGCTGCCAGAGCAGCAGGTGCAGGAGGAGGCGCCGCACAAGGAAGCCGACACAAATGCTCGGTAATGGTCACCAATTGCTGGGTGATGGCTTGAAGTTGTTCGGAAAGAAACACGACCTGACATTCCGTGGCATCCAAATGCGAGAATGTCGATTGTTCACCTGGCGAAGAGCTCACTCAGCCTCGATCTTGGCTGGATCTTCTGTCATGATTCAATACAAGAGTGAGGCTCAAATGCTGAGCTACCACACCAAATGAACACTCAGACTCAGATGGTATAGTTACACCACTTTAATGAACCCACAACCCAAAATACACATCCCTAAATAAAAAAACACAACTAAAGAAAAGCGCAAACAAAAACACACACTTAAATTTGAACACAAAAACAGGTGTCCGCTGGAGCATGCACAACTACAATGAGCAGAGGAGCCGGCAGGGAACTCCTGCGTGGGACCAGGGGATGGCAGGGGGAAGATGGATGACCTGGGTGGACGTCTGGTGTCTTTGGGTCAGGTGAGCGTGATCAGCCCCGGAGTACACACTGCTGAGGTGGCAGCAAACCCAATGATCCAGCAGTGAGTTTTTCACATGCTGGCTCTTAAATATGCTGGAAAACCAGGAAGCAGCAGGTGTGTCAGTCATGCAGGTGTGGTAATTACTCCGGAGCCGGAAAGACAGGAACAGGAGGGGAGGGGGAGCACGCTCGCCTGATCATCACGATGTTATATAACACTTAATTGCTATGACCTTTTATTGAAAAATACTGTGCTTGGTGTACATAGAAAAATTAAGGCAACTTTTTGCATAAGAGATTTATGTAGATTATGTAAGACTGTTTTTTGTATGAACTACTTAATTTTTTGTTTCCATGAAATACATTTCACAAGTAAAGTCAGTTAAAGAACTGAAGTAAAATCAACCTAATTTTGTGAATTTGCAAATAGTAAATTTAAGTTGACCGTACTTGAAACATTACGTTAATTTTACTTGCAAAATTAAGTTGATTTTACTTAAAATGTCTGCCTGGCTTTACTAGAAAATGTGCTTTTTGCTTACAAAAAAATAAGTAGTTCTTACAAAGAGCAGTCTTGCATAATCTACATAAAAGTCTTATGCAAAAAGTTGCCTTAATTTTTTAAAGTAAATTGGGTAGAATATTTTTATCATTTTATATTGGACAAAGGACGTTGAAGATGGAGTTGCCAGGCAGGAGGAAAAGAGGAAGGCCACAGAGAATGGTAAATGGTGTTCACTTATATAGAGCTTTTATTCTCATCTCTTGATGACCAAAGCGCTTTACAGATCTTGCCATCCACCCATTCACACACTGATGGCGGCATGCTGCCTAACATGACGCTTCCAGACCCACCAGGAGCAATTGGGGGTGAAGTGTCTTGCCCAGGGACACAACGGCAGGATATTGGGGAGAGCGGGATTCGAATCGCCAACCATGTGGTTATTGGATGACCTGCTCTACCTCTTGAGCCACTGCTGTCCCCATTCATGGATGTAGTGAAAGAGGACATGGGGATGGTTGGTGTTACAGAGGAAGCTTTAAATGTGATTTAAGCAATCTCTTAGGACCTATGCACTGTAAAAAATGCTGTTGCTCAAATCAGTGATCTCAATGTTAAAATACTAATATGGGTATTCTAGCGCTGAAGCTTTCATCGTTTAATTGGAATTCTTTCTTCAGCATGCCAGCTTGTTGACACATGGCCAGGGCAGAGACAGGCCATGTATAATAAGGCACGCCTTACTCTGCTCACTACATGTTACAGCAAGCATGACAAATCAATGGACAGAGGCACACACAGAGGTAGAGAGTGGGAGGGTGGGAAAGGTGGGAAGAAGGAATGTTAAAATAACATCTACAAGGCATTTGCATTCCTTTTTCAGCTTATGTTGTCTTCTTTCCTGTGTTGTAACCTGAAGTTAAAGATTTGGTGAGTATGTCTTAATTTTTTTGTCTCAATTGTGAGTCTTGCTTTCCTTCTGTCACAACACTGCTGTAATCAGTTACCAGCAAATCCCTGCAGTCAACAGCAGTTTTGTGGTTTGGTTGCCACTGCTGAATCCCAAAAGGAAACCTGTGTTTATAAAGGAAGATTTTCAGGTTTATCTTCCAACCATAAATATGTTCCTGTAAATATATAGTACATAGGTTTTCATGAATATTTTGACATATATGATATAACGTACAGTATGTGTTTTATACTGCTTGGACTATTACTATATGCTCTGTCATTTCGGTATGAAAGCATGTAGGCAGACAGGTGCTATTCCATTGGTATGCCTGTGAATCATACTACACACAAACACACCTTTTGGCTTTGTTTGATTTTATAATCATTAGTTTTTACAAGGAGCAAAGAAACAGAAATACACAGTAACACTGTAAGCATGAAGAAAACAGAAATGATTAAAATCACAATAAAATCAACAAATTAAGTTATAGTTGGTACAGTTTTACATTGTAGGAAGATTGCACACAATATGGCTTAGTTTCATTGTGTCATGGTCAATGTGGTTTGACAGGCTCTCTGTAAACACTACCATGTGGCCACATTCCTTCCTTCATAAAAACCTGACTTTTTTTTTTTAACTGAGCTATCTAATCTAAGAAATAGGCTGTCTATATGACAATAACAAACAATAAATAAATAAATACTTGCAATTATGGAAACAATAGGAAAAATACCGCCATAATGTTCACTTTTCCTGTTTTCTCCAAGAATTTAAATGTATCACTGACCCTGTCCACCGGAACTAAACCCGTATGTTTAACATTCTATTCATGAAAATGCTGCAGGGACAAAACTGGTTAGAAATTGCTTGCATTGTCATAATGTACTTGTATGCAAATCTACATTTTTATTAGATTTGACCAAAATATGAGTTCAGATCAGTGTTCTAATCTGGCTCAGGAAATATTTAATTTAATCACTCCCTTCTCTTCTTTTGTATGATGTGACTTGGATCATGTTAAATGGGACATACTGTATATCTAATATGTATTACATTTTCCTTATTCACATTCTTGACAAACACTGCAGCTTTTCCACTATATGAAATAACTAAGTTTTTTTTTTAAGATATTTTATTACTCTGACTCAAGTTAGTCATGTTATGTTATGGTTATGGATTTTTTTTCCCCTTAATAATTAACACCTTCAATTAAAAACTGCATTTTGTGTTTACTTGTGTTATCTTTGTCTAATATTTAAATTTGTCTGATGATCGGAAACATTTAAGTGTGACAAACATACAAAAAAATGAGAAATCAGGAAGGGGGCAAACACTTTTTCACACCACTGGATAATATTGCAATACTTTGAGGTGGCAATACTGTATCGATTCAGAGACACCAGTATTTTTATACTTCATTAAATGAGCCAAATATTATTAATTAATGTTTGAAACACAAGCTTACCTATTTTGGTACCAGAGTAATAAGAACCAACTGACTTTTCAGTCCATTACACTGGGGGGGGGGGGGGATGTCTTTGAATTTATTTAATTTTAATGTGTACATCAGTCCCACATGATCCAAATGTGTCCAATCAACATAATTTGTGGTGGTGCTCTACCAACTAGGCCACCACTCCAGCATTTTAAAATTACCAAAACAAAAATGTATTGCATAGACTAGTTAAATCAGGAGCGTCCAATCATGTGCCATGGAGGGCCAACACCCTGCAGGCTTTACCTCCAACCAGTGTCTTCAGACTTCACTGAATTTTTTCCCACTGATTGCTGATCAGTGAAAACACCTGCTGAAGAGACTGGGTTGCAGAGAAAACCTGCAGGGTCTGGCCTAGTTGGTAGAGCAGTTCTCAGCATATCGCAAGGTTGTGATAATATTGCATCAAATATCGTGATAATATCATATTATGTAACCTCTGGTTATTCCCACCTCCTCGTAAAAAATATCTTAAGGTTGCGCTGATTTTACTTGAGTACAGTTTCTCGATACCATTAATACCCCTGGTCAATAGAAGGTCAAGAATACTGCAAAAAGCAAAAAAAAAATATAAATATTTGTATAATAATAATAATAATAATAATAATAATAATAACAATAATGCATTTTATTTATATCACACTTTACAACACTTTACATTTAAAAGGAATAAATCTGTATCTGTAAAGAGTGATCATTAAAGAGTTTTTTTTTTGTTAATCACGCATGTGTTACACATGAATTTACCCCCCACCCAAAAGAGCTCTGTTCAAGATGCTCATTGTTGTCAAATTTTAAAGGGCCTATATCATGCTATTTTAAGCCTTTCAGAGTAAACTATATGCATGTATGTGATAGTATATTACCTTTGGTACACTGGAGAATGAATTTCTTATGAAATATGAGTTATTTTTGCTAGCTACTTTTCCAACCTGGAAGTAAGATGCCTCGATCTCTGAGGCTCCGCCTCTCCTTCTTGTGGCTGCCGCCCATTTCATGACGTAACCCCTGAGCCGGCTGCTGCAGCGTGTCGCTGGTTTCCGCCCACGAAAACTTAGAAGACATTATCTTACGTAAAAAAGCAAACAGTTGTTGTCACTGAGCAGATTAGGTGTGAGAGGAACTACTTCTTCACAGTGTCAATGCTAAAGTGAAAGAGTTTTGCCGATCACCGCTCCGTTAGCTGCGCGGAGAAAGTGGGTGTGTGCGTTAGCCTGGGGGCGGTGCTGGCAGCACAGGCACTTCCTGGAGTGGGCGGCTCACTCACGTTCATACGTATGAACGTGGGGACCCAGTCATTATCAGGGACAGGGCGGAGCAGCAGCTCAGAGAGCAGGGTTGAGGAGGAATACTCAGAGATGCGTGAATGGAGCAAAATACCACTTTGGGGGTGTTTTTGGTGAGGAATTAACATTATAACATGCTTAAAAGCTAAAAAAAAAAAAGTCGATTTTGCATGATATAGGCCCTTTAATTTAAAGAATTCAGCTCAAACCTGAATTTGACTGTAAAACAGTACTCAAATTATGTTGTGAAATGTCTAAATAAAGTGTCAAATTACTGAAATATCAATTTAAAAAAATCCTCTCACATCTCATGCGCTTTCTCTTCCACGTGCACAGTTGTAAATATCATAAAATTTAAAGGTCCCATTCACTGCCCTTTTTCCACATCTTGACAGTTCCCACAGGTCTTAATGAAATGTTTGTGACATACTTTGCCTTTAATTATTTAATTATTGCAACATCATTGTGAATTACCTTTTGCAGCCTTCCTTAGAATGGCTTGTTTCAGTGCATGTCTCTTTAAATGCTCATACGCCCCACTTAACCCCACTCTCCTTCTTGCATCACTATTGCTAATGTTAGCTTGCTATCTCCAAGCTCTGGTAGTGAACCTGAGCCAACTAACATAAATTTGTTTTAAAGAATGAATGAAAGAATGCATCACTGGTGGATGGGGGTGTGTGGTTTCAGTGGTTGATAGGATATGACCGGTCCCTGGAGTGCAATAAGCACCAAAACAACCCTGAATAAGTGAATGGGAAATTGCTAATGTCAGCTTGTTGCCTATGGTCTGGGTTGGAGTATAATAGTATAAAACAGGGGTGTCCAATCATGTGCCATAGAGGGCCAAGACCCTGCAGGTTTTCTCTTCTACCCAGTCTCTTAAGCAGGTGTTTTCACTGATCAGCAATCAGTTGGAAGAAATTCAGTGAAAACTGCTGTTGAAGACACTGGTTTGAGGTAACACCTGCAGGGTCTTGGCCCTCCATGGCACATGATTGGACACCTCTGGTATAAAATAAAGTGAGATATATCAAGGGTCACCAATTAAAGATAAGATAAGATAAGATAAGATAAGATAAGCCTTTATTAGTCCCACAATGGGGAAATTCCAGGATTGCAACAGCACAGGGATAGCAACACTCAGAGCAATAATTAAGAAGATACGGAAGATATAAATAAGAGCAGTGGATATACATACATACATACACATCAATATACAAATATATATACAAAGTGCGGAGCATTGTACCAAGATGGAATAAACAGCATAACCGTCTACTTAGTTATCCTACATAGTATGAATATGTACCCATACATATTGTCACCCTCCGTAGCGACCGATACTGTCCTAGTTGTATATATTGGAGGGGACCATTGTGTAAGTCTATTGCGTCTGTTGCATTCAGTACTATTAGGTCGTCATGTTTTCTTTGCTATTTCTGCGAGCAGCCCTGCTTAGGTTATACAGTCTGACTGCCGTAGGTAGGAAGGACCTGCGAAACCTCTCGGTTGCGCATCTAGGATGATGTAGTCTGCTGCTAAATGAGCTCTTCAGTGCGTTCAGTATGTCCTGCATAGGGTGGGACTCGGACTCCAGCAGAGATGACAGTTTAACCACCATCCTTCTCTCTCCAATCTCCTCCACTGGGTCAGGGCGCTGCCCCAGGACAGAGCTAGCTTTCTTGATCAGTTTGTTCAGTCTCTTCCTATCGGCTGCTGTAATGCCACTGCCCCAGCAGACCACTCCAAAAGTGATGGCTGATGCCACCACCGTGTTGTAGAATGTCTTCAGCAGCGCCCCTTGTACACCAAAAGACCTGAGTCTCCTCAGTAGGAACAGCCTGCGCTGTCCCTTCTTGTAGAGTGCGTCAGTATTGTGTGACCAGTCTAGTTTATTGTTCAGATGAACACCCAGGTACTTGTAGGATGTCACCATCTCGATGTCTGATCCCTGTATGTTTACTGGTGCTGTGAGGGGTTGTCCTTGCCTGCGGCAGTCCACCACCAGCTCCTTAGTTTTCCTCATGTTGATCTGGAGGCAGTTCCTATGGCACCAGTCCACGAAGTCCTGGATAAGTTCTCTGTACTCAGCTTCATCTCCGTTGGAGATGAGGCCGACGATTGCAGAGTCGTCAGAGAACTTCTGTAGATGGCAGTGTGTTGTGTTGTGTGAGAAGTCCACAGTATAAAGGGTAAACAGGAAGGGAGCCAAAACCATTCCCTGGGGGGCCCCCGTGCTACCGATGATCGTGTTGGACACACAGTCCCGGGTTCTCACAAACTGTGACCGGTTAGTGAGGTAGTCCAGGATCCATGATGACAGGTGCTGGTCCACCCCTGCGCACAGCAGCTTGTCCTTCAGGATCATCGGTTGGATGGTGTTGAAAGCACTGGAGAAGACAAAGAACATGATCCTCACCACATTCCCGGGCTTCTCCAGGTGGGACAGAGAATGGTGAAGGAGGACAATCACTGCATCCTCCACCCCAATGCCATGCTGGTAGGCCAACTGGAGTGGATCCATCGCTTGTCCCACCAGGGGGCGGAGGTGAGCAAGGAGCAGTCTCTCCAGGGTCTTCATCATGTGGGACGTCAGGGCCACTGGTCTGTAGCTGTTCAGGTCTTTGGGGCTGGAGGTCTTTGGTACAGGTACCATACAAGATGTTTTCCACAACTGTGGTACCCTCCCCAGCTTCAGGCTCAGGTTGAAGATGAGCTCCACAATCCCACACAGCTGATCTGCACAGGACTTGAGGAGCTTTGCGCTGATGCCGTCCGGTCCCGACGCCTTCCTCGCCTTGAACTTTCTCAGCTCCGTCCTCACCTGGGTCTTAGTGAGGGTCATGTTGGGGGGCTGTGTGTTGGGAGTGGGGGGGTGTTGGTGGAGTGGGGTGTGGGCAGCAGGACTCAATGTCTTTAGAGGCAGCAGTGGTTGCTGTGCAGTTGGAGGGGAGGGCGGTTGGTCAAACCTATTAAAAAACAGGTTCGGCAATGTGGGCTTACCTGGGCGAGGGGACTTCTTTGGACGTGGGGGTCCCCGGGGTGTGTGGCCGAGGCGCTGGGGCGGGACCGCTGTGGGGGTATCTGGGGGGGCTCGCGCCGGGGGGCGCTGGCTGGTCTCTGTCCTGGGGGGTGGGGTCGCTGGCCTCCTGGTGCCTGGGGGCGGATGTTGGCCCCGCTGGGGGGGTGGGGGTCGGGCGGGTCCAGGGGTGTGGGCTCACCGCGCCGGCCGCCGGGCAGCCTGCCCTCCCTTGATCGTCTCTCCGGGGGTGGATGCTTGGCTTTCCTGGGGCTTGCTGACCTCGGGGCTGGGGGTTGGTGGCGCTGCCTTGCCTGCTCGGGGTCCTCGGGGGGAGGGCTGCTGCGACCGACCCTCCGCTCGTATGTTTCCTGACAAACCACTCACATGCACACACTTATTTTGCGCGCGTTCTCATATATAGGCACACAGACATACGTGTACAAGTGTCTCTCCTTTAACAGGTGCAGAAACCAGACTCGTGTTGAGACATCTCCGGTGGAAGAAGCAGTTTGTCTTTTGTTTGTTTTAGTTGTCTTTTTTTTTTTTTTGTCTGTTCCCCTCCCTTTTCTTTCCCCCCTTCACACACTTCCTTTCCCTCTTCCCCATCCTGTTGGGTCTTCCATGGGTAAAACAATTAAAATAAAGTATTAAAAGTTATTACAGGAGGAGTTTACAACAATATACAGTGCAAAGTTAGGCGCTGTATAGGCTCCTCTTGGCAAAGTAAATCTGTTTTGGCACAGTAGGGTGACAGATCCCTGTTCTGTTTGCCTAGCTGCCTGACAGGACAGAAAAAACAAACAAACAAAAAAAAACAGGTTCAGATTGTTCGCCCACTCCCTGCCCCCCATGGCCTGGGAGGAGGTATTCTGGAGCCCAGAGATGGTTTTAAGGTTTCTCCAGACCCCACCGATGTCGCTCTGTTGCAGCTTGTCCTCCATCTTTTTCCTGAAGCTGTCCTTGCCTTCTCTGATCTTCCTCCTCATCTCCCTCTGTACGGACTTCAGCATCTCCCTGTTCCCCGACCTGAAGATCCTCTTCTTCTCTCTCAGAAGTGTTTTTATCTCAGGGTTGATCCAGGGTTTGTTGTTCGAGCCACACCGTATGGTCTTGGTGGGTACGGTGTTGTCCACACAGAAGCTGATGTAGTCTGTGATGGTGTGAGTGAGGCCATCGATGTCCTCACCATGTGGATTGCAGAGCTGCTCCCAGGCAGTGGTTTCAAAGCAGTCCTTTAGAGCGTCCATTGCCTCCTCAGACCATAACTTCACTGTGCGCATGACCGGAGGTTGTCTGTGCACTAGGGGTTTGTACACCGGCAGGAGATGAACCAAGTTGTGATCCGATCTCCCGAGTGGGGGGAGTTGTGATGAGGTGTATGCCTCCTTAGTGTTTGCATAGAATAAATCCAGTGTTTTATTGTCTCTAGTGCGGCATGTGACATACTGGGTAAACATGGGTAGAATGGGAGACAGTGAAATATGGTTAAAATCACCTGAGATAAGGAGAAGAGCATCTGGGTGTTCTGTCTGCAGCCTGCCAGTTACTGAATGGATGACGTCACGCACTGTCCCAGCGTTCTCCGTCGGATTTGCATAAATAACAATGCAGATCACGTGTGAGTATTCCCTCGGGAGATAGGTAGGCCGCATGCTAACAGCTAGCAACTCAATGTCTTTGCTGCAGTGCTGTTCCTTAACCGTGATATGTCCCGGTCTGCACCAGTTGTTATTGACGTACATCATCACCCCACCGCCCCGTGCCTTCCCACTGTCTGGTGTTCGGTCTGCCCGTATTGCGTGGAAACCTTCCAGTTCAATATTAGCATCTGCTGCTAGTCCTGTTAGCCACGTCTCTGAGAATAGGAACAGGCTACACTCCCGGTATAAGATAAGATAAGATAAGATAAGATAAGCCTTTATTAGTCCCACAACGGGGAAATTCCAGGATTGCAACAGCACAGGGATAGCAACACTCAGAGCAACAATCAGAAGGCAAGAAAAAAAAAAAAAAACAAGCAAGCAAGAGCAGCTAATATACATATGTACGTATTACTATAAAATATATATATATACACACACACACAGACACACAGTGCAGAGCATTGTAGCTGGATGGAATAAATATATGAATATATGAACACACAGTGCAGAGCATTGTAGCTAGATGGAATAAATATGTAAATATATAAACACCCACAGTACGGAGCATTGCAGCTAGGTGGAATAAATATGCAAGTATATAAACACACACAGTGCGGAGCAATGTAGCTAGATGGAATAATATGTAGATATATAAATATATAAACACACCCAGTGCTGAGCATTGTAGCTAGATGGAATAAATATGTAAATATATAAACACACACAGTGCAGAGCATTGTTGCTAGATGGAATGAAACAGCATAACCGTCTACTTAGTTATCCTACATGGTATGATTATGTGCCCATACATATTCTCACCCTCCATAGCGACCGGTAAGTTCCTAGTTGTATGCCGGAGGGGACCATTGTGTAAGTCTATTGCATCTTTTGCATTCAAAAAACTATTAGTTTGTTACGTCTTTTTGCTATCTCTGCGAGCAGCCCTGCTTAGGTTGTACAGTCTGACAGCCGTTGGTAGGAAGGACCTACGAAACCTCTCGGTTGTGCACCTGGGATGATGTAGTCTGCTGCTAAATGAGCTCCTCAGTGCATTCAGTATGTCCTGCATAGGGTGGAACTCGGACTCCAGCAGAGATGACAGTTTAGCCACCGTCCTTCTCTCTCCTATCTCCTCCATCGGATCAAGGCGCTGCCCCAGGACAGAGCTAGCTTTCTTAATCAGTTTGTTCAGTCTCTTCCTATCGGCTGCAGTAATGCCACTGCCCCAGCAGACCACTCCAAAAGTGATGGCTGATGCCACCACCGTGTCATAGAATGACTTCAGCAGCGCCCCTTGTACACCAAAAGACCTGAGTCTCCTCAGCAGGAACAGCCTGCGCTGTCCCTTCTTGTAGAGTGCATCAGTATTGTGTGACCAGTCTAGTTTATTGTTCAGATGAATACCCAGGTACTTATAGGATGTCACCATCTCGATGTCTGTTCCCTGTATATTTACTGGTACTGTGAGGGGCTGCCCATGCCTGCGGCAGTCCACCACCAGCTCCTTAGTTTTCCTCGCGTTGATCTGGAGGCAGTTCCGATGGCACCAGTCCACAAAGTCCTGGATAAGCCCTCTGTACTCAGCTTCATCTCCATTGGAGATGAGGCCAATGATCGCAGAGTCATCAGAGAACTTCTGTAGATGGCAGTGTGTTGTGTTGTGTGAGAAGTCCGCAGTATAAAGAGTGAACAGGAAGGGAGCCAGCACCGTTCCCTGGGGGGCCCCCGTGCTACTGATGATCGTGTCGGACACACAGTCCCGGGTTCTCACAAACTGAGGCCGGTTCGTGAGGTAGTCCAGGATCCATGATGACAGGTGCTGGTCCACCCCTGCGCGCAGCAGCTTGTCCTTCAGGATCATCGGTTGGATGGTGTTGAAAGCACTGGAGAAGTCAAAGAACATGATCCTCACCATATTCCCGGGCTTCTCCAGGTGGGACAGAGAACGGTGAAGGAGGAAGATCACCGCATCCTCCACCCCAATGCCATGCTGGTAGGCGAACTGGAGTGGATCCATCGCTGGTTCCACCAGGGGGCGGAGGTGAGCAAGGAGCAGTCTCTCCAGGGTCTTCATCAAGTGGGACGTCAAGGCCACCGGTCTGTAGCTGTTCAGGTCTTTGGGGTGGGAAGTTTTTGGTACAGGTACCACACAAGATGTTTTCCACAGCTGTGGTACCCTCCCCAGTTTCAGGCTCATGTTGAAGATATACGTCACAATCCCACACAGCTGGTCTGCACAGGACTTGAGGAGCTTTGCGCTGATGCCGTCCGGTCCCGGCGCCTTCCTCGCCTTGATCTTCCTCAGCTCCGTCCTCACCTGGGTCCTGGTCAGGGTCAGGATGGGGGGCTGTGTGTTGGGAGTGGGGGGGTGTTGGTGGAGTGGGGAGTGGGCAGCAGGACTTGATTTCTTTAGAGGCAGCAGTGGTTGTTGTGCAGTCAGGGGGGAGGGCGGTTGGTCAAATCTATTGAAAAACAGATTCAGGTTGTTCGCCCACTCCCTGCCCCCTGTGGCCTGGGGGGAGGTATTCTGGAGCCCCGAGATGGTTTTGAGGTTTCTCCAGACCCCGCTGATGTCGCTCTGTTGCAGCTTGTCCTCCATCTTCTTCCTGAAGCTGTCCTTGCCTTCTCTGATCTTTCTCCTCAGCTCCCTCTGTACGGACTTCAGCATCTCCCTGTTCCCCGACCTGAAGATCCTCTTCTTCTCTCTCAGAAGTGTTTTTATCTCAGGGTTGATCCAGGGTTTGTTGTTTGAGTGACGCCGTATGGTCTTGGTGGGAACGGATTTGTCCACACAGAAGCTGAGGTAGCCCGTGAAGGTGTGAATGAGGCCATCGATGTCCTCACCATGTGGATCGCAGAGCTGCTTCCAGGCGGTGGCTTCAAAACAGCCGTTTAGGGTGTCCATTGTCTCCTCAGACCATAACTCCACAGTGTGCATGGCCGGAGGTTGTCTGTGCACTAGGGGTTTGTACACCGGCCGGAGATGAACCAAGTTGTGATCCGATCTCCCGAGTGGGGGGAGTTGTGATGAGGTGTACGCCTCCTTAGTGTTTGCGTAGAATAAATCCAGTGTTTTATTGTCTCTAGTGTGGCATGTGACATACTGGGTGAACGTGGGTAGAATGGGAGACAGTGAAACATGGTTGAAATCGCCTGAGATGAGGAGAAGAGCATCTGGGTGTTCTGTCTGCAGCCTGCTGGTTACTGAATGGATGACGTCACGTGCTGTCCCAGCGTTCGCCGTCGGATTTGCATAAACAACAATGCAGATCACGTGTGAGTGTTCTCTCGGGAGATATGTAGGCCTCATGCTAACAGCTAGCAACTCAATGTCTTTGCTGCAGTGTCGTTGTTTAACAGTGATATGTCCCGGTCTGCACCAGTTGTTGTTAACATACATTATCACTCCACCGCCCCTAGCCTTGCCACTGTCTGGTGTTCGGTCAGCTCGTATCATGTGAAAACCCTCCAGCACAATGTTAGCATCTGCTGCTAGTTCAGTTAGCCACGTCTCAGTAAACAAAAGGAGAGAGCACTCCCGGTATGTGCTATCATAACGGGAGATAGCCGCTAGCTCATCTAACTTTCCCAGTATCGACCGCACATTTCCCATGACAACAGATGGAAGGGAGGGTCTGTACCTTATATTTTTTGTCCTCCGCCTTACTCCAGCCCGGCAGCCGCGGCGTTTTCGCCTCAGTTCTCTCGGTATGTCGAGTTTTTCCAATGGGACCGGGTGGCGGTTGAATGCTAGCAGCTGTTCTCTGCTGTATCGTATCCTGCTATAAACAGTGGCTCCGTCCACCGGCTCAGGAGACATTTAGGACGATCTGTGTGTCCGTGATATAAGTGGGGTGAAAAAAAAAGACGGATCAAAAGAGAGAGGAAGGGAAAAAGACTCGTAATCGAGCCGCTGTTGCAAAAGGCAGCCGACTGGTGTGGCGCCGAGAGAAAAATCATGCAATCATAGCGGGAGATAGCCACTAGTTCATCTGTCTTTCTGAGTATCGATCGTACATTCCCCATAATGACAGATGGGAGGGCGGGTCTGTACCTTATATTCCTTGCCCGCCGTCTTACTCCAGCACGACACCCACGTCGTTTTCGTCTTAATTCTGCCGGTATGTCGAGTTTTCGCGTTAGCATCATGGGCTGGTTGAGTGCTAGCATCTGGTCCCTGTTATACTGCCTCCTGCCAGAAACAGTGGCTCCATCCGCTGAATCAGGAGACATTTGGGCGATCTACGTGCTCGGATGGAATAAAGGTGACACTGGATCATGAAGATTGGCAAGAGAGCCAGATAGTAACAGAAATAGGCAGAAATTGATCTGCTGTTGCAAAGGGCAGCCTACTCGTGTGGCGCCGGAAGTCAAAAAAAAAAAAAAAACAAAACTGCAAAAGGTCCGATAAGTTGGCCCTCCTCCCTAGCTGAGGTCCGAACCAGGTGTGGGAATCTTTAGCCAGGCACATCAGGATCCGATTATGATTCAGAACTCTGACTCGATTCTAAAACCATTCTCAATGCATCTTAATGCATTTTTTTTCCTATTCAAGATTTTTTCCTCCCACTGTGTGACAACTTGGTCATTTTGAAGCAAACTATTTGCAGTGACCCATGAATTTACTTCTGGCATCTTTTATTAAAACAAATGGAAGAGAAATCTGACACATGGGCAAATTTATCTCAAAATGTGCTTTTAAGAACTGTCATCATTTCATTGACATTCTTTCAGGAGACCACAGCTGTCTACAGACAAGCCAGTATCATTTAACTTACTTTCACACATTATTTTATTAAACTGATGTTTTAGCTGCTTTTAGCTCTGTATTAATTTTTAAACAAAAAAATTAAATGAATTCTTTGTTCAATTTCAAGCAAAACATAATATAAAATTTTATAATACAGGAAAACACTAAATGTGTTTGTTGACTCAAAATAAATAGGTCTAAAATTGTAAAATCTACAACTAAAATCCTAAAAATGTTTTACAGGAGAACACAAACTAAATTGTATTGCATTTCAAAAAAAAAAGATTAATATCAAAAAACTAAATTTCACAAAAAGTCCACCTCTATACAATATTTTCACTACAGAAAAACTTTCAAACTGTAAGACAAAAACAAAACAAAAAAAAACAGACATAATTTCACACTACAGAATTTTTTAAATCTCAACAGTAAACTCTGTTACAGCATGGATGGAGCTGTAACTCCATGGTTACAGAGAGAGGGGAGGTGAAATTTTTCATGTTCCGTAACACACAGAGCTTATACTGAGATTATACATGATATCGGAGGCTACGAAAAGGGCCTCTGTAACCAGTGACCTCACCTCTGCATCCCAGCATGGACTACTCTCGGCAGAATAGAGGAAGAAATGCCCCAGTAAATACATTCAATTTCACAACAGCGCTTCTTTTTGTGGGTACAGACCTGAACTGAAGTGGTTCTGTGCAGGGTAGATGTCTTGGCTGTCGACCTTGTGTGTGTGTGTGTGTGGGGGGGGACATTCCCTCAGCAAACCTGATCTTACAACCTGCTGCATACTCTCTAGAGTGGTTGGAGCCACAGAGTCTGAAGAAAGTGGTGTTTGTGGGACAGTGAAGAGGGAAGTCTGCAGCAGGAGGAGAGCGCCCAAGGGCTTGTGGCATAATCTGTCCAGGTGGTCGCCGATGAAGCAGTTCAGTCTCCAAACGGTCTCCCTTTTCCCCAAATTGTATCAAAAGCCTTCGGGGTTCGGACAGAGGACTCTTGGGGTCTAGATCCGGACCGGAGTCTTCCAGTTGATGACTCCTGACATATACTATGGTCAAGTATTGGTAGATAAACAAGGATTCCAGTGGGGGCAGGAGGTCTGTCTATCAGACCGACTTTGACCACCTAGCCAAGCTAATGCTAACTATTCAATGTACCAGGACAGCAAAAAATTTACAAAATTAGAAAAGCACTCGGAGAGCGCAGACCTCCGCCAAGTACCTGAGTTCCCCCTAATATTGGGATTTTCCCCAAATATAATAGTCCTGCATTTATTTTATCTATATTTTCAGATTCCTTGACCATGAAAACATACCTTTAGCAATTGGATTCACATTGATATCTTTATTAGTTCAGTAGTTATTGACAAAAATCACTTTTTCGGTAATGGCGGTTTTCTTCTGGATATAGCTGCGTAGCTTTTGAAGATACAACAAATCCATTGGCACACTACTGAATCCTCAGTGTCTTGGCTATATTTTGGTGTTTGTTGTATGTTTATATCTTAATTTGTTACCTTACAGTGATGAAAATTCCAAAGATCCCCTATTATTTCCTGTTCTGGATAACAGTATCCGGATTTTTTGCAGGATCCAGATCAGTCTTTGATATTTCCTAGAACCTATTGGGATCTTATCCTGTATTTTTTTTTGGCAAGCGTCCTGACCATTTATTGTGGAGTTATACACACATATGCTAAAAAATGGCCGTATCTCGCAATAATAAAGAATCCTTTAAAAAATTCCTGGATCCAGACGGTGATCCAGATCACTCCCAAAATCTAATCATTTCTTACTTGTCCCATTTCGGACTTGTCCTAAAAAATTTGTCTAAATCCGTTCATAACTTTTTGAGTTATATTGGTAACAGACAGACAGACAAACAGACAAACAAACCTCGGTAAAAACATAACCTCTTTGGCGGAGGTAATAAGCTAGAATGGCACGAGATATATTATGGACTGTAAATCAGTGAACCAGATGGGAAGAGGGGTGTCTTTTGGGATGACTGGAATTTAAAGAAAACTAGAAAAGCACCCATAGAGCACATACCTCCGCCAAGGCTCCTTCCGTTTCTCATGGATCACCTCCAAAATGTAATGGGTATGTGTGTAGGCCTATAGCCACTCGTGGTGAAAATGGCATCAAAGTCTGTCCATCGGTTTTGGAGTATTGTTGCTAACACACTGTGAGAAGATTAGAGCCTTGGCTGAGGTATGCATTCTCAGATCATCATCAAAATATAATGGGTTTCTCTCTTACCCAAGAACCACCTCTGGTGAAAATTTCATCCAAATCCATCCAGTAGTTTTTGTGTAATCCTGCTGCACAAATACAAACAAAGCCCTTGGTGGAGGTATGCAGTCTCAAATCACCAAAATGTAATCATCTGTTCTCCATGCTATTACACACCTTTCCTGAAAATTTCATCAAAATCCATTCATAACTTTTTGAGTTATGTTGGTAACAGACAGACAGACAGACAAACCCCGGTAAAAACATTACCTCCTTGGCGGAGGTAATAACAACAAAAACTGTGCTTGGTAACTCCATAGCAGCACTGTTAGTAGCTATGGAACCTTGGGCTCAGAAACTCTGGGGACTGAATCATCACAGCTAATAGCACAGTGATGGGTTGTAATGGAAGACTGGATCATTTGTTAGTGATGTAAAAGAACATGAAAGAGCAAATCTGGCTTTGCCCCGAAATGCAAAAGTATAATTATTTCTAAGGGAAGAGAGATTCAAATGTGTTTACTGCAGTCATATGACCCAAGAAATTATTTTAGAAGGTTAAAACCCACAAACATGCCACGTTACAGCCATGTTTATATGGACACAAGTAACCAGATTAAAAGCCCGCTCGGAATAAAAATGCTTCATGTAAACACACCAATCTCAATATTCTGACCCAATCACACTCCTTCGGATCAAAATTTCCTTACAATTGAGATGGGTGGGTTATGCCAATTGTTGTTGTTCTTCTTCTTTAGATTTGAATGGCGGTTGGCAACCAGCTTATAGGTGCATTACCGCCACTGGCTTGATTACCATCACTCTATATCTTTGTATAAGGAGTTCTTATAAGGAGTTCTGAACAACCCCTTATGTGTGAAAATATTATCCGTCCTTGGATTAATCCAATTGGTATGCATATAAACACTTATTCCGAAATTTGGGTAGAAAATATGTTTACTGCGCATGTCTGTACGTCAGCCACACATTGACATAGTGTATTTCCGCCTTTACAGCAGCTAGTGGAAGACATGGCGGGATTAAAACAGAGCTGGTCTGTATCGTCCTGCTGTCTCCCTCTGTTCGCCATATGCAGAAGTATGTACTGCTGGGCTTGTAGCTTCATTACGGAGACCAGCAGAAGCAAAAGTACAGTCTGAATAACACAACACAGGCCCATTTCAAAAAGAGAAAGACACAAAGCGGGGTTTGTTTACATCGGAAGTTGCTTCTATTACTATTTCTGGAATGTCAGACAATTATGCGCATGTCAAAATGATGTAGTCCATTCAAACGTGTGACACATAAACGCATGTCATAATCGGATCAGCTTTTTCAGGGTCCATGTAAACAGCAAAGTTCTGATCTGAACTGTAATCAGATTGAAGAAATTTTACACATGTAAACATGGCTAATGGTACCTTTAAAACAAAACAAGCAAAAATGAGTGAATAATGAATTAAAAATTAACGAAATATAAACATTCTGTCTTCGCTCTGTATTTGCTACATCACTTGCTGAGCACTAGCCATTTACAAACTAATTTAACCTGTAATAATCCATAATTACACCACAGCTTTGTTGCTAGGGAATGTCAAACTAGTTTGTTTTGTACATGTGGGTGTGAATAGTCCCTTCTAGTAACAGTACTGTCACTGCTTAGCTGCAGTGACAGTAACCTAAAGGGTGTGCTTATACGTCAATAAGCTGAATGTGTATAACAAGTGATGACATGTCACTTTGACAAAACATATTTTCAGCAACATTAAAAAGCACATACATAGAGAACATATAAATGCAAGAGAACTGTGTGGCACACTGCTTAATAAATCTTGTTTGTGAGTTTCCATTATTCTGATTTATATTCTATTCTTTTATATCTACAGTTTAAGCATTTTATAAATATTCCTGTCCTTAAGCTCCACTTACTGGGATGGTAATTTGGAGAAATTCCTTTTCCACATAATTTCTGAATTCAGCCAATTATTTTGACACAGACACTGAATACTGAAAATAGCTTATTTATTACCAAGCAGTAATTTGTACCATTATGATTCATGTGTAAAATATCCACCCGTGCAGTAATTTCCTCCTAGGTATATACAGCTATGCAAATACAAGGATTTGGGGTACGTTGGTTTATGTCGTAGTCTTAATATTTTCTTCTTGATTGTAATCTTTTTTTTATGACCACTATGTATTAAACCTGCCTCATTTAGGCCTAAGGAATAGGAATAGGGGACATAGACATAAATCTTAGCCCCAGTCATTGCCCAAATATCAACATTAACAGCAGTCGTTGCTTTGCACTCATGTCTGGTCTCGTTGTCTAGGAATTAGAAAGTCCCTGTTAAAACCTGTTATACTTGCGCCACACTCCTACACGGCATGAAAATATTGTACCTTTCAAACTGTGCAAGTGCTGGATTCTAAATTGAAGAGACAAAAAAATAGTGGGCTTTCATGAGGAAAAAGGTCTTCACAAATAGGCCAAAAACAAAGCAACTGTTTTGTCCACAGAAAAATGGCTTAAATCCCTTAATTTAAAGACCACCAGATTTAGAAACAGAGCTAATACAACAGCAGTTCAGATGTCAAACAAAGCCTTAAGCTTGTGCTTTTTAACTGTTATTTGTTAGATTATTTTAATCATATGTATTTATGTAATCAGTAAGTAGATTAAGCGTTGTTGTAACTGGTTCCTTATGAATGCACAAATTCCAATACGTGATTTACATGGCAACAAAGGGCCCTGTTTAGATGGTCATCAATGGACTTCTGTGCCAGACTTCCCACTGTAGGCCAGTGTTTTTGTTAGTTTCTGTCAGCGCATTGTCTTTTTTACACTTTGTGTCCCACCATCTAATTACCAGTAGACAGTGTGTCCGCTTTGCGCTGGGAGGTGGAGAGTCATTTCAAAGAGGTGTGGCGGTGCACAATCTCACGTGCATCGGTATTATTGGGCCTGTTATGACAACGTGCTTTTGATCAGGAAAAAGGAGGGTTGTTGTCAGAAGAACATTGTTTAATGCCATTTCAGTGGCGTGTTTTGAGATCACGCAGCTCCAGAGTTCATGAGGAAACAGCATGTGCTGGGATTTTCTGTTATTTTAATGGAGAGAGTTGTAACAGTAATATAATCGCCCGTCATTTTAATTATAATATGATCAAGTTCTTTTTATTCCATCCACATTCTCATTTTAATTGCGGCCTTACCATTGGAGTCTATAGAATAGACATTAATGTATGATTTTTTTAAGCGAATGAATGAATGAACAGAGAGCATGTGTGCATTCTGGTGTTGATGTGGCACGCAGGAGGAGGTGTGTCAGTCTGAAGATTTTTTTTTCCATCAACATTTTTGTTTTCATCATAGACGTATTAGGCATTAATGTATTTATTTTTAAGGGAATGAAGGAATGAATAAACAGGGAGTGTGCCGCATTTTACTTTTCACTGTAACTTCCCAGAGAGACAGGAGATGTGGCCATATTTGCTTTAGCTGCACTCCCCTGGATTTCCAGCGGGGCCAAGGCCACCCGTGCCATGCGTCCGGTAGGGGTTCTCGTGTGGCATCAGTTGTGATCGATGTCTTCCTTATTGCCAAGCAGCGTTTCTATCAAGGGCATTTTCACTCACATGCACGGACTTTGGCCAGCGCAAAACCCATCTTAAGGCTTTGAGTGTGACTGTTGCTGATTTGCGACACAACCCCTAGTGGTCAAGAGTGGTAAATATTTTTTGTCAATAAAATAGTTCCGATTTCCAAGGCTATAACTTTAAAGTGGTAAGAGATAATGGCTTACTGTCTATTAGAAAGATGTAGAATATGATCCAAAGTTTCAGATAGGAGTGATTTTACGTATCTAATTTGCATAATGCCGCAGCAGTTATATTGAATTACATAACTCAGTCAAAAGTGGACTTTGGACATATTTACACAAAGAATGGTTCAGTCTTGACACCGTTGTCTCTACAGGGGTGTGTTTTCATCTTATCTTCAAAGTATATGAACAAGAAATCAGAACAATGTAAAAAAAACCCCAAAGAAATTTGTCACTTACCGTCGGCTAAGGGGACTCGCTCACTGTCGTGGTCGCTACGTTCACCCATCGTGGTCGTTATTTTGCGTTCTATCGGTCATTTATGCTCTCTACTACATCTACAAAGTCTTATGATGATCCCACATAAATTTCGCTTGTATCCTGCAGCTATTTTCCGTGTACGAAGCCGTCTGACGGTGCACGACAATGAATGATGGCCATATTAGCTTTCTGAGCTAAAAGAAGGGAATACAGGAAAAGGAAATAAAGAGTTCTTTTTCTTTGGTGTATTACATGTCAGCCATGATTCCTCCAATGCGTGTCTGCCATCATTTGAACTGCCACAATCAGTACAAGTTGTCAGTATAGCTGGGGAGTACAGGGATGTCAGAATTAGTTGACAGGTGCAGTGCTGTGCTCTGCCACTAAGGGCACATGAAATCTCACACTGAAAGGGTCAAACAAGCCATCATGATCAGAGTTCACTTTAGATAATGCGCCTCTGTGCATTAAAGGGATGGGCAGGAGCGCTTTGGATTGGATCATCCAAAACACACCTCTAAATAATCAGAGCAACCTCTTTTACACCTTGTGCCCAGTGGAAAATTTGTTTTTTGTGCTGCTGTGATAAGGAAATGACATTGGAAACGCCTATAAACGCATTCTGCTTCAGTGACAACTGATTATGGATCACGTCCTTGTAATAAGGCCCAAAGTATTGAATTGAATTTTTTTGTAGTTACAAAATTTCAGTTCATTTCATTTCAAATCAGCTTTATTTATATAGCACCAATTCAAAACTATGGTCATCACATACAGTAGTACTTTTAATTTAAAAACCTACAATCTCAGAAAGAGACCCCAACAATCAGGTGATCCCCATGTGAGCAAGCACTTGTTGACAATAAGGAAGAAAAAAACTGCCTTTAAACAAGAAGAAACCTCCAGCAGAACCATTCTCAGGAAGGGGCAGTCACATCTGTTCTATGGCTTGCAAAAGTATTTGTCCTCTCAGCATTTTTTTTCTATTTTGTTATGTTGCAGCCTGATGCTACAGTCATTTAAAATGATTTTTTTTTCTCATTACTCTATACACTCACTACTCCATAATGACAAAATGAAAACAGAATTTTAGGATTTTTTTTATTTTTTGGTAAATATAATTTAAAAAAAAATACATGTGCATAAGTATTAAGACCCTTTCCAAAACACATGGAATTTAGCCCGGGTGCCCCCATTTTTTTTTTTTTTAATTTTTGCTCATATGTTACTACAGCTTTTTTGGGGCAGCAGTGGTGCAGGTATAGTGTGGCCAACTACTGATGGGAGGATCGCTAGTTCAATTCCTCCTCTGTCTGCAGTCTGCATGTCAAAGTGTCCTTGAGCAAGACACTGAACCCCCATTTGCTCCTGGTGGGTCAGGCCAGCTCCTGTGTACCTCAGCTGCCATCAGTGTGTGAATGTGGTGGGAATGGGTGGATAGCAGGATCTGTAAAGCGCTTTGGTCATCTAGAGATGAATAAAAAAGCGTTATATAAATGAATGCCATTTATCATTTACATATTGACTGGAGTCCACCTGTTAGCTAAACTGATTCGGCATGGTTTGGAAAGACACACAGCTCTCTATAGAAGGACTCACCGCTGACATTGCCTATGACAATGAACATCACAGTTTAGCCGGGTGATCAGCTCTCAGAAAAGTGTTGGTTGTGCCAAACTTCCATTTGAGTACTATGGAAGCAACTGTGCTCTTGGGAACCTTCAGTGCAGCCTAAATTGTTTGTAGCCTTCCTCAGATCTGTGCATTGCAACAGTCCAGTCTCAGAGCTCTGTAGGCAGTTCCTCGAACTTCATGGCTTGGCTTTTGCTTGTCTCTCTGCTTTTGTGTGTCTCTTTTCAAATGACATAACATCATTTTTGTTTTTGATAATTTTGTGTGTTTTTTTGGACTTCTGCTCTTCCGTCCGAGTCACCTATTCAAGGGAGGAACTACTTTCACTCAGACTATCTCCCAATGCAACTTCTCCGCCAGTTTCTGCTGCTGATCTGAAGTTTTTTCAGGCGATCTTAGCTGTGGGAGCAGCGGCTATTGGCACTGGCCGGAAACGAAGGCGGCGTGGTAAACGTGCCGGTGCGCTAGTCAGGCTGAAGAAACAAGGCTATCGCACGCCGCTCCCATCGATCCATCTGACCAATGTCCGCTCTTTGGCGAACAAAATGGACGAACTGCTGCTCCTGACTCACAAAAACCTGGATTTTAGTAGATCTGGCGCCCTGTGTTTCACGGAGTCCTGGCTGAGTGAACACATCCCGGACAGCGCGGTTCGCCTGGACGGATTCTAACTGTTTCGTGCTGATCGCAGCCGAGAATTCTCTGGAAAGACTAAAGGTGGTGGAATCTGCTTCTACATAAACGAAGGTTGGTGTACTGATGTCACAGTGTTGAAGAAGTTTTGTAGCCCTAACCTAGAGTCACTGTTCATAAACTGTAAACCCTTTTATTCACCGCGAGAGTTCTCCTCGTGTATTCTGGTTGGAATTTATATCCCGCCTGCTGCTTGTACAACGGAGGCACTGCAGCACCTTGCTGACCAGATAGCAGACGTGGAGGAAAAACATCCAGACTCTCTGCTTATTATTCTGGGTGATTTCAATAGAGCTAATCTCACAAATGAGCTTCCTAAATACAGACAGCATATTAAATGTCCCACCAGGGACACAAATACACTTGACCACTGTTACACAGTTTTAAGAAACACCTATCATGCCGTCCCTCGTGCAGCTCTGGGTTTTTCTGACCACTGTCTGCTCCATCTTATTCCAACAAAGGCTTATCTTATCTTAGCATACAGACAGAAACTAAAATCTTCCAAGTCTGTTTTAAGGACTGTGAAGAAATGGACTGAGGAATCAAAGCTGGAGTTACAAGCCTGCTTTGACTGCACAGACTGGAGTGTTTTTGAAGATGCAGCCATTAACCTAAATGAACTCACTGACACTGTGACATCATACATCAGTTTTTGTGAGGACATGTGTGTGCAGACCAAGACCTTCTGCACATACAACAACAATAAACCCTGGTTCAACCTGGTTCAACCCTACCGGTCAAACAGGTCAGTGGATGATGCAGTGAATATGGGACTACACTACATCCTGCAACACCTCGACTCCCCAGGGACGTACGCCAGGATCCTGTTTGTCGACTTCAGCTCAGCGTTCAACACCATCATCCCAGGCATTCTTCATCAGAAACTCCTCCAGCTCAAGGTGCCCCCCTCCACCTGCCAGTGGACCTCCAACTTTCTGACTGACAGGTGGCAACAGGTGAAGCTAGGGAGATTTACATCCAGCTTCCGAAAAATTAGTACTGGCACCCCACAAGGATGTGTCCTTTCCCCACTGCTCTTCTCCCTCTACTCCAACGACTGCACCTCAGAGGACCCTTCGGTGAAGCTCCTGAAGTTTGCGGACAACACCACAGTCATCGGTTTGATCCGGGATGGTGATGAGTCTGCATACAGGCGTGAGGTGGAGCAGCTGATCCTCTGGTGTGGCCAGAACCATCTTGAACTTAACCCAGCCAAAACGGTGGAGATGACTGTGGATTTCAGGCGACACCCTCCTTCATTCCCCCCACTCACCATCCTCAACAGCACAGTGTCCACTGTGGACTCCTTCAAGTTTCTGGGTACCACAATCTCCCGGAACTTGAAGTGGTCCTCCCATATAGACACTGTCCGGAAAAAGGCCCAGCAGAGGTTGTTTTTTCTGCGTCAGCTCAAGAAGTTTGATTTGCCTCAGGAGCTGCTGGTTGTCTTCTACACCGCCATCATCCAATCTGTCCTCTGCTTTTCCATCACTGTCTGGTTTGGATCTGCCAATAAACAGGACAAGACCAGACTGCAGCGGATCATTAAGTCTGCGGAGAGGATCATTGGTACCGACCTACCCTCCATTGAGAACTTATATCGGTCCATAACCAGGAAACGGGTGGGAAACATCTGTGCTGACCCGTCACACCCCGGCCACAAACTGTTTGAACTTCTATCTTCTGGTCGTCGTTACAGATCACTGAAGGTCAAAACCACCCGTCACAGGAACAGTTTCTTTCCTCAAGCCATCACTCTGATGAACTCCTAACATTCACCTAGTTCTACCTGTTGCTGTACTCATGACTTTTCATCCATTCTTACATTGCGCATAACTCTCACACTGCTTTTTACTTCATTCACATTATATCACTGAATCTGAGTTCACATTGAAATACTGTGTGACTGTATATTTTTTCATATATTTCTACAAAGTGTGGATAGTCTGAGTAAATAAGCTGCATATATTCCTGTATATATTTGTATCCTTTTATAGAAACGTGGACAGACTGTAATTTACTGTACATACTCTGTTGTCATTGAATCCTTATTTAAATCTTATTTAAATCCTCGACCTGAACAACGAGAGCAAGTTTTTAGCCAAAGTCAAATTCCTTGTATGTGTTGTGGATACTTGGCCAATAAAGCTGATTCTGATTCTGATTCTGATTTTAGTTTACCACAGGTAGACTCCAGTCAATGTGTAGAAACATCTCAGCAATGACCAAGATAAATGGGAGGCTCCTGAGCTAAATTTAAAGTGTTTTTGTAAAGTTTCTGAATACTTAAGAACAATTTTTCTTTTTTAATAAAATTTTAAAAACTCCTAAAATTATGTTTTCATTAATTATATATATATATATATATATATATATATATATATATATATATATATATATATATATATATATATATATAATATTTTGGGATACTCAATGTAGGTTAAGGTGAAAGTGAGGGCAGCTATGAAGAAGAGAAGAGTGGAAAGGCATTTGGCAGAGAAGTAAGTGAGGATGCTGCAGGACATGTATGAGGACAGTGAGCTGGTGGTGAGGTGTGGTATAGGAGTGACAGATGGATCACGGTGGAATTACATCAGGGATCAACTCTGCGCCCCTTCTTGTTTGCCATGGTAATGGACAGGCTGACAGAAGAGGTCAGGCAGGATTTTCTGTGGACCATGAGGTTTGCAGACAACATTGTGATCTGTAGTGAGAGTAGGGATCATGTGGAAGAGAACCTGTAGAGGTAGCGGTATGCTCTTGAGAGAAGAGGAATGAAAGTCAATAAAAGCAAGACAGAATACATGCGTGAATGAGAGGGAGTCGGGCTGCACGGTGGCGCAGTGGTTAGTACTGCCGCAGCACAGTTTACCCTTGGCTGGGGGATCGTGGGGATCGTGGGATCAATCCCAGCCCCCGACCAACAGTGATCTGTTTGGAGTTTGCATGTTCTCCCCGTGTATACGTGGGTTTACCCCGGGATTTCTCCGGTTTCCTCCCACATCCTCAAAACATGCAGGTTAGGTTAATTGGAGACTCTAAAGTGGCCCTTGGTGTGAATGTGTGTGTGAATGGTTAAAAGGGATGGCGCCGTATTGTGGCTGCTTCATCCATCTAGGTGGTGGATGATCCTTAATTTCTGTAAAGCGTCTTTGAGTGTCTATGATAAAGCGCTATATAAATCTGATGTATTGATTGATTGATTGATTGAGTCAGGTGTAATGGTGAAGATGCAAGGATTAGAGGCAGTGAAGGTAGATGAGTCAAAATCCCTGGGTCGCAAGACAGTAGTGAGACCTGTTATGACGTATGGTTTGGAGATGGTGGCACTGACAAAAAGACAGGAGGTGGAGCTGGAGAGCGCAGAGTGTAGGATGCTAAGATTCTCATTGGGAGGGATTAGGAGACAGGATTAGAAATGAGTATATCAGAGGGACAGTTTAGGTTGAGTGGTTTAGAGACAAAGTAAGAGAGGCAAGGCTGAGATGGTTTGGACATGTGCAGAGGAGGGATAGTGGCTATATTGGACAGATGTTAAAGATAGAGCTGTCAGGCAGGAAGAAAAGAGGAAGACCACAGAGAAGATTCATGGATGTAGAGAAGGAGGACATGGAGAGGTTTGGTGTTACAGAGGAAGATGCAAGGGATAGGGTGAGATGGAGACAGATGATCCACTGTGCCGACTCATAAAGGGAGCAGCCAAAAGAAGAAAAAGAAAAAGGGTACTGTCTGTAGATTAATAAGAAAAACGACAAAAAAAAGTTAATTTAAATGATTGTAGCACCAGACTGCAACATAACCAACTAGAAAAGCACTCGGAGAGCGCAGACCTCCGCCAAGCGCCACAGTTTACCCCCATACAGTGTTTGTGTGTACGTTTTCAGATTCCTTGACCATGAAAACATATGACTAGCAGTTGGATTCACAATGATAGGATTAGTGGTTCAGTAGTAAAAGCATTACCTCCTTGGCGGAGGTAATAAACTCAAGTGCTGCTGTTGTGTCCATCTCCTCCATCTCCAAACTCCCAGGCTGCGGGCGTTGCAATTCATCGCACAACCGCGTACAACCCACAGGCCAATGGGTTATGCGAGCGTTTTCATAGATCACTGAAAGCAGCACTCAGGGCTTCACTGACGGATGCAAATTGGGTAGACAGGTTGCCGTGGATTTTATTGGGGTTGCGCTCCGTGGCAAAAGAGGATTTGGAAGCTTCCCCGGCAGAGAGCTTGTTTTTGCGCAGCCCCTATGGCTGCCCGGGGAATTTCTGCCAAATAATCCCGCGCCGGACAGCTGCCCGTCTCAGCTTTTGCAGCGTAGCGCAAACACAGGCACGCTGCCGGGGCCGGCCCACCACTGTTTTCCGCATGCTTTTGTGCCTAAAACTTTGAAGAACGCGGAGTTCGTGTTCGTCAGACACGACGACCAGCGCCCTCCATTGCGCCTGCACACATGTTGAAAATGGCCGTATCTCACAATGTTAAAGAATCCTTTAAAAAATTCCTGTATCCAGACGGTGATCCGGATCATCCCCAAAATTTAATCAGTTCTTCCTTGTACCATTTCCAACAACGCCTGAAAGTTTCATTGAAATCCGTCCAAAACTTTTTGAGTTATCTTGCTAACCAACAGACAGACAAACAGACAAACAGACAAACCCCGGCAAAAACATTACCTCCTGCGGCCTGCGGCCTGGCGGAGGTAACTAGGAAAGAGGCTTATGGGGATGAATACTTTTGGAAGTCACTGTAGGTCCAGCAGCTAAACCTTACAGAATATGCTTCAGTGATGATGCCTCAGACACAAAAGGAAAGGGAGGAGCTGGGGTTGGTTGCAAATTGGCTTGCTGGTTAAATGAGGGCTAAAGTGGAAACCTAAAAATAGCTGATATTTCTCAGTTGTTCCCTTCATAGTTTAAAAATCTTCAGGCAAAAACATATACCTCCTTGGTAAAGACCTGAGTAAAAGTTTTGGATGTGAAAAATTTACAAATGTTCTTTTCTTGGCAGGGAACAAAAATGGCACTCCATAACTGTACTGCAAACTCTACTGGAGATAATAGTGACAAATTTGGCACCAGTATGGGTGCCATCATCCTCACCCTTGTCTTCCTTCTGGGCTTCCCTGGAAACTCTTTTGTCATCTGGAGCATCATGTTCCGAGCCCGAAAGCGCTCCGTCACTACCCTCCTCATCCTCAACCTAGCTATCGCAGATGGCTTTCTGATGGCGCTGACACCGTTCTTCATTGTGTACTTGGCTATGCAGAGGTGGGCCATTGGGGTGGAAATGTGTAAGATCCTCTTCTACCTGTGCCTGGCAAACATGTATGCCTCCATAGCGCTCATCACGCTGATGAGTATCTACAGACTGGTGGCAATTTTGTGGCCGAAACGCACCAGTTTTACAACCGGCAAGAGGACTGTGAAGTGGATACTGGCAGTGATGTGGGTGCTGGTACTGATAGCCTCTGTCCCTGCACTTATCTACAGAAAACTGAAGGATGGTAAATGTGACTCCTTCCATGACAAGGAGAGTGATGTGAGTTAATAACAGCCTATGTTTTATTGTCAAAAACTAGGAAATACACCAGTCCTGTTCACTGCTCCAACACTGTCACTGACAATCTTATTTCTCTCTTTATCATCCCTGCACAGACGGTCTTACAGTACATGCTGGAGCTCGTGTTGGGTTTCGCAATTCCTTATACAGTCGTTATAGTCAGCTATGTCTGCATCTGGAGGCGAATCAGAAAGACCAAGTTTCGTCGCCATATTCGTAGCGAGAAGCTCATCCTTGCCATTGTGTTGACCTTCTGCCTCTTATGGCTTCCTTACCATCTTATCAACGCAGTGCATGTAAGTCAATGTTTGCCCCACATAATGCATTCTTGCAGACAATAATTCCAATTGTGATAGTAATGGTGTTATAGTTTAAGTTTTCTCTTATTAATAAAACCATTTTTATCTGTTCTCAGGTTACATGGGCTTTGTATCCACAGGGTAAAGTAAAAACAATGTAAGTCACAACTATTCAAATCTGATTAAGCTAATATTAAAATTCAACAATACTGCTTCCATAAACATTGTAAGACATAAGCAGCACTTAAAAGTATTTTTTTTAGTTAAAAAAAATAGTCCAGAGATGCTTTAAAGCTTAGTTAACATACTGCTGGTTGCTGTTACAGTGTTTTGTACATCACTAACCCTAGATGATAATCAAGAAATTATAAAAGAAATGCAACCCATTATAAAAGAAATTATATATATATATATACACTACGGTTCAAAAGTTTTGGGTCACTTAGAAATTTCCTTATTTTTGAAAGAAAAGCACTGTTTTTTTCAATGAAGATAACTTTAAACTAATCAGAAATACACTCTATACATTGCTAATGTGGTAAATGACTATTCTAGCTGCAAATGTCTGGTTTTTGGTGCAATATCAACATAGGCGTATAGAGGCCCATTTCCAGCAACTATCACTCCAGTGTTCTAATGGTACAATGTGTTTGCTCATTGCGTCAGAATTCTCCAGATTACCTCAACAAATTAACAGCTAGAATGCCAAAGGTTTGCAATGCTGTAATTGCTGCAAATGGAGGATTCTTTGACGAAAGCAAAGTTTGAAGGAAAAAATTGTTATTTCAAATACAAATCATTATTTCTAACCTTGTCAGTGTCTTGACTATATTTTCTATTCATTTTACAACTCATGGTGGTAAATAAAAGTGTGACTTTTCATGGAAAACACAAAATTGTCTGGGTGACCCCAAACTTTTGAACGGTAGTGTATATATATATATATATATATATATATATATATATATAAATAAATAAATAAATATATATATATAGCACAATGCAGACTGATACTATTCACGCTCAGCAGGGATTGCATACCTACAGAGAACCCCTGGGGGGGCAACCAGAACAATGGACTATCGTTTATACATCCCCAGATTAAGGAGAAGACATCCGGGTGCCAGTTGGTCACGTGATTGATATGTATTGACTGATATGTATATCAATATGCAAATGTGCCATGCATTCTCTCTCTTTGTATAACATGTATAAAAGAGCTTGCTATATATGCCTCAATAACACACACAGCACAACACGGTGCACAGCGCTACAGTGTGTCTCATGATGTTGGAGGAAAATAAAATCCTGCCACCTTCCAGCTCACTGCATCTTGCCTGAACTTATTTGTTCCTCCACACTGGTGACCCTTGACGAAGAATGGAATACGAGGTGAACACCCTGGAGATGACCCTGACCGGGAAAGCCCCAGCATGCATCATGGTGCGACCCTCGCTTGATCTTTTATCTCCACACTGGTGACCTGACGAGGGAGAATGACTGTCTCCTCCTTCTCACCGCGCTGTGGACACAGAGGACCAGAGAACGCCTGCAACCTCTTCATCCTCACCGGAGTGTGCGCTCCGGAGCCCAGCTCTGAGACCAAAACGCACCATGACCGACACGAGCAAACGAAGGAAGCAGCCTGAACGGGGACAATCATCGATGCCGACTGCGTTGATTTCCACCAAGCTCCCCGACTCTGACTAAACTCCGGACAGCGGACCTCCCACACACAGAAGCCTTGCATGCACACTGCAGGATTACGAGGACAGCACAACTGCCAGTTATGTGGTCACGGTGCCAAGCGCGCACCATGCACAGAGACAAACCGGCTCCACAGACTGGTACATCGTCCTCCGCCGCTGCACATGCCCGAGAAAAATGGCCGATCGCCACCCTCGGAACATTCAGGGCTGCTCACACACCTGAAGCAGACGTGCAGCCCACACACAGGACTTTGTATGGGTTTCTCAGCCGCGGAGCACAAGGGGAATTTAGCCGATTGCTTTCCCCGATGACTTTAGGGCTGCTTCCCGCACCGAAAAGCCAAACCGCCTCACATCCTCACACAGCTGCAGTTGTTTCACAGCTGCTATGCATCCTCGGGGAATTTGGCCGCTCACCTTCCCCACATCCTCGCTGGATCGAGCCTCGAGAGGAGTCAGATAAAATGTTGTTTTTTTTTCACAGCCGCTGTGGATCGCCGCCAGGTTTAACAAGAAAGTCCCTCACCATCGTGGATCCACAGGCAATTTTTGCACGGCCCAGACACCTTTGACGTCCCGGGCCGGCACTCACTCACTCCCACCCCCCTTCCTCCTCTTCCACCACAGCGCTCTTCCTGCACCTCACTCCCTAAAGCCGGCCGGTTGCTGTCTGGCTCCATTACGCACAACACACACCGGCCCGTGCACCCACAATCCAAGGCTGTTCAACGTGCTGGAACTCAGAGCGGAGCACACTTTTCCCCCCCTCCCCCGTCCCCCCCATGGTCTGACATGCCCTCCGACAGTTCTACCGGATCTGGAGCCAAACGACCGGGGGGGGGTGGGGGGTGTCACAGCCCCATCCGAGCGCTCTGGGGGGAGCCGTGTGGTCACCCAGCACAATGCAGACTGATACTATTCACGCTCAGCAGGGATTGCATACGGACAGAGAACCCCTGGGGGGACACCCAGAACAATGGACTATTGTTTATACATCGCCGGATTAAAGAGAAGACATCCGGGCTCCAGTTGGCCACGCGATTGATGTGCATTGACTGATATGTATATCAATATGCAAATGTGCCATGCATTCTCTCTCTTTGTATAACATGTATAAAAGAGCTTGCAATACATGCCTCAATAACACACACAGCACAACACGGCGCACAGTGCTACAGTGTGTCTCATAATGTTGGAGGAAAATAAAATCCTGCCACCTTCCAGCTCGCCGCATCTCGCCTGAACTTATTTTTCCTCCACTATATATATACTTGCCTCCATTAAAAACGCACGGGTCAGATTTCTGGGCATAACCAGGGATACATTTATTTGTTTTATTCCAGGAAATACATTATCGAAGAAGGACTTATTAACCCCACGTGAATTAATTTTGAACAAATTTGGATCAATTTAAGACGTTTATTTAGTGCATTGCATACAACCACTCGAAATTCGGAAGTGTCATGAGTCAATACTGGGTGCGTCCACCTCTGGAATTCACACAAGCAGTACATCGACGACGCATGGAGCTGACGAGTCTCATGATCCTGTCCTGAGGGATCCTCTCCCACTCCTCCTGTACGGCCTGGACGAGTTCACGCTGCGTACGTGGAGCTGGTTGACGTTGGGCAATAGCTGTCTTAAGCTGGTCCCAAAGATGCTCAATGGGTGACAAATCAGGGGAGTAAGCAGGCCAATTCATAACAGTGATGTCATTTTGGCGCAGGAAATCCAAAGTAAGCCGAGCTGAATGCGGACGGGCATTATCTTGCTGAAACGTTGTGACGTCACGATTGGTTTGGAGAAAGGTAAGCACCACAGGATGTAGGATGTTGTCAACGTAGCGCTGTGCTGTAAGGGTCCCGTCAACAATGACAAGACATGTTCGACGACGTGTGGTGATGCCTCCCCAAATCATGACACTGGCACCACCCCAGCGGTTGCCCTCACGAACACATGCATCGGCGAACCGTTCACCGCGTTGGCGCCACACATGTTGACGTCTGTCAGGCCGATCTACACATATGCGTGATTTGTCAGAGAAAAGAACAGTATTCCAGTCATTTTGGCGCCATTTCCTGTGTTGTGTAGCCCAACGTAGGCGGTTTTGACGGGCAGCACGTGTCAAAATAGGCCCTCGATAAGGGATGTGTGCATGCATCTCTCTCGCATGCAGACGGCGCCGGATGGTATGGGCACTCACTCGCACCCTTCTCCTACCCCTTGTCTCACGTGCTGTCTGTGAAGCTGTACGAAATCTGTCCCTTGTGTGCTGTAACCAGATGTAGCGATCTTGTGCTTCCGTCGTAACTTTGGGCTGTCCTGGGCGTGGTCGGTCGGCAACACTGCCTGTCTCGTTCTCTCTGACACCCAGACGACTGATTGTTGTGCGATGACAGCGCATTTTCCGGGCAACTGCACTATGACTGAGACCCGCCCTTAACATGCCAATGGCACGTTCTCTCTGCTGCGTCGTGAGTCTCGGCATTTCGAGCTGGATGAAACCTTTTGGCGTTTTTTATACTGGCCCTATATAGGCTATTCACCACAACTCAAAATTTCAGTCAAGCATGACTCTGAGTATGGGATTCTGCTCAACACTCAAATTTTAAGGTGTGGCCTGTACACAGAATTCTGTACTTAGAAAGAAAAACAAAACACCCTAGCAATCAGACCTCCCATTTCTAAATCAAAATATACAAAATAAAAATTGGGAATACCATTAATGCACATTGTACCATATGTGTATGGGGGTGCATTTCTAATGGAGGCAAGTATATATAAGATAAGATAAGATAAGATAAGATAAGATAAGCCTTTATTAATCCCACAATGGGGAAATTCCAGGATTGCAACAGCACAGGGATAGCAACACTCAGAGCAACAATCAGAAGGCAAGAAAAAACAAGAACAGCTAGTATACATATGTACATATTACTATAAATATACACTCACCGGCCACTTTATTAGGTACACCATGCTAGTAACGGGTTGGACCCCCTTTTGCCTTCAGAACTGCCTCAATTCTTCGTGGCATAGATTCAACAAGGTGCTGGAAGCATTCCTCAGAGAGTTTGGTCCATATTGACACGATGGCATCACACAGTTGGCGCAGATTTGTCGGCTGCACATCCATGATGCGAATCTCCCGTTCCACCACATCCCAAAGATGCTCGATTGGATTGAGATCTGGTGACTGTGGAGGCCATTTGAGTACAGTGAACTCATTGTCATGTTCAAGAAACCAGTCTGAGATGATTCCAGCTTTATGACATGGCGCATTATCCTGCTGAAAGCAGCCATCAGAAGTTGGGTACATTGTGGTCATAAAGGGATGGACATGGTCAGCAACAATACTCAGGTAGGCTGTAGCGTTGCAACGATGCTCAATTGGTACCAAGGGGCCCAAAGAGTGCCAAGAAAATATTCCCCACACCATTACACCACCACCACCAGCCTGAACCATTGATACAAGGCAGGATGGATCCATGCTTTCATGTTGTTGACGCCAAATTCTGACCCTACCATCCGAATGTCGCAGCAGAAATTGAGCCTCATCAGACCAGGCAACGTTTTTCCAATCTTCTATTGTCCAATTTCGATGAGCTTGTGCAAATTGTAGCCTCAGTTTCCTGTTCTTAGCTGAAAGGAGTGGCACCCGGCGTGGTCTTCTGCTGCTGTAGCCCATCTGCCTCAAAGTTCGACGTACTGTGCGTTCAGAGATGCTCTTCTGCCTACCTTGGTTGTAACGGGTGGTTATTTGAGTCACTGTTGCCTTTCTATCAGCTCGAACCAGTCTGGCCATTCTCCTCTGACCTCTGGCATCAACAAGGCATTTCCGCCCACAGAACTGCCGCTCACTGGATATTTTTTCTTTTTCGGACCATTCTCTGTAAACCCTAGAGATGGTTGTGCGTGAAAATCCCAGTAGATCAGCAGTTTCTGAAATACTCAGACCAGCCCTTCTGGCACCAACAACCATGCCACGTTCAAAGTCACTCAAATCACCTTTCTTCCCCATACTGATGCTCGGTTTGAACTGCAGGAGATTGTCTTGACCATGTCTACATGCCTAAATGCACTGAGTTGCCGCCATGTGATTGGCTGATTAGAAATTAAGTGTTAACGAGCAGTTGGACAGGTGTACCTAATAAAGTGGCCGGTGAGTGTATATATATATAGACACACAGTGCGGAGCATTGTGGTTGGTGAATGTGCAGCAGAAAGTCTAAGCTCTCTCTCCGCGGATGCGGCGGGCCAGCTGGATGTCTTTGGGCATGATGGTGACCCTCTTAGCGTGGATGGCACACAGGTTGGTGTCCACGAAGAGAAGAGACCCACAAGGTAGGCCTCGCTGGCCTCCTGCAGAGCCATGACAGCGAAGCTCAGGAAGCGCAGGTCGGTCTTGAAGTCCTGAGTGATCTCCCTCACCAGGCGATGGAAGGGCAGCTTACGGATGAGCAGCTTTGTGGATTTCTGGTAGCGACGGATCTCTCTCAGAGCCACGGGCCTGTAACGGTGAGGCTTCTTCACTCCGCCGGTGGCCGGAGCGCTTTTTCCGAGCAGCCTTGGTGGCTAGCTGCTTCCTGGGGGGCTTTTTTCTCCAGTAGATTTACGGGCGGTCTGCTTGGTTCTTGCCATCGCTCTTTATTATTCTGTCTTATATTTCTTGCACACCGCCTAAACTCCAGCCCGGCACCCGCGTCGTTTTCGCTACAGTTCCCGGTATGTCGAGTTTCTCCGTTAGCACCGGGTGGCAGTTGAGTGCTAGCTAGCACTAGCTCTTCCCTGCTGTATCGTCTCCTGCTGTAAACAGTGGCTCCGTCCGCCGACTCGGGAGACCTTTGGGGCAATCTGTGTGTCCGTGATATATATATAGAGTGAAAGGTGTAGAAAGAAGAAGGAAGATAAAAAAAGGCAGTTGCCAAGGGCAGCCAACTCGTGTGGCGCCGCCGGTCCGGCGGAACTGGAGGAAATAAGGAAATATGTATATATATATATATATATATAGATAGATAGATAGATAGATAGATAGATAGATAGATAGAAAGTTAGGGATATTTGGCTTTCGGGTGAAATTTATGGAAAATGTAAAAAGCTCACACTACAGTGTGCATTTTTTATATTTACATTTCATTGCATGCTTCTTTAAGTAGAAGTATGCAATGATGATTTCCTCATCTCAAACAATTTATTGAAACAACAGTCGATAACAGTGGTGGGTATAGCACAACAAAAAATGTCAATGTTTCAGTAACCTTAATGTGCTCTGGAGCATCAATTAGAGCTTGACAATGATGTCTCATGTTGTTCACAAGTCGACTTATTGTCTGCTGAGGCATGGCATTCCACTCTTCTTGAAGGGCAACCCTCAGGTCATTGAGGTTGTGGCGTGCAGGGTTACGAGCCTCTACACGGCGACTCAGCTGATCCCATAGGTTTTCTATGGGATTCAGGTCTGGAGAAAGTACAGGCCACTCCATTTGAGGTACCCCGGCCTCCAGCAGCCATTCCCTAATGATATGACCTTGATGAGTTGGAGCATTGCCATCCATGAAGATGAAATTAGGCTTGTGTTGTTCATGCAGGGGCACAGTGACTGGATTAATGATGTTATTCAGGTAGTATTGGCCTGTCACTGTACCATTCACAAGGTTAGGGCAGTTTTGTATTGTTTAGACACACCTGCCCAGACTGTAACACCACCACCAAAGGTTTGTCTGGTGACAACAGTGTCTGATGATGCATAGTGTTCTCCTTGACGTCTCCAACATTGTTGGGGCCATCATTTCTGCTCAACGTCAATCGACTTTCATAAGAGAAAAGCACTAAGGTCCACTGGTCCTTTGTCCAGTGTAAATGCTCCCTGGCCCATGCAAGATGATGACGTCTGTGCCTGGTGGTGTGGTCAGGTACCCTTGCAGGTCATCTAGTATGCAGACCACGCTGATGTAAATGGTTTCAAATGGTCTGATGTGACACTTGGGTACCTCGCACCTCCCTTAAATGTGCCTGGAGTTGAGTAGTATTCATCACCTGGTTCTGCAGGGCACTGTTCACAATGAAGCGGTGATCAGCGTGGGATATGGTCAAAGGACATCCACTTCTATGCCTTTCTCTGACTCTTCCAGTCTCTCTGTATCTCTGTTGCAACCTGCTGATGACAATTTAAGATCAGTGGCCACTTTCCTCTGAGAACATCCTGCTTGAAGCCTTGCACTGGGGAGGTGCTGCTGATCAATTGTAAGGTGTCGTCTTGTTGTTGTATATATATATATATATATATATATATTCTACCGTTCAAAAGTTTGGGGTCACTTAAGCCTGTTTTCCACTAGCCCAGCACACCTCGGTACGGCTCGATTCACTTCAGTACGGCTCGGAATGCTTCTGTCTCCATTAGCACGGTGTTGTGCTTGTGCTGTGATGGTTTGTGTTAGGAGGTTTTAGAAGCGAGGTGGCGCCAGATTCCCAGCGAGGCGGGGCCACACTCCCGTGACGTTACGCACCCGACTGAGTCCTTATTTACACGAGACAAAAAATGGAGGATCCAAGGATTATTGCCTTGCTCGCTCTGTGGTTTTATCTCACAATAAATTTTATCTCATAACTAGAAAAGCACTCGGAGAGCGCAGACCTCCGCCAAGCGCCACAGTTCCCCCCATACAGTGTTTGTGTGTACGTTGTCAGATTCCTTGACCATGAAAACATCTGAGTAGCAATTGGATTCACAATGATAGGATTAGTGGTTCAGTAGTAAAAGTATTACCTCCTTGGCGGAGGTAATAAACTGAAGTGTTGGTGTTGTGTCCATGTCCTGCATCTGCAAACTCCCAGGCTGGGGGCGTTGCAATTGAATGAATGAATGAATTAATCTTTATTTCGAATAGATTAAGAGTACAGGTTAAAAGAAAGTGAATAATATAACAAAGGGTGTAATAAAATCCAACAAGGTCAAATTAGACAATAGCGCCTCTGATTATACAGTTCAACATAAGTTATCCGAAATATGTGATGGCTGAATCCGTAGCTTATATTGGCCACCCATGTTCCATCCAAGAATTGAAAAGAAAAAACAAAAGAAGTCATGACACAACTGCGTACAACCCACAGGCCAATGGGTTATGCGAGCGTTTTAGATCACTGAAAGCAGCACTGAGGGCTTCACTGATGGATGCCAATTAGGTAGACGGGTTGGCGTGGGTTTTATTCAAAATTCAAACGTTTATTTCAAACTCAGGGTTCATATTAAATGCAGAACTAAAAGGAGTAGAAAATAAATAAATAAATAAAAGTATATACAGATCAGCAGACAGTCGGCGGTCTTGTAACAACAATAACATACAATATTGGACTCAGTATAAAATGGAACGCCACCACTTCCAAATGCTGGAGTGAAGTGTGAGTGACGAGTTGACAATTGCTGATATAAGATGATTGTTACATGGCAGCAACCTTCTCATCAAACTATAAACATTGTTACGTATCAACTCGGCAAAAGACGGAATGTTCACAGACACAAACATCTTGCTTGCACTCGACCTTCGTGGTACATCTAATCTTTATCTTTATTGGGGTTGCGCTCCGCGGCCAAAGATGATTTGGAAACTTCCCCGGCAGAGAGCTTCTTTTTGCGGAGCTACTATGGCTGACCGGGGAATTTCTGCCAAATAATCCAGCGGCGGACAGCTGGTCGTCTGAGCTTTTGCAGCGTTGCGCAAACACAGGCACACAGGCACGCTGCCGAGCAGCTCGTTTTTGCGCAGCGCCTATGGCTGGCCGGGGAATTTCTGCCAAATAATCCGGCGGCGGACAGCTGCCTATCTCAGCTTTTGCAGCGTCGCGCAAACACAGGCACGGTGGCTGGCCCAGCCCACCAGTGTTTTCCGCGTGCTTTTGTGCCTAAAACGTTGAAAAAGGCGGAGTTTATGTTGGTCAGACACGATGACCAGCGCCCTCCATTGCGCCTGTGCACATGTTGAAAATAGCCTTATGTCACAGTGTTAAAGAATGCTTTAAAAAATTCCTGTATCCAGACGGTGATCCGGATCATCCCCAAAATTTAATCAGTTCTTCCTTGTACCATTTCCAACAACACCTGAAAGTTTCATGGAAATCCGTCCAAGACTTTTTGAGTTATCTTGCTAACCAACAGACAAACAGACAGACAGACAGACAGACAAACACACAGACAAACCCCGGCAAAAACATTACCTCCTCCTGGCCTTTTCGGCCTGGCGGAGGTAATTAAGCTGCAACAACACAAGTCACTTTTGTTTTGAATTAACTGCCAAATGACCTAGAAAAAAAAATAATGAGCTGAAACTTGTTTTTATTCGTATTAAATAATGAGACAGTGGCACACTGGCCAACACCAAATTGTATTATTTTTTACATCCTAGGGCATTTTGGATGTACTGAATAAAAAAAAATTCATGTTTTTCACCTTCAGGTCAACGTTTGGAACAACAGTATTATTATTTTCCGTTTAGATGATGCTACACTCCTTCTAAAGTATTTGTTTTTTGGTCTAGTTAAAAATTACATTACCTTTACAATGGTTGACCCCTGACAGGATGATCAGCATCATTTTCATCAGACTAGGCAATGGAATTTCTATGTAATTATACTGTTTTATAATTCAGTGTTATAACAGACAAACCACACTTTCCAAAACAATTCCATTTTATTATATACAAAATATTAAAATAAAAAAAAAACTTTGCAACACAACATGAAGGTTAATCGACATTTTATACACGCCAACCACTGAGTGCCTCTACACCAGCTTCCCAAACTGGGTCAGGAAGGCTCGGTTGGATGAAGCCGTCTCTGCCAGCTCTGGTTCAGGAAGGCTCGGTTGAATGAATCCGGGCGGGCGGGCGCGGCGGACGCGTGGGATGATTCTACAAGGAAAATGCACACAATAAAATACAGCACGAAAGTGCAAGATATACAGAAAAGACAATAGTTTTTAACAAGATTACATAAGCTTATTTCAGCGTATTGTTCACATGAATAATTAAAATAAAAGGTTTAGTCCGCAGTGTGCTGCAATAAAGCAGCGATCATCATCCACAAATGAACAGCTTTTTTATTGCATAAATAAACTGAGCGTCTTACCGAATATATTTGCGAAAAAACGCACAATAAAAAAAAATTAAAACTCACCGTTAAAGGACTCCGATGTCGAGACCTCCCGGTATATTTTTTCATTCCGGGCGGCTCCGTCTAACTCGCGCTGGATACGTTCATCTGACAATGCAGTGAGCAGACACTGCAGCTCCTTATTGGTCCATGGAACACCCTTATTACGCGAAGCCATTTTTGATAGAGAATAAATGAAAATAGCACAGCAATACACTGAAAATAAACCGCCAACAGTGGTTGCGTGCTGAGTAATGGCGGTCGTCTATGGCGGTTACGACCTGACCAATCAGCGGCGACCAGTCTGTTAACGTCACAACATGGCACAGCTCAGCACTGCTGTACCCTGCCCTTCAGCGGGGCTGAGAATCGCGGCTGTTAAACCGTGTTGGGGCTTGTGGAAAAGCGTACAAAGCGTGCTGAGCCGTCCCGTGTCGCGCTAAAGCGTGCTAGTGGAAAAGGGCCTTTAGAAATTTCCTTATTTTTGAAAGAAAAGCACTGTTTTTTTCAATGAAGATAACTTTAAACTAATCAGAAATACACTCTAATATCTAATATACATTGCTAATGTGGTAAATGACTATTCTATCTGCAATTGTCTGGTTTTTGGTGCAATGTCTACATAGGTGTATAGAGGCCCATTTCCAGCAACTATCACTCCAGCGTTCTAATGGTACAATGTGTTTGCTCATTGCATCAGAAGGCTAATGGATGATTAGAAAACCCTTGTGCAATCATGTTAGCACAGCTGAAAACAGTTTAGCTGGTTAGAGAAGCTATAAAACTGACCTTCCTTTGAACAGGTTGAGTATCTGGAAAAAATTATTATTTCAAATACAAATCATTATTTCTAACCTTGTCAATGTCTTGACTATATTTTCTATTCATTTTACAACTCATGGTGGTAAATAAGTGTGACTTTTCATGGAAAACACAAAATAATTGTCTGGGTGACCCCAAACTTTTGAACGGTAGTGTATATATACTGTATATATATATATATATATATATATATATATACTGTATATATACAGTGGCGTGAAAAAGTGTTTGCCCCCTTTCTGATTTCTCTTTTTTTTTGTATATATGTCACACTTAAATGTTTCAGATCATCAAATAAATTTAAAGATTAGACAAAGATAGCACAAGTAAACACAAAATGCAGTTTTTAAATGAAGGTGTTTTTTTATTAAGGGAAAAAAAATCCAAAACTACATGCCCCTGTATGAAAAAGTGATTGCCCTAAACCTAATAACTGGTTGGGCCACCCTTAGCAGCAACAACTGCAATCAAGCGTTTGGGATAACTGGCAATGAGTCTTTTACAGCGCTGTGGAGGAATTTTGGCCCACTCATCTTTGCAGAATTGTTGTAATTCAGCCACATAGGAGGGTTTTCGCGCATGAACCACCGTTTTAAGGTCATGCCACAGCATCTCAATCGGATTCAGGTCAGGACTTTGACTAAGCCACTCCAAAGTCTTCATTTTGTTTTTCTTAAGCCATTCAGAGGTGGACTTGCTGGCGTGTTTTGGATCATTGTCCTGCTGCAGAACCCAAGTGTGCTTCAGCTTGAGGTCATGAACAGATGGCCTGACATTCTCCTTCAGGATTTTTTGGTAAGACGGCAGAATTCATGCTTCCATTTACCACAGCAAGTCTTCCAGGTCCTGAAGCAGCAAAACGGCCCCAGACCATCACAATACACCATATTTTACTGTTGGCATGATGTTCATTCATTCATTCATTCATTCATCTTCTTCCGCTTAATCCTTTTCGGGTCGCCGGGGGGGGGGGGGGGGCTATCCCAGCATCTTTGGGCGAGAGGCAGGGTACACCCTGGACAGATCGCCAGTCCATCACAGGGCCAACACAGAGAGACAGACAACCATTCATTCTCACATTCATATCTAAGGACAATTTATAATCCCCAGTTTTGATGCCAATTAACCAAACTTGCATGTTTTTGGCATGTGGGAGGAAACCGGAGAAGTCCCGGAGTAAACCCACGCAGACACGGGGAGAACATGCAAACTCCACACAGATCACTGTTGGTTGGGGGCTGGGATCGAACCCAGGATACCCAGGCCAAGAGTGAATTGCTGTGCTGCCACAGTGCTAACCACTCCAGACCTGTTGCCCTGACCTCTGTGGTCATGAAATCCTTGGAGAGATTGGTGCTGAACCACCTGAAGGTCATCACAGGCCCCCTGATGGACCCACTGCAGTTTGCCTACCGGTCAAACAGGTCAGTGGAGGATGCAGTGAATATGGGACTACATTACATCCTGCAACACCTCGACTCCCCAGGGACGTACGCCAGGATCCTGTTTGTCGACTTCAGCTCAGCGTTCAACACCATCATCCCAGGCATTCTTCATCAGAAACTCCTCCAGCTCAAGGTGCCCCCCTCCACCTGCCAGTGGATCTCCAGCTTTCTGACTGACAGGTGGCAACAGGTGAAGCTAGGGAGATTTACATCCAGCTCCCGAAAAATTAGTACTGGCGCCCCCCCAAGGATGTGTCCTTTCCCCACTGCTCTTCTCCCTCTACTCCAACGACTGCACCTCAGAGGACCCTTCGGTGAAGCTCCTGAAGTTTGCGGACGACACCACAGTCATCGGTTTGATCCGGGATGATGATGAGTCTGCATTCAGGCGGGAGGTGGAGCAGCTGATCCTCTGGTGCAGCCAGAACCATCTTGAACTTAACCCAGCCAAAACGGTGGAGATGACTGTGGATTTCAGACGACACCCCCCTTCATTCCCCCCACTCACCATCCTCAACAGCACAGTGCCCACTGTGGACTCCTTCAAGTTTCTGGGTACCACAATCTCCCGGAACCTGAAGTGGTCCTCCCATATTGACACTGTCCGGAAAAAGGCCCAGCAGAGGTTGTTTTTTCTGCGTCAGCTCAAGAAGTTTGATTTGCCTCAGGAGCTGCTGGTTGTCTTCTACACCGCCATCATCCAATCTGTCCTCTGCTTTTCCATCACTGTCTGGTTTGGATCTGCCACTAAACAGGACAAGACCAGACTGCAGCGGATCATCAGTCTGCGGAGAGGATCATTGGTACCGACCTACCCTCCATTGAGAACTTATATCGGTCCATAACCAGGAAACGGGCGGGAAACATCTGTGCTGACCCATCACACCCCGGCCACAAACTGTTTGAACTTCTATCTTCTGGTCGTCGTTACAGATCACTGAAGGTCAAAACCACCCGTCACAGGAACAGTTTCTTTCCTCAAGCCATCACTCTGATGAACTCCTAACATTCACCTAGTCCTACCTGTTGCTGTACTCATGACTTTTCATCCATTATTACATTGCACATAACTCTCACACTGCTTTTTACTTCATTCACATTATATCACTGAATCTGAGTCCACATTGAAATACTGTGTGATTGTATATTTTTTCATATATTTCTGCAAAGTGTGGTTAGTCCGAGTAAATAACTGCATATATTCCTGTATATATTTGCATCCTTTTATAGAAACGTGGACAGACTGTAATTTACTGTACATACTCTGGTTGTCATTGAATCCTTATTTAAATCCTTCACCTGAACAACGAGAGCAAGTTTTTAGCCAAAGTCAAATTCCTTGTATGTGTTGTGCATACTTGGCCAATAAAGCTGATTCTGATTCTGATTCTGATTCTGATTCTGATTCTGACCGTGCCGCCATTCCTTTTCTGAAATGCTGTGTTACTTTTACGTCGGATGTAATGGGACACACACCTTCCGAAAAGTTCACCTTTTGTCTTGTCAGTCCACAAAGTATTTTGCCAAAAGTCTTGAGGATCATCAAGATGTTTTCTGGCAAAACTGAGATGAGCCTTTACGTTCTTTTTTGCTCAGCAGTGGTTTTCATCTTGGAACTCTGCCATGCAGGCCATTTTTGCCCTTGTCTCTTTCTTATGGTGGAGTCATGAACACTGACCTTAACTGAGGCAAGTGAGGTCTGCAGTTCTTTGGATGTTGTTGTGGGGTCTTTTGTGACCTCTTAGATGAGTCATTGCTGTGCTCTTGGGGTCATTTTGGTTGGCCAGCCACTCCTGGGAAGGTTCACCACTGTTTCATGTTTTTGCCATTTGTGGATTATGGCTCTCACTGTGATTTGCTGGAGTCCCAAAGCTTTAGAAATGACTTTATAACTTTTTCCAGACTGATTGATCTCAATTACTTTGTTTCTCATTTGTTCCTGAATTTATTTTGCATGGCAACATGAGGATCTTTTGGTCTACGTCACTTTGTCAGGCAGGTCCTATTTAAGGGATTTCTTGATTGAGAACAGGTGTGGCAATAATCAGGCCTGGATGTGGCTAGAGAAGTTGAAGTCAGCTTTCGAAAGATGTGATAAACCACAATCACTTTTTCACACAGGGCCATGTAAGTGTGGATTTTTTTTTACCCTTAATAAAAAAACGCCTTCATTTAAAAACTGCATTTTGTGTTTACTTGTGTTATGTTTGTCAAATATTTAAATCTGATTGATGATCTGAAACATTTAAATGTGACAAACATACAAAAAAAAAGTGAAATCAGGAAGGACTCACTTTTTTACACCATTTTATATATGTATGTATGCATATATATATATATATACACACACATTATCTATCTATCTATCTATCTATCTATCATCTATCTATCTATCTATCTATCTATCTATCTATCTATCTATCGCTCTGTTTGTGTGTGTGTGTGTGTGTGTGTGTGTGAGTGTGTGAGTGTGTGTGTGTGTAATTTTTTTGTATTAACTCTGAATATCTGCAGCAGTCAATAATCTGAAATGAATATCATTATCATTATTGTTATTACCTCTGCCAAGGAGGTTATGTTTTTTGCTGGTGTTTCTGTTTGTTTGGCTGTTTTGCTGTTAACAGGATTACGCAAAAATCACTGGATGGATTTAAATGAAATTTTCACCAAAGGTGGCCCTTGGCTTAAAGAAGAACCCATTAGATTTTGGTGATGATTTGAGAGTGCATACCTCCACCAAGGCCCTTGTTTGTATTTGTGCAGCAAGATTACACAAAAGCTACTAATTAATGGTTAATGGCTGGTTAAGCATGGTGTTAAAATTCTCAGCCCACCGCTCCACTATCATGGCCTGATCCTTGATTAAAGAAGCTCCATCAGCAGATCTAACAGGTGCCAGGGAGCAGTTTCTGGGGCCGTAGATGGTTTTGACTGCATCATAGAAACTGTGCATATCGTTTCTATCAGCATGAGTCTGGATTTCATTGGCCTTTGAGATCCACCACTCATCTTGCAGTTTCCTGAGAGTTGTTTGGACCTCAGAATGAAGGGCTTACCATTGCTTCTTATGGAATTGGGATTGTGGGTTGTTCAAGGTGGCTCTGTGTGCCCTGTGCATTCTGTCCAGGAGGGTGGAAATCTCTCCAGCATTCTGGTCAAACCAGTCCTGATGTTTTTTGGTTTTGAAACTGATGGCTTGGGCTGCAGTGTCAAAGAGGATGGTGGATAGAGTGGTCCACTTCTCATCCATCCCAGACTCTGAGATGAACAGTTGTTCAATACCTGCCAGCCTCTCAGCTAGGGAGTGACGAAAGTTGTCACAGATGACGCTGCTAGAGAGTCTGGCACAGTGGAGTGTTTTCCTCTTTGGGCCACCGTGGTGAGCTAGGGGCCGAACATGCATTCTGACCTTTGTCAGAATCATGCGGTGATTGATCCAGCAGTCTGCCCCTCGCATAGCTCTTGTGATGAGCACGTCCTTGAGGTCAGCCCTCCTCACGATCACATAGTCGATCAGGTGCCAATGTTTGGACCTGGGATGCATCCAGGATGCCTTATATTTGTTCTTTTGCTGGAAGATTGTGTTAGTGATGGTAAGATCATGTTCCGCACAGAGACTGAGAAGTCTCATGCCATTGGGGTTGACTTTTCCAATGCCATGGGCACCGATTACGCCATTCCAGTTTTGCAAGTTCTTTCCGACTCTTGCACTGAAATCACCAAGCAGCATGATTTTGTCACCCTTCGGAATGTGACTGAGAATGACATCAAGTGCCTGGTAGAAGTGGTCCTTCTCTTCAGCGTTTGATGGCAGAGTTGGTGCATAGGCACTTACCAAAGTGACATACCTACATTTTGCAAGGGGGATGCGAAGAGTCATGAGCCTTTCACTGACACCCACTGGTGATTCTGTGAGCTTGAGCAGGAGGCTGTTCTTGATTGCAAAACCAACTCCATGAAGGAGCTGTCCACCAGAGGGGTATCCTTTCCAAAAGAATGTATAACCCTCTCCTACTTCATTGAGTGAGCCTTCCTCGAGGAGTCGGGTCTTACTGAGTGCTGCCACATCCACATTGTAGCGCTTCAGCTCGCTGGCAACAAGTGCTGTTCTGCGCTGCGGTCTGTCCGGACTGGCGTCCAGGAGTGTCCTTATGTTCCCTGGTGCAATTCTAAATGGTACTGTTTTTGTTTTTCGACCGCATAGTGGAATGTCCCGACAGGTGCGGTTTCCTATCCGGGTGCTATGCTGAGTGGACAATGTCTAGGCCACCTTTTCTAGGCCTTTCCCCAGTTGGGGTGAGCAGTGCGGTCCCTAAATAGGGCTGCTCAGACGCACAGGGGTCTGCCGGAAGCAGCTGCCACTCAATCCCAACTGCTAACGACCGTTGCCCTGTGCCGCTGACGTGCAGAGTTCCAGCTAGGAGCTTCCAGCTCATTCAAACCTGCCCCCGTTACTGGATGCTCCATTGCCGCCAGACTTTAGAGGTCGGAGACTCAGGTAAAGAAGATACCTGCGCAGTGATGGTTTTTAGAGTGGCATGGGGGTGCGCTTTTCCCGATGCCACTACCTTGATTGCAGAGAAGATGGTTCCAGTGGCAAGGGAGACCCTAGACGACCGGCATCTTCTCACAACTGCAGGAGGCTGCCGGAATCCAGGATTTTGGGAAACCGCCTCAAAGCGTGCCACCACCAGCTTGCTTTTTGTCAGGGTGTGCTCCCTTAGCCTTCGTCCGCTTTTGCAGCCATTTTGGTGTTTATCATTACTACCAGCTTCTGCCTGCTCTACCGTTGAGGTCTTCATCTTCGTCTTCGGGATCACTCTTAGTCTGGCCTCTACCCTTCGACCTGTTCGGCTTGGGTGACCCTGCCAGGAGTACAAGACTCCGGCCGACATAGCTCTAGGGGTCATGGAGACGCTCAAAGTGCCCCGCCACGATAAGGTGGTGATCCCACTGGGGCACACACACACACACACACATACATATACATATATATATACATACAGCGTCATGCCCATTTCCAGCCAACCCTTGACCTTAAGCTCACCTCTCATTGGCTTAGAAAATAAACAATACAGAAAAAAAATACATTTCCTTTCCTTTTGCACATGTATAGAAAATGAAATATTCTTACAATATTTCCAGCTTTAAGGACTTAGTATAAAAACAAAACACATTTCACATCATGTAAATAATAAAACACATGACCCCAATCATGAAATTCCAATAGTGCACTATATGAAATATCAAACCATGAACACTTTTTAACCATTTTTAACTGCTATTTATTTGGTTAATGAACATGCTCTATTTTTCTCTTTATTAACTCCTATTTATGAATCATTGAACTATATAGTCTATTTTTCAAAGGGCTACATATATATATATAAACAGAAGGGAGGTGGTCATATGCATGTAATGTACACACATGCAATGTAATGTACAAAACAAAATGAAAGCACAAAGAGAACAAAACAAACACAAAACATATGACACTATGAATTTTTCTACCTGTCTTTGTCGCCCAAAGCAAGTACATTTGGGCGATGCGGTGGCGCAGTGGTTAGCACTGCGCCAGCACAGCAACTCACCCTTGGCCATGGGATCCCTGGTTCGATTCCAGCCCCTGACCAACTGTGATCTGTGTGGAGTTTGCATGTTTCTCCCTGTATCTGCGTGGGTTTACCCCGGGTTTTCTCCGGTTTCCTCCCACAGGCCAAAAACATGCAGGTTAGGTTAACTGGAGACTCTAAAAGTGGCCCTAGGTGTGAATGTGTGTGTGAATGGTTAAGGAATAGTGCCGTACCGTGGCTGCTTCATCCATCCAGGTGGATGCCCTCAATTTCCCCTCTGGGGATCAATAAAGTATACAAAATTTAAAAAAAAAAAAATAGTTGCTATGTTACATTTTGATGAACATTGTGATAATATCAGTCGTCATCTGTCTCTAATGCAACGCTTTGCTTATCTCTCCACTCCTCAGACTTCAAGTGATATGGTGCAAGAGTCGTGCAGTCACCTCCTCTATAGCTTTCCTGAGCAGCAGTGTCAATCCGGTGCTCTACTTCTTTGCAGGAAAGTCCTACATCCGCCGTGAAGGGCTGGAATTCATGGCTCGATTGTTCGAGGGCACGGGGCTTGATCAGGGGACCAGAAAGAGCAGACAGAACAGCCAGAACAGTCGTGACAAAGACAAAGAGGCATACGCTGTGATGTTAAAAGACAAAGAGGCAGACTCTGGCACAAACTCAAGTTCAAACATTAAGACTGTGAAGGATGACAAGTAGGGGACGCGTGAGGTAACAGACTTGATAGCTGTGTTCCACATCTGAAACAGAAGAGCACTCAGGCCTTTAAGTCTCTCTTCCGTCCGATCACAAACGGCTACGTTCAGTAACAACGCCAGCTTCCTGGAAGTGGGCAGATCAGCTGCTGCACACGGTGAACCACTCAAAGTGAGACTGGTGCGCACTTTGATGTAAGATGCAACTTCACATCCAGTTGGAGTAATCCTGAAGAGACAGTTTTGTGTTTTAAGTTGATGCTTAAAAACCAGCAAAATCACACAAGTTGGAACTGTACATACTATATAGGCCTTATGAACCCAAAACTGTGGAACAGATTTTAATAATAACCCCTTGAATGAGGTGTTGCTTTATACTTGCTTACGTGTCTGATTTTTACATGAAAAAATATCCCTCTATTGTTATTTTGTTAATGGAATATGTATATATATATATATATTTTTTTTTAACTTTAAAATAAATTGAAAAATGAGCTGCCATGACCTGAATATAAATCAGTACTGTATGGCAATTCTTTTGATATCAATGTGAAGTCTTTTGGGGTCCAATAATTTTATGTGGATGTCCTGATCACTCTGGAATACTTGAAGCCAGCGGAGCAATTTAATAACATGTTACTATGCTGTATGGTGCACATGCCAGCAAAAATGTATTCATTATACACATCCTATGAAAACAAAGCATTTTCAGTTCACAGGCACAGTATTCACTTCCTTTATTGTTTACAGCAGATAGCATTTCATTTGTACATTTGCAGTTTAATGCTACATTGTCTTTCCTGAAAGTTACAAGTCTTTCTAAAAGTTACAGTCTGTTAAGTAACTCCCACCTGTTACCTCTGGTATCGCTAATTTAAAAGTCGGTCTTATTATTTTTTGTTTTTGGGTGGGACTTCAGTAGCAGCTTTACTCTCCTTTTTGAGCAAATACATAGAAATGCTTATAAGAGTGCCAGTAAATTATAAGGAACTGCAAATAACTAATGTGTAACTGATAGGAACTAGAACTGCATCCAGCAGAGATACAAATCCATGTCTGTAGTCCTTACGTCACAAAATGATTTTATGATGCTGTGACCTTTGACTTTCAGACCCCAAAAAGCATAGCCATGAGCGCTAACCCCAAGGACAACCTTTGTGCTAAGTTTGGTGACCCTACCTCGGCTCACTGCCAAGTTAATGTGCACTCTTAGGTTGTATTTCTGAGATACAGTCTGATATCATGACTCGGCAATAAAATATGGCAAAAAGAGCTCCATAAGTATGTGTACTAAATAAAGCTGTTACAGTTTTGCATATTTGTCACACGTAAATATTTCAAATCATCAAACAAATTTGAATATTAGACAAAGATAACCAGAGTAAATACAAAATGTAGTTTTTAAATGATGATTTCACTTATAAGGGGTAAAAAAATATCCAAACCTACCTGGTCCTATGTGAAAAAGAAATTGCCCCCTAAACCTAATAACCGATTGTGCTATCCTTGGTGGCAACAACTGCAATCAAGTGTTAGTGAAAATTGGCAATGAGTCTTTTACTACATCACTGTGGAGGAATTTTGGCCATCTCCTCTTTTGTTTTAATTCAGCCACATTGGAGGGCTTGAGCTTGAAGTCTCAAACTGATGAGGAGAATTCATGGTTCCGTCAATTACAGCAAGTCATCCAGGTCCTGAAGCAGCCTCAGACCATCACACTACCACCACCATGTTTGACTGTTGGTATGATGTTCTTTTCATGAATGCTGTGTTAGTTTCACGCTACATGTAATGGGACACACGCTTTCCAGAAAATTCACATTTTGTCTTGTCAGTCCACAGAATATTTCCCAAAAGCCTTGGGGACCATCAAGATTTTTTTTTTTTTCAAATGTGAGACAAGCCTTTGTGTTGTTTTTGGTCAGCAGTGGTTTTCACCTTGGAACTCTCCCATTTATGCCATTTTTGCCCAGTTTCTTTCTTATTGGTGAATCATGGATCAGTATCTAAATTGAGGCAAGTGAGGTCCTCAGTTCTTAAGATGTTGTTCTGGGTTTTTGTTTCTCATCTGTTCTTGAATTTCTTTAGATTGTGGCATAATGTGTTGCTTTTTGAGATCTTTTAGCCTACTTCACTTTGTCAGACAGGTTCTGTTTAAGTAATTTCTTGATTCAACAGGTCTGGCAGTAATCAGGTCTAGGTGTGGCTTGTGAAATCAAACTCAGTTTTCAAAAAAAAATGTGGTTAATCACAGTTAATTCATGATGTAATTACTGTAATTACTTTTATACATAGGGCCAGGCGGGTTTGGATAGCTTTTTCCTTTGATGAATGAAATCATCATTTAAAAACTGTGTTTCATATTTACTCTGGTTATTTTTATCCAATATTAAAATTTGTTTGATGATCTGAAACATTTAAGTATGACAAATATGCAAAAATATAAGAAATCAGGAAGGGGACAAATACTTTTTCACAAAACTGTAAATGTACTATATGGTAGAAAATCAGTTTTGTATATACTGTATATATAAGATATATTTGCCACCGAAACATAAACAATCCACAGATGGGTGGTAGTATTGTGCATTCATAACAGTATTTGCCAGTTTTATTAATATGGCAAAATAGAACACCTGACTAGTGTTTATCAGCATGTACCATATAACACGTCTGAATGTGACATGTGATGTATACTACTTCTCATGTTAAACAAATATGTGTATAAAGATGTACTTTATATAAATCGTTTATTTTATTTTAGTTTATGGAGCTATGAGTATTTGAATCTATCAGTGAAAGGCTTACACACTCTATAAAGCCTAAACTCTTTATATCAGTTTAAATATACAGTATGTGTACAATTTAATATAGACATAAGATATACAAACACAAAGGGCCCTATTTCGACAGTCTAAGCGGGTATTTGTGCCTCCACAATTTCATTGTACTTTACAACTGTACAATGACAATAAAGCCTGTTCTATTCTATTGTGCTGCTGGTCACATTGTCTGGTTTTCTACTGTGCTCCCTAGCCACCTGAATAGGAACTGACTATGTACGTGATCTCATAGGAGGCAAAGTGAGTGAGGCTCAGCAGAAAGTTCTTTTCTTCTTCTTCTTCTTCTTCTTCTTCTTCTGCGGCCGACATCGCAGGGCCTTCCGCCGGTCCTGCTCCAGAGCCTGTCGCTCCGGAGCCTGCCGCTGTGTCTGTGGACAGCCCGCCTGTGGCGCCCGCAGCGCAGCTTGCAGTTGGGGGCGTCGCTGGTGATGGCGGCCAAACAGTCACTGACGGTGCGTCAGAATCTCGCTGTGACATCAGCGGCTGTGCTTCCGGAGGCTGCTGCCGCTTCAGAGCAGCAGACGGAACAACGCCGGTCGGCTGCTGTAGGTGCCGCTCAGGAAAATGTGGCTAATGATGAATCAGCTGGGCCAGCTGAAATGCCAGCTGAATCCAACAGTCAGCTGAGTTGTGCTGACGAGGAAATGGATTGTGATTCTGACGCTGTGTCTGCTAAAACTGAGTCAATTGGGGCAACTTGCAGTACAAATGCGGGTTTGTATTCACTGGAAGAAATAAATGCTTTTCTGGATGAAACCTATAATAACAGAGCCGTTAAAGTCACTGATTACTTCAGTGACACTGATAAATTCATTCGGTCTGTTAATGTGCTGAAAAGGCAGGTTGGTGTTGACCTCCTGGACGAAAGAAAACGTTTTCGCATAAAGAAGCACCTCACTGCCCTGCATAAATCAGCAGGGGGACAAAAGGTCAAGTGCGCAAAAATGGAATAATTTCCATGGCAACAGCACGGTGTTCCTTAGATCTATCTCCCTATGCAAAACATAACATTAGGATCCTTAAACATCAATGGTGGGAGGGGCAATCATAAGAGGGGATTAATTAGTGACTTGTTCCGACGAAAAAAATCTCAACATTTTGTTTTTGCAGGAAACTCATATCACTTCGGCAGATGAAGTGGACTGGGGCTTGTGGTGGAAGGGCCCTTTTTCACTCAGTCACGGTACCAATCTTAGTGCAGGAGTGACCATTTTTGGGGGGGAATCAGCAAATGCAACAGTTTTATCGGTGGTGGAGATAATGAGGGGCAGGCTGCTTCTTGTAAGGGCTGAAATAGGGAACTCGGTGTTTTGCCTGGTCATCGTTTACGCTCCAAACCACGGTTCTGAAAGGGTTGCCTTTTTCAATACACTGACAAATGAATTGCAGAGCTATCACCAAGACCAACTTATTGTTGCTGGTGATTTCAACTGTACCTTGGACTTCACTGTGGATCACACTAATGCGGAACCCCATTTGCAGTCTTCTCAACTCTTAGAAAATTTCACTGTACAGTTCAACTTATTGGACACATGGAGGTCTAAACATGCAAACGCTAGACAGTACACCTGGGTCAGGGTCACTGACGGTGTTGTCAGTGCTGCTAGATTAGACAGGATATATGTTTCTAAAACCTTTGGCCCCAGAATCCTCCACAGTAACATAAGTCCTGTTGGTTTCACGGATCATCACCTGGCCACTGCGGTGTTACTTAACTCACCGGGGGAAGGGACTAAATCTTACTGGCACTTCAATAACAAGCTCCTTCAGGACAACACCTTTTGTCAATATTTTGTGTGTTTCTGGGACATTGGAGGACCACAAAGGCTCGTTTTAGTTCCCTGGAACAGTGGTGAGAGCTTGGCAAAGTGCAAATTCATCTTTTTTGTCAACGGTACACTGCAAACTCCACTTCCATCATCAAGGCCAAGGTCAGTGAACTTGAGGACACTGTCAAGAGGCTGGAGGACAGTTTGGTTAAGGGTCAGGATTCTACCGCTGGTCCTTTGCTGCAGGAGAAGAGATCGGCCCTGCGCACATTCATGCAGGAAAGAGTGAAGGGGGCGCTAGTGAGGTCACGCTTCACTCGCTTCACACGCTTTTCACACGCTTCGCCTGCAGGACATGGATGCCCCAACGTCTTTCTTCTTCAATCTGGAGAAGTCTGCTGCGAAAAAGAAGTTGATGGCTTGCTTGACGCTCCCAGATGGTCGAGTGACTACAAATCCATCCTAGATGCGGCGCCATGCAGTGGATTACTACGGGGCCCTGTTTGCTGCTGGACCGTGTTGCATGGAATCTCAAAACCAGCTCTTCGAAGGTCTTCCGGTGCTCAGCTCGGAGGACAGGGCCGCTCTGGACTGTGCCCTGACTTTGGATGAGTTAACTGTGGCTGTTACTCAGATGGCTCTGGGACGCGCACCTGGACTTGATGGTCTTTCTTCTGACTTCTTTAAGCATTTTTGGAATATTATTGGATCAGACTTCTATGATGTTCTAACTGCCTGTTACAGAAAGGGAACCTTACCTGTCTCCTGCCGCCGTGCAGTGCTATCTCTGTTGCCTAAGCAGGGGGACTTGGCCCTGCTGAAAAACTGGAGGCCCGTGGCTCTTCTTTGCACGGACTACAAGGTGCTTTCGAAAGCCCTGGCAAACAGACTGAACAATGTCTTGGGTTTGATCGTAGATAGGGATCAAACATATTGTATTCCTGACCGAACCATTATGGACAATATTTTTCTCATACGTGACGTTCTCCAGCTCAGTAAATGTTATGACTTACAGTTCAGTATTATAAGATAAGATAAGATAAGCCTTTATAAGTCCCACAACGGGGAAATTCCAGGATTGCAACAGCACAGGGATAGCAACACTCAGAGCAACAATCAGAAGGCAAGAAAAAAAAAAAGCAAGCAAGCAAGAGCAGCTAATATACATATGTACATATTACTATAAATATATATATATACACACAGACACACAGTGTAGAGCATTGTAGCTGGATGGGATAAATATGAGTATATAAACACACAGTACGGAGCATTTTTTTTATTTTATTTTATTTTTTTTTTGTTACTTATTTGTACCCGTAGGTAGATTTGGTTTGCAGTCTGGTGACAAGCCACCGGCTGCCGGTCGCTGCGTGCGCGAGCGCCCTAAACCTACATGTTTTTGGTATGCGGGAGGAAACCGGAGAAATCCCGGAGTAAACCCACGCAACACGGGGAGAACATGCAAACTCCACACAGCTCACTGTTTGTCGGGGGCTGGGATCGAACCCACGATCTCATGATCCCCGCGATCCCCCGGCCGAGGGTAAACTGTGCTGCCACAGTGCTAAACCACTGCGCCACCGTGCAGCCTAAGCATTGCAGCTAGATGGAATAAATATGTAAATATATAAACACACAGTGCGGAGCAATGTAGCTAGATGGAATAATATGTAGATATATAAACACACAGTACGGAGCATTGCAGCTAGGTTGAAAAAATATGTAGATATATAAACACACAGTACGGAGCATTGCAGCTAGGTGGAAAAAATATGTAAATATATAAACACACAGTGTGGAGCAATGTAGCTAGATGGAATAATATGTAGATATACAGTATAAACACACAGTACGGAGCATTGCAGCTAGGTGGAAAAAATATGTAAATATATAAACACACAGTGCGGAGCAACGTAGCTAGATGGAATAATATGTAGATATATAAACACACAGTGCGGAGCATTGTAGCTAGATGGAATGAATATATAGATATATAAATATAAACATAAACATAAACACACCCAGTGCGGAGCATTGTAGCTAGATGGAATAAATATGTAAATGTATAAACACACACAGTGCAGAGCATTGTTGCTAGATGGGATGAAACAGCACAACCGTCTACTTAGTTATCCTACATGATATGATTATGTGCCCATACATATTCTCACCCTCCGTAGCTACCGGTGTTTTCCTAGTTGTATGCCGGAGGGGACCATTGTGTAAGTCTATTGCATCTTTTGCATTCAAAAAAAAAAAAAAATGGAGATGTCTTTGGATCAAGAAAAGGCTTTTGATAGGGCTGACAATTCCTATTTGTTTTCCACACTGAAGGGGTTCGGTTTTGGCAATATGTTTTTGAGGTGGGTCAATCTGTTATATACTGGAGCTGAGTGTTTGGTAAAGATGGGGGCAGGGCTGAGTCGGCCAATCCCTGTACACTGGGGAATATGCCAGGGTTGTCCAATCTTGGGTCAACTGTACAGCTTGGCTATTGAGCCTTTGCTGTGCAGGTTGTGCACTCAGCTGGGTGGTCTGGTTCTGCCGGGGCCCTCCAGCAGTTGCTGCCCGATCGTCTTATCTGCTTACACGGATGACGTAAGCGTTTTCATCACGTCCCACAGGGATGTACAGCGTCTGGTGGACACTTTGTCTGTTTATGAAAGGGCATCTTCTGCCCAGGTGAATTGGGCCAAGAGTGAGGGTCTATTGGTGGGCCAGTGGTCGCATCAGGATGTTCCTCGGCTACCCGGCGGTCTTCAGTGGGGGACGGCCGGTCTCAAAGTGTTGGGGGGGTTTCTGGGTTCGGAGGCATTTGAACGCAAGAACTGGGAGGGTGTTAAGGACAAGGTGTGTGCTCGCTTTTCTAAAAGGAAATGGTTGTTACCACAGCTGTCATATAGGGGCAGGGTTCTGGTCGCCAATAATCTGGTCGCTTCGGCTCTTTGGCATAGGCTTGTTGCTTTGACACCGCCCAGGAGCCTCGTGGAGGAGGTTCAGAAGATCATCGTGGATTTCTTTTGGTCTGGTCGGCATTGGGTCCGTGCGCCTGTTCTCTACCTGCCTGTTGCCGAGGGGGGACAGGGCCTGGTGGACATACACTCCAAGATCGCCTGCTTTAGGCTTCAGACTGCACAACGCCTCCTTTACGGATGCGGCCCCTGCTGGATGGACACTGCAAAACTGCTCCTGAGGAGAGTTGGCCATATGGGCTATGATAAGCAGCTCTTCCTCGTGACATCTGGGGAGGTGGACCTTACTGGACTTTCTGCTTTTTACACATCTGTCTTGCATGCATGGCGAGTCTTCACCATAGCCCGCTTCCCTGACGAGACACCGGGCATGTGGCTTTTTGACGAACCACTGTTTTTCAATCAATTCATCGACACTCAGGTGCTGCAGTTGGTCAGTCTGCGGACTTGTTTACGAGAGGCACGCTGTACCAAGCTTGGTCATCTTATGAAGATGTCAACCACATCGATGGAAACGCTGAGGCGGAGTGCCAACATTACATCTGTCAGACTGCTGCAGAGGGTGGTGGAGGAAGTGTGCGCCGCCCTGCCACAACCACTTCGAGCGTTTGCAACAAACCGCACTCTTTCCACTCAATGGGATGACGACACTGTGTCCAACTTTCCTGCCATTTCCATAACTCCAGCTGTGGGGGAGTGGCAGGGGGGAGAGGATCATCTGCTGGCCTTCACAAATCCTCGTCTGGGCAGGTTCCAGTTTGTGGGGACGAAGACGGTGTATCACAGCTGTGTGAAGGTTCAGAATCTGCGCTCTCTGATGGACGTGAGAGAGTCGAAGTGGGCGGGTTTTTTGGGGCCAGAGGTCTCCCCGAAAGGCAGCTGGCGGTGCATGTACAAGCTCCCTATTGAGAAACGGACGGGAGATCTCCAGTGGAGGATTGTTCATGGGGCTATAGCTATGAACAAATACAGAGCATGCCTGGGTCCAACTGTGGGGGGGGGGATGTTTGTTTTGTTCCCAAGTTGAGACCCTGGAGCATTTGTTTGTTCAATGTTTTCATTTATCTGGCCTTTTTGATCTTTTGCGAGTGTGGTTTCAGGCTTTGGGTGAATGTTTCTCTTTTGGTTTGTTCATTTACGGTCCAAAGTATAAAGTGGCAAAGAAGTCTGCGCACACTTTGATGAACTTCCTATCTGGTACTGCTAAACTTGCCATCTGGCTGACAAGGAAAAATTGGACTACCAACGCTGGCAATGTGGACCCTGTGTCTGCTTTCAAGGCCTTGTTGAAAGTCAGACTCCAGGTGGAGTTCTCTTACTATCAAATGATGGACAATTTGGAGGCATTCACCAATACATGGACTGTAGGAAATGTTTTGTGTTCTGTGGGACGGGGATGAGTTATGTTTACACTTTTGAGATGTGACACACTTGGGGGCATGATATTGGTGTTCTTACATTTTTGAATTGTACAATCAAGCAATTTTTTAAAACTCAAACTCTTCTTCTTCTTCTTCTTCTTCTTCTTCTTCTTCTTCTTCTTCTTCTTCTTCTTTGTGAGAGGAGTTTGAGTGGAAGAGAGAAAAAAACAGAGTTTGTGCTATATTTCTTTTGTCACAACTGGTGGATTATATTAGTCTGGTTTTGTTAACTTAGTGGTGTTTGTCTGGTTTAATTTTTTGTGTTTGGGTTTTTTTTGTCCGCCAGGCTCTGTGGCGCTGGCTGGTGTCTCAGGTGCAATGGCCTTCTCCAGGCTGACGCGGAAGCACGGCATCAAAACTGGTGTCGGCTTGCTGCACAGCATGGAGGAGGTTGGACTTACTGTTGGGGAGATTATTGGGCATGACGCCATTAAATCCGCGGTCCGCATGAATGGGGCTGTTGTTTTGTTTGTGGAACAGGTGGACCAGGTTAAAACTTTGAAAGCGGAATCACAATAAATGGGACGTTTGAGTCAATCATGCCGCTCTCACAGCCGGCTAAAAAAAAAAAAAACACTCTTGAACGTTCCCCCATTTATTAGTGATGACCTTCTTGTGAAAGAGCTGTCAAAGTTTGGAAAAGTGGTGTCACCTATTAGGAAAGTTCTGTCAGGCTGCAAGTCACCCCTGCTGAGACACGTCGTGTCCCACTGCAGGCAACTCTTTATGATCCCCAACAATAAGGGAGAGAAGTTTAAATGTGTGTTTCAGGTGCGGGTGGATGGTTTCGATTATGTTCTGTTTGTTGCAACGTCCGCCCCATTAAAATGTTTTGGGTGTGGTGAAGAGGGACATCTAGTGAAGGCCTGTTGTAACAGTGTCGGTCCCGATTCCGAGGGACGCGGCCGGGACAACCGCCGGTGGTGGGGGGACTGCTCGCACTGAGCAGCGGGCGGCTGCCACCGCGGACTGGCCCACATCAGGGACGGGGCCGGCTGCCACCAAGCAGCGCGGCGTATCTGTGCAGGCTGAAGACGCCAGCATTACAGCTGAGGAGCTGCCAGAGGTGAGATGGAGTCCGGAACAGAACAGCACTGTGGTGAGTGATGAGAGGGTGTGGATGAAGCAGGTGAAGGGAGTGGAGAAACATGTGAGGTGGACAGTAAAGTGTGTGACGTGGTGGATAGTGTTGTGGGTGGGGAAGGGGAACTGATTTTAAGTCACAACACCACAGCCAGTGGAGGGGTGGGCTTTTTATTCTCTAGGAAGTTTGCTCCAACTTCTCTGGAGGTTGAGCATTTTATCAAAGGGAGATGTCTTTTAGCCAAAGCCCGTTTTGAACATTTTACTGTGCTTTTTATCAACATTTATGCTCCAACCAATGGTATTGAGAGGAAGATTTTTTTTTTTTTTTTTTTTTTTTTTTACAAAAGATTAATGATAAATTAAACAGTTGCAGCTCGGAGGATTTTTTATTATTGGGTGGGGATTTTGATTGTACTGGAAATGAGTTTTTATATCGAAACCACACAGAGCCGCATCCAGGTTCCGAACAGGCTCTGAGACAGCTGGTCTATTCTCATGGTCTGGTGAATGTATGGAGAAGGATGCACACTGACTGGTGACAGTACACATGGTCCCACCTCAAAGAGGATAGGATGTCTTTAGCCCGACTGGAACGATTATATTGTTTTAAGCATCACTGTAGTGTTTTTAAGTCCTGTAAAATTTTACCAGTTGATTTTACTAATCATGCTCTTGTTGTGTGTCAGATTTTTAAAAAGAATTTTGCCCTAAGAGTGCATATTGGCATTTTAACTCAGTTTTAACATTTGATAAAGGTTTCAAAGAGGCTTTAAGATTTTTCTGGACTGCTTTTAGACAAAAGAAAAAAAGATTTTACGTGTCTTAGGCAATGGTGGGACCGTGGAAAGACTGAAATTAAACTATTGTGTCAGCAGTATACATTCAATGTCACACATGACACCTGTAGATCTATCAGAGACCTGGAGATAGATATTGTGGAGTTAGAGACCTCTCGTGAATCCACAGGAAATCAAGGATGTATTGAAGTCCTCAAATCCCAAAAAAAAGACCTTAGCCCAGCTGTTGGACACTAAAGTACAAGGCGCTCTAGTCCAGTCCCGAATTCAAAACATCACTGAGATGGATGCTCCCTCTAGCTTCTTTTTTCAGTCTGGAGAAGAAGCATGGACAAAAAAGGTAATCCACTCCCTGGTCTCCAACACAGGGCAGGAACTGACCGAGCCTGAACAAATCAGAAAGCATGCCGTTGAATTCTATTCTTAATTAATTAAATCACCCTTATTGTCATTCAACCGTACAACCAATCATGCACAGCAGAACGAGACTGTGCTTTACCTATCTACAGTGTAAATCACACACACCCCAAGTGCAGAATCAGAGGGCCGCTGCCATGCAAGGTGCTGCCACAGAGTTCCCTCCTCCATTCCATTTTATTGCTGAGCACCAAGCTGGATGGCAGGAAGTTCCACTTTTATATGGTCTTCGGCATGACCCGGCAGGGATTTGAACCCCTGCCTCCCGGGTGTGGGGCGGATGTTCTACCAACTGAGCCACCACTCCGGTAACTCCTTCCTCCTCCAACCTCCTTCCGACCGGCCTCTGCAGTTACCCAAATTGTCTGCTGCCCTTCAGAGAATGAAGGGGAGGAAGGCTCCAGGAATAGATGGCCTCACTGTGGAGTTTTTTTTTTAAAGCTTTCTGGGACATTTTAGCACCTAACATTCTTAAGGTTTTTAATGAAAGTTTGTGTTCAGGCTCTCTGCTGACACCCTGCTGCAGGGCTGTGGTCACCCTCCTGCAAACAAAAGGAGATTTACAGGACATACAAAACTGGTGGCCCGTATCCCTCCTCTGTACGGATTACAAGATTTTGTCAAAGGCTTTGGCTAACAGGCTGAGAGAAGCTATGGAGAAGGTCATCTATCGGGACCAGACATACTGTGTACTGGGCAGGTCCATGGTAGACAATGTCTACCTAATTTGAGATGTTCTGGAAGTCTCCAGCTCATTGGATATAAACACTGGTCTGATTTCTCTAGATCAGGAAAAGGCTTTTGACCGCGTTGAGCATGACTTCCTCTGGAAGGTGATGGAGAGGTGTGGGTTCAGTGCTGGTTTCATAGCCAAGATCCAGGTGTTATATGCTGGTGTTGAGAGCATACTGAAAATCAATGGCAGTTTGTGTGCTCCTTTCAGAGTGCATAGAGGCATCTGGCAGGGCTGTGCTTTGTCTGGTATGCTGTATGCACTCTCCCTGGAACCCCTCCTCTATAAATTACGCACAAGCATTGGTGGCCTTGCCTTACCTGGTTTTAATAGAAAGATTGTTTTATCAACCTGTGCGGATGATGTAATTGCTTTTATTAAAAATCAGATTGACGTGAATGTTTTCATTGATTTAACTGGTACTTTCACCCTTTTATCAACAGCAAGGGAGAATTGGAGAAAAAGTGAAGCCCTTGTTGTCGGCGATTGGCTTGGTGGCCTCCCGGTTCTGCCACAGGACATGGCATGGAAAAAAGATGGCATAAGATACCTGGGGGCTTTTCTTGGTAATGATGTCATGGCCCGGAGAAAGTGGGAGAACGTTGGTGAAAAAATTGAAGGCAAACTGAATAAGTGTAGATGCCTGCTCCCTCAGATGTCCTACAGAGGCAGGGTGCTTGTGCTAAATAACCTTGCTGCCTCCCTGCTTTGGCACCGATTAACCGACCTAGATCCCCCATCAGGTTTGCTGTCCTAGATCCAGACAAAAATTGTGAACTTTTTCTGGGATAATTTGCACTGGGTGCCACAGGGGGTGCTGTTTTTACTCAGAGAGGAGGGGGGACAGGGCCTCATCCACCTGGCCAGCAGAACTGCCACCTTTAGGTTACAATTTGTGCAGAGGTTTCTGACGGGGCCGGCAAATCTAATATGGAGAGAAGTGGCCAGCTACATCTTCAGGCGTGTGAGTAATCTGGGACTGGATTATGCTCTGTTTTTAATTAATTCAAAATGTTTAAATTTAAGAGGGCTGCCTCTCTTTCATCAAAGTGTTTTTAAGTCCTGGAACCTTTTTTATGCTAAACAATGTAAAAAACAATGACTGTCTTTTTTGGCTCTTGAGGGAGCCGTTGTTTCATGGAGCAAGGTTGGATATCTGCACTGACACCATTCCTAGGCTGATGGCAGCGCTCCTGAGAACAAAAACTGTGACTCTTCAACAACTGGTGAATGCAGCAGAATCAGAATCAGAATCAGATTTATTGCCATTGTTCATGTAGTACACAAACTAGGAATTTGTCTCGGTGCAATGCTGCAACATTAAAACATGATAAGATAAAGAGATAAACTAAAAAAAAAAAAAACTTAAAGACTAAAACCATGCAATAAGTGTAGAATAATAAGTAATAATAATAATAATAATAATAATAATAATAATAATAATGATGAGTAATACTAGTCACAGCAGTTTTAAATAAATTAGCAAGTAGCGGATGATGTGCAGTCCATAATGCAACAGAAAAACAGTGATGAATGACATGAGTCTGGTTGAGCTGCTGTATATAGTGCACGAGAGTCAATAAGTCACTTAATGTTCAGCAGTCTGATGGCAGAGGGGAAAAAGCCGGGAGGTTTTAGTCTGAATGGACTGAAGTCTTCTACCTGAGGGGAGGGTGGCAAACAGTACGTGACCAGGGTGTGAAGGATCGGCCATGATCTGGCCTGCACGCCTCCGGGTCCTGGAGATGTATAGATCCTGGAGAGATGGGAGCTTGCAGCCGATCACCTTCTCAGCAGTGCGCACGACGCGCTGCAGCCTTAGTCTGTCCCTGGCAGTAGCTCCTGCGTACCACACGGTTATGGAAGAGGTGAGGATGGACTCAATGATGGCTGTGTAGAACTGCACTAACATCTTGGTGGGTAGCTTGAGCTTCCTCAGCTGCCGCAGAAAGAACATCCTCTGCTGGACCTTTTTGATGAGTGAGCTGATGGTTGGCTCCCACTTGAGGTCCCAGGTGATGGTGGTGCCCAAGAAGCGGAAGGAATCTGCAATGGTGATGGGAGAGCCTGTGATGGTGAGGGGGGGCGGGGGGGTTGTGACTTTCCTGAAGTCCACAATCATCTCCGCTGTCTTCAGAGCGTTCAGCTGCAGGTTGTTGTGGCTGCACCAGGACACCAGCTGGGCCACCTCTCTCCTGTAGACGGACTCATCGCCGTTGGAGATGAGCCCGATGAGGGTGGTGTCGTCCGCAAACTTGATCAGCTTAACAGACTGGTGGGTGGAGGTGCAGGAGATGGTATAAAGGGAGAAGAGTAGGGGGGAAAGTACACAGTCCTGGGGTGATCCGATGCTGATGCTAACAGAGTCTGAGACAGACTTCCCCAGCCGCACATGCTGCCTCCGGTCCGTCAGGAAGTCGGTGATCCACCTGCAGAGGGAGTCAGGCACGCCGAGCAGGGACAGCTTGTCCTGGAGCAGAGCGGGGCGGATGGTGTTGAATGCAGAGCTGAAGTCCACAAGCAGGACCAACACTTACAGACTACCTGGCTGTAGCTACCTTACTGGGTATCTGGTCTGCCAGAGTGGTTCAGAGGGTCCTGAAACTTTGAAGGCAGAGGCTCGATGGAAGGGAAAGATGGCTTCTGGTGGACCACAGCAGAGGAGCCACTGAACTCAACCACAGTGAGCCTTTCCCAGAGATCTCCATGAGCCCTGATCTTGGTCTTTTAACTGGTCATTTATTAAGAACACACAACTCCAGACAGCTGACCTTGCACAATGCTGACAAAAAACTCTGTACATCAATTGTGTTAAGGTCATCAACAAAACAGGACTGCACAGCAGACCCTCCCCTGTGTGGACTGAGAAGCTGAGTGGGGAAGGAGTGAGTCCAGAGTGGAGAGTTTTGTACAAATCTCCAATTAAAAAAAGGACAGCGGATCTCTAGTGGAGAATTTTACATGGAGCAAGTGCCTCAAATGCTTTTATTTCTGTTCTTAATCCTGCTGTTTCAAACCAGTGCCCTTTCTGCAGTCTCCGAGAGACTGTGTTTCATGTTTTTAGTGAGTGTAAGAGGCTTATAGTGCTCTTCACTCTTTTCACAAAAGTTTTAAATGTATTTGGTGAAAAATTTTCTGTGGGTCATTTTATTTATGGTGAAGGATACCAAAAAATAAGTAAGAAAAAGTGGCAGCTGCTGAATTTTATTATTGGTGAAGCCAAGCTGGCAATACATGTTAGCAGAAAAAAATAAAGTGGAAGGCAAACCAGTTCAAGAACTGGCCTCAGTGCGGTGCTGCAACATCCGGTCCAGACTGAGACTGGAGATGAGCTTTTTTAAGGTGACTGGGAACATGGATGGTTTTAGGCAAACATGATGTTATAGAGATGCCCTTTGCAGTGTATGTGAGAATGAACTGTGTGATGCGCCTTTTTTAGTTGGTTGATTTATGTGTTCAGCATGTTTTAAAAATTTTGTACGCACTTTTACTTTACTATTGATGTCCTTGTAAATTTGTAAATAAAGTGTTTTTCTTCTTCTTCTTCTTCTTCTTCTTCTTCTTCTTCTTCTTCTTCTTCTTCTTCTTCTTCTTCTTCTTCTTCTTCTTCGTTGTGTTTTGTAAGTGTTTAGACCTACCGGCTCTTCTTGTGTTTTGTCAGGCTGTGCTATAAGCTATTTTTGCACCCTGCTAATAAAATGTGTTTCACTGGAGTTCCACCTGTCACAATCTGAGCACGGGAGATTTCACCATGCCCTGTTTCTTTGCCTTTTTGTTTTCCTTATTTGTATAATATTGTATTTTGGAGTTCTTGGCCGGTGACATTATTTCTAGTTTGTTTCACGTATTGGGTATTGTTTCTTTGTATGATTTATTTTCCTGTTTACATTCAGTGTAGTTTTGTTCTATACATGTTTGGGTTTTTTTTGTCTTTATTTTGTTTCCATTTTATTTTTGCCAGTGTCTTCTTTTTTCCTTTCTCTCTTAGGAGTTGCAGTTGTCAAGAGCACTTCCAGGTTTCTCCCTGGTTGTGGGCGGTGCCCCTGTCAAACTGTCAGCTCCGTCTCCTCTCCTCATGACTCTCACCTGTCATTTTCTCCCCAGCCAGCTCATGTGATTCGCACCTGTCATCATTTGTTTCAATTTTTTTAGCCGTATTTAAGGGCCATTTTGTTCATTCCTCCTCGTTGGAGTCTTAAGTTATCTACCCTCGTCTCCACCAGAACCCTGCCCTTGTTCTGGTGAGGTATTTGTAAGTCTACTTTGCTTGTCTTTTGGATTTTGTGCTTGAGCGCTGTATTGGACTTTGTGTTCCATTTCTTTAATAAATTTCACTAACAAGCAGTTCAGCATCTGGGTGTTTCTCTCTGCCCTGAGGGGCAATTTATGACAGAAGATTCCAGCCAGTTCGAGACCCAGCTGCTACTAGTTTGTGATTTTTCTTTGGTTGCACTACCCATTTTTTTTTTCCCCTCGGCACTCTCATCATGTCCCCTGCACGCTGACCTTCAACGAACAAAAGGAGATCGGCAGCTGGGGTTCCAAATGTTGAGGAGCAGTGGGCCGCTGAGTTCATCCAGAGCTTTGTGAATGAAGCTCTCACCACTTGCAGCCCAAAAAAGGTCTGTGAGAGTGTGGATTCAGCGACTGCCATTGTCAAGGCGCACCCACAGTTGTGGCGGAATGCCCAGTTTGCGGACTTCTTGGCCATGCTCTCCGTGCTGCAGCAATCCTTCCCCAGGCTGACATAGGGCCCATCTCCAGCGAACACGGAACTTACATGGAAATGTGCTCCGCAGAAGATGCCCTGCTTTGCCTCCAGTGCACCCACTCCTGCTCCGCTGGCTCAAAGACACCATCATTGGAGGAATACCCCCGCACCTCAGTCAGCAGTTTCCCTGTCGCTGAGGTCAAAAACTCCCGCAGCATTTCCTCTATCTGGTTTTTCCTCTCTGGCTGTCCTGTCAGCTTTTCCTCTCACTGCTGCTGCCTCTTCCTCCTCCTCAGCGATTCCTCCCACTGCTGAGAGGTCGGCCGTTTCCTTTCCGGCTCTGCCCATCACCATGTCTGCAGGGGCAGCTCCTCCACATTCCACTGAGGAGCCCACATCCACTGAAGTCACGGAGAGGGCTGTTTTCAACCAAGCTGCAGCAGAAGACATCACACCCAGGGAACTTAGGCAAGTGTTTTTCAACTCTCATTCAATTAAACATGAATTATCTTGCCTGATTCCCGGCGGTGAGGCTCAGATTAGGCAGTCCTCTGAGTCCTCAACATCTGCTGCAGCCATAGACTGTTCACCTGCTCTCTCCGTGTCTCCTCCTGTCCCCCTTGAGTTTCTGCCACAGGACTGAGCCGCCGGGCTATGGAGGAGTCTGCAGCCCTGAAGACCTGGTTCCAGCCCTGCAGCCATGGTTTAGATGGAGGGAGAGTGCCAAGACCGAGCTGATGCCTGTGCTGATGAGTGAGCGTCCCCGGGCTTCTACTATTCCAGATCCAGCGCCAGCAGAGAACCGACCTCTTGTTGCCACGTCGGGCGAGCCACCTGCTTGGGTCATGTCGCCAGGGGGTTCCAGGACTGCATTGACCACCATACCTGCTGCTGGGGCTGCCACAGCAGAGTTCGAGCTGGACCTCCAGAGGGCCAAGCCTGAGAAACCATTGTCTGGATCGACGAAGTCCTGGACGGCAGTGGAGCTTGAGCTCAGGCAAGTGTTCTTCTTTGTTTTCACTTTCTCCATTTTGGGAAGATCTTGCCTGGCTCTTGATGGGGACAGCCAGGTGCAGTCGTCGGCTGCGCCTGAGCTCACCTCGCTGGGCTCCACTGCCACCGGTGACCCTGACCCTGTGTCTCTGCATGTCCTGTCTGAGCTTTTCCCCAGGGTCACTGAGGATCATCCAGGTTTGCCAGAGGTCTCCATGGTGTCAGGCTCACCACCTGAGGTTTTCGTGGGTCCAGCTTCTTCTGCTGAGGTTGTTGTTGGTGCTCCATTCCAGTCCGGGGCCTCCTTAGGTGCTGCTCCCCCTCCGGATGAGGTCTTCGTGGGTGCTCCATCCAAGTCCGGGACCTCTGAGGGTGCTGCTTCCCTGCCAGCTGAGTTAGTGGCGGGTGCTCTGTTCCAGCCCGGAAACTCCATGGGTGCAGCTCCACCTCAGTCCAGGTCCTCCGTGTGTGCAGCTTTGACCAGATCCGGGTCCACCAAGGGTGCAACTTTGTCCCAACCCGGGACCGCCGAGGGTGCTGCTTCCCCTTCAGCTGAGGTAGTCTTGGGTGCTCCGTTCCAGCCCGGAACCTCCATGGGGGCAGCTCCTCCTCAGTCTGGGTTCCACCGAGGGTGCAGCTCTGCTCCAGCCCGGAGCCACTGTGGGTGCTGCTTCCCCATCTGATGAGGTCATCGTGGGTGCTCTGTCCCAGCCCGGGACCTCCATGGGTGCAGCTCCTCCTCAGTCTGGGTCTCCGTGGATGCTGTGTCCCAGTTGGGGATCGTCGTGGGTGCTGCGCCCCAGTCTGAGACCAACGAGGGTGCTGCGCTCCAGTGTGGGCCCGCTGTGGGTGTTACTTTTCAGCCCAGGGGCCACCGAGGGTGCAGCTCTGGCCCAGTCCGGGTCCACTGTGGGTGCAGCTCCGCTCCAACCGGAGCCACCGTAGTTGTTGTAATGTCCCAGTCCGGGACCACCGAGGGTGCTACAGGCCAGTCTGAGGGCGTTGTGGTCCCCCCTCCTCTGCCTGACACCGTCGGGGCTCCCCCTCCTCTGCCAGATGCTGTCGTGGTTTCACCTCCTCTGCCTGATGCAGTCATGGTTCCTCCTCCTCCGTCAGACGCTGTCATGTTCCCCCTCCTCCACCTGATGTCATTGTGGTTCCCCCTATTCCTCCATCCTCCACATCTCTGGCCATCCCAGTTGGGCGGCCACCCCCTGGACCACCTTCTCTGTATTGGTGGTTAAAGAACTCTGGCCGGCCGCCTGACAGAGTGTACCATTTGGTTGGATGGCTCATATTCTCCGGCAGGCCATCCGACTCTTACCACCTTGCCGTCTGCCAGGCCTGGGATTTCAGCCAGCCACTGGAACAGTCTAGATCCTTGGTCTAGGGGGCCAAGGTCCCTGGTCTTGTCTGGTGTGGATCCTGAGTAGGGTTTTTGTTTTTTAATTGTTTTCTCCTAGCCTGGGTTTTGCTAGGGTGTGAGTCATGGGAGCTCTTATTATTTTCTCTGGTTTGTTTCGGTCTCTCCATGCCTGGGTCCCCTTCCTTCCGCCCGGGGTGGGGTTGTTTTTTTGTCTTTTGGTGGAGTGGGTTTGTAATGTGTGTGGGCCCTTGTTTTTCTTTTGATGTTGCCTGAGGTGTCTGGTATCCACCCCTTGGGGTGGGGTGGGGGGGGCTCTGTCATGATCTGAGCATGGGGGATTTCATCATGCTCTGTGTCTTTGCCTTTTTGTTTTTCCTTATTTGTATAATGTATTTTGGAGTTCTTGGCCGGTGATGTTATTTCTAGTTTGTTTCACGTATTGGGTATTGCTTCTTTGTATGATTTATTTTCCTGTTTACGTTCAATGTAGTTTTGTTCTTTACATGTTTGGGTTTTTTTTGTCTTTATTTTGTTTCAACTTTATTTTTGCCAGTGTCTTCTTTTTTTCTTTCTCTCTTAGGAGTTGCAGTTGTCAGGAGCACTTCCGGGTTTCTCCCTGGTTGTGGGCTGTGCTCCTGTCATACTGTCAGCTCCGTCTCCTCTCCTCATGACGCACACCTGACTGTCATTTTCTCCCCAGCCAGCTCACGTGATTTGCACCTGTCATCATTTGTTTCAGTTTTTTCTAGTTGTATTTAAGGGCCGTTTTGTTCATTCCTCCTTGCCGGAGTCTTAAGTTATCTACTCTCATCTCCACCAGAACCCTGCCCTTTTTCTGGTGAGGTATTTGTAAGTCTACTTTGCTTGTCTTTTGGATTTTGTGTTTGAGCACTGCATTGGACTTTGTGTTTTGTTTCTTTAATAAATTTCACTAGCAGTTCAGCATCTGGGTCTTTTTCTCTGCCCAGAGGGGCAATTCACGACACTACCCACCTGAAGGAGTCATTTATTCCTGTTCTGCCGGAGGTCGGTCATGACATGTGATTAATTAGTATATTACCATTTCTGATCTTAATCAATCTAACTTGATGTACATCCTTTCCAGCTTGATCTCTCTGTCTAGCCAATCAGTACAAGTCCTTTTCTCCTTCCTTAGTGTCCAGCTACTCATACAACTCACTATATGTTTTTTCCTTTGCCTTTGCCCCGTCTCTCTTTGCCTGACTATCCCACTTTTTCTTTGCTAACCTCTTCCTTTGGACACTTTCCTGTACCTCCTCATTCCACCAACAAGACACCACATACCTTTCTACCTGTTTCCCTCAATACTTTGGCTGTACTTTCCCAGTCCTCTGGTACCACCCACAGCCTGTGTCAACTCCTTCCTGAACTCTGTGTGACCTTCTTCCTTCTGTAACATCCCCCACTTGCCATTAATTGCCTCTCTAGGCTGAGAAATGAGACCCATGCACTGAACTGCAATTAGAGGAATTTATTACAAATGCAAAAGCAACACAAGTCCCAAGAGTTGCACAAAAACAATCAAACACTGAGGGAAAAATGTATAGGCGAAGATTCAAGGTAAATTCACCAGAGCAGGATCGGACTCTGGTGACGATGAGGAAAACAAAACTGCAGCAGTAAGAGGACAAAGGGACAGTCTTTAAAAAGTTGGGGAAAATGATGAAATAATGAGGGGCAGGTGTGAGCTGCATGAGCGGGCAGGTGACCTAATTAAACGACAATTCACAGCTGAGATGGCAAGGGAGCAGGCAGTGAGACAATAACAAGGTGGGAGTGTCTGGAAGAGGAGGTAAGGCAGTCATGTAACATAAAAACAAAAATGTAATTCCTAAACTACAAGAACTGACAAAATAATACTAAAAGCATAAATAAATAACAAAACGATTAACCACAAAGGAAAACATCATAACTCAATATACAGAAAAACAACATAAGACTGGAAAAATACAGAAAAATTCAAAAATAAATTAAGAGCCTTAGAACCAGAGTTCTTTAGCCACCAGAATAGGAGGGGTGGCCCAGGAGGCGGTTCCCCCATGGGGAGGCCCAGCGAAGGGAAGGAGATCCGAGGAGGAGGAGCCATGACAGCGTCTTGTTGATGAGGGGGATCCACGACAACATAGGCACTGGAGGGGGAACCATGATGGCATCTGGCACTGGAGGGGGAACCACAATGGCGTTTGGCACTGGAGGGGGAACCACGACAGTATCCAGCAGCGGAGGAGGAACCACAACAGTGTCCGGCATCGGAGGGGGAACCACAACGGCGTCTGGCAGAAGAGGGGGAACCACGACACCCTTGGACTGGCCAGCAGCACCTTCAGTGGTCCCGGACAGGGACATAGCAGCACCTGTGGTGGCTCCGGGCTGGAGCAATGCTGCACCCACATTGGTCCCGGACTGGGATATAGCTTCACCCTCAGTGGGTCCAGACTGGACCAAAGCTGCACCCTTGGTGGGCCCAGACTGGGCCAAGGCTGCACCCTTGTTGAGCCCGGACTGGGCCAAGGCTGCACCCACAGTGGGCCTGGACTGAACCAAAGCTGCACCCTTGGCGGGCCCAGACTGGGCCAAGGCTGCACCCTCACTGGGCCCGGACTGAACCAAGGCTGCACCCACAGTGGCCCCTGGGTTGGGGGCATAACTCCCACGGTGGGCCCACACTGGAGCACAGCACTCAAGTTGGTTGTAGGCTGGGGCGCAGTACCCACGATGGCCCCCGACTGGGACACTACAGGGACCCAGACTGAGGTGGAGCTGCACCCACAGAGGTCCCAGGCTGGGACAGAGCACCGGCGACAACCTCAACCAGAGGGGGAGCAGTACCCACGGAGGTCCAAGCAGGGACGGAGCGTCCTTAATGACCTCAGCTGAAGGAGCTGGACCCATGGTGATCTCGGGCAACAAATCTGGACCCACAGAGACATCTGGCTGGTCTAGGAATACCTCAGTGACCCAGGGAGAAAGCTCAGACAAAACAAGTGAAGAAGCAGGGTCAGGGTCACCGGCAGTGACGGAGCCTGTCAAGGTGAGCACAGGAGCAGCTGACGGCTGCAACTGACTCTCCTCACCAAAAGCCAGGCAAGATTTCTCCAAAACAGACACAAGAAAAATGAAAAAGAGCACTTGCCTGAGCTCAAGCTCCACTGCCGTCCAGGACTCTGTCGATCCAAGCGATAGTTGATTGGGCCCGGTTCTCTGGAGGTCCAGCTCCAACTCTGCTGCGGTGGCCCTTGCAGTAGGAGGGGAGTTGCATCCGCGGTGGCTCCGGGCTGGAGTAGAGTTGCACCCATGGTGGCTCCAAGCTGGAGCAGATTTGCACCCGCGGTGGACCCAGACTGGGACAGAGCTGCATCCACAGAGGCCCTGGGCTGGGACAGAGCACCCACGATGACCTCAACTGATGGGGAAGCAGCATCCTTGAAGGCCCCGGGCTAGGGCGGAGCACCTGCGATGATCTCAATTGAGGGGAAGCAGTATCCTCGAAGGCCCTGGGCTGGGGCAGAGCACCCACGAAGACCTCAGCCAGAGGGGGAGCAGCACCCACGGAGGTCCCGGGCTGGGACGGAGCACCCGTGATGACCTCAATTGATGGGGAAGCAGCACTCTCGAAGGCCCCGGACTGGGGTGGAGCACCCACGAAGAACTCAGCTGGAGAGGGAGCAGCACCCATGGCGGTCCTGGGCTAGGACGGAGCACCCGCAATGACCTCGGCAGGAGAAGGCTGGACTCATGGAGACTCTTGGTGACAGGAGAGGCAGAGAAACAGGGTCAGGGTCACCGGTGGCAGTGGAGCCTGTCAAGGTGAGCTCAGGTGCAGCTGATGACTGCACCTGGCTCTCCCCACCAAAAGCCAGACAAGAACTTTCCAATATCGAAACAACAGAAACAGAAGAGAGCACTTGCCTGAGCTCGAGCTCCATGCCATCCAGGACTCTGTCGATCCAGACAATGATGCCTCGGGCCCAGCCCTCTGGAGGTCCAGCTCGGACTCTGCTGTGGCAGCCCCAGCAACAGACATGGTGGTGGATGCAGTCCCAAGACCCCCAACGAAGTGGCCCATGCAGGTGGCTCACCCGACGTGGACACAGGAGGTTGGCTTCCTGCTGGCACTGGATCCTGTTCTGCTGAGTCCAGGGGGTGCTCCATCGTTGGCACAGGCTTCAGCTCAGTCCCAGCGCTCTCCCTCCATCCAAACTGTGGCTGCAGGACTGGGACCAGGTCCTCCAGAGCCACGGACTCCTCCAGTGTCCGGCGGCTCAATTCAAGGGCCAGCGGACGCTCAGGGGGAAAAGAAGGAGACACGGAGAGAGCAGGTGAATAGTCTGAAGCTGCAGCAGATGGGAAGGAGTCAGAGGAAGCCTAATCTCAGCCTCATCGTCAGGAGTCAGGCAAGATAACTGATGCTTAATAGAATGAGAAGAAAAAAACACTTGCCTGAACTCCTGGGCTGTGATGTCTTCTGCTGCAGTTGGTTGGGAATCAGCCCTCTCCGTGACTTCTGTAGAAGAGGGCCTCCCAGGGAACCCTTGAAGAGCTGCCCCTGCAGCCACAGCGACAGGCTGAACTGGGGGGGGGGGGACGGCTGACCCCTCAGCAGCGGGAGAAATTGCTGAGGAGGAGGAAGAGGCAGCAGCAGTGGGAGGTACAGCTGACAGGACAGCCGGAGAAGAAAAACTAGATGAGGGGACTGCTGAAGGAGTTTTCAACCTCAGCGACGGGGAAACTGCTGACAAGGAAGTGGAGGCACTCTTCCGATGGGATTTCCTTGAGCAACGGCAGGGAGCGGGAGGCGAGGATGTAGGCTCAGTGTGAAGAAGGAGAAGCTCCAGAGTCAGGGGACACTAATTAGTTGGCTTAAACTCCGGGTCCCCCAGTGAAACCCCCCCAGTTCCTGGGCAAGATCCGGGAGGAGCCATGGTTTATATTCTAGTAGGAGTGCCGTCTCTCCTAACTGGACCCACCTGTGCTCTTCCAGCTCCTCGGCCAATGGTGTGGGCCACAGTTCAGGAGGAGAAGGTGGGGTTGCTGTGTCGGGACCAGACGGTGTCCATTTGGGATCTCTGGGGCCAGTTGAAGATCCGGGTTCCGAATGGGAAGAGCAAGTTCTTTGCCCCTGGTTGTGCTTCTTCTTGTGCTCTGGTGACGCTGAAGGGGGGTGCCTCGCCAGGCTACAGAGTTTGTGCCAGGGGTCTTGTTTGGGACCAAGACGAGGAAAACTGTGAGACCCGGGTAGCTCCAAAGACTGGGATGTGTCTCTATCACCCAGGCCGTGCTGTCCATAAACCCCCAAGCCTCCTTGGGAGAATGGGAGGCTCCAGCCCCCAAGGCAAAACTGGCGATGAGCGTAGCTGCTATGCACTCCTCCTCGCTCAGTCCCAAAGTTGAAAAATCTAGGGTGGCCGACATGGCAATGCCCGGGTGAAAAACAAAACTGGGGAGAAGCAGGATAAACCTGCCAGCCTTCGCTGCCACTGAAGTGAAACAAAAAAAATTACACAAACTGCAGCTGCTGGGTCTCAAACTGGCTGGAGTCTTCTGTCATGAATTGCCCCTCAGGGCAGAGAGGAGAGACCCACGTGCAAGACTGCAGTTTGTGAATTTATTAAGCAAAACAAAACACAACATCCAAAACTGTGCTCAATACTAAATCCAAAAGACAAGAAAAGAAAACTTACAATTTACCACACCAGAAGAAAGGCTGGGATCTGGTGGAGATGAGGGCTGAGAACCCAAGACTCCGGCAAGGAAGAATGAACATAACGGCACTTAAATACGGCTAAACACAAATGAAACAAATGATGACAGGTGCAAATCACACGAGCGGGCTGGGGAGAAAATAACAATCAGCTGTGTTAAGAGACAGAGCTGACAGTTTGACAGGAGCTCCACCCACAACCAGGGAAAACCTCAGAAGTGCTCCTGACAGCTGCAACTCCTGAGAGAGAGAGAGAGAAAAAAAAAGAGAAGACACTGGAAAAAATAAAGTAGAAGTAAATAAGAACAAATCTACACTGAACGTAAACAGGAAAATAAATTATACTGTCATGATTCACTGCCTCACGGAGATATAAATGTCCAAACAATGAAACAAACCAACAACCTGGTGAGCATGTTCAGTTACAGGAAATTGTCCCCAAACGAAATGGCACTGACAACAATGCACAAATGAACCCAAATGCTTCCATGCGTAAATGGTGAGCGGGGGAAAAAGAGAAAAATAAACCCAGAATGCTCCTGAAACAAAAGTGCAGACCAGAGCTGGGCAACTCAAGGCTCAACAGGCTGCACCAAGGTAGCACAGGGCAAACACAGAGAAAAAACAACTAAACACGGCTAAGAACTGACAAGTGTTAGTACTTACAGAGGTGAGACGCCAGAGCATGGGCAGCTCTGGCAACGGGCTGACAATACAATGCACCGACAATTCACAAGTGAGCAGACAGAGCTTAAATAATACCAGAAATAATAAACTGAGTGAAACCAGGTGTGAGTGAGTGTGTGTATGTGTGCAGCAATGCATGGGTGTGCGTTGAGCTGAAAGAGCACAGCTGTGGGTGAGTGTGTGCGTGTGTGTAGTGATATGTGTATGTGCGTATGTGAGTGTGGGTGTGTGAACCTGAGCAGGGAGAGGAACAGGCAATGACAGATTGGAATCACCTGTCAGGAACTGACAGGAGAGGGGGAGTGGCTGACCGCAGACAGGAGGCACACAAGACCCAAAGAAGCCTCCTGACCGCTGCCAGTCACAAAAAATAAAAAATAAACACAGAACCAAAAATACAACAGAACAAACTAGACAATGAAATACAATATGGAACTCAAAAGATAACATAAAACACAGATAACTAAGGAACAAGAAACGCTATGAAGCCGAGCTCGGGAGAATCCCAAGCCTGGGTTCATGACATATACAAAAAAACAATACCGAATATGTGAAAACAAACTAGAAAACATAACAGGCATAGAATTCCAAAATACAAAATTATACCAACAAGGAAAAAACCAAAAGAAACAGAGCACAGTGAAATCCTCTGTGCTCAGAGCGTGACAGTAGAAGCCTGTGTGTGTGTGTGTGTGTTTTAAAACATATTTGGACATATGGATATTTAATATCAATGTTATAAATTCTGGGAGATTCAGGTAATACAACTAAACAATTAAAAATGAACTAAAGACTTTTTCAAATTTTCTGTAAAATGTAATTCTAAACAAATAGTGAAGAATATATTAGGACACCTCCCATCTTTTTTAGGACACCCCCACATTCATTCCCACTTAAAATGACTAAAATAAATGTTAAAAAATGCAAATAAAAACAAAAACAAGGTTAGACATAGATATGTGAACATTTCTTAATCTCTCTCTCTCTCTCGCTCTCTTTCTGACATCCTCGTCTCGAAGAGGCGATGGTTAGTGCGTCAAGGGTTGGAGCAGCGCATGGAATGACTATACAGCCCAATCCTTGAGTGGCAGTATTTGGAGCAGTTGGCACAGATGAAGGTTGATGGTGCACGTGCTGATGCTGTGCGTTCTTTCCTCGCCGCATGCTTCGTCGTCATCTGGACTCTTGTGTTCGCTTCCATCTTAAGAACACCCTCTTTGACATTGTGGCGCCAGGTGGCTCGATCTTTGGCAATAATCTCCCAGTTATTGGCGTTGATCTGTGCACACCGCATGTCATATTTGCAGACATCTTTAAAACGCAACAGTGGTCAGCCGACACGGCGGACGCCCAGCCGCAATTCTCCTTAAAGGATTTCTCTCGGCAGACGGTCAGGCTCCATGTGGTGCACGTGGCCGCGCCACCGGAGTCGTCTCTGGCTAAGAAATGCAGGGATGCTTGGCAAGTCAGCGTGCTCAAGGACCTCGGTGTTGGGGACTCTGTCCTGCCACTTGATGTGCATAAGGCGCCGAAGACAGCGGAGGTGGAACCCGTTTAATCGCTTCTCCTGCCTGGCATAGGCTATCCAGGACTCGCTGCTGTACAGGAGAGTGGACAGGACACAAGCTTGGTATACAAGTAACTTGGTCTTCAAACTCAGCAGATTGTTGTTCCACACATGCTTGTTGAGTCTGGCCATGACAGCAGCTGCTTTGGCGATTCTGGAGCTGATCTCGGTGTCCAGCGAGAGCGTGTTTGAAACAGTGGACCCAAGGTAGGTGAGGGTGTCCACGCAGCTGTGTGTTGTCAATGGAAATGACAGGAGAGGAGACAGCATCTTGCGCCATGATGTTGGTTTTCTTAAGGCTGATCATGAGCCCAAACTCCTTGCAGGCGTGGGACAGTTTGTTGACCAGGTGCTGCAGGCCCTCCTCGCTGTGCGATGCTAGAGCAGCGTCGTCTGCAAACAGCAGCTCACGTATGAGGACCTCATAGACTTTGGTTTTAGCACGAAGTCTTGCGATGTTGAGGAGTTTTCCATCTGATCTCGTGTGGACGTAGACACCTTCAGGACAGTCGGTGAAGGCGTAGTGGAGGAGCATTGAGAAAAAAATCCCAAAGAGATTCGGTGCTAGAACGCAACCCTGCTTCACTCCACTGCTGACTGGGAAAGCATCTGAGGTGACTCCATCAAAGCAAACAGTACTATGCATGTCCATGTGGAAGGAGGAGATGATTGCAAGGAGCTTTGGGGGACAACCGATCTTTTGCAAGATCTGGAAGAGCCCGCTTCGACTAACTAAGTCAAAGGCTTTGGTCACGTCCACGAACGCAAGGAACAATGGCTGCTGCTGCTCTCGATACTTCTCCTGCAGCTGATGGAGGGAGAAGATCATATCCACTGTGGACCTTCCGGCTCTGAAGCCACACTGGGACTCAGGATAGACTCACGAAGCGAGGCTCTGCAGGCGGAACAGGGTGACCCGGGCGAACACTTTGTCAACTATGCTCAGAAGAGAGATGTCGCAGTAATTGTTGCAGTCCCTGCGGTCACCTTTGTTCTTATACAGCATGACTATGTTGGCATCTCTCATATCTTGGGGAATGTGACCTTGCTCCCAGCAAAGGCAGAGAAGATCATATAGTGGTTGTAAGATGGCTGTTTTCCCATGTTTCAGAACTTCTGGGGGGATACCGTCTTTCCCTGGAGCCTTGCCTCAGGCGAGGCTGTCTATGGCTTTGCTGAGCTTTTCCAGCGTGGGCATTTCGTCAAGTTCTTCCATGACTGGTAGGCCAGGCAAGGCATCGAGGGCGATGTCTGTCACGATGTTCTGGGTCGAGTACAATTCAAGATAATGCTCGACCCAACGCTGGAGTTGCTTGCTCTTGTCGGTGATGGCTTTGCCTGTCTTGGCTTTGAGCGGTGCTGTTTTGATGCTTGTGGGGCCAATAGCTGTTTTGATGCCCTCATACATTCCTTAGGCATATCTGCAATCGGCAGCTACCTGGATGTTGGTTCACATGTTCTGCTAGTACCCATTGGCGCAATGGCGGGCAATTTGCTGTGCCTTGCTCCTTGCTGCTCGAAGGGCATCGCGTGTGCCAGGGCAAGGGTTTTTCTTGTGAGCCAGCAGTGCTTCTCTTTTGGCCTTTGTGACTGGCTGCATTTCATGCCAGTGAGCCTCAAACCAGTCAGCATTCTTGCATTCTTTCTTTCCGAATGCGGTCATGGCTGAGTTGTAGATGGCGTCGCAAAGGTGGTTCCATTTGGCGTCCATGTCGCCTGGGATATCAGACTGGAGATGAGCTTCAAGTTTCCTCTGAAAGCTGTTAGCGATGGTCTGAGCCTTGATCGGATCGGAAATTCTGCAGGGGTTGATGCGGGGGCGACCCTTAGTCTTGGCATGGTGGCTCTTCCATGGATTCAGTCTGACCTTGCTGGCAACAAAGGAATGATCTGTATCACAATCAGCGCTGTGATAGCTTCTTGTGTGAAGAACACTGCTGAGGTCCGCTCTTCTGGTGATGACAAGATCTAGCTGGTGCCAGTGACGGGACTGGGGGTGTCTCCAAGACACTTTCTGCAGCTCTTTACACTTGAAGTAGGAGTTTGTAATGCAGAGGCCATGATGACAACAGAATTCCAGCAGCTTCTGTCCACTCTCGTTCATCCTGCCTATGCCAAAGTGGCCATGACAGGATGGCCACACTTGCCAGTCTGCTCCGATGCGAGCATTGAAGTCGCCTAGCAAAAATAAGCCTTCAGAGCGGGGGATTCTAGATAGCACTTTGGACCCTCCTGTAGGGGTTTCTGTAGTGGCGATCAGCGAGTTCCTCACTGCAAAACCTACACTATGCTGCCTGGACTCGTCCTGGGACAGGCACTGCCAATAAAAGGTGTAGTCTGATTCTCTAAGAGAGCCACTGTTGGCCAGGCGGGTTTCCTGAAGGCAGGCAACATCGATGTTAAGTCGTGCCAGTTCCTTATTGACGATAGCGGTCTTGCAAGAGTCATCCATTTGTTGGAGATCAGTCGTAAGTCCGGGTCACATGGTGCGAACGTTCCAGCTTGCAAATCAAAGAGCTGGAGTCTTCGTATGTTTCTCCTTTTGACTGCCTGGTGCAGATTGACGCTTGCTTGTCGGGAGAGACCCCTAAGATCTACACACCCAGTACAGCAGGCAAGCCATGGCGGGGCGACACCTTACTGGCTGGGGGCTGCCCAGCTTGAGGCGGGCGGTAGCTGCCCAATGAAGCTGTGAAGGCTTCTCCCACCGTCGGACGAGACCCCTGGTGCTCCTCCCTACGCCAGTCGGTTGGAGCTTATAAACAGTAACTGCCTCGTCCCGTGTTGTGCCGGAATCTTGCGACGCCGCTGGAGTGGCCTCTCCAGTTTGCGCTAAAAAGCCTGGGCGGGGTAGTATGGAGACACTGGTCTGCCCATACATCAGTGTCCCCCACTCAGTGTCACTGGCTGAGTCCAAAGGAAAGGATGATCCAATACAGTTTGAGACCAGTTCCACTGCAGGAGTTACCGGAAGTAGTGCTGAGCATCTGCCAACCGCCTTAGGGCTCCACTCTGGATTTATCCTCGAGGTTTACTCCCGAAGCCTTTCCTGTAATCGGGCATAGGCGCAAGGCAGCGGAGGTTTGGAATCAGAGTTTACCTTCTCCTAGGTAGTTTGCCGGACAAGGCAAATGGGCACCACCTGCCCGGATTTGAAGTCAGAGTGGTCCTTCTCCTAGGTGGACTGACACCCAAGTCTGACGAGCCCCACCTACCTGGAGCAACCTGGTTATAGCGCCAGAGACTCGCTGACACCCTCTGTCATTTAGTGAAAACAGGGTTGGCACGAGAAGCCATACAGTAGGATTTGGTTAAATTAAATTAAATCACCCTTTATTGTCATTCAACTGTACAACCAATCATGTACAGTAGAACGAGATTGTGTTTTACCTATCTACAGTGTTAAACACACACACCTCAAGTGTAGAATCAGAGGGCCGCTGCCATGCAAGGCGCCGCCACAGATTTCCCTCCTCCATTCCATTATTGCTGAGCACCAAGCTGGACGGCAGAAAGTTCCACTTTTATATGGTCTTCGGCATGACCCGGCCGGGATTTGAACCCCTGCCTCCCGGGTGTGGGGCGGCTGCTCTACCAACTGAGCCACCACTCCTAAGTTGGCTCAGCTTAGGAGAGGCTATTGGAGAGACACTGTGCTATGAGTGGGGTATTTCAGTGGAAATGTAGGTGCTCATTTCTACATTCCACCCCAGCACGTCCTAACCCATTTAGACACCACGTTTCTTAATAAAGAACTGAATATTTAATAGGGTGTCCTAATTTTTTCACTCGACTGTACCTTGGAGTTTGGAATGATTTTGCTTTTGATATGTCTTGTAAATTACAAGAAACATGTTACAGACATTTTAACAAAAAACTTGATTTTTGCCAGAGAGTCACTTTAAGAGAAAAAAAATGCAAATTGATGTGAAAAAAGTAACAAATTCACAAGAAAAAAAGTCAAAATTTGTTTTAAAAAGTATAACAAATAGTAGCAAATTTATGAAAAAAGTATCAGAAATGAAAATAAAAAGTTACAAATTTATGAAAAAAAAGTTGCAAATTTACAAAAAAAAAAAATCACTATTTGATTAAAAAGTTGCAACTTTACAGCAAAAATATTCTTTTTTCTTTTATCTTTTATCATGGATTGTAAACCGAATAAAGTATAAATACAAATACAAATACAAAATACAAAAAATGAAAATTGAGAAAAAGTAACAAATTTACAAAAAAGTCACAATTTGATTAAAAAGTTTCAATTTTACAATGAAAAAGGAGCAAATTTATTAAAAAGTTTCAAAATTAAAAGAAAAAGATAAAAAAATTATAAGAAAAAAGTTGCAAGTTTACAAGAAAAAAGTCACAATTTGATTAAAAAGTTGCAACTTTACAACAGAAAAACAACAAATTTATTAGAAAAAAGTTGCAAATTTCTGAGAAAAAAGTTATTTTTTCCAGGTTGGGGAGGACGTGTCCCCTCTGTCCTCCCTTGATTGATAATCACACCCATGGGGTGTGGTGGTTTTAGTGACAACATAGTGTCAGTTAAAAAAAAAAAAAAACTAAAAGTGATATGCAGTACTTAAGGAAGAAAATGAAAATTTAAAGAAATGAAACAAATCATTACAAAACCACAATTTGTCTCTGCAAGTGATTACAGTTCTGTACATTTAACTTGGGACAGATGGGTTATGTTGAAAGAGGAATGTGCTGTAAATTACTGCCAAAAGGTGACGCAAGAGAGTTGACTCTGTACAGCATGTTCGAATTTATAATCATGTATCAACATGATCTTCACAATTTACTGGAATAATAACCCTCACACACTGAATCATTGTTATGAAGAGTTACTGTTCCATTCCTTTCTGCTCTTCCAGCAAAAAGATACCCTCAGTTCCAGCATATTAAGCCATTATGCCTCCATTGTGGGCCGCAGATGTAAAGTGACAAGCTTGTCAGCACCTAAAGCACTAGTTGGCAACTGTGGAATTTAATAACGGGAACAAAAGCAACTGGCAATCAGTATCCTGACATGGGCTTCCTGTGGTCACTGTGTTTCCTCTCTTACTCAATATGGGCATGAGCTTATTTCAACCTGTTTAAAACAAATTGGGAAGTCCAGATGTTCAGTGAGGTGTAAAGTAGAGGGGACATTTTGGACTGGATTGTGGTTTTGAAGAAGAACTCGCCACTTGAAGAACAGTAAGTGATTTTGATAAAATTCTCATATATTTTAAAAGACCCCAACAATTTCTAATTCCTTAAAATTGACTGAAATAGTTGACATCGCACAGAGAATGGTCTTTAAAAATAGACAGCAGTTGATTTCAAATAATTGTATGCTGTTAGATTAGGAATGAATATGGTAGTTGAACTGATCATTGTAGACTAACAAAATAAAAATTAAAATAGAAATTAATAGGAAAAACCTTGTGAAACTTGGAGGGGAAATTCAGGCACTGTTTAATAGAGTCTTTTAATGGCACTGTGCTGCCAACTTTCTCTTTTGTTGAGGGGGGAGTATCACTTTTTTCATCTGTGTAAGATAAGCATGTGGTTACAACAACAGACAAGTTTCTGACTGTTGTACAGGAGTTAGATCTAGTCAAGAATTTGCTTGGTGTGTTGTTGTATAATGTGTTTCTCTCCCTTTTGCATTTGCTCCAATCAGAACGATCATCACAGTGACCAGCAGTGATGAGCAAGTTACTTAAAATTAGTAATTAATTACAGTTACTAGCAATGAATAGTAAAAAAAAATCAAAAGTAATGAAATCGTTTTACAATTACTGCATGATTAAAGTAATTATGTAGTTACTTGGGAAAGTAACTTTAAAGTTACTTTTATCATTAATGTGTTCCTGCACAACCAGAAGCTGCAGGTTCAGGACCCTCAGGTTTTCACTACAGCACCTCCTACTTCCTGCACAACTGGAGGCTGTAGTTTCTTTTTCCCCATCCATATTATAGTAACAAAATATGCACACAACAGTGAACAAATGAAAATAATAAAAATAAAGAACAAAAAGATAAACATATAACCACATGCTGCAAGGGGCAAGGATATAAGATAAGATAAGATAAGATAAGCCTTTATTAGTCCCACAATGGGGGAATTCCAGGATTGCAACAGCACAGGGATAGCAACACTCAGAGCAACAATCAGAAGGCAAGAAAAAAAAAACAAGAGCAGCGAATATACACTACCTTTCAAAAGTTTGGGGTCACCCAGGCAATTATTTTGTGTTTTCCATGAAAAGTCACACTTATTTACCACCATGAGTTGTAAAATGAATAGAAAATATAGTCAAGACATTGACAAGGTTAGAAATAATGATTTGTATTTGAAATAATAATTTTTTCCAGATACTCAACCTGCTCAAAGGAAGGTCAGTTTTATAGCTTCTCTAACCAGCTAAACTGTTTTCAGCCGTGCTAACATGATTGCACAAGGGTTTTCCAATCATCCATTAGCCTTCTGACGCAATGAGCAAACACATTGTACCATTAGAACACTGGAGTGATAGTTGCTGGAAATGGGCCCCTATACACCTATGTAGATATTGCACCAAAAACCAGACATTTGCAGCTAGAATAGTTATTTACCACATTAGCAATGTATATTAGATATTAGAGTGTATTTCTGATTAGTTTAAAGTTATCTTCATTGAAAAAAACAGTGCTTTTCTTTCAAAAATAAGGAAATTTCTAAGTGACCCCAAACTTTTGAATGGTAGTGTACATATGTACATATAAATATATAAACACACAGTGCGGAGCATTGTAGCTAGATGGAATGAACAGCATAACCGTCTACTTAGTTATCCTACATGATATGATTATGTACCCATACATATTGTCACCCTCCGTAGCGACCGGTATTTTCCTAGTTGTATACCAGAGGGGGACCATTGTGTAAGTCTGTTGCGTCTTTTGCATTCAATACTATTAGGTTGTCACGTTTTTTTGCTATCTCTGCGAGCAGTCCTGCTTAGGTTATACAGTCTGACAGCCGTAGGTAGGAAGGACCTGCGAAACCTCTCGGTTGCGCACCTAGGATGATGTAGTCTGCTGCTAAATGAGCTCCTCAGTGCGTTCAGTATGTCCTGCATAGGGTGGGACTCGGACTCCAGCAGAGATGACAGTTTAGCCACCATCCTTCTCTCTCCCATCTCCTCCACTGGGTCAAGGCGTTGCCCCACGATATATATGCAGTGATTGGGTCCTTGGGCACATGCGCACACAGCGACCGGCAGCTGGTGAAAAAAGTCTGTCGTCTGTGTCTCTGTTTTTACGAACTTTAATGTGTTTAAACAAAATTCTCTAGTGTCGTTTTTGTCCTTGAATGTTTGTGGACTGTATAACGAAGAGCTTCCTGGTTCCATCAATATGGATTTCCTCCTTACTTTTGCACTGCTGCTTCTTTCCCACCGGCTCTTTGTCTCTGAGGTAAGCGCAATTACGATCATGCCGGGGAGAATACAATATTCCAGAGACATGTTACTGCATTTAAACACAGATAATGCAGCATCTGTGATTGAGTCTATGCCGCAACTGCCGGACTTTATTTTAAGAGACTTTCATGGACACAGCGATGAAAAGAGAGACAAGAGGAGGAAACGCAAAAAGCATGGAGGCGTGAAATTAAGCCTGAGGAGACGTCAGTTTAACAGCATTCCTCTTCCTTCCATGATTTTGGGGAAAGTACAATCCCTGAGAAATAAAGTGGATGAAATTCAAGGGAATGTACGCTATCAGAAGGACTTCAAGAACTGCTGTGTCATGGCTTACACGGAGATGTGGCTTACAGAGCAAGACCCGGATGCGAACCTGTGGATTGACGGCTTTGGAGCCCCACTTCGCTCGGATCGGCAGGAAGAGATAAAGGGGAAACGTCAGTGGGGCGGCGTATGTTTATACATTAATAAACAGTACTGCACATTTGTCACGGTCAGAGAGCGCATCTGTACACCTGATGTGGAGCTTGTGTCTGTATCGCTACGCCCCTTTTATCTGCCCCGCGAGTTCCCCCAACTTTTCATAGCAACTGTGTACATTCACCCAAGAGCGAATGCTGACTCCGCCTCCAGCACTGTCTTTGATGTGGTACAGCGGTTGCAGTCAATTTTCCCAGAGGCTCCAAACTTTATTCTTGGGGATTTTAATCATGTTTCTTTAAAGAAGACACTTAAAAACTTTTATCAGTATGTCTCCTGCCCAACCAGGCGAAAAAAGACATTGGACCTGTGCTATGGATCCATAGAGAGGGCATATAAATCACTTCCCCTTCCTCCTTTAGGATCCTCAGATCACAAGTGTGTACATTTGCTGTCCACATATAAAACTGCTCTCAGAAGGGGCAAGGCGAAGACCAGAGACATAGATGTGTGGACAGAGGATTCAGTGCACTGCCTCCAGGAATGCTTTAACTGTATGGACTGGGAGGTTTCACACTGTCCTGCGGGGATGATTTGGACTCTTTGGTAGACGTCATATGCTCATACATGGCTTTCTATCATACATGGCTTTTTTTTAGCCAAAGTCAAATTTCTTGTATGTGTTGTGCATACTTGGCCAATAAAGCTGATTCTGATTCTGATTCTGTAAAAATATGATCGTTCCACGTAAACGTGTCAAAATATATCCCAACAACAAGCCATGGGTTACAAAATCAGTTAAATCCTGCTTACAGAGGAAAGCACTTGCCTTTAAACAGGGGTCTGTTTCTGAGCTGCAGGTTGCCACAAAAGAGCTGAAGTCCGAAATTTTAAGAGCAAAACAGAATTATAAATCAGAATTGGAAAGCAAGATGGCAACAAAGAAACTTGGTTCAGCCTGGGCCAGTATGGAAACTATTGCTGGCCTTCAGAGCACAGAGTGCAGTAATTGTGTGTTTTTAGAGGGTTTTAATTCAGACACAGAGCTGGCTAATGCTCCTAATTGTTTTTATGGTCGTTTTGATTCCTCTGATTTTAGCACAGAAACCCAAGACTTGAAACAGAAACTCAAAGACAATCAGCACTTTAATATTGAGGTGCAGGATATTAAAAGGGAGTTCTGTGTTGTAAAAGTGAACAAAAGCCAGGGCTCTGATAACATATGTGGGCGATTGGTAAAGTCCTGTGCACGGGAATTGAGTCCTGTATTTCATTACATTTTCAATAAGTCCTTACAGACACAACATGTGCCTAAGATCTGGAAAGATGCCGTGGTTGTCCCCGTTCCAAAATCCAGCTGTCCTAAAATGGTAAACGACTTTAGACCAGTTGCTTTGACTTCAATTTTAATGAAAATTTTTGAAAAACTGGTCAGATTTGAGGTCCTAAAGCAGACTGAACATGCATTGGATCCTCTGCAGTTTGCCTATAGGCCTCACAAAGGAGTGGAGGACGTCACTGTCACTCTGTTAAACATGCTTTTTAAACATCTGGATTTTAATGGGACACACGCCAGGCTTTTATTTGTGGACTTTTCTTCTGCCTTTAATACAATCCAATCTCATATTTTAGTTGAGAGGCTCCTGCAACAATTTGACTTGAGCAATAATCTGGTGGGTTGGATTCTGGATTTCTTAACCAACAAGACACAGAGAGTAAGGGTCAATGGTACATTGTCTGACCAAAAGTGCTCTTCTACTGGCTCTCCTCAGGGGTGTGTGTTGTCACCACTACTCTTCATCCTGTACACAAACATGTGTCGGAGCAGACATGACAACAGACACATTATAAAGTGTGCTGATGATTCAGTTATTGTCAGTCTACTCCAGGATGGTGAGAGTGGCCATGGCCCAGTAGTTGACGATTTTGTTCGCTGGTGTGAGGATTCCTACCTGCAGCTGAATACGACAAAAAACTAAAGATATGATTATTGACTTTAGGAGGAAAACTCCCAGGCACAAAGTCACCGTACTAAAAGGCCAGACCACCGAATGTGTACAATCCTACAAATATCTTGGGACGATTATTGATAGTAATTTAAACTTTGAAGAGAACTGTGAAAGGGTGTGCAAAAAGGGTCAGCAACATTTACATTGTTTGAGGAAACTTGCACGCTTCCAAATTGACCGAACCATAATGACAATGTTTTATCGGGCTTTTATTGAATCGGTTTAATCCTTTTCTTTAGTGTCATGGTTTGGTCAGATAAAACTGAAACAGAGGAAATCCTTGGATCAGGTAGTTAGATGGTTGTTTGCTTGGTGAGTCACAGCTGAGCCTGACATCCCTGTACACCAGACAGGTACAGAGGATTACTACCTCCATTTTAAATGATGACTCCCACCCTTTGCACCGCCACTTTCAGCTTCTTCCCTCAAGACGGAGGTTTGCTGTCCCAAAAAGTAAAAACAGCTTTGTTCCTGCTGCTGTCAAAGAGTTGAACAAGTTGTTATATTGCACATAATTTAGTTACCTATTTATTAATTCCATTTTATATTTACTTATTTTTGTAGGATTTTTATTTGGGCTCTAAATCTTTTATTGGGTTTTAGACCTTTGAGTTTTTAACCTCTTTGACTAGTCTTTAACTTTTAATATGACCCTTCTCTCTTACCTCTTTTTTTTTTCTCATCTCTTTGTCTTTATATCCTGATTGATGGAGCCGTGAGTATTTTTATCATGTTTATAGACAGCTTCATGTGTGCCTGTGTTTGTGTTTATGTTGAATGTAATTGTGGCTTGTAAATATGGATGTCACCTGACTGCAAAACAAATCTACCTACGGGTACAAATAAAGTAACCTGAACCTGAACCTGAACCTGGGTCTTCTTTCAAATCAAATCAAATCAACCTTTCTTGTCATGTTGCTGTACATACAACTGTAGTGCAGGCAAAATGAAATTATGTTTCTCTAGGCATCCATATATGTAAAAAGAACATAATTTAAAACACACTCACTCACTCCCCACCCCAAAACAGCCATTCACACATTCCTAGGACACATTTAGTTATTACAGTAATATTAACTTATTACAGTTGCAGTTTAAAGTGATAATAACTATGTATAAAATACCAATTCAAGTGGCTGAGTGAGTCAAAGTGGCTACTTGAAACTAACTAGAACTATAATATACAGTATATAAATATACATAATGTCCATAAGGTGCAGTAGCATGTATGAAAGATTCCGGCTCAACTGTTCAGTATCCTAACAGCTTGTGGGAGGAAGCTGTTAATCAGTCTGGTGGTTCTGCCTCTGATGCTCCGGAATCATTTGCCAGAAGGCAGCAGTTCAAAGTGTTTATGCAGCGGGTGAGAGTGGTCCTTGACAGTGTTCAGTGCCTTGCTCCTACAATGGCTCTGAAAAAGTTCTTGGACAGAGGGGAGGGAAACTCCAATTACCCTCTCAGCTCCCTTGACTATCCTCTGCAGGGCTTTTTTGTCTGACATACTGCAACTGGAGTACCATGATGCAATGCAGTACATCAGAACACTCTCCACCACACCTCTGTAGAAGGTCCTGAGGATGCAGATGGGGAGAGAGGCCTGTTTGAGTTTCCACAAGAAGTGCAGTCTCTGCTGGGCCCGTCGCCTGATCCCCGAGGAATTCTTGCTCCAGGTCAGGTCCTGTGAGATCTGCACTCAGAGGAACTTGATATTCTCTACTCTCTCCACCGAATGGCCGCTGATGCTGAGAGGGACGTGTTCAGGCTGTGATCACTGGAAGTCGATAATCATCTCCTTTGTTTTGTCCACGTTGAGCACCAGATTGTTCTCCCTGCACCAGCCCTCCAGGTCTCTAACTTCTTCCCTGTACATAGATTCCTCTGAATAAGTCCCACCACTGTGGTGTCGTCCGCAAACTTAATAATCTGGTTCCCCTCATGTCTGGATACACAGCCATGTGTTAGAAGTGTAAACAACAGTGGACTGAGTACACAGCCTTGAGGGGATCCAGTGCTCAGCGTGATGGAGTTGGAGATGTTGTTTCCAACACGGACAGACTGAGGTCTCTCAGTCAGGAAATCCAGGATCCAGAGACATGTGGCGGTGTTCAGACCAAGAAGGAATAATTTCTCTATCAGTCTCTGGGGAATAATGGTGTTGAATGCTGAACTGAAATCAATGTACAGGAGTCTGGCGTAGGTGTCTTTCTGCTCCAGGTAGGTGATGGCAGAGTGCAAGGTGGTGACTATGGCATCCTCTGTGGAGCGATTTGAACGATACACAAACTGGAGCGGGTCATGTAATGCAGGGAGGCAGGCTGTGATGTGTGGTTTGACAAGCCGTTCAAAACACTTCATCACAATTGGTGTCAGTGCAACAGGAGGATAGTCATTCAGACAAGACACAACTGGTTTCTTTGCCACCGGTACTATGGTAGAGGTCTTAAAGCATCTGGGAACGATGGCCTGACTCAGGGAGATGTTATAAATGTCAGTCAGGACATCCGCCAACTCGCTCGCACAGACTCGGAGCACACGTCCTGGGATGTTGTCTGGACCTGCAGCTTTACGTGGGTTGACCCTGATTAGGATCATCCATGTGTCCACTGCGTTGATGGTGATAGCTGGCCCAACAGATGGTTGAGATGGGCCAGCCTCCCCTCTGATTGTCGGGTTTGATGCTTCAAAACGTGCAAAGAAGTTGTTGAGCCTGTCTGGAAGTGAAACGTCATCATCATCGACCCCCTGCCTGGACTTATAATCCGTCAGTGCCCGAACTCCCTGCCACATCTGTTTGGTGTTCCCTGTGTCACGGAGGTGTCCCTGGATTTTCTCCGCATAGGCACGTTTTGCAGTCTTAATTCCCTTTGAGAGCGCAGACCTATCTGAGCGGAGGGCAATCCTGTCCTCCACTCTGAAAGCTGCATCTCTGGCTGTGAGCAGCGAGCGCACCTCTGCAGTCATCCAGGGTTTATAGTTGCCCCGCGCAGTGAAGGTCTTCACTATAGCCAAGGAAGGAAGGGCACTGGAAGGGTAGCTTACGGAGCTGCTCATCCATAAGCTGCCCTTCCAGCGCCTGGTGAGGGAGATCGCTCAGGACTTCAAGACCGACCTGCACTTCCAGAGCTCCGCCGTCATGGCTCTGCAGGAGGCCAGCGAGGCCTACCTGGTGGGTCTCTTCAAGGACACCAACCTGTGCGCCATCCACGCCAAGAGGGTCACCATCATGCCCAAAGACATCCAGCTGGCCCGCCGCATCCGCGGAGAGAGAGCTTAGACTTTCTGCTGCACATCCACCAACCACAATACTCCGCACTGTGTGTGTGTGTGTGTGTATATATATATATATATATATATATATATATATATATATATATATATATATAGCTGCTCTTGTTTTTTCTTGCCTTCTGATTGTTGCTCTGAGTGTTGCTATCCCTGTGCTGTTGCAATCCTGGAATTTCCCCATTGTGGGACTAATAAAGGCTTATCTTATCTTATCTTATCTTATAGTGACATCCTCTGTGCACTTTGCGATGTAGCTGGTGACCGTTTCAGCGTACTCCTCCACATCTGTCCTGTCTCCCTGGGAGGCCGCTATTTTAAAATCCTCCCAGTCTGTATGCAGAAACAGTCCTGAAGTGCCGAGGCTGCACCCTCTGGCCAAGTCCTGATTTGTTTCTCTACTGGCCTGCTGTGCTTCAGTAAGGGTTTGTAGGCAGGCACCAGCATCATGGATAGGCAGTCAGAATGGCCGAGGTGGGGGCGAGGTGTTGCCTTGTATGCACCTGGGAAGTCTGTGAACACCAAGTCCAACATATTCTCTCCTCTGGTCTTAAAGTCCACAAATTGTTTGAACTTGGGGAGCACAGTCTTCAGGTTCAGGTTCAGGTTACTTTATTTGTACCCGTAGGTCGATTTGTTTTGCAGTCTGGTGACATCCATATTTACAAGCCACAAATTACATTCAACATAGACACAAACACAGGCACATATGAAGCTGACTATAAACATGATAAGAATACTCAAGGCTCCATCAATCAGGGTATAAAAAGACAAAGAGATGGGAGAAAAAACAGAGGTAAGAGAGAAGGGTCATATTAAAAGTTAAAAACTAGTCAAAGAGGTTAAAAACTTAAAGGTCTAAAACCCAATAAAATATTTAGAACCCAAGTGACATCCTACAAAAATAAGTAAATATAAAATGGAGTTAATAAATAGGTACCTAAATTATGTGCAATATATTTTTACAGCTTGTTCAACTCTTTGACAGCGGCAGGGACAAAGCTGTTTTTGTAGCACTGGGTTCTACCTTTTGGGACAGCAAACCTCCGTCTTGAGGGAAGAAGCTGAAAGTGGCAGTGCAAAGGGTGGGAGTCATCATTTAAAATGGAGGTAGCCAACCTCTGTACTTGTCTGGTGTACAGGGATGTCAGGCTCAGCTGTGGCTCACCAAGCAAACGACTGGACCATCTAACTACCTGATTCAAGGATTTCCTCTGTTTCAGTTTTATCTGACCAAACCATGACACTAAAGAAAAGGATAAAACAGATTCAATAAAAGCACGATAAAACATTGTCATTATGGTTCAGTCAACTTGGAAGCGTGCAAGTTTTCTCAAGCAATGCAAATGTTGCTGACCCTTTTTGCACACCCTTTCACAGTTCTCTTCAAAGTTTAAATTACTATCAATAATCGTCCCAAGATATTTGTAGGATTGTACACATTCGGTGGTCTGGCCTTTTAGTACGGTGACTTTGTGCCTGGGATTTTTCCTCCTAAAGTCAATAATCATGTCTTTAGTTTTTGTCGTATTCAGCTGCAGGTAGGAATCCTCACACCAGTGAACAAAATCATCAACTACTGGGCCATGGCCACTCTCACCATCCTGGAGGAGACTGACAATAACTGAGTCATCAGCGTACTTTATAATGTGTCTGTTGTCATGTCTGCTCCGACACATGTTTGTGTACAGGATGAAGAGTAGTGGTGACAACACACACCGCTGAGGAGAGCCAGTAGAAGGGCACTTTAGGTCAGACAATGTACCATTGACCCTTACTCTCTGTGTCCTGTTGGTTAAGAAATCCAGAATCCAACCCACCAGATTATTGCTCAAATCAAATTGCTGCAGGAGCCTTTCAACTAAGATATGAGGTTGGATTGTATTAAAGGGGGAGGAAAAGTCCACAAATAAAAGTCTGGCGTGTGTCCCATTAAAATCCAGATGTTTAAAAAGCATGTTAAACAGAGTGACAGTGGCATCCTCCACTCCTCTGTGAGGCCTATAGGCAAACTGCAGAGGATCCAATGCATGCTCAGTCTGCTTTAGGACCTCAAATCTGATCAGTTTTTCAAAAATTTTCATTAAAATTGAAGTCAAAGCAACTGGTCTAAAGTTGTTTACCGTTTTAGGACAGCTGGATTTTGGAACGGGAACAACCACGGCTTCTTTCCAGATCTTAGGCACACGTTGTGTCTGTAAGGACTTATTGAAAATGTAATGAAATATAGGACTCAGTTCATGTGCACACATATCTTATCAGGGCTCTGACTTTTGTTCACTTTTACAGCGCAGAACTCCCTTTTAACACCCTACACTTCAATATTAAAGTGCTGATTGTCTTTGAGTTTCTGTTTCAAATCTTGGGTTTCTGTGCTAAAATCAAAGAAGTCAAAACAACTATAAAAACAATTAAGAGCATTAGCCAGCTCTGTGTCTGAATTAAAACCATCTAAAAACATACGATTACTGCGCTCTGTGCTCTGAAGGCCTGCAATAGTTTTCATACTGGCCCAGGCTGAACCAAGTTTCTTTGTTGCCATCTTGCTTTCCAACTCTGATTTATAATTCTGTTTTGCTCTTAAAATTTTGGACTTCAGCTCCTTTGTGGCAACCTGTAGCTCAGAAACAGACCCCTGTTTAAAGGCAAGTGCTTTCCTCCGTAAGCAGGATTTAACTGACTTTAAACTGGTGTGATTAAAATCCCCTGCAACCACAAAACTGTCTGGGTGTGAAGTTTGAAATTCACTGATAGCATCGTGTAGTGTTATTTAATAAAATATAGTGTAATAAGGTACAGGAATTATTTATTTTATTTAATAGTGGGTGTGCCAGGTGACAGAGTTAAACCGTCACTCCCATGCTCACTAAATAAAATAGGAAAGCACTCGAAAAAAGGGGCACCAGTTCTAAAAGAACGACTTTTATTATTAACTTAATTTCAATTAATTAATTTCCATACCTTCAATTACTTAATGGACCAGTCTCAAAATTTAAGGGAGTTCTTTTCCTGCTGTGATCTAGGAGACATATATGCGAAAGGAAAATGCTTCAACTTCTCTCATTTATCCTTTTATTAAACTCATTCAGGTTACATGATATGGCATTCAAATGATGGATAAACAGATTCAAATGATAAACAGGTGTCTAATATCACATCAACTGTTAGTGGATTCCTGAATATAAAATCTAGAGTTAAACCTTTGTGGAACCAGGGAGAAACCAGATTTTATGTTTCAACAGTAATGGAAGGCTGAAATGTCTAACAAAACATATTGTAATTTTATGGGGAAAAATTCATAAGCTGATTATCTAAAAATGAACTTCTGAATTAATCTACAAAAATGAAAGGAGGTTACTTAAAAATGAATAAGAATCTTCCTTCAGTTTATAGCATTGTCCTACAGCTGAGAGACTAATTGAACCATGAAATACTGGTTATGTTCAATTGTAATTTAAATTTTTAGGACATCACGTTTAAACCCAGCAGATAGGAAAACGGGAGTCTCACGAACAGCTGTAGGTCCACGTGTTCAGCGGGCCTGAGCCAGCTGGGTTTTTAAGGTTGGGACCGAGGGAGAAGGGACTGCTGCAAGGCTTTGTGATATTCACAACCAACCGTAAGAAGTGTAGACTCAGCCGGGGGGCTCACAGACGGACAGCGAACAGCAGCAGTAACGGCTGTCTTGGAGCAGGCGTGGAGAGTTCTTTTGGCAACCAGTCCAAATTTATGATGTCTCTGGCTGCGGAATAGGCCAAAAAAACTGAAGGAAGAATGTCTGTCAGGCGTGGATGAGGCCGGAAAGAAAGTCCAAAACACAATCTCTGTTCACTTTAAAATAGGAAAATTAAAAGTCCACTTTAACTGCATGAAAAGTCAGAAAAATCTAAGAAAAACATTCAACTAGGACAAGAATGGCTTCTGAGGTGAAAGAAAAAGGATTTTGAGAGTTTGACTCTCTTTAAGGCAAGCTCGTAAGAAAAGGATAGTTTCTCCTCAGTTTAACCAGAAAAACAAGAAACTAATGCAGGATTTGAAACACTTCACAAACAAAAAAGGTTTCTTAAAGTTCACAGAACAATTTAGACAAAAGAAAACTGCAAGAACTGCAAAGAACTCTGGAGAAGTGAAAACAAAAACTTTCTTTGTTCTTTTTCTGATCTAGATCTTTTCTTTTTTCATAACTTCTTCATCTTCCTACTTCTCCTATTCATCTATTCATCTCTCTCCTCTCTTCTAACATGCAGGGTGGCTCTCGTGCATTTTAACTGAAGCGCGCTGCTTGGTCATGAAAGCAGGGCCGGTGCAAGACAGGCCAACCATCTTTCTTAAAGAGGAGTTCGAATGGCTTTTGTCCAATGAGGGAACATTTCTTTGTTTGGGAACAGCCAATCAAATGAAAAGGGCATTATCCCGTGTAAGGTTGCCTAGGGAGTGGTTTATCAGGAATGATAGCGTATAGGGATTGATACCCATTCAGTTCTTATGAAATTATGCACTCAATATCAAAATCTAACTAAATTAAGTGACTTGGCTAATATTCAGTGATCATGCATTTATACCATTACTAACAATATTAACATTCATTTGAATAATACTCATGAAAATAAACATTCCTAATACATATTCCTAATACATGCACTCACATGTAAATCAAGGATTAATGAATTACTGCAAACCCTGGTCGGTGATCAACAGGGTGACTTTCAGTGTCCTCAGGTCCTGGGGAGATGATAGCTGGAAAGTAGAAAAAGTTTATGTTTAGTCAGATTATACAATGAAGCACATTCCGTAGATGTCCACTAGGAGGTACTGTTGAGCTGTAGATAATTTCTTTAGGTCTCTGTCACATGAAAGGAAGGGCCTAAAGAGCTCTGGAATCTGTCTAGGAAAGGAAGAAGGCCATATATCTGTCCGGTTAAGAAGTTTATGACTTTTTAAGAGCATCAGTTCCTGTAGGCAGATGCTATCAGCATGAACTGTCCACTGTGGGGGATCTGGACTTCACGAGTTTTATGGTCCACTTAAGCCTTTAAAAGCAAACCTTATCAAGTCTACCTCTGCAAAAGTGAAATTGTTTACACTGGGGTCCTTTTGAAAACACAGCCTTCTTGACCAGACCTTGAGTGAGAGTAGCTTTAAAATGAAGAAGAGTGAAATTTCTGTAAAAATTAAGAAAAGTGATCTCCTGGATTGGCCAGAGGAGACATTGATGCTACAATCTTGCAGCTCTCCGAGTGCCTCATTAGCATTATCTTTAGCATTAGCACTAGGAGCTATGTAAACAGCAGCTACAAACACGTTGGTGAATTCCCTCGACAGATAGAATGGCCAGCAATTCACAATAAGGAACTCCACCAATGGAGAACAGTGTTTAGTTGCTAATGTGGCGTTAACACACCAGTTCTTGTTAATATAGATATATAGCCCCCCCCCCTTCCCGGCTCTTACCGGAGCTAGCAGCCTCCCTGTCTGCCCAGAACGATGTCATCCCTTCCAGCTGAATGGCCGTGTCAGGGATGTTGTCATGGAGCCATGTCTCCATGAACGCAAACACACAGTAGTCCCTCCACTCTCAACTGGTTTCTCTCAGCAGATGCAGCTCGTCCAGTTTGTTGTCGAGAGAGCGAACATTGGAAAGTAGAGGCAACGGTACTGCTGGTCTGGAGGGGTTAGCCTTTAGCCTAGCATGAATTCCGGCTCTCTTTCCTCTCCTTTGTTTGTTCATGCCGCTTATGCTTCCTCCTCTCCCGGGTAGCTGCCAGCGAAGCCCCCAATAGTATTCCATGCTTGGGTAGAATGTCCATATCACACCTGAGCACCGCAATTCTTGCAGCATACGTTACCTTGATGCTTAATAAGGTCTCTCAGTTGTAAGTTTTACAGAATGTACATCTGGGATGATTAAAACACTCAAAACTCTCACACTCACTGATGCCTAGACGAGCTGCAGCGTCCATGCACGCTGCCATCTTTCTTTCTTGAAAGAAAGACTCATTAGGGATAGCTACATTAAGTTCTATGTTCAAATCAAGACACCATAAATTATACTAAAGTAAAACAAAACACTTAATTCACACTAAGTACACACTACAACATAACAACAACATAAGTTATCAATGGGTGATGGCTGAAGCCACAGCTTATATTGCCCACCCATATTCCATCCAAGAATTTGAAAGAAAAACAAAACAAGAGCGATTACAATTCAGAACATAGCTAAGACAAAATGTGACAAAAAAACTAAGCTACAACACAACGCAGACTGGATATGACAATCCTTATGTGATTTTACATGTCATCTTGTATATATGTTTGGAGTATTTCTTCCTTTAGTTTTTGTTTAAATTGTCCAAGCGTTGTACATGATTTTAATTCAGGTCCAAAATCGTTCCATAATCTGACTCCTTGCACTGAAACACAGTGTTGCTTGGTGGTAGTTCTCACTGAAGGTTTTTGAAATATACATGTTCCTCTGAAATTATATTGTTTCTCCCTTATTTGGAACAACTTTTGGATATTTGCGGGCAGTGATAGATTCTTCACTTTAAACATTATTACTGCGGTTTTAAAGTCAACCAGATCTTTCAATTTGAGAGCATTTAATTTAAGAAAAAGTGGGTTTGTTGGTTCCCTGTAAGCAGCTTTGTTTATTATTCTAATAGCTCTCTTCTGAAGCATAAAGACTGGATATATGTTTGTTTTATATGTATTTCCCCATACTTCAGTACAATATGTCATGTATGGGAGTATTAATGAATGATACAAGGTATATAGTGTGGGTTGATTCAGCAAATATTTCACTCTGTGTAGTATTGCAATTGATTTGGATATTTTACGTTTAATATAATATGTGACTTCCAACACAGTTTATTATCAATTATTACTCCAAGAAATTTAGTTTTGGATACCATTTCAATCTTTACACCATTTACACTGAGTTTAGATACTAAGTTGTTGTGATGGTTGTTAAAAACTATACATTTTGTCTTACTTAAATTGAGCATTAATTTGTTTGAATCAAACCACAGTTTGAGCTTTCCTAATTCCTTTCCAAGTGTATCCAAAAGTTGTTCCAAATTGCTTCCACTGCATAATAAATTAGTGTCGTCGGCAAACAATATTAAATCCATTTTTTCTGAAACTTTACATATATCATTTATATACATGTTGAATAACAATGGCCCCAAAACTGAACCCTGAGGACTCCACAAGTAACCTTCAGTAACTGTGAGTTTTTGTTACCAACACATACATACTGATATCTATTCTTTAAGTAACTACATAACCAGGACAGTGCTACCCCCCTAATACCACAATTTTGTAGTTTTTTTAATAATAAATTATGATCCACTGTATCAAACGCTTTTTTAAGATCCAGGAATACCTCAGCTGAATACTCTTTATTTTCAACGGCAGTTGATATTTTTTTTATAAATTCCATTAGAGCAAATGCAGTTGTCCTCTTGTGTCTGAACCCATATTGCTGCTCACACAATAAATTGTTCTTCAGTATGAAGTTGTCAACTCTCTCATAGAATATTTTTTCAAGTATCTTGGAAAATTGCGGCAATAGTGAAATTGGTCTATAGTTTGAGAATTTCCCTCTGTCACCCGTCTTGTATATCGGAATTACTTTAGCTATTTTCATTGCATTGGGAAATATACCTGTTTGGAGAGACAGGTTATAGATATATGTCAGTGGTTTCACTAAGCATTCAATAATAGTTTTGACTAAGAGCATGTCAATACCATCACAGTCCATAGATGTTTTACTTTTAAATGATTTAACAATTTCAATGACCTCTCTCTCGTCTGTGTTCTTTATGAAAATGGAGTCTTTTATAGCAGTGTTTTGCTTATTGTTTTGCCTGTAGGTGCTGTAATGGGCATTTCTCGAGCCAAATTAGGACCAATGTTAACAAAAAAGTTATTAAATTCATCTGCAGGTGAAACTGCATTCACACTCTGAGTCGTTTTATTTTTTGAAAAATCGGTTGGGTAGCTTGTATTTCTGTTTTTATTTCCAAGAATATTGTTAAGTATTGTCCATGTATTTTTAATATTGTCTCTGTTTTTCTCCAGTTCTTTACTGTAATAGTCTCTTTTACTACATCTTATTATATATGTCAACTTATTTTTGTATGTTTTATACCGCTGCTCTGCTTCTTTTGTCCTTTTCTTTAGGAAAGCTTTATATAAATTTTTCTTTTTACACGCCTTTTGTAATCCTTTGGTTAACCATGGCTTATCGGCAAATTTATGTTTAGGCTTTTTCTTTACTAATGGACAATTTTTTTTTTTCATAAAGAGTGGTTACAATGTTTATAAATGTGTCATAGGCTTCATTTACATCTGATACATAGACTTTTGTCCAGTCTTGCTTCAGCAAGTCCTCTTTAAACTGATTGCATTTTGTGATTTGTATCTGAACGATTTTAAAAATTTTTCTGTATTGGCCCCCATGTGGCCATGGATAAGTGCAAAGGTTGGCATATGGTAACTTATATCATTTATCAATAATCCACTTTCTATTTTCTTATCAATAATATTAACAAACAGGTTGTCAATAAGTGTAGCAGTGTGAACTGTGATTCTACTGGGATGTGTTATTGTGGGATATAGACTCATGCTGTACATAGAATTCATGAACTCTGTAATTACATTTTGTTGATATGGATTTAGTAGATCAATATTGAAATCTCCACAAATTACTACCATTTTCTTACTAGTAATATTATTGTACAGCTCAACTAATTTATCTCTGAATGTCTCAATGCAAGTTCCCGGCGTTCTATATATACAACTTACAGTGGGGCAAAAAAGTATTTAGTCAGCCACCAATTGTGCAAGTTCTCCCACTTAAAAGATGAAAGAGGTCTCCAATTTTCATCATAGGTATACCTCAACTATGAGAGACAAAATGAGAAAAAAAAATCCAGAAAATCACATTGAAGGATTTTTAATGAATTAATTGGTAAATTCCTTGGTAAAATAAGTATTTGGTCACCTACAAACAAGCAAGATTTCTGGCTCTCACAGACCTCTAATTTCTTCTTTAAGAGGCTCCTCTGTCCTCCACTTGTTACCTGTATTAATGGCACCTGTTTGAACTCATTATCAGTATAAAAGACACCTGTCCACAACTTCAAACAGTCAGACTCCAAACTCCACTATGGCCAAGACCAAAGAGCTGTCAAAGGACACCAGAAACAAAATTGTAGACCTGCACCAGGCTGGGAAGACTGAATCTGCAATAGGTAAGCAGCTTGGTGTGAAGAAATCAACTGTGGGAGCAATTATTAGAAAATGGAAGACATACAAGACCACTGATAATCTCCCTCGATCTGGGGCTCCACGCAAGATCTCACCCCGTGGGGTCAAAATTATCACGAGAACGGTGAGCAAAAATCCCAGAACCACACGGGGGGACCTAGTGAATGACCTGCAGAGAGCTGGGACCAAAGTAACAAAGGCTACATCAGAAACGCACTACGCTGCCAGGGACTCAAATCCTGCAGTGCCAGACGTGTCCCCCTGCTTAAGCCAGTACATGTCCAGGCCCGTCTGAAGTTTGCTAAAGAGCATTTGGATGATCCAGAAGAGGATTGGGAGAATGTCATATGGTCAGATGAAACCAAAATAGAACTTTCTGGTAAAAACTCAACTTGTCGTGTTTGGAGGAGAAAGAACACCATACCTACTGTGAAGCATGGGGGTGAAAACATCATACTTTGGGGCTGTTTTTCTGCAAAGGGACCAGGACGACTGATCCGTGTAAAGGAAAGAATGAATGGGGCCATGTATCGTGAGATTTTGAGTGAAAACCTCCTTCCATCAGCAAGGGCATTGAAGATGAAACGTGGCTGGGTCTTTCAGCATGACAATGATCCCAAACACACCGCCCGGGCAACGAAGGAGTGGCTTTGTAAGAAGCATTTCAAGGTCCTGGAGTGGCCTAGCCAGTCTCCAGATCTCAACCCCATAGAAAATCTTTGGAGGGAGTTGAAAGTCTGTGTTGCCCAGCGACAGCCCCAAAATATCACTGCTCTAGAAGAGATCTGCATGCAGGAATGGGCCAAAATCCCAGCAACAGTGTGTGAAAACCTTGTGAAAACTTACAGAAAACGTTTGACCTCTGTCATTGCCAACAAAGGGTATATAACAAAGTATTGAGATGAACTTTTGTTATTGTTATTGTTAGGTTAAATATCGGTTTAACAGAGAGCTGAGGAGAGCTAAATCTGTGTATTCTGAGAGACTCCATCAGCAGTTCACTGCTAATGACTCTGCTTCTGTGTGGAGAGGACTGAGGCAAATCACCAACTATCGGCCTCAGGCTCCTAAAGGTCAGGATGACAAAGCCCTTTGTCAAAGACTGTCCCAACACTATGCCCGTTTTGACACCTCGTCAGCTGTGTCCAACTCCCCCCCTCCCCCCAGCTCCACTGCCTCCACGGTACCTACTTCATCAAAGGCGCCCCCCCTCCTCCCCCCCTGCCCTTGTCATCAGTGAGCAGGACGTGCTCAGACAGTTCTCCAGACTGAACCCGCGCAAGGCCCCCGGTCCGGACGGCGTGTCTCCCTCCACCCTGAGACACTGTGCGAAAGAGCTGGCTCCTGTCTTCACAGACATTTTTAACACCTCCCTTAAGCTATGCCACGTGCCGACCTGCCTCAAATCCTCCACCATCATCCCTGTCCCCAAGAAGCCACGGATCACTGGACTTAACGATTACAGACCTGTAGCGCTCACCTCTGTAGTCATGAAGTCCTTTGAGCGCCTGGTCCTGCCCCACCTCAAGTCCATCACCACTCCCCTCCTGGACCCGCTGCAGTTTGCCTACCGAGCCAACAGATCTGTAGACGACGCAGTCAACCTGTCCCTCCACTCCATCCTGCAGCACCTGGACTCCCCGGGAACCTACGCCAGGATCCTGTTTGTGGACTTCAGCTCTGCATTCAACACCATCCGCCCCGCTCTGCTCCGGGACAAGCTGTCCCTGCTCAACGTGCCTGACTCCCTCTGCAGGTGGATCACCGACTTCCTGACGGACCGGAGGCAGCATGTGTGGCTGGGAAAGGCTGTCTCAGACTCTGTTAGCATCAGCACCGGATCACCCCAGGGCTGTGTACTTTCCCCCCTACTCTTCTCCCTTTATACCATCTCCTGCACCTCCAGCCACCAGTCTGTCAAGCTGATCAAGTTTGCGGACGACACCACCCTCATCGGGCTCATCTCCAATGGCGACAAGTCCGCCTACAGGAGAGAGGTGGACCAACTGGCGTCCTGGTGCAACAACAACAACCTGCAGCTGAACACTCTGAAGACAGCGGAGATGATTGTGGACTTCAGGAAAGTCACAACCCCTCTGCCCCCCCTCACCCTCACAGGCTCTCCCATCATCACTGCAGATTCCTTCTGCTTCCTAGGCACCACCATCACCCGGGACCTCAAGTGGGATCCGACCATCAGCTCCCTCATCAAAAAGGCCCAGCAGAGGATGTTCTTCCTGCGGCGGCTGAGGAAGCTCAGGCTACCCACCAAGATGTTAGTGCAGTTCTACACAGCCATCATCGAGTCCATCCTCACCACCTCCATAACCGTGTGGTACGCAGGAGCCACTGCCAGGGACAGACTAAGGCTGCAGCGCGTCGTGCGCACTGCTGAGAAGGTGATCGGCTGCAAGCTCCCATCTCTCCAGGATCTGTACCTCTCCAGGACCCGGAGGCGTGCTGGCCGGATCATAGCCGATCCTTCACACCCTGGTCACGTACTGTTTGCCCCTCTCCCCTCAGGTAGAAGACTTTGGTCCATTCAGACTAAAACCTCCCGTCACATGAACAGCTTCTTCCCCTCTGCCATCAGACTGCTGAACACTAAGTGACTTATTGACTCTCGTGCACTATGTACAGCAGCTCAACCAGACTCATGTCAATCATCACTGTTTTCTTTTTGCATTACCGACTGCACTATATGGTTCCCCACAATATCTGCTGCTTAATATATTTAAAACTGCTGACTAGTATTACTCATTCTTATTCTACACTTTATTGCATGTATAGTTTATTTCTTTTATTTTATCATGATTAATGTTGCAGCATTGCACCGAGACAAATTCCTAGTTTGTGTACTACATGAACAATGGCAATAAATCTGATTCTGATTCTGATTCTGACCAAATACTTATTTTACCGAGGAATTTACCAGTTAATTCATTAAAAATCCTTCAATGTGATTTTCTGGATTTTTTTTTTCTCATTTTGTCTCTCATAGTTGAGGTATACCTATGATGAAAGTTGGAGACCTCTCTGATCTTTTAAGTGGGAGAACTTGCACAATTGGTGGCTGACTAATTACTTTTTTTCCCCACTGTATAATTAGATTTTTTGTTTTATCTTGGTCAATCTCAACAGTAACACATTCCAAAATCCCTGGTAGTGCAAAGGACATTCCATTTACAAGCTTACACCTATACAGGTCATCAATATACAGTGCAACACCACCACCCTTTTTTGAGATCTGTTAATATGAAACATCTGATAACCCTCTATTGCCATCAGAGGAGCCTGCTCTTCATTAAGCCAAGTTTCAGAGACTGCGATAGCTGTAAATTTTCTGTCCAGCTGTTTTCAATAGTCCTGAATCTGTGGAAAGTTTTTGTTAAGACTTCTGCTGTTGAAGTGTATTATTGATAGTTTACCATCTAGTTGCATTTGACTTTTTGAATTGCTTTTCAGTGTAATATTCACAGTGATTATGAATATTATTGAAAAAGTGGTTATCAGGATCAATATCATTCTCCATCTCTTGTAGTTTAGGTTCAGCATAATAGCATATTTTCAGAGTTTGAATTTCCTCACTCTGTGTCAAATGACTTCCTCCAGCTGGGGATAATTGATGTCTACTCAAGTCAGTCATAAGTTTTGTTTGTTTTTAGTTTTTGTTTTTTAAAGTACATTGACATGGTGTCACAGAAGAACTATTCTTGCTGTGTGTGTGGATATGGATTATCATAGTCTCTTAATTTTCTTAATCAGTGTTCATCTATATTTATTTAAGTCAGTGATCTCTCTAATTATTATATTCTTTTCTTCCTCAGGTGTTCCATTTAGTTTGATCCAAACTCTACAATTTCTTGTCCATGTTGCCTGTATCTTATTTTGTCTTTTCAGCATCCGTGCTTGCCGTGCTATTTCAGCATTAGTTTTTGTTAGATGTTCATTTAGGTAAACTTCTGTTCCCCGTAGCTTTCTGGTCTGCCTCAGTATGTCATTCTTTACCCTTCTGTTCACAAAGCGCATCACAATTGATTTCTTTGTTTTATTATCCTTTCTGGGTAAAGCATGACAGGCTGAAATTGAATTTGCTTCGACCTTTATATTTCTACTATCAAGGAACTGAAGCACCTGGTTTTTCAGGGAGACTGATTCACTTGCGGGAGCATCCTCACCTCTCAATCCTGCTGTAGCATGAGCATATGATTGGTATTTAATGTCTAGTCCACTTATAATTAGATCATCCAGACAAGAACATTGCTCAAGATCCTTGACGCATCGCTCCAAGTCAGCAATTTTTTTGTCTTTTTCCTTAATTGTTAATTTTAATTCTCGGACTTCTTCCACTAGCCCTATTATTTTAGCTTGCTGACTAGCCACTTTGGTCAGTTCTTCTGACAAAAAGTTCAGAGATTTTTTTATCTCTTCCATTTCCTCCTTCTTTGATGGCATTTTTACTGACCGGTTGATAGTAAAAACAATCTCTGCTGGTGTCGCCGGTATCCGATCCGACCGACCTCGAATCCAGCTGGGCCTCAGCTAGCCCCCTCCGCTGCTAGTCCCGTTGCAATTGAGCTCCTGTCCAGCCGGGGTACTGGCCGCTCCTCCACCGAGTCCCGCCACCCGCCGCCGCTGTAGTTGAGCTCCGATCCTGCTCCTGTCCAGCTGGGTTCCCGGTAGTTCCTCCGCTGAGCCCCGCCACCTACTGCCGTCTTCCTCAGTAGATCCTCCGCTGAGTCCCACCGCTGTAACTGGGCTCTGACTCAGGCTCTTGTCTGGCTGGGCCCCCGGTGGTCCTCCACTGGTCCCCGTCTCCCACCATCGCTGCACCCGAACTCCGATCCGGCTCTCGTCCAACTGTTGCCTCGGTTAGTTCCTCCGGAGAGCCCCAATCACCGGGGACAGAGTCGCTTCGTGTCGGTGTTAGGTGATACGACTAGTGTTAGCTTAGCAAACGCTTCGGGTAAAGCGTAGCAGCGAACCATGAAAAGAAACGCTAATCAGTTTACTCACAGAGCCCGGTGAAAGGCGAATAAAGGGGTATTTCAACCAAGGTGGAAATTCAGCCCATGCGTGTGCGTCACAAATGCCGATCAGATATTTGCTGTTGGTTAGTTATTTTAGTGGCAAAATCAGCAACTTTGTCTCAGCACTGAAAAGTGTGACCATCCCGGCCGCCATGTAGAAGGAGTGCGAAGTTCATGTTCGTCAGACACGACGCCCACCGCCCTCCATTGCGCCCACCCTATGATGGACCATTCAGAGTGTTGGAAACAGGGGATAAGCATTTTTTGCTAGACTTGGGGGGTAGGCGGGAGAAAATTGACACAGACAGACTCAAACCCGCTTTCGTTGTGGCGGACGAGCAAGTGCTGTTGGCTAGGGCCCCTCGGCGTGGAAGACCCCCACGGAGAGCTCCCCAGGGAAATGATTCACCAGAGCAGCCACACGGACAGACCGAAGTGCCCCCCCCCCCCTCGCCACGGCCCACCTGCAGTCAGACACACTCCCAGCAGCCCCTCACCGGCACAGCAGCGCCACGGAGGTGGTAAACCCCAGTTACAGCAGATATGGGAGGAGACCGAAGCCCAGACGGCGTGTGGACTGATGTTCTATTGTTCTATCTAAGATGCTGGGGGGGGGGGCGGTGTAGCCCCTTGGAGTGTGTAAAATAAGAGACATATTCACGACAGACGGTTTATTACACACTTCACATCTTTCAAGCACAGAACAGAATGGCACATTTCAGCAGGCACTCTTCTTTTACCCAAATCTTTCTTCATAAGTTTCATGGCATTTCTCCACACACAACATGACATTTGCATTACACTGCATTCAACCCCCTACGTCCTTGACTCCTTCCTGCTATCTCGCCAGGAACCTCCTGAGCATTGTTCTCCCATGCTTATCCACTGTCTCTTGTCTGAGATGCTAAATAATCTGACTCCCCCATGGAGTCAGATTATTTTACCCACTCCAGTGTGGAGTGTGTAAAATAAGAGACATATTCATGACAGATGGTTTATTACACACTTCACATCTTTCAAGCACAGAACAGAATGACACATTTCAGCAGCCACTCTTCTTTTCTCAAATCACTCCTCCATCAGGTCGACGGCCGAACCATCTCCTAACTCGGTCCGTCTCAGGAGCCTCTCCGCTCTCTCACATTCTGAGATCGTGTAGCACTGGATGAGTGCAGCCTTGAGCGCCTCACATTTGTTGCAGGCTGGCGGCTCATCGAGCAGGCTCACTACCTGCTGAGCTGTGCGGGCGTCCAGCGCTGCGACTGCATGGTAGAATCTGGTGTCGTCTGCCGTTACTCCCCGGAGGGCGAACTGGGCCTCGGTGTGGTGGGACCAAGAACACGGGTTGTGCTGCCAGAAGTCTGGTAGCTTGACTGAAACTGCACACGCGTGGCTGGGGGTTCCAGTCCAGGCTGTCTCCGGGGTTCTTGCCTTGTGTTCCATAATACATCTTGGGTCACCAGTGTGGGGTCCACTAAGTACTCTTGATCACTGTGGACATCCATTCTAATACTTGATAACAAAAGTCCCCCTAACTAGGTGGTGCTGTTGTCAAAACCTGCGGTCCAAAACCTGTGGTCCTAAACCTAAAGCTTCTGGTTGTGCAGGAATCCCCAACTCACTTTTATACTTAACTTATCCTGCACACTATACTGTGTTTTTGGTGTTGCTGAGTATGTGTCAGTGTGTGGGACATGGAAATTGTTCACACTTATCTTACCTCTGTGATGTGGACTCATGCTCCAGTCCCTCAAATGTCTTTTGAAGATCAGAATCCATTTTTGAACAATCTTTATCCAGGTAGCAGGAAAATGTTTTTCTGCAGTGACTCACATTCTTTAGTTGTCACCTGTATTTTGATTATCAGCTGTCTGAAGGCAAATGACTCATCCATTGACAATGACAGGATATCTTCAAGATGTATCTGCAATAAGTAATTTTAATTATTGCAGATAATAATGCATGCATGCATGCATTATTGGATGCATGTTAGGTTAATTGGCTGTTCTAAATTGTCCCTAGATATCTGTTTCCTATAGGCCCTTAGAATAGAGGGTTAGTATTAATGAAAAGCGCTTTGAGTGGTCTTTGTGACTAGAAAAGCGCTATATAAATGCAGGTTAGTTAGTTAGTTAGTTAGTTATTGCTGGATCACATATTGTCCACACACATACTTGGGTTTGAACTCCAGATGTGGCTCTTTAGCTGTGGTGGCTTCATCGTCAGTGGTGCTAGCAGCTGCTGGCTTTTTATTAGCGACTAGCTTTGTCAAATCGTATGTCTTAATCAGGTGCTTCTGAAGATTTGAGTTACCATTTCTTGATGTGGAGTAGGTTTTCAAACTGACACACAAGTAATACTATATATATTTTTTGTCCTGAACCTTGACAAAGGAAAACTATAAGATAGATAGATAGATAGATAGATAGATAGATAGATAGATAGATAGATAGATAGATAGATAGATAGATAGATAGATAGACAAACAGAGAGATAGATAGACAAACAGAGAGATAGATAAAGCGGGAAAAATAAGTATTGAACACATCAATATTTTCTCATTAAACATATTTCTGATGGAGCCATTGACCTGAGATTTTCACCAGATATCAGTAACAGCCCAAGTAACCCATACATACAAAGAAATCACGACAACTGTGTTCACAAAACAAGTTATAAGATGGAATGACACAGGGAATAAGTACTGAACACATGAGGAAAAAGCAGTGCAAAGAGGTATAGAAAGCCAAGAAACCAGCTGAAATCCATCAGAATTTAGGAAGCCATTCCATCCCCCATCAGTGCAAATTAATTCCAGCTGGTTAAGTACTGACTGATAGCCTTTAAAAAATGTCTGTGAATATTAGCTTGACACACCAAAAAGAACTCATGATGGATAGAAGCAAAGAGCTCTCTCTAGACCTTTGCAACCTTATTGTTGCAGAACATAATGATGGCATTGGCTACAGGCACATTTTTAAACTGCTGAATGTTATGTTGCGTCTAAACTACCTTAAACCCCCAGTTCTTTTACATGAAGGCCAAATAACCAGACTGAGAGATGAAGTATACTTTCACTTATTTTACTGAAAGTGAGATATGGATACAAGCAGCGCTGGAACACAACTCTTTAGGCAATTCCCTAAGAGAGTGCTACCCAAAAAGTGAGCCCTATAGTTTTTATAAAGCTTAACCACTCCCTTGTGCAAGAGGGAGGGGTTTTTACCTCATTGTATCAGTACATTTCATCTTATGTGTCAGTTCAGCTGTGTGCAGAACTGATTCTGACTGGTTTCAGTGAATGAATAATAGGGTGTAAACTAAACTCTGCAGTATAGTGTGTGAAGCAAGCAGATAAAAAAGAGTGAGAAAGACAGAGCAATCATGTCATTTTACCGACAGTTACAATGAGCACTGTTGGAGCCATCATTCAGAAGTGTAAAGATCATTTTACCATAAATGGCTATGACCAGGAGCTCCTTGCAAGATTTCTGACAGAGGAGTTAAACAAATTATCTGAAGAGTCATCCAAGATCCAAAGACTACTTGTGGAGAGCTCCAGAAAGACCTGGAGTTAGCAGGTACTGCTGTTTCAAAGATAACAATAGATAATGCACTCAACTGACATAGGCTCTATGCCCACTCATCACACAAGACTCCATTGCTGAAGAAAAAGCATGTTGAAGCTTGTTTAAAATTTGCTGCACAACATTTGGGCAAGCCAGTAAAATGCTGGGAGAATATAGTCTGGTCAGATGAGACCAAAATTGAACTTTTTTGATGTGACAACACATAGCATGTTTGGAGGAGAAATGGCACTGCACATCAGCCTAAAAACACCATGCCAACAATGAAGTTTGAAGGTGGGAGCATCATGGTGTGGGGGTGCTTTTCAGCACATGGTACAGGCAGACTTTATATAATTGAAGGAAAGATGAATGGACAACTGTAGAGACATCCTTGATAAGGACCTGTTGCCATCTGCTAAGATGCTGAACATGAAACCAGGGTCGACATTTAGGTAAAACAATGATCCAAAACACACAGCCAAGGAAACTCTCAACTGGCTCCAGAGAAGAAAAATAAAGCTGCTAAAATTGCCCAGTCAGTCACCTGACCTGAATCCAATTGAACATCTATGGAACAAACTGAAGATCAGAGTTCATAGAAGACAACCATGGAGCATTCAAGATTTGAAGACAGTTTGTGTGGAAGAATGAGCTAAAATCACTCCTGAGCAATGCCTGTGCCTAGTTTCTCCATACAGGAGGTGTCTGGAAGTTGTTATTACCAACAAAGGCTTTTCTACCAAATATTAAAGGAATTTCACCATGTGTGTTCAAGACTTATTCTCAGTGCCATTCCACTTTATTTCATGGAGCAGCAAATGGCCAAAGCTGAGGTTTTTGAACCAGTAGTGGTGCTTTTAAATGCCTTTTAACCCTTTATTTTCCAAAAATTTGTTCATTTTTTTTAGTGTGAATATCATAGATATAGTCATGTGAAATAATTAGGACACCCGGTATAAGCCTGTTTTGTTTTAAAATATATATATGGACATATGGACATTTAATATCAGTATTAAAAATAGTGGGAGATTCATGTAATACAACTAAACAATTAAAATGAATTAAAAACTTTTTTCAAATTTTCTGCAAAATGTATTTCTAAACAAATACTGAGGAATAAATTAGGACATCCCCATCTTTTTTAGGACACCCCCACATTCATTCCCACTTAAAATGGCTAAAATAAATGTTAAAAAATGCAAATAAAAACAAAAACAAGGTTAGACATAGATATGTGAACATTAATAAAGAACTGAATATGAGTTTACTATTTTTTTCACATGACTGTATCAGACTGAGATAACCTGCACAGCCATAGAACAAAGCAAAATGGGTATCATTCTGTGCATCCAGGTTTCAGAAATCTCTTCTATTTATATATCAACCCAAGTTCATCATCATCATCATCATCATCATCATCATCATCATCATCATAGCAGTCTGCCGTGGGCGACAATGACTGTTTCATTTAGGTCTGATCAGATTCCTCCACACAGCTCAGAATCAGAATCAGGTTTATTGCCATTGTTCATGTAGTACACAAACTAGGAATTTGTCTCGGTACAGTGCTGCAACATTAAACATGATAAGATAAGAGAAATAAACTATACATGTAATAAAGTGTAGGATAAGATTAAGTGATACTGGTCAACAGTTAAAATATATATTAGCCAGCAGCAGATACTGTGGAGAACTATATAGTGCAGTCGGTAATGCAGGAAGAAAACAGTGATGATTAACATGAGTCTGGTTGAGCTGCTGTACATGGTGCACGAGAGTCACTTAGTGTTCAGCAGTCTAATGGCAGAGGGGAAGAAGCTGTTCATGTGACGGGAGGTTTTAGTCTGGATGGACCGAAGTCTTCTACCAGAGGGGAGGGGGGCAAACAGTACGTGACCAGGGTGTGAGGGATCGGCTATGATCCGGCCAGCACGCCTCCGGGTCCTGGAGATGTACAGATCCTGGAGAGATGGGAGCTTGCAGCCGATCACCTTCTCAGCAGTGCGCACGACGCGCTGCAGCCTTAGTCTGTCCCTGGCAGTGGCTCCTGCGTACCACACGGTTATGGAGGTGGTGAGGATGGACTCGATGATGGCTGTGTAGAACTGCACTAACATCTTGGTGGGTAGCTTGAGCTTCCTCAGCTGCCGCAGGAAGAACATCCTCTGCTGGGCTTTTTTGATGAGTGAGCTGATGGTCAGCTCCCATTTGAGGTCCCTGGTGATGGTAGTGCCTAGGAAGCGGAAGGAATCAGCAGTGGTGATGGGAGAGCCTGAGAGGGTGAGGGGGGGCAGAGGGGTTGTGACTTTCCTGAAGTCTACAATCATCTCCACTGTCTTCAGAGCGTTCAGCTGCAGGTTGTTATTGTCGCACCAGGACGCCAGCTGGGCCACCTCTCTCCTGTAGGTGGACTCGTCGCCGTTGGAGATGAGCCCGATGAGGGTGGTGTCGTCCGCAAACTTGATCAACTTGACAGACTGGTGGCTGGAGGTGCAGGAGTTGGTGTAAAGGGAGAAGAGTAGGGGGGAAAGTACACAGCCCTGGGGTGATCCGGTGCTGATGCTAGTATAGTCTGAGACAGTCTTTCCCAGCCGCACATGCTGCCTCCGGTCCGTCAGGAAGTCGATGATCCACCTGCAGAGGGAGTCAGGCACGTTGAGCAGGGACAGCTTGTCCCGGAGCAGAGTGGGGCGGATGGTGTTGAATGCAGAGCTGAAGTCCACAAACAGGATCCTGGCGTAGGTTCCCGGGGAGTCCAGGTGCTGCAGGATGGAGTGGAGGGCCAGGTTGACTGCATCGTCTACAGACCTGTTGGCTCGGTAGGCAAACTGCAGCGGGTCCAGGAGAGGGGTGGTGATGGACTTGAGGTGGGACAGGACCAGGCGCTCAAAGGACTTCATGACTACAGAGGTGAGCGCTACAGGTCTGTAGTCATTAAGTCCAGTGATCCGTGGCTTCTTGGGGACAGGGATGATGGTGGAGGATTTGAGGCAGGACGGCACGTGGCATAACTTAAGGGAGGTGTTAAAAATGTCTGTGAATACAGGAGCCAGCTGTTTCGCACAGAGTCTCAGGGTGGAGGGAGACACGCCGTCTTGGCCGGGGGCCTTGTGCAGGTTCAGTCTGGAGAACTGTTTGAGCACATCCTGCTCACTGATGATAAGGGGAGGGGGGGAGGAGGGGGGGGGGTGCCTTAAATGAAGTAAGGAATGTGGAGGCTGTGGAGCTGGAGGGAGGGGGGGAGTTGGACACAGATGACGAGGTGTCAAAACGGGCATAGTGTTGGGACAGTCTCTGACAAAGGGCTTTGTCATCCTGACCTTTAGGAGCCTTAGGTCGATAGTTGGTGATCTGCCTCAGTCCTCTCCACACGGAAGCCGAATCATTAGCAGTGAACTGCTGCTGGAGTCTCTCTGAGTATAGAGATTTAGCCCTCTTCAGCTCTCTGTTAAACCGGTATTTAACCTCCCTGTAGCAGTCCCTGTCTCCACTTTTCAGCGCTGCTTCCTTCTCCTTCCTGATCTGTCTGAGCTTAGCTGTGAACCAGGGTTTGTCATTAGAGTAACTCACCCTGGTGCGTGATGGAAGAATGTTCTCTTCACAAAAGTGGATATATGAGTTCACAGTGTCCGTGTACTCATCCAGATCATGCGTGGCTCCTTTAAGCATGCCCCAGTCAGATATTTCCATGCACGTTTCCAGCTTCTCCTCAGCATCACTGGTCCGTATCTTCGTAGTGCTCACAACAGGTTTAGTGAGCTTCAATCTCTGTCTGTATGTGGGAATGAGGTGAACCATCACGTGATCAGATAATCCCAGCGCAGCGCGAGGAACAGCGCGATATGCGTCTTTCACTGTGGTGTAACAGTGATCCAGTGTGTTTAATCCTCTGGTGGGGCATTTAATAAACTGTTTGTAGCGGGGGAGATCGTGGCTCAGATTGCACTGATTAAAGTCGCCAGCCACAATAATCAGCGAGTCTGGAAAACTCCGCTCTGTGTGTTGAATGTGATCCGCGAGCACGCGCTGAGCTTCGCGCGTGTCCGCGTCGGGAGGGGCGTACACAGCGATGAGTATGAAAGAAGCAAAGAAGCTCTGTCCTTAACCTTCCACTGCCAGGAACTCCTGTCTATGTCCAACTTCTTCAAGTTTCTTTTTACAGTGTCTTTAAATCTGAGCCTTGGACTACCCTGATTGCGTTTGCCTTCCCATTATTGTGAGTAGAGTAACTGCTGAGACGCTGGTGGTCCATCCTCTCAACATGTCCGAGCCATCTCAGGTTCATCTGTATTAGCATGTCCTCCATTGATGGTAGACCAGCTCATTTCAACACTTCTATGTTGGTTATCTTGTCTTTCCATGAGATGCTCATTATGGCTCGAAGGTGTCTCATCATGTATGCGTGGAGTTTCTTCACCTGCACTCTGTAGACAGTCCAGGTTTCAGCAACGTACAATAGAGTAGCCAGTACTGTCACTCTGTACACTTTGCATTTCACACGGATAGACACATCGATTGTTCCACAGTCTCTCCTTCAAGTTTTCAAACACAGCGCTCGCTCTTCCCATTCTGAGAGATAGTTGATCCTCCAGCCTAGCATTCTCTGAAACAGTACTCCCTAGATACTTGAAAGTCTTGCACTTGACTAGTGGCTCTGTACCAGTGCTGATCTCTTCTGGTAGTGATGTTGATAATTGGAACTTTGGTGGTTGATAAAGGCGCTCTGTCTTCTTGATGTTGATTTGGAGGCTGAATTGGCTAGCTGCTCTTGCAAATTTCTCCACTAAGGATTGCATATCTTCCACGCTGTGTGCAACTGTGAGAGTGAGAGCACTGTCGTCGGCAAAGAGCATTTCTCTTACTACCTTTATCGATGTCTTACTCTTGGTTTTAAACTGTGCCACATTGAACAAGTCTGCCTCTTTCCTTGTTTGAATGTATACTCCTTCTGAAGTGTCTTTGAAGGCCACCTCAAGCATGGCTGCCAGATATAGCAAGAAGAGTGTAGGTGCCAGCACACACCCTTGTTTCACCCCTTTGCTTACTAAAAAGTCTTTAGATACTGAACCACTCATTGCCACACTTGCTTGCATACCTGTATGGAGTGCCTCGATCAGGCTGACAAACTTCTTTGTACAGCCATATTTCTTGAGTACCTGCCAAAGTCCTTGTCGCGAAACAGTATCGAAGGCTTTACTGAGGTTTATGAAGACTACATAAAGCGACATGTTCTGTTCGATACACTTTTCTTGAACCTGGTTCAAGCAGAAAATCATGTCCATTGTGCTTCTTCCACTTCTAAAGCTGCACTGGGTTTCTGGTAGTACATTCTGCGAGATGTGTTCATTGAGTCTGTTCAATAGTACACGTGAGAGAATCTAACCAACAGTGGCTAGCAGTATTATACCTCGGTAATTTCCACAGTCTTTCCTGTCACCTTTCTTGAACAAAGGCACAATACTTGCATCCTTCCAGTCTTGAGGTACTTTCTGGGCATCCCATATCTCTTGGATGAGCTTGTGCAGGCAGTTGGTCAAATGAACACCACCAAATTTCCACACTTCTGCTGGAATTCCATCCCTTCCTGGAGCTTTATCATCCTGTGTTGTCCTGATAGCTGCCATTAGTTCATCAAAATTTGGTGGTTCATCCAGACTTAATACAGCTGGTCGCTGCACTAGAGCTTCTTTAGCCTCTTCAGTGAGATCTCCAGGGTTGTTTAGTAGTTGGTCAAAGTGGTCTGCAAATCTGTCCAGGATCTTGTCTTTCTCCTGCAAGACCGTTTCACCATCCATAGCCTTTAGTTGGATCAATCCTCTTGGTTTAGGGCTGTAGATTTCTCTCAAACCTGTGAAGAATGTTTTCATGTCCTTTCTGTCTGCTGCAGTTTGAAGTTTCTCTGCTTTTTCATCCCACCAATTGGACTTCATCTCTCTGGTGTACTTCTGTAGCTCACTCTGAGCCTTTGAGTATTTCTTCTTCTCTGACCTTGTGTTACACTATAGGTTTTCCTGCCTAGCTGTATTCCTTGCTTCTAGTAGTTTCTTCAGGTGTTCATCATGCTCATCAAACCAATCTTGATGTTTCCTCTCAGGGTAGCCTAATACATCACTCGCAGTCTGATACACCGTATCCTTTAGTGTCGTCCATTTCTCTTCTATGTCATTCTCTGAGTTGTTGCCGTCCCAGTCTTTCAAGTTTTCATCCATTTCCTGTGTAAGTTCTTCCTGCTTCTTTTGGCCTTTCAGTACACTAGTGTTTAGCTTCTGTGGTGGCTTCGCACCCATCCTGCAGTGCTGTTTTCATCTGCAAATCCTTAATCTAGATCTCAGCATAACATGATCAGTACCACAGCCCACGCCTCTCATTGCTCTGGTGTCCAATACATCCCTTATGTCTCTCTGCCTGACTATGATGTAGTCTAATAAGTGCCATTGCTTGGATCTTGGGTGCATCCATGTCTTCTTGTGTGTATCCTTGTGCTTAAATAGAGTGTTGGTTATCACACGGTTGTACTCTGAACATAGTGCAAGTAGATGTTCTCCATTAGCATTGCACTTGCCTACTCCATGACTGCCTAGCACTCCTTTCCATTTCTCAGTGTCCAAATCAACTCTGGCATTAAAATCACCAATGAGTATCAGCCTGTCATCATTCGGTACAAGCCTGATAGTCTCACGTAAATTACTGTAGAACTCTTCCTTCACCTCCTCTGAGTTGGTCATTGTTGGGGCATATACAATACACTGATGAGTGTGGCATGCATCTTCCACTGTTGTGGGAGTCTCATAGTCATTATCCTGTCGTTGATTGGCACCAGTTCCTCATCAAGCATTGCTGCTATCTCCTTTCTAACTGCAAAGCCCACTCCTGCTTCTCTCCTTTCTTGAGTTGATCTCCCACTCCAAAAGAAGATGTACCCATGGTCTTCCAAGCTGTCATATCCAGGCAATCTTGTTTCACTAAGTGCAGCTATGTCTACATTGTACCTGTTCATTTCCAGGGCCACAAGTGTGGTCTGTCTTTCTGGGCGTTGTGATGTTGTTCTGTCCAACAGAGCGTGTATATTCCATTCTGCTACACACAAGGCTGCTGTTTTCCTCTTCTTTTGTCTTCCTGCTCCTAGCTTACTTTTCACTGCCTGTCGGAGTGTGAACAGATCAGTGCGGACCTTGTAAACTTGGACGACGTCCAAGTCGGTATGAGTTGCTTTCTGATTGACCATTGCATGAAACTGCTTGCAAAGTATTTGAGTATTGCTAGCTTTTGCTGGACTAGCAGCACATTCTTGGCAGATAAAGGTATCATCAGTGACAAGGACAAGCCAAGACAAACTAACCACAGTATCTGTTGCAGTGACTGACCAGATGATAGGTTTGTTTTTCTCTGCTCTTTGTGTAGTGCATGTCACAATGCACCGACTGGCACAGTCCACCACAGACCTTGCGACAGATGTGTTTATCTGCCAGGATGTCCAGTTTCACCCCGTGTAACTGGGAGTGGTCCACCACAGACCTGTGGCAGATATTGTTTTTAGTTCTGCCAGGATGCCCTGTTTCACCCTCCACCCCCCTGGAAGGGCGGGGATGCTGGTTGAGCTGCCGACGGTCAGACCCATGAGACAGGTAGTACCGGTTTTCATGGTTATCTGGTAGCAAGCAAGCCAATGCCTGACCTGACAAAAAAGAAAAAAAAAAAAAAGATGTAAGTGTCAGTTAAAAGCTGCCAATTTCTGACCAAAAAAAGTGGAATTTTATGGGTAAGAAGCTGCAACTTTAGCAAAAATACAAAAAAGGTGTAAATTTCCAACTGTTTACAACCTAAAACGTGGCAAATATAAGATTTGAGTAAAACGCTGCAAGTTTAAGCTTTTTTTTTAAAAAACTGCAAATTCAAGAGCAAGAAAAGTTCTAAATTAATGAGGAAAAAGCTGCAAAATTATAAATAATAAAAAGCTGCAAATTTTCAAGTAAGAAGCTGCACATTTCTGAGTAAAATGGCTCTACCTCTGCAGGAAAATCCTGCAAATTTATGAGAAAAATACTCACATTTACAAAAGAATGTTTCTAATTTACATGAAAAAGGATGTGATAAATTGGTGTGTGTTGGCCATTTTTTTAAATGTCAGCCATAAGGAGGAACTAAGCAGTGGTGTTCTGAAGTGTTAAATCCTTCAGATCTGCACTAATCAGCAGGGAAAAGTAGAAGAATAGGTGATCCCCAGCAGCAGCATCAACCCAAGTTAACAACTTCAAAACAGCAACTAACTGAAAGAGTCCCATATTTTGAAGTTGTTTTCATATGAATTGAGGTTTTTGAACCAATACTAGTGCTTTTAAATGCTTTTTAACTCTTTATTTTCCCCATATTTGCCATACACCATGAAAATATTCAGGTTATGGAAAACCTTTTATTTTCCCCAAATTTGTTCCATTTTTTAGTGTGAATATTTCAGACATCAGTTTGACATACCATGCACATGTACTATCTAATTCAGCAGTATTCATTTGAAACCCCAGAGATCTCCCAATGAAACAGTTCACTCCACATTGTCATCTTCTCCGTCTTCCTCTGTAAGATAAGATAAGACTTTATTAGTCCCACAATGGGGAAATTCCTGTAGCGGACTTGCTTACTTCCCTCTTGATATTGAGATTATCACAGTCCATCTCGCAAGCGCAAATGTTTATACAAGGCAAGCATGCTTGGGCACATGGGCATTTCTGTCCTTGACAGCTTTTGTCGTGCAGTACAAATGCGTAATGTCTCTTACTTCCACTGGTGCAGATTTGTTTTTGTACAATGTTGGTAGAAGTCCCAGTGGAATGTGACTGATGCCAACCATTTCCAATTAGGTTTACAAATTCTGGCTTTTTTTTTTTTTTTTTTGTTACTTATTTGTACCCGTAGGTAGATTTGGTTTGCAGTCTGGTGACAAGCCACCGGCTGCTGGTCACTGCGTGCGCGAGCGCCCTAAACCTACATGTTTTTGGTATGCGGGAGGAAACCGGAGAAATCCCGGAGTAAACCCACGCAACACGGGGAGAACATGCAAACTCCACACAGCTCACCGTTGGTCGGGGGCTGGGATCGAACCCACGATCTCATGATCCCCGCGATCCCCCGGCCGAGGGTAAAACTGTGCTGCCACAGTGCTAAACCACTGCGCCACCGTGCAGCCGGCTTGGAAATATGAATCTGGCACCAAACAGTAACCTGATAAATTGCATGTAAGGCATGCTCTTCATAAGTATCCTCAGTTGGTGGCAACAATGATGCAGCTTTGTCAGTGGTTGTGGCAAGAATGAAGCATAGCTCATTTAACAAATATGCTTGGCCTTTTCCCCTTACAGTAACAAGGCAAATGTTTGTGATGATTCCAGGAAAGTGTCCTTGTCCTCAAACTTTGTCAAACCCTGGAAGACATCGGCATTTTTGGTAAGAGGAGAGTATGCGGTCTGTTTTCCACGTCTATGCAAGGCACTCATTGTATCACATCCTGACAAGGTGTGCATTGATGGTAAGCAGTGGCAAATGGAATTTCCTAACTTTGAGGAGATCTAGTGAATTGGAATATAATGTTCCTTCATGATGATCTTGCCTGAATGCCCTGCATGCATGTACACTTTGTTTACCAACATTACTTTGCTTGAATAGTACAGCAGCAACTCAAGGACATTGGTGTCATCACATCGGTCAATTATCCTGGAATGGTCTCCAGACAGAACAGTACTGTGCAGTAGCAGGTGTGTGTCTGCCTCCTAATGGGTGCTGTTTAGCTCCTCAAGGCAAGATACATCTTCTCCACGGGCAACCTTCACAACTTCACCATTAGCGAAGACCCCTGCAAGAACAACTGGCATATCTCTAGACAAGACCCCTTGTCCATTTTACAGATGTACTTGCTTAAAAATGCCGCAAGACTTGCCTTATTGGTGCTAGACTTAAGAAATCATCTGTAATTGGGTACATCTCTGTTACCTCTGATTTGGTACAGAAGTCCCTCTGTGGTTCCTCGTTGCTAGCACTCACTGCATTTGATGGAATGTTCTTTATCATAATGCTTGAACAAGAGGGTGAGTACATTCATGGGTGACTCCATGTCCTTGTTATTCAAGATCCTCACAAGTCACTTTAACACCACCTTCTCAAGATCCTTGAATGTTTTGAAGTGGTTGTCATTTAGGGACATCAGTCAGGTATGCTGCAGGTTGTGAAGACACCAGGGTAACTTGTGGTAGGACAGGCTGCTTGTCACTGTGTTCCTCCAGCCTCTTGGCCAGATTAGCCTTGTTTGTCTTCTTCCTTCTGCCATCATCATGAAACATCGATGGAGGTGTTAAATATGCTCCCATATTAACAATAGGCAGCACGGATGTGAGGACACAGGCACACATGATGTCATCATGCTGTGCTTATATTAGGAGACTGTTGGTGGAAGCAGTGGTCTTTGGTGCTCCACCTCCATAATAACAACCGCCTATGTCAGCTCAGCATTAGCTTGCATGCTGTTAACATGTGTACTGTCCTTGTGTGTTTGTAATAAAGTTTGTGTTCAGTTGGACTCCTGCCTCCACTGTCCTATTTCCAGACACCATTGGCAACGAGGAGAAAATTTAATCTTCTGGAGGAAAACTAAACATTTTCCCGAAGATGGATGCATATAAGGAAGAGTGCCTCTTATTCCCACCATGGTTCCTCGTGACCCTGGGTGAGCCACCCATCCCATGGCCATGTTGTTCATTTAAAAGCACCACCGGTGGTTCAAAAACCTCAATTCATATGGAAACAACTTCAAAATATGTGAATCTTTCAGTTAGTTGCTGTTTTGAAGTTGTTAACTTGGGTTGATATATAAACAGAAGAGATTTCTGAAACCTGGATATTTTCATTTTTTGTGGCAAATAAGGGGTTAAAGTGACATGTTAAAAGTAGATTTCATGAGTACAACCTCAATTTTCATAAAGTTGACATCCTAACAAATTAAATTATACACATTTTGCTTTGTTCTACTGTCATGCAGGGTATGTCAAAATTTTATCCCCTTTGTCACTCCACTAATTAAATATAACTTGTTTTGTGAACACAGTTGCCTTGATTTCTTTGTATGTATGGATTACTTGGGTTGTTACTGATATCTGGTGAAAATCTCAGATCAATGGCAACATCAGAAATACTGTATGTTTAATGAGAAAAATGTTGATGTGTTCAATACTTATTTTCCTTGCTGTAGATAGATAGATAGAAGATAGATAGAAGTAAAGCAAGTAATAAATCTTGGGCAGCTCAGTGGAGCAGTGGTTAGCACTGTGGCAGCACAGTAAGAAGGTTGTGGGTTCGATCCCATCCCCTGACCATCAGTGACCCTTATGTGTGGAGTTTGCATGTTCTCCCTGTGTCTGCGTGGGTTTCCTCCCACAGGCCACAAACATGCAAGTTAGGTTAATTGGAGACTCTAAAGTGGCCCTTGATGTGAAAAGATTGGCACCGTGGCTCACTCATCCATCCATGTGGATGCCCTGAATTTCCCTCTGGGGTTAATAAAGTATATATAATTAAATCTGTTAAATTTTCAGTAATTGTAATGCGCTATTGAATTTTTAAAAACTAATTTCGTTACACAAGTTGATCGCAGAGAAGATTAATTGAAGTAGTGAAGGAGGACATGGAGACAGTTGGTGTTACAGAAGAAGATGCAAGGGATAGGATGAGATGGAGGCAGATGATCTGCTGTGGTGACCCCTAAAGAGTGCAACTGAAAGAAGAAGAATTTTGTTACATGTTACTGCAAATGTAGTGGTGTTTCAGTAAGGCATTACTCTCAACACCAGTGATCAGAAAGACAAATTATTGAGTCTGTCTGTAATTATTTGGCACCTGAGAGGAAAAGAGAACAGAAAAAAAATGAACTGATTCATGGTTCTCTCAATATTGGGGCTTTTGAAGCTTTGGTTGGTGGGAACTTATCATACTTGTGGCCTGTGTGTGGCTTTACATAAGAATTGGTGTAATGTTAAGAGATTATACTCAATTTTATATAATAATTTTATAGTGTTTTTGACTTGTCCGTCCTTTTGTTTGTTCAGCATTTTCTGTTGTTGCCAGTATAGCTTCTGCATTTCTGATTGGATTGCCTTCAAATTTATACAGAAACTTTAACTTATCATACCTTGGATGAGTTTGATGTTCAGATAAATTGTATGAGAGGTTTCTTTTTTGAGGAGGGGGGCTTATACTTTTTCAGTCCATTTTTATGTTTTCACCAGTACAGCCTCTACATTTCTGATTGGATTGACTTCTTATTTATAGAGAAGCGTTGACTCAAATGAGGGGTTCCAGTTTTGGAGAAGGGGACTTGTGTTTTTCCAGTCCATTTTATGTTGACCATAGTTCTCATTAGGGGCCCCTGATACGGGGATTCGTGGGGTATGTAAGCTTGCTCACTAAGGTTCTTTCATTGTCATCAAATTCAAAAATGTTAAGTTTTCCTTTGCAATAAATATTATCTTTATAGTGTAACATCATCCCACTTGGCTCATCAATAAAAATTCTTCTGCTTTAAGACATTGTTTCACCCAGGAAAAGGACAGTCAAAAAACTGCTCTTTTACCTCAGGCCACAACTGAACTCGCCATTCCTTTGTTAAACCCAGTCTAAAGAATTCACCCTAATGCATTTCCTGTTTTGACTTTTATGACCCATAAATGGTGGACAAGAGACAGGCCCTCATGGCCCCAAAAATCCACAGCTCAACAATGCCTGGCAATTCTGGGACATGCAGATGTAACCAGCAAACCTTTTCATCACATCTGTGTTAACACAATTCTAAACGTTCTCTTCTTTTCCAGGACTATGAAAAGCAAATGGACTCTTGTTTATTCTGGACAATCAATAATAGGTTTGAAATATATTAATCCATGATTTTATATATAATATGCATGTTAAAAATGTTAAATGAATGTTTATTCATTTTATATTAAACTTCCGGCGCCACATGAGTAGGCTGCCTTTTTGCAACAGCGGATCAATTTCTTCCTATTTCTATTTACTATCTGGCTTCTCTTGCTAATCTTTCTGCTCCGGCGACACCTTATCCATCACGGACGGTCACGGATCGTCCAAATGTCTCCTGAGCTGGCAGATGAAGCCACTGTTTGTAGCAGGATACGTTACAGCAGAGACCAGCTGTTAGCGCTTAACCGGACCAAGACGCTAGCGCAAGACTTTGACATACCAGGTGAAATAAGACAGAAACGACATGGAAGCCATGCTGGAGTAAGACGGCGGGCGAGAAATATAAGGTACAGACCCGTCCTTCCATCTGTTATTATGGGGAATGTACGATCGCTACTCAGTAAAACAGATGAGCTAGCGGCTATCTCCTGCTACGAGAGCGTCTTCAGAGAGATTAGCATGATGTTGTTTACTGAGACGTGGCTAACAGAACTAGCAACAGATGCTAACATCGAACTGGAGGTTTTCCACGCAATACGGGCAGACCGGACACCAGACAGTGGGAAGGCAAGGGGCGGAGGAGTGATAATGTATGTCAATAAAAGCTGGTGCAGACCGGGACATATCACGGTTAAACAACAACACTGCAACAAAGACATTGAGTTGCTAGCTGTTAGCATGCGGCCTACCTATCTCCCGAGGGAATACTCACACGTGATCTGCATTGTTATTTATGCAAATCTGATGGCGAACGTGGGGACAGCGCGTGACGCCATTCACTCAGTAACTGGCAGGCTGGTGACAGAACACCCAGATGCTCTTCTCCTCATCTCAGGTGATTTCATCCATATTTCACTGTCCCCCATTCTGCCCACATTCACCCAGTATGTCACATGCCACACTAGAGACAATAAAACACTGGACTTACTCTATGCAAACACTAAGGAGGCGTACACCTCATCACCACTCCCCCCACTTGGGAGATCGGATCACAACTTGGTTCATCTCCGGCCGGTGTACAAAACCCTAGTACACAGACAACCTCCGGTTATGCGCACGGTGAAGTTATGGTCTGAGGAGGCAATGGACGCTCTAAAGGACTGTTTTGAAACCACTGCCTGGGAGCAGCTCTGTGATCCACATGGTGAGGACATCGATGGCCTCACTCACACCATCACGGACAACATCAACTTCTGCGTGGACAACATCGTACCCACCAAGACCATACGGTGTTGCTCGAACAACAAACCCTGGATCAACCCTGAGATTAAAACACTTCTGAGAGAGAAGAAGAGGATCTTCAGGTCAGGGAACAGGGAGATGCTGAAGTCTGTACAGAGGGAGCTGAGGAGGAAGATCAGAGAAGGCAAGGACAGCTTCAGGAAGAAGATGGAGGACAAGCTGCAACAGAGTGACATCGGCGGGGTCTGGAGAAACCTCAAAACCATCTCTGGGCTCCAGAATACCTCCTCCCAGGCCACGGGGGCCAGGGAATAGGCAAACAATCTGAACCTGTTTTTTAATAGGTTTGACCAACCGCCCTCCCCTCCGACTGCACACCAACCACTGCTGCCTCTACAGTCATCAAGACCTGCTGTCCACACCTCACTCCACTAACACCCCCCCCCCCAAAACACAGTCCCCCAACCTCACCCTCACTAAGACCCAAGTGAGGACGGAGCTGAGGAAGATCAAGGCGAGGAAGGCCTCGAGACCGGATGGCATCAACGTGAAGCTCCTCAAGTCCTCCACAGACCAGCTGTGTGGGATTGTGGAGCACATCTTCAACCCAAGCCTGAAGCTGGGGAGGGTACCACAGTTGTGGAAAACATCTTGTGTGGTACCTGTACCAAAGACTTCCCACCACAAAGACCTGAACAGCTACAGACCAGTGGCCCTGACGTCTCACATGATGCAAACCCTGGAGAGACTGCTCCTTGCTCACCTCTGCCCCCTGGTGGGACCAGCGATGGATCCACTCCAGTTCATGACATTGGGGTGGAGGATGCCGTGATCTTTCTCCTTCACCGTTCCCTGTCCCACCTGGAGAAGCCCGGGAACACTGTGAGGATCATGTTCTTTGACTTCTCCAGTGCTTTCAACACCATCCAACCAATGATCCTGAAGGACAAGCTGCTGTGCGCAAGGGTGGACCAGCACCTGCCATCATGGATCCTGGATTACCTCACTAACCTGCCACAGTTTGTGAGAACCCGGGACTGTGTGTCCGACACGTTCACCCTTTATACTGCGGACTTCTCACATAACACAACACACTGCCATCTACAGAAATTTCTCTGACGACTCTGCGATCGTCAGCCTCATCTCCAACGGAGATGAAGCTGAGTACAGAGGACTTATCCAGGATTTCGTGGACTGTTGCCATCGGAACTGCCTCCAGATCAATGCAAGGAAAACTAAGGAGCTAGTGGTGGACTGCTGCAGGCAAGGACAACCCCTTACAGCACCAGTAAACATCCAGGGAACAGACATTGAGATGGTGACTTCCTACAAGTACCTGGGTGTTCATTTGAACAATAAACTAGACTGGTCACACAATACCGACACACTCTACAAGAAGGAACAGCGCAGGCTGTTCCTACTGAGGAGGCTCAGATCTTTTGGTGTACAAGGGGTACTCTTGACGACATCCTACAACACGGTGGTGGCATCAGCCATCACTTTTGGAGTGGTCTGCTGGGGCAACGACATTACAACAACTGATAGGAAGAGACTGAACAAACTAATCAAGAAAGCTAGCTCTGTCCTGGGGCAACGCCTTGACCCAGTGGAGGAGATAGGGGAGAGAAGGATGGTGGCTAAACTGTCATCTCTGCTGGAGTCCGAGTCCCACCCCACGCAGGACATACTGAACGCACTGAGGAGCTCATTTAGCAGTAGACTACATCATCCTAGGTACGTGACCGAGAGGTTTCGCAGGTCCTTCCTACCTACGGCTGTCAGACTGTATAACCTAAGCAGGGCTGCTCGCAGAGATAGCAAAAAAACCCCCAAAAAACCAAAAACAATGTGACAACCTAATAGTAGTGAATGCAAAAGACGCAACAGACTCACACAAATGGTCCCCTCCAGTATACAACTAGGACAATATCAGTCACTACGGAGGGTGACAATATGTATGGGTACATATTCATACCATGTAGGGTAACTAAATAGACGGTTATGCTGTTTATTCCATCTAGCTACAATGCTCTGCACTGTGTATATATATATATATATATATATATATATATATTTATACTATGTACATATGTATATTCACTGCTCTTATTTTCTTATCTTCTAAATTATTGCTCTGAGTGTTGCTATCCCTGTGCGGTTGCAATCCTGGAATTTCCCCATTGTGGGACTAATAAAGGCTTATCTTATCTTATTCCTGCATGTTAATTTAGAAGCACTGGGTATAAGTTACATTAATCACTAAGGCTGGCGTAGAGAATATACATAAGTGTATAGAGGAATATTCCAGTATTAAAATGTCTATCAGTTTCGCCCAAAATGCCTCTAAAATCATATGACTGCCAGCAGCCAATCTCTGCATGACAACAGCTCTCTCTCAAAAGCTCCAGACAAGACTGTTTGTTTATTGGACTAAAGTTCAATAAAGCCCGCCCATGAAGGAAGCCTATTTGCTGAGCTCCTGTCAACCCGGAAGCCCGCGAAAGCTCGACTGAATTTATAAAAGGAGGGAGACCCCCTGCTCCTTCCTCTTTTCGAAGCCCTTTCTCTTTTTGTCACCTTCTCATTGTATTCATGTCTACACAGCAGAGAAACCCACTGGAGAACAAAGGGACTTCTCCCACGTGTTGCTTTTTGACAATTACAGAGCAGATAACTCGTAACTTTGTGTTCTGTAACTATGTATTTTAATGTTTTTCTTTTCTCTTAAATGCCTAGGAATTCTATTTTGAGCTCATTCTAATCAGGAGTTAAACTCCAATCCTAGACGTTTATTTCTATCACTTTTTTTCCTGTTAAATTTTATGTAAAACCACAATTTTTAATTTTAATGTAAGCTTTAATCTTGACTTTATTTTTATATTTTTATTGACCAATCCCACACCAGAAGCTCTTTTATCTAAAGTCCGAAACTCTTTTAACCCCTTGCACTCTGGTCAATTTCCCTAAAAACGCCAAAAAATAACGTACCCAAAGTAAATCAAAAGCTGTTCTTCAACCCTTTGCAGCATCTTCATGGGGTTGGTCTCATTTAAAAGAAAACACTTTGAATTTTTTGGCAAAACAGTCATAATCTCTCTAAGTGCTCCGGCCACTGAGTAACAGTCATCTAAACATACTGAATGTGAAGAAAATAAATTTTGCCTGGGTGTTTTTTTGGATACAAATGCTTGCAAATAACACAGCTGTCAGATCCGGGCTGGAAAATGCAACAGAAATGTAGAACCAAGTGTTATCCAGCTGAGGTCAAAATTTTGTAACAATACCACTAAAAATGAATATATTGCACAGCTTTCTTCACAGGTTGTTCCCAGGCGTTTTTGAACTGTGCCAAATTCTGCCAAATGGCACAGTTTGGAAAAGCGTCACTTTTGAATGATTCAATATAGAAGCTTGTGTGTGTGTGTGTGTGTGTGTGTGTGTGTGTGTGTGTGTGTGTGTGTGTGGAGGGGGGGTTGTTTATTCATTCATGAATGAATGAATGAACAAACAAGCCCCCCCACACAAAGAAGCATGCCCCGTAAAAAATGTGTGGCTTTTTTTACAAGAAAAAATAACCTACAGTGCACTAAAAATTATACTAAAATATATAATCACTTGCTTCCCTATCCCAAGCCGGTACTGGACACCATGTAGGGCGTCGTCAGTTGACACTTGTATAGGGAAACAATTAAGAAAAAGTCTCTTGCTGAGAGTCTTTAATGGAATGAAGTTGAAAATATTTATTCAGTAGTCCCTGGCTGTGAGTTCAGAGTAGGGTAAAGTCTACAGTGTGTTAAATGCACCCAAGAGTCCCGTCCTTCAACTTTCACTGCTGTTGGCGTTGACAAAACAACTTTATGTGGTCCTTGCCAGGGTGAATCGGTCCAATTCTTCTTTTTGATGGCTTTGATGAGGACAAGGTCTCCTGGCTTGGCCAAGATCGGTGCAGTTTCCTCATGAACCCTCCTGGGGAGAGTAGCAACGATAAATATCTCTGTTAGTCAGCATCCTTCTCATGTAATCTGCTAAACACACTTCTTCATCACTAGGATTGAATGGTCTCAAAGGTGGCAACAAGTATGGTTTTCCATACATGATTTCAAATGGAGACAGCCCCCCTTTGGTTGGGATTATCCTCATGTAAAACAAAACTAATGGAAGGCAATAAATCCAATTTTGCCTTGTTTCTGCCATTGTTTTTCTGAGTCTTTTTTTAATAGTTCTGTTTGTGCGTTCTACCAGTCCTGCAGATTGTGGGTGATAAGCTGAAGGATTCTTCAAACTGATGTTCAGTGCTGTGCCTAAATGTGATATAACTTGAATTACAAAATGTGTACCATTATCTGAGTAAATTTTATCAGGTATTCCAAACCTAGGTACAATTTCGGCAAGCAATTTCTTTGCAACTGTAATTGCATTTGGATGTGTGCAAGGAAAAGATTCTGTTCACTTAGAAAACATATCACAAATGACCAAACAATATTTCTTGCCTTCACATTTATTTAGTTCAATAAAATTGATGCAAATGTTCTGAAATGGATAAGTAGAGGCTGGAAAAGTGCCTCTCTCAGGTTTGAAATTTCCCTGTGCATTGTTTTTTGCACAGATCAGACATTTTTTTTTTTACAAAACTGTGTGGCAAACTGGCTAAACCCATAAGCAGTAAAGGTTTTATTCAATGTACACTACCGTTCAAAAGTTTGGGGTCACCCAGACAATTATTTTGTGTTTTCCATGAAAAGTCACACTTATTTACCACCATGAGTTGTAAAATGAATAGAAAATATAGTCAAGACATTGACAAGGTTAGAAATAATGATTTGTATTTGAAATAATAATTTTTTCATTCAAACTTTGCTTTCGTCAAAGAATCCTCCATTTGCAGCAATTACAGCATTGCAGACCTAACATGATTGCACAAGGGTTTTCTAATCATCCATTAGCCTTCTGACACAATGAGCAAACACATTGTACCATTAGAACACTGGAGTGATAGTTGCTGGAAATGGGCCTCTATACACCTATGTAGATATTGCAGCAAAAACCAGACATTTGCAGCTAGAATAGTCATTTACCCCATTAGCAATGTATAGAGTGTATTTCTGATTAGTTTAAAGTTATTTTCATTGAAAAAAGTGTTTTTTTTTTTCAAAAATAAGGAAATTTCTAAGTGACCCCAAACTTTTGAACGGTAGTGTAGATACCACCCCCCCCCCCCCCTCTTTCTAAATGTGAAACGCCATGGAGCAAGGTAGAGACTTGGTGAAACAGTTTGCGTGGTAGAATAGGCTTGTTTGCCTTACATTTGGGGAGCTTTAAAGTGTCACCTTTGAGGTGTCATCAAGAATAGCTCCCTTTTTTATCCATTTGTAAATTTCAGCCTGTGGTGCTGCTTTTTGAGCCTCAACAAGAACATCATGTGATAGCTCTTCAGTCAGTGTCAGAACAGAATCAAATGTGCTTTGTCTAGGTTGCAAGCCTTGTGCAACCGCCTTTGCAGTTTGATGCGCAAAATGATTACCTTTAGAAACCAGATCATTGCCATTTGTATGAGCAGCACATTTGCATATGGCCAGCTGTAATGGCAGTTTGACACTTTCAAACAGCTCCAAAATGAGGTGTTTGCACTTTTTGTGCAAAGTGGTGAATAGTGGAGAATGCATAGTGGCTATCAATGTAAACTGTGAGCTTTTTTTATTTTGTCCCAATTTGCATGCTTCAATTAGAGTGATCAACTCTGCTTCAGGTGTCCGCTCAATCTTATCCACCTGTACCATTGTTTTTTATAAATGAGGTCAGACAATGGTTGCACTTCAAATGAATAATTTGCAATCTAGGAGCGACAATAATTTAATGTCCCCAAGAATGACATCATGTCTCTTTTTGTGATTGGCTTAGGCGCTGCCAAAATAGCCTCTTTGCGAACAGGAATCAGAATCAGAATCAGAATCAGGTTTATTGCCATTGTTCATGTAGTACACAAACTAGGAATTTGTCTCGGTACAATGCTGCAACATTAAACATGATAAGATAAGAGAAATAAACTATACATGTAATAAAGTGTAGGATAAGATTAAGTGATACTGGTCAACAGTTAAAATATATATTAGCCAGCAGCAGATACTGTGGAGAACTATATAGTGCAGTCGGTAATGCAGGAAGAAAACAGTGATGATTGACATGAGTCTGGTTGAGCTGCTGTACATGGTGCACGAGAGTCACTTAGTGTTCAGCAGTCTAATGGCAGAGGGGAAGAAGCTGTTCATGTGACGGGAGGTTTTAGTCTGGATGGACCGAAGTCTTCTACCAGAGGGGAGGGGGGCAAACAGTACATGACCAGGGTGTGAGGGATCGGCTATGATCCGGCCAGCACGCCTCCGGGTCCTGGAGATGTACAGATCCTGGAGAGATGGGAGCTTGCAGCCGATCACCTTCTCAGCAGTGCGCACGACGCGCTGCAGCCTTAGTCTGTCCCTGGCAGTGGCTCCTGCGTACCACACGGTTATGGAGGTGGTGAGGATGGACTCGATGATGGCTGTGTAGAACTGCACTAACATCTTGGTGGGTAGCTTGAGCTTCCTCAGCTGCCGCAGGAAGAACATCCTCTGCTGGGCTTTTTTGATGAGTGAGCTGATGGTCAGCTCCCATTTGAGGTCCCTGGTGATGGTAGTGCCTAGGAAGCGGAAGGAATCAGCAGTGGTGATGGGAGAGCCTGAGAGGGTGAGGGGGGGCAGAGGAGTAGTGACTCTCCTGAAGTCTACAATCATCTCCACTGTCTTCAGAGCGTTCAGCTGCAGGTTGTTATTGCTGCACCAGGACGCCAGCTGGGCCACCTCTCTCCTGTAGGCGGACTCGTCGCCGTTGGAGATGAGCCCGATGAGGGTGGTGTCGTCCGCAAACTTGATCAACTTGACAGACTGGTGGCTGGAGGTGCAGGAGTTGGTGTAAAGGGAGAAGAGTAGGGGGGAAAGTACACAGCCCTGGGGTGATCCGGTGCTGATGCTAGTATAGTCTGAGACAGTCTTTCCCAGCCGCACATGCTGCCTCCGGTCCGTCAGGAAGTCGATGATCCACCTGCAGAGGGAGTCAGGCACGTTGAGCAGGGACAGCTTGTCCCGGAGCAGAGCGGGGCGGATGGTGTTGAATGCGGAGCTGAAGTCCACAAACAGGATCCTGGCGTAGGTTCCCGGGGAGTCCAGGTGCTGCAGGATGGAGTGGACGGCCAGGTTGACTGCATCGTCTACAGACCTGTTGGCTCGGTAGGCAAACTGCAGCGGGTCCAGGAGAGGGGTGGTGATGGACTTGAGGTGGGACAGGACCAGGCGCTCAAAGGACTTCATGACTACAGAGGTGAGCGCTACAGGTCTGTAGTCATTAAGTCCAGTGATCCGTGGCTTCTTGGGGACAGGGATGATGGTGGAGGATTTGAGGCAGGACGGCACGTGGCATAACTTAAGGGAGGTGTTAAAAATGTCTGTGAATACAGGAGCCAGCTGTTTCGCACAGAGTCTCAGGGTGGAGGGAGACACGCCGTCTGGGCCGGGGGCCTTGCGCGGGTTCAGTCTGGAGAACTGTTTGAGCACATCCTGCTCACTGATGATAAGGGGAGGGGGGGAGGTGGGGGGGGTGCCTTAAATGAAGTAGGGAATGTGGAGGCTGTGGAGCTGGAGGGAGGGGGGGAGTTGGACACAGATGACGAGGTGTCAAAACGGGCATAGTGTTGGGACAGTCTCTGACAAAGGGCTTTGTCATCCTGACCTTTAGGAGCCTGAGGCCGATAGTTGGTGATCTGCCTCAGTCCTCTCCACACGGAAGCCGAATCATTAGCAGTGAACTGCTGCTGGAGTCTCTCTGAGTACACAGATTTAGCCCTCTTCAGCTCTCTGTTAAACCGGTATTTAACCTCCCTGTAGCAGTCCCTGTCTCCACTTTTCAGCGCTGCTTCCTTCTCCTTCCTGATCTGTCTGAGCTTAGCTGTGAACCAGGGTTTGTCATTAGAGTAACTCACCCTGGTGCGTGATGGAAGAATGTTCTCTTCACAAAAGTGGATATATGAGTTCACAGTGTCCGTGTACTCATCCAGATCATGCGTGGCTCCTTTAAGCATGCCCCAGTCAGATATTTCCATGCACGTTTCCAGCTTCTCCTCAGCATCACTGGTCCGTATCTTCGTAGTGCTCACAACAGGTTTAGTGAGCTTCAATCTCTGTCTGTATGTGGGAATGAGGTGAACCATCACGTGATCAGATAATCCCAGCGCAGCTCGAGGGACAGCGCGATATGCGTCTTTCACTGTGGTGTAACAGTGATCCAGTGTGTTTAATCCTCTGGTGGGGCATTTAATAAACTGTTTGTAGCGGGGGAGATCGTGGCTCAGATTGCACTGATTAAAGTCGCCAGCCACAATAATCAGCGAGTCTGGAAAACTCCGCTCTGTGTGTTGAATGTGATCCGCGAGCACGCGCTGAGCTTCGCGCGTGTCCGCGTCGGGAGGGGCGTACACAGCGATCAGTATAAAAGAAGCAAACTCCCAGGGTCCACCAACCACAATGCTCCGCACTGTGTGTGTGTGTGTCTCTCTCTCTCTCTCTCTCTCTCTCTCTCTCTCTCACTAGGATCAACATGTCTCCCTTCTGCAGACAAAATGTGGCCTAAGTATCTCACTTCTGGCTTCCACAACTGCAGCTTTGCTTTGTTAACCTTGTGACCCTGCTCAGCTAAAAATTTCAACAAGGCAGTGGTGTCTCTTTTGCTAGTGATTTCATCAGGGGATGCCAGCAAAATGTCATCAACATACAGGAGTAATTGACTCCCATGAGGTGGAACAAACTGGGCCAAATTTGTTGACATTGCCTGTGAAAAAAATAAGATAAGATAAGATAAGATAAGCCTTTATTAGTCCCACAATGGGGAAATTCCAGGATTGCAACAGCACAGGGATAGCAACACTCAGAGCAACAATCAGAAGGCAAGAAAAAACAAGAGCAGCTAGTATACATACAGTATGTACATATTAATATATATACAGTATATATATATATATATATATATATATATATATATATATATATATATATACAGTATATATACAGTGTGTATATATATAGTGAGAGAGAGAGAGAGAGAGAGAGACACACACACACAGTGCGGAGCATTGTGGTTGGTGGATATGCAGCAGAAAGTCTAAGCTCTCTCTCCGCGGATGCGGCGGGCCATCTGGATGTCTTTGGGCATGATGGTGACCCTCTTGGTGTGGATGGCACACAGGTTGGTGTCCTCAAAGAGACCCACCAGGTAGGCCTCGCTGGCCTCCTGCAGAGCCATGACGGCGGAGCTCTGGAAGCGCAGGTCGGTCTTGAAGTCCTGAGCGATCTCCCTCACCAGGCGGTGGAAGGGCAGCTTACGGATGAGCAGCTCCGTGGATTTCTGGTAGCGACGGATCTCACTCAGAGCCACGGTACCGGGCCTGTAACAGTAAGGCTTCTTCACTCCGCCAGTGGCCGGAGCGCTTTTCCGAACAGCCTTGGTGGCCTGCTGCTTCCTGGGGGCTTTTCCTCCAGTAGATTTGCTAGCTCTTCCCTGCTGTATCGTCTCCTGCTGTAAACAGAGGCTCCGTCCGCCGACTCGGGAGACCTTTGGGGCGATCTGTGTGTCCGTGATATATATAGAGTGAAAGGTGTGCCAGATCAGAAAGTTATCACCGGATCAGAAAGAAGAAGGAAGATAAAAAGACTCAGAATTGAGCCGCTGTTGCAAAAAGCAGCCAACTCGTGTGGCGCCGGAACCGGAAATGGTTGGTGATTTACAATAGCCCTGTGGTAGCCTCGTGAATGTGTACCTCTTGCCTTCAAATGTGAACGCAAACCAAAACTGATGATCTGGGTGGATGAGAATGCTGAATAAAGCATTACTGATGTCAATCACTGTGAAAAATTTCATTTGTGATTGTAGATCATTTAACAAAGTGTATTGCACGGTGTTTTAAGACCTAATACTATAACCCCTGCATCTATCAATCCCTGTATACCAGGTTTAATGCCTTCTTGAATTCAATTCAATTTTATTTATCTAGCACTATATCTCAACAACAGTCATATCATGGCTCCTGGGCATAAAAGGGCCTCTTTCCACCAAACCGGTTCCAGTGCTTAACTGGAGCCATTGCGTCATTAGCACCAGTTCTTTGGGTTTCCACCGACTAAAGCACCAGTCCCGGGCTCCCAAAAGTGGGGCTATCGTGGCCCCAACTCCTAGCTGGGCCAACGGCAGCACCAGTTTACGTTGGTTACGTCCAAAGCCATGGGCGTGGTTAACTGACCAGCTTCAAAACATTACTGACTGCCATGTTGCTTTCCAAACAGCGGAGCATGCAACGGATTCCAAAACCAAACAGATTTAGAGTGAAGAGGAGAAATATTTCTTGGCTCTATGGACATAAGCAGAAGTACAAGATAAGCTGGAGGGGGCCACTCATCTGAACTGTTTTGGAGGACAGGCCTGCCAGCTGGACCATTGTCACTGCCGTGGATTAGTCTGGACAACAAACTGCTTAAAACACGCTGGTAAGTGTATTGTCTTTAAAATGCCAGATGTTAACCAATATATGTATACATATATATCCGCTTGCATTGATGTGTAACGGCCAAAGTGCGGATATTTTTTTAGTCACTCTTGTGACTATAGTATTTTCGGTTAGCTATGCTAACAAGCTAACGGTACTTTTACTACGACCAAATGTTTCTCCTCGCCATAAAGAAATGAACAGGTTGTCTCTGCTGACAGATGTATATCGCTTGTATTGATATGTAATGGCCAAAGTGCGGATTTTTTTTTTTTTTTTTTTTTTTTACTCTTGTGGCCATAGTATTTTCGGTTAGCTATGCTAACAAGCTAACTGTTTTTAGCACGAACGTTTCCTCGCCATACAGAAATGCGCGTTTGAGAAACTAGAACAGAAATCTTAGCATCTTACAGAATACTTTTTTTATAAAGACATCCAGTGCAAAATACATTTTTTGTGGTATGAATACTGTGTATGAATGGGTGCCTTGCGTTGTGTTATGGGAGATTTGTCTACCAGACACTAGTAACGTTGTCTTTTTTACTATTTTGGTAATATTTCCATAATCTTAGGCCATTTTTAAAAAAATTTCTCTCGTATTTAATTGTATGTTGTGTAGCCGTATTTTATCTAATCCTTCTCTTACTTTATTGCGCACTAGCCTGGTGGAACACCTACAGTTTCATTGTCCTGTACAACTGTACAGGACAATGAAGTTTCATCTATTCCTATTCTTCTATTCCATAATAAGACATGTGAGCTTTGCTGACATTGATATTGAATAAAATTGTCTTCTATGTCTGCACATTTAATGGAAGGCTTAAGTTGTTCACTGCACAAACTAAAACACTTTTTTTTTATAGATTTATCACAGCTGGATGATGAGGGAGAACCAGCCAGACCTGTGGTGTCCAGCTCACCTTCACCAGCTCCAAGCTCGTCCTCCTCCTGCACTTCTAATCAGACCAGATTAGATAATTTATGTTCAGATCATTTTGATTTTGTGTACTTTATTGATCCCCACAGGGGGAATTGAGGGCATCCACCTGGATGGATCATGACCCAGTCACACAAAGGAGGGAGTGAATTAAACCAATCATACACTTGAATTGAATGTTGTGATGCCACTAACAGTAAATGGATGTTGAATAGACACATTCAATCTTGGATTGACGATTCCTGCATTTTTCAGTGTGTGGTTATTTTATATTGCTTATTTTTGTACTTTAAAACAGGGAAACAGAAGTGTGACACAAACATGGACCTCCTTCTTGACTACGGTCCGATGAGACAGCAGGAGCAGAGCAGGAGGGAGGAGCAGCTGAACTTTGCTTTGCTGCAAAGCAGACCAACACCCTTGTTGGACTGATGGGACGTGTTGTGTCTGTGCTTGAGGGACTGTAAAAAAAGTAACTATCACAGCATTGATATTTTTGTCTGTGTGTACATAATATTTCATATGTAGCAGTCTGAAGTTTTTGCACATTTTGGAAATAAAAGCTTTCTTTCCTTAAGTGTTTTTCTGCTTCTACATTGTTATCCTCACACCAAACATATTCACATTCAGGTTCCTTTATTTGTACCCGTAGGTAGATTTGTTTTGCACTCAGGTGACATCCATATTTACACACTACAGTTACATTCAACATGAACACAAACACAGGCACACATGAAGCTGACTATAGACATGATAAAAGTGCTCAAGGCTCCACCAATCAGGACATAAGACAAAGAGATAAGAGAAAAAACATAAGAGAGAAGGGTCATATTAAAAAGTTAAAGACTTTACATTTCATATGCATGAAATATAAAGTTATTTAGGACAATGCAAATCACTATAACATTGTAGTGGTGGGAAGTGAAAGTACAGGTACTGAATTATTGCACTTAAGTTCATTTTTCCAGGTATTGGACAATATATCAGGTATTTGTGGACTTACTCATATTTTTGACAACTTCTTTCACATTTTTTAAAGAACAAGCAGCAACAAACTTTAAATCTATGTACTTTTTCTGTGGAAAATGTTCCAAGTTGCCAGCTTCAAAAATGATGAGTTTATCTTGTTTTGACAACGTACCACGTGACATTCTGTCAGCTCTGGACAAGATCATTTCTGGGGAAAGAACTTTGAACACTTTACAGTCTGTCTCTTGTTATCCCTACATGAATAAAAACTTGAATCAGTACTTTAACCAGAATAAATGACACAAGTACAGAAGGGTATACCCTTCACAACTCTGTAGTTTGGAGGTGCATAGAATATGCATTTATACAGTATCTTCATGTATATATGCAGTAAATCTATACATTTTTCCATGTAACCTTGTGACTGCATTATTTTAATTGCTTTTAATCCCAGATCAAGTTTATTTACCGGCTAATATAACCCATAACAATATGGCCCCTGGCGATCATTTTTTGGGACAGCTGATCACTTTTTGGCATGATATAACAGGCGACCTCCGTCTCGTAATGCGCCGTAACATCACCTATTACAGAAATGACATAAATATTATGTTTAAAAGTGTAGTCAATGCTCGCGCTACAGACTTTATCTAACAATGGCTGATAACTGAAATATTGATGATTACCGGTGTCCTTAAACGTAGCCACCATTCTCTGCCATTAAGAATACAACTGTTTTTGGATGGTAATACAGGTTTTTTTTTTTTTTTGGACTTATTTTTGTACCCGTAGGTAGATTTGTTCTGCAGTCCGGTGACAAGCCACCAGCTGCCGGTCGCTGCGTGCGCAAGCGCCCCTTAACTTCCTAACCTGCATGTTTTTGGCATGTGGGAGGAAACCGGAGAAATCCCAGAGTAAACCCACGCAAACACGGGGAGAACATGCAAACTCCACACAGATCACTGTTGGCCAGGGGCAGGGATCGAACCCACGATCCCCGCGATCCCCCGGCTGAGGGTAAACTGTGCTGCCGCGGTGCTAACCACTGCGCCACCGTGCAGCCGTTTGGAATAAAAGCAGTGCTCCCAAAGAGACAACAAACTCCTACATGTTGACAAGCTAGCGCTGCTACTTCTTCTTCTTCTCTCGGTTACTGGCGGATAGCAAACAAGTGAGAGGTGCATACCGCCACCTTCCGTCTTCTCTGGTGTTCTGCGGGGGTTGGGCGCTTCACACTACGTAATGACGTAGCTCTGACATAATTCCCGACTAGCTCCATATCGGTGGAAAGCCAACTGGTTCTTATGAGCCACTCCAGAAAAACTGGTTAAGCACTAGCACCAGCCCCAGAACCAAACTAGCACTGGAACCGGTTTGGTGGAAAGAGGCCTAAAGATACTGTCTCTGATAAGGCCTAAAATGAGATTTTACATTTATTATTACCAATTCTGTATTATTCATTAACCCCTTGCACTCTGGTCAATTTCCCTAAAAAAGCCAAAAAATAACGTACCCAAAGTAAATCAAAAGCTGTTCTCCAATCCTTTGCAGCATCTTCATGGGGTTGGTCTCATTTAAAAGAAAACACTTTGAATTTTTTGGCAAAACAGTCATAATCTCTCTAAGTGCTCCAGCCACTGAGTAACAGTCATCTAAACATACTGAACTTGAAGAAAATAAATTTCGCCTGGGTGTTTTTTGGATACAAATGCTTGCAAATAACACACAACTGTCAGATACGGGCTGGAAAATGCAACAGAAATGTAGAACCAAGTGTTATCCAGCTGAGGTCAAAATTTTGTAACAATACCACAAAAAATGAATATATTACACAGCTTTCTTCACAGGTTGTTCCCAGGCATTTTTGAACTGTGCTAAATTGTGCCAAATGGCACAGTTTGGAAAAATGTCTGTAACTCTTGAATGATTCAATATAGAAGCTTGATGTTGGGCTCTAATGAAAGGTGACACTCAGGGCTGTGTGTGTGTGTGTGTGGAGGGGGGTTGTTTATTCATTCATTCATGAATGAGTGAACAAACAAGCCCCCACACACAAAGAAGCATACCACGTAAAAAATGTGTGGCCTTTTTTTACAAGAAAAAATAACCTACAGTGCACTACAAATTACACTAAAATATCTGTAATGTAGAAGATAACAACTCCCCTCCCCCCCGCTACAGACGACGGACATCGCCCGGTGCGCCTCGGTCACGGTGCGCCACGGTCACGGTGCGCCGCAATCTACTACGCACAGTTGTAATTTACCGATCGGTCAAAAGTCATTTTTGATTACAATTTTCAGGGATAAAGAATAATTTAGCTTATAATACTTACCTGTCCACAACAGCAGTGTCGCTGGCGAACTTCTCTTCCTCATTGTCAGACGAACATGACGCTGGTCCGCTTGTTACGGACTCATGGTTCTGGTCACGCAACCCGGTCAAACCATAATTCCATTATTGCGGTTTTGTGCGTCCATGATTGCGGTTTTGGCGAACGATTTTTCAAAACAAATAAGAACAGTAGTAAGAAAAAAAGTCTGGCAAACGTGTGTGTGTCACCCAGCGGCTAAAACAAAACAGATTTTGCAAGGGAGGCACGCTTTCGAACTACTGTGCTTCAATTGGCTCGCTGTATTTGCAGCCGTTGGTAGGCGGGTCCTTTTTGCTAGGTTTTCAGTCATTGGTTCTTCAAGGTTTCAGAAACCCAATTCAAGGCTCTTATTAGTCGAATGAGAGGTCAATCACATCTAAACCAATCAAAGCACTCCTTTGGCTTTCTGTTCGCAGCTGTGTCTGTAGTGGAAGAACGGAAATGCAGCTTCTTTTTTTTTTCAGTGCATCCTAGGACGCCCTCGTGTGCCCTAGGACGCAGAGACGTGTCCGCCCGCGGTACACCAAAGTGCAAGAAGTTAATTTGAGATCAGATTAGATATATTTAATTATTATCTAAGGCCTCTGAGAAGCCGCTTGCCAATGGAGAGGAAAGGAGAGCTCGCCACGAAGATTAAATGCCCTGGGCCAGATCACAGCCCAGATGATCAACGCATCAAAATCTCATCTTGTGACAACCGAATATTTGCTGGACAAATATTCTGGGTTTTGACACTGATCAACACATCAAAAGCTTCACGAGGATGACAAAAGAATGCAACTTCAAATCTTCAACGAGAAAGCACGAGCTGCACTTTCTTTATCCATCTACTGAATTAAACGTTTGAGGTTTGATAATAATTTGATATCTAATCCGATGCAAATTAAGGATCCATTAGCATAACTCCTTTCATTAAAATCCCATTTTCATTTTCAACTGATTTAATTTTGTTTCACAGTTAACCCTGGTTCTGCGAATGTTGATATTGTTAATCTATTAATTTTGTGGTTAATGAAATCATTGCACTGTCTGTTAATCATCATTTCATTTAATAAATATGTGAAAATGAGAGAAGTTGTTGAGAATTTATTTCATTCTGAGTCTGGTTCAAGTCCCCAGTATCGAATTCACTAACATTTTGAGACTGATTATTAATTAAATTATTGAGTAATTAAACAGGCGGCACGGTGATGGAGTGGTTAGCACTGCGGCAGCACAGCAACTCGCCCTTGGCCGGGGGATCCTGGGTTCGATCCCAGCCCCCGACCAACAGTGACCTGTGTGAAGTTTGCATGTTCTCCCCGTGTCTGCGTGGATTTACGCAGGGATTTCTCCGGTTTCCTCCCACATGCCAAAAACATCCAAGTTAGGTTAATTAGCATCAAAACTGGGGATTCTAAATTGTCCTTCGGCATGACTGTGAGAGTGAATGGTTGTCTGTCTCTCTGTGTTGGCCCTGCGATGGACTGGCGATCTGTCCAGGGTGTACCCTGCCTCTCGCCCAAAGATGCTGGGATAGGCTCCAGTCCCCATGCCACCCGAAAAGGATTAAGCGGAAGAAGATGAATGAATGAATGAATGAATGAATAAACAGGTATAAAGTGAAATTAAAGATTAAATTGCTTCTTAGAGATAGAAGCTGGTGCCCCACGAGTGTTATTAACTTCTCTGGTGTATATGAACCGAGAATTCATCTCAGGTTCCAATACATCAATATAAATTAAATATTTTTTACACCTGATCATAATTATTAATTCATAAACTGTTACAATAGCGTGATTACATTGAAACAATTCCCAGTGAACACAGCTCACAGTGAGTTCCTTTTCTTCAAACAGGTTTTAAAGTCAACTGCATTCTTTTAACTATTCCATCTCTCTGTAGATATTTTGTCCAAGTAAATTGAAAATGTAATTAAAATTATTTTCTATCAAATTATCCTTATTTGAGAATGCGATACGAAGAGAGTGAATTTCCTGCACACAAATCCTACTGAGTATTCTTGTTTGATGTATGATCAAAGGGAACTCTGCTTCTGCACTATACTGTATTACGTATGTACAGACAGCCCAGCTGATAATGTTGTGCAACTTTTTTCAGTAGTGACACACATTCAGATCCTATAAACCCTAATACGACATATCCTGTTTCCTGTCATTCTGCCCCTTTTAAAGATTGCCCAGCTGCAGATGATACACTTCTTCGAAAGCTTTGCTGATGGCATCCACCATAAACACCACCACCTCCAGTGCCTTCTCTCTGCCCATCAACGGTTCAGCGATGGGGGGCATTGCCATTCTCACCTTAGCATTTGTGCTGGGCTTCCCCGGGAACCTCTTTGTGGTTTGGTCAGTGCTCTGCCGTGTGAGGAAGCGCTCGGTGACATGTCTGTTGGTGCTGAACCTGGCTCTGGCTGATGCCTTCGTGCTACTTAGCGCCCCACTTTTCCTGCGGTACCTGGCCGGGGGGCGAGGGTGGGAGTTTGGCACGGCAGTGTGCAAGCTGGTGCACTACTTGTCAAATGTGAACATGTACGTGTCCATCTACCTCATCTGTTTGATGAGCATGGACCGGTGGCTGGCTGTCACAAGACCCTTTCTGTCCCAGAGGATGAGAACTAAGCGCTCTCTGCTAGTCCTCCTGTTGGGTGTTTGGATCATGGCATTCATCTTATCCTTGCCGATGCCTTTCTACCGCAGGTGAGGCTACTTATTTGTTCTTACCTTTACACATTCTAAAACATACTGTACTTCTAAAGTCACAGATGGAAGAAGTACTCTAGATGTCTAGGATCAAACATTGAACCATTTATTTTCCATTGTAATTAAGTTTGCCATGCTGAAGGTCACACTTTGAGAGATTTTTGTTTTTTGGTCATTCAGATTTATAATAAATGTAGAATCACATATATCAATTATAAATCCAAGCTGAATTTTAGATATTTACAGATTGAATTTCAATGTGTTTTATGCTTATCATTCAGAATAAGAAATTCCTATTTGGTTGCAAATGGGTTTACATTTTTGTTAATGATGGTAATTCAGAAACACCCTAAGTACTAAGTACTCAGTGCAGAGTATCAGTTTGAAAAACACAGGAAACCCAGAGCCCGGATGCCAGCCACAGTGCTTAGGAATCCAGAGCTGAAGCTGCCTGGTCCCAAAAGCGGAGAACAGCATGTTTGAAAGAAAGCCACAACAAAATTCACCACCTGCAACAGACTCTAGATGGAAAAAGCTTGACAATGACCTAAAGACTTCCCTTAAAGGTGACCTCCTGGCCAATAGGTGTCAAACTTATTCTCACCCCCAATTGATGTACATCAAGTTATAACAAGGCTGTGAGTGGCTTTGACATCCTTACCGGCCACGGTAGTCTTGCCATCCAACTGCTCAGATGCATGATAGTTTTGGACCTGTAAAAAAAGTATTTATCCAACAGTATATTATTTGTTGAATAATATAAAGGCTTTAATTCTGCACTTTTCTTCAAACTTTGTTGAGGCATTATTTAAAAAATGTTTTCATGAAAATCCTATCTAGTAAACCTTTAAGGGCAGTATCTCACAGAGCAGCGAATGCTGAGGAATGTTCACAAATGTTGCAGTTGCTGGAGTTTTGTCAGGGTTTATAAAAGGTTGCACTTCAGTTTTGTCATAAACTCCCCATGCGTGAGAGAAGGAAGAATGAGGATTTAAATGCTGGAATTCACCACACACACGTTTATTGACAGTCAGCATAAAGATACAGGTGACAAATGGACAGTGGTACAAAATGGCTGTGCTCGGGAGAGCAAGGAAGAAAGTGGGTAGTTAAACAAACCAGCAGGGAACGTAAACTGGGCACAGCCTAAGCGTAACAATTGTGCTGCAGAGAGGAAGCGCTGCCAGAAGCGAAACAGGATTCAGCTGGGAAAGAACGCTTCTGGGACAGCATAGAGGCAACACAAAAGAATCACTGACAGTTTACTCACAAGTTGGAGCAGTCTCAAAAAGTCCAGCAATCCAGGCGAGCGAAAACAATAATCCTTCTTGACGTGGCGATCACCCCGTGGAGAGCAGGAGTGACTCACTCAATGACCCAACGGCGTTTGTCTAGCAGAGAGCTACTTAAATCCAAACGCCACTGGTCACACAAATTGGGAACACCTGAAGTGCAGGAAAAATTATTACTGGGGCCGGGACAGCTGGTGGAATCATAGAGAGTGAGGGGGCATGGTAGGACCGACAGACTGTCAGCAGCGTGGGAAAAAGATCAGAGGCTGACTAACAGCTGCCGGGCCGGTCAGGCAGTGGCAAAAATAATGAAGAGAAAACACAAGATACACATAAATAGTAAAGTCAAAACCCACAAGGAGATCAGGGCCGAGCCGAGGAAAACCAAGCCGGCTTGGCTCATGACAAATTTGGCAACAGTTTTCACAGTGGCAACCAGTTTATCATGTCACCAAAAGTTTTAAATGTTCAATTATTTTTGCATGCACGTTCCTCAGCATTTGCTGCTCCATGAAACATTACCCAAAAGGAAATATTGTTAAGAAGCTTTGCCTTTTGACCAATGTTGTGTATGAAGAGTTTGACCTCTTAGTGCAGACAGCAAACAGAAAACACCAGGCAGGGGAAAGCAGAAGGTAGCTAAAGATTTCTGAACTCCGGAGAGAGCAGGGAATTTTGCGGATAAGGTATAAATTGGATTTGCCTGAGGAAAAGTAAGTCCTTCAAGTCCTTCACAAGGACCTCCTCTCAAGACTGTTACAGTTAAGGATGGCAATAAGCCTTAGAAGGAAGGATCATGAGAAGTAATTTTTTTCTAGTCAACACTATCTGCAGCATTGTGGTTTAGTGGTTTGAGACCAGTTCTTAATTCCAGTACATATTTTCTGGTTAAATCACAATATGTTTACACAGTGTTTTTTGTCCAGCTGAAACTTTTTAATGACATTCTATGGTTATGGTTTACATGTAGTCAACTGACATGACACTTCAAACCTTATACTGATTTAATTCCTCCATTGCTTACTTTTTTCTGGTTACTTAAATCAATTCCTCCAATCATTAAGTCTTTCTCACTCATTTCATTTTTCTTAATTTCTTTGTCAATACTCAATTTTTTCACAATCTGAGACAGCAAAGTCTTTGTCAATTTTATTTGCTCATTATCTTTCTGCATATTGACTTTTTTATTTGTATATTTCCCCCTCTGGTTCACAGTATCCTGAAGAAATCAATAGCAAACATCACTTTCAGCTTCTGTAATTTACACTACTGGGGACGTGTGGGTCACCAGGTCTTCCACTACCTGTTCGAAACCACAATGGGCTTCCTGGTGCCCTTCTCCCTCATCAACACATGCTACACGCAGGTTATCTGCCGCCTACGAAGTGCCATGTTCCATCGCAGAGGGAAAGGCACCCGTCTGATCCTGCTGATCATCTGCGCCTTTGCAGCATTCTGGCTTCCATATCACATTGTCAACATCATAGAGGTGATTTGTTTTGTCTCTCATTAAAGAATCTCAGTTCAACCTGCTTTGCGTAGAAACTGTGGCTAATAGTATTATAGCTCTTTAAGATTTGATAACATTCCCAATTTAATGCACTTTTTCCACATGTTGACAGTTACCACAGGTCTGAATGAAGTGTTTGTGACATACACTTGGACATCAAACTGCCTTTAACCTGTTTAATTATTGTAGATCATCTGTTGCAGCACCCTACCCTCCCTCTTTCAACACTATTGCTAATGTTAGCAGGCTAGCTCTTAGCTCGGGTTACTAACACTGCCTGAGCCAACTAATGTAAATTTGTCTTAAAGAATAAAAGAAATAAAGCATGTTGTTTCAGTGGTTGATAGGCTATAACCAGTCCCGGAGTCAAATAAGCACAGAAACATTTGCAAATGAGCGAATGGGTAACTGCTAAAATAAGGTAACATAACCTTTAGTCTCTATCAGAGTAAAATAAACTATAGTAAAAAAAAAAAAAGCTAAAATGATATCAAAAATGACATATATGGTCAAGTGTTGGTATAAGAATTCCATAGGGGTGGATAGAATTCATAGAAAATAGTGTTCAAAGCTGGCTGGATTAACACTTAAGCTAACATTAGGTGACCTGCCTGTCAGGCTCTCCCCACTGAAGCGATCAAGCTCCAATGCGGTTAAACATATCAACTACAACCACCCAGTGGAGCTAATGCTAATGATTCAATGTACCATCACAGCAAAAATACGACAAAATAAACAAGAAGAACAAATCATGCTCAGAAAAGTCCAGCTCTAGGCCCTATTCTTTTTAGTTTATATATGCTTCCGCTAGGTAACATTACTAGAAAGCACTGTATACATTTTCATTGTTATGCAGATGACACACAATTATACCTGTCAATGAAGCCAGACGATAGTAATCAATGAGCCAAGTTAGAGACCTGTCTTAAGGAAATCAAAGCTTGGATGATTTGTAATTTCCTGCTATTAACTTCAGATAAGACTGAAGTAATTCTGGTTGGTCCAAAAAACCTTAGAAATACCTTTCCAAATCAGACTCTTAGTTTGGATGTGGTTACTCTTTCTCTTAATAGTTCTGTGATTAACCTTGGAGTTATTTTTGATCAAGATCTGTTTTTTAATTCACATATTAAACTTGTTTCTAAGACTGCCTTCTAACATTTGCATAATATTGACAAGATTAGGAGCATCTTATCTCAGCGTGATGCTGACAAACTAATCCACACTTTAGTTAGCTCTAGATTAGATTATTGTAACTCTTTATTGTCAGGTTGTCCTAAAACATCTTTAAAAAGTCTTCAGCTGATCCAAAATGCTGCAGCAAGAGTTTTAACAGGTACTAGAAAGAGAGATCATATCTCTCCGGTTCTGGCCTCCCTTCACTGGCTTCCCATAGAGTTTAGAATTAAGTATAAAATCCTTCTTCTTACTTACAAAGCTCTAAATAATCAGGCCCCTTTTTATTTAAAAGATCTGATACTACTGTATTATCCAAACAGAGCACTACGCTCCCAAAATGCAGGATTACTTGTAATACCTAGAATCTCCAAAAGTACAATGGGAGGCAGAGCATTCAGTTATCAAGGTCCTCTCCTTTGGAACCAGCTGCCAATCTGGATTCGGGAGTCAGACTCGATCTCTGTTTTTAAGAATAGGGTTAAAACCTACCTTTTTGATATAGCCTTCAATTAGGGAGGGATCATGTGCCCCTGAACCCTCCCTTAGTTATGCTAATAGGTTTAGACAGCCAGAGAGAGTCCCTGTCATCCTGTTTGCTCTCTACATGTCTGTCTCTTTCTTCTTCTTCTCTATCCCCTCACCCCCCAGTCAGTCGCAGCAGATGACTGCCCCTCCCTGAGCCTGGTTCTGCTAGAAGTTTCTTCCTGCTAAAAGGGAGATTTTTCTCTCCACCGTCTCCAAGTACTTGCTCACAGGGGATCGCCTGATTGCTGGGGTCTTTCTGCAATTGTGGGGGTTTTCCCTACAGTTGAAAGTGCTGAGATGACTGTTGTTGTGAAATGGCACTATACAAATAAAGCTGAACTGAATTGAAATTAATTGAATCTACATACCTGTTTTTTTTATTTGGGCCCTTCTTTGTTGCTTCTTACTGACAACTGTGCACCTTATTTCCTCTCCGTCCTTTAGGTGGCTGGCCTACTTCAAGACAACAAATCTGTGATCAATGCTGCTAAAATAGCCCGTCCCAATGTCACCGCTTTTGCCTACTTCAGCAGTGCCATCAACCCCATCCTCTACGTGTTTGCAGGCAGCTCCCACATTCGCCAGGCCGGGCTCAGCTTCATGGGCAAGTTGTTCGAGGCCACCTACTCGGAAAGCAGGAGCACGTCCACCTTCACCCGTAGCTCCTCACGAGACAACTCTTTATTCCAAACACTGTCGGTCAAACTAGGAAAGCCTTTAAGAGGCAAAGACAAGGACAGGAATGACAGCATGGTAAGAGAAGAGATGGAAGAGCGAGAACTAAAGACTCTGGCCAGTGTTGAGCAATTGGAGTAGTGACTAAGGTATTTTGAATATGTAACATAACAAATATTTTGAATATATAACCAAAAAAATTTAAAAAATCTGAAAAAACTTTAAGCTGTAAATATATATATACCCATCTCTCTCTCTCTCTCGCTCTCAATAAAGCCTTTTTTTAAAAGTCAGTCTCTCTCTCTCTCTCTCTCTCTGTCTCTCTCTCTCTCTCTCTTTCTCTCTCTCTCTGTCTCTCTCTCTCTCTCTCTCTCTCTCTCTCTCTCTCTCTCTCTCTCTCTCTCTCTCTCTCTCTCTATATATATATATATATATATATATATATATATATATACACACACACACACACACACACTGAAGCTGAAGACCATTATTAAATTTTAACTTGTAAGGTAATATTTAATGCATTCTTTACCAGTATCGGCAATCACAGTGCAACAGTGACTTAACATTTTTAATGTAAAAAAGAGCTAAAAAATAAACAACATTTTTAAATGCAGTGTTTTTAGATATGCTAACTAAAATGTGACTGTTCCTTACCTTCAGGTGTTTTGTCAGTTCTGTTTGCAAAACATTAAACTTTCAAATAAACATGAAACTTGCACATACTTAAAATTTCTTTTGTGTTGGGTCTGAACATAGCTACATTTCTGGAAACTAAACAAAAATGGCTAAATAGCGGGAGCAGAGCTTAACTTTGCAATTATCCAGTAATTGCATCTGCCTGTCCTGGGACTGCAGATGGAAATAAGCCAGTGGCCAAATCTGGTATAGTGCATCTTTTCTCCTTTGAGATTAATGTTCTTATACCTGCTCTCTGACAAATAACTCAAACCAAATAAAACATTTTTTTTTAATTATTATTATGAGGGAAGAAGGGAAAAGAAAAAAGTAAAACCATTAAAGGGGTCATTGAAAAATTGTATTTTGGAAGGCTTTAAACTTCTGAAATGCATCCGCTGGTCAAATGATTATTAAAAAATAACACTCCTCTTAAAAAAACAAACACACACACACACATGCAGAGTCTTTATATTATTTTTTTTCTCTCCATGAAGCCATTTTGACTCTTCTTGTTTCTCTGTCCTTGCTCTGACCTTGATATCTGACTGCTGCTCTATTGGTCAGCATTGCTGTTTGTCATGCAGATGAACGGGAGCCAGAGGCACTAGCTTCAGAGCTAACAGTGGTACTAGGAGGCTCACACCAAGTGTGGTTTACAATATTGTTCCATTCTGGCTTATTTTGTTATATTTTCACTGTAATTTTACATTGAATTGTTAGCACAAGAGTACTAAGGAGTCAGTCACTGTACCCGCACGCAGCTCACCTCGGCGGGGAGGAGGTGACCGACAGGCCAGCTGGATCCAGCTGGTTTTGATTTCTATAAATTTTATTCAGCCCCACTGGAATTCTTGATAATTTAACAACACTTGACCATATGCAGTTTAGCCACTCATTCATGTGTGTTTCTGTGCTTATTGTACTCCAGGGACCAGTCATATCCTATCGACCACTGGAACCACGCACCTGCCCTAGTGATGCATTTTCATTAATTCATTGAGACAAATATACATTAGTTGGCTCCAAGTTAGGCAGCTACGTATAGGTAGCTAATGTTAGCAATAGTGACATAAGAGGCAGGGCAGAGCTGAATGCGGTGTCAGAAAAGAAGTGACCAGCACTGAAACCAGCCATTCACAGAATGGAAAAATAAAAAATAAATTTGCTGCAATAATTAAATAACTAAAGAAAATTTTAACAAAATATGTCAGAAACATTTCATTGAGACATGTGTGAGCTGTTAAAATGCAGAAAAAGTGCAATCAGTGACCCCTTTAAATATGTTATTATACTTTGCTGATATGTTTGACCAGATTATTATTATTATTATTATTATTATTATTATTATTATTATTATTTCTTTGCATATAACCTTCCTGTTTGTCTTGCCACATGCTTGCTGGTATGGGAGCAGGTCATACCAAGCAAACAGCCAGACAGCATTTCTAATCTGCAGTTTTAGATCCATTTGGACACTGACACAAGTTTTGTTATTTTAGCTGTATACCAAAACATATTGAAGATATAATCAATATAGTCTTAAAGGGCACCCTTGGCTTTAATCTGAGGGTATTCATATCCAAACTGGAGTTACAGTTTAGGAATTGCAACCATTTTTTATACAAAATTTCCTCATTTTAGGGGCTCAAAAATAATTGGGAAGAAATAACATGTTCATTTTTAATACTTTGTTGAGAATCCTTTGCAGGCAATGACTGCCTGAAGTCTGGATCCCATGAACATCACCAAATACTGGGTTTCCTCCTTTGTGATTCTTTGCAAGGCCTTTACTGCAGCTGTCTTCAGTTGTTGCTTGTTTGTGGGTCCTTCTGCGTTAAGTTTTGGCTTAAGCAAATCAAATTCAGGCTCAATCAGGCCGAGATCTGATGACTGACTCGGCTATTGCACAATATTCCCCTTCTTTGCCTTTATTTTCCACTTCTTTGCCTTAAAAAGCTCTTGGGTTGCTTCCACAGCATGTTTTAGGTCATTGTCCATCTGTACTGTGAAGCACCTTCCAGCCAACTTTGCTGCATTTGGCTGAATCTGAGCAGATAGTTTATCCCTGTCAGGGGCGGACTGGGACAATAACAGATACTGGAATTAATTTGTCTTGGCCTGTCCTTGCCACTGATGATACCTCTATCTGCCAAGAATGTGCCACTGGTCCAGCAAAAGCTTGTGGTACTCAAATACTTTGCAAGCAGTTTCATGAAATCGTCGGTCAGAAAGCAACTCATGCCAGCTCGGACATCGCCCGGGTTAACAAGGTCAGGAGTTCCTGGCAGTGGAAGGCAAGGCTTCAAACAGGATGTTCTCAGAGGCAAGTGGCTACTGAGCTTAGAGTGTCACAGAGTGTCATCAGCAGGTTGCAACAGAGATACAGAGACTGAAAGAGTCACAGAAAGCATAGAAGTGGACGTCCTTTGGCCGCTTCATTGTGAACAGTGCCCCGCAGAAACAGATGATGAAAGCCACTCAATTCCAGGCACATTTAAGGGAGGTGAGAGGCACCCAAGTGTCACGTCAGACCATTTGAAACATTTACGTATGTCTCCACTCCACTGGTTTTTGCATGAGGATATGCATCCTCCTCCGATCTGCATGTTAATGTGCTGGGTGACAAGGGGAATTGTCAGGGGGGGATTTGTGTGTTGATGCGAACAGTGACAAAGGGAATGGGAATGGAAAATGCATTTATGTTAATGCAGCACCACACGTCGTGGAGCGAGTTGTATGCTATAAAAGGAGAGGTGCCTACGACCTGTTTTTTTATGCTTATGATTCTTGTGAATGTGAGAGAGAGATTAATAAAGTCTGCTCTGCTCTGGACCGCCTCACCTGATTATTCCTCTCTCCACAACATCAGCATTGTCTGCATGCTAGATGACCTGTAAGGGTACTTGACCACACCACCAGGTAAAGCCATCATCGTCTTGCATGGACCAAGGAGCATTTTCGCTGGACAAGGGACCAGTGGGCCTCAGTGATGTTCTCTGATGAAAGTCGATTCAAGTTGAGCAGAAATGATGGCCACCAAAGATGTTGGAGACGTCAAGGAGAGTGCTATGCATCAGCCACTGTTGCCACCAGATGAGCCTTTGGTGGTGGTGGTGTTACAGTCTGGGCAGGTGTGTCTAGTCAATACAGAACTGCTCTAACCTTTTGATTCCCTTATAATTATTATTATTATTGAGACTTTGACATTTTTTATTGTGATATACCCACCATTGTTGTTGGCTTTTGCTTCAATACATTGCTTGAGATGAGGAAATCACCATTGCATGTTTCTACTAAATACCCTACTTTCATGATAGAATATCACTGTAGCATGAACATTTTACATTTTCAATAAATTTCACCCGAAAGCCAAATATCCCTAACTTTTTGTGAGTACTGTATGAGCTTTCTTACTACTTTGAATTCCGTTATTCTGTTTTTATCAAAACATTTCCTCTGGCACTTGAAATAGTGACTTACACAATTATTTTTCACATGCGAAATCCACGCCGTTACTTCTGCAATGTTCAGAAGACAGCAGAACACTACTTGAGAAATATATCATTTATCAAGGGGTCCTCTCTTTCTGTACATCATGCACAACTCTTCCTCTGATTTCACAACACCTGAAAGGAAATTGCAATACCAACTGATCTTATGTGGTTGTTTTCCTCTGCCATCAAAAGTTCACAGATCAAAAGAAAAACGAAAATTGTGTGTGGGTAGGAGGGGGGGCAGTTTTGCAGGAAGCATGACTCAGCACAGTTGCAACTATGAAACGAAAAAGCACACACAAGTAGTGTTTAGTAAGTAGTGCAAGTAATAACCCAAAAAGCCTGCTGATAAGACAGCCACAGATGTTAATGAAGCTTTGTCTTTTTATACTAAACCACTGAAAATGGTCACAAACAATGTTACTGTATTACTGAGTGGCCTTTTAACTATAAGTTTACACTTTTTTGTCTGTATGGCTCATATTTTTGCAATTTCCTGTAAAGTATTTCCTTCTTGTTTATTTTTTTCTGAGATAAAATGTGAATGTGTATTCTTTTAGAACTTATTTATTAATATTGATTGGCTATGTTTTCACTTTCTATTCTGGGTCTTTTTCTTTTGGCTGTTGTCCCCAACAGACTGCTATGATGATGATGATGATGATGATGATGATGCTCCCTTTTTCCAGGGGTTGCCACTGAGGATCAGGTCCGCATATTTGATTTGGCAGAGATTTACCCATTTATCCGGGCTTGGGACCGTGACTAGAACTACACTGGCTTTTGCTCTCCTCATTGCTGGGTGTGCAAACTTTCCTTGCCCCATTCTGTTATGCTGAACATCAAGCTAGAAGGTGGGAAGTACCATTTTCATATGGTCTGTGGTATGACCCGGCTCAGGTGTGAACTCACAACCTCCCAGGTATGGGGTGGATGCTCTACCACTAGGCCACTACTCAGCCAGTTTCTAATGTAAAAAAGATTTTAAAATATGAATATAATTAGATTAATATCAAATGGCATCATGGACTTATAGATTTAAATTATGTTTCTCTACAAATCTAACTTTGTAGAAATGATTCTTATTTCTGTCATATGAAATATTTTTGTATTTTCTGAAAAAAAAACCAGAAGACAGGTAATTATTACCTTTAAGTGGCAATATAATAATGATTTCAACTCTGGCATCAATATAGTATAATAATAAAATCAATGCTTTAATGAAGATTCTCAGTCACCCATGCAGTACTGTATGAAAGCTCAGTTAAGTCAACTGGAATCAAATATTTTTTTAAAATCCATTCATCTAAATGGCTTTGTCAGTCAGAAATGAATGCACAAAAGGATGTTATCAGACTATACTAATTAATGAGTGTTCTCATTAGCAAACTGTCATTGATGCCCTCTGGGGCATAGCAAATGTATCCAAATGCCAGACATAAGTTTGAAGGATTTATTATGGGATAACACAGCCTGAGGGCTGGAAGAACACAAAATGTGCCATAACGGCAGACAACTTGCAGTTTGTGGGAAATGTCAAACAAAGTGGCATGGAGAGAGACTCTTGGGATGCTGTATGGAAGGATGGGAGGTGGTGGAACAAATAGAGAAACTAATAATTTAAAAAAAAGGAACAGCCGTGACTAATAAAGAACTAAGAGATAATGTAAGAGAATCACAACTGAAACAAGAAATGGAACTATGATAATGGGGCTAGATGGGAACAAAAACGTTGGAACACTTCAAAATAAGAGTCAACTCAGAAACAATGATAAGGAAAGACACAATACATAAACCCTGACAACGTAACTGAGGATAATAATCATAATAACAATAGCAATCAGTCCAAAAGCAACATAAAATGAAGGAAAAAAAAATCCAGACCTACATGGCCCTGTGTGAAAAAGTGATTGCCCCCTACACCTAATAACTGGTTGGACCACCCTTAGCAGCAACAACTCCAATCAAGTGTTTTGGATAACTGGCAATGAGTCTTTTACAGCGCTGTGGAGGAATTCTGGCCCACTCTTCTTTGCAGAATTGTTGTAATTCAGCCACATTGGAAGGTTGTCGAGCATGAACCGCTTTTCAAGGTCATGCCACAGCATCTCAATCGGATTCAGGTCAGGACTTTGACTAGGCCACTCCAAAGTCTTCATTTTGTTTTTCTTAAGTCATTCAGAGGCGGACTTGCTAGTGTGTTTTGGATCATTATCCTGCTGCACAACCCAAGTGCGCTTCAGCTTGAGGTCACAAACAGATGACTGGACATTCTCCTTCAGGATTTTTTGGTAGACAGCAGAATTCATGGCTCCATTTACCACAGCAAATCTTTCAGGTTTCCGAAGCAGCAAAACAACCCCAGACCATCAAACTACCACCACCATATTTTACTGTTGGTATGATGTTCCTTTTCTGAAATGCTGTGTTACTTTTATGGCGGATGCAATGGGACACACGCCTTCCAAAAAGTTCAATATTTGTCTCATCAGTCCACAGAGTATTTTCCAAAAAGTCTTGGGGATCATCAAGATGTTTTCTGGCAAAACTGAGATGAGCCTTTATGGGGTTTTTTTTTTTTTTGCTTAGCAGTGGTTTTCGTCTTGGAACTCTGCCATGCAAGCCATTTTTGCCCAGTCTCTTTCTTATGCTGGAGTCATGAACACTGACCTTAACTGAAGCAAGTGAGGCCTGCAGTTCTTTGAATGTTGTTGTGGGGTCTTTTGTGACCTCTTGGATGAGTCGTTGCTGCATTCTTGGGGTAATTTTGGTCGGCCGGCCACTCCTGGTAAGGTTCACCACTGTTCCATGTATTCGCCATTTGTGGATAATGGCTCTCACTATTGTTCGCTGAAGTCCCAAAGCTTTAGAAATGGCTTTATAACCTTTTCCAGACTGATAGATCTTGATTACTTTGTTTCTCATTTGTTAATGAATTTCTTTGGATCACAGCATGATATCTGGGATCTTTTGAAGATCTTTTGGTCTACTTCACTTTGTCAGGCAGGTCCTATTTAAGTGATTTCTTGATTGAGAACAGGTGTGGCAGTAATCACGCCTGGGTGTGACTAGAGAAATTGAACTCGGCTTTCCAAAGACGTGATAAACCACAGTTAATTTGTGTTTTAACAGGGGACAATCACTCACTCACCCCCAGCGTTTTACCCAGCCGGAGACTTCAAGACGATCCATACATTGGTGCTACGGCTGGTCCACTCCTCTGTCTCTGCCTCCTGACTGCATGATGAGCCCCGAATTGGCTCCAGCCCTGTAACTCTGTCTTCGTCTTTTCTCCCATGCTAGCAGGCCTGCAGCATTAGGCTGCTCGCCTTTCCTGTTTTATGCATAATGCAGCCCTGCAACACCAGGCTTTATATTCACCAGGCTGTTGAGCATTTCGGCAGGCACCCCGTGTGTTTTGTGGCCAATACTGTCATTACACCCTTCCATATATTGTGTGGTAGACTGAACTGCATCGGTGATTAATGAACTGGTTGTTTGGTGAAGTTTAATAAACACGGCACTTTTTACTCCTGCGATTGGGTTTTCATTCTCTCCCTGGTGTGCCGTGTAATGGCGCAAAGGGGTTCATGACAGAATATCCCAACCGTAAAAAAAAACCCCAGCGGAGTAGGGTGTGTTTTTTTTTCCCTTCTCCTTTCCTCCTTTTAAATGGACATAACGACTTGGACAGACGAGAAGCAGGAAGCCCAGGATTTGCTGGAGGAGGCGGTCTTCGCCTTTCAGTGGTCTCAGTCTCCCGAGGAGCGGGAGTGAGCATGACTCTTCGTGGAGGACTTCGGGCGGCGCTACCCTCACCTCCGAGAGATCCATAGGGTAGACACCATCCTCTCTGTCATCCTTCCCGCTCCTGATGCAGAGCTGGAGGATGCCTCTTCGCGATCGGAGCTGGCCCCTCGCCAGAAGAAATGCTCCCATCAGAGGAAGATTTCTCCCCTCCTTGGACCTCCTTCGTCTCCCAGTCCAGTGTCCACCCAGCCTGCGGACGAGAAGACGGAGAAGGATTTGGATAGGGAGCAGCACTCATTATGTCTCCTGGAGGAGGTTCTCTCCTGAACGCTGATGCCCCGTCCCTCTTCCACAGCTCGTCAGGCTTGGGACACCGTGAGGAAGGTGATGGAGGGAGACAGCCTCTGGGATCATCCAGAGGCGACTGGGATCCTCCAGGACATCTTTGCCGCGCCATGTGAGGAATCAGCTGAGGATCTCCTGGTGCTTGAGCTCCTTGCGGCCACTTCGCTCTCCTTTCCCGAGGAGGGGGGATCTCTCTGTGCAGGTGACCCGCTTCTTGGCACCGTGCTCCATGTTCCGGATTACCTCATCCCCACGTCACCCAAGAGGAGGAGAGGGAGGAAGCCCCGCAGCAAGAAGCGTCCAGTCCCACGTACTGCAGCCTCGCCTCCCCGCTCCGAGCAATGCTCTGCCCCATCATGGGAGGAGATGGAGGAACGTAGGCGGGCTCTCCTGGCTGAAATGGACCTCATCTTGGAGGTGAAGCCGTGGCTCCTCCTGGAGATGGCTGAGAGACTGAAAGAGCTTTCCCTGAGGGAGGAGGAGCTTCAACCCGGCGAGGAACACCAGGAGAGTAGAGAGGATGCCTTGGAGGCCGCTGGGGACCTCTAGTGCCAGGAGAACAGGCAAGTTTCTTTTCATTTGAGTTACACAATCAATGATCAATGTTGCCTGCCTCCTGGTGAGGAGACTCGGGGTGAGCAGGCCCCTGAGTTCTCCGTCCCATTTGCATACAGTACTCTGGTGCCGGGTCTCAATGACTCTTCTCTATGTGCCCCCACGAGCCTATCGGTCCCGGATCCAGATCGCTTGGGGAAGGAGAAGCCAGAGGACCAGGAGGATCCAGCCCTTGGGTCAGCCAAGGAGTCGTCACGGCTCACGCCAGAGGGACCAGAGACGTAGAGGACGGCGCACGAGAGTTCCACTCCTGCTATCATCATCATGCCTGCTGAGGGGGCCGCCGCAGTGGAGTCATCCCCTGGGCCTGACCTCCAGCCGATGGGACCCGGGGCATCGTCGTTGAAGTCCTGGACAGAGGTAGAGCTTAAGCACATGCAAGTAGTCTCTCCTGTAGTTCATTTATTGATGGTGGAGGGATCTTGCTTGGCTTTTGGGGAGGGGAGTCGGGTGCGGCCCCCAGCCACATCTGGATCCCCCTCACTGGGCTCTGCTGCTGCCAGCGACCCTAATTGCTCTCCCTCTCCTATCCCCTTTGATCTCCATCCTAGGGTCGCCGGAGAGGAGCAGCCACCACCTGGGCCGCCCATTGACAATGAGACGGGTCCAGCTGCCGCGGAGGGGGATGACAGGGATGAGGCACTCAATGGACCGGAAGAACCCACACACCCAGGATCGCTGGAGTCCTGAACGGCGGTGAAGCCAGAGTTCAGGCAAGTGTGTTTCATTAAATCAGAAATTTCAATATCAATGTCACACTGCCCAACTCATGGTGAGGTGGACCTGGGGCAGTTCACAGTTGCCCTTGGGACTGCTACACTGGGCTCCACCGCTGCCGGCAACCCTGACCCGGTTTTTCTCTTTCTCCCTTTGGACTCAGAGCCTCCGGCCAGGGTCGTTGGAGAGCTGTTGGAGGCAACCAAGGATCAGGGTTCGACTCCTGAGGACATGAGAAGCATCACCTCCCTCGCTGGGGAGGTCACCGTGGGTGCAGCAGAGCCCCAGCTGGAGGCCACCGCCGGTGCAGCCACGTCCCAGACCGGGACCATCACAGGTGCAGCCACGTCCCAGACGGTCTTCCTGCTCCAGGCCTCGAATGGCAAGGGGGCTCCTGTTCCTTGTCTTGGCTGCCAATGTTCTCGAGTATGGAGGCTGTCTCTCCACCATCCTCACAGGTCCTGGTGGCTCCACCACACTGGTCAGACACCCGAGGGACTTGGTTTATGGGTCGGGTGGCACATGAGCATGGGCAGGCCGCCGAACACAATCCCACGGGCCGCCTGCTGGACTTGGGACTTGGGCAGGCCACCCAATCTGCCACTCCTCACCACACTGGAGGCCTGGGACTCTGGTTGACCCCCCAAACTTTGGACTTCTAAAGAGGGGGGTTAGTGCTCCAGGTTGGGGGTTTATTAGGAGGGATTGTTATTTATTCTGTTTTTGTACTATTGTGTTTTCACAGGTTGCTTCCCTCCTAACCAGTTTTCCCCCACCTCCCACCCTGGGTTAGTGTTTATTGCCGGGGGGAGGGGTTTCCTTGAGGGGTGTTGTCTCCCTTCTTTTTTGGCTGATGGTGCAGGGGTGTCTGGTATCCACCTCTAGAGTGGGGGGGGGGGGGGCTGTCATGAATCCGGGTTGGAGGCCAACCAGATTCTGACTCTTGGTTACGCTTTGACCTAGTTTCCTCCTGACAGCTCGGGCAAGCCCCCTCCTTCTGTCAAGCTCCATCAGCTGTACTCACTGGGTCATACACACACACACACACACACACACACACACACACACACACACACACACACACACAACCATACTCACGCTCCATTCACTCTCATTCACATGCACTCTCACACACCTGTTCCCAATCAGTTCTGCCCACGCATTCACACCGACAATCTCTTTCCTCATTAGCATTTGTAGTATTTGTTGGCAACCGCTGAGAAGGAGATTGTCAGGACATTCCCCTTCATACTCGGCAGCGTGTTCCTCTGCGTATGTTCATTCACCCCCAGCGCTTTACCCAGCCGAACACTTCAAGACGATCCATACCTTGGTGTTACGGCTGGTCCGCTCCTCTGTCTCTGCCTCCTGACTGCACGAAATGCTCCGAATTGGTTCCAGCCCTGTAAGTGTGTCTTAGCCTTTTCTCCCATGCTAGCAGGCCTGCAGCATTAGGCTGCTTACCTTTCCTGTTTTATGCATAACGTAGCTCTGCAGCACCAGGCTTTATATTCACCAGGCTGTTGAGCATTTCGGCAGGCACCTTGTGTGTTTTGTGGCCAATACTGTCATTACACCCTTCCATATATTGTGTGGTAGACTGAACTGCATCGGTGATTAATGAACTGGTTGTTTGGTGAACTTTAATAAACACGGCACTTTTTACTCCTGCCATTGGGTTTTCATTCTCTCCCTGGTGCACCGTGTAATGGCGCACAGGGGTTCATAACAGTTTGATGATCTGAAACATTTAAGTGTGACAAACACAAAAAATGAGAAATCGGGAAGGGGGCAAACACTTTCTCACACCACTGTATATAAACACGAGGCAGAACATAGCTAACCACTATACTAGTCAGGTTTCGTATACATAGCTTACTTATATGAATGCAATAAACAATTATTTGGGTATCCTGTTACCACAGTGCTGCAGGTACTGTCAACCATTTTTTGTCCTGTTGCAGCGGATGATAAAAAATATAAGCAGCGATGGTGTGGTTTTAAGTTGAGTTTAATTATATCATACCGCCGTCACGAGCTCTGCTCCCGGCGCCGTGTATGCGCACCGGGAGCGAGCCCACGGCTCTCAGAGAAGGAGGACACAATGTCTGTGTCCAGCAGCAGCAGTTGCAGAAGTGGAATTGAGAGAATGTGTTACAGAACCTGTGCAGTATTTATACCCAACTCAGACAATACATCAAAGCAAGTTCACAGCAGTTGGTACGATCAAAGGGACTGCAGAACAGGCATGAGACATTTGCATTTGTAAGACCTACATAACAATAGGCAGATGCAGTCCTCTGCTCCAGCTTGCAGAACAAAGAGGTTACAAGGCACATCTACATATTGATCTCAGCCTCTAGGTCACAGTAAGGACAGGACGCATGAACACTATACATGAATGGCACATTACATCACGATACATGAATGGCACATTACATCACAATACATGCATGGCACATTGCATCACAACACATGCATGGCACATTACATCACAATACATGCATGGCACATTACATCTCAGTAGTGCAGCGGGAAAAACCAAGAGAAGAGAGCTGACTGTCCTGTGTGTTGTGGGGGGGGGGGGGGGTTGAATCAACCCGCCACACTGTCTGCCTTTTTGTGCCAAACAGATTTACTTTACCAAAAAGAGCTCTAGTCAAATTTGAAATGTGCTGTATATACTGTAAATAGTATTCAGTGGTATGAAAAAGTGTTTGCCCCCTTCCTGATTTCTCATTTTTTGTATGTTTGTCACACAAATGTTTCAGATCATCAAACCAATTTAAATATTAGACAAAGATTACACAAGCAAACACAAAATGCAGTTTTTAAATAAAGGTGTTTATTATTAAGGGTAAAAATATCCAACTCTACATGGCCCTGTGTGAAAAAGTGACCCCCCCCCCCCCCGTTAAAACATAAATTCACTGTATTTTATCACATCTTTGGAAAGCCGAGTTCAATTTCTCTAACCACACCCAGGCCCGATGACTGCCACACGTGTTCTCAATCAAGAAATCACTTAAAGGTGAAATATAGATTTTCATGAAAACAAATATTTTTTGAACAAAAAAAAATAATGTGTAGGAAACTCGAAATGAAGAGACTGAATGATTTTTCAGTATAGGTTTATTCCATATCAAGTCTTACAGCTCCTCTCTCAGTCAGGGAATGAAGAGAGCGAGCTGAGATAAACCACATACCTTTATACTGTTACAACAGACACAAATCACATTCACATCAAACACAGAATTCCATTCATAACTAATCCCCCCATTGTCCTCTTGGCTTCTCTGTCTGACCCTATGAGTCAGGCAGTCTCTTCAGGTTCACTCTCAGATCTTCTCACTTCTTCTCTAGTCCGCAGGGGGTCTAGACTCAATGTCCATCTGGGGCGTGATGTCAATACACACTGTGAGCTCAAAGTTCCCTCATGTCTGGGTCTCTGCCAAGGAATATGTGAGCTACATAATGTTACGCCACATCACTCCCCCTGAAACGCCCAAGAACGGACATACACCAACCTTAAGTCAATAATGGACAATCATACACACTATGTCAAGAAGGGACACACACACACCGCCCTCATGTCCATAATGGCCAGTCATACACATTACACCCTTACAGCCCCCCCCCCCTTTGCAGGATCTACAGCACAATTTACACGGGTTGATCCAAATACACATCACTCTGCCCGTTGCTTAGGCTTCAATCTCCTCCCGAATCTGCTGAACGCAGGCTTCGCAGCCTGTGTTGTGTCGTCCTGCGGTGCGCCTGTGGAATGAGGGGGAGAAGGGTTATTTGCCCCCTGCTGGGGAACTAGGGGCTGTCCCTTGGGAGGCCTGCCGCGTCGAGGCGCCCCCGCCGGCAGTACAGGTCCGTCACGTAACACAAAAGCAGGCTTTAATCTGTCAACACTGATTGTCTCTTTCCTGCCCCCCAAGTCCAGTACAAAATATTTCTCCCCGGTTTCCAGCACTCGGAACGGACCATCGTAAGGTGGGCGGAGACTGACGCTGGGCGTCGTGCCTGACAAAAACAAACTCTGCGTTTTGCAAAGCCTTGGGAACAAAAACCCGCGGAAAAGTGTGATGAGCGGGGCCCGGGAGCATTTCTGCCCCCGTGCCACTTAGAGGTCCCTACACCGGGGGGCGCTCGGGTGCTGCATGGGCTGGCAGGAACTCTCCTGGCAGCCTGAGAGGTTGAGTAAACACTAATTCAGCAGGTGAGGCATCTAAATCCTCCTTGGGTGCCGAACGCAACCCCAATAAAACCCATGGTAGTTTGTTTACCCAATTTGTATCCGTGAGCGACGCTCTGAGGGCTGCCTTCAACGACCTGTGAAAACGCTCGCTTAAACCGTTGGCCTGTGGGTGATAAGCGGTGGTGCGATGAGCTGTTGCCCCTAAGCCGCTGGCCATGGCTGACCATAGCTCTGAAACGAACTGCAGACCCCTATTGGACGTAATGTCCGACGGGACTCCGAACCGCGCTACCCAGGCTGTTAAAAAAACGCGAGTTACCTCTGCCGCTGTGGTAGACTGCAATGGGACCACTTCCGGCCAACGCGTGGTCCGGTCCACCATTGTCAGGAGATGTGTGAACCCCTGCGAGGGCGGCAGGGGTCCCACTAGATCTACGTGCACATGATCAAACCTCTTAGCCGGGACGTGGAAAGGCTCTAAAGGGGCTTTTGTGTGTCTGTGAACTTTGGCCCGCTGGCAGGACATGCAGGCTCACGCCCACTCCTTCACGTGCTTGCGCAGGCTCGGCCAAACAAACTTCTCTGCTACCATTTTCACCGAAGCGCGTACTCCCGGGTGTGCCAGGGAGTGCACCGCGTCAAAAACACGACGGCGCCACGTGGCCGGCACCACTGGGCGAGGTCGCCCGGTGGATACATCGCAAATAAGCGGGGGTGAACCGGTTTGTAAACTTATTTTCTCCAGCCTTAACCCTGTTGGTCCAGACAGGAGCGCGCGCACGTCTGTGTCCTCACCCTGCTCTGCTGCCATGGCCGCGTAATCTATCCCTACGTGCACCGGAGCCGCGTGCACGTCCGCGCTGTTACCGCGCTCCGCGTCTGCGGCGCTACAGCCCCCATCCGCGCGGACAGGTGCTGTTACCGCTCACGAGAGGCAGTCCGCCACCACATTAAATTTACCGGCTACGTGCTGTATATCGGTGGTGAATTCTGAAATTGCGGCCAGCTGCCTCTGCTGTCGACCTGACCATGGTTCAGAGACTTTGGACATTGCAAAAGTTAACGGTTTGTGGTCGACAAAAGCGGTGAAACGCCGCCCTTCCAACCAGAACTGGAAATGGCGAATGGCCAGGTGGAGTGCTAGCAGTTCCCTGTCAAACGCGCTATATTTTCGCTCAGCATCGCGTAGGGTTCTGCTAAAAAAAGCGAGTGGTTGCCAAGCTCCGGCGACTTGCTGTTCTACCACGGCTCCTATGGCCACATCTGACGCGTCTGTGGTTAGCGCTATTCGGGCTGCTGGGTCTGGGTGAGCCAGCAGTGCTGCGTTCGCTAGTGCTTCCTTAACCTCAATGAATGCGTGCTCCCGCTCAGGAGACCAATCAATCGCATTTGAGGGCTTCTGTTTTTTTAGCGCGACATACAATGGTTGCATGAGCTGCGCCGCGTGAGGTATGAAACGGTTGTAAAAGCTTACCATACCTAAAAATTCCTGTAACGCTTTTACCGTTCGTGGCTGGGGAAACTCAGCCACTGCGCGTACTTTGGAGGGCAGCGGAACTGCACCCTCTGGGGAGACGCGGTGCTCTAAAAAATCGATCTGTGCTGCACCGAAATGGCACTTGGCTGGGTTGATTATCAACCCGTGCGCTCCCAACCTCTGAAAAACAGTTCTGAGGTGACTTTCGTGTTCCTCCTCAGAGGCGCTGGCAACTAAAATATCATCTAAGTAGACAAAAACAAAAGGGAGGTCGCGCAAAACGGCATCCATCATGCGTTGGAAGGTTTGCGCAGCGCCTTTAAGGCCAAAAGGCATGCGTAAAAATTCAAAAAGCCCGAAAGGGGTTATTACCGCTGTCTTGGGAATGTCCTCTGATCGGACCGGAACCTGATGATAACCGCGGACCAGGTCTATTTTAGAAAAAATTCGCGCCTTGGCCAAATGCACCGAAAAATCTTGGATATGTGGAATTGGGTAGCGGTCCTGCGCTGTGGCATTGTTTAACCTGCGATAATCACCGCACGGTCTCCACGAGCCGTCCGCCTTTGGGACCATGTGGAGGGGGGAAGCCCAAGCGGACTTCGAGCGGCAAATTATGCCCAACCTCTCCAGGTTGGCGAACTCCCCATGCGCAATGGAGAGCTTAGCTGCATCCAAGCGCCGAGCCTTCGCAAAAACCGGTGGGCCACTTGTGGTTATAAAGTGCTCCACCCCGTGCTTCGCCACCTTAGCTGAAAACGTGGGAACTGTGAGTGCTGGGAACTGGTTTAGGAGAGTGTGGAACTTACCTCCTGCTGCGGCGGCGTTGGCCTGTACTGACGGCGGGAACACTCGTGCTGCACAGGGAATAGAACAAAAAGAGAGTGCATTAACCAAGCGTCTATTAGCCAGATCCACCAACAAGCCGTGCGAGCACAAAAAGTCGGCGCCCAACATATTGAAACTCACCGCCGCTACTATGAAGGTCCATTCATAGCTGCGGCCGTGCAAGGACAGGCGCAGAGTTCTTTCGCCAAACGTCTTGATCGACGAGCCGTTTGCGGCTGTTGCTCCATCTCCATGGGGACCGGCCGCCCGATCCGCGTAGGTCGCGGTTATGAAACTCCTCTGTGCTCCGGTGTCGACGAGGAATTGCCGTCCGGAGCTCGCATCCGTCAGGTAGAGCAGCTTGTTCCGTTTGCCGAGGGTCGAAGCTGCTAACGACCTCCGGCTCTTGCGTTTCCCTGCTTCCTGAAGTTGCATGGCGGGACGCATCTGTGAGCCTTGTGCACGAATCGTCGATGGTAGAAGCACATCTTATCCTCTCCTCTGCTCCAGGACCGCGCTGCCGCTGTTGTCGCTGGGGTCGGCTCTGCTGCCACCGGTTCTCCGTCGCCCTGGGCCGCCGCGCCGAGGTTTGCTGCTGCCGCTGCCGCCTCCTGCTTGCCGCATGCGTCCAGGAGCCGCTCCGCTTCCAAAGCCAGCGCGCGGAAGTCCTGCTGGTCCACACACCTCATGCTGGACAGGGAGCCTCTCATGTGCGCTGGAAGGGTCCTCAAAAAGATGTGCTTAAATAAAAATGCATCATTGTCTGCCCCGATCATCTGCAGCATGTCCTCCATGAGGACGGTCGGCCTGCGTCCTCCTCTGTCGCCCAGGTCCAGGAGTGTTCTGGCCCTCACCTCGGCCGATGGTACAAAGCTCCGAATGAGGGCGGCTTTCAGGGTGTCGTATTTGCCAGCAGCGGGCGGCTGCTGCACCAGGCTCCGCACACACAACGGGCTGTGCGGCTGTCGAGTCTTGCGATGACATTGTGGAATTTAATGTCATCCTCTGATACCCCGTAAAGCACGAACCGTGATTCCACGTGTTGGAACCATGAGTGCGGGTCCTCTTGCCAGAACTCGGGGAGTCTAATGGAGTTTACGCCGGTGCAGGCGGTCTCCGGTGAGTCAGGTTCGGAGTCGGAGAGACGACCTCCAAGTCTTTCCATTTTTCTCACGTGTGGGTCACCAATGTAGGAAACTCGAAATGAAGAGACTGAATGATTTTTCAGCATAGGTTTATTCCATATCAAGTCCTACAGCTCCTCTCTCAGTCAGGGAATGAAGAGAGCGAGCTGAGATAAACCACATACCTTTATACTGTTACAACAGACACAAATCACATTCACATCAAACACAGAATTCCATTCATAACTAATCCCCCCATTGTCCTCTCGGCTTCTCTGTCTGACCCTATGAGTCAGGCAGTCTCTTCAGGTTCACTCTCAGATCTTCTCACTTCTCCTCTAGTCCGCAGGGGGTCCAGACTCAATGTCCATCTGGGGCGTGATGTCAATACACACTGTGAGCTCAAAGTTCCCTCATGTCTGGGTCTCTGCCAAGGAATATGTGAGCTACATAATGTTACGCCACAAATGCATCAACAAAGCATTTAAGAAACATGCACAATGTCAGTCCTAATGTTTTTCTAAAAATTAGTACATTGATGAAAATTTTTTTTTAATTATTTTTGGTGGACCGATAATAATGTAAATATTTATACTCCAGAAGATTGATGATGACAAAAAAGTATTCAGTCAGTATTTCAGAGCCAATTAGGCCGTGAGCAGCTGCCACTTTTCGTTCAGTTTCGTGGCACCCAACGGGGAACTAAAATTTTAGTGTTTCTAAATTAATATTACATTATTGTAAGACAAAATATCGATGTTCCCACTTCCAAAGGTGTGGATAGCTGTATGAAAAATGCGATTGAAGTCAGTCGGTAATAATTGTCTGGCTACCTTAAACGTGGCCCAGTCCGGGATGTTTTAACCAATCAGCGTCGTCCCTTTGGTCATGTGACAACAAAATGGCAGCGCCCACAGGGGTAGCGTGCGCTGAAAGCCTCTCCTGTGTTATTCACATTTCCGATAAGTTTTCGGGCAGTATCACTCGTTTTACTGAAGCATCGTGGGCAAAAGTACGTGAGTGTGCCCAAAAATGGCTTGTACTTGACGGATCCCAACAGAAAGTAGCAGAACAACGTCGCGACTTGTTCGAGAAAGGTGAGTGGCAGCCATTGTTTATGGTTGTACTGCATGTGCCCTGGAGTCGTTTGGCTCCGATCATTTGTAACTCTAAATATGAACTAAAATGGAACCCTAGATGTCTAAAACCTTTGTCAACTGCTCACAGGGTGACCTAGTCCTGGTCTAAGACTCCGAGTAGGCCGATCTGGGGGTGTGGAGGCTAATAACCAAGGGACTCTGGGTGCCAGGTAACATAGTCCTAGTATAGATCTAGATGATACAGATCGACTCACTCTGATGATGCATCTATCCCTAGAACCCACCCTGGGCCTGAATTATAGTCAAAATATACCACTACCACAAAGTAGCTCAAATGGGAAAAGGGTAGCAATCCCAATGAGCTTAACTCTGAGTCTGAGGGTTGGATGTACTTCTCAGCCCAAGCCCAAGGGGTGCAGTGTACTAATAGGTGAGGGAGGAACAAGTTTGGGCATACATTTATATAGTTTGCACATAGTCACACCCATACTATCAAGCCTTAGGCGGATGGAAAATGGCCTGTTAAGGAAAGCCCATATGTTTGTAATGTGTCACCCAAGAAAGGTTAAACTCATGGCAGCAGCAGTTGCCTGTATAATCAGAATCAGAATCAGATTTATTGCCATTGTTCATGTAGTACACAAACTAGGAATTTGTCTCGGTGCCATGCTGCAACATTAAAAACATGATGAGATAAAGAGATAAACTAAAAAACTAAAGGACTAAAAACATGCAATACGTGTAGAAAAATAAGTAATAATAATAGTAATAATGAGTAATACTAGTCAAGGCAGTTTTAAATAAATTAGCAAGTAGCAGATAATATGGGGTACCACAGTGCAGTTGATAATGCAACAGAAAAACAGTGATGAATGTCATGAGACTGGTTGAGCTGCTGTACATAGTGCACGAGAGTCAATAAGACACTTAATGTTCAGCAGTCTGATGGCAGAGGGGAAAAAGCTATTCATGTACCGGGAGGTTTTAGTCTGAATGGACCGAAGTCTTCTACCTGAGGGGAGGGGGGCAAACAGTACGTGACCAGGGTGTGAAGGATCGGCTATGATCCGGCCAGCACGCCTCCGGGTCCTGGAGATGTACAGGTCCTGGAGAGATGGGAGCTTGCAGCCGATCACCTTCTCAGCAGTGCGCATGACGCGCTGCAGCCTTAGTCTGTCCCTGGCAGTGGCTCCTGCATACCACACAGTTATGGAGGAGGTGAGGATGGACTCGATGATGGCCGTGTAGAACTGCACTAACATCTTGGTGGGTAGCTTGAGCTTCCTCAGCTGCCGCAGAAAGAACATCCTCTGCTGGGCCTTTTTGATGAGGGAGCTGATGGTTGGCTCCCATTTGAGGTCCCGGGTGATGGTGGTGCCCAAGAAGTGGAAGGAATCTGCAATGGTGATGGGAGAGCCTGTGATGGTGAGGGGGGGCAGGGGGGTTGTGACTTTCCTGAAGTCCACAATCATCACAATCATCATATACTTTATGCTCTCAATAAATATGGGCACACGGTCTGTGCTTGCCATTTTGCAAGTTTACATTGAGCAGTGACTAGGTTGCACAAGGTCTCTATTATAAGCTCACTGTTAATGTGGAAATTATCTGCAATCTATATATGTTTTATATCTATATGGGTACAAGGCAGGCCTAATGTTATAATACCCTATGGTCCATATAATATGTTTTCAGATCTCAACAACCTTGACCCAACATTTGGCTACCATCGTGTGTGCTATAGCCGTTTTACGGACAAAACAAGAGTGGAACGTGCTGAAGCTCGTAAAAAATGACTGGCCGAAGCCCACATTCCTGAGCCTCAGGAGCAAAGCGGACCAGAACTTAGTCCCCCAACACCATCTCCTAAAAAGCGACTGCGATCTCACCATGCTGCAGCAACCATCAGCCAAGCATCTGCAAGGTCAAGCAATGTGTTGCCAAACATCTGCATCGTCTGCAAGAAGGAAACACTCAGAGAAGGGCCACGGACAAATCGTGTCACTGTAAAACTGATGCAAGCTAAGACATGTGAGATCCAGGTTCATGCAAGCGGAGTAGGTGCGAGGCCAGCAGATGTACATGCAAGGCATCGGATCTTAGCTGCACTGATCTATGTGCCTGCATCGATTGCGTGAATCGTGTTCTTACAGAATCTGAAAGATCTGTGGAAGCAGAGGAGGAAGAAAATGAGGGAGATGATTCTGGTGATGAATAAGGTGGAGGTTGAATACAGGTTGTATCAGGATATGACAGCTATACATGTTGGATTTATGTAAATTAGCAGAGTTCTTTGACACTCAATCACATAACTGACCAGGAATCGATTTCTCGGGTCAACGTTATTTGGAAAAGATGTATCAAACGTGATTCTAGGTAGAGTGGTTAAGAAGTTAGGCTATCCATGCCTATGACGGCCATCTTGGATTTATTTAAATGAGTTGGAGTTCTTTGACCCTCAATCACACAAGTGACCTCAGAAATCGATTCCTGGGCATAACATTATCCGAAAATGATGTCTCAAACGTGATTCTAGGTGGACTGGTTAAAAAAGTTCATCCATCCATGACGACCATTTTTGATTTATGCAAATAAGCGGAGTTCTTTGACCCTCAATCACATATTTGACCTCAGAAATCGATTCCTCGGGTCAACATTATGCAGAAAAGACGTCTCAAACGTGATACTAGGTAGAATGGTTAAGAAGTTGGGCTAGCCATGCCTGTGGTGGCCATCTTGGATTTATGCAAATGAGTGGAGTTCTTTGAGCCTCAATCACAAAAGTGACCTCAGAAATCGATTCCTGGGCATAACATTATCGGAAAATGATGTCTCAAACGTGATTCTAGTTGTACTGATAAAAAAGTTAGGCCATTTATGGCAGCCATCTTGGATTTATGAAAATTAGTGGAGCCCTCAATCACATATCTGACCTCAGAAATCGATTCCTCGGGTCAACATTATCCGAAAAAGACGTCTCAAACGTGATTATAGGTAGAATGGTTCAAAATATAGTCCATCCACACCCATGGTGGCCATCTTGGATTTATGCAAATTAGCGGGGTTCTTTGACCCTCAGTCACACTAATGACCTCGGAAATCGATTCCTCGGGTTAACATTAGCCGAAAAGGATGTCTCCAACGTGATTCTAGGTAGAATGGCTAAAAAGTTAGTCCATCCATGGCAGCCATCTTGGATTTATGCAAATTAGCGTGGTTCTTTGACCCTCAATCACACAATCGACCTCAGAAATCAATTCCTTGGCTCAATATTATCCGAAAAAGAGGCCTCAAACGTGTTTCTAGGTAGACTGGTTGAAATGTTAGGCCATTCATTCCCTTGGTTAGTCGTGGCAGCCATCTTGGATTTATGCAAATTTGACATAGCTATCCACACCCTTGACAGTGGGAACATCAATTTTCGGATTCAGCAGGTTTTTTTTTACATAGAAATCATCAAAGATCCCGTAGTTCCCAGTTGGGTGCCACGAAAATCATTTTCTAGCCACATTTTGAGGGAGCTACTCACGGCCTAAATACAATGAATCTGTTAATGTCACGTGCTATTGCCTTTCCGTAACACTGGGGGTTGCCAACTGTGAGTAGTACACTGCCATGGCTGCTTCTAAAAGTAATACCTCATTCCGTTATCCTTCTCAAGTAAGAAGTGATAAACGAAGGGGCAAGACCCGAATAAGTATTGGTTCAGCTTTTGATCGCTGCTGCAAACTGAAGAATCATGAAGGGTTGAAAAGCCATATAGAGGTTGCCAATTTGCTACTGGACCGGTAAGCTAAGCTAAGCTAACTAGTGTTTGCATAGCTGGGCTGCACGGTGGCGCAGTGGTTTAGCACTGTGGCAGCACTGTTTACCCTCGGCCGGGGGATCGCGGGGATCGTGAGATCGTGGGTTCGATCCCAGCCCCCGACCAACAGTGAGCTGTGTGGAGTGTGCATGTTCTCCCCGTGTTGCGTGGGTTAACTCCGGGATTTCTCCGGTTTCCTCCCGCATACCAAAACATGTAGGTTTAGGGCGCTCGCGCACGCAGCGACCGGCAGCCGGTGGCTTGTCACCAGACTGCAAACCAAATCTACCTACGGGTACAAATAAGTAACAAAAAAAAAAAATAAATAAAAAATTGCTTTGTGTAACCTTCTGCAGTTGGTCTCTGAGATGTTCCTGTTATTAATATGACTGTGTGATGATATCAACTGGTGTATGGCGATGGGATAGACTACAGGAATTCCTCGCTAATCCTTTTCAAGCAGTAATTTTTCCACTGTGGTCTAGTGTATTTAAAATCCTCACTTGCTACAGTTAGCATTAGCTTCCGATACCGTGAAGGAAGGAACTCCATTTTTCTCTAACGAACATTACGAGTTTTTAAAAATAGATTAGTTTTTACATTGTGTTAGATGATCTCCCACACACTTGTGGTCATTTATCTAAAGAAGCACTCTTTGCCCGTAATTTTAATGTGGTCTACTTTAGCCAGAATCAAAATTTGCTACAGTTAGCATTAACTTCCAAACAATGGATCTTTAGTTTATGTGATCAAACGTTTTTGACTTTTATAAAATAAATTGCTTTTACAATGTGTTAGATGATCTTCCCCCAATTTTTCCCCATTTATTGAAAGAAGCATTCTTTGCCCGAAATGTCGCTGTGTCAATGTACGTAACTGGAGCTAATGAGTGTGCAGGGGAACAGGTCAAGTGGACCCCTGACCAAATGAGCACCCCATGTGGACCCTGGGGTCCAATCTGTACATTCATTCATCTTCTTCCGCTTAATCCTTTTTGGGTCGTGAGGGGAGGGGGAGGGGGCTGGAGCCTATCCCAGCATCTTTTGGGTGAGAGGCAGGGTACACCCTGGACAGATCACCAGTCCATCGTAGGGCCAACACAGAGAGACAGACAACCATTCACTCTCACAGTCATACTTAAGGACAATTTAGAATCCCCATTTTGATGCCAATTGACCTAACTTGCATGTTTTTGGCATGTGGGAGGAAACCGGAGAAATCCTGGCGTAAACCCACACAGACACGGGGAGAACCTGCGAACTCCACACAGATCACTGTTGGTCGGGGGCTGGGATCGAACCCAGAAATCCCCCGGCCAAGAGTGAGTTGCTGTGCTGCCGCAGTGCTAACCACTCCGCTACCATGCTGCCCCCATTCTGTACATGTACAAGTAAATTTTCAATCCAGTGATTTACAAACTGATTCAGAGCTTTTTAAAGCCTCATTCAGAACATTATAGTCCCACATACCTATTCCGTGGATTTTTATCTGGGGGCAGCCAGCGGTGACGAGCAGCAGTGGTGGAGAATAAAAGTCTTTTGAAAACAGAAACAGAGCCAAAACCTTCTCCGGGTCAGCTTAGTTGTCATCTTACACACACAGAGACACAGAGACACACACACACACACACACACACACACACACACACACACACACACACACACACACACAGTATACTGTATATTTTACACTTCTTGGTGTCTGGGAAAAGTATTCCCAACAGTTTTATAAAAATTCTTGTTCTCCTTCTTCACTTTTATAAATCACAAGATAAGAATGTACTTGTACATGTACATATAGGATCCCGTGGTCCACTTAGGGTGCTCACTTGGTCAGGGGTCCACTTGACCTGTATCCATCGTGCAATTTTTTTGGTTTGTTTTCAATGCGGGTCATCATTCTAGCAGCCCATGATGTTGTGTTTTTTGGATTTACACGACTACCGAGCATACTACTTATGACAGATACAATTTTAAACAACCTTAGCTATTGTACATGTCTTTTGTTGGTAAAAATATTACTATAGAAAGTCATGTAATATGTTACACCATAACTAAATGAAGAGACTGATGTTATCTGTTTACAGGTATTATCACAGTTATGACCCGATCACATCAACTCCTGTAAAAACAAAAAGGAAATGTACCGTGACACCAGTGCCACCTGTATCAACTACAGTATACAAGGGTCACTTTCACCAGAACAGTAAGTACTCCAAACAATAGAATGGTAATAGACAATAATGTAGTTATGTATTTTTAGTTACACTGATAGGATATTTTCAGGTTTCATTGATTATTCTATATGATTTTATGCTGTATTATTCTATTTTATATTATAATTGTATCTGGTGCATATAATGAGCCAATGTTTGAGTTACTGTGATGTTTTTTTTATTGTCTCAGAGCTTGAAAAGACTGTCTGTTTTCAGTGTGATTAGGTTGAGCAAGATTGTAAATAATGACAAAAGTTTCATTGTTTTATCATACCAAGCTGTACTGTACTGTAAGTTAGAGTGACTTAGGATGACCAGGTCATGTAAAGATCATAGCAGAATGTTCATTGCTGACCACAGATAAAGAAGCAGTCACTTGGAGAGTTGGCTCCAGCCAGTCTAGCTTAGATAAGGGACTGAGGTATAAAAAGCAACATCCTTGAACACGTTAGGGAGTTGGTGCTGTGAAGCTCTGAGGCAAGTTTTGCTGTTACTGATTACCTCCTTTCTGATCAGAAGGAGAATAAATGGCTCAGAACTTGGAAAACCGCCTATTGATTATTGATTCAGCCTCAGTCTATTCATTTTTGATCTAACATACACATAACTTAGATTGTCATCCAAATTACCAAGATGTATGAGCACTGGATATTTAAATGGAATAATTGCTTTTAGTGAGCTTGTCCACAGTGAAGAAGAAACAGTCACAGCTACTGGACTTTCACATATGGAAGAGAGATATAATTTTGTGTGAAATCTTATTTATATTATCATTGTGTGTTGCTGAAATGACATTGTATGGAGATTTTTTTAATCACTATATTGTCATGAATAGGCCCCTACGGGGCAGAGAGGAGAGACCCAGGCACTGGACTGCAGTTTGTGGTGTTTAATAAGGAAATACAAATTTCAAACAGTGTACAAAAATAAACTTAGGAGATGAGCAGGTAAATGGTGGGATGAAACACAGGAATACACGTCAGAACAGGGGATGGGTTCCAACAGGAGTGAGTAGATTCTAAGTTGAGACTCTGACAAGGAGTGGCTGACAAAGCCCGTCTTAAATAGGGCAGGGAATCAATCAGAACAAATGGCATCAGGTGTGGATCACATGAGCGGGCAGGTTGACCTAATCACTAGGCATGAAATATAGAGCAACACATACAAGATAATAACAGGGTAGGAGTGTCTGGAAAACAAGGTGGGGAACTCTTGTCAAACAGAAAACACAATATAAACACTAAGACTTAGATAAACAAAGATGCCTAAAGGAACTGACAAAATAATGCTGAGAACAGCATTATTGACGTTGATGTTGACAGCTGCGTCTGACACTCACTCGCGTCAGACTGCTTTTTTCTCCATTTTTGTTTGTTTTTATTGATTGTTTTTATCAATTTTATTTATTTATTTACGTTTTTATCCCTGTTTGTTGTTATCAGTTTTTATTTACTGTTATCTTGGTATTGGCCTCTCCTAAAAGTCCGTCTGGATGCACGAGTAGCGGTTTTTGGCTAGCTGCGTGCTACCCATCTCAGCGCCTGGAACGCCATGGCTCCTTCTCCGTCATGTTCCCGCTGTTCATCGCTCCTCGAGAAGGTCTCTGAGCTGGAAACGAGGCTCTCCAACCTTTACAAGATTCGGGAGGCCGAAGACCATATCGACACCATCATTCTCGGGCGATCATCGGCCCCGGCCACCGCCTCGCAGCTGGCGGAAACTGCTACTTATTTGGGTGAGCTGAGTGCGTCTCCACCTACCTCCACACCTGCTCCAGCCTCCGCAGACGTCCATGACCTCAGCAACAATCACTGGTTTCGTCTCGGGGCTAAACCAAAAGCTTCGCTTGGTCCCTCTCATCCTCCATCTGCGCCCTGGACCTTGGTTCGACCAGCTAATGGCCATCGTCGATCGACCGGAACGGGCCGCGCCTCTTCTCTTCCGGTGTCCTTGTATAACAGATTTGATATCCTTTCCCTGGAGGATTTTCCCCACCTGGACGCTGGCCGCCCGCCCGTGGACGCCCCTCATCTTCCCTCCCCTCCTTCAGCGGCGGCTCATGTCCACAAACCCCGGATGAAGACCACCCAGGGTGTGTCAAATTACACACCTGCTCCAGACAGAAGAAAAGAGCGCATCTCCCCACCTTCTCAACAACAACATCATCCTCTTCAGAATACCTATCCACATCAGAATCCACCGACACCCCCCCCCCCCCCCCCCCCAGACGACGCTGGTAATTGGTGACTCGATCGTGAGGAACGTCAGAAGCAGGTACTGCGTTACTTGATTTTTTCCCGGGGCTAGAGTCTCTGATATTGAGGCTCTTATCCCCGACCTGCTGAATGAATTCCCTCACGTTCATACTGTCGTTGTGCATGTGGGATGCAATAACATCCCAGATGAAGCATCTGAGATTTTAAAAAGTGACTTCAGGAGTCTTCTGTCCACTCTTATGAACTGTGGCAGACGTGCGCTCATCTCTGGGCCTTTGGCACCTCTAAGGTGAGGCTGTAATCGTTTTAGTAGAACTCTCAGCCTTAATTCTTGGCTGTGTTTTACTTGTCCTATTTTTAACATTGACAATTGACAATTTTGTTGACAGTTGACAATTTTAAATTATTTTGGAACCGCCCATCACTTATGAGGCCTAATGGCATCCACCCAAATAGACTTGTTGCACGTGTTTTAACAGACAATCTTTTCTATTTTATTCGGTGTTTTCTGGTACAGTGACTGAAATTTGGTGTGTTTACGCACTCTGAAGTTTCTGGGTTTGCCAATCTGCCCTTTTTTGGTCCTGTTCCCACATATTGTATCGATCCCGTTAACTCGGGTGGTCTTTACCGTTTGGATCAGCCTTTGATTTATAATCCTTCAGAGACTGAGTCTGTCTCCCGTTGCCCTAAATATTGTAACCCAGGACTATTACAACACAACCTGAAAAACACTCGCACTCCTGCAGCTCCTCCTCATCCACCACCCTTGAACTTTGCCCCTCTCTCCTCCCTTAGAGAACCTTTTTCTGCTCCCTTTAAAGTTAATAAAAAAGTTTAAAAAAAGTAGAATGCATAAACTTCCCAGATTGATTAAGCAAAATGTTGGGAAAATTCTAATCCACCCTCAAGTCTCTAAAATTAATACAATTAATAATTTGGCCTATCTTCCCCCCCAAAGTTTGAAAATTAAATGTGGCTTATTAAACATTAGGTCGCTATCTTCTAAGTCTCTTCTGGTCCATGATCTATTAATCGATCACCAGATCGATCTACTGTCCCTCACAGAGACCTGGCTTGGGCTTGATGATTATGTTGGTCTGAATGAATCAACTCCCTCTGGGTATTTAAACTGTCATAACCCCAGAGGTTCTGGTCGTGGTGGTGGAGTGGCGGCAATTTTCCATCCTAAATTGCTGGTTAATGTTAAGCAGAAATTATGTTTTAATTCCTTTGAAGGTTTGGTCCTCAGTGTGGGGCCTGTTGGCAATCTTGGCTTGATCCCAGTTCTCTTTGCCATAGTTTATCATCCTCCCATGGCCTATTCAGAGTTTCTATTGGAATTTGCTGAATTTTTTGTCAAGCGCTGGCCCTCGCGAGCCAGCTAGAGACGCACAGAGTCACCAGTGAGTTTTCAGTGAGTTTTATTTACGGTGAAAGGTTAACAACACAAGATGCAGGGGCAATGACACATGAGTCTTCATACTTCTAGAGGCGTAAGGCTAGACAGCTCACTACGAGTCCATAGGAGGAGACAGTCATACACAGGCAAAGGTTGAATAAATAATTAGCTACACAAGCTGCTGAAGCAAAGACACACAAAGGTCCACTTTCACCGGGAGGAGCAAGGCTAACAGCTAACTTACTGGTGCCGGAGAGGCGACGGTCAACCACAAGCATGCGAGGTAGATAATGATCCAAGTCGTCCGTAGCTTAGATGTATAGCGACTGGGTTGGCGATCAGACACTGCTGCGTCATACCGTCGCCAGTGCTGGGCTTATATAGCGAAACACTAACGACGGTAATGACACTCAGCTGGCCGACCGTTGACAGGCGGAAACCCCACCGAGCACCTTCACAATAAGAGCCCGGTGAGGCCAGAATACAGCCCGCAGCTGTCAAGGCCGGCAGCGAGACATAACTTTAACCCGAGCGCGATCAGAACCGGTGCTCGGGTCATAACATTTTTAGCTGATTTGGTGCTGAAAGCCGATAGAATAATTATTGTAGGGGACTTTAATATACATGTTGATGTTGAGAGTGACTGTCTTAATAAGGCTTTCAATTCAATTTTAGACTCATTGGGGTTTTCCCAAAAACTGAAAAATTCTACCCATTATTTCCACCATACATTGGACCTTGTTTTGACATATGGTTTAGATATCGAAATTCTGGTTGTGTCTCGTCATAATCCTGTATTGTCTGACCATCGTCTGTTAATTTTTGATTTCATTATCTCTGATCACTTATTTCCTAAAGAAAAATACTACTACAGCAGATGTCTTTCTGATGACGTTGTTGCTAAATTTTTGCAGATTGCCTCCTCTATGCCATGGGTCAACACAACAGAAACACCTGAAATAAGTGATGGAGAGTCTGCTCCATTCATGATTGATAGCATGGTTGATGGTGTTACTGCCTCTCTGCATCGGACTCTAGATTTGGTAGCCCCTTTAAAAAAGAAAAAGTCTAACCAGAGATTTCTTACTCCTTGGTTTAACTCAGAAACTCGTGGCTTGAAACAGAAGGCTCGCCAATTGGAAAGAAAATGGCGTTCAACTAATTCAGATGAATTCTACTTGGCGTTGAGAAATCATCTCTTAATCTATAAAAATCTCTTAGAAAAGCTAGATCAAGCTATTATTCTGCATTAATAAAAGCAAACAAGAATATCCCCAGGTTTCTCTTCAACACTGTAGCCAGGCCTACAAAGAGCCATGACTCGGTCAATCCTCGCATCCCCCCTGAGCTTTCTAGTCAGAACTTTCTGAACTATTTCAATCTTAAAATTTTATCTATTAGAGATGAAATTAGTCAGATTCTTCCTACCGTAAACTCTAGTACATTAACTACTGCTGTTCCCTCAATTGATATCTGCTTGGATAGATTTACTCCAATCAACCTCTTGGGGAGTTGGATAGGGTAGTTTTCTCTTCTAAGCCTTGCCTTCTGGACCCTATTCCTTCCAGGTTATTTAAAATTATTTTCCCAATTATTAGTAGCCGTATTCTTCTTATCATTAATTCTTCTTTAACTCTGGGTTATGTTCCATTGGCTTTTAAAACTGCTGTAATTAAACCTTTACTTAAAAAACCGACGCTCGATCCTGGAGTTTTGGCCAATTATCGACCAATCTCCAATTTGCCTTTCATTTCAAAAATCCTGGAAAGAGTTGTTGCTGTGCAATTATCTGACCATTTGCAGGGAGTTGGTTTGTTTGAGGTGTTTCAATCTGGGTTCAGAGCTCATCACAGCACTGAAACTGCCTTAGTGAAGGTCTCTAATAACCTCCTGACTGCATCTGATAATGGACTTGTCTCTGTTCTTGTTCTTTTAGAGCTCAGTGCAGCCTTTGACACTATCGATCACGCCATTCTACTTGATAGATTGGAACATTTTGTTGGACTCAGTGGAACTCCGCTGCAGTGGTTTAGATCTTATTTGTCTGATAGATTTCAGTTTGTCCATGTCAATGATGGATTTTCTTCCAGCTCTAAGCTCACTCACGGAGTTCCACAGGGATCTGTGTTGGACCCTACTCTTTTTAGTCTATATATGCTCCCGTTGGGCAATATCATCAGAAAGCACTGTATACATTTTCATTGTTATGCTGATGACACATAACTATACCTGTCAATGAAGCCCGATGATTGTGATCAGTTGGCCAAGCTAGATGCTTGTCTTAAGGACATCAAAGCTCGGATGACTTGTAATTTTTTACTATTGAACTCTGATAAGACTGAAGTCATTGTTGTTGGCCCAAAACATCTTAGAAATTCCTTTTCAGATTATGCCCTTAATTTAGATGCTGCCACTCTCACTCTGAACAGTTGTGTGAGGAACCTTGGAGTGATTTTTGACCAGGATTTGTCCTTTAATTCACATATTAAAACTGTTTCTAGGACCGCCTTATATCATCTGTGCAATATTGCTAAGATCAGGAGCATCTTGTCTCTGGGTGATGCTGAGAAACTGATTCACGCCTTTGTCAGTTCACGATTAGATTATTGTAATTCGCTATTATCTGGTTGTCCTAGTGTATCTTTAAAAAGTCTTCAGTTGATTCAAAATGCTGCTGCTAGAGTTTTAACTGGTTCTAGAAAAAGAGATCATATTTCCCTGGTTCTGTCCTCCCTCCATTGGCTTCCCATTGAATTCAGAATCAAGTTTAAAATCCTTCTTCTTACTTTCAAAGCTCTTAACAATCTGGCCCCCCAATATATAAAATATCTGATATTACCTTACCATCCTAACAGAGCATTACGCTCCCAAAATGCTGGCTTACTTGTGGTGCCCAGAATCTCCAAAAGTACGGTGGGAGGCAGAGCCTTCTGCTACTAAGCCCCTTCCCTCTGGAAGCAGTTACCACTCTGGGTCCGGGAGTCAGACTCGGTCTCTGTCTTTAAGAACAGGGTAAAATCCTTCCTTTTTAATATAGCTTTCGTTTAAGGAGGGTATTTGTGTCTTTTAACCCCACTCTTGTTCTATTGTTATCTGATCCATACTGCTGGTTGATCTCCAATATTGTACTTGGCATCTTACTGCTATGTTCTTTATGTCTGTCCTTTCCATCCTCCCTATCCCCTCATCCCCAGCCAGTCGCAGCAGACGACTGCCCCTCCCTCATCCTGGTTCTGCTAGAGGTTTCTTCCTTCCAAATGGGAGTTTTTCCTGTCCACTGTCGCCTAGTGCTTGCTCATAGGGGATCGTCTGATTGCTGGGTCTTTCTGTGACTGTGTGATTTTTTTTTTTATCTGCACTGTGGCGCCACGAGACGGCTTTTGTTGTGATGTGGCACATTATAAATAAAGCTAAATTGAATTGAATTGAACAGGAGTTACATAAACAGAAATAAGTGACAACTCGAAACACATCATACATTCAGGAACAGTGCACAGTAAAACAATCAGACAACCATGAGAAAATGCAGGAAATAACCAGAAGTAAGTTGAGAGCATGAGCACGGTGAAAACACCACGCTCAGCCTCGTGATATATATAGAGCCTATGGTAATTTCTACACATGTGGACAAAATTGTTGGTACCCCTCTGTTAATGAAAGAAAAACCCACAATGGTCACAGAAATAACTTGAATCTGACAAAAGTGGTAACAAATAAAAAGTCTATGAAAATTAACCAATGAAAATCAGACAGTGCTTCTGAATTGTGGTTCAAATAGAATTATTTTAAAAAACAATCTCATGAAACAGGCCTGGACAAAAATGATGGTACCCTTAATATTTTGTTGCACAACCTTTTGAGGCAATCACTGTAATCAAATGATTTCTGTAACTGTCAGTGAGACTTCTGCACCTCTCAGCAGGTATTTTGGCCCATTCCTCATGAGCAAACTGTTCCAGTTATCTCAGGTTTGAAGGGTGCCTTATCCAGACGGCATGTTTCAGCTCCTTCCACAGATGTTCAATAGGATTTAAATCAGGGCTCATAGAAGGCCACTTTAGAATAGTCCAGTGTTTCGGTCTTAGCCATTCTTGGGTGTTTATAGCTGTGTGTTTTGGGTCATTATCCTGTTGCAAGATCAATGACCTGCAACTGAGACCAAGCTGTCTGACACTGGGCAGCACATTTCTCTCTAGAATACCTTGATAGTCTTGAGATTTCATTGTACCCTGTAAAGATTCAAGACACCCTGTGCCAGATGCAGCAAAGCAGCCCCAGAACATAACAGAACCTCCTCCATGTTTCACAGTAGGGACAGTGTTCTTTTCTTGGTATGCTTCATTTTTGCGTCTGTGAACATAGAGCTGACGTGCCTTGCCAAAAGGTTCCAGTTTTGTCTCGTCTGTCCATAGGACATTCTCCCAGAAGCTTTGTGGCTTGTCAACATGCAGTATGGCAAATTCCAGTCTGGCTTTTTTATGATTTATTTTCAACAGTGGTGTCCTCCTTGGTTGTCTCCCATGAAGTCCACTTTGGCTCAAACAACGACGGTTGGTGCGATCTGACACTGATGTAACTTGACCTTGGAGTTCACCATGAATGTGTTTAGAGGTTGTTCTGGGCTCTTTTCTTACCATTCGTATTATCCGTCTCTTCCATTTTTCATCAAATTTCCTCCTGTGGCCACGTCCAGGGAGGTTGGCTATAGTCCCGTGGATCTTAAATTTCTGAATAATATGTGCACCTGTAGTCACAGGAACATCAAGCTGCTTGGAGATGGTCTTATAGCCTTTACCTTTAACATGCTTGTCAATAATTTTCTTTCTAATCTCCTGAGACAACTCTCTCCTTTGCTTCCTCTGGTCCATGTTTAGTGTGGTACACACCATGTCACCAAACAGCACAGTGACTACTTGTCACCCTTTAAATAGGCCGACTGACTGATTACAAATTTGTAGACACCTGTGATGTTAATTAGAGGACACATCTTGATTGAACATGTCCCTATGGTCACATTATTTTCAATCTTTTCTAGGGGGTACCATCATTTTTGTCCAGGCCTGTTTCATGAGTTTGTTTTTTAAAGTAATTCTGTTAAAGCACAATTCAAAAGCATTGTCTGATTTTCATTGGTTAATTTTCATAGAATTTTTATTTATTACCACTTTTGTCAGATTCAAGTTATTTCTGTGACCATTGTGGGTTTTTCTTTCATTAACAGAGGGGTACCAACAATTTTGTCCACATGTGTACGTCTATGACTGTTGTAATTACTCTCTCCACCCTTATACTGGCCTAAAGAAAACATCTGACATTTTTTATTTAGCCTTCAGCAGATGAGTGTGGAAGAGGAGCCCAATGTGGTCATGGACATGGATGAAATCATTGACCTCAGAAACAGTATGTAAGTGACTAGGAGGATAAAGACATTATCTCTTGAAATGCAGTTAATAATTTTATGGTGGTAATGGTTTTCATCAAAAATCATTTAACAGTATAGACTGGGACAAGGTGGATGGTACTCAGAGTGACACATCAGATGAGGACTTCGTCCCTGGTCTTTGTATACAGTATGCTATTTTGTAGTGTTTTCTGATGCATAAAGAAGTCAAAAAATTTTTCTTCATCAAGTTTGTTAAAAACTAACAAAATCTTTCCAAGTTATGTTGATGAAGTCATTTAACAGTACATTTACTCTGAACAAAAACATGTATACGATAGCACACATTGTTTTTTAGAGAGCTGTGTTACTTCTTTCATTATTTTGGCCTTTGATGGTGTACTGAATTTTCAACATAAAACAATTACTTTCTTGAGTGGGATTTGTTTTCACTTTTTCCACCCAAGGACTGGTGCAGTTCTGAAATCATGTATATGTATTGAAAGTCTGCCTGTCATCGGTGCTGATGAGATGGTCCATGACATCCAAGGCAACACAGAGCCGCCACCACCACATCAGACAGACACCATCCCACCAAACATCCCTCCACCACTGAGGGTTCAGTGTGAAGAAGACATCATAGGGAAGTGTGCCTTCATAGTGTATGGAGATAATCTTTAACAAGTGGCTTCATTCCTTGTGCTGCCAGTTAGCAGATGCCCATACATGTGCAAGGTAATGATGACGAACATTGTTTATTATCAGTATTGTTGATGCCACACTTGTGTACTTTCTGTACCTGTGAATATGCATACTGTAAACAGATATAACTGTAAAAAAATAACTAACCAATAGGTTACCGGGATGCAATGCAAATGTCATCCACCCTATGATGTCTCCATCCATGGAAGGGGACCAGCAAGCATTATGGACTGGGTGAGTAACTGCAGCGGACTTTTTTAATTTTCAGTTGTAGCTGAGGCCCAAAAAGTAGTTGTGCATCTGTACTCTTGGTATAACACTGACCTTTGTTTGCATGGTACATGACATAAAATTTAATAAAAACACCAAACTATGTCATAGCATTGTGCTTTTATTAATATAAAGGATTGTTTGGATGTAAAATCACTTCACCAACACTAAATGTTTTGTATGTCTCTGTATTCAGACATGTGCACAAGGCCGTCTTATCTGAATTTGGAACTCACAACCCACCCTCAAGTTTGGGATGCAAGCCGGAGATTTCATGATGACTTCTAACATTCTACTGTCAGGGAACAACTACAACAAAGTTGCCCTATTATTTACATTTATGAATATAAGGTTTGTGGCCTGGAATACATTTCACATCATCCAGGATACCTACTGTGTGGACAGTATCAAGGATAGCTGGATGGCGAAAAGACAGGAGATAATAAACAGAATCCATGACAGAGAAGTAGTGCTAATCGGTGCATTTTTGTTTGTTTTGTTTGGGGGGTGAGTTTGATGTGGAGAGATTATTTTTTATTTATTTATTTTTTTTCAATAAATTCACAGCTAATTAATTTCAATCTGTGTCTATAGCTGATGGAAGGATGGACAGCCCCGGTCACTGTGCTCAGTAATGCACATACACGGCTATCGATCATGAAAGCAAAAACATCATTTCAGTTTGGAGTGTTGACAAACGTCAGACTGACCACAACTCCATTGTAATGTAGAAGAAGGCCTTTATGGACAGCTCCTCATAGAAGTGAAGGTGGTCCAAGTGTGCACTGATGCCCATTCACAGATCTCGGCACTCATGGGTAAGTGGGTATTAAAATTATATAGCTGAATATTTTAATTAGTGATGTAATTCAAAATGCAATGTCTGTCATTCAGACCGTGGCATTTTTCCTGGTGTCAAGCAAAGCTTTGACATGTGGCATGGAGTCAAGAATCTTGCAAAAAGGATCTCATCTGTAAGTGTTGCCAATCATTACAATATCCTAACTATCCAGAAAGGAATTATGAAAAATAAAAGGTGGATTTGTGTATGTACTCCTCAGGCAGCTAAAACGAAGGGGCAAGCTGTATTGCTTCTGTGGCTGTGTGATAATGTTAAATCATTTTTGGTGGTGCTGTAACAAAGCTGCAACGCGTGACGACCTCATGGTAGGTGCAACATTTCTTGTATTGTTGCAACAACACAAATAATTGTGCTACCAGTGCCATTGTGCCTATCAATGACTTTGTTAAAGTATCACCCTTGATGTGCAATTTCTCTTTGTTGGAGGAAAAAATGGGTTATACAGTTATTGTTATTATTGAGCCACGATATTAAAATAAAGGTATCATAATTTAATCCTAAGTAAATTTAGTGTACACCAGAAGTCACTTGACTTCTTGAGTCCTGTAATAGTTGAATTTAAAATCCGATTAAGGGCTTCTCAAGTAAAAAAACATAATATTTTATTTCACCTCGTTTTAGAAATTGTGGCTTGGCTTTCTCCACCATGTGGTGAACGAGCACAAATGGGTGGAAGGACCATGTCTACATGAGGCACTGGGGAACAGCTCCACCAAACAATGTCTGGAAAAAGGCTCAGTGGCTTTCCAGGTCCTCAAAGATATTGTGATGGACAAGTGGTGGTTGTGGACGGTCCACAAATACCTGACCTTTAGGTGAGTACAATGGAAATTCTTTTATGCCAACAGAAAGAAAAAGGACGGTCATTAATGTGAATGTGTTCTCACAGATCAACTGCAGACCTTGAGGGTTTTCAAAATCACCTTCTAATGTATGCCAGCAAAAGGTTCTCCTTTACCCCACCTGGATATAAGGCCCAGACCCTTTGAGCTACACTGGACTAGAACCAGCACAGGGACCATCCGGTGAGGAGGACAATCAACAGCAAGCCAGTGTAAGTTTTGTGCCACCACAATATTTTACACAATAATCTATAAACCGTAATACTTGGATTATAAATTTAAAATGTCTTTTTTTTGGGGGGTGATTTATTAATTTTAAACCTTTATGTAAATTTTACAGAAACAGTTGTTTTTGTTAGTATTTAGTAAGTACTCTGGTACGTCCATCCAGTCATATTTATTTATCATTTTTCAAAATGAATTAATTAGTAATCTGAATTTTCTGATACTTTTCAGGACCAGGAGACTGTATAAAAAGAATACAAGGCACTGGAGTGTCTACGCTGTCAAGGAGGAGAAGACTTAGGACTACATTCCACCCCTTCTGGCCCGCATTTTTTCAAAGCGCCTTTCTGCAGGTGCAGGGTTGCCACAACATAGACAACTGCACCCAGAGGACCCATGTACAGTTGGCCTTGTTCCTGCAGTACCACCGCCACCAATGGAAGAGCTTCTGACGACACAAGCTCAGAGAGGCCTAGGTAGATAGAAAAGATTTTTTCTTTTTTTTGAATGTCTGATCAAGAGCATTACATTACAAATGGGGACGCTAAAACGTCTTAAATTTTTCATTGTTAATGAAACTATAAGGTAGCGGTACACTTGGTGTTCCAAGGATGTGGAAATAAAAATCTTTTTCCTGTTCTTGAATCAGATCCAATGCTGCAGCAGGAGTGAATACAGCACACGGCACACAGGTAAAATCCAATTCCATATCTCTACCCACTCTACCACCAACAGTATATTTGGCATTAGTAGACCAAGCATACTCATTGTAGCATATTAATAATGTTTAAAAAAATGTCTACAAGTTCAGATTTTGTCATATTTTTATGCAGTTTTTTTTTCTTTAGACTGTTTTTATTTTTCAGTTTTTTAAAATTTGGACATTGGTATTTTGTACCTTACTGTAAGAAGCTAGGGTGACACAAACTAAAGCAACAACGAAAGATTTGAAGTTTGTGTCCAATTTCTTATATTATTTTTCTATATTGCTGTCTCAGATCGACCACGCTGATCCAGTCCACTCAACAATCACACAGGGGCAAGTTGCCTACATCTGACTGTGTTTTCATATTCTGATATTTGGGAGGCAGACTATTTCTTCTTTTGAGAATAGTGTCAACATTTTCTTTTGCCCATCCATCCATCCGTCCGTCCGTCCATCCTCAACAGCTTTTCTGAGGACCCGGGACATGTAGGCAGCAGTCCAAGTAGAGCAGCCCAGACTTCCCTCTCTCCAGCCACCTTCTACAGCTCTTCAGAGGAGACACCAAGGTGTGTTCCATGCTAGCTGGGAGTCATAGCCTAACACCCCCCACCCCCCGGGGACATGTTCCAAACACCTGAAGTGGGAGGCGACCAGGAGGCATCCTGGAGAGATGCCAAAACCACTTCTGCTGGAGGCTTCCTCTTGTTAAAATAGTGTTTTTCCTCTGCACCGTGGCTAAGTGATCCACACAGGGGATAACCTGATTGTTGAGGTTGTTGAGGTCTTTCTGGAACTGTGGGGTCTTTGTCCAACACCTCAAAGTTCTATGAGCTGACTGTTGTTGTGAATTGGTGCTATATAATAAAGTTGAATTTTAAAAAAAAGCCCTTTTTTTCATAGACAACTTCAGCTGAGGTTGATTTGCTTTATAACGTTATATTATTACACTGCCAGAAAATGTAATATTGCTGAAAATTTAACTTTTATAAAATATTAACAAAACTTTAAGATTATACAGTAATCCAATATAAATTTAAGTATTTAAAGAATACCTTTTATAGATATTATGAGGACTATGACTAGTGATTTTGTGTCAGATTGGATTACACAGGGTTACAAAAATATTTTTTTTGTAAGTTGTCTGTGGTTTTTCAACTGATTTAAGACAATTTTGCACTGCTGAATCCAAAAATGACATCCGTTTCTCTCGATCAGGTGCTAAGTAAAAACCTGTACTTACTTAGTACTTACTTAGTACTGTGCATGTACTTACCTTTATATAAAGGTAAGTACAAGTAAATTGAATGTTACATCATCATTGTTCAAAATTCAGAGAATTCAAGACATAAAAAAGAATTTTGTATCAAATAAAGCGAAAATGCCAGTACATGTAAACAAAAACATATAAAACAACATGTGGCCATAATTCAAAAAGTTGACCTGATTGAGCAAAATCAATGTGATTTTTGGATTCAGCACATCAAAATTGTTCTAAATCAGCTAAAAAAAACTGTGACAATAAATTTGGTGTTGACCAGTGTTATTGATGTGCTTATTTTCTGAAATGCACTAACTTTTTTACCCTATGAGTATACATATGAGAACAACTGGAGTATTGCTGCATTACAAATAACTTCAAAAAGTGAGCTTATTGAAGAGAATGCTCTGCACATGTCTGATCAGGTATGTATAACTGAAGTTCTAAGTAATTTTATTAGGTTATACAAAGCTTGAGACAGTATTTCTGTTGTGCATTGAGGATAGGTAAGCCATCACTTGGTAAATCTATAACAATGAATCAACAACACCCTTTACATATAAATTAGAAAAGGCACAAACAATGTCATGCATACATTTTACAATAACTTATTTTAATAATATATTATATTTGTGTCATGTTCAGGGTTGTTTTCAACCCCGTCCATGACCCGTGGCTGTAGGTTTTGATCATTGTTTTTTTAATTCCAGAGGCATGTCAACCATGGTTGTCACGCCTCTGCACATTGGTAGAGCATCCGCCCCTCACCCGGGAGGCAGGGGCTCAAATCCCGGCCGGGTCATGCCGAAGACCATATAAAAATGGAACTTCCTGCCGTCCAGCTTGGTGCTCAGCAAAAATGGAACAGAGGAGGGAAATTTGTGGTGGCGCCTTGCATGGCAGCGGCCCTATGATTCTACACTTGGGGTGTGTGTGATTAACACAGTAGATAGGTAAAACACAATCTCGTTCTGCTGTACATGATTGGTTGTACAGTTGAATGACAATAAAGGGTGATTTAATTTAATTTAATTTTAACATTGCGTGGAGGTCGGGGGCAGTGCCTGTGGCATGGCAAACTGGGGTGGTGGTTCCTCTCTTCAAAAAAGGGGACCGGAGGGTATGCTCCAACTTTAGAGGGATCACACTCCTCAGCCTCCCTGGGAAGGTCTATGCCAAGGTACTGGAGAGGAGAGTCCGGCCGTTGGTTGAACCTCGGATTCAGGAGGAGCAATGTGGTTTTTGTCCTGGCAGTGGCACATTGGACCAGCTCTTTACCCTCTCGAGAATTCTCGAGGGTTTGTGGGAGTTTGCCCAACCAGTTTACATGTGTTTTGTGGACTTGGAGAAGGCATTCGACCGCGTCCCTCATGGTTTTTTTGGGGGGGGGTGCTTCGGGAGTATGGGGTATTGGGCTTGTTGTTACGAGCTATTCAGTCTCTGTACCACCATTGTGAGAGTTTGGTTCGTATTGCCAACACTCGGTCGGACTCATTCCCAGTGAGTTGGACTCTGCCAGGGCTGCCCTTTGTCACCGATCCTGTTCATAATTTTTATGGACAGGATTTCTAGGCGCAGCCAGGGAATGGAGGGTGTCATGCTTGGTGACCACTAGATCTCATCTTTGTTGTTTGCCGATGAAGTTGTCCTGCTGGCTTCATCCAGCAATGACCTACAGTTCTTGCTGGGACGGTTTGCTGCTGAGTGTGAAGTGGCTGGGATGAGAATCAGCGCCTCCGAGTCCGAGTCCATGGTCCTCAGCCGGAAAAAGGTGGATTGTCCTCTCTGGGTTGGGGATAGGCTCCTACCCCAAATGGAGGAGTTTAAGTATCTTGGGGTCTTATTCACGAGTAAGGGGAGAATGGAGCGAGAGATTGACAGACCGATCCGAGCAGCATCTGCAGTGATGCGGACGTTGTACCGATCTGTTGTGGTGAAGAGGGAGCTTAGTTCTAAGGCAAAGCTGTCGATTTACCAGTCAATCTACATTCCTACTGTCCCCTATGGTCACGAGCTTTGGGTAATGACCGAAAGAATGAGATTGCGGATACAAGCGGCTGAAATGAGCTTTCTCCCTAGGATTGCTGGACTCACCCTCAGAGATTGGGTGAGGAGCTCAGTCATCCAGGAGAGGCTCAGAGTAGAACCACTGCTCGTCCACATTGAAAGGAGTCAGCTGAAGTGGTATGGGCATCTGATTAGGATGCTTCCTGGACGCCTCCCACTTGAGGTGTTTCAGGCACGTCCCACTGGGAGGAGACCCCAGGGCAGACCCAGGACTCAGTGGAGAGACTATGTCTCCCAGCTGGTCTGGGAACTCCTTGGTATCCTCTCTGAAGAGCTGGAACAGGTGGCTGGGGAGAGGGAAGTCTGAGCTTCTCTGCTTGAACTGCTGCCTCCGTGACCCGGACCTCCGGAAAAGCGGTAGAAGATGGATGGATGGATGGATGGATGGATGATTAATTCCAGCAGGCAGATTGAGCCTTGCTCTCTGCCAGCCCTACGGCCATGCCTCCTCCTCTTGCCAGACATTCACTGGCTGTTTTCCATCACCACATGCACACACATGCACGCACGCATGCACACACACTCACACATGCACACATCCAATCATTCATGCACCTGCTTGCCACACGGCTCTGTCCACTTGCCTTCGTTAGTGTATTGTGTACTTATAGGGAAGCAGTGTGACCAGTCAGTGTGGCAGCTTAACATTGGACATCCTGGCTCACTGAGTATTGGCTCCCTTCTTTGGACTTCACCATGTTGTACCTCAGAGCTTTTCTGCTCCAACATATTTCTAAGTCTTTTTAACTGTGCCTTTCCTTGTCTGCTCCAACCCTGCCTGGAGCGCGCAGGGTATATTTTCCGAGCCAACTAAGTTTGTATCCGGTTGTCTCATCCATTCTCAACATTGACTGTTATTTGGACATTTTTTGTACATTCTTCCTTTGTAAATAAACACGCTACTTACACTGCATTTTGGGCTCTCATCAATTTATATGTTTGCTGTGAAATTACGCAGCGGACATGACAATTTGTTATTAACAATTTTCTTTATTAACAATGACAATAATATAAAATAACTAAATAACAATAATATAAAACAATAAATAATATTTAAATGAACAGAAAATGAAACAGAACCGACAAATAACTTGCGACCTCCTGGTTTTTGATGCCCTGATGATGCACCTTGTACCATGGATGTATATCTGGATCTGCCACAGACCAGAAGCGTGAGCTGGTGACCTGGAACAAACACAGTGTATTGTCCATATGGATCATCGTAACGGTCCCTGATTGCCCACACACAGCAACTGGGGATGACCAACCGGTTTCCCTGGCCCAGAGAGCCATGCTGCCAAAATATAAAGTGCCTATAGGCAGCATAACAGTACTCCCAGTTGTCATCTCAAGGCTCTCTTGCCAGCATGACTATCAGCAAGTCCTGCCTGTACTGCCTGTGATTACGCAAGTTGGCTTCATTAAGGCACTGCAGGGAGAAGTGTGGCTGCTGGCTAATACAATGAAATGGTTCCTGGCTGCAGCATTTCCTCTCCCCATCTGTGGGCATGTCCCTACAGTTGCCACGTGTACACCATGGCACACATGGCAGATCAGTTGGTGATGGTGCACCATGCCGTGTTTGGTGCATCATCAGGGCATCAAAAACAAACCCTGGCTGCCTGAGAAACAACTCCTTGCCAAATTCTCTGTACTTATCGAGGGTCATCAAGTTGAGGAGCTCCCAAGAAGACAGATAGAACCAAAACAATTTTTAGTATAGCTTTCAACAGAATCATGTAGGTAAAAATATTCCAGTTCAAATAATTTTTGACATTACAAAATAGTGCTGTGATATGATGCAAATGATCCAGAAAATGAATACAAACCTCTGTCCTAACCTTTCTCTCCTCTTGCAGAGACAATATTCTCTCTTCCTCCTTTCCATCTCTCTGTCTGCCTCTGCATCCTCTACCTCTGCCACTTCCTCTTCTTCTTCCTCCTCCTCCTCCACTGCTTATTCCTTTTTAAGATAAGATAAGATAAGATAAGCCTTTATTAGTCCCACAACGGGGAAATTCCAGGATTGCAACAGCACAGGGATAGCAACACTCAGAGCAACAATCAGAAGGCAAGAAAAAAAACAAGCAAGCAAGAGCAGCTAATAAACATATGTACGTATTACTATAAAATATATATATATACACACACACACAGACACACAGTGCAGAGCATTGTAGCTGGATGGAATAAATATATGAATATATGAACACACAGTGCAGAGCATTGTAGCTAGATGGAATAAATATGTAAATATATAAACACCCACAGTACGGAGCATTGCAGCTAGGTGGAATAAATATGCAAGTATATAAACACACACAGTGCGGAGCAATGTAGCTAGATGGAATAATATGTAGATATATAAATATATAAACACACCCAGTGCTGAGCATTGTAGCTAGATGGAATAAATATGCAAATATATAAACACACACAGTGCAGAGCATTGTTGCTAGATGGAATGAAACAGCATAACCGTCTACTTAGTTATCCTACATGGTATGATTATGTGCCCATACATATTCTCACCCTCCATAGCGACCGGTATGTTCCTAGTTGTATGCCGGAGGGGACCATTGTGTAAGTCTATTGCATCTTTTGCATTCAAAAAACTATTAGTTTGTTACGTCTTTTTGCTATCTCTGCGAGCAGCCCTGCTTAGGTTGTACAGTCTGACAGCCGTTGGTAGGAAGGACCTACGAAACCTCTCGGTTGTGCACCTGGGATGATGTAGTCTGCTGCTAAATGAGCTCCTCAGTGCATTCAGTATGTCCTGCATAGGGTGGAACTCGGACTCCAGCAGAGATGACAGTTTAGCCACCGTCCTTCTCTCTCCTATCTCCTCCATCGGATCAAGGCGCTGCCCCAGGACAGAGCTAGCTTTCTTAATCAGTTTGTTCAGTCTCTTCCTATCGGCTGCAGTAATGCCACTGCCCCAGCAGACCACTCCAAAAGTGATGGCTGATGCCACCACCGTGTCATAGAATGACTTCAGCAGCGCCCCTTGTACACCAAAAGACCTGAGTCTCCTCAGCAGGAACAGCCTGCGCTGTCCCTTCTTGTAGAGTGCATCAGTATTGTGTGACCAGTCTAGTTTATTGTTCAGATGAATACCCAGGTACTTATAGGATGTCACCATCTCGATGTCTGTTCCCTGTATATTTACTGGTACTGTGAGGGGCTGCCCATGCCTGCGGCAGTCCACCACCAGCTCCTTAGTTTTCCTCGCGTTGATCTGGAGGCAGTTCCGATGGCACCAGTCCACGAAGTCCTGGATAAGCCCTCTGTACTCAGCTTCATCTCCATTGGAGATGAGGCCAACGATCGCAGAGTCATCAGAGAACTTCTGTAGATGGCAGTGTGTTGTGTTGTGTGAGAAGTCCGCAGTATAAAGAGTGAACAGGAAGGGAGCCAGCACCGTTCCCTGGGGGGCCCCCGTGCTACTGATGATCGTGTCGGACACACAGTCCCGGGTTCTCACAAACTGAGGCCGGTTCGTGAGGTAGTCCAGGATCCATGATGACAGGTGCTGGTCCACCCCTGCGCGCAGCAGCTTGTCCTTCAGGATCATCGGTTGGATGGTGTTGAAAGCACTGGAGAAGTCAAAGAACATGATCCTCACCATATTCCCGGGCTTCTCCAGGTGGGACAGAGAACGGTGAAGGAGGAAGATCACCGCATCCTCCACCCCAATGCCATGCTGGTAGGCGAACTGGAGTGGATCCATCGCTGGTTCCACCAGGGGGCGGAGGTGAGCAAGGAGCAGTCTCTCCAGGGTCTTCATCAAGTGGGACGTCAAGGCCACCGGTCTGTAGCTGTTCAGGTCTTTGGGGTGGGAAGTTTTTGGTACAGGTACCACACAAGATGTTTTCCACAGCTGTGGTACCCTCCCCAGTTTCAGGCTCATGTTGAAGATATACGTCACAATCCCACACAGCTGGTCTGCACAGGACTTGAGGAGCTTTGCGCTGATGCCGTCTGGTCCCGGCGCCTTCCTCGCCTTGATCTTCCTCAGCTCCGTCCTCACCTGGGTCCTGGTCAGGGTCAGGATGGGGGGCTGTGTGTTGGGAGTGGGGGGGTGTTGGTGGAGTGGGGAGTGGGCAGCAGGACTTGATTTCTTTAGAGGCAGCAGTGGTTGTTGTGCAGTCAGGGGGGAGGGCGGTTGGTCAAATCTATTGAAAAACAGATTCAGGTTGTTCGCCCACTCCCTGCCCCCTGTGGCCTGGGGGGAGGTATTCTGGAGCCCCGAGATGGTTTTGAGGTTTCTCCAGACCCCGCTGATGTCGCTCTGTTGCAGCTTGTCCTCCATCTTCTTCCTGAAGCTGTCCTTGCCTTCTCTGATCTTTCTCCTCAGCTCCCTCTGTACGGACTTCAGCATCTCCCTGTTCCCTGACCTGAAGATCCTCTTCTTCTCTCTCAGAAGTGTTTTTATCTCAGGGTTGATCCAGGGTTTGTTGTTTGAGTGACGCCGTATGGTCTTGGTGGGAACGGATTTGTCCACACAGAAGCTGAGGTAGCCCGTGAAGGTGTGAATGAGGCCATCGATGTCCTCACCATGTGGATCGCAGAGCTGCTTCCAGGCGGTGGCTTCAAAACAGCCCTTTAGGGTGTCCATTGTCTCCTCAGACCATAACTCCACAGTGTGCATGGCCGGAGGTTGTCTGTGCACTAGGGGTTTGTACACCGGCCGGAGATGAACCAAGTTGTGATCCGATCTCCCGAGTGGGGGGAGTTGTGATGAGGTGTACGCCTCCTTAGTGTTTGCGTAGAATAAATCCAGTGCTTTATTGTCTCTAGTGTGGCATGTGACATACTGGGTGAACGTGGGTAGAATGGGAGACAGTGAAACATGGTTGAAATCGCCTGAGATGAGGAGAAGAGCATCTGGGTGTTCTGTCTGCAGCCTGCTGGTTACTGAATGGATGACGTCACGTGCTGTCCCAGCGTTCGCCGTCGGATTTGCATAAACAACAATGCAGATCACGTGTGAGTGTTCTCTCGGGAGATATGTAGGCCTCATGCTAACAGCTAGCAACTCAATGTCTTTGCTGCAGTGTCGTTGTTTAACAGTGATATGTCCCGGTCTGCACCAGTTGTTGTTAACATACATTATCACTCCACCGCCCCTAGCCTTGCCACTGTCTGGTGTTCGGTCAGCTCGTATCATGTGAAAACCCTCCAGCTCAATGTTAGCATCTGCTGCTAGTTCAGTTAGCCAAGTCTCAGTAAACAAAAGGAGAGAGCACTCCCGGTATGTGCTATCATAACGGGAGATAGCCGCTAGCTCATCTAACTTTCCCAGTATCGACCGTACATTTCCCATGACAACAGATGGAAGGGAGGGTCTGTACCTTATATTTTTTGTCCTCCGCCTTACTCCAGCCCGGCAGCCGCGGCGTTTTCGCCTCAGTTCTCTCGGTATGTCGAGTTTTTCCAATGGGACCGGGTGGCGGTTGAATGCTAGCAGCTGTTCTCTGCTGTATCGTATCCTGCTATAGACAGTGGCTCCGTCCACCGGCTCAGGAGACATTTAGGACGATCTGTGTGTCCGTGATATAAGTGGGGTGAAAAAAAAAGACGGATCAAAAGAGAGAGGAAGGGAAAAAGACTCGGAATCGAGCCGCTGTTGCAAAAGGCAGCCGACTCGTGTGGCGCCGAGAAAAAAAAAAAAAAAAAAAAAAAAAAAAAAAAGCTCCTGACCTCTTTGTGGTCCTTCGATCTGTCTGTCTTAGGATGAAAACAGACTGTTATGCCAACCTTATAACTGGACTGAGCAAACCAAAACAAAGCCAGTAGTCTCACACTGCCTGTCATATCTCGAGCGCCACTTGGTCCGCGCTCGGGTTATACATCATTCCTGTCAGGCTTTGACAGCAGGTGTTGTCATTCGGGCTTCTCGGGCGCTGATTGGTTAAATGCTCGGGAGTCCTCCGCTGTCAGAGCCTGAGCAGCTGCGCCGCATTTGTAATCGTGAACAGCTGGCTTTAAATGCCGGTGCGAGCGATTGCATCCTGCGGCTGTCTCGTCAATAGTCTCGTCATTATTGTCGTCAATTTTCTCGTCGACATGCAGCTAGGGTTTCCCAGCGTATCCCGCTGCATGTAAATGTTTGTTACCGTGGTAATTGCTCATTTACCTTGTCCTATCCCTTGTTTAACCGGCGAACGAGTGTTCCTCGTCCCAGCCGTTACATTCCACTGTATTTCCTATTGTTGTCTTGCTGCAAAGCCCACGCGGCTAGTCATCTTGTATACCCAAGCCTTGTACAATAAAGAACTGTATTGCAACTTACTGGACTGTGGCGTCTTATGCTGGCTCGTGAGGGCCAGCCATGACAGTAGACAGCCGCCAGAAGGAGACACCGTTCTCAGTAAGTTGCATTTTGGGAACTCTGCGCCTTCCTGTCCAGGTATGGTGTGCTGGAACCATGCCGTCACAGAGGAGTCGTACTCGGGGTTCCTGCGACCAGCTGACCGAGGTGTTGGAGCAAGTAGATGAAATCCTCATCGCCGCCTCCAACATCCATGGGAATGCTGACACCCTCATCGCCCCTCCTCTCCTCGGCTATCAGCCCGATGTACACTGGTATCTAGACCGGGCTGACGAGGTGCTTGACCAACTGCCTCCCCGCTACAATGACCACCCAGAGGTCGACGCGAGGAGGCTTGACATCGCTGCCCAACGCCAGATTCTCCAGATGTACGAGGAGGAAGAAGCCCCGAGGCGGGGAGACCTCAGACCCCAGCTGACAGAGGTACTGGAGGAAGTGGATGAAACCATCAGCGCTTCTGCCCGCCGTGACTATCCTCCCGAAGTACGCTGTTACCTGGACTGTGCTTAGAGGGCGCTCAGCCAATTGTTTCCCTGCTACATCGATCATCCAGAGGTCCAAGTGAGGAGATGAGAGATCGCCGCCCACCGCGAGGCACTCCAGATGTTTGTGGAAGAACGAGCCCTGAGGCTGAGCAGTCGGAATTCCCGCTGCCCGCTCTGGAATCCGGATCCCTTCCTCGATCCAGTCCTGGAGTTCGCACCACCTGGGGCCCGTCGAAGACATCGGCGCCGCGGCCAGAGACACTCTCAGCGAGAATCCCGTCCAGATCCTGCTCCGGTTCGCTGGACTGACCCCGTTAATCCAACAGCTGTCTCGTCAGCGTCTCACCAGGAGGAAATCCCTTCAGCCTCTCTCCCCGGGCCCGCCTCCCCTGCTGACCCGTCAGCGCGTCGTGCCTGGCCCGATTCGGCTGTCGTCCCCTCCTCTCCGACGCCTTCTCCAGCTGCTGGGAGTATGAGGAGTTCTGTCCTGGCGAACCTCGCGGTGACACCATCCCCAGTGGCCCCCTCTCGTCCTTCCAGAGAGTCTTCGGCCACCATCCGACGAGAGGAGGAAGGAGCAACGTTCCCTGCAGCAGGTTCCACCGTCCCTCCAGGAGACAGGCAAGTACAAGTTCACTTTTTCCCTTCTAATAGTGATTTGTCCTGTCTGACTCCTGGGGGTGAGGCTCGGGGTTCGCAACCCACCGAGCCTCCACACCCTGCTGACATAATTATTAAACCCACTGCCTCTGTGTCTCCCCCCGTTGAGAGCTCTTCGACCTCTGTGGAGCGTCACCAGACGAGGAGGGGGCCTGCAGCCCTCGGGCAGAAGATTCCAGCCCCGCAGCCACATCCAGGACAGAGGAAGGGATCGGACTACTGTTTGGAGCCTGCGCCGACGACGGAGCGTCCCCGGGACTCCACGGATGAGCAGTCCGACCCAGCCCGCCTCCACGCCGCATGAGCTGCCAGTGTGGACGATGACGTCGGAGGGTCCTCAAGCTGTGGAAGCCTCTTTTCCAGAGGCAGGTGACGACACGGCGGAATGGGAACCAGAAGACGACCTCCTCCCATTTGAGCCCGGATCGTCGAAGTCCTGGACGGCGTCCGAACTTGAGATCAGGCAAGTGCTCAGTGTTGTCTTTGTCTTTTCTCTCTTTGAGCATTTTTGCCTGACTCTTGGGGAGGCGAGCTGGGTGCAGCCCTCCGCTGCATCTGAGCTTGTCTCGCCGGCTTCTGACGCTACCGGTGTCGCTGATTCCGGTTTCTCTTTCTCTCCCCTTTCTTCGGAGTCCTCCTCCCAGATCACCGGCGCAGAGCAGATCCCTACCGTTAAGCCGGAGGTTCCGGGTTCGGAGTTGGAGGTCGGTACTGGTGCTGCTCCTGCTCAATCGGAGCTTGTCGCTGGGGTGGTTCTGACCCAGTCGGGGTCCGACGCGGGTGCTGCTTCCGCTCAATCGGAGCTCGCCGCCGGGGTGGTTCCGACCCAGGCGGGGTCCGACGCAGGTGCTGTCTCCGCCCAGTTAAGCTTCGTCACCGAAGTGGTCCCGACCCAATCGGGGTCCGACGCGGGTACTGCTTCCACCCAATCGGAGCTCATCGCCGGGGTGGTTCCGACCCAGGCAGGGTCCGACGCGGGTGCTGTCTCCGCCCAGTCAAGACTTGTCACCGAAATGGTCCCGACCCAATCGGGGTCCGACGCGGGTGCTGCTGCCGCCCAATCAGAGCTCGTCGCCAGGGTGGTCCAGACCCAGGCGGGGTCCGACGCGGGTGCTGTCTCCGCCCAGTCAAGATTCGTCACCGAGGTGGTCCCGGTCCTGCTAGTTTCGGTTTGGGTGGGACCCGGAGATGGTGCGGCTGACCCACCGCTAAACACTTCCCAGGCCATCTCCTATCCTCGTCATGGCTCCCTCTCCCCCGCATCTGAGACTGCGGGAATTAATTTTAGTTGGCCCGGTTCGCCGTTCTTCCCCCAGCCGTTTTGTTGGCAGGTCGATGCTGTCCGACCACCCGGTGACCTGTCCTTCTCTTTTGGCATCTGGGGCCGGCCCCCCGATAAACAGGATTGTACATTTGGCACCCTGGTCCGGCCACCGGAGACATGGTTATCCTCGGCCTGGGGTTCGGGTGGGCCGTCGGAGCACTTTCCGCTGCCTCTGCTAGCGGTCTGGATGCTGGGGGCTGGGAGGCCACTTGAATGGAGTTATATGACTTTATTCCTGATATATTTTCTTCCATTCTCTCGCCTTCCACTGGCTTGTGACTGTGTTTTTTTTTTTTTTCCCAGACTGAAATACTCCACAGGTAATTGAACTTCATGTGTATTTTGACTATTTTCTGTTAATGGATATATCTACCCTCGTCATGGTTATTTTCATGTTTTTTGGACTACCGTTTGGGGAGTGCTGTTTGTTCACTGCACTCCCGATTAGAGACTCTTCAGAGCAGATTTTTTTTTTTTTTGACAGAACGCTATCATGTATGTTGTGTTTTTCTTGCGGGTGTGGCTATTTCTTCCCTAAGTTGCCTCCTTACTCAGGCCTAGTTTCTTTTGTGGTGTCTGAGTTGTTCTTTGGATTTGTGAGGATTTCTGTAAGCATTAATTTTGGAGATGGAGGTATCATCTGTTCTTCTATTCATTCACTCTGCTTTGTACTTCATCCATGATACATTTAAGTGTGACAAACATAAAAAAATGAAAAATAAGGAAGGGGGAAAACACTTTTTCACAGCACTGATTTATAGACTCCTCTTGTTGTATAATAACATTAATACTTTATTTAAATTGTCTTTCTTATGCTGACTTGACCAGGGGGTGGGGGTGGGGGATTGAAGGGACATGAAGTGGTCGGAAGGGGTGGAAGGTGAGGGAGGAGGGAGGAGGGGAAGTAAAGAAAAACAAAGGGATAGAAAACACACAAAACAATTGCTGCTTTTGAGAAGATCTCAGCACAAGCCTGATATCCGCAACTGAAAGAGAACAGATAGACATATGCGTGTGTTTGTGTGCATGTGCATACGTGCATGCGTGAATGTGTGTGTGTGCAAGACTGTGTGGTTTGCCAGGAAACGCACAAAAAAATGATTGGAGGCCTCAGCAATGCCCACCCTGGGGCTATGAGGAAGCAAGACAGCACCCCCCCCCCCCCCATTTTCCTGGGCAACCTGCAGCCCCCACAGAGCATGAATGCTCCAAGGCTGCCCAGCCCCAGAACAGCCAGGCACCCACCCCAGGAGGAAGGGAGGGTGCCGGGCTCCTGGCGCGGAGTGTATTCTGTACATAGAGTAATTATAATAACCTACAGAATACGGCACCTTTTTTTGCCATGAAAACGTGGCCGGACTTAATCCATTTGGGGCCCAAGGCAAAGACAAAAATGGGGCCCTACTTTTTCTTTGTTCTACACTTTTTCAGGTCTTGCTGAAATCCTACCTGAAACTTATTGTCCTCAGAAGTCTTCAAATGATGATATCATTCAGGCATCAGGAATTCATCATCATCATCATCATAGCAGTCTGTCGGGGGCGACAATGACTGTTTCATTTAGGTCTGATCAGATTCCTCCACGCAGCTCTGTAATTTGCCTTCCGCTGCCAGGAACTCCTGACCTTGTTAACCCGGGCGACATCCGAGCTGGTATGAGTTGCACTCTGACTTACCATTTCATGAAACTGCTTGCAAATTGCTGGACTAGCAACACATTCTTTCTGTAACTAGGAGTGGTCCACCAAATACCTGGTTTTACCCACGAGGCATTTTTCTCCCTCTGAGATGCGCAAGACAGTGGACTCCCTCATCAAACTTCTGTGTGGCAGAAAAATAGCCGTATCACCTGTAATACTGAACAAGAGGTGGAATAATGCAACCTTCCTCTGCTGTCTGAACAGTCAGAGGACACAAGCATCTCTAAACGCAGCACAGCCTCCGACTACAGAACCAGGGTGGAGGATCTTCTGGCGTTTCTCGGTTTCGTGGTGGAGTGTGGAACCTCTTTGCTTAAGTAATATGGCTGCCAGCGAATGTAAAATGGCCATCAAAGGCTCTGAATGGGTGTGTTTTAAAGTGCTGTGTCCTATTGTGTATATGACGGTATTGCAAGTCCTGATGGTCTATATGACATCATAAAGGCATCATCCTTTTGTCTATATGATGGCATTGCGAGTCCTGATGGTCTATAGGTCTATATGACATCATAAAGACATCAAGGCATAGGGACATCATAGGCGCATCATAGGCTGTGCTATGATGCAAACATCATAGGGACAAGTTTAACAAATTGAATGTAGACTCTACATTCACTCCAATAGACTCTTGTCTATTGGAGTGTTCATGTTTGGTAAACAAAGCGTAATTCTAGCGCATGCGCAGTCCGCTGGTGGGCAAGAAAACATTGCAGCGTTGCAACGCCTTTTGCGTGGACCCATGTTTGGTGAGCGAAACAATCCACAGAAACGCTCATATTTCGCTCAATATCTTATGTTAACAAAATAATAAGACACTAGCATTTATTGTACAAAGATTATGAGATATCATGGCATCGCAGAGGTTCCTTGTCAATGCCTGAGTCCTGCGGTTCACTCTCTGAAAAAGGATGAAACTGACCTGCCTGCACGTTTCCATCTCTGGCCTGACAGTCACGCTCACTGTCACTGTGTCAGTGTCAGTGATTCATCTAGTCAATTCTAGTTTGTGACATTTGAAGTCCAATTGCAATGACTTGATTCTTGAATGATGAATTGAAGTTAAAGCAAAGAACATCTCTTTCTGCCAGAGATCTTAACCAGGAAGCTGGAAATCACAGGTGACACTGAGGAAGAGACTGAAGTACAGCTAGTGTGTGTCTGTAACAAGCCAGCAGCTGGGAAGATGATTGCTTGTGACAATCCAACATGTGACATAACATGGTTTCATGGTATTCTTGTGTTAACGTCAGGCGGAAACCAAGGGGTCACTGGGTTTGTCCAGGATGTAAAGCTTCCAGTTCTGATGATTAATTAATGGCATAAGAAATGTTCTGAGTGACTTCCTCTGTGTCACAAGCAGCTGTTACAGACACACACTGGTGTTGTCAGTGTCAGCTGTGATTTTCCTGGTCTTCTCCTTTGTGCCTTGTCTCTCAACTCAGCCAGTTTCTAAGTGTTCATGCCAGTATTTTTGACACCCAGGAAACCACCTCTTTGCTTCTCCACTTTAAAATATTAGCAGTCCATTTTAAACTAGACTGAATTAATTTAATTCAGCAGTGTATGACATTTAACTGGCTGGAGTCTAGTTCTTGCTGGATAGGCTACTGTGGCAGGTTTCCGTGTTCAACTGTTGCCAATACATGCAGCAAAAAAAATAATTACAGTGCACTATGTTCATGACCTCAGAATACTAAATTTATTGCTATGTGATTGGATGGATCTCGACTCAGGATGGACCTTTTTGTAAAATGGCCACCACTAATGTTTAGCATTCAAAATGCATGTATTGTTGTTCTCTAGATTAATGATTACATTTACTCTATACAGTCATAGTGGTCCCCATCTTATATGACTGATCCTGTATTTCTAGTGCTTGGTCTATACTGTTAAACTGTTAAATTTTGCTGCAACTTCTATTTTATAATCTGTATGTACATGTAAATGAGCACCTTGTGGTCTATATTAATCATATATCCCATAACCTAAGCATGTGAGAGTGTTTAGTGATTACATATGTAAAGCGACTTCACACCTCAGAACAGGACAAAGGGTCTCAACCGCCAGTGAAGATCAAAGAGCATCCGAGGCACTGCGGTGGAGACCGGATGGGTTGCCCTGACCCCCCAGGGCCAGGTGGAGGAGTACGAGGACAAAAGAGGGGATTAAGATAGTGAGGGATGTCAGCTTTTGATATGCATGTCTTTTGTTATGTGCGAGTATAAGTTCGTAGAGCCGAAGGTGTTCGCTCTTACTTCTTCTGCTGCTGCACCTAGATGAGACTTGTTAGAGGAGCTGATAATAAACTTTGGTTTATGAATCACATCGCCTCGTTATTTCAAGCTCTTCTACACTGGTGACCCTGACGCGAGAATGGACCAGAGGCGTTCCCCCGCGATCAACTCATCTGTGGCGACCCAGGCAGACGCCGGCGCCCATGCAGACAGGGGAACAGATGGACGACGTTCCCCCACGGCAGAAGTGATAGAGAGGGCTCAACCGAGCACCAGCGCCATGGAGAGAGCCGAAGCAAGGCACTCTCACCCTGCGGACACATCAATGATGGTCCACACAAACACCGTCACCGTCAAGCTGCCGGACTTCTGGCAGGAAGACCCCGCCTCGTGGTTTCAGCAAGCTGAAGCCCAGTTTGCACTTGCGGGCATCACGGCTGACGATACAAAGTTCAATCACATCGTCGCCAAACTCGAAGGCGCCACTTCGAGATGTGTGCAGAGCATAATCCAGCGGCAGCCGGCCCAGGACAAATATAAAGAACTGAAAGCGACCATCGTGGCAAATTACGTCCCCTCAGCCGAGGAGAGAGCCGAGAGGATCCTGGCGGTCTACGGCCACAGAGGAGGCAGACCCAAGGCCTCGCCTTCGCGGAAGTAAAAAGTGCCCTAGCTAATGCCACATTGTTGGTTCACCCCGATCCCTCGGCCCGCATTGCGCTAACCACAGACGCTTCAGACCTGGCCATAGGGGCAGTTGTAGAACAACACGTCAGCGGAATCTGGCAACCTTTGGCATTATTCAGCAAATCGCTAAACCAAACTGAGCGTAAATACAGCACTTTTGACAGGGAGCTGCTAGCGCTTCATTTATCCATCCGCCACTTCCAGTTCTGGTTGGAAGGGCGGCGTTTCACGGCTTTTGTAGACCACAAACTGCTCACCTTTGCGATGGCTAAAATTTCCGAACCGTGGTCAGGCAGGCAACAAAGACAGCTGGCTGCGATTTCAGAGTTCACCACAGACATTCGACATGCGGCAGGCAAACTTAACGTGGTAGCAGACTGCCTCTCTTGCGCTGTGACATCGCCAGAGCGCGAGGAGACAGATTATACTACCTCAGCCGCTGAACTCTTCGCCAACGCGGACACATACGCAGCACCAATCCACGCAGGGATAGATTATTCAGCCATGGCAGAGGAGCAAAGTAGTGACGCGGACGTGCGCGCACTCCTGTCTGGACCAACAGGGTTAAGGCTGGAGGAAAGGGTTTTATGCGACGGTGTGCCCCCCCTAATATGTGACATCTCAACCGGCCGACCTCGCCTGTTAGTCCCAGCTGCATGGCGCCGCCGTATTTTCGACTCGATTCACTCCCTCGCGCACCCAGGTGTGCGCGCTTCGGTTAAAATGGTTGCTGAAAAGTTTGTGTGGCCTGGCCTGCACAAAAACGTAAAAGAATGGGCAAAGACTTGCATTTCTTGTCAGCGTGCCAAAGTACACAAACACACAAAAGCCCCTCTGGAGCCTTTTCGAATCCCTGCTAGAAGGTTCGACCACGTTCATGTCGACCTCGTGGGGCCACTACCTTCCTCCCAAGGTTTCACACACCTGTTAACAATGATAGACCGCACCATGCGCTGGCCAGAGGCAGTCCCTCTGGCGTCAACCACAGCGGAGGAAGTCGCTCGCGTTTTTTTGACAAACTGGGTGGCACGTTTCGGCGTCCCATCGGACATCACGTCCGATAGGGGGCCTCAATTTGTCTCGGAGCTTTGGTCAGCCATGGCCAGCAGCTTAGGGGCGACAATTCACCGCACCACCGCTTATCACCCTCAGGCTAATGGGTTATGCGAGCGTTTTCACAGATCTTTAAAGACCGCCCTCAGAGCCTCACTAATGGATACAAATTGGGTAAATAAACTCCCCTGTGTTTTATTGGGGTTGCGTGCTGCGCCCAAAGAGGACCTAGACGCCTCCCCAGCAGAATTAGTTTTTGCACAACCTCTCAGGCTCCCAGGTGAATTTTTACCAGAGAACCCAGAGCCGGGGCATCTTCCAGCCCCGAGGTTTTTAGGCAGCAACGGACCGGACTCTCTTCCCGGACCGGCACATCACTCTTTTCCACGGGTTTTTGTCCCCCAAGCTTTAAAAAACGCTGAATTTGTTTTTGTTAGGCATGAAGCTTTAAAACCAACTTTCCGCCCACCATACGATGGGCCATTCAGAGTGCTGGAACCTGGTGATAAACATTTTGTGCTTGATTTTGGAGATAGAAAAGAAACAGTCAGCACTGACAGACTTAAACCTGCCTTCTTGTTGAGAGACGAGCCTGCATGGTTGGCGAGAGCACCTCGGCGGGGTAGACCCCCCAAGAGAAAAGACTCAGCCCCCCTGCAGGGAACAATTAATCACTCTCCTCCCCAAGCTGCAGATTCCTTACAGGAAGGTCCCACCAGGACGCCCAAGCGGACCCACAGCAGATTCGGGAGAAGATTAAAACCCAGACGGCACAGAGACTGATGTAAACTACTCAACAGTTGTTCACTAATTGTGCTGTAACAGTTTAGGACTGACTTGTGATATTACTATGCTGTTATGATTACCACTGAACTCTCTTAGGAGCATGGCTGCTGGAAAGTTTCTTCTGTGTCAAGAGGCGTAGCAGTTAGTATGTCATAATAATTATCTTAAACTGTGAATTTTTCTATTGTCCTTTTCTTAGTCGTTTGGGGGGGGGCTATGGTCTATATTAATCATATATCCCATAACCTACATATGTTTAAGCATGTGAGAGTGTTTAGTGATTACATATGCAAAGCGACTTCACACTTCAGAACAGGACAAAGGGTCTCAACCGCCAGTGAAGATCAAAGAGCATCCGAGGCACTGCGGTGGAGACCGGATGGGTTGCCCTGACCTCCCAGGGCCAGGTGGAGGAGTACGAGGACAAAAGAGGGGATTAAGATAGTGAGGGATGTCAGCTTTTGATATGCATGTCTTTTGTTATGTGCGAGTATAAGTTTGTAGAGCCGAAGGTGTTCGCTCTCTTACTTCTTCTGCTGCTGCACCTAGATGGGACTTGTTAGAGGAGCTGATAATAAACTTTGGTTTATGAATCACATCGCCTCGTTATTTCAAGCTCCTCTACAACCTTACATTTTCACTGTTTTCTAGCAGAGCATGAATTTTGCACTCTTCTTAAATTTTGTTAATCTACACAGGCCTCGCAATATTTGTGAAATAAAGGGCAAAGAAAAGGGTTTTACAGTATACGGTGGGTTCTGTCTTACCGTTAATACTAAGTTCCTTGTATAATGTGATTGACTTTGTAAATTTGGCACTAGGTTTTTACAATCAGTGTATTTGTCACCTCAATGAGAGATGACAGTCTAAATGTTATAATTCTTTGGCCCTAGTAAGATGGTGACATATAAAGAGGGTACCACTATAATTATGACCATAATATGACCATAGAACTGTTGTGCAGATTAATTAGTTTATTAAAATCACACACGCGGACATCCTCCCCTGGGACCCAGTCTTTGCGGTTCAATGCTGCCAGCCACACTCGCCTGCGCTCTGGATCTGCAGGAATCCTATTCCAGGACAATTTCCCCCCCTTCTCCCACCTGTTGGTACAGTGTTTAACAACACAAGACTGTGGCATTTTGCCGCAAAACGTCTCCGAATCGTTAGCGTCTTGCCCACCAGCGCTATGTTAAAATCACGTGACATACTCGCGTGACGACACGGTGAACACTCCTATAATATATTAAAAAAAAAAAACTCACATGGAAGATCTGTTGGAAAGCTATGAGGAAAACATAATCAAGTCAGTAGCGGTAATGCACCTTTGAGCTGGTTGCCAACCACCAGTCAAATCTAACAGAAGAAGAAGAAGAAGAAGATCTGTTGTTTGTTTACACTTATCAGCCCCTCCAGAATTTCACGATATTGCAATCACACTAATTTACGAGAAATCAGGGCATCGCGGCATCTTTTGAGTGACCTTGTAACTTTGTCCAATCACCACAACTTTCTCACAATTTTGGCCAGTCCTCGTCAATTTTCACCAGTTTTGCCAATCAAATTTGCCCCGAGTAGTGCTCAAGCACTCAGTCTAACCAATCAAATGTGTTGCTGCACTGTGCTCACTTCCATGTTTACAGTGAGTATTAATGGAACACATCACCAAAAAGCAGAGTATGCAATTTAAAAAAAAACACTCACCCGAGAGTTTTCCCACACCATCCCATCCTCCTCCTTCCCTGGCCCGCCAGTGGACGTCTTCCCACGTCTTTGTCTTGACCGCGTGCACGAAGTGCTGGGTTTGTGTTGAAAAAAGTCCGTCTACGTGAAAAGCACCCCATTGCGAAAGCGTGCATGAGGAAAGACGTCGTAAAACCACAGACGAGCAAATCTTAACGCTACAACCAGTGTTTTAACATTTTATACTGTACATTTTTAGAGATAAAATCATTACTACATCCTGTCATTGGGCTTTAAAACTGTTACTCTCCGGTCTGGTCACGGACCAATGCACGCCCCCGGCAAACCCCCAAGGAGAGCCCCTCCTCCCGGTAAAACTCCCGGTAAAGGAAAGATGAGTATCTGATGGGACAGGTGTGTGTCAAAATGCAGCAGATAGACAGACAGATAGGAGTCAGGCATAGAAAGAGAGAGAATATTCAGTACTTTTTTTTCAGAAAAACAGACTTTCATTGACAATACAGAGCAACAGAATAAATTATTTCTTTTTTCTCTCTCCAAGTGGTTCGGGACTGTTGTAGTTAGAGAGTTTTCAAATGAAGGTGCTGCCATAATTTCAATATGTATACTCTTTAACATGCAGTCAATACAATTTAGCTGTTGTAATGGATAATTATTTTTTTTCATCCTTTTTATTCATGTTCTCAGCTTTTGGCTTTGGGACTGTGACTAGGATTCTTCTTTGACTTGGCACTGAGGCGTTGTCTCTTCGAATTTAGTCTGCTGGTAGGATCATTAGCTTCCCCGAGCAAGCCCGGGTACTGGCGGAGGGCGCGGCGAGAACGCTGATCCATTGCCCTCCAGGAAGTCAATGGAGGATTACACACCCTCCGTACAGCAAACCAGGAGGCAACTGCTTGGCTTGAGGACTTTGTATTCGCTAAATAAATAAATGTTCTCAGCAAGAGTAGCCTACAGTGTTGGTCATTTTTATGACAAATTTATAAGTAGCTACTTCATTCTCAGTTAATTGTGTTAAAGTCAGTATTGGCTGTTGCACAAAAGAGTTTTTCTGTATAGCAGACGTTTCTGCTTAATTTACAAATCACTGTTTAATAGGAAATTTTTTGACAATCCTGTGTTTTTCTTGTGGTGTTATATAGAATATCACTGCAGTAAACTATGAAAAAAGCACCTGCTTTAAAATTTGCAATTCTTCCCACAACTTCTAGTGCAAAAACAACCTTTCAAAACATCACAACTTTTATCACAACTTTAAAAAAAAAAAAAGCTCCCGCAAATTCAGGCTTTTTGGGCTGCAACAATCATAAAAACATTCCGTGAAATCCTGGAGGGACTGACTTACCTACATTTGCCAGCTGGGTCCTGTTCATGGTCTGCTGACTGGTCCATTTTGCAGAGGCATCTATTGTGCTCCCTCCTCTGTACAACATAGACACAAGGGAGAATATATACAGTATGTTAGGCCCCAGGAAGAATAGCCAATGTTTTATACAAGTGTTAATGAGGATCTTAATAAAACAAACAAACAAACAAACAATATTTAATCTCATGTGTTGTCATCTGCTGAGGCTGCAGATATCCTGTGCATGCCTGGGGACCACAGTTGTGTCATGATTACAAGAATAATCAGCTCACGTGCAAGATCCTACACCAGTGAATGCACACAGCACAGAAAAGCAAAGTTTAAACACAATTTTATTGAATGGGTGAATGCAAGATTAGCAGGAAAAAACACCTCACTCACCAGAGGAATACCCAGCCTGTAAGGAGGGAGACGAGAGCAGGTAGGAGACCGGGAATAATGAATAACAGGAATATTCTTACAAACTGGAGCAGAGAGCCTGACAAAGGAACCCAGCAGGGCAAAGATGATCCAGTGGAGAAACTGCGGATGAGTAGGGCTGGGGAGATGTCTGACCGGGTGGAGAAGGCTATCTGGAACGATGACGATGATGATGGAGCAGGTGAGCGCACAGCAACCACCGGGCACACACCACAGAGATGGCAGCAACCTGAGAAAGTGGAAGAGAAAAAGAGATTAATGTCTGGGTTCCTTGTTAACTTAAGCTTCACTTACTTTTATCTTTAATGGCAGTATACCCAATGAGCCAGCGCTGGAGCATTCACAAACTGGTCCTTTTAAGCTCTGGCAGGGAAGAGACAGTAGGTGCATCCGCTGTCGCAGGTGTACCGATTACCTGCGGAGCCGGGGATTAAACAAGGAGCGTGTTCCCCCAGGAAGGGAGGGGGAGCGCGCTCACCTGATCATAACAGTGCTCCCCCCTCAACGGATGCCTCCTGGTGGTCCACTGGGCTTGTTCGGATGGGCTCGATGAAAGGCCCGGACCATCACCTTGTCATGGAAGTGAAAACCGGGGATCCATGACCTTTCTGAGCAATTAACAGAACAATGAGATTTTGAGCAATTAACAGAACAATGAGATGTATGGACTGATATCAATATGTAGATGTGCCTTGCATCCTCTTTTGTCCTACAGCCCCGGAGCAGAGAGGAATTCCGGTGCCAGTAATCCAGCTATTGATATGTGTGACTCTCATGTAAATGTCCATGCATTCCTGCTTGACTGTTACGCTAATATGCCATGCGTGCACTGTCTGTATCTCAGTATAAAAGCACTGACTGTATATGTCTCATTCTCTCACTTGCATTCTGACACTCTAGAGATGCAGGGCTCACCCCAGCGTGCTGCCACAGCGCTGGGTGAGCCTCGTGATGAAGGAGGAATAAAGCACCCTTTTAACTTTCAGTTCGCCGTGTCCGCCTACACTTATTTGATCCTTGCCTCCACACTGGTGACCCTTATTCATATCCTCCACACTGGTGTGGAGGATACGAATTCTACGCAATTCTTATTCTACGCAAACACTAAGGAGGAGTACACCTCATCTCCACTCCCACCACTCGGGAGATTGGATCACAACTTGGTTCATCTCCGGCCGGTGTACAAACCCCTAGTGCACAGACAACCTCTGGTCATGTGCACAGTGAAGTTATGGTCTGAGGAGGCAATGGACGCTCTGAAGGACTGTTTTGAAGGCACTGCCTGGGAGCAGCTCTGCGATCCACATGGTGAGGACATCGATGGCCTCACTCACACCATCACGGACAACATCAACTTCTGTGTGGACAACACCGTACCCACCAAGACCATACGGTGTTGCTCGAACAACAAACCCTGGATCAACCCTGAGATAAAACACTTCTGAGAGACAAGAAGAGGATCTTCAGGTCGGGGAACAGGGAGATGCTGAAGTCCGTAGAGAGGGAGCTGAGGAGGAAGATCAGAGAAGGCAAGGATAGCTTCAAGAAAAAGATGGAGGACAAGCTGCAACAGAGCAACATCGGTGGGGTCTGGAGAAACCTTAAAACCATCTCTGGGCTCCAGAATACCTCCCCCCAGGCCATGGGGGGCAGGGAGTGGGCAAACAATCTGAACCTGTTTTTTAATAGGTTTGACCAATCGCCCTCCCCCCTGACTGCACAACAACCACTGCTGCCTCTGAAGCCATCGAGTCCTGCTGCCCACACCCCACTCCACTATCACCCCCCCACTCCCAACACACAGCCCCCCAACCTGACCCTCACTAAGACCCAGGTGAGGACGGAACTGAGGAAGATCAAGGCGAGGAAGGCGTCGGGACCGGATGGCATCAGCGTGAAGCTCCTCAAGTCCTGTGCAGACCAGCTGTGTGGGATTGTGGAGCACATCTTCAACCTGAGCCTGAAGCTGGGGAGGGTACCACAGTTGTGGAAAACATCTTGTGTGGTACCTGTACCAAAGACTTCCCACCCCAAAGATCTGAACAGCTACAGACCAGTGGCCCTGACGTCCCACATGATGAAGACCCTGGAGAGACTGCTCTTTGCTCACCTCCGCCCCCTGGTGGGACCAGTGATGGATCCACTCCAGTTGGCCTACCAGCATGGCATTGGGGTGGAGGATGCGGTGATCTTCCTCCTTCACCGTTCTCTGTCCCACCTGGAGAAGCCCGGGAATGTGATGAGGATCATGTTCTTTGACTTCTCCAGTGCTTTCAACACCATCCAACCGATGATCCTGAAGGACAAGCTGCTGTGCTCAGGGGTGGACCAGCACCTGTCATCATGGATCCTGGACTACCTCACAAACCGGCCACTGTTTGTGAGAACCCGGGACTGTGTGTCCGACATGATCATCGGTAGCACGGGAGCCCCCCAGGGAATGGTTTTGGCTCCCTTCCTGTTCACCCTTTATACTGCGGACTTCTCACATAACACATCATCTCCAATGGAGATGAAGCTGAGTACAGAGGACTTATCCAGGACTTCGTGGACTGGTGCCATCGGAACTGCCTCCAGCTCAACGCGAGGAAAACTAAGGAGCTGGTGGTGGACTGCAGCAGGCAAGGACAACCCCTCACAGCACCAGTAAACATACAGGGAACAGACATCGAGATGGTGACATCCTACAAGTACCTGGGTGTTCATCTGAACAATAAACTAGACTGGTCACAAAATACTGACGCACTCTACAAGAAGGGACAGCGCAGGCTGTTCCTACTGAGGAGACTCAGGTCTTTTGGTGTACAAGGGGCGCTGCTGAAGACATTCTATGACACGGTGGTGGCATCAGCCATCACTTTTGGAATGGTCTGCTGGGGCAGTGGCGTTACAGCAGCCGATAGGAAGAGACTGAACAAACTGATCAAGAAAGCTAGCTCTGTCTTGGGGCAGCACCCTGACCCAGTGGAGGAGATGGGAGAGAGAAGGATGGTGGCTAAACAGTCATCTCTGCTGGAGTCCGAGTCCCACCCTATGCAGGACATACTGAACGCACCGAGGAGCTCATTTAGCAGCAGACTACATCATCCTAGGTGCGCAACCGAGAGGTTTTGAAGGTCCTTCCTACCTACGGCTGTCAGACTGCATAACCTAAGCAGGGCTGCTCGCAGAGATAGCAAAAAAACGTGACAACCTAATAGTATTGAATGCAAAAGACGCAATAGACTTACACAGTGGTCCCCTCCGGTATACAACTAGGAAAATACCGGTCGCTACGGAGGGTGACAATATGTATGGGTACATAATCATACCATGTAGTATAACTAAGTAGACGGTTATGCTGTTCATTCCATCTAGCTATAATGCTCCGTACTGTGTGTGTTTATATATTTATATATTTATTCCATCTAGCTACAATGCTCCGCACTGTGTGTTTATATATTTATATATTTATATGTACATATGTATATTCACTGCTCTTGTTTTTTCTTGTCTTCTGATTGTTGCTCTGTGTGTTGCTATCCCTGTGCTGTTGCAATCCTGGAATTTCCCCATTGTGGGACTAATAAAGGCTTATCTTATCTTATCTTATCTTCTTCTGGTCTGTACCCCTTCCAGTGGACCAAGTACTGCAAACCCCGACCCCAACGGCAAATGTCCAGAATTTTCTGAACGGTGTAGGTGGTCTGGCCGTTGAGGATCCGAGGAGGAGGAGGAGGCTCCCGGGGGTGGGGGGGTGGGGGGGGGAGCAGAGAGGATTGACAGACAGGGGCTTAATCTTGGATGCACGGAAGGTAGGGTGAATACGGAGAGTCGGCGGAGGCTTCAGGCAAACCATCACATCATTGATAATTCTGGAGATGGACAACGGCCCCAGGAAGCGAGGTGACAACTTATGAGACTCCGTCTTCAGAGGCCCTTTGTCCGGTGACAGCCACACCCTCTGCCCGACCGTATATCTGGGCGCTGGAACCCGTCTGCAGTCCACGTACTGCCAATTCTGTTCAGTGGAGCGGAGAAGCGCAGCCCGGGTGGCCCTCCAGAGACTGTGGCAATGGCCAGTGTGGGCCCCTACAGATGGCATGGCGACCTCCCTCTCTGCCATTGGCAACGGGGGGGGGGGGGTACCCCATAGATGCCTCGAAAGGTGTTAATCCGGTAGCCGAGGAGACTGCAGAGTTGTGAGCGTACTCCACCCAGGTCAGATGAGTGCTCCGAGTAGATGGGTTGCAGGATGCCACACATCTAAACTTATCATCATCATCATCATCATCTAAACTTCCAGCGCCACATGAGTAGGCTGCCTTTTTGCAACAGCGGATCAATTTATTCCTATTTCTATTTACTATCTGGCTTCTCTTGCTAATCTTTCTGATCCGGCGACACCTTATCCATCGGACGGACACACGGATCACCCAAATGTCTCCTGAGCCGGCAGACGGAGCCACTGTTTTTAGCAGGATACGTTACAGTAGAGACCAGCTGTTAGCACTTAACCGGACCAAGATGCTAGCGCAAGACCTCGACATACTGGGTGAAATAAGACAGAAACGACGTGGATGCCATGCTGGAGCAAGACGGCAGGAGAGAAATATGAGGTACAGACCCGTCCTTCCATCCGTTATTATGGGGAATGTACGATCGCTACTCAATAAGACTGATGAGCTAGCGGCTATCTCCTGCTACGAGAGCATCTTCAGAGAGATTAGCATGATGTTGTTTACTGAGATGTGGCTAACAGAACTAGCAACAGATGCTAACATCAAACTGGAGGGTTTCCACGCAATACAGGCAGACCGGACACCAGACAGTGGGAAGGCAAGGTGCGGAGGAGTGATAATGTATGTCAATAACAGCTGGTGCAGACCGGGACATATCACGGTTAAACAACATCACTGCAGCAAAGACATTGAGTTGCTAGCTGTTAGCATGCGGCCTACTTATCTCCTGAGAGAATACTCACACGTGATCTGCATTGTTATTGATGCAAATCCGACGGTGAACGCTGGGACAGCGCGTGACGCCATCTGCTCAGTAACTGGCAGGCTGCTGACAGAACACCCAGATGCTCTTCTCCTCATCTCAGGTGATTTCAACCATATCTCACTGTCCTCCATTCTGCCCACGTTCACCCAATATGTAACATGCCACACTAGAGACAATAAAACACTGGACTTATTCTATGCAAACACTAAGGAGGAGTACACCTCATCACCACTCCCCCAACTCGGGAGATCGGATCACAACTTGGTTCATCTCCAGCCGGTGTACAAAACCCTAGTATACAGACAACCTCCGGTCATACGCACAGTGAAGATATGGTTTGAGGAGGCAATGGACGCTTTAAAGGACTGTCTTGAAACCACTGCCTGGGAGTAGCTCTGCGATCCACATGATGAGGACATCGATGGCCTCACTCACACCATCACGGACTACATCAACTTCTGTGTGGACAACACCGTACCCACCAAGACCATACGGTGTTGCTCAAACAACAAACCCTGGATCAACCCTGAGATAAAAACACTTCTGGGAGAGAAGAAGAGGATCTTCAGGTCGGGGAACAGGGAGATGCTGAAGTCCATACAGAGGGAGCTGAGGAGGAAGATCAGAGAAGGCAAGGACAGCTTCAGGAAGAAGATGGAGGACAAGCTGCAACAGAGCGACATCAGCGGGGTCTGGAGAAACCTTAAAACCATCTCTGGGCTCCAGAATACCTCCTCCCAGGCCACGGGGGCAGGGAATGGGCAAACAATCTGAACCTGTTTTTTAATAGGTTTGACCAACCGCTCTCCCCCCCTGACTGCACACCAACCACTGCTGCCTCTACAGTCATCTAGACCTGCTGTCCACACCCCACTCCACCATCACCTCCCCACTCCCAGCACACAGCCCCCCTAACCTGAGTCTCACTAAGACCCAGGTGAGGACGGAACTGAGGAAGATCAAGGCGAGGAAGGCCTCGGGACCGGACGACATTAGTGTGAAGCTCCTCAAGTCCTGCGCAGACCAGCTGTGTTGGATTGTGGAGCACATCTTCAACCTGAGCCTGAAGCTGGGGAGGGTACCACAGTTGTGGTAAACATCTTGTGTGGTACCCGTACCAAAGACTTCTCACTCCAGAGACCTGAACAGCTACAGACCAGTGCCCCTGACGTCTCACATGATGAAGACCTTGGAGAGACTGCTCCTTGCTCACCTCTGCCCCCTGGTGGGACCAGCGATAGATCCACTCCAGTTGGCCTACCAGCATGGCATTGGGGTTGAGGATGTAGTGATCTTCCTCCTTCACCATTCCCTGTCCCACCTGGAGAAGCTCGGGGTGAGGATCATGCTCTTTGACTTCTCCAGTGCTTTCAACACCATCTAACCGATGATCCTGAAGGACAAGCTGCTGTGCTCAGGGGTGGACCAGCACCTGTCATCATGGATCCTGGACTACCTCACAAACCGGCCACAATTTGTGAGAACCCGGGATTGTGTGTCCGACATGATCATCGGCAGCATGGGGCCCCCCCAGGGAACGGTTTTGGCTCCCTTCCTGTTCACCCTTTATACTGCAGACTTCTCACACAACACAACACACTGCCATCTACAGAAGTTCTCTGATGACTCTGCGATCGTCGGCCTCATCAGCTGAGTACAGAGGACTTATCCAGGACTTTGAGGACTGGTGCCATCGGAACTGCCTCCAGATCAACGCGAGGAAAACTAAGGAGCTGGTGGTGGACTGCCGCAGGCAAGGACAACCCCTCACAGCACCAGTAAACATCCAGGGAACAGACATTGAGATGGTGACATCCTACAAGTACCTGGGTGTTCATCTGAGCAGTAAACTAGACTGGTCACACAATACCGACGCACTCCACAAGAAGGGACAGCGTAGGCTGTTCCTACTGAGGAGGCTCAGGTCTTTTGGTGTACAAGGGGTGCTCTTGTGGTGGCATCAGCCATCACTTTTGGAGTGGTCTGCTGGGGCAACGGCATTACAGCAGCCGATAGGAAGAGACTGAACAAACTAATCAAGAAGCTAGCTCTGTCCTGGGGCAACGCCTTGACCCAGTGGAGGAGATAGGAGAGAGAAGGATGGTGGCTAAACTGTCATCTCTGCTGGAGTCCGAGTCCCACCCTATGCAGGACATACTGGACACACTGAGGAGCTCATTTAGGAGTAGACTACATCATCCTAGATGCGTGACCGAGAGGTTTCGCAGGTCCTTCCTACCTACGGCTGTCAGACTGTATAACCTAAGCAGGGCTGCTCGCAGAGATTGCAAAAAAACGTGACGACCTAATAGTATTGAATGCAAAAGACGCAATAGACTTACACAGTGGTCCCCTCCGGTATACAACTAGGAAAATACCGGTCGCTACGGAGGGTGACAATATGTATGGGTACATAATCATACCATGTAGTATAACTAAGTAGACGGTTATGCTGTTCATTCCATCTAGCTATAATGCTCCGTACTGTGTGTGTTTATATATTTATATATTTATTCCATCTAGCTACAATGCTCCGCACTGTGTGTTTATATATTTATATATTTATATGTACATATGTATATTCACTGCTCTTGTTTTTTCTTGTCTTCTGATTGTTGCTCTGTGTGTTGCTATCCCTGTGCTGTTGCAATCCTGGAATTTCCCCATTGTGGGACTAATAAAGGCTTATCTTATCTTATCTTATCTTCTTCTGGTCTGTACCCCTTCCAGTGGACCAAGTACTGCAAACCCCGACCCCAACGGCAAATGTCCAGAATTTTCTGAACGGTGTAGGTGGTCTGGCCGTTGAGGATCCGAGGAGGAGGAGGAGGCTCCCGGGGGTGGGGGGGTGGGGGGGGGGGAGCAGAGAGGATTGACAGACAGGGGCTTAATCTTGGATGCACGGAAGGTAGGGTGAATACGGAGAGTCGGCGGAGGCTTCAGGCAAACCATCACATCATTGATAATTCTGGAGATGGACAACGGCCCCAGGAAGCGAGGTGACAACTTATGAGACTCCGTCTTCAGAGGCCCTTTGTCCGGTGACAGCCACACCCTCTGCCCGACCGTATATCTGGGCGCTGGAACCCGTCTGCAGTCCACGTACTGCCAATTCTGTTCAGTGGAGCGGAGAAGCGCAGCCCGGGTGGCCCTCCAGAGACTGTGGCAATGGCCAGTGTGGGCCCCTACAGATGGCATGGCGACCTCCCTCTCTGCCATTGGCAACGGGGGGGGGGGGGGTACCCCATAGATGCCTCGAAAGGTGTTAATCCGGTAGCCGAGGAGACTGCAGAGTTGTGAGCGTACTCCACCCAGGTCAGATGAGTGCTCCGAGTAGATGGGTTGCAGGATGCCACACATCTAAACTTATCATCATCATCATCATCATCTAAACTTCCAGCGCCACATGAGTAGGCTGCCTTTTTGCAACAGCGGATCAATTTATTCCTATTTCTATTTACTATCTGGCTTCTCTTGCTAATCTTTCTGATCCGGCGACACCTTATCCATCGGACGGACACACGGATCACCCAAATGTCTCCTGAGCCGGCAGACGGAGCCACTGTTTTTAGCAGGATACGTTACAGTAGAGACCAGCTGTTAGCACTTAACCGGACCAAGATGCTAGCGCAAGACCTCGACATACTGGGTGAAATAAGACAGAAACGACGTGGATGCCATGCTGGAGCAAGACGGCAGGAGAGAAATATGAGGTACAGACCCGTCCTTCCATCCGTTATTATGGGGAATGTACGATCGCTACTCAATAAGACTGATGAGCTAGCGGCTATCTCCTGCTACGAGAGCATCTTCAGAGAGATTAGCATGATGTTGTTTACTGAGATGTGGCTAACAGAACTAGCAACAGATGCTAACATCAAACTGGAGGGTTTCCACGCAATACAGGCAGACCGGACACCAGACAGTGGGAAGGCAAGGTGCGGAGGAGTGATAATGTATGTCAATAACAGCTGGTGCAGACCGGGACATATCACGGTTAAACAACATCACTGCAGCAAAGACATTGAGTTGCTAGCTGTTAGCATGCGGCCTACTTATCTCCTGAGAGAATACTCACACGTGATCTGCATTGTTATTGATGCAAATCCGACGGTGAACGCTGGGACAGCGCGTGACGCCATCTGCTCAGTAACTGGCAGGCTGCTGACAGAACACCCAGATGCTCTTCTCCTCATCTCAGGTGATTTCAACCATATCTCACTGTCCTCCATTCTGCCCACGTTCACCCAATATGTAACATGCCACACTAGAGACAATAAAACACTGGACTTATTCTATGCAAACACTAAGGAGGAGTACACCTCATCACCACTCCCCCAACTCGGGAGATCGGATCACAACTTGGTTCATCTCCAGCCGGTGTACAAAACCCTAGTATACAGACAACCTCCGGTCATACGCACAGTGAAGATATGGTTTGAGGAGGCAATGGACGCTTTAAAGGACTGTCTTGAAACCACTGCCTGGGAGTAGCTCTGCGATCCACATGATGAGGACATCGATGGCCTCACTCACACCATCACGGACTACATCAACTTCTGTGTGGACAACACCGTACCCACCAAGACCATACGGTGTTGCTCAAACAACAAACCCTGGATCAACCCTGAGATAAAAACACTTCTGGGAGAGAAGAAGAGGATCTTCAGGTCGGGGAACAGGGAGATGCTGAAGTCCATACAGAGGGAGCTGAGGAGGAAGATCAGAGAAGGCAAGGACAGCTTCAGGAAGAAGATGGAGGACAAGCTGCAACAGAGCGACATCAGCGGGGTCTGGAGAAACCTTAAAACCATCTCTGGGCTCCAGAATACCTCCTCCCAGGCCACGGGGGCAGGGAATGGGCAAACAATCTGAACCTGTTTTTTAATAGGTTTGACCAACCGCTCTCCCCCCCTGACTGCACACCAACCACTGCTGCCTCTACAGTCATCTAGACCTGCTGTCCACACCCCACTCCACCATCACCTCCCCACTCCCAGCACACAGCCCCCCTAACCTGAGTCTCACTAAGACCCAGGTGAGGACGGAACTGAGGAAGATCAAGGCGAGGAAGGCCTCGGGACCGGACGACATTAGTGTGAAGCTCCTCAAGTCCTGCGCAGACCAGCTGTGTTGGATTGTGGAGCACATCTTCAACCTGAGCCTGAAGCTGGGGAGGGTACCACAGTTGTGGTAAACATCTTGTGTGGTACCCGTACCAAAGACTTCTCACTCCAGAGACCTGAACAGCTACAGACCAGTGCCCCTGACGTCTCACATGATGAAAACCTTGGAGAGACTGCTCCTTGCTCACCTCTGCCCCCTGGTGGGACCAGCGATAGATCCACTCCAGTTGGCCTACCAGCATGGCATTGGGGTTGAGGATGTAGTGATCTTCCTCCTTCACCATTCCCTGTCCCACCTGGAGAAGCTCGGGGTGAGGATCATGCTCTTTGACTTCTCCAGTGCTTTCAACACCATCTAACCGATGATCCTGAAGGACAAGCTGCTGTGCTCAGGGGTGGACCAGCACCTGTCATCATGGATCCTGGACTACCTCACAAACCGGCCACAATTTGTGAGAACCCGGGATTGTGTGTCCGACATGATCATCGGCAGCATGGGGCCCCCCCAGGGAACGGTTTTGGCTCCCTTCCTGTTCACCCTTTATACTGCAGACTTCTCACACAACACAACACACTGCCATCTACAGAAGTTCTCTGATGACTCTGCGATCGTCGGCCTCATCAGCTGAGTACAGAGGACTTATCCAGGACTTTGAGGACTGGTGCCATCGGAACTGCCTCCAGATCAACGCGAGGAAAACTAAGGAGCTGGTGGTGGACTGCCGCAGGCAAGGACAACCCCTCACAGCACCAGTAAACATCCAGGGAACAGACATTGAGATGGTGACATCCTACAAGTACCTGGGTGTTCATCTGAGCAGTAAACTAGACTGGTCACACAATACCGACGCACTCCACAAGAAGGGACAGCGTAGGCTGTTCCTACTGAGGAGGCTCAGGTCTTTTGGTGTACAAGGGGTGCTCTTGTGGTGGCATCAGCCATCACTTTTGGAGTGGTCTGCTGGGGCAACGGCATTACAGCAGCCGATAGGAAGAGACTGAACAAACTAATCAAGAAGCTAGCTCTGTCCTGGGGCAACGCCTTGACCCAGTGGAGGAGATAGGAGAGAGAAGGATGGTGGCTAAACTGTCATCTCTGCTGGAGTCCGAGTCCCACCCTATGCAGGACATACTGGACACACTGAGGAGCTCATTTAGGAGTAGACTACATCATCCTAGATGCGTGACCGAGAGGTTTCGCAGGTCCTTCCTACCTACGGCTGTCAGACTGTATAACCTAAGCAGGGCTGCTCGCAGAGATTGCAAAAAAACGTGACGACCTAATAGTATTGAATGCAAAAGACGCAACAGACTTACACAAATGGTCCCCTCCAGTATACAGCTAGGACAATATAAGTCGCTATGGAGGGTGACAATATGTATGGGTACATAATCATACCATGAAGGGTAACTAAATAGACGGTTATGCTGTTTAGTCCATCGAGCTACAATGCTCCGCACTGTGTATATATATATATATATATATATACACTACCGTTCAAAAGTTTGGGGTCACTTAGAAATTTCCTTATTTTTGAAAGAAAAGCACTGTTTTTTTTAATGAAGATAACTTTAAACTAATCAGAAATACACTCTAATATCTAATATACATTGCTAATGTGGTAAATGACTATTCTAGCTGCAAATGTCTGGTTTTTGGTGCAATGTCTACATAGGTGTATAGAGGCCCATTTCCAGCAACTATCACTCCAGTGTTCTAATGGTACAATGTGTTTGCTCATTACGTCAGAAGGCTAATGGATGATTAGAAAACCCTTGTGCAATCATGTTAGCACAGCTGAAAACAGTTTAGCTGGTTAGAGAAGCTATAAAACTGACCTTCCTTTGAGCAGGTTGAGTATCTGGAAAAAATTATTTCAAATACAAATCATTATTTCTAACCTTGTCAATGTCTTGACTATATTTTCTATTCATTTTACAACTCATGGTGGTAAATAAGTGTGACTTTTCATGGAAAACACAAAATAATTGTCTGGGTGACCCCAAACTTTTGAACGGTAGTGTATATATATATATATATATATATATATATACAGTATATATATATATATATATATATATATATATTTATTTATTTATTTATGTGTACGTATGTATATTCACTGCTCTTATTTTCTTATCTTCTAAATTATTGCTCTGAGTGTTGCTATCCCTGTGCTGTTGCAATCCTGGATTTTCCCCATTGTGGGACTAATAAAGGCTTATCTTATCTTATCTTATCTTATCTTGTCTGAGGACGGCCTCCAGGGATTGGTTGGTACTGTACGCTCAGACTGCCTGTTGACCTGAGGGTGGTATTCAGATGAAAGGCTGACCGTGGTGCCGAGGGAATGACAAAAAGACTTCCACACTTGAGAGGTATATTGTGGGCCCCAGTCAGACACAATGTCCAGGGAAATACCGTGAAGGTGGATGACGTGGATAATGAACAGCCTGGCAGTCTCTGAGGCGAAGGGCAGCTTGGGGAGGGGCACTAAATGGATGGCCTTTGAAAAACGGTCAACGGTGGTGAAGATGACTGTGTTGCCATTTGAGGGGGGAAGTCCAATGACAAAGTCCAGAGCTACGTGTGACCAAGGGAGGCTGGGAACCGGGAGGGGATGAAGCAGCCCAGCGGAAGGGGAAGAGTCAGATTTGTTTCTGGTACAAACTTGACAAGCCTTGACATAGTCCCGGACGTCTGTCCGCAGCGAGGGCCACCAGAACACCCGTTGGATAAGGTTGATGGTCTGGGAAACCCCTGGGTGGCAGGCAAAATGACTCGTGTGACCCCACCTGATGAAGTCGCTGCGGAGGCTGGCTGGGACAAACAGCCAATCATCGGGTCCCACCGCGGGTTTGGGCTCAGTGGACTGGGTCTGTCGGCCCTTCTGCTCGATCTCGCAGGTAAGAGCACCTAAGCTACATCAGGAGGGCACAATGGGTTGGGGGGGTGGGTGCTGAGTAGTCAGTGGTAAACTGGTGGGAGAGAGTGTCAAGTTTGATATTACGGGAGCCCGGCCTGTAGGTAATAGTAAGATTAAATCTAATAAAGAATAGGGCCCAGCGGGCCTGCCTGGCATTTAATCAGTGGGCCGACCGAAGATACTCTAAATTTTTATGGTCAGTCCACACAACGATAGGATGAACCACTCACTCCAGCCAGTGCCTCCACTCCTCCAGAGCCAATTTAATTGCCAAAAGCTCTCGGTCCCCTATGTCGTAGCTCCTCTTGGCCGACCTGAGCTGTTGAGAGAAATATGCGCATGGGTGGAGCTTCTGATTGGAAGCTGAGCGTTGCGAGAGGACAGCACCCACCCCCGAATCAGAAGTGTCCACCTCTACAATGAACTGGAGCTGAGGGTCGACCTGGACCAAGATGGATGTGTTGGAAAATAGGTCCTTCAGTTTAGAGAAGGCTCATTCAACTGCCTCGGACCAGGTGAAAGGCACCTTGACCGAGGTCAGCTGAGTAAGAGGCTGTGCTACCCCACTGTAATTTCTAATGAATTGGCGGTAAAAATTTGCAAATCCCAAGAAGCGTTGAAGCTCCTTACGGGACTGGGGTGTAGGCCAGTCAAGCACAGCCTTCACCTTGGCTGGATCGGCCCTAAACTCTCCCTCAGCAGCAATAAACCCCAGGAAGGAAGTGGAGCAGGTGGAAAGGTTGCACTTTTCAGCCTTCACAAAGAGCTGGTTTTCCAGGAGCCGCTGTAACATGGCCCTGACATGGACTGAGTGCTCCTCTGGTGTGCGAGAAAAAAATCAAAATATCGTCAAGGTAGACAAAAACAAATTGATTAACCATATCGAGAAGGACGTCATTAATCATTCGCTGGAAGACGGCAGGGGTGTTGGTGAGCCCAAAAGGCATCATAAGATATTCAAATTGCCCCAGGTGTGTTTTAAAAGCCGTTTTCCATTCGTCCCTCTCACAAATGTGGACTAAATGATACGCACTGCGCAAATCCAATTTGGTAAATACCCGCATGTGCTGAAGGAGCTCAAACGCATAGTTGATCAGGGGCAGAGGGTATTTGTCCTTAACAGTAATGGTGTTTAGCTTGCAGAAATCTATGCACAGCCACAGAGATCCGTCCTTCTTTCTGACAAAGAAGAACCCTGCCCCAAGAGGAGCCGAAGAAGGTCGAATGAGGCCGGCGTTCAAAGAGTCCTTAATATAACTTTCCATTTCCTCTCTCTCCAGCCCAGAAAGGCTGTAGAGCCAGCTGGACGGCAACCGTGCATCCGGGAGGAGGTCGATAGCACAGTCGTAAGAGCGGTGAGTAGGCAAAGAAAGGGCTCTCAACTTGCTAAAGACCTCCCAAGGTAATGATAGACCTCGGGTACGAGGCTGAGATCCAGCGGCTCCACAGGAGGAGAGGAGATGGAAAGGGACGGTGAACACTTGGCTGAACAGAGACACGATGCTAAAAAGAAGGGCCTCCAGGAAGAGATGGAATTTTGTGCCCAATTAATAATAAGGTTATGCTTCTGGAGCCACGGATACCCCAGAACCACCGGGGAGGACAAACTAGGGAGAATAAAGAATGATATGGTCTCCCGGTGGTTCCCGGAAAGGAGGATGGAGATCGGTGCCATGCATTCGGCGATGGATGCCACACAATTACCAGATAATGCCACATCATTTACTGTAGTTGGCAGTTTAGTCGTGGGAATGCCAATTTCCCGCACGAGCCGCAAAGAGATGAAATTCTGCTCTGCTTCCGAGTCAATTAATGCCAAAAACCTCCTCTCGACCCCCGGCAACTGAATGAGGGCCGGAATGGAAAAGTTACCGGGGGAATGAATAGAGTTCCCACCCGTCAGACCCCCCTCGGCTACTGACGGGCCGCGTCTTTTGGCTTCAGGTGACAATTAAATATCTTGTGCTCTAAAGAGCTGCACTACATGCAAGCACCTGCTCTCCTCCATCGCTGATGCTCCTCCGGAGTCAGACTGACTCGGCCAAGCACCATAGCTTCGGAGGAGGAGTCGACCTCACCCGTGTCAGTAGCCGGGGAAAACGTGCAAGAAACAGATGGGTAGGAGGAGGCCCTCCCCTCCTTCGTGCACTCATGGTAGCGGTTATCCAAACTGATGGCCTGATCTATGAGCTCATCCAGAGAGGAGGGAACAGCATGAACGCCAGGTCATCGCAGAGGTTGGCATTAAGACCATGGAGGAAGGTGCTTCTTAAGGAAATGTCATTCCAACCAGAGTCTGCCGCGACGACACAAAACTCCACAGAATAGTCGGCTGCAGACCGACTGCCCTGGCAGAGTGACAAGACACGGCTCATGATGTTACCCTCGCTCTCCGATCAATCAAAAGCCCGGGAGAACTCACCAATAAATCTATCAAAAGTGTAGCGAGGACCCTCCACACTGTCTAAAATAGCCTGAGCCCAGCTGAGGGCTCGGTCTCGCAGCAGGAGGGTCATGAAATGAATTTTGGATGTGCCGTCTGGGTACTCCCTGCCCACCTGCCACAGATAAAGCTGAACCTGGCACAGAAATCCCTTCAATTTCCCCACCTCCCACACATATGGGGCCGGTGAGGGAACAGAAGTGGTTTGGCGGATGGTGGAAGAAACTGGGATAGCAGGTGGGGGGACAGAACCCGAAGGAGACATGTGGCTGAGATTGTCGGAGACCATGCTCAGCTGCTGCATAATTGTCTGCAGCTGTTCTGTCAGCACGACCACCTGCCTCTCTGTGACGTCGGGGCGGTAGAGGGCGGAGTGCTCCGCTGATGCAGCACCTGCTGAGCCTAATTCATGGCTGGCTCGTTCTGTCATGATTACAAGAATAATCAGCTCACGTGCAAGATGCTACACCAGTGAATGCACACGACACAGAGAAGCAAAGTTTAAACACAATTTTATTGAACGGGTAAACGCAGGATTAGTGGGAAAAAACACCTCACTCACCAGAGGAATACCCAGCCTGTAAGGGGGGAGACGAGAGCAGGTTAGTATAAGGAGGGAGACAGGGAATAATGAATAACAGGAATATTCTTATGAATTGGAGCAGACAGCCTGACAGAGGAACACAGCAGGACAAAGATGATCCAGTGGAGAAACTGTGTATGAGTAGGGCTGGGGAGATGTCTGACTGGGTGGAGAAGGCTATCCGGAACGATGACGATGATGATGGAGCAGGTGAGTGCACAACAACCCCCAGGGACACACCACAGAGATGGCAGCAACCTGAGAAGGTGGAAGAGAAAAAGGGATTAATGTCTGGGTTCCTTGTTAACTTAAGCTTCACTTACTTTTATCTTTAATGGCAGTATACCCAACGAGCCAGCGCTGGAGCGCTCACAAACTGGTCCTTTTAAGAGCTGGCAGGGAAGAGACAGCAGGTGCATCCACTCACACAGCTGTACTGATTACCTGCAGAGCCGGGGACTAGATGAGGAACCTCCCCCAGGAAGGGAGGGGGAGTGCGCTCACCTGATCATAACACAGTTGGTCATATTAAAATTTAACCTTGGCCTCTGCAAATCTTGCAATTACAAAAAAATAGAAAAACAAAAAATGTTGTTGTTTACCTATACTGTACTTTCAGCAACCGGCGTCACCACTGCCTCCTCATTAACAACAGGTGCTCGTCATTAGCATCATGTGTGCTCGTACAAGCAGTGTTGCTATCTGTTCCTTGGGAGGATAAGTCTCCTCCCAGGTTGAAGTGAAAAAGGTTGTTTTGATAAAAATTTCCGTGCGCTTCCCTTTTCTCCATTCCTCTGCACTGCTCAGATTACTTTGTTTCATTTTGCCTACACGCTGTACAATTTGTTTACAGTGTAACCAACGATACACGCATGTGCATGTCTCAACATGGAAGAGTCCAACAGTCTGAGGAGAAGCGGGGAGGACGTTATGTTCATGATTTGATTTGCCATTTATGTAAATACTGGTGTTTCTTTATTTTGTGGGATATCATGATAAATATGCAAAACATTTTAAAAAATATATGGGGCTCCTAGTAGATCAGGGCTCTTTGCAGATTGGGGCCTAAGGCAGTCGCCTACCTTTGCCTCTGCATGAAAAGCCATGTCCAGTCAAGTGTTTATATACGTAAATACAGTACACAGTACGTTACAGGCCATTATAGTCTCAACCAACTGCTCAGCTGTAAATATTATTATTTATAGTAGTTTTTTTTATCAATGTATTATTTTTTTAAGAATATAAAAACTTTAATTCTGCACTGTTCTCAATATTTTATTGATGCATTATTTTTTTAAATATTTGTTTCCATTAAAACACTGTCTTCTAGTTCACTTTTAAGTGTGTGACAAATATGCAAAAATATAACAAATCTGGAAGGGAGCAAATACTTTGTCACAACACTGTATATGCACAAGTACACACTAGCCATTTTCCGGTTGGACGCAGGACACGTCCCCAAACTTCTTAGGAAGAGACGATAGTAATGCACCATAGGAAGAGGATAGATTGTATCTTTGAAGGTTTCCCTACATGAATGAACATAAATGGCCTATTTATCTCCTGTCTTGAATCAGTTTGTTTATTTTTAAAAAGAATTTTGCTGCTTGTTGTCACCAGTTAGGACAGTTACTGGTCTCTTAGCATCCTTCTGTGCATTTGCTTCTGACTGGCAAAGCCATTTGGGTCAATAACAAAATGTTTCAGGATCAACAAAAATACTTGAATCCAGTTGATTTGACTGAGCTTTCATACTTAATAATAAAATCATTAAAAATATCTAAAGATGCAGTAATTTTGGGTAAAAAGTGATTACAGTATAAACAAACTCTATTTCTAACCAGTTTTCCAAATCAGTGAAATCAAAAGTAACTCAAAGACTACAACCTGATGTAGGTTTAAACATAGTTTTTCTCTTCATATGTATTGTCAATCACATGCCTAAACATGATGCATGATGTAGTAAATTATTTTTTGACTCAAACTTAAGGTGTATAGGGTATAAAAAGCATCATGCAAGCGCATACATTTTGGCTACAATATGATATCTATATTTATAATGATATACGTAAAATTTAATCTTAAAAGACAATGAAAAAAAACTGTTTGGAGCTTTTGCAATACTGATAATAGAGTTGGTGAAAAATCACCTTAGTGGGCTTTGATGACTGCATAGAACACTTTGTCTTTTTGATTCCCCTGTCATAGAAGTGATAAGAAGCAATGGTTGACATCTGTCAATGAACACAGGAAGGTGTTTGCTAATGAGCTGCATCAAACCAAAGATACTGTAAGTAGGACAAATGCGTTATGCAAGGCAGGAACTCATTGTTGTGGGCTGTGTGACCTCACTGAATTTGTTTAAGAGTGACATCTTTAGCAGAGCGGTGCGAGTTGAATGATAAAAAGAAGCGTCGATGGCAGGAAAAACTGAAGTGAAAAAAAAAATAACAAAGTCAACTGTTTGTGATGTTTGGGCAGGGTGACGTGCATGTAGGTGATGTCATCCAGTGGCGAACAGGCCATGGCACCATATGGCGCCACCCTTCTGTATATCCAATGGTGTGAAAAAGTATTTGCCCCCTTTCTGATTTCTCATTTTTTTGTGTGTTTTTCACACTTAAATGAGATCATCAAACAAATTTAAATATTAGACTAAGATAACACAAGTAAACACAAAATGCAGTTTTTAAATGAAGGTGTTTATTATTAAGGGTAAAAAAAAATCCAAACCTACATGACCCTGTGTGAAAAAGTGATTGCCCCCTCCCTCCTGTTAAAGGGCCTATATCATGCAAAATCGACTTTTTTGAGCTTTTAAGCATGTTATAATGTTAATTCCTCACCAAAAACACCCCCAAAGTGGTATTTTGCTCCATTCACGCATCTCTGAGTATTCCTCCTCAACCCTGCTCTCTGAGCTGCTGCTCCGCCCTGTCCCTGATAATGATTGGGTCCCCACGTTCATACGTATGAACGTGGGTGAGCCGCCCACTCCAGGAAGTGCCTGTGCTGCCAGCACCGCCCCCAGGCTAACGCACACACCCACTTTCTTTGCGCAGCTAACGGAGCGGTGATCGGCAAAACTCTTTCACTTTAGCATTGACGCTGTGAAGAAGTAGTTCTTCTCGCACCTAATCTGCTCAGTGACAACAACTGTTTTATGACTGGCTCTCGCCTGTCTCCCGCTTCAGCTGTGCGCACACCTGTGCCTCATCAGTCTTGGGCTATATAGCCCGCTCCGCCTGGAGCCTCGGTCTGGAGCCGTCTGCTAATCTACGCTCATCATTCCAGTGCACGCCAGCTCTCTCATACACCTGTTATCTGCACAATAAAATTATTGAATCACATTTGAGCTTGTGTACGTGTTCCCTGGGTCCGACCTTATGTCAAACTGTTTGCTTTTTTACATAAGACAATGTCTTCTAAGTGGCGTAAACGTGTCTTTGGCTGTGAGAGATTTAGGAGTTTGTTCAGCCTTCCTTGTTTTCATGGGCGGAACCCAGGGACGAGCTGCAGCAGCCGGATCAGGGGTTACATCATGAAAAGGGCGGCAGCCACAAGGAGAGGCAGAGCCTCAGAGATCGAGGCATCCTACTTCCGGGCTCGCGAAAATAACTCATATTTCATAAGAAATTCATTCTCCAGTGTAGCAAAGGTAATATACTATCACATACATGCATATAGTTTACTCTGAAAGGCTTAAAATAGCATGATATAGGCCCTTTAAAACAAAAATTAACTGTGGTTTATCACGTCTTTGAAAAGCTGAGTTCAATTTCTCTAGCCACACCCAGGCCTGATTACTACCACACCTGTTCTCAATCAAAAAATCACTTAAATAGGACCTGCCTGACAAAGTGAAGTAGACCAAAAGATCCTCAAAAGCTAGATATCATGTTGCGATCCAAAGAAATTCAGGAACAAATGAAAAACAAAGTAATTGAGATCAATCAGTCAGGAAAAGGTTTAAAGCCATTTCTAAAGCTTTGGGACTCCAGCGAACCACAGTGAGAGCCATTATCCACAAATGGCGAAAACATGGAACAGTGTGACCCTTCACAGGAGTGGCCGGCCGACCAAAATTACCCCAAGAGTGCAGCGACAACTCATCCAAGAGGTCACAAAAGACCCCACAACAACATTCAAAGAACTGCAGGCCTCACTTGCTTCAGTTAAGGTTAGTGTTCATGACTCCACCATAAGAAAGAGACTGGGCAAAAATGGCCTGCATGGCAGAGTTCCAAGATGAAAACCACTGCTGAGCAAAAAGAACATGAAGGCTCAACTCAGTTTTGCCAGAAAACATCTTGATGATCCCCAAGACTTTTGGGAAAATTCTCTGTGGACTGACGAGACAAAAGTTGAACTTTTTGGAAGGTGTGTGTCCCATTACATCTGGTGTAAAAGTAACACAGGATTTCAGAAAATGAACATCATACCAACAGTAAAATATGGTGGTGGTAGTGTGATAGTCTGGGGTTGTTTTGCTCCTCCAGGACCTGGAAGACTTGCTGTGGTAAATGGAAGCATGAATTCTGCTGTCTACCAAAAATCCTGAAGGAGAATGTCCGGCCATCTGCTTGTGACCTCAAGTTGAAATGCACTTGGGTTCTGCATCAGCACAATGATCCAAAACACACCAGCAAGTCCACCACTGAATGGCATAAGAAAAGAAAAATTAAGACTTTGGAGTGACCTAGTCAAAGTCCTGACCTGAATCTGATTGAGATGCTGTGGCATGACCTCAAAAAAGTGGTTCATGCTCGAAAACCCCCCAGTGTGGCTGAATTACAACAATTCTGCAAAGAAGAGTGGGCCAAAATTCCTCCACAGGTCTGTAAAAGACTCATTGCTAGTGTGACAGAGATCATCCTGCGCAGTTCGCCCCACACGGGACACGAACCCGCGACCTCTCAGTCAACTACACAGTTCGAGCATGGGAGACACAGCACGATCGCGCTGAGCTAAAGGTCCGACCGGTAGCTCAGCGCTACCATCTGGGGCTCACAGCACCAGTTTGTAACTGAGGTCATCAGCGCAGTTCGCCCTACACAGGACACGAACCCGCGACCTCACAGTTAACTGGTCAGAGACACGCACAGCACGATCGTGCTGAGCTAAAGGTCCGACCGATAGCTCAGCGCTACCGATACTGTATGAGGTTTTGGGAGGGAGGTTTTACTAACGTTCTACGCCGAACAGTACTAGTTGGCATCCGTTACACTCTCCCCCTTAAACCTCACTCCCATGCCGGGTTCACGGCACCATTGTGACAGAGATCATCCTGCGCAGTTCGCCCCACACGGGACACGAACCCGCGACCTCTCAGTCAACTACACAGTTCGAGCATGGGAGACACAGCACGATCGCGCTGAGCTAAAGGTCCGACCGGTAGCTCAGCGCTACCATCTGGGGCTCACAGCACCAGTTTGTAACTGAGGTCATCAGCGCAGTTCGCCCTACACAGGACACGAACCCGCGACCTCACAGTTAACTGGTCAGAGACACGCACAGCACGATCGTGCTGAGCTAAAGGTCCGACCGATAGCTCAGCGCTACCGATACTGTATGAGGTTTTGGGAGGGAGGTTTTACTAACGTTCTACGCCGAACAGTACTAGTTGGCATCCGTTACACTAGTTATCGCAAATGCTTGATTTGCAGTTGCTGCTGCTAAGGGTGGCCCAACCAGTTATTAGGTTTAGGGGGCAATCACTTTTTCACACAGGGCCATGTAGGTTTGGATTTGTTTTTTCCCTTAATAATAAACACCTTCATTTAAAAACTACAGATTGTGTTTACTTGTGTTATTTTTGTGTAATATTTAAATTTGTTTGACTAGTGCATCCCTTACTCCGGGATTTCTCCGGTTTCCTCCCACATGCCAAAAACATGCAAATTAGGTTAATTGGCATCAAACTGGGGATTCTAAATTGTCCTTAGGTATGACTGTGAGAGTGAGTGGTTGTCTGTCACTGTGTGTTAGCCCTGCGATGGACTGGCAATCTGTTTAGGGTGTACCCTGCCTCTCGCCCAAAGATGCTGGGATAGGCTCCAGCCCCGCCGCGAACTGAAAAGGATTAAGTGGAAGAAGATGAATGAATGATTGAATGAATGAATAGTGCATACCCGTGCATGTCCATAGAAACCTGTGCATGCCTGTAGAGGGGATGCATTGGAACAGAATTCTTGCCAGTTACAGGACAGTTGGTATAGCAACACAGCACTAAGTGGCAATCACATGTGATGGCTTTTGTATGCAGCAAAACTTATGGCTCTTTTCCATAGTCACAGTTCTTTTTTACTTGTTTCAATTCTCCACTACTTCTCTCTCCCTGGGTTGTTGACCCATTACAACCCTGTAAAGCTGCGTAAACTCTGTAGTGGGCGGGATTGAGGCGGCCCCATACTCTGCTGACGTCATCTCCGGCGACCGACGTCTTCACAGCAAAGAAAATGGTGGATTACGAGCGGAGGATTTCCACGTTGGTTCTTCTCTGGCTTTTGAACACAATGAATGTTTTTAAGCGGAGAAGAGAGTTTTACAGGAGAAGACGACATGCATTGACAGAACACACGTTGGAGCAGTACCAGAGACTCGTTGTTGCCATTGGGGAATATGAAGCAGAGAGCTTAATTACCCAGCACATCAGGCACATCAAGCACACGAGGAAAAAGTTTTTGGTAATTTAATGCTTTCTATTGTCATTTTATCATCATGTCATTGTTGTGTACAGCATTTTGATGTCGCCAGGTTATCAGTATTAATATGTATGCCGTGTGTGTGTTCTAGTTGGCTGCGTTGTTGCAAAATCAACGCTGCAGACCATGGACCTGGGCAGTAAACCGTAGCTCGCAGTGGTGGGAGAATGTTGTCCCCAGCTTCTCAAGCACACAGTGGTTGCAGAACTTCCTTATAACTTATATGAAGAACTTATATGTGGATACTTGTTATATTTCCAATTAATCATAGCCCTATTTTACGTACAAAATAATTTAAATTACTTTAAAAAAAAGCCAATTCAACTGTAGTAAAATTCTTGTTTTTGTGTATCATTTTCCCATTGATAGTTCTTTTTAAGGGATATGTGTTCAGGGATGGGGAATTACACTCTAAAACACCGTAGAAAATGACTGCAGAAAAATGCAGCAGCTGAACAACTCCTTTTTGGTTTGATTGAATTGCCAATTGACCTTGGAATTATATGTGGAAACTTGTTATATTTCCAGTTAATCCTAGCCCACTTTTACTTACAAAATAACTTTAAAAATTTTAAAGAAAGGCAATCCAACTGTAGCACCATTTTGCATGTTGAGTGTCATTTGAGTATCATTTTCCCATCTCTTGATATTTATAAGGCATATGTGTTCAGGGATGGGTAATTACACGTCAAAACACCTTAGAAAAATGACTACAACCAACTCACTTTTGGTTTCCACTAGAAAGAATAACATACATACTGAAATCAAAGGAAATGTGTTTGAGAATATATGGAGACCTTTCATTGATTATGTAAATTAAGTAAACGTAACTTCTGAAGAAGGTGAATGATATGTGTGGACCTTGCAAATTCCAAGCTGGTGAATGTACAGTATATTATGTATTCTAATGTAATAGATTACCTAAACAGAGGAACATTGTTGACTTGTTTTTGTTAATGGTTTCTGTTTTTTAACCTTTTTTTGTCATTTTATTGTTTAGTTTTTAAATTACTTTTGTGTTAGTGTCTGACTGTGTGTGCTGTTTGTAAAAAAAAAAAAAAAAAAAGGTTCAATAAAAATATTGTGGGAAAAAAAATTGCTCTGATCTGCATGAAAATCCTGGACTGTTGAGACATCATGGACGTACCTGCTTCAGCTGCACTGAGTCTGAGATGTTGTCATAGCAAAAAATGATCAGCTGACACAACTCGATTGCCAGGTTAATAACTATATTAGCCACAAAATGTATATTCAAAAGTAAACATTACTGAGTTCGGTATAATAAGATGTATTTGACAGTTATGATGCATTTTAGGCCAAAACAAACTTGATCTAGCATTAAAAGCAATTAAAATAATGCAGTCACAAGGTTACATGGAAAATGCTTGATTTATTCGATACATATACTGTAGAAATATATATTCTCTGCATCAACAATGTACTATACATGCATTCATGTAGTATTGCACTGACAAACCTTTGAAGTTTTTGCAGATGTCTCTTTTTTATATGTGAAGGTTACCACCATGTGACATAAATGTCTTAAAAATGAGTCATTATTTTCAAGGTCACCCATTAATGGTTTGTACTATTGACTCTTTTCCCACCAGTGTATTAACAGACAAAAATAGAAATCATGATGCAAACACATAAGTCACTAAATTGTTTATTACAATCAGCAGCAAATTCCAGATTATTCAGAATGTGCAAAACTCAAACTGTCAGACTGGGTCACTCAGCAGCTGGGATGTGCAGCTCACACTGGTCTCAGATCAGCAGATCTTAGGCCTGCATCTCTGTAAATAGTGACGCAAGGTCCAGTTTGGGGTGGATCGATCTTTTACCTCTTGCCTAGACAAAAGACAGAAATGTGTGGAGGTTAAATAAATGAAGTTTAAAACATATTTGGGAAATACACTTGTTACTAAAAGCCAGTGGTGGAATGTGAATGAATGAATCTTTATTTCGGATAGATTTAAAGAAAATACAATAATATAACAAAGGGGGAAAAAATTTAATAAGGTCGAATTAAACAATAACTCCTCTGATTACACAGTTCAACATAGGTTATCTGAAATGGGTGATGGCTGAAGATGCAGCTTATATTGCCCACCCATATTCCATCCAAGAATTCAAAAGAAAAACCAAACAGCAGCGATTCTGATTCCAATGTGACAATAAAGTACTTCGTTGTTGTATTTAACCACAATTTTCATATAGCTGCACTGATGTAAAGTCGATTTTACAAGGGATGGGTTGCATTTAAAGTCATCTGCTTTTACTGTGGCCTCAGCAATCAGAATGAATCAATACATTCAGTGGAATGGAATCTAGTACTTTAACTGAAGGTGTGCATCACAGATTATGGAGTCGCTCAGTCAAAATATGGAGTTTTTATCAATAAAAGTTTGTCTGGAATGTAAAAGTGTCTCTTCTTGCACTGGCTTCAAGTGTGGGTGGTGTTTTGTACTTGCATTGCTAAAATATAAAAGGAAGCACTACAATGGGTCTCAAATATTTGTAATGTGTCCTGTTACTGCATGACTTTATTGATGATAGAGTATAAACTACACATATAAACTAAACTATATTGATGACTGAACAACTGCCATTCCCCAAAAGATACAGTTATGAACATAACTCAAAGGATCACACAAGGGATCTGACAAATAAATACATTAACAAGTGATTTATTTTACAGTTGATGCGCCAGTCTTTTTCAGTTATTCTGTAATTAATACTCACACAATCAAATAAATCTCAGTTCAGTCCCTTTTACATTAAGTGGAAATTGTGCTAATTTGGTTTTGACACTTACCTATAAAAGCAAAGGATTTCAGTACTTCCCACAGTGGCGACGTCCGTTGTTGAGCGGCCGATTCCCTCCTGCCTAGACGAACAATAGAAATGGATGGTGTTTAGTTTTTTCAAGCAAGTTCAACACTTATACAGGCACATCTCAAAAATTAGAATATCATGAAAAAGTTCAATATTTTTGTCACTCATTTCAGAAAGTGAAACCCATATATAGATTCATTACAGGGACAGTGATATACTGAAAGTGTTTATTTTAATATTGATGATTATGGCTACAGCCCATATTAACCAACACCTCATCGGCCCACATTTCTATTTAAAAACTATTTTTTAAAGTTTATGTAATATTCTAATTTTTTGCCAAATGGAATTTGGGGTTTTCAGGGGCTATAAGCCATAATCACCCAAATTAAAATAAATAAATGCTTGAAATATATCATGGTCTGTGTAATGAATGATATAATATATGGATTTCTCTTTCTGACGCTTTAGAAAATTATATGAATGACTTTATAAATCACTGGTTTGAAAAAGCCCTTTTATATTGTTGAGATTTCGGCTCCTGTGATCTCACCAGTATCCACTATAAACAGGGAAGCTAACCCCTGGCATGTGGAAACACATTCTAGCATTAAATTGCACACAATTTAATGCAAAACAAAAACCAGGACTATAACCAGGATTGATATATTTCATCGTATTGCTCTAACAAGCAAATGTTTAGGAGAAAACAAGCGTGAATCAACAGTGGGTATTATCTAGCTACTAGCCAAAACTCGTTAGCTAAAACGAGTTAGCCAGCAAAAAACGGCATTAAATTGCACACAATTTAATGCGCGCAGCACCAAGTGCAATACAAAGCAAAAGCCAGGACTATAACCAGGATTGATATATTTCATCTTTTGCTCTCACAAGCGAATATTTAGGAGAAAACAAGCGCGAATCAACAGTTGGTATTATCTAGCTACTAGCCAAAATTCGTTAGCTACAACGAGTTAGCCAGCACAGAACGGGGCTGTATGGCTCAAAAGTGAGCTTACCACCAACAGGATAAATAAGCAGACAGATGCACAATATTACAAATCACTCACCATGGATGGTTCTCTCAACTTCGTATTCAGCTTGTCAGTAGTACGGTTCTATTCTGTGCAGTCATCTGTAGGGTCCGGATCACTCTTCTGACTGTGTATCTGCCAGCAAGCAGAGAAAACCCCGCACCTCTTCGTTGGACCACGGTGTAGATTTCCGCAAAACCTAACCTACAACGCTGTCTCTATTAATATCGTATTCACTCCGTGACCGATTACAAATGGCGGTCGTGCAGCTTCAACAGAAAACTGAAAACGGACGCTCTCTCTGTGACGTTACGCGCTGACCAATCAGCGGCTAGCAGTCGATTGACGAAAAATCACACCTCGCTTTTTCTCGCTTGTCCCCTGCCCCTAAACTGGCACGAAAATCGTATCGGTTAAAGCGTGTAGGGTACTGTGGAAAGAGCGAGAAACTGAGTAAAGTAAAAGTAAGTAAAGCTAAGGTGATACTTGTGGAAAAGTGCCTATAATGCCCTGCCATCTGGGGCTGTTATGGTCTATGTGACATCATAAAGACACATTTGTGTCCTATGATGCCTGAGCTCATAGGACATCTTATGATTTTCAGGCAGAGATCATAGGCCGTCCTATGATGTCCTATGAAGCGTGACACACACACAGACAGCTACACAGAGATTTCTTGCTTTTATAGAGTGATAGAGTGATGATTTAGAGTGATAGAGTGACAATAAAGAGTGGTAGAGTGATGATGATTAGTGCATACCCGTGCATGCCCATAGAAACCCGTGCATGCCTGTAGAGGGGATGCATTGAAACAGAATTCTTGCCAGTTACAGGACAGTTGGTATAGCAACACAGCACTAAATGGCAATCACATGTGATGGCTTTTGCATGCAGCAAAACATAAAAATCACACAAAATATACCCTGCCATCTGGGGCTGTTTGTCCCTGCTTGTTACTTCTTGTCCCACCTGTCACTGTTACAGTCAAGCCTGCAGCGTACTGGTGGAACCTGAGGTGTTTCAAGTTCATGGCATCCTTTCTGACGTGCAGCAGTTCTTCTCATTCTATTGCTCTCCATCTGGTGGGTCTTCTTCTTCGTTCAGACCACTGGTTGAGGGATAGGTGCGTCATAATTCCAGTTCATGGGCATAATCCTGAAAAAGTGGCTTTTGACCCTGTTCAGGAAGGCCTGTGCAAAAATCAGCACTTTGCTTGGCATTTTACACATTTGTAGTGTAGACTGGCATTCGTCAAGGTTACACATTTGCCGTCAAGTAGGCATGGCGAGTCCTCCTATGATGTTACACATTTGTCATCACGTAAGCATGGCGAGTCGTCCTATGATGCCTGAGTTCATAGGACATGCTATGATGATGAGGCAGAGATCATAGACTGTCTAATGATGTCCTAGAAACATACTTTAAAGTCTGTCGTACCCTATGCTGGTGAAAGGTGTCCTCCTGTCTCAGACGGGTGCGATGTACTGCTGGAACCTCAGGTGTTTCATCTTCATGGCATCTTTTCTGACGTGCAGCAGCTGTCGTCATTCTATTGCTCTCCATCTGGTGGATCCTCTTCTTCTTCTTCTTCTTCTTCTTCTTCTTCTTCTTCTCGGAAATAGGGAACTCCGTGGTCTTTTGGACTTTTTTTTCGTTTTCCCATCACTGCCCGCATAATAACCTTTTGATTTTTGGGGAGGAGGATGGCGACCTTGGAAATGCCACCTCCATCTATCCGCCAGGGGGAGCGGATCGTTCCCCCGGACGACACTGTTACTGTGAAGGGGGTCCTTATGGCTGTGGGTGCCCAGGTGGGCCCTGATGCGATCCGCTATGCGTCCAGGATGAATAGAGCTGTAGTTGTGTTTCTGGCTACTGAGGAGAATGTCCACGCTCTGGTTGTGAGCGGTATTGTAATCGGGGACATGTCTGTACAGGTGTCCCCCTTATCAGTTCAATCATCGCTTATCACCGTCTCGGGTGTTCCACCTTTCATCACTGATGAGCAGTTGGCGGCGGAGCTCCGCAGATTCGGGAAGTTTGCGGGCCCGTTTAGACACGTGAGTTTGGGACTCAGGAAGGCCGAGTTTAAACATGTGAGATCACTCAGGCGACAGGTGTTCATGTTTCTAGACTCACCCACACAAACTCTGGAAGTGTCCTTCCGGGTCAAACACGGGGACGGCTACTATATGGTGTATGCGAACTCGGGACAGATGAAGTGTTTTGAATGTGGCGACGTGGGCCATAAACGTTTCACCTGCCCGCACAGGCGCACGGTGGGGGGCTCTGGTGGAGCCGCGGCTGAGGCGGCCGGTGCGGCTTCTGCTCGCGACGCTGCTGCGGACGGCGTTGTGGGGGCTTCCGCCGTGGCGGAGCCCGGCGGGGCCGCACAGCCTGCCAGCAAGGCCTCCGCACCCACCGCTGCTGCGGACGATGTTGTGGGGCCTTCCGCTGCTCCTGCTCCAGAGCCTGCAGCTGTGGCTGTGGACAGTCGGCCTGTGGCGCCCGCAGCGCGGCCTGCAGCTGGGGGCGTGACTGGTGATGGCGCCCAAGCAGTCAATGACGTTGACTCAGCATCGCGCTGTGTGACATCAGCGGCTGTGCTCCCGCAGCCTGCTGCCACTTCAGAGCAGCAGGCGGAACAACGCCGGTCGCCTGACATAGGCGCCGCCCCGGAACACGTGGCACACGTGGCTGGTGAAGGATCAGCTGCACCAGCTGACGTGCCGGCTGGATCTAACAGTCAGCAAAGTTGTGCTGACGAGGGAATGGAGAGTGAATCTGATGCTGTGTCTGCTAAAAATGTGTCTATTGGGGCAACTGGCAAAGCCAATGCAGATTTGTATTCACTAGATGAAGTAAATGCATTCCTGGATGGAACCTATAATAATAGGGCCGTTAACGTCGCTGATTACTTCAGTGACACTGACAAATTCATTCGGTCTGTTAATGTACTGACGAAGCAGGTTGGTGTTGACCTCCTGGATGAAACAAAACGCTTCCGCCTGAAAAAGCACCTAACAGCCCTGCGTAAATCAGCAGGGGGAAAAAAGGCCAAGCGCGCAAAGATGGAATGATTTCCATGGCAACAGCATGGTGCTCCTCACATCGATCGCTTAATGCAGAACATAAAATTAGGGTCCTTAAACATCAATGGTGGGAGGGGTAATCATAAGAGGGGATTCATTAGTGACCTGTTCAGACGGAAAGGTCTCAACGTTTTGTTTTTGCAGGAAACTCATACCACTTCGGCAGATGAAGTGGACTGGGGCTTGTGGTGGAAAGGCCCTTTTTCACTCAGTCACGGCACCAATCTAAGCGCAGGAGTGGCCATTTTGTTTGGGGAATCAGCAAATGCACAAGTTTTATCGGTGGTGGAGATAGTGAGGGACAGGCTGCTTCTTGTTAAGATAAGATAAGATAAGATAAGATAAGATAAGCCTTTATTAGTCCCACAACGGGGAAATTCCAGGATTGCAACAGCACAGGGATAGCAACACTCAGAGCAACAATCAGAAGGCAAGAAAAAACAAGCAAGCAAGAGCAGCTAATATACATATGTACATATTACTATAAAATATATATATATACACACACACACACAGACACACAGTGCAGAGCATTGTAGCTGGATGGAATAAATATATGAATATATGAACACACAGTGCAGAGCATTGTAGCTAGATGGAATAAATATGTAAATATATAAACACCCACAGTATGGAGCATTGCAGCTAGGTGGAATAAATATGCAAGTATATAAACACACACAGTGCGGAGCAATGTAGCTAGATGGAATAATATGTAGATATATAAAAACACAGTGCGGAGCATTGTAGCTAGATGGAATAAATATATAGATATATAAATATAAACACACCCAGTGCAGAGCATTGTAGCTAGATGGAATAAATATGCAAATATATAAACACACACAGTGCAGAGCATTGTTGCTAGGTGGGATGAAACAGCATAACCGTCTATTTAGTTATCCTACATGGTATGATTATGTGCCCATACATATTCTCACCCTCCATAGCGACCGGTATGTTCCTAGTTGTATGCCGGAGAGGACCATTGTGTAAGTCTATTGCATCTTTTGCATTCAAAAAAAAAAAAAAAAAAAAACTATTAGTTTGTTACGTCTTTTTGCTATCTCTGCGAGCAGCCCTGCTTAGGTTGTACAGTCTGACAGCCGTTGGTAGGAAGGACCTACGAAACCTCTCGGTTGTGCACCTGGGATGATGTAGTCTGCTGCTAAATGAGCTCCTCAGTGCATCCAGTATGTCCTGCATAGGGTGGAACTCGGACTCCAGCAGAGATGACAGTTTAGCCACCGTCCTTCTCTCTCCTATCTCCTCCATCGGATCAAGGCGTTGCCCCAGGACAGAGCTAGCTTTCTTAATCAGTTTGTTCAGTCTCTTCCTATCGGCTGCAGTAATGCCACTGCCCCAGCAGACCACTCCAAAAGTGATGGCTGATGCCACCACCGTGTCATAGAATGACTTCAGCAGCGCCCCTTGTACACCAAAAGACCTGAGTCTCCTCAGCAGGAACAGCCTGCGCTGTCCCTTCTTGTAGAGTGCGTCAGTATTGTGTGACCAGTCTAGTTTATTGTTCAGATGAATACCCAGGTACTTGTAGGATGTCACCATCTCGATGTCTGTTCCCTGTATATTTACTGGTGCTGTGAGGGGCTGCCCATGCCTGCGGCAGTCCACCACCAGCTCCTTAGTTTTCCTCGCGTTGATCTGGAGGCAGTTCCGATGGCACCAGTCCACAAAGTCCTGGATAAGCCCTCTGTACTCAGCTTCATCTCCGCTGGAGATGAGACCAACGATCGCAGAGTCATCAGAGAACTTCTGTAGATGGCAATGTGTTGTGTTGTGTGAGAAGTCCGCAGTATAAAGAGTGAACAAGAAGGGAGCCAGCACCGTTCCCTGGGGGGCCCCCGTGCTACTGATGATCGTGTCGGAAACACAGTCCCGGGTTCTCACAAACTGAGGCCGGTTCGTGAGGTAGTCCAGGATCCATGATGACAGGTGCTGGTCCACCCCTGCGCGCAGCAGCTTGTCCTTCAGGATCATCGGTTGGATGGTGTTGAAAGCACTGGAGAAGTCAAAGAACATGATCCTCACCATATTCCCGGGCTTCTCCAGGTGGGACAGAGAACGGTGAAGGAGGAAGATCACCGCATCCTCCACCCCAATGCCATGCTGGTAGGCGAACTGGAGTGGATCCATCGCTGGTTCCACCAGGGGGCGGAGATGAGCAAGGAGCAGTCTCTCCAGGGTCTTCATCAAGTGGGACGTCAAGGCCACCGGTCTGAAGCTGTTCAGGTCTTTGGGGTGGGAAGTTTTTGGTACAGGTACCACACAAGATGTTTTCCACAGCTGTGGTACCCTCCCCAGTTTCAGGCTCATGTTGAAGATATACGTCACAATCCCACACAGCTGGTCTGCACAGGACTTGAGGAGCTTTGCGCTGATGCCGTCCGGTCCCGACGCCTTCCTCGCCTTGATCTTCCTCAGCTCCGTCCTCACCTGGGTCTTGGTCAGGGTCAGGATGGGGGGCTGTGTGTTGGGAGTGGGGGGGGTGTCGGTGGAGTGGGGAGTGGGTAGCAGGACTTGATTTCTTAGAGGCAGCAGTGGTTGTTGTGCAGACAGGGGGGAGGGCGGTTGGTCAAATCTATTGAAAAACAGATTCAGGTTGTTCGCCCACTCCCTGCCCCCCGTGGCCTGGGGGGAGGTATTCTGGAGCCCCGAGATGGTTTTGAGGTTTCTCCAGACCCCGCTGATGTCGCTCTGTTGCAGCTTAGGGCCCAGTTAGGGCCCAAATAGGAGACTCCGTGTTTTGCCTGGTTAATGTTTACGCGCCAAACCACGGCACTGAAAGGGTTGCCTTTTTCAATATACTGACTACTGAATTGCAGCAGTATCACCAAGAACAACTTGTTGTTGTTGGTGATTTTAACTGTACCTTGGACTTCACTGTAGATCGCACTAATGCAGAACCTCATCTGCAGTCTTCTAGAATCTTGGAAAATTTCACTGTGCAGTTCGACTTAGTGGACACGTGGAGGTCTAAAAATGCAAATGCGAGACAGTATACCTGGGTCAGGGTCACTGACGGTGTTGTCAGTGCTGCTAGATTAGACAGGATATACTGTATGTTTCTAGAACCTTTAGCCCCGGCCTCCTTCACAGTAACATAAGTCCCGTCGGTTTCACGGATCATCACCTGGCTACTGCGGTGTTACTGAACTCACCAGGGAAACGGGCAAAATCTTATTGGCACTTCAATAACAAGCTCCTACAGGACAATGCCTTTTGTCAGTATTTTGTGTGCTTCTGGGAACACTGGAGGACCACAAAGGCTCGTTTTAGTTCCGTCGAACAGTGGTGGGACGTTGGCAAAGTACAAATTCGCCTTTTTTGTCAACGGTACACTGCGAACTCAACTGCCATCATCAAGGCCAAGGTCAGTGAACTTGAGGACGCTGTCAAGAGGCTGGAGGCCAGCTTGGTTACGGGTCGGGATTCTACCACTGGTCCGTTGCTGCAGGAGAAGAGATCGGCCCTGCGGACATTCATGCAGGGAAGAGTGGAGGGGGCGCTAGTGAGGTCACGCTTCACTCGCCTGCAGGACATGGATGCACCAACGTCCTTCTTCTTCAATTTGGAGAAGTCTACTGCGAAAAAGAAGTTGATGGCTTGCTTGACACTCCCAGATGGTCGGCTGACTACGGACCCATCCGAGATGCGGCGCCATGCAGTGGATTACTACGGGGCCCTGTTTGCTGCGGGAACGTGTTGCAAAGAATCTCAAACTCAGCTCTTCGAAGCCCTTCCGGTGCTCGGCCCGGGGGACAGGGCCACTCTGGACAGTGCCCTGACTTTGGATGAGTTGACTGTGGCTGTGAATCAGATGGCTCTGGGACGCGCGCCTGGACTTGATGGCCTTTCTTCAGAATTTTTTAAGCACTTTTGGAATATTATTGGATCAGACTTCTATGACGTTCTGACTGCCTGTTACAGGAAGGGAACATTACCTGACTCCTGCCGCCGTGCAGTGCTGTCTCTATTGCCTAAGCAGGGGGACTTGGCCCTGCTGAAAAACTGGAGGCCCGTGGCTCTTCTTTGCACGGACTACAAGGTGCTTTCTAAAGCCCTGGCAAACAGACTGAACACTGTCTTGGGTTTGATCGTAGATAAGGATAAAACATATTGTATTCCTGACCGAAACATTATGGACAATGTTTTCCTCATACATGATGTTCTCCAGCTCAGTAAATGTCATGACTTACAGTTCGGGATTGTGTCATTGGACCAGGAAAAGGCTTTTGATAGGGTTGACCATTCCTATTTGTTTTCCACCCTGAGGGGGTTTGGTTTTGGCAATATGTTTTTGAGGTGGGTCAATCTGCTATATACTGGAGCTGAGTGCTTGGTAAAGATGGGGGCAGGCCTGAGTCGGCCAATCCCTGTACACCGGGGAATACGCCAGGGGTGTCCACTCTCGGGTCAGCTGTACAGCTTGGCTATTGAGCCTTTGCTGTGCAGGTTGCACACTCAGCTGGGTGGTCTGGTTCTGCCGGGGCCATCAAGCTGTTGCCGCCCGATTGTCTTGTCTGCTTATGCGGATGATGTCAACGTTTTCATCACCTCCCACGGGGATGTGCAGCGTCTGGTGGACACTTTGTCAGTTTATGAAAGGGCATCTTCTGCATGGGTGAATTGGGCCAAGAGTGAGGGTCTATTGGTGGGCCACTGGTCGCGTCAAGGCGTCCCTCGCCTGCCCGGCAGTCTTTAGTGGGGGACGGCTGGTCTCAAAGTGTTGTGGGTTTTTCTGGGTTCGGAGGCTTTTGAACGAAAGAACTGGGAGGGTGTTAAGGACAAGGTGTATGCTCGCTTTTCTAAATGGAAATGGTTGCTACCACAGCTGTCATATAGGGGCAGGGTTCTGGTCGCAAATAATCTGGTCGCCTCAGCTCTTTGGCATAGGCTGGTGGCTTTGACACCGCCCAGGAGCCTCGTGGAGGACATTCAGAAGATCATCGTGGACTTCTTTTGGTCTTGTCGCCACTGAGTCTGTGCGCCTGTTCTCTACCTGCCTGTGGCCGAGGGGGGACAGGGCCTGGTGGACATACATTCCAAGATCGCCTGCTTCAGGCTTCGAACTGCACAACGCCTCCTTTACGGATGCGGACCCTGCTGGATGGACACTGCTAAACTGCTCCTGAGGAGAGTTGGTCGCTTGGGGTATGATAAGCAGCTCTTCCTCGTGACATATGGGGAGGTGGACCTTACTGGACTATCTGCTTTTTACATGTCCGTCTTGCATGCATGGCGAGTCTTCAACGTGGGCCGCATCCGTGACGAGACACCGGGCATGTGGCTGTTCGAGGAACCACTGTTTTTCAATCGATTCATCAACGCTGAGGTGCTGCAGTCTGTCAGTCTGCAGACTTGCTTGCGGGAAGCACGCTGTACCAAGCTTGGTCATCTAATAAAGATGTCGACCACATCGATGGATACGCTGAGGCGGAGTGCTAACATTACATCTGTCAGACTGCTGCAAAGGGTGGTGGGGGACGTGTGCGCCACCCTGCCACAACCGCTTCGAGCGTTTGTGACAAACCGCACTTTTTCCAATCAATGGGATGACGACACTGTGTCCACCTTTCCTGCAATTTCCATAACTCCAGCTGTGGGGGAGTGGCAGGGAGGAGAGGATCACTTGCTGACCTTCAGAATTCCTCACCTGGGCAAGTTCCAGTTTGTCGGGACAAGGGCGGTGTATCACATCTGTGTGAAGGTTCTGAATCTGCGCTCTCTGAAGGATGTCACGGAGTCGAGGTGGACGGGTTTTTTGGGGCCAGAAGTCTCCCCGAAAGGCAGCTGGCGGTGCATGTACAAGCTACCTATTGAGAAATGGACAGCAGCTCTCCAGTGGAGGATTGTGCATGGGGCAATAGCTACGAATAAATACAGAGCAAACCTCGATCCGACTGTGGAGGGGGGGGAATGTTTGTTTTGTTCCCAAGTTGAGACCCTGGAGCATTTGTTTGTCCAATGTTTTCGTTTATCTGGACTTTTTGATATTTTGCGGGAGTGGTTTCAGGCTTTGGGTGACCGTTTCTCTTTTGGTCTGTTCATTTACGGTCCAAAGTATAAAGTTTTGGCAAGGAAGGCTGCCCACACTTTGATGAACTTCCTATCTGGTACTGCTAAACTTGCCATCTGGCTGACGAGGAAAAATCGGGCTAGCAACGCTGGCAATGTGGATCCTGTGTCTGCTTTCAAGGTCTTGTTGAAAGTCAGACTCCAGGTGGAGAAATGGTGGACAATTTAGAGGCATTCATCAATAGATGGACTGTAGGGAACGTTTTGTGTTCTGTGGGTCAGGGGGATGAGTTATGTTTGCACTTTTGAGATGTGACACTCGTAGGCCAGTGATATTGGTCTTTTTGCATTTTTGGAATGTACAATAAAGCCTTTTTTTAAAAGTCTTCTTCTTCTTCTTCTTCTTCTTCTTCTTCTTCTTCTTCACATCCTATGATCTCTGTGGTCTGTGACATCATCATCATCATCTGTGTGTCCTATGCACATAGACACATAGACAAATCTATGTGTGACATCATAAAGACAAATCGTCCTATGATCTCTGTGGCCTATGTGGCATCAGAAAGACACATTTGTTGACACATAGACAAATCTATGTGTGACATCATAAAGACAAATTGTCCTCTGATCTCTGTGGTCTATGTGACATCATAAAGACGCTTTTGTTGTCCTATGATGTTCAGGCAGAGCTCATAGGCTGTCCTATGATGTCCTATGAAGCATGACACACACACAGACACAGATTTCTTGCTTTTATAGAGTGATGAAGAGTGAAAAGAGTGAAGCGATAGAGTGATGTCTAGTAGGGAGTCATGTGCTCTGTCTATGTGCCGTCATATAGACATCATCTGGTGGGTCTTCTTATTCTTCATTAGGACCACTGAAGGATCTCCTGTCTCAGATGGCTGGGAACTTGTTCACAGTCATGCCTGCGGCGTACTGGTGGAACCTGAGGAGTTTCATGTTCACGGCATCCTTTCTGACATGCAACAGTTCTTCTCATTCTATTGCTCTCCATCTGGTGGGTCTTCTTTGTTCAGACCACTGGTTGAGGGATAGGTGCGTCGTAATTCTAGTTCATGGGCACGATGAAAAAGTGGCTTTTAACCCTGTTCAGGAAGGCCTGTGCATGTGCGTAGAAACCAAGAAACTGGAGCACCCGGAGAAAATCAGCACTTTGCTTGTTATTTTACACATTTATAATGTAGACTGCTATTGTTCAAGGTTCCACATTTTTAGTGTATCAGCACCTCTTTAAAAACCACATTGCTCAGAAATGCTTTTGCTTAGTTTCTTCATCTTGAGCAAGAATAAGAAGACTGCTTGATTTGCCAACTCTGCTCGCGGCAACGTAGAACTGGCCATGGCTGAAGAAATCTCTTGTGCATAAAACACCAACCCGCTGTAAAGACTGGCCCTGTGCCCTATTCACAGTCATGGCAAAGCAGGGTCTTACTGGAAACGGTTTAAGTTGCAAGGTGAATGGAAACATGTTGTCAGATGGTGTGAGTGTGATTCGTGGAATCAGGAGAGGGCATCCAGCATTGACACCAATCACAGATGTTGCAACCAACTCAGGTGAGGCTGTATTTGTTCAATGATGTATCTTGAGCCATTGCAATGTCCGTTTTGTTGGTCAAAGTTTCGCAGTAGCATGATCAGCATTCCCTGTCATGGTTTGAGCGCCGATCTCATCCGCGCTCGGGCCATGCACTATTTTCTCCTTTCTGACGTGTGTGTGCCCCTTTTGGCTCTCCGAGCCTCTTGTGACAGTGCTCGGAGGCGCTTCCGACTGTCAGAGTGGACAGTTGAATCGCATTTCACCTCATCAGCTGCTCTCTACTTAAGAGGGCATTTGGGATTTGAAACACTGACTTGCATGTCTTCATACACCCAAATGACAATGTCTTCCAGTTTGCGACCTGGAATCATCAGTCTTTCATCGAGTTCAATTGCAAACTCGCCCTGTTCTGGAACTACTGGAATTTTTCCTTCCCAAAGGTCCAAGAGAAATTTAGCAAAATGTTCTTCAGCTTGTTGATCTTCTACAGCTTGACAGATCCTCATGTTTGCTGTTAGACAAATAGTTTCAACTTTTTTCCATAGGTATGAGCTCTTGAAACACCTTCCTATGATTTCTGTTCTGCTACCATGTGGTACAACAGCAAGGATTTGCCTCCAATCGCCACTGAAGACCATTGTGATGCCACCAAATGGCTTGTGTGACCTCCGGGGCCACTGAAACGTTCGATCTGCTGCCCCAGTGCACGTCGATCCATCATGGACACTTCATCCATGACCATGAGATGCGCCATCCTAATGAGTGTTGCAGTGCTGTCATTTTCACTTCCACTGTAAGTTGAGTCATCACTGGGAATGAGAGGACATTTTGTTCTACTATGAAAGGTCTAGTAGCACTTTTTGATTTTGATTTTTGATTTTGTATACCTTATTGATCTCCAGAGGGGAAATTGAGGGAATCCACCTGGATGGATGAAGCAGCCATGGTACGGCGCTATCCCTTAACCATTCACACACACATTCACACCTAGGGCATCTTTAGAGTCTCCAATTAACCTAACCTGCATGTTTTTGGCCTGTGGGAGGAAACCGGAGAAATCCCGGAGTAAACCCACGCAGATACGGGGAGAACAGGCAAACTCCACACAGATCACTGTTGGTCAGGGGCTGGGATCGAACCAGGGATCCCATGGCCAAGGGTGAGTTGCTGTGCTGGTGCAGTGCTAACCACTGCTCCACCGCACCGCCAAACTGCACCACCACCACTGCTGCACCACCAACTTGATTCACAATATAGTAATCTGGCTAATTGACGTTGGCTCTGTGAATGAAATCTTCACAAAGAATATGCTTATGCCTTTCCCAGAACTGCAAATGCTGTCCTGTAAGTACAAACATGAGCATGTTGGCAAATACTTCACGCAGTGCTGGGCCAAATGTCACATTTGCTGCCTCTTCCATAACGGAATCTTATTTCTTGATCATTGTCAACAATGCGACGTGCAATGCAGGCAGCCAGATAGGTGTCCATGACCACATGTCAAACTTTCCAGAGGTCTGTGAAGGATGTTGGTCCTGGCACATGGTACAAAAGGATTCTGAAATAGAAAAGTTCAGCATTGTGCGGGTTGAAGGCAATCACTGGGATTCATCCAACAGTGTCAGCCATGCGGTCATGGTGGAAACTTAATGTTTTGTTCCGCAATTGAAATTTCGTCTGTGTGTACGTGAAGTGTTGAAAAACATCTGGGTATGCAATGTGTTGCATGTGTGGATGTAGATCCATGGCTTCAAAAAAGGCAGTTAATGTAGTGGCAGGTGGACCTGTGTCCAATAGGTTCTGGGCAGCGCCTTCATCATTGAACGTGACTGTCAAGGGTGGCCCTCACTGTCATGCGGTGACCCTCGCGGATCACCATAAGACGCCAAGAGTCCACCAGTGAGTTTTGCAATGATGGTGATTTATTAAAACAACATGACAAGACAAGACTGTGAGCCGCTCAGGGCAAAAACACACATAAAGCAATACAAGGGCTCATAGGGCTAACCCCAGCCACTACGAGCTAAACTGTGACATGGCTTGAAACACGAACCTGACATGAAGGTCAAACGACGCTTAGACGAGGATAGTTTGACGAGGTTTGACGATACTCCTGCGATTTTACTGCCGCTAGTGCCCGCTTTATAAAGGCGAACACTAATGAGCAGTAATGACAAACAGCTGACCAACCTTGACAGGCGGAAGCCCCACCGAGCGCCTTCACAATAAGAGCCCGGTGAGGCCAGAATACACCCCGCAGCTGTCAAGGCCGGCAGCAAGCTGTGCTTAGCCCGAACGCGGACAGAACCCAGCGCTCGGGTCGTAACAGTACCCTCCCTCCGAGGGCGGGCTCAGAATGCCCAAGGACCACCCTGCCCCCCCACCCCCCAGGGTGGGTGGCTGGGGGTAGGTGTGGAGGGAGAGAGACCAAACCCAGAAACAATCAAAACAGTGACAAGAATAACTACATAGAGGACAATGACAAGAATAACTACTCAGATTAAATCAAAAAGATGCACATGGAGACCGTGAGATCGTGGGTTCAATCCCTGCCCCCGGCCAACAGTGATCTGTGTGGAGTTTGCATGTTCTCCCCGTGTTTGCGTGGGTTTACTCCGGGATTTCTCCGGTTTCCTCCCACATGCCAAAAACATGCAGGTTAGGGAGCTAAAGGGCACTTGCGCACGCAGCGACCGGCAGCTGGTGGTTTGTCACCAGACTGCAAAACAAATCTACCTACGGGTACAAAATAAGTAATAAAAAAACCCCCCCCCAAATATTCAAATCAGATAAAATACACATAAAGGAAAATAAGGCAACAGTAGAACATAGCACAATTTGCCAAAGATCCCCAAATAAGTTACAGAAAACACAGGCCAGCACGAGAAAATTAAATCTTGGCCCACATGTTACACAAGAAAATAACCCCCCCCCCCACCCCCATGAATTCTCATGAGAGTCTTCAAAAAACCAAATACAGAAAACAGAGCACTTACTGGCTCATACCTGACTACCCACAATACAAACTAAGGCAACTGCAAGACATAACCATGACACAAGGCACACAGGATAGCAGGAAAAAAAACCCCAGAACAATCACTGGGGCAGGTCAACACCAGAAAAACGGCCACTACCCCCCCAACAGTTTATGTCGACCGGCGGAGACCAAGCGCCACAGGAACAGTTCAGGTGGCCTCCCCGCGTCCAACAGCCGGCGGGTGGTCATAGGAGGCGGAACATGACCAGGCGGCTCACCACAGTCCAACGCCCAGCACGTCCGCTCCTCTGGTGGTTGAACCAGGTCGCCCGAAGACACACACAACACGTCGGGTGGCCGACCCGAGGCGCCGAACCGGCGAAACAGTTCCTCAGGCGGCCGACCCGTGTCCCTCAGCCACCAGTCCTGGGGAAAAACAGCCCGCAGCGGCCTCCCTGACGAGGACAAAACTCGGGAGAGCCGGGGCGAGCGAACAGGAACCCCCATGGCCCCCGGCGATGATGCACAGGGGCGGTGACTCAGCAGAGGGGAAGGATGGCATGGATGAGCCCGTAATCCGTCAGACAGCGAAAGGTCTGCAGCTCCTCCCCCGTCCGTGGACCACGCTGGCGCTGCACCTCCACTTGAACCCGATTGGGTCCCAGCTGCACCCACGTCAGACCCTGATTAGGCCAGCACCGCACCCATGGTGGACCCCAATTGGGCCAGAACCGCACCCACGTCGGACCCCAATTGGGCCACAGCAGCCTCCACGATGGACCCTGACTGGGTTGGTGCAGCTCCGCTGACGATCTCCACCCCCGAACCTGGGACCTCCAACCCAGTGACTCCGACTGGTTCCACGCCGGAAACACTGCGACAAGGCTCACAAACAGGAAGAAAACTGGGATTAGAATCACCGGAATTAGAAACACCGGTAGCAACTCCTCACTCGCCTCCCCGAGAGGCAGGCAAAAATGCTCTGAAACAGGGGACAGAGACACAAGGGGGAGCACTTGCCTGCTCTCAGGTTCTGTTGCCACCCAGGACTTCGACAATCCAGGTTCAGGGCGGCGACTCTGGTCAGCAGGCTCCAACTCAGCTGCGTCGGGCTCCACAGCTGGCAGGATGTCATCTGCAGCCTGAGGTTCCTCCCGCGCTGCTGTCCATGTCGATGACCCGTATGGTGTGGGGGCAGGGGACCCTCGACCCACTGGCTCGGACCGCTCCGGTGAGGAGACCCGGGGACGCTTCATCGTCGGCTCAGGCTCCGAGCCGCAGTCTGCTCTTCTCCTCCGTCCACGACGTGGCTGCAGGGCCGGATCCAGGCTTTCAGCACTGCAGGCCCCCTCTTCATCCGACGACGTTGGCCTGGCATCGCGGACCGCTCAACCGGGGGGGACACAGAGGCAGCAGGTTTAATCGTTATCTCTGCAGCAGGTGGAGGGAGCTCGGGGGGCTGCGAACCCCGAACTCCGCCCCCAGGAGTCAGACAAGTCGGGTTACAATTGTGATGTTATAAATAAACATGCACTTGCCTTTCTCCCAGGGAAGAGGTGGTTCCTGCTGTAGGGGACGTTGTTCCTCCTTCTCCCCGCTGGATGGCGACAGAGGGCCCCCTTTAAGGACGAGGTGGAGCCGCTCTCCGAAGTTCGCTGACGGGCTTTGCCGGCAGCGAGTCCAGCCGGGGATTCTGCTGAGGATCGCCTGGGCCGTGGTGCCGACATCGTTGTCGGCCCCCAGATGGCGCTAACTCCTGGACCAGTTCCAGGACAGGAACGGGACTCCAACGTGAGGAGCGAGGATGCTTCCTCCTCTGCTTCCTGCTTTCTTCCTCCTCCAGCCCATGAAGTATCTCGCGCTGCGTAGCGAGTTTATCTCTCCTCGTCATCACCTCTGGGTGATCGTCGTAATGGAGAGGAAGGTTGTCCAGGAGCACCTCAGCGCAGTCCAGGTGCCGACGTATGTCGTTGGGAGTGTCGTACAGCGTAGCGGTGAATAGAGGACCATCCACATACTCCAGAGCCTCCGCTAGCTCTTTGCCCAGGCGTCGACCGTGGCCCCTGGATGACGGCATTCTACCAGCAATTGACACCCAGACAGGGAAGAACAACAGTCCGATTAAAGCAAAAACTCACGGAGAAAAGGCGTCTCGGTGTGGCGTCTCCATTTAGACGTCCTGGCAGGAGTATACTGTCATGCGGTGACTGTCACGGATCACCATAAAACGCCAAGAGTCCACCAGTGAGTTTTGCAATGATGGTGATTTATTAAAACAACATGACAAGACAAGATTGTGAGCCACTCAGGGCAAAAACACACATAAAGCAATACAAGGGCTCGTAGGGCTAACCCCAGCCACTACGAACTAAACTGTGACATGGCATGAAACACGAACCTGACATGAAGGTCAAACGATGCTTAGACGAGGATAGTTTGACGAGGTTTGACGATAATCCTGCGATTTTACTGCCGCTAGTGCCCGCTTTATAAAGGCGAACACTAACGAGCAGTAATGACAAACAGCTGACCAACCTTGACAGGCGGAAGCCCCACCGAGCGCCTTCACAATAAGAGCCCGGTGAGGCCAGAATACACCCCGCAGCTGTCAAGGCCGGCAGTGAGCTGTGCTTAGCCCGAGCGCGGACAGAACCCAGCGCTCGGGTCGTAACCCTCGCGGACCATTAATGAGATGCTTTAGGCAGCCGATAAGTTTGCATATTTATTAATGAAAGATGATGATTCCAAAATAATGAGCCACGTGGGGCAAAAACACAAACAAGAACTTTGTCTTAGACACAATGAAGAAATACTCAGACTAAGGAATAAACTTACTGAGAACGTGAAGATCAAGAGGGTGACTGAAGCTGGGCATAGAGACTCCAGCCGAACGATAGGGAGACCAACGTTACGCGTGTGGGGTCGCAGCCCCGAGTAACCTCGGCTGCTCCCTTAAATAGGGCTTAGAGGATTAAACAGATGATGAGCATTAATCAGTGGAATGTAATCCAGCTGTCACTGCAGTCCGACTCTTTGACAGCCGGAAGCCCCGCAGAGACGCTATCAAAATGATAACCTGGAAGGCCATAAGGAAACTACCACAGAAACAGGAGGAAAATACTGCATGATCTGAGCGTGGACAATATCAGCGCACAGACCATGACAGTACTCCCCCCCCAAAAAAGCGCATTCCAGGCACAACATAACATCCAAGCCTCCCCACACCCAGAAGGCTACTCAGGCCCACCCAGGGTCGGTGGAGGAGGAACAGGCCAGGAGGACGAGAACCACAGAAAGAAAAAAAAAACCTACACCAAGGAGGGGAACAAGGTAACTAGAAATGACCAGGATCACACAAAAAAAGAAAGGACATGGTATCACAGTCTGCACATGGATGAAATACAAAAGGAACAAAGAAATGAAAATACAGGTACCAAACCCCAGGAGGAGGGGGGAAAAAAAACCAAAAAAACAGACCACTACAAACAGTGCAGCACATTAAAAATACAGTCCCATCACAGGTAAAAAAAAACAAAAAACAAAAAACATCTCACAACCCACAGAGGAAGAAGGAAAACTCAAATATACAGTTAGGCCCAGAAATATTTGGACAGATGCACCCACCTTCCTCTCACTGCAACATGGCCAACAACATGGCCATGGGATCCCGGGTTCAATCCCAGTCCCTGACCAACAGTGATCTGTGTGGAGTTTGCATGTTCTCCCCGTGTCTGTGTGGGTTTACTCTGGGATTTCTCCGGTTTCCTCCCACAGGCCAAAAACATGCAGGTTAGGTTAATCGGAGACTCTAAAGTGGCCCTAGGTGTGAATGTATGTGTGAATGGTGAAGGGATAGTGCCATACCGTGGCTGCTTCATCCATCCAGGTTCATCCATCCAGGTGGATGCCCTGAATTTCCCCTCTGTGTCAAGGATGGCCCTCACGAGCCATCAATAAGACGCCACATATCACCCGGTGAGTTTGCACAGTTTATTAAAAGAAAAGATAAATAGATAGATAGATAGATGTACTTTATTGATCCCAAACTGGGAAATTACAGTGTAACAGCAGCATGACAGTTGACAGCCAAACAACAGAAACACACACGACAGACAAAGGGATTACCCATGGAAAGTAAAAAAGAAACTTACACGACTATAAAACCTATATACATCATAGCTTAATATATGATGATGATCCATATAAACACATGAATCATCCCATTGCACAAAGAAGGACTATCAGGAGCAGAGTGAAATGTGAGGTACCAGTTAGTCTCTAAGGTGCAGTGTGGCAGCATAGCTATGACCAGAATACAACATCATAGTGAGTTATTGTACAGTGAAATTGCATGTGGCAGGAAAAATTTCCTGTACCTGGCCGTTCGACAACGAAGCTGTAGTAGTCTACTGGAGAAAGTGCTTCGCTGCCTATCTAGTGTGTGGTGGAGGGGGTGATCAGGATTGTTCATGATGGATCGCAGTTTATTTAGTGTTCTCCGCTCCACCACTGTCTCAAAGGTCTCCGGTCTGAGACCAATTACAGAGCCAGCCCTCTTGATAATCTTGTCAAGTCTGTTGGTATCTCTGGCCCTGATACTGCTACCCCAACAGACCGCAGCAAAGAAGATGGCGCTGGCGACAACAGTCTGGTAGAAAAGCTCCAGCATCCTGCTGCACACGTTGAAGGATCTCAGTTTTCTCAGGAAATAGAGTCTGCTCATCCCCTCATCCCATCGGTGTTGGATCTCCAGTCCAACCCGCTGCTGATCCTGACACCCAGATATTTGTAGTCTTCAACCACTCCCACCCCCCCACCCCCAATCTGCAGTGGCTGAGAAGGAGCCTTCCTCTTCCTGAAGTCAATCACCATCTCCCTGGTCTTGCTGACATTCAACCTCAGGTGATTCTGTTCCGCCCACTCCACAAATCTGTCTACCAGTGCCCTGTACTCCCCCTCCTCTCCTCCTCTTATACACCCCACAACAGCTGAGTCATCAGAGAATTTTTGCAGGTGACATGACTCAGTGTTATACTGAAAGTCCATGGTGTATAAGGTAAAAAGAAAAGGAGAGAGCACAGTCCCCTGTGGCGCTCCCGTATCACTAGCCACCACTCCGGACAAGACACTGCCCAGCCTGACAAACTGTGGTCTGCCTGTCAGGTAGTCGGTAATCCAGGAGATCACAGAGCTGTCAACCCCCATCCCCCACAGCTTCTCGCCCAGCAGCAGTGGCTGGATGGTGTTAAAGGCACTGGAGAAATCAAAAAAAGTGATTCTCACAGTATCTCCTCCACCATCCAGGTGCTGATGGGCTCGTTGCAGCAGGTAGATGACAGCATCTTCAACTCCTAAATGGGGCTGATATGCAAACTGCAGAGGGTCCAGCCATGTCTCCACCTGTGGCCTCAGGTGGGCTAAGACCAGTCTCTCCAGGACCTTCATCACATGAGATGTGAGGGCAACTGGTCGATAGTCATTCAGATCTGATGGAGATGACTTCTTGGGGACAGGAACCAGGCAGGATGTCTTCCACAGCACCGGTACTCTCTCCAGACTCAGGCTCAGGTTGTACAGGTGCTTTAGTACTGGAGCTAGTTGGTTGGCACAGGTTTTCAGGATCCTAGCGGAGATACCATCCAGGCCCGAAGCCTTCCGCTGACGGAGTCTCTTCAGCTGTTTCTCCACCTGATCTGTAGTCACCGTGAAGTGAGGGGGGGGGGGGGTCCTGGTGCCCCCTGAGGAGGAGGAGGAGGGAGATGGAGAGAGGTTCTGCACGAGAGTGTGGGTAGGGAGGGGTGTGTGGGGGTCTGGTTGTGTTGCTCGGGTGACAGACTGTGAGTTGAACCTATTAAAAAACAGATTCAGTTCCTCAGCTCTCTCCTGGCTCCCAGATGGCTGCCTGACTCTCCCCTTGTACCCAGTTATTTGTTTCATTCCCTCCCACACATCTTTAGTGTTATTTTTCCTGAGTTTCTCTTCCAACTTCCTCCTATAATTGTCCTTGCACCTCCTCAGCATCTCTCTCAGCTCATGCTGCACTCCCTTCAGCTTCTCCTTGTCTCCAGCCCTTAAAGCTCTCTTCTTTTTGTTCAGAAGTGCTTTCAGGTCACTGGTGACCCATGGTCTGTTGTTGGAGAAGCAGTGTACAGTCTGAGCTGGCATGGTCATGTCTTCACAGAATCTAATGTATTCTGTGATGCAGTAGGTCATATTGTCTATGTCCACCCCATGTGGTTCACAGAGTACACTCCAGTCTGTCGTCTTGAAGCAGTCCTGCAGTGCATCAGCAGCCTCCTGTGTCCACCTCCTCACAGTTTGTTTATAAGCAGGCTGCCTTTGCACAAGGGGGACATACTTGGGTGTTAACATGACCATGCAGTGATCTGATTTACCAATGGGGGGCAGAGCTGTGGCACTATATGCATCTCTGACATTGGCATACAGAAAATCCAGTGTTTTGTTCTCTCTGGTGGGACAGTCAACAAACTGGTGAAAGTTGGGTAAAGTTTTTCCCACTGAGACATGGTTAAAATCACCTGTGATGGCCATGAATTCATCCGGGTGCTTCTCCAGTAATGTGGCCACAGTGGAGCTGATGACGTCACAGGCCACCGCTGCGTCAGCTGACGGAGGGACGTAGACGATAACAATTAAAGCGCACTTCATTTCTCGCGGCATATAATAAGGTCTCATACTGACAGCCAGCAGTTCAATGTCTGGGCTGCAGCACTTTTCCTTCACATAAATGTGCCTGGGATGACACCATCGCTCATTAACAAGAAGAACCACTCCTCTCCTCTCTTTTTCCTGCTGCTTTTCACGTCTCTGTCCCCCCGTATAGTCCTGAAGCCAGGTATCTCTACGTTTACATCCGGGATCTGTGAGTGTAACCACGTCTCCGTAAAACACATGAAACTACACTCAAGATACTCCTTTTGTGTCCTGACCAGCGCTGTGATCTCATCTGTCTTGTTTCCCATGGAACGCACATTCCCGGTGATAATCATCGGTACATCCGGCTTATGCTTCCTCCTCCTCCTCACCTTCGTTCCAGCCCTTCGCCCGCGGTGTCTCTTCTTCAGCTCGTCCGGGATGAGGGGCTTCACTGCCGGCCGCAGCTCTCCAGGCGCCGGCCTCCTCAGCTCAATCAGATGTTCACGTGTGTAAACAATGCATCCGCCCCCACCTCTGTTGATCTCCATTGTCCAAGGAAGAGAAAAAGTGACGAAAACTAGAAAAAAAGACTGGCTAAAAAGAGAGAAAAGTTGGTCCAGTCTTAGTCTAAGTATTCCTACAGAGCCCTGGTTAATAAGAGACACACTATATAACAGGTATAAACAGATAAAAACACAAAGACATGAGAGAGTTGCTGCTGGTATGGCCGCCCTGCCTCCGGCGCCATTAAAAAAAAAAAAAAAAATTAAAAAAAAAAGACAAAATAATGAGCCACGGGGGGCTAAAACACACTATAACGATAACTCAGGCTATGGCAAGGAAGAACAGACTCACAATGAAATACACTTACAATAATAGATGAAAGGTAATTGACGTCTGAGCAGGGAAGCTCGGCGAGGAACGCTCGACGATGTCAGACGAGGGGTTGTCCAACGAGACTGCAGCGATGCTCAGCCCTTAGCTGATCCCTTAAATAGGGCTCAGGATGGGTCAGCTGATGGCAATCGCTAATGCAGCTCAGCTGTCAGAGAGCTCCGCTCTGACAGCCGGAAGCCCCTCCGAGCGCTGTCACAATAAGAGTTCGGAGAGCCATCGGGGACACACACATCAGCTGGGAGGAAAATACTGCATGGCCCGAGCGCGGACGAAATTGGCGCTCGAACCATGACAGTACTCCCCCCCGAGGCGGCGAACTCCGGACGCCGTATGACACCCAAGCCCCCCCACCCAGGGTGGGAGGATGGAGGAAAGGCCTGGAGGGTGAGAACCAGAAAAGACAAAAAAAACCCACCAAGGCGAGAACCTGGAACGAAGAGGGACATGGGAAAATACAGGGAACAAACGAAGCAATTACAGAGCATGGTAAAAAGAAAAACACAATACTCCATAAAGCACAGATGGTACATAGACAGGACAAAAAATGCAAATAACAGGGGGAGGCCGACAACCAAAATACACAGGCCCATGAGACAAAGTGGCAGATACAAACCATCCCTCAGACAGGGGAGGGGATAGGAAAAAAAACAAAACACGCTAAACAGCGGAGAATACAAAGATCAAAAATAGGGAAAATGACAACACACCAGAGTAACCTTTATATTTAGAGGAAATAAGGAACATACGGAGATGACGGCAGGCAGAGTCGAATGATACACAAACAGTTTTGGTCGTCTCCCTGCGTCCAATGTCCAGATAGCTGATAAGGGGAAAAGGGCGCGTTCGGGTGGCCTACCCCAGTCCCAGGCCCGGAGAAACAGGATCTTTGGCAGCCGGACCAGGTCACCAAGCAGACAGTTCAGTTGGTCGGCTGGCCGACCCAGAATGCCAAACGGGCGAGGCAGTCCTCCAGGTGGCCGACCCGCATTGTTCAGCCATCAGGACCACAGGGGAGAGTTCGGAGACGACCTCTTAAGGGCGAGGAGCAACAAGGGAGAGCTGAGCCGATTATGAGAAACCCCTGCGGCACCCGATGGAGGGAATGGGAAAGGGATAAGGGACCAGTCCGGCGTCACTCAGCAGAGGATCTGCAGCTCCGCCTCCGAACGTTACCAGAATAGGCGCTGTCCTTCTGTTGGACCCCGGGTGAGCCCGCGCTGAACCCACGATGGACCCCGACTGGGTCGCGGCTGCACCCATGATGGACCCCGACTGCGTCGGAACAGCACCATGGACGACCTCCACCCCCGAGCCCGGAACCTTCAGAGCTGAGACCAGGACCGACTCATCACCGGCAACCCTGGGAGAAGGCTCAGGAGAGGGAACAGAACCGGAGTCAGGATCACTGGTAGTGGCAGAATCTGGCGAGACAAGTTCGGATGCAGCGGACGGCTGCACCTGGCTCATCTCCCCGAGAGACAGGCAAAAATGGTCCAAAGAAGAAAGAAGGAAGACAAAGTAGACCACTTGCCTGATCTCGAATTCTGTCGCTGTCCAGGACTTCGGCGATCCGGGCTCAGGAAGAAGAAAGACGTCCTCTGGCTCCCACTCGGCTACAGTGGGCTCCACAGCCGGCATGATGTTTTCCACAGTCTGAGGACCCTCCAATGCTGACATCCACACCGACGACCTCGCACGGTGTGGTAGCAGGGGATCCTCGACCCGCTGGATCGAACCGCTCATCGATGGAGACCCGGGGACATTTCGTCGTCGGTGCAGGCTCCACACTGCAGTCTGCTCTCCTCCTCTGCCCGTGACATGGCTGCAGGGCTGGAACCAGGCTCTCCAGGACCACAGGCCCCCTCCCCGTCCGGCGACGTAGGCCTGGCATCGTGGAACGCTCAGCGGAGGGAGACACAAAGGCAGCAGGTTCAATGTCAGAGGCTACAGCAGGTGGTGGGAGCTCGGGGGACTGCGAACCCCAAACTCCACCCCCAGGAGTCAGACAAGGCAAATCACAACAACGAGGAGAAGAATGAAATTGCACTTGCCTGTTCCCCGGAGGGCCGATGGTGCCTGCTGTAGTGGGCGGAGTTCTTCCCTTTCCCCTCCAGATGGTGACGGCAGGCCCTTCGGGAAGGCAAGGAGGAGCCGCTTGCGATGGATTGCAGATGGGCCTCGCCAAAGCAGGACTCATGGCACTCACAGCAGCTGGGGATGACGTCGAGGAGGACGGGGTGACAGCCGAGGCGATCCGGGCACAAGGTGCTGACAGGACAGCAGGGACAGATGACCCGGGGGGAGTGGCTTCGGGGATTCCCTCCTGACGTGATGCAGGAGAAGCAGCTGACTGGGAGTCCCTCCGATGACCCGGAACTGGATCCGGACAGGATTCTCGCTGAAGCCAGTTTGAGGCATGGCGACAGCGTATACTGGCTGATGGTGAGATGGAGATGGAACCAGGAACACATGGCACAGGGGCTGGACGGGTGACAGGAGCTGAATCCTGAGACGAAGAGCAAGGATGCCTCTCCATTGGCCTCCTGCCGGGGTTCCCCTCCAGTCCGCGGATCTCCACCCTCATCGGGGACGCCGTACTTGGGGGAGAAGGAGAAGGTTCCTTGGCCGCCTTTTCAATCAGCTCACGTTGTGCCACAATCCATGTCACCCTCTCCTTTCCTTCCGGAAAAGAGGTAAGGTGATATTTTAATAAGGTCCTCTGGGCGAGAAACAGGTAACTGTGTGCCGTGTGGGTGGGCATGAGGAGATGAGCATTGGCCAGGTAGCCATCTATCTCCTGCAACCACTCAGGGCAAAACCCACGCTCAAGGGCGGGACATACTGATATCACACAAGCCCCAGCGAAGGGAAAAAAAACTCCAGCCCACGGCAAACTCATGGCGACAGTCGTCTCAGTTCGGCTGCAGTCTACTGTCAAGGATGGCCCTCACAAGCCATCAATAAGACGCCACATATCAGCTGGTGAATTTGCACAGTTTATTAAAGGAAAAGATAAATGACAAAATAACGAGCCACGGGGGGCTAAAACACACTATAACGATAACTCAGGCTATGGCAAGGAAGAACAGACTCACAATGAAATACACTTACAATAATAGATGAAAGGTAGTTAACGTGTGAGCAGGGAAGCTCGGCGAGGAACGCTCGACGATGTCAGATGAGGGGTTGTCCGACGAGACTGCAGCGACGCTCAGCCCTTCGCTGATCCCTTAAATAGGGCTCAGGATGGGTCAGCTGATGGCAATCGCTAATGCAGCTCAGCTGTCAGAGAGCTCCGCTCTGACAGCTGGAAGCCCCTCCGAGCGCTGTCACAATAAGAGCTCGGAGAGCCATTGGGGACACACACATCAGCTGGGAGGAAAATACTGCATGGCCCGAGCGCGGACGAAATTCACACTCAAACCACGACACTCTGGGGATCAATAAACTACAAAATCAAAACAAAATTAAAAAAAAAATGTCTTTAACACAACCTGCGTGTGGATTTGTCCTCTCTGCACCTCGTAGAGGCACACATGACACCTATTAAGTGTAAAACATCATACAAAGTGCTTTAGTTATTGTCGCAGAAGGTTGTCATCAGACATTATGTTCTCCTGGTCTTTGGTTTTTTTTTTTTTTTTAAGGTCCGACATTACTGGTGCCTTACCTGCTCACCAGGTGGAAGAACTGGCGCAGCTGTAAGATCTGGGTTTTCATTGTGGGAGATGAACAAAACCTGGAGGAATGCTGCAATGAGTATGTTTGTTTGTTTGTTTATTAATCTTGAGGCAGAGATGAGTGGAGTTCCCAGAAGTTCTACTGAAATAGAGGCAGCATCATCGCATGATATCAATTACTGAAGTACAAGTAAGAGTTTAATTATGCACCAGCAAAATACTGTAGGTTTAAAATAATTGAAACACAGTAAGTTAGGAAAAAAAGAGATCTTTGTTGGCTTCTGATAAATTTAAGACCTTTTAAGACCCTTTTATGTTTCAATGTGAAGTTCCTCTTTAATGGTGAAACCATGATTGTTGTTTCTTTTAGGATGATCACTCTGCTGAAGAGGTTCCACTTGGATTTCAATGATGTCATTGTTATGACAGACAGTGAGAAGCGTCTTCAAACCAAGAAGTAAGCATGAAAAGGTCTGCATCTCTTTCAAGATCTCACATAATTAAAAAAAGTATTCTATTCTATTTTTTTACAGTTTAGGCTGCAACACACTAGTGCTTTAACATACATTGATTTCTTGTAAAGACTAATAAAAAAAATCAACCTTGGTCAATCAATCTGTAATGGACCTATTGCACAATGTAGACAAACTGGAAAAAGTGTGCAGCCAGATCTTTTTTTTTCTTAAGTCCGTGCTTCACATTTTGATCGTTTTTGTAACCACACTGAGCCGTTTAATAGTTCCGCCAGTTAGCTTAGCAGCTATTGTGTTGTTTATGTCTGTACCACCCCAAATACCACTGCATGGGCTGTAATAGACCTGTGTAATGCACATGTATTGTGCAAAGTCTTTACAGGAGCTCATTCACGTTCATTTGAGTCCATGCAATCTTACTAGGAGTGAGTCAAAAGATTGTTACAAGAATAAATAACACACTAGCAACTGGAAGTTAACTAAGCTAATATCAATAACAGTAATAGTAAGGCAAGGCGTTTATTTGTATAGCACATTTCATGTACGAGACAATTCAAAGTGCTTTGCATAAAAACATTAAAGCATTACAAGAAGCTGCAAAACAAATACATAAGAATTTAAAAGCAAACTAAAAAGTAAATAAATTAAAAAGAAATAAAAACAAGTTCAAATGTAACATCAATAACTGAAGGATCCTGCATATACAAAGTAATTTTACAAGAAGTCAGTTAACAACTGTGACTCGGACATGCAGCGAGGAAAACAGGTGTTGAGCAGGTCAACTTTTTTCTCATTAAACATATTTCTGATTGAGCCATTAACATGAGATTTTCACCAGATATCAGTAACAACCCAAGTAATCCATACATACAAAGAAATCAAGGCAACTGAATTCACAAAACAAGTTCTATTTAATAAAGTGGGATGACACAGGGAATAAGTATTGAACACATGACAAAAAAAGAGGTGCAAAAGGCATATATAGCCAGATTTTAGGAAGCCATCCCATCCCCCATGAGTATTAATTACTTTCAGCTGGTTAAGTCCTGACTGATAGCCTTTAAAAAGGTCTGTGAATATCAGATTGTCACCACAAACAACTGATGATGGGTAAAAACAAAGAGCTCTGGACCCCGATCCTTGGTGGCCTCTGACGAGACCAACTGCTCTCCGGCACCCCCAGCCAGGGGCTCCGAACCCAAAGGGAGAAAAAGAGAAACCGGGTCAGTGTCGCCGGCAGTGGCAGAGCCCGGTGTGGCGGCCCTGAGGGCTACTGTGAGCTGCCCTGGGTCCACCTCACCATGAGTTGGGCAGTTTGACATTAACCTTGACGTTACTGACATAATGGAGCACACTTGCCTGAACTCTGGCTACACCACTGTCCAGGACTCTGATGATTTAGGGTGCGCGGGTTCCCCCGGTCTGTCGGGTGCTTCATCCCCATCGGTCTCCTCCGAGAAAACTGGGCCCGCCTCGTTATCTCTGGGCAACTCAGGTTGTGGCAGCTCCTCTCCGGCGACCCTAGGGTGGAGCTCCAAGGGGATAGGAGAGGAAGAACGGTTAGGGTCGGCAGCAGCGGCAGAGCCCAGCAAGGGAGGTCCAGATGCAGCTGAGCGCCGCACCTGACTCCCCTCCCCAAAAGCCAGACAAGATCTCTCCACCATCAACAAATGAATTACAGGAGAGATTACTTGCCTGTGCTTGAGCTCTACCACTGTCCAGGACTCTGACAACGATGCCCCGGGTCACAATGGCTGGAGGTCTGGTCCGGGGGATGACTTCACTGCGGCGGTCCCCACAGCGGGCGTGATGGTGGTTGCAGTCTTGGTGCTCTTGGGCGCCATCCTCCATGCCTCCAGTTCCTCTGGCGTGGCGGCCGAGGACGACCCTTCTGCTGGCCCATGGGATGGACCCTCCCGGCCCTCCGCCCCCCCCCCCCCCCAAGCGACCTGGATCTGGGACCAATGGGCTCGTAGGGGCACATAGAACGGAATTGGTGAGACCAGGTACGAGAGTACTATATGCCGCTGGGGCGGAGCACTCAGGGGACTGCACAACCCGAGTCTCCTTGCCAGGAGGCAGATCATTGATCGTGAAGTTAAATGAGAAGAAACTTGCCTGTTATCTTGGCACTGGAGGTCCCCAGCGGTCTCCAAAGCATCCTCTCTCCTCTCCTGGCATTCCTCATTAGGCTGCGGCTCCTCCTCCCTCAGGGAAAGTTCCTTTAGCCTTTTGGTCATCTCCCTGAGCAGCCATGGCTTTACCTCCAAGATGAGGTCCATCTCTGCCAGAAGAGGATAACTAAGTAGACGGTTATGCTGTTTCATTCCATCTAGCAACAATGCTCTGCACTGTGTGTGTTTATATATTTGCATATTTATTCCATCTAGCTACAATGCTCCGTACTGTGGGTGTTTATATATTTATATATCTACATATTATTCCATCTAGCTACATTGCTCCGCACTGTGTGTGTTTATATACTTGCATATTTATTCCACCTAGCTGCAATGCTCCGTACTGTGGGTGTTTATATATTTACATATTTATTCCATCTAGCTACAATGCTCTGCACTGTGTGTTCATATATTCATATATTTATTCCATCCAGCTACAATGCTCTGCACTGTGTGTCTGTGTGTGTGTGTATATATATATATTTTATAGTAATACGTACATATGTTTATTAGCTGCTCTTGCTTGCTTGTTTTTTTTTCTTGCCTTCTGATTGTTGCTCTGAGTGTTGCTATCCCTGTGCTGTTGCAATCCTGGAATTTCCCCGTTGTGGGACTAATAAAGGCTTATCTTATCTTATCTTATCTTAAGAGCTCACCTGCGTTCCTCCATTTCCTCCCGTGATGGAGCAGAGCATAGTTCGGAGCGGGGAGGAGTAGCTGTAGTAAGCGGGGCTGGACGCTTCTTGCGGTGGGGCTTCCTCCCTCTCCTCCTCCTGGGTGACTCAGGAATGAGATAATCTGGAACACGGAGCACCGTGCCAGACAGTGGGTCACCCATGCAGAGGGGCCCCGCATCCTCAGAAGAAAAGAGCTAAGTGGCCCCGAGGAGCTCGAGCACTGGGAGATCCTCAGCCGATTCCTCACATGGCGTGGTGAAGATGTCCCGGAGGATCTCCTTTGCCTCCGGATGATCCCAGAGGCTGTCTTGCTCCATCACCCTCCTCATGGTGTCCCAAGCCTGTCGAACAGCCAAGGAGGAACAGGGCTTCTGCGTCCATGAAAAAGTCTCCTCCAAGAAGCACAACGAGCGCAGCTCCCGCTCCAACTCCATCTCCGTCCAAACCACGATGTTAAAGTCGGGGAGGAAGGGGAAAAGGTGTAGAAAGAAAAAAGAAAAAACACACTTCTACTCCACTGTTTTGTTTTGTTTTTTTCTGTCTGGTCAGAGCATTCTGTCACAAACCCCCGTGTGCCATTATACGGCACATCAGGGAGAGAATAAAAAACCCAATCGCAGGAGTAGAAAGTGCCATATTTATTAAACTTCACCACAAAGTTTACAGTTCACTTTAACCACAAAAATACAGAGAGATGCAATGATGGAATTAGGCCACCAAACATACAGGGCATCTGCCAGATGCTCTACAGCCCGGTCAACAGGAAGCCTAGTGCTGCAGGACTGCTAGGCTCAGAGGGAAAGGCCAAAATGGCACTTACGGGGCTGGAGCGATCCCGGGGCGAACCGTGCAGTCTGGAGGATGAGGTAGAGAAGCTGGATCAAGCCGAAACACCAAGGGATATACTGGACTTGCAGTGACGGGCTGGGTAACAATGAAGGTAATGAACACACATACGAGGAGAGCTAGCTGCCATGTATGGAGATGAATGCTCAGACAATCTCTTTCCCCCAATGCAGCGAACAAATACTCCTGAAGCTAACGAGAAAAGAGATTGCCGGTGCGAGAAAGTGTGGGCTGAACTTGATTGGACCAGGTGTGCGAGAGAGCATGTATGAGCGTGTGAATGGGAATGAATGGAGTGTGTGCATGTGTGTGTGTATGTGTGTGTGTGTGTTATGTGTATATGTGTGTGAACACCCGTGACAGTACAGCTGATGGCACTTGACAGGAGGAGGGGGCGTGCCCAAGCTGTCAGGGAGCAGAGGCCCAATAGCTCCCTGAAGCGCCAGGAGGAAAATAGAGCAAAACATAACAATAAGTAGAACTGGGTTTGGAAGCTAAACCCAGATTCATGACAACTTATAGAAAGCTCCAGAAAGACCTGGAGTTAGCAGGTATTGCTGTTTCCAAGAAAACAATAAGTAATGCACTCAACCAACATGGGCTCTATGCCCACTCACCTCACAAGACTCCATTGCTGAAGAAGAATCATGTTAAAGCTTGTTTAAAGTTTGCTGCACAACATTTGGGCAAGCCACTAAAATGCTGGGAGAATATAGTCTGGTCAGATGAGACCAAAATTTATCTTTTTGGATGCCACAACATACAGCATGTTTGGAGGAGAACTGCTATGCACATCAGCCCAAAACACCATACTAGCAGTGAAGTTTGGAGGTAGGAGCATCATGATGTGGGGGCGTTTTTCAGCACATAGTACAGGCAGACTTCATATAATTAAAGGAAAGATGAATGGACAAATGTACAGAGACATCCTTGATAAGAACCTGTTGCTTTCTGCCAAGATGCTGAAGATGAAACGAGGGTGGACATTTCAGCAAGACAATGATTCCAAACACACAGCCAAGGAAACACAATTGGCTCCAGAGAAGGAAAATAAAGCTGTGAGAATGGCCCAGTCAGTAAGAGTTCATAGAAGGCACCCACAGAACCTTCAAGATTTGAAGACAGTTTGTGTGGAAGAATGAGCTAAAATCACTCCTGAGCAATGCCTGTGCCTAGTTTCTCCATACAGGTGTCTGAAAGCTGTTATTACCAACAAAGACTTTTCTACTAAATATTAAATTAATTTCACCAAGCGTGTCCAATACTTATTCCATGTGTCATTCCACTCTGTGAAATATAACATTTTTTGTGAACATGGTTGATTTGATTTCTTTGTATGTAGATTACTTCAGCTGTTACTGATATCTGGTGAAAATCTCAGGTCAATGGCTCCATCAGAAATATGTTTAATGAGAAAAATGTTGACGTGCTCAATACTTATTTTCCCCGCTGCATGTTTCAGTGAGTTTCACAGGTTTATTACAGCCTGTGCAGTGGTATTTGGAATGGCACAGACATAAACAAACACAATAGCTGCTCACTGCTAAGGTATCTGGGGGAACTATTTAACGGCTCATTATTGTTGCAAAAACAATCAAAATGTGAAACATGAACTTTATAAAGAAAAAAGATCTGCCTGCACACTATTTCCAGTATGTACAGTGATAAGTAAAATCGATAAAATTGACTTATTCATGAGAAAGCATCAGGGAATGGAAAAATATAATGGAAGCAGAACTGGAAATGCGGGTGGACAGGAATGCAGAAGTATGTTACTATACATTGTGCAAGAGGTCCATTGCAGATATCTTAAACCATAAATGGATCACAGATATCAAAATATGCATATTCTCTATTTAATGAATGTAAAAATGGCATTGTGATGTATCTGACGGAATTTGAGATATTGTCAAGTTGAAAGGCATAATTGTCTTGTCTAGATATTTGTAATATAGTAATAAGTGATAGCAGAAAAAAATCTTTGAAAATGATAAAACAGCCTGCCGTATTTTTGTACCTCATCTTCTGTTGCAGTTTAAGCAGGTTCATGGACAGTGTCACCCCCTTCAGGCTGTGTGATGAATCACAGGAACGCAACTCAGTTCAAGAGCTCAGACAAGGTGCCACCTGGAACATTTCTGATAAAGAGTTGGAGGCCTTCAAACAGAAAGTAAGTGTGCACATTGTTTACGTTTAAAAAATGTTTGCATGTCTTCTACTCTGATATTACTGTGCATGAATCTTAGGGCATTTTCACACCTGAAAGCCTGCACCAAGGTTAAGACCAAGGTTCATCTTTTTGCTCTATTATACACATTTGTTCTGGTTAGGCTTGATTTCACACTACTACTTATCCAAGTGAACTAAACAACTTTATGTGATGCATCTCTGTCTTGTTGTCATGCCAACATTTGTGGTTTTAACACAGATCACAGTTAATAAGGGCCATGTGATGTGACCCAAATTTCATATCACGATATAAGTAATATTATTTGATAATAACGATATATATCACAATATACATTTTCTGTAAATTCTATAGTTTAGATATAATAATCACATAAAAAGGACCATCTCTTTTTTCACGTTTTAACTTACATACTGGAAAAAATCAGTTGTACAAATTCATGGGGTCTACAGCCTGAAGATGCCATTCTGGCCTGATTTAACTTGTTGCTTCCTTGTAAAGATATTTCAGATTGGCCATGATCTGAAAATCAAAGGCACAAAAAGTTATGTAATGAAATATCGTATATGTGATGACTTCAACTTTATTTGTCATCGCTACTTGACAAATTAAAAATGATTAGAAATCAAGTAAGTTACATTAAGAGGCAGTTTGCTCCTCCAACACATTTTAATTTATTATTTATTTAGTGTGTATGCAGCCACTATCAAGCACTTTTGCAACTTTAGTAATATTTTTTGAGACAAAATTAAGAAACTCAGCATTAATTTAAACCAAAGAAACGACAGTCTGATACACGACGAGGGGGGGAGGGGTTGAAAAGTTCGTAGGCTGACCATGATGCAGTGGTCAAATTTGACCAAATGGGGTTTATTTTTCAACATATTTTTCAACATAAGTGTTGCAACGCTTGAATCCCTGGGGTATAGAAGCTCTCTTCTTGATCCTCAAAGACAGTAACTCCTTCTTAATCAGCCTATGAACTTTTCAGCCCCCCCCGTATAATATTTCCTATTAGTGATGATTTAACATTGTCATTTAGCATTTGCTGTTTTTATAATAAGAGTGAGATGATATTAATGTTACTTATCTCCAATCAAAACAAGGTTAGCGGACTATCCTCTCTGACACGGCATAGTGGAAAACGTCCCACAGCCCTGGCCAACAGAAGTAGCGGCTATTTGACCAAACTAAAACTATATTTTGGAGTCAGTTGCTGTGCTAACCACCGGTACCCACACACCTTGTGCACAGCGGGGGAGAGGCAGTGAAACGGGGTATGTGTCTTTTAAATCCCAATATAAACCATAGAGTTTTATATGAAACGATAGACATTTTTATCGTGTCACCCAATATATACTGTCATATCGCACAGCCCTGCTACTCACCTTCCAACATTTTCTGCAGCTCTGGACTCATTGGTATCCACAGTTTAAGTTAAAACTGGTTCAAGCTCTATCGTGAACTAGTTTTGTGAGGCTAGAATATTATCCATGTCTTCATTTAAAAAGGACATTTGTACTTATCAGCTGTGATGATTTTCAGGTGGCATTGCTCTTCCATTTTTTTTCAAAACCTCTGTCACTTTCTTTTCTTGTCTTTTGGCTGCTCCCTTCCGAGGTTATTACAGTTTATCATCACCTGATATTGCAATGATACGATCCAATGATCCAGGCTTGGGACTGGCACAGGAAGTACACTGGTTTGTGCTCCCACTGTGGCTGGGTAACCAACTTTCCTTTCCCCATTCCAGTATGCTGTGTACCAAGCTAGAAGATGGAAAGTAGAATTTTATATGGTCTTTGGCATGAACCGTCCCGAGGTTGAACCCACGATCAGGAGGTCGTGGGGCGGATGCTCTACCTCTACGCCACGACTCTGGTAAAACCTCTGTCACATCACTCTCTGAAAATATCTGACAAGTTTCTGTGTTTTTATGATTTTATTTTTTCCAAGTGATTATTTATGCCGCTATGTTCTTGTGCTCTTTGGTTTGGACCATGGTTCGGTGGAGGTTTCACACTTAAATTTTGGTCTGAACCAAACTGAAAATTCTGACCATCAGGACCAAGCGGGTTAGGTGTGAAACCCCTCTTTGATGTTGCATGTTGTGTGCAGAAGTGGGCAGTAACTAGTTTTATTTACTCAAGTATACAGTCATGTGAAAAAAATAGGACACCCTGTATAAGCCTCTCTGTGTGTGTGTGTGTGTGTGCGCGCGCGCGTGCGTGCATGTGTGTGTGTGTGTGTGTGTGTGTGTGTGTGTGTGTGTTTAACATCTTTGGACATATGGATATTTAATATCAAAGTTAAAAATGCTGGGAGATTCATGTAATACAACAAAACAATTAAAAATGAATTAAAGACTTTTCAAGTTTTCTGCAAAATGCAAGTCTAAATAAATAGTGAGTAATAAATTAGGACCCCCCCCCCATCTTGTTTAGAACACTCCCATATTCATTTCCACTTAAAATGGCTAAAATAAATGTAAAAAATGCAAATAAAAACAAAAACAAGGTTAGACATAGATTTCTTAATAAAGAACTGAATATTTAAAGGGGTGTCCAAATTTTTTCATGACTGTATGTACTTTTCACAAAATCATATGTTCATGAAATATGCAATATGTTCATGTTCTGAAGTGTTTTTGGTAATCAGACTATTTTCACATTGTTGTTTCAAAATAAAGATCTCATAAGCTCAGAAGCTCAGAAGCTTCTCGGCGCCACACCAGTCGGCTGCCTTTTGCAACAGCGGCTCGATTCCGAGTTTTTTTTCCCTTCCTCTCTCTTTTGATCACTTTTTTTTTTCACCCCACTTATATCACGGACACACAGATCATCCCAAATGTCTCCTGAGCCGGTGGACGGAGCCACTGTTTATAGCAGGATACGATATAACAGGGAAGAGCTGCTAGCATTTAACCGCCACCCGGTCCCACTGGAAAAACTCGACATACCGAGAGAACTGAGGCGAAAACGCCGCAGCTGCCGGGCTGGAGTAAGGCGGAGGACAAAAAATATAAGGTACAGACCCTCCCTTCCATCTGTTGTCATGGGAAATGTACGGTCGATACTGGGAAAGTTAGATGAGCTAGCGGCTATCTCCCGTTATGATAGCACTTACCGGGAGTGCTCTCTCCTTTTGTTTACTGAGACGTGGCTAACTGAACTAGCAGCAGATGCTAACATTGAGCTGGAGGGTTTTCACACGATACGAGCTGACCGAACACCAGAGAGTGGCAAAACTAGGGGCGGTGGAGTGATCATGTATGTTAACAACAACTGGTGCAGACCGGGACATATCACTGTTAAACAACGACACTGCAGCAAAGACATTGAGTTGCTAGCTGTTAGCATGAGGCCTACATATCTCCCGAGAGAACACTCACACGTGATCTGCATTGTTGTTTATGCAAATCCGACGGCGAACGCTGGGACAGCGCGTGACGTCATCCATTCAGTAACCAGCAGGCTGCAGACAGAACACCCAGATGCTCTTCTCCTCATCTCAGGCGATTTCAACCACGTTTCACTGTCTCCCATTCTGCCCACTTTCACCCAGTATGTCACATGCCACACTAGAGACAATAAAACACTGGATTTGTTCTACGCAAACACTAAGGAGGCGTACACCTCATCACAACTCCCCCCACTTGGGAGATCGGATCACAACTTGGTTCATCTCCGACCGGTGTACAAACCCCTAGTGCACAGACAACCTCCGGCCATGCACACTGTGGAGTTATGGTCTGAGGAGACAATGGACACTCTAAAGGACTGTTTTGAAGCCACTGCCTGGAAGCAGCTCTGCGATCCACATGGTGAGGACATCGATGGCCTCATTCACACCTTCACGGGCTACCTCAGCTTCTGTGTGGACAAATCCGTTCCCACCAAGACCATACGGCGTCACTCAAACAACAAACCCTGGATCAACCCTGAGATAAAAACACTTCTGAGAGAGAAGAAGAGGATCTTCAGGTCGGGGAACAGGGAGATGCTGAAGTCCGTACAGAGGGAGCTGAGGAGAAAGATCAGAGAAGGCAAGGACAGCTTCAGGAAGAAGATGGAGGACAAGCTGCAACAGAGCGACATCAGCGGAGTCTGGAGAAACCTCAAAACCATCTCGGGGCTCCAGAATACCTCCCCCCAGGCCACGGGGGGCAGGGAGTGGGCGAACAACCTGAATCTGTTTTTCAATAGATTTGACCAACCGCCCTCCCCCCTGTCTGCACAACAACCACTGCTGCCTCTAAGAAATCAAGTCCTGCTACCCACTCCCCACTCCACCGACACCCCCCCCCCCCACTCCCAACACACAGCCCCCCATCCTGACCCTGACCAAGACCCAGGTGAGGACGGAGCTGAGGAAGATCAAGGCGAGGAAGGCGTCGGGACCGGACGGCATCAGCGCAAAGCTCCTCAAGTCCTGTGCAGACCAGCTGTGTGGGATTGTGACGTATATCTTCAACATGAGCCTGAAACTGGGGAGGGTACCACAGCTGTGGAAAACATCTTGTGTGGTACCTGTACCAAAAACTTCCCACCCCAAAGACCTGAACAGCTTCAGACCGGTGGCCTTGACGTCCCACTTGATGAAGACCCTGGAGAGACTGCTCCTTGCTCATCTCCGCCCCCTGGTGGAACCAGAGATGGATCCACTCCAGTTCGCCTACCAGCATGGCATTGGGGTGGAGGATGCAGTGATCTTCCTCCTTCACCGTTCTCTGTCCCACCTGGAGAAGCCCGGGAATATGGTGAGGATCATGTTCTTTGACTTCTCCAGTGCTTTCAACACCATCCAACCGATGATCCTGAAGGACAAGCTGCTGCGCGCAGGGGTGGACCAGCACCTGTCATCATGGATCCTGGACTACCTCACGAACCGGCCTCAGTTTGTGAGAACCCGGGACTGTGTTTCCGACACGATCATCAGTAGCACGGGGGCCCCCCAGGGAACGGTGCTGGCTCCCTTCTTGTTCACTCTTTATACTGCGGACTTCTCACACAACACAACACATTGCCATCTACAGAAGTTCTCTGATGACTCTGCGATCGTTGGTCTCATCTCCAGCGGAGATGAAGCTGAGTACAGAGGGCTTATCCAGGACTTTGTGGACTGGTGCCATCGGAACTGCCTCCAGATCAACGCGAGGAAAACTAAGGAGCTGGTGGTGGACTGCCGCAGGCATGGGCAGCCCCTCACAGCACCAGTAAATATACAGGGAACAGACATCGAGATGGTGACATCCTACAAGTACCTGGGTATTCATCTGAACAATAAACTAGACTGGTCACACAATACTGACGCACTCTACAAGAAGGGACAGCGCAGGCTGTTCCTGCTGAGGAGACTCAGGTCTTTTGGTGTACAAGGGGCGCTGCTGAAGTCATTCTATGACACGGTGGTGGCATCAGCCATCACTTTTGGAGTGGTCTGCTGGGGCAGTGGCATTACTGCAGCCGATAGGAAGAGACTGAACAAACTGATTAAGAAAGCTAGCTCTGTCCTGGGGCAACGCCTTGATCCGATGGAGGAGATAGGAGAGAGAAGGACGGTGGCTAAACTGTCATCTCTGCTGGAGTCCGAGTTCCACCCTATGCAGGACATACTGGATGCACTGAGGAGCTCATTTAGCAGCAGACTACATCATCCCAGGTGCACAACCGAGAGGTTTCGTAGGTCCTTCCTACCAACGGCTGTCAGACTGTACAACCTAAGCAGGGCTGCTCGCAGAGATAGCAAAAAGACGTAACAAACTAATAGTTTTTTTTGAATGCAAAAGATGCAATAGACTTACACAATGGTCCTCTCCGGCATACAACTAGGAACATACCGGTCGCTATGGAGGGTGAGAATATGTATGGGCACATAATCATACCATGTAGGATAACTAAATAGACGGTTATGCTGTTTCATCCCACCTAGCAACAATGCTCTGCACTGTGTGTGTTTATATATTTACATATTTATTCCATCTAGCTACAATGCTCTGCACTGGGTGTGTTTATATTTATATATCTATATATTTATTCCATCTAGCTACAATGCTCCGCACTGTGTTTTTATATATCTACATATTATTCCATCTAGCTACATTGCTCCGCACTGTGTGTTTATATACTTGCATATTTATTCCACCTAGCTGCAATGCTCCATACTGTGGGTGTTTATATATTTACATATTTATTCCATCTAGCTACAATGCTCTGCACTGTGTGTTCATATATTCATATATTTATTCCATCCAGCTACAATGCTCTGCACTGTGTGTCTGTGTGTGTGTGTGTATATATATATTTTATAGTAATATGTACATATGTATATTAGCTGCTCTTGCTTGCTTGTTTTTTCTTGCCTTCTGATTGTTGCTCTGAGTGTTGCTATCCCTGTGCTGTTGCAATCCTGGAATTTCCCCGTTGTGGGACTAATAAAGGCTTATCTTATCTTATCTTATCTTATCTTATAAGCAGTTTCCCCATGTAATTTGTTGGAGTGGAAACTGTAGAAATGTAGGATGAATTTTTTTAAAAAAATACCTTACCAGACCATAAATTACCAAGTTTATTTATAAAGCGCTTAAAAAAAAACAATTGTTAGCAAAGTGCTACACAGGAAGATATAAAACTTAAAAGATCCCACAATAAAAACCCAAAAGACACATAAAAACAAATAAGAACCATGAATAAGAGAACAATGCAAAACAAGAATAAAATATTACATTTCACTGTGTATTCTGTCACTGTATGTGTCAGCAAACACTGAGGCATAAGCACCCCCTTGTGCTTTTAATATTTTTCAGTTCTTTTTTTTTCAGTTCTTTGCTGACTTTATAATATTGACAAGATATTGATATTGATATTGAGATCACCTTGTAAATATTAAATCAATTATTTTTTCAAAGTGTGTTTATCTCTCTTCAAACCAAGGAGGAGCTATCATCCTAACGAGCCAATGATCTGTCAGGGTAAAGAAGAACAGAATGATTGTTTTACATTTTATGTTTGCTTTTTAAAACAGAAATATAGACTCTCTTTAAAACTGTTATAGTCTGGAATTGTGTATGCTTACGGAAATACAAAGACTTCCTCCAGCTGATCATGAGTCATCGGAGAAAATTTTCACAATTGCCCTTTAGTAAAAAAAAAAAAAAACCTGCCCTCTTTTATTTCAAAATATCACTAATAATATTGACAGAATTTGTATAAAATAACCTTAAACATGGGACTGCTCACCTTCTGTAAATTAACATGTTTTATTTAAACTTCTTATTTAAACTGTGCAATGTGCTTTTGTGTACATTTGGAAATCAAAATTCAAGTTTAATGTTGTAACTAGACAGTGGCATGAAACTTGCCAGTTTACTGTATTTTTATTATAAATAAGGAACAAGAAAAGTAAGAAATATGCACGGTGGCGCAGTGGTTTAGCACTGTGGCAGCACAGTTTACCCTCGGCCGGGGAATCGCGGGGATCATGAGATCGTGGGTTCGATCGCAGCCCCCGGCCAACAGTGAGCTGTGTGGAGTTTGCATGTTCTCCCCGTGTTGCGTGGGTTTACTCCAGGATTTCTCCGGTTTCCTCCTGCATACCATAAAAAACATGTAGGTTTAGGGCGCTTGCACACGCAGCAACCGGCAGCCGGTGGCTTGTCACCAGACTGCAAACCAAATCTACCTACGGGTACAAATAAGTAACAAAAAAAAATTTAAAATCATAAATATTGTTTTTACTTTAGTAAAAGTGGCATTTTTCCCTTTTAAATACACTACCGTTCAAAAGTTTGGGGTCACCCAGACAATTACTTTGTGTTTTCCATGAAAAGTCACACTTATTTACCACCATGAGTTGTAAAATGAATAGAAAATATAGTCAAGACATTGACAAGGTTAGAAATAATGATTTGTATTTGAAATAATAATTTTTCCTTCAAACTTTGCTTTCGTCAAAGAATCCTCCATTTGCAGCAATTACAGCATTGCAGACCTAACATGATTGCACAAGGGTTTTCTAATCATCCATTAGCCTTCTGACACAATGAGCAAACACATTATACCATTAGAACACTGGAGTGATAGTTGCTGGAAATGGGCCTCCATACACCTATGTAGATATTGCACCAAAAACCAGACATTTGCAGCTATAATAGTCATTTACCACATTAGCAATGTATAGAGTGTATTTCTGATTAGTTTAAAGTTATCTTCATTGAAAAAAAGTGCTTTTCTTTTAAAAATAAGGACATTTCTAAGTGACCCCAAACTTTTGAACGGTAGTGTACTGTATATATTTCATTTAACTGCCAGAATGTAAAAACTTCATCTAATGAGATCTCCAGTTTATGTGATAACCATGACATTGTGTTGTTGCAGGAACACTGGTTATTCAATAACGAATTGTCTATTCTGAGCAGATTACATGGTGACTTTATAGGACAAGGTGTCTCCTTTATGGATACGGAAGAACGTGTTATTTTAGGTCGCCCCTATGGCGGCGTCGGTATCCTATGGCGGAAGTCACTTGCGAACAGTTGTGTTGTGAAAACTTACGATTGCTTAAGAGTTACAGGTATTGAAGTCAACCTGGGTGACTTTCACTGTCTTATATTATGTGTATATTTCCTCTATGATAATGTTGAAAACTTGGATGAATACTTGCACTGCCTGAGTCTTGTTAAACGTATCACCGAGGACTTTCCAACTCCATATGTGTTCACAATTGGTGACTTCAACGCTAATACAGCACGTTCAAGTTGTTTTGGAAACGAACTGGTGTCTTTTTGTGAGAGTTACTCCCTACACATCTCGGACAGGAGTATCTTACCAGGTGATACCTTTACTCATGTTAGCTTGGCCCATGGCTCTACATCATGGCTTGATCACTGTGTGACTACATCCTCAGGCCATGATAACGTATCCAATATCAAAGTTCTGCTTGATTATGTGAGTTCTGATCATGTACCTTTATCCATAGATATTGAGGTATCTAGTGCTGTAAGTGGCCCCCGGGAAGCTCCCTCAGCCACAATGAGCAGTAGAACATACAAATGGCGTGATGCCACAGCGTCAGACCTGTCCAGTTATAAGAAGCTTACTCGTAGGAAACTCTGTAACATCCGTGCTCCTATGGACGCCATCAGGTGTCACGACCGTAATTGTGCGGCACACAGGGACGATATCGACAGGTTCTGCAGTGATATTGTTGATGCTCTAAATTACTGTGTGAGTGAATGCATTCCTAGTCACAGTGTGGCCACCCAATATAACGTCCCAGGCTGGAATGATGTAGTTAGCGAGGCTCACACAGCTGCTCGGGATGCTTTTTTGTGGTGGAGGAGTAATAGCAAACCACGTTCTGGTCCAATATTTGAAAACATGAAAAATTGCAGGGCTAGGTTCAAATATGCTCTACGAGCATGCAGGCGCAATGAAGAAAGTATCAAATGTGACCAGCTAGCTAATCACATGAGTGAACTGAACATGGTTGAATTCTGGAAACAAATGAAGGCTATGAGCTCCCACCGGTCTGTCAGATCAAACACTATTGATGGTGTGACTGGTGATGTTAATATTGCTGAAAAGTGGAAATGTCATTATGAAGCTATTTTCAACTCAGTCAAGAATGTTTCAATGAAGGATTCTGTTATGCATGATATTCGTCTGTATAACGACATGTTTGATGCCTCTGATATTTCTGCTGTTACTCCTGTTGAAGTTGAATCACTGATCAAAGTTCTCAAGAAAGGCAAATCAGCTGGCCCTGACTGTCTCACCAGTGAATGCCTCATCAACGCCGATTTCAACTTGTGTATTTTGTTGTCATTGTGTTTTAACTGTATGTTTGTTCATGGTTACATGCCAGACATGTTGATGGACTCTGTTATTATTCCTTTGGTGAAAAACAAGTGTGCCAGTCTCTCTGACATGAACAACAACAGACCTATAGCTATTGCAAATGTTATATCTAAACTGTTAGAGGGTTTATTTCTGAACAGAATTGAGGATTATCTGTGGACAAACGATAATCAGTTTGGTTTCAAATCAGCTCTTTCAACTGACAAGGCTGTTTACCTACTCCATGAATTTGTTGACTACTTCAGAAGCCACTCCACTAGTGTTTATGCTACGTTCCTAGATGCTAGCAAAGCTTTTGACAGGATTAACCACTGGGGTTTGTTCAGAAAATTGATCGATCGAGGTATCCCTATTTACATTGTTAGCATCCTGCTATACTGGTACAGAAGGCAGTCTATGGTTGTTAGATGGGGCAATGTCACCTCATCCAAATTTCATGTGACCAACGGTGTTAAACAAGGTGGTATACTGTCACCCTTGTTGTTTAATGTCTATGTTGATGATTTCAGTGTACTGTTGAACAATACTAATGTGGGCGGCTCCTTTAACGGTGCACTGTTAAATCACATTTTCTACGCTGATGACCTCTGTTTGTTAAGTTTATCTACCGCAGCGATGCAACATCTCCTTTCTGTATGTGAAAAATTTGGTTAAAAAAATGACATCCTGTTCAACTGTACTAAATCTATGTGTATGGCTTTCAAACCAAAGGGCGTCAATACGTCGAATCCTGTTATGTCACTTTGTGGTAATAGCTTGAACTTTGTTGAAAAAGTCAAATACCTAGGTGTGTGGATTGAATCTGATAGGACCAATGCTGATTGTAACAAGCATCTCAGGAAACTGTACGCTCAAACCAATTTACTGTTGTGTAATTTCCATAGATGTTCTCCTGAAGTCAAATGTATGTTGTTCAAGACCTTCTGTACCTCAATGTACTGCTCGCCTTTATGGTTTAATAGCAATGTTGCTGTTAGGAACAAAATCCGCATTGCATATAATAACTCCCTTAGAAGGTTGTTAGATGTACCACGAAGGTCGAGTGCAAGCAAGCTGTTTGTGTCTGTGAACATTCCGTCTTTTGGAGAATTGATACGTAAGAATGTTTACAGTTTTTTGAGAAGACTGCTGGAATGTAACAATCATCTTATATCAGCAATTGTCAACTCGTCACTTACACTTCATTCCAGCATTTGGAAGTGGTGGCGTTCCATTTTATACTGAGCCCATTATGTTTTTTTTGGGTTTTTTTGTTTTTTTTTTGCTGTTACAAGAGCGCCGAGTGTCTGCTGATCTGTATATACTTTTATTTATTTATCTATTTTCTACTCATTTTAGTTTTGCTCTTAATATGAACCCTTGAGTTTGAAATAAACGTTTGAATTTGAATTTGAATATGATGCAGATTGGTTATAACTGACACACAGTAATTCTACTCATCAGCCCAGCAGCAGCAGACTGTAATATGAAAATTCTGACCTTAGCAGCACAAGCTCTCTATGTTAGTGGCCATGCAGTACTTTCTAATCAGCACTCAAGTAGCAACATCAAGGATTTTCTCTTTTTTAAAAAAAATGTCTTCTCTATTAGTCATAGAAGTGATTATATGAATTGGCATGGCAGAGGGTTACAATTTCAATGCATGTAAACTTTTCTAACAGCAACCATTATCCTAACCGTGACTGCCTGAATGTATGTTTATTACCTGATCTACTGTATATATTCATCCAAAAGTGTTCATACTTAGTGACCCAAGTGTTCATTGAGTTCATTCCACAGTGGATTGTCCAGGGTGTGCCCTGCCTCTTGCCTGAAGAAGCTAGGATGGGCTCCAGCCTGCCCCGAAAGGATTAAGATCCAATCACCTGCTAGCAGTGATGCACATGCTCATACTCCTCTACTGCTTGAGTGCAATAAGGCGCAGTATACAATAAAAACTTTGATGCCACCTTGTGTCTTTTGATGGAATAGCTGGTCAGATAAAAGATTCAGACTTTCAAACCAAGTATGGATTTTTGTCTGGAAAAAAAAGGGAAACACAAGAAAATTCATTTGAACAGATTCTCCGAGTATTGATTAGCTTGTACACACTGCTGCAGTGCATTTGTGTAAATTAAAAAAAAAAATGCCAACACAGACTTGACTTAACTTGATCAAGTGGACTTTCACCATGGGAATGTTAGACCATTAGATCCTGTGTTTCAGGTGACATCATTTCGAGCTCAAAACAAGGGACATCATCAACAACAACAACAACAATAATAATAATAATAGATAGCTAGATAGCTAGACAGACAGACAGATAGATAGATAGATAGATAGATAGATAGATAGATAGATAGATAGATAGACATAATTGTTGGTACCCCTCTGTTAATGAAAGAAAAACCCACAATGGTCACAGAAATAACTTGAATCTGACAAAAGTGGTAATAAATAAAAATTCTATGAAAATTAACCAATGAAAATCAGACAATGCTTTTGAATTGTAGTTCAACAGAATTATTTTAAAAAATGAACTCATAAAACAGGCCTGGACAAAAATGATGGTACCCCTAGAAAAGACTGAAAATAATGTGACCATAGGGACATGTTTAACCAAGATGTGTCCTCTAATTAACATCACAGGTGTCTACAAACTTGTAATCAGTCTGTCGGCCTATTTAAAGGGTGACAAGTAGTCACTGTGCGGTTTGTTGATATGGTGTATACCACACTAAACATGGACCAGAGGACGCAAAGGACAGAGTTGTCTCAGGAGATTAGAAAGAAAAATATAGACAAGCATGTTAAAGGTAAAGGCTATAAGACCATCTCCAAGCAGCCTGATGTTCCTGTGACTACAGTTGCACATATTGCTCATATTATTCAGAAATTTAAGATCCACGGGACTGTAGCCAACCTCCCTGGACGTGGCCGCAGGAGGAGACGGATAATACAAATGGTAACAAAAGAGCCCAGAACAACCTCTAAACACATTCATGGTGAACTCCAAGGTCAAGGTACATCAGTGTCAGATCGCACCATCCGTCGTCGTTTGAACCAAAGTGGACTTCATGGGAGATGTCCAAGGAGGACACCACTGTTGAAAACAAATAAAAAAGCCAGACTGGAATTTGCCGAACTGCATGTTGACAAGCCACAAAGCTTCTGGGAGAATGTCCTATGGACAGATGAGACAAAACTGGAACTTTTTGGCAAGGCACATCAGCGCTATGTTCACAGACGCAAAAATGAAGCATACCAAGAAAAGAACACTGTCCCTACTGTGAAACATGGAGGAGGTTCTGTTATGTTCTGGGGCTGCTTTGCTGCATCTGGCACAGGGTGTCTTGAATCTGTGCAGGGTCCAATGAAATCTCAAGACTATCAAGGTATTCTAGAGAGAAATGTGCTGCCCAGTGTCAGACAACTTGGTCTCAGTCGCAGGTCATGGGTCTTGCATCAGGATAATGACCCAAAACACACAGCTAAAAACACCCAAGAATGGCTAAGAGCGAAACATTGGACTATTCTAAAGTGGCCTTCTATGAGCCCTGATCTAAATCCTACTGAACATCTGTGGAAGGAGCTGAAACATGCCATCTGGAGAAGGCACCCCTCAAACCTGAGACAACTGGAGCAGTTTGCTCATGAGGAGTGGGCCAAAATACCTGCTGAGAGGTGCCGACGTCTCATTGACAGTTACAGAAATTGCTTGATTGCAGTGATTGCCTCAAAAGGTTGTGCAACAAAATATTAAGTTAAGGGTACCATCATTTTTGTCCAGGCCTGTTTCATGAGTTTGTTTTTTAAAATAATTCTGTTGAACCACAATTCAAAAGCATTGTCTGATTTTCATTGGTTAATTTTCATAGAATTTTTATTTATTACCACTTTTGTCAGATTCAAGTTATTTCTCAGAATCAGAATCAGAATCAGAATCAGCTTTATTGGCCAAGTATGCACAACACATACAAGGAATTTGACTTTGGCTAAAAACTTGCTCTCGTTGTTCAGGTGAAGGATTTAAATAAGGATTCAATGACAACCAGAGTATGTACAGTAAATTACAGTCTGTCCACGTTTCTATAAAAGGATGCAAATATATACAGGAATATATGCAGTTATTTACTCGGACTAACCACACTTTGCAGAAATATATGAAAAAATATACAATCACACAGTATTTCAATGTGGACTCAGATTCAGTGATATAATGTGAATGAAGTAAAAAGCAGTGTGAGAGTTATGTGCAATGTAATAATGGATGAAAAGTCATGAGTACAGCAAACAGGTAGGACTAGGTGAATGTTAGGAGTTCATCAGAGTGATGGCTTGAGGAAAGAGACTGTTCCTGTGACGGGTGGTTTTGACCTTCAGTGATCTGTAACGACGACCAGAAGATAGAAGTTCAAACAGTTTGTGGCCGGGGTGTGATGGGTCAGCACAGATGTTTCCCGCCCGTTTCCTGGTTATGGACCGATATAAGTTCTCAATGGAGGGTAGGTCGGTACCAATGATCCTCTCCGCAGACTTAATGATCCGCTGCAGTCTGGTCTTGTCCTGTTTAGTGGCAGATCCAAACCAGACAGTGATGGAAAAGCAGAGGACAGATTGGATGATGGCGGTGTAGAAGACAACCAGCAGCTCCTGAGGCAAATCAAACTTCTTGAGCTGACGCAGAAAAAACAACCTCTGCTGGGCCTTTTTCCGGACAGTGTCAATATGGGAGGACCACTTCAGGTTCCGGGAGATTGTGGTACCCAGAAACTTGAAGGAGTCCACAGTGGACACTGTGCTGTTGAGGATGGTGAGTGGGGGGAATGAAGGGGGGTGTCGCCTGAAATCCACAGTCATCTCCACCGTTTTGGCTGGGTTAAGTTCAAGATGGTTCTGGCTGCACCAGAGGATCAGCTGCTCCACCTCCCGCCTGTATGCAGACTCATCATCATCCCGGATCAAACCAATGACTGGTGTCGTCCGCAAACTTCAGGAGCTTCACCGAAGGGTCCTCTGAGGTGCAGTCGTTGGAGTAGAGGGAGAAGAGCAGTGGGGAAAGGACACATCCTTGGGGGGCGCCAGTACTAATTTTTCGGGAGCTCGATGTAAATCTCCCTAGCTTCACCTGTTGCCACCTGTCAGAAAGCTGGAGATCCACTGGCAGGTGGAGGGGGGCACCTTGAGCTGGAGGAGTTTCTGATGAAGAATGCCTGGGATGATGGTGTTGAACGCTGAGCTGAAGTCGACAAACAGGATCCTGGCGTACGTCCCTGGGGAGTCGAGGTGTTGCAGGATGTAATGTAGTCCCATATTCACTGCATCATCCACTGACCTGTTTGACCGGTAGGCAAACTGCAGTGGGTCCATCAGGGGGCCTGTGATGACCTTCAGGTGGTTCAGCACCAATCTCTCCAAGGATTTCATGACCACAGAGGTCAGGGCAACAGGTCTGTAGTCGTTTAATCCTGTAATAGAGGGTTTCTTGGGAACTGGAATGATGATGGAGCGTTTGAAGCAGGAAGGCACTTCACGCAGCTCCAGTGATCTGTTAAAGATCCGAGTGAAGATGGGGGCCAACTCGTTGGAGCAGACTCTCAGGCAGGACGGAGACACACCATCAGGTCCTGCAGCCTTCTTGATCTTTTGTCTCTGAAAGACCCGGCGCACCTCCTCTTCACAGATCATTAGTGCTGGTGGGAGGTCAGAGTGGAGGAGGGATGGAGTTCCTGGGGCTGCAGATAATCCTTTTGTGTGGGTGGGAGGTGAGAACTGTAGGTTCTTTTCAAACCTGCAGTAAAAGCTGTTTAGGTCATTAGCCAGCTGGAGGTTTTCCGCAGGGTGGGGGGATGGTCTCCTGTAGTTGGTGATATTCCGTAGGCCTCTCCAGACAGAAGCAGAGTTGTTAGCTGAGAAGTTTTTTTGTAACTTCACACTGTAGCTCCTCTTAGCAAGCCTGGTCTCCTTCGTCAGCATGTTTCTGGCCCGCTTGTACAGAGTCCAGTCACCAGTCCTGTAGGCCTCCTCCTTGGTCTGACGTAGCTGCTTCAGTTTAGGAATGAACCAGGGTTTATTGTTGTTGTATATGCAGAAGGTCTTGGTCTGCACACACATGTCCTCGCAGAAACAGGTGTATGACGTCACAGTGTCAGTGAGTTCATTTAGGTTAATGGCTGCAGCTTCAAAAACACTCCAATCTGTGCAGTCAAAGCAGGCTTGTAACTTCAGCTTTGATTCCTCAGTCCATTTCTTCACAGTCCTTACAACAGGCTTGGAAGTTTTTAGTTTCTGTATGTTGGAATAAGATGGAGCAGGCAGTGGTCAGAAAAACCCAGAGCTGCACGGGGGACGGCATGATAGGCATTTCTTAAAACTGTGTAACAGTGGTCAAGTGTATTTGTGTCCCTGGTGGGACATTTAATATGCTGTCTGTATTTAGGAAGCTCATTTGTGAGATTAGCTCTATTGAAATCACCCAGAATGATAAGCAGAGAGTCTGGATGTTTTTCCTCCACCTCTGCTATCTGGTCAGCGAGGAGCTGCAGTGCCTCCGTTGTACAAGCAGCAGGCGAGATATAAATTCCGACCAGAATAAATGAGGAGAACTCTCGCGGTGAATAAAAGGGTTTACAGTTTATGAACAGTGACTCTAGGTTAGGGCTACAAAACTTCTTCAACACTGTGACATCAGTATACCAACCTTCGTTTATGTAGAAGCAGATTCCACCACCCTTAGTCTTTCCAGAAAATTCTCGGCTGCGATCAGCGCGAAACAGTTGAAATCCGTCCAGACGCACCGCGCTGTCCGGGATGTGTTCACTCAGCCAGGACTCCGTGAAACAAAGGGCGCCAGATCTGCTAAAATCCTGGTTTTTGTGAGTCAGGAGCAGCAGTTCATCCATTTTGTTCGCCAAACTGCGGATATTTGCCAGATGGATCGATGGGAGCGGCGTGCGAAATCCTCGTTTCTTCAGCCTGACTAACGCACCGGCACGTTTACCATGCCGCCTTCGTTTCCGGCCAGCGCCAATAGCCGCTGCTCCCACAGCTAAGATGGACTGAAAAAACTTCAGATCAGCAGCAGTAACTGGCGGAGAAGTTGCATTGGGAGGTAGTCTGAGTGAAAGTAGTTCCTCCCTTGAATAGGTGATTCAGACAGAAGAGCAGAAGTCCAAAAACCCCCCACAAAATTATCAAAAACATCAGAGAGCAGAAGCCAGTGGCTGCCATCCGCGGCACCATCTTGGATTTTTTTTTTTTTTTTTTTCTGTGACCATTGTGGGTTTTTCTTTCATTAACAGAGAGGTACCAACAATTTTGTCCACAGCTGTAGATAGATAGACGGACGGACGGACGGACGGACGGACGGACGGACGGATCAATAACTGACTTTATTGATCCCACACTGGGAAATTACATTGTAACAGCGACAACCCAACCAACAGAAAAACACACAGCACAACAGAAAAGGAGTTACCTAGGGAAGTAAAGTAAAAATGCTTAGATACTTTTATATACAACATAGGCTACTACTAGGTTAAATAGATGCTGATCCTTATGAGTCAATAGATACTTACTGTACAGAGAAGGATTATAAGGCACAGGGTGAAATACAAGGTACCAATTATACTGTAAGGTGCAGTTTAGCAGCATTGTTATGACCAAAATTCAACATTAGAGTGAGTTATTGTACAGTGAAATGGCATGTGGCAGAAAAGATTTCCTGCAATTAATTGCTCGGCAGTGAAGCTGTAGCAGTTTGCTGGAGAAAGTGCTCCGCTGACTGTCCAGTGTGAGTTGGAGGGGGTGATCAGGATTGTCTATGAAGGATCGCAGTTTGTTCAGTATCCTCCTCTCCACCACAGATTCAAAGGTCTCCAGCCTGAGACCAATTACAGAGCCAGCCTTCTTGATAATCTTGTCAAGTCTGTTGGTGTCAGTGGCTCTGATACTGCTACCCCAACAGACAGCAGCAAAGAAGATAGCACTGGCAACAACGGCTTGATAGAAAAGCTCCAACATCCTGTTGCACACATTGAAGGATCTCAACTTCCTCAGAAAGTATCCCCTACTTGTACACAGCATCAGTGTTAAGTTTCCAGTCCAGTCCACTGCTGGTCATGACACCCAGGTATTTGTAGTCCTCCACTACCCCCACAACCTTCCCCCTAATCCGCAATGGGCTGCACGGTGGCGCAGTGGTTAGCACTGCGGCAGCACAGTTTACCCTCGGCCGGGGGATCGCGGGGATCGTGAGTTCGTGGGTTCGATCCCAGCCCCCGACCAACAGTGATCTGTGTGGAGTTTGCATGTTCTCCCCATGTTGCGTGGGTTTACTCCAGGATTTCTCCGGTTTCCTCCCACATGCCAAAAAAAACATGCAGGTTAGGGATACAGGGCGCTCACGCACGCAGCGACCGGTAGCTGGTGGCTTGTCACCAGACTGCGAAACAAATCTACCTACGGGTACAAATAAGTACCAAAAAAAAAAAAAAAAAATGGCTGTGAAGGCATCCTCTTCTTCCTGAAGTCAATCACCATCTCTCTGGTCTTGCTGACGTTCAGTCTCAGGTGATTCTGCTTGGTCCAGTCCACAAATCTGTCTACGAGTGCCCTGTACTCCTCCTCATCTCCCCGTCTTATACACCCAACAACAGCTGAGTCATCAGAGAATTTCTGCAAGTGGCATGACTCAGTGCTGTACTGAAAGTCAGTGGTATATAAGGTGAAGAGAAAAGGAGAAAGCACAGTCCTCTGTGGCACTCCCGTATCACTAGCCACCACATCAGACAAAACACTGCCCAGCCGGACAAACTGTGGCCGGTCTGTCAGGTAGTTGGTAATCCAGGCAATCACAGAGTTGTCAAAGAAATCAAAGAATGTGATTCTCACAGTGTTTCCTCCTTCATCCAGGTGCAAGTGAGTTTGTTGCAGCGGGTAGATGACGGGGTCTTCAACTCCTAAATGGGGCTGATATGCAATCTGCAGAGGGTCCAGCCACGTCTTCACCTGTGGCCTCAGGTGGGCTAAAACAAGTCTCTCCAGGACCTTCATCACATGTGATGTGAGGGCAACTGGTTGATAGTCATTCAGGTCCAATGGAGATGGCTTCTTGGGGACAAGAACCAGGTAGGATGTCTTCCACAGCACTGGTACTCTCTCCAGGCTCAGGCTTATTTTGTACAGGTGTTTCAATACTGGAGCTACCTGGTTGGCACAGGTCCTCAGGATCCAGTCGGAGATGCCAACAGGACCTGCATCCTTCCGCTGTTGAATTCTCTCCAGCTGTTTCCTCACTTGGCCTGTAATCACAGTGATGTGGGGGCTGGTGCTGATGTCGTCAGTGGAGCGAAGGGGGGCTGAGGGGAGAGGGAGGTGCTGCACAGGGGAGTGAGGGGGGAGGGGTGTGTGGGGGTCTGACTGTTTTGTGAGAGTTACAGACGGTGAGTTGAACCTATTAAAAAAGAAATTCAGCTCATCGGCTTTCTCATGACTCCCCGTTGTCTGTCTGTCTCTCCCCTTACACCCAGTGATGCTTTTCATTCCAGACCACACCTGTCTCATATCTTCTGCTGTAGTTTATCCTCCAGCTTCCTCCTGTAATTGTCTTTACACCTCCTCAGCATCTCTCTCAGTTCATGCTGCACTCTCCTCAGTTCTTCCCTGTCTCTAGACCTAAAAGCCCTCTTCTTCTTGTTAAGAAGTACTTTCAGGTCACTGGTGATCCATGGCTTGCTGCTGGGAAAACAGCGCATGATCTGAGCTGGTATGACTGTGTTTTCACAGAGTTTGACGTATTCTGTGATGCAGTCAGTCATGTTGTCTATGTCCTCCCTGTGTGGCCTACAGAGTACAACCCAGTCTGTTGTCTCGAAGCAGTCCTGTAGTGCATCGGCAGCCTCCTGTGTCCACCTCCTCACAGTCCATGTTTGAGCAGGCTGCTTTTGCACAAGAGGAATTTACTTGGGTGATAACAGAACCAGGTTGTGATCAGATCTGCCTAGTGGGAGTAGAGCTGTGCCACTGTATGCATCTCTGACATTGGCATACAGTGGATCCAGTGTTTTATTTTCTTTGGTGGGACAGTCAACAAATTGGTGGAAGTTTGGTAATGTTTTGTCCAGTGAGACGTGGTTAAAATCTTCCGTGATGGCAATGAATGCGTCAGGATGCTGGGTCAATAGAGTGGCAGCAGTGGGGCTGATGACGTCACATGCTGATGGATGAATGTAAACAGCGGTTACAATGACGCATGTGAGCTCGCTCAGCATGTAATAGGGTTGCATACTCAGTGAGCAGTTCAATGTCTGGGCTGCAGAGACGTTCTTTCACATAAATATGTCTGGAATTACACAATTTTTCATTCACAAAAAGTGCAATTCCTCCTCCCTTCTTTTTACCTCTTCCTATAACATCCCTGTCCACCCGGATAGTCTTGAAGCCAGGTAGCACAACGTTGTCGTCAGGAATGTGTGATCAAAACCACATCTCTGTAAAGCACATGATGCTGCTCTCCCTGTATTCTCTCTGCATCCTGATCAGCTCTGTGAGCTCGTCCGTCTTTATTTCCCAGAGACCTCACATTACCCACGATTAACACCGGTATGGTTGGTTTAAATTTTCTCCTCCTCATTCTAACCTTTCCTCCAGCTCTTCGTCCGTGGCAACTCCTCCTCAGCTCGTCCGGGATAAGGGGCTTAGCTCCGGGTATCCCATTCAGTGCAAACAGCTGGTCACGTGTGTAAACAATCCTTTTTAATTCACTGTTCTCCATAGCTATGAGGAAGAAAAACAGCAGGAAAACTAGCAGAAAAAATTTGTAAAACTTGGTCCAGCCGTTACTCAAGTCTTATTTTACAGCCTTGATAAGAAAGAACACACTAGAGACAGAATACACTAAATAAAGAAAAAGTTAGGAAAAATGTTAATAAGAGCTGCTGTTACTGGCCGCCACCGCTAAACTGTGTTTCGTTACCTTATATTCATACATGTGTAATGACAATAAAGTTGAATCTAATCTAATCTAATCTAATCTTCCGGCACCAGGGGAAAAAGGACAATTGTAGAAGAGCTGGAAATAACGAGGCGGTTTTGTATCACAAAAGTAGAGTCTTTAATGAACAAACTCTTCTATCTTGTCTCATCTGGTGCAGAGCTTGGCAGAAGGCAAGGGAAAGAACTCTGCTTCGCTCGCTGGTTAAATACAAGCACGCATAGCACCACTCATTGAAACAGCTGACGTCAGAGCCACTCATTGAAAAAGGTAACATCTCCCCGTTATCTTAATCCCCATTGTCCTGCCATCCCCTCTCCCTGTCTTGGGAGGTGATGGGAACTCCCCCTCTCGCTTTAGGGGGGTAAAGGTGTCGAGTCTGTTGCCATGGCGTCCTGTGACGTCATGAGTCTTCACACGGCGGTGAGATTCCTTTGTTCTTTCAGAGGTGTGAAGTTCCTTTGTATATTCTGTCCCAAACATTTCCACATGCTCTAATAAATGTAGGTATGGAATATATGAGTGATATATACCACAGGCCCCCCAAACAACTATGAAGGAACACAGAAAGATTCACAGTCTAGGGTAATTACTAAGACATACTACGTGTTACAGCCGTTGCCACAGGAGAAACTTTCAAGCAGCCATGCTCCTAAGAGAGTTCAGTGAAAACATAACAGCATAGTATAATCATAAATCAGTCCTAAACTGTTGCGGCACAATTAGCGAAAATTTGCAGAGTGGTGTAATCAGTCCCTGTGTAGTCTGGGTTTCAATCTTCTCCCAAAGCTGCTGTAGGTCGGTTTAGGCGTCCTGCTGGGACCTTGTTGTGAGGAATCTGCAGTGTGGGAAGGAGAGAGATTATCTGTTCCCTGCCTGGGGGCTGAGACTTTTTCCTTGGGGGGTCTACCTCGCCGAGGTGCTCGAGCCAGCTGTGCGGGTTCGTCTCTCAACAAGAAGGCAGGTTTGAGTCTGTCAATGCTGACCGTTTCATTTCTATCCCCATAATCAAGCACAAAGTGTTTGTCACCATTTTCCAGCACTCTATACGGGCCATCGTATACTGGGCGTAACGTTGGTTTTAGAGCTTCATGCTTAACAAAAACAAACTCAGCTTTTTTTAAAGTTTGAGGAACAAAAACTCGCGGAAAGGAGTGATGAGCTGGACCGTGGAGAGAGTCCGGACTGTTACTGCCTAAAAACCTTGGGACTGGGAGGTGCCCTGGTTCTCGGTTTTCTGGTAAAAATTCACCTGGGAGTCTGATAGGCTGAGCAAAGACTAATTCTGCAGGGGAAGCGTCTAAATCCTCTTAAGGTGCCGCACGCAACCCCAATAAAACCCAGGGAAGTTTATTTACCCAATTTGTGTCCGTTAATGAGGCCCTGAGGGCGGCCTTTAAGGACCTGTGAAAACGCTCGCATAACCCATTAGCCTGAGGGTGATAAGCGGTGGTACGGTGAATTGTTGCCCCTAAACTGTTGGACATGGCTGACCAGAGCTCTGAGACAAATTGAGGCCCCCTATCTGACGTGATGTCTGATGGGACGCCGAAACGTGCCACCCAATTTGTTAGAAAAACGCGAGCGACTTCCTCCGCTGTAGTTGCCGCTAGAGGGACTGCCTTTGGCCAGCGTGTGGTGCGGTCTATCATTGTTAGCAGGTGTGTGAAACCCTGGGAGGAAGGCAGCGGCCCCACGGGGTCGACATGAATGTGGTCGAACCTTCTAGCAGGGATTGGAAAAGGCTCCAGAGGGGCTTTTGTGTGTTTGTGTACTTTGGCGCGCTGACAAGGAATGCAAGTTTTTGCCCATTCTTTTACGTTTTTGCGCAGGCCTGGCCACACAAACTTTTTGGCAACCATTTTGACCGAGGCGAGGGAGTGAATTGCGTCGAAAATGCGGCGGCGCCAAGCAGCTGGTACTAACGGGCGAGGTCGGCCGGTTGAAACATCACATATTAGGGGGGGCACGCCGTCGCGCACCCCTTTTTCCTCCAGCCTTAACCCTGTTGGTCCAGACAGGAGCGCGCGCACGTCCGCATCACTACCTTGTTCTTCCGCCATGGCTGCATAATCTATCCCTTCATGGATAGGTGCTGCATATGTGTTTGCGTTAGAGAAAAGCTCAGCTGCTGAAGCAGTGTAATCTGTCTCCTCGTGCTCTGGCGGTGCCACAGCGCGAGAGAGACAGTCCGCTACTACGTTAAGTTTGCCCGCTACATGTCGAATGTCTGTGGTGAACTCTGAAATCGCAGCTAGCTGTCTTTGTTGTCTGCCCGACCAAGGTTCTGAAATTTTAGCCATAGCAAAAGTGAGCGGTTTATGGTCCACAAAAGCCGTGAAACTCCGCCCTTCTAACCAAAACTGGAAGTGGCGGATGGATAAATGGAGCGCCAGCAGCTCCCTGTCAAAAGTGCTGTATTTGCGTTCCGTCAGGTTTAGCGATTTGCTAAAAAATGCTAAAGGTTGCCAGACCCCCTTGACAAGTTGTTCTACAACTGCCCCTATGGCCAAGTCTGAAGCATCTGTGGTTAGAGCAATGCGGGCCGAGGGATCTGGATGGACTAACATTGTGGCGTTCGCTAGGGCGTTTTTAACTTCCGCAAAAGCGCGTTCGCGTTCCGGGGTCCATTCGACCGCGTTGGAAGCTTTCTTTTTTTTAAGCGCGTCATACAGGGGCTGCATGAGCTGAGCTGCATGAGGGAGGAAACGGTTGTAAAAATTAACCATCCCCAAAAATTCCTGTAGCGATTTGACCGTTTGGGGCCGTGGAAAACCTTCTATCGCATGAATTTTGTCTGGAAGCGGAGCTGCCCCTTTCGGGGAGACTCTGTGTCCCAAAAAATCAATTTGCGATACGCCGAATTTGCATTTGACTGGATTAATTATTAATCCGTGCTCTTCTAGCCTCTGAAAAACGGTAGTGAGATGCTGCTCGTGCTCTTCCTCCGATGAGCTGGCTACCAGCATGTCGTCGAGGTAGACGAAAACAAAGGGGAGGTCGTGTAAGACTGCGTTTATCATACGTTGAAAAGTCTGAGCAGCACCTTTGAGGCCGAAAGGCATTCGCAGGAATTCAAAAAGGCCGAAAGGGGTTATAACCGCTGTTTTAGGAATGTCTTCAGCTCGGACTGGAACTTGGTGATAACCGCGGACTAAGTCTATCTTTGAAAAAATGCGCGCGCCCGCTAAATGCAGTGAAAAATCCTGTATATGAGGGATGGGGTAGCGGTCATGCGCTGTAGCGTTGTTTCATCTGCGGTAATCTCCGCACGGTCTCCAAGAACCGTCGGATTTCGGAACCATGTGAAGTGGTGAAGCCCAAGGGCTCTTTGAACGTCGGCAAATGCCTAATTTTTCAAGAGCTGCAAATTCGTCCCTTGCTATGTTGAGCTTGACCGCGTGTAAGCGGCGAGCTTTGGCAAAAACGGGAGGTCCCGTTGTTGGAATGAAGTGTTTAACCCCGTGTTTGGCTACAGTGGCTGAAAATTTGGGGGTTGTGAGTGCTGGAAATTGGGTGAGGAGTTGCTCAAACTTACCTCCTGCCGTGGTGACGTTGGCCTGCACAGGTGGTGGAGAGACTCGAGCTGAGCATGGAATAGAAGCAAAAGATAGTGCATTAACCAGGCGCCTATTTGCTAGATCAACTAATAACCCATGTGCACATAGAAAATCAGCGCCTAACAAGTTAAAAGTCACCGCCGCTACAACAAATGTCCATCTGTAGCTGCGGCCGTGAATGAGGAGGTGCAGGCTCTTTTCACCGAACGTGTCGATGTCCGAACCGTTGGCTGCCACTGCTCCATTGCCCCGGGTGCCCATGGCTCGATCTGCGTGGGAGGGCATGATGAAACTCAGCTGAGCTCCCGTGTCGATGAGGAACTGCTTGCCTGTGTGTCCATCCGTCACGTATAACAGCTTGTTTTTCTCGCCGAGAATCGCTGCCGTTAACGGCCCTCGGCTTGGGCGTTTTCCCGACATCGTGAACTTGCAGGGGGGAACGCATTTGTGGGCTTTCTCGGCGAAGTGGTGGTGATAATAACAGACGTCGATCTGTTTGTTACGCTTGGGCCGCGCCGCTGTTACCGTGGGTTGTGGCTCTCCATGGCTCGGGGCGTCAGTTTTGAGGTCCGCGGATGCCGCTGTAGGTGTCCGCTCCTTGCAGGCGTTGACGAGCCGATAAGCCTCGCTGGCCAGTGTGCGGAAGTCTTGGTGGGTGTCGCACTTCATATTGGTGAGTGTCCCTCTCATGTGTGGTGGAAGCGTGCTGAGAAAAATAAACTGGAAAAGGAAATTGTCATTGTCCTCCTCCTTAAGCTGCAGCAAATCCTCCATGAGGGCCTTCGGATTGCCCCCTTTGTGGCCGTAGATCGCCAGGATCCTCTCGGCTCTTTCCTCCGCTGGTGGGACATAGTTCGCCACGATGGTTGCCTTGAGCGTCTCATACTTGTCCCGGGCCGGTGGTCGCCGGATCAAGCTCCGCACACACCTCGAAGTGGCGGAGTCGAGCTTGGAGACGATATGGTAGAATTTTGTATCGTCTGCTGTGATGCCCGCCAGTATGAACTGGGCTTCAGCCTGTAGAAACCAAGAGGCGGGGTCTTCTTGCCAGAAGTCTGGCAGCTGGACAGCGACGGCGTTCGTGCACACCGTCACTGTTGTGCCCGCCGGGTGAGAGTGCCTTGCCTCGGCTCTCACGGCGGTGCTGGAGCTCAGTTGAGCTCTCTTGGTACCTTCTGCCGGGGGGAACAGCTGTCTGCTTGTTCCCTCGTCTGCGTTGCCGCTGGCGTAAGTCAGATTCGCCGCGGATGAGTCGCTTGAAGAACGCCTCAGGTCCATACTCGCGTCAAGGTCACCAGTGTAGAAGAGCTGGAAATAACGAGGCGGTTTTGTATCACAAAAGTAGAGTCTTTAATGAACAAACTCTTCTATCTTGTCTCATCTGGTGCAGAGCTTGGCAGAAGGCAAGAGAAAGAACTCTGCTTCGCTCGCTGGTTAAATGCAAGCACGCATAGCACCACTCATTGAAACAGCTGACGTCAGAGCCACTCATTGAAAAAGGTAACATCTCCCCGTTATCTTAATCCCCATTGTCCTGCCATCCCCTCTCCCTGTCTTGGGAGGTGATGGGAACTCCCCCTCTCGCTTTAGAGGGGTAAAGGTGTCGAGTCTGTTGCCATGGCGTCCTGTGACGTCATGAGTCTTCACACGGCGGTGAGATTCCTTTGTTCTTTCAGAGGTGTGAAGTTCCTTTGTATATTCTGTCCCAAACATTTCCACATGCTCTAACAAATGTAGGTATGGAATATATGAGTGATATATACCACACAATAATAAATATCCATCTTATTCCTGGGGGTGCTGCTGTAGGAACGATTATGGGCAGAGCTTCTGATTTCAGCTGACATAGTGTTAAATCAGTCAGTAAGAGTGGAGTAGCAGGAGTAGCATTTACAATAGCGTTTTTAAAAAGTTTTTCAAATTCATTTTAATGTTTAGTCCACATATGTGTTTTGCACTCAAGTGGCAGCTAATTTCAGCTCTTCTAGTTTTTGTATTTTTTGAATGTTTTGGCGTAGTTCTGGCACTTGCTGGTGTTTGTGGTTGTGCCAATAGACCAGATAAATGGAGGCTTCTCACCACTAACTAACTAACTAACTAACTTGCACTTATATAGCGCTTTTCTAGTCACAAAGACCACTCAAAGCGCTTTCATTAATACTAACCCTCTATTCTAAGGGCCTATAGGAAACAAATATCTAGGGACAATTTAGAACAGCCAATTAACCTAACATGCATGTTTTTGGCATGTGGGAGGAAACCGGAGAAATCCCGGAGTAAACCCACGCAACACGGGGAGAACATGCAAACTCCACACAGATCACTGTTGGTCGGGGGCTGGGATCGAACCCACGATCCCACGATCCCCACAATCCCCCGGCCAAGGGTAAACTGTGCTGCCGCAGTGCTAACCACTGCGCCACCGTGCAGCCCACCGTGCAGTGTGGTGACAGACGACATCCAAGCACGGTGTTGTGGTGTACGTCTGCTCTAAGGTAAATTTGATTATGTCCAGCATATTTCAACAAAATGCAGTGAACTTTATGGCGATAGAGACGTGCTGGTCTGAATGTGCATCGCGTCATTATGAGTACAGTCAATGAGAAGTCATAAATCATGACTCTGTCTTTGTTTGGTAGCAGCAAAGTCCCAGGAGAGCCTATGAGTGCCTGGTATCACTGGAAAGCTTAGAAATCATACTTTCTAAAAATACCTAATGTTTTTGCAGAACATGTAACTCCCAACCGATTGAATGCGAGTTTTCAACCTAGCTAAAATATAAACAAATTGTCTTTTTCTGGGTCAATTTTCACACACTTCCTCCAAATTAAATATCATTTTGAAGGTCTTTCAATACAGAATATGGAAATAACGTTATATCAGTTTTGAAAATGTCCTCAAAGTGACTCATTTTGCCAGCACGGGTCATTTGTTTACAGTGTTAGCATCTTAGCAGCGGCGCTAACTAACGGAGCTACTATCTACGAGGCCACTTTTTAAGGTCATCTTCCCATCCCTCGACAGTCGTGGGAAGTGGTATGATTATATTACTGTTTTGAGGTGCAAGAGGCCGTGTTCTCGCATTTCTGATGCCGAAGTCATTGTTTCTGAACAAGGAAAAGTGTCCTGTTTCGGTGTCAACCATATGTTCTAAACTAGTACCTGAAGTTGCTACCATAATTCATGCAAGGCATCATGGGGCCTATGAATAAGGTGGATATTTATAATGATAATTATATTATTATTATTATTATTATTATAATTATAATTATAATTATCATCATAGTTTATACAATAAATATTGCTGCAAGGGCAGCATGTTGCTTGGCCACTTAAAGTAACACTATGCAAGATTTTCACCTTAAGACAATGTTTTCAAAATTGTTTTGATGGTACAGCAACCATTGACCAGGTGAATGTCACTCCCCCATATAGCCTGAGTTGACCTGCATTGCTGCAATAGCTATGTTCTTAAAGAACGACAGCTATGGTGACTATAGCTGGATTTATGCATCCGCATCACGTCGGCGCCATTACTGACGACTGTCCCAGACGCAGTGATCGGCAATTTTTCTTGTGTGTTGGGTGAAATGCATTGTTCCATTACCAAAATGGGTTTCAGTGGATGTGCGTAGTGATTTGTGTTTGTCATGTGTTTTTGTTTATGAAATGGCGACGGACAAGGGCAGATTGTGATGGAGTTGGAGCTAATAAATGTTAAGAAAAAGCAACTTTTAATATGATTGTTGCACAGAGATAAAGTGAAGTCGGAGAAAACGGTGGGTGTGACCACCTTTGCTGCTGTTTTGACAATCTGTGTAATTACTGGGGTTATGATGAGCCACAAAATGTTCTATATGTGCTTACTTCCTCAGTATTGTTTTTAATTTGGACCACTGTTTAAACCAACTTGCCTGACCTGCCATGGTGAACAGGCAGAGTGAAGCAGCAGCGAGAACCAGGAAATGTGATGGAGGAAACAAAGTGGACCAATTACAGCTCTTACGGCCTGCATTGCTGACGTGCACCTCTCCTCATCTGCATGAAAGATGCCACGCTCTGGAATCGGTACTCGCTTGTGGTTTTGCAGACACAAAGACTTCCTGCAGCTGATCCTGGTGATCGGTGAAAATTTGCATGCAAGCTGAATTTTATACAAAATTTACACCCCTGCCCTTTAGTAAAAAAGCTGTCCTACTTTATTTCAAAATCTCACAAACATCAACATAAGGTTGTACAGAATAACCCTTAAACATAAGACTACTGAATTAAATGAACACGTTCAAAGAAAAACTTTCTTGAACTGAAACTGTTCTGTTTTCATGTACATTGATATATATATTTTTATCGCCGCCGTTTGAAGGAGGTAATGTTTTTACCAGGGTCTGTCTGTCTGTCTGTCTGTTGCCAACATAACTCAAAAAGTTATGAATAGATTTTGACAAAATTTTCAGGAAAGGTGTGTAATGGCACGGGGAACAGTTGATTAGATTTTGGTGATGATCTGAGAGTGCATACCTCCGCCAAGGGCTTTGTTTGTATTTGTGCAGCAGGATTACACAAAAACTACTGGATGGATTTGGATGAAATTTTCAGCTGAGGTGGTTCTTGGGCTAGAGAGGAACCCATTATATTTTGGTAATGATCTGAGAATGCATACCTCAGCCAAGGCTCTTATCTTCTCACGGTGTGTTAGCAACAATACTCCAAAACTGATGGACAGACTTTGATGCTATTTTCACCACAAGTGGCTATAGGCCTACACACAAACCCATTACATTTTGGAGGTGATCCATGAGAAACGGAAGGAGCCTTGGCAGAGGTATGCGCTCTATGAGTGCTTTTCTAGTTTTAATATTGTATCATCGTCATTAAAGCTGTAAAAAACTTAATGGTTTTTTTGAAATTCCTAATAAGGCAACAAAAGTAAGAAAGGTCATATTGTGAAATCATTGGTTTTTTTGTTCTTTTTTTTAAGTGGCTATTTTCCCTGATATTATGCCAGAATGCAAATTGGGTTATATAACTTGACACACTAACTCCATTCATCAGTCTAGCAGTAGCAGGTTATATTTCAATAAGAAAATTCTGACCTTGGTGACGATGCAATGTTTTCTAAACAGCACTCAAGTAGCTCAGCTCAGCTACTTGAGTGCTGTTTAGAAAATATTGCATCATCACTAAAATAGAGACTAAGACATGACGGACCAGACCCACCCCCGTTACAGCTCAGGAATGATGCCATTGAGTTTGTCAATTCCTTTATGTATCTGGGCTCCACAGTGACCAACAACGGGTACATGAAACCAGAGATCAACCGCAGAGATGGCTTCGCTGCATCACCCCTATGGAAACCTCTCTGGTGCCATCGTTCAATCTCCCAAAAGACGAAGCTCTGCATATACAATGCTTCAGCTCTCTCCATCCTACTCTGTGGGTCAGAGACATGGCCACTGAATAAGACTCTGGCCTCAAGAGTGGATGGGTTTGATAGTAGGGCCCTCAGAACCATTGAGAATATCAGGTGGCCCCAGTGCAATTCTAATGACGCACTCCAAGCCCGCACACATCAGCCTGCAGCATCCCACCTCATGACACAGCAGCATATCCACTGGTCTGGCCATATGCTCCACTTCCCAACAGAACACCTGACAAAAGCCATACTCATGTTCGACCCCAGGGCCTCAGGGTGGTAAAGACCTCTGGGCAAGCCATGCACCAGATGGTTCGATGTGGTGGAGAGAGATCTCCGACAGCTCGGAGTCGCTATTGATGACGCAGAGGAGCTGGCTCAAAATCGGCAATGTTGGAACGCACTGAATAACCTGATTGGCTTTGTGCATGGTGGTGCCCACTCAGCTCTCACCCCGCAGGAGTAGTTAGTACTATACAGTAAGTATTCAAGTAGAAACATCAAGGTGGAGATTTTTTAAAATTTTATTTCTTTATCTTTCTTATTTATTGTGACTCATAACAGCATTTTTTCATTAACCTCAATTAAAAATGTCTGTAAAATTATTATAAATAAATAATACAATAAATGAAATGTACAGTAGATATGTGCATAACCACAGACTATTCCAGAGTTACTAGCTCATTCCAGAAAAGCTGAAAGGAGCTAATGCAATGGTGTTACATCTCATCTGTTCACATTTCACAGGAATTGCTACTATTCCTAGACTAGTGGTTTCCAACCTTTTTAGCATGGAGCCCCCACTTGCTTGTGTCCAAGCTTAACCAGTCCATGCCACCCCTGTTGTTGCACATGTATGAAAAGAATAGATTAATTAAAAGTCTTTATATGTACAGTGGTGTGAAAAAGTGTTTGCCCCATTCCTGATTTCTCATTTGTCACACTTAAATGTTTCAGATCATCAAACAAATTTAAATATTAGACAAAGATAACGCAAGTAAACACAAAATGCAGTTTTTAATTGAAGGTGTTTTTTTTTATGAAGGGTAAAAAAAAATCCAAACCTACATGGCCCTGTGCGGAAAAAGTGATTGCCCCCCTGTTAAAACATAAATTAACTGTGGTTTTTCACATCTTTGGAAAGCTGTATTCAATTTTCTAGCCATTTCTAAAGCTTTGGGACTTCAGCGAACCACAGTGAGAGACATTATCCAGAAATGGCGAAAACATGGAACAGTGGTGAACCTTCCCAGGAGTGGCTGGCCGACCAAAACTACCCCAAGAGCACAGCGACGACTCATCCAAGAGGTCACAAAAGACCCCACAACAACATCCAAAGAGCTGCAGGTCTCACTTGTCTCAGTTAAGGTCAGTGTTCATGACTCCACCATAAGAAAGAGACTGGGCAAAAATGGCCTGCATGGCAGAGTTCCAAGACAAAACCCACTGCTGAGCAAAAAGAATATAAAGGCTCATCTCAGTTTTGCCAGAAAACATATTGATGATCCCCTAGACTTTTGGGAAAATACTCTGTGGACTGATGAGACAAAAGTTAAACTTTTTGGAAGGTGTGTGTCCCACTACATCTTGCTTAAGAGTAACACAGCATTTCAGAAAAGGAACATCATACCAACAGTAAAATATGGTGGTGGTAGTGTGATGGTCTGGGGTTGTTTTGCTGCTTCAGGACCTGAAAGACCTGCTGTGGTAAATGTAAGCATGAATTCTGCTGTCTACCAATAAATCCTGATGGAGAATGTCCAGCCATCTGTTTGTGACCTCAAGCTGAAGCACACTTGGGTTCTGTAGCAGGCCAATGATCGAAAACAAACCAGCAAGTCCACCTCTGAATGGCTTTAAGAAAAACAAAATGAAGACTTTGCAGTGGCCTAATCAAAGTCCTGACCTGAATCTGATTGAAATGCTGTGGCATGACCTTCAAAAGGTGGTTCATGTTCGAAAACCCTCCAATGTGGCTGAATTATAACAATTGTGCAAAGATGAGTGGGCCAAAATTCCTCCACAGCGCTGTAAAAGATTCATTGCCAGTTATTGCAAACGCTTGATTGCAGCTGTTGCTACTAAGGGTGGCCCAACCAGTTTAGGGGACAATCACTTTTTCCACACAGGGCCATGGAGGTTTGGATTTTTTCCCCTTAATCATAAACACCTTCATTTAAAAACTGCATTTAGTGTTTACTTGTGTTCTCTTTGTCTAATATTTAAATTTGTTGCCAAAAACATGCAAGTTAGGTTAATTGGCATCAAACTGGGGATTCTAAATTGTCCTTAGGTATGACTGAGAGTGAATGGTTGTCTGTCTCTCTGTGTTGGCCCTGCAATGGACTGGCGATCTGTCCAGGGTGTACCCTGCCTCTCGCCCAAAGATGCTAGGATAGGCTCCAGCCCCCCCGCGACCCGAAAAGAATTAAGTGGAAGATGAATGAATGAATGAATGAATGAATGAATGATCTAAAACATTTAAGTGTGACAAAAATACAAAAACAAAAGAGAAATCAGGAAGGGGTCAAACACTTTTTCACACCACTGTATATGCTGTACCCAAATGTCCAATTATCTAGATATTTGCTACCATTAATTTTTTTTTTCAAATTTGGTATATTTTTTTAGAATATTTTATTTTCAATTTAGCAAAACCCACATGCACATACAAAAATACGATTTAAACACCTTCACTTGCCCACCCACTGTCAAACTTAAAAAAAGAAGAAAAAGAGAAGTGTGATGAACAATATTTAGTGCTGTAACAAAGGCTAATTCAAATAACCTTTTTATAACCTATCCACTATAAAAGTTGGCAGGGTGTCCATATAGGTGAAATAGGGTTGCCAGATCTCCACAAAAGAGTTATAATCTTTCCTGGGTGTATATGTAATCTTTTCGAGTGGAGTACAACTGTTCATTTCCAAAACCTATCTTGCTACAGGGAGTTTGGGAGTCAAACTTCCATGTAATGGCTATGCACTTCCTGACAATGCACAAGGCTAATGCAAGAAACTTTATTTAGGCTTTTCTTAGTTTGCATCAACCATTGTATGTCCCCTTGCAAAAGATTTGAGAATCTGGTGGGAGAGACAGTCCTCAGAGTTGTGTCAGGTTATCAGAAAAATCACACCAAAAATTTTTGTGCATGAGGTGCAGTGTGTGATATATTAATAAAGGCACTTTATTGTGAAGTGCAGTGTGGTGACATGCACTTCCCGTCACATCACCACACTGCCCCATATAAGGGAGGGGCGACTATCTTGTGGTCTCTTTAACCGGTGCCCTTCGCCAGGTGCCTGTCATATAACTGCCATACCAGTTTCATCAATAAAGCTGTGTTCGCCAAGTTCATCTTGGCTCATCATCCACCCAAGTATTTCCATACATAACATTTGGCGATCGAGGATTAACTCCTGGAGGCGTGTATTACACCACTTCATCCCTTTGTCAAGCTTCCGGGCGAACCGCTGGTGCCTTGGCCCAGGTGGTTCGAGGCCTTCCAAACCTACATCACCTCACTGGACCTTGGTAAGCTCAACAAGCTAAGGGCACGTGCGCTTCTTGTCCATAACATGGGTATTGAGGGCCAGCAAGTCCTGCGAACACTTGGAGCGTCGGATTCCTTTGAAGACGTTGTGGAGCTGCTAGCTAACCACTTCCACACCCCGGATAGCATGACTATCCAAAGGATTAGTTTTCAGCAGGAACATCAGCGGATAGGTGAGCCTATACACCAGTTTAGGTGTATAGGCTGCCCTGCCCCCCCCCCCCCATGTCGGTTCTACTGCTCCCACCCAAGTGACTGTGCTGTAAAAAAAAAAAAAAAAAAGGTTGTTTATAGTTTTTTTGGGGGGGGGGGTTGCATGCATGTTATGGTATGGGGTTATTTGGTGTTTGTATTTTAGTTTAGGAGCATGGCAAGTAATTTTAGTTTAATGAAGGACTTTTCTTTAGATATTGGTGGCGGAAGAATCCACCATGCTGTGCGGGCTATGCGGCAGTCCACCTGCCAGCCCTATTTTAGGTTGTTTTGAGTGAGTGTGCTAGGCCAATTTAGTACATCAGTTTCCATTATTTTAGCGCATAATTCAGGTCCCAAATTCGGGGGGGGGGGGATCAGTTGTGTGTGCGGTTTTGGAATTTTCTAAGGGGGGCAGGAAATGTGATATATTAATAAAGGCACTTTATTGTGAAGTACAGTGTGGTGACGTGCACTTCCTGTCACGTCACCGCACTGCACTATGACCGGTGCCCTTTGCCAGGTGCCTGCTGTGTAACCACCATACCTGTTACATCAATAAAGCTGTGTTTGCCAAGTTCATCTTGCCTCATCCTTCACCCAGGTATTTCCATACATGACACAGTGCAGAAATGAGCCCTCTTCTCTGCCACATCTAAAGCACAAACTGTGTATTTCTGGTTTACATTTATACAATTTCTTTGGCGTAATATAGGTCTGATGGAGAAATTTATAGTGGGTCGGTCATGGTGGTAATGTCAGTTAGACTTCTTTGACATAATTTAGACCAGAGCTCTGTACCAATTGTCACTCCCAACTCAGACTTCCATTTCTCCTTTGATTTATGCAACCTTGGTTTTGGAGCACAATCTGTTAAAAAAATACAGTTTTGAAATGAGATGAGGAATGTCTCCCTTGTGAAGCAGTCTCTCCAAATCCCTGAGCCTAGGTAAAGACATCTCAGATCACAGAGCAGTTCCAAGAAAGAACTTTAACTGTAAATAACAAGAAAGTGTCTGCTAGACAAAATCATATTTCCCCATTGGTATGTCTGGAAACCAAAGGACTGACACAGTGGCGTTTGCTGGGAACACAAACTTTGTTACAAACTGTGCAGATTAACAGGATACAGGCTGTTGTGGGGAGGCTGAACGCCAAAGACAATATCAAGAGGCCGTAAGATGGCTGACCCTCACATTATATGTGCTCAATGCGATGATGTCACCAAGCAGCCGCGTCACCATGTTGATGCCAACCAAACTTGTGGTTTTCTTACACCACATTCAACCCCCCTCCTCCTTGGAAAAACAAAACAACACATATGATTGAATTGACCCTCACCAATTTGGTACATTGAAACCCCCAAACTAGCTAGGGCCAGTGGGTAGACTACCAAGTAATCCAATGCAGCTGAGTGGTTTATTGTGTCACTATTCGTTGGCAGATGCACCCCTAGCTAAACAGTCCTTTTATTGAGGAAGGCAGTTCAATTCAAGGGGCCCTGAGGCAAGCCTGTGGTGAACATGCCCCTGGAAGTGCAGAGGCCCATGGACCGGGATCATCCTCTTCGAAACCCCAGTCAGGGTTCCACACTGTGTGAGCCGACTCCCGCATAGCCATGTCATCCAGAGCAGCTGTCTGAACTCGCCGAAGGCAGTTGGGGTGCCACGCTGAACCATCTGCCAGCTGGAAGGTCGCTGGCCCCAGCTGTGCTTTGATCCTGATGGGTGCCAGTGGTGGTGGAGGTGGTGTTAAAGCCAGCCGTGGACCCGGTCATTTGGTTCTGTGGACCCAAACTCAGTCCATCACTGTGAGTGGTGCTCTGTTTGGCTCCGTTCAGCATCATGGTTGTGATGGTGTGATTCTCACATCTGCTGTGGGGTGTCCACCAGGTTGTGGTGGTTCTGCTGCATCCTGTTGGGTCACGGACTCTTCATCTTGCAGCTCAGCGGCGGCTCCTGGAGGCTGATGCCGGTCGTGGATTCGGAAGACGTCCAGTGATTCTGTTGTACTTTGTTTGATTGTGGACTCTTCATCCAGCAGCTCAGCAGCGGCTCCTGGAGGCTAGTGCTAGTTGCGGACTCGGAAGCAGTCCAGTGATTCTGTTGTACTTTGTTTGATTGTGGACTCTTCATCCAGCAGCTCAGTGGCAGTAGTGTTGCCCTGAATATGCTGCCCTTGGTTCTATCATCAACAAATTTAAAGGTGTGTCTTATCACTGCTATGCTGATGATTTACAATTGTTTTTTTTCTTTTAAACCTGACCATGTTGACAATTTAAAAATCATTCATGATTGTCTGTCCGCAATTAAGGACTGGATGTTTAGTAACTTTTTGCAACTTAATGCTGACAAAACCGAAGTCCTTATTGTAGCAACTGATAATCTAATTCCTAAGATGGTTAATAGCATTGGTTCATTAAAGTGCTAATGTACGGTCTAATCTAAAAAATCTTGGTGTCATTTTTGACCAGTCGATGAGTTTTGATCAGCCTGTCAAATCTCTGACCCGGAGCTGTTTTTTCCACCTTAGGAATATCTCCAAAATTACGTCATAGGTTTCCTACAGTCAGTTAGTGTCATGGTCTGAGCGCCGATCTCGTCCGCGCTCGGGTCATGCAGTGTTTTCTTCCCATTCTTAATTCCTTGAGGGCTCTCTGAGCTTTTATTTTGACAGTGTCTCTGCGGGGCTTCTGGCTGTCAGAGCCGAGCTCAGCAGTGACAGCTGCCATTGATTTGATTCAGCTGATACGCCTCATCAGCTGATTAATTATCTTGCCCTATTTAAGGGAACAGCTTCTGTCACTTGGGGCTGCGACCTTGCCTTACCCAGACTGGTTTCCCTACGTCCGAAGCCAGTTCCTTTCAGCGTTAGGTTCCGCCCTCGCTATTCGCATGTAAGTGTTGTATCCTTATCTCCCGTCAGTCTTCCTAGTTCTCAGTATATCGTAGTGTGTCTTAGTCTTAGTCCTTATTTGTGTTTTGCCCCATGTGCCTCATTATTTTGTATCCTTGTCTTCCTTTAATAAATATGCAAACTCTACGGCTGCCTATAGCGTCTCATTAGTGGTCCACGAGGACTGCACCATGACAGTTAGAAATTATTATTCATGGCTTTGTTTCTTCACGTTTGGACTACTGTAATGCTCTTTTCACATAACTTACTAAATCCTCTTTACACCACCTACAGTTTGTCCAGAACTCTGCTGCTAGATTACTAACTAGGTCCAGTAGATTCTTTCATATCACACCCATTTTGGCCTCTTTGCATTGGCTTCCTGTAAATTATAGAGCTAATTTTAAAGTTCTTGTTCATACTTACAAAGCCATTCATGATGAGGGGCCTTCTTACATCAGTGACTTGCTCCATCTACACCATCCCAGCAGGTCTCTTAGGTCTTCTAATCAGAATCTACTGGTAGTCCCTAGCACTAGGCTCAGAACCAAAGGCAATAGAGCCTTTGCTGCTGTTACTCCCAGACTTTGGAACTCCTTACCTTTTGAACTTTGATTTGCACCTTCCATTGATGTTTTTAATTAGCAACTAAAGACCCACCTTTTTAGCCTAGTGTGGGCACATATGTTGGTTACATACGCCCCACAAATATATTGCTGTGTGTTTATTGTGTACTGCACGTCTCAGGGAACAAAAGGACTGAGCCTCCAAGAGACAACGGGAGAGTGGGGGATTTGGCCTTTGTTTCAGGGAGATGACCTGGAGAGATTTCCGGACCACAGGAGACTAAGGGACAATGGTGCGAAGATCAGGGGGGTTACATTGTGACTGGGATTAAGTACCATGTGACTGTATGTTTGATTAAACACCATGTGACTTCAGTTTCGATGTCCGGGGTATAAAGGACAGATGTGAGATGATTCTTCCTCTTTTCCTGCTTTGAGATTGTTGGAGTATATGATCTGTGAATAAAGCTGAATCTGAGGAATAAACTCAGCCTCATCCTTCTGCACATTCTCCACACTGGTGACCTTACAACGAAGAATGAGCAGAGATAATTCTCCCGAGCGGGGCTCGGCAGAAGCCAGTCTGATGGCCACCACCACATTCCAGCTGCCCGACTTCTGGCAGCATAGTCCGCGCTCCTGGTTTAGCGCGGTCGAGGCGCAGTTCAACCTCCGGAGAATCTCGAGAGACGACACGAAATTCTACCATGTGGTGGCGAAGCTGGACAGCCACACAGTCCAGAGGGTGGAGAATCTGGTCAATCACCCACCGGACAGCGACAAATACAGCGCGTTGAAGGCTGCACTTATCAGCCACTTCACCCCCTCAGTGCAACAGCGAGCAGAGGGGCTCCTAGCGTTGACGGAGTCGGAGAACGACAGACCCGTAGACCTGATGGTGAAAATGCTGAGGCTGAAAGACTCCGAGGATGGTGAATTTATCTTCGACCACCTTTTCCTCCGGACCCTGCCGCCAGCGGTGAGAGTTACCCTGGCAGGCTCACCTCTGTTGGCCCGGTGAGACTACCATGAGCTGAGCAAGGAGGCACAACGACTCGTCGACGCCCACAAATGGAGCACGGTTTCGGCCGCGGCAGCGGAGCTAGGCGCAATGTCCAGAGACGGCATGGAGCCAGTTGTTGCAGCACCAGACTCATCGACGACGGCAGCAGCGAGGACCAGGCAACACGGAGCGGACGACGTCCTGTGCTTCTATCATCGCCGCTTTGCAGAGAGGGCACACAAGTGCCTCCCACCGTGCCACTTCAAGCATTCGGGAAACGCCAAGACCGGGGGTCGGTAGCAGCTGTGGCCCTCGGGGAGGAGAACAAGCTGCTCTACCTGACGGATGCACGCTCGGGGAGGCATTTCCTCGTGGACACAGGCTCCCAGCTGAGCTTCATCACGCCTTCCTACGCGGACCGGCTGATGCCATCTAAGGGTCCCCGGGTGTCAGCAGCGAACGGCTCAGCGATTAGGACCTTCGGTGAGAGGACTCTGCTTCTGTCTTTGCAGGGCCGTGCATTTGAGTGGACTTTTGTTGTAGCGGCAGTCAATTTCAACATGTTAGGGGCTGATTTTTTGTGCTCACATGGTTTATTGGTTGATCTTGCTAACAGACGTCTGGTTAATGCACTGTCCTTTCACTCTATTCCCTGCACAGCTCGAGTGGCGCTGCCAACTGCACAAGCCAACGTCACAGCTGCGGGTGGTAAGTTCCACGCACTCCTCACTCAGTTCCCAGCACTCACAGTCCCAACGTTTTCGGCGACAGTGGCTAAACATGGGGTGGAACATTATATCACTACCACCGGCCCGCCCGTTTTTGCAAAAGCTCGGAGCCTGGACTCAGCTAAACTGACCATAGCGCACGAGGAGTTTGCCAACCTGGAAAAACTGGGCATCATCAGGCGTTTGAAAAGCCCCTGGGCTTCACCATTGCACATGGTCCCAAAGGCTGATGGCTCATGGCGACCTTGCGGTGATTTCCGCAGGTTGAATAACGCCACTGCACACGACCGCTACCCGATCCCGCACATCCAAGATTTTTCGGTTCACTTGGTGGGGGCGCGCATTTTTTCTAAAATAGATTTAGTATGCGGTTACCATCAGGTTCCAGTGCGCGCTCAGGACATACCCAAAACAGCGGTAATTACTCCTTTCGGGCTTTTTGAGTTTTTGTGCATGCCTTTTGGACTCAAGGGTGCGGCGCAGACGTTCCAGCGCATGATGGATGCGGTCCTACACGACCTCCCTTTCGTGTTCGTCTATTTGGACGACATTTTGGTAGCCAGCATGTCCGAAGACGAACACGAAAGCCACCTCACAGCAGTTTTCCGGTGGTTGGAAGAGCACGGGTTAATAATTAACCCAGCGAAGTGTCAGTTTGGGGTGGCGCAGATTGATTTTTTGGGGCATCGCGTTTCGCCAGAAGGAGCGGTCCCTCTGCCCGATAAAGTGCGCGCAATAACAAATTTTCCCTAACCTCAAACGGTCAAAGTGTTACAGGAGTTTTTGGGAATGGTTAATTTTTATAACCGTTTCCTCCCCAGCACAGCGCAGCTCATGCAACCATTGTACGCTGCACTAAAAAAACAAAAACCCACGAATAAAATCGAATGGTCTCCTGAGCGGGAGCACGCATTCTCTCAAGTCAAATCAGCTTTGGCAAACGCTACTTTGTTGGCACACCCAGTTCCAACGACCCGCATGGCGCTCACCACTGACGCGTCGATATCGGAGTTTACCACCATCGGAGTTTACCACCATGTCACAGGTAAACATAATGTAGTGGCAGACTGCCTCTCACGTGCTGTGACGGCTCCAGGCCCCGTGGGGGCAGACTCTGCAGCCATGGCCACGGGCCAGGGTAGCGATGCAGAAGCGCGCGCAGCCCCGGTCCGCGTAGGGTTAGATTATGCAGCCATGGCCCCGGAGCAGGTTAGCGACGCGGACGTGCGCACGCTCCAGTCTGGACCAACAGGGTTAAGGCTGGAGGACAGGGTGCTGCAAGATGGTATGCCCCCCCTAATCTGCGATATCTCCACTGGGCGGCCGCGTCTGGTGGTACCAGCTGCGTGGTGCCGCCGTGTTTTTGACTCGATCCATTCTTTGGCGCACCTGGGGGTGCGCGCATCAGTCAAAATAGTAGGAGAGAAATTTGTATGGCCAGGGTTGCGCAAACAGGTCAAAGAATGGGCGACAGCCTGCGTAGCGTATCAGCGAACCAAAATACACAAACACACTAGAGCTCCTTTGGGGCCATTTCACATCCCGGCTAAGCGCTTTGATGATGTGCATGTCGACTTGGTAGGCCCCCTTACGTCATCACAGGGGTACACACATCTTTTGACAATGGTGGATCGCACCACGCATTGGCCGGAAGCGGTCCCACTGGCATCAACCACAGCCGAGGAGGTGGCGCGCGCGTTTTTAACAGCTTGGGTAGCGCGCTTTGGAGTTCCGTCGGACATAACGTCCGACAGAGGTCCTCAATTTGTTTCCGAGCTCTGGTCATCGATGGCCCGCAGCCTAGGGGTAATGATCCACCGCACTACCACGTACAACCCCCAGGCTAACGGTTTATGCGAGCGTTTCCATAGGTCATTGAAAGCAGCCCTCAGAGCATCGCTTATGGATACAAATTGGGTAGACAGGCTTCCATGGGTTTTATTGGGGTTGCATTCTGCACCTAAGGAGGATTTGCAAGCCTCCCCAGCTGAGTTAATTTTTGCACAGCCTCTCCGTCTGCCCGGGGAATTTCTCCCGGATAATCCTGTGCCAAATTGCCCCCCCCCCTGCTCAGCTGTTGCAGAGCGACACAGAAGCAAACACGCTTCCGGGCCCGGTTCATCACAGTTTCCCACACGTTTTTGTGCCGAAAGCTTTAAAAAATGCGGAGTTTGTTTTTGTCAGACATGATGCTCATCCCCCAAACTTGCGGCCGCCGTACGATGGACCGTTTAGGGTGCTGGAAACAGGAGAGAAGCATTTTTTGCTAGATTTGGGAGACAGAAAGGAGTTAATTGGTATAAACAGACTCAAACCCGCTTTTGTTTTGGCGGATGAAGCAGTGCAGTTGGCGAGGGCCCCCGGTCGCGGCAGACCCCCTAGAGGGCATTCTCCAGAACACTCACAGAGATTGACTAACAGTTCTAAACCACAGGCAACAGCTCCACAGCAGGAGGACACTGCAGGAGCAGTAAAGCCGGCTTACAGCAAATACGGCAGGAGATTTAGACCTAGGCAGCTGGTGGATTGATATGTAGTAATGTTATTATGTCATGCATTTCTGGTTATGTTTGTTCCGTCTTAGACGTTTGGAGGGGGATCATGTGGGCACATATGTTGGTTACATACGCCCCACAAATATATTGCTGTGTGTTTATTGTGTACTGCACGTCTCAGGGAACAAAAGGACTGAGCCTCCAAGAGACAACAGGAGAGTGGGGGATTTGGCCTTTGTTTCAGGGAGATGACCTGGAGAGATTTCCGGACCACAGGAGACTAAGGGACAATGGTGCGAAGATCAGGGGGGTTACATTGTGACTGGGATTAAGTACCATGTGACTGTATGTTTGATTAAACACCATGTGATTTCAATTTCGATGTCCAGAGTATAAAAGAGAGATGTGAGATGATTCTTCCTCTTTTCCTGCTTTGAGATTGTTGGAGTATGTGATCTGTGAATAAAGCTGAATCTGAGGAATAAACTCAGCCTCATCCTTCCGCACATTCTCCACACTGGCATTTTAATTATGTGTTTATTGTATTTTTATGTGATTTTGCTGTCTACTTTGCTCTTTTACTGCTTTATATGCTTGTATTTTTGTTTTGTGATTTACCATATTAAGCACTTTATGACTGTCTGTGAAAAGTGCTCGATAAATAAACTTATTATATTATTATTATTATTATTATTATTATTATTATTATTATTATTATTATGATGATGATGATGATGCAATTCATGACAGTAGACTCCAGCCAGTTAGAGACCCAGATGCTGCAGTTTGTGGTTATTTTTTTCACTTACCTGTGGTTTGGCGATTTGGGCAGTAGGACATGACCAAAAGGGGACCCGGCCAATTTAAAAAAAACACCAGCGGCAGCGAGAGACGTGGGCAGTCTCCTACTCCTTCCCAGTTTTGTTTCTCACCAGGGATCTCGCTATGTCAGCCACCCTGGAACTTCAACTCTTGGTCTGAGTGAGATTGAGTGGTGGGCTGTGAGTATTGTGGGGGACATCCTCACGCAGGCTCCTGCCTCCCGTACCACCGAGGCAGCCCGAGAGTGTCTGGAGGGCATGGCGCAGGGACTCGAGGCATGCCTCAGCTTGTGGGACTACCCGGAGCTCACTGACCTACTCCTCTCCATAGTTGCCCCACAACCTATGAGTCACGGGCTGGAGGAAACCACTCCGATGTCCGTGCCTGTGCCAACAAAGAGCAAGCATCCACGTACACAGAAGCCTCCAGCCTCTCGCTGCTCTCCGGCAGCAGCTCCGCCTCCCAAACACTGGCCCGCACCATCGGCCGAGTTGCTGGAGGAGTGCAAGCGGGTCATATTAGCGGAGACAGAGCTTCTGCTAGCTAGAGGGGGTTTCACTGGGGGCCCCGGAGTTTGAGCTGATGAGTGAGCTTCCCCTGACTCCGGGGCCTCTCCCACTTTGCCATAAGCCGACGTCTCCGCTTCCCGCCATAGCCCAGAGAAATCTTGCCGGAGGAACACCTCCACCTCTCAGGCAGCAGTTTCTTCAGCGCCGAGTCAGACTATCCCCGCAGCAGCTCCTTCGCGGCTGTCCCAATAGCCTCCTTCTTCTCCTTGGCTGCTGCGACTCCTGTCTCCTTGATGTGTACTCCTGCTGTTGAGGGCCAAGCAGTTTCTTCACACACTCACAGAGAGGGCTGATTCCTAACCAGCTGCAGCAGAAAACATCGCTCCCTGGGAATTCAGGCAAGTGTTTTTTCACTCTCATTCAATTAAACATAAATTGTCTTGCCTGATTCCTGGTGGTGAGGCTCAGACTATGCAGTCCTCTGAGTCCTCACCATCTGCTGCAGCTATAGACTGTTCACCTGCTCTCTCCGTGTCTCTTCCTTTTTCCCTTGAGTGTCTGCTGGCCCCAGGACTGAGCCGCTGGATGATGGAGGAGCTTGTGGTCCTGGAGGACCTGGTTCCAGCCCCACAGCCATGGTCTGGAAAGAGGGAGAGCACTGGGACCGAGCTGAAGCTTGTGCCGATATTGGAGCGTCCCCTGGCCTCAGCAGAGCAGGATCCCTTGCCAGTACGGAACCAACCTCCTGTATCCATGCCCAAGGAGCCACCTGCGTGGGTTATCTTGCTGGGGGGTCCCAGGACTACGCCTACCACCATGCCTGCTGCAGAGGCTGCCACAGCAGAGTTCAACCTAGACCTCAGGAGGGCCAGGCCCGAGACGTTGTCGCCTGGATCGATGGAGTCCTGGATGGCGGTGGAGCTTGAGCTCAGGCAAGTGCTCTTCTTTGTTTTCACTGTCTCCGTTTTGGAGAGATCTTGCCTGGCTGTTGGTGGGGAGAGTCAAGTGGAGCTGTGAGCTGCACTGGAGCTCACCTTGCCTGGCTCCACTGCCGCTGGTGACCCTGACCCTGTTTCTCTGCCTCTCCTGTCTGAGCCTTTCTCCAGGGTCACTGAGGATCGTCCAGCTTCGCCAGAGGTCCAGAGGAGGTGGGGCCAGCCTCACCACCCAAGATCACCACTAGCCCAGCTCCTCCTGCCAAGGTTGTTTCGGGTGCTCTGTCCCAGCCCGGGGCCTCCTTGGGTGCTACTCTCCCTTCAGCTGAGGTCATCGCGGGTGCTCCATCCCAGCCCGGGACCTCTGTGAGTGCTGCTCCCCCTCCGGATGAAGTCTTCACGGGTGCTCTGTTCCAGCCTGGGACCTCCGTGGGTGCTGTGTCCTAGTTGAGGACCATCGCGGGTGCTGCGCCTCAACCTGAAGCCAGTGTGGGTGCTTTGCTCCAGTGTGGATCCACCGTGGGTGTTACGCTCCAGCCCGGGGGCCACCGAGGGTGCAGCTCTGATCCGGTCCGGGCCCACTGAGGGTGCAACTCTGATTCAGTCTGGGTCCACCGAGGGTGCAGCTTTGGCCCAGTCCAGGTCCACCATGGGTGCAACCTCGCTCCAGCCCGGAGCCGCCGTGGGTGCAGCTTTGTTCCAGCCTGGAGCCACTGCGGGTGTCCCAGTCCGGCACCATCAAGGGTGCTCCTGGCCAGTCCGAGGGCGTCGTGGGTCCCTCTCCTCAGCCCGAGGCCATCGTGGTTCCCTCTCCTCAGCCCAAGGCCATCATGGTTTCCCCTATTCCTCAATCCTCCTCATTGCTGGTTGTCCCTGTTGGGCAGCCACCCCTTAGACCTCCTTTTCTATTTAGGTGGTTTAAGAACTCTGGCAGACCACCTGACAGACTATGCCACTGGGTTGGGTGGCCCACATTTTCCAGCAGGCTGCCCGACTCTTACCATCACTCCGTATGCCAGTTCTTGCACTTTTGCCAGCTACCTGAACTGTCCAGCTTTCCGGTCCTGTGGGCCTAGGTGCCTGGTACTGCCTGGTGTGGATCCTGATTGGGGTTTTTGTTTCGTTCCCTCCTGGCCTGAGTTTTGCTGAGGTGTGAGTCATGAAACTTTTTCTTATTTTTTGTGGGTTGTTTCGGTCCCCCGTGCCTGGGTTCCCCTCATCCCACTCCGGTTGGGGTTGTTTCCTTGTTCTTTGGAGGGGTGGGTTCTTTGTGTGGGTGGGTCCTTTTTCGATGTTGCCCGGGGTGTCTGGTTTCATCCCTTGGGGGGGGGGGGGGTCTGTCACAATCTCAGCACGGGGGATTCAGTCTCTTTTCCTTTTTTCCTCATTTGTATAGTGTTGTATTTTTGAATTCTATTCCTGTTATTTTATCTTCGGTTGGTTTTCACATATTCTGTATTGTTTTTTAGTATGACTTATTTTCCTGTTTAAGTTCATTGGAGTTCCTCTCAAACTTCCCGTGAGTCCTCAAGTCACGTGATGTGACAACATAGCAAGGCCTCACTTGGAGTTTTGTTATTTACATATTTGGATTTACTTCTCTTTATTTGCCATCACATTATATTTGCTTCTTGCCCGTTCTCGTCTCTTTCTCTCTCTGTCCAGGGTTGCAGCTGTCAGAGGATCTTCTGGGTTTTTCCCTGGTTGTGGGCGATGCCTCTGTCAAGCCGTCAGCCCCATCTCCTCTCTTCATGTCTCACAGCTGATTGTCATCACCTTCTCCTCCAGCCCGCTTATGTTATTCACACCTGTTACCATTCGTGTTTATTTGGCCGTTATTTCTTTTCTTTATTGCTGGAGTCTCAAGAATCATTTGTGTCAGAACCCTATCCCTGTTCTGATATTTAATTTCCATCTGTATCCTGTTTTCTTCCTGCCATTCATAAGTTTTGCTTTGTGCACTATTTGACTTTTCTGTTTGCACACTGGTTGGACTTTTTGTGTTTCTTTAATAAATATCACAAACTGCAGTTCAGCATCTGGGTCTCCACTTTCTTCCCCAAGGGACAATTCATGATACATCCAAGGTCTATTCAAAATTGAACGCAGGAACAAACAATACAAAGCAAACAAACAAAAACAAAAGTAATTCCAATAGAACCCTCTCAAACTTCCCGTGAGTCCTCAAGTCACGTGATGTGACAACATAGCAAGGCCTCACTTGCTATAGTCACGTGATTGTGGGCGTGCTGAAACAGCACTTGATGCACTGCTCATGACACTTCCGCTTTATATTGCTCGAATCAGTGTCGAGTGGGCGGTGTCAAGCTTAACATCACTACTTCCAGGATGAATAATGCTGTGGTAATTTTCCTGGACAGTGTGGAAAAAAGTTAATCGGGTGGTGGAGAGCGGGGTTGTAATAAAAGACACACTTGTTCCTGTTCTGTCTCTGGTAAATCCTGTAAAAAGAATCACAATATCAAATGTTCCACTGTTTTTAAAGAATGAGCTGTTGGAGAAAGAGCTCTCAAGATAGGGCAGCTTTTGTCCCCCATTAAACATATCCCTCTCAGTTGTAAGCCCCCGCACCTGAAGTATGTCATGTCTTTTAAACGACAGGTGTTCATGATTTAAAGAATAGCGAGTTAAGCCTAAACCTCATATTTACAGTGGGGCAAAAAAGTATTTAGTCAGCCACCAATTGTACAAGTTCTCCCACTTAAAAGATGAGAGAGGTCTCCAATTTTCATCATAGGTATACTTCAACTATGAGAGACAAAATGAGAAAAAAAAAAATCCAGAAAATCACATTGAAGGACTTTTAATGAATTAATTGGTAAATTCCTCAGTAAAATAAGTATTTGATCACCTACAAACAAGCAAGATTTCTGGCTCTCACAGACCTGTAACTTCTTCTTTAAGAGGCTCCTCAGTCCTCCACTCGTTACCTGTATTAATGGCACCTGTTTGAACTCTTTATCAGTATAAAAGACACCTGTCCACAACCTCAAACAGTCAGACTCCAAACTCCACTATGGCCAAGACCAAAGAGCTGTCAAAGGACACCAGAAACAAAATTGTAGACCTGCACCAGGCTGGGAAAACTGAATCTGCAATAGGTAATCAGCTTGTTGTGAAGAAATCAACTGTGGGAGCAATTATTAGAAAATGGAAGACATACAAGACCACTGATAATCTCCCTCGATCTGGGGCTCCACACAAGATCTCACCCCGTGGGGTCAAAATTGTCACGGGAACGGTGAGTAAAAATCCCAGAACCACATGGGGGGACCTAGTGAATGATCTGCAGAGAGCTGGGACCAAAGTAACAAAGGCTACATCAGAAACACACTACGCCGCCAGGGACTCAAATCCTGCAGTGCCAGACGTGTCCCCCTGCTTAAGCCAGTACATGTCCAGGCCCGTCTGAAGTTTGCTAGAGAGCATTTGGATGATCCAGAAGAGGACTGGGAGAATGTCATATGGTCAGATGAAACCAAAATAGAACTTTTTGGTAAAAACTCAACTTGTCGTGTTTGGAGGAGAAAGAACACCATACCTACTGTGAAGCATGGGGGTGGAAACATCACACTTTGAGTCTGTTTTTCTGCAAAGGGACCAGGACGACTGATCCGTGTAAAGGAAAGAATGAACGGGGCCATGTATCGTGAGATTTTGAGTGAAAACCTCCTTCCACCAGCAAGGGCATTGAAGATGAAACATGGCTGGGTCTTTCAGCATGACAATGATCCCAAACACACCGTCCAGGCAACGAAGGAGTGGCTTCGTAAGAAGAATTTCAAGGTCCTGGAGCGGCCTAGCCAGTCTCCAGATCTCAACCCCATAGAAAATCTTTGGAGGGAGTTGAAAGTCTGTGTTGCCCAGCGACAGCCCCAAAACATCACTGCTCTAGAGGAGATCTGCATGGAGGAATGGGCCAAAATACCAGCAACAGTGTGTGAAAACCTTGTGAAAACTTACAGAAAACGTTTGACCTCTGTCATTGCCAACAAAGAGTGTATAACAAAGTATTGAGATGAACTTTTGTTATTGACCAAATACTTATTTTACCGAGGAATATACCAATTAATTCATTAAAAATCCTTCAATGTGATTTTCTGGATATTTTTTTTTCTTATTTTGTCTCTCATAGTTGAGGTATACCTATGATGAAAATTGGAGACCTCTCTCATCTTTTAAGTGGGAGAACTTGCACAATTGGTGGCTGACTAAATACTTTTTAACCCCACTGTAAGTACCAGATTGATGGCTTTGATTACACCTTCCACGTCACATCTGATAATATGAAGTGTTTTTGGCTGTGGAATGGAGAGACATTTGATTCGATCATGCCCTCAGGGAGTGGAGGATGATCACCCGGGGGAGGCCACTGACGCGACCTCTCTGTCGGGCGCTTTGGCTGCAGCTGCAGAGCCGTCTAATGATGGGTCGGCTTTGCCGCCCTCCGTGGCTGGCCTGTCAGTCATAAACGGAACAATTATAAAAGTTAAAATACATTGCAGGGTTAATACACAGACTACCATTGTAGATAAGAGTGAGATTATGGAAAAGGATCATGCTCAGGATGAGACAGATGAGCCAAATGACACACAGGTGGATGGTGGGACAGTAAAGATGAATAATATAAAAGCACAGCAGAGGGTGAGTGAAAAATAAACAGAGACTTGTACAGTGCGACGGGAAGAAGAGATGGCTACCAGGGTGGCTGAGTCAGTGTTGGAGGATGAGGATGATAATGAAATAGATGAAGAGTTGTCTAAAGTTGCAGTCAAATGGAAGAATATGAACAAAAAACAGCAGAAGAGTAAAGTGAAAACAGCTGTAAAAGGAAGCGCTGAGGCTTCTCTATCTCAAGCAGATTCTTGTGCTGGAAATGAGATAGAGTGATGGTGAAACCAATGATGATGTGGCCAGTGGAGGTAGTTACTCCTTCACAAGAATACAGAAGTTTTTGCAGGACACTAAGGGATCCAGGATTGTTGAAGTTGAAAACTTTTTTCCTGACCTTAAACGTTTTTTGACTCTGCACGAGTCGACATGAAAAATAGGGGAGAGCTTGAGCAGGAAAGCTTCACTGATCAGGAGATCTACATTCTATAAACGCTTGTACTAAAAGTTAACAACCAAATTGCCCAAGATGATTAGTTTTTTATTGCTCTTTTTTTTTTCTTCTCTGTTCTTGTATTGGTTTTGCCCTTTTATACACATGTAGTTTTAATTTTGGCACACTCAATATCAATGGGGCAAGAGAAATGTCCAAGCGAGCGTGTGTTTTTACTCTTGCAGAATGTAAGAAAATTAATGTTCTGTTTGTTCAGGAGACTCATAGTTCTGAGGACAATGCGGCTGACTGGAGGAGGGAATTTCAAGGCGAAGTTATCCTCAGTCACAAAAATTCCATTTTCTTATGACATTGATGAGATAATTGCAGGCCACATTTTAAAAGTCCAAGTTGTTTTTGAGAATGTGAAAGGTGTTTTTATAAATGTGTATGTTCCAACCGTAGGCACAGAGAGACTGATCTTTTTAAATATTTTAAATGACACAATCAAAAAGTGCAGTAATGATGACTTTTTACTTGTTGGAGGTGATTTTAATTGCACAGAAAACCCTTTCATGGACAGGAATCACCCAGAGCCACATGCTGCATCCAAGAGTGTCACGACCCGCCGCTCATCAGCGGCTTCAGCTGCGCGCACACCTGCGCCTCGTCAGCAGCGGGCTATTTAGCCCACTCTGCCCTCTGCTGCAGTCTGGAGCCATCTGTTCTCATCAGCGTTTCCAAGGCTCGTGATTCTACCTCAGATCACCAGCAAAGACTCAACGACACGTAAGAACTCCTTACCTTGTCTTCCAAGTTCTCACCCCTGTGCACAGCTGGACCCTCCTGGCGGCGGATTCCCCCCGTCATCGCCATAGCATCTCCATCTTCTGCGCAGACCCAGCAGGACACTGTCTCCCGGGCTCATCGCCTGCCGATGCCAGCCACCTGTCCCTGCAAGTAAGCAACACCGTCACTTATATCCCCTGTCTCGGTGTGGTGCCTGTTACCCTTGTCCTTTGTTCTTGTCTCCATAGTGTAGCATCATCTCACTTTGGCTCAGCAACAATTATTGTTTTGCTTAAAGACATTTTTGTTTCATCCAGGAATAATGCAAAGAAATGGATTTTCTTCCCCCAGGCCACGGCTGAAATCCCCTTCTTTTGTTAAAACCAGCCTAAGGAATTTCCCCCAATGTCCAGCTTCACTTTTATTGCCCCCATAAAACCTACACAGATCCACGACTCAGCTAATTTCCTTAAACTGTGGACATGCTGGATTTAAACAGTAAACAACTTTAAAGTACATTATTACCAACTCAATTCTAAACCTTCATTCTTTTCAGGACTATGAAAATGCAGATGGACTCTGATGTTTTTGATTTGGAAAATATGTGTGAAATGCGTTAATCTGTGATTTTATATATATATATATAGGCATGCTAATGTTGATATGAATGTTTATTCCTGCATGTTGATTTAGAAGCACTGCTTATAATTTATACTAATCACTAAAGTTATCTTAGTTTAATACATAAAGGGAAATTTTAACTTCCAGTATGTATGAGTCTGCCTCTAAAACCATGTGACTCCCACAGCCAATCTCTGCACGACAACTCGTCACTCCAAAGGACTCCGAACAATAGACTGTTTGTTCATTGGACTAAAAGTTCATCGAGCCCGCCCACGAAGGATGCTCATTGGCTGAGACTCCGGTCAGGCCAGAATCCCGCGAAACTCAACAGAGCTTATAAAAAGGAGAGAGACTCTTTTTCCAGCCTCTTCTGCTCCGGACCTCTTTTCCTCCCCGGATTTCTTCCCGGCTGCTCGTTTTTTTCTGATCTCCTCCATTGTCTACACACAGCAAGGGAGAACAAAGGACCACATGGCGCTTTTCTGAACACAGCAGATAATTTGTTTATGTAACTTTGTATTTTCTTCTTCTCTTAAATGCCTAGGAATTCCTTTTTCTTTGAGCTCAATTCTTAATCGGAGTCAAACTCCAATTCTTAATTTATCACTTTTTGTTAAACTTTCTGTAAAACCGCCGTTTGTTTAATTTTAAGGTAAACTTTAATCTTGACTTTATTTTTATAATATTTTTCTTGACCAAGCACCTCCCAGAAACTATTTTTATCTAAAGTCCGAAAGTTTCTCTTCTAATTTGAAATCGGATTAGATATCTTTTAATTATTACCGAAGACCTCTTGAAGAAAGACGCAGCTCCCACATAACGTGCAGCTGTAGGATCAACACACAGCTGTCCCACATTACTCTGAAGAGACGTCGGCACCATCTGGCTAAGACCCGTTTCAACTGTGGGTCATACAGCCCAGAATCCAGCCTCCTTCGACCGCTTGAATCTAAAGGTCGAGCTGTGACCCCTTGAAGTATCTGCTGGCAGATATTTCCCTCACATCCACAAAGTCTTGGGCTGAAAAGGGACGACAGAACTGCCATCACTGAGGATCACGTGAGCTGAAAAACTTTAATTCATCTGCTGAATTAAACTTGAGGTTCGGTACTAATTTATATATCTAATCAGATGCAAATTAAGAAGCCCTTAACATAACTCTCCTTTTCATTAAAATTCCGTTTTTATTTTCTTAAGATTAGTTTAGGACTTTTTCATAATTAGCAAACTTTCTCCATAAATTTGCGTTGTTTTTAATAATCTGTTAACTCAAACTGATAGAAATTCATCTCTCAGTTTAACCCTGGTTCCGAAAATATTGACATTGTTAATCTATCATTTACAAGATTGATTTTATGATTAATGAAATTATTTCAATGTCTATTAATCATTTTGTTTAATAAATATTTAAAAATGAGAAGTTGTTGGGAATTTATTTCATTCTGAGTCTGTTTCAAGCCCAGGTATCGAATTCACGGAAAATTTTTGAGACTGATTATTGATTAATTTATTGAGTGATCAAACAGGTATAAAGTGAAATTAAAGATCAAATTGCTTCTTAAAGATAGAAGCTGGTGCCCCTTACGAGTGTTATTAACTTTTCCTGATGTATATGAAATGAGATTTGAGCTCAGATTCCAATACATCAATATAAATTAAATAATTCATACCTGATCATATTTATTATTTATTAATATCCATTTTCACGTTACAATAGGGTTGTCCGGCTGTACGGCGCGCTGCTCTGCTGCCTGCGCATCGGCGTTCACCCCAGCACATTCCCATACCGCATACATCCATCCACACACACCTGCTTGTTGAATAAAGCTGTTAAATCTATCCTGAGCCTGCGTGCGTGTTTCCTGGGCCTGTGTGCTACATTATGTCAGAACGGCTCCAGCAAAGCGGCCCAGCAGACAGCGGGCTCGCACGCCGTCTTTCCACCCTCGAGGCTCGGGTGGATTTAATAGCTCATCAACAGCAGGTGATACTCAACCAGTTGGTTAACATCACTCACCGGTTAGACCGCCTGGACCCCCAGCAGGCGTTCCCCATGGCTCACCAGGGCGGGCCAGCTCCTGCCGTTCCGATGCCCGGTCAGTCTACCTCGGGAACGCCAACCCGCCTCACACCAATCCCGACCCCCGCCCGCTTCAGCGGAAAGCTCGGAGGGGCGCGGGGGTTTATAATGCAGTGTGAGTCGGTGTTTTTGCGTATTCCCGGGGACTTTCCCTCAGACCACAGCTGAATTGGCTATATTGGAAATCTCTTGGAGGGGCGAGCGTTAACCTAGGCTTACGCCGTAATGGCGAAGCCCAGCTACGTGAGCCTCTCCTACAGCCAGTTTGTGCAGAGCTTTTTAGAGGTCTTTGATCATTCCCGGTGCGATAGAGTCCTAACTGACCGGCTTCTCGCCCTCCAGCAGGGAAGCCGGTCAGCAGCGGACTATGCTATCAACTTCCGGGTTGCAGCGGAGGAGGTGGGCTGGGACGAAGCCGCTCTCTGTGGCATCTTCCTCCGCAGCCTCAGCTCGGGTCTGAGGGATGAACTGGCTGGTCGGGATCTTCCGGAGACATTGGCGGAGTTAATCTCCACCGCCATTAGTTTGGATAATAGGCTGCGTGAACGGTCCACCGAGCGGAAGTTTAGCAGCCGCTCACGTGGAGGCTCCGTCCGCATGCCTCAAGACCGCCCCCTGGTGACACCTCCACCGGAGGCCTCCGAGGAGTCAGAGGCGATGGTGGTGGCCCGGTCAAAGCTCCCTCTAGCGGAGAAACAGCGCCGCCGGAAGTTGGGTCTCTGCATGTATTGCGGAGGAGGCCAACATTCCGTGGAGCATTGCCCGGAGAAACCAAACGGGGAGGTCCGCGAGTCACTGTAGGGGGCCTCGCGGACTCTAACCGGTCAAATCCCCTCACAAGCCTATCCTTGCCCATCCGATTTTGTCTCAATGCCACGGGGCATCTCACACACGCACTGGTGGACTCAGGAGCAGAGCAGAGCTTCATTTCAAAGAGCCTGGCAACCCGACTGGGCATCCCCTGCCAACCTCTGCCCGCTCCTCTGAGCCTTATCACCCTCTCCCGTGCTCCCCTTGGCCAAGTGACTCATCGCACGCAGTCCGTTCCAGTCATCATCTCGGGCAATCACCGAGAGGAACTCTCCTTCTACGTTTTGTCCTCCTCTGTGACGCCTGTTATCCTTGGGTACCCCTGGCTGCGCCTGCACAACCCGGTCCTGGATTGGAAGACCGGGAAGATCGCCACCTGGAGTGCATTCTGTATGGGCACCTGTTTACAATCCACAGCCTGCGCCCCGTCTGCTCCTCCCCCGATCAAGGATGCCGCACCTCCGGACCTCACCTTGGTGCCCTCGAAATTCCACGATCTGGGCTTGGTCTTCAGCAAATCCAGGGCGATGTCTCTCCCTCCTCATTGGCCCTATGATTGTGCCATCAACCTCCGCCCAGGGGCTCCCCTGCCGTCAGGTCGCCTGTGTAGCCTGTCAGCGCCGGAGCGGGAGGCAATGGACAGTTATATAAAGGAGTCTCTCAGCACAGGTATCATCCGCCCCTCCTCATCCCCGCTCGGAGCCGGTTTCTTCTTCGTATCAAAGAAGGACGGGTCCCTCCGCCCTTGTATCGACTTCTGAGCGTTGAATGACATCACTGAGAAGGACCGGTACACTCTGCCGCTGATGGACACTGCCTTCCACTCTCTGCAGGGGGCGACCTGGTTTACCAAATTGGACCTCCGCAGCGCCTACATCTCGTCTGGATCAGGGAGGGGGATGAGTGGAGAACTGCATTCAGAACGCCAAGTGGACATTTTGAATACCTCGTAACGCCCTTTGGTCTGACCAACGCCCCAGCCGTCTTTCAGTGCCTAATAAATGACGTCCTACGTGATTTCCTGGGTCTCTTTGTATTCGTGTACCTAGATGATATCCTCATCTTCTCCAGGTCACGTGAAGAACACCAGGTGCATGTGAGACGGGTCTTACAGCGGCTGCTGGAGAACAGGTTATATGTGAAGGCAGAAAAATGTGAGTTTTACGCCAAGACCACCTCCTTTCTAGGATTTGTGATCTCACATAATCAGGTTCTGCCCGACCCCGCTAAGGTCAAAGCGGTGGTGGACTGGCCGACGCCGACCTCCAGGAAGCAGGTCCAACAATTCCTTGGGTTCGCTAATTTCTACCGCCGTTTTGTGCCCAACTTTGGTGCCATCGCTGCCACACTGACCCGTCTCACGTCACCCAAGAACGCCTTTCGCTGGACTGAAGAGTTCGCCGCGGCGTTTCAGGCGCGGAGTTCTCCTCCTCCCGGGTCCTGACCCAGGTCGACCCCGCGCTGCAGTGCTTGGTTGAGGTTGACGCATCTGACACGGAGGTAGGGGCGGTGCTGTCCCAGCGTTCACCCACTGACGGGACCAAACGACCCTACGCCTTCTTCTCACGGCGTCTGTCTCCGGCTGAGCGGAATTATGACGTCGGGGACAGGGAGCTTCTTGCCATCAAGCTCGCCCTGCAGGAGTGGCGCCACTGGCTGGAGGGGGCAGCGCTGCCATTCGTGGTGATGACGGACCACAAGAACTTGGAGTATCTTCGATCTGCTAGACGCCTGAATGCCCGCCAGGCGCGCTGGTCTCTATTCTTTGCCTGGTTCCGCTTCACCATTACCTATCGCCCCGGCTCTAAGAACATCCTACCTGATGCCCTCTCCAGGCAGTTCGCCCCTGAGACATCGGAGGAGTCGGGCCACCCCATCCTGCCCAGTTCGTGTGTGGTAGGTGCCATCTCCTGGTCCATCAGGGACAAGATCCGGAGGGCGCAGGAGGCTGAACCGGATCCTGGCGGCGGACCGGAGGGAAGGTTGTTCCATCTTCTGTCCGGGGGGGAGGTCATTCATTGGGTCCACACCTCCAAGCTCGCCTGTCACCCGGGGGTATCTTGGCTAGTGGATCTCCTCCAACGCTCCTTCTGGTGGCCGGGTCTGGAGAAGGATGCCTCCAACTACGTCCGGGCTTGCCCTGTGTGCGCCTCTGCCAAGTCGGGTAATTCTCCCCCCGCCGGTCTACTCCAGCCTCTGCCGACCCCTGGCAGACCCTGGTCCCATATTGCCCTCGACTTTGTCACTGGTCTCTCCACTTCCAACTCCTATAACGCCGTGCTGACCATTGTGGACCGTTTCTCCAAGGCCGCCCACTTCGTGCCACTGCGGGGTCTTCCAACAGTGCAGGAGACAGGGGATCTCCTGGTGCAGCACGTGGTCAGGTTACAAGGGATACCAGTAGTCCCCAGTTTGTCTCAGAGGTCTGGAGGTGCTTTTGCAGCGCCCTGGGGGCCACAGTTAGCCTCTCATCCGGCCATCACCCACAATCCAACGGGCAGTGTGAGAGGGCCAACCAGGAGTTGGGAGGCTGCCCTGCGCTGCGTCACGTCATCTGACCCATCCTCCTGGAGTTCACATCTGGCCTGGGTTGAATATGCCCACAACACCGCCCGGTCTTCTGCTACAGGTATGTCTCCCTTTAAGGCGTCCCTGGGCTATGAGCCACCCTTGTTTCCAGACCAGGAGGCAGAGCTCGCTGTTCCTTCCGTCCAGGCGCACCTGAGACATTGTCGGGCTCTGTGGTCCAGGACACAGGACGTGCTTTTACGCACGGCTGCGCGTAATAGCATCACTGCCAACCGTCGCAGGAGACCAGCCCCTGCCTACCAGGCGGGTCAACGAATCTGGTTGGCCACTCAGGATTTCCACTTTAAGGGGGAGAAGAAGAAGTTGGCACCACGCTTCGTTGGTCCTCACACCATTTCCAGGATTATCAACCCGGTGGCTGTGCGTCTGGCCCTCCCCCCCTCCCTTCGCATTTGTCCTACTTTCCACGTTTCCAGGATCAAGCCCTATGTGTCTGACACCCTCTGCCCCCCGCCCGCAGTGCCGCCCGCGCCTATGATGATCGACGGCCACCCGGCCTGGAGAGTCGCCTCCTTCCTGGACTCCCGGCGCCGAGGGTGCGGGTTGCAGTATCTGGTGGACTGGGAGGGGTTTGGTCCGGAGTTTAGATCCTGGGTGCCCTCCTCTTGGGTGTTAGACAAGAGCCTCATCAGGGAGTTCCATCGGGCACATCCGGACAAACCAGCGCCAGGAGGTGCTGCTAGAGGGGGGAGTACTGTCACGACCCGCCGCTCATCAGCGGCTTCAGCTGCGCGCACACCTGTGCCTCTTCAGCAGCGGGCTATTTAGCCCACTCTGCCCTCTGCTGCAGTCTGGAGCCGTTTGTTCTCATCAGCGTTTCCAAGGCTTGTGATTCTACCTCAGATCACCAGCAAAGACTCAATGACACGTAAGAACTCCTTACCTTGTCTTCCAAGTTCTCACCCCTGTGCACAGCTGGACCCTCCTGGCGGCGGATTCCCCCCATCATCGCCATAGCATCTCCATCTTCTGCGCAGACCCAGCAGGACACTGTCTCCCGGGCTCATCGCCTGCCGACGCCAGCCACCTGTCCCTGCAAGTAAGCAACACCGTCACTTATATCCCCTGTCTCGGTGTGGTGCCCGTTACCCTTGTCCTTTGTTCTTGTCTCCATAGGGTTGTCCGGCTGTACGGCACGCTGCTCTGCTGCCTGCGCATCGGCGTTCACCCCAGCACATTCCCATACCGCATACATCCGTCCACACACACCTGCTTGTTGAATAAAGCTGTTAAATCTATCCTGAGCCTGCGTGCGTGTTTCCTGGGCCTGTGTGCTACATTATGTCAAAGAGAAGCTTAAAGGGTCTTACAGAAGCTCATGATCTGTGTGATGTGTGGAAAAATTTTCATGGTAGGACTAGACAGTGCGAGTGGAGCCATAGCAAAGACAATATTCTGTCCTTAACTAGACTAGATAGGGTTTACAGTTTTAAGCACCATTTCAGTGTTTTTAAAAGTTCTTTTATAGTTCCTGTTGGCTTTACGGCTCACTCTCTGGTTCAGCATTGTTGTTTTTTTTTATCAAGAATATAAAGGGCAGTAGTGCATAGTGGCATTTTAACACACTGTGGAGGAAGAAATCAGACAAGGCAATGAGCTGACGACCCAGAACTTTATTCTCCTCCAACAGATACAAACAGACTGAATCTGAGCGCCAGAGCAAACTCTCTTATACATTTTATTCCTGCCTCTGGCACCCATCGTAAACCCCTGTGTCCTCAGGTGCGAACCTGGCACAGCTGGGGCGGAAGGCAGATCTTTCTTTGGCTTTATACCCCCTAGCGCTCTAGCACCCTTAGCTGGCTCTTCTCGCCTTTTCTCCATTACCATTTCTGACTACTTTCTCCCCCACCAACCACCTGTCCTGGGTGGAGCGCCATGTCCTCTTGTGTCCCCCACACATCCACCCCTACCAACACCCAGAAGGGGTCCTATCCCTCTGGACTTTTGGGCTTGAACAAGCGCCCATAGCAGCTGTAGCGTGGAGTCGCTGGGCCGGTGGGTGGAAAGGGAGGTTGGTCTCTGGAGGGGGAAAGGGTGGGGAGGGAAAAGGGTTAGTTCCGTGCAAACCATTCTCTGCTGGGGAAACACAAACCTGCGGAGCCACTGTAGGCTGTCGCCTGTGCCGGGGAGCTTGAGCCAACACCACCTGTTCGTCTGGTAACACATAAGTGGGCTTCAGCCTGCCTATGCAGACGGTTTCCTTACCCCCCCCCCCCAAAAAAAAATCTAACACAAAATGCTTCTCCCCAGTTTCCAACACACTAAACGGGCCATTGTAAGGGTTCTGTGAGAGTCGTGCCTGACAAAAATGAATGTGGCATTCTCAAAGCACTTTGGAGCAAAAGTGCGGGGAAAACAATGGTGTGCCGGGCCCGGAACGCTGATAGCCCCCACACCGGAACAAAGGTGCGCTGGTGGGACAGTCCCAGGCACAGGGCTCTCGGGCAAAAATTCTCCCAGGATCCGCAATGATTGAGAAAACACGAGTTCTGCCGGGGAAGCTGCCAAATCTTCCTTAGGTGTGGAGCGCAACCCCAATAGAACCCAAGGCAGGCGGTTGACCCAATTTGCATCCGTCAGCAAGGCCCTGAATGCTGCCTTAAATGACCTGTGAAAACACTTGCACAAACCATTAGCCTTTGGGTTGTGTGCGGTGGTGTGGTGGATTTTGACCCCCAGGCTATCAGCCATCACGGCCCAAAGCTCCGAAACAAAATGCGGACCCCTGTCGAAAATGATGTCCAACAGGGATCCGAACCATGCGGCCCAAGCTGACAAGAATGCATGGGCTACCTTGGCAGACATGGTGGAACTCAGGGAAACCACCTCCGGTCTAGTGCCATTGCTGCCGGGCCGACCACGGCTCCGCGACTTTGGACATTGCATACGTTAGTGGTTTGTGATCAATAAACACGGTGAACTCATGGCCCTCGAGCCAAAACTTTAAATGACATGTAGCCAGGTGAAGGGCCAACAGCTCCCGGTCAAATGTGCTGCATTTCCGTTCATTGTCACCCAAAGGCTGCCACAAACTGGAGATGTACTGCTCCACCACTGCCCCTATCGCAACGTCAGATGCATCTGTGGTGAGCGCTATCCGTGCTAATGGGGTTGGGTGGACCAGCAGAGCCGTGTTAATGAGTGCCATTTTGGTGTTTGTGAAAGCCTGGGCCCACTCAGGGGTCCAGTTGATGCTATCTGCGAGCTTCTTTCTTTTTTTGCGTGTGCCGTACAGCGGTTGCAGCAGCTGTGCCCCCCTGGGGACAAAACGGTTGTAAAAATTGACCATCCCCCAAAATTCCTGCAGCACCCTCATGGTCTGTGGATGCGGAAAATACAACACTGCACGCACTTTATCCAGCAGTGGGATTGCGCCGTCTGGCGAGACTCGGTACCCAAAAAAATCAATCACTGGCAGCCTGAACTAGCACTTTGCTGGGTTAACAATAAGCCCATGCGCTTCCAATCGTTGGAAAACATGTTTGAGGTTGGCGAGGTGCTCCTCCTCTGATGCGCTAGCCACCAAACTGTCATCCAAGTAGACAAAAATGAACGGCAGGTCACGGAGCACCGCGTCCATCATTCTTTGAAAGGTTTGCACTGCGCCTTTTAATCCGAACGGCATGTATAACTAGAAAAGCACTCGGAGAGCGCAGACCTCCGCCAAGCGCCACAGTTCCCCCCATACAGTGTTTGTGTGTACGTTTTCAGATTCCTTGACCATGAAAACATATGACTAGCAATTGGATTGACTTTGATAGGATTAGTGGTTCAGTAGTTATTCACGAAAATCGCATTTTCCGTAATGGTGGTTTTCTTCTGGACGGTGATCCGGATCACCACCAAAATCTAATCATCTGTAGGATACCCCATTTCTGACAATCTGTGAAAATTTCATGAAAATCTGTCCATAACTTTTTGAGTTATGTTGCTAACAAACAAACAGACAGACAGACAGACAGACAGACAAACCAACGCCGATGAAAGCATAACCTCCTTGGCGGAGGTAAAAAAAGGCTGAAAGGAGTTATTATCGCCATTTTAGGAACATCCTCTGCGTGAACCGGGACCTGTACCCACGGACAAGATCTACTTTTGAAAAAATGTGCATCCCGGCCAGGTGCACGGAAAAATCCTGGATGTGCAGGATCGGATACTGCTCATGTTCCGTGGCATTGTTCAAGCATTGGAAATCGCTGCACGGCTGCCACGACCCATCGGCCTTGGGCACCATGTGCAGCGGAGACACCCAAGGGCTGTTGGAGCGCCTAACGATGCCCAGTCGCTCTAAGTTAGCAAATTTCTCACTCATGCTTGCTAGTTTAGCTGCGTCCAGGTGGTGAGGGCGTGTGAGCACAGGCAGACTTTTCGTTGTGATAAAATGTTCAACCCCGTACTTGGTTACCACAGCGGAAAAGGTGGAAACCGTGAGTGCTGGGAACTCAGAAAGTAAGAGCCAGGCTGTTGCCTTCTGCCAACCAGTCCGTGCTGACTGGCAAAATGAAGCTCTTCTGAGAGCCAGAGTCCACCAGAAAATGTCTCCCAGAGCGTGTGTCCGTGATGAAAAGCAGCTTCTCCCTGTCGCCAGTGATCGCACCTGCTACCACCCGCTGGCTGTCTCGTTTCCCGGCTTTCTTGAAGTGGCATGGCGGCTGTTAATGTTGCATTTCCTTGCCAAAACGGCGGTGATAAGAACAGAGCGTCCCGTTACTGCATCTCCTGGTGGCCGTCCCTGCCACTACCATTGGCTCCTCTACCTCGTGGGATTCCTTCATAGATCCCATTGTCACTGCATGCATGCTGAGAGCTTTGGTTGCCAGGATGATGCGGTCTGCCTCTTGTGCCAGTGAGTGGTAGTTCCTGGTTGCCAGCAGCAGTTAGTTAGCGAGGATCGCCCGCACTGTAGCTGGTAGGTTTGTGAGGAAGAGGTGGGTGGATCCGTCTTCCTCACCCATTAGCGTGAGCATGCTCTCCATAAGGTCCACAGCCGATCTGTCACCTAACTCCGAGTGTATGAGGAGTTTTTCTGCCCTCTCCCTGTCCAAAAGAGTATAATGTTGCAGCAGCATCCGCTTGAGAGTGTCGTATTTATCCTGGGTTGGTGACTCAGGTTCATGACTTGTGCCATGGCACGCGCGTCCAGTGCAGCTACCACATGATGGTATCTGGTGTCACCCTTACAGATTCTGTGGAGAGCGAACTGGGCTTCCACATGCAAAAACCAAGTGGCCGGATTGTGGAGCCAAATGTCCGGGAGCATGAGGACGACAGTGCACGCAGTGGTGTGTGGCTCCCGCTGGAGTGTTTCCGCGGAGGTGCTCAGCACGTTCTCCATTTCACGTCTTAAGGTCATCAATGTGGAGGAGGAAATCAGACAAGGCAACGAGCTGATGACCCAGAACTTTATTCTCCTCCAACAGATACAAACAGACTGAATCTGAGTGCCAGAGCGAACTCTTTTATACACTTTATTCCCGCCTCTGGTGGAAAAACGCTTTACATTTCCCAGGAAAAACACATTACATACAAGGTGTGAAACATGCACACACATCCACATCCACATTAGCATACCATCACAGAGCAGTTCTTGGTTCAATACATTTCCATCCCTGTGTCCTCAGGTGTGAACCTGGCACAGTGAGGGCGGAAGGCACATCTTTCTTTGGCTTTGCTCTGGTGCCCTTAGCTGGCTCTTCTCACCTTTTCCCCATTACCATTTCTGACTAACTTTTCCCCCACCAACCCCCTGTCCTGGGTGAAGTGCCATGTCCTCATGTGTCCCCCACAACATTAAAATAATAGTTTTAAAACTACTTTTAGGTTTTTTGGAGTAATTTTTAATTAGCAAAACCAAAACCAAATTTTAGTTTTTTGCAGCAGTGGTGGGATTTAGGAAAAAGTTAAATAAAGAATCTGTGCCTACAGTATACTCGCAATGTCTCAGGAGACTTGACCAGGTCTGTCAGGGACCTGGAGAGAGAAGTAGTAGAGCTGCAGTCTTTGGCAGACTCCACAGAAGAAAGAGGACATTTTGAGATCCTCAAAAGCAAAAAGTCTGTTTTAACTGACTTACTGGGCCTGGCCACTAGGGGTGCTGTGGTATGCAGTAGGTTCCAGAACATCGCATTAATGGACGCTCCATCAAATTTTTTCTTTGGTTTGGAGAGGAAGAATGCTCAGAGGAGGATGATCCACTCTCTGTGCTCAGAAGACGGGCAGCTGATCTCTTGAGTCTGCAGGGATCCATTGTTTTGCAGCTGCTTTCTATAAAGATCTTTTTAAGAAAGAGTTTGTTGAAAAGCTGCATGTGCTGAGTTGTTTTTTGACAGACTTACCTAAAGTGATGGCTGACATGAATGCAGAGCTGGAGAGTAAGATCACTCTGCAAGAACTGTCAGTAGCTGTCCAATCTCTTCAGTGTGGCAAAGCCCCATGGCTAGATGGTCTGCCACCGGAGTTCTACAAGATGTTTTGGTCTGAGATCTGTGAGGACTTGCTGGAAGTACTGTTTGACAGTCTGCAGAAGGGTCAGTTGCCTCTATGTTGTAGGAGAGCAGTCCTCATCCTCCTTCCCAAGAAAGGTGTCCTGAAAGACATTAAAAACTGGCGTCCGGAAGCCCTCCTCTGTACTGACTACAAAATTCTCGCCAAGGTTTTGGCTAACAGGTTGAAGAAGGTAATGGAACAGGTCATACATATATACCAGACTTACTGTGTACCTGGTAGGTTGATTACAGACAACACATTTTTAATTTGTGATGTTTTGGACCTCTCCAGCTCACTGGTCAAGGAACTTGGTCTCATTTCAAGAGACCAAGAAAAGGCATTTGTCCAAGCTCAAGTAGGTTCATTTTGCCTTTTAATTATTTATCTTTTGTTCTTATTAAAGACAAAAACAGAATAGAAAGGAGTTTACCTTCTTAACATGTTTCGACTGTACACTGCAGCCTTCGTCAGAAGAGTCAGCTGATTGCTGCCAGGTGAAATTTATCAGCTGACTTTCGTAGGCGGGGCCAGCTCAGCAGGTCTGGCTCAGACCATCTGTTCAGACCATCTGAACAGCACGGACAGCTCTGGGAATATAAAATTCACACACGAAGAGGAGGAAAATGGCATCATAGCCTTTCTGGACATGAAAATCCACCACAACGATGACGGCAGCATAAAAATCACAGTCTACAGGAAACCAACCCACACAGATCAATACTTACTATGGACATCGGAACACCCCACAGCACACAAGCTATCAGTTGTCAGGACATTATATGAACGGGCCACCATCATCACAGACCAAGAAGACAGACAGGAGGAGAAAACCACATAAAACATGCACTTATACGCTGCCAATATCCAGTATGGGCCATAAACAAAGGGAAACAGCAAGTCAAAAACAAAGAAAACAAACAGGAAATAAGACACAGAACAAAAGCCGAAATCAAAAACAAGGACACCATAACTATACCATACATACGAGGGATCACGGAACCAATTCAAAGGATCATGAAGAAATACAAAATAAACACAGCAGTAAAACCACACAAAAAATTAAGACAGTTATTAGTACACCCCAAGGACAGAATAAAACAAGACAAAAAATGCAATGTAAAATATGAAATATCATGCAGATCATGCACAAAAACCTACATTGGAGAAACTGGAAGATATTCAACACAAGAAAAAAGCAACACCAGAAGGAATGTGAGAAGGAAACACAAGGACGATTCACAAGATCACAAAAAGAAAAGGCAGAACAAGAAACATTAAAATCAGCAATATCAGATCACTGCAAAAGAAATAATCACATCATGGACTGGGACAACGCAAAAATTATTGGATCAGAGAGCAACAGACACAAACAAGGATCAAGGAGGCCATAGAAATCAGGAAGCGAGGAAAAGACACCATGAACCGAGATGAGGGGGCCTTTATGCTTTCCCACACCTGGGATCACATTCTCCAGAGACCATCTGATGGTGGAAGGCAGGGCCGGCTCGGTGGATCTGACAGATCTGCTGAGCTGGCCCCACCTACGAAAGTCAGCTGATAAATGTCACCTGGCAGCAATCAGCTGATTCTTCTGACGAAGGCTGCAGTGTACAGTCGAAACATGTTAAGAAGGTAAAGACATCTCCTTTCTATTCTATTTTTGTCTTTAAAAAGAACAAAAGATAAATAAGGCATTTGTCCGAGTTGAGCACCCATACCTTTGGCATACACGAGAAGCCTTTGGGTTCAGCTCAGGGTTCATTGCCAAGATACAGGCCTTGTATAGAGACATTGACAGTATTCTTAAGATTACTGGTGGTTTGAGTGCTCCTATCAAAGTTGAGAGGGGTGTCCAACAGGGCTGTCCCCTCTCAGGTATGCTGAACTGTCTTGCCATCGAGCCTCTCCTTTGTAAACTAAGGCAAAGCCTCATTAGTTTTAAAGTCTCCAACTCTGACTCGCTGATGATGTTGCTTTTATAAGAAATCAAAGTGATGTAGAATACCTATTAAGAACTGTAAATTTTTTTGGTGAGTGCTCCTCAGCGAGAGTGAATTGGGGTCAAAGTGAAGCTTTAATGGTGGGGGGTGGACTACAAAAATTGTCCTACATGGTGGCCTCTCTTGGACACAATGTGGTTTTAAATATCTTGGTGTGTTTTTAGGAGATCAGACTTTTACTGGGAAAAATTGGGAGCATATTTGCCTTTTGGCTTTTTTGAAACTTCTTTTGGTTGCTCCCTTTAGGGGTTGCCACAGCGGATCATCTGCCTCCATCTCACCCGGTCCCTTGCATTTTCCTCTAACACCAACCCTCTCCATGTCATCCTTCCCGACATCCATGAATCTTCTCTGTGGTCTTCCTGTTTTTCTCCTGCCTGACAGCTCCATCTTCAACATCCTTTGTCCAGTATATCCACTATCCCTCCTCTGCACATGTCCAAACCATCTCAGCCTTGCCTCTCTTACTTTGTCTCCAAACTGCTCAACCTGAGCTTTCCCCATCATATACTCATTTCTAATCTTGTCCCTCCTAGTCACTCCCAATGAAAATCTTAGCATCTTCAACTCTGCCACCTCCAGCTCCATCTCTTGTCTTTTTGTCAGTTTCACTATATCCAAACCATACATCATAGCAGGTCTCACCACTGTCTTGTAAATCTTCCCTTTCACCCTTGCTGCTACCTTTCTGTCACAAATCACCCCTGACACTCATCTCCACCCAGTCCACCCTGCCTGCACTCTGTTCTTCACCTCTCATGAGCATTTTCCATTGTTTTGGATGGTTGAACCCAGGTATTTAAACTCATCTGTTTTGACAACCTCTACTCCTTTCATCTTCACTGTTACACCTGCCTCCATCTCACCCACACTCATGTATTCTGTCTTGCTTCTACTGACTTTCATTCCTCTTCTCTGCAGAGCACCTCTCTAGGTTCTCTTCCACCTGCTCCCTACTCTTACTACAGATCACAGTGTCATCTGCAAACATCATGGTCCACGGAGAGTCCTGCCTGACCTCATCTGTCAGCCTGCCCATCACCATGGCAAACAAGAAGGGGCTCAGAACTGATCCTGGGTGTAACCCCATCCCCACCTTGAACCCATCTGTCACTCCTACAGCACACCTCACCACCATCTTGCTGTCCTCATGTGTGTCCTGTACCACCCTCACATACTTCTCTGCCCCTACTGACTTTCTCATACAGTACCACACTTCCTGTCTTGGCACTCTATCATATGATTTCTCTAGATCCACAAAGACACAATGCAATTCCTTCTGACCTTCTCTGTACTTCTCCATCAGTACTTTTAGAGTGAACAATGCATCTGAAGTACTCTATCTTGGTATGAAACCGTACTGCTGCTCACTGATTGTCCCCTCTCCTCTTAACCTGACTTCAACAACTCTTTCTCATATCTTCACAGTGTGACTGCTCAACTTTATGCCTCTGTAGTTACTACAGCTCCGAGCATTACCTTTGTTCTTGAAAATTGGTAGCAAAACATTTGTTCTCCACTCCTCCGGCATCCTCTCACTCTCCACTATCCCACTTTTTCTTTGCTAATGTCTTTCTTTGGATACTTTGCTGTACCTCCTCATTCCACCACCAAGTCTCCTTGTCTTCTTTCCTCTGTCCACTGGATACACCACATACCTTCCTACCTGTTTCCCTCAATACTTTTGCTGTACTTTCCCAGTCATCTGGTAATTCTTCCCCACACCCAGAGCCTGTGTCAACTCCTTCCTGAACTCTGTGCAACCTTCTTTCTTCTGTAACTTCCCAGACTTAATCTGTGGCTCTGCCTTCACTCGCTTGCTCTTCTTGCTTTCCAGAGTCATCCTGCAGACTACCATCATATGCTGTCTCACTACATTCTTCCCTGCCACCACCTTGCAGTCTCCTATCGTTTTCAGATTTCTCCTTCTGCATAAGATGTAGTCCACCTGTGTGCGCCTTCCGCCACTCTTGTAAGTCACCCTGTGTTCCTCTCTCTTCTTGAAGTATGTGCCCACCACAGCCATCTCCACCCTTTGAGCAAAATCCACAACCATCTGTCCTTCCACATTTCTCTCCTTAAGACCATACCTACCCAGGACCTCATCATCATCTCTGTTCCCTTCACCTACATGCCCATTAAAGCTTGCTCCAATCACCGCTTTCTCCCCCCTGAGAACACTCTCTACCACTTCATCCAACTTACTCCAGAATTCATCTTTCTCTTCTACCTGACATCCAACTTGTGGGGCATACACACTGACAGCATTCAACAGCACACCTTTGACTTCTAGATTCAAACTCATGATTCTGTCTGACTCCCTCTTTAATTCCTGAATACTCTTCACATACTCTCCCTTCCTTCAAGATTACTCCTACTCAATTTCTCTTCCTGTCTACACCATTGTAGAACAGTTTAAATCCACCTCCAATGCTCCTAGCCTTGCTTACCTTCCATCTGGTTTCTTGAACACACAGTAGATCTACCTTTCTCCTCTCCATCATATCAGCCAACTCTGCATTTACCAGTCATAGTCCCTACATTTAACATCCCTATTCTCACCTCCACATTTCTATCTTTCCTTTACCTTTTCTCTCTCTCTCTTGAACCATGCCTTCCTCTTGTCCTCCTCCTCAATCTTTGACCAACAGTAGCTCAATTATCTGTTTTGAAACTGAATGTCCAAAACAACAAAGAACTCCTTCTGGACATCAGGAAGAACAGACAGGACCACCCCCCTCCTCATAAATGGTGACCATGTGGAAAACGTCCCCTCCTTCAGGTTCCTGGGCACCCACATCTCCTCTTACCTCTCCTAGACTGTCAACACCAAGGCCCCAGTGAAGAAAGCCCAGCAGCAGCGGCACTTCCTCCATGTCCTGCGGAAAGACAACCTGGGCCAAAAGCTGCTGCTGGCCTTCTATCGCTGCTCAGTGGAGAGCGTGCTCACCTACTGTCTGGGTGTGTGGTACGCCAGCTCCACGGCTGAGAACAGGAAAGCTGTGCAGACGATCATCAACACCGCCCCAAAAATTATCGGCAGCTCTCTGCCCTCCCTGGAAGATATCTCCAGAGCCTCCTGTCTCAGAAGAACCAAGGCCATCACAGGAGACCTCTCACATCCCGCCCACCACCTGTTTGACCTGCTTCCCTCTGAACAACGGTTCAGATCAATCAGGCCCCACACCTCCAGACTGACAGTTTCTTTCCTGGGCCATCTGAACTGCAAACAGTCAGAAGCCCCACCCCCTCCCTCCAAATGCTCACATGCACAGAACTGAGGACCTTTTTAATTATCACTATAACTCACCTGTCTTTGCACTCCTCACTTTCATGTATAGTGACCCATCCATGAAATTCACTATTGTACATACAGTTAGGCCCAGAAATATTTGGACAGTGACACAAGTTTTGTTATTTTAGCTGTTTACGAAAACATATTCAGGATACAATTATATAATCAATATGGGCTTAAAGTGTAGACTCTCAGCTGTAATTTGAGAGTATTCACATCCAGATTGGAGCAAGGGTTTAGGAATTACAGCTCTTTAATACGTAGCCGCCTCTTTTTCAAGGGACCAAAAGTAATTGGACAATTGACTCAGAAGGCTGCAAAAAAAAAATAACAAGGCTGCATGGGCTCTTCCCTCATTAACCTGTCATCAATTAAGCAGTTAAAAGGTCTGGAGTTGATTCCAGGTGTGGCGTTTGCATTTGGAAGCTGTTGCTGTGAACACACAACATGCGGTCAAAGGAGCTCTCAATGGAGGTGAAACAGACCATCCTGAGGTGGAAAAAAGAAGAAGAAATCCATCAGAGAGATAGCAGAAATGTTAGGAGTGGCCAAATCAATAGTTTGGTACATTCTGAGAAAAAAAGAGTGCACTGGTGAGCTTGGGAACTCAAAAAGGCCTGGACGTCCACGGAAGACAACAGTGGTGGATGATCACAGAATCCTTTCCATGGTGAAGAACAACCCTTCACAACATCCACTCAAGTGAAGAACACTCTCCAGGAAGTAGGTGTATCAGTATTTAAGTCTACCATAACGAGAAGACTTCATGAGAGTAAATACAAAGGATTCACCACAAGGTGCAAACCATGAATCATTTTTGATTAAAATAGAAAGGCCAGAATTGACTTTGCCAAAAAACACCTGAAGAAGCCAGCCCAGTTCTGGAACAGCATTCTTTGGACAGATGAGACTAAGATCAACCTGCACCAGAATGATGGGAAGAAGAAAGTTTGGAGAAGAATTGGAACAGCTCATGATCCAAAGCACTACATCTTCTGTAAAACATGGTGGAGGCAGTGTGATGGCATGGGCATGCATGGTTTCCAATGGCACTGGGTCACTTGTGTTTATTGATGATGTGACAAAAGACAGAAGCAGCAGGATGAATTCTGAAGTGTATAGGGATATACTTTCCTGCTCAGATTCAGCCAAATGCAGCAAAGTTGATTGGATGGCGCTTCACCAATGATCCAAAACATACTGCAAAAGCAACCCAGGAGTTTTTTAAAGCAGCGAAGTGGAATATTCTGCAATGGCCGAGTCAATCACCAGATCTCAACCCAATCGAGCATGCATTTCACTTGCTCAAGACAAAACTTAAGGCAGAAAGACCCACAAACAAGCAACAACTGAAGACAGCTGCAGTAAAGGCCTGGCAAAGCATCACAAAGGAGGAAACCCAGCGTTTGGTGATGTCCATGGGTTCCAGACTTCAGGCAGTCATTGTCTGCAAAGGATTCTCAACAAAATATTGAAAAGTAACATTTTACTTAGGGTTATGTTTATTTGTCCAATTACTTTGAGCCCCTGAAATGAGGAGCATTTGTATAAAAATAGCTACAATTCCTACATGTTTAATCATACATTTTTGTTCAACCCCTTGAATTAAACCTTAAAGTCTGCACTTCAATTCCATTGTAGTTGTTTCATTTCAAATCCAATGTGGTGGCATGCAGAGCTCAAATCATGAAGATTGTGTCACTGTCCAAATATTTCTGGGCCTAACATTATTTTCCATAATTCTTGGGCCATTTTACTCAATTATGTGTTCTGCACTCCGCACTCTAATGTACATAGTTCCACCCGCAAAGCCACTACTGTACCTGTGTATATACCAATGGGCTAGTTATTATTTTTACTTTTATTTTTACTTCAGTCAGCTGGTTAACTGTGTGTCCTGTAACTGTTTTATTTAAAATTCTTCTCATTTACTTTATTGTGCAGTAGCCTAGTGGAGCACCCACAGTTTCATTGTGCTGTACAACTGTACAATGACAATAAAGCCTATTCTATTCTATTCTATTCTATTCTATTCTATTCTATTCTAAAGGGAGCAGTCAAAAGAAGAAGTATGTCATGCAGTGATCCTCGCGGATCACCAAGAGACGCCAAAGAGTCCACCAGTGAGTTTGGCAATGATGTTAATTTATTTACACAACGTGACAAGACAAGACTATGAACCCCTCAGGGCAAAAACACACATTAAACAAGACTTGGGCTCGTAGGGCTACCCCAGCCACTACGAGCTAAACTATGACATGAGCTAGGATCACAAATCTGACATGAAGATTTGACGCAGCGTTGACAGCGTCTGGCAAGGAAAGTTAGACGATACTCCTGCGTCATTACTGTCGCTAGTGCTCGCTTTTAAAGGCGAACACTAACGAGCAACAATGACAGACAGCTGACCAGCCTTGACAGGCGGAAGCCCCACCGAGCACCTTCATAATAAGAGCCCGGTGAGGCCAGAATACAGCCCGCAGCTGTCAAGGCCAGCAGCGAGTTGAACATGGCCCGAGCGCTATCAGAACCCAGCGCTCGGGTCGTAACAGTACCCTCCCTCCCCGGGTGGACTCCGAACGCCCCAAGGGACCACCCTGCCCCCCCCACCCCCCCAGGGTGGGAGGACGGGGGCAGGTGCGGAGGGATAGAACTCAAACCAAGAAACAAAAGAGACAAGAACAACTACACACAGGACAATGACAAGACTAACTATTTAGAATAAATCAAGAAAATGCACATGGCAGAACCCAAAAAAACAGAACTACTGGGTCAGAAAGACTAGATACCAGGCTAGACAAAATACCAAATATTCAAATCAGATAAATCACACAGAGGAAAATAAGGCAACAGCAGAACATAACACAATAGCCAAAAATCCCCAACTAAGTTACAGGAAACACAAGCCAGCACGAGAAAAAAAAATAAACCTTGGCCCACATGATACACAAGAAAATGACCCCCCCCCCCCCCCCCGAGTGAATTCACATGAGAGTTTTCAAAAAAACCCAAATACAGAAGCAGAACACTTACTGGCACATACCTGACTATACACACTACAAATTAAAGCTACTGCAAGACATAAAACACAAAATACACCGGGTAGCAGGGAGAAAAGAAAACAGAACAATCACAGACAGAACAACCCAGAAACACGACCACTACCCCCCCGACAGTTCATGCCGACCGGCGGAGACCAAGCGCCACAGAAACAGTTCAGGCGGTCTCCCCGCGTCCAACAGCCGGCGGGCGGTCATATGAGGTGGAACATGACCAGGCGGCTCACCAGAGTCCCATGCCCGGCACGTCCGCTCCTCCGGTGGTCGAACCAGGTCGCCCGATGACACACATAGCAAGATGGGTGGCTGAACCGAGGCGCCGAACCGGCGAAACAGTCCCTCCGGCGGCCGACCCGTGTTCCTCAGCCACCAGTCCAGGGCAACAACAACCCGCGGCGGCCTCCCTGACGAGGACCAAACTCGGGAGAGCCGGGGCGAGCGAACAGGAGCCCCCATGGCCCCCGGCGATGACCCACAGGGGCGGTGACCCAAAAGGGACAGATGAGCAGGGCGAGCCCGTAATCCGCTCGACGGAGGAAGTTCTGCAGCACCTCCCCCGTCCATGGACCACGCTGGCGCTGTGCCTCCGTTGGACCCCGATTGGGTCCCAGCTGCAGCCACGTCGGGCCCCGATTGGGCCGGGACCGCATCTGCCGTGGACCCCGATCGAGCCTCCGGTGCACCCACGTTGGACCCCGATTGGGCCAGATCCGCACCCGCGGTGGACCCCGATTGGGCCTCCGACGCACCCACGTCGGACCCCGATTGGGCCAGAACCGCACCCGCGGTGGACCCCGATTGGGCCTCTGGTGCACCCACGTCGGACCCCGATTGGGCCTCTGGCGCACCCGCGGTGGACCCCGATTGGGCCTCTGGTGCACCCACGTCGGACCCCGATTGGGCCACAGCAGCCCCCACGACGGAACCCGACTGGGTTGGTGCAGCTCCGCTGACGATCTCCACCAGCGAACCTGGGACCTCCAACCCAGTGACTCCGACCCGTTCCATGCCGGCGACACTGTAACAAAGCTCAGGGACAGGAAAACCGGGATCAGAATCACCGGTAGCAACGGAACCCAGCGAGACGAGCTCGGTCGCAGCAGACGGCTGCTCCTCACTCCCCTCCCCGAGAGGCAGGCCAAAATGCTCCAAAACAGGGGACAGAAACAAAAGGGGGAGCACTTGCCTGCACTCAGGTTCCGTTGCCACCCAGGACTCTGACGATCCAGGTTCAGGGCGACTCTCATCAGCAGACTCAAACTCAGCTGCGTCGGGCTCCGCAGCTGGCAAGATCTCATCTGCAGCCCGAGGTTCCTCCCACGCTGCTGTCCACGCCGATGACCCGTGTGGCGTGGGGGCAGGGGACCCTCGACCCACTGGCTCGGACTGCTCCGGCGAGGAGACCCGGGGACGCTTCTCTGTTGGCTCAGCCTCCGGGCCGCAGTCCGCTCCTCTCCTCCGTCCACGGCGTGGCTGCAGGGCCGGATCCAGGCTCTGTAGCACTGCAGGGGCCCTCTTCATCCGACGACGCTGGCCTGGCGTCGCGGACCGCTCGGCGGGAGAGAACACAGAGGCAGCAGGTTTAATAATTTCTTCCACAGCAGGTGGAGGAAGCTTAGGGGGCTGCGAACCCCGAACTCCGCCCCCAGGAGTCAGACAAGGCAGATCATTATTAAGATGTGACAAAAAAATCGTGTACTTGCCTTCCTCCCAGGGCCGAGATGGTTCCTGCTGTAGGGGACATTGTTCCTCCGTCTCCCCACTGGATGGTGATAGAGGGCCCCCTGGAAAGACGAGGTGGAGCCGCTCTCGGAGGTTCGCTGACGGGCTTTGCCGGCAGCGAGTCCAGCCGAGGATTCCGCTGTGGGTTGCCTGCGCCGTTGCGCCGACGTCGTCGTCGGCCCCCAGACGGTGTGCACTCCTGGACCAGCTCCGGGACGGGAACGGGACTCCAACGCGGGGAGCGAGGATGCCTCCTCCTCTTCTTCCTGCTCTCTTCCTCCTCCAGCCCAAGAAGTATCTCGTGCTGCACATCGAGTTCCTCCCTCCTCGTTTTCACCTCCGGGTGATCGTCATAAACGAGGGGGAGGTTGTCCAGGAAATCCTCAGCAACGTCCAGATGCCAGCGCATGTAGCTGGAGGTGACGTCGAAAGTAGCGGCGAGGAGCGCCCCGTCGGCGTACTCCAGCGCGCTCGCTAGCTCCTTGCCCAGGCGCTGACCGCGGCCCCTGGATGACGGCATTCTCCCAGCAACAGGCATCCAGACAGGGAAGAACAACAGTCAAATTAAGTACAACCTCACGGTGAAAAGGCGTCTCGGTGTGGCGCCTCCGTTTAGACGTCCTGGCAGGAGTATACTGTCATGCGGTGATCCTCGCGGATCACCAAGAGACGCCAAAGTGTCCACCAGTGAGTTTGGCAATGATGTTAATTTATTTACACAACGTGACAAGACAAGACTATGAACCCCTCAGGGCAAAAACACACATTAAACAAGACTTGGGCTCGTAGGGCTACCCCAGCCACTACGAGCTAAACTATGACATGAGCTAGGATCACAAATCTGACATGAAGATTTGACGCAGCGTTGACAGCGTCTGGCAAGGAAAGTTAGACGATACTCCTGCGTCATTACTGTCGCTAGTGCTCACTTTTAAAGGCGAACACTAACGAGCAATAATGACAGACAGCTGACCAGCCTTGACAGGCGGAAGCCCCACCGAGCACCTTCACAATAAGAGCCCGATGAGGCCAGAATACAGCCCGCAGCTGTCAAGGCCGGCAGCAAGTTGAACATGGCCCAGCGCTCGGGTCGTAACAAAGTAGACTAGATGGAGGGTTTTTTGTACTTCTGTCTTTATGTTCTCTTATTCAGATTGACAGAAATTTGTACCTTGATCTCAATCACAAATGCTAAGCAATTTATAGTTGCAGATTTTATGATATATTTATATACAGTGCTATGAAAAAGTATTTTCCCCCTCCTGATTTCTTATATTTTTGCATATTTGTCACACTTAAATGTTTCAGATCATCAAACAAATTTAAATATTGACAAAAATAACCCGAGTAAATACAAAATGCAGATTTTTTTTAATATGATTTCATTTAAGGGAAAAAAGCTATCCAAACCTACCTGGCCCTTTGTGAAAAAAGTATTTCCCTCCTAAACATAATAACTGGCTGTGCCACCCTTGACAGCAACAACTGCAATCAAGCATTTCTCAACATTGCTGTTGAGGAATTTTGGCCCACTCTTCTTTGTGGAATAGTGTACATTCAGACACATTGGAGGGTTTGAACTTGAGGTGACAAACTGATGGCTGGACATTGTCCTTCAGGGTTTTCTTGCAGAGAGCAGAATTCATGGTTCCATCAATTCACAAATCATGCAGGTCCTGAAGCAGCAAAGCAGCCCCAGACCATCACACTACCACCATCATGCTTGACTGTTGGTATGACATTCTTTTTAGGAAATGCCGTGTTAGTTTTACACCAGATGTAACAGAATGCACTCTTTCTAAAAAGTTAAACTTTCTATCTGGTCAGTCCAAGAATATTTTCCCAAAGATCTTGGAAATCATCAAGATGTTTTTTGGACAAATGTGAGATGAGCCTTTGTTTTGTTTGTTTGTTTGTTTGTTTGTTTGTTTGTTGTCAGCAGTGGTTTTTGCCTTGGAACTCTCCCATGGATGACATTTTTGCCCAGTCTCTTTCTTATTGTTGAATCATGGACCACAATCCAAACTGAGACAAGTGAAGCCTGCAGTTCTTTAGATGTTGTTCTGGGTTTTTGTTTCTCATCTGTTCTTGAATTTCTTTAGATCATGGCATGATGTGCTGCTTTTTGAGATCATTTAGCCTACTTCACTTAGTCAGACAGGTTCTATTGAAGTGATTTCTTGATTCACCAGATGTGGCAGTAATCAGGCCTGGGTGTGGCAAGTGAAATTGTACTCAGCTTTCAAAAAATGTAATTATCCATCCATCCATCTTCTTCCGCTTAATGCTTTTTGGGTCGTGGGGGGCGGGGGGGCTGGAGCCTATCCCATCATCTCTTGTAACAAAAAGTATGGCAGAGCATCACACAGATCTGATCAGTGGTACTGACCAGCTGAATGAACTATTTGAATCACAGAACACAGAAACAGTGGGACTCATTGGCTTGTTCAAAGACAACTGGAGCTGGTCAGATGAGAGCAGTTTCTCTTTCAAACATTCTGGCCCTGACAATTTTAACAAGGAATCCAGCAAGAAATGTGCTCTGGCCATGGTGAATGCACATGGTAGATGGAAGACTGAGGACCGTGAGGCCAAAAAACCCTTCTTCTGCTATGATGGTGAGTGTAATCTGAAGTCAAAGATATTTGTGTGTGTGTGTGTGTGGGGGGGGGGGTGTTAAATTATAAGTTGGACCATAAGCAGATTATTAATCTATTAAAATTATTTAACATTGTTCAGTCACGGGAAGTTATACAGGTCAGCAACAGTGAAAGATCTAAAGTATGAATCTGCACCACACTTTCTACCTTCCTGTAGTAGTTTTGGTCATTTTCTGGAGGTCCATTTCCCATGTTTATGTTTATGCTCTCTGTCATCATGCTCCAAATATTTGTGCTTGTGGGAGCGTTGTCTTTTAAAGGGGGTGTTGCTGGGTGCAAAGTTGGTGTGTGGACAGTTTACAGCAGCACAGTGACAACAAAAGAACACATGTAAAGTCACTGGTGCATTATCAGCTGCTATTTAAGCAGCACATTTTTTAAAAAAAAAAGTTGACGTTCACATTGAGGTGATCTACGCACTTACCGCTGCTTCACCCCACACCTGCTTCACCTCACAGGGCTTAGAGGGAACAGTGGCACTCCTGTAAATGACGCTCTCGCACATTTTCATGAGCATGTTTATTTCCTCTGCACAAAACCGATCTGCCCAGACAGACAGACAAAGACAGAAAGACAGAGGCTCTTACTATATTGAACAGAGGCACAACAAACAAATCAAAGACTCATACTGTTTTATAAAGTTGTTGTAGTCTACTTCTGAATGAAAATTGTGTTTTTTGTCTTTTTCAGACAAAGTGATCCTGATCAAAGAAAACCTGGGAGGAAGCCTTGCACTACTGCAGACAGAAGCACCATGACCTTGCGTCCATCACTAACAAGGCTGAACAGAGGTTGGTCCAGGAGAGAGCCAAGATGGTTGACAGTCCCTGTGTATGGCTGGGGCTGCGCTACACCTGCACTCTGGGTTTCCAGTTCTGAGTCAGTGGTGATGCAGTCAGACACATAAACTGGGCCTTTGGTGGTCTGGGGGATGATTGTGACATGTCTACAGCCATAAAGAGGGGAGATGATAAGTGGGTCAAAAAACTTGATAATGAGAAGTTTAACTTCATCTGTTCTTAGAAATAATGATCACAGGTGAAAGGATTTACTCATTTATTCAGTGTGTTTGAAAAAGTTTCTTCAAAGGGTTTCTAGGAAATGTAGTTACAGTAGGTAGTGAGGGGTTTTAAGTCATCCTCTGTGTTCATTAAAATATATGCATGTTTTCTATAAAACAGTTGACATTAATACCTGATCTAGTGATAGTTTTATTATTTCAAATCCTGTTCAGTAATAATTGTATTCTTTTGAAGTTTCCTTTTTAAAGTTTTTTTGGCAGTAGATGACAAAGTTGTTGTTTGTTCTGTTGTGGACGATAGAATCAGACTCTCATGTTGAGAGAATGGTCAGCTCACGTGCAGGGTGCCACACCAGAGAAAACACAGACACGACAAAGAGAAGCTAAGTTAAACCACAATTTATTAATCCAAAAAGGGGAGTGCACTGTTAGGGAAAGACGCCACTCGCCAGAGGAGGACTCAGCCTGTGAGAGGGAGACGAGCGCTAGTTAGTAGAAGGAGGGAGATCGGGAAAAGGGAATACAAACTATGACTTATGGGGAGCAGAGCAGAGAACCCGACAGAGAGACCCAACAGGAATAGATGAACCAGCGGGGTGAGGCTGGCAGGGAGTAGGAGAGGAGTGGAGCAGGGTGAGGTGTCTGACCAGGTGGAGATCGGAAGCTGAAGCGGTGATGAGATGATGGAGCAGGTGAGCGCACAACGAGCCCTGGAGACACACCGCAAAGATGGCAGCAACCTGGAAAAGGGAGGAGAAGAGAAATTAGACACGATTCCTTAGTATTAGGATATCACATACTTGCTTGCTTGAAGGCAGTATACCCAACGAGCCAGCGCTGAAGCATTCACACGTTGATCCTTATAAGCGCTGGCAAGGCAGAGACAGCAGGTGCGTCCACTCACGCAGGTGTGATGATTACCTGCGGAGCCGGAAAACCTCTCGCAGGAAAGGAGAGGCGTGCGCTCACCTGAACATGACGGTGCCCCCCCCCCCAAGGGGCGCCTCCTGGCGGCCCACTGGGCTTGTTGGGATGGGCTTTGTGAAAGGCCGGGACCATCCCTTTGTCGTGAAAGTAGGAGCTGGGGATTCAAGACCTTTCTTCGGGGCCATAGCCCTTCCAGTGGACGAGGTATCGCAATCCCCTCGAAACGTGGAACGTGGGGTGGATGCGAAGCGTCTGCGGAAGCTCTAGGCAGACCGTCACGTCATTGATGATCCGGGAGATGGTAAACGGGCCCAAGAAGCGAGGTGATAACTTCCTGGACTCTGTCTTCAAGGGCACCTGGTCCGCCAACAGCCACACACGCTGCCTGACTGTATACTTGGGTGCTGGGACCCGCTTGCCGTCCACATACTGGCGACTCCACTCCATAGAGTGGAGAAGGGGGCTCAGGTGGCCCTCCAGAACCGACGGCAGTGGCGGACATGGGCTCCCACAGATGGCACAGCGATTTCCCTCTCCACCATGGGCAATGGGGGGGGGGTGTTACCCCATGGAGGCCTCTAAAGGCATGAATCCTGTGGAGGAAGAAACTGCTGAGCTGTGGGCGTACTCCACCCAGGTCAGATGGGTGCTCCACATGGAGGGATTACAAGATGCCACGCATCTGAGGGCGCCCTCCAGGGACTGGTTGGTGCGCTCAGTCTGCCCGTTGCTCTGTGGATGATATCCGGACGTACGGCTGACCATGGTGCCCAAGGAGAGGCAGAAGGACTTCTAAACATGGGAGGTGAACTGTGGACCCCGGTCAGACACAATGTCCATAGGAATCTCATGCAGATAGATGACATGTGTAGTCAGTGGTTTTGGAAGCGGAGGGTAGTTTGGGGAGGGGCACCAGATGGATTGCTTTGGAGAAATGGTCTACTATGGTAAGGATGACAATATTACCTCATGAGGGGGGAAGTCCCGTGAAGAAATCTAGGGCGATGTGGAACAAAGGTCAGCTGGGAACTGGCAGTGGATGTAGTAGGCCAACAGGAGGTGAGGAGTCGGATTTGTTGCGAGCGCACACCTGGCATGCTTTAACGTAGTCCCAGACGTCCGTCCGCAGGATGGGCCACCAGAACACTCGTTGAATCAGATTTACCGTCCGGGAAACCCCTGGGTGGCAGGCAAAATGGCTAGAGTGGCCCCACCGGATGACGTCACTACAGAGGCTGGCCAGGACGAACAGCCGATCACTGGATCCCCCCTCGGGTCTGGGCTCTGTGGACTGGGCCTGCCGGACCCTCTGCTCAATCTCCCAGGTAAGGGCTCCAAGAATACATGAGGGTGGCACAGTGGGTTGGGAGAGAGAAGGACGGGCTGTAAGGTCGGGACTGAACTGGCAGGAGAGAGCATCCGGTTTGACATTGCGAGAACCAGGTCTGTATGTGATGGTAAGATTAAACCTATGAAAGAACAGGGCCCAGCGGACCTGCCTGGCATTTAATCTGCGGACCGACCGAAGGTACTCTAAAATTTTATGGGCGGTCCACACTACAATGGGATGGACTGCTCCCTCCAACCAATGTCTTCACTCCTCAAGGGCCAACTTAATGGATAAGAGCTCTCGGTCCTCTATGTTGTAGTTCCTCTCGGCCAGCGTGAGCCACCGAGAGAAATATGTGCATGGATGGAGCTTCTGATCAGAGGTCAAGCGCTGTGAAAGGACAGCGCCCACCCCTGAATCAGAAGCGTTCACTTCCAAAATAAAGTGGAGCTGAAGGTCAACCTGGGCCAAGATGGGGGTGTTAGAGAACAGGCCCTTCAACTTGGAAAAGGCCCATTTGGCTGCCTTGGACCAGGTGAAGGGCACCTTGACCGAAGTCAGCTGAGTGAGAGGCCGTGCTACCCCACTGTAATTCCTGATAAATCTGCAATAAAAATTTGCAAACCCCAAAGGCGCTGAAGCCTTGCGGAATGGGGCGTAGGCCAATTAAGCACAGCCTTCACCTTGGCTGGATCAACCCTCAGCTCCCCCTCAGCCACAATAAACCCGAAGCAGGAAGTGGAGCGGGTGGAAAATTCACACTTCTCGGCTATCACATAGAGCTGGTTATCCAGGAGCAGTTGTAACACGGACCTGACATGGACTGTGTGCTCCTCTGGCGTGCGGGAAAAAATCAGTATGTCATCAAGGTATACAAAAAAAACTGATTTACCATATTGTGGAGGACTCCCTCTGCAGGTGGATCATCGACTTCCTGACGGACCGGAGGCAGCATGTGCGGCTGGGAAAGACTGTCTCAGACTATACTAGCATCAGCACCGGATCACCCCAGGGCTGTGTACTTTCCCCCCTACTCTTCTCCCTTTACACCAACTCCTGCACCTCCAGCCACCAGTCTGTCAAGTTGATCAAGTTTGCGGACGACACCACCCTCATCGGGCTCATCTCCAACGGCGACGAGTCCGCCTACAGGAGAGAGGTGGCCCAGCTGGCGTCCTGGTGCAGCAATAACAACCTGCAGCTGAACGCTCTGAAGACAGTGGAGATGATTGTAGACTTCAGGAAAGTCACTACTCCTCTGCCCCCCCTCACCCTCTCAGGCTCTCCCATCACCACTGCTGATTCCTTCCGCTTCCTAGGCACTACCATCACCAGGGACCTCAAATGGGAGCTGACCATCAGCTCACTCATCAAAAAAGCCCAGCAGAGGATGTTCTTCCTGCGGCAGCTGAGGAAGCTCAAGCTACCCACCAAGATGTTAGTGCAGTTCTACACAGCCATCATCGAGTCCATCCTCACCACCTCCATAACTGTGTGGTACGCAGGAGCCACTGCCAGGGACAGACTAAGGCTGCAGCGCGTCGTGCGCACTGCTGAGAAGGTGATCGGCTGCAAGCTCCCATCTCTCCAGGATCTGTACATCTCCAGGACCCGGAGGCGTGCTGGCCGGATCATAGCCGATCCCTCACACCCTGGTCACGTACTGTTTGCCCCCCTCCCCTCTGGTAGAAGACTTCGGTCCATCCAGACTAAAACCTCCCGTCACATGAACAGCTTCTTCCCCTCTGCCATTAGACTGCTGAACACTAAGTGACTTATTGACTCTCGTGCACCATGTACAGCAGCTCAACCAGACTCATGTCAATCATCACTGTTTTCTTCCTGCATTACCGACTGCACTATATAGTTCTCCACAGTATCTGCTGCTGGCTAATATATATTTTAACTGTTGACCAGTATCACTTAATCTTATCCTACACTTTATTACATGTATAGTTTATTTCTCTTATCTTATCATGTTTAATGTTGCAGCATTGTACCGAGACAAATTCCTAGTTTGTGTACTACATGAACAATGGCAATAAACCTGATTCTGATTCTGATTCTGATTCTGAGGACGTCATTAATCATGCGTTGGAAGATGACGGGGGTGTTGGTGAGCCCAAAAGGCATCACGAGGTACTCAGATTGCACGATCCCAAAATTCCACAGAGAAGTCGGTGGCAGACCGGCTCCCCTGATGGAGTGACATAAGACGGCTCATGATATTACCCTCACTCTCTGTTCAGTCAAACGTGTGGGAGAATTCACTAATGAATCTATCAAATATATAATTAGGACCCTCCAGGCAGTCAAGAATGAACTGAGCCCAATCAAGGGCCCGATTTCGCTGCAGGAGGGTCATGAAATGAATTTTTGATGTATCGTCCGGATACTCTCCACCCATTTAAGATAAGATAAGATAAGATAAGCCTTTATTAGTCCCACAACGGGGAAATTCCAGGATTGCAACAGCACAGGGATAGCAACACTCAGAGCAACAATCAGAAGGCAAGAAAAAACAAGCAGGCAAGAGCAGCTAATATACATATGTACATTATATGTACCAAATATGGGCCAAATATATTGGCCAAATATGGGCCAAATATGTACATATTTGGCCCAAATAAAGCCGAACATGGCAAAGAAACCCCTTACATTTCCCCACCTCCCCCATGCATGGGGCCGATGAGGGAACGGAAGTAGTTCAACGAACAGTGGAAGAAGCAGGGGCAACAGGTGGATGGGAAGGACCCGAACAAGACATGTGAGCCAAATGATTGGTGACCATGCTCAGCTGCTGTGTAATCGTTTGCAGCTGTTGCATGAGCACGGCCACCTGCCTCTCTGTGACGTCGAGGCGGTGTAAAGCGGAGTGTTCCGCTGTTGCAGCCCCCGCTGAGCTCACGTTCTGGCTGGCTCACTCTGTCATGTTGAGAGAATGGTCAGCTCACGTGCAGTTTGCCACACCAGAGAAAACACAGACACAACAAAGAGAAGCTAAGTTAAACCACAATTTATTAGTCCAAAAAGGGGAGTGCACTGTTAGGGAAAGACGCCACTCACCAGAGGAGGACTCAGCCTTTGAGAGGAAGACAAGAGCTAGTTAGTAGGAGGAGGGAGATCCGGAAAAGGGAATAACAAACTATGACTTATGGGGAGCTGAGCAGAGAACCCGACAGAGAGACCCAGCAGGAATAGATGAACCAGTGGGGTGAGGCTGGCAGGGAGTAGGAGAGGAGTGGAGCAGGGTGAGGTGTCTGACCGGGTGGAGATCAGCAGCTGAAGCAGTCATGAGATGATGGAGCAGGTGAGCGCATAATGAGCCCCAGAGACGCACCGCAAAGATGGCAGCAACCTGGAAAAGGGAGGAGAAGAGAAATTAGACACGATTCCTTAGTATTAGGATATCAAGTTGCTTGAAGGCAGTATACCCAACGAGCCAGCGCTGAAGCATTCACACGTTGATCCTTATAAGCGCTGGCAAGCAAGAGACAGCAGGTGCGTCCACTCACACAGGTGTGATGATTACCCGTGTAGCCCGGGAACCTCTCGCAGGAAAGTTGGGGGAGCGCGCTCATCTGAACATGATGCAGACGAGACATGAGCTGATGACACAGAACTTTATTCACCTCCAACAAACAGAAGAGATTAAATCTGAGTGCCAAAGCGAACTACGTTGTACCACTTTATTCCCGCTTTTGGCACCTATGTTGAACATATTGACACATGCGTCAGAGAACATGTACACCATATGCGTAATTTACGGGGGGGGTTAGAGGGGTTATAACCCCCCTCCCCCCAGTAATCAAATCCAGCCAATATAAATCCCCACCCAATAATCATATCATTATAATTAATAAAAAAATATCTACAACTCAATCAAGTATGAGGAAGTTGTTTTTTCATTTGCAAGCAACAAAAAGTAACATTTCTAATAATCAGACAATGTTACTCTATTATATGACAGCCGACAGCTTTAATGATATGGAAAGTTTTCTTTTAAAATGGCAAACATCATATGGGTAACTCGTTGCAAAATTTGATCGGGATCAGAAGATAATGTTGCTCTTGCCATTCATTTCAATAATTTTTTTTTCGATTTAAGGTCCAATATGCAGAACTGGAGGGAGCGTGACTTAGGTTCTCTATACCCGCAGAGATCTCAACCCCACAATGTTTGAAACAAAGTTACACCCTTGATGTACACCCATCCATATACACATCACAGAGCATGGCTTAACACAATGCTTTCACGCCCCGGAGTCCTCAGGTGTGAAAAACGTCTTACCTCTCCACAACATATCCCACACCTGGCACAGCGGGGGGCGAAGGTGCATCTTTATTCAGTTTAATACCCCCTAGCACTCTGGCGCCTGTCGTCCCCCCATTACCATCTCTCCTTTTCCTTCCCCCAAAACCCCAAAGTCCTGGGTGGAATGCCATTTCCTATTGTGTCATCACACTGTAACCAAACACAGTGGGATTTGCTAAAGCTACAAACACCACCACGGTTCCTCAGATTTGTTTCTGTTCTGATTTGTTAATACGAACTTTGCTCACAGGAATAAGGTTTTATAAATTTACTCTCATTGTTTTGAGTTGGAAAGGTTTTGTGTGGAAAATGCAGTTCTTTACAGAGTTTTCTGATTGTAATTTGTTCCATATGAGCTACCTTTTTTTAATACTTTGTATATATGTTTTAGCTAAGAACACATAAAACAAGAGGAACTAAAACCCCATACTTACAAACTGAGCTAAAAGCACATAAAAACAAAACAAGATGAGAATATGTATGTTTCTCTCCACAAAACAGAGGAGAAAAATTTGTCACAGACAACAGAACTCACAATGTAGACTGAAACAGAATGAGTTCATATGTCATTTGCTTATTGAAAACTGTTGTTTACTTGATGTATTGGCATTAAAACATCCACACTCTGGAATTACAATGGAGTCTTATGGACATACTTCAGCTTGCCCTCTGGTAATGAGTTAGGCTTTGCAATTGTGAGTCATTCATAGACTGTATAAAACACATTTAGTGTATGGTGTCAGTTCCTATTCTGCCATCTATTTGGAAACCATAAGAAGATGAATGAATGAATGAATGAATGAATGAATGAATGAATGAAGGCTGCTGGATGGGTAGAAAGGTTCCAGGATATCTTTCCAATCCTTCCTTAGAATGATGTTCCTGCAGGTTAAAAAAGGAACATCAACTAACATTAAAGCAATGCCGCTGTTAACATTTCCAAGTAATGATTTTATATTAGGGAAATAATGATTTAGCGGTGCCTACTTTTCTCACTAAATTGGACATTATCAATGACTACATTACAATTTTATCATTTATCATTAATTTAGTCATTTGCAGGACTAAACAGTAGATGGCAGCAATACAATATCTGGTTCCTTAAATGGCATTTGTTTTTATTGCGATTAAGATATTGTTCATCAGCAGCTTCAGTTCAAAACAGGGCAGAAAAGAAAAATCAGGTTGTTCATACTTTGTGTCATGAAATGCCCCTCGGGGCAGAGAGGAGAGACCCACGCACTGGACTGCAGTTTGTGAGATTTATTGAAAAAACAAGACACAAAGTCCAAAACAGTGCTCTAACACAAAATTCAAACAAGCAAAAAAACTTAAGAATAAAGCGCACCAGAGCAAAGGCTGGGCTATATTAAGTTTTACATCCCTGCCATAGAACAAGTCATGCTAGGGTCACCAAGCTTGGTACACAAGTTCACCCTGACACCCTGACCTCTGACTATAGGTTTGGGGTCAAAAGGTCAAAGGTCAAAGTTTTAAATCTATAGGGCTGCAAAAGGCACAGGCCTGCATCTCAGTTGAGTGCATTCTAGTTGTGAGATTATTCAAGTGTATTAACCATGAAGTGATCGTGTTTGCCACAGACGGGGTTTAAACTATTAATAAATACATAACTCTCAGAGGATTCACTTTAAAGTTAGTTATCTGAAGTTTGCAGCGTTAAATTCAGGAAAAAGTGTATAATACCAATTACTCTTACCAGGCTTGTGATTCTAAAGTTTCCAGTAGTGTTCATCTTTCAGACTCTTTCCCTGTGAAAGTGATCCAGTTTGGGGTTTGCAAAAATTAATCTTCTTTCTATTCTACATAACTCTGAAGAGTTTTGATATTGCAATAAACTTTAGACAGAACCAATTTGAACCTGAGTTTGTTGTCAAGATAAGCTTTTTTGACTAAGCAAACAGCCATGCCACCTGTTCACTTCATTTAGAACATACATAGGCTGTAATATTTGGACTATGATTTGCATATGACATACTGTCCTCTGTATTTTATCAGTGGAAACTACAGTTTGTCCACAGAAGGACTTTTGACACTATCAAGTGTTTCGCTACATGATACACTGGTTGTTTCAGTTGACTGTGCAAGGATGCAGTGGACTCTGTCTCTGTTTATCCTGATGGGTGAGTGGATCAATAATTTTAGCACGACTGCATTTTAATAGTAGGTCCGAGTTTTGACTTGATTTTCATATTCACTATAACCGGTTTAGTGAAACTCCTCCAGCAACATTGCTTTAATATTTTCTCTGGTTTTAGGTCTCAGTTTCTGCTTCAAATATCAGTGCTATGAATATCACTACATTGGAGAAGCTAAGACCTGGGATGAAGCCAGGACATACTGCAGAGAGAGCTACACAGACCTGGCCAAAGTGTACGACTGGGCAGATAATAGAAGACTAAATAATAGTCAAGGTGAAGGTGAAGCGTGGATTGGGCTGTCTACCGAACCGGGCCAAAACAAGAAGTGGCACTGGTCTCTGCCAGGGGTGAAATACATAGAAAACAGAAGCTGGGAGGGCGATCAAGAAGATAGGAATTGTGTCACCATAAGGAAAAAAGCGAAGATAAGTGAAGGAGAGAAGAAAGCTAATTTATGCAGCAATGACTGGTGGTTTATCTGCTATAATGGTGAGAATGAGACCAGAATTGTTGCTTGAGAAAAAGAGAGAAATTTAACAAGATCATGAGAACAATGTAAAAAAAAAAAAAGTGCTTCAATTTTTCTTTAAGTAATAATGACATTTTTTTTTTTTCTGTTCTCTTGACAGAGACAGACCAAGAATTGCATTTGATTGAAAAAAAGATGATCTGGAAAAAGGCCCAGAACCACTGCAGAGAAAAATACACTGACCTGGCCAGTGGACTCGGTCCACATGACAAAAAAATTATGGGAATAATAAAATCTGAGAATTCAGATTTTAGTGTGTGGATTGGCCTGTTCAGAGACAAATGGAGCTGGTCAGATGGGAATGATTCCTCTTTCAGACACTGGGAAAATGACTTAATTAGTGATCAACCACAAGACAGAAAATGTGCTACAATTCAGTTGAATTCAGGCAAATGGGCCTCTCGTAACTGCACCCAAAATAAAAAGTTCTTCTGCTATGACGGTGAGTTTAAGAGAGCATTTAATCTAAAATGGTCTCATTCAAAATATCCAACAGAATATATTCAGTTTGAATCATCTTTGGCAATATAAGCAGTCTCACTAAATTTTAATTTAGTATGTATAAAATATTTATGTATTTACTGCAGACCTGACTTTTTCATTTTCATTTCTTTGGCAGATGAAGTGATACTGATCACAGAAAACAAGACCTGGGAGGAAGCCTTGTACTACTGCAGAAAAATGCACGGTGACCTCGTGTCCATCACTAACTGCCATGAACAGAGGTGGGTCCAGGAGAGAGTCAAGAAGGCCAACAGTCCCTACGTATGGCTGGGGCTACGCTACACCTGCACTCTGGGTTTCTGGTTCTGGATCAGTGGTGACGCAGTCAGACACACAAACTGGGCCTCTGGTGGTCTGGAGGATGATTGTGACATGTCTGCAGCCATAAAGAGGGAAGATGATAAGTGGGTCAAAAAACTTGATAATGAGAAGTTTAACTTCATCTGTTCGAGGAAATAACCCCCCCCCCCTCCAACCACACACACACACACACACACACACACACACACACACACACACACACACACACACACACACACACACACACACACTTCACAGGCAAAGGGTTTTACTCATTTAATCAGTGTGTTTGAAAAGGTTCCTTCAAATGATTTCTGGGAAATGTAGTTCTTTAGTGTGGGGTTTTCAGGTCTCTATCTGTATCCAATATTAGCAAGGTGATTTCTTTAAATAAACAGTAACATGTATCTTAAAATATTAGAATATCATGATTCTGTAGTTTGGTTCAAAGAGCCAAGGCATGAAATATCTCACATTCTGTGTGACAGTTTTATGTTTTGAGTCATTTTCATGTGTTGTATACCATTGTATTCTTTTAATGTTTGCTTTTTGTGGGTGACAGAATTCTCTATAAATAAAACACTGAAAAATATGAATTCTGTTTTTTTTTTACATATGCATTTACTTGCTTACTTATGGATGGAACCAGAAAGGGTGTGATTCACTGTGATCACGCCTTTACAACAATAAAGGCACAACCTATGGAGGTGATCTAAATATGTGATGTAAAAAAATGTTTTCACAGGCCTTTGAACAGGGCACAGGCCCTATAAACTATACAACTTATTGCAGATGTCAAATCTGCTGACTTATATATGCTGGTATAAATTTAGAGTAAAGCATAACTCTAAAAACCCTTAAAATTCACACACTGATGCATTGACTCTTATGTACGTTTACTGAAATTTAATATGAAGACTCTCAAAAGTCTGATAGCAAGCATTTTGGAATGATGGTTTAATTTAATTTCATCATCTCCACAGTCTGCACAGTGAGATATTTACAAGTCGTGCATTTTACTATGAAAATCCTGGCCTTAGCAACAAGAGATCTCTGTTCAACACATTTTTTCCCCACATTGAAGAAATCTATCGATTTTAGCATTAAATCGAAGATTATATGTATGCTGGTTATATAATGGTAAAGGGCAGACGAAGGATGTACAATGTTACGGGACCCATTATTTATCAAAAATCACATTAATAAAATTATAATCATGACATCAAATATAGCTCTTTAGACTTTTCAGGTCTTAATTTGTTCCATATGAAATAAATGTTCTATAAAATTCATATCTAGACGAAGTATCGGCCACACCTCTTAATATTGAATTCAGGTGCTTCTTCCCAGGGAAATATTAAAATTAATATGTTGGATAATTCTATGTCTCCAGTTTGGAGAAGGTGCTTCTGTGTTCCAGCATGTCCCCCAGTGCACAGAGAAATTTCTATAAAGGGTGACTGGAGGAATTTGGTGTTAACCATGACCTCAACCTCTATGTAACACCACTGTCTCAGACTATACTAGCATCAGCACCGGATCACCCCAGGGCTGTGTACTTTCCCCCCTACTCTTCTCCCTTTACACCAACTCCTGCACCTTCAGCCACCAGTCTGTCAAGTTGATCAAGTTTGCGGACGACACCACCCTCATCGGGCTCATCTCCAACGGCGACGAGTCCGCCTACAGGAGAGAGGTGGCCCAGCTGGCGTCCTGGTGCAGCAATAACAACCTGCAGCTGAACGCTCTGAAGACAGTGGAGATGATTGTAGACTTCAGGAAAGTCACTACTCCTCTGCCCCCCCTCACCCTCTCAGGCTCTCCCATCACCACTGCTGATTCCTTCCGCTTCCTAGGCACTACCATCACCAGGGACCTCAAATGGGAGCTGACCATCAGCTCACTCATCAAAAAAGCCCAGCAGAGGATGTTCTTCCTGCGGCAGCTGAGGAAGCTCAAGCTACCCACCAAGATGTTAGTGCAGTTCTACACAGCCATCATCGAGTCCATCCTCACCACCTCCATAACCGTGTGGTACGCAGGAGCCACTGCCAGGGACAGACTAAGGCTGCAGCGCGTCGTGCGCACTGCTGAGAAGGTGATCGGCTGCAAGCTCCCATCTCTCCAGGATCTGTACATCTCCAGGACCCGGAGGCGTGCTGGCCGGATCATAGCCGATCCCTCACACCCTGGTCACGTACTGTTTGCCCCCCTCCCCTCTGGTAGAAGACTTCGGTCCATCCAGACTAAAACCTCCCGTCACATGAACAGCTTCTTCCCCTCTGCCATTAGACTGCTGAACACTAAGTGACTCTCGTGCACCATGTACAGCAGCTCAACCAGACTCATGTCAATCATCACTGTTTTCTTCCTGCATTACCGACTGCACTATATAGTTCTCCACAGTATCTGCTGCTGGCTAATATATATTTTAACTGTTGACCAGTATCACTTAATCTTATCCTACACTTTATTACATGTATAGTTTATTTCTCTTATCTTATCATGTTTAATGTTGCAGCATTGTACCGAGACAAATTCCTAGTTTGTGTACTACATGAACAATGGCAATAAACCTGATTCTGATCTGATTCTGATTCTGGGTGTTACATAGAGGTTGGTGTGGTTGGAGGAGCGGATCCGGAAGTTGATGCTGTGATCATGAGAGACAATTGCGCAATAATTTGAACGGCGACTGCTGTCACCAAGATTGAAACAAACTTCACAGGTATTTTTTTTTTTTTTTGTAATCAATTCATTAATTAATTGTCTGTGTCTTTCTTTCTTTCTTTCTTTCTTTTTTTTTTTTACGGAGCTGGAGGATTTAGAAAGTTATATCGACACATTTTACGACCGTTTTTGTGTCATGGAGCAGGCGAGTGTGTGTTCTGCTGCTGCCTCTGCCGCTGCTTCTCAGTCTAAGCGACCGAGACCCGCAGATTCACCCAAAATAACGCTCGAGAAATCACAGCAGGGCACTAAGGTCAGTGATATCCTTTTCTCTATTGAGAATAAACTCACCAGCATGGATGGTAGACTGGCGCTGGTTGAGCTTCTTCACAAAGAATTCCAAAATTTGCGGGAGAGCCTTGAGTTTAGTCAGGCGCAGCTCGTCTCTCTCGTGGAGGAAAATAACAGCCTGAAAAAATCAGTCACCACACTAACCGCACGGCTTGGCGTTGTTGAGGGAGAAAATCGGAAAATGAAGGAGACAGTTCTCAGTTTGCAGTCACGCACCATGAGAGATAACCTCGTTTTTTCTGGAATTGTTGAAAAAAATAATGAAAATCCAGAACAGCTGGTCCGAGAATTTATGTCATCACAACTAAAACTATCCCCTGAAGTCACAAACTCAATTACCTTCCACCGAGTCCACCGAATAGGGCAAAAAAATTCCCAGAATAAACGTCCCAGACCTATTGTTGCCAAATTTGAACATTTTAAGGAAAAAATTTTAGTACAGAGGCAGGGCAAGCAGCTTAAAAACACCAATTATGGTCTAAATGATCAATTTCCACAGGAAATCTTGAAAAGGAGAAGGAAGCTTTTTCCCATTAGGAAACAATACATCCAAGAAGGTAAACGAGCTATTGTTTCTGTGGATAGATTGTATATAGATGGCAAGCTGTTTATGGATGAAACTATAACTCCCTGGTTATTCTAGAGCCCTTTTTTTATTTTTTCATTTTTTTTTTATTCACTATTTTATATATTTCTTTTTCTTTTAGCTACAGGTGGAAAAAAGAGTGGGATTGTGCGCCCCACCACTTACTAACCTTCATGTCTGTTTTTTCTCATACTTCTGGTTTATAGGAAATAACTTGAAATACATGTACCCCATTTGCTTGCAATTGCAGGCAAATGGCACAGAGACATCATGCGCGCACACCCAATTATATATGCATAGGTGTATACACATAACATATATATACATACATTACAGACATATCACATAGGCACATATAGTTTACACATTTAGTTAGTCTTTAGTACACAACCAGTTAGTGAAAACATGTCTTCATTTAAGTTTGTCACGTGGAACATACGTGGAATTGGAAACGGGGAGAAGAGGCTAAAAGTTTTTAATCGACTGAACGATCTACAGGCAGACTTTGTTTTATTGCAGGAGACACATGTCTCTAAGTCGTCTGTAGATGCGCTCACCTCACCAGAATTCCCCCATATGTACTCAGCCGGCTTTAATTCTAAGCAAAGGGGGGTAGCTATACTGGTAAATAGAAGAATACACTTTGTTATGAATAACACCATAATAGATCCAGAAGGTAGATTTATAATACTAAAAATTTCAGTCCAAAATTTGGATCTATGTATTGCAAGCGTTTACAGCCCAAATGTTGACAACCCATCCTTTTTTCACACTTTTTTCCACTTTCTCTTTCTGAGCACTTGGACACCACACTTATAATAGGAGGGGACTTCAACTTGGTATTAAACCCTGCAGTCGACAGGCTCAGTACATCGGGGATTTACCGAAAATGGCTGGCTACTGACACTCTCAAACAGTACATGAATGATTTCGGTCTTTGCGATGAATGGCGATCTCTTCACCCAACTCTTCGGGAATATACCTTTTTTTCATCAGTTCATAGTTCATATTCGCGTCTAGATTTCTTCCTAGCCAGTAACTCTATTGTGAGGGACATCATAGACACTGAAATATGTTCAAATCAAGCTATTAGCGATCATCATCCAGTTTCTCTTACACTAGTAAATAGGGACGCTACAAGGGAAACTAGGAGCTGGAAATTTAATATATCACTACTGAAAGATGAAGACTTTATTAATTATTTTAATAAAGAGTGGGAATCATATCTGGAATATAATGATATGCCAGGAATATCCCCAGGTGTTCTTTGGGAAGCAGCAAAAGTGGTCATGCGAGGTAAAATAATCTCTTACTGTTCATACAAGAATAAAAAAGAAAAAGCACTGATACTGGATTTAGAACAGAAGATTAAATCACTGGAGACAACTTGTGCCATTTCCCCACAGGAACAGGCACTTAACGATTTGAGAAAATTAAAGCTGGAATTAAAAGAAATTACAAACAAAAGAGCACAGTTTTTAATACAAAGACTGCGTCTTGAGAACTTTGAACGCAGTAATAAATCGGGGCGATATCTTGCGAACCAGCTTAGATTGAATAAAGAAAAAACAACTATCCATTCTATCAAGGATATGACTGGAAATATTACCCATGTGCCTGAAGAAATAAATAACTCCTTCAGAAAGTTTTATGAAAATCTCTACTCATCACAGGTTAACCCATCAGACTCAGAGATAAATACATTTTTGGACAATATTAATCTACCACAATTAAATAATGAACAGATTGCGGCTCTGGATGCACCTCTTCAGGTGTTTGAACTCCAGGAGGCACTTAAGCACATCCCAAACAACAAAGCCCCGGGACCAGATGGTTTTCCAGTAGAATTTTATAAAGAATTTTGGCCCGTGATGGCACCTACTTTTTTAAAATGGTGAACCAAATCAAAGAAGATAATGTAATTCCTCTGAATATGAATTTGGCTAGTATTATCCTGCTCCTTAAACCTGGAAAAGAACCTACGCTTCCATCCAGCTACCGTCCCATCTCGCTTATGAATGTCGATCTCAAAATAATTTGCAAAGCTCTCGCCAAAAGACTGGAAAGGATAATCCCATTTATTATACACCCAGATCAAACAGGTTTTATCAAGGGTAGGCACTCGGCTGATAATACATGCAGGCTATTTAATTTAATAGACTACTGCAAGATCAATAATGTAGAAACTACAATCTTCCACGTACCAAAAGCCAGTTTAGAAAGCTTGGGATCAGTCCGCCAAGGTCTCCGCCTTTGACCGCCACCTAATCCACATAGCACCGGACCCCCATGATCCCTCCTGCAGGTGTTGAGCCCACTGGAGGGCGGACCCATGTAACTCCTTTGGGCTGAGCCCGGCCGGGTCCCATGGGTGGAAACCCTGCCACCAGAGGCTAGCCTTCAAGCCCCTCCCCCAGGCCTGGCTCCAGGGTGGGGCCCCGGTAACCCCATACCGGGCGGGGTACACTGAATCCTTGATATACAATTTATCATGAGAGTCTGTTGGATCGTTCTTAGTCTGGCCCTTCACCCAGGACCAGTTTGTCTTGGGAGACCCTATCAGAGGCAAATTGCCCCAGACAATTGCACTGTTGACTTCAACTGGGGATATCGTCGGGCGGTGGAAGGAATACTTCGAGGATCTCCTCAATCCCACTGATACGCCTTCCACAGAGGAAGCAGGGTTTGGGGACGAGGGGGATGACTCGCCTATCACAGGGGCTGAGGTCGCCAAGGTGGTTAAAAATCTCCTTGGTGGCCGGGCCCCAGGGGTGGACGAGATTCGCCCTGAGTACCTCAAGGCCCTGGATGTTGTTGGGCTGTCATGGTTGACACGCCTCTGCAACATTGCGTGGAGGTCGGGGGCAGTGCCTTTGGCATGGCAAACCGGGGTGGTGGTTCCTCTCTTCAAAAAAGGGGACTGGAGGGTGTGCTCCAACTTTAGAGGGATCACACTCCTCAGCCTCCCTGGGAAGGTCTATGCCAAGGTACTGGAGGGGAGAGTCTGGCCGTTGGTCGAACCTCAGATTCAGGAGGAGCAATGTGGTTTTCGTCCTGGCCGTGGCACATCGGACCAGCTCTTTACCCTCTCGAGAATTCTTGAGGGTTCGTGGGAGTTTGCCCAACCAGTTTACATGTGTTTTGTGGACTTGGAGAAGGCATTTGACCGCGTCCCTCATGGATTTTTGTGGGGGGTGCTTCGGGAGTATGGGGTACCGGGCTTGTTGTTACGAGCTATTCGGTCTCTGTACGACCATTGTGAGAGTTTGGTTCGTATTGCCAACACTCGGACGGAGTCATTCCCAGTGAGAGTTGGACTCCGCCAGGGCTGCCCTCTGTCACCGATCCTGTTCATAATTTTTATGGACAGGATTTCTAGGCGCAGCCAGGGAATGGAGGGTGTCATGCTTGGTGACCACAGGATCTCATCTCTGTTGTTTGCAGATGATGTTGTCCTGTTGGCTTCATCCAGCAATGACCTACAGCTCTTGCTGGGACGGTTTGCCGCTGAGTGTGAAGCGGCTGGGATGAGAATCAGCACCTCCAAATCCGAGTCCATGGTCCTCAGCCGGAAAAAGGTGGATTGTCCTCTCCAGGTTGGGGACAGGCTCCTGCCCCAAGTTGAGGAGTTTAAGTATCTTGGGGTCTTGTTCACGAGTGAGGGGAAAATGGAGCGAGAGATCGACAGACGGATTGGAGCAGCATCTGCAGTGATGCGGACGTTGTACCGGTCTGTTGTGGTGAAGAGGGAGCGGAGTTCTAAGGCAAAGCTTTCAATTTACCAGTCAATCTACGTTCCTACTCTCACCTATGGTCACGAGCTTTGGGTAATGACCGAAAGAACGAGATCGCGGATACAAGCGGCTGAAATGAGCTTTCTCTGTAGGATTGCTGGACTCACCCTCAGAGATAGGGTGAGGAGCTCAGTCATCCGGGAGAGGCTCAGAGTAGAACCGCTGCTCCTCCACATTGAAAGGAGTCAGTTGAGGTGGTATGGGCATCTGATTAGGATGCCTCCTGGACGTCTCCCACTTGAGGTGTTTCAGGCACGTCCCACTGGGAGGAGACCCCGGGGCAGACCCAGGACTCGGTGGAGAGACTATGTCTCCCAGCTGGTCTGGGAATGCCTTGGTATCCCCTCTGAAGAGCTGGAGCAGGTGGCTGGAGAGACGGAAGTCTGGGCTTCTCTGCTTGAACTGCTGCCTCCGCGACCCGGACCTCCGGAAAAGCAGTAGAAGATGGATGGATGGATGGATGGATGGATGGACTACAATCTTGTCCCTGGATGCAGAGAAAGCCTTTGACCGGGTTAACTGGAAATTTCTTTTTATGGTGTTAAACAAGTTTGGGTTTGGTTCATCTTTCATAAACTGGGTTAAAACACTATATAGATGTCCAGTTGCGTCTGTCCGAACAAATGATCAGACTCCCCCAAGCTTTAATCTCCAGAGAGGTACTAGGCAGGGGTGTCCACTCTCTCCCTCACTTTTTACCATCTTTATTGAACCATTAGCAGCAGCCATACGACAAAATGTTGATATCAGAGGTATTCAAACTGGAGAAAAGGAACATAAGATAAGTCTTTATGCTGATGATGTATTGATTTTCCTTGAAAACTCAGAAAGATCTCTTCTTCAGACAGTGGTGCTCATTGATAAATTTTAATCATTATCAGACTACTCTATTAACTGGGTAAAATCAATAGCTTTACCCATAAATTGCAATTTCCCAAATACATCTCCTATTCCAATACAATCAGGGAATGTTAAATATTTAGGAATAGATATTTCCCCCAGGCTCTCAGAGTTATTGCGACTAAATCATATCCCCCTTTTAAAAAAGATACAAGACGATCTTACGCGCTGGAGGACATTACCTTTATCATTAATGGGAAGAGTCGCAACCATTAAAATGATGATCCTTCCTAAAATTAATTATTTGTTCTCAATGATCCCTACCCAACCATCAATGGCCTGGTTTAAGTCTCTAGACTCAAATATAAGTAAATTTTTATGGAAGGATAAACCATCACGGATTAGTTTAAAAACCCTCCAAAAAGCGAAAGAGTGCGGAGGCTTAGATTTACCAATTTTTTTAATTACTTTTTAGCCAATAGATTGCAGTTCGTTTCAAAATGGACAAAATCAACCCCATTAGGGAACCCATGGTTAGATGCTGAACAGGCTCTCTGTGGGTCGCTAAATATCTCTGACTTACCTTTTATAAGTTCCTCTATTAAATGCCATGAGTGTTTTAAAAGTATTAATATTAGTTCCTCTCTGACGGTTTGGTGGAAATTTTTAAAAATAACAGGGTCTTCACTTGTCCCCTGTAAACTCATGCCCATTTGGAATAATCCTGATATCCTGCAACAAAAGAGGACATTAAAATTTCCACTATGGCAAGAGAAGGGAATAAACAACAGAACATCTTATTCAAGGTGGAAGTTTTATCCAATTTCAGGATCTAGTGTCACAACACGAAATCAGTGATAAAAAGTATTTTGAATATCAACAGCTTAAATCCATAATAAAAGCAAGATTTAATCTTAACCCCTTGCACTCCGGGCAATTTTCCTAAAAATGCCAAAAAATAACGTGCCCAAAGTAAATCGAAAGCTGTTATTCAACCCTTTGTAGCATCTTCATGGGGTTGGTCTCATTTAAAAGAAAACACTTTGAATTTTTTGGCAAAAAAACATAATCTCTCTACGTGCTCCGGCCACTGAGTTACAGTCATCTAAACATACTGAACTTGAAGAAAAATAAATTTGGACACAGTGTTTTTTTGGATACAAATGCTTGCAAATAACACACAGCTGTCCGATCCGGCTGGAAAATGCAACAGAAATGTAGAACCAAGTGTTATCAAGCTGAGATCCAAATTTGGTAACAATACCACAAAAAATGAATATTTTACACAGCTTTGTTTTCAGATAGTTCCCAGGCGTTTTGGAACTGTGCCAAATTGTGCCAAATGGCACAGTTTGGAAAAACATCTGTAACTTTTGAATAATTCAATGTAGAATCTTCATTTTGGGCTCTAATGAAAGGTCACACTCAGGGCTGTGTACTGTGTGTGTGTTTGTGTGTGGGGGGGGGGTTGTCCCCCCCGCTACAAAAGACGGGAGTTCGGCCCTCGCTACATGATGGATTACACTCCTTGCATGTTTTCACAGCGGCCCCCCCCCCTCGCTACTGTGTGTGTGTGGGGGGGTTGCCCCCCCCCCTCGCTACAGAAGACGGCCATCACTACATGAAGGAATAGACTCATATGTTTCCCCCCACGGACCGGGGGGCATTCGGACCGTGAACGCCCCCCCCCGCTCCTCTTCTGCAGCGGGGGGGGGGGGGGGGCGTTCACGGTCCGAACACGGCAAATGAACCGTTTATCGCGGCGCACGCACTTCGTACTTCGTGCGCAGTACAGTTGTAATTTACCGATCGGTCAAAAGTCATTTTTGGATTACAGTTTTCAGGGAGAAATAATAATTTAGCTTATAACACCTTACCTCTTCACAGCAGCAGAGTCGTGGCGAACTTCTCTTCCCCATTGTCAGACGAACGCGACGCTGCTCCGCTCGTGGATCCCGATCAAAACATAATTCCAATATTGCGGTTTTGGTGAATGATTTACGACCTTTGTCGTCGGCCTCCGTCGGTCTATGATGACGGAAGAGAATCCTAAACGTCTATTCTGCTGTAATGAGTGCAGGTCCCACTTATGGGTGTTCTCCATGCTGCTGGGTGAGCCTGGGTCTGTAGCAGATTCGTCCAGCGTCCTTTGTTTTCATCTGCTGCAGCAGTAAATCTCTCTTCACCCAGCCTGAATTTCTGTGCTTCAATTGGCTCCTGCATTCACAGTAGGCGGGTCCTCCTTCCTAGGTTTTCATTCATTGGCTCTTCAAGGTTTCAGAAACCCAATTCAAGGCTCTTATTAGTCGAATGAGAGGTCAATCAGATGAACTAATCTGTTCGCCGCTGTGTCTGCAGTTTTTTTTTTAGTGGCGCTTGAACGCCACTACATCACCATCACCACCTACATCACCACAATCTGGACTATGCGTCCGAGTGCACACGAGGGCGCACTCCTGCGCCCTCGTGCGTCCTAAGATGCAGAGACTTACCCGCCCGCGGAACAACGGAGCGCAAGTGGTTAATCAGACAGATTTAGAAGTACCAGTTAAGGTGGCAGAGTTTCTAAATCTCCGTTCCCCAAAATTGATATTGAAAATATATAGACAAAGTTGGATGAGTCCATATCTCTTCCAATATCAAAATGGGAGACAGATTTATCGATTAATAAGGAGGAAAGTTTCTGGACACAAATATGTTTAAACACTTTTAAGATGACTAAAAACTCTAACTTACAACTTATACAGTATAAAGTTCTACATAGAATTCATTATATAGGACAAAAGATGTTCAAAATGGGCCTGAGTCACACAAATATCTGCCCTCACTGTACTAGCAATGTCCCGGATAGCTATATGCATGCTATGTGGTCCTGTGCACCGGTTCAAAAGTTCTGGCAGAAGACATGTGAAGACCTGTCGGCATGGCTTGGGTATAGCGTCCCACCCTCACCCACACTTTGCATATTAGGTGATTTAAGTGAAATAAATATAGATGCAAGGATGTCACAAATGGTTCTCACTGCCTTATGCATCGCAAAGAAAGCTATCCTCATGAACTGGAAAACAAGAAATAACTTATGCACGACTTACTATAATAACTTATTATTGGATTATATTAGCCTGGAAAGAATGTCAGCCTCCTCAAATAATCAATTGGCGGAATTCAATTCTCTCTGGTCCCCGCTTATTAATTCTATAATCTGAGGGGTGGCGGGCAGCGACTCACTCTCCTTGGCACCTCTGGCGGCTGGCTGCGCCCCAACCGCAGGTGTCTGGGGGGCCTGTTCTGGGGTGGCCGTCTGTCTGGCCCTGGGGGGTGGGGGGGCTGTGGGGTGGGCCGGGGGGGTTGGGCTGTGGCCCCTGGCCGGCTGGCCTCACCCCTCGTGGGGGGTCTGGGTCTGGCCCTGGGCCCCTGGTGCTGGGGGGGGGGGGGCGTCCCCCCGCCCCGGGCCGGGGTCGGGTGTGTGCCGGCGGTGGGGGTTGTCCCTGATGCATCCTTGTGTGGTGGGGTCGTGTGTTTCCTGGGGCCTTGGTGCCGGCCAGGGGCAGGTGCCCGCATCCTGGGCTGCCCTCCCCGTTCACGGGGGTCTGCGGGTGGGGGTGTGTGTGGGTGTGAGTGTAGGCTTGTGTATGAGCGGATGTGGAAGTGGGTGTGTGTTGAGGGGGCAGGTGGGGTTGTGTGTTTGTGTAGGTGGGTATGTGTGATGGTGGGTGGAGTTATGTGTGTGTATGGAAGCGGTTACTTGTGGGTAGATGTCTAGGGGGCGGAGGATGTGTGTATGGGTAGAAGAGCTTTGTTGGGTGGCAGGGGTTGGGCAGTCCATCCAGTGGCATGGGGGCTGGCGTTTCGGGGCTTGCTTGCCCCGGCCGCCCTGCTGTTGTGTTGGGGGGTGAGGCACTTTGCTACATTGCCCCTGGTGTCATTGGCAGCGGGTGTGCGTTGGTGCTTGGGGGTGGCTGGGGGGTCATTGGTGTGGGTTGTTGGCCGTGTTTCCATTGGGTTGTTCCGGGGTGGCTGTGGTTGCAGGGCGGCCTGCAGCTGTCGGTGTGTGTCTGGGGTGGGTGGTCGTGGGCCTGCATGGGCACTCGGGTGTGTCGCCTGGCGTGTTGGGCGCTGTGTGGGTCCGGCCCATTGTTCACTATTGTGACTGTTGTTGTCCATGTTCGTGTGTGTAAGATGAGTGGAAGTATGTTTGGCTGCCCCGTCATGTTAGTGGTGCTGGAGCGCCGGGGCGTGATGCTGGTGGGTCCTGGGCTGTTTCCACTGGCGGCCCTCGCCCTGGGTTGGGATTTGGGGGCAGTGGGTGGCCTCATAAACCAGTCTGCAAGCTGGCTTCTGGGGGGGGGGGGGGGGACGGCCTTGTTTTTAGACCGCCTACCTCCCAGTCTTATTTCCCGCCCTCCTCCTCCCCCTGATCTTTTTTGTTACATTTAGGGCTTTGGGGTGGGGGTGTGCCGCACTGTGTCGGTGAAGGGGATACCTTTGCCGCGTGGTGGGGCTGCACTCACCTCAATTTTAATTGCATTTTAGACACTGAGGGCTTGGGGGAATGAGGGCTCTGCTGCCCATCACAGTGGCTAACGATGCTTCAATTATTATCCCCCCAATTTTAATTGCACTTTAGTAGTCCACACATTTATACACAATTATATCATATAACCGACACACACCCACCATGTTCTGTGCAGGGGGAGGAGGTGGGGGTCTTCCCCCACCCCTGTTGCCCTGCTCTTGCTGGGGGCGTGGGGGCCTGGTGGGGAGCCTGGGACCTATCATGTTGTAAAAATCCCTGGATGCTACTAATATATAGATACAACCAAGGAAGTGATGGGGGCTGAATATGAGTTTAAGTGTGAGTGAGAGGGTGATGAATGGAGGTGGTGATGGTGGGTCGGTTTTGTGCTGCGCTTTGCATGCCGGGTGGCATCTTGGGGCGCCTGCGGTGGTCTGCTGATTGTTCGCTCAGATGGGCGCCGGGGGGTGGGGGTCGGCTTCTGTGTCCTGTGCCGATGGCCTCCCTGGTCACTGCCGGGCACTGGTGCATGTTCAGGCTCGCTGCATCTGCTTCGCAGCCGGCTTTTGAAATAAAGATGAATGAGGAGTGAATTTAAGTGGGTACTGGAGTGAGAGAGAATGGGTCGGTCTGGGTGAGTGAGAGGGGTGTGCATGGGAACATGTGGGTGTGAAGGTATGGGGAGGGGTGTGCCTGCGAGTCGGGAGGGGCTGGATTAAGGGGGGTAGTGCCTCTCGACAACATGGGCTTACCTGGGTGAGGGGACTTCTTTGGACGTGGGGGTCCCCGGGGTGTGTGGCCGAGGCGCTGGGGCAGGGCCGCTGTGGGGGTACCTGGGGGGGCTCGCGCCGGGGGGTGCTGGCTGGTCTCTGTCCTGGGGGGTGGGGTCGCTGGCCTTCTGGTGCCTGGGGCCCGGGGGCGGATGTTGGCCCCGCTGGGGGGGTGGGGGTCGAGCGGGTCCGGGGGTGTGGGCTCACTGCGCCGGCCGCCGGGCGGCCTGCCCTCCCTTGATCGTCCCTCCGGGGGTGGATGCCTGGCTTTCCTGGGGCTTGCTGACCTCGGGGCTGGGGGTTGGTGGTGCTGCCTTGCCTGCTCGGGGTCCTCGGGGGGAGGGCTGCTGCGACCGGCCCTCCGCTCGTATGTTTCCTGACAAACCACTCACATGCACACACTTATTTTGCGCGCGTTCTCATATATAGGCACACAGACATACATGTACAGGTGTCTCTCCTTTAACAGGTGCAGAAACCAGACTCGTGTTGAGACATCTCCGGTGGAAGAAGCAGTTTGTCTTTTGTTTTAGTTGTCGTTTTCTTTTTTTTTTTGTCTGTTCCCCTCCCTTTTCTTTCCCCCCTTCACACACTTCCTTTCCCTCTTCCCCATCCTGTTGGGTCTTCCATGGGTAAAACAATTAAAATAAAGTATTAAAAATTATTACAGGAGGAGTTTACAACAATATACAGTGCAAAGTTAGGCACTATATAGGCTCCTCTTGGCAAAGCAAATCTGTTTTGGCACAGTAGGGTGACAGATTCCTGTTCTGTTTGCCTAGCTGCCTGACAGGACGGTGGGGGGGAATTATGTTGGGTAATTCTATGTCTCCAGTTCGGAGAAGGTGCTTCTGTGTTCCAGCATGTCCCCCAGTGCACAGAGCAATTTCCATAAAGGGTGACTGGAGGAATTTGGTGTTAACCATGACCTCAACCTCTATGTAACACCACTGGGTGTTAGTGAGCCAAGCTTTCCTACCCAACATCAGCGTCTAACTTCACAAATGGAAGAAAAGGCATAAATTCTCACAGACACACACCAAAATCTTGCAGAAAGCCTTCCCAGAAGAGTGGAAGCTGTTATACCTGCAAAAGGGGACCAACTCCATGTCAGTGTCCGTAGATTTAGCAAGGAATCTGCAGGTTGCAAAATATGTTTTCTACACTTTGTTTAAATCCGTAATTCTGGAAATGACATGACATTTTATTGCTTAAAAACTGTTTTCTGTTTGACAGTAATCAATAGCAATTTTCATTTTTTAATGAAGATGTTAAATAATAACAGTAAAAAAAATGAAGTATGCTGTGTTTTAATAATGTGAAAACATTATGTACTCATTTGCTGCTATGCCGGCCGCACTTAGTGCATGCATACATTATGCAGTACATGCATACATGACCTCTGCAAGTAGTACCACATTGTACAGTACACATCTAAAAGATTTTGACCTCTGTTGCGCAAATTATTGCAACACTGCGTCTTATTGACTCAAGCTGTATGGTGACGAGTCAGTTATGTCTTCCACATCACGAATCATTCAGTTTGGATTCACCGATCACAAGGAGTACGATAGGATTATTTTGCGCACATCGAGCAAAGTCATCCCATTATATGCTGGAGACCCTAATGTTTCTAAAATGCAATGAAGACATTATTTAATTCAGATACCAACTGAACTAACTTGTTGAAAGTTTTTGACTTGTGGTAGATGCAGTGTTTTGTAATGTTTAGTTAATTTTATGTTTTTGTTGAAAGGTCTTCTAAGATGAAACCATCCATCCATCCATCTTCTACCGCTTTTCCGGAGGTCCGGGTCGCGGAGGCAGCAGTTCAAGCAAAGAAGCCCAGACTTCCCTCTCCCCAGCCACCTGCTCCAGCTCTTCAGAGGGGACACCAAGGCGTTCCCAGACCAGCTGGGAGACATAGTCTCTCCACCAAGTCCTGGGTCTGCCCTGGGGTCTCCTCCCAGTGGGACGTGCCTGAAACACCTCAAGTGGGAGGCGTAAAGGAGGCATCCTAATCAGATGCCCATCAGGGCATCTGATGGGCATCTGAAGATGAAACCACTTAACCATTTTACAGTTCATACATATGTGCATTTTGAGTAAATTTTCAGTAATGTCAGTGCAAACAGAAGGAAAAAAATGGTGTTTTTTTGTCAATAATGCACATTTTTTTTCTTTTGATGTCAACAAGAAGCACATTGAAGTATAAACAGTATGTCATAATAATATTGTAAAGCACTTTGAAGTTGGCCTCTGAAATAATGTGGTGACTCGGACTCGGCCCTGGAATGTGGACACTCGACTGCAACACTGATGAGTAGCATACTGACATGTAGACAGACAGATGGATGGATGGACAGACACAGTACTTTGCCTTTGCTGGGAAAAGGTCAAACAATCTTTTGGAGGATCTTTTCTTGGATTTTAACTGATTTTAAAGTCAGGTAGTCTTTTGGTAAATTTAGTTTTGATACTCTGTATTAAATGACCTTTTTTCTAAATTGCATTAATGGCAATATAAGCAATTTACTGACTATACTCTATAGCAGGCCTATTCAATTAGCAGCCCATGGGCCACATGCAGCACAGAACCAACCTCTGAGTGGCCCAGGCCCAGTAGTCCGGCCAGAGAAGCAGAGGCAGGGCTTCCTCTGGTAACATTTCTGCGTGGCTGGCTGCCGCCCTTAAAGTTATGCTGCCTCGCCAACTAAATATAAATTTAAGAAAGAAATATGAAGGAATGACGGTTCGCAAATGTGTACAGGAACAATGTGCATGACCATCATCCGCGTGGAGTTCAGAATCGCCCTGCCTGCGTGACCGTTCCAGTCGGCAGGCAGAGTGTCTCGCTAGTATCACTGTCCATGAGAAGCATGAGCTTATTAAAATCAGAATCAGAATCCTTTATTATCATTATAACACAGTACAACAAAATTATATGCAGTCCCCTTCAATGCAAGGACAAATAAAATAAAATATATACAAGGTTAAAAATTTGCAATAGGCGAGTATAAATAAATACTAGTATAAAAACTATATATGAAGATATATACAATTGTATGTATGTCTGTCATGGCCTGAGCGCCGATCTCATCCGTGCTCTGGTCATGCAGTATTTTCCTCCCATTCAGTAGTATTTCTCATGGTCCTACAGGGCTCTTATTCTGACAGCGTCTCTGCGGGGCTTCCGGCTGTGAGAGCGTAGCTGGCTGTGACAGCTGGAATCAATGGAGTTGATGACTGCCTCATCAGCTGTTTCATCCCTGGCCCTATTTAAGGGAGCAGCGTTGGTTACTCTGGGCTGCGACCTCGTCTGACATCGTCTGACATTCCTTGTCTGATATCGTCTATTTTCATCACAGTAGGTGTTTTCCCTGGGACTCTGTAGCCCGTGTCTAGTTATAATCTTAGTTGTGTTTTTGCCCCCCGTGGCTTCTTATTTTGTCATTTGTGTTCCTTTAATAAATTGTGCAAGCTCAGCGGTGGCCTATGGCATTTTATTTGCGGTCTGCAAGGACAGCAGCATGACAGTAGGTCGCAGCCAGACTGAGACGCCGGTGACCGTGAGTTTGAGTTGGACTTGAGTTTTTTCCCTGTTCTCGTACCAGTGCGCTGGGAGATGCCACCTCTCAAGGGCAATGCTAAGAGCCTGGGCTACAAGCTGGTGAAGGCCCTCGAAGAGATAGATGGAGTCCTTTTTACCGCTCGCCTGTATGACGCTCCCAGCAATGCATGCTGGTACCTGGACCTCGCTGAGGCGATCATTAACCGCCATCCTCGCTACTCCAACCACCCTGAAATCTCGGCGAGGATGGCGGGCATCTCTGCACTCAGGAGGAAGCTCCGTGGGCTGGAGGGAAACTCCGGCAGGAAGCCGAAGAGGAGGCATCCTTGCTCCTCGCTTCGGGTTCCCATTCCTGCTCCAGATCCAGTCCAGGAGTTCGCACCACCTGGGGGCTTTCCCCAGCGGAGTGAGATGTCAGTCGGGATCCCCCCGAAGGATTTACAGCTGATAGCGGCTTCCATCCGGGACCGAGTGGCTGCAGCTCACTCCACCTTCCATCCTACGCAGATTATGAAGAATGTGACGGCGGCGGTCAGGCTGGTGGAGAGGAATCCGGAACTGTATGATTACCCCGAATACACTGACCTGCTCGCCTCTGTTTATGCGCAGGAGCGGCGTTTCCCTAATCTCACCTTCGCCTTGCTCTCTGCCGCTAAACGTCGTTCCCACGCAGATTGCAAGCCTCAGCGAGAACCCCGTTCGGATCCAGTTCCGGGTAGCCGCATGAACTCTGTCTCCCAGCTAGCTGCAGCCTCTGTGTCTCGTCGGAGAGGTAAAACAGCCACCTCCGCCCCCGGGTCATCTGTCCCCGCTGTTCCATCAGCTCCTCGTTCCCGGGTCACCTCGGCTGTTTCTCCCTCCTCTTCGACGCTCCCCTCAGCTGCTGTGATCTCCACGAGTCCGTCTTCGGCTGCCCCTGTCCCTGATCCAGTGCGAGAGGCTCCTCTTTGTCTTCCCGGGGGGTCCTCTGTCTCCGTCCAGCGGGGGAAGGGGAGAACCAAGTTCATTGCCGCAGGTTCCATCGGCCCTCAGTGGATCAGAAAAGTGTCCCTTCTGTGGTATATATTACTCAAATATTCCATACCTGCATATGTTAGAGCATGTGGAAATGTTTGGGACAACATATGCAAAGGAACTTCACACTTCCGAAAGGACAAAGGAATCTCACCGCCGTGTGAAGACCAATGACGTCACAGGACGCGGCGGCGACAGACTTGACACCTTCACCCCCTAAGGCGAGGAGAGGTTTTCCCATCACCTCCCAAGATGAAGGGAGGAGTTAACAGGACAATGAGGGGATTAAGATAACGGGGGATGTCGGCTTGTGTTTTGCATGTCTTTGATGTGTGCCTGTATTTAACCAGCGAGCTGGGCAGAAATCTTTCTCTTTTGCCTTCTGCCAAGCTCTGCACCAGATGAGACGAGATAGAAGAGTTGTTCATTAAAGACTCTGTTTTTAATACAAAACCGCCTCATCATTTCCAGCTCTTCTACACTGGTGACCTTGACGCGAGTATGGACCGGAGGCGTTCTTCAAGCGACTCATCCGTGGCGAACTATGTCCCACCAGCGGAGGAAAGAGCCGAGAGGATCCTGGCGGTCTACGGCCACAGAGGGGGCAATCCGAAGGCCCTCATGGAGGATTTGCTGCAGCTTAAGGAGGAGGACAACAACAATTTCCTTTCCCAGTTTATTTTCCTCAGCACGCTTCCACCACACATGAGAGGGACACTCGCCAATACGAAGTGCAACACCCACCAAGACTTCTGCACACTGGCCAGCGAGGCTTATCGGCTCGTCAACGCCTGCAAGGAGCGGACACCTACAGCAGCATCCGTGGACCTCAAAACTGACGCCCCGAGCCATGGAGAGCCACAACCCACGGAGCAGACCCAGCCCACGGTGACAGCGGCGCGGCCCAAGCGTAACAAACAGATCGACATCTGTTATTATCACCACCACATCGCTGAGAAAGCCCACAAATGCGTTCCCCCCTGCAAGTTCACGATGTCGGGAAAACGCCAAAGCCAAGGGCCGTTAACAGCAGCGGTTCTCGGCGAGAAAAATAAGCTGTTATACGTGACGGATGGACACACAGGCAAGCAGTTCCTCATCGACACGGGAGCTCAGCTGAGTTTCGTCATGCCCTCCCACGCAGATCGAGCCATGGGCACCCGGGGCAATGGAGCAGTGGCAGCCAACGGCTCTGACAAAGACACGTTCGGGGAAAAGAGCCTGCACCTCCTCATTCACGGCCGCAGCTACAGATGGACATTTGTTGTAGTGGCGGTGAGTTTTAACTTGTTAGGCGCAGATTTTCTGTGTGCACACGGGTTATTAGTGGATCTAGCAAATAGGCGCCTGGTTAATGCACTATCTTTTGCTTCTATTCCATGCTCAGCTCGAGTTTCTCCACCACCTGTGCAGGCCAATGTTACCACGGCAGGAGGTAAGTTTGAGCAACTCCTCACCCAATTTCCAGCACTCACAACCCCCAAATTCTCAGCCACTGTAGCCAAACACGGGGTTAAACACTTCATTCCGACAACGGGACCTCCCGTTTTTGCCAAAGCTCGCCGCTTAGACGCGGCCAAGCTCAACATAGCACGGGACGAGTTTACAACTCTCGAAAAATTGGGCATTGTTAGACGTTCGAAGAGCCCCTGGGCTTCACCACTTCACATGGTTCCGAAATCCGACGGTTCTTGGAGACCGTGCGGAGATTACCGTAGATTAAACAACGCTACAGCACATGACCGCTACCCCATCCCTCACATTCAGGACTTTTCACTGCATCTAGCGGGTGCGTGCATTTTTTCAAAGATAGACTTAGTCCGCGGTTATCACCAAGTCCCTAAAACAGCGGTTATAACCCCTTTTGGCCTTTTTGAATTCCTGCGAATGCCTTTCGGCCTCAAAGGCGCTGCCCAAACTTTTCAACGTATGATGGACGCAGTCCTACGCGACCTCCCCTTTGTTTTCGTCTACCTCGACGACATGCTGGTAGCCAGCCCGTCCGAGGAAGAGCACGAGCAGCACCTCACTACCGTTTTTCAGAGGCTGGAAGAGCATGGACTAATAATCAATCCAGCCAAATGCACATTCGGCGTATCGCAAATTGATTTTTTGGGACATAAAGTCTCCCCGAAGGGGGCAGTTCCGCTTCCAGACAAAGTTCATGCGATAGTAGGTTTTCCACGGCCCCAAACGGTCAAATCGCTACAGGAATTTTTGGGGATGGTTAATTTTTACAACCGCTTCCTCCCCCACGCAGCTCAGCTCATGCAGCCCTTATATGACGCGCTTAAAAAAAAGAAAGCTTCCAACGCGGTCGAATGGACCCCGGAGCGCGAACGCGCTTTCGCGGAAGTAAAAAACGCCCTAGCTAACGCCACAATGTTAGTCCACCCAGATCCCGCGGCCCGCATCGCACTAACCACAGATGCTTCAGACCTGGCCATAGGGGCAGTTGTAGAACAACTTGTCAGCGGGGTCTGGCAACCTTTAGCATTCTTTAGCAAATCGCTAAACCCAACTGAAGGCAAATACAGCACTTTTGACAGAGAGCTGCTGGCGCTTCATTTGTCCATCCGCCACTTCCAGTTTTGGTTAGAAGGGCGGAGTTTCACGGCTTTTGTGGACCATAAGCCGCTCACTTTTGGTATGGCTAAAATTTCAGAACTATGGTCGGGCAGACAACAAAGACAGCTAGCTGCGATTTCAGAGTTCACCACAGACATTCGACACGTAGCAGGCAAACTTAACGTAGTAGCGGACTGTCTCTCTCGCGCTGTGGCACCGCCAGAGCACGAGGAGACAGATTACACTGCCTCAGCAGCGGAACTCTTCACTAACGCAGACACATACGCAGCACCTATCCATGAAGGGATAGATTATGCAGCCATGGCGGAAGAACAAAGCAGTGATGCAGACGTGCGCGCGCTCCTGTCTGGACCAACAGGGTTAAGGCTGGAGAAAAAAGAGTTGCGCGACGGCGTGCCCCCCCTAATATGCGATGTTTCAACCGGCCGACCTCGCCCGTTAGTACCAGCTGCTTGGCGCCGCCGCATTTTCGACGCAATTCACTCCCTCGCGCACCCAGGTGTGCGCACCTCGGTCAAAATGGTTGCCGAAAAGTTTGTGTGGCCAGGCCTGCGCAAAAACGTAAAAGAATGGGCAAAAACTTGCATTCCTTGTCAACGCGCCAAAATACACAGACACACAAAAGCCCCTCTGGAGCCTTTTCCAATCCCTGCTAGAAGGTTCGACCACATTCATATCGACCTCGTGGGGCCACTACCTTCCTCCCAGGGTTTCACACACCTGCTAACAATGATAGACCGCACCACGCGCTGGCCAGAGGCAGTTCCTCTAGCGGCAACTACAGCGGAGGAAGTCGCTCGCGTTTTTCTAACAAATTGGGTGGCACGTTTCGGCGTCCCATCAGACATCACGTCAGATAGGGGGCCTCAATTTGTCTCAGAGCTCTGGTCAGCCATGTCCAACAGTTTAGGGGCAACAATTCACCGCACCACCGCTTATCACCCTCAGGCTAATGGGTTATGCGAGCGTTTTCACAGGTCCTTAAAGGCCGCCCTCAGAGCCTCATTAACGGACACAAATTGGGTAAATAAACTTCCCTGGGTTTTATTGGGGTTGCGTGCGGCACCTAAAGAGGATGTAGACGCTTCCCCTGCAGAATTAGTCTTTGCTCAGCCTATCAGACTACCAGGTGAATTTTTACCAGAAAACCCGGAACCAGGGCACCTCCCAGTCCCAAGGTTTTTAGGCAGTAAAGGACCGGACTCTCTCCACGGTCCAGCTCATCACTCCTTTCCACGAGTTTTTGTTCCTCAAACTTTAAAAAACGCTGAGTTTGTTTTTGTTAAGCATGAAGCTCTAAAACCAACGTTACGCCCAGTATGCGATGGCCCGTACAGAGTGCTGGAAAATGGTGACAAACACTTTGTGCTTGATTATGGGGATAGAAATGAAACAGTCAGCATTGACAGACTCAAACCTGCCTTCTTGTTGAGAGACGAACCTGCACAGCTGGCTCGAGCACCTCGGCGAGGTAGACCCCCCAAGGGAAAAGTCTCAGCCCCCAGGCAGGGAACAAATAATCTCTCTCCTTCCCACACTGCAGATTCCTCACAAGAAGGTCCCAGCAGGACGCCTAAACCAACCTACAGCAGTTTTGGGAGAAGATTAAAACCCAGACAGCACAGGGACTGATATTAACCACTCCACAATTATTCATTAATTGTGCTACAACAGTTTAGGACTGACTTATGATTGTACTATGCTGTTATGTTTACCTGTTTACCACTGAACTCTCTTAGGAGCATGGCTGCTTGAAAGTTTCTTCTGTGGCAACAGCTGTAACACGTAGTATGTCGTAGTAATTACCCTAGACTGTGAACCTTTCTGTGTCCTTTCCTAGTTGTTTGGGGGGCCTGTGGTATATATTACTCATATATTCCATACCTGCATATGTTAGAGCATGTGGAAATGTTTCGGACAACATATGCAAAGGAACTTCACACCTCCGAAAGGACAAAGGAATCTCACCGCCGTGTGAAGACCAATGATGTCACAGGACGCGGCGGCGACAGACTTGACACCTTCACCCCCTAAGGTGAGGAGAGGTTTTCCCATCACCTCCCAAGACGAAGGGAGGAGTTAACAGGACAATGGGGGGATTAAGATAACGGGGGATGTCGGCTTGTGTTTTGCATGTCTTTGATGTGTGCCTGTATTTAACCAGTGAGCTGGGCAGAAATCTTTCTCTTTTGCCTTCTGCCAAGCTCTGCACCAGATGAGATGAGATAGAAGAGTTATTCATTAAAGACTCTGTTTTTAGTACAAAACCGCCTCATCATTTCCAGCTCTTCTACACCTTCATTCTTTTCCTTCACTGGGTGAAGCACCTTGTTTGATTCCTGGGGGTGGAGTTCGGGGTTCACAGTCCCCCGAGCTCCCTCCACCTGCTGCAGACATTGATTGTGAATCTGCTACCTTTGTATATCCTTCCCCTAAGCATTCCGCGGTGCCAGGTCTACGCCGCTGGGTCTATGCCGAGGAGGGAGCCTGCGGGCCTGGAGAGCCTGGTTCTAGCCCTGCAGCCACGACATGGGCAGAGGAGGAGGGCGGACTGCAGATTGGAGCCTGCACCGACGAGCAAATGTCCCCGGGGCTCCAAGGAGGGACAGTCCGATCCAGCAGTCATGGATTCCCCGTCATCTTGCCGTGCAGGCCCTTGGTGTGGACATCAGCGTCAGGAATCCCCACACTGTGGACACCATCATGCCGGCTGCGGAGCCCATCGTAGCCGAGTGAGAACCAGGGGACGACCTTCTTCCGTTGGAAACCGGATCATCGAAGTCCTGGACGGTGACTTCTCTCAATTCTGGAGCATTTTTGCCTGTCTCTTGGGGAGACGAGCTGGGTGCAGCTGTCCACTGCATCTGAGCTTGTCTCGCCGGGCTCTGTCGCTACCGGTGATCCTGATCCCGGTTCTTTTTCTCCTCCTGAGCCTTCTCCCAGGGTCACCGTTGCGGAGACGATCCTGGTCGCTGTGCTGGAGGTTCTGGGTTTGGGTTTGGAGGTCGTTCCTGGTGCTGTTCCCACCCAGTCGGGGTCCATCGTGGGTGCAGCTGCGACCCAGTCGGGGTCCATTGTGGGTGCAGCCGCGACCCGGTTGGGGTCCATCGGGGGTGCAGCCGCAACCCGTTCACGGTCCATCGTGGGTGCAGCTCAGGCTCACGTGGGATCCGACAGGAGGACAGCGCCTTATCCAGTGAGGTTCCGAGGTGGAGCTGCAGATTCCCCACTGATCACAGCTGGACTGGACCCTCGGGTCCTCCCCATTCCTTGTTTCCGTCCATCGGGGGCTGCTGGGACTTCCTGTCTTTGGCTTGGCTCTCCCTCGCTATCCCTCTCCATAGTGAGGCGGTCTCCGAGGGCTCCCCTGCGGTTCTGGTGGCGGAATGATGCGTATCGGCCGCCTGGGAAACTTTTTCGCCGGTTTGGCGTTCTGGGTCGGCCACCCGACGAATTGAACTTTCTACTGGGTGACCTGATTTAGCCGCCGGAGGGTCTGTCTCTCTGGGCCTGGGACTGGGGTAGGCAACCCGGACTCTTCCTTTTACCCTTATTTGTGATCTGGACGCTAGATGCAGGCAGGCCACCTGAACTTGTTGTTTTTTCCCCATTGCGCTCTGCCTGTCGTCATTCCTGTTCCCCCCCGCCCTCCTCCCTCCTCTGTGTGAGTAGGGATATTTTCGTTTGAAGTCTTGGACTATATTGAACTGTTTATCGCTGCTCTTCTGCGTGTGTTTTTTTTTTTCTCCTCAATAGTCTGAGATATGCCCTGGTGTTGCCTCTGCCAGTTATTGTTTCTCATGGTACTGTATGTGTTCGCCGCTAGTTAGCGTGTTTTTTTTCTCTCCCTTCCCCTGTTTGAGGGATGATGTGTGGCCCCCATTTTACTTGGTCTATAGACGTAGTATTTCTATTTGTGGCCTGTTGGCTTGGTATTTCTGTTATTTGCATTTATTGTCCCGTTTGTCGTTTGCAGTCTGGTGACAAGCCACTGGCTGCTGGTCGCTGCACGCGCGAGCGCCCTAAACCTACATGTTTTTGGTATGCAGGAGGAAACCGGAGAAATCCCGGAGTAAACCCACGCAACACGGGGAGAACATGCAAACTCCACACAGCTCACTGTTGGTCGGGGGCTGGGATCAAACCCACGACCTCATGATCCCCACGATCCCCCGGCCGAGGGTAAAACTGTGCTGCCACAGTGCTAAACCACTGCGCCACCGTGCCTATTCACGTTGGAGTATGTCTTTTTTCTTTCCTTGCTCTGTTGTGCACTACGCCTGTATGTGTTGTGTTTTGGCCCTGGTCGTTTTTTGTGCCTTTTCTTTGATTCTTGCCCGCCGAGCCTTTTCCCTCCCTCCACCCGCCCTGGGTGAGATTTTGTATCCTTCTGGGTCGGGGGGAGGCTTGGATGTTACTATTATGCCCAGAGTGTGTCGTTCAGGGGGGAGTACTGTCATGGCCTGAGCGCCGATCTCGTCCACGCTCGGGTCATGCAGTGTTTTCCTCCCATTCAGTTGTATTTCTTATGGTCCCACAGGGCTGTTATTCTGACAGCGTCTCTGCGGGGCTTCTGGCTGTCAGAGCGGAGCTGGCTGTGACAGCTGGAATCATTGGAGTTGATGACTGCCTCATCAGCTGTTTCATCCCTGGCCCTATTTAAGGGAGCAGCGTTGGTTACTCCGGGCTGCGACCTCGTCTGACATCATCTGACATTCCTTGTCTGATATCGTCTATATTCATCACAGTAAGTGTTTTCCCTGGGACTCTAGCCCGTGTCTCGTTATAACCTTAGTTGTGTTTTTGCCCCCCGTGGCTGCTTATTTTGTCACTTGTGTTCCTTTAATAAATTGTGCAAGCTCATCGGTGGCCTATGGAGTCTTATTTGCAGTCCATGAGGACCGCAGCATGACAATGTCTCTGTATATATACATTAGCTGCATATTCACGTTGTTTAATAGTGCAAAATACTTTAAATGCAGAAAAAAAAGCAGAAGAGGTATATAAGCAGTGGATGCATTTATCGTGGTTTTAACCTGCTGGTAACAGGAACAATAATGAAGAGTCGCTTGGCAAACAGTTGTGGTTAGGCTTCATATGCAGGGAAAGGCAAGAGTGACTGAATAGCTGAGGATTTACTTCACCAGCCACTACAATATTAACTAATAACTTATGTTCATTATTATGTACCTGGCAAATTAAGATGATCAAAATTCACAAAGTCAGTGACTTTAATCTGTCAGCAGCCTTCAGACAAACTAAACATGCCAACATTTGGATTTCAAAATAAGGGAGGTTTTTCCTGTTGTCTGGGTGGTGAGGAGAGTTCTAAAAAAACTATAAATATATAGAAATATTTTAACAGAAATAACTGCATCTTTGGTAATTTAACTTAATTTATTTCATTAAATATAATTTTACTAATATTTTTTTCTTTGAAATCAGAGTTAAATTTTAGTTCTTTTCTGGCTCTGCAAAATTATGGTCAAATGTATAAATTGTATAAAGAAAAAAAGTCATTTTTATCACAATCTGTTTCATATTTATTAAAAAAATTGAAAAAATAGACAAAAATTAGCCATAAAATAATCTACAAATTTATAATGTAGTCTCAAATGTACAAGAAAGGCCAACTGTAAAAGAGGAAATTACAAATTTGAGGAAATTTTTTTCAAATTTATATATATTTACAGAGAACAGTAGAAAACTATAAGAAAATTGTTACAAATTTTGAAGAAAAACCTCAAACCTTCAAGACTTAAGTAATTACTCAAGTTTTTAAATGGGTGCTTTTTGCATCCTTAACTCTACTAGAAATTTTTGGTTGTCTACTTTCAATTATTAATTTCATAGCGCGGCTTATATATGAGTAGAATTTCTGGCTACTATAACAACCTCTGAGCATATAATTTAAGTATGTAGTAATAAATTACTGTAAATTATGTAGTAGTAAATTACTATTACAAATACTTTTTCCCTTCCCTTTCCTACTCTCTCAATGGAGACAGACAAGATGAGCCAAGGAGATGAAAGTGTTCAGGCAGAGGATCCAGGAGAGGTGAGAGCAGAGGAAGGAGAGAAGAATGACATCAGTAAAAAGTCCAAACACAGGACGTCTGGGTGGGACACCAACTGGCCCAATATTTCAAGATTCAAGTCTTGGTTGTACAATACTTCAAATGGTAGTTCCATATGCAAAGTTATTGTGCAAATTAAAAAAAAAGAAACAAACAGCATAAAATTAACATATTGCGGTTACAATAGTGTCATGTGTTTTCTGCCCCCCCCCCCCCAAGCCCCCTCCCAGAAAAATATGTTGCCACCATGCCAACGTCTTTAAGCCAGAGGAAACACTGAAAGGCTAACATGTTTCACAGGATTGCAGAAATCCATTAATTACAACAGACCATAAATGCAACACTCTCTACACAGGAACCAGGTTGTTCCTGGTTTAAGGAACCAGGTTGTCTGTATGACAACCTTGGTTCCAAGGTTGTCATAGCCAGGAGCGGCACTGGGGTTAAGCTCCCAGTGCTCATAAAATGCTCCTTACGGCGTGCGTCTCGAAAAGCCTCTGACAACTAAGTCCAACTCCTAGCCTGCCTGTGTGGTTTAGTCTCTAAGCCCGGCGGAACTGCTTTTACTAATAGGAAAAGGGGCGAGGGCGGATCTCTGGCGCCTTAAAACCAGATGCTTCGGGTAGATGGTGGCTCGTCAACCTGGGAAGGTAGCCCATCTAGGGGAAGGTAAACCCTGATTTCAAACCTCCGCTGCCTTGTGGCACACCCGGTCACAGGAAAGGCTTCGGGAGTCAACCCTGAGGAAAAATCCGGAGTCGGAGCCCCTAAGGCAGTTCTCTGTTGTGCTCAACATCGTTCTGGCAGCTCCTGCGACGGCGCTGGTGCCAAACTATAGCAGCCCTGCTGTTCCTTTGGATTCATCAGTGACGTGGAGAGGGGGGACATGCTGCATGGGTAACATCTTGTCCTCCATAGCTTCCTGCCCAGGCTTGAATCCTACCAACGCCCAACGCTGGAAGGTAGAACACCGGTGTGCATTGGCCATGTTCAGCCACAGGCCATGGACTCCTGCCACGAACGTGCTAACAAGGCTAGCAAATTAGCAATGTAAATGTCTATCATTGTGTGAAGTTTTGGAGGTAGGGACAACTTTTTCAGGTGAGCTCCTGTCCAATAATGTAAACCTAAGTATGACGTTATTTTGTGGATATCAACAGCAGGTTGAGCACAGCTGCAGAAGTTATAAAGGCAACTTTGCTGGTCTGCAACTCACTCAGATGGTAAATTCATGTCTATTCACGTGTTTACATTGAGATATAATGTAATCACACCATACAAGAAAGTCACACCGTTCACATTTGGTGTGAAGGCACCTTAAAACATGTCATTGTCCACTGTGAAGCATAAAATTAATGATAAAATCGTTTTTTTTTAACCCTGCCTGGACTGATATGTGCGTGTAATGAAATGTGTAGTTATAAAAAGAGGTTCCTACTTACACATGTGGTGATTTAAAACAAAACACACCACAACAGTGGATGTGCAACATTTTTTTAATGCTATCAATCTTTTCTTGGGGAAGTTGTGCACTGAAGTCTTTGACAGTTCATTTTTTATTCAGCTAAATGCATTTTGTGATGTGCCAAGGTCAGTTATTACCAGGATGTAGTATATTTTATTTCAAAAGGGAAACAAATGTTAATGCTACTAACAGTGCATACTGAGTTTTTAATGCACTTTGAGATATGCCTGAGTGACCCAGGATTTACACTGACTCTGGATGCAGTACATTGCAGATGCAGTACGGAGGGCCCCTTGCGTCTGCCCCTACTAAATCTGTTTGTGTTTTGCAGTGGCATGGATGAGAACAGAGTCTGAAATACAAGATCATGTGAGAATTATACAAAATAACACGAGATCTTGAGAAAGACACGAGAGTTCAGAAAGTGACTGAGATGAACTAATTGCAATCATGTGATAACAACAAGCAATAGCGGCAGTTCCCCACCTAGATTTTGAGGCTCTAAATAAAATCTAAGTAGCCCATTAATTTTAATTCTATGACGCGTTTGTATGTTATGTCAAGTTTTTACCTTCTCTGACACAGTGGTGGAGGAGTAGACCTCAGAAAATAACGAATGATCCTTAAATCATTTCAGTGAACAAACAGCTATTAAATACTGCGCAATACTGCAGGATTTCCTTGCGGATCTGATCCAGCATCTGTCAAAAATAGACTTGTTGCGTTTCATTAGCAAACTGAATTTGACGAGCCGAATTCAATCCACAGTGGTCCGGGCCAGGTAGGGATTAGAAAATTGATGAAAATTGGAACTATATGCTGCAGAGGCCGGATCACAGCCATAACGTACTGCATCGGGAGTCAGTGTAAATCCAGTATAAGATGTGACCAAAATGGTTATTTACAGAATTTTATTTTTTCATTCTATTTATTTAGTTGTTGTTCAAGAGGAAAAGTATTTCTACTACTTCTGTTCTGCTCAACCCCAGCACTGCTAATGTTTTTATGTACGTTTGATATGCCTTTGTCATGTCTCAACCACATATTTAAAACCAAGACAATGAATAAAAAAGTGCATATTTTTCATCATATTGATCTGTGTTGGTTTGAAATTTGTCATATTCAACAGATTGCTGAACATGTTACCAGTTACATGTCTTGATTTCAAATTGTGGCCCAACTGATTTTGTAATTGAATAGCCCTGCTCCTGACTGGATATTAAGCCAAATCTCAAACAAGTCAGTTAGAGAGAGCAGACAGTGCCTTCCTGTGCTAAGATACTGATATAGCGGTAAGCTGATGAATGTTATATATATATATATAATTTTTTTTTTCAGAGTTTCTTGTCAAACTAAGCAGAAAAATGTTCTGATTCGTCATCCTCACAGGCCATTGACCCCTCAGGGTGAACAGGAACAGAATGATTCAGTTTTACATTTTACATCAGGTTAATAAAAAACAGAAATATAGACTATTTAATCCACCCTACAAAGTTTTATGTATTTGCATCTATTTAATCAGTCTATTTGCATCAAACACGCTATACTCTGGAATCGCATGTGTTTATGGAAGTAAAAAGACTCCCTCCAGCTGATCCTGGTCATCCATGCAAATTCACATGAGTTTCACACTTCACTGAATTTTAAAGCATGCAAAATTTAGGCATCTTCCCCTTTTATTTCGAAATATCACAAATGACAGTGACAGAATTGTACAGAATAACCCCAAACCTGAAACTGCTGACTTATATAAACATGTTTAAAGAAAATCTTTCTTGAATTGAAACTGTTCCATGTGTTTTTCATTTAGATAGAAAAATTCAACTTTTTATTCTTGTAACTAGATAGTGTCATTAACACTGCCAGTATAACTAGATAGTGTCATTAACACTGCCAGTATAATGTAGTTTTTTTAAATAAGGAAAGAAAAAGTGGATATTTTCCCCGATGTGAAACCATAATGCAAATTATGTTATAACACTGAGTAACTCTATTCATCAGCCTGTTAGTGGCAGACTGTATTTCAATATGAAAATTTTGACCTTAACACATTTTCTAAACAACACTCAAGTAGAACATGACATTATTTTTTTTTAGCTTTTTATTATTATTTTATTATTATGTTATTCAAACTCATAACAGAATTTTTGCATTAATCTCAACTAGAATTTAGAAATCAAATTACTATAAGTAACACAAAAAAATTAAATGTAGATGCATGCATAAGCACACAATATTCTACTGTTCTCAAACAGAAAACACAACATATGATTGTTTGTTTTTGTTTTGTTTTTTTACCATCAAGTATGACAACCTTTATGTTTAAGGAGTATTTTCAGTACTTATTTCTACCCAACCTTTAACCATCAGAAATTGGAAAAAAAAAGAAAAAAAAAACATAATCATCATGTATTATGGAACGGCAACTGAGTCATATCCTAGTTGTAGGATTTGGTGCATAAAACATAAATGGTCAGGGAACAAATTTGAATGTTGACTTTTGAAAAAGAATGAGTGCCATGGATTAAAATCTTAGATTGTCAAAAGACAGGAAGTCTAAGTAGAATTATTTTGATGCGCTCTGTTCTGAGGATGGATTTCATAACATGATAATGACGTGAAACATCAAACTTCAGCATATTATATGTAAAAGACATGAGCTGAAGGTTTTATAATAACCCTCATAGTCCCAATACTTAAACATCTGTGAAAATATGTGGGTATCTTAAAGCTGTACATACAAGGCGGCCCAACAATATTGCAGAACTAGAGGTCTTTTGCAAGAAAGAATAAGAAAATCATAAATACTGTAGCTAGCTATCTGCAAATGGGATCTTACTGGGTGCTGAGTGTGTAGGGATACCAAACATTTGCACATGCCACAGTTTTGTTTTTAATTTGTGAACTTTATGAAATGAAAGTAACTATGCATTAGTGTTTGCTGGTGATATGCATTGCGCCCATCGCACACAGTTGCCTGACAGCTATTGTGTCAAAAAGTGCTAGTCTACCAGAAGCGGTCCTTGCTCAGCCGTTTCTTCTCGGTTTGGTTTATGCTTGCTTTCCACCACCATAAAGAGCAGCCATGCAGAATGTCACCACAAGACCAAGCCCTGCCACTCTAAACAGCACCATCCACAGAACAAAAAAGTGAGGATGCAAAAACATCCCATCACACCCCCGTGCACAGGTCCAATGCATTGGCTACAAACAATGCCGTTTCTCTGTCCAACAAAACCACCATGCTGTGCCATCTCCGAATATTGTATGGAAGTTATTTAAATTTATAAGGCCAAAAGTACAGCTGTGCAGGCTTCGTTCCGTCAGAGTACTATTTTCTCCACTTTTGTTTGTTTTTATCGATTTCATTTTTAATTTTTTTATTTCTGTTTGTTGATATTAGTCTTTGTTTGCTGTTAGCTCGGTATTGGCCTCGCATAAAAGCCCGTTCGGACGTACGGGTAGGTCTGATCCCCGGCTGGGCTGCTTTTTACCAGGCTAGGCTACCTGCTAGCCTGTTTTTAGCCTTTTAGCTGTTTTTAGCTAACTTTCAGCTAACTTGTTTTTAGCTATTTTAGCTGTTTTTGGCTAGCTGGCGGGCTATCCATCTCAGCGCCTGTAACGCCATGGCTCCTTCTCCGACATGTACCCGCTGTCTATCTCTCCTCAGTAAGGTCTCTGAGTTGGAAACGAGGCTCTCCAACTGTATAAGATTCGGGAGGCCGAAGACCACCTCAACACCATCATTCTCGGGCGAACATCGGCTCCGGCTACCGATTTGCAGCTGGCAGAGACGGCTACTTACTTGGGTGAGCTCTGTGCTTCTCCATCCAGCTCTACCCCTGCTCCAGCCTCTGCAGATGTCCATGACCACAGCAATAAACACTGGCTTTGTCTCGGGGATAAACCCAAAGCCTCGGTTGGTCCCTCTCATCCTCACTGCACGCCCTGGACCTTGGTTCGACCAGCTAACAACCATCGTCGATCGACCAGAAAGGGCCGCGCCTCTTCTCTTCCCGTGTCTTTGGAAAACAGATTTGATATTCTTTCTCTGGAGGATTTTCCCCATCTGGACCCTGGCCGTCCACCTGTGGACACCCCTTGTCCTCCCTCCTCTCCTTCAGCGGCAGCTCACGTCCGCAAACCCCGGATAAAGACCACCCTGGATGTGTCAAATTACACACCAGCTCCAGATAGAAGAGAGCGCATCACCCCGCCTTCGCAACAACAACTTTACCCTCTACAAAATTACTCTCCTTGTCAGAATCCACCGACAAAAACCCCCCAGACGACGCTGGTAATTGGTGATTCGATCATGAGGAACATCAGAAGCAGGTATTGTATTACTCGATTTTTTCCTGGGGCTAGAGTCTCTGACATTGAGGCTCTTATCCCTGACCTGCTAAATGAATTCCCCCCACGTACAAACTGTCGTTGTACATGTGGGATGCAATAACATCCCAGATGAAGCGTTGAAGATTTTAAAGAGTGACTTCAGGAGCCTTCTGTCCACTCTTATGAACTGTGGCAGACATGTGCTCATCTCTGGGCCTTTGGCACCTCTCAGACAAGGCTGCAATTGTTTTAGCAGAACTCTCAGTCTTAATACTTGGCTGTGTTTTACTTGTCCTATTTTTAACATTGGTTTTGTTGACAATTTTAACTTATTTTGGAACCGCCCATCACTTATGAGGCTTGATGGCATCCACCCAAATAGACTTGGTGCACGTGTTTTAACCTCTTGCACTCCGGTGTACCGCGGACGGGCACGTCTCTGCGTCCCAGTGCACTCTAGGACGCACGAGGGCGCTGCGTCCAAGCGCGCACTGAAAAAAAAAAAAAGTTCTTCCACTACAGACACAGCCGCGAACAGATCAGATATGATTGACCTCTCATTCGACTAATAAGAGCCTAGAATTGGGTTTCTGAAACCTTGAAGAACCAATGACTGAAAACCTAGCAAGAAGGACCCGCCTACCAATGCTGTGAATGCAGCGAGCCAATTGAAGCACAGAAGTTCGCAAGCTGTTTTCTGTAAGGCTGGGTGAAGAGAGACTGACTGCTGCAGCAGATGAAAAAAAGGACCCGCAGGAAGAACCTGCTACAGACCCAGCAGCACAGAGACCACCCACAAGTGCGACCTGCACTTATTCCAGCAGAATAGACGTTTAGGACTTTCTTCCATGGTCATCATAGACCGACAGAGGCCGACGACAAAGGTCGTAAATCATTCGCCAAAACCATCATCAATCATGGAAGCGCAAAACCGCAATAATGGAATTATAATATAATGGAACCGGGTCACGAGACCAGAACCACGAGTCCGTAACAAGGTACCAGCGTCGCGTTCGTCTGACAATGAGGAAGAGAAGTTCGCCAGGACGCTGCTGTGAAGAGGTAAGTGTTATAAGCTAAATTATTCTTTATCCCTGAAAATTGTAATCAAAAAATGACTTTTGACCGATCGGTAAATTATAACTGTGCGGCGCACGAAGTCCGAAGTCCGTGCGCCGCGGTACACGGTTCGTTCGCCGCGTCCGGACCATGAAGGCCCCCCCCCCGCTATTCTTCTGTAGCGAGGGGGGGGGGGGAGCCGCGGTGACTGCGCTGCGGTCGCCACGACTATTCACATGACTATTCCGTCATGTAGCGATGGCCAATGTCCGTCCTCTGTAGTAAGGGGGGGGGACAAACCTCCCCCCCCCCACACACACACACAGCCCTGAGTGTCACCTTTCATTAGAGCCCAAGATGAAGCTTCTATATTGAATCATTCAAAAGTTACAGACGTTTTTCCAAACTGTGCCATTTGGCACAATTTGGCACAGTTCAAAAACGCCTGGGAACTACCTAAGGAAAAAGCTGTGCAATAAATTCATTTTTTGTGGTATTGTTACAAAATTTTGACCTCAGCTGGATAACACTTGGTTCTACATTTCTGTTGCATTTTCCAGCCCGGATCTGAAGCTGTGTGTTATTTGCAATCATTTGTATCAAAAAAAACACCCAGGCCAAATTTATTTTCTTCAAGTTCAGTATGTTTAGATGCCTGTAACTCAGTGGCAGGAGCACTTAGAGAGATTATGACTGTTTTGCCAAAAAATTCAAAGTGTTTTCTTTTAAATGAGACCAACCCCATGAAGATGCTGCAAAGAGTTGAAGAACAGCTTTCGATTTACTTTGGGCACGTTATTTTTTTGGCGTTTTAAGGGAAATTGACCGGAGTGCAAGGGGTTAAGAGACAATTTATTCTATTCCATTCGGTGTTTTTTGGTACAGTGACTGGGACTTGGTGTGTTTACTCGCTCTGAAGCTTCTGGGTTTGCCAAACTGCCCTTTTTTGGTTCTGTTCCCACTTCTTGTATCAATCCCATTAATTCAGGTGGTCTTTACTGTTTGGATCAGCCTTTGATTGATAATTCTACAGAGATTGTGTCTGTCTCCTGTTGCCCTAAATATTGTAACCCAGGACAAATACAACACAACTTGAAAAACACACGCACTTCTGCAGCTCCTCCTCATCCACTGCCCTTCAACTTTGCCCCTGTCTCTCCCCTTAGAGAACCTTTTTTCTGCTCCTTCCAAAGTTAATAAAAAAAGTTAATATAAATAGAAGGCATAAAAAATAAAAAGAGAAGGTATAAACGTCTCAAATTGATTAAACAAAATGTTGGTAAATTCAAATCCAACCTCAAGTCCCTAAAATTAATAAATTGGCTTCTGTTCCTCCCCAAAATTTAAAAATTAAATGTGGCCTATTAAATATTAGGTCTCTAATTTCTAAGTCTCTTCTGGTTTATGATCTATTAATCGATCATCAGATCGATCTACTATTCCTCACAGAGACCTGGCTTGGGCAAGATGATTATGTTGGTCGGAATGAATCAACTCCCTCTGGGTATTTAAACTGTCATAACCCCGTCATAACCTGGTCGTGGTGATGGAGTGGTGGCAATTTTCCAATCTAAATTACTAGTTAATGTTAAGCAAAAATTATGTTTTAATTCCTTTGAAGGTTTGGTCCTCAGTGTGGGGCTTGTTGGCAATCTTGGCTTGAACCCAATTCTCTTTGCCATAGTTTATCGTCCTCCCTCGGCCTATTCAGAGTTTCTTGTCACGGTCCGTGTACTGACTCCGTCTGCACTTGGTGTGCGGTAGTCTCCCGTTCTCTCCTGTGGCGCACCTCCAGGCTTTTGTTGTGACAGCATCTCGGCGGGGCTTCCGGCTGTCAAGAGCCGAGCTCCGCTGAACGGCGGGATTCCAATCAGCTGATGACCCTTCATCAGCTGATTAATCTGTCAAGCGCTATTTAAGGGAGCAGCCCTGCAGCTGCGACCTCGTTTATAGATAACGCTGGTCTCCCCAACGTTAGACTGGAGTCCCTACGTCCTGGCTCCAGTCATCCTCTGACTCCTCTCTACTTTCTGTAAGTTTATTCCTTAATCAGTGTTTATCGTCAGTGTATCATTGCCTTGGTCCTTATTTGTGTTTAGCCCCTCATGGCTCATTATTTTGTACTTTTTTGTCATTGTTTAATAAATACGCAACTCACTGGTCACCTATAGCATCTCATTGCGGTCCGTGAGGGCCGCACCGTAACAGTAGGTCGCAGCCAAGGGAGACGCCGATGACCGTGAGTTTGCTTTTTGACTTGAATTTTTCCCTTCTCTGGGGAGCTCGTATCGCTCGGTATGTCCGCTCTCGAGTGTGGGCATTGTCCCGAGTGGCTTCAGGAGGTAGACGGCCACCTGGCAGAAGCCCATCTCCTCATGCCCACCTACGCAGCATACGAGCCACTGGGTCTCGCTCAGCGCTCAGAGAGCTTTTTAAAAATACCACCTAACCTCCTTTCTGGAGGGAAAAGAGCGAGTGACGTGGATTGTGTCACAACGTACACGGATAGAGAGAGTGCTCGAGAGGGCAGCCAAGGAACCCTCACCTCCTTCCCCGAGAATGGCGTCCTCGACGAGGAGGGAAATCTGTAGACTGGAGGGAAATCCCGGCAGGAGGCCGATGGTGGGGCATCTCCATTCCTCGCCTTGGGAGTCAGCTCCTGTCGCCCGTCCAGCCCAGGTGCAGCATTTCCCTGGCTTCTCCTTGCCCTCTGCCGGTAAACGTCATCACACAGCCACCGGTAAGCCTCTGCAAGAACCCCGTCCGGATCCAGTTCCGGGTCGTCGGAGGAACTCTGCCTCGCCGTCAGCTGCTTCTTTTGCGTCACGTCAGGAGGGAATTCCTGCAGCCTCTCCCTCCGGGTCATCTGTCCCTGCTGTCCCGTCAGCTCCTCGTGCCCGGATCACCTCGGCTGTCACCCCCTCCTCCTAGACGTCTTCCCCGGCTGCTGTGAGTGCCACGAGTCCTGCCTCGGCGAGGCCCGTCATCGATCCATCGCGAGTGGCTCCTCGTCGTCTTCCGGGGGGGGCCCTCCGTCACCATCCAGCGGGGGAAGATAGGATCCAAATCCACTGCAGAGGGTTCTATCAGGCCTCAACGGATCAGGAAAGAGACTCTTCATTCTTTTCCTTCATTGGGTGAATTGCCTTGCTTGATTCCTGGGGGTGGAGTTCGGGGTTCACAGTCCCCTAAGCATCTGATGGGCATCTGAAGATGAAACCACTTAACCATTTTACAGTTCATACATATGTGCATTTTGAGTAAATTTTCAGTAATGTCAGTGCAAACAGAAGGAAAAAAATGGTGTTTTTTTGTCAATAATGTACATTTTTTTTCTTTTGATGTCAACAAGAAGCACATTGAAGTATAAACAGTATGTCATAATAATATTGTAAAGCACTTTGAAGTTGGCCTCTGAAATAATGTGGTGACTCGGCCTCGGCCCTGGAATGTGGTGACTCGACTGCAACACTGATGAGTAGCATACTGACATGTAGACAGACAGATGGATGGATGGACAGACACAGTACTTTGCCTTTGCTGGGAAAAGGTCAAACAATCTTTTGGAGGATCTTTTCCTGGATTTTAACTGATTTTAAAGTCAGGTAGTCTTTTGGTAAATTTAGTTTTGATACTCTGTATTAAATGACCTTTTTTTCTAAATTGCATTAATGGCAATATAAGCAATTTACTGACTATACTCTATAGCAGGCCTATTCAATTAGCAGCCCATGGGCCACATGCAGCCCAGAACCAACCTCTGAGTGGCCCAGGCCCAGTAGTCCAGCCAGAGAAGCAGAGGCAGGGCTTCCTCTGGTAACATTTCCGCGTGGCTGGCTGCCGCCCTTAAAGTTATGCTGCCTCGCCAACTAAATATAAATTTAAGAAAGAAATATGAAGGAATGACGGTTCGCAAATGTGTACAGGAACAATGTGCATGACCATCATCCGCGTGGAGTTCAGAATTGCCCTGCCTGCGTGACCGTTCCAGTCGGCAGGCAGAGTGTCTCGCTAGTATCACTGTCCATGAGAAGCATGAGCTTATTAAAATCAGAATCAGAATCCTTTATTATCATTATACCACAGTACAACAAAATTATATGCAGTCCCCTTCAATGCAAGGACAAATAAAATAAAATATATACAAGGTTAAAAATTTGCAATAGGCGAGTATAAATAAATACTAGTATAAAAACTATATATGAAGATATATACAATTGTATGTATGTCTGTCATGGCCTGAGCGCCGATCTCATCCGTGCTCCGGTCATGCAGTATTTTCCTCCCATTCAGTAGTATTTCTCATGGTCCTGCAGGGCTCTTATTCTGACAGCGTCTCTGCGGGGCTTCCGGCTGTGAGAGCGTAGCTGGCTGTGACAGCTGGAATCAATGGAGTTGATGACTGCCTCATCAGCTGTTTCATCCCTGGCCCTATTTAAGGGAGCAGCGTTGGTTACTCCGGGCTGCGACCTCGTCTGACATCGTCTGACATTCCTTGTCTGATATCGTCTATTTTCATCACAGTAGGTGTTTTCCCTGGGACTCTGTAGCCCGTGTCTAGTTATAATCTTAGTTGTGTTTTTGCCCCCCGTGGCTCCTTATTTTGTCATTTGTGTTCCTTTAATAAATTGTGCAAGCTCAGCGGTGGCCTATGGCATTTTATTTGCGGTCTGCAAGGACAGCAGCATGACAGTAGGTCGCAGCCAGACTGAGACGCCGGTGACCGTGAGTTTGAGTTGGACTTGAGTTTTTTCCCTGTTCTCGTACCAGTGCGCTGGGAGATGCCACCTCTCAAGGGCAATGCTAAGAGCCTGGGCTACAAGCTGGTGAAGGCCCTCGAAGAGATAGATGGAGTCCTTTTTACCGCTCGCCTGTATGACGCTCCCAGCGATGCATGCTGGTACCTGGACCTCGCTGAGGCGATCATTAACCGCCATCCTCGCTACTCCAACCACCCTGAAATCTCGGCGAGGATGGCGGACATCTCTGCACTCAGGAGGAAGCTCCGTGGGCTGGAGGGAAACTCCAGCAGGAAGCCGAAGAGGAGGCATCCTTGCTCCTCGCTTCGGGATCCCATTCCTGCTCCAGATCCAGTCCAGGAGTTCGCACCACCTGGGGGCTTTCCCCAGTGGAGTGAGATGTCAGTCGGGATCCCCCCGAAGGATTTACAGCTGATAGTGGCTTCCATCCGGGACCGAGTGGCTGCAGCTCACTCCGCCTTCCATCCTACGCAGATTATGAAGAATGTGACGGCGGCGGTCAGGCTGGTGGAGAGGAATCCGGAACTGTATGATTACCCCGAATACACTGACCTGCTCGCCTCTGTTTATGCGCAGGAGCGGCGTTTCCCTAATCTCACCTTCGCCTTGCTCTCTGCCGCTAAACGTCGTTCCCACGCAGATTGCAAGCCTCAGCGAGAACCCCGTTCGGATCCAGTTCCGGGTAGCCGCATGAACTCTGTCTCCCAGCCAGCTGCAGCCTCTGTGTCTCGTCGGAGAGGTAAAACAGCCACCTCCGCCCCCGGGTCATCTGTCCCCGCTGTTCCATCAGCTCCTCGTTCCCGGGTCACCTCGGCTGTTTCTCCCTCCTCTTCGACGCTCCCCTCAGCTGCTGTGATCTCCACGAGTCCGTCTCCGGCTGCCCCTATCCCTGATCCAGTGCGAGAGGCTCCTCTTTGTCTTCCCGGGGGGTCCTCTGTCTCCGTCCAGCGGGGGAAGGGGAGAACCAAGTTCATTGCCGCAGGTTCCATCGGCCCTCAGTGGATCAGAAAAGTGTCCCTTCATTCTTTTCCTTCACTGGGTGAAGCGCCTTGTTTGATTCCTGGGGGTGGAGTTCGGGGTTCACAGTCCCCCGAGCTCCCTCCACCTGCTGCAGACATTGATTGTGAATCTGCTACCTTTGTATATCCTTCCCCTAAGCATTCCGCGGTGCCAGGTCTATGCCGCCGGGTCTATGCCGAGGAGGGAGCCTGCGGGCCTGGAGAGCCTGGTTCTAGCCCTGCAGCCACGACATGGGCAGAGGAGGAGGGCGGACTGCAGATTGGAGCCTGCACCGACGAGCAAATGTCCCCGGGGCTCCAAGGAGGGACAGTCCGATCCAGCAGTCATGGATTCCCCGTCATCTCGCCGTGCAGGCCCTCGGTGTGGACATCAGCGTCAGGAATCCCCACACTGTGGACACCATCATGCCGGCTGCGGAGCCCATTGTAGCCGAGTGAGAACCAGGGGACGACCTTCTTCCGTTGGAAACCGGATCATCGAAGTCCTGGACGGTGACTTCTCTCAATTCTGGAGCATTTTTGCCTGTCTCTTGGGGAGACGAGTTGGGTGCAGCTGTCCACTGCATCTGAGCTTGTCTCGCCGGGCTCTGTCGCTACCGGTGATCCTGATCCCGGTTCTTTTTCTCCTCCTGAGCCTTCTCCCAGGGTCACCGTTGCGGAGACGATCCTGGTCGCTGTGCTGGAGGTTCCGGGTTTGGGTTTGGAGGTCGTTCCTGGTGCTGTTCCCACCCAGTCGGGGTCCATCGTGGGTGCGGCTGTGACCCAGTCGGGGTCCATTGTGGGTGCAGCCGCGACCCGGTTGGGGTCCATCGGGGGTGCAGCCGCAACCCGTTCGCGGTCCATCGTGGGTGCAGCTCAGGTTCACGTGGGATCCGACAGGAGGACAGCGTCTTATCCAGTGAGGTTCCGAGGTGGAGCTGCAGATTCCCCACTGATCACAGCTGGACTGGACCCTCGGGCCCTCCCCATTCCTTGTTTCCGTCCATCGGGGGCTGCTGGGACTTCCCGTTTTTGGCTCGGCTCTCCCTCGCTATCCCTCTCCATAGTGAGGCGGTCTCCGAGGGCTCCCCTGCGGTTCTGGTGGCGGAATGATGCGTATCGGCCGCCTGGGAAACTTTTTCGCCGGTTTGGCGTTCTGGGTCGGCCACCCGACGAATTGAACTTTCTACTGGGTGACCTGATTTAGCCGCCGGAGGGTCTGTCTCTCTGGGCCTGGGACTGGGGTAGGCCACCCGGACTCTTCCTTTTACCCTTATTTGTGATCTGGACGCTAGATGCAGGCAGGCCACCTGAACTTGTTGTTTTTTCCCCATTGCGCTCTGCCTGTTGTCATTCCTGTTCCCCCCCTCCTCCCTCCTCTGTGTGAGTAGGGATATTTTCGTTTGAAGTCTTGGACTATATTGAACTGTTTATCGCTGCTCTTCTGCGTGTGTTTTTTTTTTTTTTTTCTCCTCAATAGTCTGAGATATTCCCTGGTGTTGCCTCTGCCAGTTATTGTTTCTCATGGTACTGTATGTGTTTGCTGCTAGTTAGCGTGTTTTTTTTCTCTCCCTTCCCCTGTTTGAGGATGATGTGTGGCCCCCATTTTATTTGGTCTATAGACGTAGTATTTCTATTTGTGGCCTGTTGGCTTGGTATTTCTGTTATTTGCATTTATTGTCCCGTTTGTCCTTTTTTTTTTTTTTTTTTTGTAACTTATTTGTACCCGTAGGTAGACTTGGTTTGCAGTCTGGTGACAAGCCACCGGCTGCTGGTCGCTGCGTGCGCGAGCGCCCTAAACCTACATGTTTTTGGTATGCAGGAGGAAACCGTAGAAATCCCGGAGTAAACCAACGCAACACGGGGAGAACATGCAAACTCCACACAGCTCACTGTTGGTCGGGGGCTGGGATCAAACCCACGACCTCATGATCCCCACGATCCCCCGGCCGAGGGTAAAACTGTGCTGCCACAGTGCTAAACCACTGCGCCACCGTGCCTATTCACGTTGGAGTATGTCTTTTTTCTTTCCTTGCTCTGTTGTGCATTACGCCTGTATGTGTTCTGTTTTGGCCCTGGTCGTTTTTTGTGCCTTTTCTTTGATTCTTGCCCGCCGAGCCTTTTCCCTCCCTCCACCCGCCCTGGGTGAGATTTTATATCCTTCTGGGTGGGGGGGGGGGAGGAGGCTTGGATGTTACTATTATGCCCAGAGTGTGTCGTTCGGGGGGGAGTACTGTCATGGCCTGAGCGCCGATCTCATCCACGCTCGGGTCATGCAGTGTTTTCCTCCCATTCAGTTGTATTTCTTATGGTCCCGCAGGGCTCTTATTCTGACAGCGTCTCTGCGGGGCTTCTGGCTGTCAGAGCGGAGCTGGCTGTGACAGCTGGAATCATTGGAGTTGATGACTGCCTCATCAGCTGTTTCATCCCTGGCCCTATTTAAGGGAGCAGCGTTGGTTACTCCGGGCTGCGACCTCGTCTGACATCATCTGACATTCCTTGTCTGATATCGTCTATATTCATCACAGTAAGTGTTTTCCCTGGGACTCTAGCCCATTTGCCCCCCGTGGCTGCTTATTTTGTCACTTGTGTTCCTTTAATAAATTGTGCAAGCTCATCGGTGGCCTATGGAGTCTTATTTGCAGTCCATGAGGACCGCAGCATGACAATGTCTCTGTATATATACATTAGCTGCATATTCACGTTGTTTAATAGTGCAAAGTACTTTAAATGCGGAAAAAAAGCAGAAGAGGTATATAAGCAGTGGATGCATTTATCGTGGTTTTAACCTGCTGGTAACAGGAACAATAATGAAGAGTCGCTTGGCAAACAGTTGTGGTTAGGCTTCATATGCAGGGAAAGGCAAGAGTGACTGAGTAGCTGAGGATTTACTTCACCAGCCACTACAATATTAACTAATAACTTGTGTTCATTATTATGTACCTGACAAATTAAGATGATCAAAATTCACAAAGTCAGTGACTTTAATCTGTCAGCAGCCTTCAGACAAACTAAACATGCCAACATTTGGATTTCAAAATAAGGGAGGTTTTTCCTGTTGTCTGGGTGGTGAGGAGAGTTCTAAAAAAACTATAAATATATAGAAATATTTTAACAGAAATAACTGCATCTTTGGTAATTTAACTTAATTTATTTCATTAAATATAATTTTACTAATATTTTTTTCTTTGAAATCAGAGTTAAATTTTAGTTCTGTTCTGGCTCTGCAAAATTATGGTCAAATGTATAAATTGTATAAAGAAAAAAGTCATTTTTATCACAATCTGTTTCATATTTATTAAAAAAATTGAAAAAATAGACAAAAATTAGCCATAAAATAATCTACAAATTTATAATGTAGTCTTAAATGTACAAGAAAGGCCAACTGTAAAAGAGGAAATTACAAATTTGAGGAAAATTGTTTCAAATTTATATATATTTACAGAGAACAGTAGAAAACTATAAGAAAATTGTTACAAATTTTGAAGAAAAACCTCAAACCTTCAAGACTTAAGTCATTACTCAAGCTTTTAAATGGGTGCTTTTTGCATCCTTAACTCTACTAGAAATTTTTGGTTGTCTACTTTCAATTATTAATTTCATAGCGCGGCTTATATATGAGTAGAATTTCTGGCTACTATAACAACCTCTGAGCATATAATTTAAGTATGTAGTAGTAAATTGTACTGTACCATCCTATTGGCAGGCGCGTCCCTGATGCAGCCGTGTCACTGGAAATGCAGGTTCATTTTCTGTGTCAAGTCAAATTCTCTCGTATGTTATCAGTGATCTGTTAATGTACTTGGCAATAAATCTTTTTCTGATTCTGATTCTGATTCTGATTCTGATTCTAAATTACTGTAAATTATGTAGTAGTAAATTACTATTACAAATACTTTTTCCCTTCCCTTTCCTACTCTCTCAATGGGGAAAATGAGTACTGCCGGCACTTGGGAGCTACATTTCATTGAGGGAACCATGAATGCCAACGTGTACTGTGACATACTGAAGCAGAGCATGAGCCCCTTCCTTCAGAAACTGGGCCACAGGGAAGTATTCCAACATGATAACGACCCCAAACACACCTCCAAGATGACCACTGCCTTGCTAAAGAAACTGAGGGTAGAGGTGATGGACTGGCCAAGCATGTCTCCAGACCTAAACCCTACTGAGCATCTGTGGGGTATCCTCAAACAGAAGGTGGAAGAGCGCAACCTGTGAAACTCTAGTGAACTCCATGCCCAAGAGAGTTAAGGCAGTGCTGGAAAATAATGGTGGCCACACAAAATATTGACACTTTGGGCACAATTTGGACATTTTCACTTAGGGGTGCACTCACGTTTGTTGCCAGCGGTTTAGACATTAATGGCTGTGTGTTGAATTATTTTAAGGGGACAGCAAATTTACACTGTTATACAAGCTGTACACTGACTACATTGTATCAAAGTGTCATATCTTCAGTGTTGTCCCATGAAAAGATATAATAAAATAGTTACAAAAATGTGAGGGGTGTACTCACTTTTGTGAAATACTGTATGTAAACCATGACAAAAAAAAATCCTGAAGGACAAAACATGACATTTGATATTTTCTAACCTGTTTGTATACCACCATAGACAGATAGACATAGTCATAGACCTGAATTAGACAGGGCTCATAGAAGGAAAGATGAGACAGACAATATGAGCCAAGGAGATGAAAGTGTTCAGGCAGAGGATCCAGGAGAGGTGAGAGCAGAGGAAGGAGAGAAGAATGACATCAGTAAAAAGTCCAAACACAGGACGTCTGGGTGGGACACCAACTGGCCCAATATTTCAAGATTCAAGTCTTGGTTGTACAATACTTCAAATGGTAGTTCCATATGCAAAGTTATTGTGCAAATTAAAAAAAAGAAACAAACAGTATAAAATTAACATATTGCGGTTACAATAGTGTCATGTGTTTTCTGCCCCCCCCCCAAGCCCCCTCCCAGAAAAATATGTTGCCACCACGCCAACGTCTTTAAGCCAGAGGAAACACTGAAAGGCTAACACGTTTCACAGGATTGCAGAAATCCATTAATTACAACAGACCATAAATGCAACACTCTCTACACAGGAACCAGGTTGTTCCTGGTTTAAGGAACCAGGTTGTCTGTATGACAACCTTGGTTCCAAGGTTGTCATAGCCAGGAGCGGCACTGGGGTTAAGCTCCCAGTGCTCATAAAATGCTCCTTACGGCGTGCGTCTCGAAAAGCCTCTGACAACTAAGTCCAACTCCTAGCCTGCCTGTGTGGTTTAGTCTCTAAGCCCGGCGGAACTGCTTTTACTAATAGGAAAAGGGGCGAGGGCGGATCTCTGGCGCCTTAAAACCAGATGCTTTGGGTAGATGGTGGCTCGTCAACCTGGGAAGGTAGCCCATCTAGGGGAAGGTAAACCCTGATTTCAAACCTCCGCTGCCTTGTGGCACACCCGGTCACGGGAAAGGCTTCGGGAGTCAACCCTGAGGAAAAATCCGGAGTCGGAGCCCCTAAGGCAGTTCTCTGTTGTACTCAACATCATTCTGGCAGCTCCTGCGACGGCGCTGGTGCCAAACTATAGCAGCCCTGCTGTTCCTTTGGATTCATCAGTGACGTGGAGAGGGGGGACATGCTGCATGGGTAACATCTTGTCCTCCATATCTTCCTGCCCAGGCTTGAATCCTACCAATGCCCAACGCTGGAAGGTAGAACACCGGTGTGCATTGGCCATGTTCAGCCACAGGCCATGGACTCCTGCCACGAACGTGCTAACAAGGCTAGCAAATTAGCAATGTAAATGTCTATCATTGTGTGAAGTTTTGGAGGTAGGGACAACTTTTTCAGGTGAGCTCCTCTCCAATAATGTAAACCTAAGTATGACGTTATTTTGTGGATATCAACAGCAGGTTGAGCACAGCTGCAGAAGTTATAAAGGCAACTTTACTGGTCTGCAACTCTCTCAGATGGTAAATTCATGTCTATTCACGTGTTTACATTGAGATATAATGTAATCACACCATACAAAAAAGTCACACCGTTCACATTTGGTGTGAAGGCACCTTAAAACATGTCATTGTCCACTGTGAAGCATAAAATTAATGATAAAATCATTTTTTTTTAACCCTGCCTGGACTGATATGTGCGTGTAATGAAATGTGTAGTTTTAAAAAGAGGTTCCTACTTACACATGTGGTGATTTAAAACAAAACACACCACAACAGTGGATGTGCAACATTTTTTTTAATGCTATCAATCTTTTCTTGGGGAAGTTGTGCACTGAAGTCTTTGACAGTTCATTTTTTATTCAGCTATATGCATTTTGTGATGTGCCGAGGTCAGTTATTACCAGGATGTAGTATATTTTATTTCAAAAGGGAAACAAATGTTAATGCTACTAACAGTGCATATTGAGTTTTTAATGCACTTTGAGATATGCCTGAGTGACCCAGGATTTACACTGACTCTGGATGCAGTACATTGCAGATGCAGTACGGAGGGCCCCTTGCGTCTGCCCCTACTAAATCTGTTTGTGTTTTGCAGTGGCATGGATGAGAACAGAGTCTGAAATACAAGATCATGTGAGAATTATACAAAATAACACGAGATCTTGAGAAAGACACGAGAGTTCAGAGAGTGACTGAGATGAACTAATCGCAATCATGTGATAACAACAAGCAACAGCGGCAGTTCCCCACCTAGATTTTGAGGCTCTAAATAAAATCTAAGTAGCCCATTAATTTTAATTCTATGACGCGTTTGTATGTTATGTCAAGTTTTTACCTTCTCTGACACAGTGGTGGAGGAGTAGACCTCAGAAAATAACGAATGATCCTTAAATCATTTCAGTGAACAAACAGCTATTAAATACTGCGCAATACTGCAGGATTTCCTTGCGGATCTGATCCAGCATCTGTCAAAAATAGACTTGTTGCGTTTCATTAGCAAACTGAATTTGACGAGCCGAATTCAATCCACAGTGGTCCGGGCCAGGTAGGGATTAGAAAATTGATGAAAATTGGAACTATATGCTGCAGAGGCCGGATCACAGCCATAACGTACTGCATCGGGAGTCAGTGTAAATCCAGTATAAGATGTGACCAAAATGGTTATTTACAGAATTTTATTTTTTCATTCTATTTATTTAATTGTTGTTCAAGAGGAAACATATTTCTACTACTTCTGTTCTGCTCAACCCCAGCACTGCTAATGTTTTTATGTACGTTTGATATGCCTTTGTCATGTCTCAACCACATATTTAAAACCAAGACAATGAATAAAAAAGTGCATATTTTCCATCATATTGATCTGTGTTGGTTTGAAATTTGTCATATTCAACAGATTGCTGAACATGTTACCAGTTACATGTCTTGATTTCAAATTGTGGCCCAACTGATTTTGTAATTGAATAGCCCTGCTCCTGACTGGATATTAAGCCAAATCTCAAACAAGTCAGTTAGAGAGAGCAGACAGTGCCTTCCTGTGCTAAGATACTGATATAGCGGTAAGCTGATGAATGTTATATATATATATATAATTTTTTTTTTTCAGAGTTTCTTGTCAAACTAAGCAGAAAAATGTTCTGATTCGTCATCCTCACAGGCCATTGACCCCTCAGGGTGAACAGGAACAGAATGATTCAGTTTTACATTTTACATCAGGTTAATAAAAAACAGAAATATAGACTATTTAATCCACCCTACAAAGTTTTATGTATTTGCATCTATTTAATCAGTCTATTTGCATCAAACACGCTATACTCTGGAATCGCATGTGTTTATGGAAGTAAAAAGACTCCCTCCAGCTGATCCTGGTCATCCATGCAAATTCACATGAGTTTCACACTTCACTGAATTTTAAAGCATGCAAAATTTAGGCATCTTCCCCTTTTATTTCGAAATATCACAAATGACAGTGACAGAATTGTACAGAATAACCCCAAACCTGAAGCTGCTGACTTATATGAACATGTTTAAAGAAAAACTTTCTTGAATTGAAACTGTTCCATGTGTTTTTCATTTAGATAGAAAAATTCAACTTTTTATTCTTGTAACTAGATCGTGTCATTAACACTGCCAGTATAACACTGCCAGTATAATGTATAATGTAGTTTTTTTAAATAAGGAAAGAAAAAGTGGATATTTTCCCCGATGTGAAACCATAATGCAAATTATGTTATAACACTGAGTAACTCTATTCATCAGCCTGGTAGTGGCAGACTGTATTTCAATATGAAAATTTTGACCTTAACACATTTTCTAAACAACACTCAAATAGAACATGACATTATTATTTTTTTAGCTTTTTATTATTATTTTATTTTTATGTTATTCAAACTCATAACAGAATTTTTGCATTAATCTCAACTAGAATTTAGAAATCAAATTACTATAAGTAACACACAAAAAATTAAATGTAGATGCATGCATAAGCACACAATATTCTACTGTTCTCAAACAGAAAACACAACATATGATTGTTTGTTTTTGTTTTGTTTTTTTTACCATCAAGTATGACAACCTTTATGTTTAAGGAGTATTTTCAGTACTTATTTCTACCCAACCTTTAACCATCAGAAATTGGAAAAAAAAAAACAAAAAAAAAACATAATCATCATGTATTATGGAACGGCAACTGAGTCATATCCTAGTTGTAGGATTTGGTGCATAAAACATAAATGGTCAGGGAACAAATTTGAATGTTGACTTTTGAAAAAGAATGAGTGCCATGGATTAAAATCTTAGATTGTCAAAAGACAGGAAGTCTAAGTAGAATTATTTTGATGCGCTCTGTTCTGAGGATGGATTTCATAACATGATAATGACGTGAAACATCAAACTTCAGCATATTATATGTAAAAGACATGAACTGAAGGTTTTATAATAACCCTCATAGTCCCAATACTTAAACATCTGTGAAAATATGTGGGTATCTTAAAGCTGTACATACAAGGCGGCCCAACAATATTGCAGAACTAGAGGTCTTTTGCAAGAAAGAATAAGAAAATCATAAATACTGTAGCTAGCTATCTGCAAATGGGATCTTACTGAGTGCTGAGTGTGTAGGGATACCAAACATTTGCACATGCCAAAGTTTTGTTTTTAATTTGTGAACTTTATGAAATGAAAGTAACTATGCATTAATGTTTGCTGGTGATATGCATTGCGCCCATCGCACACAGTTGCCTGACAGCCATTGTGTCAAAAAGTGCTAGTCTACCAGAAGCGGTCCTTGCTCAGCCGTTTCTTCTCGGTTTGGTTTATGCTTGCTTTCCACCACCATCAGAATCAGAATCAGATTTATTGCCAAGCACATTTACAAGTAAACAAGTAAACATACGAGGAATTTGACTTGACATTGGGCGCGCACGAAAGGCGCATCCCAATGACGCGGCAGCCATGACGAGGCGCCTGTCATACGGGGGGGGGGGTAAAGGGGGGGGGGTAAAGAGGGGGAGAGGAGGGGTAGGGTAGGGAAAAAGCACAATAGGCAGAGAGAAAAAAGCATTGTTGATCAAAATAAAGTTCATTTTATGACCAAAATTTTGATTACAAGAAAAAATCTCTCAAATGCACAATTAGCAGACAATAGATCACACAATGACAAAGCAGTACAGAGAGAGTGTGAGTGTGTGTATGTCAATGTGTGTTGTTCATGTAATGTTGTATGCAGTGTGTGGTGTGGGTGTGACAATTGCTAGTGAACAGCAGAGGGCGCCTCCTGGCAGTGGATGGATGTTGATCATGTGATCTGTAGCAGTCTAGAGTCTCTCTCTCTTGCTTGCAGAAGACACATGGAACACTGTCCTTGAAGAATCCAGTCTGCTGAAACAACAACAATTGATTAATTTTTAAAAAAATTTTTATTTCTGTTTGTTGATATTAGCCTTTGTTTGCTGTTAGCTCGGTATTGGCCTTGCATAAAAGCCCGTTCGGACGTACGGGTAGGTCTGATCCCCGGCTGGGCTGCTTTTTTACCAGGCTAGGCTACCTGCTAGCCTGTTTTTAGCCTTTTAGCTGTTTTTAGCTAACTTTTAGCTAACTTGTTTTTAGCTATTTTAGCTGTTTTTGGCTAGCTGGCGGGCTATCCATCTCAGCGCCTGTAACGCCATGGCTCCTTCTCCGACATGTACCCGCTGTCTATCTCTCTTCAGGAAGGTCTCTGAGTTGGAAACGAGGCTCTCCAACTGTATAACATTCGGAAGGCCGAAGACCACCTCGACACCATCATTCTCGGGCGAACATCGGTTCCGGGTACCGATTTGCAGCTGGCAAAGACGGCTACTTACTTGGGTGAGCTCTGTGCTTCTCCATCCAGCTCTACCCCTGCTCCAGCCTCTGCAGATGTCCATGACCACAGCAATAAACACTGGCTTCGTCTCGGGGATAAACCCAAAGCCTCGGTTGGTCCCTCTCATCCTCACTGCGCGCCCTGGACCTTGGTTCGACCAGCTAACAACCATCATCGATCGACCAGAAAGGGCCACACCTCTTCTCTTCCTGTGTCCTTGGAAAACAGATTTGATATTCTTTCTCTGGAGGATTTTCCCCATCTCTCCACTCTCCTCGTCAGAATCCACCGACAAAAACCCCCCAGACAACGCTGGTAATTGGTGATTCAATCATGAGGAACGTCAGAAGCAGGTACTGTATTACTCGATTTTTTTCCTGGGGCTAGAGTCTCTGACATTGAGGCTCTTATCCCTGACCTGCTAAATGAATTCCCCCCACGTACAAACTGTCGTTGTACATGTGGGATGCAATAACATCCCAAATGAAGCGTCGGAGATTTTAAAGAGTGACTTCAGGAGCCTTCTGTCCACTCTTATGAACTGTGGCAGACATGTGCTCATCTCTGGGCCTTTGGCACCTCTCAGACGAGGCTGCAATTGTTTTAGCAGAACTCTCAGTCTTAATACTTGGCTGTGTTTTACTTGTCCTATTTTTAACATTGGTTTTGTTGACAATTTTAACTTATTTTGGAACCGCCCATCACTTATGAGGCTTGATGGCATCCACCCAAATAGACTTGGTGCACGTGTTTTAACCTCTTGCACTCCGGTGTACCGCGGACGGGCACGTCTCTGCGTCCCAGTGCGCTCTAGGATGCACGAGGGCGCTGCGTCCAAGCGCGCACTGAAAAAAAAAAAAGTTCTTCCACTACAGACACAGCCGCGAACAGATCAGATATGATTGACCTCTCATTCGACTAATAAGAGCCTCGAATTGGGTTTCTGAAACCTTGAAGAACCAATGACTGAAAACCTAGCAAGAAGGACCCGCCTACCAACGCTGTGAATGCAGCGAGCCAATTGAAGCACAGAAGTTCGCAAGCTGTTTTCTGTAAGGCTGGGTGAAGAGAGACTGACTGCTGCAGCAGATGAAAAAAAGGACCCGCAGGAAGAACCTGCTACAGACCCAGCAGCACGGAGACCACCCACAAGTGCGACATGCACTTATTCCAGCAGAATAGACGTTTAGGATTTTCTTCCATGGTCATCATAGACCGACGGAGGCCGACGACGAAGGTCGTAAATCATTCGCCAAAACCATCATCAATCATGGAAGCGCAAAACTGCAATAATGGAATTATAATATAATGGAACCGGGTCGTGAGACCAGAACCACGAGTCCGTAACAAGGGACCAGCGTCGTGTTCATCTGACAATGAGGAAGAGAAGTTCGCCAGGACGCTGCTGTGAAGAGGTAAGTGTTATAAGCTAAATTATTGTTTATCCCTGAAAATTGTAATCAAAAAATGACTTTTGACAGATCGGTAAATTACAACTGTGCGGCGCACGAAGTCCGAAGTCCGTGCGCCGCGGTACACGGTTCGTTCGCCGCGTCCGGACCTTGAAGGCCCCCCCCCCGCTACTCTTCTGTAGCGGGGGGGGGGGGGAGCCGCGGTGACTGCGCCGCGGTCGCCACGACTATTCACATGACTATTCCGTCATGTAGTGATGGCCGATGTCTGTCCTCTGTAGCGAGGGGGGGGACAACCCCCCCCCCCCACACACACACACACAGCCCTGAGTGTCACCTTTCATTAGAGCCCAAGATGAAGCTTCTATATTGAATCATTCAAAAGTTAGACATTTTTCCAAACTGTGCCATTTGGCACAATTTGGCACAGTTCAAAAACGCCTGGGAACTACCTGAGGAAAAAGCTGTGCAATAAATTCATTTTTTGTGGTATTGTTACAAAATTTTGACCTCAGCTGGATAACACTTGGTTCTACATTTCTGTTGCATTTTCCAGCCCAGATCTGAAGCTGTGTGTTATTTGCAAGCATTTGTATCCAAAAAAACACCCAGGCCAAATTTATTTTCTTCAAGTTCAGTATGTTTAGATGCCTGTAACTCAGTGGCAGGAGCACTTAGAGAGATTATGACTGTTTTGCCAAAAAATTCAAAGTGTTTTCTTTTAAATGAGACCAACCCCATGAAGGTGCTACAAAGAGTTGAAGAACAGCTTTCGATTTACTTTGGGCACGTTATTTTTTTGGTGTTTTTAGGGAAATTGACCGGAGTGCAAGGGGTTAAGAGACAATTTATTCTATTCCATTCGGTGTTTTTGGGTACAGTGACTGGGACTTGGTGTGTTTACTCGCTCTGAAGCTTCTGGGTTTGCCAAACTGCCCTTTTTTGGTTCTGTTCCCACTTCTTGTATCAATCCCATTAATTCAGGTGGTCTTTACCGTTTGGATCAGCCTTTGATTGATAATTCTACAGAGATTTGACATAATGCACGGCTCAGGAGACACACACGCAGGCTCAGAGTAGCTCAAATAGCTTTATTAACAACAAGGGTGTATGAATGTGTGTCTGCGAGATGTAAACGTGTTGGTGGTGGCGTCTGCTTCGGGCACAGAGGCAGGAGACCGTACAGCCGGACAACCCTATGGGAAAAGCACAGGGAGAAGGGTGACGGGCATACACCAACACAGGAGATGTACAAGCTAGAGAGGAGCTTACTTGGAATGGGCAGGTGGCTGGCACAGCAAGGACGAGGTCCGGTAGACAGCAACCTGGAGAGCCTGGTGCAGCAGCGAGGGAATGGAGACGGAGAGGAAAGGTCCGCCGCCAGGAAATCCACCTGTGCACAGGGGAGCAGACTTGGAAAGGGAAAAAGGTAAGGGCTTCTTACCGCGATGATTTGCTGAAGTGTTGAGGTTGCTCACAGCAATCCTAGGAGCGAAGTCTGACGGCTTCAGGCCGAAGCCCGGGGCGAGGCGGCTTAAATCCCTCGCCGCTGATGATGTGCAGGTGTGCGTGCAGCTGGCGCCGCTGATGAGCGGCGAGGCGTGACAGTACTCCCCCCTCTAGCAGCGCCTCCTGGCGATGGTTTCTCCGGGTGCGCTCGGTGGAACTCAGTAATGAGGGATGGGTCCAACACAAACGACGAGGGTACCCACTGCCGATGTTCAGGCCCATAGCCCTCCCAGTCCACCAAGTACTGCAACCCACGACCCCGGCGCCGGGAGTCCAGGATGGAGGAGACAGGCCAGGCCGGATGGCCATCAATCATCCGGGGCGCGGATTGCGCAGCAGGAGGAGGGCAAAGGGGGTCGGAGACTGCCAGCTTCACCTTGGATACGTGGAAGGTGGGGTGGATGCGGAGGGAGGGGGGAATAGCTACACGCACAGCCACCGGGTTGATGATCCTGGTGATGGGGTATGGGCCCATAAAACGTTGTGCCAGCTTCCTCCTCTTGCCCTTTAAAATCACGTCCTGGGTTGACACATAGACTTGCTGACCAACTCGGTATGCTGGGGCAAGTCTTCTGTGCCGGTCCGCCACGGCTCTGTTGCGCTCCGCCGTGCGTAAAAGCGCATTGCGCGCTGACGCCCAGATGGAGCGGAACTGCCTGAGATGCGCCCGGACTGAGGGGACAGATACCTCACTCTCCTGCGCCGGGAACAGCGGGGGGTCGTAACCCAGGGACGCCTTAAAGGGGGACATCCCTGTAGCAGAAGAGCGAGCTGTGTTGTGGGCATATTCAACCCAGGCGAGGTGGTTACTCCAGGACATTGGTTTGGACGCCGTGACGCAGCGGAGCGCAGCCTCCAGCTCCTGGTTGGTCCGCTCACACTGCCCGTTGGTTTGGGGGTGATGGCCGGAGGAGAGGCTCACCTTGGCTCCCAGGGCGTTGCAGAATGACCTCCAAACCTCTGAAGAAAATTGGGGCCCCCGGTCCGAGACCACGTCCACCGGAATCCCGTGCAGCCTGACTACATGCTGGATTAGGAGGTCCGCCGTCTCCAGGGCGGTTGGGAGACCTCGTAGGGGGACGAAGTGTGCCGCCTTGGAGAAGCGGTCCACGATGGTCAGGACGGTGTCGAAGGTGTTTGAGACTGGGAATCCGGTGACGAAATCCAGGGCGATATGCGACCAGGGCCTGCCAGGGATGGGCAGAGGCTGGAGCAAACCCGCTGGAGGGGCATTACCTGATTTGCTGGTGACACACACTGGGCAGGCCCGGTTGTAGTGGGCAGCGTCCCTCCGCAGGCCCGGCCACCAGAAGGACCGTTGGAGGAGGTCGATCATCCGGGAGGAACCAGGGTGGCAGGTGAGCTTGGATGTGTGCAACCAGTGGATGACCTCCCCCCGAACCATGGATGGCACGAACAGCCTCCCCTCCGGTCCGCCGCCAGGGTCAGGTTCCACTTCCTTCGCCTTCCGGATCTTGCTTTCAATGTCCCAGGTGACGGCTCCCACGACGCACGACCTGGGTAGGATGGTGTGAACCGTGTCCTCTGACTCCTCAGGGGCAAATTGCCTAGAGAGGGCGTCGGGCAGGCCGTTCTTGGAGCCAGGCCTGAAGGTGATGTTGAATCGGAACCTGGCAAAGAACAAGGACCAGCGCGCCTGGCGGGCGTTCAGACGCTTGGCAGATCTCAGGTACTCCAAGTTCTTGTGGTCCGTCAGGACCACGAACGGCAGGTCCGGGGCCCTCTAGCCAGTGACGCCACTCCTGCAGCGCGAGCTTGATGGCGAGGAGCTCTCTGTCCCCCACGTCGTAATTCCATTCCGCCGGGGACAAGCGCCGGGAGAAGAAGGCGCAGGGCCGTTTGACTCCATCATCTGGCGACCGCTGGGATAGAACCGCCCCCACTCCTGTGTCCGAAGCGTCCACTTCCACGATGCACTGCAGCGCAGGGTTGACTTGGCTAAGGACCCGGGAGGAGGAGAACTCCGCCTTCAGCGCCTGAAAAGCAGCCACGGCCTCTTCGGTCCACCGGAACGGGACCTTGGGGGATGTGAGGCGGGTCAACGGGCCGACGATGGTGCCAAAATTAGGGAGGAAGCAGCGGTAGAAATTTGCAAACCCGATGAATTGCTGCACCTGTTTTCTCGATGCAGGTGTGGGCCATTCCACCACCGCCTTCACCTTCACTGGGTCCGGAAGCACCTGGTCGTGGGAGATGATGAACCCGAGGAAGGATGTTGTCTTAGCGTAGAACTCACATTTTTCGGCCTTCACATACAACCGGTTCTCCAGCAGTCTTTGGAGGACCCGCCTCACATGGACCCGGTGCTCGTCCCTGGATTTGGAGAAGATGAGAATGTCATCCAGGTAGACGAACACAAAAAGGCCAATGAAATCCCGGAGGACGTCATTAATTAGGCGCTGAAAGACGGCTGGAGCGTTGGTCAACCCGAACGGCATCACAAGGTACTCGAAGTGGCCGTTCGGGGTACGGAAGGCTGTCTTCCACTCATCTCCCTCCCGGATCCGGACGAGGTGGTATGCGCTGCGTAGATCCAGCTTGGTGAACCAAGTCGCCCCCTGGAGGGAGTGGAAGGAGGTGTCCATGAGGGGCAGGGTGTAGCGATCCTTCTCCGTAATGTCGTTAAGGGCGCGATAGTCAATGCAAGGACGGAGGGAACCGTCCTTCTTGCCCACGAAGAAGAATCCTGCCCCCACAGGTGAGGACGAGGGACGGATAATCCCAGCACTCAGCGACTCCTTGAGATAAGCGTTCATAGTCTCCTTCTCCGGCGCCGACAGGCTGTAGAGTCGCCCAGAGGGTAAGGGTGCCCCCTGGCGGATGTTTATTGCACAGTCGTAGGGTCTGTGTGGAGGAAGAGACATCGCCTTGGACTTGCTGAATACCATACCCAGGTCGTGAAATTCCGATGGCACCAGGGATAGGTCCGGGGGCGCGGCGTCCGTGGGTGTTGGGGAAGAGGACGGAGAGCAGGCAGCGGACTGTAAACAGGTGCTCATACAAAAAGTGCTCCATGCCGACACCCTGGCGGACTTCCAATCCAAGACGGGGTTGTGGAGGTGTAGCCAGGGGCACCCCAGGATGACGGGCGACACAGAGTTGGGAAGGACGTAGAAAGTTATCTCCTCCCGGTGGTTCCCAGAGACGATAACAGGAACGGGGACGGTCTGATGTGTTACTCTCCCCTGGGAGACACGGGAGAGATTGACCAGGGAGAGAGGAGTTTTTAGTGCTTGGCAGCGGATGCCCAATCGGGTTGCCAGGCTTTGTGAAATAAAACTGCCCTCCACGCCCGAATCCACCAGTGCGTGAGTGAGATGCCCAGTGGAGTTGTGGCAAAATCGGACGGGCAGCTTCAATTGGGTGAGGGAACTTAACCGATTGATGTCCGCGAGGCCCCCTACAGTGACTCGCGGACCCTGCCGTCTGGCTTTCCGTGGGCAAAGCTTCACCGTGTGTTGACTATCTCCGCAATACATGCAGAGATCCAACTCACGGCGGCGTTGTTTCTCCGCAGGGGGAAGCTTTGTCCAACCCGTCACCATCGGCTCCGACTCCTCGGGGCACGATGGTGGCGGCGTCGCCAGGGGGCGAGCTTGGAACAGGAGCGACGAGGCACCCCAAGAGCGAGAAGAAGAAGACTTCCGCCCCGAGGAGCGCTTGCGCAGCCTGTTATCCAAACTGATGGCAAGAGACGTTAGCTCCGCTAGAGTCTCCGGGATGTCCCGCCCAGCCAGTTCATCCTTCAGATCATCGTTGAGACTGCGGAGGAAAAGGCCGCAGAATGAACGTTCATCCCAGCCCAATTCCTCCACCGCTACCCGGAAGTCGATCGCAAAGTCCGCTGCCGACCGGCTCCCCTGCTGGAGGCTGAGAAGCCGATCGACCTGGACGGTCTCGGTACGAGAGTGATCAAAGACCTCCAGGAATTGTCCCACGAATTGGCCATAGGTGAGGGTGGCATAACTGGGCCTCACCATTACAGCGTAAGCCCAAATTAGTGCTCGCCCCTCTAGGAGATTCTCTATGTAGCCAATTTGGCTGTGATCTGAAGGAAAATCCCCGGGTACACGGTGGAACACGGACTCACACTGCATTATGAACCCCCGCGCTCCGCCGAGCTTGCCGCTAAAGCGGGCGGGGGTCGGAATGGGCGTGAGCCGAACCGGTGCTACCGGAGCTGGCTGGACGGCCGCTGGAGCAGCAGGAGCCGCGCCACCCTGACGAGCCGGGGGGAACGGCTGTTGGGGGTCCAAGCGGTCCAATCGGTTATTTATAATGATCAATTGGTTAAAAACCACCTGTTGCTGGAAAGCTATCTGGTCCACTCGAGCCTCGAGAGTGGTAAGTCGGCGTGTGAGCCCGCCGTCTGCCGAGCCGCTCTGCTGAAGCCGTACTGACATAATGCACGGCTCAGGAGACACACACGCAGGCTCAGAGTAGCTCAAATAGCTTTATTAACAACAAGGGTGTATGAATGTGTGTCTGCGAGATGTAAATGTGTTGGTGGTGGCGTCTGCTTCGGGCACAGAGGCAGGAGACCGTACAGCCGGACAACCCTATGGGAAAAGCACAGGGAGAAGGGTGACGGGCATACACCAACACAGGAGATGTACAAGCTAGAGAGGAGCTTACTTGGAATGGGCAGGTGGCTGGCACAGCAAGGACGAGGTCCGGTAGACAGCAACCTGGAGAGCCCGGTGCAGCAGCAAGGGAATGGAGACGGAGAGGAAAGGTCCGCCGCCAGGAAATCCACCTGTGCACAGGGGAGCAGACTTGGAAAGGGAAAAAGGTAAGGGCTTCTTACCGCGATGATTTGCTGAAGTGTTGAGGTTGCTCACAGCAATCCTAGGAGCGAAGTCTGACGGCTTCAGGCCGAAGCCCGGGGCGAGGCGGCTTAAATCCCTCGCCGCTGATGATGTGCAGGCGTGCGTGCAGCTGGCGCCGCTGATGAGCGGCGAGGCGTGACAAGATTGTGTCTGTCTCCCGTTGCCCTAAATATTGTAACCCAGGACAAATACAACACAACTTGAAAAACATACGCACTTCTGCAGCTCCTCCTCATCCACTGCCCTTCAACTTTGCCCCTGTCTCCCCCCTTAGAGAACCTTTTTTCTGCTCCTTCCAAAGTTAATAAAAAAAAGGTAATATAAAAAGAAGGCATAAAAAATAAAAAGAGAAGGCATAAACATCTCAAATTGATTAAACAAAATGTTGGTAAAATTCAAATTCAACCTCAAGTCCCTAAAATTAATAAATTGGCTTCTGTTCCTCCCCAGAATTTAAAAATTAAATGTGGTCTATTAAATATTAGGTCTCTAACTTCTAAGTCTCTTCTGGTTTATGATCTATTAATCCATCATCAGATCGATCTACTATTCCTCACAGAGACCTGGCTTGGGCAAGATGATTATGTTGGTCTGAATGAATCAACTCCCTCTGGGTATTTAAACCGTCATAACCCCGTCATAACCTGGTCGTGGTGATGGAGCGGTGGCAATTTTCCAATCTAAATTACTTGTTAATGTTAAGCAAAAAATTATGTTTTAATTCCTTTGAAGGTTTGGTCCTCAGTGTGGGGCTTGTTGGCAATCTTGGCTTGAACCCAGTTCTCTTTGCCATAGTTTATCGTCCTCCCTCGGCCTATTCAGAGTTTCTTGTCACGGTCCGTGTGCTGACTCTGTCTGCACTCGGTGTGCGGTAGTCTCCCGTTCTCTCCTGTGGCGCACCTCCAGGCTTTTGTTGTGACAGCATCTCGGCGGGGCTTCCGGCTGTCAAGAGCCGAGCTCCGCTGAACGGCGGGATTCCAATCAGATTGACAGATTAATCTGTCAAGCGCTATTTAAGGGAGCAGTCCTGCAGCTGCAACCTCGTTTATAGATAACGCTGGTCTCCCCAACGTTAGACTGGAGTCCCTACATCCCGGCTCCAGTCATCCTCTGACTCCTCTCTGCTTTCTGTAAGTTTATTCCTTAATCAGTGTTTATCGTCATTGTATCATTGCCTTGGTCCTTATTTGTGTTTAGCCCCTCATGGCTCATTATTTTGTACTTTTTTGTCATTGTTTAATAAATACGCAACTCACTGGTTGCCTATAGTGTCTCATTGCGGTCCGTGAGGGCCGCACCGTAACAGTAGGTCGCAGCCAAGGGAGACGCCGGTGACCGTGAGTTTGCTTTTTGACTTGAATTTTTCCCTTCTCCGGGGAGCTCGTATCGCTCGGTATGTCCGCTCTCGAGCGTGGGCACTGTCCCGAGTGGCATCAGGAGGAAGACGGCCACCTGGCAGAAGCCCATCTCCTCATGCCCACCTACGCAGCATACGAGCCCCTGGGTCTCGCTCAGCGCTCAGAGAGCTTTTTTAAAATACCACCTAACCTCCTTTCCGGAGGGAAAAGAGCGAGTGACGTGGATTGTGTCACAACGTACACGGATAGAGAGAGCGCTCGAGAAGGCAGCCAAGGAACCCTCACCTCCTTCCCCGAGAACGGCGTCCTCAACGAGGAGGGAAATCTGTGGACTGAAGGGAAATCCCGGCAGGAGGCCGATGGTGGGGCATCTCCATTCCTCACCTCGGGAGTCAGCTCCTGTCGCCCGTCCAGCCCAGGTGCAGCGTTTCCCTGGCCTCTCCTCGCCCTCTGCTGGTAAACGTCATCACACAGCCACCGGTAAGCCTCTGGGAGAACCCCATCCGGATCCAGTTCCGGGTCGTCGGAGGAACTCTGCCTCGCCGTCAGCTGCTTCTTTTGCATCACGTCAGGAGGGAATTCCTGCAGCCTGTCCCTCCGGGTCATCTGTCCCTGCTGTCCCGTCAGCTCCTCGTGCCCGGATCGCCTCGGCTGTCACCACCTCCTCCTAGATGTCTTCCCCGGCTGCTGTGAGTGCCACGAGTCCTGCCTCGGCGAGGCCCGTCATCGATCCATCGCGAGCGGCTCCTCCTCGTCTTCCCGGGGGGCCCTCCGTCACCATCCAGCCGGGGAAGATAGGAACCAAGTCCACTGCAGAGGGTTCTATCAGGCCTCAATGGATCAGGAAAGTGACTCTTCATTCTTTTCCTTCATTGGGTGAATTGCCTTGCTTGATTCCTGGGGGTGGAATTCGGGGTTCACAGTCCCCTGAGCTTCCTCCACCTGCTGCAGTAACTAATTATGGACCTTCTACCTTTGTGTTTCCTTCCCCTGAGTATTCCGCGGCGCCAGGCCTGCGCCGCCAGATGAGGAGGGAGCCTGAGGGCCTGGAGAGCCTGGTTCCAGCCGCACAGCAACAACCCTGGCAGAGGAGGAGGGCGGACTGCAAGTTGGAGCCTGCGCCGACGACGAAGCGTCCCCAGGTCTCCATGGAGGAGCGGTTCGATCCAGCAGGTCGAGGATCTCCTGCTACCACGCCTTGCGGGTCGTCGGTGTGGTTGTCAGCGTTGGAGGGTCCTCAGACTGTGGTGACCATCATGCCAGCTGCGGAGCCCACCATAGCCAAGTGGGAGCTGGAGGAGGTCCTTCTTCATCCTGAGCCCGGATCGCCGAAGTCCTGGATGGCGACAGAACTTGAGATCAGGCAAGTGCTTTACTTTGTCTTCCTTCTTTCTACTCTGTAGCATTTTTGCCTGTCTCTCAGGGAGACGAGCCGGGTGCAGCCGTCCGTTGCATCCAAGCTTGTCTCGCCGGGTTCTGTTGCTACCGGTGATCCTGATTCTGGTTCTGTTCCCTCTCCTGAGCCTTCTCCCAGGGTCGCCGGTGATGAGTCGGTCCTGGTCTCTGCTCTGGAAGTTCCGGGTTCAGGGTTGAAGGTCATCCTTGGTGCTGTTCCAACCCAGTCGGGGTCCATTGTGGGTGCAGCCGCGACCCAGTCGGGGTCCATCGTGGGTGCAGCCGTGATCCGTTCGGGGTCCATCGTGGGTGCAGCGAGGGCTCACCTGGGGTCTGACAGGAGGACAGCACCTGTTCTGGTGACATTCGGAGGTGGAGCTGCAGACCCTCCGCTGATCTTAGCTGGACTGGCCCCTCATTCTGTTCCCGTTTCATCTTTCCCTCCATCGGGTGCCACAGGGATTTCCCGTGATCGGCTCAGCTCTCCCTCGCTGCTCCTCACCATAAGGAGGCCATCTCCAAATCTCCCCCTGTGCTCCTGTTGGCCTGATGATGCAGGTCAGCCGCCTGGGAAACTTTTTCGCCGGTTTGGCGTTCTGGGTCGGCCACCCGACGAATTGTACTTTCTACTGGGCAACCTGGTTCGGCCGCCGGAGGTTCTGTCTCTCTGGGCCTGGGACTAGGGTAGGCCACCCAAACTCTTCCTTTTCCCCTCATTTGTCATCTGGACGCTAGACGCAGACAGGCCACCTGAACTTTTTTTTTTTTTTCTCCATTGTGCTCTGCCTGTCGTCTTCCTGTTCCCTCCCTCCTCTGAGTGAGTAGGGATGTTTTTGTTTTAAGTCTTGGACTGTTTTGAACTATTTATCACCGCTCTTTTGCGTATGCCTTTGTTTTTCCTTCCTCGATAGTCTGAGATGTGCTCTGGTGTTGTCTCTGCCAGTTCTTGTTTCTCATTGTGCTGTATGTATTTGCCGCTATTTAGCGTGGTTTTTTTTTCCCTCCTCTTCCTTTCCTTAGACTGGAGTCTCTATGTCCCGGCTCCAGTCATCCTCTGACTCCTCTCTGCTTTCTCTAAGTTTATTCCTTAATCAGTGTTTATTATCAGTGTATCCTTGCCTTGGCCCTTATTTGTGTTTAGCCCCTCGTGGCTCATTATTTTGTACCTTTTTGTCATTGTTTAATAAATACGCAACTCACTGGTCGCCTATAACGTCTCATTGCGGTCCGTGAGGGCCGCACCATAACATTTCTATCTGAATTTGCCAAATTTTTAGCTGATTTAGTGCTGAAATCTGATAGAATAATTATTGTAGGGTGTGGTATATATCACTCAGATATTCCATACCTACATTGGTTAGAGCATGTGGAAATGTTTGGGACAACATATACAAAGGAACTTCACACCTCTGAAAGAACAAAGGAATCTCACCGCCGTGTGAAGACCCATGACGTCACAGGACGCCATGGCAACAGACTCGACACCTTCACCCTGAGAGAGGAGAAGGTCTTCCCATCACCTCCCAAGGCGAAGGGAGGAGTTAACAGGACTAATGGGGGGATTTAGATAACGGGGATATTTTACCTTTTTAAATGAGTAGACTCTGATGTCAGCTGTTTCAATGAGTGGTGCCATGTATGCTTGTATTTAACCAGCGAGCAAAGCAGAGATCCCTCTCTTGCCTTCTGCTAAGCTCTGCACCTGTTGAGATTTGATAGAGGAGCTATTCAATAAAAACCCTGTTTTTAATTCAAAGCCACCTCGTTATTTCAGCTCCACTACACTGGTGACACTTACGCGAGAATATGGACCGGAGGCGCTCTTCAAGCTGTTCATCCATGGTGGCTCTGGCACACGCCAGCGACGACGCAGACGAGGGAACAAGCAGACAGCTGTTCCCCGCGGCAGAGGGCACTGAGAGAGCTCAACCGAGCTCCAACACCGCCGCGAGAGCCGTAGAAACGCACTCTCACCCGGCGAACATGACAATGATGGTGTGCACGAACGCCGTCGCTGTCAAGCTGCCAGACTTCTGGAGAGAAGACCCTGCATCTTGGTTCCAGCAAGCCAAAGCCCAGTTTTTACTGGCGGGTATCACAGCAGATGATACCAAATTTTATCACATCATCTCCAAGCTCGACTCCGCAACTTCGAAGTGTGTGCGGAGCTTGGTCCAGCAACCACCAACCCGGGACAAATATGAGACACTCAAGGCGACCATCGTGGCGAATTATGTCCCGTCAGCGGAGGAAAGAGCCGAGAGAATCCTGGCGGTCTACGGCCACAGAGGGGGCAATCCAAGGACCCTCATGGAGGATTTGCTACAACTCAAGGAGGAGGATAATGATAATTTCCTTCTCCAATTCATTTTCCTCAGCACGCTACCACCGCATTTGAGAGGGACACTCGCCTGGATGAAGTGCAATAACCATCAGGATTTCCGCACACTGGCCAACGAGGCTTACCGGCTCGTCAACGCCTGCAGAGAACGGACACCCACAGCGGCATCCGCAGATCTGAGAACTGACACCCCGAGCCTTGGAGAGACTCAACCCATGGTGACAGCGGCGCGGCCCAAGCGCAACGAGCAGAACGACGTCTGCTATTATCACCACCGCTTCGCAGAGAAAGCCCGCAAATGCGTTCCCCCCTGCAAGTTTACGAGGTCGGGGAAACGCCAAAGCCGAGGGCCATTAACAGCAGCAGTTCTCAGCGAGAAGAATAAGCTGTTATACGTGACGGATGGATACACAGGCAAGCAGTTCCTCATCGACACGGGAGCTCAGCTGAGTTTCGTCATGCCCTCCCACGCAGAGCGAACCATGGGCACCCGGGGCAATGGAGCAGTGGCAGCCAACGGCTCTGACATCGACACGTTCGGGGAAAAGAGCCTGCACCTCCTCATCCACGGCCGCAGCTACAGATGGACATTTGTTGTAGCAGCGGTGAGCTTTAACTTGTTAGGCGCAGATTTTCTGCGTGCACATGGGTTATTAGTGGATCTTGCAAATAGGCGCCTGGTTAATGCACTCTCTTTTGCTTCTATTCCATGCTCAGCTCGAGTTTCTCCACCACCTGTGCAGGCCAACGTCACTACGGCAGGAGGTAAGTTTGAGCAACTCCTCACCCAATTTCCAGCACTCACAACCCCCAAATTCTCAGCCACTGTAGCCAAACACGGGGTTAAACACTTCATTCCAACAAACGGACCTCCCGTTTTTGCCAAAGCTCGCCGCTTAGACGCGGCCAAGCTCAACATAGCAAGGGACGAATTTGCAGCTCTTGAAAAATTAGGCATTTGCCGACGTTCAAAGAGCCCTTGGGCCTCACCACTTCACATGGTCCCGAAATCCGACGGTTCTTGGAGACCGTGCGGAGATTACCGCAGGCTAAACAACGCTACAGCGCATGACCGCTACCCCATTCCTCACATTCAGGATTTTTCATTGCATTTAGCAGGTGCGCGCATTTTTTCAAAAATAGACTTAGTCCGCGGTTATCACCAGGTCCCAGTCCGAGCTGAAGATATTCCTAAAACAGCGGTTATAACCCCTTTCGGCCTTTTTGAATTTCTAAGAATGCCATTCGGCCTCAAAGGCGCGGCTCAAACTTTTCAACGGATGATGGACGCAGTCCTACGCGACCTACCCTTTGTTTTTGTCTACCTCGATGACATGCTTGTAGCCAGTTCATCCGAAGAAGAACATGAACAGCACCTCACTACCGTTTTTCAGAGGCTGGAAGAGCACGGACTTATAATCAATCCAGCCAAATGCAAATTCGGCGTATCACAAATTGATTTTTTGGGACATAGGGTCTCCCCGGCAGGGGCAATTCCGCTTCCAGACAAAGTTCGTGCGATAGAAAGTTTTCCACGGCCTCAAACGGTTAAGTCGCTACAGGAATTTTTGGGGATGGTTAATTTTTACAACCGTTTCCTCCCCCACGCAGCTCAGCTCATGCAACCCCTATATGACGCGCTCAGAAAAAAGAAAGCTTCCAACGCGGTCAAATGGACCCCGGAGCGCGAACGCGCTTTCGCGAAAGTAAAAAGCGCCCTAGCTAACGCCACAATGTTAGTCCACCCAGATTCCTCAGCCCGCATTGCTCTAACCACAGATGCTTCAGACCTGGCTATAGGGGCAGTTGTAGAACAACTTGTCAGTGGGGTCTGGCAACCTTTAGCATTCTTTAGCAAATCGCTAAACCCTACTGAACGCAAATACAGCACTTTTGACAGGGAGCTGCTGGCGCTTCATTTGTCCATCCGCCACTTCCAGTTTTGGTTAGAAGGGCGGAGTTTCACGGCTTTTGTGGACCATAAGCCGCTCACTTTTGCTATGGCTAAAATTTCAGAACCATGGTCAGGCAGACAGCAAAGACAGCTAGCTGCGATTTCAGAGTTCACCACAGACATTCGACACGTAGCAGGCAAACTTAACGTAGTAGCTGACTGTCTCTCCCGTGCTGTGGCACCGCCAGAGCACGAGGAGACAGATTACACTGCTTCAGCAGCTGAGCTTTTCTCTAACGCAAACACATATGCAGCACCTATCCATGAAGGCATAGATTATGCAGCCATGGCGGAAGAGCAAGGTAGTGATGCGGACGTGCACGCGCTCCTGTCTGGACCAACAGGGTTAAGGCTGGAGGAAAAAGGGTTGCGCGACGGCGTGCCCCCCCTAATATGCGATGTTTCAACCGGCCGACCTCGCCCGTTAGTACCAGCTGCTTGGCGCTGCCGCATTTTCGACGCAATTCACTCCCTCGCGCAACCAGGTGTGCGCGCCTCGGTCAAAATGGTTGCCGAAAAGTTTGTGTGGCCAGGCCTACGCAAAAACGTAAAAGAATGGGCAAAAACTTGCATTCCTTGTCAGCGCGCCAAAGTACACAAACACACTAAAGCCCCTCTGGAGCCTTTTCCAATCCCTGCTAGAAGGTTCGACCACATTCATGTCGACCTCGTGGGGCCGCTGCCTTCCTCCCAAGGTTTCACACACCTGCTAACAATGATAGACCGCACCACGCGCTGGCCAGAGGCAGTCCCTCTAGCGGTAACCACAGCGGAGGAAGTCGCTCGCGCTTTTCTAACAAATTGGGTGGCACGTTTCGGCGTCCCATCAGACATCACGTCAGATAGGGGGCCTCAATTTGTCTCAGAGCTCTGGTCAGCCATGTCCAACAGTTTAGGGGCAACAATTCACCGTACCACCGCTTATCACCCTCAGGCTAATGGGTTATGCGAGCGTTTTCACAGGTCCTTAAAGGCCGCCCTCAGAGCCTCATTAACGGACACAAATTGGGTAAATAAACTTCCCTGGGTTTTATTGGGATTGCGTGCGGCACCTAAAGAGGATTTAGACGCTTCCCCTGCAGAATTAGTCTTCGCTCAGCCTATCAGACTACCAGGTGAATTTTTACCAGAAAACCCGGAACCAGGGCACCTCCCGGTACCAAGGTTTTTAGGCAGTAACAGTCCGGACTTTCTCCACGGTCCAGCTCATCACTCCTTTCCACGAGTTTTTGTTCCTCAAACTTTAAAAAACGCTGAGTTTGTTTTTGTTAAGCATGAAGCTCTAAAACCAACGTTACGCCCAGTATACGATGGCCCGTATAGAGTGCTGGAAAATGGTGACAAACAGTTTGTGGTTGATTATGGGGATAGAAATGAAACGGTCAGCATTGACAGACTCAAACCTGCCTTCTTGTTGAGAGACGGACCTGCACAGCTGGCCCGAGCACCTCGGCGAGGTAGACCCCCCAAGGAGAAAGTCTCAGCCCCCAGGCAGGGAACAGATAATCTCTCTCCTTCCCACACTGCAGATTCCTCACAACAAGGTCCCAGCAGGACGCCTAAACCAACCTACAGCAGCTTTGGGAGAAGATTGAAACCCAGACTACTCAGGGACTGATTACACCACTATGCAAATTTTCGCTAATTGTGCCGCAACAGTTTAGGACTGATTTATGATTATACTATGCCGTTATGTTTTCACTGAACTCTCTTAGGAGCATGGCTGCTTGAAAGTTTCTTCTGTGGCAACAGCTGTAACACGTAGTATGTCTTAGTAATTACCCTAGACTGTGAATCTTTCTGTGTTCCTTCATAGTTGTTTGGGGGGCCTGTGGTATATATCACTCAGATATTCCATACCTACATTGGTTAGAACATGTGGAAATGTTTGGGACAACATATACAAAGGAACTTCACACCTCTGAAAGAACAAAGGAATCTCACCGCCGTGTGAAGACCCATGACGTCACAGGACGCCATGGCAACAGACTCGACACCTTCACCCTGAGAGAGGAGGTCTTCCCATCACCTCCCAAGGCGAAGGGAGGAGTTAACAGGACTAATGGGGGGATTTAGATAACGGGGATATTTTACCTTTTTAAATGAGTGGACTCTGATATCAGCTGTTTCAATGAGTGGTGCCATGTATGCTTGTATTTAACCAGCGAGCAAAGCAGAGATCTCTCTCTTGCCTTCTGCTAAGCTCTGCACCTGTTGAGATTTGATAGAGGAGCTATTCAATAAAAACCCTGTTTTTAATTCAAAGCCACCTCATTATTTCAGCTCCACTACACTCTTTAATATACATGTTGATGTAGAGAATGACTGTCTTAATAAGGCTTTCAATTCAATTTTAGACTCAATGGGGATTTCCCAGAAAGTAAAAAATTCTACCCATTATTTCCACCGTACATTGGACCTTGTTTTGACTTATGGTATAGATATCAAAAATCTGGTAGTGTCTCGTCATAATCCTGTACTGTCTGACCATTGTCTGTTAATTTTTGATTTCATTATCTCTGATCACTCGTTTCCTAAAGAAAAATACTACTACAGCAGATGTCTTTCTGATGACGTTGTTGCCAAGTTTTTGCAGACTGTCTCCTCTATGCCATGGGTCAACACAACAGAAACAGAAAAAAAAAAAAAGATGGAGAGTCTGCTCCATTCGTGATTGATAGCATGGTTGATAGTGTTACAGCCTCTCTGCATCGGACTCTAGATTTGGTAGCCCCTTTAAAAAAGAAAAAGTCTAACCAGAGATTTCTAACCCCTTGGTTTAACTCAAACTTGTGGCTTAAAACAGAAAACTCGTCAATTGGAAAGGAAATGGCGTTGCCGTTGAACTAATTCAGATGAATTCTACTTAGCGTGGAGAAATCATTTCTTAATCTATAAAAAAATCTCTTAGAAAAGCTAGATTAAGCTATTATTCTGCATTAATAGAAGCGAACAAGAATTACCCCAGGTTTCTCGTCAACACTATAGCCAGGCTTGCAAAGAGCCAGGACTCGGTCAATCCTCGCATCCCCCCTGAGCTTTCTAGTCAGGACTTTCTCAACTTTTTCAATCTTAAAATTTTATCTATTAGAGATGAAATCAGTCAGATTCTTCCTACTGTAAACTCAAGTACATTAATTACTACAACTTCCTCAATTATTACATTAATAATTAATTACATTAATGTAATTAATTAATGTAATATTATTACATTAATTATTAATTACATTAATAATTAAATGTAATAATAAATGTAATAATAATAAAATGTAATAATATTAAAAATATTATTACAGTAGATGCCTCTCAGATGATGCTGTTTCCAAATTTATGCAGATTGTTTCCTCTATGCCATGTGTCAACACAACAGAAATAAGCTATAGACAGCTTGCTCCTTCTGTAATTGATAACATGGTGGATAGTGTTTCAGCTTCTCTGCATCAGACTCTAGACTTGGTGGCCCCCTTAAAAAAGAAAAAGTCTAATCAGAGATTTCTAACTCCTTGGTTCAACACAGAAACTCGTACCTTAAAACAGAAGACTTGTCAATTAGAAAGAAAATGGCGCTCTACTAATTTAGATGAAATCTATTTAGCTTGGAGAAATCATCTTTTAATTTATAAAAAATCTCTTAGAAAAGCTAGAACGAGTTATTACTCTGCATTAATAGAAGAGAACAAGAATAATCCCAGGTTTCTTTTCAGTACTGTAGCCAGGTTGACAAAGAGTCAGGACTCTGTCAATCCTAGCATTCCCTTAGAGCTTACTAGTCAGGACTTTATGAACTTTTTCAATAATAAAATTTCATCCATCAGAGATAAAATCAATCAGATTCTTCCCACAGTTAACTTAAATACTGTAACTACTACAACTCCTTCTATTGATCTCTGTCTTGATGAGTTTACTCCAATCAACCTTTGTGAGTTAGACAAAATAGTTTCCTCATCCAAACCTTCAACTTGTCTTTTAGACCCTATTCCTACCAGGTTATTTAAAGAAGTCTTCCCACTTATTGGTAGCTTTATTCTTCATATAATCAATTCTTCATTAACTTTAGGCCATGTACCGCAGGCTTTTAAAACGGCTGTAATTAAACCCTTACTCAAAAAGCCAACGCTAGATCCAGGAGCTTTAGCTAACTATGGACCAATCTCTAATCTCCCTTTCATTTCAAAAATCTTAGAGTTGTTGCTACGCAATTATTTGACCACCTGCAGGGGAATGGTTTACTTGAAGAGTTTCAATCTGGGTTTAGAATCCATCATAGTACTGAAACAGCCTTAGCGAAGGTCACTAACGACCTCCTCATTGCATCTGATAATGGACTAGTTTCTGTACTTGTCCTTTTAGACCTTAGTGCAGCTTTTGATACTATCGATCATAATATTCTACTTGATAGATTAGAACACTATGTTGGACTTAATGGAACTTCGTTGCAATGGTTTAGATCTTATTTATCTGATAGGTTCCAGTTTGTTCATGTAAATAATGAGTTTTCTTTCAACTCAAAGCTTAGTCATGGAGATCCACAGGGATCTGTGCTAGGCCCTACTCTTTTTAGTTTATATATGCTTCCGTTAGGCAACATTATTAGAAAGCACTGTATACATTTTCATTGTTATGCAGATGACACACAATTATACCTGTCAATGAAGCCAGATGATAGTAATCAATTAGCCAAGTTAGAAGCCTGTCTTAAGGAAATCAAAGCTTGGATGACTTGTAATTTCCTGCTATTAAATTCAGATAAGACTGAAGTCATTCTTGTTGGTCCAAAAAACCTTAGAAATTCCTTTCCAAATCAAACTTTCAGTTTGGATGCGGTTACTCTTTCTCTTAATAGCTCTGTGAGGAACCTTGGAGTTATTTTTGATCAGGATTTGTCCTTCAATTCACATATTAAATTTGTTTCTAAGACTGCCTTCTATCATTTGCGTAATATTGCCAAGATTATGAGCATCTTGTCTCAGAGTGATGCTGAGAAACTGATCCACGCTTTTGTTAGCTCGAGATTAGATTACTGTAATTCTTTATTATCAGGCTGTCCTAAAACATCTTTAAAAAGTCTTCAGCTGATCCAAAATGCTGCAGCAAGAGTTTTAACAGGTGCTAGAAAGAGAGATCATATCTCTCCGGTTCTGGCCTCCCTTCATTGGCTTCCCATAGAGTTTAGAATTAAGTTTAAAATCCTTCTTCTTACTTACAAAGCTCTAAACAATCAGGCTCCTTTTTATTTAAAAGATCTGATACTACCGTATTATCCTAACAGAGCACTACGTTCCCAAAATGCAGGATTACTTGTAATACCTAGAATCTCCAAAAGTACAATGGGAGGCAGAGCCTTCAGTTATCAAGCTCCTCTCCTGTGGAATCAGCTGCCAATCTGGATTCGGGAGTCAGACTCGATCTCTGTTTTTAAGAATAGGGCTAAAACCTACCTTTTTGATATAGCCTACAATTAGGGAGGGATCATGTGTTTCTGAACCCTCCCTTAGTTATGCTGCTAATAGGTTTAGTCAGCCGGGGGACCTCCAGTAATGCACTGGGCCTCACTCCTTTCCTCACTCTCTATGAAATATTTTTTTTTTTTTGCTGGTCATTAACATCTGTTTGTTCTCTCCCATAGATTGAGTCCCCATCGTGCTGTTTGCTCTCTACATGTCTGTTCTTTTCTTCTTCTCTATCCCCTCACCCCCCAGCCAGTCGCAGCAGATGACTGCCCCTCCCTGAGCCTGGTTCTGCTGGAGGTTTCTTCCTGTTAAAAGGGAGTTTTTCCTCTCCACCGTCGCCAAGTGCTTGCTCACAGGGGATCGCCTGATTGCTGGGGTCTTTCTGCAACTGTGGGGGTTCCCCCCCTACAGTTGATAGTGCTATGAGATGACTGTTGTTGTGAAATGGCGCTATATAAATAAAGTTGAATTGAATTGAATTGAATTGATATCTGCTTAGATAAGTTTACTCCAATCGACCTCTTAGAGTTAGATGAAATAATTTCCTCATCTAAGTCCTCATCATGCCTTTTGGACCCTATTCCTTCCAGGTTATTTAAAATTATCTTCCCAATTATTGGTAGCCGTATTCTTCTTATAATTAATTCTTCTTTAACTCTGGGTTATGTACCACTGGCTTTTAAAACTGCTGTAATTAAATCCTTACTCAAAAAAACCAACGCTCGAGCCAGGAGTTTTGGCCAATTATCGACTGTACTGTTATCACTACGTGTTGTATACACTGTGTATGTTAACGCAGATCAACAGCAAGCCAAACTCGTCTTTCTTGAGCCAGGAAACCAAGCGTCTTGCTCCTTTATTACAGTCTTCTTAGACAGCTTACAATTCTTATAATTGTGGCGTTAAAAGCTCAATGAAAGGCCCGAGTGAAACTGAAAATAAAAACAGAAAATAAATGCATCAAAAAATGGCTAACATCAAGAAATCACACAGAAATTAACTACAGCTGCTACTAAAGACAAACAAAACATTTTCGCTATCTTTTCATATGCTAATTAGGTCGCTAGTAGCAGCGTTACTTATGCTAATACACAGCACTCTGGGTGTAAAGCATGCTAGCGGGCTCCTGGGATAAGACTAATTCCTGGTAACAACATATTCTCAAACGATCTCAAGTTCACGTCTCATAAAACTAAAGTTAACATGACACTCATTAAACTCACAGCCATTGCTTTCGAAGGTGTAGAAAAGGATATAACACACAGGAGGAGTGTCTCAGACATTCACAGGCACGTTATACTTTTCTCCTTTTTTCCCCCCCCTTTCTCTCTCTTACTAACGTCCGCTTCTGCTACCCATAAATCATAGCGACTACTGGCTGCGCCTTCAAAATGAAATACAGGTAAACTAGTACTGACTGTATAGAAATTACTTTTAACCCAATGACCGTTTTTTTTAACATGAATCATTACAGATGAATTATGACATTTTATTATGAACTTGTGAACTCTTTTTTAACCTTCTATGAAACACACTCTACTGTGGGCAGAACACTCCCCGCCTGGCATTACTAATGCCACTACTTTTTATCTATTACTTCATTCTCTAAGAGCATAACAACATCTGAGATAGGACGTAGGTAAGTCTTTGAAACACCCTGGGATGATGTCCTCACTTCAACCTTTCTGACCTTCCCGTCGCTGCTTGGAAAGGTGGATGTGACGATGGCCATTGTCCATTCATTTCTGGGTGCTTGGTCCTGTTTCAACAGCACTATGTCACCTGTCTGGAGGTTGCGGTGTGTTGTATGCCACTTGCGCCTTGATTGGAGGGTGTTGAGATATTAGTTTCTCCAGCGGCTCCAAAATTCATTGGCGAGTGCTTGCACTTGTTTCCACTGGTTTTTGAGCAGGTCTTTTCCACAAAAGTCTCCTGGTGGAGGGGGAACATCCTGCTTTTGGGTCAAGATCATTGCGGGACAGAGTAGAAATGATGAGGAAGGGTCCGTTGAGATGGGAACTAAGGGCCTTGCGTTGATTATAGACGATACCTCAGCCATTAAAGTGCAAAGCACCTCATGCGTCAAACGAGTGTGTTTGTTTTGCAAAAGCATAGAGTCCAGTATTCTGCGAGTGACCCCAATCAGTCTTTCCCAGACGCCTCCCATGTGGGAGGCATGTGGGGGATTGAACTCCCATGTGCAACCGTTGGCATGAAGATAGTTGACAATGTTGGGAGGGTTCCTGTTTGGTTGTGCCATGCCTAACTCCACAATCGCTGCAATGAAGTTAGTGCCTCTGTCAGATCGCATTTGCTTTGCTGGGCCTCGTATTGCGAAGAATCTGCGTATTGCATTTATGCAGCTGCAAGCGTCCATAGATTCAATGACTTCAATATGCACGCCTCTTGTGGTCATACACGTGAAGAGTATTGCCCACCTTTTTCCTTGTGCAGCTCCACCTCATGTGTGTTGAGTGACTACTGACCACGGACCGAATACGTCCAACCCGACATATGAAAATGGAGGGCATATTTTGAGTCTCTCAGGTGGGAGATCTGCCATTTTCTGAGTCTCTAGTTTTCCCCTGAGTTTCCTGCATGTTACATAATGGTGGATAATGGACAAGACCAGTCTTTTGCAACCTACAATCCACAGTCCGGCTTGCCTAATTGCGCTTTCCGTGAACTGCCTTCCTTGATGCACAACTTTGGCATGATAGTGACGGACAAGCAGTTGAGTTATGTGATGTTTGTTTGGGAGAATGATTGGATTCTTGGATGCTGTGTTCAATGAAGCATGTTTGAGGCGACCTCCAACCTTGATGAGGTTTTCATTCATATAGGGATCAAGAGCCACGATGGGACTTGAACTGCGGACGGTTTGGTTGGCATGTAGAGCAGCATACTCGTCGAGAAAAGCGTCCTTTTGAACAGACTGGAGGATGAGGTTACTGGCAGCATCCAACTCCTCTGGAGAGCGTGGCTTGCTACATCGATGCCAGCCCCTGCGTGAATGATCTGACAGGTTGCTTGATGAGTGAGAACGAGCTTGGTGAATTAGGAATGCAATGGCACGTACTAATGAGTTCCAACTTGAAAAGCGCTGGAAGCATTCTGGTAAAGGCCTGTTTTTCTGAATGTGAGTAGAAAAGGTAGCGACTTTTCTGATTTCAGAGTCTACTTCAGGCTCGATTAACTCAAAGGATTCAGGTGTCTCGGATTCAGGTAGTTTGTAAAGGAAGTCTGGTCCCTTAAACCACATAGTGTCCATGAGGTGTGATGCAGGTATTGACCTGGTGGCTAGATCAGCTGGGTTTTGCTCTGATGTGACGCAGTGCCACTGTTCAGGGGATGTAGACTTAGAGAGGGAAGCTGGTACATAGCAGCTTGGCACCTTAAGGCTGCTAAGATCTTGGAGGGACATTTTCCATGTTTCCCACGTGTCCATTTTGTCCTGAAGGAGGGCAGCATCCCAACCTTGGACACCATTCGACAGTTCACGTAACAAGAGTCTGCCTTTGATTGTCACTGGTGACACTAGTCCCAAGGGGTCGAAGATACTGTTAATTGTTGACAGAACCCCGCGGCGAGTGTAGGGTTTGTCATCAACAGCAACCTTGAATGTGAAAGAGTCAGTGTTTATGTCCCAGCACAGGCCTAGACTTCTCTGAGCTGGTAGAGTGTCACTAAACTCTGAGAACTGTTCTTTCATTTGAGGGTTTTTCGTTAAGTTGCGTCTTAGTGAGCCGAGTCTAGACAATGCTTGGTCCCTGTTATTTGGGAGTGGCAAGCAAGGAAACTTGAATGGCAGAGGAGCGATCCAGTTGTTGTTTCCATCCTGGTGGACTTCTTCCTCCATTATCTTTAGGAAGGTCTCATCCTCGAAGGACACGGCACACTTGTTATCGTTCTCTGTGCACTCAAAAACTTTGTCCCCAAGCTTTTCTTCCACTGCATTGGGTTTTGAGCTGCGTTTAGAGAGGCCGTCCTTGTGCTCCCCGCCGTAGCATGGTTTCTCTTTGATGTTGATGCTGTTAGGACAAGGAGTGAAGAAAGATGGGCGTCCGTTGGACAGCATGTGCGTTTTATAAACATTGACGGTTGGCTTGTGAGCGTTAAGGCACACCTCCCCCACAATTACCCAGCCTAGGTCCAGGCGTTGAGCAAAGGGAGCATTGTGGGGTCCGTTGACTTGTTGCCTTGCTTTGTGGACTTGTATGATGTCTCTGCCCAGTAAAATTGCTATCTGAGCATCTGGGTCGTACTTGGGAATGAGAGGAGCGAGGTGTTTTAAGTGGGCGTGAGCAAGAGCGACTTTGGGTGCAGGTATTTCATCTCTACTGAACATTATCTCGTCGCATTCAATGAGAGGAGGGAGGTCTAAGCGTGGGCCTCCACCTACTGGCTCGATTTGGAACCTCACTGCTTCCCTGCCAAGCATTTCAGTTAGACCAGCACATGTTCTCATATGGTACGTCAGAGGGTTACCCTTGATCCCAAACAGCTCGAAGAATTCAGGACGGGCCAGCGATCTATTACTCTGATCGTCAAGGATTGCATACATCTTAACGGAGCGTTCTGGTTGGCCTTTAGGGAAAACTCGAACTAGACATACCTTTGAGCAAGAACGTGGGGGATAACCTTCATCGCAGATGTCAGTGCACCGTGACGTTACCTCAGGTGGTGTGTTGTCTCGGGGCTGAGGCTCTGGTTCAGGTGTGTTTTCTGGCTGAGGTTGCTGACTTGAATCGGAATGCATGGCAGAGCAATGCCTTTCACTTTGGCACTCCTTGCACTTGAGTTTCATGTCACAGTCCTTTATTGTGTGTAAGGGAGAGCAGCAGCAAAAACATCATTTGTGTTCTTTGAGTATGTTTCGCCTTTCTTGTAGCGATTTATTCTGAAAAGCTCTACATTTGGCTAGAGGATGCATTTTCTTATGGACTGGACAGTAGCGTGTTAAATCGTCCTCTTTAGTACTAGCGGGAGCAGTTGTGTCGACCTCTGTTTTGTTTACAGTTAGAGGTGTTCTGTAGCTAGTTTGTTTGAATGGTGGTCTCTCACCTTTGCTGAAGGGTTGGCTGCTGCATGTCGCAAAACTTGGGTCATTTCTTGCTTTAGCCTCGTCTTGGACAAACTTTACAAAATATGAGAAGGGAGGGAAGGTTACATCATATTCTTGTTTGTATTTTGAGCCTGTGTGCAACCATTTATCTCGTAAACTTGGAGGCAACTTTTCAACAATGGGCTTAACCCCACGGGGTGTGTCGAGGTAGGCGAGGCCTGGGAGATAAGCTTCATCTTTAGCGACCTGCAGCTCTAAGAGTAAATCTCCAAGTTCCCTGAGTTTTACATTGTCTCTGTTTGTAAGGCGAGGGAAGTTATCTAATTTTTTGAACAAGGCGTTTTCTACTACTTCTGGCGTAGCATAACATTCTTCTAACCTGTCCCATGACAATTGGAGAGCAGCTTTGGGGTTAGTGGCATAGACAGCTCTGATTCTTTTAACATGCTCTGAGGACTCTTTACCAAGCCACTTGACTAGGAGATCTAACTCCTGGCTATATGTGAGACCAACGTCTTCAGTTGCATTTATAAATGACGACTGCCATGCTCTAAAGTTTTTGGGGGTGTCGTCAAACTTAAAGAGTCCGGTTGTGATTAGCTCTCTGCGCGCGAGGAACCTAGCAAAGTCTGCCATAGGTGGGTCACCACTGTGGGAAGCATGGTGGCTGTTTGGCTTGACATAGTCTCTTGGTATGTTGATGGATTCATTCTTTACGTACATTTTCTTGAATGCTGGTAGAGAGAGTTTGTTCGGGTCTCCTCGGAGTGAATAATTGCGCCCTTTGTGCAGGTTCGACTTGAGGTGCTTCTTCTTCGGCTGGTCGCACCTGTGACTTTAGCTGGATTTAGTGGTGCACATACTCCATAGTTCTGTCTGACACTCTCTCCTTCGTCTGGCTCGGCAGCTGCAGCAGCTTCTAGAACTTTTGCTTTTGCTGTGGCAGCCGCTGTTTCCTTCTCTATCTCCAGCATCTCTAGATCCAGTTCTAGCTTTGCTTGTTCTAGCTTTGCTTGTTGCTCTGCTTGTTCTAGCTTTGCTTGTTGCTTTTTAATTTCTAGTTGTTTCTTACTGTACAAGGCTCTAGCATTCACAGCTTCAGCAGAGGCTCGCACCATGATGGCTGCTTCCATTACATTGGACTTTGAGGATAACTTGGAGCTAGAACGTTTAGAGCTGGAGCTAGCGTTGTATAATGATTTGGCTTCAGAGTTCGCCTTTTCTTCTGCCCTCTTCTCTTGAGTGTCGTCCATCGTTGTGTCGTGAATCTTATCTTCACCAACTGCTGACGTGGCTTTTCACTGTACTGTTATCACTACGTGTTGTATACACTGTGTATGTTAACGCAGATTAACAGCAAGCCAAACTCGTCTTTCTTGAGCCAGGAAACCGAGTGTCTTGCTCCTTTATTACAGTCTTCTTAGACAGCTTACAATTCTTATAATTGTGGTGTTAAAAGCTCAATGAAAGGCCCGAGTGAAACTGAAAATAAAAACAGAAAATAAATACATCAAAAAATGGCTAACATCAAGAAATCACACAGAAATTAACTACAGCTGCTACTAAAGACAAACAAAACATTTTCGCTATCTTTTCATATGCTAATTAGGTCGCTAGTAGCAGCGTTATTTATGCTAATACACAGCACTCTGGGTGTAAAGCATGCTAGCGGGCTCCTGGGATAAGACTAATTCCTGGTAACAACATATTCTCAAACGATCTCAAGTTCACGTCTCATAAAACTTGTAAAGTTAACATGACACTCATTAAACTCACAGCCATTGCTTTCGAAGGTGTAGAAAAGGATATAACACACAGGAGGAGCGTCTCAGACATTCACAGGCAGGTTATACTTTTCTCCTTTTTTCCCCCCCTTTCTCTCTCTTACTAACGTCCGCTTCTGCTACCCATAAATCATAGCGACTACTGGCTGCACCTTCAAAATGAAATACGGGTAAACTAGTACTGACTGTATAGAAATTACTTTTAACCCAATGACTGTTTTTTAACATGAATCATTACAGATGAATTATGACATTTTATTATGAACTTGTGAACTATTTTTTAACCTTCTATGAAACACATTCTACTGTGGGCAGAACATCGACCAATCTCTAATTTGCCTTTCATTTCAAAAATCTTGGAAAGAGTTGTTGCTGCGCAATTATTTGACCATTTGCAGGGAGTTGGTTTGTTTGAGGTGTTTCAATCTGGGTTCAGAGTTCATCAAAGCACTGAAACTGCCTTGGTGAAGGTCACTAATGACCTCCTGATCGCATCTGATAATGGACTTGTCTCTGTTCTTGTTCTTTTAGATCTCAGTGCAGCCTTTGACACTATCGATCATGCCATTCTACTTGATAGATTAGAACACTTTGTTGGACTAAATGGAACTCCGTTGCAGTGGTTTAGATCTTATTTGTCCGATAGATTTCAGTTTGTTCACATCAATGATGAATTTTCTTCCAACTCTAAGCTCAGTCACGGAGTACCACAGGGATCTGTGTTAGGCCCTACTCTTTTTAGTTTATATATGCTTCCATTAGGCAATTTCATCAGAAAGCACTGTGTACATTTTCACTGTTAGGCAGACAACACAAATATACCTGTCAATGAAGCCCGATGATTGTAATCAATTAGCCAAGTTAGATGCCTGTCTTAAGGACATCAAAGCTTTGATGACTTGTAATTTTCTACTATTAAACTCAGATAAGTCTGAAGTCATTCTTGTTGGCCCAAAACATCTTAGAAATTCCTTCTCAAATTATGCTCTTAATTTAGATGCCGCCACTCTCTCTCACTCTGAATAGTTCTGCGAGGAACCTTGGAGTTATTTTTGATCAAGATTTGTCCTTTAATTCACATATTAAATTTGTTTCTAAGACTGCCTTCTATCATCTGCACAATATTGCCAAGATTAGGAGCATCTTGTCTCTGAATGATGCTGAGAAACTGATTCATGCCTTTGTCAGCTCTCGATTAGATTATTGTAATCTGTTATTATCTGGTTGTCCTTAAGTATCCTTAAAAAATCTTCAGTTGATTCAAAATGCTGCTGCTAGAGTTTTAACTGGCTCTAGAAAAAGAGATCATCTCTCCCTGGTTCTGTCCTCCCTTCACTGGCTTCTCATAGAATTTAGAATCAAGTTTAAAATCCTTCTTCTTACTTTCATAGCTCTTAATAACCAGGCCCCCCATATATAAAAGAGCTGATATTACCTTACCATCCTAATATAGCATTACGCTCCCAAAATGTTGGATTACTTGTGGTGCCCAGAATCTCCAAAAGTACAGTGGGAGGCAGAGCCTTCTGCTACCAAACTCCTTCTCTCTGGAACCAGTTACCACTCTGGGTCCGGGAGTCAGACTCTGTCTGTTTTTAAGAACAGAGTAAAATCCTTCCTTTTTAATATAGCTTACGTTTAAGGAGGGATTTTGTGTCTCTTAACCCCACTTTTGTTCTGTTGTTATTTGATCCATACTGCTGGTTGACCTCCAATATTGTACTTGGCATCTTACTGCTATGTTCTTGATGTCTGTCCTCTCCATCCTCCCTATCCCCTCACCCCCAGCCAGTCGCAGCAGATGAATGCCCCTCCCTGAGCCTGGTTCTGCTAGAGGCTTCTTCCTGCCAAATGGGAGTTTTTCCTCTCCGCTGTCGCTAAGTGCTTGTTCGCAGGGGATCGTCTGATTGCTGGGTTTTTCTGAGACTGTGGTTTTTTTTTCTGCACTGTGGTGCCACGAGACAGCTTCTGTTGTGATGTGGTGCAGTATAAATAAAGCTGAATTGAACTGAATTGAAAAGTGTTTTCCTCTTATTTAAGAGCACAGGCTTCATAAAAAAAAGTTGTTTTGTCCACTCAGTTTGTACCATTGCATGGACAGCTTGGTGACCTGTATCCCTCTCAACATGCCATAGGTGCAAATAAAGACTGGCATGTCCCCCAACCTGGGAAAAAAAAGAATTGTCACCCTCAGATGATCACAAACCCCTCCAAATCATGTTACACAGCTGAAAAAATGTATTTCAAGCACCAGTACTTATAATAAAAGCATTTCTTTTCTTTAAAATTTGCAGCTTTCCTCATTAATTTGTAAAATGTTCTAATTACCTCCACCAGGGAGGTTATATAATCGGGGTGGTTTGTCTGTTTGTTCGTCTGTTTATCTGTTCAAATAGATCCATACAGCAACTACCTGTTTCCCCCAGCATTGAGGATTTAATATAAAGGTGATAAGTAAAAAGTAGATTATGCAATTTGCACATGTACATTTGCAGACTTTCACTGAACTCAAAAAATAAATTGTGGCCTAACGCTGAAAAACTCCCAGCTGTTTAAAAATTTAAACTGTGGAATGCATGGTAGGCTGACTGCAGTCTGTCCAAAAAAAAAAAAAAAATAAATAAATAAATAAATAAAGTGACCAAGATTTTAAGTAGTCTACTATTTTAAGTAATTAAAAATTAACTACCTCTGAAAATTAAGCTTAGAGCAACAGAAGCATTAACTGAAATGAATTGTGTTTAATGATGGCAATAAAAAAGTTAATATAACTTAAAATATTAGGCAAATACAAATATATTTAAGAAGGAAGCGGGTAATATGAATTTTAACTCACTGAAGAAAATAAAGATTGGAGAATCTATTCAAAAACAGTCAAAGAACTGATCTGAATTTCAATTTATGTGCCTGCTAAAACTCAAGGAAATTCTGCTCCATGTATTAAAGCTGATTTTTAACCAATTTAACCAAAAACTGAGTACAATCACAGATGATTACACTATAATCCTCTACTTGAGATCAAGCATTTATGCAAGTGGAAATGTGATACAGAGTCCATTAGGTGCTTGGGGGTGAAACTGGATAAGGACCTCTCAAACGTACATACAGAGATGGAGTGTTGCTCCCTTTTTGTGTTTGAGTTCTAGATTATACCCCCTTTACACAGGAATGGAGATCATTGAGAGATCGTTGAAAGATCTGGCCAATTTTTTGATCTGACAATGATCTTCAATGATCTCCACAGTTGCCTCAAAGTTTTGACTCAGTCCAAAAGAGACAAGGATCTCCCATACGATCCAAACATCAAAAATTGATCCAATCGCCCAACGATCTCCATGTAAAGGAGCCCTTCAACTCAACTGGCATGAATACGCTACTCGTCTTTCAGTGCCTGCCTGGTGTAATTTAGACTAAAGAATGGGACAGGCTAATATCAAGGGAATTAAGGCAGGGGGAAAAGACAAGTATCAAATAAAAAGAGTGCATGAGCCTTCACTGCTTGTAAGAATATTATAGAGCACGACTGACACAGTTTGTTTATTGATGACAGAGTTAAGAAATTGATCCGAAAAGGTCTAGCTTTTTATTTTTACTTTGTCCACAAGGGGGGCACTCCAAGCTTGAGCTCTGCAGAATAACTGTGGGTTGGGAAGGGATGATTTTTACAGGTATTGACTTTGGCTCAGTCTGAAATTGGGTTCTTACAGGCATTTTTAAAAATCATTATTTAAGCTTATAAATATAGCAAAATTATCTCGAGGGAAGTGTACAGACATTTTGAGGGGCTGTTGCTCTAAGTAAAAGCATCCTTCCACTTTGATTCCTGTTACTTATATATCAGAATCAGCTTTATTGCCAACTATATTTACAAGTAAACATACAAGGAATTTGACTTCATTAATATATAATATTAATATATGAATAATTAACAGCCTATCGGCTTTATGTAGACCTGGGTATTCAAATTTTTTTTAATGAAAGGTCCAAATTTTTGTGGGCTGGAGGTCTGGAACAGTGCTAACATGCGGCATCGGTGGATATTTCATTTCCCTGTTGGTAGGGAAAATAAATAGAACATTTTCTCCAGAGTAGATATTGAGTATTATTGTAGTAAGTTAAAAATTTACATAAAAAAAAAGAATACACTTATGGAAGAAAAGCTGCAAATGTACAAGAAAAAAAGTCACAGGGCTATGAGAAAAAAAATTGCAAATTTACAAGAAAAAAAATGCAAATTTACAAAAAGTCAAATTTGCTAGAAAACGTTGGAAATTATAAGAAAAAAATATGTAAATTTACTAGACAAAACTCACAAATTTGTTAGGAAAAAGATAGCAAATTTACAAGACAAAAAAAATCAGATTTAAGATGCAAAAAGTAGCAGATTTATGAGGAAAAAATTGTAAATTCACAAGAAAAACTTGCAATTTACAAAAAAGTTTAAAAAAATGAACAAAGTTTCAAATTTAAGATGCAAAATCTGGTTAATTTACAAGAAAAAAAGTTGGAAATTTGATTTACAAATAAATGCAGTAAATTAGAAAAGCACTCAGAGTGCATACCTCCATCAAGGCTCCTTCCTTCCCTTCGTTTGTCCATCCATCTGTCCGTATTTCCCTGCCTCCATCCCTCCTCTGTAACCCAAGGACCTCCTCTGGTGAAAATTTGAAGAAAATCTCCCTGATTACATAACCTTCTTAGCGGAGGTAAAAACAACTCACATAATTAGGTTAAACAATTACAAGACAGATGTAATAATTCTAAAAGAAGTTACAAATTTCCAGGGAAAAAAAAATACAAATTTATAATAACGACTGACTTTTTTCATCACAAGTTTCCCAATTTCTCACTAATGTGTGAAGTTTTTCTTATAGACTTTTAACATTTTTCATGGAAATATATCAACCTTATTCCTAGACCCCATGATGCCTTGTGTGAATTATGGTAGCAACTTCCAGTACTAGTTTAGAACATATGGTTGTCACTGAAACGTACACTTTTCCTTGTTAAAAAACAATGACTTCAGCATCAGAAATGTGGGAACACGGCCTCTTGCACCTCAAAACAGTAATATAATCATACTGCTTCTCACAACTATTGAGGGATGGGAAGATGACCTTAAAAAGTGTCCTGGCAGACAGCAGCTCCGTTTGTTAGCTCCACTGCTAAGATGCTAACGCTGTAAACAAATGACCCGTGCTGGAAAAATGAGTCACTTTGAGGACATTTTCAAAACTGATGTTATATTATTCCCATATTCTGTATTGAAAGACCTTCAAAATGATATTTAACTTTTAGAAAGTGCGCAAAAACGGACCCAGAAAAAGACGATTTGTTTATATTTTGGCTAGGTTGAAAACTCACATTTGATCGGTCAGGAGTTATATCATCCGCAAAAACATAGGTATTTTTAGAAAGTACGATTTCTAAGCTTTCCAATGATACCATCCAGACAGCACACATACACCTTGCCGAAGTCAGATATGTCGGCTACCTGATCTATAACATCAGATAGGCATCCGCTGTAGATCTGCATTTTCCCAGCCCTCAGTGAGAGCAGCATTAGGTCTGCCCATCTTCTGAGAAGCCGGTGCTGCTCTGTGCACTTTTTTCTCACCTCAGCTTGTCATCTACATTCATCTAAAAGGCCGACCCCGCCCTCAGTCAGCTCATTAAAGCAGCAGCTGAGTGGTTTTCAATCTGATCAGTTTTTTCTGGTCATTTGTGGATTTAGTTGGAGGGAAGGACGTGTTCATTTTGGGTAAGTAGCCCTCCATTGAAAAGATATATTGTATATTTTTGTGAATTGTAACATTTAATGTGACAGTAAAGTTGTTTCCAAGTCAGGATCGTCAGTATTCAGGTTCAGGTTCAGGTGTGGCTTATATTGTTCATATATCCATACCTACATATGTATAGACATAAGAGGAATGTTTAGAGATTGCATATGTGGATTGACCTCACGTCTCAGAGCAGGACAATAGGTCTTGACCACCGGCAGAGATCAATGAGGAGACGGAGACGCAGCGGTGGAGACCTGAATGGACTTCCTGACCCCCCAAGGTCAGGTGGAGGAGAGAGAGGACAATAGAAGGATTAACAACGATGTGTGAGGTCGGCTTTTGTTATGTGATGTATAAGTATGAAGGACTGACTGCGCTCAGTCTCTTTTCTGCTTCTGCATTGAGATGAGACATGTTAGGGACTGGAAGCCGACAATAAACCTGATTTATAAAATCACTTTGCTTCCTTATTTCAAGCTCCCTACATTGGTGACCAGACGTGAGAATGGACGAAAGACGTTCTCCCGCTACAGGCTCGTCAGAGGCGACCCAGACAAGCGCCGTCGCCAACCCTGGCACAGGAACGGATGAAAGGCGTTCCCCCGCAGCAGACTCATCGGAGACGGCCCAAGCAAGCGCCGTCCCCAACCCTATCGTGAGAACGGAGGAAAGACGTTCTCGCGCTGCAGACTCGTCGGAGGCGGCCCAAGCAAGCGCCGTCGCTGTCAAACTTCCAGAGTTCTGGCAGAATGATCCAAACTCGTGATTCAAGCAGGCTGAGGCTCAGTTTGCACTCGCCGGGGTGACGGCTGATGAGACCAAATTCTACCACATCGTCGCCAGACTCGATGCCGCCACAGCACGATGCGCGCGGAGTGTGATACAGCAGCCGCCCGCCAACGACAAGTATAAGGAACTGAAGGCGACCCTCATCGAGAACTTCGTCCCCTCGGCTGAGGAAAGGGCCGGGAAGATACTGGCGATTTACGGCCACGAGGGGCGCAGACCGATGGCCCTCATGGAGGACATGCTGCAGCTGAGGGAGGCAGACAATGACAACTTCCTTTTCCAACACATCTTCCTCAGCACTCTGCCGACGCACATGAGAGGGATCCTGGCCAACATGCGATGTAAGACCCAGCAGGACTTCCGCGCGCCTGCCCGAGAAGCGCAGCGGCTCATCAACTGCTGCAGCGAGCAAATGGCCACAGCAGCATCAGCGGATCTCAGCGTGGAAGCCCAGAGCATCGGGGAATCAGAGGCGATGCAGCAGAACCCGCCCACCATGGCAGCGGCGCGACCAAGGCGCAACAAACGGGACGACCTCTGCTACTACCATCGACGTTTCGCCGAGAAGGCATACAAATGCGTGCCCCCCTGCAGTTTCAAGAGCTCGGGAAACTTCAAAGCCGGGAACCGTTAGCAGCTACGGCTCTCGGGGAGACAAACAAGCTGCTCTCCGTGACGGACGGACGCTCCGGGAGACAATTCCTCATCGACACCGGAGCTCAGGTGAGCTTCATCACCCCGTCCTACGCAGACCGGGCAACGGGACCCCGTGGAAACGGAGCGACGGCAGCTAACAGCTCCATCATCAACACTTTTGGTGAAAGAACCCTGCCTCTGTCCATACACGGCCGCAACTATAGGTGGACCTTTATTATAGCGGCAGTGAGTTTTAACTTGTTAGGCGCTGATTTCTTATGTGCACATTGGATTGTTAGTCGATCTTGCAAACAGACGCTTAATCAATGCACTGTCATTTGCTTCTATCCCCTGTTCAGCTCGAGTGTCCCCACCACCCGTGCAGGCCAGCGTCGCCACAGCAGGAGGTAAGTTTGACCAACTCCTCACCCAATTTCCAGCACTCACAGTTCCCAAATTTTCGGCAACAGTAGCGAAACACGGGGTGGAACACTTCATCCCCACAACAGGCCCACCTGTGTTCGCTAAAGCTCGGCGCTTAGACGCGACCAAGCTCGCCATAGCACGCGACGAGTTCGCCAGCCTGGAAAAACTGGGCATTATTCGGCGCTCGAAAAGCCCATGAGCATCACCACTACATATGGTCCCGAAAACCGACGGTTCTTGGAGACCTTGTGGTGATTATCGCAGATTAAACAATGCTACAGCACATGACCACTACCCAATCCCTCACATTCAGGATTTTTCACTACATCTGGCGGGTGCGCGCATTTTTTCTAAAATAGACCTGGTCCGCGGCTACCACCAAGTTCCGGTCAGACCGGAAGACGTCCCTAAAACGGCCGTAATAACCCCTTTTGGTCTTTTTGAATTTTTGCGAATGTCTTTTGGCCTCAAAGGCGCTGCACAAACTTTTCAGCGTATGATGGACGCTGTGTTACGCGACCTCCCCTTCGTGTTTGTCTACCTTGACGATATTCTAGTAGCCAGCACGTCTGAGGAAGAACACGAACAACACCTCACTACGGTTTTTCAGAGGCTGGAAGATCACGGGTTAATAATTAACCCGGCCAAATGCCGATTCGGCGTGTCACAGATTGATTTTTTGGGACACAGAGTTTCACCAGAAGGGGCAGTTCCATTACCGGACAAAGTGCGCGCAGTAGCAAATTTCCCCCGACCACAAACGGTCAGATCGCTGCAGGAATTTTTAGGAACGGTAAATTTTTACAACCGTTTCCTCCCCTGTGCAGCTCAACTCATGCAGCCCCTATATGCCGCGCTCAGAAAACAAAAGCCCTCCAACGCGGTTGAATGGTCCCTGGAGCGGGAACGCGCGCTCGCAGAAGTAAAAAGAGCACTAGCAGATGCCGCATTGTTGGTCCACCCCGACCCCTTGGCCCGCATAGCACTTACCACTGACACATCAAACCTGGCCATAGGGGCGGTCGTGGAACAACATGTTGACAGAAATTGGCAACCGCTAGCATGTTTTAGCAAATCTTTAAACGAAACCGAGCGCAAATACAGCACTTTTGACAGAGAGCTGCTAGCGCTTCATTTATCCATCCGCCATTTCCAGTTCTGGCTGGAAGGGCGGCGCTTCACGGCTTTTGTCGACCACAAACCACTCACTTTTGCGATGTCAAAAATTTCAGAACCGTGGTCGGGCCGGCAACAAAGGCATCTGGCTGCAATTTCGGAGTTTACCACAGACATTCGACACGTGGTAGGCAAACTTAATTTGGTGGCAGATTGCCTCTCCCGTGCCGTGATATCGCCAGGGCACGCGGAAGCAGATTATACTACCGCAGCCGCGGAGCACATGGCCAACGCGGACGCGTACGTGGCCCCAATTCACGTAGGGATAGATTACGCGGCCATGGCAGCGGAACAAAGCAGTGACGCGGACGTGCGCGCGCTCCAGTCTGGACCAACAGGGTTAAGGCTGGAGGAGAAGGGTTTACGTGACGGTGTGCCCCCCCTAATCTGCGACGTGTCAACCGGTCGACCTCGCCCAGTAGTCCCAGCCGCGTGGCGCCGCCACGTTTTTGACTCGGTTCACTCCCTCGCGCACCCAGGGGTGTGCGCCTCGGTGAAAATGGTCGCGGAGAAGTTTGTTTGGCCAGGCCTGCGTAAAAACGTAAAGGAGTGGGCGAGAACTTGCATGGCTTGCCAACGCGCCAAAATTCACAAACACACGAAAGCCCCTCTGGACCCTTTCGAATCCCGGCCAGGAGGTTTGACCACGTACACGTCGACCTCGTGGGCCCACTACCGTCTTCCCAGGGGTTCACACACCTTTTAACAATGGTAGACCGGACCACACGCTGGCCAGAAGCGGTCCCGCTCGCGTCAACCACAGCCGCAGAAGTCGCTCGCCTTTTTTTCACGACCTGGGTGGCGCGTTTCGGCGTCCCGTCGGACATCACGTCCGATAGGGGGCCTCAATTTGTCTCAGAGCTCTGGTCAGCCATGGCCAGCAGCTTAGGAGCGACAATTCATCGCACCACCGCGTATCACCCTCAGGCTAACGGTTTATGCGAGCGTTTTCATAGGTCTTTAAAGGCCGCCCTCAGGGCCTCACTGATGGATACAGATTGGGTAAACAAACTCCCCTGGGTTTTATTAGGGTTGCGTTCTGCGCCTAAGGAGGATCTAGACGCCTCCCCGGCAGAATTAGTTTTCGCACAACCTCTCAGGCTCCCGGGTGAGTTCTTGCCAGAACATCCAGAGCCCGGACGCCTCCCAGCCCTGAGGCCCCTAAGCAGCACGGGACCGGATATGCTCCCCGGACCCATACATCACTCTTTCCCGCGGGTTTTTGTTCCCCAAGCTTTGAAAAATGCCGAATTCGTTTTTGTTAGGCATGAAGCTTTAAAACCAACCCTCCGCCCACCATATGATGGACCATATAGAGTGCTGGAACCTGGTGATAAGCATTTTGTGCTTGATTTAGGGGACAGAAAAGAAACAGTCAGCATTGACAGACTTAAACCTGCCTTCATGCTGAGAGACGAACCTGCACGGGTGGCAAGAGCACCTCGACGGGGTAGACCCCCCAAGAGACACAACTCAGTCCCCCCGCAGGGACCAAATAACCACTCTTCTCCCCAAGCTGCAGATTCCTTACAGGACGCCGCCGCCAGGACGCCGAGGCGGGCGTACAGCAGAGTTGGGAGAAGATTGAAACCCAGACGACACATAGACTGATGTAAAATTGACAAGGGGTTGTAAGCTATGCTGTCGAATTTTGCCATTGCAGTTTTAGGGCTGACATATGACATAGACTATACTGTTGTTGTTATCACTGAATTTTTAACATGATCATGCAGTATAGCTTGAAGGTTGGCGTGGCTGCTGAGGTTGTTTTTCCTTTTTTTTTCCTTTTGATGTGAATAACGGTATAATATGTCATGGATGTTACCATAGGCTGTGAACGTAATTGTATTGTCCTTTTCTTAGACGTTTGGGGGGGGGGGGCTGTGGCTTATATTGTTCATATATCCATACCTACATATGTATAGACATAAGAGGAATGTTTAGAGATTGCATATGTGGATTGACCTCACGTCTCAGAGCAGGACAATAGTTCTTGACCACCGGCAGAGATCAACGAGGAGACGGAGATGCAGCGGTGGAGACCTGAATGGACTTCCTGACACCCCAAGGTCAGGTGGAGGAGAGAGAGGACAATAGAAGGATTAACAACGATGTGTGAGGTCGGCTTTTGTTATGTGATGTATAAGTATGAAGGACTGACTGCGCTCAGTCTCTTTTCTGCTTCTGCATTGAGATGAGACATGTTAGGGACTGGAAGCCGACAATAAACCTGATTTATAAAATCACTTCGTTTCCTTATTTCAAGCTCCCTACATCAGGTTCCTTTATTTGTACCCATAGGTAGATTTGTTTTGCAGTCTGGTGACATCCATATTTACAAACCACAGTTACATTTAACATAAACACAAACACAGGCACACATGAAGCTGACTATAAACATGATAATACTCAAGGCTCCATTAATCAGGATATAAAGACAAAGAGATGAGAGAAAAGCCAGAGATACGAGAGAAGGGTCATATTAAAAAGTTAAAGACTAGTCAAAGAGGTTAAAAACTCAAAGGTCTAAAACCCAATAAAAGATTTAGAACCCAAATAAAAATCCTACGAAAATAAGTAAATATAAAATGGAGTTAATAAATAGGTAACTAAATTATGTGCAATATATTGTTACAACTTGTTCAGTTCTTTGACAGCAGCAGGAACAAAGCTGTTTTTGTAGCGCTGGGTTTTACTTTTTGGGACAGCAAACCTCCGTCTGGAAGGAAGAAGCTGAAAGTGGCAGTGCAAAGGGTGGGAGTCATCATTTAAAATGGAGGTAGCAATCCTCTGTACCTGTCTGGTGTACAAGGATGTCAGGCTCAGCTGTGACTCACCAAGCAAACGACTGGACCATCTAACTACCTGATCCAAGGATTTCCTCTGTTTCGGTTTTATCTGACCAAACCATGACACTAAAGAAAAGGATAAAACAGATTCAATAAAAGCCCGATAAAACATTGTCATTATGGTTCGGTCAAATTGGAAGCGTGCAAGTTTCCTTGAACAATGCAAATGTTGCTGACCCTTTTTGCACACCCTTTCACAGTTCTCTTCAAAGTTTAAATTACTATCAATAATCGTCCCAAGATAGTTGTAGGATTGTACACATTCAGTGGTCTGGCCTTTTAGTACGGTGACTTTGTGCCTGGGAGTTTTCCTCCTAAAGTCAATAAATCATATCTTTAGTTTTTGTCGTATTCAGCTGCAGGTAGGAATCCTCACACCAGTGAACAAAATTATCAACTACTGGGACGTGGCCACTCTCACCATCCTGGAGGAGACTGACAACAACTGAATCATCAGCATACTTTATAATGTGTCTGTTTTCATGTCTGCTCCGACACATGTTTGTGTACAGGATGAAGAGTAGTGGTGACAACACACACCCCTGAGGAGAGCCAGTAGAAGAGCACTTTTGGTCAGACAATGTACCATTGACCCTTACTCTCTGTGTCCTGTTGGTCAAGAAATCCAGAATCCAACCCACCAGATTATTGCTCAAATCAAATTGTTGCAGGAGCCTTTCAACTAAAATATGAGGTTGGATTGTATTAAAGGCGGAGGAAAAGTCCACAAATAAAAGCCTGGCATGTGTCCCATTAAAATCCAGATGTTTAAAAAGCATGTTAAACAGAGTGACAGTGGCGTCCTCCACTCCTTTGTGAGGCCTATATGCAAACTGCAAAGGATCCAATGCATGTTCAGTCTGCTTTAGGACCTCAGATCTAACCAGTTTTTCAAAAATTTTTATTAAAATTGAAGTCAAAGCAACTGGTCTAAAGTCGTTTACTGTTTTAGGACAGCTGGATTTTGGAACGGGAACAACCACGGCATCTTTCCAGATCTTAGGCACATGTTGTGTCTGTAAGGACTTATTGAAAATGTAATGAAATACAGGACTCAGTTCATGTGCACAGGACTTTACCAAGCACCCACATATATTATCAGGCCCCTGGCTTTTGTTCACTTTTACAGCACAGAACGCCCTTTTAATATCCTGCACCTCAATATTAAAGTGCTGACTGTGTTTGAGTTTCTGTTTCAAATCTTGGGTTTCTGTGTTAAAATCTGAGGAATCAAAACAACTATAAAAACAATTAAGAGCATTAGCCAGCTCTGTGTCTGAATTAAAACCATCTAAAAACACATAATTACTGCGCTCTGTGCTCTGAAGGCCTGCAATAGTTTTCATACTGGCCCAAGCTGAACCAAGTTTCTTTGTTGCCATCTTGCTTTCCAATTCTTTTATAATTCTGTTTTGCTCTTAAAATTTCGAACTTCAGTTCTTTTGTGGCAACCTGTAGCTCAGAAGCAGACCCCTGTTTAAAGGCAAGTGCTTTCCTCTGTAAGCAGGATTTAACTGATTTTGTAACCCATGGCTTGTTGGGATATATTTTGACACGTTTACGTGGAATGATCTTATTTTTACAGAAAGCCATGTATGAGCATGTGACATCTACCAAAGAGTCCAAATCATCCCCGCAGGCCAGTGTGAACACCTCCCAGTCCGTACAGTTAAAGCATTCCTTGAGGCAGTGCACTGAATCCTCTGTCCACACGTCTATGTCTCTGGTCTCCATCTTGCCTCTTCTGAGAGCAGTTTTATACGTGGGCAGCAAATGTACACAGTTGTGATCTAAGGATCCTAAAGGAGGAAGGGGAAGTGATTTATAGGCCCTCTCAATGGATCCATAGCACAGGTTCAATGTCTTTTTTCGCCTGGTTGGGCAGGAAACATACTGATAAAAGTTTTTAAGTGTCTTCTTTAAAGAAACATGGTTAAAATCCCCAAGAATAAAGTTTGGAGCCTCTGGAGAAATTGACTGCAGCCGCTGGACCACATCAAAGACGGTGCTGGAGGCGGAGTCAGCGTCCGCCCTCGGGTGAATGTACACAGCTGTGATGAAAAGTTGAGGGAATTCACGGGGCAGATAAAAGGGGCGTAGTGATATTGACAGAAGCGCCACATCGGGTGTACAGATGCGCTCTCTGACCGTGACAGATGTGCAGTACTGTTTATTAATATATAAACATATGCCGCCCCCCTGACGTTTCCCTCGTTACCTCTTCCTGCCGATCCGAGCGAAGTGGAGCTCCAAAGCCGTCAATCCACAGCTCCGCGTCCCGGTCATGCGCTGTAAGCCACGTCTCTGTGTAAGCCATGACACAGCAGTTCTTGAAGTCCTTCTGGTAGCGTACATTCCCTTGAATTTCATCTACTTTGTTCCTCAGGGATTGTACGTTCCCCAAAATCATGGAAGGAAGAGGAATGCTGTTAAACTGACGCCTTCTCAGATTTAATTTTACGCCTCCATGCTTTCCGCGTTTCCTTCTCTTGTCTCTCTTTTCATCGCTGTGTCCATGAAAGTCTCTTAAAATAAAGTCCGGTAGTCGTGGCACAGACTCAGACACAGACGCTGCATTATCCGTTTTTAAATGCAGTAACGTGTCTCTGGAATATTGTATTCTCTCCGGCATGATCGTGATTGCGCTTACCTCAGAGACAAAGAGCTGGTGGGAAAGAAGCAGCAGTGCAAAAATAAGGAGGAAATCCATATTGATGGAACCGGGGAGCTCTTCGTTATACAGTCCACAAACATTTAAGGACAAAAACGACACAGAGAATTACATTTAAACACATTAAAGTGCGTAAAAACAGAGACACAGACGACGGACTTTTTTCACCAGCTGCCGGTCTCTGCGTGCGCATGCGCCCAGAGAGTCACAGCCCAGTATGTCATACTTTGGGAACTGTTGATTAGCCGGTTTGTACCAGCAAATAACTGCTATGAATTTTCTTTAGCTGTTGGCTGATTTTGTTAACTTGGACACTTAGGGTAGAAGTGAAAGACGATAAGAACAACACACTCGTATGTGCTTGCATCTTTATTGCCGACCACAAAGTGACATGAGAATTCCCAGAAAAAAAACATATCCACTTCTCCCCCTTCTGCTCGCTTTCACAATAAAAGCCCTGCGGATAACAGCACAACAAACACTTGATAAATGACAGTTCTATACAATATATTGTATCTGAAACTTAACAATCTCCCTGTCTTTTTTTTTTTTTAAATCAGTCATATTCAAACCCATTAAGTCCAACAACGTAAACATATACACGTGCTCAAATAAACCCTGAGCTTGAGGACAGAACATAACTGTTAAACAAAGCTTAAATATGAGTAGAACTGTATGTTCTCAAGTTTTCGTTTTTTTTTTTTTTAAGTAATACTCTGACCTCCTATTAACCAATAGTCCATTGCCCTTCACTCAGTGCCTTGAGCAACTGGTGAGCTGATGCACCCCTTTTTGTGAGACAGTCTGCGAGTTGTTCTTTTGTGCTCTGCCACAGTATCTGTTCAACTTTCTGCATCTGAATAAGCTCTTTGATGCTACTAATCTCCAAATGAAGTCTTTTCTCAGAAACTGACTTTGTGGATTTTAGTGCTTCAGTTAGCGAATGGTTGTCTGTTACACAGATTATTGGAGGGGCATGGTTTGTGTCTCCTGCGGTCAACTCAGAAAACAGTGTAGCTAGAAAAAGTGCATTGTCAACTCACTCAGACATAGCTAGGGTTTCACCAGCTAGTGTACTTCTCACTACCCTTTTTACTCTCTTTGATTGCCAAGAAAGAGGTGAAAACTTTCCCTTTTCTCCCATGAGAGCAATGAAATGTCCTCCTTGAGTGCCTCCATCAGACAGGTTTCCAAATGAGGCATCACTAAACACAATTATTTTTAGTGCACTGTCTTTTCCCAAATGTGAAAAGTTTAACACAACCTTCTTTGACTTTATCTTGCACACTATTCTGTTTGCTTCATGGATCGAGTGTACAGTTGCATCTTTCAGTGCTGATGCCAGGTTACTAGCATCAAACATCACATCTGGTCTACTCTGCCTGGCAACCCAGAGAATCTGACCAACCTTTGATCTGAGCTGATCTTTTTCTTCCTCACAGAGAGGCAAATCTTGCTGTACTGCTCGCGATGGGTCAATGTGTATGGGCTGCATGTGCTGAATGTATTTCTCCTGGTGCATTTGCACCTTTCCATCAAGAGTCACAAAGTCTACTCCCACATAAGAGAAGTGTTTGTGTGCTTCACGTCCAACCTGAAAAACAGATTTCAGGTGAGGTATGACTGTTGTGGCGAATTTTTGTGTGCCTCCCCATATGAAATCATCTACATGACAGGCGAGCACCCCAGACACGGTGCAGTCTTGATCTAACCAATAGAAAACAGCCGGATCGACCTTTGACATTTATCCACCTCCTTTCAGCACCATCTCTTTGACTCTGTTGTACCAGTACAATGATGCATCTGCTAAGCCATATACACACTTTTTGAGCTTCCATAATATTCCATTACAGTTGGCTTCAGGAGGTGGTCTAATGTAAATGTCACGTGACACCTCCATTCCCTGAAGAAATGCTGATTTTATGTCCATAGAATGAAGTGACCATTGTTTTGACAAATAACTGCTGTCAGTAGTCGTAAGGACTCTGAAGCACAGGTGGGTGAGTCCTTTTGCAGCTCAGACATCTCCATCTCCTCAAAACCTCTTGCCACCAGACGAGCTTTTGGCACTAATCCTGAGACGGTTTCTTTGAGAGTACACACCCACCTTGTTGAAATACACTTTTGTCCCTCATCCTTCATTTCTACAAACACGCTGTTATCTCTCCAGCATTTAATTTCTTCTTGTTTGGCTTTATCAAATGATAAATCATTAGCCCCAAACACATCTTCATTAGTGTTAACATCAGTGACAGCAGGTTCAGTCTCAAGACTCTGTACCTGTGTTAGATCAACAGATTTTGTGTTACCATCTAGACAATCAGGCTCCATAAAAAGCAAGTTATACCAATTTTTATATTTCCCTGTTGCTTTGCCTGCCCGCCCCAAAACTTTGGCTGTGTGTTTAACCCCACTGTCTTTGTCTATGTATTTCAGGACCTGCCCCGTTTTTAAACAAACACCGGATGTTTCAGCTGTGTTTGTTTCTCTGTTAGGCATTTCTGGTTGTACTTCATGAGTCTCTCTGTCACCATTCGTGGAAAGTGAAATCTCACTCTGGACTCCAGTAGCTTCTTCTGTGCAATGGGGCTGAAGCATGTTTTCTTGAACCTCCATTTCATCTTCTGTGTTCTCCATGTTTTCACCAGTTCCTATCATTCCTGGTTTTTCACCAATGTCTGTGTTGTTTTCTGGATTTCCATTTGTTGTCTGATGTTCACTACTTTTAGGATTCACTTTTCTCAGTCTGAGATGATGCACTCTTACGCAGGTTCCTCCTTGTTGAACAAACACCACTGCACCATCCTGGCCAATAACAACTGCTGGCCCTTTCCACTCTGGACAGTCCACTCTTTTATAGTAGACTTTATCACCCACTTCATATGTTTCATCTGTGTGACGGATTTGTTTGCGTAGTGCTCTCCGTATTCTTTCAGAACATTCTGCTTCTGTGAAAGCTCTTCTTGCAGCGTGCAAAGCAGAGATGTGTTTTGCAACCCGTTCACTCTTTGTAGTGCCCTCTAAGACTGGGAGTTTATCATTTAACACAGAGGGCATGTTGGGATTCTGTCCAAACACCAGTTGATATGGGCTGAATCCATGAACATTGTGCATAGTGTTTTTTGCCGTGAGTGCCCAGTCTAGAGCAGTGTTCCAGTCACAGCAGTTACTGGCTGTTATTTTCATTATGATCTCTGTGAGTGTTTGATTATGTCTCTCTAGAAGTCCATTGCTCCACGGGCTGTAGGCAGCTGTTGTCTTAACTTCTATGTTGAAATTCTCTGCCATATCTCTCACCTCATCATTATTGAACTCTCCTCCATTGTCACTAAACAGTTTCTGTGGTGGTCCATGTACACTTACCCACACATGAATGAAGTGCTTCACTATTTCTGAGGCCTTTTTTGTAGTGAGAATGCTGCCTGCACTGAATCTCGTGAATTGATCAATACAGTAATGTGAAGATACCACAGGCCTGGCTTCAGTTCATGTAGATCAACTGCCACAGTTTCATTATACTGAGATGCTAGTGGCAACCCAACTGCAGGCCTTGGTTTGGTCTTACTGTACCTTTGGCAAATGTCACATTCACTGATGATTTTTTTTAGGATTATGTTGCATTCTGTGTCTTTATTTCCAGAGCTATCGAGCAGCTTCTGCAATTTGTCAGCAGAAGCATGGCCAAACTGTTTGTGAAGCTTCACCAGGATTTTGTGTTTTTCAGCCACGTTCAAATTGTCCGTGATTGTCAGGATCTCCTCATCCCATTGCTCTTGATTCTCATCTCCATTTTCATGTTTTGTGACATCATCATCATCTGTCAAAATCTGATCATCACGGTGACTGTGTCTATTTTTTCTGTCCATAATGTTCACACAGTAATGACCAGAGCTGGTAAAGTCAAGTTTCACTGGTCGCTGAAACATAACTGCACTGTCATTTTCCATGTCCAACACTGTTCCTGCTCTTTTCAGAGATGTTTTGCCCAGAAGAAATGGGATTTTTACAGGAACAACCTCAGTCTCAATACTACATCTTGTCTGTCCAATCTTTGCAGGTATTTTCAACCTTTTTGTGGAATGAATCACTTTTCCATCACCAAATTTAAATGGTTTGTTACTCTGCTTCTCCGTTTTTTTCACATTATTTATCTCACTCAGACTCAGCCTTGTCATGTAATTATCAAGCCATTCTTGTCCACACACAGTCCGAGTGCATGCGGTGTCGATTATTGCAGAATCAAAACACTCAGTCATAAATATTTCTGCTTCATTGGGTGACTCTTTAGTAAACGGGGTAAAGTTACACTCCTCCTCTGTGTTACTTACTTCACTCGCTTCTATAAATTTGACTTGTTCACTTCTGTGTGGACAGTCTTTAGCCCAGTCAAATGTGCTTTGGCAGATGGCACATCTTGATCTCCGGCCATACCTGTCCAGGGGGTTGGTGCCTGCTTGTGGTGTTTTTTGTTTACTATTCCAGGAGGAAGACTTTCTTGTTTGCCGGTTTTGTTCTGTGATATAGGCTGTTTCCTGATTAATGCCCGTGGTTAAAGCATGATGAATTTTCACCAAATATTCGCTTGAGTACTGATTTCATCGAGGCAAAAGTTAAGTCTGTACACGCAGTCAAGGCGAGCTGCCGATCTTTAACATCCAGGCATGCAGTGTATAACAACTTAAGTGCAAGCACAGCATCGGGAAGCTCCATCTTATATTTACGCATGCGGGAGTAGCGCTGCTCAAAGTCTATTATATAGTCTGCCATAGACACACCGCTGTCTTTCTTAATCCGGTCAAAATTGGAGTAGGCCTCATAAACTCGGTCTTTTTCTTCTTTCAAGAATAAGTTATCAAGATTCAAAAGCAAAGTGTCCATACCAGTGTCTCCATTCAGGTCATCTATCGGTATCTCCATCGCCACTTCCCGCACTCTTCCCGATAGCGCCAAAGCCACAGCGAGTGCTTGTTTCTTTTTTTCCAGCTCCGTGACTCGGGTCCAAATCGTGACTTCATTTTTCCAACTTTCATAGGGCTTCCCCTCATCAAACGTCGGCAGGACTCTATAGTTGGTAACCATCCTCTGCTACCATTGAAAGACGATAAGAACAACACACTTGTTGTATGTGCTTGCACCTTTATTGCTGACCACAAAGTGACATGAGAATTCCCAGAAAAAAAAATATCCGCTTCGCCCCCTTCTGCTCGCTTTCACAATAAAAGCCCTGCGGATAACAGCACAACAAACACTTGATAAATGACAGTTCTATACAATATATTGTATCTGAAACATAACAGAAGTATTTCAGCAAGGTATTTTACAAATTTCTGCCAGTTTTGGGCCAGTTAACGTTTCAACTGAATGAATTTCCCCCAAATGGACTGCTGTGTTTGATTTAACGTTACACTGCAGCTGTTGTTAGCTATTAGCTGCTAAAGGCTTTACAGGCCATCAGAACACGACAAGGCTTATCCTGGCAAATTAGGTAACTTGATGATTTTAACATCCACATTAACCTGTACTAGGAAAGGTGTTATAGGGTTTTTCCAGGGGTATGTGGCCATATAATTTGCAGTGTAACTTAAAACTGCTGGGAGCAGTTTACATCAGTGGATACCTATTGCTCTCAGGCCGCAGTCCTGAGGAAAAATTGTCTTCATCCTGTTTTTATTTAGACCTTCAGATACTTTCTGACCAAGTATAATAATACTGCTTGATTACATGGATTTAATAGGTCTAAAACCCGCAACCCAGAACATACAAAGGAGAGCATGGGAGGGAAACTAAGGTGAAAAAAACAAAACAAAACAGTGGTGTTGGTAATTAATATTTCTGCATATATTATACAGCTATAGCAGGTTGGTGTTGTTTTAAATATTTTTTTTTTAATTTTAACATTTTTTCTTCATTTTCTAATTCATTTTCTATTTTATTTTTTTTCCTCTTGTCAATTTTTCAATCTCTGAAGCTCTGTGAATTACATTAATTTACAGGAAAGGAGCTCTACAAATAAAGATTTATTTATTGATACTATATGGTTAAAGTTTTCTAATTGTATTAACTTTAGCTACATTACCTCCATCTGACATCATTGGGAAACTTTCTTAAGACTACTCAGATTTTTAAGGAACATCTTAACCTCTTGCACTCCGTTGTACCGCGGGCGGGCAAGTCTCTGCGTCCCAGAGCGCACGAGGGCGCTCTCGTGTGCCCGCACCGGCATGTTCGGCCACAGGCGGTGCTTATTTTGCTTTTGTTCCAGCAGAGTAGACATTATGATTTACTTCCATGGTCATAGACCGACGGAGGCAGACGACGAAGGCTGAGTGACACACACGCGTTCGCCAGTCTTTTTTTTAATTACTACTGTTATTTGTTTTGAAAAATCGTTCGCCAAAAACCGCAATCATGTAAGCACAAAACCGCAATAATAGAATTATGTTTTGATCGGGTCGCGAGACCAGAACCACGAGCGGACCAGCGTCGTGTTCGTCTGACAATGAGGAAGAGAAATTTGCCAGGACTCTGCTGCTGTGAAGAGGTAAGGTGTTATAAGCTAAATTATTCTTTTTCCCTGAAAATTGTAATCAAAAATGACTTTTGACTGATCGGTAAATTACAACTGTGCGGCGCACGAAGTCTGAAGTTCGTGCACCGCGGTACACGGTTCGTTCACCGCATCCAGACCGTGAACGCCCCCCCCCGCTATTCTTCTGTAGCGAGGGGGGGGGGGGAGCCGAGGTGACTGCGCCGCGGTCGCCACATCGCCACATGAGGCTAATCCGTCATGTAGCAATGGCCGATGTCCATCCTCTGTAGCGAGGGGGGGGGCAACCCCCCACACACACGCACACATAGACACAGCCCTGAGTGTGACCTTTCATTAGAGCCCAAAATGAAGCTTCTACGTTGAATCATTCAAAAGTTACAGACGTTTTTCCAAACTGTGCCATTTGGCACAATTTGGCACAGCTCCAAAACACCTGGGAACTACCTGAGGAAAAAGCTGTGTAATATATTCATTTTTTGTGGTATTGTTACAAAATTTGGACTTCAGCTGGATAACACTTGGTTCTACATTTCTGTTGCATTTTCCAGCCCGGATCTGAAGCTGTGTGTTATTTGCAAGCATTTGTATCCAAAAAAACACCCAGGCCAAATTTATTTTCTTCAAGTTCACTATGTTTAGATGACTGTAAATCAGTGGCTGGAGCACTTAGAGAGATTATGACTGTTTTGCCAAAAAATTCAAAGTGTTTTCTTTTAAATGAGACCAACCCCATGAAGATGCTGCGAAGGGTTGAAGAACAGCTTTGGATTTAATTTGGGCACGCCATTTTTTTGGCATTTTTAGGGAAATTGACCGGAGTGCAAGGGGTTAAACCACTTGTGACTAATTTCCTAAATTTGTGCGTTTTTTTCCCTCATACAGTTATTACTACTTTTTATTAATGTGCAGATTTTTTCATCAATGTTGAACGTCTTTGTGATAAATTTGTGACATTTTTCATGCAAATTTACACCTTTTTGCCTACAAATTTGCAACTTTTTGTAATTTAATAAAAATCATACATTGGCAGTCGATGTGCCCTATTTAAACTATCAGAAATCCAGACTTATTTTAAAAGCACCAACTTGACTACAGCTTTATATATGGCTTTGTTCTTGTGCTTTTCTGAAAAGGTGAAGAAAACAGCAGCAGCACCAGATTTATAATCGGATTAGTTGATCATTTTTTTTCAGTTATCAATTGATTAATTGACTGTAAAAACACTCATGAGTTACAGCCCTACTATCTGGATAATTTTCCTTATAGCTGAAGTTTGTAACCATGTTTACAACTAGTTTGACTTCTACAAGTAAGTATTATCTTAAAGTAGTGCTACTTTTACTTTTATGCACAAATTCTGGATATTCTACACACATCTGCTTGAAAGTAGGGCTGGGCAATAAATTGATTTCAAATCAAAAGTGAAATTGTTTGGTTTGGACAGTGTAAAAAAATTTTGTGAAAATTGATTGTCCTATTCACAACAGTAATTATGGTAGCCTACAGCATTAACCCCTCCCCCACCCTTAAAAGTTAATTTTATGAAAGTTAAGATGGTACTTTAATAATCAGAAATGTGTGAATTCAACTTTGTTTGAGCAATTCCCAATAGAGAATCATGTCATGAACGGCACTGGGTGATAGTACATACAATTATAAAGATAATTTATCATTGGCACCCCCTCCACAAATCCCGGAATCTTGGAGAAAATCGCGATTTTGAATTTCCCACCCTGAAAAATCAGACAAATCCGCCGATTAACCGGAAGTGCAGCCGGAGTTCCGCGTGACGTCATGAGTGTGACACAGTCCTCCATGTTTACCATTGCGAGCACGTCGACACTGGTTGTTTTTGGTGCATTTTGTCGTGATAGTCGACTACAAAACACTTCCAACACCTGGGAAGATCTGTTCAGTGGCCAAGGAAAGCTGTCATGGTGACGAAAGAAAAGAAAGGGGGAGGAAAAGCGACCGGGAAGCGATGCGTTTCTAGATATAGATATTACAGTGATCCCTCACTTATCGCGTTTAATGGGGACCAGAACCGACCGCGAAAAGTGAAAAACCGCGAAGTAGCGTCACCCCCCCCCCCCACCCAAGGGCGTCACAAGCACTATTTTGCACAAAAAGGCACAAGAGAACAGCGAAAAGTGCCACTAAGCAACACGAGCGATAAAGAACAATGAATGCGGTCTTCCTTCGCTGGGTATGGGCGGTCTGCAGGGAGAGGAGCTGGGTAAAACGTCTCGGCCAATCAGCTTGCGAGGTAAAACGTCTCGGCCAATCAGCTTGCGAGATTCCCGAGCGGTGAAGAGGTGGGTGGAGAGGAGTGGAGCGGTGGTCAGAGAGGTGGATTTTGAGTTGTGCGGGCTCTCCGTGTTGATACCTGATGTTCTAATGTACATCAGGTACATGTACCTGCCTTCCCTGCCCTCCCTGCCTTCTGCTAGCGCAGCAGAAGGCAGGGAGACTACATTAGAACATCAGGTATCAACACGGAGTCCCCGGCGGCGGACCTCGCCTCTGCATCGCCGTCTGCCAGCTGCTGTCACAGGTGCATCAGGTCGATGTCTCCCGGGCTCGCCCTTGTGCACGCCTGCCACCTGCCACACTCCTGCATCCTCCTCTGTCTCGTCACCGATCCTGAATGCCTCTTCACTCTGAAAACTCTGGTTTTCTTGACTGCTGGAACTGCTGGAACTGCTATCATCTGCCATTGTTGTTTTGTTTAGGGATCACACTCGTGACGTCACGCAGCGTCGTCTGCACTACTTCCGGTTTGTTTGGCACTGCCAGCCAGAGGCAAAAGTTTATCGGCTTATAGCTTGGCCATCGCGCGGCCTAAAAATTTCTTTTATGTGTTGAAAAATACAATAGGTAATAAGGAATTAATCTGCTATTCTACTTTTTGCGCCAAAAGGTGGGTTCAGTTCTACTTTAAATCTAAAATGTCAGCAAAAATCGAGTGGAGCGTGTATCACCTAGGTCAGTGGTGTCCAATCATGTGCCATGGAGCGCCAAGACCCTGCAGGCTTTACCTCCAGTGTCTTCAACAGCAGATTCCACTGAATGTCTTTCCACTGATTGCTGATAAGTGAAAACACCTGCTGAAGAGACTAGAAGAAGAGAAAACCTGTAGTGTCTTGGCCCATGATTGGACACCCCTGACCTCGGCCCTCTCAAAAGATATTTTTGTACTTTATCCTCGCCTGTGTCTATCCACTGGAGTTGCAGCTGCAACCAACATCAGGATAATTCATTTAGACATGCTTTATGTACATGGATTGTGGTACAGTCTGGGAGCACTGGGTCATTTCATTTGTTATGTACAACTTTATTACCTTATTTATCCTGTTATTCCACACGTTTACCCCACATCTTAATTTTACTTCAGTTTTTTCAATGTTGTTTTAAAGTACATTACCATTCAAAAGTTTGGGGTCACCCAGACAATTATTTTGTGTTTTCCATGAAAAGTCACACTTATTTACCACCATGAGTTGTAAAATGAATAGAAAATATAGTCAAGACATTGACAAGGTTAGAAATAATGATTTGTATTTGAAATAATTTTTTCCTTCAAACATTGCTTTCGTCAAAGAATCCTCCATTTGCAGCAATTACAGCATTGCAGACCTAACATGATTGTACAAGGGTTTTCTAATCATCCATTAGCCTTCTGACGCAATGAGCAAACACACTGTACCATTAGAACACTGGAGTGATAGTTGCTGGAAATGGGCCTCTATACACCTATGTAGATATTGCACAAAAAACCAGACATTTGCAGCTAGAATAGTCATTTACCACATTAGCAATGTATAGTGTATTTCTGATTAGTTTAAAGTTATCTTCATTGAAAAAAGTGCTTTTCTTTCAAAAATAAGGAAATTTCTGAGTGACCCCAAACTTTTGAACGGTAGTGTATATAATGGGTTCTTTGTTTTTTTTCCTAGCATACAGCTTCTGCATCCTTTTTTCTCTACCTTCCACCATTTCCTATCGGCTGTCCTGCAAGAAAGGTAAAAGCCACTCATATTTACATTAGAGTAGCTACATTTACATTTCAGTGTTTCCATACATTGGCTTATTTTTGACATGATTTGGGGTTTTAAATGACTCAGTTTATGACACAGAACCACCACAGAGATGGAACACATTTCAAGGGTTTTTATTGTGCAAGTAATGCGTATTGATGTGTCTGCCCTGGCAGGCCCATGGAGAGAGAATAATGAACAGCTGTTATTAATGATTGAGAATATTTGCTTGCCAATTTATTCGGCTTTCTTACTCAGGCTGTTGTGCTGATTGGTGGTGGAGAGATTGGAGTGGAGCAGCAGCACACCACAGATGCCGACAGGAACAAGCTGGTGAAAGATGAGTGGTGGGGAAATCTTCAGCTTGGCCTGGTTGGGGAAAAGCAGTTAGCAGAGATTATGTTGGCTTACTTGAAATAGTCCATGTACTGTTCTCCAGAGTGACTCCGCCGAGGAAGGAGTCCACATCCGCCAGGAGAGTCAAAGGGTTGCCTGTGCACAGGTAAGGATTTAATAGCCAGGTTAGTGGAAAAAGTGATCTTGCATGAAGCCATGGGAAAAGGTCTGAAGGCAGAGAGGCAAAACCAGGGGCAAGGCACACAGTGGCAAGCAGCTCTGGAAAGCTGAGTTGGTGACATCAGCATAGGAAGTCTAACAATCCCACAACCTAGGGCAGCTCCTTGATGAGCTGCAGGTGGTGCAAAGAGGCAGCTGCACCTAATTAGGAGAGCGAAAGCTGCAGATGGTGAGAGGAGAGAAGGGGTGCAGCTTAGATCATGACAATTTTTGGTGGGCCACTGCAATACCAACTAGAAAAGCACTCAGAGAGTTCATACCTCCACCAGGGCTCCTTCCATCCATCATGGATCACCTCCAAAATGTAATCGGTTTGTGTGTAGGCCATGAGCCAGTTCTGGTGAGAATTGCAACAAAGTTTATCCAGTAGTTGTGGAGGATTCTTGATAATGCACTGAGAAAATAAGAGCCTTGGTGGAGGTGTACATTCTCTGATCATCACCAAAATGTTATGAGTTCATCTGTAGCCCAAGAACCACCTCTGGTAAAAATTTCATCCAAATCAATCCAGTAGTTTTTGTGTAATCCTGCTGCACAAATTCAAACAAGGTCCTTGGTGGAGGTATGTACTCTCAGATCATGACCAAAATTTAATGGGTTCATCCTTGGTTCAAGGGCTACCTCTGAAATTTTCATCATTCATCAAAATCCATCCAGTAGTTTTGCATAATCCTGCTAACAGACAAACCACCCCCGATTACATTACCTCCTTGGTGGAGGTAACGATCACGGCCACTCACTGACCACATTTACCCAGTAAACATATTGTCAGGCAGTAAACTAGGTGTCTGACACCTCGTCAGTGGTTAGCTGTCAGTAGCAGAGCAAGTCATTCAGTCATTCTGTTTCTGTGACTATTACTACCCAGGGATGGTTAATTTATTATTGACCAGTCAAACCACACACCCCTGTCTCTGATGATGCTTTATTCAAGGTCTTAAATGCCAACATGCAGCCAATATTTAAATCGGTGAATTCAAAAGGGGCCCAAGTCCAAGAAATATGTTTTTGCAGGAAATCAAATAAATTGCATATCTCAAAGGTAGTCTATGCCAGGTGGTTCATACTTTACTCAGATATAGCACAAGGCCATAGCTTAGAAATGCTTTAATATGAAGCATTTCACTTTTTTAATTTCAGAGGATTGGCAAACTAAAGTCCCTGGACTTGGGCCCTTCTTGAATTAAACAATAAGAACATATGAAAAGAAGCGCATAACATCTATTTCTCACATGTTGAAAACGTTTTTTTTTTAAATTATGCCATGTTTTGAACACCTTTTATGATCACTTTATATTCAAACTATTGTTTTGATAACTACCAGCAAATGAGATTTTCATCTAAAAGTGGGCAGATTAACATAGAGGTCCATCTACTGGTAACTAATCGTAAAAGTCAGACTCATCTTCATGCCTAGCATCACAAACTGTTAAATTACTGAGGAACTGCTGAGCCTCTGGTGAAAGATATTTTGCCAATTTCTGAACATCCATTACTTTAGATGCCTTTACACCAAGTTGCTCGCTGTAGAGTGGCTCCTCTGGGTATGTAACAACCCTGCACAATGGCTTTAGAAGGCGGAATCTGGATGTGACCTAAGCAGACATATTTTCAGAAACTTCTATATCATTTCTGAAATTTGTGCTGCCGCCTATGACTTTAAGTTTAATCCATGCAGGAAGGGCCCAAGTCCTGGACTTGGGTCTGTCTTGCACTCAATGCATAAACAATGCTGTGAATAGTCAATGCATTAAAGTTGACTTGGGACGTTTTTGCACATAATCAGATCGCTTGTCTCTTAAAGTTCATTAAACATGTAATATCTGGGTTTTGAAAAAGTGTGGACTTGGGCCCTTTTGGAATTCACTGATTCATTTGTCAGTGTTCTGATGAGTCCAACAATTGACACTAAAAGCTAATGTTAGTCTCAAATGCGGTGTCACCATCCAAACACCATCTCAGGGGAGTGAAGAAAGGAGGGTGGGATGAATTAGTTATCATGAGCATTTAAAGCAATGTGCCATTAAAAACAGCCCATTTTGAGGACAGCTTCCTCCCCATGTGTAAGATGGTACTGTATTTATTAAACCCTTAGGTGTTGTGACCAAAGCACGTCGCAGACATTTCATTAACACCTCTTGGAGCTGTGTCAACATGTGGGAAAAGTGCATAATAAGGGCACTTTAAAGCTGGATTCATGCTGCACCTCACAATTTACGTCATTGTCTCCACTCCGCTAGTGTACGCAAGGCTCTACTGCGTACGACCGTGTGCAGCCCAAATTTTATGACCGTAAGGCCTGCCAATGATTTGAACGCATTGACAGAGCATGCACAAGACTGAACGTCCCATTCACGAAATGGTGCTACCAACACAGCATATAAAGACAAAGTAGACGAGGATGACAACGAGGAGGTGGAAGACAAGAATAAACATACATGAATCCTGTTGGAGCAGCTTGAGTGGAGAAGAGCACTGGAAAATGGTAATTTTTTTCCTTGAAATGACACCATTGTTGTTGCTACCAAAAAAAAATATGCATCACTCTTGTGTTTATAACCGGTGAACAAACTGGCATGTTAGTGCATTTGAGCTACCCATAGGACTGGGGCGAAACTACAAATAAGTTGTGCGCATGCGTCAACTGCTTGGCCTGGTAGACAAAAAAAGTGAACATGTACAATGCTGTGTGTGCGCTGGGCTCGTCCAAAGCACACTGTTTCGCACCCCTCCGTGGAGAATTGGTCAGTGGTGCAGTTCATGACACTGTCAGGGTACACCTCCACTCCTGACCAAGGTGCTAGGGAGGAATTCCTCTTTGGCTCAATGGTAGAGTAAGAGGTTTTCAGATCAGTGTCATGGGTTCAAGACTCAGCCTGGGATGTTAGGAGGTGTGTGTCCACCTTGCCTGAGGGGGAAAGTGACATAGGTCTATCCACCTTGACTGGGGGTTTCAAAACGGATTTTGTACTTAGTGGTTTGTGATCCCAGGCTGTAGTAGGCTGGCCTTGGCCCAGAAAATGGGTTGTAACAGAAATGGGGGCTCGTCTGGGATTGAACACCTGCACCACTTCCTTAAGGGGGGTGGTTTGACGGCCCCCTCCATGGGAAATTAGTCAGTGGTGCAGGTCATGACACCATAGAGTATACCTCCACTCCTAGCCAAGTTGCTAGGGAGGAATTCCTCTTTGGCTAAGTGGTAGAGCAGGAGGTGGTTGGGATCCTGGTGTCATGAGTTCATTTCCCAGCCTGGGACATAAGGTGTAGGTTTGCCTTGCTGTCAGCCAAAGAGACCAGGTGAATGTTGACCTTGCCTAGAAAAAAGGTGAAAGTGACTAGGTTCGTACACCTTTTTTGTTGCTCTGAGTGTTGCTATCCCTGTGCTGTTGCAATCCTGGAATTTCCCCGTTGTGGGACTAATAAAGGCTTATCTTATCTTATCTTATCTTAAAACTACCTTAATGAAACTTAAAATACAAAAGCTTGCCTACCTGGCTCACCACAAAACAGGAGAAAAAATGAATCAAAAAGAAAAGGCAGAGAACCCCTACAGTCGCTCCTTTTACACTAAACACTTCAAAGTGCAAAGGCACTAGACAAGCCGGCAAATACTGAAGCCTAATGCATTGATTAAGAAACTACACCAAAACACTCCACACACTCTGAAGCCCAGTGGCCAAATGGCCAAAAGCACTGGATGCAGGATCTTCAAATAGGCTGCTTGGTAATGGGTCCCCTCGGGAGTGTAGAAGAAACCTGTACAGAGGAGGGATGAGGAAAAAAAAAAGAAAATAGAGTGCCTCTCTTCCCAGAAGAGAGAAACACCGTTAATACACGTCACACCCCCTCCCATCAAGATAACAAACATAGTTTGTTACTTACAATTAACCCTCATCATTTTCCCAAAAGAAATTTGCTAGGACTACATTCTAGATAGAGCGTCAGCAACTATAGGCGCTTTTCCACTTGGAACCCAAAGGCCTCGTTTAGTACCGATTGGCCTCCATTGTCCGGTTTCCCACTCGGAACCCAAAGGCCTCACAGTTTGCTTTTTCGGAACAGTTCCAGTTTTACAGACACTTTTTTCGGCACCGTTAAAAGCAGGTCCAAAGGGTACCGGCCCCGTTTCGTCACGCCACTGCTGGCCATTCATTGGTCTGTGCATAGCGTCATCAGAGTGGGCGTTACGTGGGCGTTACGCTGACTTTCGAGAATCGCTTGCTGGTCGCCATTTGCAATTTTTTGTCAGTGAGCCCGCGAGCAAGTGATATTATAAACCACAACGATAGAATGGCTTAACAGAAATCAGCAGAAATCTAACACCGCAGTCCAGCAGAGTTTCCTGTGCATTTCGTCTGATGAGAGAATGCAGAGGGAAGCAGACTGAGCTTGCAATGGTGCGCACAAACAGACGCACCAGAAATTACACGGAGACGCACCGGGAATTAGACCCAGCCACCCGAATTGAATTGAATGTACAGCCGCGACGCACCCAACTTCAGCAGTTGAAGCCGTGATATTGTGATATACAGGACGGTGAGTGATGTGATATTCATGCTTTATGTTATTTTTTCAACAGTGGAAAGTTCACTTAGGACAGACGAAAACTTAATTGTGTTTAAACGATGACCTTGAGATTTATTTGTGTGAATATTAATTACAGAGTAATTGAAAATGAATGGCACATCCAATAGTAGGTTTCACATCCAATAGCGTTTTTTAAAAAAACAAAACAAAAAACGCTTGTTTATTTATTTTTATCAGATCATTTCTGTGATCCTTTATGAGTTATAGTCATAATAGTGTATCTTGCACCTTGGGGAATGGGAGCTGTTCAGTCACCATTAGAATTTAGTTTATATGTGTATAGTATTTCATCTTTAAACTCATTCAGTAATAGAACCCATTACAAATATTTGAGACCCATTGTAGTGCTTCCTTTTATATTTTAGCAATACAAGCACAAAACACCACCCACACTTGAACCCAGGGCGACACAGCGGTGGCTAAATTTTATTGATAACGTTATTTCACACCATCACAACAACTCAGTATTTAAACTCAGTATAAATGGTGTAGAGATTGAAAGGGTATCCAAAATTAAAATCCTTGGTGCAATAACTGATAATAAACTGTGTTGGAAGTCACATATTAATTACTGTATATTAAAGGTAAAATATGCAAATCAGTCACAATACTGCGCAGAGTGAAATATTTGCTGAATCAACCCACACTATAGACTTTGTATCATTCATTAATGCTCCCATACATGACATCCATCCATCCATCTTCTACCACTTTTCCAGAGGTCCGGGTCGCAGAGGCAGCAGTTCAAGCAGAGAAGCCCAGACTTCCCTCTCCTCAGCCACCTGCTCCAGATCTTCAGAGAGGATACCAAGGTGTTCCCAGACCAACTGGGAGATGTTGTCTCTCCAGTGAGTTCTGGGTCTGAGAACTACTACCAAGCAACACTGTGTTTCAGTGCAAGGAGTCAGACTGTGGAACGCTTTTGGACCTGAATTAAAATCATGTACAAAGCTTGGACAATTTAAACAAAAACTAAAGGAATAAATACTCCAAACATGCACACGTGGACAAAATTGTTGGTACCCCTCTGTTAATGAAAGAAAAACCCACAATGGTCACAGCACAGTGACTACTTGTCACCCTTTAAATAGGCCGATTGATTACAAGTTTGTAGACACCTGTGATGTTAATTAGAGGACACATCTTGGTTGAACATGTCCCTATGATCATGTTCATGTCCCTATGGCCCATTTTCAATCTTTTCTGGGGTACCATCATTTTCGTCCAGGCCTGTTTCATGAGTTTGTTTTTTAAAATAATTCTGTTGAACCACAATTCAAAAGCATTGTCTGATTTTCATTGGTTAATTGTCATAGAATTTTTATTTATTACCACTTTTGTCAGATTCAAGTTATTTCTGTGACCATTGTGGGTTTTTCTTTCATTAACAGAGGGGTACCAACAATTTTGTCCACGGCTGTATATACAAAACGACATGTCAAATCACACAAGGATTATCATATCCAGTCTGCGTTGTGCTGTTGCTTATTTTTTGTCACGTTTTGTCGCAGTTTCTTTTCTTTTTTTTTACAGTTTGAATTTTGCACATTCTAAATAATCTGTAATTTGCTGCTGATTGGAATAAACATTTTAGTGATTTATTTGTTTGCATCATGATTTTCTATTTTGTCTCTTCAGACACCGGTGGGAAAAGAGTCAACAGTACGAACCATTTATCAGTGACTTTGAAAATAATGGCTCATTTTAAGAAAAGTAACCAAAGCAATTATTTGCTGAAGACTGTAAAACAAAATAGAGACATCTGCAAAAGTACAAAGGTTTATTGTCAAAATTCCCAGGGCAATACTACATGAATACAAGTATAGTTCACTGTTGATGCAGAGAATATATATTTATACAGTATCTACATGTAGTCAGCAATACTCAATACTATATATTTCCAGTTAATCCACATATTTCTCCATGTAACCTTGGGACTGCTTTATTTTAATTACTTCTAATCCTAGATCCATTTGTTTTGGCTTAAAATGCATCATAATTGCTAAATATATCTTATGCCTACCTCAGTACTGTTTACCTGTTGAAATATATATTTAACGGCTCATATGGCACCTGATCCATGTTGTGCCACTACACCACTGGCTGGAGCAGATAAATTCCATGACGTCTCAACAGTCTCTCCATGATTTTGACATAGATCATGTATTTTTACCTAACCATCTATTTGTCGGGAAAAGTAATTTTTGATATTCATGCTCTGTGAGCCAATAAATGATTAAAATCTAACAATACTTCACTGTCTGATTAATGATTCTGTATAATATATGGGTCTCACTTTCTGACATGAGTGTCCAAAAATATTTAACTTTTGCATTATTTTTAGAGATATATTGCTACATGTTTTGATGTTGATTTTACTGAACAGGAATATGGCACTGCCTCATGGGGAGCGTAGCGCCGCCTCCAACTCCCTCCAAATCCCGCCTCTAACTCCCTCCTTCTCCCACCCATGCTACAGTGAGCCTTGTGCTGTGGAAAACCATGGGTGCCGAACGGTACTGTTCAGTTCCAGGCCAAACGAGGCCTTTGGGTTTCAAGTGGAAAAGTGCCTTATGTTATCTGTACCCTTGTTGTGTCTTATTTCAATGTTGTACTCTTGAACCCGCAATGCCCAGTGCACCAGCCTCTGGTTATGGTTGTACATGCAACTGAGGGATACCAGTGGATTGTGGTCAGTGAAGATAACAGTGGGGTCTCTAGTGGAGCCAACATAAACTTTGAAATGCTGGAGAGCAAGGAGCAGAGCCAGAGTTTCCTTCTCAGTACTAGAGTAGTTAAGTTGATGTTGCTTAAACTTAACTGAGAAGTATGATACTGGATGGCTGATGTCATCTGTTCCATCCTGCAGTAGCACCACTCCAGCTCCAGTAGCACTTGCATCCACTTCAATCTTAAAAGGTTTTGTGAAGTCAGGGGCAGCCAGTACAGGAACACTACAGAGAAGAGACTTGGCACAATCAAAGGCATGTTGACATTCTGGAATCCACACGAAAGGTTCTTTTGGGCTGCATAACTTAGTGAGAGGAGCTACAACCACTGAAAAATTGCGCCAAAAACACCTGTAATAACCAACCAAACCTTGGAACCGGTGAAGCTCATGTTGGGTGCTGGGCACAGGATAGGACAAAATAGCCTTCACCTTTGCAGTCAAGGGGCGTACTTCTCCGTGTCCACCTTGCTTCCCTAGGTATGTCACAACAGTTTTCTCAAACTCACACTTTGCCAACTTCAGGGTCAAAGAAGCTTGGGCTAGACGGGCAAAGACAGTGGTTAAGCTCTTGATATGCTCACACCAGTTAGATGAATAAGCCACAACATCATCCAAGTATACATTACAGTCAGGAATGCCACTTAGCACTGTATTCATCAGTCTTTGGAAAGTTGCTGGTGCATTACACATTCCAAAAGCCATCACAGTATACTGGAGAAAATGATCTGGTGTGACAAAAGCTGAGATTTCAGAAGCTCTTTGAGTGAGGGGAACCTGCCAATATCCTTTTAACAAGTCCAACTTTGTAATGTATGTTACGCCCCGTATGTTGTCAATATAGTCTTCCCTACGTGATAAAGGGAATGAATCAGGTACCGTGACTGCATTCACCTTACAGAAGTCTGTGCAAAACCGTGATGTACCATCTGATTTGGGTGTTAGCAGGCACGGAGAACTCCAGGCACTATGGCTAGGCTGGGCCAAACCATTCTGCAACAAGTATTCTACCTCTTTCTTCATCAACTTTCTTTTCAAGAAAGTGTGTGTGTGTGTGTGGGGGGGGGGGGGGTTACAAAAACTTATGACCGCATTCTCCAACATTTCTTCTGCCCCAGGTTGAAGAAAGATGTGGCAAAGTTTTGTAGAACTTGCAGTGTTTGTCAGATTGCTGGTAAGCCCAATCAAACTGTATCACCTGTTCCTCTTAATCCAATACCTGCATTGGGGGAACCGTTTGAATGGTTAATCATAGACTGTGTGGGTCCACTACCCAAGCCAAGGGCTGGTAATCAATTCCTATTAACTTTAATGTGTACAGCCATGTGTTTCCCTGAGGCTGTCCTCCTAGAGTGGTACAGACAGACCAGGGTACTAACTTTCAGTCAAAGTTGTTTAAGCAAACATTGCAGTCACTGGGTATTGAACATGTGGTATCTAGCCCATACCACCCACAGTCAAAAGGAGTATTGGAAAGGTAGCATCAGACCCTCAAAGTGATGATGTGCAAATACTGCCTGGAAACTGAGAGAGACTGGGATGGGGGGGGCTCCCCTTTTTTTTTTTGCAGCCCATGAAGCAAAACAGGAATCACTGGGTTTCATTCCAGCTGAGTTGGTGTTTGGGCATAGTGTGCAGGGGCCACTTAAAATGCCGAAGGAGCAATTTCTGTCAATTGGTGAGTCACATAAAGCCAATGTTGTGGACTTTGTCACGCACATTTCTGTTACGACACACTTTCTGGGCCAAGGCCAGAATTGCCTATTTCTGTTTCAACCCACTTTCTGGGCCAAGGCCAGAACTACCTTTCTCCCAGCCTGGGAACACCAAGTCCACCTCAACCCCACATCAAGGTGGCCCAATTCACTAACACCCTTATCCAAGGGAGAGTGACACATACATGGTCTCTTTTGCTCACAGCCAGGCAGACCAACACCTACATCCCAGGCTGGGATTCAAACCCATGACACTGTGATCTCAAAACCTCTCACTCTACCACTGATCCAAAGAGTCTCTAGTGGCTCCAATTCATGTGCATTCCAATTCATTTTGCCAGCACGGGCCATATACTGTATATCAATGTCTCCACCACAATAAAGTTGGCTGCATTTTGTTAAAATATGTTGGACATAATCAAATTTACCTCAGAGCAGACATAGAGGCTAGTGAGAGCCACAAAGAACAACAACACCGTTCTTGGGCATTTTAAATTTGGGGTAACACATCAGATCTGTGACATTCATACAAGTGAAAACATATCTGGTGCTGCTGTGTCTGTACCACCGATCACACGAACAATCCTTTAGTGTTCAGTGCATGATCTACTTATTGTTGTTGACGCCACAGATTTAGCTGTGCTTATTTGTGAGGAGCCTTACACCATGAACAGCAGCAAGTACCAGAACTATGCAAAAACATTCAAAAATACAAAAATTACAAGAGCTGAAATTAGCTGCTACTTGAGTGCAAAACACATATGTGGACTATACATTAAAATTAATTTGAAAAACTTTTATAAATGCTATTTTAAATGCCCCTGCTACTCCACTCTTACTGACTGATTTAACACTACGTCACCAGAAACCGGAAGCTCCGCCCATAATCGTTCCTACAGCAGCACCCTCAGGAATAAGGTGGATTGTGGGGGCACAGTTTGGATGTTTTCTCCACCCAGAGAGGCAAGGGGAAGGGAGAACAATGGACAGAAGGAGGAGGTGTCACCGGGGGGTATCAAACGGGACAGTTAGGTCTATGCACCCCCCAGGGAGAGTAAGAACGACTGGAGCAGCGGAGAGAAGAAAGGTGTGAAAGCGGCGCCTGTGTATGTTATGTTAATGTGCCACACATTCCTTTGTTAAACAACAATGTATGATGGTCTGGGTATGATGCTCTGGGTCTCCACGCATGGGAATAAAGATATAAAAGGGGGATGCACAGAGACCCAGAATGCGCAGTAGCTCAGCAGAGTTCAGAAGCGCTGTTCGCTGTTTGTTATTATGTTATGTTGTTGGAGAAAGAATAAAGCCTTGTGTCGTCCAGCTCGTTGCCTCGCCTAATCCTTTCATCACACTGGTGACCCTGACGAGCCATGGAGAGCTCGCTTATCACTTTGTCCACACTGGTGACCTGACGTGCCTTAGAGAGCGAGCCACGCTGGTGACCCGAAGATGTGCCATGGAAAACGAGCCAAGCACCGCCCCAGAGACTACACAGAGTGAGAGCACCAGAACCACATACGCTGTTTCAGTCAATCTCTCGGACTTCTGACTTCATGACCCGGCAGCGTGGTCTTCGCACATGGAAGCCCAGTTCGCACTCCGCGGGATAACTATGGATGACACAAAATGCTACTAAGTGGTCGCCATGCCAGATGTGTGCACCACACAACATGCAACAAGCCTGCTCCAGGAATCGCCGGCCCACCGGCAGCCTCCCCAGCTTAAGGCTGCGCTTTGCACCTAAGAAGGATTTGGCAGCATTCCCAGCCGAACTCATTTTTTTCTCAGCCACTGCTGATCCCCGGAGAGATCTAACGGGAAACCTCATGCCAAGGCTGATCTGCCTGAGCAATTTTTACACAAACTGGGTTGACCGCCGGTGCTGGGTTCCTATAGGGCTGTGCGCAGCACTTAAGGAGGATTTGGCAGCCTTCCCAGCCAAACTCATTTTTTTCTCAGCCGCTGCTGACCCCCGGAGAGTTTCTATCGGGAAACCGCACGCCGAGGCTGATCTGCCCATGCAGTTTTTACACAGACTGAGGCTGGGAGCTACCCAGCCCGGCCCACCATTGTTTTCCCCGCACATTCATCCCAAGAAGCTTGCAGAAGGCCGGTTTTTGTTTTCGGCAGGCATGAAGTACACCGGACCCTGGCGCAGATGTCCACCATTGTTGACTCCGCAAGTTGACAATCACTCAGGAAGGACCTGCGCTCGTGAAGGATATGCTTCCCCCCTCCCCCTTTCCCTCCACGGACTGACGTGCCCTCCGGTACACTACACCACCAGGATGGTTCTACTGGATCAGCAACCCCCAGCTACAGCTGCTATGGGCTCCAGCTTGAGCCCAAAGGATGGGGGGGGGGGGTTAGAGCCCCTTCTGGGTATTCGGGGGGGGGGGGGTGCACAGTTTGGACATTTTCTCCACCCAGAGAGGCAAGGGGAAGGGAGAACAATGGACAGAAGGAGGAGGTGTCACCGGGGAGTATCAAATGGGACAGTTAGGTCTATGCACCCCCCGGGGAGAGTAAGAACGACTGGAGCTGTGGAGAGAAGAAAGGTGTGAAAGTGATGCCTGTGTATGTTATGTTAATGTGCCACACATTCCTTTGTTAAACAACATTACACGATGGTCAGAAGCTCTGGGTCTCCATGCATGGGAGTAAAGATATAAAATTAAATTAAATTCAGTTCAATTCAGCTTTATTTATAATGCGCCACATCACAACAAAAGCCATCTTGTGGTGCCACAGTGCAGAAAAAAACCCCACACAGCCACAGAAAGACCCAGCAATCAGACGATCCCCTATGAGCAAGCACTAAGCGACAGCAGAGAGGAAAAACTCCAATTTGGAAGGAAGAAACCTCTAGCAGAACCAGGCTCAGGGAGGGGCAGTCGTCTGCTGCAACTGGCTGGAGAAGAGGGGATAGGGAGGATGGAAAGGACAGACATAAAGAACATTGCAGTAAGATGCCAAGTACAATATTGGAGGTCAACCAGCAGTATGGATCACATAACAGTAGGACAAGAGTGGAGTTAAAAGACACAAAAACCCTCCTTAAACGAAAGCTATATCAAAAAGGAAGGATTTTACCCTGTTTTTAAAAACAGAGACCGAGTCTGACTCCCGGACCCAGAGTGGTAACTGGTTCCAGAGAGAAGGAGCTTGGTAGCAGAAGGCTCTGCCTCCCATCATACTTTTGGAGATTCTGGGTACCACAAGTAAGCCAGCATTTTGGGAGCGTAATGCTCTATTAAGATGGTGAGGTAATATCAGATCTTTTATATATTGGGGGGGGGGGGCAGATTGTTAAGAGCTTTGAAAGTAAGAAGAAGGATTTTAAACTTAATTCTGAATTCAATGGGAAGCCAATGGAGGGAGGACAGAACCGGAGAAATATGATCTCTTTTTCTAGAACCAGTTAAAACTCTAGCAGCAGCATTTTAAATCAACTGAAGATTTTTCAAAGATTGGAACCTGGTTCCAAGGTTGTCATAGCCAGGAGCGGCACTGGGGTTAAGCTCCCAGTGCTCATAAAATGCTCCTTATGGCGTGCGTCTCGAAAAGCCTCTGACAACCAAGTCCAACTCCTAGCCTGCCCGTGTGGCTTAGTCTCTAAGCCCGGCGGAACTGCTTTTACTAATAGGAGAAAGGGCGAGGGCAGATCTCTGGTGCCTTAAAACCAGATGCTTCGGGTAGATGGTGGCTCGTCAACCTGGGAAGGTAGCCCATCTAGGGGAAGGTAAACCCTGATTTCAAACCTCCGCTGCCTTGCGGCACACCCGGTCACGGGAAAGGCTTTGGGAGTCAACCCTGAGGAAAAATCCGGAGTCGGAGCCCCTAATGCAGTTCTCTGTTGTGCTCAACATCATTCTGGCAGCTCCTGCGACGGCACTGGTGCCAAACTGTAGCAGCCCTGCTGTTCCTTTGGATTCATCAGTGACGTGGAGAGGGGGGACATGCTGCATGGGCAACATCTTGTCCTCCATATCTTCCTGCCCAGGCTTGAATCCTACCAATGCCCAGCGCTAGAAGGTAGAACACCGGATCACTGGAGAGGACACTCCAGCTTTGCCTTTGGCGTAGACAAAATATGGGGAATGACAGTTACCGGTTATAAGCCACCGCTCAATTGGCGTAGAGCACGGCGCCAGGGGTTGTTCCCGATGGTGGGAGGGATCATCAGATCTCACTGGACAGCTACCGCCTGCCTCAAGCTGGGCAGCCCCCAGCCAATAAGGTGTTGTCCCGCCACAGCTTACTTTCCTCATTGGGTGCATGGGGATGAGGAGAAGTCCGAACAGCAGGCTGAGAACCTTCGCACCAGGCAAGACAAAAAAACAAAAGAGACCAACTCTAAAACTGGGAACTTGGAACGTCCGCACTATGATGACAGGACTCGCTGCTAACCTCAAGGACATCAACAACACCAGGAAGACTGCCATCATCAATAATGAGCTGAAGAAACTGGGAGTGGATATCGCCACTCTCCAGGAAACACGGTTGGCTGACGCAGGCACACTGAGAGAGAAGGACTACACGTTCTACTGGCAGGGAAAGGGCAGTAACGAACACAGGAAGCATGGAGTGGACTTCGCAGTGAAGAACACCTTGCTGAAGATGGTGGAACCGGGCAGCAATGGCTCTGCACGACTCCTCACCCTCCGCCTCAACACCACTCAAGGCCCAGTCACCCTCGTCAGTATGTATGCCCCAACACTGACAGCCACACCAGAGGCAAAAGACGAGTTCTACGAGAATCTCGCAACAACTGTCAGGATCATCCCCAACTCTGAACAACTCATTCTCCTTGGAGACTTCAATGCCAGAGTGGGTGCTGACCACGACTCCTGGCCCTCCTGTCTTGGACCATTTGGCGTAGGCAGAATGAACAACAACGGACAGCAGCTGCTCGAGTTCTGCACATATCACGATCTGTGCATCACAAACTCGTTCAAGACCAAGCCCCAACACAAGGTTTCCTGGTGACATCCACACTCAAAGGACTGGCACCAGCTGGACTTGATCCTGACCAGGCGCACCTCACTGAAGAACGTGCTAATCACCCGATCTTTCCAGAGTGCAGATTGCGACACAGACCATTCATTGGTGTGTTGCAAGGTCAAGCTGCAGCTGAAGAAATTCCATCATGCTAGACAGCCTGGAAAGGCACGGATTGACACCAGCAAGATGGCCCAACCAGAACTTGTTGAGCAGTTTGCCTCCACCTTTGAGAAGGAACTTGGTGTTCCACAAGAAGGAGAATCTGCAAAACAGAAGTGGGAAGAGCTGCGAAACACCATCCACCGCACAGCCTTCGCTACCTTTGGGAGGAAGACCTCAAAGTCACAGGACTGGTTTGATGCCAAGCTGACTGAGATGACCCCTGTCATTGAAGCCAAGCGCTCAGCACTTGCTGAGTACAAGAAGTACCCAAACGAGAAGAATCTCCAGACTCTCAGGGCTGTGAGAAGCAAAGTTCAGCAGACTGCTCGGCGCTGTGCCAACGAGTACTGGACTCAGCTCAGCCAAGACATTCAAACCGCTGCCATAACAGGGAACATCCGTGGTATGTACGATGGCATCAAGAAAGCACTTGGTCTGGCTCAGAGCAAGACGGCACCCCTCAAATCCTCCACTGGGGAGATGATCACAGAAAAGAACAAGCAGATGGAGAGATGGGTGGAACAGTACTCCGACCTCTACTCCAGACAGAACACCGTGACACTGTCAGCCCTTGATGCCATCGACTGCCTGCCATCCATGGACGAACTTGACGCCGAGCCAACCATCGACGAACTCAGCAAGGCCATTGATAGCTTGGCCGCTGGCAAGGCACCCGGCAACGACGGCATACCCCCCGACCTGATCAAGCATTGCAAGACCGCCCTACTGCTGCCATTGCATGACGTCCTCTGCCAGTGCTGGAGAGAAGGTGCCGTACCACAGGACATGAGGGATGCCAAGATCATCACCCTCTACAAAAACAAAGGGGAGAGAAGTGACTGCAACAACTACAGGGGCATCTCCCTCCTCAGCGTCGTTGGCAAAGTCTACGCACGAGTTGTTCTCGTTCATCTACAGAAGCTTGCCGAACGTGTCTACCCCGAGTCTCAGTGTGGCTTCTGCGCTGAGCAATCGACAGTAGACATGATAGTCTCCATCCGCCGACTCCAGGAGAAATGCAGAGAACAGAACATGCCCCTGTGCGTCGCCTTCATCGACCTCACCAAAGCGTTCAATCTGGTCAGCAGAGAGGGCCTTTTCATTATCCTGCCAAAGATAAGATGCCCACCAAAGTTGCAAAGCCTCATCGAATTGTTTCACACCAACATGCAGGGGATAGTGCAGCACGACGGCAACGTCTCAGAGCCATTCAACATACGCAGCGGAGTGAAACAGGGCTGTGTACTTGCGCCAGCCCTCTTTGGGATTTTCTTTGCTATGCTCCTGAGGCATGCCTTCAGCACAGCAACAGAGGGAATCTACCTGCACACAAGATCTGACGGCAGGCTTTTCAACCTCGCCCGCCTGAAAGCCAGAACCAAAGTACGCGAGGCTCTAATCAGAGACATGCTGTTCGCAGACGATGCTGCAGTTGCAACCCACACACAGCAGGAGCTTCAGACCCTGATGGACCACTTCTCCCAGGCATGCAAGAACTTCGGGCTTACCATCAGCCTGAAGAAGACTAACGTCTTGGCGCAAGGCACGGAAGCACCACCAACCATCACCATCGATGACTACGAGCTGGAGGTCATGAATCAGATCACGTACCTGGGGCCCACGATCAGCAACGACCTCTCCCTTGATACAGAGATCGACAAGAGTATTGGAAAATCAGCCTTCACACTCGCTCGCCTCACCACATGAGTGTGGGAGAATCCCAAACTCTCTGTCAAGACGAAGATGGCAGTGTACAGCGCCTGCCTCATCAGCACACTGCTCTATGGGAGTGAGACGTGGACAACATACGCCCAGCAGGAAAAGAGACTGAACTCCTTCCACTTGCGCTACATTCGCCACATCCTGGACATATCCTGGCAGGACAAAGTGCCCAACACAGAAGTTCTGTCCCACACCGGCCTTCCCTCCATGTTCACTCTACGCAGGCAGAGCAGGCTCCGCTGGCTAGGCCACGTTCACCGTATGGAGGATGGCAGAATCCCCAAAGACGTCCTCTACGGAGAACTGGTGACTGGCAGGAGAGACGTTGGCCGCCCATAGCTGCGCTTTAGACGTCTGCAAGAGAGACATGAGGCCCTGGAGATCAACACAGAGTGCTGGGAGGACCTTGCAATGGACCGCTCCAAATGGAGAGGCACCCTGACCAGACAGCTCAAGGCAGGTGAAGAGAGACTGACTGCTGCAGCAGATGAAAAAAGGACCCGCAGGAAGAACCACCACAGACCCAGCAGCACGGAGACCACCCACAAGTGCGACCTGTGTGACAGGGACTGCCATTCGCGCATCGGCCTGTTCAGCCACAGGCAGTGCTGCTCCAGCAGAGTAGACGTTTAGGATTCTCTTCCATGGTCGTCATAGACCAACGGAGGCCGACGATAGGACAACCAGATAGTAGCGAATTACAATAATCTAATTGTGAACTGACAAAGGCGTGAATCAGTTTCTCTGCATCACCCAGAGACAAGATGCTCCTGATCTTGGCAATATTGCGCAGATGATATAAGGCGGTCCTAGAAACAGTTTTAATATGTGAATTAAAGGACAAATCCTGGTCAAAAATCACTCCAAGGTTCCTCACACAACTGTTCAGAGTGAGAGTGGCCGCATCAAAATTAAGGGCATCGTCTGAAAAGGAATTTCTAAGATGTTTTGGGCCAACAACAATGACTTCAGTCTTATCAGAGTTCAATAGTAAAAAATTACAAGTCATCCAAGCTTTGATGTCTTTAAGACAGGCATCTAACTTGGCCAACTGATCACAATCATCGGGCTTCATTGACAGGTATAGGTGTGTGTCATCCGCGTAACAGTGAAAATGAATACAGTGCTTTCTGATGATATTGCCCAACGGGAGCATATATAGACTAAAAAGAGTAGGGCCTAACACAGATCCCTGTGGAACTCCGTGACTGAGCTTAGAGCTGGAAGAAAATCCATCATTGACATGGACAAACTGAAATCTGTCAGACAAATAAGATCTAAACCACTGCAACGGGGTTCCACTGAGTCCAACAAAGTGTTCTAATCTATCACGTAGAATGGCATGATCGATAATGTCAAAGACTGCACTGAGATCTAAAAGAACAAGAACAGAGACAAGTCCATTATCAGATGCAGTCAGGAGGTCATTAGAGACCTTCACTAAGGCAGTTTCAGTGCTGTGATGAGCTCTGAACCCAAATTGAAACACCTCAAACAAACCAACTCCCTGCAAATGGTCAGATAATTGCACAGCAACAACTCTTTCCAAGATTTTAGAAATGAAAGGCAAATTAGAGATTGGTCGATAATTGGCCAAAACTCCAGGATCGAGCATCGTTTTTTTAAGTAAAGGTTTAATTACAGCAGTTTTAAAAGCCAGTGGAACATAACCCAGAGTTAAAGAAGAATTAATGATAAGAAGAATACGGCTACCAATAATTGGGAAAATAATTTTAAATAACCTAGAAGGAATAGGGTCCAGAAGGCAAGATGAAGGCTTAGACGAGGAAATTATTTTATCCAACTCTGAGAGGTCGATTGGAGTAAACTTATCTAAGCAGATATCAATTGAGGGAGTTGCAGTAGTTAATGTACTAGAGTTTACGGTAGGAAGAATCTGACTGATTTCATCTCTAATAGATAAAATTTTAAGATTGAAGTAGTCCAGAAAGTCCTGACTAGAAAGCTCAGGGGGGATGCGAGGATTGACCGAGTCCTGGCTCTTTGTGAGCCTGGCTATAGTGTTGAAGAGAAACCTGGGATTATTCTTGTTTGCTTCTATTAATGCAGAATAATAGCTTGATCTAGCTTTTCTAAGAGATTTTTTATAGATTAAGAGATGATTTCTCCACGCCCAGTAGAATTCATCTGAATTAGTTGAGCGCCATTTTCTTTCCAATTGACGAGTTTTCTGTTTTAAGCCACGAGTTTCTGAGTTAAACCAAGGGGTAAGAAATCTCTGGTTAGACTTTTTCTTTTTTAAAAGGGCTACCAAATCTAGAGTCCGATGCAGAGAAGCTGTAACACCATCAACCATGCTATCAATCACGAATGGAGCAGACTCTCCATCACTTATTTCAGGTGTTTCTGTTGTGTTGACCCATGGCATAGAGGAGACAATCTGCAAAAATTCAGCAACAACGTCATCAGAAAGACATCTGCTGTAGTAGTATTTTTCTTTAGGAAATACACTACCGTTCAAAAGTTTGGGGTCACCCAGAAAATTATTTTGTGTTTTCCATGAAAAGCCACGCTTATTTACCACCATGAGTTATAAAATGAATAGAAAATACAGTCAAGACATTGACAAAGTTAGAAATAATGATTTGTATTTGAAATAATCATTTTTTCCAGATACTCAACCTGCTCAAAGGAAGGTCAGCTTTATAGCTTCTCTAACCAGCTAAACTGTTTTCAGCTGTGCTAACATGATTGCACAAGGGTTTTCTAATCATCCATTAGCCTTCTGACGCAATGAGCAAACACATTGTATCATTAGAACACTGGAGTGATAGTTGCTGGAAATGGGCCTCTATACACCTACGTAGATATTGCACCAAAAACCAGACATTTGCAGCTAGAATAGTCAGTTACCACATTAGCAATGTATATTAGATATTAGAGTGCATTTCTGATTAGTTTAAAGTTATCTTCATTGAAAAAAACAGTGCTTTTCTTTCAAAAATAAGGAAATTTCTAAGTGACCCCAAACTTTTGAACGGTAGTGTAAGTGATCAGAGATAATGAAATCAAAAATTAACAGACAATGGTCAGACAGTACAGGATTATGAGGAGACACAACCAGATTTTCAATATCTATACCATAAGTCAAAACAAGGTCCAATGTATGATGGAAATAATGGGTAGAATTTTCTACTTTTTGGGAAAACCCCACTGAGTCTAAAATTGAATTGAAAGCCTTATTAAGACAGTCACTCTCAACATAAACATCTATATTAAAGTCCCCTACAATAATTATTCTATCAGTTTTCAGCACTAAATCAGCTAAAAATTTGGCAAATTCCGATAGAAACTCTGAATAGGCTGTGGGAGGATGATAAACTATGGCAAAGAGAATTGGGTTCATGCCAAGATTGCCAACAGGCCCCACACTGAGGACCAAACCTTCAAAGGAATTAAAACATAATTTCTGCTTAACATTAACTAGTAAGTTAGAATGGAAAATTGCTACCACTCCACCTCCACAACCAAAACCTCTGGGGTTATGACAGTTTAAATACCCAGAGGAAGTTGATTCATTCAAATCAACATAGTCATCAAGCCCAAGCCAGGTCTCTGTGAGGGATAGTAGATCGATCTGGTGATCGATTAATAGATCATGGACCAGAAGAGACTTAGAAGATAGAGACCTAATGTTTAATAAGCCACATTTGATTTTTAAACTTTGGGGGGGAACAGAGGCCAAATTATTGATTTTAGAGACTTGAGAGACTGGATTAGAATTTTACTAACATTTTGTTTAATCAGTCTGGGAAGTTTATGCATTCTATATTTTTTTTAATCTTTTTTATTAACTATAGAGGGAGCAGAAAAAGGTTCTCTAAGGGAGGAGACAGGGACAAAGTTGAAAGGTGGTGGAAGAGGAGGAGCTGCAGAAGTGTGAGTGTTTTTCAGGTTGTGTTGTATTTGTCCTGGGTTACAATATTTAGGGCAACGGGAGACAGACTCAGTCTCTGAAGGATTATAAATGAAAGGCTGATCCAAACGGTAAAGACCACCTGAGTTAATGGGATCGATACAATACACGGGAACAGGCTCAAAAAAGGGCAGTTTGGCACACCCAGAAACTTCAGAGTGAGTAAACACACCAAATTTCAGTCACTGTACCAGAAAACACCGAATAAAATAGAGAAGATTGTCTGTTAAAACATGTGCACCAAGTCTATTTGGGTGGATGCCATCAGGCCTCATAAGTGATGGGCGGTTCCAAAATAAGTTAAAATTGTCAACAAAACCAATGTTAAAAATAGGACAAGTAAAACACAGCCAAGAATTAAGGCTGGGCGTTCTGCTAAAACCATTACAGCCTCGCCTGAGAGGTGCCAAAGGCCCAGAGATGAGCGCACGTCTGCCACAGTTCATAAGAGTGGACAGAAGGCTCCTGAAGTCACTTTTTAAAATCTCAGATGCTTCATCTGGGATGTTATTGCATCCCACGTGCACAACGACAGTTTGAACGTGCGGGAATTCATTCAGCAGGTCAGGGATAAGAGCCTCAATGTCTGAGACTCTAGCCCCGGGAAAAAATCGAGTCACACAGTACCTGCTTCTGACGTTCCTCACGATCGAGTCACCAATTACCAGTATCGTCTGGGGGGGGTTTGTCGGTGGATTCTGATGTGGAGAGGAATTGTGAAGAGGATGATGTTGTTGTTGCGAAGGCGGGGAGAAGCACTCTTTTCTTCTATCTGGAGCAGGTGTGTAATTTGACACACCCTGGGTGGTCTTTATCCGGGGTTTGCGGACATGAGCCGCCGCTGAAGGAGGGGAGGGAGGATGAGGGGTGTCCACGGCCGGGCAGCCAGCATCCAGGTGGGGAAAATCCTCCAGGGAAAGGATATCAAATCTGTTTTCCAAGGACAGCGGGAGAGAAGAGGCACGGCCAATTCCGGTAGAACGACGATGGCCATTAGCTGGTCGAACCAAGGTCCAGGGCGCAGATGGAGGATGAGAGGGACCAAGCAAAGCTTTTGGTTTAGCCCCGAGACGAAACCAGTGTTTATTGCTGAGGCCATGGTCGACTGCGCAGGCTGGAGCAGGTGTGGAAGGAGGTGGGGACACGCTGAGCTCACTCAAATAAGTAGCAGTTTCCGCCATCTGCGAGGCAGTAGCCGGAGCTGATGATGACCCGAGAATGATGGTGTCAATGTGGTCTTCGGCCTCCCGAATCTTGTAAAGATTGGAGAGCTTCGTTTCCAGCTCAGAGACCTTATCGAGGAGCAATAATCAGCGGGAACATGACGGAGAAGGAGCCATGGCGTTCCAGACGCTGAGATAGGTAGCCAAAAACAGCTACTTGTGCATCCGGACGGACTTTTAGGCGAGGCCAATGCAGAGGTAACAGTAAATAAAAACTAATAACAACAAACGGGGACAAAAAAAAAACAATAAAATCGATAAAAACAATAAATAAAAACAAACAAAAACGAGAACAAAGTACTCTGACGCGATGAGTGTCAGACGCAGCTGCTGCGTCTGACGCAGCTAGCAGCTGCATAAAAGGGGGATGCAGAGAGACCCAGTATGCGCAGTAGCTCAGCAGAGCTCAGAAGCACTGCTTGCTGTTTGCTATTATGTTATGTTGTTGGAGAATGAATAAAGCCTTGTGTTGTCCAGCTCGTTGCCTTGCCTATTCTTTTCTCCACAGGATTAATTTTTTTTCCTGGTAAATTTGCAGCTTTTTCCTGGCAAATTTCTAATAAATGTAGTACTTTTTACCTATAAATTTGTTACTTTTTGTGATACATTTGAAACCTTTTTATACACAGATTGACAAACATATTTTTCCTATTAAATTTGCAGCCTTATTCTCATAAATTTAAAAAAAAATGTACATTTGCAACTACACTCTTTCCAGTTTGTGATGTTTTCCTCTTTGAGTGGCCAGGGCCGGTGCATGGCAGCTCTGCCACCAACAGTATGTGAATGTTAGTTTTTTTGTTTTTCTTATTTCAGACAAGAATAAAAAAGTTTTTACCTTCACATGTTTCTACTGGAGACTGCAGTCTTCCTCAGAAATGTCAGATGATTGCTGTGAAGTGTCATTTATCAGCTGCCTTTCCTAGGCGGGGCCAGCCCAGCAGAACTGTCAGATCCATTGGGCTGGCCCCACCCCCTGTCTTCCGATGCTCTCTGGAGAACGTAGTGCCAGGTGTGGGAAAGCATAAATGCCCTCCCATCCCGATTCATGCTATCTTTTCCCCGCTTCCTGATTTCTATGGCCTCCTTGATCAGGAAGAAATAAGAAAAACAAAAAACTAATAATTAAAAAGAAGACAACATGAACCTACTCGAGCTATTATAGTGTGTGAATGTGTGTGTGAATGGGTGGATAGCAGGATCTGTAAAGCGCTTTAGTCATCTAGAGATGAGAAAAAGCGCTATATAAATGAACACCATTTACCATTTGAATCTTATGATTCATAAAAGTACAATTTTATGAAAAAAGCTACTTGAGTACAAGTCGTAAGTATATATATAAGTTTTTGTACTTGGGGATGGGAGAGGTTGCAGATTAACAAGTGGGGGTGGTTTGGGGTCATTTTGCTTACAAAGTAAATGACATCCCCCTCATCCTCCTCATCAAATCACCCCGTCATCATAGCAGTCTGTTGTGGGCGACAATGACTGTTTCATTTAGGTCTCATCATATTCCTCCACACAGCTCTGTCCTTAGCCTTCCGCTGCCAAGAACTCCTGTATATATCCATCTTCTCCAAGTTTCTTTTTACAGTGTCTTTAAATCTGAGCCTTGGTCTACCCTGATTGCGTTTGCCCTCGCATAACTGTGAGTAGAGTAACTGCCGAGGGACATGCTGGTGGTTCATTCTCTCAACATGTCCGAGCCATCTCAGGTTCATCTGTATTAGCATGTCCTCCACAGATGGTAGACCAGCTCGTTTCAATACTTCTATGTTGGTTATCTTGTCTTTCAATGAGATATTCATTATGGCTCGAAGGTGTCTCATCATGTACACGTAGAGTTTCTTCACCTGTACTCTGTAGACAGTCCAAGTTTCAGCACCGTACAATAGAGTAGCCAGTACTGTTGCTCTGTACACTTTGCATTTCACACGGATAGACACATGTCGATTGTTCCACAGTCTCTCCCTCAAGTTTCCAAACACAGCACTTGCTCTTCCCATTCTGAGAGATAGTTCATCCTCCAGCCTAGCGTTCTCTGAAACAGTACTCCCTAGATACTTGAAAGTCTTGCACTTGACTAGTGGCTCTGTACCAATGCTGATCTCTTCTGGTAATGATGTTGATAATTGGAACATTGGTGGTTGATAAAGGCACTCTGTCTCTTTGATGTTGATTTGGAGGCTGAATTGGCTAGCTGCTCTTGCAGATTTCTCCACGAAAGATTGCATATCTTCCACGCTGTGTGCAACTAGAGCACTGTCGTCGGCAAAGAGCATTTCTCTTACTACCTTTATCGATGTCTTACTCTTGGCTTTAAACTGTGCCACACTGAACAACTCTGTTTCTTTCCTTGTTTGAATGTACAGTATGCTCCTTCTGAAGTGTCTTTGAAGGCCACCTCAAGCATGGCTGGCAGATATAGCGAGAAGAGTGTAGGCGCCAGCACACACCCTTGTTTCACCCCATTGCTTACTGAAAAGTCTTTAGATACTGAACCACTCATTGCCACATTTGCTTGCATACCTGTATGGAGTGCCTCGACCAGGCTGACAAACTTCTCTGTACAGCCATATTTCTTGAGTACCTGCCAAGGTCCTTGTCGCGAAACAGTATCGAAGGCTTTACTGAAGTCTATGAAGACTATACATATAAAGCGGCATGTTCTGTTCGATACACTTTTCTTGAACCTGTTTCAAGCAGAGAATCATGTCCATTGTGCTTCTTCCACTTCTAAAGCCGCACTGGGTTTCCAGTAGTACATTCTGCGAGATGCGTTCATTGAGTCTGTTCAGTAGTACACATGAGAGAATCTTACCAACAGTGGCTAGCAGTGATATACCTTGGTAATTTCCACAATCTTTCCTGTCACCTTTCTTGAACAAAGGCACAATACTTGCATCCTTCCAGTCTTGAGGTACTTTCTGGGCATCCCATATCTCTTGGATGAGCTTGTGCAGGCAGTTGGTCAGCTGAACACCACCAAATTTCCACACTTCTGCTGGAATTCCATCCCATCCTGGAGCTTTACCATCCCGTGTTGTCCTGATAGCTGCCATTCGTTCATCAAAATTTGGTGGTTCATCCAGACTTGATACAGCTGACCGCTGCACTAGAGCTTCTTTAGCCTCTTCAGTGAGATCTCCAGGGTTGTTTAGTAGTTGGTCAAAGTGATCTGCAAGTCTGTCCAGGAGCTTGTCTTTCTCCTGCAAAACCGTTTCACCATCCATAGCCTTTAGTGGGATCAATCCTCTTGGTTTAGGGCTGAAGATTTCTTTCAAACCTGAGAAGAATGTTCTCATGTCCTTCCTGTCTGCTGCAGTTTGAAGTTCCTCTGTTTTTTCATCCCACCAGTTGGACTTCATCTCTCTGGTGTACTTCTGTAGTTCACTCTGAGCCTTTGAGTATTTCTTCTTCTTTGACCTTGTGTTACACTGTAGGTTTTCCTGCCTAGCTGTATTCCTCGCTTCTAGTAGTTTCTTCAGGTGTTCATCATACTTATCAAACCAATCTTGATGTTTCCTCTCAGGGTGGCCTAATACATCACTCACAGTCTGATACACCGTATCCTTCAGTGTTGTCCATTTCTCTTCTATGTCATTCTCTGAGTTGTTGCTGTCCCAGTCTTTCAAGTTTTCATCCATTTCCTGTGTAAGTTCTTCCTGCTTCTTTTGGCCTTTCAGTGCACTAGTGTTTAGCTTCCATGGTGGCTTCGCACCCGTCCTGCAGTGTTATTTTCATCTCCAAATCCTTAATCTAGATCTCAGCATAACATGATCAGTACCACAGTCCGCGCCTCTCATTGTTCTGGTGTCCAATACATCCCTTATGTCTCTCTGCCTGACTATGATGTAGTCTAATAAGTGCCAGTGCTTGGATCTTGGGTGCATCCATGTCTTCTTGTGTGTGTCCTTGTGCTTAAATAGAGTGTTGGTTATCACAAGGTTGTACTCTGAACATAGTGCAAGTAGAAGTTCTCCATTAGCATTGCACTTGCCCGCTCCATGACTGCCTAGCACTCCTTTCCATTTCTCAGTGTCTGAACCAACTCTGACATTAAAATCTCCATCGAGTATCAGCCTGTCATCAGTCAGTACATGCCTGATAGTCTCATGTAAATCACTGTAGAACTCTTCCTTCACCTCCTCTGTGTTGGTCATTGTTGGGACATATGCACTGATGAGTGTGGCATACATCTTCCACGGTAGTGGGAGTCTCATAGTCATTATCCTGTCGTTGATTGGCACTGGTTCCTCATCAAGCATTGCTGCTATCTCCTTTCTAACTGCAAAGCCCACTCCTGCTTCTCTCCTTTCTTAAGTTGATCTCCCACTCCAAAAGAAGATGTACCCATGGTCTTCCAAGCTGTCATATCCGGGCAATCTTGTTTCATTAAGTGCAGCTATGTCTACATTGTACCTGTTCATTTCCAGGGTCACAAGTGCGGTCTGTCTTTCTGGGCGCTGTGGTGTTGTTCTGTCCAACAGAGTGCATACATTCCATTCTGCTACACACAAGGCTGCTGTTTTCCTCTTCTTTTGAAGAGGAAAACATTTCTTCTTGAGATGGTGACATCTACAAGTACCTGGGTGTTCATCTGAACAATAAACTAGACTGGTCACACAATACCGACACACTCTACAAGAAAGGACAGTACAGGCTGTTCCTACTGAGAAGGCTCAGGTCTTTTGATGTTCAAGGGGTGCTCTTGAAGACATTCTATGACACGGTGGTGACATCAGCCATCACCTTTGGAGTGGTCTGCTGGGGCAACGGCATTACAACAGGGAATAGAATAGGAAATAAATAGGAAATAGGAAATAGGAAGAGACTGAACAAACTAATCAAGAAAGCTAGCTCTGTCCTGGGGCAACACCCTGACCCAGTGGAGGAGATAGGAGAGAGAAGGATGGTGGCTAAACTGTCATCTCTGCTGGAGTCTGAGTCCCAACCTACGCAGGACATACTGGACACACTGAGGAGCTCATTTAGCAGTAGACTACATCATCCTAGATGCGTGACCGAAAGGTTTCACAGGTCCTTCCTACCTACGGCTGTCAGACTGTATAACCTAAGCAGGGCTGCTTGCAGAAATAGCAAAAAAAACCTGACGACCGAATAGTATTGAATGCAAAAGATGCAACAGACATACACAAATGGTCCCCTCCAGTATACAACTAGGACAATATCAGCCGCTATGAAGGGTGACAATATGTATGGGTACATATTCATACCATGAAGGGTAACTAAATAGACGGTTATGCTGTTTATTCCATCTAGCTACAATGCTCCGCACTGTGTATATATATTTATATATTTATGTGTACATATGTATATTCACTGCTGTTATTTTCTTATCTTCTAAATTATTGCTCTGAATGTTGCTATCCCTGTGTTGTTGCAATCCTGGAATTTCCCCATTGTGGGACTAATAAAGGCTTATCTTATCTTATCTTATCTTCTTTTGTCTTCCTGCTCCTAGCTTATCTTTCGCTGCCTGTTGGAGTGTGAACAGATCAGCACAGACCTTGTAAGCCCAGGGGACATCCGAGCCGGTATGAGTTGCTTTCTGATTGACCATTTCATGAAACTGCTTGCAAAGTATTTGAGTACTGCTAGCTTTTGCTGGACTAGAAGGACATTCTTGGCAGATAAAGGTATTATCAGTGGCAAGGACAAGCCAAGACAAATTGACTCCAGTATCTGTTGCAGTGACTGACTAGATGTTAGGTTTGTTTATCTCTTCTCTTTGTGTAGTGCATGTCACGATGCACTGACTGGCACAGTCCACCTCAGACCTTGCGACAGGTGTGTTTATCTGCCAGGATGTCCAGTCTCACCCCGTGTAACTGGGAGTGGTCCACCACAGACCTGTGGCAGATATTGTTTTTAGTTCTGCCAGAATGTCCTGTTTCACCCCCCACACCCTCTGAAGGGCGGGGATGCTGGTTGAGTTGCCGACGGCCCGACCCATGAGACAGGTAGTACCAGTTTTCATGGTTATCCAGTAGCAAGCAAGCCAATGCCTGACCTGACAAAAATCAAATCAAATCACCTACTGATTAGTATTTGGATGAAAATTCAAATATTGGAACAAATACTGACAATGTTTCTGCTGTTTTAAGGTCAGACTTTGTTTTGCACAAGTCGCCTGTATGAGTACCACTTTATTAACCACTTGCGCTCCGTTGTTCCGCGGGTGGGCAAGTCTCTGCGTCCTATGAAGCACGAGGGCGCACGAGAGCGCCCTCGTGCGCGCTTGGACGCATGACGCATGATGGTGGTGATGGTGATGTAGTAGCGTCCAAGCGCCACTCAAAAAAAAACTGCAGAGACAGCCGCGAACAGATTAGTTCATCTGATTGACCTCTCATTCGACTAATAAGAGCCTTGAATTGGGTTTCTGAAACCTTGAGGAGCCAATGAATGAAAATCTAGGAAGGAGGACCCGCCTACTGTGAACGCAGGAGCCAATTGAAGCACAGAAATTCAGGCTGGGTGAAGAGATATTTACTGCTGCAGCAGATGAAAACAAAGGACGCTGGACGAATCTACTACAGACCCAGGCTCACCCAGCAGCATGGAGAACACCCACAAGTGGGACCTGCACTCATTCCAGCAGAATAGACGGAGGCCGACGACAAAAGTCGTAAATCATTCGCCAAAACGGCAATAATGGAATTATGTTGATCGGGATCCACGAGCGGAGCAGCGTCACGTTCGTCTGACAATGGGGGAAGAAATGTTCGCCGCGACTCTGCTGCTTTGAAGAGGTAAGGTGTTATAAGCTAAATTATTATTTATCCCTGAAAACTGTAATCCAAAAATGACTTTTGACCGATCGGTAAATTACAACTGTACTGCGCATGAAGTACGAAGTGCGTGCGCCGCGATAAACGGTTCATTTGCCATGTTCGGACCGTGAACCCCCCTCCCCCCCCCCCCCGCTGCAGAAGAGGAGCGGGGGGGGCCACGGTCCGAACGCCCCCCGGCCTGCGGGGGGAAGCATATCAGTCTATTCCATCATGTAGCGATGGCCCTCTTCTGTAGCGAGGGGGGGGGGGCGTTCACGGTCCGTTCACGGTTCCCCCACACACACACACACACACAGTAGCGAGGGGGGGGGGAGCTGCTGTGAAAACATGCAAGGAGTGTAATCCGTCTGTAGCGAGGGCCGAAGTCGGTCCTTGGTAGCGGGGGGGGGGGGGAACGACCCCCCGCCCACACACACACACACACAGACACAGCCCTGAGTGTGACCTTTCATTAGAGCCTAAAATGAAGATTCTACATTGAATTATTCAAAAGTTACAGACGTTTTTCCAAACTGTGCCATTTGGCACAATTTGGCACAGTTCCAAAACGCCTGGGAACAGCCTGAGAACAAAGCTGTGTAAAATATTCATTTTTTGTGGTATTGTTACCAAATTTGGATCTCAGCTGGATAACACTTGGTTCTACATTTCTGTTGCATTTTCCAGCCGGCTCGGACAGCTGTGTGTTATTTACAAGCATTTGTATCCAAAAAAACAGTGTCCAATTTTTTTTTCTTCAAGTTCAGTATGTTTAGATGACTGTAACTCAGTGGCCGGAGCACGTAGAGAGATTATGTTTTTTTTGCCAAAAAATTCAAAGTGTTTTCTTTTAAATGAGACCAACCCCATGAAGATGCTGCAAAGGGTTGCATAACAGCTTTCGATTTACTTTGGGCACGTTATTTTTTGGCATTTTTAGGAAAATTGCCCGGAGTGCAAGTGGTTAAGGAACAAAAAAGCTGGTGTCATGTTCAGAAATTCTGCAGAGAGAACTACACAGGCCTGGCCATCGTGTATGACATGGAAGATGTGGTGAGACTCAGAGAGAAGAACGAGGGTGAAGCCTGGATTGGTCTTGTAGGGTGAATTGCCTATAAAAATATTTGTCATAAGGTACAGGAATTATTTATTTTATTTAATAGTGGGTGTGAAAGGGGGGCGGAGTTAAACCATCACTTCTACACCCGCTAAATTAAATAAAAGCACTCGTAAAAGGGGCACCAGTCCTAACGGACAATAATATTAACTTTAATTTTAATTAACTTTGTATCTTAAATTACTTAATGAATCAGTCTCAAAGTTTCAGTGAGTTTTTGTCCTGCCGTGATTAGGAAACCTGTATATGCGAAAGGAAAATGCTTCAACTGCTCTCATTCATCCCTTTTATTAAACTCATTCAGTTTACATGGCATAGCGTTCAAATGATGAATAAACAGATTCAGATGATGACAGCGTAAAATATCACATCAACTGATATTGGGTTCCTGAACATAAAATCCAGCGTTACACCTCTGCAGAACCAAGGAGAAACTAGGCTTATGTTTCAACGGTAAATGAGGCTGGAATGTTTTAACAAAACAACGCAATTTTATGAGGAAAATTCATAAGCTAATTATCTAAAAATGATTCCTGAATTAATCTACAAAAATTTAAGGGCAGTTACTTAAAAATGACTAAGAGTTTTCCTTCAGTTTATAGCTTTATCCTGTGGCTGAGAGACTAATTGAGCCCTGAAATACGGGCCATATTCAATTGTAATTTAATTGTTAGGACATCACGTTTTTAACCCAGGAGATAGGAGAAATAAGAGTTTCACTCACAAGACAGCTGTAGGTCCACGTTTCAGCGGGTCGATACCGGCCGAGTTGGGAGTTAGGACGTCGGAGGAAGCGGCTGCTGTGATGCCTCCTCACAGCCGTGGAAGTATAAACTCAGCTGGGGGGCCCTTCAAGGAGACACTTGCAGCCGTGGATGATTTGTCTCAGGGCGGCGTGAAAAGTCCTTGAAAAGAATCTAAATTTGAGGTCTCTTGTAGCGGGATAGACCAAAAAAAACTGAAGGAAAATCTTCTCAGTCTCTGTTCACTTTAAACTAGGCAAATTAAAGGTCCACTTTAATGGCGTGAAAAGTCATGAAAAAAAATTGTTAGAAAAACATTTACTAGGATAAGAATGGCTTCTGAGGTGAAGGAAAAAGTTTGAGAATTTGATTCTCTAAAAGGAACGAGCTCTAAAGAAAAATGGTTTCTCCTCAGTGACCAGAATATAACGAAAGACTTGACAAACACACAGAGAATAAAATAAAACTTCGCAGGGCCTTGAAATGGTGGAATAAAATCTTCTTCTGAGATCTAGATTACTATTCTGCTTCTTTAATCTTAATTTAGTTCCTAATCTTTCTCAAAATCTCTTTCTCTCTTCTTTCTGTGTTTCTAATTCTTAATCTTATCACCATTTTCTATTTTTGCTCTAATCTTCCTGCCTGTTCATTGTCTTTTTTTTTTCTACCCTTTTTCTTAACTCTGCTGATCTCTGACTAAACTCAAATCTAACCTCTCTCTTTTAAAGTTACCTCTCCGGGTCGTAAAACTGATGATGTCAGTCGTAAGACCGACCAATCGACCTTTTCAGAAGCAGTTTGAAATGGCTGCTATCCAATGTGAGAACACTTCTTTGTTTAAGAGCAGCCAATCAAATGAAGACACCATCCCATGAAATTTCAGAGGGAAAAACGACAGTCAGTTCTTATGAAATAAATGCTCAATATAAAATCTAACTAAATTAAATGACTTGGCTAATATTTTGGTGATCATGCATTTATATCACTACTCCAATATGTGTTTGAATAACACTCATGAATATAACATTTCTTATACATAATTATAATACATGCATTCACATTTAGATCAAAATCCAGCAAAACATGCAGCAAACCATGGTTGGTGATAAAAGAGGGATGATTTTCAGTGTCCTTAGGATCCAGAGGATAAGCAGAAAGAAACTTAATGTTTAGAACAAATTAAAAGTCATCCTACATACTGAAAACACATTCCATAGGTATCCGCTAGGAGGTACTGTTGAGCTGTAGATGATTTCCTTTAGTATCTGGGTGAAGAAACCTGGACAGCATCGGCTATAAACCCGTCAGATTAAGTGGTTTATGACTCTTTTAAGAACATTGGTTTCCTGTGAAAAGGTACGTTATCAAATGCAGTGTTCACGTTGAGAGGTCTGGTCTCCTGAGTTTTATGTTCCTTTGAGCCTTTAAAAGCAAATTCTGATCCTTACAATCTCTGCAAGAGGCAACTGTTTACATTGGGGTCCTGGGAAAGCAAGCATCTTTGGTCAGGCCTGGAAGAAGCCTGCATGAGTCGACATAAAAGCTAGTGATATTCCTGAAAAGGCAGAAAAGTGATATTCCTGTGTAATGAATAAGATGAGATTCCTGTAAACTGGAGAGAAGTGATCTTCTGTTTTGGTTTGAGGAGACGATGATGCTACAGCCCCCCTTTGTAGCAATGGTGAGCGTTGGTCAGCGTTGGTACACACCCATGGCAGCTTCGTCTCCATGGCAACACTTGACCTAAATACTGGGTTAAAAGGTTTTTGTGATGTCCATACACACTAGCATGCAAACAGTATCTATTACTAAGTACAGATCTTTGACTTTGGTTTACTGGAAGGACTTCCATGAATTTCCAAAAATAATTTGAATATGGACAAATGTAAGATAAGATAAGATAAGATAAGATAAGCCTTTATTAGTCCCACAACGGGGAAATTCCAGGATTGCAACAGCACAGGGATAGCAACACTCAGAGCAACAATCAGAAGGCAAGAAAAAAAACAAGCAAGCAAGAGCAGCTAATAAACATATGTACGTATTACTATAAAATATATATATATACACACACACACAGACACACAGTGCAGAGCATTGTAGCTGGATGGAATAAATATATGAATATATGAACACACAGTGCAGAGCATTGTAGCTAGATGGAATAAATATGTAAATATATAAACACCCACAGTACGGAGCATTGCAGCTAGGTGGAATAAATATGCAAGTATATAAACACACACAGTGCGGAGCAATGTAGCTAGATGGAATAATATGTAGATATATAAATATATAAACACACCCAGTGCTGAGCATTGTAGCTAGATGGAATAAATATGCAAATATATAAACACACACAGTGCAGAGCATTGTTGCTAGATGGAATGAAACAGCATAACCGTCTACTTAGTTATCCTACATGGTATGATTATGTGCCCATACATATTCTCACCCTCCATAGCGACCGGTATGTTCCTAGTTGTATGCCGGAGGGGACCATTGTGTAAGTCTATTGCATCTTTTGCATTCAAAAAACTATTAGTTTGTTACGTCTTTTTGCTATCTCTGCGAGCAGCCCTGCTTAGGTTGTACAGTCTGACAGCCGTTGGTAGGAAGGACCTACGAAACCTCTCGGTTGTGCACCTGGGATGATGTAGTCTGCTGCTAAATGAGCTCCTCAGTGCATTCAGTATGTCCTGCATAGGGTGGAACTCGGACTCCAGCAGAGATGACAGTTTAGCCACCGTCCTTCTCTCTCCTATCTCCTCCATCGGATCAAGGCGCTGCCCCAGGACAGAGCTAGCTTTCTTAATCAGTTTGTTCAGTCTCTTCCTATCGGCTGCAGTAATGCCACTGCCCCAGCAGACCACTCCAAAAGTGATGGCTGATGCCACCACCGTGTCATAGAATGACTTCAGCAGCGCCCCTTGTACACCAAAAGACCTGAGTCTCCTCAGCAGGAACAGCCTGCGCTGTCCCTTCTTGTAGAGTGCATCAGTATTGTGTGACCAGTCTAGTTTATTGTTCAGATGAATACCCAGGTACTTATAGGATGTCACCATCTCGATGTCTGTTCCCTGTATATTTACTGGTACTGTGAGGGGCTGCCCATGCCTGCGGCAGTCCACCACCAGCTCCTTAGTTTTCCTCGCGTTGATCTGGAGGCAGTTCCGATGGCACCAGTCCACGAAGTCCTGGATAAGCCCTCTGTACTCAGCTTCATCTCCATTGGAGATGAGGCCAACGATCGCAGAGTCATCAGAGAACTTCTGTAGATGGCAGTGTGTTGTGTTGTGTGAGAAGTCCGCAGTATAAAGAGTGAACAGGAAGGGAGCCAGCACCGTTCCCTGGGGGGCCCCCGTGCTACTGATGATCGTGTCGGACACACAGTCCCGGGTTCTCACAAACTGAGGCCGGTTCGTGAGGTAGTCCAGGATCCATGATGACAGGTGCTGGTCCACCCCTGCGCGCAGCAGCTTGTCCTTCAGGATCATCGGTTGGATGGTGTTGAAAGCACTGGAGAAGTCAAAGAACATGATCCTCACCATATTCCCGGGCTTCTCCAGGTGGGACAGAGAACGGTGAAGGAGGAAGATCACCGCATCCTCCACCCCAATGCCATGCTGGTAGGCGAACTGGAGTGGATCCATCGCTGGTTCCACCAGGGGGCGGAGGTGAGCAAGGAGCAGTCTCTCCAGGGTCTTCATCAAGTGGGACGTCAAGGCCACCGGTCTGTAGCTGTTCAGGTCTTTGGGGTGGGAAGTTTTTGGTACAGGTACCACACAAGATGTTTTCCACAGCTGTGGTACCCTCCCCAGTTTCAGGCTCATGTTGAAGATATACGTCACAATCCCACACAGCTGGTCTGCACAGGACTTGAGGAGCTTTGCGCTGATGCCGTCCGGTCCCGGCGCCTTCCTCGCCTTGATCTTCCTCAGCTCCGTCCTCACCTGGGTCCTGGTCAGGGTCAGGATGGGGGGCTGTGTGTTGGGAGTGGGGGGGTGTTGGTGGAGTGGGGAGTGGGCAGCAGGACTTGATTTCTTCAAGTCCTGGACTAGATTATAGAATTGGCTTGGAGTAGTACGCTAAGGCATAGGTCTTGAAATGACTCAAAAATTCTAGCTACTGTGGTATATATCACTCAGATATTCCATACCTACATTGGTTAGAGCATGTGGAAATGTTTGGGACAACATATACAAAGGAACTTCACACCTCTGAAAGAACAAAGGAATCTCACCGCCGTGTGAAGACCCATGACGTCACAGGACGCCATGGCAACAGACTCGACACCTTCACCTCCCAAGGCGAAGGGAGGAGTTAACAGGGCTAATAGGGGATTTAGATAATGGGGAGATGTTACCTTTTTCAATGAGTGGACTCTGACGTCAGCTGTTTCAATGAGTGGTGCCATGTGTGCTTGTATTTAACCAGCGAGCAAAGCAGAGATCTCTCTCTTGCCTTCTGCTAAGCTCTGCACCTGTTGAGATTTGATAGAGGAGCTATTCAATAAAAACCCTGTTTTTAATTCAAAGCCACCTCGTTATTTCAGCTCCACTACACTGGTGACCCTGACGCGAGAATATGGACCGGAGGCGCTCTTCAAGCTGCTCATCCATGGTGGCTCTGGCACACGCCAGCGACGACGCAGACGAGGGAACAAGCAGACAGCTGTTCCCCGCGGCAGAGGGCACTGAGAGAGCTCAACCGAGCTCCAACACCGCCGCGAGAGCCGTAGAAACGCACTCTCACCCGGCGAACACGACAATGATGGTGTGCACGAACGCCGTCGCTGTCAAGCTGCCAGACTTCTGGAGAGAAGACCCTGCATCTTGGTTCCAGCAAGCCGAAGCCCAGTTTATACTGGCAGGTATCACAGCAGATGATACCAAATTTTATCACATCATCTCCAAGCTCGACTCCGCAACTTCGAAGTGTGTGCGGAGCTTGGTCCAGCAACCACCAACCCGGGACAAATATGAGACACTCAAGGCGACCATCGTGGCAAATTATGTCCCGTCAGCGGAGGAAAGAGCTGAGAGGATCCTGGCGGTCTACGGCCACAGAGGGAGCAATCCGAGGACCCTCATGGAGGATTTGCTACAACTCAAGGAGGAGGATAATGATAATTTCTTTCTCCAATTCATTTTCCTCAGCACGCTACCACCGCATTTGAGAGGGACACTCGCCAGGATGAAGTGCAATAACCATCAGGATTTCCGCACACTGGCCAACAAGGCTTACCGGCTCGTCAACGCCTGCAGAGAACGGACACCCACAGCGGCATCCACAGATCTGAGAACTGACACCCCGAGCCTTGGAGAGACTCAACCCACGGTGACAGCGGCGCGGCCCAAGCGCAACGAGCAGAACGACGTCTGCTATTATCACCACCGCTTCGCAGAGAAAGCCCGCAAATGCGTTCCCCCCTGCAAGTTTACGATGTCGGGGAAACGCCAAAGCCGAGGGCCATTAACAGCAGCAGGTCTCAGCGAGAAGAATAAGCTGTTATACGTGACGGATGGATACACAGGCAAGCAGTTCCTCATCGACACGGGAGCTCAGCTGAGTTTCGTCATGCCCTCCCACGCAGAGCGAACCATGGGCACCCGGAGCAACGGAGCAGTGGCAGCCAACGGCTCTGACATCGACACGTTCGGGGAAAAGAGCCTGCACCTCCTCATCCACGACCGCAGCTACAGATGGACATTTGTTGTAGCAGCGGTGAGCTTTAACTTGTTAGGCGCAGATTTTCTGTGTGCACATGGGTTATTAGTGGATCTTGCAAATAGGCGCCTGGTTAATGCACTCTCTTTTGCTTCTATTCCATGCTCAGCTCGAGTTTCTCCACCACCTGTGCAGGCCAACGTCACTACGGCAGGAGGTAAGTTTGAGCAACTCCTCACCCAATTTCCAGCACTCACAACCCCCAAATTCTCAGCCACTGTAGCCAAACACGGGGTTAAACACTTCATTCCAACAAACGGACCTCCTGTTTTTGCCAAAGCTCGCCGCTTAGACGCGGCCAAGCTCAACATAGCAAAGGACGAATTTGCAGCTCTTGAAAAATTAGGCATTTGCCGACGTTCAAAGAGCCCTTGGGCCTCACCACTTCACATGGTCCCGAAATCCGACGGTTCTTGGAGACCGTGCGGAGATTACCGCAGGCTAAACAACGCTACAGCGCATGACCGCTACCCCATTCCTCACATTCAGGATTTTTCATTGCATTTAGCAGGTGCGCGCATTTTTTCAAAAATAGACTTAGTCCGCGGTTATCACCAGGTCCCAGTCCGAGCTGAAGATATTCCTAAAACAGCGGTTATAACCCCTTTCGGCCTTTTTGAATTTCTAAGAATGCCATTCGGCCTCAAAGGCGCGGCTCAAACTTTTCAACGGATGATGGACGCAGTCCTACGCGACCTACCCTTTGTTTTTGTCTACCTCGATGACATGCTGGTAGCCAGTTCATCCGAGGAAGAACACGAACAGCACCTCACTACCGTTTTTCAGAGGCTGGAAGAGCACAGACTTATAATCAATCCAGCCAAATGCAAATTCGGCGTATCACAAATTGACTTTTTGGGACATAGGGTCTCCCCGGCAGGGGCAATTCCGCTTCCAGACAAAGTTCGTGCGATAGAAAGTTTTCCACGGCCTCAAACGGTTAAGTCGCTACAGGAATTTTTGGGGATGGTTAATTTTTACAACCGTTTCCTCCCCCACGCAGCTCAGCTCATGCAACCCCTATATGACGCGCTCAGAAAAAAGAAAGCTTCCAACGCGGTCGAATGGACCCCGGAGCGCGAATGCGCTTTCGCGGAAGTAAAAAGCGCCCTAGCTAACGCCACAATGTTAGTTCACCCAGATCCCTCAGCCCGCATTGCTCTAACCACAGATGCTTCAGACCTGGCTATAGGGGCAGTTGTAGAACAACTTGTCAGTGGGGTCTGGCAACCTTTAGCATTCTTTAGCAAATCGCTAAACCCTACTGAACGCAAATACAGCACTTTTGACAGAGAGCTGCTGGCGCTTCATTTGTCCATCCGCCACTTCCAGTTTTGGTTAGAAGGGCGGAGTTTCACGGCTTTTGTGGACCATAAGCCGCTCACTTTTGCTATGGCTAAAATTTCAGAACCATGGTCAGGCAGACAGCAAAGACAGCTAGCTGCGATTTCAGAGTTCACCACAGACATTCGACACGTAGCAGGCAAACTTAACGCAGTAGCTGACTGTCTCTCTCGTGCTGTGGCACCGCCAGAGCACGAGGAGACAGATTACACTGCTTCAGCAGCTGAGCTTTTCTCTAACGCAAACACATATGCAGCACCCATCCATGAAGGGATAGATTATGCAGCCATGGCGGAAGAGCAAGGTAGTGATGCGGACGTGCGCGCGCTCCTGTCTGGACCGACAGGGTTAAGGCTGGAGGAAAAAGGGTTGCGCGACGGCGTGCCCCCCCTAATATGCGATGTTTCAACCGGCCGACCTCGCCCGTTAGTACCAGCTGCTTGGCGCTGCCGCATTTTTGACGCAATTCACTCCCTCGCGCACCCAGGTGTGCGCGCCTCGGTCAAAATGGTTGCCGAAAAGTTTGTGTGGCCAGGCCTACGCAAAAACGTAAAAGAATGGGCAAAAACTTGCATTCCTTGTCAGCGCGCCAAAGTACACAAACACACTAAAGCCCCTCTGGAGCCTTTTCCAATCCCTGCTAGAAGGTTCGACCACATTCATGTCGACCTCGTGGGGCCGCTGCCTTCCTCCCAAGGTTTCACACACCTGCTAACAATGATAGACCGCACCACGCGCTGGCCAGAGGCAGTCCCGCTAGCGGCAACCACAGCGGAGGAAGTCGCTTGCGTTTTTCTAACAAATTGGGTGGCACGTTTCGGCGTCCCATCAGACATCACGTCAGATAGGGGGCCTCAATTTGTCTCAGAGCTCTGGTCAGCCATGTCCAACAGTTTAGGGGCAACAATTCACCGCACCACCGCTTATCACCCTCAGGCTAATGGGTTATGCGAGCGTTTTCACAGGTCCTTAAAGGCCGCCCTCAGAGCTTCATTAATGGACACAAATTGGGTAAATAAACTTCCCTGGGTTTTATTGGGGTTGCGTGCGGCACCTAAAGAGGATTTAGACGCTTCCCCTGCAGAATTAGTCTTTGCTCAGCCTATCAGACTACCAGGTGAATTTTTACCAGAAAACCCGGAACCAGGGCACCTCCCAGTTCCAAGGTTTTTAGGCAGTAACAGTCCGGACTTTCTCCACGGTCCAGCTCATCACTCCTTTCCACGAGTTTTTGTTCCTCAAACTTTAAAAAACGCTGAGTTTGTTTTTGTTAAGCATGAAGCTCTAAAACCAACGTTACGCCCAGTATACGATGGCCCGTATAGAGTGCTGGAAAATGGTGACAAACACTTTGTGCTTGATTATGGGGATAGAAATGAAACGGTCAGCATTGACAGACTCAAACCTGCCTTCTTGTTGAGAGACGGACCTGCACAGCTGGCCCGAGCACCTCGGCGAGGTAGACCCCCCAAGGAGAAAGTCTCAGCCCCCAGGCAGGGAACAGATAATCTCTCTCCTTCCCACACTGCAGATTCCTCACAACAAGGTCCCAGCAGGACGCCTAAACCAACCTACAGCAGCTTTGGGAGAAGATTGAAACCCAGACTACTCAGGGACTGATTACACCACTATGCAAATTTTCGCTAATTGTGCCGCAACAGTTTAGGACTGATTTATGATTATACTATGCCGTTATGTTTTCACTGAACTCTCTTAGGAGCATGGCTGCTTGAAAGTTTCTTCTGTGGCAACAGCTGTAACACGTAGTATGTCTTAGTAATTACCCTAGACTGTGAATCTTTCTGTGTTCCTTCATAGTTGTTTGGGGGGCCTGTGGTATATATCACTCAGATATTCCATACCTACATTGGTTAGAGCATGTGGAAATGTTTGGGACAACATATACAAAGGAACTTCACACCTCTGAAAGAACAAAGGAATCTCACCGCCGTGTGAAGACCCATGACGTCACAGGACGCCATGGCAACAGACTCGACACCTTCACCTCCCAAGGCGAAGGGAGGAGTTAACAGGGCTAATAGGGGATTTAGATAATGGGGAGATGTTACCTTTTTCAATGAGTGGACTCTGACGTCAGCTGTTTCAATGAGTGGTGCCATGTGTGCTTGTATTTAACCAGCGAGCAAAGCAGAGATCTCTCTCTTGCCTTCTGCTAAGCTCTGCACCTGTTGAGATTTGATAGAGGAGCTATTCAATAAAAACCCTGTTTTTAATTCAAAGCCGCCTCGTTATTTCAGCTCCACTACAGCTACAAAGATAAGTGCGTAGTCTTACATACCTGAGGTAGGAATTTTGGTTCACGCTGAAATAGCTATCATAGTTGTTTAAAAAAAATAGTTTGAATGGGTACAAAAATCAAGATGGAGTGCAAGAGCTATATATAAAAATATAGGTTTGTATATGAGCATGCATATAACTTCAAAAATTCTAAAAATAAAGAAAAATAAAAGTCAAAACAAAGAATGCAAAACAAAAATGTATTGTTTATTTGAGGTAGATGTTTAGGTTAAGCAATATTGAGTTAATTCAAGGAGGTTCGAACTGAATTGGTTTAGCTGGACTAAACCATGGTTCCACAGAGGTCTTACTCAGAGGGTGTTTGAGACCTTTGTTCTGGAAGACTGAGCGAACATGGGAAGTCATCATTGTTCTTTGAGTGGCAATGAGGAATAACTTTGTGACATCTGAAACAGGGGCAAGAAGCGGTGAAGGCAGACTCATTGTCAAAGTGTTAGCTGAAAGTCGAATATTTTTAGCTACCTTTTGAAGAAACACAGGCATTAGATGTGGGTGAGCAGGGTCACCCTCTAACATGAAGAGTGACAAGTCCAAGACCTTGTTGAGTTTGAATGAGGCTTTGGAGCAAACATTCAAAACCAACGCAGTATCTTGCAAAGTTTTGGTAACAGTTGGTGGTTCAACTATCTGGCATTTCAGTGTAGCGGTGTTGACTGATTTAACAGTAGACGTGCTAAGGCTAGCAAGGGGCCCTAATGATGAGGCCGTGGTTGAGAATCTACTTAAGGATTGTTGACTTCTTGTCTGGGCTCTGTCCAGTTCTAACTGGGCGAAAGTAGGTGAGAGTGCTAGGTAGAGGGCTAAACTGAAAAACCGGAGGGCCATCGTCCTGGCCAACGAATAGAAGTGAGTCATTTTAATCTTGAGCTTCTTGTCAGTTTTCCTTTTCTTGAGGTACCTGAGTGGTAGGTGAAAGTTATTCTTAGAGGTGGAACAACTTTGTTAGAGGCTGGGCTCTAAGCTATTAGTGTTTATCACCTTTAGAGGGTTTTGTGATTATTGACTTAAGCTAGTGATGTTGTTGATTTTGTTTGTACTACTTTGAAATAGTAACTTGATGATACTGAATGAAATTTTGCGGGGTCTTTTAAGGTTATATTTAAAGGAAGTCAGTTAGTTTGGGTTAACTTTCTCCTTTTGAAGGTTTAATGCAATTACCTGATTGAGGAAGAGAAATGCGACCGAGAATGTCTGAGGCTGATAGTCAGCTAACAGTTATCTATCGGGCGCAAACAAGATTTTAGGTTTGTTTACTGACTTAATGGAACAGTGTTGTCCCCGACAAGTCCCATGGGGTTTTTGTAAGCTTTGATTTGATTACGATGGACCCATTTGGAGATGGGGTCCTGGCGACCTTTGCTTATTTTGATTTGGTAAACGACCGGAGAGAGTTTATCTGTGATCGTGTGTGGACCTGTCCACCTGGGGAGGAACTTCCGAGCGAGTTTTCCTGCTCGTGCGTTGGTCTGTCCTGTATGAGGAATGAAAGCATAATAGAAAACCTTGTCTCCCACTTGGAGTTCATCATGTGAGGCTTTCTGATCGTAGTAGGCTTTGCGTCCTTCAGCTGATCGGTCCAAATGTTTTTGGGCAAAGGCAAAAGTCTGTCGGAGATGTTTGGTCAAGTCAGTCATGTACTGGTGAGTAGTGTAAGCTGTAGCAACACTGGCTTCTCCAGGTTGGTAGAGTAAATGCAGGGGCAAAGTCATTTGCCGGCCTGTCATCATTTCAAAAGGTGACACCCCCGTAGCTTCATGGGGTGTGGCTCGGATGGCCATTAAGATCAGCGGGAGTTTTACATCCCAGTCTTTTTGGTGTGGTGAAACATACTTCTTCAGTATGTTGATCACAGTTCGGTGGGTTCTTTCAACCTGTCCGGAGGATTGTGGGTGGTGGCTAATATGGAAGTTAGCTTTAACTCCCAAGGTTTCCCACAGTTGTCGCATGACTTTGGCGGTGAAATGAGTGCCCCGGCCAGAGTTGATTCAGCTTGGCAGACCAAACCTAGAGAATATGTGGTTCATCAACAAGTAGGCCGTGGTTTCTGCCGTGTCATTAGGAGCAGGCAGGCACTCGACCCATTTGGTGAAAGCACATGTGACTGTGAGGAAGTATTTGTTTCCTCGGGCTGACCGTGGAAGGGGACCTACCCAGTCAATTTGGAGGTCAGACCATGGGAATGAAATGCCTCTTTTCTGTAGGGGTGCTCGATGCATTGGGTTGGTTGGTTGAAACTGGCAACATACGAGACATCCCTTGATGTAGTCGGCTACATCCTTTCGCATGTATGGCCAATATGCCACTTGTTTGAGCGTGTTGTACGTCGCTTTGATGCCTTTGTGTCCTGCAGTTGGGAGATCATGGGCATGAACAATCATCACCCCCCTCAGGTTACGAGGGACCACAAGCGCAGGCGTAGGAAGTTCATCGGAAACATGAACTAGAATGCCATTTCGCAGCTGCAAGGATGATCGTGCGGCAAAAAGTGGCTTCAAGTCTGGAGTGTCAGCGAGATCCGAGTCGGATGGTGCATTAAGTGCAGGATCTGAGATGTATTGTATCATTTTATGGACCGCAGGGTCAAGGGTTTGAAGAGAGATAAGGTCAGCGTCAGTAAAAACAGGGTCAACCGCAAGGGGACCTGTGGTTTGTGTCGTGTCTTGGGCCCTGTTAGTCTGGGCCCTAGTGACTGCGCAGACTGTAGGGGTGGGTGGGTGGGACTGTGAAGTCGGCACCTGAGCAGAATCAAAGGACCAGGGTGTGCCTTGTATAGCTCCTTGTTTTGCAAGTGAGTCCACAAGGTCATTCCATTCTTTGTCCTGACCTGGTGTGCGCGAGTGACCTCTGACCTTTTTCCAGTACACCTGGAGGTTGTTGGAGGTGACCAGGTGATCACATGCCTTGAAAAGGTCTTGATGTTTAACCGGTTTGCGGTTGGAGGTTACAAAACCTTTGGCCTTCCAGAGTGCTAAATGACAAGTGAAACTGAGGCGTGCATAGTTGGAGTCAGTGCAGATGACCAATGTGCGAATGCCATGGTCTACAGCAAGTTGCAGTGTAAGATAAGATAAGATAAGATAAGATAAGATAAGCCTTTATTAGTCCCACAACGGGGAAATTCCAGGATTGCAACAGCACAGGGATAGCAACACTCAGAGCAACAATCAGAAGGCAAGAAAAAAAAAAACAAGCAAGCAAGAGCAGCTAATATACATATGTACATATTACTATAAAATATATATATACACACACACACACACACAGACACACAGTGCAGAGCATTGTAGCTGGATGGAATAAATATATGAATATATGAACACACAGTGCAGAGCATTGTAGCTAGATGGAATAAATATGTAAATATATAAACACCCACAGTACAGAGCATTGCAGCTAGGTGGAATAAATATGCAAGTATATAAACACACACAGTGCGGAGCAATGTAGCTAGATGGAATAATATGTAGATATATAAAAACACAGTGCGGAGCATTGTAGCTAGATGGAATAAATATATAGATATATAAATATAAACACACCCAGTGCTGAGCATTGTAGCTAGATGGAATAAATATATAGATATATAAATATAAACACACCCAGTGCAGAGCATTGTAGCTAGATGGAATAAATATGTAAATATATAAACACACACAGTGCAGAGCATTGTTGCTAGGTGGGATGAAACAGCATAACCGTCTATTTAGTGTAATGAGCACACCTGCGATTTCCGCATACTGAGATGATTGGGAACCCAGTTTATAGTTGTGGGGTTCACAAGGCTGATTGTTCAGCCATGCCACACCCACACCAGCACGAATGTGAGTTTCATGGTGAAAAGAACAACCATCGACATAGGCGGTGACCATATCTTGGCAGATGTTCTGGTCAAAGTAGTGATGGTTTGAGTTTTCAGTGACTATAGGTGGCTCTGCACGAATGGATGGTCCTGGAGTGTCCTCAGAGCACCGTTGGCAAGCAGCCAAGTCTGTGCCGAGAGGGCTTCTCAACTTTTGTGCGTAGCGGACCTCCACATCAAAGCTTTGTAGAGCCATCAACCAGGAGGCTATTCTGGCATTTGTTACAACACCTTCTCTGATGCGTTGACTGTTAAGGAAGACCACTGGTTGGTGGTGAGTCTCAACTGTGATTCTCTGGCCTCCTACATAGTTGGAGAAATGTTTGACTGCCCATACAGTGGCCAGAAGGGCTTTTTCGCAGTCTGAGTATTTCAGTTCCGGGCCAGAGAGGGTTTTGCTGGCATAGGCCACGACTCGTTTGTCATGGTCGTAGATTTGGTATAATCCAGCACTTAAGCAGTTGGCAGAGAACCCCACTTGTAAGAAGAATGGCTGGTTGCAGTTGGGATAGGCCAAACATGGTGCTGTGCATAACTTTTGCTTCAACGCTAGCATAGCCTGTTCTTGAGCCTCAGACCAAATGAAAGGGGTGTCCTTTCGTAGGAGGTCTGTAAGGGGTTTTGCCACATCTGCATAATCCTCAATGAACTGACGTGAGTAATTGCATACGACTAGGAAGCTCCGGAGTTTGGAGATGTTGGTAGGGGCTTTGATGTTTAACACACCTTGAATTTGTGCCGTTTGTGGTAGTACCCCTTTGGATCCTACCAAGAGACCGACATAGTTGACTTTGGTTTTGCACCATTGGCATTTGGAGAGAGAAATTTTGGCTCCAGCTCGCGTGAGCTGGCCAAAGACATGGTCAATTTCAGTGAGGTGGGTGTCCAGAGTTGGACTCCGAATGAGAATGTCGTCAACATAGATGAGGTTACCTCTGTCTCGGGCGTCTGGACATGCTTTGTTCAAGAAAATGTTGAACTCTGTAGGAGAGTTGGCATAACCGAAAGGGCATTGGGTGAATGTGTATTGGCGATTCGCGAATGTGAAGGCCAGTTTGTGTTGGTCTTCAGCTTGGACAGGAATAGTCCAAAAACCAGAAGCAATGTCCAGTGTTGAGAAGTATTTGGCATCTTTGACTCTAGGGAGTTCTTGCTCCAGTTGAGTCATAGGCCACCTAGAAAGAGGAACTTGAGTGTTCAATTTCCTGTAATCAATGGTGAGTCTCCACTTACCATTGGGCTTTAGGACAGGCCATAAGGGAGCCGAGTAGGTACTGTTGCATGGCCTGATTATGCCACGGTCCAGTAAATCATCGATTATTTCTTGTACTGGGCCGTACGAGGCCAAGGGAATCTTGTACTGCCTGACGTAGGTTGGAGGGGCGTCAGGTGGTGTAGGAATACGTACTGAGTGGATTGTGGTCAGTCCACAGTCCAAGGAGTCTTTGGAGAAGGATTGTTCATACTTAAGAAGGACTTGGTGAAGTTTTTCACGTTCTTCGTCAGAGGTTAGGGCATCAGCATCAGCTACCACCTGTGCAATCTCTTCAGCGATAGTGAGGACTGGTTTCGGCGGAGCATCGCTGGGATTGTCATTGGTTTGCTGATCGGACTCCGATGGAAGGAGTTCAACGGCTTGGACAAGCATTTGGTCATTGTTAGTCAAGTCGATTCGTCCCACTGACTCTTTGTCAGGGGTTGGTATTGACACAAGAGTGATGGCATTAGAAGGCTTAGTGTAAATGACTATAGGTTCAAGAGAGTCGGCCCAAAGAGAATCAGGGAGGCCGCCTAGCACAGGAACAGTCAATTCAAAATCGTGGAAATCTGTGGTGATGAGCCAGCCAAGAGGCGTGGCCTTGGGCAGGACGATGGTCTCTGCCGTGGGATTGTTAACCGGTAATGTGGTGGTTCTGTATTCTAGGCTTAGAAGCGGCATGGCCTCCAGAGTTAAGCCTAGATTGTCAAGCAAAGGAGCCGGTTGGAAAAATGCTTGTGGATGCATAAGTTTCTGTCCTGTTTGAATGCATAGTTGGACCGGGTAGCACGTGACATTAGCAGGTATGAGACAATGTTGAGTGTTCAGTACCTGGCAGGCCTCAGGGATGGTCTGGCCTGACTTTAGAGTGTCAAGATCTGGTTTAGAGTGAGCGTCTCGAACTGAGGTGAGAGACCATAAGACATTGTTTATGGTATCAACCTGGGTTCCAAGTCTCACAAGAAGATCACTGCCGATGTAGACTGCATGTGGCAGGTCGGGAACGACCAAGAAGGGATGCGTTAGCAGTCTGTGGTTCCACTGAAGGTGGAGGGCGCAGATACTTCTGGCGACCAATGTTTTGTTTGATTTGGTCCCAGCAGGGAAATGAAAAGACTTGTTAGTGACCATAAGGTCAGGGTATTTCTCGTGTAGAGAGTCGAAAAGTGTCTGGCTGATTGCAGATTTATCAGCCCAGAGAGCCAGTACCATGTCTTCTACGTGGGAGCTTTAGATAGCTAGTCCTTTGACCACTTGGGGGCAGTACTCTTCATCGACTGCCCCTGGTTTCAGGGTGCAAAGAAATGAACTGTGTTCATTTAAGGTTGGGTTGTCAGATGTGGTGACCTGAAAAGGGGTGCCTGTTTCAGCCTGGTCCCCAAGGTCACCTTCCGTCAAACTTTGTTGGGTCAGCAGTGCGAGTGGTTTGACTCCTGGAACATCCAAGGTGTCAAGAGTGTAGCACTGTTATCCGGTTGCTTCAGGTAGAGTGGTTGGAAGAGGTTGTCGAACTTGAGCCCATAGCTTGAGATTCTTGAAGTCTATCAGAGGCTCAAAGCGATTAAGTAGATCCTTGCCTATCAGCAATGGAATTGAGTTGAGATTGGACACATAGACCGGGTGGATCAAGGTCATGGGCCCAATGGAGATTTGTATCAATGACATGTGTGACACAGTCGTGTTTGAGGGTGCATAAGGTTGAATAGCTAAGGAGCAAGGTCTTAGTTTCAAGTCTTTGTGCTCAAGGTTAGCAGTGACACATAGGTGTTCGAAAAGGTCACGCGACATGAGTGTGATGTCCGCTGCAGTATCCAGTAGGGCTTCGTGCGTCATCACATCTTCCAAGGTCAATGACAGAAAAAATTTTTGTGCAACCCCCCTCTCGGTTAAATCACACAGAAATTCTTGGACCGGTGGTTCAACGCAGATTAAAGAGTTGCCGGTTTCGGGCAAGTGAGGTTTCCCAGGTAGCTGGACTACCAAAATGGCACTGGGTGGCGTTGCATTTTGGAGCTCCTCCTGAGTTTCGGGTCGAGGATGCTCGGTTGTGTCTTCGGTATCCTTCCCCTTTGTAGTAGGAGAATCCTCAGGGTTGACTTGTGGCAAACCTAAAGGATCGTTTGGGGTGGTCACAATATTTATGGCTAGGACATCTGGTTTCTTGTCCTCTTTCGCCTCCTTTTTCCTCTTCAGTTCGTCAAGTATGCGTTGGAGAGTCTCCAGGTCTTCTCGGCTGGAAATGGGCTTTCCTTTCTTCTCCCAGGGTTTGGAGTTAAACTTTCCAGGGGGAGGTCTTGCTTCCCTGTTGAAGTTTTTCCGGCGGTACGAAGGAGGTGACCACCTCCCGCGATTATACGAGTCTCGAAATCGATATCTGTCATCCCGGGTATCCGTACCGTATTCTCATGACTTACCTGGTGGGCTTAGTCTCCGACGGTAGTCAGGTTTTGGTGATGTTGGCTTGAAACTTGGTGTCAAAAATTTTTTCGGGTCATGACTCGATTTATCTTGACTAGAGGACTGTCGTCGTTTTATTTGTGACCGAAATGCTGGAACAGGGGCTGGCCTTGGGGTGCCCACTAGGTCCAGGGTGTCTGATGCGGTGTTGACTGCTAACACCGCGGTAGACTCGGTATGCTTCTGATTGCTTTGTCACTGTTTCTGGAATGCATAATGTGCGAACTCTCTTAGCTGGTTTATCGAGTTTGTCTTTGGGTTAGCCATGACTCCAAGGTGGTGTCCAATCGTGGGATGGAGATTCTCAATGAACAGAGCCTTGAAATTGTGGTCTTCTTCCATCTCAGGCGTGTTTTGAGATCCGAAATATGCGCGCAGGAGTCACTGGTAGTATGCCTGTGGGGGCTCTAAGCGACCCTGTTTCACAGCTAGGGCTGTCGCTAGCCCTGACTGTAAGCAGTCGTCGGAAAACTCTCTTTCGATGGCTTCATAGAGCTTCCGGTGGTTCATCTTGCTGTCAAATGGTTGCCGATCTATAAATTTTGATACCGACCTGTTGGATGTCAACTTGATCAAATAAATGCGGTCGTCAACAGTAGCATCAGGGTATTTACGCAAGTAGTAGTCGATGTCTTGCAAATAAGCCCTGGTATCAGGTGACCCACTGGTTGAGGGGTCAAATTTCATGACGTGGCGAGCGATCTTATTGAGATCTCCATCGGATGGAATTTGCACACGTCTTTCACGTTGCCGTTCGGGTCTGAACGGGTCAGGTGAGTGTGAGCCGGGGGAGTCCCCATCCCATGAGGGGATGCCCCCCTTTGTCGAGGGAACCGGCCTGTTCATGGATTCTGATCTCAGATCCCTTTGTTTGCGGTGGTCTTCCAGCTCTTCTTGGACGTCCTGAAGACCTTGTTGTGCTTCTCGTAGGAGCAGTTTGCATTTCCCATAATCGGAGCTTGTTTCGTCCAATTGACCTTCAACTTCCTTGAGTTGATTCTCTTTGTGAAGCAGGGCGGTTTTCAATTCCTCGTTTTCTTGCTGAAGTGAGGTATTGTTGTCTTCTAGTCGTTGCTTTTCTTCCTCTGCTTGTTCCAGATTTAGCAACGTCTGATCGAGCGTAGCTTGGGTGTCTTCTTTCTCTATGCGAGCTTGTTCCTGCTTTTTCACAAGGGATTTGTTCTCTTCCTGAAGAGAAAGGATGGTTGTTTGTCGTTTCACCAGTTCCTTTTCGGCGTAGAGTACTTGGGTTTCAGCTCGTTTTAGCCTTGCAACTAATGCTAGTACAAACTTTCCTAACACACCGGGGATTTCCTTTGCTTTCAGTGGGTTAGCTTCGCATTCATCCGAAAGTTTTTTCGTGATTTGCTTCAAATCTTTTGGTGGAGTATCCCGAACATGTTTGGAGAAACCGGGTATAAGGTCGGAAGCCAACTCTTCCAATATTACTTGAAGGTCATTTAATTCGTCAAGTGGATTCAGCATGTTTGACCGTTTGTGTAACGCTTAGCTTGAAATCAATTCGTTGATTATAGCTAAAGTTGTGCGTCAAGAGTTAACCTTGAGTGTCGTTTTACAGTGAGGGTAATTACAAGCTTCTTTTTGGAGTTTGTTTCAACTTCCAGGCTTGTAAGAAGGAAAGCAAATATTTTGGAATTCTTTAGAAATGTGGAATACGTGTTAGTTTATTTGTTGACACTGTATTTTGATTTGTATTTCACAAGACAAAAGCAAAAAAAAAAAACAAAAAAATTTGTGTCGATTGACTTCTTTCAGTTCAGTTATCAAAGTGTAGTTTTGGAATAGTCCTCAACTAGGTTGTGAATTTTTTTGTTGAATCTCACTTGAAAGTAATGATTTTATTTACAAAAGAAAAAGAAAGCAACAAAAATAGAAAAGGTTAAATGCTTTAAGGCTTTAGGGTTACAGTATAAGTCTTCACTTTGTTTTAAAGTTAGAACTGGCTTGGTTCTATTTGTTAAAGCTTATCTTCATTTAAAGCCTTTCAATGTTTTAATATTTACAAGTTAGGAAACAAATGAATTGTCTTTGCGTATTGTCACTAAGGCTTCCTTAAGATTAAAGTTAATGATTATTTAAAAGAGAAGAAGAAAAAAAATGTTTTACAGACTAGTCAAAGTTTTTACCTTTTGACTTATTTCAAATCCTGGTGAGAAATAGTGAGCTGGTTAAATGTTTTCCTTCTCCTGGGGAGGAAATATGAATCAAAAGCAACACTGACTGTAAATAAGCTAAAGCTTTCAAGTGTTAATTGCTGGATGTGGTTTCCTAATTTTGGAGAATTTTGGTTAAATATTTAGTAAATCACTAAATCCTTTACCAACATGCACAGGATTAACATTAACTTGAGTTTAAATGAACATTGTCATTTATTTGAGTCCCTAAGTTGAATGGCTTCCTGTGAAAGAAATCGCACAAAGTGATCTTTAAAACAAAACACATATATATAGCTTCAAAAGTTTGCAGATTTTTAGCATAAGATGTGTGAATATATGCTTTTAACTAAAAAGATTAAAATATGTGGTTAACATATGTGAGTAAATACAAAGTCTATGCTTCTATGCTCTTTCAGTGTGTATATATGCAGTCAAAAGCTCTTCCACCAATGAGAACAAACTTCAAACCCACAAGTTTCCTTTTCCTTTTGGTTCTTGGGATAAAACTTTGATTTGGGTTTAAATTTAGGTTGTTCCGGATAATTCGGATTGATTTAAAGTCAATTTGGAAGCTCTGTTTGATTATAAATCAGCTTAATAGATTTGCTCTGCTTTAATCCGAGTGTGCATTCATGCAAGAAATGCAACTCCTATAGTTGACCACACGATGGAGGCAGTTGTCTCTGCCCTCCCAGGGGGAGGAGACGCTGGTGACGTCGCTCTGGGCGGGTTTACCGGTCTCACTCAAAATGGCGGCTAGAGAGACTCCCTCTTAGCGCCTTCAAAATGGCGTCTGCACGCTTACTCTGCTCATGCGCAGTTTTTCGTGCACGCCTTTCGGTCACGCGCGCGACTGTGCATGTTCACGTGACACGTGATGCGGGCGCGAGTCTCAGCGACAACGCCACACCTTGCTTTTCAAAATGAGAGTTTAATCTCCAACTTTCACAAATAATGTTACCCCTTTAATTCTGGGTATAGTTTAGCGCTATTTCCCCAGCGGTTTACTCAGTGACCAGATCAAACCGCGTCCAGCTTAATCTGACGTCACCACGCTTGGGTAATTAAATTACAGAACTGGCCAGTTTAATTACTCCTTTCGGGATAATCGCCGGAAGGTTAAACTGGCGAGAGACAGGACGGTTTTCTTCGCGTTTCTGTCACTCTAGGCCTTTATGTTTCTTAATCCAGCATATAATAATATTGTTTAAACTTCTTTGCATGCATCAAAAACTGTTGACTCTAGTGGGTGAATCACTCACCCCCCTTTTCAGCTATCAGCCACCAGCCTCCTCAGCGGGAGGTTAGGTAAACAAGCACAGCAGACACATACAGGCAGGAGGAGAGATGCAGGCCTCAGTCTCCCAAACAACACACAGACTCGCCGGATAGTGGATCAATATTTGCAGGGAAAAAAATTATGATTTCAATGAATTTTCTTTTTGCATATACGTTTCCCAATTACAGAGGCCTCACATCGGACGCACCAATAAACTGTAGGGTGAATTGCCTATAAAAATATTTATCATAAGATACAGGAATTATTTATTTTATTTAATAGTGGGTGCGAAAGGGGGGCGGAGTTAAACCATCACTTCTACACCCGCTAAATTAAATAAAAGCACTCGTAAAAGGGGCACCAGTCCTAATGGACAATAATATTAACTTTTATTTTAATTAACTTTGTACCTTAAATTACTTAATGAATCAGTCTCAAAGTTTCAGTGAGTTTTTGTCCTGCCGTGATTAGGAAACCTGTATATGCGAAAGGAAAACGCTTCAACTGCTCTCATTCATCCCTTTTATTAAACTCATTCAGTTTACATGGCATAGCGTTCAAATGATGAATAAACAGATTCAGATGATGACAGCGTAAAATATCACATCAACTGATATTGGGTTCCTGAACATAAAATCCAGCGTTACACCTCTGCAGAACCAAGGAGAAACTAGGCTTATGTTTCAACGGTAAATGAGGCTGGAATGTTTTAACAAAACAACGCAATTTTATGGGGAAAATTCATAAGCTAATTATCTAAAAATGACTCCTGAATTAATCTACAAAAATTTAAGGGCAGTTACTTAAAAATGACTAAGAGTTTTCCTTCAGTTTATAGCTTTATCCTGTGGCTGAGAGACTAATTGAGCCCTGAAATACGGGCCATATTCAATTGTAATTTAATTGTTAGGACATCACGTTTTTAACCCAGGAGATAGGAGAAATAAGAGTTTCACTCACAAGACAGCTGTAGGTCCACGTTTCAGCGGGTCGATACCGGCCGAGTTGGGAGTTAGGACGTCGGAGGAAGCGGCTGCTGCGATGCCTCCTCACAGCCGTGGAAGTGTAAACTCAGCTGGGGGGCCCTTCAAGGAGACACTTGCAGCCGTGGATGATTTGTCTCAGGGCGGCGTGAAAAGTCCTTGAAAAGAATCTAAATTTGAGGTCTATTGTAGCGGGATAGACCAAAAAAAACTGAAGGAAAATCTTCTCAGTCTCTGTTCACTTTAAACTAGGCAAATTAAAGGTCCACTTTAATGGCGTGAAAAGTCATGAAAAATAAATGTTAGAAAAGCATTTACTAGGATAAGAATGGCTTCTGAGGTGAAGGAAAAAGTTTGAGAATTTGATTCTCTAAAAGGAACGAGCTCTAAAGAAAAATGGTTTCTCCTCAGTGACCAGAATATAACGAAAGACTTGACAAACACACAGAGAATAAAATAAAACTTCGCAGGGCCTTGAAACGGTGGAATAAAATCTTCTTCTGAGATCTAGATTACTATTCTGCTTCTTTAATCTTAATTTAGTTCCTAATCTTTCTCAAAATCTCTTTCTCTCTTCTTTCTGTGTTTCTAATTCTTAATCTTATCACCGTTTTCTATTTTTGCTCTAATCTTCCTGCCTGTTCATTGTCTTTTTTTTTCTACCCTTTTTCTTAACTCTGCTGATCTCTGACTAAACTCAAATCTAACCTCTCTCTTTTAAAGTTACCTCGCCGGGTCGTAAAACTGATGATGTCAGTCGTAAGACCGACCAATCGACCTTTTCAGAAGCAGTTTGAAATGGCTGCTATCCAATGTGAGAACACTTCTTTGTTTGAGAGCAGCCAATCAAATGAAGACACCATCCCATGAAATTTCAGAGGGAAAATCAACAGTCAGTTCTTATGAAATAAATGCTCAATATAAAATCTAACTAAATTAAATGACTTGGCTAATATTTTGGTGATCATGCATTTATATCACTACTCCAATATGTGTTTGAATAACACTCATGAATATAACATTTCTTATACATAATTATAATACATGCATTCACATTTAGATCAAAATCCAGCAAAACATGCAGCAAACCATGGTTGGTGATAAAAGAGGGATGATTTTCAGTGTCCTTAGGATCCAGAGGATAAGCTGAAAGAAACTTAATGTTTAGAACAAATTAAAAGTCATCCTACATACTGAAAACACATTCCATAGGTATCCGCTAGGAGGTACTGTTGAGCTGTAGATGATTTCCTTTAGTATCTGGGTGAAGAAACCTGGACAGCATCGGCTATAAACCCGTCAGATTAAGTGGTTTATGACTCTTTTAAGAACATTGGTTTCCTGTGAAAAGGTACGTTATCAAATGCAGTGTTCACGTTGAGAGGTCTGGTCTCCTGAGTTTTATGTTCCTTTGAGCCTTTAAAAGCAAATTCTGATCCTTACAATCTCTGCAAGAGGCAACTGTTTACATTGGGGTCCTGGGAAAGCAAGCATCTTTGGTCAGGCCTGGAAGAAGCCTGCATGAGTCGACATAAAAGCCAGTGATATTCCTGAAAAGGCAGAAAAGTGATATTCCTGTGTAATGAATAAAATGAGATTCCTGTAAACTGGAGAGAAGTGATCTTCTGTTTTGGTTTGAGGAGACGATGATGCTACAGTCTATACAACAACAAAGGGGCAAAGAGAACATGGCACTGGTCTCTACCAGGGGTGACAGACAAACTAATTGAAGATGAAAATAGAAATAAAACTACTGGGGAAATAATGAACCAAATGACGACATTATCAAACCTGACAACTGTGTGGGGATCTAAGATGGATGGAAAGATTTCCCGTGTTCTACCACATGGAAGTTTATTTGCTTTGATGGTGAGAATACATAGAAAACAGATATAATTTTGTGATGTGCCAAGTGTTTATTTCCTTAACTGATATATGATAAAGTGTTCCTTAATCCACAGCAAAGAGGAGCGATAATAAAAGATCCCATTTGATCAACAATAAGATGAACTGGTCTGAGGCTGAGAACTACTGCAGACATCACCACACTGACCTGGCCAGTGGCTATGACCAGCTACAAGATAAAGACTGTAAACAAAGCCTGATCTCAGAAGATAATGTTTGGATTGGCCTGTTCAGAGACACCTGGAGTTGGTCAGATGGAAGTGATTCCTCATTCAGATACTGGGATATGGAGTGATTTAATGACCACCAAAGGGAGGGAACCTGTGCAGGGACTCTGTTGACCAGATCAGGAAACTGGAAGTCTGATAAATGTGACCTCAAAAAAACTTTCTTCTGCTATCATGGTGAGTTTTATTTGCAAATGCTCTCTCACTCGAAATATCCAGCAAAATATATTATTTCTACAATTTTTTTTCAAATATATATTTTTGGCATTGCCATGAGTTTCCCCAACTCCCATTTTTTACAGACAGTTTTTCAGGAATTTAAATTGACATTTTCAATAGTTCTCAAAAAGCGTCCTTATAAGGGCACGGTTACAAAGTCAGCATTCATGCTGGATTAACTTTGGTTTAACCTTTTCATGGTCCCCCACTGCCTACTGTATGCATATCAGCAGAGATTATAAAAAGTAGAAGGAAACCTGCTGTGAGTGGTACCCCTCCATCCATTTACCTAAACAGAGGAAGCACGGATTGTATCAGTAAAAATATATAAATATTTATCATTTATTCATCCTGTTGTTAGTTCAATGTTATTCAAAGTCAGCAATCAAAACAAACAGGCTGTTTGCACCAAATTGAAATGTTAGGGGTGCACTTGACTATGAATTTTTTTCTGTCTGGTGTGGGTTTATAGCGTCACCTCCTTTGTTAGTGTCTGAGAGGTGAAGCCTTGAAAATGCTCTAAAGTGGTGTCTACCAACTCTAAAATTAGTTTCCTACTAAGTGCTCTTGTCTGTCTGCATTATAAATGAAAACAACACATGAAGTTTCAGTTATTTTCAAGCTCAGTTGGGAAGTTTCCTGAACTACATGAGTAGGGTTCAGACATGTATCGGATACATTTTTAAAGTGATCATGCCATGTTTAAAACTTGTTTCTGTTAAATATAGAATATTTTAGTCATTCAACCCATTCAGCACAAGCACTTATTTATAGTTACCTGTTTGTCCATGAACAAAAGCAGATGACTGACTTACAGGACCCCTTGCAATATTTATTGTTGTCCAGTATTAACTGAATATTGTTTTTTGTTGTTTTTTTTTCCCTTTCTGTGGCAGATGGGGTGATCCTGATCAAAGAAAAGAAGTCGTGGGAGGAGGCCTCATGTTACTGCAGAAAACACCATACAGACCTGGCTACCATTGCTAACCGTCACCAGCAGAGATGGGTCCAGAGGAGAGCAGAGAAATCCTCGACTGATTTTGTCTGGCTGGGAATACGCTACACCTGCACCTTGGACTTGTGGTTCTGGGTCAGCGGCACCCGACTCTGCTATGACAACTGGGCAAATAATGGGAAAATGGAGGACTGTGACATGTCTGGAGCAATGGGCAGAGGAGGTCAATGGGTTAGCAAGAGGGATGATGAGAAATTTAATTTCATCTGTGCTGTGTAGTAAGATTTAAAATATGTAAAAATTTAACAAATATTCAATATTTCTTTTCTCAAATACATCAAGCTTACAGTGTGTCTGGGGTTTTGGCTTACAAAATTAGGGGATGTAGCTACACTTAATAGTTAGCCTACTCAAAGCCCACTCAAGAGCTGAACATAGTGGAATCATTGGGGAAGCAAATAAAAACTTGCAAAGGTTCTGTAGTTCTGAGGGCTACACTGATCTTTTCATTTAGGATTTGAAGAATTAATCTATAATTTACAGTGTACAATTCACTGACTTTATTCTAATTTTAATGTTGTACTCATTTCAGGAGGGAAGAAGATGGCGGCAGTGGTGGCTCAGGGGGGATAGAGCAGGTCGTCTAATAACCCGATGGTTGGCGGTTTGAATCCCGCTCTCCCCAGATATCCTGCCGTTGTGTCCCTGGGCAAGACACTTCACCTGCATTGCCTCCAGTGCCCATAACACTGGGTATGAATGTGTATAAATGTATAAATGTTTGGTGGTGGCCGGAGAGGCCGTTGGCGCGGATTGGCTGCCACGTTTCCGTCAGCCTGCCCCAGGGCAGCTGTGGCTACAGTAGTAGCTTGCCACTACCACTGTCTGTCTGGAGTGAATGAATAATGTATCTACTTGTAAAGCGTCTTTCAGTGTCTATGATAAAGTGCTATATAAATCTGATGCATCATTATTATTATTATTATTATTAACAGTGTTTAATAATAACAGGATTAAACACCCTTATGTGTATGACAAAACTGATATTTTCAAAATCCATTAAAGTCCTGTGGAAATTTTAGACAGGCTTTCATTGCTTTTGATGTATTCATTCCTACAGATGTTCAAGCCCTAAAATAGCCCGAAATTCTTTAATTATTATCATTGTTGTAGTTGCTTTTGTCATTATTTAGCTTTTATAATGTGTTAAGGAAAAAAAAACAAGCTGGGTTGGCAAAAATGTACAATATGGTATGTGAAGTTTCCTTTAAATAAACCTGCTTGAAGCAAATCAAAACATGGGAAAATGAGCAAAAAAGAGAGCATTTATTGTAATTGCCATTGTATTCAGTTTGGACCAAATGGTACAAATCTGGAGGGGGCACGTCGTTAAAAATGGACAAATGTTTTATGGACAAATGAGTGCACTAACCCTGGAAATGTTTTCTGCCTTCATCATGACCAATAATTACAACAACAAGCATTGCTATTCAATGGCAGCTTGTTATAGTTGTCATTATTTTATTTTTATTTTATTATTCCAGATTGACCGAACCATAATGACAGTGTTTTATCGGGCTTTTATTGAATCTGTTTAATCCTTTTCTTTCATGTCATGGTTTGGTCAGATAAAACTGAAACAGAGGAAATCCTTGGATCAGGTAGTTAGATGGTCCAGTCGTTTGCTTGGTGAATCACAGCTGAGCCTGACATCCCTGTACACCAGACAGGTACAGAGGATGGCTACCTCCATTTTAAATGATGACTCCCACCCTTTGCACTGCCACTTTCAGCTTCTTCCCTCCAGACGGAGGTTTGCTGTCCCAAAAAGTAAAACCCAGCGCTACAAAAACAGTTTTGTTCCTGCTGCTGTCAAAGAGTTGAACAAGTTGTAACAATATATTGTACATAATTTAGTTACCTATTTATTAATTTCATTCTATATTTACTTATTTTTTGTAGGATTTTTATTTGGGTTCTAAATCTTTTATTGGGTTTTAGACATTTGAGTTTTTAACCTCTTTGGCTCGTCTTTAACTTTTTAATATGACCCTTCTCTCTTATCTCTGGTTTTTCTCTCATCTCTTTGTCTTATATCCTGATTGATGGAGCCTTGAGTATTTTTATCATGTTTATAGTCAGCTTCATGTGTGCCTGTGTTTGTGTTTATGTTGAATGTGTCATGCCTGGCTCTCGCGAGCCAGAAAGGAGATGCGAGGGCGACCAGTGAGTTTGCATAATTTATTAACATAAACACACAGAGTACAAAATAACAAAGTAAAGAGCCACGTGGGGCTAAAACACACACACAACACTAGATAACGAACAGTAAAGTAAAGAGCCTCGTGGGGCTAAAATACGCACAGAACTAAGGACAACATACAACCCAGGGAGAAAGGCTAGAGAGGTGGCGAGGGGAAAACACACGCCGAGTCGCAGCACTTACTTTGGGGGTAGCGCCGAGGTAACGGTAAAGCTAGACATAGGAGCAACAGTCGTGGAAACACAGGGCACATCTTTCCATAGCGAGGTCGCAGCGACGAGTAACTCTCGGCTGCTCGCTTAAGTGGGGGAGATAATTAATAATGGGAGACAGCTGTCCCAGAGCAGCTGAACTAGACAGTTGGGAATCAGCTGGGCTCTGTCAAAGTACGGGCCTTGTAAGACCCGGCACGGACTACCACGGAGCAGGAGCGACACTGGACAACCTGAACGCGGAGAAGGATAGCGTCCAGGTCGTGACAGAATGTAATTGTGGTTTGTAAATATGGATATCACCAGACTGCAAAACAAATCTACCTACGGGTACAAATAAAGTAACCTGAACCTGAACCTGATTATTTGAGTGTGAGATGTTTAGAGGTTATGTATCATTCTGTATTTCACTAGTTGTTACATACTTAATTTCGCCGTCGGCTCCAGCTCGTGTCCGAGCATTGGTTTCTTCTTAGTTTTCAGGACGTTGCCACCTGTGATCGATGTCGATGGCGGATGTGGCTCTGAAGGCCCAGCCCTGATAGAACTGTCATGGGCAGAAGTCACATATTATTGTGGGTGGGGGACGTGGTTGGTTTTGTTTTTCTTGTCTTCATTTGTGTTTATCATCATCCTCTTGTTTTCTGAGCCTCTCAAATGAGTCTGTGCCTTCCAAAGTTCTTCTTCTCCAGGCTGCTCTGTCGGTGGCAAGTTGTTCCCAAGATCTTTTGTCTATGTTGGCTTGCTTCAGGGAACATTTTAGCTGGTCCTTGTAGCGCAGTTTTGGCCAACCATGTGGTCTTTTTCCTGTCTCAAGCTCCCCCTGGAGCATGATTCGTGATAGTCTGGTGGGGTCCATCCGTACGACATGTCCTTTCCATCAAAGGCGGTGCTGCAAGATGGTAGCTTCCACACTAGGCAGCAGAGCATGCTTGAGAATCTCATTGTTTGAAAGTCGATCCTCCCAATGAATGCCAAGTATTTGTCTGAGCTTTCTCTGTTGGAAGTTCTCAAGGCGCTTGATATCGCGACGATACAAGATCCAGGCTTCACAGGCGTAAAGAAGAGTGGAAAGAACAACGGCCCAAAAAAACATGATTTTGGTGCGGATGGTTATCGCATGATTATTGAAGACTCGATGACAAAGGCTTCCATATGCGCAGTGTGCAGCTTTTATGCGGTTTTCGATGTCCTTTGCACAAGTTGGTATTTTTGAGAGGATGCTACCAAGGTAAGAGAAATGCTCCACTTCATCGACAGGATTTCCGTTAATCTTAAGGTTGGTCCTTGAGGAAGTTTGACCAGGTGCTGGTTGGTTGAGGATTTTGGTTTTGTCAGTGTTAACTTCCATTCCAAAATGCTCATAAGAGTCATTATAAATGGTAGCTATCCTCTGGAGGTCATCAACAGTCTGAGCTGGTGTGGCATTATCGTCTGCAAACTGCAATTCATGAACACTGGTGACTGAGGTTTTGGATTTTGCGCGAAAGCGAGCAAGATTAAAAAGCCCCCCATCCAAGCGGTATCACAGATTGATACCAGGGGTTGTTGGTGGTATTTCATTTAACATATGCAGCCATATACAATGAAAAGCAGGTTGGAGCAAGGACACATCCTTGCTTGAGACCACTAGTGATGGGAAAAGGGTCTGAGACGGTATTTTGGTGGCAAACCCTACAAACCATGCCATCGTGAAGAGCGTGAACAAGAGCGATGAAATCAAAAAACGAGCAAGAACAGCCCACATAGCAGGGCGAGGAACTCGATCAAAGGCCTTCTTGAGGTCCCAGAAGATGAATATAAGTGGTTGTTGTTGTTCTTGGCTCTTTTCCTGGAGTTGTCGAGCACAGAATATCATATCTACTGTACCACGAGAGGGTCTAAAGCCACATTGGGACTCAGGAAGTACATCCTTGGTTACTACAAGAAAACGGTTGAGAAGGATACGAGCAAAGACCTTGCTTGCAATGCTCAGTAGTGAGATGCCGCGGTAGTTACTGCAATTGTCTCTATTGTGGAGAGCGTGAAATAAAGAGGCTGAATTATTTCTCAATTCAGATTTATTGTCAATCTCACATCTCCAGCATACTCTCAACAGTAAAAGAGACCGAACTCCCCCAAAACCCCCACTTTTATACATGGGACATCAAAGGCAGAATCACATTGTCATCACATCCCCCCAAGTCACTTCGTCCTCCATCCGACCCCAGGAGGTCAGGAAATCCTCTCTGAGTCTTCACCGATGGCACCTCCACCTCCTGCTGTAATCCCCAGGAGGTCCAGACACATTGTCTCTTCTGAGACGTGAGGTTACAGAATACACATGCAATCCTAAGCATCTCAATCCCGTGCTATGCATATGCAGTCAAAATATGCTCGCCACATCTATCTCCCTTCTTGAAAATGGTGACTATATTTGCATTTTTAAAGTCACTTGGTAACATCTAGGTTTCCCATATTTTAAGTAGAAGCTGCATTAAATAGTTTTTCACCTCGTTACCTCCATGAAGATAGAACTCCAGCGGGATGTTATCTGGTCCTGGTGCTTTGCCTGTGTTCATGTGCTTTATAGCTTTATTTAGCTCGTATAGTGAAGGTGGTGTAGACATCCACTCATGAGTGGGATGTAGTGGGGTCTTGCAGAGGAGATCACTAGGGGTGCAAAAGTGACTATTTAACAGGCATTCAAACTGGGACTTCCAACGGTCAAGGATCCCCTTGGTGTCTGTGATAATGGTGGAGCCATTTGCATCTTTTAGGCTGCCCACAGATGATCTGGTGGGGCCAAAAGATCTCCTTTGTTGCAGCATAAAAACGGCGCATATCCCGTTGGTCGGCATATTTTTGCAAATCTTCTTCTTTTTGCTGCCACCAAGTGTTTAGGGCTTTACAAATCCCTCTCTGGCATGCCGCTTTTTCTTGCTGGTGTTTCTGTTGATTCTTTCAAGACGGATCATTTTCAAATGCAAGACGTGCATGGCGTTTAGCCTCTATGAGGTCAGTGATTGTTTCGTCATTCTCGTTGAACCAGTCTTGGTTTTCCTTGTGTTTGTGACCAATCATTTCTTTGTCGGCAGCAGTCAATGCATCACGGAGAGTGGTCCATCGGTCTTCAACTGAGGCATTGTCTAGAAGGCTCAGTTCATTCATGTTTCTACCAATGGCCTCTCTAAAGGACTGCAACATTTGGGGATCGCGGAGCTTGTCACAGTCAAAGCGATGGTGAGGAACATTTGCCAAAGTGCGCCTTGGTGGTCGCCGGATCGTAATATTGAGTTGGGAGATCAGGAGGCGGTGATCTGTCCAGCAGTCATCTGCTCCAGGCATGGATTGCGTGATGTGGACATCATTTCAGTCTCTTGTTTTTGTGAGGACATAGTCGAGGGTGTGCCACTTTTTGGAGCGAGGGTGTTTCCAGGTCGTCTTCTGGCGATGGGGGAGTTGGAAAAGGGTGTTTGTTACAATAAGATTGTGTTCGGCACAAAGACCCAGTAAAAGTTCCACATTTGCATTACATTTTCCCATACCATGGTGGCCTATGGTGGCCTATGATGCCTTTCCACAGCTGGTGGTCACTGCCAACTCTGGCATTGAAGTCACCCAGAATAACAAGCTTGTCGGATTCTGGGACTGTCAGAATGGTATGTGTGAGCTGTTCATAGAAGGAGGTCTTGCTTTCATCTTCAGATGTAAGTGTAGGCGCATACACTGAGATCAGAGTGAGGAAATGTTTTTGGGTGAGCGGGATCCGGATGGTCATTATTCGCTCATTGATTGCAGTTGGGACAAGGTTGTGTTGGTCCGCAAGCTGGGATCGGATGGCAAAGCCTACACCATGGATACGTGGATCTTCTGTATCCTTTCCCTTCCAGAAAATGGTGTAGTTTGATCCAGTTTCCTTGATGTTGCCTTCCTCAGCAAGTCTAGTCTCACTTAGAGCTGCTATGTCGATGTTAAAGCGTGCAAGTTCTTTACATACCAGAGCTGTACGATGTTCTGGGCGCTCGCTGCTCCTCGTGTCCTGCAGCGTGCGGATGTTCCAAGCACCCAGGATGAAGGGTTTTGTAATGAGAGATCCAATCAGTGGTTGAGAATCCAGGCGGTGGTCGAGAGCAGTTGAGTTTGAGTTTTTCATATTCATATTCAAACGTTTATTTCAAACTCAGGGTTCATATTAAATGCAGAACTAAAACGAGTAGAAAATAAATAAATAAATAAATAAAAGTACATACAGATCAGCAGACACTCGGCGCTCTTGTAACAACAATAACATACAATATTGGGTTCAGTATAAAATGGAACACCACCACTTCCAAATGCTGGAGTGAAGTGTGAGTGACGAGTTGACAATTGCTGATATAAGATGATTGTGACATGCCAGCAACCTTCTCATAAAACTGTAAACATTCTTACGTATCAACTCGTCAAAAGACGGAATATTCACAGACACAAACATCTTGCTTGCACTCGACCTTCGTGGTACAGTGATCCCTCACTTATCGCGGTTAATGGGTTCCAGAACCGACCGTGAAAAGTGAAAAAACGCGAAGTAGCGTCACCCCAATGACGTCATCCATAAACAATACGTACGTTCATTCTCTCACTCTCATATGATACGTGTGTGTGTGTGTACGTGTACATACATACGTAGATGTAAACAAAGTGTACATAAATATGTTTTTAGAACTCTTTTATTCTTATAACAAGATACGTAACTCAAGATGAAAATGATTTACTGCACAGGTTAATGAGAGCTTTACTGCTCCTCAGGTGACGCCTCATCGTGAGGTGCTGGAGGCGCAGGATCATCAAGGGCAGCTTCCGATAGAGCTGAAGCTGCAGGAGGCGGCGTAGTGGCTCGACGGGAAGACTATTTCGCACAAAATGGCACAAGAGAACAGCAAAAAGTTCCACGCGGCGAGACTAAGTAACACGAGCAATAAAAAGCAATGAATGCAGTCTTCCTTCCCTTCATGGGTGCTCGGCAGGGAGAGGAGGTGGGTGAGACGTCTCGGCCAATCAGCTTGCGGGGTGAAACGTCTCGGCCAATCAGCTTGCGAGATTTCCGAGCCCAGCCAACACGACAACAGCGAACAGAGAGTTGTGCGGCTCTCCGTGTTGACACCTGATGGTCTAATGTAGTCTCCCTGCCTTCTGCTAGCGCCCGCCCATTATTTCTCAATTTTGAATTTTTGATGAATATTTTTGAAAAATCCGCGATGCACTGAGGGCGCGAAAGGTGAAGCGCGAAATAGCGAGGGATCACTGTACATCTAACAACCTTCTTAGGGAGTTATTATATGCAATGCGGATTTTGTTCCTAACAGCAACATTGCTATTAAACCATAAAGGTGAGCAGTACATTGAGGTACAGAAGGTCTTGAACAACATACATTTGACATCAGGAGAACATCTATGGAAATTTCGCAACAGTAAATTTGTTTGAGCATATAGTTTCCTGAGTTGCCTATTACAATCAACATTGGTCTTATCAGATTCAATCCACACACCTAGGTATTTGACTTTTTCAACAAAGTTCAAGCTATTACCACAAAGTGGCATAACAGGATTCGACGTATTGACACCCTTTGGTTTGAAAGCCATACACATAGATTTAGTACAGTTGAACAAGATGTCATTTTTTTCACCAAATTTTTCACATACCGAAAGGAGATGTTGCATCGCTGCAGTAGACAAACTTAACAAACAGAGGTCATCAACATAGAAAATGTGATTTAACAGTGCACCATTAAAGGAGCCGCCCACATTAGTATTGTTCAACAGTACACTGAGATCATCAACATAGACATTAAACAACAAGGGTGACAGTATACCACCTTGTTTAACACCGTTGGTCACATGAAATTTGGATGAGGTGAAATTGCCCCATCTAACAACCATGGACTGCCTTCTGTACCAGTATAACAGGATGCTAACAATGTAAATAGGAATACCTCAATCGATCAGTTTTCTGAACAAACACCAGTGGTTAATCCTGTCAAAAGCTTTGCTAGCATCTAGGAACGTAGCATAGACACTAGTGGAATGGCTTCTGAAGTAGTCAACAAATTCATGGAGTAGGTAAACAGCCTTGTCAGTTGAAAGAGCTGACTTGAAACCAAACTGTCATTTGTCCACAGATAATCCTCAATTCTGTTCAGGATTAAACCCTCTAACAGTTTAGATATAACATTTGCAATAGCTATAGGTCTGTCGTTGTTCATATCAGACAGACTGGCACACTTGTTTTTCACCAAAGGAATAATAACAGAGTCCATCAACATATCTGGCATGTAACCATGAGCAAACATACAGTTAAAACACAATGACAACAGAATACACAAATTGAAATCGGCATTGATGAGGCATTCACTGGTGAGACAGTCAGGGCCAGCTGATTTGCCTTTCTTGAGAACTTTGATCAGTGAAGCAACTTCAACAGGAGTAACAGCAGAAATATCAGAGGCATCAGACATGTTGTTATACAGGCGAATATCGTGCATAACAGAATCCTTCATTGAAACATTCTTGACTGAGTTGAAAATAGCTTCATATTGACATTTCCACTTTTCAGCAATATTAACGTCACCAGTCACACCATCGATAGTGTTTGATCTAACAGACCAGTGGGAGCTCATAGCCTTCATTTGTTTCCAGAATTCTACCATGTTCAGTTCACTCATGTGACTAGCTAGCTGGTCGCATTTGATACTTTCTTCATTGCGCCTGCATGCTCGTAGAGCATATTTGAACCTAGCCCTACAATTTTTCATGTTTTCAAATATTGGACCAGAGCGTGGTTTGCTATTACTCCTCCACCACTAAAAAGCATCCCGAGCAGCTGTGTGAGCCTCGCTAACAACATCATTCCAGCCTGGGACGTTATATTGGGTGGCCACACTGTGACTAGGAATGCATTCACTCACACAGTAATTTAAAGCATCAACAATATCACTGTAAAACCTGTTGATATCGTCCCTGTGTGCCCCACAATTATGGTCGTGACACCTGATGGCGTCCATAGGAGCACGGATGTTACAGAGTTTCCTACGAGTAAGTTTCTTATATCTGGACAGGTCTGACACTGTGGCGTCATGCCATTTGTATGTCCTACTGCCCGTTGTGGCTGAGGGAGCTCCCCGGGGGCCACTTACAGCACTGGATACCTTAATATCTATAGATAAAGGTACATGATCGGAACTCACATAGTCATACAGACTTTTATGGTTTTGATATGTAGGTCGACCGCTGTGATGAGTAATCTGCCAGCCGCGGCATGCTAGCCAGATAAGTCTGCAGTGTCCGATGTTTGCCCCACCTTTTCTAGGGGCCTCCCTGGCTGCGGGAGTCCTAAATAGGCCAGCCCAGTCGCGGATTCCAGCTACCGAAATGCAATGTCACCACAGAGTTCATTGGAAGGCGATCATCTTAGATCCGCCGCCAATGTGTGGTTGCGAGCTAGAGGCTTCCAGTCATACCAAACCTGCCCCCGTTACTCGCAGTTCCATCAGCATTGGTCTTGAAGGGATCATCCGAGTTGAAGACGGAGGCCAATCGCTTGTGAATTTGTTTAGGGTGGTCTTGGCTGCGCGAGGGCCACGCACACACTCTTGGCCATCAGCATGTCCAACACGGTTTGGCAGGCCAAAATGTGCGATTTTCATGAAGTTGGCTGCAACGGGCTGCCGGGTGCTTTGTTTATCAAGGCCCGCCTCTCTAGCACCTGCCCGCCAGGCACTGCCCTCATCCGCCGAAGTAGTAGACTACTCGCTGTTGGGGACTGTCCTAATGGATTATGTAGTCCGTATACTATTTAACCGATAGCTGGGGATTTGGTCCATTAAAAGGCTGTGTGATGTGTCTAGTGCATTATAGAAGTGTACACTTCTGTCCCGCCGCTAGCTAGCCTGCTGTTTACAGCAAGAAAAAAGGGAGTTGAGTGCGTAAGTCTCCTCTGCTAGTACATAGCCTCTCCACAGCAAGCCCCATGCATACCTCCTTGTGGTAATGGATGGAAACTTGGTACCGTGAGACCCCAGGCTAAAATGCAGGGACTCGGAGGAGGTTTGGCACCCAGACATGCGGTACTCATGGCCCACCGGCGTGTGGACATGCCCTGATACCCATGAACCAAACCATACTTACATACAGTAAAAAAACAAGATGGCGACCGGGATGGTCACACTTTTTCAGCGCTGAGACAAAGTCGCTGATTTTCCCATTAAAAGTACGTAACCAACAGTGATCGGCGCTCGTGACGGACACCCACGGGCTGAATTTCCACCTCCGTCAAAATCCCGTTGGAATACCCCTTTAATCGGGCAGAACTGCTGCGCTCTACCCGAAGCGATTGCCAAGCTAATGCTAGTTAGCTTAACGCTGGCCCCAGTGCGCCACCTAACTCCGACACGAAGCGACTCAGTCCCCGGTGAGGGCTAACCGGAGGAACCAACTGAGGCGGCAGTTGGGAGCTCGGGCGCGGCGTTGGTGAGAGACGGGGGCCACCTGGACCCAGCAAACATCCTGAGTCGGAGCCCAATTGCGAGGCCCAGCTGAGGAACTACCAGACTGACGGCGGTTGGTGATGGGGCCTAGCGGAGGTGCCACCTAGGCAGACGGCGGCAGGCGGCGGTGATCAGCGGTGGTGATCAGTGGAGTTCGGCTGCGCCGGCGGTGTGCGGCATAACCGGCCAAGCAGACAGCGGCAGGCGGCAGCGATCGACGGCGGTGATCTGCGGAGCTGTGCAGCGTTACTTGGTGGAGGAGCTGTGCAGGAGCTCGGTTGCGGCGGGTCCAGCAGCGGCCGGGCTAGTTGAGGCCTAGCCGGATTATCTGTTTATTTCTATCCACAGGTCAGTAAAACGCCACCAAAAAAAGAGGAAATGGAAGAAATTAAAAAAATATCTGAACTTTGTGTCAGAAGAATTGGCCAAATTGACTAGCCAGCAGGTCAAAATAATAGGCCTAATAGAAGAGGTACAAGCCCTACATTTAATAATTCAAGAAAAAGACAAAAAAATTATGGACCTGGAGCAACACGGGCGTCTTTTGGAGCAACGCGTCGAGGATCTTGAACAAGGTTCTCGCATTGATGACCTAGTTATAAGTGGACTAGACATCAGATATCAGTCATACACCCATGCCACAACAGGACTGAGTGGTGAAGATGCTCCCATGAGTGAATCAGTGTCCTTAGAAAATCAAGTGCTTCAGTTCCTCAATAATAGCGATATTAAGGTAGAAGCTAATGCAATTTCATCCTGTTATGCTTTACCGAAGAAAGATAACAAAACAAAGAAATCAACTGTGATGCGCTTTGTGAACAGAAGGGTAAAGAATGACATACTGAGGCAGGCCAAAAAGCTACAGGGAACTCAAGTTTACCTAAACGAACACCTGACAAAAAAAAACGCTGAATTAGCACGGCAGGCACGGATGCTGAAAAAACAAAATAAGATACAGGCAACCTGGACAAGAAATTGTAGAATTTGGATTAAACTAAATGGAACACCTGAGCAAGCAAGGAGTATAATGATCAGAGATGCTACTGACTTAAATAAATATAGATGAACACCGATTAAAAAAATTATGAGTCAATGATAATCCATATTCATACACACGATAAGAATAGTTCTTTTGATACACCATGCCAAAGTACTTTAAAAAAAATAAGCAAAATAAACAAAAACTTATGATCAACTCGAGTAGACATCAATTATCCCCAGCTGGAAGAAGTCATCTGACACAGAGTGAGGAAACTCAAACTCTGAAAATATGCCACTATGCTGAACATAAACCACAAGAGATGGAGAATGATATTGATCCTGATAACCACTTTTTCAATAATATTCACAACCACTGTGAATATTACACTGAAAAGCAATTCAAAAGTCAAGTGCAATTAGATGGTAAACTGTCAATAATACACTTCAATAACAGAAGTCTTAACAAAAACTTTCCACAGATTCAGGACTATTTAAAACAGCTAGACAGAAAATTCACAGCTATTGCAGTCTCTGAAACCTGGCTTAATGAAGATCAGGCTCCCCTGATGGCAATAGAGGGATATCAGATGTTTTATATTAACAGAACTCAAAAAAAGGGTGGTGGTGTTGCACTGTATATTGATGACCTGTATAGGTGTAAGCTTGTAAATGAAATGTCCTCTGCACTACCAGGGATTTTGAAATGTGTTACTGTTGAGACTGACCTAGACAAAACAAAAAATCTAATCATAAGCTGCTTATATAGAACGCCGGGAACTTGCATTGAGACATTCAGAGATAAATTAGTCGAGCTGTACAATAATATTACTAGTAAGAAAATGGTAGCAATTTGTGGAGATTTCAATATTGATTTACTGAATCCACATCAACAAAATGTAGTTACAGAGTTCATGAACTCTATGTACAGCATGAGTCTATATCCCACAATAACACATCCCAGTAGAATCACAGTTCACTCTGCTACACTTATTGACAACCTGTTTGTCAATGTTATCGATAAGAAAATAGAAAGTGGATTATTGATAAATGATATAAGTGACCACTTGCCAACCTTTGCACTTATCCATGGCCACACGGGGCCCATCGCAGAAAAAATTTCAAAATCGTTCAGACACAAATCACCAAATGCAATCAATTCTCTTAAAGAGGACTTGCTGAAGCAAGACTGGACAGAAGTCTATGTATCAGATGTAAATGAAGCCTATGACATATTTAGAAACATTGTAACCACTCTTTATGAAAAAAAACTGCCCATTAGTTAAAAAAAAAGCTTAAACACAAATTTGCTGATAAGCCATGGTTAACCAAAGGACTACAAAAGGCATGTAAAAAGAAAAAATTATTATATAAAGCTTTCCTAAAGAAAAGGACAATAGAAGCAGAGCAGCGGTATAAAACATACAAAAATAAGTTAACATATATAATAAGATGTAGTAAAAGAGACTATTACAGTAAAGAACTGGAGAAAAACAAAAACAATATTAAAAATACATGGACAATACTCAACAGTATCCTTGGAAATAAAAGCAGAAATACAAGCTACCCAACTAATATTCCAAAAAATAATAAAATGACTCAGAGTGTGAATATAGCTTCACCTGCAGATGAATTTAATAATTTTTTTGTTAACATTGGACCTAAACTGGCCCGAGAAATACCCACTACGGTGCCTACAAGTGATACAATATGCAGTAACACTGCTGTAAAAGACTCCATCTTCATAAAGAACAAAGACGAAAGAGAGGTCATTGAAATTGTTAAATCGTTCAAAAGTAAAACATCTACGGACTGTGATGGTATTGACATGCTCTTAGTCAAAACTGTTATCGAATGCATAGTAAAACCACTGACGTATATCTGTAACCTGTCTCTCCAATCAGGTATATTTCCCAATGCAATGAAAATAGCTAAAGTAATTCCGATATACAAGACGGGCGACAGAGGGGAACTCTCAAACTATAGACCAATTTCACTATTACCGCAATTTTCCAAGATACTTGAAAAAATATTCTATGAGAGAATTGACAACTTCATACTGAAGAATGATTTATTGTGTGAGCAGCAATATGGGTTCAGACACAAGAGGACAACTGCATATGCCCTAATGGAATTTACAGAAAAAATATCAACAGCCATTGAAAATAAAGAGTATTCAGTTGGAGTATTCCTAGATCTTAAAAAAGCATTTGATACAGTAGATCACAATTTATTATTAAAGAAACTACAAAATTGTGGTATTAGAGGGGTAGCACTGTCCTGGTTAAGTAGTTACTTAAAGAATAGATATCAGTATGTATGTGTTAGCAACAAAAATTCAGAGTTACTGAAGGTCACCTGTGGAGTCCCACAGGGTTCAGTTTTGGGAACATTATTATTCAATATGTATATAAACGATATATGTAAAGTTTCAGAAAAAATGAACTTAATATTGTTTGCTGATGACACTAATCTGCTATGCAGTGGAAACAATTTGGAACAACTTCTGGATACACTCGGAAAGGAATTAGAAAAGCTTAAACTGTGGTTTGATTCAAACAAATTAACGCTCAATTTAAGTAAGACAAAATTTATAGTCTTTAACAACCATCACAACAACCCAGTACCCAAACTCAGTGTAAATGGTGTAGAGATTGAAAGGGTATCTGAAACTAAATTTCTTGGAGTAATAATTGATAACAAACTGTGTTGGAAGTCACATATTAATTATATTAAAGGTAAAGTATCCAAATCAATTGCAATATTACACAGAGTGAAATATTTGCTGAATCAACCCACACTATACACCTTGTATCATTCATTAATACTCCCATACATGACATATTGTAATGAAGTATGGGGAAATACATATAAAACAAACATATATCCACTCTTTATGCTTCAAAAGAGAGCTATTAGAATAATAAACAAATCAGCTTACAGGGAACCAACAAACCCACTTTTTCTTAAACAAAAAACTCTCAAGTTGAAAGATCTGGTTGACTTTAAAACCGCAATAATAATGTTCAAAGTGAAGAATTTATCACTGCCCGCAAATATCCAAAAGTTGTTCCAAACAAGGGAGAAACGATATCACTTCAGAGGAACATGTATATTTCAAAAGCCTACAGTGAGAACAACCACCAAGCAACACTGTATTTCAGTGCAAGGAGTCAGATTATGGAACGATTTTGGACCTGAATTAAAATCATGTACAACGCTTGGACAATTTAAACAAAAACTAAAGGAAGAAATACTCCAAACATATTTACAAGACGACATGTAAACTCACATAAGGATTGACGTATCCAGCCTGTATTGTGTTGTAGCTTAGTTTTTGTTTTTTTTTTCTTTTTTTTCTCTGTGACATTTTGTCTTAGATTTGTTTTTGAATAGTAACCGCTTAACTTAGCCTAGCTTAGTTTTCTTTTTTCTCTCAGTCACATTTTGTCTTAGCTTTGTTTTAAATTGTAATCGCTCTTGTCTTGTTTTCTCTTTTTTCTCTTTTGAATTCTTGGATGGAATATGGGTGGGCAATATAAGCTGCGGCTTCAGCCATCACCCATTTCGGATAACTCACGTGGAATTGTATAGTAGGAGGAGTCTTTGTCTAATTTGACCTTGTTGTTATATTATACAGTTTCTTTTAACCTGTACTGTACTATCCGAAATAAATTCATTCATTCATTCATTCATTCATACTTAAGTTACATTTTGAATAATGTGTCTTTAGCTTTTAAAGGGCACATCCCACTGGGAGGAGGCCCCGGGGTAGACCCAGGACTCGCTGGAGAGCTTACATCTCCCAGTTAGTCTGGGAACGCCTTGGTATCCTCTCTGAAGAGCTGGAGCAGGGGGCTGGGGAGAGGGAAGTCTGGGCTTCTCTGCTTGAACTGCTGCCTCCATGACCCGGACCGCCGGAAAAGCGGTAGAAGATGGATGGATGGATGGATGGGGGATAGATTATGTATGGTTTTATATCTCAAGAGCAGAACTTTAAATTTGGTTCTGGGTTCAACAGGGAGCAAATGAAGGGAGGTTAATGTGGGAGAAATATGATCCCTCTTATTGGTGCCTGGTAATACCCTAGCTGCAGCATTTTGAATTAATTGGAGAATTTTTAGAGTTTTTAGAACAACCTGATAATAGTGAATTACATTAATCTAGAACTGACAAAGGCATGGACTAGCTTCTCTGCATCAGTACAGGATGTTCCTGATTTTAGCAATATTCTGTAAGTGGAAGTATGCTGTTTTAGAGATTTGTTTGATGTGTGAATTAAAGGACAAATCCTGATCAAAAATGACTCCAAGATTCCTGACAGTGGTGCTAGAGGCTAGGGTAAAACCATCTAAGCTACATATTTCATCAGAGGTAGAGTGTCTGATCTTTTTCGGGCCAATTACAATAACTTCAGTTTTGTCTGAGTTAAGTAGTAAAAAGTTGTGGTTCATCCAGGTTCTAATGTCTTTAAGACATGCATGTAACCTTGTCAACTGGTTTCTGTCTTCTGGTTTCATTGACAAGTATAACTGTGTATCATCCGCATAACTGTGGGAATTTATGGCATGTTTTCTGATAATATCACCTAACAGCTAGGGCATTTTAGAAAATCTCTGGACCATCTGTGAAAAAATTGCTTACCAATAGCTTTCTTCACCAATGTGTTCATATAGGTGTCTACTAACACCTCTCAATTAGTTCCAACCCAAATCCTTGTGGAAAATTCTGGGGAGCCAGTCATACTTAGGCACCCAAAGGGGGGGGGGTCAAAAAATTGAAAAATATTTTTTTTCCAGTATTAGCGTGTGAGATGTCTAATTAGGGGTTTCTGGGGGTGCTGAATCGATTCCAAACATTAGTTTTGAGTAAAAACTACTACCTGACCATTAAAATAGGCCCCGCCTACTTTTTTTGCACCCGCCGAAATATGTAATACTGGTATTTTTATACGTATCTCACTGGGTTTATATAGTGAGCTTTTTAGAATGCTGAATTGAGTTCTATCATTGAATTTGAGCTATACCCACTCTAAAAACAGTGTACAAAACACTGCAACATAAGTGTGCAATGGGAAGTAGTCGTTCCCACTTCTCTTACTTCCATTATGCCCCATTATAATGTCCAACAGAAATGTATCTCAATATTAAAACCTTGGTACTTTACCCTACTCCCCGGCATCTCCCTCACTGCTCTCATCATCTGTTTGGTTGATGTTCTGGCAAGAGTTACCATGACATTTGCCGCAAGCAGAAATACACTTGACTCCTTGCTTTTTACAACAACACCTAAGTGTGCTACAGTCCCCCTCACAGTTGCAGCTGACCAACTTCAGAAGATAGTCCGGTGCGATGGGGTCTGTTGAAGGGACCGGTGCATAACCTTGGTCACTGAGCTTCCATCCGTACTCCAAGACATCCAGTGATGGAGTTTGCAACAGCAGCCAATCTCTAGTTTGGAGATAAGCTCATAGAGAGTGCTGCGCTGCAGCTTCTGTTGTCGGGGGCAGTTTCTCAAGTTTGATGCTCCCAGCAGCAGCCCGCTTGCTGAAGATGTCAAATCTCAAGTCCCCCAAGTCTTTGGGTGGTTTTCCATGGAACATGAGCTTAAATAATTCACAGCCGGCTTTAATGATATCATCTTTCTTGGCTCGGATGTCCAGAAACACATCCATGGCCCTTTCCGCCTTGTCAGTCTTGCAGAGCTTGTTTACCAAAGTTGATTTGCTAAACCCAGAAATCGCTGACACTGTATCGCAGCCGGAGAAGCTGTGCAAGAAGATCAAATACTTCCGGTATCTCTCTGGGAGGGCCTCCCTGATCTTTGCGACATCATAAGATGTTTCTTTGGCTGTTGTGAGGAAGATGGGGTGGTCTGCAGCATGATGAATCAGCAAAACCATGATGTCGGCGTCCTCAGCCCTCACCTCAACAGGAGAATCTTTTGCCTCATCTAGAGCTGCCCGGACTATAGTAGTGTCTGCATCATCGTGGCATTGCTGTACACTGATCCCATTTCTACTGAATGTCTCAGCAAGTAGCAGAATGAGCTGGGCCTTGTTGCTCTTGTTGTCGAGGAACTTTTCTCTTGGAACGAAGCTTTTGATGTCTGGGCGAATCAGAATGTCGCAGCATGCATTCTTTGTTCGTCTCAGGTGATCATGGTCCTTAGAGGAGCTGCCGTATCCATCAAAGACCACAGTGATTCGGAGACACTGGCTCCCCATGGACTTCACAAACTGGAGGTAGCTCTCAGCGATGCCCTTCCAGGTGAGGTTAGCCTCCCACTTGACGTTGTGCAGGAGCCACCTACCATCAATCACCAGACTCGTGCAGGGGGTTTGTTCAACGGGTTCCACAAATGCCTTCAGAAATCTTGCTAGGGCAGCCTTGTCTGGCTTTCGCAACTTCTGGTCTTTGTCAAATAGAGACATCGGTGTTGGCGTCAACTCAAATCGCAGAGCTTCTTTGGTCTTGACTTCACGCTCACTGATGATGATTAGACGGTTGAAGAGCTTGAGTGAGTCAATAACCAGCTTCTTCCCATTGACTTTGGGTCCACTTCTGAGGCTCTCTAATGACTTCACCTTGTGCTTAGTTTCCATTGAATCCAGAGCAGTTCGTCCATTCATCTTGGCCTGCATGGCTCTGCCAACCTCCTCTGCCTGATCAGTGTTGACTGGGTCCTCGGGAGAGCTGCTGAATCCTGTTGAAAAGGATACTAGGGTCTTCTTGTCCCATGTTGCATCGAAGGGGTTGACCTCCTCCAACCATCCGACAATGGCGTTGACAGCATCTTCGTCATTCTTCACTGGGCTCTTGTGACGTCTGTGTGGTCAGGTACCCCACGCTTGTTCATACCTCGTTCAAGTTCCTGGTGAATGCACGAGAAGTGGTTTAGCGTCTGAACCCAACACTTGTGAGCAGATTCATTCCAGAAGCGTCCTCTGTTTAGACCGCCTGAGGACTTGGCCTCACGCATGAGTGCGGTTTCTATCGGGATGTCAGTCCATGTACCTGACCACTCATGGTCTGAGAACCTGACTGCATGGTTTCCATACATGGTGAATTTGGTAAGAGTTTCCTGGAACACTGGACTGTCCTGTCACTGGTGCATTAGCTGTACATACAGCCTTGCTCCCTTAGCGTACTGATGGTGGCCGGCTGCTGCGAAGGTGTTGAGCATTGCAGTGATGCAGCTGAGGTGACCTGCATGATCCGGGATACGCTCACACCTGATAAACATCTTGATGAGGTCAATTCTGCGATGGTACCAGACCCATTCCATTTTTTGCCCCCCCCCCCCCGGGTGCCCAAGTTTGAGTGGCTCCCCAGAATTTTCCACAAGGATTTGGGTTGGAACTAATTGAGAGGTGTTAGTAGACACCTATATGAACACATTGGTGAAGAAAGCTATTGGTAAGCAATTTTTTCACATATGGTCCAGAGATTTTCTAAAATGCCCTAATTATAAGGGGAGCATTTATATAATGTATTAACTAACACTAATGCTTTTAAAACAGTCATGGCGTTTGATACAGGGGCTCATGAAAGGGAAACCAGAGATATTTAACGACCCACAGAGAGCCTGCTCAGCATATAACCATGGATTACCCAGTGGAGATGATTTTGTCCAGTTAGAAACAAACTGCAGTCTATTGGCTAAAAAGTAATTAAAAAAGAGAATCTCTGGAAAATTGCTGGGGACAAAGTTATAGTTAAAAAACCCACAGTTACTGAACTGTGGAAGAGACTGCAAAAAGAATGTATCAAGATCAAACCACAGCAGTGTGAGAAACTAGTGATGTCCTGTGGATGCAGATGTGGTGAAGTCATTCAAAGCAAAGGCCTTTACAATTCCTATGAATTTTTAATCCTACAGCCCTAAGAAAAAACATTGCTTGAATCTTCTCTTCTGACACAGTGGTTACTGTTTTCTAATTTTGCTCACTGTTTTTTTTTTTTTTTTTTTTTTTACAAAATAAATCTTTGTACTGAAGTGCCTTGGTTATTTAAAAAAACATGCTAGTACAACAATGGTATAGCCCCAGCAGATATTCTGTCAAATTCTGAACAATGAAGAGCAACAATAATTCAAAAATAAATCAAGTATTAATACAATGTTCTCTAATTTTGATCTCCACGGTAATTTTATACATTTTTTTTAACAATTTCAAGGAATCACATATTTTAATTGTCTCAGGACAGTAATCCCACATACTAACACCCAAAACAGAGAAACAGTGACATTTTATATTAGTCCTGCTTTTAATTTCTATGTGGATGATATACTATGAGCAGGATTTTTTTTGAAGTACAGTATACTTTATTAATCCCAAAGGGAAATTACAGGGCATCCACCTGGATGGATGAGGCAGCCAAGGTGTGGCACCAATCCCTTCACCATTCACACACATTCACACCTAGGGCTACTTTAGAGTGTCCAATTAACCTAACTTGCATGTTTTTTTCACCTGTGGGAGGAAACCGGAGTACCTTAGGTAAACCCACACAGACACTGGGAGAACATGCAAACTTCACACAGAAGGGTCACTGATGGTCAGGGGGTGGGATCAAACCCACGATGGTCAGGAGTGGAATTGATCCTGTCACCTTCTTACTGTGCTGCCACAGTGCTAACCACTGCTCCACCAAGCTGCCCCCATGGAGCTGCTTTAACTGCCTGGATGAACTGACTAGAATATATGTCTCAGGAATCTTTTTTTTTTTTTGGACTTATTTTATACCCGTAGGTAGATTTGTTCTGCAGTCCGGTGACAAGCCACCAGCTGCCGGTCGCTGTGTGCGCAAGCGCCCCTTAACTCCCTAACCTGCATGTTTTTTGGCATGTGGGAGGAAACCGGAGAAATCCCGGAGTAAACCCACGCAAACACGGGGAGAACATGCAAACTCCACACAGATCACTGTTGGCCGGGGGCAGGGATCGAACCCACGATCTCATGATCCCCGCGATCCCCCGGCCGAGGGTGAAACGGTACTAACCACTGTGCCACCGTGCAGTGGTTAGCACCTTTTTCTCCTTTGTATTATTTTCTTAGGGCGAAATGAAACATGGCAGAGCAGTGCTGTTTCATCTCTGTCCCCCCGACCACAGCATCATCACCCAGTGTCACCACCAGTGTTGGGCAAGTTACTAAAAAATAGTAACTAGTTACAGTTACTAGTTACCTCTTTTCAAAAGTAACTGAGTTGCTTTGGAGTTACTGCATGATTAAAGTTACTAGTTACTTAGAAAAGTAACTTTCACATTACTTTTAAATGCGTACTTAAATCCTCGTGCACACATAACAAGATCAAGGGCCCCTTGTTCTCATCAGAAAAAACAACAAAAAGAAAACTGATGAGAAAAAAGTCTCATCTTACAGAGAAAAAAAAGTGTCTCAGATTTACACAAACTATTGTGATCAGCAGAAAGTCAGAAATTTGCTTGAAATAAAGTTGTAAATTCACAGAGAAAATTTTGGACCCCCTGGTGGGCTATTTTTGGCACACTAACCATATGTTTGACACCCCTAGACCAGTCCATTAAAAAAACTCATATTTAGAGGATTTACTTCCATGAAATAGTTGCAGATCACAACAGTATGTCAATGAATAATATAGAATAGAAAGCACAGATAAATGAAAGTTCACCGCTTACAAGAAGCTGTTCTTTACTGCAACAAATCACAGTCACTTTTTCTCTGTACGTAAGAAAATTTACACAATTACTTACACAGCTTACACATTTACACAACTGCCGACAAATGTGAGCTTTTTGCGAGCTTCTTGCTCAAAAAATACTCATGTTTAACCACAGAGGTAGGAGCTGTTGGGGGCTACTCACCCCTGGGACAACAGGTGATCAAGGCTCCATATGAGAAGTCACAACCGCCACGGCATTGCTTCCCACTGGGTTGCGTGTGAGCAGGACAGGAAACCGACTGGTGTTCAGCTGAGCCGTGGTACACTGGTGTTTACCTTCTGTCAGCTGTACTGAGTAATTTTTAATGGCAGGAAATATATATATAATATATATAAATAGACACTCTGAAAACCAGCCACATTTTTGGATCAGCCAATCACGGTGCAGCGCCGTTAGCGGTTTCCGTCAGCTGTATGATATGCTGAAATTATGAGCGGAAGCATATTTCCTATTACTACGCATGTGTGCGCATGCAGCTCATGCGTACTAACCCAGGATATGGCTGTTCTGATAAGTATGGTAAAATGGCAGAACACTGGTGGAGGAAACTGACGGCTGCGCTACGGTAGGATCAGTTTATATTTATTTGCGCTAAAAATATCTATCCATATTAATAAAACATAGTAACGTATCTGATCAAATTTCAGCAACTGTAACGTATTACTGAATTTTTAAACAGTAATTTTGTTAATCAGCACGTTACTGCAAAAGTAGTGGCGTTACAGTAATGAGTTACAAAGTAACTTGTTACTCCCAACACTGGTCACTACTAACGCCATCACCAAGCCTGTACAACTTCAATCCATCCAGCGACCAGCGCTAAAACATGCACACCTCCTTAACGAACTTTATTCGGATCCACTGGCGAGTGGCTCGAAGAGAGATTACAACGTGTGTACGTGGCATCCTTCCAGCACGACAGATGAGTGGAGGGTGACAGGAGCAGTTCTCCCTCACACAATTGACTAAGAACTGTTTTGCTGGTCACCGACAGGTGACCGAAGTGTGGGACAACACGAAACAGCAACAGGTCAGTATTGCTTTTGTTGATAAGAACTGTTGGGTGACAAACATCGCCCCACCTTTATTGACCATGTTTTCATGTACATGAATAAACTGGTTACGATTGGATTTCTGAAGTTATCTGATTATTCAGGTGGCCATGGAAACAGAGTAATCCAATAAAGACCATGTAACCAGGATCAATAAGTCAAGTGGTTTACCCTCCAATAATTTGTTTATTCAGTGTATGTAAACATGAGAAAATGCACTATTGCCATTATTGGTTTATTCCCAGTAATTGTTTTATTGTGACCAGGGAACCGGGGTCTACTATGTGTGTGCCGAAGACACTGTTACAGCTAACAGCTGAAGAATGGACAAAGACAGATAAGATGGACATTGTGTGCTCTGTGGGCCAGAAGAGAAACACATGGACAGAAACAACGATAACATGGACACTGGGCCTCCCTGACGATAACAGAGTCTTCTGATCATAAAAGAGTCCACCATGCTTTGCCAGTCCAACAAATAAAATAGCAAAAAGCTGTAGTAATGTGCATTGACACCAACAATCTTCTTTTTTTCCCCTCTCAACATGATATTTTTAATATGTAGGACAATAGTTAAACAACATCCATGCACAGTTGAGATGTAGTTTACAGTTATGAGTTTACAAATGTACTAGCACATGGTAATAAGTATTTCCTAAGTAATTACACCTTTACTAGTACAAAAGAATAATAATGATAATAATAATGCCCTCACGCTTAACTGATTACACACCAGACAGACTACAGACCAGAAGTGAAGCAGACAGATGAGTGAATGTATGTGTGAATGAATGAATGCTTGACAAGCTACAAACCAGAGAGAGAGAGAAAAGTTTAAACCACCGATATTAATAGATTTCTATCAAGAGTAATGTGTAACATTAATTAAAAAAGCCAGGCAACAAGCAAAATAATGGTTAACCTTTTTAAGAACTAAACATATTTCTGAAGTGTTAGTTTTGTTTTGTTTTTTTTTTACTATTATTATATTAGGGTTTCAATATGATAACTATCTTAAACCATGCATGGAATAATATGTTGATCAACAGAATAGAAACAAAAAAGTCTATAACAAGAAATATAGGATATTGACTACATGGCCATAAATTGAAATAAGTAAATTATAAAATGAAGAGCATTTCGTCAGAGCTTTGCCACATTTTATACACCTGCATCTAGAAGAACACAATATTATGGAAACTTTTCATTCATTTTCATAGTTCAGATCCAAAAGTAAACTTTCACATGTATTTTATATTCCTTACAAGGGACACATTTCAAGCAATGAAAGCATATAATCAAAGCATATAACAGCACAATTATTTGGCGTGTATGTGTGTGTGGGGGGGCTCATTTATAATATCACACTGTCCTTCTCAATAGCATCACAAAAATTTGCAGTACAACAATCTGGTCCAATTGTGATTGCACCAACACTTTCCATGAAAGGTATAGCACCCAGGGCTGGAACAGCAAGACAAATGTTTTGAGAGGCACAGCCAAATACTGGCGCAGAGGTGGAGCCTTCAGACACTGTGGATGGAAAAATCACACATTTAATGATTTAAGATATTGTAACTGCTTAAACAAAATGTACTTCAAGAAAAGCCTCTGAAATTGTTATGCTTTTGAAATTAAACTTTGATGAAAATTATCACGACAATAATGAACTTTATTTGTATTGCATTTTCATTCAATAACTGCAACAAAAAATAAATAAGTCAGAAGAATAAAATCACAAATTCACAGAAAATAATTTGTTTACTTTTTTTCATAAATATCCAGTTTTTCACAAATTTGTGAGGTTTGTCTTGTAAATTTGCATTGTTTCTTGGAAATTGTATGTTTTTTTCCCAAAAAATGTTCACAATTTTCTTGTCAAATTTGTGACTTTTTATAGTTTTTTTTCCCTGTAAATTTGTCACGTTTCTGTGATAAATGTTTTCTTTTTCTTCACACATTTACAGTTGTATTCTGATCAAAGTGCTGATATTTTTCTTCGAAATTTGCAACTTTTTTCATAAATTTCCAATATTTTTCTTGTACATTTGCAATTGCAGTCTAACAGACATATACTGTATACTGTAAACTGTACTTCTACTCTTTATTGGGGATGGGGGATGGCAGGGTAACAAGGGGTTCGAACACCTGTATTTTTTAATTTAATTTATTTTGAGCAAGAGAGAGCGAGAGATGGAGAAAGAGAGACGGGAAATCTGATGTAGCACAAGTTCCCTGCAGAAGTGGCCTGTGTGAGTGAGCTGGCATACATTTGGTTACTGACAAAGAGAAATAACACTATTAGGCTAAATTAATTTAATATGTCAAAAAGGCCCAAACCCTCTGGCCCCCTATAAAAAATGAGAGAGAAGGGGAAAAAGAAAAGGACAGAAGTAATGTGGTGAATGGGTATTTGTGGCTTTAGTGGTAAAGTTCTCTAATGTTATAAATAGGTTGAATTAACCTTTGTTATAGCACCTCTTTTTGACATTCATTATCAGCGTTTTCAAGATTGTTCAGAGGTTTGAGGAACAATTTTCCACATAATTTTAGATTAGTTCTGATGGATGAGCAACTATGCTCATCCACTTGTGACTGTTTTCTGTTAAATTTGTTTTCTCATAAAATTGTTATTTTTTTCATAAATGTACTAATTTTATGATCAATTTTGAACTTTTTGTAACATTTCTCATGCAAATGTGCAACTTTTTGTCATTTAATAAAATCATAGATTAGTAATTGATGTGTCCCGTTTCAATTGGAAGTGCACACATGGGCCCCAACAAATCTCAAATCCTTCAGTGGTCTCTGATTAATATTATTGTTAATTTTACAGTTAAAAGCATAAGTAATTCACAAAAAACTAAAGTGACCTTGCTTTTTTTAATTAACTGTATTCTTGTCTGTTTTGTGTATTGTCAGAATGTGCCTTTTGTCCCTCAGGACAGAAGCGTTCCTGCTTACAGAGGAAAGCACTTGCCTTTAAACAGGGGGATGCTTCTGAGCTGCAGGTTCCCACAAAAGAGCTGAAGTCCGAAATTTTAAGAGCAAAACAGAATTATAAATCAGAATTGGAAAGCAAGATGGCAGCAAAGAAGCTTGGTTCAGCCTGGGCTTGTGATGGCTTGCGCCAGCTGATTATGACCCGCAGCTGCGCGCACACCTGTTCTCTATCACTGCCAGGCTATTTAACCCACTCTACCCTCAGATCGGTGCGGAGCCGTCTGATCCTCTTGGCTAATCAAGACTACTTTCGTCTTCACCCATTTCCAAAGACCTTCTTAGACCCAACGTTTTACCAGAGTCATCCCTCGCTTTCTATTGTCCTGGAAGGAGCAACCCTCTGCAATCAAGTAAGCCATCCTGCTACTCACCATTTCCTCGTTCATCCCCTGTGCACAGATGGAGTTCCGTGGCGGCGGAATCCTTCCTCCTGAGCGGCGGATTGAGCTCCATCCTCATCCTCAGCTGAGCTGTGGCTTCGGGCACTGTCCTCCTGGCTGGAGCCTATGGGCCAACCTGAGCACGCCACCATCCCAGCGAACAGGTTGCCAGGTTGCACGGCGCTCTGCTCACCCCCAGTTCCCATGTCATCCCTGATTCACACTCAAACACACACACTCACACACACAAATATACACACACACTGGTTTACACAATAAAAGGTAATTGTATCTATCCTTGAGCCCGTGTCTGTTACTGGGTCTAGTAATCATGTCAGTACGGCTCCACCAGAATGACCCAGTAGACAGCGCGCTAGCATGCCAAGTTAAAACTTAGAAGCTCGGGTAGATCAGTTAGCTTACCAGCAACAGGTTATCCTCTCCCAGCTGGTTCAAATTAATGGTAGGCTGGATAGTTTGTCAGGTACACAGCCTTCCCCACTGGCCACAAGTAGCACTTTTGCTCCTGCTAGCTCGCCACCTAGCCAGGTTTTCACTCCCCGGTTAACACCTGTTCCCACTCCCACTCGCTTTAGTGGTAAGCTAGGGGCAGCTAGGGGTTTCTTGCTTCAATGTGAGATAGTGTTCCAGCGTGTGCCTGGGGATTTCCCCAGAGATCACAGCCGAATCGGCTACATAGCTAACCTATTGGAAGGGTGAACATTAGCCTGGGCTTATGCTGTGATGGCTAGGGCAAGCTATGCCAATCTTACTTACAGTCAGTTTGTCAGCAAATTCAACGAGGTGTTTGATCATTCAGACCGTGATAGTGTGCTCACCACCCGGGTATTGAATTTAAAGCAGGGTAGCAGGTCCGTGGTGGACTATGCCGTAGATTTCCGGGTGGTGGCTGCGGATGTTGGATGGGAGGACACATCGTTGTGCGGCATTTTTGTCAAGAGCCTTAGTCCTTGTTTGCGGGATGAATTGGCCCGCTTAGAAAAACCAGATAAGTTAACCGAGCTAATCTCCTTAGTTATTAGCCTCAATAACAGGCTGAGGGAGTGGGCAGCCAAGCGTAGGACTTCCGGTCACTCTGGTTCCCAGTTTTGTCACTCCCTACAGCCCCCTCTATTGGCCCTGCTTTCCCTAGACCCCTTGTATGCACTAGAACCTATGGCTGTAGGGTCATCCAAGTTATCTTTAGCGGAGAAGCAGCGCCGCCGGGAGTTAGGGTTATGTTTCTACTGTGGCAGTGAGGAGCATGAGGTAGTGTCCTATCCCATTCGGCCAAAAGAGGGAGTCTGTGCATCGCAGTAGGGGGACTCACAGACTCTCCACAGTTAAATCCCCTCACAAGATTCCTCCTGCCCATTAGGTTCATACACAATCACAGGGAAATTGTCACTCAGGCCTTGATTGATTAAGGAGCTGAGCAGAGTTTCATCTCTGGGGAACTGGCAACCCGACTGGGACTCCCGTGTCACCCTTTGAAGATCCCCCCTCCAACTTATTGCCCTGTCGAAAGCCCCTATGGCAGTGGAATCCAAGCAGACCTCCCCAGTGTCAGTCATCGTTTCAGGGAACCATCGGGAGGAGCTCAGGCTGTTTGTGTTACCGCTTTCCTCCTCTCCGGTCATCCTGGGCTATCCCTGGCTTTGACTTCAAAACCCCATGATCGACTGGTGCACTGGGAGTGTGGTTTTGTGGAGCTCCTTCTGTTTGAGTGCCTGTCTGCAGTCTGCTGCCTGGTCGCCGTCCATGCCCCTGCCTTCTCCTTCCACTCCTCCTCCCGATCTGTCGTTCCCCCAGAGTATCACGACCTGGGGGCCATATTCAGTAAGTCCCAAGCACTGTCTCTTCCCCCCCACCGCCCATATGACTGTGCCATCAACATTTGGGCTGGAGTCCCGCTGCCGACGAGCCATCTCTACAGCCTGTCAGCTCCGGAGCGGGAGGCGATGGAGTCATACATTAAGGAATTGCTTAACTCCGGCATCATCCATCCTTTGTCTTCAGTGGTGGGGGCTGGATTTTTTTTTTTTTTGTCAGGAAGAAGGATGGCTCCCTCAGACCGTGTATCGACTTCCATGCCCTGAATAACATCTCCATCAAGGATAAGTACACTCTCCCCTTGATGGACACGGCGTTCGATTCTCTCCGGGGGGCCTCCTGTTTTACCAAACTGGACCTTCGTAAAGCTTATCATCTGGTGTGGATCAGGGAGGGTGATGAGTGGAAGACTTGTTTTTGGACCCTTAGAGGGCATTTCGAGCACTTGGTGATGCCGTTTGGGCTGACCAACGCCCCTGCCGTCTTCCAGCACCTGATTAATGACGTTTTGAGGGATTTCCTGGGCTCGTTCATCTTCGTGTACCTTTATGACATCCTGATCTTCTCGCAGTCCTTAGACGAGCATCGGGTACACGTGAGGCGGGTTCTGCAGCGGCTTCTGGAGAACAAGCTTTACGTAAAGGCCGAGAAGTGCAAGTTTCACGCCACCAAACGTCGTTTCTTAGCTTCATCATTTCCCATAATCAGATCATCCCTGACCCCGGCAAGGTAAAAGCGGTGGTAGATTGGCCCACCCCCACCTCCAGAAAGCAGCTCCAGCAATTCCTGGGGTTCGCCAATTTTTATCGCTGATTTATCCAAAATTACAGCATTGTGGGACATACGTATATGTATATCACTTTATACCACATATGTGTACTTTATGCCACATATGTATATCACTGTATGCTTCACATCTCAGAGTGAACAAAGAACTGAGCCTCCCTGGAGATAACAGGAGGATGTGAAAGTTTAGTCTTTGGTATGCAAAGAGACGGCCTTGGGGGATTTCCTGGCCTGCCAGACACTGTGGGAGGAGGTGATGGGATAGAAGAGAAGATGCATTGTTACTTGTAATTAAATGCAATGTGACTGTGAGCTTTGAAGGTCCTGATATATAAAGGACGAAGGTCTGTGTTTTTCCCTCTTTCTGTTTTGCTGATGTTGGAAGATGTGAATAAACCTGACTCGTGAGATAAACTCTGCCTCGTCATTTTCACATCTCCACACTGGTGACCCTAAGACGTATCATGGATGAAAGAAATTCCCCCGGGCCAGCCGGGTCAGGAGCTCCCAGCCAAGCGTATGCTGCTACCGTCCAGCTACCGGACTTTTGGCAAGACAACCCGTGCTCCTGGTTCCACTTGCTCGAAGCACAGTTCGCCCTCCGGGGGATAACGGTAGATGACATGAAGTTCTACCATGTGATTGCCAAGCTCGACAACCGCACGGCTCGGCATGTGGAGAGCCTATTGGAGCAGCCACCGGCCAACGACAAATATGGTGGGTTGAAGGCTGCACTCATCCAGCGCTTCACTCTCTCAGTCCAGGAGAGAGCGGAGAGGCTCTTGGCTCTGAACGATTTGGGAGATGGCACGCCCATTGACCTGATGGAGGACATGCTGAGGTTGAGGGGCTCAGGCGACAATGACTTCATTTTCACCCACATTTTCCTCAGGACCCTACCATCGGCCACGAGAGCGACCATGGCCAGTTCGCCGTTGTTGGCCCAGCGGGACTTCCGCACACTGGCCCAGGAGGCGCACCGGATTCTCAATGACAGCCAAACAGCGCGCGGCCACCGCAGCAGCGACGGAGTTCGGCGCGACGACCGGAGATGGTGGGGGGCCAGAGACGGCGGTAGCAGAACCACCGACAACAGCAGATGCGGGGGCCAAGGATCGTGGAGGAGATGCCCTGTTTCTACCATCGCCACTTTGCAAAGAAGGCACGCAAATGTATACCACCGTGCCAGTTCCAGCGCTCGGGAAACGCCAAGACCGGGGGTCGGTAGCAGCTGCGGCCCTCGGGGAGGAGAACAAGCTGCTCTACCTGAAGGATGCGCGCTCGGGGAGATAATTCCTCGTGGACACAGGCTCCCAGTTGAGTTTCATCACACCTTCTTCCGCTGACCGGCTGGCAGTTTCCAGAGGTCCCCGGGTGTCAGCAGCGAACAGCTTGGAGATTAAGACCTTTGGTGAGAGGACTCTGCTTCTGTCCCTACACGGCCGTACATTTGAGTGGACTTTTGTCATAGCTGCAGTGAATTTCAATATGTTGGGGGCTGATTTTCTGTGCTCACATGGTTTGTTGGTTGATCTTGCTAACAGGCGCCTGGTTGCGCCACTTTCTTTTTATTCTATTCCCTGTACAGCCCGAGTGGCCCCGCCAACAGCACAAGCCAATGTCACAGCTGCAAGCGGTAAGTTCCACACACTGCTTACTCGGTTCCCAGCACTCACGGTTCCCACATTTTCAACGGCCGTCGTCAAACATGGGGTGGAACATTTTATTACTACCATCGGACCGCCTGTTTTTGCAAAAGCTCGGCGCTTGGATTCAGCTAAACTGACCATAGCGCGCGAGGAGTTCGCCAACCTGGAAAGGTTGGGCATCATCAGGCGTTCGAACAGCCCATGGGCTTCCCCACTGCACATGGTCCCGAAAGCTGACGGCTCGTGGCGACCTTGCGGAGATTTCCGCAGGTTGAACAACGCCACAGCGCACGACCGCTACCCAATCCCGCATATCCAAGACTTTTCCGTTCATTTGGCGGGGGCGCGCGTTTTTTCTAAGATAGACTTGGTCCGCGGTTACCACCAGGTCCCAGTGCGCGCTGAGGACATACCCAAAATAGCGGTAATAACTCTGTTTGGTCTATTCGAGTTTTTGCGCATGCCATTTGGGCTTAAAGGCGCTGCGCAGACGTTCCAAAGCATGATGGACGCGGTGTTGCGCGATCTCCCCTTCGTATTCGTCTACCTGGACGACATCTTAGTAGAAGATGACGAAGACGAACACGAAAACCACCTCACGGCAGTTTTCCGGAGGTTGGGAGAACACGGTTTAATAATCAACCCAGCGAAGTGTCAGTTCGGGGTGACGCAGATTGATTTTTTGGGGCATCGCGTCTCTCCAGAAGGAGCAGTTCTGCTGCCTGACAAAGTGCACGCGGTAGCAAATTTTCCCCAGCCACAAACGGTCAAGGCGTTACAGGAGTTTTTGGGAATGGTGAATTTTTATAACCGTTTCCTCCCCCGTGCAGCGCAGCTCATGCAACCATTGTATGCCGCACTCAAAAAACAAAAACCCACAAATAAGATCGAATGGTCTCCGGAGCAAGAGCGAGCATTCTCGGAAATCAAAACAGCCCTGGCAAACGCTGCGTTGTTAGCGCATCTAGACCCAACGTCCCACATAGCGCTCACTACTGATGCGTCAGATGTGGCCATAGGGGCGGTCGTGGAGCATCATGTAGCCGGGGCTTGGCAACCGCTCGCCTTTTTCAGCAGGACTTTGCGCGATAGTGAATGAAAATACAACGCGTTCGACAGGGAGTTGTTGGCTCTCCACTTGGCCTTTCGCCACTTCCAGTTCTGGCTGGAAGGACGCCGTTTCACCGCGTTCGTTGACCACAAACCACTGACATTCGCAATGGCCAAGGTTTCGGAACCATGGTCAGGCCGGCAGCAGAGACAGCTGGCCACCATCTCAGAGTTTACTACCGATATTCAGCATGTGGCAGGTAAACTTAATGTAGTGGCAGACTGCCTCTCGTGTGCCATGGCGGCCCCAGTCCGCGTGGGGATAGATTATGCAGCCATGGCCGCGGATCAGGTTAGTGACGCAGAGGTGTGCGCGCTCCAATCTGGACCAACAGGGTTAAGGCTGAAGAACAGGGTGCTGCAAGAAGGTATGCCCCCCCTAAGCTGCGATGTCTCCACTGGGCGACCGCGCCCTGTGGTACCGGCCGCATGGCGTCGCCGTGTTTTTGACTCGATTCATGCTTTGGCGCACCCGGGAGTGCGCGCGTCGGTCAAAATGGTAGGAGAGAAATTTGTATGGCCGAGCCTGCGCAAACAAGTTAAGGAATGGGCAGCGGCCTGTATGGCTTGTCAACGAGCCAAGGTACACAGACACACGAGAGCTCTCTTGGAGCCGTTTCACATCCCGGCTAAGAGGTTTGATCATGTTCACGTGGACCTCATAGGCCCCCTCCCGCCGTCTCAGGGGTGCACACACCTTCTGACAATGGTGGACCGCACCACGCGCTGGCCGGAAGTGGTCCCACTGGCGTCAACCACAGCCGAGGAGGTGGCGCGCACGTTTGTAACAGCATGGGTAGCGCGCTTTGGAGTCCCGTCGGACATTACGTCCAACAGAGGTCCTCAATTTGTTTCCGAATTTTGGTCAGCAATGGCCCGCAGCCTGGGGGTAACGATCCACCGCACAACCACGTACAATCCGCAGGCTAATGGGTTATGCAAACGTTTTCATAGGTCATTGAAAGCGGCTCTCAGAGCGTCGCTGACGGATGCAAATTGGGTGGACAGGCTACCGTGGGTTTTATTGGGGTTGCGTTCTGCACCTAAAGAAGACTTAGAAGCCTCCCCGGCCGAGCTAGTTTTTGCGCAACCACTTTGGCTGCCCAGGGAGTTTCTCCCAGATAATCCTGCGCCAGATAGCTCCCCGTCTCAGCTGTTGCAGCGCGGCACGGAACCGGGCATGCTGCCTGACCCCGTGCACCACAGTTTTCCGCACGTTTTTGTGCCTAAGACCTTAAAAAACGCAAAGTTTGTTTTTGTCAGACATGATGCCCATCGTCCACCACTACGGCCACCTTATGATGGACCATTTAGAGTACTGGAAACAGGGGACAAGCCTTTTTTGCTAGATTTGGGGGGCAGGAAGGAAAAGATTGGCATAAACAGGCTCAAACCCGCCTTTGTGGTGGCGGACGAGGATGTGCTGTTGGCCAGGGCTCCTCGGCGCGGCAGACCCCCCCAGGGAAATTTCCCAGAACACCCACAAGGATTGACAAACAGTTCTCACCCCCAGTCAGCAGCTCCCCAGCAGGAGGGCGCCGCAGAAGTGGTGAAGCCCGCTTACAGCAGATACGGGAGGAGACTGAGGCCCAAGCAGCACGTGGACTAATGTGTAATGATTTTATCATGACATGCAGACTGTTATTCTATTGTTCCATCTTAGATGTTTGGGGGGGGTCATGTGGGACATATATGTATATCACGTTATGCCACATATGTATACTTTATGCCACATATGTATATCCCTGTATGCTTCACATCTCGGAGTGAACAAAGAACTGAGTCTCCCTGGAGATAACAGGAGGATGTGAAAGTTTAGTCTTTGGTATGCAAAGAGACGGCCTTGGGGGATTTCCTGGCCTGCCAGACACTGTGGGAGGAGGTGATGGGATTGAAGAGAAGATGCATTGTTACTTGTAATTAAATGCAATGTGACTGTGAGTTTTGAAGGTCCTGATATATAAAGGACGATGGTCTGTGTTTTTCCCTCTTTCTGTTTTGCTGATGTTGGAAGATGTGAATAAACCTGACTCGTGAGATAAACTCTGCCTCATCATTTTCACATCTCCACAGCATCACTGCTCTTCCTTTGACCCGCCTCACTTCCCCCAAAGTGGCTTTTCATTGGTCAGCGGAAGCTGAAGCGGCGTTCTCCGCATTGAAATCTCAGTTCCCATCCTCTCCTATCTTGTCACAGGTGGATCCCACCCTTCAATGCCTGGTGGAGGTGGACGCCTCGGACTCAGGGGTTGGAGCCGTGCTGTCCCAGCGCTCTCCAGTCGATGGTGAGATCCGCCCCTGTGCGTTCTTCTCCCGCCGTTTGTCCTCGGCGGAACATAACTATGACATCGGGGATAGGGAGCTCCCGGCAGTCAAGCTCGCCCTGGAGGAGTGGCATCACTGGTTGGAGGGGGCCACCCAGCCATTCATCGTCTGGACGGACCATAAGAATCTGGAATACTTGAGGACGGCCAAACGCCTGAATGCATGTCAAGCCCGCTGGTCCCTGTTTTTTTGACGATTTAAATTTCACTATCACCTACCGTCCCGGTGCTAAGAACACAAAGCCGGATGCGCTGTCCAGGCAGTTCTCCTTGGATGCTGCAGAAGTGTCACAGCATACCATCACCCCCTCATCCTGTGTTGTGGGCACCCTCTCGTGGGGTATCAAGGAAAGGGTCTTGACAGCGCATGAGGCCGAACCAGATCCGGGCGGGGGTCCAGCGGGGAGGTTGTTCGTTCCTTCTTCCGTCCAGGGTGAGGTTGTTCATTGGGGTCAAGCCTCCAGGCTCTCGTGTCACCCTGGGAGGGCTCACATGGTGGAACTCCTCCAGAGGATGTTCTGGTGGCCATCGCTCAGGAAAGATGTCGCTTAGTACATCCGCGCCTGTCCCCAGTGTGCCACTGGTAAGACATCTTCATCTCCTCCGGCTGGTTTGCTCCACCCTCTTCCTATTCCTGGCAGACCCTGGTCCCACATCGCCCTCATCTTCATCACCAGTCTCCCACTGTCTAACAATTACACCGTCAGCCTCACGATCGTGGACAGATTTTCTAAGGCTGCCCACTTTGTCCCCCTACAGGGGCTGCCTACGGCTAGGGAAACGGCCGATCTACTCGTCCAACATGTCGTGAGGCTGCACGGCATCCCCACGGACATCATCTCTGATTGGGGTCCTCAGTTTGTGTCCCGGGTGTGGAGATCATTCTGCAATGCCCTAGGGGCCACAGTGAGTTTGTCTTCTGGTTACCACCCACAGAGCAACGGGCAGTGCGAATGAGCTAATCAGGAGCTGGAGCCTGCACTGCAGTGCGTCACCACTGCGAACCCAGCATCTTGGAGTGCCCATCTCCCCTGGATTGAGTATGCCCACAACACCACCGTGTCCTTGGCTATTGGCATGTCCCCATTTGAGGCCTCCCTGGTATACAACCCCCTGCTGTTTCCTGAAGAGGAAAGGGACGTCGCTGTACCGTCCGTTCGGGCTCACCTGCGGTGCTGTCGTCGGCTGTGGAGGGTGACCGGGACTGCACTTCGCCGCACAGCAGAGCACAACACCACGGCAGACAGTCGCCATAGGACGCCAGCAACTTCCTATCAGGTGGGTCAGCAGGTTTGGCTTTCTACCAAGCACATTAACCTCAAAGCTGAGTCGAAGAAGTTGTCTCAACGGTTTATTGGTCCCTTCCCCATAGACTGCATAATCAATCCTGTGGCTGTGCGCCTTGCTCTCCCCCCCTCCCTCTGCGTTTGTCCTACTTTTCATGTCTCCCAAATTAAGCCTTTTTTTTTTCCAGCCCTCTGTGTCCCCCTCCCAGGCCTCCACCTCCACCTATGGTAATCGATGGTGACCTGGCGTGGAGAGGCAACGCCATCCTGGATGTCCGCCGTCGGGGACACGGCCTTCAGTACCTGGTGGACTGGGAGGGGTATGACCTGGAATGGAGGTCCTGGGTGCGTCCATCCTTCGTGCTGGATGATCAGCTGATCAGGGACTTCCATCGGACGCACCCAGGTAGGCTGGATCGGGCGCCAGGAGACGCCCCTCGGGGGGGGGGTGTACTGTGATGGCTTGCTCCAGCTGATTATGACCCACAGCTGCCCGCACATCTGTTCTCCATCACTGCCAGGCTATTTAACCCACTCTACCCTCAGATCGGTGCGGAGCCGCCTGATCCTCTTGGCTAATCAAGACTACTTTCGTCTTCACCCATTTCCAGAGACCTTCTTAGACCCCGTCGTTTTACCAGAGTCATCCCTCGCTTCCTATTCTCCTGGAAGGAGCAACCCTCTGCAACCAAGTAAGCCATCCTGCTACTCACCATTTCCTCGCTCATCCCCTGTGCACAGGTGGAGTTCCGTGGTGGCGGAATCCTTCCTCCTGAGCGGCGGACTGAGCTCCATCCTCATCCTCAGCTGAGCTGTGGCTTTGGGCGCTGTCCTCCTAGCTGGAGCCTATGGGCCAACCTGAGCACGCCACCATCCCAGCGAACAGGTTGCCAGGTTGCACGGCGCTCTGCTCACCCCCAGCTCCCACGTCATTCCTGATTCACACTCAAACACACACACTCACACACACACACACTCACATACACACACACACACACTGGTTTGCACAATAAAAGATAATTGTATCTATCCTTGAGCCCGTGTCTGTTACTGAGTCTAGTAATCATGTCAGGGCTAGTATGAAAACTATTGCAGGCCTACAGAGCACAGAGCGCAGTAATCGTGTGTTTTTAGATGGTTTTAATTCAGACACAGAGCTGGCTAATGCTCTTAATTGTTTTTATGGTAGTTTTGATTCCTTTGATTTTAGCATAGAAACCCAAGATTTGAAACAGAAACTCAAAGACTATCAGCACGTTAATATTGAAGTGCAGGATGTTAAAAGGGCGTTCTGTGCATAAAGTCCTGTGCACATGAACTGAGTCCTGTGTTTCACTACATTTTAAATAAGTCCTCACAGACACAACATGTGCCTAAGATCTGGAAAGATGCTGTGGTTGACCCTGTTCCAAAATCCAGCTGTCCTAAAACGGTAAATGATTTTAGACCAGTTGCCTTGACTTCAATTTTAATGAAAATTTTTGAAAAACTGGTCAGATTTGAGGTCCTAAAGCACACTGAGCATGCATTGGATTCTTTGCAGTTTGCCTATAGGCCTCACAGAGGAGTGAAGGATGCCACTGTCACTCTGCTTAACATGCTTTATAAATCTGGATATAATTCGACACACTCCAGGCTTTTATTTGTGGACTTTTCCTCCACCTTTAATACAATCCAACCTTATATTTTAGTTGAAAGGCTCCTGCAACAATTTGATTTGAGTAATAATCTGGTGGGTTGGATTCTGGATTTTTTAACCAACAGGACACAGGGCGTAAGGGTCAATGGTACATTGTCTGACCAAAAGTGCTGTTCTACTGGCTCTCCTCAGGGGTGTGTGTTGTCACCACTATTCTTCATCCTGTACACAAACATGTGTCAGAGCAGACATGACAACGGATGCATTATAAAGTATGCTGATGATTCAGTTGTTGTCAGTCTCTTCCAGGATGGTGAGACTGGCCGCGGCCCAGTAGTTGATGATTTTGTTCACTGGTGTGAGGATTCCTACCTGCAGCTGAATACGACAAAAACTAAAGATATGATTATTGACTTTAGGAGGAATACTCCCAGGCACGAAGTCACTGTACTTAAAGGCCAGACCATTGAATGGATGCAATCTTACAAATATCTTGGGACAATTATTGATAGTAATTTAAACTTTGAAGAGAACTGTGAAAGGGTGTGCAAAAAGGGTCAGCAACATTTGCATTGTTTAAGGAAACTCGCACACTTCCAAATTGACTGAACCATAATGACAATGTTTTATTGGGCTTTTACTGAATCTATTTTATCCTTTTCTTTAGTGTCATGGTTTGGTCAGATACAGCTGAAACAGAGGAAATCCTTGGATCAGGTAGTTAGATGGTCCAGTCATTTGCTTGGTGAGTCACAGCTGAGCCTGACATCCCTGTACACCAGACAGGTACAGAGGACTGCTACCGCCATTTTAAATGATGACGCCCACCCTTTGCACTGCCACTTTCAGCTTCTTCCCTCCAGACGGAGGTTTGTTGTCCCAAAGTGTAAAACCCAGCACTATAAAAACAGCTTTGTTCCTGCTGCTGTCAAAGAGTTGAACAAGATGTAACAATATATTGCACATAATTTAGTTATCTATTTATTAATTTTTTATTTTATATTTGTTTATTTTTGTAGGTTTTTTATTTGGGTTTTAAATCTTTCATTGGGTTTTAGACTTCAGACTTTTTTTGATTTTTTAATCTCTTTGACTTAGTTTTTAACTTTTTTAATATGACCCTTCTCTCTTATCTTTGTTTTTCTCTTATCTCTTTGTCTTATGTCCTGATTGGTGGAGCCTTGAGTACTTTTATCGTGTTTATAGTCAGCTTCATGTGTGCCTGTGTTTGTGTTCATGTTCAATGTAATTGTGGTTTGTAAATATGTGTCTAAAAAGATGTCATCTGACTGCAAAACAAATCTACCTACGGGTACAAATAAAGTAACCTGAACCTGAACCTGTTCACCAGAGTTGTAATCGTGTTTGTATTCATAAATACACAAACTAGCTCTCGTTTGCATTAACCCTGTCTCTCCCTGAGACACCCAAGGTCATCCTAGAATTATCCATATTCTTTCTTAGTCGCTCACTTTTTCTGTACAGTTGGAGCCAATGTGACCTTAATTTGAACATGAAATTAACAAACCTAAGTTCCCATTCTCAGGTAGAACTTTTCACAATATTTTGAATCTGTCACATCTGCCTAGGCTCATGTTAACGAGAATATGCTCTAGCTGCTATATTACCTTTGTCCAGATTTCTGCCCTGCTCAGTCAGATAAAGCACCTAGCTGTGATCCTATACCAGGAACCCCATCAGCCACATCTGTTCACAGTAAATTCTCACATTGACCTGATGCATTTGGTACTGTTATGTCCACAAACCTGGCAATGACCAACGAAGAAGAGAGCTGTGCTAGAACTGAACTTTATTACACAAAGTAATATCAAAACAATACAGATTAACTGAGCACCGACTTCCTATACTGCTGTGTGTCAAGAGAGGCCTAAGATGGCCGGTTCTCCGCATTTATAGGCTGGAGTGATGACGTCATCAGCCAGCTGCGTCATCACGCCACTACCTGTTATAAATCCCTTTATAACATTTCCCCTCCATCCCCTTGGAAAAAACACAGAACACTTTAATAAATTGGAACCTTCACCAATTTTGGCATAAACAACAACAACAATAATTAACAATCTGAACTAGGGTGAGTGGGTGGACCGCTGCTCAACCCAACACGGCTGAGTGAATTATTCTGCCACTCATCCGACAGCCGCGCTCCTAACTAAACAGTCCTCTTTTATTTTTACAGTCTTCCATGGGGAAGGCGGTTCTCCTGGAGGGGCCTTGTAGCAGGCCCGCAGTGGATGCACCCCTGGAAGTGCTGGGTCCCCTGGACTGTGATCATCCCTCTTCATGCTGCAATCCGAGTCCCGCTCCTCCCAAGCTGTCTCTTGCAAAGCCTCACCATCTGGAGCAGCCACTTGAACGTGCCAGAGATGATTCACCTGCCACACCAAACTGTTCATCTGCCTGAAGCTTGCTGATCCCAGCTGTGAAACAATCCTCATGGGCGCCACCGGTACCACAGGTCATGATGTGTTCGGCTGCAGGTCCGGACGCTCGACTTTGTGGACTCGAACCCAGTCCATTACGTTAAGAGGCATCTTGCTTGGATGCACATGCAGTTGAGGTTACGGTGATGCCACATCCACGTTTGTCATGGGGCATCCGTCGAGTTGTAATGGTACCGTCATTGTCAAGTTAGTCATAGACTCTTTGCCCAACGCTAAAGTAGCAGTCCCTAGAGGCCAAAGCTGGTTGTGGGGCCTGAAGACGTCCGGCATCTCTCCTGTGTCACTTACAGTCGTGGACTTTTCACCCGTCGGCTCAGCCATGGCTTCTGTAGACTGGTGCTGAGCGAGGATTCTGAAGCAGTCCGGTTCCGCTTCTCCTTTACCTGATGTATGTAGTCGTGTCGTGCCTCCATCATCACCGATAACATCCGTACCGGATCAATGTGTTCCGGGAGTATCTGTGTGCGTGGGGTCCCTCTCCCGCTGGCTCATGCTGGGAGAGGATCTGAGGCAAGTCGTGCCATCGTCCCCCCCGGGCAGCATTCCTCCTGCACACACGGGACGGTTGTTTCCTTGTTGGCGTCATCCTGTTGAATCTCATCCCATACCACATCATCATCACCGATGTGTGTCCCAACCACCGTTTCTGGCCAAGTAGAATTTGTTACTGTTGCAGATGGAGAAACTCAGTCTGTAGAAAAGGTCACATTCCAATATGTTGTCACCAAGCGTAGCCACTTGAAACTCGAAGTCATAAACCATGCTTGATGCATAGCAGACCGTTAGCATGCTGGTTCCTATATTGCTAGCCCTGTGGCCACCATAACCATACAGCTCCGCTGGGTTCTTTCTAATTGGGTGGTTGGGGAAAAATTTCTTCACCGTGGCCCAATTTAACATTGACCTCACTGCAGCAGTGTCAAACAGGAGCGGCACAGTAACGTCGTCCAACTCTACAATCCTGTATTCATACGGCATGTTCTCAGGGCTTACCGCATGGATGGTCATCATGGGTGGGCGGCTTTGCTTGGCTGGTGGGCTCCACGCTGTCGGCGACCAGAAAACTTTGGCAAAGTGGTTAAATTTTCCACACTTCTTGCAGGGCAAAAACGTGCTGTCTCATGATGTGTTGGGGAACCACAGTTGCCACACGTGGGGCACCTCGAAGCAGTCCTCCAGTCCACGTCATTCATTTCGAACTCCTCTGCTGTGCCACCGTGTTCCTCCATGCCCACTGCGTAGGTTAGCGGCATCTGTCCTGGCTGTCTATGCTGTTGGCGCACACCTAGCTCTGATGCAAACTTATCTGCTGATCTCAAGCTGGAGTGCTAGCTCAATAGTGTTAGCTAGCATCATGTCATTTTGCACCATTAGCATCTTCACCCGCAGCCACGGGTTGTTCACGTGCTCAGCCAATTGGTCCTGCACCATTTCGTCCTCTAAAAGTCCAAATATACACATCCTAGCCAGATGACGAAGGCCTGCGGCGAATTGCTGGGTGGACTTACCAATTCCCTGTCGCTGTTAGCAGAATCTTATGTGCTGCGCCAACACGTTGTCCAGTGTAACCAGGTAGCTAACTAGCAGTTCTACAGCCCCATCGAACGAGTCCATTGGTCAAAGCGTATGAAAAATGCGCTGACCTACAACGCCCAGGTTGTGAAGCTTTCATACCTTGTCTAATTTACCCAAATCCAGTGCTGCTATGTATGTCTCAAAAGCTTCGAGACATCATGACCGAGGAACAAGTAGCTCACCGAGGTACTCCAAAAGCGGCTTCAATGGCCTCAGGCACACCTCCATGGTTTAACTCTCATTGCCAAATGTTATGTTCACAAACTTGGCAATGACCAACAGAGGAGAGAGCTGTGCTGGAACTGAACTTTATTACACAAAGAAATATCAATACAATACGGTTAACTGAGCACTGAGATCCTATACTGCTGTGTGTTGAGAGAGGCCTAAGATTCTCTCCACTTATAGGCTGATGTGATGACGTCACCAGCTGGCTGTGTCATCACTCTGCTACCTGTTATAAATCCCTTTATAACAGGTACATTGCTAGATTGAGATTTAGCAGCCTTGTTAAGGCTGCAAGGGAATGTTATGTTTTGTTTTTTACAGGGCCAGAAATAATCATGAGCACACTGTAAAAATGGCAAGGACTTAAAACTTAGCTTTTACTGTCAAAGAATGAAGATTAATGGAACAAACACAACTTTTAACTTTAATTGCAGGTTAGGAATTTATATGGGAATATAGCAGGGTTACAGCTTCAATACAGAATTAGAATTAAATCAATTAATAACCAGTTTTAACTAAATCAAGCTAATTTTCTTACTGTTCAAGCTGAAGCTGAGTGAGATAAATAATTTCTTATTAAGGAGAAGAGAACAAAAAACAGTTTGGCCGATGCTATGCTTACTTCCAGGCCAAGTTTTGTTTTCTGAGCCAGTTAACCAATCACATTCAAGGCTCTCAGTTGAATTTGCTCACATTCCCTGGTTTATCAGAGAGAGCCAGTGCTTCTCTGCTCTGCATGTTCATTCACTGCTCGAGGGGAATGTTAATATTCAGCTGGGTTAGACTTGAACAAGACTTAAACACTCATAAATACGAGGGTTATTTTTTATTGCTGGCTCAGGCAAATTCGTTTTTCCCCCAGCATGCTCGCTCGCCGTTGATATGACTTTTATGAAGTGATAAGCCCCACAATCATCCAAATCTGTCCTCCAGGGGGGTGGGCCGATAGATCAGGTAGGTAAAGCATTGCTTGTGGGCTCATTTCGTCCTTCTCTGGCGACACTGTTGGAACTCAGTCTCCTCTGCTCGTCTGGCCCCTGGCCTGTGATAAGCTACGTCAAAGTGATTTTTTTATATAGCAAAATGGCTGTCGTACTTCAACTTGCACCCCCCTTCCCCCGGCTCAGCCTGTATATCTGCATACTGTAGCTTTAATGTAAGTTCAACACTTACAATTTCCACTTCTAACATTCAAACTATATTTAAAAAGATTTCAACAAGATTGCATTTGGGAAGTAACACATTTGATCACGTCACATTTTAAAGCAAATACAACAGATGTCAGAACAGCTTAAAGCACAAATTAAGCATTTTTATGCTGTACTATGTTTTAGTAAAGCCCTTAATGAGCAGTTTCTCTTGCTGCTGTCTACATGCTCAATTCTTCTCAACATTTTCAGCTGTTTTAAAGAGTCAGTATAATAAAGCAAGTATTTCATGATCAATACCAACATGTTCCTGAAAATAAATTGCAACTCAAACCAGAGTTGTTTTCCACCTTTCTTTGTATCTTTCATAAAAATTGCACTTTTTACACTGAACATTTGAATTACAGTGGTGTGAAAAAGTGTTTGCCCCCTTCCTGATTTCTCATTTTTTTGTATATTTGTCACACTTAAATGCTTCAGATCAAACAAATGTAAATATTAGACAAAGATAACACAAGTAAACATAAAATGCAGTTTTTAAATTAAGATGTTTATTAATTGTCATGAACGGAAGTGGACTTCCAGCCCAGTTCCATGGCACGGTGGCTGCCTTGTCTTAAGTGTATTTTGATTCCCTATTGTTCCGTCAGGCACCTCATTGGGAGCCTTTGAGGTCCTCTTGGCTCCCTGACAGCTCGCAGCCACACACCCCTCTCCTGCCAGTTTTTGCCAGCTGACTATCATTATTATTTGCGTTCACTCCTTGTTGTTTCACGCATGCATACACACACACACATACATGCAGGCCCTCATTCCTTCACTCATCCACATTCCGCACGCATACACATACACACCCAATCATTCTCTCGTACATGCTCAAAGACTTTCACTCACACACCTCTTCCCACTTAGTCCAGCCCACTCTGTCTTACACTCTCCCTCTTTCTACGCAAACCAGCATTCATTCCCGTCATTATGTGTGGCATTATTTTAGGCCTGTGGCCGCGGGAGTGAATTGCCGGATTATTGTTGGACCTGTGTTATCTCCACAGTGTTTTCTTGTTGCGTTTATGCATGCATGACTAGACGCCCTGCCTGTTTCTGGTACCGCTTTGCTCTGCATAGCATTATTATCTTCTTTTTCTGTCCTTGCAGGTTGGCTCTGGGATTCCATCCATGGACGTCTCTGTTTCTGGCTCCAGTGAGTATTCCTGTGCCCGCCGCTTCCAGTCCTGTCTTAGGAGTGCTCGGGTGTCCAGGCTGCCTTCCTCCCGCTTTCTGTCCCGCCTGAAGCACTTTGGGTTTCCTGAGCTTACTCACTGGCGAGCTGAGGAGCGTCTCGTGAGCTTCCAAGAGCCTCCTCGCCATCTTGGTATTTTCTGTTGTTGCAGGACAGTTTGCCTCCTTGTTTTTGCACAATAAATTGCACACAACGTCTCCTGCATTTGGATCTGTCTCTTTCCTGCGTGGGCTGCTTAAAAGCGCACGGGGAATCACAACAGAAGAATCCAGCCAGTTTAAAATCCAGCGGAGGCGTTGTGTGCGTGTGTTTTTTCACCTTTTATGTTTTTTCTCACCTGCCTGTAGTCCCTCCATCATGGATTTTCCACCTTTTGGACTTAACCTGGAGGAGTGTGCAGTGGTCAAGCGAGTGGTGAACTTCACTTCTTGGGTTCGTACCACCCACTCTCCGGAAATAAATTTTTATTTACTGGACGTTGCCATTGGGGTGATGCAGACGTGTCCCAGCTTTTGGAAGTATCCAGGACTGGTACTGCTGCTCACCCAAATTTGTGATTCACGGCAGCGCTTCAAGGAAGCAGTGAGAGGGTCCTTCGCAGTACCACCAAGGCAGCCAAAGAGGCGCTCCTGGAGGTCGAAAGGTCATCACTCGCCTCCCAAACTGGTGTCCTCTTCGCCCCACCAGACCTCCCGTCTTACTCCCAGGGAGATGGAGCATGACACCAATACAGCAGTTGATGCTATCACCTGTCAGGAATTCAGGCAAGTGCTTCTTCAATCTCTTGCTCTCTTGACTAACGTTATTAGCCAGATTCCTGTGGAGGAGCTCCAGGTTTTACAATCTGGAGCTTCCCAGTCAGCTGCTGTCCCCACGCCTCTATCCTTTTCCTCTGTCTCCCCTAATTCCCTGCCGGTCCCAGGAGGGAGCAGCCAGACGTGGAAGGAGCCAGAGGTCATTGAGGACCCTACACCACAGCGAATGGATCGCTCTGCATCGACATGTCATGAAAGAAGCCCATCACCTCGTCTGTGGCCGAATTGCAGACATCATGCCCGACCACTCCTGCAGTGAAGCCCTCCTCTGAGCCAGCTGTCACGCCAGCCTGCACCCTCTCCGCTTCAGCCGCAGCCTCCATCGTCAAGATGTCCTTTCCAGCTGCCAAAGGGACCTCCAGGGCTTCCCTCAACATGCCCACTCCCACATCAGCCGAGCCGGCTCCTCCACTATCCTCTGGGGGGGCCTAGGATGGCCGGGGATGCGGAGGAGGAGGACAACTCACCGTCAACAGCAGACAACATCCAGGCCTGAGAGGTAAGGCAAGTGTTTTTTCATTCCACTTCCTATGATAATGATGAACCTTGTCTGTCTCCTGGGAGAGAGCCTCAGCTTAGGCAGTCACCTGAGTGCTCTCCCCCTGCTGCTAATATTAAAGACTCACCAACCCCCTCCATGTTTCCTCCCTTTATTCCCAAGTGCCCGCCAAAACCAAGCCGCCGGACAATGGAGGAGCTTGTGGCCCTGGAGGATCATAGACCAGAGCCAGCACAGAGTGGACTCCCTGCCGTCATGCAGGAGAAACTACCTACATGGTTGAATTCGCCTGGGGGTACTGGGACTGCCATCGCCATCATGCCTGCTGCGGAGGCCGACACAGCAGAGTCAGCACCTGAACTGGACCACCTAGAGGCCAGGCCCAAGACGTCATCATCGGGATTGGTGTCTTGGAGGGCAGTGGAGCTTGAGTCCAGGCAAGTGCTCTCATTTGTCTCTCTCCCTTTAGAGTTGGAGCAATTATGCCTGGCTCTTGGTGAGTAGAGACGGGTGCAGCCCTCGGCTGCATCTGAACTCACCTCACTGGGCTCCGCCGCTGCCAGCGACCCAAACCCCTGTTCCTTTCCTGTCATTCCTGAGCCTTCTCTTAGGGTCGCCAGAGAGGATCCACCATTGCCAGGGGTCTCTGTAGATCCGGTCCAACTCCCCAAGGATGATGAAGGTCCAGTTTCTCTGGTGGAGACTGACATGGGGGTTCTGCCCCAACCCGGGGCCTCCATGGGCGTAGCGATGGCCCAGCCGGGATCCACCATGGGTGCTGCAGAGCTCCAGCCGGAGCCCACCGCGAGTGTTATGGAGCTCCAGCCAGAGCCCATTGTGGGTCCTATGGAGCTCCGGCCCGGGCCTCCACGGGTGCTGCCAAGCTCCAGCCCTGAGCCACCATGGGTGCAGCAGGGGCCCATCCAGGTTCCACCGTGGGTGGAACCCTGGCCCAGCCTGGAGCCACCGCGGGTGCTACCTTGTCCCAGACGGGGACCTCCATGGGTGCAATTGCTCCCTAGTTCGGGGCCATGGGAGGCAGGGTATCTCCTCCCTTGTTGCTGCCCGACGACTCTGGGGCTCCCCTTTCCTGGTCTACCGTTCCTACGCTGGGTCTTCCCGTGGGGAGACAACCTCCCGGGCCACCTTTCCTGAGCCTGTGGCTCAAGGACCCAGGCCGTCCGCCTGGTGAACTGCCATGGGGGTAGGTGACCTAGTTTCCCTGGTTGGCCACCAGACCTGCTCGTCCGGGTGGTCCATCTGGTCCTAAACTTTGACAGACCACCTGATAAGCCTCCTTTTGCCTCCTCGTGGACCTGGGACTTTGGTCGGCCCGCCCCCTGAACTTTTGGACTTTTGAGTTTTAGGGGGGTTGTTCTAGGTTTTGGGGTTTGGGGGGGAGGTTCGTTTTGTGTTTTATACAGTATTTTGGTTCTTTCCTTCCCTCCTGACCTACTTTCCCCCACTGCCCGCCCTGGTGTGTTTGGTAGTTCCTCCGGGCAGGTTTTCCTTTTTCTTTGTGATGTTACTGGGGTGGGCAGCGCATTGGTGGAGTGGTTTGCACTGTGGCAGCACAGCAACTCACCATTGGCCAGGAGATCCTGGGTTCTATTTCAGCCCCTGACCTACAGTGATCTGTGTGGTATTTGCATGTTCTCCCTGTGCCTGCATGGGTTTACTCCAGAATTTCTCCGGTTTCCTCCCACTTGCCAAAAACATGCAAGTTAGGTTAACTGGCATCAAACTGGGGATTCTAAATTGTCCTTAGGTATGATTGTGAGAGTGAATGGTTGTCTATCTCTCTGTGTTGGCCCTGCGATGGACTGGCAATCTGTCCAGGGTGTACCCTGCCTTTCGCCCAAAGTTGCTGGGATAGGCTCCAGCCTCCCCGTGACCCAAAAAGGATTAAGAGGAAGAAGATGGATGGGTGGATGTTATTGGGGTGTCTGGCATCCACCCCTTGAGGGGGAGGCTCTGTCATGAACTGGGGTGGACTTCCAGCCCAGTTCCATGGCACGGTGGCTGCCTTGTCTTAAGTGTGTTTTGATTCCCTATTGTTCCGTCAGGCACCTCCTTGGGAGCCTTTGAGGTCCTCCTGGCTCCCTGACAGCTTGCAACCACGCCCCCCTCTCCTGCCAGTTTTTGCCAGCTGGCTGTCATTATTATTTGTGTTCACTCCTTGTTGTTTCACGCACACACACACACACACACACACACACATGCAGGCCCTCATTCCTTCACTCATGCACATTCCGCACACATGCACACCCACTCATCCTCTCGTACATGCTCAGAGACATTCACTCACACACCTGTTCCCACTTAGTCCAGCCCACTCAGTCTTACACTCTCCCTCTTTCTACGCAAACCAGCATTCACTTCCGTCATTATGTGTGGCATTATTTTAGGACCTGTGGCCACGGGAGTGAATTGCCAGATGATTGTTGGACCTGTGTTATCTCCACAGTGTTTTCCTGTTGTGTTTATGCATGCATGACTAGACGCCCTGCCTGTTTCTGGTACCGCTTTGCTCTGCATAGCATTTGTATCTTTTTTTTCTGTCCTTGCAGGTTGGCTCTGGGATTCCATCCACGGACATCTTTGTTTCCGGCTCCAGTGAGTATCCCTGTGCCCACCGCTTCCAGTCCCATCTTGGAAGCGCTCGGGTGTCCACGCTGCATTCCTCCCGCTTTCTGTCCCGCCTGAAGCACTTTGAGTTTCCTGGGCTTACTCACTGGCAAGCTGAGGAGCATCTCGTGAGCTTCCAAGAGCTTCCTCACCATTTTGGTATTTTCTGTTGTTGCAGGACAGTTTGCCTCCTTGTTTTTGCACAATAAATTGCATACAACGTCTCCTGCATTTGGATTTGTCTCTTTCCTCCGTGTGCTGTGTAAAAGCGGACGAGGAATCACAACATTAACAAGGGTAAAAATATCCAAACCTACATGACCCTGTGTGAAAAAGTGAACCCCCCCCCCCCCATTAAAACAAATTAACTGTGGTTTATCACATCTTTGGAAAGCTGAGTTGAATTTCTCTAGCCACACCCAGACCTGATTACTGCCACACCTGTTCTCAGTCAAGAAATAATTTAAACATGACCTGCCTGACAAAGTGAAGTAGACCAAAAGATCATCAAAAGCTAGGCATCATGCTGTGATCCAATGAAATTCAGGAACAAATGAGAAACAAAACAATTGAGCTCTATCAGTCTGGAGAAAGTTATAAAGCCATTTCTAAAGCTTTAGGACTCCAGCAAACCACAGTGAGAGCCATTATCCACAAATGGTGAAAACATGGAACAGTGGTGAACCTTCCCGGGAGTGGCTGGCCGACCAACATTATCCCAAGAGCGCAGCGACGACTCATCCAAGAGGTCACAAAAGACCCCACAACAACATCCAAAGAACTGCAGGCCTCACTTGCCTTAGTTAAGGTCAGTGTTCATGACTCCACCATAAGAAAGAGACTGGGCAAAAATGGCCTGCATGGGAGAGTTCCAAAATGAAACCAACACGGAGCAAAAAGAACATGAAGGCCCATCTCAGTTTTGCCAGAAACAATCTTGATGATCCCTGAGACTTTTGGGAAAATACTGTGGACTGACGAGACAAAAGTTGAACTTTTTGGAAGGTGTGTGTCCCATTACATCCGGCGTAAAAGCAACACAGCATTTCAGAAAAGGAACATCATACCAGCAGTAAAATATGGTGGTGGTAGTGTGATGGTCTGGGGCTGTTTTGTTGTTTCAGGACCTGGAAGACTTGCTGTGGTAAATGGGACCATGAATTATGCTGTCTACCAAAAAATCCTGAAGGAGAATGTCCAGCCATCTGTTCGTGGCCTCAAGCTGAAGCGCCCTTGGGTTCTGCAGCAGGACAATGATCCAAAACACACCAGCAAGTCCACCTCTGAATGGCTTAAGAACAAAATGAAGACTTTGGAGTGAACTAGTCAAAGTCCTGACCTGAATCCGATTGAGATGCTGTGGCATGACCTTCAAAAGGTGGTTCATGCTCGAAAACCATCCAGTGTGGCTGAATTACAACAATTCTGCAAAGATGAGTGGGCCAAAATTCCTCCACAGCGCTGTAAAAGACTTACTGCCAGTTATTGCAAATGCTTGATTGCAGTTGTTGCTGCTAAGGGTGGCCAAACCAGTTATTAGTTTTAGGGGGAAATCACTTTTTCACACAGGGCCATGTTTTGTTTTGAAACCACTGCCTGGGAGCAGCTCTGCAATCCACATGGTGAGGACATCGATGGCCTCACTCACACCATCACGGACTACATCAACTTCTGCGTGGACAACACTGTGCCCTCCAAGACCATACGGTGTTGCTCGAACAACAAACCCTGGATCAACCCTGAGATTAAAACACTTCTGAGAGAGAAGAAGAGGATCTTCAGGTCGGGGAACAGGGAGATGCTGAGGTCCGTACAGAGGGAGCTGAGGAGGAAGATCAGAGAAGGCAAGGACAGCTTCAGGAAAAAGATGGAGAACAAGTTGCAACAGAGCGACATCGGCGGGGTCTGGAGAGGTGTTAAAACCATCTCTGGGCTCAAGAATACCTCCTCCCAGGCCACGGGGGGCAGGGAGTGGGCCAACAATCTGAACCTATTTTTTTAATAGATTTGACCAACCGCCCCCCCCCCGACTGCACACCAACCACTGCTGCCTCTAAAGTCATCAAGACCTGCTGTCCACACCCCACTCCACCAACACCCCCCCACTCCCAGCACACAGCCCCCCAACCTGTCCCTCTCTAAGACCCAGGTGAGGACGGAGCTGAGGAAGATCAAGGCGAGGAAGGCCTCGGGACCGGACGGCATCAGCACAAAGCTCCTCAAGTCCTGCACAGACCAGCTGTGTGGGATTGTGGAGGACATCTTCAACCTGAGCCTGAAGCTGGAGAGGGTACCACAGTTGTGGAAAACATCTTGTGTGGTACCTGTACCAAAGACTTCCCACCCCAAAGATCTGAACAGCTACAGACCAGTGCCCCTGACGTCTCACATGATGAAGACCCTGGAGAGACTGCTCCTTGCTCACCTTCGCCCCCTGGTGGGACCAGCGATGGATCCACTCCAGTTCGACTACCAGCATGGCATTGGGGTGGAGGATGCAGTGATCTTCCTCCTTCACCATTCCCTGTCCCACCTGGAGAAGCCCGAGGACGCGGTGAGGATCATGTTCTTTGACTTCTCCAGTGCTTTCAACACCATCCAACCGATGATCCTGAAGGACAAGCTGCTGTGCACAAGGGTGGACCAGCACCTGTCATCATGGATCCTGGACTGCCTCACTAACCGGCCACAGTTTGTGAGAACCCGGGATTGTGTGTCCGACATGATCATCGGTAGCACGGGGGCCCCACAGGGAACGGTTTTGGCTCCCTTCCTGTTCACCCTTTATACTGCGGACTTCTCACACAACACAACACACTGCCATCTACAGAAGTTCTCTGACTACTCTGCAATCGTCGGCCTCATCTCCAACGGAGATGAAGCTGAGTACAGAGGACTTATCCAGGACTTCGTGGACTGGTGCCATCGGAACTGCCTCCAGATCAATGCGAGGAAAACTAAGGAGCTGGTGGTGGATTGCCGCAGGCAAGGACAACCCCTCACAGCACCAGAAAACATCCAAGGAACAGACATTGAGATGGTGACATCCTGCAAGTACCTGGGTGTTCATCTGAACAATAAACTAGACTGGTCACACAATACCGACGCACTCTACAAGAAGGGACAGCACAGGCTGTTCCTACTGAGGAGGCTCAGGTCTTTTGGTATACAAGGGGTGCTCTTGAAGACATTCTACGACACGGTGGTGGCATCAGCCATCACTTTTGGAGTGGTCTGCTGGGGCAACGGCATTACAGCAGCCGATAGGAAGAGACTGAACAAACTAATCAAGAAAGCTAGCTCTCTCCTGGGGCAACGCCTTGACCCAGTGGAGGAGATAGGGGAAAGAAGGATGGTGGCTAAACTGTCATCTTTGTTGGAGTCTGAGTCCCACCCCATGCAGGACATACTGAACGCACTGAGGAGCTCATTTAGCAATAGACTACATCATCCTAGGTGTGCGACCGAGAGGTTTCGCAGATCCTTCCTACCTATGGCTATCAGGCTGTATAACCTAAGCAGGGCTGCTCGCAGAGGTAGCAAAAAAACGTGACGACCTAATAGTATTGAATGCAAAAGATGCAACAGACTTGCACAAATGGTCCCCTCCAGTATACAACTAGGACAATATTAGTCGCTATGGAGGGTGGCAATATGTATGGGTACATATTCACACCATGTAGGCCCTACATTGTAAGGTAACTAAATAGATGGTTATGCTGTTTATTCCATCTAGCTACAATGCTCTGCACTGTGTGTATATATATTTATATATTTATGTGTACATATGTATATTCACTGCTCTTATTTTCTTATCTTCTAAATTATTGCTCTGAGTGTTGCTATCCCTGTGATGTTGCAATCCTGGAATTTCCCCATTGTGGGACTAATAAAGGCTTATCTTATCTTATCTTATCTTATGTAGGTTTGGATTTTTTTTTCCCCCTTTAATAATAGACACCTTCATTTAAAAACTGCATTTTGTGTTTACTTGTGTCATCTTTGTCTAATATTTAAATTTGTTTGATGATCTGAAACAGACAAACATACAAAAAAATGAGAAATAGGGAAGGAGGCAAACACTTTTTCACACCGCTGTATAATGTATACGAACAATGTGCTTTGCTTTCTCCACTGAAAGATGCTCTGGATCTTACTAGCCGAAAAACCAAATAACTGGGAGTAAACTTTTGAACTATAAGACAAGAAAACTTACATGTTGCCCAAAAACAGTGGTCCTCCACCCCCTGACAGTAGAAAGTAGAGCACTGAGACGTGGTGGGGTCACAAGTAGAGCACTCTAGGCCATTATGTAATCCCCAGACAGGGCCTGGAACAACATTACATTACATTTCATTGTAAATGACTTTTACAATGACAGTAAAGTTATTCTGATTCTGATTATTGTAAAATTTTTACAGCGAACAAATTCAGTAAAAATGTAAAAGCTTCTTTATCAATTTCAAGTTCAAAAAGGGAACTTATTTATGTCTACTTACTAACTAGAGTTTCAGAGTTGCAGTCATCTGTATTGCAGCACATAGCCGATGTGATTGACCTTAAATCACCCAGGAGAGCAGAAAATGTTTGGGTGCCCGGGAGTGCACACAGGTTGGAGGATGCACACGCCTTGAGATACTGCGTGGGTGCCTCATTTTGTGCTTGAAAGGCTACAGAATCAGATTACAGTTTGTTAATGTTGTGTTGGGAGGCACACCACTTCACACTACATGCATCACACAGAAAGTTTAACAGGAAAGAATACCTTTAATAGTAGCTGTTACACACATTGTTTCTGTGGAGGAACACAGTTGTGATGGTACGCTTGGAGAAAAACATGTGTCATCATCACAGGTTACACACCAAAGGGCTTCAGCTGCATCACAGAAAACAAAACAGTTAAGAGTGCAGCATGTTTTGAACAGGAGGGGTTTTAAAAGCTCTCATACTATAATGCATGCTGCACGTTGATAAAATTAAACAGCTTGTTATGACATGAAAATGGGCTGATTTTTTGGGCAGTTTTAGTGAAGGAAACAAATGGCATTACCTATACAGGAGAGGATGGACATCAGAGAAAGGATCAGCTTCACGGTGATGAACAGGTGCATGCTGCTGGTTAGTTTCCCTGAGCTGTAATGCTACATGCATCAATACACTTCATATAAAAAGGCTGGTTGAATAGGCTGTGTTTGACAGCATGTTTGTCTTGTCAGGGTTCTCCTTTGTGTCATCATTGCCTTTCTGGGCAGAGAAATGAGACCCACGTGCTGAACTGCAGTTAGTGGAATTTATTACAAAAAAAAAAACAACACAAGTCCAAGAGGTGCACAGAAACAAAGTCCAAACACTGAGAAAACACTTACAGGCAAAGAAGATTCTAAAAGAACTCACCAGAGCAGAACTGGGCTCTGGTGGCGATGAGGAAAACAAGACTGCTGCAGTGGGAGGACAAACGGACAGTCTTTAAATAGTTGGGGAATGTGATGAAACAATAAGCAGAAGGTGTGGGGAGCAAGAGTGGGCAAGTGGCCTAATTATGCAACACTCACAGCTTAGATGATTAGAGAGCAGACAGTGAGCAAATAACAGGGTGAGGTGTCTGGAAGAGAAGGTAGGGAACTAGTGTCACAGAAAAACAAAATATAAATCCTAGACTACAGAAATTGGCCAAAGAATAATAGTACTAGGAACATAAATGACTACCAGAACAAAAAACCACCAAAGAGACATCATAAGCCAACATAGAGGAAAATAACAACACTGGACAAAGATAGAAAATATTCAGAAATAAATTAAGAGCCTGAGCACGGTGAATAACTGTGCTCAGTCTCGTGACACTTTGTTAAACCTTTATGCTTGTATATGTGACCTTACCGCACCCTTTAATTATCTGGGGGTATAATGCTACCGTATGTGTGCAAAAGAAGGTAAAAGGACAAAATACAAAAATAAAAAACTGAAGATTGAGAGTGAACACGGGGTGTTTATTCACTCTCAAGGGCAAAAGACCACACCTAAGTTTGCATATTATTTGAATATCCATCCTGTCATGTAATTTCTAATGCTCTGTTTATAGTGTATCATAACAGTGATATTTTCACAATATGACATGGTGACATGTACTCAAATGTTCCATAACGCAGAGATAATTTTACTCATCCAAGGACATTCCAATTTTCTAACTGCAGACCAGAGTAATGGTTTCTGTGTTAGTGCTGCTGGAGATTAATATCAAAGCATTTTCTGCTCTCAGATATTAACCATGTGCAGCAACACCCCTGTCAAAGGTCAAGCTGTCCTCATCGCCATATTGGTTATCATGCTATAAGCCACATGCGTGATTAAAGAAAATTAAATTGTGTCTATTTGTGACTGTTAGCAACATTTTATGTTATCATCATGTCTGGTTGTGTTGCTGAGGGTTGCTCTAATCGTTGTGGCACCAAATAAATTTAATTTTATCGCTTTCCCAATGAAGTTGACAGTAGAAAGTGATGGATTGCTGCTGTCAAACGTGAGAACTGCTGCCCAGTGAGCATTCAAGAATTTGTAGTCATATCTGGTAAGTGCACCCATTTAAGCTTATATTAGAGGGAAACTTTAAATTTATCCACTTCACAGTTTAAGGAAGTATCAACAGAACACTTTTTCCCCCGAGTTTGACTAAACAAGGAACAGGATCAATGAGACACCAAACACCCAAATAATGAATAAAATCATTTTTATTTGCATTTTTTCTCTTATGTCTTTTTTCTTGTAAATCTGCAACTTTTTCTGTTAAATATGCATTTTTTTCTCAGAAATTTGTGCCTGTTTTCTTGTAAATTTGCAGCTTTTTTCTTTTGAATTTGAGACTGTTATTAATTTGCAACTTCTTTTTCCTCACATGAACTCACTTTTTCCTCATAAATTTGTGACTTTTTCATTACATTAAAATTAAATCACCCTTTATTGTCATTCAACTGTACAATCAATCATGTACAGTAGAATGAGATTGTGTTTTACCTATCTACTGTGTTAACCCCTTGAACTCTATGAATTCCGCTGGCGGTCACGTCTCTGCAGCTTAGTGCGTCTCAGTGCGCACTGAAAAAAAAAAGCTGTATTTCCGGTCTTCCAGTACAGACACAGCCTTGTTACAACCTGAGATAAAAGCTGTGTAATATATTCATTTTTTGTGGAATTTTTACAAAATTTTGACCTGAGCTTGAAAACACTTGGTTCTACATTTCTGTTGTGTTTTCCAGCCAGTATCTGACAGCTGTATGTTATTTGCAAGCATTTGTATCTAAAAAAAACACCCAGGCAAACTTTCTTGTTTCTCAGTGGCAGGAGCACTAGAGAGATTATGACTGTTTTGCCAAAAAATTCAGAGTGTTTTCTTTTAAATGAGACCAACCCCATGAAGATGCTGCAAAGGGTTGAAGAACAGCTTTTGATTTACTTTGGGCATGTTATTTTTAGGCGTTTTTAGGGAAGTTGAACAACGTTCAACAGGTTAATCACACACACCAAGTGTAGAATCAGAGGGCCGCTGCCATGCAAGGCACCGCCACAAATTTCCCTCCTCCATTCCATTATTGCTGAGCGGCAGGAAGTTCCACTTTTATATGGTCTTCGGCATGACCCAGCCGGGATTTGAACCTCTGCCTCACGGGTGTGGGGCAGATGCTCTACCAACTGAGCTACCACTCCAGTGGTTTGCAACCTTTTCTAACAGCAGGATTCCTTTAAATCATTTATAAACATAATTATGGACACGACAACCTCTAGGTTAAATGCACTGACAAGGGAGGTACAAGACATAAAAACAAGCTTGCAGTTTACACAGAAGGACGTGGACAATATTAAAAGTGAGCTGTCAAAACACACTGAACGTGACAAGTCATTGCAAATGGATGTGTTTGAAGTTTGTAACAGCCTCTTGGCTGTTACTGATAAAATGGAGTACCTGGAGGGATTTTCCAGATGAAATAACTTGGTGTTTGAGGGCACTGGTGAATCTCCTGGAGAGACTTGGGCAGAAACAGAGGCGAAAGTAGCGAAAATCCTGTCGGAGAAGCTACAACTGATGCAGGAGACTGAAATGGAGAGGGCCCACCACACAGGGAAGCCCGGTGGCCATAGATCTAGTCCCATGGTGGTGAAACTCCTGCACCACAGGGACAGGAGCGCTATTCTCCAACGTGCCAAGTATCTCAAGGGCACAAAGATTTTCAACAGTGAGGATTTCACTAATATGGTGAGGGGAAAGAGGAAGGAGTTGATGCCGGAGCTGCAAGCTGCAAGGGCGAGGGGCAACATTACATACCTGAGGTATGACAAACTGGTTATTCATCCTCACCAACGACATCCTTGCAGTAATACACCCAAGTCTACGTAAACCCTTGATCTGCACCCAGGTATGCTGCCTTTCCTATGGCAAAAGACACACATCACTCATAGACTCTTCACAATCTTGAAAGTCAACACAATCGGGAATTAACCAGTTGTCAACACAATGATGATTATCATTGTGAGTGGCAAAGTGACTTTGACCCTAATGGAAATTGAGGAAGGCAGTTCAGTTCAAGGGGCTTTGAGGCAAGCCCATGGTCGATGTGCCCCTGGAGGTGCCGGCTGCAGCGGACCTGGGCGCTATCCCGCTGGAGTCACGGCTCGCTCATCAGCAACGTCCCAGCCATGATCCCACACCTGCTGGGTCGGCTCCAGCGCTGCATCTTGATTTGCAACAGCTGCTCTTACCTTCCGCAGATGGCTGGTTTGCCATCTCGAATCATCAGTCATCTGGACGGCGGCTGTTCTCAGCTGTGCAGAGATCTTCATGGGTGTCGGTAGTGGTGGAGATGGTGTTGAGGCCGACTGTGGGTCCGGTCGTTCAGTTCTGCAGACCCGGAGCCAGTCCATCACTGCGAGTGGCGCTTTGTTCTGCTGTACTCAGCATTGTGGTTGTGATGGTGTGGCTCTCACTTCTGCTGTGGGGGGTCCACCAGGTTGTGGTGGTTCTGCTGTGTCCTGCTGGGTCATGTATTCTTCATCCTGCAGCTCAGTGGCGGCTCCTGGAGGCTGATGCTGGGCATGGATTCAGAAGGCATCCGGTGGTTCTGCTGCATTTTGTTGGATCGCGGACTCTTCATCCTGCAGCTCACTGGCGGCTCCTGGAGGCTGGCATGGATTCAGAAGAAGTCCGGCCTCTTTTCCCCCTCTCCTGGGATGTCTGGTCATGGCGATGTGTTGCTGTCACCGTTGGTAGAACCTGCGTCGGGTTGTTGTGTTCCAGGGTTCCCGACAGATGCAAGCTCCCTGTCCTGCAGCTCTGCAGTAGCTCCCTGAGGCTTATGCTGGGCGAGGATCTGAGGTGAGTCCAGTTGCTGCCCTTCCTCCGGGACGGCTGTACCTTCATCGTCTGGGTGTGTTGCATCCCACTCATCATAGTCGGACAAACAGAGTCTGTTACTGTTGTGGATGGTGAAGCCCAGTTGGTAGGACAGGTCACATCCTAGTATGTTGTCTCCATGCATAACTACTTGGAAAGTGAAATCAGGAATGACTCTTGACTCGTAGCGAACCATTAGCGTGATTGTCCCAAGATTACTGATGCAGTAGTTAAGATACCCATACAGCTCTGCTGGGTTTTTCCCGATCGGGTGGTTGGGGAAGAATTTCTTCATGGTGACCCAGTTCAACATTGATCTCACTGCAGCTGTGTCAAGCAGGAGAGGTAAACTGGTGTCGTCCAGCCCCACCATGCAGAATGCGTACACCGCACCTCCAGAACTCACCGTGTGGGTAGTAGTCGTGGGTGAGTGGCTTGAACTGACCAGCGGGCTTGGCGGTGGTGCTGATCAGCAAACCTTGGTGAAGTGGCTGAATTTGCCACATTGCTTACATCATTGCCCCCTTGCTGGGCAGAAACACCCTCTCTCTCAGTGTGTTGGGGAGCCACAGTTGCCACATGAAAAGCACCTCATAGCGTTCTCCTGATCTGCAGTGTTTGTTTCAGCTTCTTCTACCACGTCACCGGGCCCTTCTGTGATTACCTCATATGCTAGCGGTGTGTGGCTTGGGTGCTGTTGTTGTTACTGCTGCACACCTAGCTCTGATGCTAACCTGTCGGCGGCCTCTAGCTGGAATGCTAGCTTGATGGTCCTGGCTAGCGTCATCAGTCTGCTGATTCATGCTTGCCATGTCTGGGAGTAACTCTTATAGCTCCAGCCCACTGGGCCCAGAGGAGAGGCTCAGCTTAGAGGGGCCCACGAGAAAAGGAAACAATGTGATGGACAGGGGCGGCTGAGAGTGATGGCTGCCTGGGAAGATGGCTACCTGAAGCTGTCAGATGACTCGTGGAGACACCTCAATGAGCTGCGGTGTGTGGGGAAGAGGAAACGCCGACGCAGCTCATCCCCAGAGACCAAGAAGCGGAGGCACTCAGGGCAGGATTCACCAGATGGAAGTCCAAGGGGTGGCCCTTCCATCGGGTCTGTGAAGTGACTGGGGGTGACTTTTAACATATGTTTGGTTTGGTTTTATGGCCCCAAGTCATTTAGTTAATGCGTTTCACATGTGCTTGTTGTGTGGTTGCCCTGTTTCAAAAAAAAAAAAAAGTCCCAACACTGCTTGTTCTGAAATTGTTGTGAAATGCCCGGATTGTGGGGTGGGCGTGCTGGGGTGGGGTGGGGGGGCAATAAGAGTGTGAATGTACATTGCCTGTTATAGTTTGTGTGTTATGCAAGTTTGATTGTAAATACATATATATTGTCCTGGGATTAATTTAGGGTTTTTTTTTAGGAACATGGCTATTTTTTTGTTCTTTTGGACTATGGTGATTGGGGCGGCAGAATAATCTGCCTGGCGTGTGGAGGTGAGCCAGCAGTCCACCTGGCCCCTCGAGTTTAGTGATTTTGTGTGCACGGAGAGGATTATATATTGTATGTTCTGTGTTTTAGCGTGTGAGTCGGGTTATAAATTTGGGAGGGCCTGATCGGTGTGCTTGGATTTTTGGATGGGGGGGTGTAGTGTAGTAAGATGTAGTGTAGTAAGATGGCGGCTGTGGCGTCCTGGGCGCAGTGGGAGGTGACGGCCCACCTTTCCGGTGGTGGTGTCACCCGGGGTATAAAGGGCCAGGACGGAAGGGATGTGCTCTCTTTCGCCGTTGACCCATTGGCCTGTACAGAGCGCCTGTTATACTGTTGGTTCATCTAATAAAGCTACATTCTACTGCACTTCCAGCCTGCTCATTGTCTACCCAGTTATGGACATAAAACTATGTGCCTCCAGGAGAGAGGAGTAAATGCCGGAGCAGCAGGGAGAAGAAGGGTGTGACAGCGGTGCCACACAGTGCTTTGTGCAAATAACAATGTGCTATGGTTGCAATTTCTGGGTCTCGATGCATGGGAATAAAGGGATAAAGGAGGAAAGCACAGAGACCTGGGATTCATGTTGGCTGTAAATTATGTTGGAGAAGGAATAAAGCTTCTGTGTCGTCCAGCTCGTTGCCTCGCCTGCCTCCTTTCTCCACAGTCCAAACATTACACAATTTAAAAAGAAATACAAGAATTTGATTTTCAAAAGTATGAAGAACCCCCTCATGGATCGTCACCTTATCGTGGTGGGGGGGTTTGCGTGCCCCAGTGATCCCAGGAGCTATGTTGTCCGGGGCAATTTGCCTCTGATAGGGTCTCCCAAGACAAACTGGTCCTGGGTGAAGGGCCAGACGAAGAACGATCCAACAGACTCTCATGATAAATTGTATATCAAGGATTCAGTGTACCCCGCCCGGTATGGGGTTACCGGGGCCCCACCCTGGAGCCAGGCCTGGGGGAGGGGCTCGAAGGCTAGCGTCTGGTGGCCGGGTTTCCACCCATGGGACCCGGCCGGGCTCAGCCCGAAGGAGTTACATGGGTCCACCCTCCAGTAGGTTCACCACCTGCAGGAGGGATCATGGAAGTCCGGTGCTATGTGGATTAGGTGGCAGTCAAAGGCGGAGACCTTGGCGGACTGATCCCAAGCTTTCTAAACTGGCTTTTGGTACGTGGAATGTCACCTCTCTGGTGGGGAAGGAGCCTGAGCTGGTGTACGAGATTGAGCGATACCGGCTAGATATAGTTGGCCTCACCTCAACACACAGCTCCGGTTCCGGAACCAGTCTCCTGGAGAGGGGCTGGAGCTTGGCCTTTTCTGGAGTTGCCCCGGGCGAGAGGCGACGAGCAGGGGTAGGTATTCTTGTATCGCCCCACCTTGCTGCCTCTATATTGGAGTTTTCCCCGGTGGACGAAAGGGTTGCTTCCCTGCGCCTTCGGGTTGGGAAACGGGTCCTGACCATCATTTGTGCCTATGCACCAAATGATGTTTCAGAGTACCCACCCTTTTTGGAGTCTGTGACTGGGGTGCTGGAGGGTGCTCCTCCTGGAGACTCCATTGTCCTACTGGGGGACTTCAATGCGCACGTGGGCAACGACAGTGAAACCTGGAGGGGGGTGATTGGGAGGAACGGCCTGCCCGATCTGAACCCGAGTGGTGTTCAGTTATTGGACTTCTGTGCTAACCACAGTCTGTCTATAACGAACACCATGTTCAAGCATAAGGGTGTCCATATGTGCACCTGGCACCAGGACACCCTAGGCCGCAGGTCGATGATCGATTTTGTTATCGTATCATCAGACCTGCGACCGTATGTCTTGGACACCCGAGTAAAGAGAGGTGCAGAGCTGTCAACTGATCACCACCTGGTGGTGAGTTGGATCCGATGGCAGGGGAGGAAGCCATTCAGACCTGGTAGACCCAAACGTATAGTGAGGGTGTGCTGGGAGCGTCTGGCTGAGGCCCCTGTCCGGGAGGTCTTCAACTCCCACCTCCGGAAGAACTTCAACCACATTCCGAGGGAGTCTGGAGACATGGAGTCTGAATGGGCCATGTTCTCCACCTCTGTTGTTGAAGCGGCAGCCCAGAGCTGCGGCCGCAAGGTGGTCGGTGCATCTCGTGGTGGCAACCCCCGAACCAAGTGGTGGACACCAGTGGTGAGGGGGGCCATTAAGCTGAAGAAGGAGTCCTATCAAGCTTGGTTGGCTTGTGGGACTCCCGAAGCAGCTGAGGTGTACCGGCAGGCCAAGCGGAGTGCAGCTCGGGTGGTTGCTGAAGCAAAAACCCGGGTATGGGAGGAGTTCGGTGAGGCCATGGAACAAGACTTTCGGTCGGCTTCAAAGAGATTCTGGCAAACTGTTCGGCGGCTCAGGAGGGGAAAGCAGCTCCCCGTCCACACTGTGTATGGTGCGGATGGGACACTGTTGACTTCAACTGGGGATATCGTCGGGCGGTGGAAGGAATACTTCGAGGATCTCCTCAATCCCACTGATACGCCTTCCACAGAGGAAGCAGGGTTTGGGGACGAGGGGGATGACTCGCCTATCACAGGGGCTGAGGTCGCCAAGGTGGTTAAAAATCTCCTTGGTGGCCGGGCCCCGGGGGTGGACGAGATTCGCCCCGAGTACCTCAAGGCCCTGGATGTTGTTGGGTTGTCATGGTTGACACGCCTCTGCAACATTGCGTGGAGGTCGGGGGCAGTGCCTTTGGCATGGCAAACCGGGGTGGTGGTTCCTCTCTTCAAAAAAGGGGACCGGAGGGTGTGCTCCAACTTTAGAGGGATCACACTCCTCAGCCTCCCTGGGAAGGTCTATGCCAAGGTATTGGAGAGGAGAGTCCGGCCGTTGGTCGAACCTCGGATTCAGGAGGAGCAATGTGGTTTTCGTCCTGGCCGTGGCACATCGGACCAGCTCTTTACCCTCTCGAGAATTCTTGAGGGTTCGTGGGAGTTTGCCCAACCAGTTTACATGTGTTTTGTGGACTTGGAGAAGGCATTTGACCGCGTCCCTCGTGGATTTTTGTGGGGGGTGCTTCGGGAGTATGGGGTATCGGGCTTGTTGTTACGAGCTATTCGGTCTCTGTACGACCGTTGTGAGAGTTTAGTTCGCATTGCCAACACTCGGTCGGAGTCATTCCCAGTGAGAGTTGGACTCCGCCAGGGCTGCCCTTTGTCACCGGTCCTGTTCATAATTTTTATGGACAGGATTTCTAGGCGCAGCCAGGGAATGGAGGGTGTCATGCTTGGTGACCACAGGATCTCATCTCTGTTGTTTGCAGATGATGTTGTCCTGTTGGCTTCATCCAGCAATGACCTACAGCTCTTGCTGGGACGGTTTGCCGCTGAGTGTGAAGCGGCTGGGATGAGAATCAGCACCTCCAAGTCCGAGTCCATGGTCCTCAGCCGGAAAAAGGTGGATTGTCCTCTCCGGGTTGGGGACAGGCTCCTGCCCCAAGTGGAGGAGTTTAAGTATCTTGGGGTCTTGTTCACGAGTGAGGGGAAAATGGAGCGAGAGATCGACAGACGGATTGGAGCAGCATCTGCAGTGATGCGGACGTTGTACCGGTCTGTTGTGGTGAAGAGGGAGCTTAGTTCTAAGGCAAAGCTGTCGATTTACCAGTCAATCTACGTTCCTACTCTCACCTATGGTCACGAGCTTTGGGTAATGACCGAAAGAACGAGATCGCGGATACAAGCGGCTGAAATGAGCTTTCTCCGTAGGATTGCTGGACTCACCCTCAGAGATAGGGTGAGGAGCTCAGTCATCCGGGAGAGGCTCAGAGTAGAACCGCTGCTCCTCCACATTGAAAGGAGTCAGTTGAGGTGGTATGGGCATCTGATTAGGATGCCTCCTGGACGCCTCCCACTTGAGGTGTTTCAGGCACGTCCCACTGGGAGGAGACCCCGGGGCAGACCCAGGACTCGGTGGAGAGACTATGTCTCCCAGCTAGTCTGGGAACGCCTTGGTATCCCCTCTGAAGAGCTGGAGCAGGTGGCTGGGGAGAGGGAAGTCTGGGCTTCTCTGCTTGAACTGCTGCCTCCGCGACCCGGACCTCCGGAAAAGCGGTAGAAGATGGATGGATGGAAGTATGAAGAATTATAAAATAGAGGATATTTTGTTTTTGAGTTTGTATACTTTATTGATCCCCAGAGAGGAAATTGAGGGCATCCACCTGGATGGATGAATCAGCCACGGTACGGCGCTATCCCTTTTACCATTCACACACACATTCACACCTAGGGCCACTTTAGAGTCTCCAATTAACCTAACTTTGTGGTGGCTTTTGGACTCACATTTTAGACCAGAGCAAGGGCAGAGCTTTCTTGGTGATTACGGGAAGCTGCAAGAGTGTTAGCTTTGGTATGCAAAGCTTGAGACTGTGGGGTATAATTAAAGGATTAATGAGGGGATGCATTGTAGACAGTGGGGTGATATCATGCAGAGAGGATGCATTGTTGTTGTCTTTATAATGCAATGTGTTTTGTGAGACATGTGACCTGTTAACTGTAAGAGTCCTGGTATTTAAGGACGAGAGTTCCCTTTTTTGTTTTTCTTTATTCTGCTTCGTGATGTTGGAGATGTGAATAAAACTGGCTCGAGAGAAAACTCTGTCTCATCATTCTCACATTTCCACAACTTCCATGTTTTTGGCCTGTGGGAGGAAACCGGAGAACTCCCGGAGTTAACATGAATATATGACGTTGAGGAGATGTTGACTGTTTTTTATTTGAAAATGTGGCCTTTTTTTTTGGGGGGGGGGGGGTAGGACTAGATAAGCCTTGGCTTCTTCCTACTCCTTTTGGAGCATGATTTGTTATGGCTTTTTCTCTTTATTTAACCAATCGTATGTTATTTTGTCTTCTATTTTCAAAATAAAGATGAATTTAAAAAAATGAAATGAACAATGAAATACATCATTCATTCATTCATTCATCTGCATTTAAGTCCTCATAAATGTATGACTTTTTCCTTAAAATCTGCAACTTTTTCTCATAGATTTACAACTGTGTTTTGCAACTTTCAAATGGATGTTTTAAAAAGGTTGACTCGGGTCCATACTGTAAACAGTAAGCAGTCTTGCACAGGGTGCTCACAAAGCTAGGCACTTGCTGACGTTACTTTTACTTGAGTATTTCTGGCTGCCCTGCTGTCAGCTGATCAAGTCTTCAGGAAGTCGGAGCCCGAGAGCTCAACCACTGACGTCTGACTTTTTGCGTCTCCTTAACTGAATTATAGTGGAATATAAGGAGGATTGGCTTAACGCTATGGAGGATGATTACCAGTATCCCGTTTTTTTCGAATGCGCCAATCTGACCGCAGAGAAGAAGAGAAAGATCGAAAAGTATTTCACTATAAAGCGCAAATCAGGCGGTGGAGAGTGCGGCTTGGTGATAAATATAAATCAAAATGTTCACAGCATCGCTTTTAAAGACCGAGAAGGTAAGAAACGTGGATGTCTGCTGAGTTTTAACATTTTTTAAATGTTTTTTTTTTAAATTTATTTATTTTAATGTCAGGTAGAAATGAAAGCGAAAGTACTTCTGCTGAAAATAGTTTGGGCCGGCCCCAATATTATTCTTTCTACATGAATGACACAACATTTAAAAATTTGTGGACCCACTCCTAAACATGTGTATTGTTACTTTTGTACTATATTATTACTTCTTCGTCATTTTTACAGACAAGCACCAATAGTTTCACTTTCACTCTGGAAAAATCCTGTGCTCTTAACTCACATTTATATGTAAACCGACAGATAAAACATTTCATTGTTAATATTGAGTGATCATAACAAACAAATAAATTTAATAGATCAAAACGTCAAATCCTAAAAACACTGCATCTTATTAAAGGTATATTGTGTAAATTTTTTGGAGTAATCTGGATTCTAAATTTTAATGCAGCATATTATCTTAACTTGTTTTCATTGTTATATAATGAATTGAAGCGGCATGTAAAAATAAGCAGCAGTGCTGTGGTTTTAAGCAGGTTTTATTATATCATGTCGCCTTCACGGGATCCTCTCTCCGGTGCATAGTGGAGCAGCCCGGAGCGGGATCCCTAAGCTCTCAGAGAAAGAGAGGCGGACACGTGTGTGTCTACCAGTTGCAGGATCAGAGTGAGAGAAGAAGAGAGAGATTGCGTTACAGAGTTGCACCTTAAATACTTGATCATAACAATACATCAAAAAGACATACCCCACAGTCTAGAATGATCAAAGGGACAACAGAACAGGCAGGAGGTATTTGCATTTGTAAGCCATACATCACAATGGGCAGATTAGCTAGACCTCGCTCTAAGTGCAAGACAAAGAGGCTAACAAGCACATCTACATATTGATCTGAGTCTCTAGGTCACAGTAAGGACAGGACGCATGAGTACAAAGGATGAAAGGCATCGATTAACATCACATAGGTGAGACAGAAGAAACTCGTCTACCTGTAGACATTAATACACCAAAGCACATCTAAGATGCTCAGAAAAAGCATAGTAAGGACAAGCCATATGCACACTATACAGAATGGCGCATTACATCACAACACATGCATGTTTGCATCACAAATACATGAATGGCACATTGCTTCTCAGTAATGCAGCAGAAAAACAGAAAAGAGGGCTGAGTGTCCTTAGTCTGTTGTGGGGTTAAAACGAACCGCCACACACGCTCCCCCCCAGAGGACGCGGCAGGGGGGTCGCGACCTCGATAATCCATCTGTGTGAGCGAGCTGTGGGAGAAACTCGCTGCAGGCGGAGGGGGAGGGAGGGGAGGGGTAGTAAGTGCCGGCAGGAGCTGTGAAATCGTCCTGAGCCGTGCAAAAATTGCTTGCTGCTCCGTGACGTCGAGGGTTTGTCCCGTTGCACGTGCGGAGATCACAAGAAGAAAAATTAGTCTCTGACTCCTCTTGTGGCCATGAAGAAAAGCAGGAGCGGCTGTAAGAGAAAAAGTAAACAAAGCAGGGGGACTGTTGGCTTTGGGTGCTGAAGCAACCCCAAAGCTCCCGGGAACAGCTGACGGCTGAAAACCCGTTGTGCCGTGGCTAAGACCATTAAAAAATCCAGTGGCGAGCTGCGTGCTTGCTTCAGGTGAACGAGCAACCCTGAAGGTTCTGTGGGCAGCGGCGGAGGACGATGGCGGTCTGTGGCGTGGCTGAGACTGTTAACAAATCCTTCCAGTATGCTGCATGCGTGCCTCAGGTGAGCGAGCAGCCCTGAAAGGCAGCGGCGAAGGAGGAAGGCAGTCTGTGGAGCCATTACTTGTCCCATGCGTGATGCGCCGTCCTTGTAACTCCCCGATGCGTGCGCGGGGGTTCAGTGCGTGGGTGGGCCGCTGGAGTGGTGAGTCAGGGTGCAGAAACTTGGTGGAGAACAGCGCAGACGGCGCCGGTAAAATCCAGGTTGAGCTGTGGCTGTAGATTGGCCATGGTGCGTTGGAGCGGTGAGAGGAAATAGACGATCTTTAGTCCCTCAGGCCCGTGCAGATACGTTGGAGCGGCGGGAGGGAATAGACGATCTTATGTTCCTCAGGCTCATGCAGCTGCGTTGGAGCGGTGTGAGGAAGTAGACGATCTCCGTCCCTCGGGCTCGTGGAGACGCGTTGGTGCGGTGCGAGGCAATAGACGATCTTTGTGCCCCGGGCTCGTGCAGCAGCGTTGGAGCGGTGAGAGGGAGGAGACGATCGTTGTCGCTCGTGCGGCCATGGTGCGTTCAGTTCCACGCGCTGCACTCCCCGTCGGCCCTGGAGGTTGCCGTCGTGGAGAGAGGACGAGGTGCGTGCGCTCTCAGTGAGAGCGGCCGGTCCAGCGTGGTTGTGCAGATCTCAGGCGACGGAGCATTCATGCCCGGGTGTTGCGTTCGCTGGCCGCTCGTTTTTTTCAGCGTCGGTTCGCCAGCGTGGCCATCCAAAACAGAAGGCTGCGTTGCACAAAGCGTGTGCGTCTTCAAGGGGCCACCAACGCAGCTGTGTGGCTGTCCAGCTCGGAAGGTTGCTTTCGCACAAAACGTGTGCGTGTTCATATCACGTCGGGGTCACCAGTGAAGTGGCATGTAAAAATAAGCAGCAGTGCTGTGGTTTTAAGCAGGTTTTATTATATCATGTCGCCTTCACGGGATCCTCTCTCCGGTGCATAGTGGAGCAGCCCGGAGCGGGATCCCTAAGCTCTCAGAGAAAGAGAGGCGGACACGTGTGTGTCTACCAGTTGCAGGATCAGAGTGAGAGAAGAAGAGAGAGATTGCGTTACAGAGTTGCACCTTAAATACTTGATCATAACAATACATCAAAAAGACATACCCCACAGTCTAGAATGATCAAAGGGACAACAGAACAGGCAGGAGGTATTTGCATTTGTAAGCCATACATCACAATGGGCAGATTAGCTAGACCTCGCTCTAAGTGCAAGACAAAGAGGCTAACAAGCACATCTACATATTGATCTGAGTCTCTAGGTCACAGTAAGGACAGGACGCATGAGTACAAAGGATGAAAGGCATCGATTAACATCACATAGGTGAGACAGAAGAAACTCGTCTACCTGTAGACATTAATACACCAAAGCACATCTAAGATGCTCAGAAAAAGCATAGTAAGGACAAGCCATATGCACACTATACAGAATGGCGCATTACATCACAACACATGCATGTTTGCATCACAAATACATGAATGGCACATTGCTTCTCAGTAATGCAGCAGAAAAACAGAAAAGAGGGCTGAGTGTCCTTAGTCTGTTGTGGGGTTAAAACGAACCGCCACAGAGTCTTAATTAAAAGTCACCACCTTTTATGTTTCTTAATTTTTTTTTCCATATATAGGAAGAGGGTCCTTCTCCATGTAGGTGGCCATCTTGGATCACCATAATGTCTTTGCAAGTTTTTATGTCAAACTTTAATTACAAAAATGCCTTCATCTGGTTTACCTTTATGCTTTGGAAGATGAAATTTGAAATTGTTGCATTTTGAAATCTGACTGCTAGATGGAAATGAATTTACATGCTGCACCTTTAAGAGTTGTTTTCTTTACTGGCTGTGAGGCGGAGGAATAATAAAGCAGCGAACTGGGTGTTTAAAAGGGAGTTTATTAATCATACCGCCATCACGAGAACTCACTCCGGTGCCGTGCATGCGCGCCGGAGCGAGCCCTCTGAGGCTCTCATCAGGAGACACAGAATGCGTGTGTCAGCAGCAGTAGTAAGAGAGAGAGAGAACATGTGAATTTCAGTGCTTATATACTCAGTTACAGACAATACATGCACAGTAGTAAGCATAGGCATTTGCATTACAGTACAGAGCCGGAAAGCGTGAACACAATGCATGAATGGTAACTGCAGGAAAGCATGGGACATTTGCATTTGAGAACAGCATGATGCTGGTGGAAGGAGCTAGACACAGAGAGGCTGCCTACTGATATCAATACACATCTCATTGTTCTGCTTGTCCCAGTCTGTTGTGGGGGTGCCCCACAGCTGCAAAATAAGCCTTGACATACTACTGAAGATTGATTGATCAATATATTAATTTAAGCTCTACAGCTCACTATCAGATTCAGGTTCAGGTTCAGGTTACTTTATTTGTACCCGTAGGTAGATTTGTTTTGCAACTATGGTTTAATTAGAACAAAACGTCAGGATTTTCTGTGCAAGACGTTTATAGACAGGCCTTTTAGTGATTAAAAAGTGTCTGCCCTAAAAGTTATTATGTATGTAAGGTACATTAGCATCACTTTAGGTCAGGGGTCTGTAACCTGCGGCTCCGGAGCCACGTGAGGCTCCTTGGGGGGGGGGGGGGGGATACTAGAAAAATAACACATTTATAAGAAAAACTGAAAATGTATGCCAAAAAAATTCACAGAACAACACATTTGTAAAAAAAATTGTTTCAGAACATCAGGGGGAAAAGCACAAAACTGAAGACATTTTTTTTTCCTTTAGAATAATGTTACAAATTTATGTGAAAAGTGCTGCAATGTTACCTGAAAAAATGTAACACATTTACAAGGGAGAATTGAACAAATGTATAAGAAAAGCAGAAGATTTATGCCAGAAATATATAACAAATGGGGGGGGGCAATCTTATGAGGAAAAATGCTTGCAAACTTGCAAGAAAAAAAACCTCACAATTTCTGAAAAAAAAAAAAATCACAAAGTGAAACATTACATTTTTATGAGAAAAAATTCACAAATGTATATGGAAAGAGGCTGCAATTTTACTTGAAATAGTAATACATTTTCAAAGATAATAATGTGACAAATTTATTAGAAAACCAGAAAATGTATAACAAAAATCTCGTAATTTTAGGAATGCGTAATTTCATGAAGAAAAAAACTCGTAGCATCAATGTGTCAGGCCAGTTTGGACAGAGGTGTTGCTGTTTTACCTTAGTTTTCAGGCTCAGATGTTTTTGGGGCTCTGTATGGATTTTGCTGGTCACAAATGGCTCTTTGTGCAGCAGAGGTTTCTGACCCCTGCTTTAGGTGTTTTAGGTAAAACACAGGTTCCCTCTACTATAATATTTAAACACATACCAAAGAATACTAATCTTAACCATACCAGTGTGGAGAAAAAGCTGAAAATTAACAAGAAGAATTCACAAACTTGTAAGAAAAAACAAACATGATCTAACAAGAACAAATTTGTGCAACAAAATCTTCCAAATCTGCAAGCAAAAAGTAGTAACAACAACAAAAACACATTTATGAAAGCATTTCAAATTTAAAGAAAACCCTACAAATTGGTAAGAATTAAATAATTACCACAACTTTTTTATTACATACTCAAGGTTTGTTTTGTTTTGTTTTGTTTTGTTTTGGGGGGGGGGGGGTACTTATACTTCTGTAATTAATATTGTAAGTTAATGCTGCTTTAATTGAGCATAATTCCTGGGCATGGACCTCTGGCTGACTGTAAAACCCAGTTCACATGGCCGGATACTGCAGGTACAGCTTTTAAAAACTCCAGTCTGCCATCTGGTGGTATCACTGGATGGTGCTAAAAAGCTCATTTGAAACTAGAGTGGAGCGTATACTGGCAATGAGAGAAAACCTGAACTTGTATTGAGTTTAAATGAGTGAAATCTGCTTAAAACAAAATATAGCAAATAGTCAAACTAACACATTTCTTTCTGTTTCAGCCCAGCAAAGAGTTCTGACAAAATCCAAGCATGAGTTGGAAATAGAAAGTGGACGTCTGGTTTTGAATGTCAGAGACAGTCCAGGACCTAGTTCCCCATCACCAGACCAGCCAGTTAAACCAACAGTGGACTCAGCATCTCAACAGGTCAGTAAGAACAAGTAATCTGTCATTATTCTGCTATTACTTAGTAATATATAACTTAAAATCTAAATACATCAAAGTGAGAACTCAAAGGCAGGCCCTAGAAATAGTAGATAAAGAAGCAAGGGGGGATTTTTGTTAAGATTTTTAAAAGATAGTCCAAAACAAGTTGCTACTGAGTTCAAAGGCCCCAAAAATATGAAAAACAGCAACAAAACAAGCCCAAACACACATATAAAAACCAAAAGAAAGACACAGAACAAGTTGCCTGGCAAATGCAGAAACATTTTGATGAGGTAAACTACTTCAGATACACAAGAAGCTGAAGAAAAGTGATCAAGTTTAAAAGCTTTTATTACTATTTAGAGAAACACATGATTCCTCTGAAACCATCCATCAATCCATCTTCTTCCGCTTAATCCTTTTCGGGTCGCGGGGGTGCTGGAGCCTATCCCAGCATCTTTGGGTGAGAGGCAGGCCAAGATTTTATTTTCTCCTTGTGTAGGTCTCTCTGGCTCCTTCCTTGTGAAAGCTAAGGGAAATACAATTTAGTTGTTATATGCAAACTTTAGCAAGTCTGTGGGTTGCCACTCTTTGTTTTCCTTTGTCCCATCCAGCAGCTTGGGAAGCAGAATAAGTATCTACTTGCCTTATTGTGCTAAACACATTTAGTGTGCCAAAAAGAGCTCTGCTCTTATTTGATATACAATATGCTGTATATAAAGAGTACTTATAGATCCTCTTGCTGTATAATAACTTTAATACTTTATTTAAATTGTCTTACTTTTGCTGGACCTGACAGTGGGGAATGGGGGAAGGAATTGAAGGGATATGAAGTAGTCGGAAGGGGTGCGAGGTCAGGGAGTGGGGATGGAGAAAGAAAGAAAAGCAAAGGGAGAGAAAACAGAAGAAACAATTGCTTCTTCAAAGGAGACCACAGCATGAGCCTGATATCTGCACTTGAAAGGGAAACTAGACCAAGAGCAGTCCAGTTTATCCCCATTAAGAAGTTACAACAAGGATTCATTGTATCCCACCCATTTTGGTTTTACCAGGGCTAGGGTTAGAGGGCAAGCATCTGTTGACCGGGTTGGACATCGGTCCAACCTCCAGTGGGCTCACCACCTGCAAGTGGGATCATGGGGATTATGGTGCTACAAAATGGGTGACAGTCTGGGCTTCTATGTATAGACTGTTATTCCCGTGATGGATGGATGGATGGATGGATGGATGGATGATGGATGGATGGATGGGTGGATGGATGAATGGATGGATGGAAACTTTATTTCTTGTATGCAAACTTACCTGAATGACCAAACAAAGTCTCTTGTTCTTAAATGATGGAAACTATTGTTTTTTTTTTGTTTTTTTTTTCAGAAGCAGGAAAAGCATGCTGCTGCATCAACACTGTCACCACGTGATAAAGAATATGAACTACCTGCTGATGTCTATCTCCTTCGTTACTTAATGGAGTATCCAAAGGTTTGGGCAGAGGTGCAGGAAAAGCTTGCCTCTCTGGCTTGCTCTGGTCAGCTCTGTCCAGAAAAGGAGAGGGTCTTAGTCAAGAGGTTAGCTATACCTGATGCTGCGCCTAAAGGTCGGAATTGGACAGCTGAGGTAGACAAAATATTTAATTGCTACACGTGCCATTATGAGATAATGCCTCAAAAAGTTAAAGCTTTGCTGCAGGCCTGCAAGTCTCAGACTTTTGATGATGTAAAGGTATATAGTGATATTGGAATGGCTGTGGTGGTTGGGGAACATTCCCAAGTGAGCATCGTATTGTCATATTTAGAGAACATCTGTGATAAACTGAGAGGAAGTCCAAGTGAGATACAGACCAGCACATGTCGACTGGGGGAGGCCAAACTTCGCCTCCTCTGGAAGGAAATCAAGGACAGTGTGAGGCAGCTTTTTCCAGGAGTAAAGGTCACAAAGGGTGATGCAGGTCAGCTGGATTTAGCAGGTTCTGTGGGTGAGATTCTTAAGACCAGAAAGTTGATATCCGATAAGGAGAAACTGGTGTTAGAAAGGACGTTGTCTAACAAGAGCCCGCTGCTTTTGGCCTTCATAAGAAAGGTTTATGGAGGCCCAGGGACTCTTTCTAACTTTTTAGGGGTTGGTGATGAGGTGGAAGTCGAGCTGAGAGACACGGAGGTACAATTCCTCTCCCTTTCTGCTGAAAAACTCAATTACGCAGAAAAGCAAATGCAAAAGAAGTTCAAGGAAGAAAAGGTTGATTTTTCCACCTGCTCTGTTGTCTCCTCCGAGCTCAAGGAAACACTCAAGACTAAAACAAATGAGATGAATGAAAGACAGTGTAGGGTTCAGGCTGAGTTTAGCTCAGACAACACAGTGTTCTTACTGGGCCATGCAAAAGAAGTTGAAGTGCTGAGTGAAACTATCTCGCAGTTCATTTTGGATCAGGCAAAAATAGAAGGAAAAGTCTCCCTCCCTTTCCCAGAGTTAATACAACTGTTACCAGAATTTTTGAATCTGCATAACTTTGATCATTCAGGTGTTAACTTTCGTCCTCTGACCTGTTCCTCTGGGCCCTTTGTGTTAATAGAAGGCCCAGCCGGCAAAGTGACGGAGGTCAGAAGTTTGTTAGGCCCCTTTCTGAACTCCCTTGGGAAGCAAATGGTCACCGTTGACCTTCCGGGAGCAATAAGCTATTTTGGAAGTCACTTGGGAAGAGATTGTCTCCTAAGTGTTGGACAGTCTCACAAGTATCTCATAAAGCTTGAAAAACAACTGCACTCAAGTAGGCAAGGTTCGGAACTTGCCAAATACAGCCTTGGTGATGAGATCCAGGTGATAGTTTGTGAGGGTGACATCACCAAACAGTGTGCTGATGCTCTGGTGAATGCCGCTAATGAGGATTTGAGCCATGGTGGGGGTGTTGCTGAGGCACTGAGTGAAGCAGCTGGACCAGAGATGCAGAATGAGTGCAGAGCAATTGTGAAGCGGACTGGAAAAGTCCCTACAGGGACAGTGGTAGTGTCCACAGGGGGGAACCTGAAATGCAAAAAACTGTTGCACGCCGTTGGGCCTGTGGGTGGAAAATCAGTCAACAGAGAAACAGACTTACTAAAAAAGACTGTCCATGCTGCTCTGAATATGGCAGAATTGATGGAGTTCCAGTCCATAGCCATGCCCTGCATCAGCTCAGGCTTGTTCGGTGTTCCTCTACCTGTGTGCTCTGAGGCTATTGTAAGTGCTGTTAAGGAGTTTGGCTGTCAGGGAGGGCGGAGTCTGAAAAGAATCATCTTGATCGATAACAGACAGAAGGTGGTGAGGGCACTGCAGGAAACATGCGACAGGCTTCTCCAAGGAGCAAGTGCCAGAGGTAGTCAACAAGTGACTTCAGCGACATCAACTGATTCAGGCATCCAGCTCCCTGCTGCCAACCAAGACACAGCGGGAGCCGCTGCTGGAGCCACTACTGGAACTCCTGGAGGCGGTGTTCGTGTAGATATCATTCAGGGAACGATTGAGACCCAGCAGGTAACACAACGATATAGCTCCCAAGCACTCAAACATGGTGTGTTTGTTTTTAATCTTCAAAAATGCTTTCTTAGGTCACATAACTACAGTAGAAATATTAAAATCTCTCTTGGAAACAATTAAATTTTAACATTTTGGTGGAATGGTCCAAAGCCAGTTTTGCACTACAAGGATCTTTTCTCACACGTCACTGACAAATTCCATCATTCTGGCTTATTTTGTTATATTTTCACAGTGATAGTAGATGGACCATTAGCATTAGTTTGACTTGTCCATCTGCCTATCGATAGCTTCACTGTTTGATCATGGCAGGTTTTGAGTGCTATTTACTACATATTCTAACCACCACCACTGGAATCCTTATTCATCTACAAACACTTGACCATGCATGTCATTCTTTGATGTTATTACCTCCACCAAGGAGGTAATGTTTTTGCCGGGGTTTGTCTGTTTGTCTGTCTGTTTGTCTGTTTGTCTGTCTGTTTGTCTGTTGGTTAGCAAGATAACTCAAAAAGTTTTGGATGGATTTCGATGAAACTTTCAGGCGTTGTTGGAAATGGTACAAGGAAGAACTGATTAAATTTTGGTGGTGATCCGGATCACTGTCCAGAAGAAAACCGCCATTACGGAAAATGCCATTTTCCTGAATAACTACTGAACCACTAATCCTATCATTGTCAATCCAATTGCTAGTCATATGTTCTCATGGTCAAGGAATCTGAAAACGTACACACAAACACTGTATTGGGGAACTGTGGCACTTGGCGGAGGTCTGCACTCTCCGAGTGCTTTTCTAGTTTTACCTTATTTTTTTGTTATTTCACTCTACTGGAACCAAAGGGGAGGTAGTGGTAATTAGCAGTTAATCATTCTGGGTTGTTTCTGTGCATATTGTACTTCAGGGAAAAGTCATATCCTATCATCCACTGAAACCATGCACCCCTGTCCAGTGATTCTCAATTTCATTACCTCCACCAGGAGGTTATGTTTTTGCCGGGGTTTGTCTGTCTGTTTGTTTGTCTGTCTGTTGGTTAGCAAGATAACTCAAAAAGTTTGGGACGGATTTCGATGAAACTTTCAGGCACTGTTGGAAATGGTACAAGGAAGAACTGATTAAATTTTGGGGATGATCCGGATCACCGTCCAGAAGAAAACCGCCATTATGGAAAATGCCATTTTTTGTGAATAACTACTGAACCACTAATCCTATCATTGTCAATCCAATTGCTAGTCATATGTTTTCATGGTCAAGGAATCTCAAAACGTACACACAAACACTGTATGGGGGGAACTGTGGCCGCCATTACGGAAAATGCCATTTTCGTGAATAACCACTGAACCACTAATCCTATCATTGTCAATCCAATTGCTAGTCATATGTTTTCATGGTCAAGGAATCTCAAAACGTACACACAAACACTGTATGGGGGGAACTGTGGCCGCCATTACGGAAAATGCCATTTTCGTGAATAACCACTGAACCACTAATCCTATCATTGTCAATCCAATTGCTAGTCATATGTTTTCATGGTCAAGGAATCTCAAAACGTACACACAAACACTGTATGGGGGGAACTGTGGCCGCCATTACGGAAAATGCCATTTTCGTGAATAACCACTGAACCACTAATCCTATCATTGTCAATCCAATTGCTAGTCATATGTTTTCATGGTCAAGGAATCTCAAAACGTACACACAAACACTGTATGGGGGGAACTGTGGCTGCCATTACGGAAAATGCCATTTTCGTGAATAACCACTGAACCACTAATCCTATCATTGTCAATCCAATGCTAGTCATATGTTTTCATGGTCAAGGAATCTCAAAACGTACACACAAACACTGTATGGGGGGAACTGTGGCTGCCATTACGGAAAATGCCATTTTCGTGAATAACTACTGAACTGTAGGAGTCAAGAATTGAGGAGACTGGATGATTTTTCCAGTAACTGCTTTAATTCCCCATTCATCCTACGTCCTCTCTCGATCGGAGTGAAAAGAGCCAGGACGCAGTCACACACATACATTTATACATTCATCTTCTAACAATACATCACACACAAAAGTCACAATACTCAGCTACATCCTTTCATCTCTAATAGAACACCCAGAGTCCTTCTGTTCTCCTTTCCGACCCCCAAAGGTCAGGCCGGGTAATCTTCTCCTCTCTCCTGAGTCCCCAAGGGGTGCAGACATGTCTTCCTCTTGAGGTGTGAAGTCAATACACATGGCTAGCTCAAAGTCTCTCTTGGCTGAATTCAGCCAGCCACATGTGAGTTACATAGGTTATAACTATGGGCTCCACATCACTCCCCCCTTCCACGCGAAAGACTGGGCACCCACATACAGTCATACAACAGTCATACAGCACGTCACCCCCCCAACAGAATCTCACAGCAACCCAAACAACCTGACCAAAAAAACAGAAAAACAAAACACATCATTCTGCATGCAGCTTAGGTTTCAATCTTCTCCCGAATCTGCTGTATGCAGGTCTCCTGCTCTGTGTTGGGCTGTCCTGCTGTGCATCTGTGGAGTGAGGGGGAGAAGGGTTATTTGCCCCCCGTGGGGGGTCCCGGGGCCGCCCCTTTGGAGGCCTGCCGCGTCGAGACACGCCCGCGGGCCGCACAGACTCGTTATGCAACACAAAAGCAGGCTTTAATCTATCGATACTGATCGTCTCCCTCCTGCCCCCCAAATCTAGCACAAAATATTTCTCCCTGGTTTCCAGCACTCGAAATGGACCGTCGTAAGGTGGGCGGAGACTATGCCGCAGAGCATCGTGCCTGACAAAAACAAACTCTGCGTCTCGTAAAGCCTGGGGCACGAACACACACGGGAAAGAGTGATGAGCGGGGCCCGGGAGCATTTCTGCTCCCGTGTTACTCAGAGACCCCCGGATCGGGGAGGGCCCCGGTGCCGTGTGGTCGGGTAAAAACTCGCCTGGCAGCCTGAGCGGTTGTGCGAAGACCAATTCTGCTGGTGAGGCATCTAGATCCTCTTTGGGTGCCGAACGCAACCCCAATAAAACCCATGGTAGTTTGTTTACCCAATCTGTGTCCGTCAGTGACGCTCTGAGGGCTGCCTTCAAAGACCTGTGAAAACGCTCGCATAAACCGTTGGCCTGGGGATGGTAAGCGGTCGTGCGATGTACCGCCGCTCCTAAGCCACTGGCCACTGCTGACCACAGTTCCGACGCAAATTGAGGTCCCCTATCAGACGTAATATCTGACGGGACCCCGAACCTCGCTACCCAGGCTGTTAAAAAAGCATGTGCCACCTCTGCCACTGTGGTCGATGTTAACGGGACCACTTCCGGCCAACGAGTGGTTCGGTCTACCATTGTCAAGAGATGCGTGAACCCTTGTGAAGTGGGCAGGGGGCCCACGAGGTCCACGTGCACATGATCAAACCTTTTAGCCGGAATGTGGAACGGTTCTAAGGACGCCTTAGTGTGCCTGTGAATCTTAGCGCGCTGGCAAGCCATGCAGGTTTTAGCCCACTCCTTCACGTGCTTGTGCAGGCTCGGCCAAACAAACTTCTCCGCCACCATTTTCACCGAAGCGCGCACCCCTGGGTGCGCTAGGGAGTGCACGGCGTCAAAAATGCGACGGCGCCACGCAGCTGGCACCACCGGGCGCGGTCGCCCCGTGGATACATCACAAATAAGCGGGGGGAAACCGGTTTGTAGATTTCTGCGTTCCAGCCTTAACCCTGTTGGTCCAGACAGGAGCGCGCGCAAGTCTGCGTCCTCGCTCTGCTCCGCCGCCATGGCTGCATAATCTATTCCCACGTGGACTGGAGCCGCGCGCGTGTCCGCGCTGTTACCGCGCTCTGGGTAAGCGGCCGCGCAATCCGTTTCCGTGCGGACGGGTGCTGTTACCGCGCGTGACTAAAGGGCCTTTTCCACTAGCACGCTTTAGCGCGACACGGGATGGCTCAGCACGCTTTGTACGCTTTTCCACAAGCCCCAACACGGTTTAACAGCCGTGATTCTCAGCCCCGCTCCAGGGCAGGGTACAGCAGTGCTGAGCTGTGCCGTGTTGTGACGTTAACAGACTGGTCGCCGCTGATTGGTCAGGTCGTAACCGGCGCTGATTGGTCAGGTTGTAACCGCCCCTCTCCTCCTCCTCATCTACCAAATCTTCACAACCTTCTCAATAAAGTTTTTGAAAAAAAAAAAAAAAAAAAAAAGAATCTTCACGACCGCCTTTACTCAGCACGCAACCACTGTTGGCGGTTTATTTTCAGTGTATTGCTGTGCTATTTTCATTTATTCTCTATCAAAAATGGCTTCGCGTAATAAGGGTGTTCCATGGACCAATAAGGAGGTGCAGTGTCTGCTCACTGCATTGTCAGACGAACGTATTCAGCACGAGTTAGACGGAGCCGCCCGGAATGAAAAAATATACCGGGAGGTCTCGACATCGGAGTCCTTTAACAACGAGTTTTAATTTTTTTTTATTGTGCGTTTTTTCGCAAATATATTCGGTAAGACGCTCAGTTTATTTATGCAATAAAAAAGCTGTTCATTTGTGGATGGATCGCTGCTTTATTGCAGCACACTGCGGACTAAAGCTTTTATTTTAATTATTCATGTGAACAATACGCTGAAATAAGCTTATGTATTCTTGTTAAAAACTATTGTCTTTTCTGTATATATTGCACTTTAGTGCTGTATTTTATTGTGTGCATTTTCCTTGTAGAATCATCCCACGCGTCCGCCGCGACAGCCCGCACGGATTATTCAACCGAGCCTTTCTGACCCACAGCTGGCAGAGACGGCTTTATTCATCCGAGTCTTCGTGAACCGGTTTGGGAAGCTGGTGTAGAGGCACTCAGTGGTCGGCGTGTATAAAATGTCGATTAACCTTCATGTTGTGTTGCAAAGTTTTTTTTTTCTTTTAATATTTTGTATATAATAAAATGGAATTGTTTTGGAAAGTGTGGTTTGTCTGTTATAACACTGAATTATAAAACAGTATAATTACATAGAAATTCCATTGCCTAGTCTGATCAAAATGATGCTGATCTTCCTGTCAGGGGTCAACCATTGTAAAGGTAATGTAATTTTTAACTAGACCAAAAAAGAAATCTTTTTGTAAGCTTTCTGTTCTTTTTATTGAAATATCATAAAAAATTAGCACCAAATCAAAGTAGGTACAAGTATATGTAAATTGAATGTTCTATCGGCATTCCAAATTCAGAGATTTACAATACTTTAGAAGGAGTGTAGCATCATCTAAACGGAAAATAATAATACTGTTGTTCCAAACGTTGACCTGAAGGTGAAAAACATGAATTTTATTAATTCAGTACATCCAAAATGCCCTAGGATGTAAAAAATAATACAATTTGGTGTTGGCCAGTGTGCCACCGTCTCATTATTTAATACGAATAAAAACAAGTTTCAGCTCATTATTTCTAGGTCATTTGGCAGTTAATTCAAAACAAAAGTGACTTGTGTTGTTGCAGCTTAATTATGAGATAAAATTAATTGTGAGATAAAACCACAGAGCGAGCAAGGCAATAATCCTTGGATCCTTTTTTGTCTCGTGTAAGTAAGGACTCAGTCAGGTGCGTAACGTCACGGGAGTGTGGCCCCGCCTCGCTGAGAATCTGCCGCCGCCCCGCTTCTAAAACCTCCTAACACAAACCATCACAGCACAAGCACAACACCGTGCTAATGGAGACAGAAGCATTCCGAGCCGTACTGAAGTGAATCGAGCCGTACCGAGGTGTGCTGGGCTAGTGGAAAACAGGCTAAACAGTCTGCCACCACATTGATTTTACTGGCTACGTGCTGAATATCGGTGGTAAATTCAGAAATTGCGGCCAGCTGTCTCTGTTGCCGCCCTGACCACGGTTCTGAAGTTTTGGACATCGCAAAAGTGAGCGGTTTGTGGTCGACAAACGCGGTGAAACGCCGCCCTTCCAACCAGAACTGGAAATGGCGAATAGCCAAGTGGAGCGCCAGCAGCTCCCTGTCAACCGCGCTGTATTTTTGCTCAGCCTCGCATAGGGATCTGCTGAAGAATGCAAGTGGTTGCCAAACCCCGGCAACCTGCTGTTCCACTACCCCTATGGCCACATCTGATGCGTCCGTGGTTAGCGCTATGCGGGCTGCCGGGTCTGGGTGGGCCAACAGTGCCGCGTTTGCCAGTGCCCGTTTAACCTCTGTGAATCAGAATCAGAATCAGAATCAGGTTTATTGCCATTGTTCATGTAGTACACAAACTAGGAATTTGTCTCGGTACAATGCTGCAACATTAAACATGATAAGATAAGAGAAATAAACTATACATGTAATAAAGTGTAGGATAAGATTAAGTGATACTGGTCAACAGTTAAAATATATATTAGCCAGCAGCAGATACTGTGGAGAACTATATAGTGCAGTCGGTAATGCAGGAAGAAAACAGTGATGATTGACATGAGTCTGGTTGAGCTGCTGTACATGGTGCACGAGAGTCACTTAGTGTTCAGCAGTCTAATGGCAGAGGGGAAGAAGCTGTTCATGTGACGGGAGGTTTTAGTCTGGATGGACCGAAGTCTTCTACCAGAGGGGAGGGGGGCAAACAGTACGTGACCAGGGTGTGAGGGATCGGCTATGATCCGGCCAGCACGCCTCCGGGTCCTGGAGATGTACAGATCCTGGAGAGATGGGAGCTTGCAGCCGATCACCTTCTCAGCAGTGCGCACGACGCGCTGCAGCCTTAGTCTGTCCCTGGCAGTGGCTCCTGCGTACCACACGGTTATGGAGGTGGTGAGGATGGACTCGATGATGGCTGTGTAGAACTGCACTAACATCTTGGTGGGTAGCTTGAGCTTCCTCAGCTGCCGCAGGAAGAACATCCTCTGCTGGGCTTTTTTGATGAGTGAGCTGATGGTCAGCTCCCATTTGAGGTCCCTGGTGATGGCAGTGCCTAGGAAGCGGAAGGAATCAGCAGTGGTGATGGGAGAGCCTGAGAGGGTGAGGGGGGGCAGAGGAGTAGTGACTTTCCTGAAGTCTACAATCATCTCCACTGTCTTCAGAGCGTTCAGCTGCAGGTTGTTATTGCTGCACCAGGACGCCAGCTGGGCCACCTCTCTCCTGTAGGCGGACTCGTCGCCGTTGGAGATGAGCCCGATGAGGGTGGTGTCGTCCGCAAACTTGATCAACTTGACAGACTGGTGGCTGGAGGTGCAGGAGTTGGTGTAAAGGGAGAAGAGTAGGGGGGAAAGTACACAGCCCTGGGGTTCGATCCGGTGCTGATGCTAGTATAGTCTGAGACAGTCTTTCCCAGCCGCACATGCTGCCTCCGGTCCGTCAGGAAGTCGATGATCCACCTGCAGAGGGAGTCAGGCACGTTGAGCAGGGACAGCTTGTCCCGGAGCAGAGCGGGGCGGATGGTGTTGAATGCGGAGCTGAAGTCCACAAACAGGATCCTGGCGTAGGTTCCCGGGGAGTCAAGGTGCTGCAGGATGGAGTGGAGGGCCAGGTTGACTGCATCGTCTACAGACCTGTTGGCTCGGTAGGCAAACTGCAGCGGGTCCAGGAGAGGGGTGGTGATGGACTTGAGGTGGGACAGGACCAGGCGCTCAAAGGACTTCATGATTACAGAGGTGAGCGCTACAGGTCTGTAGTCATTAAGTCCAGTGATCCGTGGCTTCTTGGGGACAGGGATGATGGTGGAGGATTTGAGGCAGGATGGCACGTGGCATAACTTAAGGGAGGTGTTAAAAATGTCTGTGAATACAGGAGCCAGCTGTTTCGCACAGAGTCTCAGGGTGGAGGGAGACACGCCGTCTGGGCCGGGGGCCTTGCGCGGGTTCAGTCTGGAGAACTGTTTGAGCACATCCTGCTCACTGATGATAAGGGGAGGGGGGGAGGAGGGGGGGGGGTGCCTTAAATGAAGTAGGGAATGTGGAGGCTGTGGAGCTGGAGGGAGGGGGGGAGTTGGACACAGATGACGAGGTGTCAAAACGGGCATAGTGTTGGGACAGTCTCTGACAAAGGGCTTTGTCATCCTGACCTTTAGGAGCCTTAGGTCGATAGTTGGTGATTTGCCTCAGTCCTCGCCACACGGAAGCCGAATCATTAGCAGTGAACTGCTGCTGGAGTCTCTCTGAGTACACAGATTTAGCCCTCTTCAGCTCTCTGTTAAACCGGTATTTAACCTCCCTGTAGCAGTCCCTGTCTCCACTTTTCAGCGCTGCTTCCTTCTCCTTCCTGATCTGTCTGAGCTTAGCTGTGAACCAGGGTTTGTCATTAGAGTAACTCACCCTGGTGCGTGATGGAAGAATGTTCTCTTCACAAAAGTGGATATATGAGTTCACAGTGTCCGTGTACTCATCCAGATCATGCGTGGCTCCTTTAAGCATGCCCCAGTCAGATATTTCCATGCACGTTTCCAGCTTCTCCTCAGTATCACTGGTCCGTATCTTCGTAGTGCTCACAACAGGTTTAGTGAGCTTCAATCTCTGTCTGTATGTGGGAATGAGGTGAACCATCACGTGATCAGATAATCCCAGCGCAGCTCGAGGGACAGCGCGATATGCGTCTTTCACTGTGGTGTAACAGTGATCCAGTGTGTTTAATCCTCTGGTGTGGCATTTAATAAACTGTTTGTAGCGGGGGAGATCGTGGCTCAGATTGCACTGATTAAAGTCGCCAGCCACAATAATCAGCGAGTCTGGAAAACTCCGCTCTGTGTGTTGAATGTGATCCGCGAGCACGCGCTGAGCTTCGCGCGTGTCCGCGTCGGGAGGGGCGTACACAGCGATCATTATGAAAGAAGCAAACTCCCGCGGGGAATAGAAGGGCTTGCAATTGATAACAAGAAATTCCAAGGCAGGAGAACAGTGTTTGGAAATTACCGTTACATCAGAGCACCAGATGCAGTTGATGTAGAAGCAGACACCGCCTCCTGTGGTCTTGCCGGAAAGCTCTGTGTCACGATCAGCACGGAAGAGCTGGAAGCCGTCGAGGCGCAGCGCGCTGTCCGGTATATTTTCCCGGAGCCAGGTCTCAGTAAAGCAGAGGACAGCTGAGGAGGCGAGGTCCTTAAAACGCATCAGCAGTCTCAGTTCATCCACCTTGTTAGAGAGAGAGTTGGTATTGGACAGAAATATGCCAGGCAGCGCCGTTCGCGAGCCTCTCCTGCGAAGTCGCACGAGAGCGCCCGCTCGTCTTCCTCTCTTCCGCCGTCTCACTTTCCAAGCCAAACAATAAACCAGATCGGCGGCAGGGGCTAGAAAAACTGGGAGGAGGTCCGTGGGGGTGAAAGTCCTGATATTTAAAAGTTCTTCACGGGTATAAGTGCAAGCAGACACACAATTGACAAACAAAAACAAACAAAGAGCGCAGCGAAGCACCATGTCGACCGCTGTGGGCGCCATCTTGGATCTTCTTGAATGCGCGCTCCCGCTCCGGGGACCATTCAATCACATGGGAGGGCTTCTGCTTTTTGAGCGCGGTGTACAAGGGCTGCATAAGCTGCGCTGCGTGGGGTGTGAAACGGTTATAAAAATTCACCATCCCCAAAATTCTTGCAACGCTTTTACCGTTTGAGGCTGGGGAAAATCTGCCACCGCGCGTACTTTGGCCGGCAGAGGAACTGCTCCCTCCGAGGAAACGCGGTGCCCTAAAAAGTCGATTTGTGCCACGCCAAAATGGCACTTGGCCGGGTTGATTATCAACCCATGCTCTCCTAACCTCTGAAAAACTGTCGTGAGGTGTTTTGCGTGCTCCTCCTCGGAGGTGCTGGCTACCAAAATGTCGTCTAAATAGACAAAAACGAAAGAAAGGTCGCGCAACACTGCATCCATCATCCGTTGGAAGGTTTGTGCGGCGCCTTTAAGGCCAAAAGGCATTCGTAAAAACTCAAAAAGCCCGAACGGGGTTATTACGGCTGTTTTGGGGATGTCCTCTGATCGGACCGGGACTTGGTGATAACCGCGGACCAGGTCTATTTTAGAAAAAATTCGCGCCTTCGCCAAATGCACTGAAAAGTCCTGGATATGCGGAATCGGGTACCGGTCCTGCGCTGTGGCATTGTTCAACCTGCGGTAATCGCCACAAGGTCTCCATGAGCCGTCAGCTTTAGGTACCATGTGGAGGGGGGAAGCCCAAGCGGACTTCGAGCGGCGAATTATGCCCAACCTTTCCAGGTTGGCGAACTCCTCGCGCGCAATGGAGAGTTTAGCTGCATCCAAGTGCCGAGCCTTCGCAAAAACGGGTGGGCCACTCGTGGTTATGAAGTGCTCCACCCCGTGCTTCGCCACCTTAGCTGAAAAAGTAGGAACTGTGAGTGCTGGGAACTGGTGTAGAAGGCTGTGAAACTTACCACCTGCTGTGGTGACGTTGGTCTGAACTGGCGGCGGGCACACCCGAGCTGCACAAGGGATAGAACAGAAAGAGAGTGCATTTACTAGTCGTTTGTTGGCCAGATCAACTAACAAACCATGTGAACACAGAAAATCAGCACCTAACATATTGAAGCTCACTGCCGCCACGATGAAATTCCACTCATAGGCGCGGCCGTGGAAGGACAGAGACAAGGTTCTCTCTCCGTACGTCTTGATGCTGGAGCCGTTGGCCGCTGTCGCTCCGTCTCCGCGGGGTCCCGCGACCCGATCAGCATAGGTGGCAGTGACGAAGCTCCTCTGGGCTCCGGTGTCCACTAGGAATTGCTGCCCGGAGCCCGCGTCTGTCAGATAAAGCGGCTTGTTCCGTTCGCTGAGAGTGGAAGCTGCTAACGGCTCCCGGCCCGGTCGTTTCCCTGCTTTTTGAACTTGCAGGGTGGGATGCATTTGTGCGCCTTCCCAGCGAAACGTCAATGGTAAAAACAGAGGCCGTCATCTCCCCTGCCACGGAATCTCGCTGCTGCTGTCGCCGCTGGGGTGGTCACTGCGGTCTCTGGCTCCACACTGCCCCCGGCCGCCGCGCCGAGGTCTGCCGCTGCCACGGAAGCCTCTGGTTCCTCGCAGGCGTTGAGGAGCCGCTCCGCCTCTTGGGCCAGGTCGCGGAAGTCCTGCTGGGTCAAACATCTCCTGCTGGACAGGGAACCTCTCGTGTGCGCTGGGATGGTTCTCAGGAAAATATGTTTGAAAAGGAACGCGTCGTTGTCCGTCCCGATCATTTGCAGCATGTCCTCCATGAGGACAGTCGGCCTGCGTCCACCTCTGTCGCGCAGGTCCAGCAGCTGCCTGGCTCTTGCCTCAGACGACGGCATGAAGCTCCTGATGAGGGTGGCTTTCAGCGCGTCGTATTTGCCGACAGTGGGTGGTTGCTGCACCAGGCTCCGCCCACACCGAGCTGTGCGGCTGTCGAGCGTCGCGATGACATTATGGAATTTAATGTCATCCGCTGAAACTCCCCCGAGCAGGAACCGCGACTCCACATGCTGGAACCACGAGTGCGGGTCGCTTTGCCAGAACTCGGGGAGCTTAATCAGTCTTGTGCCCCTGCTGGCATTCCCCGGTGAATCCGGGTCTGAGCGGCTGTCTCCCAGCTCTTCCATATCGATCACGAGGCTGTCCTCCAGCCTCGGCGTGCTCAGATTCATGCGTAGGTCACCAACTGTAGGAGTCAAGAATTGAGGAGACTGGATGATTTTTCCAGTAACTGCTTTAATTCCCCATTCATCCTACGTCCTCTCTCGATCGGAGTGAAAAGAGCCAGGACGCAGTCACACACATACATTTATACATTCATCTTCTAACAATACATCACACACAAAAGTCACAATACTCAGCTACATCCTTTCATCTCTAATAGAACACCCAGAGTCCTTCTGTTCTCCTTTCCGACCCCCAAAGGTCAGGCCGGGTAATCTTCTCCTCTCTCCTGAGTCCCCAGGGGGTGCAGACATGTCTTCCTCTTGAGGTGTGAAGTCAATGCACATGGCTAGCTCAAAGTCTCTCTTGGCTGAATTCAGCCAGCCACATGTGAGTTACATAGGTTATAACTATGGGCTCCACAGAACCACTAATCCTATCATTGTCAATCCAATTGCTAGTCATATGTTTTCGTGGTCAAGGAATATGAAAACGTACACACAAACATTGTATGGGGGGAACTGTGGCTGCCATGACGGAAAATGTCATTTTCCTGAATAACTACTCAACCACTAATCCTATCATTGTCAATCCAATTGCTAGTTCATTCTTTAACATGCATTTATATTTGTTGGCTTAGGCAATGTGAGCTATGTCCCCCTATGTGCTATGTGAGGCTATGTCCCCCTCATGGATTGTCACCTTATCGTGGTGGTGGGGGGGGGGGTTGCGTGCCCCAGTGATCCCAGGAGCTATGTTGTCCGGGGCAGTCTGCCTCTGATAGGGTCACCAAAGACAAACTGGTCCTGGGTGAAGGGCCAGACTAAGAACGATCAAACAGACTCTCATGATAAATTCTAGCTCAAGGATTCAGTGTACCCTGCCCAGTATGGGGTTACCAGGGCCCCACCCTGGAGCCAGGCCTGGGGGAGGGGCTTGAAGGCTAGCATCTGGTGGCCGGGTTTCCACCCATGGGAAGCGGCCAGGCTCAGCCCGAAGGAGTTACGTAAATGGGTTCACCCTCCAGTGGGCTCACCACCTGCAGGAGGGATCATGGGGGTCCGGTGCTATGTAGATTAGGTGGCGGTCAAAGGCAGAGACCTTGGCGGACTGATCCCAAGCTTTCTAAACTGGCTTTTGGTACGTGGAATGTCACCTCTCTGGTGGGGAAGGAGCCTCAGCTGGTATATGAGGTTGAGAGATATCGGCTAGATATAGTCGGCCTCACCTCAACACACAGCTCCGGTTCCGGAACCAGTCTCCTGAAGAGGGGCTGGAGCTTGGCCTTTTCTGGAGTTTCCCCGGGCGAGAGGCGACGAGCAGGGGTGGGTATTCTTATATCCCCCCACCTTGCTGCATCTATATTGGAGTTTTCCCCGGTGGACAAAAGGGTTGCTTCCCTGCGCCTTCGGGTTGGGAAACGGGTCCTGACCATCATTTCTGCCTATGCACCAAATGATGTTTCAGAGTACCCACCCTTTTTACCTCCGCCAAGGAGGTAATGTTTTTGCCGGGGTTTGTCTGTTTGTCTGTCTGTCTGTCTGTTGGTTAGCAAGATAACTCAAAAAGTTTTGGACTTTTTGAGTTATGATTCCGAGTTTCATTTTCCGCCATTTTTTAATGGCGGCCACAGTTCCCCCCATACAGTGTTTGTGTGTACGTTTTCGGCTTCATTGACCACAAAAACATATGACTAGCAATTGGATTGACAATGATAGGATTAGTGGTTCAGTAGTTATTCGGGAAAATGGCATTTTCCGTAATGGCGGCCACAGTTCCCCCCATACAGTGTTTGCTTGTACGTTTTCAGATTCCTTGACCATGAAAACATATGACTAGCAATTGGATTGACAATGATAGGATTAGTGTTTCAGTAGTTATTCAGGAAAATGGCATTTTCCGTAATGGCGGCCACAGTTCCCCCCATACAGTGTTTGTGTGTACGTTTTCAGATTCCTTGACCATGAGAACATATGACTAGCAATTGGATTGACAATGATAGGATTAGTGGTTCAGTAGTTATTCAGGAAAATGGCATTTTCCGTAATGGCCGCCACAGTTCCCCCCATACAGTGTTTGTGTGTACGTTTTCAGATTCCTTGACCATGAGAACATATGACTAGTTGGAGTCTGTGACTGGGGTGCTGGAGGGTGCTCCTCTTGGAGACTCTATTGTCCTACTGGGGGACTTCAATGCGCACGTGGACAACGACAGTGAAACCTGGAAGGGGGTGATTGGGCGGAATGGCCTGCCCGATCTGAACCTGAGTGGTGTTCAGTTATTGGACTTCTGTGCTAATCACAGTTTGTCCATAACGAACACCATGTTCAAGCATAAGGGTGTCCATATGTGCACCTGGCACCAGGACACCCTAGGTCGCAGGTCGATGATCGATTTTGTTATCGTGTCATCAGACCTGCGACCGTATGTCTTGGACACCCGGGTAAAGAGAGGTGCAGAGCTGTCAACTGATCACCACCTGGTGGTGAGTTGGATCCGATGCCAGGGGAGGAAGCCATTCAGACTTGGTAGACCCAAACGTATAGTGAGGGTGTGCTGGGAACGTCTGGCTGAGGCCCCTGTCCGGGAGGTCTTCAACTCCCACCTCCGGAAGAACTTCAACCACATTCCGAGGGAGTCTGGAGACATAGAGTCTGAATGGGCCATGTTCTCCACCTCTGTTGTTGAAGCGGCGGCCCAGAGCTGCGGCCGCAAGGTGGTCGGTGCATCTCGTGGTGGCAACCCCCGAAGCAAGTGGTGGACACCAGTGGTGAGGGGGGCCATTAAGCTGAAGAAGGAGTCCTATCAAGCTTGGTTGGCTTGCGGGACTCCCGAAGCAGCTGAGGTGTACCGGCAGGCCAAGCGGAGTGCAGCTCGGGTGGTTGCTGAAGCAAAAACCCAGGTATGGGAGGAGTTCGGTGAGGCCATGGAACAAGACTTTCGGTTGGCCTCAAAGAGATTCTGGCAAACTGTCCGGCGGCTCAGGAAGGGAATGCAGCTCCCTGTCCACACTGTGTATGGTGCGGATGGGACACTGTTGACTTTGACTGGGGATATCATCGGGCAGTGGAAGGAATACTTCGAGGATCTCCTCAATCCCACTGATACGCCTTCCACAGAGGAAGCAGGGTTTGGGGATGAGGGGGACGACTCGCCTATCACAGGGGCTGAGGTCGCCAAGGTGGTTAAAAATCTCCTTGGTGGCCGGGCCCCGGGGGTGGACAAGATTCGCCCTGAGTACCTCAAGGCCCTGGATGTTGTTGGGCTGTCATGGTTGACACGCCTCTGCAACATTGCGTGGAGGTCAGGGGCAGTGCCTTTGGCATGGCAAACCGGGGTGGTGGTTCCTCTCTTCAAAAAAGGGGACCGGAGGGTGTGCTCCAACTTTAGAGGGATCACACTCCTCAGCCTCCCTGGGAAGGAGGACAGTCCGGCCGTTGGTCGAACCTCAGATTCAGGAGGAGCAATGTGGTTTTCATCCTGGCCGTGGCACTTCAAACCAGCTCTTTACCCTCTCGAGAATTCTTGAGGGTTTGTGGGAGTTTTCCCAACCAGTTTACATGTGTTCTGTGGTCTTGGAGAAGGCATTTGACCGTGTCCCTCGTGGTTTTTTTGGGGGGTGCTTCGGGAGTATGGGGTATTGGCTTGTTGTTATGAGCTATTTGGTCTCTGTACGACCGTTGTGAGAGTTTGGTTCGTATTGCCAACACTCAGTCGGAGTCATTCCCAGTGAGAGTTGGACTCCACCAGGGCTGCCCTTTGTCATCGATCCTGTTCATAATTTTTATGGACAGGATTTCTAGGCGCAGCCAGGGAATGGAGGGTGTCATGCTTGGTGACCACAGGATCTCATCTCTGTTGTTTGCAGATGATGTTGTCCTGTTGGCTTCATCCAGCAATGACCTACAGTTCTTGCTGGGACGGTTTGCCGCTGAGTGTGAAGCGGCTGGGATGAGAATCAGCACCTCCAAGTCTGAGTCCATGGTCCTTAGCCGGAAAAAGGTGGATTATCCTCTCTGGGTTGGGGACAGGCACCTGCCCCAAGTGGAGGAGTTTAAGTATCTTGGGGTCTTATTCACGAGTGAGGGGAAAATGGAGCGAGAGATTGACAGACGGATCGGAGCAGCATCTGCAGTGATGCGGACGTTGTACCGGTCTGTTGTGGTGAAGAGGGAGCTTAGTTCTAAGGCAAAGCTGTCGATTTACCAGTCAATCTACGTTCCTACTCTCACCTATGGTCACGAGCTTTGGGTAATGACCGAAAGAACAAGACCGCGGATACAAGCGGCTGAAATGAGCTTTCTCCGTAGGATTGCTGGACTCACCCTCAGAGATAGGGTGAGGAGCTCAGTCATCCAGGAGAGGCTCAGAGTAGAACCGCTGCTCCTCCACATTGAAAGGAGTCAGTTGAGGTGGTACGGGCATCTGATTAGGATGCCTCCTGGACGCCTCCCACTTGAGGTGTTTCAGGCACGTCCCACTGGGAGGAGATCCCGGGGCAGACCCAGGACTCAGTGGAGAGATTATGTCTCCCAGCTGGTCTGGGAACGCCTTGGTATCCTCTCTGAAGAGCTGGAGCAGGTGGCTGGGGAGAGGGAAGTCTGGGCTTCTCTGCTTGAACTGCTGCCTCCGTGACCCAGACCTCTGGAAAAGCGGTAGAAGATGGATGGATGGATGGATGGATGGATGGATGGATGGATGGCTCAGGCTTTGTTAGCTCCCCGAGCTAGGAACTAGCCAGCTAACTTCAGCCAATGATATTAGCAACACTCTAAGTGATGCAAGAGGAACGGTGGGGTTAACTGGGGCTCCTGAGCTTTCAAAGAGACATGCATTGAAACAAGCCATTCTGAGGAAGACTGTAAATGATATATCAGACCTGTGGGGACTGTGGATAAAGTGCATTGAATGTGACCGTTAAGATTTTAAAGATGCATTCGTGTAAATTGCAGATACAGAGGTCTCTGAAGTGGAAAGCTGCAGTGATGTTTGATTGTTGCATTCCTCAAGGTGGATGCCATGGTGTCTCCTATGGTTGGCCATGATCCCCTCTCCACTCGGGTTGGAAATGCTTTGTCCAGTGTGGCTGGAAATCAGTTGACAGCAAAGTTTCATAAGGAAGCAGGAGGAGCAACACTGCCTGGAGACATAGTCCTGGTGGAGAACTCGTCTTTCCTTAAGGCTAAAGCAGTGATCTTCCTCAACCAGCTCTGCTGGGACAACAACCAAAATGGGACTGCGGCGCAGGTTAAATGCATACTTTTCAGAAAATACTCTGCTCCTTTATATTGTTTTTTTTTGTTTAGTTTTGTTTTATTTTTTTACCTCCATGTTTAAAAGCCTTGTATTTCTTGATTCTTCCAGGTGCTGAGAAATGGAATCCAGAAAATTCTGGCTTCCTGTCAGATCAGGGGCTTCACTTCAGTTGCTCTTCCTGTGCTTGGAACTGGTGCTATGCTGCATTTTCCTCACACCATGGCTTCAAAGATCATTCTGGAGGAAGTCGCCAAATTTGAACAAACCCGGGTCAGCAGCTCATCCTTCCTGGTCCGTATCGTTATTCACCCCAGTGACAAGCAATCAAACAAGGTAGACAAAATCTAAGTGATGGATCTTGTGGTCCAACTTCTTTTCCAAGAAGAATTCAACACATCCTTATCATAGGAGTCAAATTAAAACTCTTTTTTCTTGGCAGGCCTTCCAGTCTGCCCAAAAAGCTTTGCATCTTAGAGGATTCACAACTGACGCCAACCTAGATCAAGGTCAGTGTGAAGTATTTGTTGCCTTTTCAGTTATAGAAAAGGTTAAGCAAGATACTTTTCCAGCTTCTAAATTTATTTAAAGCGGACATATTGTGCTCATTTCCACATCCATGTCATGATTCCTGGACCATTTTAGAGTAGCTTCACATGAAACCAACTTTGTTCATCTGCAGTTTAAAGTATTCCTTAGTTATGTTATACTGGTGTTCATTATGTTTGCTCAGTCCTTACATTGCCAAAAGCAATCTCCTTTAATTTTTTAGCTCATATTTAGAATAGAATAGGGTTTATTGTCATTGTACAGTAGTACACTACAATGAAATTGTGGGTGCTCCACCAGGCTACTGCACAATAAAGTAAGAGAGAAGGATTAGATAAAACACGGTTACAGAATACACAATTAAACACACGACTGAAATAAAAATAAAATAAAGATAAAAATAGAATAAAACTAAAAATGGCCCAGGATTATGGAACTATACAGTACATAGGTATGGTAGTGGCTACGCGGGTGGAGTGCATTGAACACAACTGAGTAAAATGGCCCAAGGATTATGGAAAAAAACACACGGTAGCCCTTTCACAGCTGGGTCAATGAACATGAACGTGTGGAGTGCAAAGACAGGTGTAGCATTGTGATAATTTAAAGGTCCTCAGCTCTGTGCATGTGAGCATTTGGTGGTGGTGGTGGTGGTGGTGGAGGGGGGGGCTATGACTGTTTGCAGTCCGGATGGCCCAGGAGAAGAAGCTGTTTGTCAGTCTGAAAGTGTGTGACCTGATTGATCTGAACTGTTGTCCAGAGGGAGGCAGGTGGAACAGGTGGAACAGGTGACGTTTGCACCACAAAAAAAAAAAAAAAATAGTTTCGCTGTACATAACCTTTGCAAACATCCAGGCATGCGTCTAACACATGTGTTTGTTAAAAACTGCAGTTTTTTGAATTACCTTACAATAGACAGGAATACAATATTTCTCTTTTATGTGACTAGTTTCACAAAAAAAAAAAAAAATACTCGTGCATTAAGTGTTGTACTGTGTATACAAATATGCAGTATCTCAATAGCAGTTAATTCTAAAAGATATACTGATGTTGCATTTTTCCAGTGTCTGTTAGGGTTCTTTATGTTCCATTTACATAGGAAAACAGACGTGTGCTTTTTAAACCTTGCATCCGTCTCATGTCTATTTTACCTTCTCATATGTATTATGCAATACAGCCACCAGAGGGTGCCAAACGTTACCGAAAGAAGAATTAAAAGTTTGTGTCAAAACATGTCAGCTGGGGAGGAAATATTGATAATATATTTAAGAACAATAACAGATTATCCCCAATTTCCCATTAGTTTTATGCATATATACAATATATATTTAAATGTATAAATAATGTAAAGCATCTTTAAAATGCTAATGTGTTGCTCATGTATGACAGTTTCCAATATCAAATCAAATCAACCTTTATTGTCATATTGCTGTACATACAACTGTAGTGCAGGCAAGATGAAATTGCGTTTCTCTCGGCATCCATATAAGTAAAAACAAAAAGAACATAATTTAAGACACACACACACACACCCTCACCCCCCACCCCATACAGCCATTCACACTTCCCTGAGACATACTTGAAAACTAACTAGAACTATAATATACAAATAATATACAGTACATAATGTCCATAGGTACAGCAGTATGTATGAGAGATTCCGGATCAACTGTTCAGCATCCTAACAGCTTGTGGAAGGAAGCTGTTAATCTCAATATGAATTTAATACAGTTTTATATATGATTATACAACAGAAAAAAAAAAAAGTTTATAAATATGCACATTTCAGTTTTAATGCTGGCCTGTAATCTTGTGTTTTCTCCTTTTTTCTACTGAAATGACGTCAGCTTCATTTTATCGCCACGTGTGTTCCACTGATGATGAGGTCACAGCCATGATGGGGCAGGTCAAGCTTCAGATGGTCTACGGTGACATCACAAAGGAGCGAACAGATGTAATTGTCAATACAACTGACTTCTCAAACAGACAAGGTGACTCAAACGCTTTAATTTTAAATATGCATATCTGATGGAAAAAAATGCTTACTTTCTTCATACAGTAGAAGTTTTTTAATATGGGATTTGACTCTAGTATTGTATTTATAACTTTGCAGGTGTCTCCAAAGCCATTTTGACTGCTGCAGGGCCTGTGGTCCAGGCAGAACTAGCACAAGGTCAGGCAGTTTATGATTGGTAATGTCTCGTGATTGGCAGTGGGAGTTGGAGCTAGCCAATGTGTTGTCTTCCTTTTCATTCTCTAGCATACAGTTCATTATTTTTCAAATTCGTAATGTGAAGGTGAAGCATCTATTGCTAACATGAAAGCGTCTCTCTATAGCTCTGTTCTAGATTGTTTTGGTTGTTTTTTAGTTAATTGACTGTCAGTGTCTTTAGTATGCCTGTAAAGAGGGATAATTTTGTTGGATGATAAACATACCCAGAAATTATCAGAAGATATTGCTGACTTCATGACGGCCATTTTATTCCACTGGTACTGATATGCCACAAAAAAAGGGGGGAGGAAGAACATGAAGGCAGCTCATTTCAGTGTACACAGTGATGGAGGTATGAGAGCATGAGGACAAGGAGCTTTTGAGTTTGCTATTGTCGGTGGCTGAGGAGGAAAAATAGACATTTAAGCAATATTACGTGAGAGGAAGTGTGGTATCAATGAATATAGTAACTGCAGTAATTTGTCATAGGCTCGAGGGGAATATATTCATGATTATACAACAGTTCCACAAGTACAGTTTATTAAATGGTAACAATATAGGACAAAATATTTGCTTATTTAACCAGTTATTTCACTCTGCCAAGAAAAATAGTCCCTTCTTAATGTACCCAATTAACTGTTGCTAAGCACCTAAATGAGCATAATATACAAAATAATTGGCCTATTGTCATTTCACAGACATATAAATAAATTAAATATTGTCCAGTGTAGAAATCAGTGTTTATTATACATACTGGTTACCTGTTGAGTAGAGTTTGTGGTCATTGTAACATTGCACTGGTTAGCATGCCAGCAGTTTGGCTTCAGCGCACTTCAATCACTTTTTCTTGGCATTTTCAGATGAAATAACGAGTCCATCACCACAAAGGTATTGTGGTTTGTTAATCAAGACAATAAATCCAACTCTATTGTACCCATTTTTTTTTAAACAGATGTGAAATATCTTGCAGGTGTAAGGGTAGGACTGTACTTGACCTTCTCTGCTGGAAATGTGAAGGGTAGGATTTTCAGGTCATAGAGATTATTTCTTTTTAAACTGCCCCACTGTGGAAATTAAGGTGTCAAACACAGAATTACAATTCTCACCTATAGAGTTGACAGACTTCTAAGCAAACAATGGTTAGTAATTAATGGCAATACTCCCTTTACACAGGGGTGAAGATCACTGAGAGATCATTGAGAGATCTGGCCAGTTTTTGATCTATGAATGATCTTCAATGATGTCCACAGTCGCCACGGTGTCCTCGAAGTTTTGGCTCAGTCTAAAACAAACAAGGATCTCCCAAACAATCCCAGAGTTCAAAAACTGGCCCAATCTCTCAACGATCTCTGTGCTGTGTAAAGGGACCCTTACTAGAACACTGCTGAAGCAGAGTGATATATATCCAGTGAAACATCGGAGTGTGATAATGGCCGAATATAGTAACTCCTGGAATCTCTATTGACCAATGAAATTGCTCTGTCTGAACTAACTGTTGTATAATCAAAAATATATTTGATCTCTACACGAGAACAGGAGTACCCATACGTGTCTTTCAGACCCCTTGTGATACACCGAGGTCAGAAAACTGGAGTTCATTTTATACCATAAGTATAAATAAATAAGAATAATTTTATACCATAAGTCGATATAGTAATTATCGTGACAGGCCTAGTCTTTAGTATCACATTTGTTTTCTTATAATGTACTATAGATCCTTCAACACTTGCATAAGGTTAGCTAGCTAGCTCACTTTGATATGACCATTTTGAAGTCCAGTGACAGCCTTCGCCCTCTTTGGTCAGGTTTATGTCATGCATGTTCACTGGCTGGTAATTTTGCTGCTACATAGAAAGTGTGACTTTTCACAAAGAGGAATTCACTAGGTGGAATGAATGAACTGTATAGATTTTTTTTTTTAGTCTGTCGGTATCTGCATGTGCACATTTTAAACTCGTATTTATTTTTGTTTTGCCAGTGGGCATTCCGGCAACCAAAATGTGTACCACAGTACCTGGAATGCTTGGATGTAGAGAAATCATCCATGCCACCTTTCAGAATGATGCTCAAATAATTCTCAAGAACTGCCAAAAGATACTGAAGGAGTGTGAGAGCAAAGGCTATAGCTCAGTGTCCTTCCCAGCCATCAATACTGGTTTGTAATTTGTGTATGGTGACGTGCCTGTGCGTGTACTTGTGCTGCAATATTCTAGATGTCCTCACTGCTTACGTTTTTCCTGTCTTTACGTCCAATCAGGAATGGGTGGTCTGAACTATGCAACAGCTTGTAAAGCCATGCTGGATGGCTTTGTCTCAGCTATTACCCAGCTGAAACCGAAGTCCCTCTTACTCATCCGCATTGTTATCTTCCAACAAGCGGTCTTCCAGGATTTTAAGTAAGAACAGTTAACAAAAGCTGTGGTTGGAGATTTAGCATGAATGACACTGTTTTCTCGTGAGACCTTTCCCTTTTTTATTGTTTGTTTTATAGATCAGAGCTGGAAAATCGATTTGGACAGACAGTTTCTTCCCGCATCCCTCTGAAAGGTTTGTATGCATAAATAAGGTTGTCAAAAATAAGAAATTATGTGTGCAATTTATTTGTAAACTAGTCTGAGCCTTAACTAGTAAAATTGTTAATAAACCTGAGTTTATATTACGTTTACAACAATGCTAGACTCTCTATCCTATATACTGTGCATACATTACTGCAAACCATCACATCTTTTTTTTTTTTTCTTTTTTGTCTAACAGAAAAAGCTAAAAAGATGCTCCAGAAGTTTCAAAGACTTCACTCAAAACTCTCGCCACCATCAGCCTCACACACCAAATCCCTGATCTCATTAAAGCCTCAGCCAGCTGTGTTTAGTGTAATTGGCCGCTCTCCAATCATCACCCACACCATCCAAGCAGATCTGGAGGATCTCCTGAAGAAGCAGCTGGTAGAGAGGGAGGTGGATGTGCATCACATTTCCAGGCTTGACACCATGGAACTTGATGCAGTGCAGGCGAAAGTCAGACTTTTAGGAATAAGCCTGGAGCACAGGAGATGTCAGAGTTCTGAAAATGGAAACGCAGCAAGATCAGCAGCTAGGGATCGATCAGGGAAAGAGGTGTATGTGCTGAAAGGCCTAAAAGAGGATGTTCTAACCGTCCAAGATCTGATAAATAGATCAATCCAAAATGCACTCTGTAAAGACCTCCAAGATAAAGAGGAAGCAATGCTGGCTCTTACTGTCCAGTGGTCTGTTAAGGATGTAAATGGGGAATGGCAAGAGGTGAGCCTTCATGAAAATTATATGCTAGAGGAGGCTCACTCGACGAACCAATTGTCCGTTGATATTAAGGCTCCAGATGGCATGATAGTGAAGATAAACCTGAAGACACAAGAAGCCACAAATCCTGTAACAGGCATGACACACAAAGTGAAAAGAAGCAAATCTGAAGCAGGTACAGTATGTCACATTTTGGGTATATAGGCCAATTTTCCCAATTTCAATACTCCCTTATCCTTTTGCTCAGCTAAATACCACAATAATAATTTGTGTTGCTTCTACTTTAGCCTTAGAGTTGCCCACACACTGGGAACCTATGGGTGACGAGCTCTTTAAAAAGGCTGAGCTGAAGCCAAATTCCAAGGAGTACCAGGACATTGCCCAGGGTTTCCTGAAAACTGCAAAGTACAACATCCAAAAAGTGAGTAAACTTACAAAAGATAATCATCTCAGTGATTTATCTTTGAATTTAAGGTTATTTTTTTCTTGTTTGAATGCAGATTGAGCGTGTGCAGAATCTCTACCTGTGGCGTGCCTACAGTGTGTGTAAGCAGCGTATACTTGCCAAGAATGGTGCAGCACAGCTTGGTGAGAAGTTCCTTTATCACGGCACGTCGGCAGAGTCATGCAACTGCATCGAAAAGGACAGATTTGACAGGAGTTACGCAGGAACACACGGTACGACCGTTGTCATTTATCACTATATTATAGCCTTTGAATGGTGTGCTTTTGTAGTAAGAGAAAATGAATTAGTAGTTTATCAGTCAAATAGCAAAGTCAGTAAGTACATACTTCCAAAATGATAGACAAATTAAAATCTGTTTGTTTTTTGTGTTTTTGTATTTTCAATCCTCTGGCAGCTGCCGTGTATGGAAAGGGAGTCTACTTTGCAGTTGATGCAAAATATTCAGCAGCAGGTTACTCTCCACCAGATGCATCAGGCCTGAAGCGGCTGTATGTCACTCACGTCCTGACTGGCCGGTACACTGCCGGTAATTCCTCCCTGAAAGCACCCCCTCCCCGTGGCTCAGACAGAACTGATTGTTTCGACAGTGTGGTGGACAACGTGCAACAGCCCACCATGTTTGTAGTCTTCCATGATGACCAGGCCTACCCAGAATACCTCATTACCTTCCGCTGAAGGAGTGTGCAAGCCTGATCTCATAACCAATGCACTATTTAACACAAATTTGGCATGGCTGATTTAAACACAAGGTGTGGTTATTAGTGGGGTCAATCATTCTTACTTCATGAGTTGCCATTGCTATGCTGTTATGAAGGACCAGTTTTATTTAACTTAAGCTGTTTTGTTTTTGTCTTTGTTTTTCCAACCAAAATACAAGCACCACAAAAATTAAATTGCTGTCAGTGTTGACTTCATAGTGCAGTGCAGCATAACAACGTTGTAGTCAAGACCAGACTGAGACCAGAGTGTACCAAGACCAGGGCATTAACAGGTCAAGTCCAAGACAGGAAGAGACCAAGACAAGACCACTGTGTATGTACATCTTGGTGTTGACTTGGTGTAAACATATAGAAGATAAATAAAATAACCATTATTTCTTTTAAACACTGCTTTTGTGGCTTTGATAATGACATTCAGAAACGAATGTATTTCTCTGGAAAAAAGTGTCAGATTTGCTCCTTTTCCATTAGTTAAGGCCTGGATAAAATTGCATGAAATTATGGGGCATATCCCACTGTCCGTTATATGTTAACATGCTACAACCTGAGGAACATTGAATGACCTAAAAACACATACACAAATGCATGAACTATACTATAACAATATTAGTTATACTGATTTGAAATGAATGTAATAGTTGTCCTTTTTGCACTTTGATACGTCTGCAATAGTTTCTCTTAAACTGTCATGCCAATAAAGCACCTTTGAATTTTAATTTGAAAAAAAAAAATGACAGGTATTCACATAAAGTTGTAACACAGAGAACAAAAATATTTAGTCGATTTTATGACCATAATGTAGGCAAAGTTTGAAGAAACATTCTTTGTTGATAAACGTTTATTTCTGGGTTACAAAGGTTTTGCAGCATGGAAACTAGAATATAGTAGTATATCCTCCAAATCAGAATGTGAGCGATGCAATATATACTCACCGGCCACTTTATTAGGTACACCATGCTAGTAACGGGTTGGACCCCCTTTTGCCTTCAGAACTGCCTCAATTCTTCGTGGCATAGATTCAACAAGGTGCTGCAAGCATTCCTCAGACAGTTTGGTCCATATTGACATGATGGCATCACACAGTTGGCGCAGATTTGTCGGCTGCACATCCATGATGCGAATCTCCCGTTCCACCACATCCCAAAGATGCTCTATTGGATTGAGATCTGGTGACTGGAGGCCATTTGAGTACAGTGAACTCATTGTCATGTTCAAGAAACCAGTCTGAGATGATTCCAGCTTTATGACATGGCGCATTATCCTGCTGAAAGTAGCCATCAGAAGTTGGGTACATTGTGGTCATAAAGGGATGGACATGGTCAGCAACAATACTCAGGTAGGCTGTAGCGTTGCAACGATGCTCAATTGGTACCAAGGGGCCCAAAGAGTGCCAAGAAAATATTCCCCACACCATTACACCACCACCACCAGCCTGAACCATTGATACAAGGCAGGATGGATCCATGCTTTCATGTTGTTGACGCCAAATTCTGACCCTACCATCCGAATGTCGCAGCAGAAATCGAGACTCAGACCAGGCAACGTTTTTCCAATCTTCTATTGTCCAATTTCGATGAGCTTGTGCAAATTGTAGCCTCAGTTTCCTGTTCTTAGCTGAAAGGAGTGGCACCCGGCGTGGTCTTCTGCTGCTGTAGCCCATCTGCCTCAAAGTTCGACGTACTGTGCGTTCAGAGATGCTCTTCTGCCTACCTTGGTTGTAACGGGTGGTTATTTGAGTCACTGTTGCCTTTCTATCAGCTCGAACCAGTCTGGCCATTCTCCTGACCTCTGGCATCAACAAGGCATTTCCGCCCACAGAACTGCCGCTCACTGGATATTTTTTCTTTTTCGGACCATTCTCTGTAAACCCTAGAGATGGTTGTGCGTGAAAATCCCAGTAGATCAGCAGTTTCTGAAATACTCAGACCAGCCCTTCTGGCACCAACAACCATGCCACGTTCAAAGTCACTCAAATCACCTTTCTTCCCCATACTGATGCTCGGTTTGAACTGCAGGAGATTGTCTTGACCATGTCTACATGCCTAAATGCACTGAGTTGCCGCCATGTGATTGGCTGATTAGAAATTAAGTGTTAACGAGCAGTTGGACAGGTGTACCTAATCAAGTGGCCGGTGAGTGTATATAGTGTATGTACTGATTAAAGACACCTGTATGGCCAACAGCCTCCACTCCTTTGCCAACATACAGTCTTTCACAAAAACAAATGGGAAGAATGGGATACAGTTCATTCATGAACAGGGTTTTCCTGAGTTACAAAGAGAACATTTTGGATTACTTTTACTTTTGTTTCACTAGTGCGTGCCCATCCATGCCCGTAGAAACCAAGTATAAGCAAGTATTTCTGCTTGCCCATAGAAAGCAGGTGAAAGCAAGCATGTCACCGCTCGTTCAGTAATGCCTGCCTTTGATGACGTCATAGGGAGTCCTATGATCGTAAGTGATGCCTGCCTTTGATCTTTGAAGACGTCATAGGGAGTCCTATGATCTTTGATGTCATCATATAAACACCATAGGCTGATGGCATAGTGAGTCCTATGATGCCTGCATTTGCTCTTTGATGATGTCACAGTGAGTCCTATGATCTTTGATGATGTCACAGCGAGGCCTATGATCGTGAGTGATGCCTGCGTTTGATCTTTGATGTCCTATGATCGTGAGTGAGGCCTGCCTTTGATCTTAGATGAGGTCATAGCGAGTCCTATGATCGTGAGATAGAGCTCATAGGAACATCATAGGCGATCCTATGATCTTTTAGCGAGTCCTATGGTCATGACAGTGTCTATATGACATCATATAGAGATCATAGGAACATCATAGGCAATCCTATGATCTTTTAGGACACATTGGTGAATGAAGATGTCATAAACAAGTGCATGGAGGAGGAGAAGGATGGATGGATTTACCCGCAGGGTTTCACCACACACACATTTATTGACATGACATCTGATTGCGTTTGCCCTCGCATAACTGTGACTAGAGTAACTGCCGAGGGAGACGCTGGTGGCCCATCCTCTCAACATGTCCGAGCCATCTCAGGTTCATTTGTATTGGCATGTCCTCCACAGTTCAAAACATAAAGACTTACAAGAAGGTAATGATGTACACAAAATGGCTGACACCAAGTGGACAGCGGGCAGACCACTGTGTACCGTGGCCACAGAAAAAGTAATACAATATACACACAAGCGCTCGGGAGAGCGAGGAAGACCTTAGGTGGCTCAACTAAAACAGGGAAGTAAACTGGGCGGCAGCCAAAGCGTAGCGGTTGAGCTGCGGGGAGAAACGCTATCAGAAATGCGTAGCAGCTAACCGCACAGAGAAACGTTAACAGTTTACTCACGAGTAGGAGCAGTCCAAAAAGTCCAGTTCTCCCCTGGAGCACGAACAACAAGTCCTTCTCAACGTGACAGTCACACGACGGAGAACGAGAGTGTGACTCGTATAATGGCCCAGTGGCGTTTGTTGAGCGAAGAGCCGCTTAAATACAAACGCTGCTGGCCACACAAATTGGGCACACCTGGGTGAGGTGCGGGAAAGATAATTACCGGGGCTGAGACCAGCTGATGGAACTAAGGAGAGGGAGGGGATGTGGTTAGACCGGCAGACTGTCAGCAGCGTGGGAGAAAATAGATCACAGAGGCTGTCTAACAACTGCCAGTCAGGCAGTGGCTATGGATAAGGGAATAAGTACCAAAATACACAAGAAGCACATAAACGGTGAAACCAAAACCCACAGAGAAATCGAGGCCGAGCCGGGGAAAGCCAAGCCGGCTCTGCTCGTGACAGAAGATGAAACGCAGGAGATGGGAGACGAAGAAGAGTGACGTCTGAAGACAGAGTTGAGGTTTGATTGGACACAGCAATGATGATAGAAGGACTACAGCTCCTGACCAGATAGAGTGATGATATAGAGTGAAGTACGTGGCGGTAATGCACCTGTAAGCTGGTTGCCAACTGTCAAATCAAATCTAAGAGAAGTTTTTTTCAGCGTTTCAGGAGGATAGTTTTTTTTTTTTTACTTTTACCAGATAAGTTAAAATTGGAGACTTTTTTTTTCAGTCACATTACCACAATAAATAACAGTCATGAAAAGCATTTAAGAGTCACTTAAGTGGCAGGATTACAAGCTCCTTGCTAAAATATTAAATAAGAAAGTTGAGTAGTGGCTTCACAGTCTTCAGGTGGATGTTGGGGTGGTGAAAGGGGTGAAACTGCAGGCGTCAACAGCACTGATACTGAAGCTAGAGGACTGGCACTCCCAACTCTGTGCATGTGTGGCATATAATGTTAAGTTGAATGACAAGTAGCAATGCAGTTCACATGTCATAAGTGCAATTTGTATTTACACAAAACGTATTCCTGTGTGAATGTCTTTCTTACATCTGTGCTCTAAATTTGTCAATAAACAATTTTTTGTCAACAGATAGATTTTATTTTGTTGTTGTTTTTAGACTGTCCATTCTATAATACACTCTTGATACTTTCCATAATGTACCTTTGAATAAGATAAATGGATTATTCCTAAATGAAGGGATGGATTTTTATGTCACATTTTCTTAACCTCTTAAAAAGAACAAAATCAGTTTACAAATACATGCAGCATAAACACTTATGTAATCAAGCAGCACTGGAGTTGTCAAAAAAGTAATAAAGCATGCACACAATAATAAAGTACATTTTAAGGCCTTTTCCACAGGCTTCACACTGGAAAAAGCAAAAATCCACTGAATGATGCATATTTATTTAGATTTCACTGACCTCTTGTCCCTTCCAAAGATGAACATTGACCATGTCTCCAACTTACAGCAGCAAGACAGCGCTGTTGAATCCAGAGATGGGGTGGGAACTACCAGGATGTAACGTTATGAGACACTTCCTCCTGAGCTTCCAGACCTTGCTGCCCACCACAAGGAAGAGAAGGTGAAAAAATAGACTCCCCTTATTGGTGCTTCAAAATAACCTGCATTTGGTAAAAAACATAATAGTTTAAAAAAACACACACACACAATAGCCGCAAACCCATTTTTAAAAATCATTTAAAACACGTAACTTGTAGAGCCTTGTAACGTCAGCTACTGCATATGAAGCTTGACCTGTTAATGGACTGTAATGGCCACCAGTGTTGGAGAAAACATGTTTGTACACCAAAGAGTAAAGTGTATTTGCAGGACCAATGTTTCCATCTATGGGAAGTGCAGCAGAAAATGCAACCTGATGTTGTCCTGAAAGATAAAATGCACATAAATCTTTTGAGTCGGGCTTCTTTTTTTTTTTTTTTTTGTGGAATCTTAAAAATAAACATCATAGGCAGTCCGGTGGTCGCATGTTTACAAGGCAAATCTTCAGAGCATGTTGCTCAGTTGCAGTGATCCCTGGTTTGATTCACAGCAGGAGCAATCTTTCCTGTTTTAATCCCCTGCTCTTCACCCATCTCCTCTCTCACTTATCTGTATCTATCAAATGAAGGCAAAAAGGCCCCACCTGTGTTGCTCTGTAAAATATCAGCTGTTCACCTGTTTTCCACATATTGACACAGCTCTCAGAGGTGTTGATGAAATGTCTGTGACATGCTTTGGTCAAAACAACTTGCTGTTTATTTTATGCAGGAACTCATTCTTGTAGTGTGCTGCTTTAAATGCTAATTAGCCCCAGTTCACCCCAGCTCCCATCGTTCATCATTTCTCTAGGATCTGTTCCTTGCCATGTTTCAGGCTAATGTTAGCTTCAGTTGTTGGACTAAGTAGCATACTAACAAATACTGGCTGATTGTTAGAGATTAAAAGCCCAAATAAAGCATTACTGGAAACAGGTTTGTGTTGTTTATAAGTGGTCAATAAAATATGACTAGTCCTTGGGGTGTAACAAGTACAGAAACCCTGACTGAGTCAAGGGTTAATTCTGCTGATGGAAACTAACCATTGCTAATTGAGGAGACATCCAGTATCAAGTACAATAAACTATGATAAAATAAAATAACATGAATGAAACAGTATATGGTCATGGGTGTATGGTCACAACATACTTAAGGGAGGAGCCGGCCATGTTATGATTTTCTGCCAGCACTCTCAGATAGGCACACATAGGAACTCAGGGCTCAGTCATATGTACTATATTAATGACATTCCTGTAATAAAGTTCAGTTCCAGCACAGCCCACTTGACCGTCTTCATTACCAGGATTGTGGACATAACATTTGGTGATGAGAACTGACAAACCATGGAAGCGTGCCTAAGGCCCCTGAGATCTTTCCTCGAGCTCCCAGGCGAACCATTCGTCCCGTGGCCACGTTGGCTGGACGCGTTCGAGACCTACATTGCAGCAACCTGGCCACACCCTGGGCATAGAAGGTCAGAGGATTTTTCACACCTTTGGTCCAACAGACTCGTATGTACATTCTGTGGAACTGCTAGCTAGCTACTTTGCTATGCCAGACAATGTGCTAGCATAGCATATAAGATTCCGCCAGAGGCGACAGGAAATTGGTGAGTCCACCCAACAATTTGTCGCTGATTTGAGACAACTGGCTAGCATGTGCTGATTTGGACTGTTAGAGGATGAGATGGTGCAGAACCAATTGGCCGAGCACACAAACAACCCGAGGCTAAGGGCTACGATGCTAACGGCACCAAATGACATGACGCTAGCTAACACCATCGAGCTAGCATTCCAGCTGGAGTCACTGGACCGGTTAGCATCGGAGCTAGGTGTGCGCCAACAACAGAGACAACCAGGACAGATGACATTAGCCAACACGATGGGCATGGAGGAAAACGAAGATACGGCAGTGGAGTTTGAGACGAACTCCTTGAACCAGAGGACCACTACGAGAGGCCCCGTGTGTGGTAACTGTGGTTTCCCAATGCATCATGACAGAGCATGTTTTTGCCCGGCAAGAGGACAACGGTGTAGCAAGTGTGGAAGGTTCAATCATTTCACCAAAGTGTGCTGGTCGCCGACACCGTGGGACCCACCGAGCAAGCAAACCGCCTGCCAGTGACCACTATCCACACGGTAAGGCCCGAAATTGATTCTTGCACATACGACATGGTTGAATTGGAAAGCGTGGCTGTACCGCTGCTGCTCGACACTGCAGCGATTAGCTCATTGCTAAACTGGGCCACAGTGAAGAACTTTTTCCTCAACTACCCAATTAGAAAGAACCCAGCGGAGTTGTAGGGATATGGCGGTCACAGAGTTAGCAATGTGTGTACCACCATGCTAATGGCCTACTACAAGTCGGAGATTGTTTATGACTTCGAGTTTCAAGTGACTATGCATAGCAAAAACATTATGGGATGTGACCTGTTCTACCGTTTGGGTTTCACCATCCGTGGGTCCATCCGTTTGGGTTTCACCATCCACCGACACCAAACAAGTCATCCGGAGCACACAGAAGGAGAGCTACCCGGGGGGTGGGGGGGGGGGGGGCAGCAGCCGGACTTACTTCAGATCCTTGCTCAGCCAGAGACTACGGAGGCTGTTGCAGAATTGCAGGAGAGGGAGCCCGTGCATGCACAGAACCTCAGGGCACTACAACCGGATACAAACATTATCCATGACACAGAACAACAACAACAAAGCACATCAGGCAAGGTAGAAGAGGAGCCGGACCGCTTCAGTACCCTTACTCAGCACCAGTCTGTGGGAGCCCTGGCTGAGCCGACGGGTGAAGGATCCATGACGGTAAGTGACACAGGAGAGACGCCGGACATCTTCAGTACCCATGACCAGCTTTGGTCCCCAGAGACTGCTGCGGGGGTGTTGGGTGAAGAGTCCGTGACCAACACGATAGCGATGAATGGACATACAGCGCCACCATCATCGCAATGGCATATGAGGCAGAGCAAGGTGCCTCTCAAAGTCATGGTCTGGGTACGAGTCTGCACCGATGAGAGACCGGGACCCTGGCAGACCAAGCCACAGTCAATGAGGCCACGGACATTGTTGAGGATTGTGGCGCAGCTGGGATCAGTGTGTGCTTCAGGCAGACGAATGGTTCGGTTCAGCACACAAACCATCTCCGGCATGTCCAAGTGAAGATGCCGAGGCTTCACAGGAGTCGGCGGATGCAGTGTGGGACCTGGGCCCCAACTTTATGAAGATCAGTCCTGGTCCTGGGGGCCCAGCATCTCCAGGGGTGCATCCACCATGGGCCCACTACAAGGCCCTTCCAGCAGAACTTCCTTCCCCATGGAAGACTGTCAGAAAAAAAAGACTGTTTAAAGGAAACCTGTATTGGTCAATACAACAACATTAATCCTGCTTTAGGTATTACTTACGTACCAAAAATTTGTTGATTCAGTAAAAATACCCCCCTAGAGTCAGTATACTGAATAATTTTATCCCATGAAAACCACTTGGTCAAAACCAATGGGGAGCAACCATCACCGGCCGGAAGTGATGTACACTCGTTGATTCTGGCTTTACCACGGAAGAGTAACGTGTTTACCATGGACGAGTAAACGGGGTTCAGCAGATGCTCAGTGGGTCGAGATCCGAGTTGAAAACGGTCCAAATCTACATGGATATATACTGCACAAACTGTCCTTGGAAATGGCCTTTATTGACGACATGATCTGCAGTTACCTCCGGGGACCGGCAGCTGAAGGGAACTTGACAAACAGGCAAGTTCCCAGTCAAGTAGCTTCAGAACACATTGAATAAATCTTGATATACTAGAATTTTATTTCATTAAATTATATGCGGGTAGATTTACTTGTACATGGTTGTAAAAAATTACATAAAATTCTGATGTTAAAACTTTGTTGACTGCTATACTGCAGCCCACTCAATCGCACAAAGCAACGACTGTGAGTAACTACAGTGCTGAAACTGGTCATGGAGGAGACAAAATGTCTCTGACCATGACTGACTAAGTGAGCAGTGACTTGAAACTTGTGCGTATTTGAGAAGGAATCATGAGTAAAATTACTGGACGGAACCACTAATATCATATTTGATCCTTTGAAATAGCTTTTGATTAAAATTCACGACAGGTACCCTTTAAGTAGGAGTGCGGCTGGAAAGGTGGCAGAATAATCCACTCAGCTGCGTCGGGTCCAGCGGCAGTCCACCCACTGACCCTAGTTCAGGAGTTTAATGCTTATGCTAAAATGAGGAGGGTAATAATTAATAAAGTGTTCTGTGTTTTTACAAAGGGGGGGTGAATGTTATAAAGGGATTTTATAACAGAGAGCGGTGTGATGAAGTAGCCGGTTTGTGCTGTCATCACACCGACATACTTTAGGGAAGAGCCGGCCATGTTATGCTCTTCTGCCGGCACTCTCAGATATGCACACTTAGGAGCTCAGGGCTCAGTCATATGTACTGTATTAATGACATTCCTGTAATAAAGTTCAGTTCCAGCACAGCCCACTTGTTCATTTTCATTACAAGGTAACAATGGCTTGGTAGATGATCCAGCTGGGAAAGTAGGTATCTAATGGGAATGAATAAATACATAAAAACTTGATATAAATGAACATGTAGTGGATAGGCTTGTGGACTCCTGTTTGTAATTGGTGGGCTGACCGTCACCTCGAAGTTGGTCAGAAATCTCACTGTGGATGCTCAGACAAGCTAATGGTAGCAGCCAAAGTTTAATGAACCAGATTGGCACGAGACTAAAACGAGCACTAACTGTGGATTAATGATCAAGTTGGTCTATTGTGAATACAATTTACAAAAAAATAGAGCCATTCATACCATGGTCAAACTAATAAGCTAAGCTAACCATGCAAACTGCTAAGTATTCAGGACAAAGAAAGGACAAAAACAGGACAGAATGACATGAAATATATCAACTGTGGATTGATGAATAAGTTGGGACAGTGGATGTTTAGTGAGGTGGCTGGAATTTACAAAAAAAAAAGCTCTACGACCATGGTTAGCTCGCTAACTACCTCATGAGCTAAGTTACCTAGCTCAGAAGCTCAATATGTCATGAACTGCCCCTCGGGGCAGAGAGGAGAGACCCAGACGCTGAACTGCAGTTTGTGATATTTATTAACAAAACACAAAAATCCAATAGAGCGCAAACACAAAGTCCAAACAGTGCACAAAGCAAAACTTACAAACTGAAATAGCAAAGGAGAAGACAGGATTCCACAGATAACAAACATCAAAATGGGAGCAGGGTTCTGATGCAAATGACTCTTTCAGAGTCCAGCAATAAGGAAAAGAAATAACCATCCTTAAATAGAGCCAAAAACAAATGAACACAGTTGATAGCAAGTGTGGATCACATGAGCGGGCTGGAGGAGAAGGTGATGACAGTCAGCTGTGAGTCATGGTGGAGAGGAGACAGGGCTTACAGCTTGACAGGGGTACCATCCACAGCCAGGGAAAAATCCCAGAAGTGCCTCTGACATCTGCAACCCCAGGGATAGAGAGAGAGAGAAAGAACCTGCAAGATACAAATATAATGTGATGACAAATAAAGACAAGTAAACCCAAATATGTAATTAACAAAACTACAATGAATGTAAACAGGAAAATGAGTCACACCAAGAAACAATACAGAATATGTGAAAACCAACCAAAGATAAAATAACAGGAATTAGAACTCAAAAATATAACACTATGCAAATATGGAAAAAAAAAAGGCAAAGAGACTTCCCATCTCTTCCAAGGAGAGGACATCCCAGACTAGCTGGGAGACATGTTTGTATCAGGTCTGTTAAGTAATGATGTGATAATCTCACTTAAATAAACAACAAATCCATACAAGGATTTAAGTCAGATTTGTAGTCTTACAGTAAGTGGGAGAGGGGAATTGCTGTACAGGCAGACTTCGGGCAGTGTGCTTCGCAGACAACCACAGAAATAGAGGCTCTTTAATGTTTTGTATGACATTACCCCTTATAATTCCCATATACTGATGTTTTTTTGTTTTTTTTTTCCTGAATGAATGGTGCCAATATGTAGTATCAGCACTATTGAAAGCATGATACAGTAGAATATGGCAAGAATGATAAATCTTTTTACGCACTTTACTTATACAAATGTATGAACTGATTCAATAAAATACTAAAAATGACATTATTTTTCCATCCATCCATCTTCTTCCACTTAATCCTTTTCGGGTTGCCACAACTAAAATTATCTAGTCAATAAATTATTAACTTCCTTTTTTGAGTTTCTCGAAAAGTACAATGTGCCAAAAACATGACTGATCTTTTTTAATTTAAATTAATTAAGATTTTTAATAGTATTACTGAAATTATAAAGGCTTCTAACTATATCAGCAGCTGCATACTACATATACAGTAACACCACAATTCATAGATGTTAGTTTTAATTTTATTACCTTCATGAATCGGGCAGCGCGGTGGAAGAGTGGTTAGCACTGCAGCAGCACAGCAACTCACCCTTGGCTGGGGGAGCCTGGGTTCGATCCCAGCCCCTGCCTGACCAACAGTGATCTGTGTGGAGTTTGCATGTTCTCCCCGTGTCTGCGTGGGTTTACTCCGGGATTTCTCCGGTTTCCTCCCACATGCCAAAAACATGCAAGTTAGGTTAACTGGCATCAAACTGGGGATTCTAAATTGTCCTTAGGTATGACTGTGAGAGTGAATGGCTGTCTGTCTCTCTGTGTTGGCCCTGCAATGGACTGGCAATCTGTCCAGGGTGTACCCTGCCTCTCGCCCAAAGATGCTGGGATAGGCTCCAGCCCCCTGCGACCTGAAAAGGATTAAGCGGAAGAAGATAGATGGATGGATGGATGGACCTTCATGAATCTGCTTGAACTCAGTCAGTGAGCTGTTAAGCTTCACCACCTGCTTCTTGCTGGCCTCCAGTTTTCACTTTGTTTCTGCCAGGGCTCTCTCAGTAGCTTTCTGACAGTCTTCTAGAGCCCCAAGCTCTTTCAGCACCATGTAGATATTTGGTTCACAGGACTGGGCTGGATTGGATATTTGGGCAGCTGATTTTTCAAGAGTTTGGTTGAAAGACTCCTCATTCTCTACTGCTTCTGGGCCTTCGTTTAAGACCTCAGTGATCTGATTGTCCTCATCTGAACCCTGACATACAGCCAGACCAGAAATCAAACAGAGAAGTATTGCTACAGGGAATCTATCCATTATTCAGACGTTAAGATTTTTAAAGACTAGGTAAATGACAGTAAGAATCCTATGTATAAAAGTGCCTGGGTTAATCAATAGAATCAAAGCTTTGGAAAAACATCATATAATTTTGAGATAATGAAATAAACTTTACCCAGTTTCCTCATTGCCCCATTGTTTTCTATTTGTTTTTGTCCTTCAGAGCTCAGCCATCAGTCATGAACGTGTTGTTTATCAGTGATATAAAGGAGGATTGGAACAAAAAGAAGAGAGCTTTTAGGGCTGGAGACAAGGAGAAGCTGAGTGGAGTGCAGCATGAGCTCAGAGAGATGCTGAGGAGGTGCAAGGACAATTATAGGAGGAAGTTGGAAGATAAACTCAGGCAAAATAACACTAAAGATGTGTGGGAGGGAATGAAACAAATAACTGGGGAGAGTCAGGCAGCCATCTCGGAGCCAGGAGAGAGCTGAGGAACTGAATCTGTTTGTGTGGAGTTTGCATGTTCTCCCTGTGCTGCATGGGTTTACACCGGGGGCTCCGGTTTCCTCCCACAATCCAAAGACATGCATGTTAGGTTAATTGGCTGTTCTAAATTGTCCCTAGATATCTGTTTCCTATAGGCCCTTAGAATAGAGGGTTAGTACTAGTGAAAGCGCTTTGAGTGGTCTTTGTGACTAGAAAAGCGCTATATAAGTGCAGGTTAGTTAGTTAGTTAGTTAGTAATAGGTTCAACTCACAGTCTGTCACTCGAGCAACACAACCAGACCCCCACGCACCCCTCCCCACCTACCCTCCTGTGCAGTACCTCTCTCCATTTCCTCCTCCTCAGGGGGCACCAGGACCCTCCCTCACTTCTTGGTGACTACAGATCAGGTGGAGAAACAGCTGGACAGACTCCGTCAGCGGAAGGCTTTGGGCCTTGATGGCATCTCCGTAAGGACCCTGAGGACCTGTGCCAACCAACTAGCTCCGGTACTGAAACACCCGTACAACCTGAGCCTAAGTCTGGAGAGAGTACCGGTGCTGTGGAAGACATCCTGCCTGGTTCCTGTCCCCAAGAAGTCATCTCCATCGGATTTGAATGACTACTGACCAGTTGCCCTCACATCTCATGTGATGAAGGTCCTGGAGAGACTGGTCTTAGCCCACCTGAGGCCACAGGTGAAGACGTGGCTGGACCCTCTGCAGTTTACATATCAGCCCCATTTAGGAGTTGAAGATGCTGTCATCTACCTGCTGCAACGAGCCCATCTGCACCTGGATGGTGAAGGAGATACTGTGAGAATCACTTTTTTTGATTTCTCCAGTGCCTTTAACACCATCCAGCCGCTGCTGCTGGGTAAGAAGCTGCGGGTGATGGGGGTTGACAGCTCTGTGATCTCCTGGATTATTGACTACCTGACAGGCAGACCACAGTTAGTCCGGCTGGGCAATGTCTTGTCTGGAGTGGTGGCTAGTGATACGGGAGCTCCACAGGGGACTGTGCTCTCTCCTTTTCTCTTTACCTTATACACCACTGACTTTCAGTACAACACTGAGTCATGCCACCTGCAGAAATTCTCTGATGACTCAGCTGTTGTGGGGTGTATAAAAGGAGGAGAGGAGGGGGAGTACAGGGCACTGGTAGACAGATTTGTGGAGTGGGTGGAGCAGAATCACCTGAGGTTGAATGTCAGCAAGACCAGAGAGATGGTGATTGACTTCAGGAAGAGGAAGACTCCTTCTCAGCCACTACAGATTAGGGGGGAGGATATGGGAGTGGTTGAGGACTACAAATATCTGGGTGTCAGGATCAGCAGCGGGTTGGACTGGAGATCCAACACCGATGCTGTGCACAAGAAGGGGATGAGCAGACTCTACTTCCTGAGGAAGCTGAGATCCTTCAACGTGTGCAGCAGGATGCTGGAGCTTTTCTACCAGACCGTTGTCAACAGTGCCATCTTCTTTGCTGCTGTCTGTTGGGGTAGCAGTATCAGGGCCAGAGATACCAACAGACTTGACAAGATTATCAAGAGAGCTGGCTCTGTAATTGGTCTCAGACCGGAGACCTTTGAGACAGTGGTGGAGAGAAGAACACTAAATAAACTGCGATCCATCATGGACAATCCTGATCACCCCTTCCACCACACACTAGATAGACAGCGAAGCACTTTCTCCAGAAGACTACTACAGCTTCGTTGTCGAACGGCCAGGTACAGGAAATCTTTCCTGCCACATGCAATTTCACTGTACAGTAACTCACTATGATGTTGTATTCTGGTCATAGCTATGCTGCCACACTGCACCTTACAGTCTAACTGGTACTTCACATTTTCACTCTACTCCTGATAGTCCTTCTTTGTGCAATGGGATGATTCATGTGTTTATATGGGTCATCATATATTAAGCTATGATGTATATAGGTTTTATAGTCGTGTTAGTTTTACTTTCCATGGGTAATCCCTTTGTCTGTTAAGTGTGTGTTTCTGTTGTTTGATTGTCTACTGTCATGCTGCTGTTACACTGTAATTTTCCAGTTTGGGATCAATAAAGTACATCTATCTATCTATCTGTCTATCTATCTATCTATGATGGTGGATTATATCTAAACTCTAAATTTAAAACCCAAAAGCATTCTTGAGAGTGCAAACCTCATACTTTAATGCATCTTAACACCCTGTTCAATATCAGCAGACAGTGCCCCTTTGCTAGATCCATTAAACATCCAAAGAGGCACTGCATTCACTCCCCTTTCTGGATTTTTTTGAAGGCGGATAGTAATTCTGATGATCCCCAAAATCCAATCAATTGCTCCTTGGTTCATTTTCAACCTCTCCTGGAAATTTCATCAAATCATTCATGAATACATTTTTGAGTTGCACTGTTAAAACACACACAGACAAACAAATAAGCAAAAAAAAAATAGCTGAACACAGGCAAAAACATAATCTCCTTGATGGCGATAAGTAGCAGTTTCCTGGGGAATTCCATGGGATCTGTGATGATGTAGCCCTCTTGCAAATTGCAGAGTTACGTAATTCTGCTTTCTGTTCTCCCCTGGACATCCACTTCTGTTTCCATTATATTTGCCCATTAAGTAGTGCTTTCTTGTCAATAAATCAATTTTATCACTTTCATTTATCATTGTACATATTGAAAAAAGAGCATTGGTAGATTGTTTTATCGTTATAGAGTTTGTGTTTCAAATTTTGATTGTTTTTGTAATGATAGCCAGTCATTTCATTGTTAGCCCAGTTATCTTAGTATAGCACAGCTATCCTGTTGTTTATGTCTCTCCCATTCCAAATGTCACTGCATGGGCTGTAATGGATCAGTGAAATTCCCAGTGGTATTGTCGCTCGAGTTAACAAGGTCAGGAGTTCCTGGTAGCGGAAGGTGAAGGACAGAGCTGCGTGGAGAAATCTCATCAAACCTAAATGAAACCGTCATTGTCGCCCCAGACAGACTGCTATGATGATGATTGTCGTCACCAGTGTTGGGAGTAACACATTACACGCGTTACTGTAACACCATTTCTTTTGCAGCAACTTGCTGTCTAAAGAAATTACTGTTTAAAAATTCAGTAATGTGTTACAGTTACTGAAATTTGATCAGATGCGTTACTTGTTACTCATTTTATTAATATGGATAGATATTTTTAGTACAAATAAATGAATATACAAACGGACCCTACGTAGCTGAGACGTAGCCGTCAGTCGACGTGACGTTTTGCAGAGAGCTGAGTCTTCACTAATGAGTGAAGGACGAGATGAAGCTACTTTGTTTTTGTGGAATTAGACTATTTTTCCTTTGTCGCAGTTAAGGACAAAAGCATATTGGTGGGTTGCAAGCTAAAGTGCCGACTGAGACCTACTGCAATCTTGAGAAGCACTTGAAAACAGCAACAAAACTCTGACCAAACTAGTGCTAAGTAACGGCTAGCTATGCTAACAGCGAGTGCTGGGAGCAACGCCACTACTTTTGCAGTAACGTGCTGTGTAACAAAATTACTATTTGAAAATTCAGTGATGTATCACAGTTACTGAAATTTGATCAGCTGTGTTACTTGTTACTCGCTTTATTAAAGGGCCTATATCATGCAAAATCGACTTTTTTGAGCTTTTAAGCATGTTATAATGTTAATTCTTCACCAAAAACACCCCCAAAGTGGTATTTTGCTCCATTCACGCATCTCTGAGTATTCCTCCTCAACCCTGCTCTCTGAGCTGCCGCTCCGCCCTGTCCCTGATAATGACTGGGTCCCCACGTTCATACGTATGAACGTGGGTGAGCCGCCCACTCCAGGAAGTGCCTGTGCTGCCGGCACCACCCCCAGGCTAACGCACACACCCACTTTCTCCGCGCAGCTAACGGAGTGGTGATCGGCAAAACTCTTTCACTTTAGCATTGACGCTGTGAAGAAGTAGTTCCTCTCGCACCTAATCTGCTTTCCTGGCAGCAAACGTTCTCCTCTTCAGTGGGCATTGTTTGGCAATTCCCACATGAGCACCTACAAATACGGACAGCAGCATCACTATACAAAGTTCTATAATAAATACAACACTATGAAAGACATTTCTCTTAGCTTTTCATTTACCAGTCAGAAACTTCCTGTAAACGTCTTCGAGGTCACTGTGGTATCTCGTGCACCTCAAATTCCCGATCAGACTCTGGGTCAAGAGTGTAAGGCTCCACAACATGCTCATCCATCTTTTCTAAAGTTTACTGTAGATGTTGTTTTCGTGGACGGAACCCAGCGACACGCTGCAGCAGCCGGCTCAGGGGTTACGTCATGAAATGGGCGGCAGCCACAAGAAGGAGAGGCGGACCCTCAGAGATCGAGGCATCTTACTTCCGGGTTGGAAAAGTAGCTCGTGAAAATAACTCATATTTCATAAGAAATTCATTCTCCAGTGCACCAAAGGTAATATACTATCACATACGCATACACATACACATACGCATACACATACGCCCGAATATGCGTGCGCATACTTGGGCGCATGCGCACGCAGCGACCAGCAGCTTGGTGATATAGTGCATGTGTGCGTGTGTGTGTTTTTTGTACTTTTTTACGTTTTTAGAAAATCCTCTGTGTCGTTTCTGCCCTGGAGCGTTGGTGGAATATATGGCGAACAGCTCCCTAGTATCTGCAACATGGATTTCCTCTCATATCTCGCACTGCTGCTATCTGTGCTGTGGCTCTTTGTCTCTGAGGTAAACGCGTTCGGCTCCATGACGAGCAGAATAGCGGGCAGAATACAATATTCCAGGGACGTGTTGCTGCGCTTTAACACAGCTGGTGCAGAGTCTCTGATTGCGCCCAAATTTCATCTGCCGGACTTTATTTTGAGAGACAGACACAGCGGTGAAAAGAGAAGCGGCAGGAGGAAGCGTGGAAGACGTGGAGGTGTGAAATTGCGCCTTAGGAGACGTCAGTTTGGTAACATTCCTCTTCCTTCGATCATTTTTGGGAATGCACAGTCTGTGAGAAACAAGGTGGAGGAAATTCAAGGCAATGTACGTTACCAGAAGGATTTTAAGAACTGCTGCGTCATGGCTTTCACTGAATCTTGGCTTACTGCGCATGATCGAGATGCAGACCTGTGGATTGACGGCTTTGGAGCTCCGCTGCGCTCGGATCGGCAGGAAGAGGTAACTGGGAAGCGTCAGGGGGGCGGAGTATGTTTATACATTAATAAGCAGTACTGCACATCTGTCACGGTCAGAGAGCGCATCTGTACACCCCATGTGGAGCTGCTGTCTGTGTCACTACGCCCCTTTTATTTGCCTCGAGAGTTTCCCCAACTTTTCATCACAACTGTGTACATTCATCCGAGGGCAGACGCTGACTCCGCCTCCAGCACCATCTCTGATGTGGTGCAGCGGCTGCAGTCAATTTCTCCAGAGACGCCAAACTTCATTCTTGGGGATTTTAACCATGTTTCTTTAAAGAAGACACTTAAAAACTTTCATCAGTATGTCTCCTGCCCAACCAGGCGAAAAAAGACATTGGACCTGTGCTATGGATCCATAGAGAGGGCCTATAAATCACTCCCCCTTCCTCCTTTAGGATCATCAGATCACAACTGTGTTCATTTGCTGCCCACATATAAAACTGCTCTCAGAAGAGGCAAAGTGGAGACCAGAGACATTGATGTGTGGACAGAAGATTCAGAGCACAGCCTCCAGGAATGCTTTGACTGTACAGACTGGAAGATGTTCATAATGGCCTGCGGGGATGATTTGGACTCTCTGGCTGAGCTCACATGCTCATACATGGCTCACTGTCAAAATAAGTTTGTTCCACGTAAACGTGTCAAAATATACCCCAACAACAAACCATGGGTTACTAAATCAGTTAAATCCTGCTTACAGAGGAAAGCTCTTGCCTTTAAACAAGGGTCTGTTTCTGCACTACAGGTTGCCACCAAGGAGCTGAAGGCCGAAATTTTAAGAGCAAAACAGAATTATAAATCAGAGTTGGAAAGCAAGATGGCAGCAAATAAACTTGGTTCGGCCTGGGCCAGTATGAAAACTATTGCAGGCCTTCAGAGCACAGAGCGCAGTAATCGTGTGTTTTTAGATGGTTTTAGTTCAGACACAGAGCTGGCTAATGCTCTTAATTGTTTTTATGGTCGTTTTGACTCCTTTGATTTTAGCACAGAAATCCAAGATTTGAAACAGAAACTCAAAGACAATCAGCACTTTAATATTGAGATGCAGGATGTTAAAAGGGAGTTCCGCGCTGTAAAAGTGAACAAAAGTCAGGGCCCTGATAATATATGTGGACGCCTGGTAAAGTCCTGTGCACATGAACTGAGTCCTATATTTCATTATATTTTCAATAAGTCCTTACAGACACAACATGTGCCTAAGATCTGGAAAGATGCCGTGGTTGTTCCCGTTCCAAAATCCAGCTGTCCTAAAACGGTAAACGACTTTAGACCAGTTGCTTTGACTTCAATTTTAATGAAAATTTTTGAAAAACTGGTCAGATGTAAGGTCCTAAGGCAGACTGAACATGCATTGGATCCTCTGCAGTTTGCCTATAGGCCTCACAGAGGAGTGGAGGATGCCACTGTCACTCTGTTTGACATGCTTTTTAAACATCTGGATTTTAATGGGACACACGCCAGGCTTTTATTTGTGGACTTTTCTTCTGCCTTTAATACAATCCAACCTCATATTTTAGTTGAAAGGCTCCTGCAACAATTTGATTTAAGCAATAATCTGGTGGGTTGGATTCTGGATTTCTTAACCAACAGGACGCAGAGAGTAAGGGTCAATGGCACATTGTCTGACCTAAAGTGCTCTTCTACTGGCTCTCCTCAGGGGTGTGTGTTGTCACCACTACTCTTCATCCTGTACACAAACATGTGTCGGAGCAGACATGACAACAGACACATTATAAAGTATGCTGATGACTCAGTCATTGTCAGTCTCCTCCAGGATGGTGAGAGTGGCCACGGCCCAGTAGTTGATGACTTTGTTCACTGGTGTGAGGATTCCTACCTGCAGCTGAATACAACAAAAACGAAAGATATGATTATTGACTTTAGGAGGAAAACTCCCAGGCACAAAGTCACCATACTAAAAGGCCAGACCACCGAATGTGTACAATCGTACAAATATCTTGGGACAATTATTGATAGTGGATTGAACTTTGAGGTGAACTGTGAAAGGGTGTGCAAAAAGGGTCAGCAAAATTTGCATTGTTTGAGGAAACTTGCACGCTTCCAAATTGACCGAACCATAATGACTATGTTCTATCGGGCTTTTATTGAATCTGTTTTATCCTTTTCTTTAATGTCATGGTTTGGTCAGATAAAACTGAAACAGAGGAAATCCTTGGATCAGGTAGTCAGATGGTCCAGTCGTTTGCTTGGTGAGTCACAGCTGAGCCTGACATCCCTGTACACCAGACAAGTACAGAGGATGGCCGAGTCGATTTTAAATGATGACTCCCACCCTTTGCACTGCAACTTTCAGCTTCTTCCCTCCAGACGGAGGTTTGCTGTCCCAAAAAGTAGAACCCAGCGCTACAAAAACAGCTTTGTCCCTGCTGCTGTCAAAGAGTTGAACAAGCTATAAAAATTATATTGTACATATTTTATATTTACCTATTTTGTAAGATGTGTGCCTGTGTTTGTGTCTATGTTGAATGTAATTAGTGGCTTGTAAATATGGATGTCACCAACTGCAAAACAAATCTACCTACGGGTACAAATAAAGTAACCTGAACCTGAACCTGAACCATACATGCATATAGTTTACTCTGAAAGGCTTAAAATAGCATGATATAGGCCCTTTAATATGGATAGATATTTTTAGTGTAAATAAACACAAACTGACCCCACGGAGCTGACACAGCCATCAGTCAACATGACCTGTTGTAAAGAGCCTCTTCACTACTGCAGCTAGCGGCCACAAATGGAGCTTGAAAAGATGAAGCATCCCCACAGCATGATGCTGCCACCACCATGCTTCACTGTAGGGATGGTATTGGCCTGGTGATGAGCAGTGCCTGGTTTCCTCCAAACATGACGCCTGGCATTCATGCCAAAGAGTTCAATCTTTTTCTCATCAGACCAGAGAATTTTGTTTCTCATGGCCTGAGAGTCCTTCAGGTGCCTTTTGGTAAACTCCAGGTGGGCTGCCATGTGCCTTTTACTAAGGACTGGCTTCCGTCATTAAGCCATTGGTTTACATCTTATTTATCTGATAGGTTCCAGTTTGTTCATGTCAATAATGAGTTTTCTTTCAACTCAAAGCTCAGTCATGGAGTTCCACAGGGATCTGTGCTAGGCCCTACTCTTTTTAGTTTAAATGCTTCCGTTAGGCAACATTATTAGAAATCACTGTATACATTTTCATTGTTATGCAGATGACATACAATTATATCTGTCAATGAAGCCAGATGATAGTAATCAATTAGCCAAGTTAGATGCCTGTCTTAAGGAAATCAAAGCTTGGATGACTTGCAATTTCCTGCTATTAAATTCAGATAAGACTGAAATCATTCTTGTTGGTTAAAAAAACCTTAGAAATACCTTTCCAAATCAAACTTTTAGTTTAGATAGAGCCTTTTATTGTCATTGCATATAAACACAATGAAACAGCACATGCCCCCTCCCACATAAAAAACTATAAACAACACTCAATCCATGTGCATCATCAACAACCATAACAAAGCACACAAAACATAACATATCAGCATTAAAAGAGCTAACTATATAAAGTACAATCATCTTTGTGTCTAACAAAAGGCATAAAAAGACACATTTAAGAATAAAAATTCCTTTCCTAACAGATGTAATGTGCTAGTAACTATAGTGTGTGTTGGTGATTTAGAAAGTGAATGGCTTTTGGAAAGAAACTGTTAATGAATCTAGTGGAGTGCGATCTAATTGACCTGTATCGCCTCCCTGAGGGCAAAAGAGTAAAAAGGTGATGACCAGGGTGAAAAATGTCTGTACTGATGACCCTGGCTCTTGTATGATAACGGATGTTAGCAATATGAGATGAGAGATGAGATGAGATGAGATCCTGACGTGATGGAAGAGGACAGCCAATGACTTTTTTCTGCAGTTCTTACAACTCTCTGTAGTGCTGTTTTGTCCACAACAGAGCAGCCTGCATACCATGACGTGATGCAGTATGTTAAGATGCTTTCAACAACAGAGCGGTAAAAGGTCATCAGCAGCCTCTTAGAGAAGATGTTTCTTATTAAAATCCTAAGGTAATGGATATGTTGCCAGGCCTTCTTAACGATGTCTGTGGTATTTATGGTCCAGGAGAAAGTATCTGTGATGTGTGTACCAAGAAATTTATAGCTGTGCACTATTTCCACACACCGGAGTGGTGGCTCAGTTGGTAGAGTATCCGCCCCACACCCGGGAGGCAGGGGTTCAAATCCCGGCCGGGTCATACCAAAGACCATATAAAAATGGTACTTTCTAGCGTGGTGCTCCGCATAATGGAACGGGGAAAGTAAAGTTACGCACAGAGCTACCAGTGGACTGACCCCCCCACTGTAGCTTTCACTACTTACAGTAGCTGTGTGGCCTAGGGTCAGGGAAACGGAGATGGGCGCCGCCCTATGCACCTTCATGGCGTGAAAGGAATTAACTAACTAACTATTTCCACACAGTCACCATTGATAAAAATGGGGGATGGGTCAGCTCTGCATTTCCTAAAATCCAATATGAGTTCTTTAGTTTTCTTTGTGTTTAAAATCAGATTGTTTACAGAGCACCACAGAGACAGATTTCGGACCTCATCACGGTAGGTGGACTCATCCTCCCCTGAGATGAGTCCCACCACAGTTGTGTCATCTGCAAACTTAATAATGTGGTTGGAGGGGTGAATAGGTGTCCAATCAGAGGTGTACAAACAATGCAAAAGTAGGCTCAGCACACAGCCCTGAGGGGAGCCGGTGCTGAGAGTGATGGTAGAGGAAAGATGAGAACTGAGTCTAACAGTTTGGGGGCGGTTTGAGAGAAAGTCCATAATCCAGGAGCAGAGCTGTGTGTGAAGACTGAGGTGAAACAGTTTCCTAATCAGAATATGTGGTATAATAGTATTAAATGCGGAACTGTAATCGACGAAGAGCATCTGAACATATGAGTTCTTATGTTCTAAATGTTCCAGAGCTAAATGGACAGCGATGGTGACGGCATCCTCCGTTGACCTGTTTTCCCTGTAGGCGAACTGAAAGGGGTCAAAGGTCGTGGGTAGTCTGCTTTTGATGTGCCTCAGTACAAGTCTCTCCAAGCATTTTCTGACAATAGAGGTGAGAGCAATGGGTCTGTAATCATTTAAACAGTCCACAGCATGCTTTTTGGGGACAGGGATTATGACAGCTGATTTGAGGCAGGGTGGGACAGTGGCTTGTGACAGAGACAGATTGAAGATTTTTGTGAACACCGGGGCAAGCTCAAAGGCACAGGCTTTGAGTAACTTTCCAAGTACTCCATCTGGACCAGCTGCCTTCCTTGGATTCACGGATCTGAACACTTTCCTCACCTCATACTCCTGCACAGACAGCACCTAGCTGTCAGCGTCAGGAAGAGATGAGTATGGTAATGTTCTGGTCTTTCCTTCAAAGCGTGCAAAAAAGCAATTTAGCTCCTCGGCCAGCAATGCCTTGGTGTTGGGGATAATGGATGTGCTGCCCTTGAAATTGGTGATTTGCTGCACTCCCTGCCGCATCCACCTTGTATTGTTGTTTGTGAGATGCTCTTCGATTCTCCTCTTGTAGGTCCGTTTGGCCTCTTTAATGCCCCTTTTCAAGTCAGCTCTTGCTACTGCATATAAGGCCCTGTCACCTGATTTGAAAGCCATGTCACAAGCTCTAAGGAGGTTACAGATGTGTCCGGTCATCCAGGGTTTCTGATTAGGATAAACCCGGATGTTTTTCTTAATTGTAACATTTTCTGTGCAGCTTGAAATATAGAATAACACCGTCTGTGTATATTCCTCTAGGTCATGGTGTTCAAATAAGTCCCAATTTGTCTCAGCAAAACAATTTTGCAATTTAGGGAGAGCGTCTGCAGACCAGATGTTAACAGTTTTTGTGGTGGGCTTTATTTTCCTCCTAAAAGGGGCATAGGCTGGGACCAGGAGAAGGGATGAATGGTCAGACAGACCAAGATGTGGAAGAGGTACTGCTCTGTAGGCATGCTTGATGTTTGAATACACACAGTCAAGTGTGTTCCCTCCTCTGGTGGAACATTTCACATGTTGGGTGAAATTAGGGAGAACAGTCCTTAAACATGCCTGGTTAAAGTCTCCAGCAATGATATGTACTCCCTCGGGGTAAGCCCTCTGATGTTTATTTACCGTGTCATACAGGTGACTGAGAGCAGTGCTAATCTTAGCATCAGGTGGAATGTAGACAGCTGTAATAACCACGTTTGATAGCTCTCTTGGCAGATAAAAGGGTCTGTGTGTAACTGACAAAGTCTCTATATCTGGTGAACAGTAGCTGTCAATAATCCGGCTCTGTGAGCACCAATCATTATGGACATAGATACATAATCCTCCACCTCTACTCTTACCGGAGTCTCCATTGCGGTCCTGTCGGTGTAGCAGTCGCCCTGCCAGCTGGACGGCGGCATCGGGGATCGCCGGATGTAGCCACGTCTCTGTGACTATGAGGACACAACATGGATGTGGTTACTCTTTCTGTTGATAGCTCTGTGAGGAACCTTGGAGTTATTTTTGATCAAGATCTGTCTTTCAGTTCACATATTAAATTTGTTTCTAAGACTACCTTCTATCATTTGCGTAATATTGCCAAGATTAGGAGCATCTTGTCTCAGAGTGATGCTGAGAAACTGATCCACGCTTTTGTTAGCTCTAGATTAGACTATTGTAACTCTTTATTATCAGGTTGTCCTAAAACAGCTTTAAAAAGTCTTCAGTTGATCCAAAATGCTGCAGCAAGAGTTTTAACAGGTACTAGAAAGAAAGATCATATCTCTCCGGTTCTGGCCTCCCTTCATTGGATTCCCATAGAGTTTAGAATTAAGTTTAAAATCATTCTTCATACTTACAAAGCTCTAAACAATCAGGCCCCTTTTTATTTAAAAGATCTGATCCTACCGTATTATCCTAACAGAGCACTACGCTCCCAAAATGCAGGATTACTTGTAATACCTAGAATCTCCAAAAGTACAATGGGAGGCAGAGCCTTCAGTTATCAAGCTCCTCTCCTGTGGAACCAGCTGCCAATCTGGATTCGGGAGTCAGACTAGATCTCTCTTTTTAAGAATAGGGTTAAAGCCTTCCTTTTTGATATAGCCTACAATTAGCGAGGGCTCATGTGTCTCTGAACCCTCCCTTAGTTATGCTGCTAATAGGTTTAGACAGCCGGGGGACCTCCAATAAAGCACTGGGCTTCACTCCTTTCTTCACTCTCAATTAAATATTTATGTTTTGCTGGTCATTAACACCTGTTTGTTCTCTCCCATAGATTGAGTCCCCATCATGCTGTTTGCTCTCTACATGTCTGTTCTTTTCATCTTCTCTATCCCCTCACTCCCCAGCCAGTCGCAGCAGATGACTGCCCCTCCCTGAGCCTGGTTCTGCTGGAGGTTTCTTCCTGTTAAAATGGAGTTTTTCCTCTCCACCTTCGCCAAGTGCTTGCTCACAAGGGATCGCCTGATTGCTGGGGTTTTTCTGCAACTGTGGGGGTTTCCCCTACAGTTGAAAGTGCTATGAGATGACTGTTGTTGTGAAATGGTGCTATATAAATAAAGATAAGATGAGATAAGATAAGCCTTTATTAGTCCCACAATGGGGAAATTCCAGGATTGCAACAGCACAGGGATAGCAACACTCAGAGCAACAATCAGAAGGCAAGAAAAACAAGAGCAGCGAGTATACAAATGTACATACAAACATAAATATATAGACACACGATGCAGAGCATTGCAGCTAGATGGAATAAATATATAGATATATAAAAACACAGTGCGGAGCATTGTAGCTAGATGGAATAAATATATGAACATATAAACACACAGTGCAGAGCATTGTAGCTAGATGGAATAAATATGTGAAAATATAAACACACACACAGTGTGGAGCGTTGTAGCTAGATGGAATAAATATATGACTATATAAACACACACAGTGCGGAGCATTGCAGCTAGATGGAACAAACATGCAAATATATAAACACACACAGTGCAGAGCATTGTAGCTAGATGGAACAAATATGCAAACACATAAACACACACAGTGCGGAGCACCGTAGCTAGATGGAATAAATATGTAAATATATAAACACACACAGTGCAGAGCACTGTAGCTAGATGGAATAAATATGTAAATATATAAACACACAGTGTGGAGCATTGTCGCTAGATGGAATAAATATATAAATATACAAACACACACAGTGCAGAGCATTGCAGCTAGATGGAATGAAACAGCATAACCGTCTACTTAGTCATCCTACATGGTATGATTATGTACCCATACATATTGTCACCCTCCGTAGCTACCGGTATTTTCCTAGTTGTATACCGGAGGGGACCATTGTGTAAGTCTATTGCGTCTTTTGCATTCAATACTATTAGGTTGTCACGTCTTTTTGCTATCTCTGTGAGCAGCCCTGCTTAGGTTATACAGTCTGACAGCCGTTGGTAGGAAGGACCTGCGAAACCTCTTGGTTGTGCACCTAGGATGATGTAGTCTGCTGCTAAATGAGCTCCTTAGTGCATTCAGTGTGTCCTGCATAGGGTGGAACTCGGACTCCAGCAGAGATGACAGTTTAGCCACCATCCTTCTCTCTCCCATCTCCTCCACTGGGTCAAGGTGCTGCCCCAGGACAGAGCTAGCTTTCTTGATCAGTTTGTTCAGTCTCTTCCTATCGGCTGCTGTAATGCCACTGCCCCAGCAGACCACTCCAAAAGTGATGGCTGATGCCACCACCGTGTCGTACAATGTCTTCAGCAGCACCCCTTGTACACCAAAAGACCTGAGTCTCCTCAGTAGGAACAGCCTGCGCTGTCCCTTCTTGTAGAGTGCGTCAGTATTGTGTGACCAGTCTAGTTTATTGTTCAGATGAACACCCAGGTACTTGTAGGATTTCACCATCTCAATGTCTGTTCCCTGGATGTTTACTGGTGCTGTAAGGGGTTGTCCTTGCCTGCGACAGTCCACCACCAGGTCCTTAGTTTTCCTCGCGTTGATCTGGAGGCAGTTCCGATGGCACCAGTCCACAAAGTCCGTGATAAGTCCTCTGTACTCAGCTTCATCTCCGTTGGAGATGAGGCCAACGATCGCAGAGTCGTCAGAGAACTTCTGTAGATGGCAGTATGTTGTGTTGTGTGAGAAGTCCGCAGTATAAAGGGTGAACAGGAAGGGAGCTAAAACCGTTCCCTGTGGGGCCCCCGTGCTACCGATGATCGTGTCGGACACACAGTCCCGGGTTCTCACAAACTGTGGCCGGTTTGTGAGGTAGTCCAGGATCCATGATGACAGGTGCTGGTCCACCCCTGCGCACAGCAGCTTGTCCTTCAGGATCATCGGTTGGATGGTGTTGAAAGCACTGGAGAAGTCAAATAAAGTAAAAATAAAATAATAATAACAATAATAATAAATAAAAATAAAGTATCAAAATAAAGTCGAATTGAATTGAATTGAATTATGTGCAGCTATGTCTACCTTGTACCTGTTCATTTCCAAGGCCACAAGCGCGGTCTGTCTTTCTGGGCACTGTGATGTTGACCAACAGAGTGCGTACATTCCATTTTGCTACACACAAGGCTGCTGTTTTCCTCTTCTCTCTTCCTGCTCCTAACACACTTTTTGCTGCCTGTCGGAGTGTGAACAGATCAGCGCGGACCTTGTTAACCCGGGCAATGTCCGAGCTGGTATGAGTTGCTTTCTGACTGACAATTTCATGAAACTGCTTGCAAAGTATTTGAGTACCGCTAGCTTTTGCTGGACTAGCAGCACATTCTTGGCAGATAGAGGTTTTATCAGTGGCAAGGACAGGGCAAGACAAATTGACTCCAGTATCTGTTGCAGTGACTGACCAGGTGATAGGTTTGTTTATCTCTGCTCTTTGTGTAGTGCATGTCATGATGCACCAAATGGCAAAAGTCCACCACAGACCTTGCGACAGATGTGTTGTTTATCTGCCAGGATGTCCAGTCTCACCCCATGTAACTGGGAGTGGTCCACCACAGACCCGTGACAGATATTGTTTTTAGTTCTGCCGAGATGTCCAGTTTCACCCTCCATGCCCTCAGAAGGGCGGAGTTGCCGATTGAGTCGCCGACGGCCCGACCCATGAGACAGGTAGTACCAGTTTTCATGGTTATCCGGTAGCAAGCAAGCCAATGCCTGACCTGACACCATGGGTGTAGCTATGAAAAATCTTGGACGAGTTCAAATTTTGGTGATCTCTGACCTTTGGTTAGCCTTTTCAAATAGATATCATCATGTTTAAGACAAGTCTTGAATGGCTTAGACCCTGACCTCTGACTATGGGTTTGGGGTCAATAGGTCAAATGCCAATGTTAACATCCCCTTTACACTATTACTATAGAACAAATAAAGCTAGGGTCACCAAACTTTGTACACATGTTCACCTTGAGACTTTGACCTCCCACTATGGGTTTGGGGTCAAAAGGTCAAAGATCAAGGTCAAAATGCCATACAAACTATGTATCAATAATGAAACCTAGGGGCACCAAACTTGGTACACATTTTCACCCTGAGACCCTGACCTCTGACTATGGGTTTGGTGTCAAAAGGTCAAAGGTCATGGTTAGCTTCCCATATGCCCTATTACTATAGAACAAATAAAGTTAGAGTTCTCAAACTTTGTACACAGGTTCACCCTGCCATCCTGACTTCAGACTATGGTTCTGGGATTGCAAGGTCAATGGTCAAGGTCAAATTGTTTTAATCTTACTTTGTGTATGCAGAATCCCTTGGCTATTGCTGTTACTATTACTGCTATTGTTACCCTAGTTAGCTTCTAGTTGTAAATGTTATTTATTCTCTTAGTGAACTTTGACTCACTCCTAATAACATTGCATGGACTCAAGTGAATGTTGGAAATAAAATCACTAATAGCTGGCATAGTAAAGACTCTGATTTTACTTCAGAAGAGAATAAATAACACACTAGCAACTGAAAGGTAACTAGGCTAATAAAGATTCATCTTTTCCTAATAACAGTAATGCTAACAGCAATAACCAAGGAATGCTGTATACAAAAAGTAATACTAAAACAACTAAGTCAAGAACTGGGAATCAGATATATGTTTTGGTGAGTTTCACAGGTCCATTACAGGCCATGCAGTGACATTTGGAATGGAAGCGATATAAACAACAGGAAAGCTCTGCTATGCTAACTGGGCTAACAATGAAATGACACAGTATGATTATAAAACAATCAAAATGTGAAACACAAACTTCATAAAGAAAAAAATTATGCCAATACTCTATTTCCAATATGTACAATGATAAGTGAAAGTGATAAAATTTACTGTGACCTGGACAACCGTGGAGACCAGAAAGCGGAAGTACATCACTCTACAAGGGGCAGCTGTGACACAGGTGTAGTGTGGCCGACTACTGATCGGAGGGTCAGGGGTTCAATTCCTGCTCTGTCTGCAGTCTGCATGTCGAAGTGTCCTTGAGCAAGACACTGAACCCCCAGGTGCTCCTGGTGGGTCAGGCCAGTGCCTGTGCATGGCAGTTCCACTGCCATCAGTGTGTGAATGGGTGGATAGCACAATCTGTATAGTGCTTTGGTCATCTAGAGATGAAAACAAAACGCTGTATAAGTGAACACTATTTTCATTGTGCAAGAGGTCTGTTGTGAAAATGTTCATAGAAAGATTTAAGTAAGGTATTTCAAAGCAGACAATCTTTCATTTGTCATCTTTCTTTTTCTTAAAGCTCCAACACAATTCTGGCTGAAACAGTAGCGTATTTCTCAATAAGAAGTGCAAGTGCCTGTGTGCTTCTTTTGAAACTGAATCTCTGTGACCCAGCAGCTATAATTAGCAGCTTGTTTATGAAGCAAAGGGACCTGAGTCTTAGAAGTAGAGAGACAGAAGACAGAGAATCAAAGGTGGAATTAAGGTTTGTGAAGAGCAGTTATTAATGTGAAGGAAAACACATCAAGCAAACAATACAGGATACCAGCTGGAGCTGTAATAATAGAAGGAGAAAGTAACCAATGACATGGAGTTTACAAGGCATTATCTTCCAATGGAATGGGAAGAACGGTGGAGGAGAGAGAAAGAGAGAAGAAAAAGCATCCTTGAAGAAGGTGGGGAAGGGATAGAACGGGACAACCGTGAACTGAGGAGAATCATTGCTTACAATGACTCCAGGATGGGGATAACTAATATGATGGTAAAGAAAGAAAGGTCAGGGGTCAGAAAGCATGGTACAAGTCCAGAAGGAATTGGGGAGCTTTTGAGTGGAGAAGCAGTTGAAGATGAAGGGAATATTGTGCACAACTGCCATAGCAAAACCTATCCTCAAGAGCTGTTTACAGCTCTGAAGGAATTTTGGAATTCATCTCTTCTCACAGACTTGACTCTGACCACTGACAATGGCAGCATCTTCCATATGCACTCCCTTATCCTGGCTGCTGTCAGTGGTTTTGTTCTCCAGCAGCTGAAGGAAAAAACATATCAATCATGCAACAATGACAACACAGGAATCCACAGGTGGTCAATACATATAGGTAAGGAGGTTGATCATGTTGGGCTTCGAGCCATCTTTGAGTTTGCCTACAGTGGGGCTGTGTCATCTTTAAACAAAGAAACCATGGCTCAGATCAAGGCTGCAGCCCAAGTATTAGAGGTCCCAAGACTAGTGGATCTCTGCAATGAAGAGGAAAGGCGAATGGAAAGAGATCCCTTCAACAGACAAGAGAAAACTAAAGAGAAAGCAGCATTAGAGCAGATGAAGGTTACACTATGGTCCATTGCACAGCTATGGGCTGACAGAGTGGGATGTGATGTCACTTTGGATGTGGATGGCACTTTTTTTCATGGTGAGTACGTCGATTCTTATCATAATAAATAGTTGATGATTGTCAAGGTTAGAACACTTTTTTATTTCTATTTCCAGTTCACAGAGTTATCTTGGCAGCAAGCAGTGATTACTTCCGTGGCATGTTCACATGTGGAATGAGGGAATCCAATCAAACATGTATTGCCCTCCCCTTCCTTTTGCCCTCTGAGTTAGAGGCTCTTATTGGCTGCTCCTACAGTGGGATCCTGCAGCTTTCTTGGGATTCTGTTTTTGAGACCACCTGCATGGCCCTTCAGCTTCAGTTCCAGCCTGCACTATCACTATGCCTCAGCTTTATGCAGCAAGAAATACAGCCAAGCTCCTGCCTTGATGTGGCTTCCTTTGCTGAAGCATATGGGATGTCTGAGCTTCTCGAGAAAGCTAATGACTATGTATTGAGGAACTTCAGGGAAGTGTCAGCCACTGCAAAGTTTCAGGACCTGCCAGCAGAAAAGCTCTTAAACTTCCTTCGTTGTGATGGCCTGTGCGTGCCCACAGAGTTGTCTGTATTTCGAGCAGTAATCACATGGATTGAGGCTGACCCTGAGGAGAGGCTGGCCCATGCTGGTTTACTGATGACAGGCGTTCGTTTCCCCCTCATGACCTTCCGAGAATTCAGGGAGGTCAGAGCAATAAATCTGCGGCTGGAGTGCTTTGGAAATGAGGATGTAGAACTTTATGGTTCAGCCCTTCAGGAATTTGGTTTCAGCCTTCTGAAATCCATGGATAACTGTCGAGTCAGGCGACCCAAAGATGCTATGGTTGTGATTGGGGGAGACCAGCTGAATCCAGATGTGGGTCAACGCATAGCAAGCAGAGAATTGTTCTTTGCAAACTCCCTACAAAGTCACACAGGGCTAGTTAAGGAAATAGAGTGGAGAAGACTTGGTGAAATTCCAGACAAGCCAAAGTTTAGGCATGGGGTCGCAGTAATAGAGGGAAAGCTGTATGTCATTGGTGGATGTCACTTTTATACGAAAAATGACATTATGAAATCAGCATACAGGTAAAGAGCTAGTACATAAACACTGTCAATAACCAAACTGTGATATAGCTGTACTCTAATATATAACTTCTGTTGCACCTAAGCTATGATCCAGTGGAGGGCACATGGAGGAGGCTGGCTGACATGCACGAGTTCAGAAGTAACTTCTCATTAGTGGTGTATGAGAAGAGCCTATATGCCATTGGTGGAGATAAAGAGATCAACACCAACATAGACAGTGTTGAGATGTACAGCCTAAGTACTGACTCCTGGAGGTAATACTAAACTAACAAGCCCGCTAACTAACATTTTTAAAACCAACTTGAAAAGCCTTTTTTTTAAAGCATGCTCACAATCTAACATGAGACCTGCTTTTCCTGCTTTTTTTTATTAAAATTGGTCAGGACAGGAAATGAAAGAAAAACATTATTCCTGTCTTTTTCTTGGCAGTTATCTGTATTAAATCCATCTAAACTCAGTTAATATTTACAACAATGCATTTCCATAATGCATACATTACGAAAAAAATATCAGACTTAAGCTGGAGGTTCAATGGACTGTCTACACCATAAGTTACATACAGAAAATGGCAGAATTTGGCTCTGAACCAAATGTGTGATCACTCTGGAAATACTAAATAATTCCAGTTCAATAAGCAAGTTTATTTCTGTTATATTCTTATTTAGCTATTACAGTAAGACTGAACAGAAAATGGATACAAATTTTGCAAGTTAAAGAAAGCATGACTATTGTTGTAATTCTAACTCCATAATTCATAATCAGATTTTTACCATTTACAGATATAAATTTGCTTCAAGAAAGAGTACTTTCTATGAATTTTAGCCTTCTTTTACAGTTGGTGACAACTCTTAACCCAGCGCTGATCTTAATTATTCTTAATTATCCTTATGATGTTCCACTCAGGGATTTGTGGTGCAGGTCTAGTGTGGCCGACTACTGATCAGAGGATCAGTGCTTTGATTCCCACTCTGTCTGCAGTGTGCATGTCGAAGTGTTCTTGAGCAAGATACTGAACCCCCAGTTGCACCTGGTGGGTCAGGTCAGCGCTGTCATGATTCCGAGTGCTGGTCAGTGCCGTGCTCGGGTCTTTCTGGTTTCTACTGATTTTCTGTTTATGCATTTGTTCTTGTTTTTCTTCTATGACGGTTTGTGCTTTTATTTTGACAGCGGCCTTATGTGGCTTCCTGCAATCAAATGTGTTCGCGGGTTTTCCCAGGTCTTTTTTGTTTCTCTGATTGTGCTCTCATTCATGCATCCACAGCTGTGCCACATTTTAGTTTCTCCCCAGCTGCCTTGTTATTTAAGCTCTCTAGTGGGGTTTGTTATGTATGAGAATTGGACTTTGGGGTTTGCCGTGGCACCGCTGGGGTGGGGAAAGTAGATGACGTCAGGCGGGCTACGGTGGCAAATATAAATTGGAATAAAAACTAAATAAAGTCAGTTGAATGTTCCTCAAGAAGCTCTCCGCTCTGTGTCATTTACAATCCAACATTTGGCAACGACGGAGAAAATGGACGCATGTATTGTGGAGCCACCTCCATTCCTGCAGTGCCGGGGTACACCAGTTCTACCATGGACATGGTGGAAGTATATGTTCGAGGTTTATGTGACAGCGGCCGGACTCAGCAATATCTCCGACGACAGATGGAGGAGTCTGTTAGGGCACCATCTGGGCGCAGAAGGACAGTGCATTTTCTTTGGTCTGTGTAGTGATGGTTCGCTGCAAGATGGTTTGTTAAAGATGGACAGTCTTTTTGGTGGCGATTCCACAGTCACCGAAAGAAGATATGAGTTTTTTAGCCGTGCATAACGTGCTGGTGAGTCCATTTTGACATTTCTTATGGAACTGCGCAGTCTAGCGGGAAAGTGCGGTTTTGGGCAACTAGGGGACGAGCTAGTGAGGGACAAATTATCCCATGGCACGACCAGTCAGTGGCTGGGGAACATGCTAAGGTTAACCCGGCAGCCTTTGTCTCTGGATGAGGTCGTGGATTTGGTGAAATTATGGGAGTCCGCATCTCTACAGAGGCTAAGTGTGTCAACTAGCAAGTTGCTGGCGGAATGGGCCACTGTGCTAAGGGTGATGGTTAGCATGCTAAAAAGGCCCCGCAGGGCGGACTGGGAAGAAAAAGAAGAAGAAAAGGTGGCCAGTGGTGCGCAAGGGGGCCCATGTAACGTTTACGGACCCGGTAAGGGAGGGATCCCTGGAGACGGGCTGTGTGTGTGTGGCACATGGAGGGAGAGGGCCTCTCAAATGGTATGTGGTGCAGCTAGACAGTGTTGAGGTGCCTCTTATGGTGGACTCAGGGGCCAGCAGGTCTATCCTGAGCTTATCTACGTTAAAGAGACTGTTCCTGGCGAAAACTATCAAGGCAGGAGCGGTGAGGATGTTCGGCTATGGCCACACTGAGATCGATATGGTGGGCACAGCGGAGTTCGACGTGGCATGCAGGCCGAAGAGGGTGCCTAAATTTGCTTTTCAAGTGGCATGGCAGGGGCGGACCTGCTCGGGATCGATCTGCTGGGGGAGCTGGGCTTCTCCATATGGGACCCGGAGGGCTCTGTGGTGTTAATGGCATATACAGACTGGCAGCTCCGTTGGCCAGCGTTGTTCATGGGCCTAGGCCGGATAGACGCTTTCTTTCATTGCCCGCAGGTGAACGAAACGGTGACACCGAGGATCCAACCACTACGGCGCCTGCCCCTGGCGTTACGTGAAGAAGTCTCAGCGGAACTGTCTAGACTGCTGGACGTTGGGATCATTGAGAAGGTGGATGCCGCGCCTTGGATTTCAAATTTGGTGGTAGCGAAGAAAAAAGGGGGGGGGGTTCAGGCCTTATATAGACTTGTGACGTTTAGTGGATCCCAGATATTCACAAAGCTGGACCTCCAACACTGTTATCTACAGGTGCCGCTCCACCTGGACAGCAGGAACTTGACGGCGTTCGTGACCCACATGGGTTTTTTTAGTAATACCAGAATGCCGTTCGGAATGAGCTCCGCCCCCAGCATGTCGACAATGCTGGTGGGTCTTAAGGGTGTAGTAGCCTATTTGGATGACATCGTGGTACATGGCGCGTCAAGGGAGGTGCATGATGAGAGACTGGAGAAGGTCCTAAGATGACTGCAGGACTATGGGGTCACCCTAAATGGGGAAAAATGTCTCTTTGCGGCAGACGCCATCGAGTTTGTGGGTTTTCAACTGATGGGGAAGGGCCTTCAGTCATTGCATTCCAACGTGGAGGCGGTTCTTCACATCCCAGACCCTTCTACACCTGCCCAGATCTCATCATTCCTTGGCATGGTGAATTTTTATGGGCGATTCATCCTGCATTTTTTGGAGACGATTAAGCCTCTGCGAGCCCTGTTGAAACAAGATGCACTGTGGGAATGGACACCGGCCTGTTCGGCGGTGGGCTCCAAGTTGAAGCAACAAACAATTGAGGAGAAGGGTCACGGGACAGCAGCAAAGATGAAGAGGCAATTCAACAGAAGGCATAGAGCGAGGGACCACGGCCTGAGAGAGAGAGATCGAGTTTGGGTCAAGCACCCCGTCCAGTCCCACAAGTTGCAGCCTCTTTGGATGGGACCACGAGAGATTACGAGGCGGCGGGGCCTGGACACTTTCGAACTTGACAAAGGGTCCAAGTGGCATGCCAGCAGACTGAGGCGTGCATTACCTGACCAGCATTTGGACACTACGGGGCGGCTCAGTGTGAGTTGAGACTGGGCAGCCCCACCTGATGTAGACTCAAAGGCGGTACCGATGGTGCCTGATGCAGAGTCCCCTAGTGGGGGGTGCCTGGCTAGAGTGCATCGGAGGCCTGCATATCTGGACGATTATGTCGCTAGGACTATTATGGACGGTGCCGGTTGGATTTAGCTGCAGAATAACCCGCTCCAGCCTGGCAGGGAGCTCTGGAAGTCTACCCGGACGCCCATAGGTTCACTTGTTTGTAGTTCAAAAAAAAAATGTGTTCTGTGTTTATTGTGTTATCTGGTGTTGATTTTGATAATGTGTTATGGTTGGAGCTTGTGTGTGTGTGTGGGGGGGGTTATGTATGAGAACTGGACTTTGTGGTTTGCCGTAGCACCGCCAGAGTGGGGAAAGTAGATGACGTCAGGCGGGCTACGGTGGCGAATATAAATTGATATAAGAGCTAAATAAAGTCAGTTGAATGTTCCTCAGGAAGCTCTCCGCTCTGTGTCATTTACAATCTAACAGGGTTCATTCCTCGCTGCGACCTCACCGTGTGTAGACAGGAATCCCCAAGTCCGATTCCTGTTTTTGTCTCTGCTTTATACTTTGCTTCGTCAGTTTAATTGTAAGTAACCTTTCATGGTTTTCCTTTATTGTATTTTTCTGTATTCACCCCTTGTGGTCCATTTTAATTGCCTTTTTGTAAACTGTCCTTCGTGGCTAGTATTTGTGGTCATTATTATTATTAATTAAATGCGCAAACTCACTGCTGGCGATTGGTGCCTCATTTCTGCCCTGTAAGGACCAATTACGAGAAGCGTGTGTGCATGGCAGCTCCATCGCCATCAGTGTGTGAATGGGTGGATAGCAGGATCTGTAAAGCTCTTTGTGTTATGTCTGGAAACCCGGAGTGATGCACTGAGAGTAGTGCTGCTTTGGAACACGAACTTTATTACACCAAGTAATATAATATACAGTACAGGTCTGTTGTCATACTGAGCCAGCCGGGAAAGAGGCCCCAAGATGGTGGCTCTCCCCTTATATGGGCTGGTGTGATGACCACACAGGTACCAGGTACCACCCGGCACCAGCCGGCTGCGTCATCACGCCGCTACCTGTTATTAACCCCTTGTAGGATCCTCACATTACATTCACCCGCCCCCTTGGAAAAGCACGCATACAAATCAACCCTCCCCAATTTGGTATCAACAATATTAACTAGGGTGGATTATTGAGTGGATTACTGAGTGGATTATTCTGCCACTCATCCTGGCAGCCGCGTTCCTATCTAATTAGTTCTTTTATCACAGTCTTCCATGGGGAAGGCAGTTCTGCTGGAGGAGCTTTGTAGCGAGCTCGTGGTGGATGCACCCCTGGCGGCATCAATTTCAGCAGGCCCAGGTGCCATCCCTCTGAAGCCATGGCATGCTCATCAACACCGTCCCTGCCTGGATCTCACACCAGCTGGATCTTCTCCAACACCGCATCCCGATCTGCAGCAGCTGCTGTCACCTCCAGCGGACGGCCATCTCAATCCTATTTCCAGCTGCGCCGCTATCTTCATGCGTGTTGGCGGTGGTGACAGTGTAACAACCGACTGTCAGCCCGGTCGCTTGGTTCCGCGGGCCCAAACCCAGTTCATCACCATGAGTGGCACTCTATATGGCTGCATATGATGTTGTGGCTGTAACGGTGTGGTACTCACGTTTGCTGCGGGGCGTCCACCAGGCTGTGGTGGTTCTGTTACATCCTGTTGGGTCACAAACTCTTCACCCGTCAGCTCAGCCGTGGCACCGGTAGACTGGTGCCGAGCGAGGATTCTGAAACAGTCCAGTTCTTTCTCACTTTCATCTAGCGCTGGTTTAGGTCAGGGTGATGTGTCGCTGTTGTCACATTTAACATCCGTATCGGGATGGTGTGTCTCGGGGTTCTCTGTGTGTGTGGGCTCCCTCTCTTGCAACTCCGCAGCGGCTCCTGTGAACTCCTGTTGGTGAGGATCTGAGGCGAGTCCCGTCACTGCCCGCCCTCTGGGCAGTGCTCCTCCTTCGCACATGGGATGGTTGATTTCTCATCGGCATCATTCCCAGTAGACGCGGGCTCCCTCTCCTGCAGCTCCGGCTGGGCGAGGATCTGAGGCGAGTCTGGTCTCTGTTCTCCCGCCGTGTTGTGTTCATTCCTTGTGTCATGTTCATTCTCTGTGCTGGGCTCTTCCTCTGCACTGTATTCACTCTCTATGCTATATCCACCTATTGGCTTGACATCAACTAGCTCGTATCTTAAGGGCCCAAAGGCGTACATGCTCACCAAGACTCGAACCTCCAATGCACAACGTTGAGTTGACTCACCCGCCACTCATTTACAGTAGAAGAAAGCGTTTCTTTGGGCCGTAACGTTGGTCCAGCCATAATAATGTCTCTCTATCAGAATCACACATTTGCCAAATGAGTCTACTTGACCCAGAGTACGGAGCATGCCCGGTGCTTTCTTGCCTAGACTGAGAACCAGTACGCTCTTTACCTTCTCATTGTCAGTGCTATCTAGGCCAACTGTGTTGACATAATCCTTAAACGTGGCAAACCAGCGTTGCCATGAGACGGCCGGCTCACCTGGGTTTTCCAGAAACAGTCGAAATGACCTCAAGCACGCTTCCATGGTTTTACTCTCGTCACCAAATGCTATGTCTGGAGACCCTGAGTGACGCACAGAGAAAGGTGCTGCTTTGGAACACAAACTTTATTACACCAAGTAATATAATATACAGTACAGGTCTATTGTCATACTGAGGCAGCTGGAAAAGAGGCCCTAAGATGGAAGCTCTCCCCTCTTTGGGCTGGCGTGATGACGGCACCATAAGGCTACGTCATCACGCCACTACCTGTCATATCCCGAGCGCTTTTGTCCGCGCTCGGGTTATACCTCCTCCCTGTCAGGCTTTTGACAGCAGGTGTCATCACTCGGGCTTCCCGGGCTCTGATTGGCCGGACGCTCGGGGGCTCTCCGCTGTCAGAGCCTGAGCAGCTGCGCCGCATTGTCAATCGTAAGCAGCTGGCTTAAATGCCAGCGTGAGCGAATTGGACTCTGCGGCTGTCTCGTCAAGAGTCTTATGACTTTCCCCTGTCTCCTTATCACATGCTCCTTGGGTTCCCCGACGTATCCGGCTGCATGTAAGTTTATCTGTTATTATAGGAATTGTACTTCTCCCTAGCTTACATTCCTTGCTTTTGCGGCAGACGAGAGCTCCTCGTCTCAGCCGTTACCCTCTCCCTGTATCACGTTTAGTATTCCTTGCCTTTGCGGCGAACGAGAGTCCCTCGTCTCAGCCGCTAACCTCTCTTGTGGATTCATATTGTTGTCGAGTAACGAAGCCTACGTGGCTAGTTGTTTTGCACACCCAAGCCCTGTGCAATACAAATAAAAGAACTGAAACTGCAACTTTACTGAACTGTGGCGTCTTATGCTGGCTCGTGAGGGCCAGTCGTGACAGTAGACAGCCGCCAGAAGGAGACGCCGTTCTCAGTAAGTTGCATTCTGGGAACTTTGCCCCTTCCTGTCCGGGTACGTGGCGTTGGAAACATGCCATCCCAGCGGAGTCGTTCTCGGGGTTCCCACAACCAGCTGACCAAGGCGCTGGAGGAGGTAGATGAAATCCTCATCATCGCCTCCGACCTCGATGGGCATCCTGACACCCTCCTCGCCCCTCCTCTCCTCTGTTATCAGCCTTATGAACACTGGTATTTAGATCGGGCTGAGGAGGTGCTTGACCGACTGCCTTCCCGCTACAGCGGTCACCCCGAGGTCGACGCGAGGAGGCTCGACATCGCTGCCCAACGCCAGATTATTCAAATTTACGAGGAGGAAGAAGCCGCAAGGTGGGGAGACCTCAGACTCCAGCTGCCTGAGGCGCTGAAGGAAGTGGATGACATCATCAGCGCTTCCGCCCGCCTTGACGACCCTTCCAAAGCGCACTGCTACCTGGACTGCGCTGAGAGAATGCTCGACCAATTGTCTCCCCGCTACACCGACCACCCGGACGTCCAAGCGAGGAGACGAGAGATCGCCGCCCACCGCGAGGTGTTCCAGGAGTTTGAGGAGGAACAAGCCCGATGGCGGAGTAGTCGGAGTTCCCGCTGCCCGCTCTGGAATCCGGATCCCTTCCTCGATCCAGTCCTGGAGTTCGCACCACCCGGGGCCCGTCGAAGACGTCGGTGCCGTGGCCAGAGACGTACTCAGCGCGACTCCCGTCCGGATCCCGCTCCAGTTCACTGGACTGACCCCATTCATCCCACAGCTGTCTCTCCAGCGTCACACCAGGAGGAAATCCCTTCACCCTCTCTCCCCAGGCCCGCTCCCCCCGCTGAGCTGTCAGCGTGTCACGCCCGGCCTGACTCGGCTGTCGCCCCCTCCTTTTCGACGCCCTCTCCAGCGGCTGGGAGTATGAGGAGTTTTATTCCAGCGGACTTCGCGGCTACACCATCCCGAGTGGCCCCCTCTCCTCCTTCTAGAGAGTCTTCGGCCACCACCCAGCGGGAGGAGGAAGGAATGACGTTCCCTGCAGCAGGTTCCACCGTCCCTCCGGGAGACAGGCAAGTACAAGTTCACTTCTTTCCATCTAATAGTGATTTGTTCTGTCTGACTCCTGGGGGTGAGGTTCGGGGTTTGCAGCCCCCCGAGCCTCCACACCCTGCTGACATGTCAATAAAACCCGCTGCCTCTGTGTCTTCCCCCGTTGAGCGCACTTCGACTTCTGAGGAGCGTCACCAGACGAGGAGGGGGCCTGCGGCCCTCGGGCAGAAGACCCCAGCCCCACAGCCATTTTCCGGACAGAGGAGGGGATTGGATGGCTGGTTGGAGCCTGTGCCGACGACGGAGCGTCCCCGGAACTCCGCAGATGAACAGTCCGACCCAGCGGGCCAGGAGCCCCCCACCTCCACGCCACATGAACCGCCAGCGTGGACGTTGACGTCGGGGGGTCCTCGAGCTGCAAGAGCCTCTCTTCCAGGGGCGGATGACGTCACGGCTGAGTGGGAACCGGATGACGACCTCCTCCCGTTTGAGCCCGGATCGCCGGAGTCCTGGACGGCGTACGAACTTGAGATCAGGCGAGTGCTCAGTGCTGTTTTTGTCTTTTCTTTCTTTGAGCATTTCTGCCTGACTCTTGGGGAGGCGAGCCGGGTGCAGTCGTCAGCTGCATCTGAGCTTGTCTCGCCGGGTTCTGACGCTACCGGTGTCGCTGATCCCGGTCTCTCTCTCTCTCTCTCCCCTCTCTTCGGAGTCCTCTTTTCAGATCACCGGCGCAGAGCAGATCCCTACCACTAAGCTGGAGGACCCGAATTCTGAATGGGAGATCGATACGGGTGCTGCTCCCGCTCAATCGGAGCTCGTCGTTGAATTGTACTTCTCCCTAGCTTACATTCCTTGCCTTTGCGGCGAACGAGAGTCCCTCGTCTCAGCCGCTAACCTCTCTTGTGGATTCATATTGTTGTCGAGTAACGAAGCCTACGTGGCTAGTTGTTTTGTACACCCAAGCCCTGTGCAATACAAATAAAAGAACTGAAACTGCAACTTACTGGACTGTGGCGTCTTATGCTGGCTCGTGAGGGCCAGCCGTGACACTATCTGTTATTAACCCCTTGTAGTATCCCCATACTTTTTGGTCATCCAGAGATGAGAAAAAACACTATATAAGTGAACGCCCTTTACCATTTTAAGCATTAAATTGAAAAAAATAATTGGTTGAAATGCATCTAAATACTTTATTTCAAATATTATCATCCCACTCAGTGCTTATTATTAGTTATCAGTTTCATACGTAAAACTTATTTTATAACAGGCTGTTTTTTTTTAATTGGAATCAACGTCAGACAGCCACACAATAATTATCTGTGGAAAAAAGTAGACATTTCTGTAGGTGATACTGTAAAGTACAGCGTGTAATTTGTAGCATAATCATAGTTGTAAAATGTTGCAAGTGTTCTTTGCAAAACTATGAACTTTTCTCAACTCTAAATAAGCAATAAAAACAAGGAATGATTTATTATTATGCTCAAATTCCTTAAACTCACATGTTACAATTCAGTATCTTGTGAATTATGTGTTTGATAGCCCTCAGTCTTTATTGTGGTGTTAAGACTGATAGTTTAGTCCATGACCTTGAACACTTGTGTTCCTTAGATTTTCAAAACACAGAACCAGATAACACCATTGCCATACTTTCAACTTCCTCTAAAGTCACTCTTCCAAAACAGATGAAAGGGCTACACAAATATAACAGTACACCTAGTCTACTATGTATAGGCATGACCAAAAGTGGAAGCTATCAACAGCTGCCACCAGTCCTGAGGAGGCAGGTGGTCAAAAACCCTTGACTGACTGTAAAAGACCTGCAGCAAGACTTGATGGCAGCCAGCACTGAGGTTTCAGTTTCCATGGTGCATACTAAATACCGAAGGGCTCCATACCTCAACTCCAAGACGTACACTACTACTGACCAAAAGCACAAGAAAAGTCGGCTACAGTTTGCTTAAAACTACTGTATATAAATAAGCCAAAGAGGTTTTGCGATTCTGTTCTGTGAAGCAATGAAAAAAAACTGGAACTTTTGGGGCCTATATGGATCAGCAGTATGTCTGGAGGAGGAAGAATGAGGCTTTCACTGAAAAGAAGACCGCACCTACAGTGAAGCATGGTGGTAGCTCAGTGATGCTCTGGGGCTGTTTCGCTTCCTCTGGCACTGGAAACCTGCAGTGTGTGGTGGGCAAGATGGATTCAATCAAGTATCAGGAAATCCTGGGAGAAAATGTCATGCCGTGAGGAAGCTGAAGGTTGGGCATCATTGGACCTTCCAAAAGGTCAAGGACCCCAAGCAAACCTTAAAAGTCCACCAAGGTTTTGTTTCAGAAGGAGTCCTGGAAGATACTAGAGAAGCCATTACAGTCACCTGACTTGCAACCCACTGAAAATTTCTGGTGGGATTTGAAAAAGGTGGTTGAGGCATGCAAACCAAGAATATTAGTAGACTGGAGGCCTTTGCCCATAAGGAATGGGCTAAGATTCCTCAAGAGCACTGTCAGAAGCTGGTGTCTGGCCCCTGCATCATGTTTACAGCAGGTCATAACAGCAAAAGGGTGTTCTACTAAGTCCAAAAGATGCTTGTCATGAAAGGGCTGAATAAGTTTGAAACTGCAGTAATCATCAAAAGTGGCATCGGTGCATTAAAGAAGTATATTGCTGAAGCAACACACAAAATTCAAGGAAAAAAAAATAGGCAAAGAGAAGGCACCAAGTGGAATCAGATCAATTTTTACTGCCTCCAGCCACCTTTTGTTTCACTGCGTATGAAACTGTTAAATGTGTGATGTCATAACCACTGCAATAATAAAATGGGTAGTTTTTACCATGACACAGCATACAAAATTCTTAAAATGTGTGTACATGACAAATAAAATCAACTTAAAAGTGTTGTGCTATTTACACACATTTGCATGACAACCCTTTGGCTGACCTAATCACTGACTGATAACATTTAGAATTAATGGACTGATGATACTCATTTCTACACGAAATATGCTTTCCAGGTTGTACCATTTTTTTTGTTTAAGACAAAAAGTAAACCTCTCAATATTCCATCTGTTTAATTCCCTGTTCATCAATCACGTGGATGCTGTATTATTTTCAGACATCTTATTTACTTCTTCACAGCTTTGTCTGTCCTCTGGACCAGGCTCTGAGTGGTTATGCTGCCACCGTCACTAATGGAGGAATTTTTATCTCTGGAGGCTTCAACTCGAAGTATGAGTGCCTGGTTTCCATGTTCCTATACCACCCAGAGAGAGGAACCACCTACCTGGCAGACATGAGCCACGACCGTGCCCAGCATTGCATGGAGGCCCTTCGAGGCCATCTTTATGTCGCTGGGGGAGTGTGTAACCTGAGGAAGTTTTACACAGACCAACAAGCCTGTGAGGAGTATGATCCGGTGGATGACTCCTGGACTGCTTTTGCCCCACTGCCTGTCCCCCATGTTGGAGCAGCCTCAGCTGTTCTGGAGGAGAAGATCTATGTAATGGGGGGATACTGTCAGGATGACTACAGTGAGTCTGGACTGGTCCACCGCTTTGATCCCAGCATGCAGCAATGGGAAAACATGGGCAGACTGCCGGGTGCTGTTACTGATATTCGGGCCTGTCTGCTCTGGCTGCCTGAGCATCTTAGGCAGTGATGTCATTGTGTAATCTCTCTGAGGTTTTTGTGCATGTGTGTAAATTGCTTTTGTGAAAAACAAAATATGGGTTGCATTTGAATGATTAGAGTTATCTGAAATCAATGATACTTACTTTTAGTTTCATTTTTAAAGGGTCTATATGTTCAACCCCTAATTGTGTTTCAGTGCAATAGTTAGTGCCATTGTGGTGTAATCTGGAGACTTTTTGCATTTCACATTCTTTCAGTCATGCTTTTTATCCAACTCCAGGAGCTGATGTCACAGTAGTACATCAGTAATGAAAAGTTTCTTGAATATCAACAACTTAAATCCATAATAAAAGCAAAATTTAATTTCGTTGCAACCTGCTACCCTCTTTTTCTTTTTGTATGTTTCATGGCAAACCACTCACACACACACACACACACACACACACACACACACACACACACACACACACACACGTTTATCTGTTCTCTTTCAGGTACAAATATCAGATCCACAGCTGATATTTAGTCTGGCTAAAAGACATGGTCTCAGATCAAACTAAATACTGGTCCAGTTCCTTTAGTGTGAAAGAAGTTTTCAGAAAAGTTTGGACTTTCAGACCAAATGCAGCCAAAAAGAGGAAAAATGAGCAACAGTAGCACAGGTCTGTTAATGGCATAAACAGCCAATTTTTAAAAAATCCTAAAAATGCAGAAACTTACCAGATATTTTCAGAGCAGATGTCACGGAGGGTTTATGTAAAATTGGATGAGCAATGCCACCTGAAGATCATCACTATCAATGAGAAAGATAAGTGTCCTTTTTAATGAAGTCATAGCTTCACTAAACTAGTTCACCTCTTAATGTGGTGGGATCTTCCCCAATTTAGACTTAACCCCCTGCACTCTGGTCAATTTCCCTAAAAACGCCAAAAAATAACGTACCCAAAGTAAATCAAAAGCTGTTCTTCAACCCTTTGCAGCATCTTCATGGGGTTGGTCTCATTTAAAAGAAAACACTTTGAATTTTTTGGCAAAATAGTCATAATCTCTCTAAGTGCTTCTGCCACTGAGTAATAGTCATCTAAACATACTGAACTTGAAGAAAATAAATTTCGCCTGGGTGTTTTTTTGGATACAAATGCTTGCAAATAACACACAGCTTCAGATCCGGGCTGGAAAATGCAACAGAAATGTAGAACCAAGTGTTATCCAGCTGAGGTCAAAATTTTGTAACAATACCACAAAAAATGAATATATTACACAGCTTTTTTCTTAGGTTGTTCCCAGGCGTTTTTGAACTGTGCCAAATTGTGCCAAATGGCACAGTTTGGAAAAACGTCTGTAACTTTTGAATGATTCAATATAGAAGCTTCATCTTGGGCTCTAATGAAAGGTGAAGGGCTGTGTGTGTGTGTGTGGAGGGGGGGTTGTTTATTCATTCATGAATGAATGAATGAATGAACAAACAAGCCCCCACACACAAAGAAGCATGCCACGTAAAAAATGTGTGGCTTTTTTTTACAAGAAAAAATAACCTACAGTGCACTAAAAATTATACTAGAATATCTGTAATGTAGAAGATAACAACTCCCCCCCGCTTCCCCCCGCTACAGAGGACGGACATCGCCCATCGCTACATGACGGAAAGCAGTGACGGTGCGCCGCGGTCTACTACGCACAGTTGCACTAAAATATCTGCAATAAGATAAGATAAGATAAGATAAGATAAGCCTTTATTAGTCCCACAACGGGGAAATTCCAGGATTGCAACAGCACAGGGATAGCAACACTCAGAGCAACAATCAGAAGGCAAGAAAAAAAAAAAAAAAAAACAAGCAAGCAAGAGCAGCTAATATACATATGTACATATTACTATAAAATATATATATACACACACACACACAGACACACAGACACAATGCTCTGCATACAGTGCAGAGCATTGTAGCTGGATGGAATAAATATATGAATATATGAACACACAGTGCAGAGCATTGTAGCTAGATGGAATAAATATGTAAATATATAAACACCCACAGTACGGAGCATTGCAGCTAGGTGGAATAAATATGCAAGTATATAAACACACACAGTGCGGAGCAATGTTGCTAGGTGGGATGAAACAGCATAACCGTCTATTTAGTTATCCTACATGGTATGATTATGTGCCCATACATATTCTCACCCTCCATAGCGACCGGTATGTTCCTAGTTGTATGCCGGAGAGGACCATTGTGTAAGTCTATTGCATCTTTTGCATTCAAAAAAAACTATTAGTTTGTAGATGGAATAATATGTAGATATATAAAAACACAGTGCAGAGCATTGTAGCTAGATGGAATAAATATATAGATATATAAATATAAACACACCCAGTGCAGAGCATTGTAGCTAGATGGAATAAATATGTAAATATATAAACACACACAGTGCAGAGCATTGTTGCTAGGTGGGATGAAACAGCATAACCGTCTATTTAGTTATCCTACATGGTATGATTATGTGCCCATACATATTCTCACCCTCCATAGCGACCGGTATGTTCCTAGTTGTATGCCGGAGAGGACCATTGTGTAAGTCTATTGCATCTTTTGCATTCAAAAAAAACTATTAGTTTGTTACGTCTTTTTGCTATCTCTGCGAGCAGCCCTGCTTAGGTTGTACAGTCTGACAGCCGTTGGTAGGAAGGACCTACGAAACCTCTCGGTTGTGCACCTGGGATGATGTAGTCTGCTGCTAAATGAGCTCCTCAGTGCATCCAGTATGTCCTGCATAGGGTGGAACTCGTACTCCAGCAGAGATGACAGTTTAGCCACCGTCCTTCTCTCTCCTATCTCCTCCATCGGATCAAGGCGTTGCCCCAGGACAGAGCTAGCTTTCTTAATCAGTTTGTTCAGTCTCTTCCTATCGGCTGCAGTAATGCCACTGCCCCAGCAGACCACTCCAAAAGTGATGGCTGATGCCACCACCGCGTCATAGAATGACTTCAGCAGCGCCCCTTGTACACCAAAAGACCTGAGTCTCCTCAGCAGGAACAGCCTGCGCTGTCCCTTCTTGTAGAGTGCGTCAGTATTGTGTGACCAGTCTAGTTTATTGTTCAGATGAATACCCAGGTACTTGTAGGATGTCACCATCTCGATGTCTGTTCCCTGTATATTTACTGGTGCTGTGAGGGGCTGCCCATGCCTGCGGCAGTCCACCACCAGCTCCTTAGTTTTCCTCGCGTTGATCTGGAGGCAGTTCCGATGGCACCAGTCCACAAAGTCCTGGATAAGCCCTCTGTACTCAGCTTCATCTCCGCTGGAGATGAGACCAACGATCGCAGAGTCATCAGAGAACTTCTGTAGATGGCAATGTGTTGTGTTGTGTGAGAAGTCTGCAGTATAAAGAGTGAACAGGAAGGGAGCCAGCACCGTTCCCTGGGGGGCCCCCGTGCTACTGATGATCGTGTCGGAAACACAGTCCCGGGTTCTCACAAACTGAGGCCGGTTCGTGAGGTAGTCCAGGATCCATGATGACAGGTGCTGGTCCACCCCTGCGCGCAGCAGCTTGTCCTTCAGGATCATCGGTTGGATGGTGTTGAAAGCACTGGAGAAGTCAAAGAACATGATCCTCACCATATTCCCGGGCTTCTCCAGGTGGGACAGAGAACGGTGAAGGAGGAAGATCACCGCATCCTCCACCCCAATGCCATGCTGGTAGGCGAACTGGAGTGGATCCATCGCTGGTTCCACCAGGGGGCGGAGATGAGCAAGGAGCAGTCTCTCCAGGGTCTTCATCAAGTGGGACGTCAAGGCCACCGGTCTGAAGCTGTTCAGGTCTTTGGGGTGGGAAGTTTTTGGTACAGGTACCACACAAGATGTTTTCCACAGCTGTGGTACCCTCCCCAGTTTCAGGCTCATGTTGAAGATATACGTCACAATCCCACACAGCTGGTCTGCACAGGACTTGAGGAGCTTTGCGCTGATGCCGTCCGGTCCCGACGCCTTCCTCGCCTTGATCTTTCTCAGCTCCGTCCTCACCTGGGTCTTGGTCAGGGTCAGGATGGGGGGCTGTGTGTTGGGAGTGGGGGGGGTGTCAGTGGAGTGGGGAGTGGGCAGCAGGACTTGATTTCTTAGTGGCAGCAGTGGTTGTTGTGCAGACAGGGGGGAGGGCGGTTGGTCAAATCTATTGAAAAACAGATTCAGGTTGTTCGCCCACTCCCTGCCCCCCGTGGCCTGGGGGGAGGTATTCTGGAGCCCCGAGATGGTTTTGAGGTTTCTCCAGACCCCGCTGATGTCGCTCTGTTGCAGCTTGTCCTCCATCTTCTTCCTGAAGCTGTCCTTGCCTTCTCTGATCTTTCTCCTCAGCTCCCTCTGTACGGACTTCAGCATCTCCCTGTTCCCCGACCTGAAGATCCTCTTCTTCTCTCTCAGAAGTGTTTTTATCTCAGGGTTGATCCAGGGTTTGTTGTTTGAGTGACGCCGTATGGTCTTGGTGGGAACGGATTTGTCCACACAGAAGCTGAGGTAGCCCGTGAAGGTGTGAATGAGGCCATCGATGTCCTCACCATGTGGATCGCAGAGCTGCTTCCAGGCAGTGGCTTCAAAACAGTCCTTTAGAGTGTCCATTGTCTCCTCAGACCATAACTCCACAGTGTGCATGGCCGGAGGTTGTCTGTGCACTAGGGGTTTGTACACCGGTCGGAGATGAACCAAGTTGTGATCCGATCTCCCAAGTGGGGGGAGTTGTGATGAGGTGTACGCCTCCTTAGTGTTTGCGTAGAACAAATCCAGTGTTTTATTGTCTCTAGTGTGGCATGTGACATACTGGGTGAAAGTGGGCAGAATGGGAGACAGTGAAACGTGGTTGAAATCACCTGAGATGAGGAGAAGAGCATCTGGGTGTTCTGTCTGCAGCCTGCTGGTTACTAAATGGATGACGTCACGCGCTGTCCCAGCGTTCGCCGTCGGATTTGCATAAACAACAATGCAGATCACGTGTGAGTGTTCTCTCGGGAGATATGTAGGCCTCATGCTAACAGCTAGCAACTCAATGTCTTTGCTGCAGTGTCGTTGTTTAACAGTGATATGTCCCGGTCTACACCAGTTGTTGTTAACATACATTATCACTCCACCGCCCCTAGTTTTGCCACTCTCTGGTGTTCGGTCAGCTCGTATCATGTGAAAACCCTCCAGCTCAATGTTAGCATCTGCTGCTAGTTCAGTTAGCCACGTCTCAGTAAACAAAAGGAGAGAGCACTCCCGGTAAGTGCTATCATAACGGGAGATAGCCGCTAGCTCATCTAACTTTCCCAGTATCGACCGTACATTTCCCATGACAACAGATGGAAGGGAGGGTCTGTACCTTATATTTTTTGTCCTCCGCCTTACTCCAGCCCGGCAGCCGCGGCGTTTTCGCCTCAGTTCTCTCGGTATGTCGAGTTTTTCCAGTGGGACCGGGTGGCGGTTAAATGCTAGCAGCTCTTCCCTGTTGTATCGAATCCTGCTATAAACAGTGGCTCCATCCACCGGCTCAGAAGACATTTGGGACGATCTGTGTGTCCGTGATATAAGTGGGGTGAAAAAAAAAGTGATCAAAAGAGAGAGGAAGGGAAAAAAAAAAAACTCGGAATCGAGCCGCTGTTGCAAAAGGCAGCCGACTGGTGTGGCGCCGAGAGAATATATATCTGCAATATACTGTATATCTGCAATATATCTGCAATCCACTACAGAAGAGTAGCGGGGGGGGGGGCGTTCACAACATGACGGGGGGGCCGTTTGCAACATGACGGACCCAGACCGGAGCGGTCCGGGTCCGTCATGTTGTGATAACGCACAGTTGTAATTTACCGATCGGTCAAAAGTCATTTGGATTACAATTTTCAGGGATAAAGAATAATTTAGCTTATAACACTTACCTGTCGACAACAGCAATGTCGCTGGCGAACTTCTCTTCCTCATTGTCAGACGAACATGACGCTGGTCCGCTTGTTACGGACTCGTGGTTCTGGTCACGCGACCCGGTCAAACCATAATTCCATTATTGCGGTTTTGCGCTTCCATGATTGCGGTTTTGGCGAACGATTTTTCAAAACAAATAAGAACAGTAGTTAGAAAAAAAGACTAGCGAATGCCTGTGTGTCACCCAGCCTTACACAAAACAGCTTTCGAACTTCTGTGCTTCAAATAGCTAGCTGTATTCACAGCCGTTGGTAGGCGGGTCCTTCTTGCTAGGTTTTCAGTCATTGGTTCTTCAAGGTTTCAGAAACCCAATTCAAGGCTCTTATTAGTCGAATGAGAGGTCAATCACATCTAAAACAATCAAAGCACTCCTTTGGCTTTCTGTTCGCGGCTGTGTCTGTAGTGGAAGAACGGAAATGCAGCTTTTTTTTTCAGTGCGCTCTTGGACGCAGCGCCCTCGTGCGCTCTAGGACGCAGAGACATGTCCGCCCGCAGTACACCAGAGTGCAAGAGGTTAAAGCATGGTTGCCGATGTGTCAAGAGCTGCATAAAACACTCTGGAGGGTGAGTAGCTTGTTTGCTAATTACCAGTCTGTGCTAACAACATAAACGTTGTGATAACAAGAAGGTGTGTCATGTAAAGTTGTTCAAAGCTGCGTGTCCACCAAATGCGTTTTTGTCGCACAGCTGTCCTGAATGTCTTTTTTTCAGCGTTTGTGCAGTGCACTCTGGAAAAAAAAGTCTGTGCCCTGTATCCCAGCAACAGCTTGTCACTCACAGCTCAGCACTTCTACTTTTCCTATGGTCAGACTTTCTACTTATTTTTAATAGCAGTCTCTAAATAACAATGGACAGGAAACATGTTCTAGCATTAGTAACAGCTCTGGATGCAAAATATGATGACATGGAAAACAGGAGTCTGATTATAAACTGTACCAGCATCCTATGTCCCGCCCTTCCTTATTCTGATTGGCTGCTTAGAAAGGTCTGACATTGACGAGCTCAGCTTTTATCTGAAAAGTTGAAATTTTTTCAACTCTGAGCGCCCTGAGCGCCGCAACAAAAAGTGGCCACCGCCGAGAGCGTTTCAGCACTGAGACACTGAACTACATAGAAAATAATAGAAAATAGTCGCCCACAGCTGAAAAAATGTGTTTGGTGGGCACACAGCCTAATTGGCCCATGCTCCCATCACACTTATTCAGCAGGAATCAAGCAGAACCAGCCGGAATGAAGAATTTTCAAAATTTGCGTCACATCCAAGAGGGAATTTCAAATTTACCTAAATTCTAAGGGGGATTCAGTTGACTGATGTTCCAGCGGCAGCTGGCCACATTTTTATGTGATTCGGCTCTCCCCAAAATGCAATCAGAATGTTTTGGATGCTTTTGGAATGCCGTAAGAATATTTAGAATGCAGTCGTAGTGCCATTAGAATACACTTCAAATGCTGTTCGATATTTCCCCACTTCAAATGCACCTGGAGAGTTTTAAGCATGAGCAAAACATTCAAGCCAGCCACAAGAATAGGCCTGAATATTTGGAATGCACTCAGAATGTGTCACCATGGGATGACGCCAGGCCCGGCGTTCAGACCATGCCCCCTTCCCATCTCTGCCTCTCATTGGGCTGCGTCTCAACTGGCTCCCAGCTATCAGTGTTACGGGACGGCTGGGGCCAATTAATCCTCATCAGCTGGGGCGCTGCCAAATAAAAAGGAGCAGCCACGATCACTCGGGGCTGCGACATAAGCACTGCTAGGCTGGAGCCCCTTCGTCTGGTGCCAGCCCTTGCCTCATCTTCAGCATAACTCGTAAGTGTTTCCCGTAAGGAGTTTTGTGCCTTGGTACCCCCATGTCCGGTGCTAGCCCGCTACTTGCCTTACTCTATCACTTGGGAGTACCACCTTGTATGAGTGCCCTGTGTATTGGAGTCCTTTGCCCAGTGCCAGCTCTCTACTCGTCTGGCTGCTTAACCTGTGAGTTTTACCCGCTGTGAGCTTTCTTGTTGTGTACCCCTACGCCCGGTGCCAACGGTTTACTCTGTCGCCGTACTGCTCAGGAGTGTTATTGTGTATGAGCATCTGTGCTTTCCTCATCCCTCACCCTTACCTCCAATAAAACAACTCACCGACTAGCCCTTGGCTCTCATTGTGTGGCTCCCCAGAGCCACACGTAACAGTATGTCGCAGCCCGAACGAGTTGCCGGCGGCCGTGAGTTGTTTGGACTTGTATCTTCCTGTCCGGGTGTCAGCGCTGTTAGCATGCCGTCTCCCAGGAGTCACTTCCGACGCCAGGGCGACGAGCTGAGGTCCATCCCGGGGGCTGTCGACAGGACGCTCTCCATTCTGCACGACGCCTCCAACTCGAGACGCTGGCATCCGGGCCGTGCTGAGGATCTCCTGGACAGTCGCCCTCGCTCTGTATTCCATCTCGAGGTCAGTGCCAGGATTGACGCCATAGTTACACAGCGAGAGAAGCTCCGCGGGTTGGATGGAAATCCTGGCAGGAAGCCAAAGTGGATGACGTTGCCCCCCGCTTCGGGATCCCGTTCCTGCCTCCATTCCAGCCCGGGAGTTCACGCCACCCAGAGGGCTTCCCCCGTTCTGCACCACATCACTCGGGATTCCCCCGAAGGAGCCGCAGCTGGCAGCAGTTACGTCCGGGACCGAGCGGCTGTCGCGAGCTCCGCTGTGCATCTACTCACCATCTCCAGGCATGTGGCGGCGGCAGTGAGATTGGTGGAGAGGACTCCAGGGCTACGAAGCTTCCCCGTGTTCAACGCCTTCCTCCCCTTGATCTCTGATCAGGAGCGGCGATTCCTGGGTTCCCCCCTCGCTTCGTCTCCTGGGAATAGCCGTCATCACAACGCCCAGGCGCCTCGGCACGAACCCCGTCCGGATCCAGTTCCGGGTTGCCGCCAGGACCTTTTCCCCCACGCAGCTGTCTCCCCTTTGTCTCGTCAGCGTGGAGATTTCACAGCCCCGTTTCCCGAGCCTCTTTCCCCCGCTGTCATTCCAGGGCATTCGGGCTGGCTCTTCCCGGCTGTTATCCCCTCCTCCTCGACGCGCTTCCTGACTGCTGTGTGTGCCTGGAATCCTGACCTGGCGAGCCCTCTTCTGGAGACGACACGAGTGATCCCCAGATGACTTCCCAGGGGGTCCTCCATCATCACCCGGCGGGGAAAGGAAGAAACAATGTCCACGACAGCAGGCGCCATCAAACCTCCAGGAAGCAGGCAAGTCCTAGTTTATTTACATCAGTTTTGTGATTTGCTCTGCTATACTCCTGGAGGTGGAGTTCGGGGTCCGCAGCGCCCTGAACTCCCACCACCTGCTGTAACCTGTATCTTTAATCCTGCACCCTCTGTGTCTCTCTCCGCTGAGCAGTCCCTGGCTTCGGGTCTATGTCGTGGGACGAGAAGAGGGCCTGCGGCTCCGCAGCTATGTTGTGGACGGAGGAGGACTGACTGCTATGTGGAGTCTGCGCCGACGACCAAGTGTCCCCGGGTCTCCACGGAAGTGCGGTTCGGTCCAGCGGGACGAGGTTCTCCTGCCATCACGCCGCGTGGACCATCGGCGTGGTTACCAATGCTGGAGGAACCTCAAGCTGCGCTGACCATCATACCGGCTGCGGGGCCCGATGCAGCTGATTGGGAGCCTGACAACAGCCTCCTGACGATGGATCCTGGATCTTCGCAGTCCTGGACGGCGTCAGAACCCGAGATCAGGCGAGTGCTGTCTTTTTTTTTTTCTCTTCATATCTTTGAGCACTTTAGCCTGTCTCTAGGGGGGATGAGCCGGGTGCAGCCGTCCGCTGCGTCCGAGCTCGTCTCGCCGGGTTCTGGCGCTGCCGGTGACCCTGATCCCGGTTCTGTTTTCTCTCCTGAGCCTGTTTCTAGGGTCGCTGGCGAGGAATTGCCGTCTCTCGTGGTGCTGGAGGGTCCAGGCTCAACATTGGAGGTCAGTTCTGGTGCGGTGCTGACCCAGTCGGGGTCCGTCGTGGGTGCTGCTCCAGCGGTGTCCGACGTGGATTCGCCCGAGACCCAATCGGGGTCCGACGTGGGTGCTGCCCCAGCGGCGTTCAACGAAGGTTCGCCTAAGACCCAATCGGGGTCCGACGCGGGTGCCACACCAGTGTTGTCCAGGTCCGGTGAGGAGGTGGCTGTTTCCCTGCAGCCTGACATTCGTCTATCTCGTCATCGGCTCTCCCCTAAGCCTCTTCCTCCGGGGTCCGCTCTGACCCTTCGCCCGTCTCAACGGTCCTGGTGGTTGAGTGATGCGGGTCGACGGCTCGACCTGCAAGACTTCTGGTTCGGCGATCTGGTCCAACCCCCCGACGAACTTTGTTGCTTCTGGGTGGCCTGGCACGGCTACCGGTGGACTAGGTTCTTGGGATCTGGGTCTGGAGTTGGCCGCCTGAACTTTTCCTCTTCCCCGGCTCACCAACTGGACAATGGGCGGGGCGACCACCAGAACTATTTGACCGTTTTGGACTCTGCCTGCCGTCTCCTCGGGTGTCTCTTATCCTTTTGTTGTTATTAAGGTCACTTGGGCGTAGCTTCTTTGTCCTTAGGGGAATATGTGTTTTTAGTGCTGTGTATTGTTTTCTTATTTACCGTACTCAGCATTTTCTTTTCATTATTATCCGGTTCCCACCTGTCACCTTTATTTCTCTAGGTGACCCTTTTGTATATAGCGCTGTGTATTGTGTTTTCTAGTTATCCGTACTCAGTGTTTTCATTACCCTTATCTTATCCTTAGCCTGGTCGGTGCATCATCAAGTAATGTGTTTGGACCCCTTTTCAAGCATACTTTGTGATCACCCTATCCTTCTTGTTACCTTTGTGTGGGGACTTTCCCTAGCCCCGACTTTAACGTTGACTGTGTGTTGTTTGGAGTAACGTGTTTTGTTCCCCACTTAATCGTACTCCGTTATTGCCCGTTTGTTCCTGTCGCCTTCACTCCCCTAGGTGACTCTGTGTGTATATATATGTGGCGCTGTGTATTGGTTTTTTTCTTTTTTCCTTATTATCTGTACTAAGCGTTTTTCATCACCCTTGTCCTGTTCTTAGTTTGGTCTTTGCATTATGGATTAGTGTGTTTGTTCTTTTTTCCATACTCTGTAATTGCTTTATTTGTCTCTGTCACCTTTTTGGTGGATTTTGTCTCTTTTTCTTTGCCCCGTTCTACACGTCATTTGTGTGTTTTGAGCAGCGGGTTTTATTTGTACCCATCCTTAGTATTTTTCCCCATCTGTGCCCTGGTTTTTGTTTTGTGCGATATAGAGTATTATATTCGGGGGGGGGGGGTTTCTCATTGCCCTGTTACTGTATATTGGTCCATCGGTTTTTTTGTCTTTCCCTCTGCTCCTCTCCCTCCGGTCCTGCCTCCCCTCCACCCACCCTAGTTGGGGGGGGGGGGTGTTCCTGGTCGTTTGGAGCCCGACCGTGAGGGGGAGGCTCTGTCACCATGGGATGACGCCGGGCCCGGCGTTCAGACCATGTCCCCTTCCCATCTCTGCCTCTCATTGGGCTGCATCTCAGCTGGCTCCCAGCTGTTAGTGTTACGGGACGGCTGGGGCCAATTAATCCTCATCAGCTGGGGCGCTGCCAATGAGGATAAAAAGGAGCAGCCTCGTTCACTCGGGGCTGCGACATAAGCACTGCTAGGCTGGAGCCCCTTCGTCTGGTGCCAGCCCTTGCCTCATCTTCAGCATAACTCGTAAGTGTTTCCCGTAAGGAGTTTTGTGCCTTGGTACCCCCATGTCCGGTGCTAGCCCGCTACTTGCCTTACTCTATCACTTGGGAGTACCACCTTGTATGAGTGCCCTGTGTATTGGAGTCCTTTGCCCAGTGCCAGCTCTCTACTCGTCTGGCTGCTTAACCTGTGAGTTTTACCCGCTGTGAGCTTTCTTGTTGTGTACCCCTACGCCTGGTGCCAACGGTTTACTCTGTCACCGTACTGCTCAGTAGTGTTATTGTGTATGAGCATCTGTGCTTTCCTCATCCCTCACCCTTACCTCCAATAAAACATCACAACTCACCGGCTCGCCCTTGGCTCTCATTGTGTGGCTCCCTAGAGCCACACGTAACAGAATGCATTTAGAATTTTTTGAATGCTCTTTGAATATTTAGGGATATACAAGGAATTTTCATTCTGATGGTATTCCGGCTCATTCCGCCTCTAGTGTGACTGGGGTATAAGAAAAGAGCAACATGAAACCAGGCCTAACTGGACCAAATATAGACAATAGAACAAAAACATGAATCTTGGTGCAGACTTTCAAATGTGAAAACACACTTCATTACTTTTTCTTGTTCAAGCACCCTTTTTGATAATTGCTCCTACTTGTACTTGAGTAAATCAAGTCATACTTTTACTTTTGTCATGGGCAGCGGGAGCGCGCCCCTCCCGTCCTGCCTCACATTCATCAACTCATCACGGCACCTGAGGGAGAAGACACACCTGCACCCGATCATCAGCCAGCGTACTTAAGGAGGCTCTCTCCACGCAGTCAACGCTGGCTCATCTGGGTATACTGTAGGCAAACAGGCAAGAAAATTTAAGCTATAAGTGCGAACACGTTGTCTCACCTTATTTCTCTTCCTCCCTCAGGTTGCTGCCACCATGTAGGTGTGTCTCTTGGACTGCACACGCTCTCCTGCCACATCTCACCGTCCCCAGTTCCTACTCCACCCGGTCAGGCACCATCAGCTCATCTTCCCCCCTTACCCTACTGGTTCGTCTATTCCTCGCTGGGTCCTGCCGGTCATCCCTGGATTTCCCAAGTAAGTGGCAATTTGGCTCACCCATTTCCCCTTATTCCATTCCTCTGCTCATAGCTCTTGTCTTCTCTCCACATGGCCATTCCTCTAGCGAGTGACTGTTTCTGCAGCTGTGCGCTTTGGTTTTTGATATTTAATAAAACTCTCAAACGTGCCCCTCTGTGTGGTTCCTCCTGTGCTTTAGCATCGCGCACATGTGCTGTCAAGCTTTATTAATCATGACAACTTGAGTACAATGTGACTATACACTCCTTAATAAAAGACATAAAAACAATAAAGCATCATAAAAATATGTCAGAAACTGAGCCGGCTTGTTTTCCCCCGGCTCGGTCCTGGCCTCTCTGTGGGTACGTGCCACGTTGTATGCATGTTAGTATGTATTTCTGTGTGCTCTGCCGTACCCATAGCCACTGCTTTTTGGCCAGCAGCGGTGAGGCAGCCTCTTGGGCTCACGCTGGAGTGAGCACTGTCTAACTGTCTGCCGGTCTGACCACACCCCCTCTCTATTACTGCCAGCTGTTCCCACTCCCGTGTGCCATCTCCCCGCTCCTCGCCCAGGTGTGCCCAATTTGTGGAACCAGCAATGCATGCACTTAAGGAGCCTTTTTCCAGTCATGCATTGCTGGGTCATTGTGCTTCATGTGGTCATCATTCACCGTTTGGAGCCAAGGTCAACTAAAGGATTGTAACCCTCAGAGCTTATTTGGACTCACTCGGACAGCTCCAGTGTGTGAGTATTTACTGTGCGTGTTTTCCGGGTGTCCTCACTCAGACTGTAAGCGTCCTGGAGGACTCCTTAGCTTCTGAGGCATTTGTTTGTTGGAACTGTTGGTCTGTGTTTTGTGTTTAATAAATGTGTGTGGTGTAACCTGTGCCTAAATCCTTATCCTTTTACCCCTCCTCCATGCGCTGTGGAAAAGCGCACCAGGAGATCTTGACAAAAATAGATATAAGATAAGATAAGATAAGATAAGCCTTTATTAGTCCCACAATGGGGAAATTCCAGGATTGCAACAGCACAGGGATAGCAACACACAGAGCAACAATCAGAAGGCAAGAAAAAACAAGAACAGCTAGTAAACATATGTACATATTACTATAAATATATATATATATAGACACACAGTGCGGAGCATTATGGTTGGTGAATGTGCAGCAGAAAGTCCAAGCTCTCTCTCCGCGGATGTGACGGGCCAGCTGGAAGTCTTTGGGCATGATGGCGACCCCCTTAGCGAAGAAGAGACTCACCAGGTAGACCTCGCTGGCCTCCTGCAGAGCCACGACGGCGAAGCTCAGGAAGCGCAGGTCGGTCCCGGAAGTCCCGAATGATCCCCCCCACCAGGCGCCGGACGGATATGAATTTCTATCTATTAAAAAATGACTTTAATCTCAACATAAAATTCTATGATAGCTAAGCTATCAACCTCCATCGAATGGCAGTTTACACAATGTTGGACATTTTACAACTGTTGTCTACCTTTGGTAATAACACGCTCTTTGCAATCAACTAACAGTAAGACCTCAGAAGTACAAAACAGATGCTTGTGGATTTGGCAAGGCAGAGTTTTAGAAGAGTAATTAAGTCACTAATATGATCAATTTTAGAATAATTACACAGGAACAGGAAGCCTAAAAAGTCAAACAATTAAAATCATGTTTCCATAAAATTTATGGTGTTGGGAAGATTAGGAACCCGCTGAAGACACTTGTATGTATTTTTCCACCATACCACATAATTATGTTGACAGTCTCTGATGTTCAGTTCAAGAATTACAGTGTTGCTTGTTGTGTGGTTTATAGATTCTTCCCTCTGTACTCAAAGGGTGCATTCAGACCTCCGCTGTTTGGTCTGGACCAAAGGAACTCTGGTTCCCTTCCGCAGATAGTATGGTTTGTTTGGTGCAGTCTGAATGTGCAATCGAACTCTGCGGTTAAATATGATTATTCTTAGAGCAAGAAGTACCCGTTCACTGTCCGCAATTGTGTAAATTTAAGTTTTTGTATGACAGAGAGAGAAAATGTCTAAGCTTTACTGTATGTTGCTGTAAAGAGCAAATGAAGGTTCTTCTGAGGTGAACTTTTGTTTATACGTATGTGATTATCTATGATATCTGTGATTTGCAGCTATTTCATAAAGTAAAACCTCTGATTATGCATTTTTAATGTGCTGGTCTAGGGGCATGAAACATGTGGGCCAAAAATGGCCTGCCGGGGGTGGGGTCAAGTTTTTCTCTGAATTTACATCTTTCTTTCTAGTAAATTTCTGACTTTTTCTACTGATTAGAATTGTTCATGTAAATTTGAGACATTTTTCTCCTTAAGATGAGACTTTTTTCCTCATCAGTTTTCTTTTTCTTCTTTTTTTCTGGTGAAAACAGGTGGTGTCAATTTAGATTAACTCCATCAGCAATTACTAATGACACTATGCAGCCTTGAAGGGGTGTCCCAATTCATAGGGGTCATTTTCAACCCCTACCCCTTACCCTTTGTTTTCAAGCACCAAGGGGTGGGGTTAGGCAAAGGAGAAAAGGTACAAATGAGAATTTTGACAATCTGCCTACTTCACTGTCATATTACAAATATTTTTCTCAACTGCTTTACAGTATTTACTCCTGTTAATAATTAAACAGTGTTTCTCTTGCTATTTTTATGTTTGTATAAGGGTCATTTACATTTGAAAAGGTTGTAAATTTAGTTCAAGCAAAATTTAGCAAGCGATAGTCAGATTTGACCATATTGAACATAATTTTCCAACCACAGAATTGTGGCTAGTGAAAAGGCTGAGTGGCTAGTAACTCTGGAAAATCACTAGCCACAGTGGCCGGTGAGCAAAAAAGTTAATGTCAAGCCCTTCATACAAACAGTTAAAACTCAAGAAATGGCATATCCTGTGATGAATATACACAGGTTTCAATTGTCTAAACTGTATAAATACCCGATTAGAAAAAAACAATACATCATTACATGAAAATGAAACTGCTTAATTAGCATGCTGTTACATATTGCAATGTTCATTTTCATGGAAAGAAACAATGTTCCCTCATTCATTATATTTGTAAAACAATTGTTTTGTGTATTGTGAAGCTAAGATTATAGTGTATGCCGAACTTGCATTTCACAGTCACTCAGTTTTAAGATTAGATGTAGGCTGTACCTGTCTTATTGTTGTACACTGTAAGCAACTGCTGTTAATTTATGCCATATTTCTAACAGTAACATACTGTATTAATGTAATATGATTTTATACTGTAATTTGCAATGCATTGTGAGCTGTTCAACATGAAACAACAGCACACAGGCCGTCAACAGTATGCTAATGTTTTAAAATACAGTAAACCACAATATTTTTTAGAATGGGTGTGGCAAACTCATGAGTGAAAATTTGGAAAGCCTTTCAGAGCATTAGGACATGTGCTGCTACTCAACAGCAAGAAATTCTGCTTCAATTGTATCAGCTGAATTGTGCATCTACAAATAACAAGGCAATTAAAAACTAACTTATCTTAATTTCTTTGCCAGTAGAGCAGGTCTATTCAATTAGCATCCCATAGGCCACATGCGGCCCAGAATCAACCTCCGAGTGGCCCAGGCCCAGTCTGTGGTCCAGCCAGAGAAGCAAAAGCCAGCACGTTTCACAGAATTGCAGAAATCCATTAATTACTACAAACCATAAATGCAACACTCTGCGAAGCCTAGCAACCATCAACCCACAATACGGCACATTTGTTTATAAGTGTGGGCTGTATTATGACTGTGGTTAATGGTCCTAGTGGCAAAATGCCAAGCCTACACCAAACATAAATGGGTGGTGTGAATGCAGACAAAATCAATAGAAAGAGGCGAACACACATGAAATTGTGCATTTGCATCGGAGGGATAGCGCTAGCTTTGAGATTCTGTCGTCACCAGAGTAAAAGTATCAACACTGGAGAGTAAACTAGTTTGAAAATGAGACTTGACACGCGCCTGGAGAAAGAAGGGCTGAGAGCTCTTTAGCTGAATCGGGATGTCATTGTTATCCACTGACTCCTGCCACGGACATGCTAACAAGGCTAGTAGGCAAGCAACGCCTAACATCTTGTGAAGTTTTGAAGGTAGGGACAACTTTTTCAGGTGAGCCCCGCCATCAGATAATGTAAACCTAAGCATGATGTTATTTTGGGGATTTCAACAGCAGGTTGAACACAGCTGCAGAAGTTATAAAGGCAGCTTTGCCTGTCTGCAGCTCACTCAGATGGTTAATTCATGTCTATTCACGGGTTTACATTGAGTTATAATGTAATTGCGCCGTGTGAAAAATTCACCTGTTCGCGTTTGGTGTGAAGGCACCTTGTCATTGTTAACTCTGAAGCATAAAATTGATGATGAAAGTCTTCAGTTTAACCCTGCCTGAACTGATGTGTGTGTAATGGAATGTGTAGTTATAAAAAGAGGTTCCTACACACACGTGGTGATTTAAAACAAAACAAACCACAATAGTGGATGTGCAATGTTTGTTAATGTTATCAATCTTTCCTTGGGGGGTTTGTGCACTTAAGTGTTTGACTTTGTGATGTGCCAGGATCAGTTATGACTAGGATGTAGTATATTTTATGTCAAAAGGGAAACAAATGTTAATGCTACTAATGGTGCACATTGAGTTTTTATGGACTTTGAGATATGCCTGAGTAAGATGTGACCAAAATGGCTATTTACAGAATTTAATTTTTTTCATTCTATTTATTTAATTGTTGTTCAAGAGGAAAAATATTTCTACAAGTTCTGCTCAACCCCAGCACTGTTATTGTGTTTTTATGCACTTTTGATGTGCCTTTGTCATGTGCCAAGCCCACATTTAAAACCAAAACAATGAATAAAAAGTGCATATTTTTCATCATATTGATCAGTGGAGACCTCATTTTGGCTATGGATCCGGAGAGGGGTCCGTGGAAGAGCATGTCACTTGGACACGAGCTGGGAACTGATCACCCCCGGCTGGGTCGGCCATGTGAGGGTGTCTGATGATTTAAGTCCTGAAACACCCAGTGATCGTGGGTTCATCACTGAAGACGTGTCCAAGTAGCACCAATAGGTGTATTCTAGAACTAGCAGGTTTAAACACCTGTCTGGAGCCCATAGAACAATGCTAATTTTTATTGCATTAAATAATGGGATTTTAGATGTTTTAACCTGCTAAATTGCTTCACTGTATTATGCTGGACTACAGTAAACAGTAAAAATTTAAAGTAACCCCAGAATGTTACTGTAAATTAGAATAGTCATAGAAATACACTGCATTTTAGTTGTACTGTAATAGGCTGTGAATATGCAGGTAACAGTATGAATACTGTAAAATTACAGTATTATGGCATCCTGGGCACCCTCTGGGACATGAATGGCCAAAATAGAGGGAGTATGCTAATGAGGCAGGGACTGAAGGATTGTGAAGAATGTTTTGAAGGGAATGAATGTAGGTTCTGTTCTGTGTTCTACTGATTACAGACGCAGGACAGCTGGGAAAATAATCAAGTGCTAAATGGTAACACACATGGGTGAAATTGTCTACAGGCATGGAAACATGAGGGACTGAAGACATCAGGTGAAAAAACATGTGACCTGTGCTGGCAAAATGAGTCACTTTGAGGAAATTATCAAAACTGAGGAATTTTTTTTTCCATATTCTGTATTGAAAGACCTTCAAAATGATATTTAATTTGTAGGAAGTGCACAAAAATGGACCCAGAAGAAGACGATTTGTTTATATTTTGGCTAGGTTTAAAACTCGCGGTCAGTCAGTCACGTGTTACATCTTCCGCAAAAACATATGGATTTTTAGAAGGTACGATTTCTAAGCTTTACAATGATACCAGGCACTCATGAGAGTTTTCCCGGGACTTGCCACTAGCAAACAAAGAAAGAGTCATGATTTAGGACTTCTCGTGCTTGTAGCTCGTAATGATGCAGTGCGCATTCCGACTCATTTTGCCAGCACGGGTCACATATACACACACACAAGACCCAAAACTAGACAAAGGATAAGACCGAGAGTGGGGGTAACACAGAGAACATAATGAACATCATAAACATATAACACAAAAGACAAGGCAGGGAAAATGATAACAGAACTCAAGACTAAAATAATTAACATGAAGACCATACTAAGACTAAGGCAGAAATAACAATGACATAATGAAAACCTGAACAAGGGACAAAGCATAATAATAATAATAATAATAATAATAATAATAATAATAATCAAGGGGATAAACAACAAAGGAGCTTTACAATAAGGGGCAGACTAGAAATAAAAGTTAAACAAGAATACGAAGGACACACGAACTAAGGGCAGACAAGGGAATGAAACCAAAATATGCAACATAACCAAGAGCAAAGGACCACTACTGACAATGAAACCAAACAGCAAAGGAGTTCAAAAATAACTAAAAACATAGACATGGTTACCAACCATGTCCAGAGCATAATAATAATAAAGACACAGAAGATGAGCACAGCGGACCAGGGGAAACACAGACAACAATCACAGAGAAAGAGAAACACAAAAGGCACATAATGCACCTAATAATAACCACGGAAAAACACAATAACATTAAAACAAGCTTAGAGCATGGGCATGGTCCCAGACCATGCCCCGATCATAACAATCCTCCCCACCCATCAAGGGCAGATTCCAGACGCTCATCAAAACACACAAAAAAAAACCCTAAATATACCAAAACAGGTGGGAGGAGGGAGACAAAGGAATGGTAGGAAGAAACAAGATACAAGAATCTCACAAAAAAGACAAAAATGTCCATCAGGTGGTCTCCCAAGGTCCCTGGATCACCGGACCGGGGAGCACAGTGAATCGAGGGGCTGACCAGAGTCCACGGAAAACCGGACCAGAAAACAAGATGGGTCATGGGGCCTACCCAAGTCCATGGGCCCCCAGAACAGACAACACAATGAGTCCAGTGGCCCACCACAGTCCCTGCCACCAGACTAAAGAACACAGCTTTTCAGGAAGACAACCCAGGCCCGTGACCCTTCCAGCCGGGGAGCAGGAACCACCAGAAAACAATGGCTGGGGGGTGCAGAACTCAAGAGATGACAACAAGAGAGCTCCGAGCCCCAAGATAGCAAAAGGGGAGCTCTGAGCACAGACGACAACAATGACAGAGCTCTGATCACTGGAGGCTGCTGCTGAGGAGCCCCAAGCTCAGGAGGCCACAGCTGAAGAGCGCTGACCTTGGGAGATGGCTGCTGGGGAGTGTTGGCCTCCGGCGGCAAAGGTGGAATGGACTGCTCAAACAAACCAGGTGGAGCGGACTGCTCAGATGAACCAGGTGGAGCAGACTGCCCTGACAAACCAAGTGGAGAGGACTTCCCCGATGGACCAGGTGGAGCGGACTGCCCCGACAAACCAGGTGGAGTAGACTGCTCCGATGAACCAGGTGGAATGGATTGCTCCGGCAAACCAGGTGGAGCAGACTGCCCCGGTGAACCAGGTGGGGTGGATTGCTTGGATGAAGAACCAGGTGGAGCAGACTGCTCGGAAGAAGAACCAGGTGGAGCTAATGTGTGCACCATAGAGACAGCTGGAGCTGTGATGTGCACCTCAGAGACAGCTGGAGCTGTGGCGTGCACCTTGGAGACATCTGGAGTTGTGGCGTGCACCTCGGAGATGGCTGGAACCATAGTGTGCAGAAAATTGGAGTTGAAATGTCCTCCTCCATCCCTGCCACAGCCACCTCGGACAAGGAGGAAGAACCACAGGATGGTTCACCAGAACTGTCAGCAGCAGAGACCGGTGGAGAGGACCCGAAGGCAGATGGGAACTGTACTTTGGTCCCCCCACTAGGAGCAGAGCAAGTCTTTTTCAAAAATGGATGTTAAAAATAAAAGGAAAAGCACTTGCCTTAATTCCTGGTCCACTGCTGTTGGGATGACAGTCTCTGGCAAAGCTGCTGGTGGTGTGATGACCTCGGGAGACACCAGAGGAGCAGGTGTGACAGCCTTTGGAGATGGTGGCAGAACAGCAGATGAGGCAGTCTGAGGCGCAGCAGCGGGCGAGGGCACCAGCATAACAGATGTAGGAGCCGGCACTGCAGGTAGAGGGTGACGTGGAGCCGGCACTGCAGCTTCCATGGGAACCAGTGTCACAGCTGCTGTGGGAGCTAGCATTGAAGGGAGTTTCGGAGCTGGAGTGGAGCAAGGAGGTGTAGGTGAACGAATTGGAATGGTGCGCTGAGAGGAGCAGTGTCTCCCAGAATTCTCCCTACAACCAGGACCGGCAAACGCCAAGTGGGATCCCCAGAATTGCTTCCTCTCGGTGGCAGACATCTCCCAAAGAGCTCGTGGTGCAGCCGGCGGCTGCTTGGGAGGTAGAGTAGGGGCAGGAGCTGGTGAACGGCAATGTCGGAGCCAGGGGACACTGTCTTTTCTTGTCAAACTCCAGCTTCCTCAGTGAGCTCCTCCCCAGCTTGCAGAGTGAACGCTGCAGCTCAGCAACTGAAGAGATTAGCTCTGCTCCCTCTGAAAACTCTGTCAGCCATGGATAGTGGTGGATGACAACAGCAGTGTCCTCCAAATATGCCGGAGAGTCCTTTGGAATGAGAGCTGAATGAGCCATGGCTATCAGTTGGTCAGTCTGAATAGCCGCGCAACACAGCTCCCACCCCATGTTCAGGCTGAACCCCTCCTGCCTGCTGGGTCCTTGTTTGGTTATGTCATTCTGTCATGAACTGTATTGGAAGGCTGATGTAAATATTAAAGCAGGACCCAAGCGTGCAGGCAAGACTTCAGGTGCAATAACAATTTATTCACAGAAAACTCAAGGAGAAAAAACAAATATCAGCACGGGGGTTGAAAACAAAACTAAACTTGCAATAAAGTACTCACAAGGGATAAACTAGGGGCACAGGGAGCCACGGGAATCATCACAGGGACCACAGCAGGATAAATGTCAATGACGCAACAAGGACCACAATTACAGACAAACATATATAGGGTGACTACTGATTATGGATGCAGGACAGCTGGGAGAACAATCAAGGGCTAATTGGTAACACACATGGGGGAAAGAGTCTACAGGTATGGAAACACAAGGGACTGGAGACAATAGGTGAACAAATATACACACACAAGACCCAAAACTAGACAAAGGACAAGACCGAGGGTGGGGGGAACACAGAGAACACAATGAACACCATAAACATACAACACATAAGACAAGGCAGGGAAAATCATAACAGAACTCAAGACTAAAATAATTAACATGAAGACCATACTAAGACTAAGACAGAAATAACAATGACATAATGAAAACCTGAACAAGGGACAAAGTGTAATAATAACAATAATAATGATACTCACAGGGATAAACAAAGGACCTTTACAATAAGGAGCAGACTAGAAATAAAAGATAAACAAGAACACAAAGGACATAAGAAATAAGGGCAGACAAGGGAATGAAACCAGAATATGTAACATAACCAAGAACTAAGGAACACCACTGTTGACAATTAAACCAAACAACAAAGGAGACCAAAAATAACAAAAACAATGGACATGGCTGCCAACCATGTCCAGAACATAATAACAATAAAGACACACATGTATTTTGTATACTTTATTGATCCCCAGAGGGAAATTCAGGGCATCCACGGTATGGCGCCAATCCCTTCACCATTTACACCTAGGGCCACTTTAGAGTCTCCACTTAACCTAACTTGCATATTTTTGGCCTGTGGGAGGAAACCGGAGTACCCAAGGTAAACCCACGCAGACACGGGGAGAACATGAAAACCACACACAGAAGGGTCACTGATGGTCAGTCAAGGGGTGGAATCGATCCTGTGACCTTGTTACTGTGCTGCCACTGTGCTAATCACTGCGCCGGAATAGATTTTTTTTTTTTTTACAAAATAAGAATAATAAAATATCAATCACATCCCAATTCAACTTTCATTGTCAGTGCACCTTTTGTTGATATCAACAGAACTTTTACTCAGAAAAAGGAGGAAACAGTCAACCTAAAGTTATCTCTGAATGTAATCAGTCTTTATTATTGGCTATTGTGAACAGTCCCAGTCTGTCAGTAAGGAAACAAAATCAGGGTGCCACAGCCTTTTATATTTCCATGCTTCTGTTGAGAAGCACATCCAACTTCCATCCAGGAGGTTTTCCATTGTCACAATCATTCAGAACAGTCACAGTTATGAGTACATTATCATTTATCCAAATGAGGACACACTGTGTTCATATTAAAGAAGTAGTGTCAGTACCAAATAACCAGATTTGTAGTCAGAGGACAGTGGTTTTGTATGTTTTAACTTTTTTCGCTAACATAACATGCTCCAGGGAAGATTAGCTTTGATAATAACTTGCTGCTTTATGTAAAATATAAAAAGTGAACCAGATTTAAAACTCTCATTCATGTGCCTACAAACCTACAAAGAGCCAGTACATCAGATAAACGTGTTACATGGATTCCTTTGGAGTGTGGATTGGTTATTGGGCCCCAGTAGAGAAATGCTGAGAGAACAGGGGCTGTCTCAGATTTGTGGGCCTTGGTTGAAATGATAACCTCTCTAAAGATGAAATAAGTTCAAGCAGTTAGAAGACTTACTACTCTTACCATGCATTAGCAATCTATTACCATGATGTATGTTTATAAGTATACAACTGGCTAACAGTTACATAAGAAATTCAGTGCAAACTTTTGTGTGAAGTGTGATGCTAAAAACCAGCAAAGTTTAAAAATGAAAGGCTAATAATTTGGAAAAAGCTATACTAGTTACCAGCACTTGTAGAGGTTGTATAGTATTCACAGTTCATTAGAACTAACCTCTAACATCAGAACATTTAAAACAAAATAATTCATGAGAAAACAGTCAAAATATACTTTCTAGTATGTATTATGGTGCATTCACACCTAAGCAAACACGTGAAGCAAACACGCGTGATTAAATGTTAACTTAATGGAAGCATGCTGTCATGAGGGATATGTTTGGCATGTTTTTTTCCACATTATTATCATTATTATTATCATAATTATCTTGCTAGACTTTTGTTGCTTTAATAGTGTTTTTTGTGTTAATCCTTGTTTAGTCTTAGTTTTGTGTTGTTGCTCTTATTTTGAAGTATTTCCTGTTTTGTTCCTGCCTAATCTTATTGTTGTGGTTTCCTTTCCTGTCAGTTGTTATGATCCTCTGCTTTATTTCCAATTATGTAATCTTGCTCAGCTGTTTCGTGTTTGGTTATTATTTGTCTAGTATTTAAGTTGCCGTGTCCTGTTGTTTCCCTGCAGCAGTCTTAGGATTCATTCCTCTGTTTCCCAACTATGAGTGGATTATGTTTTCATCACTGCTTGTAAGTTGTTCAGCCTTCTTGGCTCACTTTGTTTTTGCAACCTAAGCTGCATTAATTATAAATAAACTTTGTGAACTTAAGTGTCATCTGAGTCCGTTCTCATGCCATCAAAGGGAAAATATGACACCTGCGAATACACTTGAATTAGCACATTCACGGCCAAGAAACTGCTCCCAATAACTAATCAGCCTTGAGATTCTGCCATTACCAGAATAAAAATATCAACAGTGAACTATCAACAGTAAACTAATTTGAAAATCATACCCTTACACGCCACTCACCTGCAGACAGATGGGCCAGATCTCTGCAACTAAAACAAACTGATGGGAGTTTATCCATCCACATACACCTGCTGTAAATGTGCTAATGAGGGTTAGCAGGCCAGCACTGTAAACAACCATCATCCAGGTGTAGTTTCTGGAGGAGGCAGTGACATTTTCGTAGCTGTGTGCTCCACCGGATAACATTGTAAACCTAAATACAACAGTGTTTTTGGGATTTCAACCAGCAGCTAGAAAGCAGCTACAGAAGTTATGAAGACAACCCTGCCCCTCTGCAACTTGATGCAAATTCACGTCTATTTATGTCTTTGCATTGACATGTAATTGCACCATGCAAAGTCAGTGACATTTATGTTAATTGAGCCATTGTATTTTTCCACCCAAATTAACAGTATAGACATTTGTGTATTTGTGCAGTTGCACTTAACCCCTTGCACTCCGGTCAATTTCCCTAAAAACGCCAAAAAATAACGTGCCCAAAGTAAATCGAAAGCTGTTCTTCAACCCTTTGCAGCATCTTCATGGGGTTGGTCTCATTTAAAAGAAAACACTTTGATTTTTTTTGGCAAAACAGTCATAATCTCTCTAAGTGCTCCGGCCACTGAGTTACAGTCATCTAAACATACTGAACCTGAAGAAAATAAATTTGGCCTGGGTGTTTTTTGGGATACAAATGCTTGCAAATAACACACAGCTTCAGATCCGGGCTGGAAAATACAACAGAAATGTAGAACCAAGTGTTATCCAGCTGAGGTCAAAATTTTGTAACAATACCACAAAAAATGAATATATTACACAGCTTTTTCCTCAGGTAGTTCCCAGGCGTTTTTGAACTGTGCCAAATGGCACAGTTTGGAAAAACGTCTGTAACTTTTGAATGATTCAATATAGAAGCTTCATCTTGGGCTCTAATGAAAGGTGACACTCAGGGCTGTGTGTGTGTGTGGGGGGGGGTTGTCCCCCCCCTCACTACAGAGGACGGACATCGGCCATCGCTACATGACGGAACAGTCATGTGGCGACAGCGGCGCAGTCACCGCGGCTCCCCCCCCCCTCGCTACAGAAGAGTAGCAGGGGCGGGGGCGTTCATGGTTCGGACACGGCGCACGACTCGTGTACCGCGGCACACGAACTTCGGACTTCATGCGCCGCACAGTTGTAATTTACCGATCGGTCAAAAGTCATTTTTGATTACAATTTTCAGGGATAAAGAATAATTTAGCTTATAACACCTTACCTCTTCACAGCAGCAGTTTCCTGGCGAACCTCTCTTCCTCATTGTCAGACGAATGCGACGCTGGTCCGCTCGTGGTTCCCGGTCAAAACATAATTCCATGATTGCGGTTTTGGCGAATGATTTACAACCTTTGTCGTCGGCCTCCGTCGGTCTATGATGACCATGGAAGAGAATCCTAAACGTCTATTCTACTGGAATAAGTGCAGGTCGCACTTGTGGGTGGTATCCGTGCTGCTGGGTCTGTAGCAGGTTCTTCCTGCGGGTCCTTTTTTTCATCTGCTGCAGCAGTCAGTCTCTCTTCACCCAGCCCGAACTTCTGTGCTTCAATTGGCTGGCTGCATTCACAGCGTTGGTAGGCGGGTCCTTCTTGCTAGGTTTTCAGTCATTGGTTCTTCAAGGTTTCAGAAACCCAATTCAAGGCTCTTATTAGTCGAATGAGAGGTCAATCATATCTGATCTGTTCGTGGCTGCGTCTGTAGTGGAAGAACTCTTTTTTTTCAGTGCGCGCTTGGACGCAGCGCCCTCGTGCATCCTAGAGCGCACGAGGGCGTACGAGAGCGCCCTCGTGTGCTCTGGGACGCAGAGACATGCCAGTCCGCGGTACACCGGAGCGCAAGAGGTTAACGGTGTACTAGATTGTATTTTCATGAACTTTTTTTTTAAATACTACATCAACAAAGTGAATTGTGTAGAGACGTCTTATGATACCTCAAGCCTTCTTGAGTCCATCAGCAATCTCTTCATCTGCAGATGTGCACTTGACTCTTGCAGATGTGCCTTCCCCCACCATATTCAATAGAACTTGTATGAACAGTTCTGACAGGACATCCTATGATTATGATTAATTAGAGAACTCACAGCACCATCCTCATCTCGTGGCTCACAAAGTTTAACTGTTATCAGACACTGCAGGTAAGAAAAAGTCAGTCAGCACATATGCCACATCCTTTTTTGGACATGTTTGTTCTTTATGAAGGACAGATAAAAAACTAGAAAAGCACTCGAAGAGCGCAGACCTCCGCCAAGCGCCACAGTTCCCCCCATACAGTGTTTGTGTGTACGTTTTCAGATTCCTTGACCATGAAAACATCTGACTAGCAATTGGATTGACAATGATAGGATTAGTGGTTCAGCAGTTATTGACGAAAATGGCATTTTCCGTAATGGCGGTTTTCTTCTGGACGGTGATCCGGATCACCACCAAAATCTAATCATCTGTAGGATACTCCATTTCTGACAATCTGTGAAAATTTCATGAAAATCCGTCCATAACTTTTTGAGTTATCTTGCTAACAAACAAACAGACAGACAGACAAACCAACGCCGATGAAAACATAACCTCCTTGGCGGAGGTAAAAATTAACTAGAAAAAGGTTTCTAATTTTTGAGAGAAAATTCACCAATGTAACAGAAAAAAAGTCACAAATTTATTGAGAAAAAGTTGAAGAAAATGTTAATTCTTATACATCTTCAACTGCTTAATTCTTTAGGGTCGCCGGGGGTGGGGTGGGGGTGGGGGGTGGCTGGACCCTATCTGATCACATAACCTTCTTGACGGAGGTAATTAAAAAAAAAAAAAAAGAATCCTTTAAAAAATTCCTGGATCCAGACGGTGATCCGGATCACCACCAAAATGTAATCATCTGTAGGATACCCCATTTCTGACAATCTGTGAACATTTCATGAAAATCCGTCCATAACTTTTTCTGGAACCAGACGGTGATCCGGATCACCACCAAAATGTAATCATCTGTAGGATACCCCATTTCTGACAATCTGTGAAAATTTCATGAAAATCCGTCCATAACTTTTTGAGTTATCTTGCTAACAAACAAACAAACAGACAAACCAACGCTGATGATCACATACCCCCTTTGGCGGAGGTAATGACAACTTTACACTCACGTAACTGAAAAACACAACTGAATTGAGAGCCGCTGGCATTTGTTTGCTGCTCTCCAGTACGTTCACTGAAATGAGAGGCAGCTGAACGGAGCGGGCTGCTGAAGTGTTGAAGATGTGCATCTGTGTCTGTCTGTCTTTGTAAGTGTAAAGGTGCCTTCACACCAAACGCAAACGGGCAAATTTTTTGCGCAGCACGATTACATTATAACTCAATGTAAACACACAATAGACATGAATTCACCATCTGGGTGAGATGCAGACAGGCGAAGTTACCATAATAACTTCTGCAGCAGTGTTCAACCTGCTGTGGAAATCCCCAAAATAACACCATGCTTAGGTTGTGGAGATTGTGTGTGGAAAGACGAGACTGAGTTTATTACTCAAAGTCAGTTTTATTCACCACCACATTCTCCAACATCCAAAAACAGAAAGAAGAGAAAGACATGCCGCCACAACTGTCCTTTTATACCCCAGGACATCAAAGCAAACAGTTGCATTGTCTTTACATCCCCAATCACAATGCACCCCCCTTTTCAGAATCAGAATCAGAATCAGATTTATTGCCAAGCACATTTACAAGTAAACAAGTAAACATACGAGGAATTTGACTTGACATTGGGCGCGCACGAAAGGCGCATCCCAATGACGCGGCAGCCATGACGAGGCGCCTGTCATATGGGGGGGGGGGTAAAGAGGGGGGAGGGGGGAAGGGTAGGGAAAAACACAATAGGCAGAGAGAAAAAAGCATTGCTGATCAAAATAGAGCTCATTTTATGAGCAAAATTTTGATTACAAGAAAAAAACTCTCAAATGCACAATTAGCAGACAATAGATCACACAATGACAAAGCAGTAGTTGAGAGAGTCAATGTATTGTAAATATACATCAGTAATTGTATCAGTGGTGTAATGTTGAATGCAGTAGTGTAGGTGTGTCAATTGCTAGTGAACAGCAGAGGGCGCCTCCTGGCAGTGGATAGATGTTAAAGTCATGTGATCTAAAGCAGTCCAGAGTCTCTTTCTCTTGACTTGACATTGGGCGCGCACGAAAGGCGCATCCCAATGTGATTGAGCGTCCATCTGTTGAAACAACAACAATTGTGTCGATTGTTTGGGTTAGTAGGCCACTTCTCCAGCGTTATCTTCATCGAGGAGGAATGTAAACAAGGGCACCAAAACACAAGGTCAAATCTGCACAGTGCACTCAGAGAATAGAATTTCCCTCTCTTCGATTCTGTGCTTTAAATTTCATACAAGCTTAAAACATTCCATGGAGAGCACAGGGCACAGGGCTCCAGATGTATTCCTCCGTTGAATCACTGTCATTCAGTTCACCATTTGCCGCTAATCATGCCCTCCCCAACTAGTCGAATTTGATGAAGGAACTTGCCTGGTCCGCTTTGATCAGCTCTCTCACCTTCTTCAATTTCTGATACATCAGGGAACTCCACAGCCAAAATAGAAGTCCTGAGATCATAATCCAATAATGTTTCCTGCCAAATCTCCACAGACACATGAATTCCAATGTCATGAGTCTTCCTTGGGTTCCCCCTGACCCGAACTTCTTCTTTTAAAGTGGTGACAATCGCACATAAGCCGCTTTCCAGATCCATAATTTCCATTTGGATTAAGATTCAGCCAGAAGAAGAGCGACATTGCAAGCTGGGATCAGAAGGGAAAGGATTAGAAGGGAGAGGAAAGAAAAGCGTCTGCTCTCTCTCAGAGCCGGAAGTGAGAAGGTTCAGCAGTTCACCCCCCTTCCGGTCTTCTGTCTCCAGTCAAAGTCCTGGTGGTCAGGAAATCCTTCGTGGCCGTCTCTCTGCATACAAAAGGCCAGACTTCGCATCCTCCTGCTATCCCAAGGAGGCTCAGACCTTTTGTTCCTCTGAGACGTGCAGTAAACAATAAGCATACAGTAACAAGCATGTGAAGCATATGGAAACCGCATATGTGCCCACATGACCCCCCCAAACGTCTAAGATGGAACAACATCACCACAGATTGCATGTCATAATAAAATCACTATATATCAGTCCAAATGCCGCTTAGGTCTCAACCTCCTCCCATATCTGCTGTAAGCAGGCTGTACCACTTCCACGGCATCTTCCAGCTGTGGATCTGCTGCCTGGGGATGAGAACTGTTAGTCAACCTCTGTGGGTGTTCTGGGGAATGCTCTCTAGGGGGTCTGCCACGCCGAGGAGCCTTCGCCAACTGCACAACTCCGTCAGCTAACACAAAAGCGGGTTTGAGCCTGTAAATGCCAATCCTTTCTTTTCTGCCCCCCAAATCGAGCAAAAAATGCTTATCCCCTGTTTCCAACACTCTATATGGTCCGTCATAAGGTGGGCGCAAGGGGGAACGATGGGCATCATGTCTGACAAAAACAAACTCCGCATTTTTTAAAGCCTTAGGCACAAAAACACGCGGAAAACTGTGGTGAACGGGGCCAGGTAGCGTGCTCGGGCCCGTGCTATTCTGTAACCGCTGAACCGGGGAGCGCTCTGACGCAGGATTATCTGGGAGAAATTCCCCGGGCAGCCAAAATGGCTGTGCAAAAACTAGCTCAGCTGGGGAGGCTTCTAAATCCTCTTTAGGTGCAGAACGCAACCCCAATAAAACCCATGGTAGTTTGTCCACCCAATTTGTGTCCGTAAGCGACGCTCTGAGGGCCGCCTTCAATGACCTGTGAAAATGTTCGAACAACCCGTTAGCCTGCGGGCTGTACGCGGTCGTGCGGTGGATCGTTGCCCCCAGGCTGCGGGACATCCCTGACCAAAGTTCGGAAACAAATTGAGGGCCTCTGTCAGACGTAATGTCCGACGGGACTCCAAAACGCGCTACCCATTCCGTTAAAAACGCGCGCGCTACCTCCTCGGCTGTGGTTGACGACAGCGGAACCACTTCCGGCCAGCGTGTGGTGCGGTCAACCATTGTCAGAAGATGTGTGCACCCTTGTGAGGGCAGGAGGGGGCCTACGAGGTCCACGTGGACATGATCAAACCTTTTAGCCGGGATGTGAAACGGCTCCAAGGGAGCCCTCGTGTGTCTATGCACCTTGGCCTGCTGGCAGGCTGTGCAGGCCGCCGCCCACTCTCTAACTTGTTTGCGCAGGCTCGGCCACACAAATTTCTCTCCTACCATTTTGACCGACGCGCGCGCTCCCGGGTGCACCAGAGAATGGATCAAGTCAAAAACGCGGCGGCGCCGCCACGCGGCTGGAACCACCGGACGCGGCCGCCCAGTGGAGACATCGCAGATTAGGGGGGCATACCATCTTGCAGCACCCTGCTCTCCAGCCTTAACCCTGTGGGTCCAGACTGGAGCGCGCACACATCTGCGTTGCTACCCTGCTCTGCGGCCATGGCTGCATAATCTATCCCCACGCGGACTGGGGCCGTGCGCCCTTCCACGTCGCTAAACTGCTCCGCGGCCATGGCTGCAGGATCTACCTCCGCGCGGGCGGAAGCCCCCACGGCACGCGAGAGGCAGTCTGCCACCACATTAAGTTTACCCGCCACATGCTGGATATCAGTAGTAAGCTCCGAAATTGCGGCCAGCTGTCTCTGCTGCCGGCACGACCAAGGTTCTGAAATCTTGGCCATCGCAAAAGTTAGCGGCTTGTGGTCAACGAACGCGGTGAAACGGCGTCCTTCCAGCCAGAACTGGCGAATGGCCAAGTGGAGAGCTAACAACTCCCTGTCGAATGCGCTGTATTTTCGTTCGCTGTCGCGCAGGGTCTTACTGAAAAAGGCGAGCACTTGCCAGGCTCCCGCTACAAACTGTTCCACGACCGCTCCTAAGGCCACATCTGACGCGTCAGTAGTGAGCGCCATGCGAGCCGCTGGGACTGGATGTGCCAACAACGCAGCGTTTGCAAGGGCTGTTTTGACTTCGGAAAATGTGCGCTCTCGCTCCGGAGACCATTCGACTTTATTTGTGGGTTTTTGTTTTTTTAGTGCAGCATACAATGGTTGCATGAGCTGCGCTGCACGGGGGAGGAAACGGTTATAAAAATTTACCATTCCCAAAAACTCCTGTAATGCTTTGATCGTTTGTGGCTGGGGAAAATTTATTACTGCGCGCACTTTGTCAGGCAGAGGGACCGCTCCCTCTGGGGAGACGCGATGGCCCAAAAAATCAATCTGCGTCACCCCAAACTGACACTTTGCCGGGTTAATTATTAATCCGTGCTCTGCCAACCTCTGGAAAACTGCTGTGAGGTGGTCTTCGTGTTCGTCCTCGGACGCGCTGGCTACCAATATGTCGTCCAGGTAGACGAACATGAAAGGGAGATCGCGCAGAACCGCGTCCATCATGCGTTGGAACATCTGCGCAGCGCCCTTAAGCCCAAACGGCATGCGCAAAAACACGAAAAGCCCGAAGGGAGTTATTACCGCTGTTTTGGGTATGTCCTCAGCGCGCACTGGGACCTGGTGGTAACCGCGTACCAAGTTTATTTTAGAAAAACGCACGCCCCTGCCAGATGAACTGAAAAATCTTGGATGTGCGGGATTGGGTAGCGGTCAGGCGCTGTGGCGTTGTTCAGCCTGCGGAAATCACCGCAAGGCCGCCACGAACCATCAGCTTTCGGGACCATGTGAAGCGGTGAAGCCCATGGGCTCTTGGAACGTCTGATGATGCCCAACCTCTCCAGGTTGGCGAACTCCTCGCGCACTATGGTCAGTTTAGCTGAATCCAAGCGCTGAGCTTTTGCGAAAACGGGCGATCTGGTGGTAGTAATAAAATGTTCCACCCCATGTTTAGCCACTGTCGCCGAAAATGTTGGGACCGTGAGTGCTGGGAACTGAGTGAGGAGTGTGTGGAACTTACCACCTGCAGCTGTGATGTTGGCTTGTGCTGTTGGCGGGGCCACTCGCGCTGTACAGGGGATAGAAGAAAAAGAGAGTGCATTAACCAGGTGTCTGTTGGCAAGATCGACCAGCAAACTATGTGAGCACAAAAAATCAGCCCCTAACATGTTGAAATTGACTGCCGCTATGACGAAAGTCCACTCGAATGTACGGCCGTGTAAAGACAGAAGCAGAGTCCTCTCACCGAAGGTCTTAATTGCCGAGCCGTTCGCTGCTGACACCCGGGGACCGCTGGAAGGCGCCGCCCGGTCCGCGTAGGAAGGTGTTATGACACTCAGCTGGGACCCCGTGTCCTCGAGGAAGTGCCTCCCCGAGTGCGCATCCTTCAAGTAGAGCAGCTTGTTCTCCTCTCCGAGGGCCGCAGCCGCTACCGACCCCCGGTCTTGGCGTTTCCCGAGTGCTTAAAGTGGCACGGTGGAATGCACTTGCGTGCCCTCTCTGCGAAACGGCGATGATAGAAGCAAAGGATGTCGTCTGCTCCGTGTTTCACGGCCCCTGCCGCCGCTGTCATCAGTGCATCTGGTGCTGCAGCCTCTGGCCCCCTGCCGTCTCCGGACGTTGTGTCTGGCCCCGCTGCCGCGGCCGCGCGCCATTTACTGGCGTCGACGAGTCACTGCGCCTCCTGGCCAAGCTCGTGGTAGTCTTGTCGGGCCAGCAGTGGTGAACTGGCCAGGGTCACTCTCACCTCTGACGGTAGGGTTCTGAGGAAGAAGTGGGTGAAAATGAAGTTATCATCTTCGGAGTCTCTCAAACTCAACATCTTCCCCATCAGGTCTGCACGTCTGTCGCCCTCAAATTCGGTCAGCGCCAGAAGCCTCTCTGCTCGCTCCTGCACCGAGGGGGTGACGTAACGGATGAGTGCAGCCTTCAACGTGCTGTACTTGTCGCTGTCCGGCGGGTGGTTGATCAGGTTTGCCACCCGCTGGGCTGTGTGGTTGTCCAGCTTTGCAACCACATGGTAGAACTTTGTGTCGTCCACCGAAATCCTCCGGAGGTGGAACTGTGCCTCTACTGCGCTAAACCAGGAGCGCGGATTGTTCGGCCAGAAGTCTGGTAGGTGGACTGTGGCTGCACTCGTTTGGCTGGCTCCTGGCAAGTCTAGCTCGGGAGATTCGTCTCCGCTCATGATACGTCGTAGGGTCACCAGTGTGGAGATTGTGTGTGGAAAGACGAGACTGAGTTTATTACTCAAAGTCAGTTTTATTCACCACCACATTCTCCAACATCCAAAAACAGAAAGAAGAGAAAGACATGCCCCCACAACTGTCCTTTTATACCCCAGGACATCAAAGCAAACAGTCGCATTGTCTTTACATCCCCAATCACAATGCACCCCCCTTCCGGTCTTCTGTCTCCAGTCAAAGTCCTGGTGGTCAGGAAATCCTTCGTGGCCATCTCTCTGCATACAAAAGGCCAGACTTTGCATCCTCCTGCTATCCCAAGGAGGCTCAGACCTTTTGTTCCTCTGAGACGTGCAGTAAACAATAAGCATACAGTAACAAGCATGTGAAGCATATGGAAACCGCATATGTGCCCACAAGGTTTACATTTTCCGACGGGGGGGGCTCACCTGCTCACCAGAGTACAGGCTTTCTCCTGTCCACTTCCCATCTATCCATCCATCCATCTTCTACCGCTTTTCCGGAGGTCCGGGTCGCGGAGGCAGCAGTTCAAGCAGAGAAGCCCAGACTTCCCTCTCCCCAGCCACCTGCTCCAGCTCTTCAGAGGGGATACCAAGGCGTTCCCAGACCAGCTGGGAGACATAGTCTCTCCACCGAGTCCTGGGTCTGCCCCGGGGTCTCCTCCCAGTGGGACGTGCCTGAAACACCTCAAGTGGGAGGCGTCCAGAAGGCATCCTAATCAGATGCCCATACCACCTCAACTGACTCCTTTCAATGTGGAGGAGCAGCGGTTCTACTCTGAGCCTCTCCCGGATGACTGAGCTCCTCACCCTATCTCTGAGGGTGAGTCCAGCAATCCTACGGAGAAAGCTCATTTCAGCCGCTTGTATCTGCGATCTCGTTCTTTCGGTCATTACCCAAAGCTCGTGACCATAGGTGAGAGTAGGAATGTAGATTGACTGATAAATCGACAGCTTTGCCTTAGAACTAAGCTCCCTCTTCACCACAACAGACCGGTACAACGTCTGCATCACTGCAGATGCTGCTCCAATCCGTCTGTCGATCTCTCGCTCCATTCTCCCCTCACTTGTGAACAAGACCCCAAGACACTTCCCATTGTTTGCCTATATGAAATGGTGGGCGGGGCACAGCACTTTTTTGGCTCAAATCTTTTAAATGACGAAATGTGTGTGTCAAATAAAAACAGATTCAGCAACTAAATTGTATATTTCTCATCTGAACTGTTTTCACAATCACTTCTTTCTGCTCCATTTTCAAAATATTAGAGCAGGTTTATTGTCAAGGTGGCACCATGTTAGATTAGCTTTTGTTCTACAGGACAGCTGGATGAGCTGTTAAATAAATGCAGCTCCTGGTTTGTGCAGCTGTAAAAGGCTATGGATGGGCTACGAGAGTGGTCAATCAATGAAGTGTACTGTACAAGATTCAGACACTGCAGATTCAGCATGCAGTTGGATCTGACTTTTTGGAAGTGATTCAGTACAGTTATGGTAAGTGATTCAGTACAGTACATTCACCCATATAAACTAGTGCATTCAAACGAATCGTTTGTGAACATTATATCACTACTCCACAAGTATGTACTACTTCAATCTTGGAGAGTGAGAGGATGCCCGAGGAGTGGAGAAGTGTTTTGATACCAGTTTTCAAGAACAAAGGTGATGCTCAGAGCTGTAGTAACTACAGAGGCATAAAGTTGATCAGCCACACTATGAAGATATGGGAAAGAGTTGTTGAAGCCACGTTAAGAGGAGAGGTGACAATCAGTGAGCAGCAGTGCGGTTTCGTGCCAAGAAAGAGTACTACAGACGCAATGTTTGCTCTAACAGTGCTGATGTAGAAGTTTAGAGACGGTCAGAAGGAATTGCACTGTGTCTTTATGGATCTAGCAAAAGCATATGATAGGGTGCCAAGAGAGAAAGTGTAGTACTCTATGAGAAAGTCAGGAGTGGCAGAAAAGTATGTTAGGGTGGTGCAGGACATGTATAGGAGTGACAGATGGGTTCAAGTTGGGAGAGGGATTACATCAGGGATCGACTCCGAGCCCCTTCTTGTTTGCCATGGTGATGGACCGGCTGACAGACGAGGTCAGGCAGGAGTCTCCGTGGACCATGATGTTTTCAGATGACATTGTGATCTGCAGTGAGAGTAGGGAGCAGGTGGAAGAGAACCTGGAGAGAAGGGGGTATGCTCTGGAGAGAAGAGGAAGGAAAGTCAGTAGATGCAAGACAGAATACATGAGTGTGAATGAGAGGGAGGCAGGTGCAATGGTGAAGATGGAAGGAGTAGAGGTAGTGAAAGTACATGAGTTTAAACACCTGGGGTCAGCCATCCACAGCAATGGAAAATGCACAAGAGAGGTGAAGAAGAGAGTGCAGGTAGGGTGGAGTGGGTGGAGATGAGTGTCAGGGGTGATTTGTGACAGAAAGGTAGCAGCAAAAGTGAAAGGGAAGAAGTGAGACCTGCTATGATGTATGGTTTGGAGACAGTGACACTGACAAAAAGACAGGAGGTGGAGCTGGAGGTGGCAGAGTTGAAGATGCTAAGATTTTCACTGTGAGTGACCAGGAGGGACAAGATTAGAAATGAGTTTATCAGAGGGACAGCTCATGTTGAGCGGTTTGGAGACAAAGTAAGAAAGACAAGGCTGAGATGGTTTGGACATGTGCAGAGGAGGCATAGGGGATGTACTGGACAAAGGATGTTGAAGATGGAGCTGCCAGGCAGGAGGAAAAGAGGAAGACCACAGAGAAGATTCATAGATGTAGTGAAGGAGGGCATGGAGAGGGTTGGTGTTACAGAGGAAGATGCAAGGGATAGGGTGAGATGGAGACAGATGATTCGCTGTGGTGACCCCTAAAGAGAGCAGCCAAAAAAAGAAGAAGAAGACACAAGTATGAACTACTATGTTTGCACAGTATTTCTCATGCTGCAGATCCCATGCCAAAAGTATAAGGGAACATCTTAATCTTGTGGCTCATACTATTTCTTGCCAAACAGACCTTTGTCTAGTAATGAAAGAAGTTTGCATTGAGGAAAATTAACCATCATGGTTTGGGTAGCACAAATGTAGTTGAGACTGTGGATATACAGTAGTTGTATCAGTTTTAGCTGATATGGTGCTTTATCAGGCTTGAAATTTGCTCTGATGCATATTTTGGATCACCTGCTGTCATGGAAATGTGCACATAGATTATCCTGTGACTTTTCCTTGCCTTTTGTGAATCCATCAAACTTTACAATACAAGAAATTTAGTGCAGCACAAGTTGAAACGATGATACCGGCTTAGTGTCTTAATGAGGTAAAATATGCACTGTATAAAAAGAACTCTATGTCTTGTTGCAAGCTTCCCAGCATGCCTGTTGGGACTTGAAATTTCTGAGGGCATGAACAGTACTTACACTGGATCCTCCTCAGTAAAGATAGGAAGTATTTAGTTCTGTGAGGAAGAAAAACACTCATCAGACCACAAACTTACACTGATTCAAATCATGGAGGTTAAGACTTTGGTCTTTCTAATTTTTATGGGATGCTTGTTTGTGGAGCCAGGATTTGGACAGGAGAGTGATGGGGAAAATGGTCTTGCTGCTCTTGAGACCTGGCTTACTGCGACTAAAGTGGAGCTATCAAGACAGGTAATTGAAATGGAGAAACTAAGGAAGGAGAATGAAGGTAAGTGTTGACCTCTGTACTGTTATGACTTATATTTCCAGATGAGTTTTGAGTAATACTTTTTTAATATTTGGGCAGCTTTGTCAACAAGACTGGATGTCGCAGAGCAGGAGATTGACAGACTCAAGCTCAATACTGGTGAAGTTTCTGTGATAACAATGTTTAAGAAATTACATTCTTTTCCTTACATTGCCATGCTGAATGCAAAAGACTTACCTCTTCTGAAAAAGATAAGCACTTTGGCCTTGTGAAATTTACATTTACCTTTTCTCTACCTGTTCACAGCTCCACCTCAGATTGCTTTCTCTGTTTCTTTGTCCAATTCTGGACAAATTAACAAGGACTCCAGCACGGATAAAACTTTGGTTTTCAAGAGGGTCTTCTCAAATATTGGCAATGGCTATGATGTAAATACAGGTAGGGTACTTCATATGATCCTTTAATTCCAGACTACAAGCCGTGTCATTTTGGTATTGTGTTTCTCCCTGTTGCCCAAACAATACATTTCAGTTTTATAGCAGAAGACCCCATGGGTTGAGTTAACAGCTCACAGGTGTTTCGGGGGTGGGGGGGTGAATCCGTTAAAGTATGTAGAAAATAAGTCCTAGGAAATTATGGCTGCACTAATTTACGTTTATGCTAATCAAAGATCTAATACCCAACTGCAGCATACAATGGGATTCTCTCAGTGGACCAGCAAGGATGGTCAAAAAGATATATGTAATGAATAAGCTGTATGTATGTCTGACAAAGATACCTGCTTAGATGTATGAAATAACAAATTCCATTCACAAAACTGCATAGCAAACTTTTTAAGCATTTTTATTTTCAGAAAAAAATTTTTATAAGAGCATCTTCCTAAAGAATTACATAACTTTTAAGGTCAATGCAATTTAGCAGAGGTGAAGCCACAGGAGACACACCACGTTACAACGACCTGGTGTCAAGCCTTTCAGCCATGCCTTCATGACAAACTGAAAGTAGTAATTCTAACAAAAATGTGTACAGTACCCATGAAGAGCTTGCTTTAAAGACTGAAACTTTCATTTCTCAACTAATCATGGTAATTTACAATCACACATATCATCTTTCTTCCTGGCATCCTCGTCTTGAAGAGGTGATGGTGAAGCATGTCTTGTCAAGGATTGGTGCAGCGCCTGGAGTAGCTGTGTAGACCAATCCTTGAGTGGCAGTTTTTGTTGCACTTGGCACAGATGAAGGCTGATGGATGTTGTTCTGCCCCTGCATGCTCATGTCTTGCAGTAGGCCTCCTCTCCTGTTTTTACCTCCAACTTGCTTCAGCCCTGTTCACTCCTTCTCTTACACAGTGGCGCAAAATGTTACATTCCTTGGCTACCTCCTCCCAATGGTTGGTGGTTTTTTTCTGCGTATCGGAGATCGTGTTTGCAGACGTCTTTGTACCTCAACAGGGGTCGTCCTACCAGATGAACGCCTTCCCGCAGTTCACCATACATGATTTCTCTGGGCAGGCGGTTTGGCTCCATGCGGTGCACATGGTCAAGCCATCGAAGACACCTCTGGCTAAGAAGTGTGCGCATACTGGGTAGGCCAGCGCGCTCAAGTACCTCCGTGTTGGTGACTCTATCTTGCCATTTGATGCGTAGGAGGCGTCGGATGCAGTGCGGATGGAATCCATTGAGCTGGTTCTCCTGTCTGGCATAGGTTGTCCAGGATTCGCTTCCGTATAGGAGAGTTGACAGGACACAGGATTGGTAGACGCAGAGTTTGATCATCTCGCGCATCAGATCATTGTTCCACACTCGTTTGTTGAGCTTCACCATCACAGCAACTGCTTTGGCTATTCTGGAATTAATTTCAGTGTCTAGGGAGAGGGAGTTGGTAACTGTAGACCCCAAGTAGATGAAGCTGTCGACCATAGCAAGCTGAGTATTGTCGATGGTGATGACAGGGGGAGTATGGGCGTCTTGTGCCATGATGGTGGTTTTCTTTATACTGATGGTTAGCCCAAACTCTTTGCATGCGTGGGGTAGCCGGTCAATCATGTGCTGGAGGCTGTCTTCGCTGTGTGATGTAAGGGCTGCGTCGTCCACAAAGAGTAGCTCTCTGATTAGGACCTCTGTCACTCTGGTTCTTGCACGTAGTCGCGCGATGTCGAAAAGTTTTCCGTTTGATCTCATGCAAATGTAGACATCTTCAGGGCAATCATCAAAAGCGTAAGGGAGGAGCATTAAGAAGAAGATTCTAAACAGGGTTGGTGCCAGGATGCAGCCCTGTTTCACTCCACTGCTGACTGGGAAGGTGTCTGAAGTTGCACCGTTGAAGAGGACAGTGCTATGCACGTCTTTGTGAAATGAAGTGATTATCCCCAGAAGTTCTGGAGGGCAGCCTATTTTCTGCAGAAGCTGAAAGAGTCCGCTTCGACTAACTAAGTCAAAGGCTTTTGTCAGATCCACAAACGCGATGAATAGTGGCTGCTGCTGCTCTCGACACTTCTCCTGCAGCTGACAGAGGGAGAAGATCATGTCCACTGTGGACCTTTCGGCTCTAAAGCCACATTGTGACTCAGGATATACTGAAGATAGAAGATAGAAGCAAGACTCTGCAGTCAGGACAGAATGACACAGGCGAAGACTTTGCCAACAATGCTGAGTAATAAAATTCCACAATAATTGTTACAGTCACTGCGATCCCCTTTGTTCTTGTACAATGCGACTATGTTTGCATCACACATATCTTGAGGCACATGTCCTTGCTCCCAGCAGAGGCAGAAAAGTTCATGTAGAGGCTGTAGGAGTGCTATTTTACCACTTTTTAAGACTTCAGGGGGGATGCCATCTTTCCCCAGAGCTTTACCACTGCTAAAACAGTCGATGGCTTTGCTGAGCTCTTCCAGGCTGGGCATTTCGTCTAGCTCCTCCATGACTGGCAAGCTGGGTATGGCGTCAAGGACAGCGTTTGTCACGATGTTCTGAGTTGAGTAAAGCTCTAGGTAGTGTTCAACCCAACGCTGAAGTTGTTTGCTCTGGTCCGTGATGACTTCTCCTGACTTGGATTTGATGGGGGCTGTTTTGATGCTGGTGGGACCGGTTGCTGTTTTGACGCCCTCGTACATCCCTTTGGCGTGGCCACAGTTGGCAGCTAATTGTATGTTGGCACACAGGTTCAACCAGTACTCACTGGCACAATGGTGAGCAATTTGCTGGGCCTTGCTCCTTGCTGCTCTCAGGGCGTCGCGTGTGCTAGGACAAGGGTTCTGCTTATAAGCTAGCAGTGCTTTCTGTTTGGCCTCTGTGACTGGTTGCATTTCATTCCAGTGTGCCTCAAACCAGTCCGTGTTTGTGTACTTTTTCTCGTATGCGGTCACAGCGGAGTTATATATGGCGTCGTGGAGGTAGGACCATTTCGTGTCTGCATCTGCTTGGTTGTTGCTGTTTCAATAATCTTTGAGTTTTCATTGAAGGATATTGCCAAAGTTTGGACCCTTTCAGTTTCAGAAGTGGTGCAGGTGTTAATGCGTGGTTGGCCCTTTGTTTTTGCATGGTAAATTTCTTGGGAATCAGTCTGACTTTGCTGGCAACAAGTGAGTGGTTGGTATCACAGTTAGCGCTGTGATAGCTTCTCATGCGGAGGATGCTGCGGAGGTTGGCTCTTCTGGTGATGACGAGGTCTAGCTGGTGCCAGTGGTGGGACCAGGGGTGTCTCCAGGACACTTTCTGCAGATCTTTACACTTGAAGTAGGTGTTGGTAATACACAGACCGTAATGACAACAGACTTCCAACAACCTCTATCCATTCTCATTCATCCTGCCAATGCCAAAGTGGCCGAGACAGGATGGCCAGGCCTGCCAGTCAGCTCCAACATGAGCGTTGAAGTCGACTAGCATATATATGCCTTCTGAGCTGGGGATTTTAGATATTTCATCCTCGAGAGCCTCATAAAGTCGATCTTTGACCTCTGGGGTGGATGAAAGGGTTGGAGCATATACAGAAATAATGTTCACAAATCCTGATACTGTCTTCATGTGGAGAGCGAGTATCCTCTCAGAACTTCCTGTGGGAGTTTCCGTGGAAGTGATCGGCAAGTTCCTCATGGCAAATCCTACACTGTGCTGCCTGGGCTCGTCCTGAGACAGGCCCTGCCAATAGAAGGTGTAGTCTGTTTCTCTAAATAAGCCACTGTCAGCTAGGAGAGTTTCTTGGAGACAAGTGATGTTGATGTTGAGTCGTGCAAGTTCCTTGTTGACGATGGCTGTCTTATGTGAGTCGTCTATTCGTTGGAGATCATCAGAGAGTCCAGGGCACATTGTGTGTACGTTCCAGCTTGCAAATCGAAGAGCTGGAGTCTTTGTTGTTTTTTCTTTTGAACTGCCAGGTGTGGATTGACGCTTGCTTGTCAGGAAGGTTCCCTAAGCTCTACGCACCCAGTAGAACAGGCAAGCCATGGTGGGGCAACACCTTACTGGCTGGGAGCTGCCCAGCTTGAGGTGGGCGGTAGCTGCCCAATGAAGCTGCGATGACTTCTCCCACTGTTGAACGAGACCCCAGGCACTCCTTCCTATGCCAGTCAGTCGGAGCTTTTAACTGGTAGACTGCCTCATCCTGTGTTGTGCCGGAATCTTGCAATGCTGCTGGAGTGGCCTTTCCAGTTTGCGCTTCAGGCCTCGGCAAGTGAATATGGAGATATTGGGCTGCCGATATGTCAGTGTCCCCCTCTCAGTGTCACTGGCAGAATCCAAAGGAAAGGATGAAGCAATACAATTTGGGGCCAGATTCACTGCAGGAGCTGCCGGAAAGTAGTGCAGAGTGACTACTATCCGCCTCAGAGCTCCACTCCAGATTTGTCCTCGGGGTTTACTCACGAAGCCTTTCCTGCGATCAGGAAAAGCCAGAAGGCAGCAGAGGTTTAGAATCAGGGTTTTCCTTCCCCTAGATGGACTGCTTTCCCAGGGTGAGAGCTCCATCTACCCTGGGCAACTGGTTTTAAGGCGCCAGAGGTTCGCCTTCGCCCCTTCTCCTGTCAGTGATAACAGTTTTGCCGCGGGAAGGCCGGGAGTTGGCTGTCAGAGGCTATTTGAGTCGCACGCCATAGGAAGCATTTCAAGAGATTGTGAGAGCCCAGCCTCACAACCCACTTCCAGGCAAAACAGCCTTATGAAACCTGGTATAGGATAACCATCAATTCAATTCAATTCAATTTTATTTATATAATGCCATTTCACAACAACAGTCATCTCATAGCACTATCAACTGTAGGGGGAACCCCCACAGTTGCAGAAAGACCCCAGCAATCAGGTGATCCCCTGTGAGCAAGCGCTTGGCGACGGTGGAGAGGAAAAACTCCCTTTTAACAGGAAGAAACCTCCAGCAGAACCAGGCTCAGGGAGGGGCAGTCATCTGCTGTGACTGGCTGTGGGGTGAGGAGATAGAGAAGTTTAAAAGAACAGACAAGTAGAGAGCAAACAGCACAATGGGGACTCAATCTATGGAAGAGAACAAACAGATGTTAATGACCAGCAAAAAAATAAAAAAATAAAAAAATAAATAAATATATATATATATATATATATATATATATATATATATATATATATATTTCATTGAGAGCAAAGAAAGGATTGAGGCCCAGTGCATTATTGGAGGTCCCCCGGCTGACTAAACCTATTAGCAGCATAACTAAGGGAGGGTTCAGAAACACATGATCCCTCCCTAATTGTAGGCTATATCAAAAAGGAAGGTTTTAACCCTATTCTTAAAAACAGAGATCGAGTCTGACTCCCGAATCCAGATTGGCAGCTGGTTCCACAGGAGAGGAGCTTGATAACTGAAGGCTCTGCCTTCCATTGTACTTTTGGAGATTCTAGGTATTACAAGCAATCCTGCATTTTGGGAGCATAGTGCTCTGTTAGGATAATATGGTAGTATCAGATCTTTTAAATAAGAAGGGGCCTGATTATTTAGAGCTTTGTAAGTAAGAAGAAGGATTTTAAACTTAATTCTAAACTCTATGGGAAGCCAATGAAGGGAGGCCAGAACCGGAGAGATATGATCTCTCTTTCTAGTGCCTGTTAAAACTCTTGCTGCAGCATTTTGGATCAGCTGAAGACTTTTTAAAGATGTTTTAGGACAACCTGATAATAAAGAGTTACAATAATCTAATCTAGAGCTACCAAAAGCATGGATCAGTTTCTCAGCATCACTCTAGATAGATAGATAGATAGATAGATAGATAGATAGATAGATAGATAGATAGATAGATAGATAGATAGATAGATAGATAGATAGATACTTTATTTTGAACAAAAAAGTATAACAAAAACAAAACAAATGACAAATGCAATAAAGTAACAGTATACAGTGTTCGAAAGGGAGAAGGAAGAAGTGAACACTTATTAATTCCATCTCCTCTTTTCCATAAATACACCCATGTGAATTATATACAAATTACCACATTTAAGACCCCAAGTAAACAATTAACTGTATTTTGTACATATCAACATTAACACCCATCCATCCTAACATACATTGATGTCCATACATCAAAACCAGCCTCAAACAACACAGATATACACAGTGCTGTCCCACCCACCATTCCATAGTGTCCCATAGTGTTCCAGAGTGAGCATAGTGAATCATACATATAAATACTACCCTTCTAACATATATCCTTTCAGCAAATAATGTTTATACCTCTTTTTGAATTGATTTCTGTTTGTACATAGTTTCAGTTCTGGCTCCAGACTGTTCCACAAATCCACCCCACAGACCCAAGGAATATTTTTTTTTGTTGTCTGTCACTGTATTGTTTTATAGGACAGTTTTTATTGTACAATGATTGAAATATTTGTAAAAATTTATCATATGCTTTATTTATATCATTTTCATCATAAACTATCTTCCAATCTTGTATTAATAATTCCTTTGTCAGTAAATACATAGATTCTTCGGTTCTTATTCTTTTATATTTAATATTTTTGGTATACTTTTTCTTCCTATAATCACATTGATAGACAACAAAAATCGGTAGGTGGTCACTGATATCATTCAATAAAAGCCCACTCCTGATATTATTTTCCATAATGTTTGTGAATATGTTATCTATTAGTGTGGCACTGTGTGACGTGATTCTGCTAGGTACGGTAATTGTTGGATATAAGCCCATATTGTACATTGTGTTGATAAATTCTTCTGTCAAACTATCTTGTTTTGAATTCATCAGATCTATATTGAAATCCCCACAGATGAACATAACTTTATGAGTTAGTTTTGCATACATTTTTTCCCTCCAGTCCTTAAATAAGTCAATGTTTGATCCAGGTGTTCTATATACACAGCTCACTACTATATTCTTCACATTGTCCAGACAGATTTTTATTGTAATACATTCAAATAAATCATCCACAGTTACTGACAGATTTTCAACAACCTTGTATTTCAAGCTCTTGTCAACATAAATTGCAACTCCTCCTCCTTTTTTCCACTTTTCTATTTATATAATTTAATTCATAGCCATCCATGGTAAAATCCACTCCTTTCTCTTCACTGAGCCACGTCTCTGATATTGCCACAATATTGAATGGCTCTTTAAACTGATGTAAATAATCTTTAATGTTATTAAAGTTGGCATAGAGACTTCTGCTGTTGAAGTGGATCATAGAAATATTGAAATCAGATGTGACCATTGTGTTAAACTGTTCATCTGTGTAGTAACTACAGTTATTATTGATGGAGCTAAATAAATTATTATCAGGGTCTATGTTATATTCTACGTCCTGTGGGTTGTGATCTGTATATTCAAAAACTTTCAGTTCCTGTTGTTTCTGTTTGTTGATCTTTTGTTTCATGTTGTCAAATGTCTTGTAGCAGATGAGTATATCCCTTCAGTGTCCTACAATTGTCTCTTGTTGCTGTGACTCCAGTTCATAACATTCATTGATATTTGTCCAGTTCCATAATATTACGGATGTTAATGACCTTGGCTTCTTCAGGTGATCCGTTTAATTTGATGTATATTTTATAGTTTGATGTCCAGGAGTTTTGAATCTTTTTCTGCTTTCTCAGGTATCTTGCTTTTCTGGCTATTTCTGCGTTTTCTTTTGTAAGGTGCTCGTTTATGTAAATGTTTGTTCCTTTCAGTTTCCTATCTTGTTTTAACAGCGCAGTCTTGTGTTTTCTGTTGACAAACCTCATGATCACAACCGGTTTGTCGCCGTTTTTCCTGGGCAGAGGGTGGCAGGTCTCAATGGTGTTACAGTCCAGATGGATTCCTTTGGACTGCATGAAGGCCGCCACTTGTTGCTCCGTGGATTCATCTTCCAGCGCGTTGAGCCTCCCTCCACTGTCTGCGGCCACCGCTCGTGCGTACGATCGGGGTTTAATGTGGAGCCCCGTGATGATCACGTCGTTCACCCGGGTGTTCTGCTCCAGTTCTGACACTCTGCTCTCCAGATACGCCAGCCTCTTGTTCTTCTCGGCGTTCTGGATCTGCAGCGCTTTCACCTCCTCGACCAGGTCCAGAATGGTTTTTTGCTGCAGCTTAACAGCAGAAATCTCTTCAGCCAAGAAGTCCAGCGCTCTTTTGATGTCATCCACCTCCTCAGTCTGCTGAGCTTTCTTGGGACCCATGATCCTGGCCGATGTTAAAGAAAAAAAAACAAAAAAAAACACGTGGGAGAAATCCCTTTGTTCTCCCAGAGTGTGAGGGGACTGATTGCTTCACCAGCCACTACAATATTAAGTTATGAGACTGGCAATTTCTCTTTTTTCGCATGAGCAGGTTTATTCTCCAGCGGTATTGACAAAGCAACAGCTCAAAACGCTAGCTCTAAACTGAGTTTTATGCAAGAAATGAACTGGGAGCCTTTACCTGTGCGTCCTCACCTTACATGCCACAACTGGAAATTCTGAGACAAGATGCTCCTAATCTTGGAAATATTATCTAGCTACAATGCTCTGCACTGTGTGTTCATATATTCATATATTTATTCCATCCAGCTACAATGCTCTGCACTGTGTGTCTGTGTGTGTGTGTATATATATATATTTTATAGTAATACGTACATATGTTTATTAGCTGCTCTTGCTTGCTTGTTTTTTTTCTTGCCTTCTGATTGTTGCTCTGAGTGTTGCTATCCCTGTGCTGTTGCAATCCTGGAATTTCCCCGTTGTGGGACTAATAAAGGCTTATCTTATCTTATCTTATCTTATTACACAAATGATAGAAGGCAGTCTTACAAACAAATTTAATATGTGAATTGAAAGACAGATCTCGATCAAAAATAATTCCAAGGTTCCTAAGAGAAAGAGTAACCGCATCCAAACTGAAAGTTTGATTTGGAAAGGTATTTCTAAGGTTTTTTTGGCCAACAAGAATGACTTAAGTCTTATCTGAATTTAATAGCAGGAAATTATAAGTCATCCAAGTTTTGATTTCCTTAAGACAGACTTCCAACTTGGCTAATTGATTACTATCATCTTGCTTCAATGACAGGTACAATTGTGTGTCATCTGCATAACAATGAAAATGTATAAAGTGCTTTCTAATAATGTTGCCTAACGGAAGCATATACAATATAAACTAAAAAGAGTAGGGCCTAGCATAGATCCCTGTGGAACTCCATGACTGAGCTTTGAGTTGAAAGAAAACTCATTACTGACATGAACAAACTGGAGCCTATCAGATAAATAAGATCTAAACCACTGCAACGAAGTTCCATTAAGTCCAACATAGTGTTCTAATCTATCAAGTAGAATATTACAGAAACAAGTCCATTGTCAGATGCGATGAGGAAGTCGTTAGTGACCTTCACTAAGGCTGTTTCAGTACTATGATGGATTCTCAACCCAGATTGAAACTCTTCAAGTAAACCATTTCCCTGCAGGTGGTCAAATAATTGCGTAGCAACAACTCTTTCTAAGATTTTTGAAATGAAAGGGAGATTAGAGATTGGTCTTTAGTTAGCTAAAGCTCCTGGATCCAGCATTGGCTTTTTGAGTAAGGGTTTAATTACAGCAGTTTTAAAAGCCTGCGGTACATGGCCTAAAGTTAATGAAGAATTGATTATATGAAGAATAAAGCTACCAATAAGTGGGAAGACTTCTTTAAATAACCTGGTAGGAATAGGGTCTAAAAGACAAGTTGAAGGCTTGGATGAGGAAACTATTAAACTAACTCTAAAAGGTCAATTGGAGTAAACTCATCAAGACAGATATCAATTCAAGGAGTTGTAGTAGTAACTGTATTTAAGTTAATGGTGGGAAGAATCTGATTGATTTTATCTCTGATGGATGAAATTTTATTATTGGAAAAAGTTCGTAAAGTCCTAACTAGTAAGCTCTAAGGGAATGCTAGGATTGAGAGTCCTGACTCTTTGTCAGCCTGGCTACAGTACTGAAAAGAAACCTGGGATTATTCTTGTTCTCTTCTATTAATGCAGAATAATAACTCATTCTAGCTTTTCTAAGACATTTTTTTTATAAATTAAAAGATGATTTCTCCAAGCTAAATAGATTTCATCTAAATTAGTGGAGCACCATTTTCTTTCTAATTGATGAGTCTTCTGTTTTAAGCTACGAGTTTCTGTGTTGAACCAAGGAGTTAGAAATCTCTGATTAGACTTTTTCTTTTTTAAGGGGGCCACCAAGTCTAGAGTCTGATGCAGAGAAGCTGTAACACTATCTACCATGCTATCAATTACAGAAGGAGCAAGCTCTCCATAGTTTATTTCCGTTGTGTTGACACATGGCATAGAGGAAACAATCTGCATAAATTTGGTAACAACATCATCTGAGAGGCATCTACTGTAGTAATATTTTTCTTTAGGAGCCAAATAGTCAGAAATAGTAAAATCAAAGGTTAACAGACAATGGTCTGACAGTACAGGGTTATGAGGAGACACTACCAGATTTTCTATTTCTATGCCATATGTCAGAACAAGGTCCAATGTATGGTGGAGATAATGAGTAGAATTTCCTACTTTCTGAGAAAACCCCATCGAGTCTAATATCAAATTAAATGCCACATTAAGGCAATCACTATCTACATCTACATGTATATTAAAGTCTCCTACTATAATTATTCTGATTTCAGCACTAAATCAGCTAAGAATTCAGCAAATTCGGATAAAAATTCTGAGTAGATTGATGGAGGACGATAAACTATGGCAAATAAAATTGGGTTTAGCCTAAAATTGCTAAAGTACCCAATACTGAGGACCAGGCTCTCAAAGGAATTATAACGTGTTTTTTGCTTTACATTAACTAGTAATTTGGAATGGTAAATTGTTGCTACTCCTCCTCCACGACCAGAACTTTTGGGATTTTGACAGTTTAAATAACCAGAGGGAGTTGATTCATTTAAACCAACACAATCCTCTTGCCCTAACCAAGTCTCTGTAAGGGAAATTAAATCAATCTGATGATCAATTAACAGATCATGGACTAAAAGAGACTTGGGAGTTAGAGACCTAATATTTAATAAACCGCATTTAATTTTTAAATTATGAGGAGGAAGAGAGGCCAAATCATTCAATTTAGAGGCTTCATGTTTAATTTGAGTTTTACCAACTTTTTGTTTGTTCACTTTGGGATGCTTATACATAACATTTTTATTTACTTTGGAGGGAGCAGACAATGATTCTCTGATGGGGAAGACGGGCTAAGTTGATCAAGTTAAGAAGTTGATCAATCTATTCATAGCAAACATTTGAACCTCTTACAGTGAAATCTTACCTTCTTTTAACTGTTGCAGGAATCTTCACGGCACCAGTTAATGGCCTCTACCACTTTACCTTCAGTACCTATGGCTCCAACTCTCGCATTACAGGAGCTATACTAAAGAAGAATAATGTCCAACAAATTTCAACCTATGAGGCCCCTTCAGGAGACGGCGCTACTAGCAATGGCAATGCTGCCATTCTGCAACTGGCTGCTGACGATAAGGTGCATGTGGAAATGTGGGAGAATGCCTGGGTGTATGATGACCTGAATGGTCTCACAACCTTCAGTGGTTTTCTTCTCTTCCCCGTGTTTAACAAGTAATACAGTGTGTGAATGTTGACGGCTTCCCCCACTCGCTGCCTCACATACCACGGGTCCCGCTGATGGGAGAACAGGAGTCGGAGTATCAAGAATTCCTTCCCTGGGCCATCTACTTCCAGAGCCCCCTCTCCTCTTCCCCCTCTCACCGAGGAGAGAAGCATCGAGGGGGATGGCCAGCCATTAATCTTCCATTTTCTCTCCCCTGCAAGGCTTCTTTAGACATTTATCCCCAAATTAGCCAGATGTTTTTACCAGGTTTTATTATACAAAGGGTTTCAATTATTTTGGGTTTTGTTTGTTTGTTTGTTTGTTGTTGTTTTTTTAATTTTTGATTGGTTTTGATTTTGATCATTTTGACTGATTTTTGGTGACTTTGAATTTTTCTAATTTTTGAATGATTCCATTTTTGATGAAATGATTGTTTTTGCACAGATACAATCTTTTTAGATCAAGGTTTTTCAATCAGTTTGGGCTTTGAGAGGTTCTAAAACTTTTTGATGGGTTTTTGATTTTGATTCTCTTTTTCTGATTTTGGGTAGGTTCTGAATCTTATTATTTTTGATTTAATTGACTGTTTTATACAAGTATAACCTTTTTGGCTGAGCTTTGCAAACTTTCAATAAATACTACAGCATATTAAAAGACAGTATGGGAGTCCATGAGTTCACTTATTCAGTGTCCATCTTTTCTGGTTTTTCAAGAAGGTAATTTTCTACAAGAGGTGTTACATTTTTATGAGATTTTAAGGGTTACTCTGTGAAGGTAATTTTAAACAGACCTCCTATAGATCAATTTTCCTGATCTTAAACATCCACCTGGATTAACAAGAGCAATAAGACCATGAGGAGTTGTCATGAATACCAGGGGGTATTTTGAGCTGCTGACTAGACAGGTCACTCGGTCAGCGCTCAGGGTACAGGTAAGCGGAGGTCACCTGGTAGATGGAGACAGTGGAGCTGGGTTAATCCTCAAAGTCACCAAGTACACACACACACACACACACACATGTGACAGAATTTCCTATGAGGAAAACTCCTCTAGGAACTGCATGCTGGTGAGCCTAACCTCAATCCCGGGGTACAAGGTCAAAGGGTCTTCAACAATGTGTGTGAATGTGTGTGTGAATGGGTGAATAGCAGGATCTGTAAAGCGCTTTGGTCATCTTGAGATGAGAATAAAAGCACTATACAAGTGAATGCCATTTACCATTTACCATTTTACCATTACAGTAAAGGTAATTGGTTAAAAAATAAGCAAGTCTGTCAATGTACCAGCAGAGACTTAAGGTTGTTTTGATATGCCATATCAACTAGTTAATTTTCTTTGCTTGTACCTACATATAGCACTTCCATTTCATGTCTTATTGTACAAGTGCATGTTTTATTGTAGAGTATAAAATAAACTATGATGTCTCTTCTGAATAATCAAGGCTAAATGTATTCATAACAAGGCATTTTAATTTGTACATTTTGCATCTAATTCTGAACACAATAGTAGCAGCTCCAACTTGTGAGTATAACTCGGTATTGCAGTAATGGGAAAAAAACATTTTTTTCATTAATTTCATAGAAATTCTGATGTAAAATATGTATCATTATTACAGTAATTATAGTGAATACAGTTTTTCTTTACACTATAAATGCATAATGTTATAAGAATATGAATTGTCACAACAAAACATTGATGGATAGACAGGGGAAAGCTGAAAAGTTCATAGACTGAAAAGTTTATAGTGGTCAAATTTAACCAAACAGTCGCAAACTCAGATATGTGCGAAGTGGGCAGGAGCCCAGGGCACCATTCTTTTAAGGACACCATGAGGATTAAAAGAATAAAAATAATATTAAAAGATTCATAATTATTTGTGCTGAGCATGTATTTGTGGCAAATGGGCACCCTCTGCCTGTGGCTGGCACACTCCACAGCATGGCCGCCATTCAAAGCGGAGCAAAGGAAGAAAAAAAAATGTTTAAAGTAAGGTGTTTTTTTTTTTCTTAAATTATGCAGCAGTTTGAATTTTAAAACACTGATCCCTAAAACAGCAACATTTGGTTATCACAGCTTTTTTTTTTTTTTTGATTTTGTATACTTTATTTATCCCCAGAGGGGAATTTGAGGACATCCACCTGGATGGATGAAGCAGCCACGGTACGGTGCTATCCCTCAACCATTCACACCTAGGGCCACTTTAGGGTCTCCATTTAACCTAACCTGCATGTTTTTGGCCTGTGGGAGGTAAACCGGAGAAATCCCGGAGTAAACCCACGCAGATACGGGGAGAACATGCAAACTCCACACAGATCACTATTGGTCAGGGGCTGGGATCGAACCAGGGATCCCACGGCCAAGTGTGAGTTGCTGTGCTGGCGTAGTGCTAACCACTGCGCCACCTTATGTTATGTAACATAATTTTGCTCCAATGTGTTGTAGTCGGCTTCAGTTTAGAAGCCACATGAATTAATTTCAGGGCTGTGCTGAGACCATTGAGAGGCAGGGGTGCAAATTAATTTTTAAAAAAAAGGCACATGGAATGAGATTTGTTAAAAATATGTCAACTTTATATGTTACTTAGTTGGTTTCTATTTTACTTTAATAACTATACACTCATGGACATAATAATACCCCACAGACTTTTGCGAATTATCAACAGCCACAGAGACCATGGTCTTCATCATTAATTTTGTAAAGGTCAATGACAAAAATCAAATACATTTTAAAAATGGGCAGCTTCCACTGAAAAATGATTATCCCTTCAAAATAAAATCATCTTTGCAAAAATCTGAAAAAAACTTTTCTTTCAATAAATAAATAATTTATACTTCATTCAAATTACTAAATTGTTGCAAAAAAAAAAAAAATTAAAAAGGCCATTCACCAAGTGAGCAAAATGAGCCCAAACCATCCCCTCTGTTAAACTGCCACCCTCCATCTCCACAAAGACTGCAAGGATAGTTTATACAGGACAGCGTAGTACAGGTGCATCTCAATAAATTAGAATGTCATCATAAAGTTGATTTATTTCATTAATTCAATTAAAAAATGAGTCATATATTATATAGATTCATTACACACATTTTCAAGTGTTTAATTTCTTTTAATTTTGATGATAGCTTACATAAAAACCCCAAATTCAGTTTCTCAGAAAATTAGGAGATTACATGTAATTAATTTTTAAAAAATAGATTTTAATAGAAATATTGGCTGACTGAAAAGTATATCCATGTACGGACTCAGTATTTGGTCGGGGCTCCTTTTGCATGAATTACTACGACAATGTGGCGTGTCATGGAGGTGATCAGCCTGTGGTACTGCTGAAGTGTTATAGAGGCCCAGGCTGCTTTGATAGTGATTTTCAGCTCGTCTGCATTGTTGGATCTGGTGTCTCTCATCTTCCTCTTGAATCTTCCATAGATTCTCTATGGGGTTTAGGTCAGGAGAGTCTGCTGGCCAATCAAGCACAGTGATACCCATGGTCATTGAACTAGGTATTGCTACTTCTGGCAGTGTGGGCAGGTGCCAAGTCCTGCTGGAAAATGAAATCAGCATCTCCATAAAGTTTGACAGTCGAGGGAAGCATGAAATGCTCTGAAATTTCCCAGTAGACAGCTGCACTACCTTTGAATTAAAAAAATAAATAATTCTTTTTAAATTAATTTTATGTAATTCTATTTCTTTTTTTGAGAAATTGTATTTGGGGTTTTCATTAGCTGTAAGCCATAACCATCAAAATTAAAAGAAATAAACACTTGAAATATTGTAATCCATGGATAGCAGATGGGAATTAGCCACTGGCTACAATCTGGCAAGTTTACATTGATTGATATCAATGTTCATCATCTTGCACTGTCCTTAAAAAAAAAAAACTGAAAAATATCACTCTGTGTGTAATGAATCTATATAATATAGGAGTTTTTTTTTTTTAAATTGAGTTACTGAAATAAATCAACATTTTGATGACATTCTAATTAATTGAGATGCACCTATCAATGAGAGGACAGCTGCAGATGTACAAGACAATGATGAAAATATGAGAAACAAAAAGGTGAAACATGGCAAAAGTAAAAAAAAAAAAAAAAAAAAAAGTAACAAACTTGCCAGGAAAAAGTTGCAAGAAAAACTTCACTAACTGTTGAGAAAACTGAACATTTGGACATTTAAGTGAGAAATAAAAAGTAAAAAAAAAAGTGTGTGTGTGTGGGGGGGGTTTGCTGGAGAGGCAGTCTTCCCAGGGCGTCATACAAGCCAGGACCGCTCCTTTGACCAAATGTGGTTTATTTTTCAACCGCAGGGATCCAAGCACCGCAACACCGATCGAAGAACTGTGTGGACCGAAGGAGAGACTATGTTGAAAAATAAACAACATTTGGTCAAATTTGACCACTATGAACTTTTCAGCCTATGAACTTTTCAGCACCCCCTCGTACAGTGTAAAACTTCATCAATATTTCAAGGTTTTGTGAGACTAGAGTGTAAAAAAAGGACATTTGCAACATGCAGCCTAAAAGGAAGCATATACAGTGGGGCAAAAAAGTATTTAGTCAGCCACCAACTGTGCAAGTTCTCCCACTTAAAAGATGAGAGAGGTCTCCAATTTTCATCATAGGTATACCTCAACTATGAGAGACAAAATGAGAAAAAAAAAAATCCAGAAAATCACATTGAAGGATTTTTAATGAATTAATTGGTAAATTCCTTGGTAAAATACGTATTTGGTCAATAACAAAAGTTCATCTCAGTACTTTGTTATATACCCTTTGTTGGCAATGACAGAGGTCAAACGTTTTCTGTAAGTCTTCACAAGGTTTTCACACACTGTTGCTGATATTTTGGCCCATTCCTCCATGCAGATCTCCTCTAGAGCAATGATGTTTTGGGGCTGTCGCTGGGCAACACAGACTTTCAACTCCCTCCAAAGATTTTCTATGGGGTTGAGATCTGGAGACTGGCTAGGCTACTCCAGGACCTTGAAATGCTTCTTACGAAGCCACTCCTTCATTGCCCGGGCGGTGTGTTTGGGATCATTGTCATGCTGAAAGATCCAGCCACATTTCATCTTCAATGCCCTTGCTGATGGAAGGAGGTTTTCACTCAAAATCTCACAATACATGGCCCCGTTCATTCTTTCCTTTACAAGGATCAGTCGTCCTGGTCCCTTTGCAGAAAAAACAGCCCCAAAGCATGATGTTTCCACCCCCATGCTTCACAGTAGGTATGGTGTTCTTTCTCCTCCAAACACGACAAGTTGAGTTTTTACAATAAAGTTCTATTTTGGTTTCTTCTGACCATATGACATTCTCCCAATCCTCTTCTGGATCATCCAAATGCTCTCTAGTAAACTTCAGATGGGCCTGGACATGTACTGGCTTAAGCAGGGGGACACGTCTGGCACTGCAGGATTTGAGTCCCTGGCGGCGTAGCGTGTTACGGATGGTAGCCTTTGTTACTTTGGTCCCAGCTCTCTGCAGGTCATTCACTAGGTCTCCCTGTGTGGTTCTGGGATTTTTGCTCACCGTTCTCGTGATCATTTTGACCCCACAGGGTGAGCTCTTGCGTGGAGCCCCAGATGGAGGGAGATTATCAGTGGTCTTGTATGTCTTCCATTTTCTAACAATTGCTCCCACAGTTGATTTCTTCACACCAAGCTGCTTACCTATTGCAGATTCAGTCTTCCCAGCCTGGTGCAGGTCTACAATTTTGTTTCTGGTGTCCTTTGACAGGTCTTTGGTCTTGGCCATAGTGGAGTTTGGAGTCTGACTGTTTGAGGTTGTGGACAGGTGTCTTTTATACTGATAACGAGTTCAAATAGGTGCCATTAATACAGGTAACGAGTGGAGGACAGAGGAGCCTCTTAAAGAAGAAGTTACAGGTCTGTGAGAGCCAGAAATCTTGCTTGTTTGTAGGTGACCAAATACTTATTTTACCGAGGAATTTACCAATTAATTCATTAAAAATCCTTCAATGTGATTTTCTGGATTTTTTTTCTCCTTTTGTCTCTCATAGTTGAGGTATACCTATGATGAAAATTGGAGACCTCTCTCATCTTTTAAGTGGGAGAACTTACACAATTGGTGGCTGACTAAATACTTTTTTGCCCCACTGTATTAACAGTACTGACATTACATTTCATGTCCTACAATCTGAAATGCTGTGGCAAAGACAACACAGATGCACGTATATCATTGTTTGGCCCAGGCATCTTTCCCATGTTCTCCCATTTATGAGTGGTTGCATCATAACGGTGAACCATCTTAACGTCACTGTAGTCCTCCTGGCTGTATCCGCCCAACACATAAAACTTATTCTCCAAAACTGCACTTCCTGCACCTACATGTGGCACTGGCAGAGATGTGAAGGAAGTCCAGGAGTCAGATGTGGGGCAGTACACTTCACAAGCTAGCTGGTCAACCACAGCCATGTCATCATCTGTGGAGATCCCACCTGCAACATAAAGATATTCACCGAGGACCTCCATGCAGTGATGGGCCCGTGGTTTTGCCATGCTCGCCAGGTAAGTGCTTCCCATCTCTGGCTTGTATACAATCATAGATGAAAGACATAGGTAGTCACTGTTTTGTCCTCCAGAAATGAAGATTTGTCCAAGTAAGACCTTTGCTACATGCCCACTCAGAGGGAGATCCAGTGGCCAAGTGAAGCTAAAACACAAAAAAGAGACTAAATAGTTTCAAAAATCCCTTAAATATTGACAGGCAATATTCCTCTGCTCCAGAAATATCTACTGTTAATAAAAGTTAGCATTAGCTAGAAGAAGCCAAAAGAAACAAGCTTTGAGTACACTTGAGAAACAACCATTAAAAATCAAATTCTTGTTTTACCCTGGCATTTTTTACAGGCAAAACTGATAGATAAGCTAACCTGCTAATGTGGACATTTACTAGTTATCTACTGTAGCAACTCTAGTTAGCTAGCCTTTTGTTGTTGTTGTTGTTGTTTTGCTGATGTTTCTAGTAAATCCTTTTCTTATGCTAAAATGAATTAAAGTTGAAGTATATGTTGCTCTAATAGCTGGTCATTCATTGCAAGAGTTGTATGCAAAAAAGACAATAGACATACAGTAAAGGAAATGAACTCCGCAGGGCAGGCATGAACAATGCAAGAGTTGGTTTATTAACATATATTCTGTTGACAGTCTTTTCTGGAGATAAGTCAGTGGGTGACAGGAGTGTGTATTTCTTCTTCTTTTTTTTTGGGGGGGGGGGGGTCACGATATCATCAGACATTCTCAACTTAAAAACATTTATGGAGCTTCTGTTTAAGAAAGGTTAATTAGCAGATCAAAGCAGGTTGTCTTTCAGGATAAAAAATTTAAAAAAAAAAACAGTATTTTTGAGATAAATGTCCAGTCTGCCCCCCCTCCCCATTTTTACTTCATCTAGCACAATGCACAATGGACCTCTTGCACAATGTTGAGTGATGTACTTCTGCATTCTGTTCCCTGAGCAGGTCCAGTATGGACAATGATAAGTAAAAGTGATATAACTGATTTATTGACGAGAAAGCACCAGGGAATGGGAAAATACAATGGCACAAGAAATGGAGCTGCTCAGAGAATGGAATGTGGAAGTACATCACTTAACATTGTGCAAGAGGCCCATAGCTACACTTTTCTTTTTCTTGCCCACAACCATTGACTTCATTCACATCTAACTTCCATATTTATTAGGGAAGCACAGGTATATTGACTTAACATCAGTAACAACCTTACTGACTGATACTGGCTGTTGGCAAATCAGATATTGGCAGTGGCTGATATTTTTCTAGTCTGAGACTGAACTATTTTAAAGTATTTAAGTGTTTCAGTTATTTTTATAATGCCAATTTCTTTGTCTCCCTGACAATGAAGATGTAATAGATGAAAACAAAAAGAAATGAAACAATTGAAATCAGCTATCAGCCTATTTATTATTTTCAATATTGGCATTGGTATTGGCCCAAAAATTCACAATTGGTCCATCCCTAATAGCTACATTTCATAGTTGTCCATCCATCCATCCATCCATCCATCCATCCATCTTCTACCACTTTTCCGGAGGTCCGGGTCGCGGAGGCAGCAGTTCAAGCAGAGAAGCCCAGACTTCCCTCTCCCCAGCCACCTGTTCCAGCATTTCAGAGAGGATACCAAGGCGTTCCCAGACCAGCTGGGAGACATAGTCTCTCCACCGAGTCCTGGGTCTGCCCCGGGGTCTCCTCCCAGTGGGACGTGCCTGAAACACCTCAAGTGGGAGGCGTCCAGGAGGCATCCTAATCAGATGCCCATACCACCTCAACTGACTCCTTTCAATGTGGAGGAGCAGCGGTTCTACTCTGAGCCTCTCCCGGATGACTGAGCTCCTCACCCTATCTCTGAGGGTGAGTCCAGCAATCCTACGGAGAAAGCTCATTTCAGCCGCTTGTATCCGCGATCTTGTTCTTTCGGTCATTACCCAAAGCTCGTGACCATAGGTGAGAGTAGGAACGTAGATTGACTGGTAAATCGACAGCTTTGCCTTAGAACTCAGCTCCCTCTTCACCACAACAGACCGGTACAATGTCTGCATCACTGCAGATGCTGCTCCAATCCGTCTGTCAATCTGTCACTCCATTTTCCCCTCACTCGTGAACAAGACCTCAAGATACTTAAACTCCTCCACTTGGGGCAGGAGCCTGTCCCCAACCCAGAGAGGACAATCCACCTTTTTCCGGCTGAGGACCATGGACTCGGACTTGGAGGTGCTGATTCTCATCCCAGCTGCTTCACACTAAGCGGCAAACCGTCCCAGCAAGAGCTGTAGGTCATTGCTGGATGAAGCCAACAGGACAACATCATCTGCAAACAGCAGAGATGAGATCCTGTGGTCACCAAGCATGACACCCTCCATTCCCTGGCTGCGCCTAGAAATCCTGTCCATAAAAATTATGAACAGGATCAGTGACAAAGGGCAGCCCTGGCGGAGTCCAACTCTCACTGGGAATGACTCCGACAGAGTGTTGGCAATACGAATCAAACTCTCACAACGGTCGTACAGAGACCGAATAGCTCATAACAACAAGCCCGATACCCCATACTCCCGAAGCACCCCCCACAAAAAAACCACGAGGGACGCGGTCAAATGCCTTCTCCAAGTCCACAAAACACATGTAAACTGGTTGGGCAAACTCCCACGAACCCTCGAGAATTCTCGAGAGGGTAAAGAGCTGGTCCAATGTGCCACGGCCAGGACGAAAACCACATTGCTCCTCCTGAATCCGAGGTTCGACCAATGGCCAGACTCTCCTCTCCAGTACCTTGGCATAGACCTTCCCAGGGAGGCTGAGGAGTGTGATCCCTCTGAAGTTGGAGCACACCCTCCGGTCCCCTTTTTTGAAGAGAGGAACCACCACCCCGGTTTGCCATGCCAAAGGCACTGCCCCCGACCTCCACACAATGTTGCAGAGGCGTGTCAACCATGACAGCCCAACAACATCCAGGGCCTTGAGGTACTCAGGGCGAATCTCATCCACCCCCGGGGCCCGGCCACCAAGGAGATTTTTAACCACCTTGGCGACCTCAGCTCCTGTGATAGGTGAGTCATCCCCCTCGTTCCCAAACCCTGCTTCCTCTGAGGAAGGCGTATCAATGGGATTGAGGAGATCCACAAAGTATTCCTTCCACCGCCCGATGATATCCCCAGTTGAAGTCAGCAGTGTCCCATCCGCACCATACAAAGTGTGGACAGGGAGCTGCTTTCCCCTCCTGAGCCGCCGGACAGTTTACCAGAATCTCTTCGAGGCCAACCGAAAGTCTTGTTCCATGGCCTCACCGAACTCCTCCCATACCCGGGTTTTTGCTTCAGCAACCACCCGAGCTGCACTCCACTTGGCCTGCTGGTTCACCTCAGCTGCTTCGGGAGTCCCACAAGCCAACCAAGCTTGATAGAACTCCTTCTTCAGCTTAATGGCCCCCCTCACCACTGGTGTCTACCACTTGGTTCGGGGGTTGCCACCACGAGATGCACCGACCACCTTGCGGCTGCAGCTCTGGGCCGCCGCTTCAACAACAGAGGTGGAGAACATGGCTCATTCAGACTCTATGTCTCCAGACTCCCTCGGAATGTGGTTGAAGTTCTTCCGGAGGTGGGAGTTGAAGACCTCCCGGACAGGGGCCTCAGCCAGACGTTCCCAGCGCACCCTCACTATACGTTTGGGTCTACCAGGTCTGAATGGCTTCCTCCCCTGCCATCGGATCCAACTCACCACCAGGTGGTGATCAGTTGACAGCTCTGCACCTCTCTATACCCAGGTGTCCAAGACATACGGTCGCAGGTCTGATGACACAATAACAAAATCGATCATCGACCTGCGACCTAGGGTGTCCTGGTGCCAGGTGCACATAAGGACACCCTTATGCTTGAACATGGTGTTCGTTATGAACAAACTGTGGTAAAGTCCAATAACTGAACACCACTTGGGTTCAGATCGGGCAGGCCGTTCCTCCCAATCACCCCCCTCCAGGTTTCACTGTTGTTGCCCACGTGCGCATTGAAGTCCCCCAGTAGGACAATGGAGTCTCCAAGAGGAGCACCCTCCAGCACCCCAGTCACAGACTCCAAAAAGGGTGGGTACTCTGAAACATCATTTGGTGCATAGGCACAAATGATGGTCAGGACCTGTTTCCCAACCCGAAGGCGCAGGGAAGCAACCCTTTCGTCCACCGGGGAAAACTCCAATATAGCGGCAGCAAGGTGGGGGGATACAAGAATATCCACCCCTGCTCGTCGCCTCTCGCCCGGGGCAACTCCAGAAAAGGCCAAGCTCCAGCCTCTCTCCAGGAGACTGGTTCCGGAACCGGAGCTGTGTGCTGAGGTGAGGCAGACTATATCTAGCCGGTATCTCTCAACCTCGTACACCAGCTCAGGCTCCTTCCCCACCAGAGAGGTGACATTCCATGTACACTACCATTCAAAAGTTTGGGGTCACTTAGAAATGTCCTTATTTTTGAAAGAAAAGCACTTTTTTTCAATGACGATAACTTTAAACTAATCAGAAATACACTCTATACATTGCTAATGTGGTAAATGACTATTCTAGCTGCAAATGTCTGTTTTTTGGTGCAATATCTACATAGGTGTATAGAGGCCCATTTCCAGCAACTATCACTCCAGTGTTCTAATGGTACAATGTGTTTGCTCATTGCGTCAGAAGGCTAATGGATGACTAGAAAACCCTTGTGCAATCATGTTAGGTCTGCAATGCTGTAATTGCTGCAAATGGAGGATTCTTTGACGAAAGCAAAGTTTGAAGGAAAAAAATTATTATTTCAAATACAAATCATTATTTCTAACCTTGTCAATGTCTTGACTATATTTTCTATTCATTTTACAACTCATGGTGGTAAATAAGTGTGACTTTTCATGGAAAACACAAAATAATTGTCTGGGTGACCCCAAACTTTTGAACGGTAGTGTACCAAAAGCCAGTTTAGAAAGCTTGGGATCAGTCCGCCAAGGTCTCCGCCTTTGACCACCACCTAATCCACATAGCACCAGACCCCCATGATCCCTCCTGCAGGTGGTGAGCCCACTGGAGGGCGGACCCATGTAACTCCTTCGGGCTGAGCCCGGCCGGGTCCCATGGGTGGAAACCCGGCCACCAGACGCTAGCCTTCGAGCCCCTACCCCAGGCCTGGCTCCAGGGTGGGGCCCCGGTAACCCCATACCGGGTGGGGTACACTGAATCCTTGATATAGAATTTATCATGAGAGTCTGTTGGATCGTTCTTAGTCTGGCCCTTTTCATAGTTGTGGTTTTATATAATATAAAGCAGATTTAGACAAATGTAAAAATTATTGGAAATAAAATAAGAATTATACCATGTCAAAATTACCTCCAAGTGTTTGTAGAGGGGCAGTATTGTTCCACACTATCTATATAGTCAGGGTCACAATGTCCACCGATGGCATAAATCTTTCCATCCAGTACAACCACAGAGAATGATGATCTCTTTTGCTGCATTTCTGCCAGGCATTCCCAGCTGTTTTGGAGAAGGTCATATCTACAGATTTCATCAAATATGGACAAATTAAGAACATAAACGGTGCAAAAAAAATCCTTATATTTGATTTGAATTTGGTGCATTTATTACCCATTCTCACCTGTACACAGAATTCAAAGTATCGCTGATGCCATAATACTTCTTCCCTCCAAAGACATAGAGTTGACCTTTCAGAACAGCCACTTCATGACTAAACCTTGGTGGTTCTGGCATCTCTCCCAACTTCCTCCACTCCATGGCCTTCTTTATCCCTGTGTGGTTCCTCAGGGAATTCCCAAACCAAAGTTCTCTGCTTATGCTGCGGCTACCCAGGTCTTCAGAGATCTGGTCACCTCCGATCAAGACCAGATTGTCTTTCGGCAGATAAATCCGGCACTGATTCTGCAGCACAGTCTCACTGGAACAGAAATCTTCAAAGACTGATTCATATAGCTCTGCCAATGTTGAATTGGACCATATGGTCTGAGATTGAACTTCCTTGAACTCCTTGAATGTCATCAAGGGAAAGTTAACAGTTCTCATTAGTTCTTCAGCAAGTCTAAGCCTTGTCCTGGGCTTTGCTTGGATCCAGGCCACCACTGCTTTGAATACAACAAGTTCAGATGGCACGCAGAGTGAGTGACTGTTTAGGTACCTTAGAAGATGTTTGGCTGGCAGATCCTGGAACTTTGACATACTTGCCACCTTTTGAAAATTCCGCAGGACAAAATCATCAGCAACCTCTAGAAGTTGTGCTATCTCATAGGCCTCTGCAAAAGATGCCACATCCAGGCAAGAGTGAGGATTTATTTCCTGATGGAGGAATTTAAAGCACAAGGATAGAGCAGGTTGATACTGGAGCTGAAGAGCGGTGCTGGTGGTCTCAAAGATAGATCTCCAGCTGATGGGAAGTGCCCCACTGTAGGAGCTTTCAATCAGTGCTTCCAGTTCTGAAGCCAACAGGAAGGGAAGGGTCACCAAAAGCTGATGAGACTCCTTCATCTCTAAGGTGAACATGGCACGGAAGTAATCACTACTCACAGCCAGGATCACTCTGTGAACTAGACAAGCGATGGTATTAATTAATGTTTCTAGATACCGATATATAAAGGACGCAAGATATGTAAACCAACTGATTTTTCTTGGTTACTTGAAAAATGTAACTTAGAATCACCTTACAAACAGACATGAACAGGGTTGGAATTAATATATATCAGAGCTGAAGATGTCAAGAAATGTAGACTAAAGTCATCTTGGATGCCAGTGATATTAATAAATGCTATTCTGATATGTTACTCTCAGCAATGACGTGCTTGAATTCAAGTTACATTTAGACCCATCTTAAGGTCAAAGGAATTAAACTTGTAAGAGATGAGAATTGTTGGGGATGGGGTTTGCAAAGTAGGTGACTGATTTACTCACCAGGAAATGATGCTCCATGAGCTTCAAGAATTACATCACATGCTGCTGTGGCCATCCACAGCTGTTTGATGAGCTGAAGGTTAGTCATCATTTGTTTCACAGCAGAGAGTCTTTCATTTTTTGTCTGCCCTCCAGTTTTTATAGACCTCTCTTCTTCGATGCAGAGATTCAGCACACGGGGTGCACCCAGTGCTTGTGCTGCTGCCTTTATCTTTTTCATGCTGCCCTCATGCAAACATGATATGAGTCCAGTGTATGCAAACTCCACAATGGCCTCTAACCCCACACAATCCACCTCTGGACCAAAAGATATTGACCACATGTGCTGTTCTTTTCTTTGATCATCATCTCTTCTTTCATTTATTCTATTGTTTCCTTCTTGGCTCAGCTTTTTCCAGATGAGGGAGCTGACAGCAGCCAGGACGACAGAGTGGACAGGAAAACTTTTCCCACCCTCAGTGTTCAAAGTGAGGTCAGTGAGAATGGAGGAATCCTTGAACTCTTTCAAAGCTTGGAATACCTCTGTGGGGTAATCATCTTTAAAATATATCTTCAACTCATCATCATTACTACCTCCATCTTCAGCTACTGAATGTTCTTCTTCTTCTTCATCATCATCAGTATACTCTTCCTCTTCATGATACTGATGATCATGAAATTCCTGTGTTGTCAAAGATTCACCAGCTGTTGGTTCTTCGTCTGTCAACATTTCAATCATGTAATCATTTCCAGTTAAGTCAGAATATTTACCTCTTTGAGAGTCCTCTAATTCTGAATAGTGTTGTTCTTCTTGACAATACCTTTCCTGTTGCTCTTCTTCTTCATCGTCCTCTTTATAGTCCAGATTTTCTTCATCATCAATCTCCTCCTTGCTTCCTTTAGCATCCCTTTTAGTCTTATATTCCATTTCATCGTCTTTAACCCCTGTTTCACTGACTTTATTTGCCTCATCTTCCTCCATATCACCATCTTCCTTCCTACTAGCCTCCCTCTCCACCTCATCATTTACTTTCTTGAAGTCCATGATTTTCTGTTCTTCTTTCTCTTTAGACATCTCATTGCTCACCTTTACTTCTCTTTCTATCTCATATTCTGTCCCTGCCTCATCATCATCTATCTTTGCTTTCTTTTGTAGTTCTGTTTCTAAATCACTTTCTCTCATTTCCACCTCTTTTTCATCCTCCTCTTCTAATTCTTTTTGATTTTTCCTTGCTTCATGTTCTTCATTTTCCTTATTCAGATCCATGTCCTTTCTGTCTGTATCTTCATTTTCCACCATGTCCTCTTCCTCATCACTTACCTCTGCTTTAACCCAGACTCTCACTCTCTTCCTCCATTGTTTTCGCCTCCACTGTTCCATCTCTTTTTTCCACTTGTCCCACTCCTTCTGGAGGCATGGATTAGCAACTGCCAAGCTGCCAAGAATCCCAATAATCCGTACTAATACCTTCAATCTCTTAAAATGTTCACACCTCCAGAAGCCAAAAGACTGCGGATCACTTATTTTCTGCACAGATTATATGGAAAGGTTTGCATACGGTAGCAGGCCATGTCCATTTTTCCAGTGTTGGATGTTGTTGCTGCAATAAGCCCGACTGTTTGTCTCTCACCTCCCCCACCTCTTCTGTGGGAATGGTGGAGAGTGGCAGGAGGGCCTACGATACCTCATGTAACCAAACAAGCTGCTGTATACAGTGTATTGCATACCAGGTTGCTGAAATTCTAGATGGTTTGAGGCATCAGGCTGAGACCCAACAAAGGTTTGTGAGAGGTTCAGGTTCAGGTTACTTTATTTGTACCCGTAGGTTGATGTACTAAATCTTTTGTTTTTCGATTGTAATATATCACACTATCATATGTACTGTTGCATCTCCTGTGAAAAGGGTAATGTTTTCGCAATATAATTAAAAAAAATATAAATTTTCATATATTTAATTTTCATTACATACACAGTGAAATATTTCAAACCCCTTTGATTTAATTTTGATGATTTTGGTCATAGTCTTCTATTACCATGTCTGTAGTTAGTCTTTCTAACTGTTCTTAATACTTACTATAAAGATAAGTTGCAAATAGATAACAACAAACAAGAAAACAATCCAGAGGCAGCTGGATCTCTGCTCATCTGAGTCTGTGAACCTTGACATCTAAGAAAGCCTTTGCAGGTATTTTTACTTGGCATATGACTTGGGGATAAGTATTGAATGCCTTGAGGGTCATCAGGGGGATCACATTACTCCTTCAAACATGAAGGAATGTGGGTCAAGGATTAAGAGACTTAGCGAAGGAGGAGGAGGCCAAAGGGGCAACATAACATACAGCAGCTGTTGGCTTGTTGGCTTTTATCCCAAAAGAGAAAGCACACAGCTGGGTCACACTGTAACCTTGACTCAAAAAATAGCATCACAGGTCAAGCGCAGCTCTCAGTAGACCTTTACAAATCAGATCTCTCCTTGTGTTACTGTTAGAAAAATTCCTCTAAACCGTCAGTCAAAAACCAGGCTGGATCAGAGTTTCAGCAAATTTAATTACACTGGCCAGTGGAGAACAATACAAAAATGGTCTCAGAACCTATTCGCGCACCATTCTGACTCAAACACACATCACTCATTTCTTTATGCCCTCGGTTATCTGAGAAGTGGAGCAATTTGTCCATCATGATTGGTCCAGTACATCTGGTCAAAACTTGGTGTACAGGTTATCTTTTTCTCAGGAACCATGATGCTCACTCAGTACCAGTAATACGGGAGCCACACAGAATGGACTAAAAACATGATGATAACTAGTACAGCTGCATTCTTGACACTTTTACACAGACTCTGAGGCAGACTCTGAGACAAAACAAATCACAAATATAAGACAAATATGAAATTTTTCTGTCAGTTACCACATTTATAAAAAAAAGGGCAAGTACTGTAGCTACTTGCAATTGCATTCAGAAAACTGTCAGCCCATACTTTAATAAAACTGAAAAAACATTTTCTAAGTGGATGGTAACAAATGCAGTCAAAGGTTGCACAGATTTGATAGTATAAAAAAAAAGATGAGATGCCCTTCAGGAGAATCTGTCTGCCTTGGGATTTGAACCTGGAACCTTCTAGCTGTGAGGCACCAGTGCTAACCACTGCTGTGTCCTGTTCTGTCATTCTTTCTTTCCTTCCTCCCAGCCCTGCGATTCAAGCCTGTATCACTGTGCTGTACTGCTTTCTGTCCTTCACCTTCCTTGCTTCTTTCTCACACCGCTGCCAGCCAGGGGATTCGAACCTGGAACCTTCTAGTTGTGAAGTAACAGTGCTAACCACTATTCTTTCCTTCTTTCCTTCTTTCTTTCCTACTTTCTTTTCTGCCATCCCCTCTTCCCCCTTCCTCCCACCAATGCCCTCCTTGGGATTCAAATCTGTACCTTCCAGCTGTGAGACAGAAGTGCTAACCACTATACCAATGTGCTGTTCTTTCTTTCTTTCTTTCTTTCTTTACTTTTTGTTTCCTTCCTTCCTTCTTCAAAACCACAGGGAGTCACTTGCCATCCATCCATCCATCCATCTTCTACCGCTTAATCCTTTACGGGTCACGGGGGGGCTGGAGCCTATCCCAGCATCTTTGGGCAAGAGGCAGGGTACACCCTGGACAGATCGCCAGTCCATCGCAGGGCCAACACAAAGAGACAGACAACCATTCACTCTCACATCCATACCTAAGGACATGAGGGGTAATTTCAACCTCTGTTAAATCATTAAGTGTCATTGTTGATTCTTGCTACTTAAGAAGTTGTAGTTGGCAAGAAGCCATGTGAAAAGTTTCTAATATTAGAATATTTATGGTAAGCTGTTAATTACCCAAGTATAACAGGAGTCAGAGTGGGAGTGCCCTTACTTCACATTAGAGCAACAGCCCTTCAAAATGTCTCTGCATGTCCCTGTTAAATATACCATGTGTCAGTTCAGATACGCACATATATTGCTGTACCTTTGCATGTTCAACATCAGTTTAACAGGACAAAAGCACTTTGCATAAATATTTTTAATGTATCTACTGTGGGGAGACTTGAATAACGAAACCGAATTGCATTTAATTCCAGTTTATTTCAAGTAATCATCCCACTGTCTGCTCTCATTCCTGAGCAGCGAACAAAGAGGGTGAACACACCAAAGTTCTCCCTTTTAAACATTCTCACATCAAACCATTTCCCTCGCAGGGGAAATCACACATCTCTATCAAAATCCCTTTATTCACATTCATTAACCTTTTATTTACATAACTCCCCCTTCTCTCCTCTCGAGCCTCAGCGGTCAGGAAGTCTTCTGTCCCCTGTCCTCCGCAGGGGGTCCAGGCTCTGCGGCTCCGCACCGCAGGGGACTGCAGCTCTGTGGCTTACCTTCATCGTGAGGTTAAATCACATATGCAGTGTCCAACATATACATGTCTAACAACACAGCCATATAACCCCCTCCCCCCCAAACGATGAAGAACAGACTATTTCCTAAAATTTAATAACACCTTACTCACTACTGAATAATCAACACCAACATTCAGTCTGTGCGACGCTTGGGCTTCAGCCGTCTGCCGAATCTGCTGTGAGTTGGCCCCGCCTTGCCTGCGGCGCCTTTCTGCTTCGGCTCTGTTGACTGAGGAAGAGAGTGATTATTTGCCCTTTGCGGGGGCCTGCCTCGTCGAGGCGCCACTGCGACCGGTACAGACACGTCCTTCATGACAAAAGCAGGTTTTACTCTGTCAATACTGACTGTCTCTTTTCTGTCTCCAAAATCTAGCACAAATTGCTTATCACCTGCCTCCAGCACTCGAAATGGCCCTTCGTAAGGGGGTTTGAGCGTTGCTTTTAGGGCTTCGCGCCTGACAAAAACGAAGTCGGCATTTTTCAAAGCCTTGGGGACGAAAACTCGTGGAAAAGCGTGATGAACCGGACCCGGGAGCGTGTCTGCTCCCGTGCCAACTAACGGTCCCAGAGCAGAGAGAGGTGGGGGCTCTGGGTGCTCTGGTAAAAACTCGCCTGGCAGCCTCAGAGTTTGTGCGAATACCAGCTCCGCTGGGGAGGCGTCTAAGTCCTCTTTAGGCGCAGAACGCAACCCTAATAAAACCCATGGCAGTTTATTTACCCAATCTGCATCCGTGAGCGACGCTCTGAGTGCTGCCTTCAAAGACCTATGAAAACGCTCGCATAAACCATTAGCCTGAGGGTGGTAAGCCGTAGTGCGGTGAATTTTGGCTCCTAAGCCGTTGGCCATCGCTGACCACAGCTCAGAGATGAATTGTGGTCCTCTATCGGACGTAATGTCCGACGGAACCCCGAAGCGCGCCACCCAAGCTGTTAAAAAAACGCGAGCCACCTCCGCGGCCGTGGTCGTCGCAAGTGGGGCCACTTCCGGCCAAGGTGTGGTGCGGTCCACCATTGTCAAAAGATGCGTGAACCCCTGCGATGCCGGTAGGGGGCCCACAAGGTCGACGTGCACATGGTCAAACCTTCTGGCCGGAATGCGGAACGGTTCTAACGGGGCTCTTGTGTGCTTGTGAATTTTGGCCCGTTGACAGGAAATGCAGGTTTTTGCCCATTCCTTCACGTGCTTGCGCAGGCACGGCCAAACAAACTTTTCCGCCACTAGTTTCACCGACACGCGCACCCCCGGGTGCACCAGTGAGTGGACCGAGTCAAAAACACGGCGGCGCCATGTGGCCGGAACCACCGGACGCGGGCGCCCCGTCGACATGTCGCAGATCAGGGGGGGCATACGGGTTTGTAAACACTTGCTCTCCAGCCTTAACCCTGTTGGTCCAGACTGGAGCGCGCGCACGTCTGCGTCCGCCCCCTGGTCCACTGCCATGGCTGCGTAATCTATACCCACGTGCACCGGGGCTGCGCGCGCCACCGTGCCGCTCTCCTGCGGCGCGGTCACGGTGGCCCGTTCTGCCTCTGCGCGTGTTGGAGTCGTGAACGCGCGCGAGAGACAATCTGCTACTACATTGAATTTGCCCGCAACGTGCCTAATGTCAGTGGTAAATTCCGAGATTGCAGCCAGCTGCCTCTGCTGCCTGCCGGACCACGGGTCTGAAATTTTGGCCATGGCGTATGTGAGCGGCTTGTGGTCCACATAAGCGGTGAAGCACCGTCCTTTCAGCCAGAACTGGAAATGACGAATAGCCAAATGCAGCGCCAACAGTTCTCTGTCGAACGCGCTGTATTTTCGTTCAGCCGCGCTTAAAGATTTGCTAAAGAAAGCCAAAGGCTGCCAAACTCCGGCTACCTGTTGCTCAATAACGGCCCCTATGGCTAAATCTGAAGCGTCTGTCGTCAGCGCGATACGTGCTGCAGGGTCTGGGTGGGCCAGGAGCGCAGCGTCAGCCAAGGCTTTTTTAACCTCTGTGAACGCGCACTCCCGCTCCGGGGACCATTCGACCGCCTGGGTCGGTTTTTGTTTTTTGAGCGCGGCATATAACGGTTGCATGATTTGAGCTGCGTGGGGCAGGAATCGGTTATAAAAATTCACCATCCCCAAGAATTCCTGTAGTGATTTGACCGTTTGTGGACGGGGAAAATCCGCTACCGCGCGTACTTTATCTGGTAACGGAACCGCTCCCTCCGGGGAGACGCGGTGACCCAAAAAATCGATCCGCTCGACGCCGAACTGGCACTTGGCTGGGTTAACTATTAAGCCGTGCTCTCCCAGCCTCCTAAAAACTGCTGTGAGGTGCGTTTCGTGTTCGTCCTCTGAAGTACTCGCGACCAAAATGTCGTCGAGGTACACAAACACGAAAGGGAGATCGCGTAACACGGCATCCATCATCCGCTGAAATGTTTGCGCCGCCCCTTTGAGACCAAACGGCATGCGTAAAAATTCGAAAAGTCCGAACGGGGTTATTACCGCTGTTTTAGGAATGTCCTCCGGTTGGACTGGGACTTGGTGATAGCCGCGAACCAGATCAATCTTTGAAAAAATGCGCGCCCCCGCCAGGTGCACCGAAAAATCCTGAATGTGCGGGATGGGATAACGATCGTGCGCCGTAGCGTTGTTTAGCCTGCAGTAATCCCCGCACGGTCTCCAGGAGCCATCGGCTTTCGGTACCATGTGCAGCGGCGAAGCCCACGGGCTCTTCGACCTACGAACGATGCCTAGCCTCTCCAGGCTGGCGAACTCCTCGCGCGCAATGGCGAGGTTAACTGCATCCAAGCGCCGAGCTTTTGCAAACACGGGAGGACCAGATGTGGGGATAAAGTGTTTCACCCCGTGCTTCGCGACCGTCGCTGAAAAAGTGGGCACAGTGAGCGCTGGAAATTGGGTGAGGAGTGTGTGAAACTTACCACCTGCTGTAGCGACGTGGGTCTGTACTGGTGGCGGGGACACTCGAGCTGAACAGGGGAGAGAGTAAAAAGAGAGTGCATTTACCAGCTGTCTATTAGCAAGATCAACTAACAGATTGTGTGAACACAAAAAATCTGCGCCCAACATGTTGAAACTCACCGCCGCTATTACAAAAGTCCATTCATATGTGCGGCCATGTAAGCACAAAGGCAAGGTCCTTCTCCCGTAGGTGTTGATGTTCGAGCCATTTGCCGCCGTAGCTCCGCTACCGTGGGGTCCAGCCACCCGGTCCGCGTATGTTGGGGTGATGAAGCTCACTTGTGCTCCGGTGTCGATGAGGAACTCTCGTCCGGAGCGCGCATCTGGGATGTAGAGCAGCTTGCTGCGTTCTCCGAGGGTCGAAGCTGCTAGCGACCCCCGGTCTTGCCGTTTCCCGAACTCCTGAAGTTGCAGGGCGGCACACACCTGCGTGCCTTCTCTGCGAACCTCCGATGGTAAAAGCAGAGATCTTCTCCTCCGCTGTGTCTTGTCCGCGCCTCTGCCGCCGGACCATTGGCTCCACCTCGTCGCGGCCGTGCTGCCGCCGTCGTCGGCCAGTCTGGGTCTGCCGCCTCTGGCTCCCCGCTGTCTCGGGTCGCCGCTGTGGTTGCTTGGCCGCCGCAGGCATCCAGGATCCCATCTGCTTCCTGGGCCAGCTCCCGGAACTCCTCCAGGGTGTGACACTTTTTGCCGGCCAGCGTGCTTCTCGCATGCGTCGGGAGGTTGGAGAGGAAGATGAACTGAAAAATGAAATCATCGTTGTCCAACCCTCTCAGCTGTATCATCTCCTCCATCAGGGCGCTCGGCCTGTGTCCTCCTTGGTCTAGCAAAGACAGGATCCTCCTCGCCCTCACTTCGGCCGAGGGGGTGAAAAACTTGATGAGGGTGGATTTCAGCTTGCCGTACCTGTCGGTCGCGGGTGGCTGCTCCACCAAGCTCTGCACGCACCGAGCTGTGCTGTTGTCCAGTTTAGCGATGACATGGTGGAACTTAGTGTCATCCACCGTTACTCCTGCGAGCGCGAACTGCGACTCTGCTTGCAGAAACCACGACCGTGGGTTATCCTGCCAGAAATCAGGCAGCTTAACGGCCACTGCACTCGCCAGCTCTGAGCACTGTGAGTCCGGGACCCTGAGACCTTCTTCGTTCATTCTCAACGTCGTCAGTCACCAATGTGGGGAGACTTGAATAACGAAACCGAATTGCATTTAATTCCAGTTTATTTCAAGTAATCATCCCACTGTCTGCTCTCATTCCTGAGCAGCGAACAAAGAGGGTGAACACACCAAAGTTCTCCCTTTTAAACATTCTCACATCAAACCATTTCCCTCGCAGGGGAAATCACACATCTCTATCAAAATCCCTTTATTCACATTCATTAACCTTTTATTTACATAACTCCCCCTTCTCTCCTCTCGAGCCTCAGCGGTCAGGAAGTCTTCTGTCCCCTGTCCTCCGCAGGGGGTCCAGGCTCTGCGGCTCCGCACCGCAGGGGACTGCAGCTCTGTGGCTCTCCTTCATCGTGAGGTTAAATCACATATGCAGTGTCCAACATATACATGTCTAACAACACAGCCATATCTACAGTAATTTACACTTGTTTTAAAGCCAACATTGCTTATTTGTATGCATAATTAAAGTTCTGTTTATCCTTTGCATCCATTTCCTTTATCTCTAATTCTCTAAGATTATTGCTCTTTGAATTTGTCCACCCATGTTGTGTTTCTAATGAAATTCTGTTGACAGGCTTTGAAGTTTCAGCACTGTGAGTGGGTGAGTTGGAAATGAATCTGGTGGGCAATGGCTTGCCTTTAAAAAAAACACTCCTACCTGAAGGCACAATGACTCTGCATTCAAATGTAAAGCATCCCTTGCATACATACAGTGTGCACGATGGAAGATTGCTGACATGTGGATTGGGCTGTTGTGACTCCACATAAGCACACTTTCTGCCACATATTTCACATTTCTCTAGACTCAGGCTGTGTGTTTTTGAGCCATTAAATGTCTCTAAGCTTTTTTAAATGCATCAAATCATCCTCATATGGCAACATTAGGCATGCCTACTTTATTTACCATCAAACATCCAGATGAGTAGATGTTCTAATAGCCACATTAATACCTGCAGCTTAACTCTTGGCAGCAGTGTCATTGCCTACTTAAAGCTCAGTTTCCTCCGCTTCAGTCCTGATTGTTACCATGACAATGCATGAATGAGAGAAGAAAGAGGAGTGAAGCGCACTAACCTCAATATGGGACCCCCCTCAGGTCCTTTCCTCAAGAGTGGCAACACTGCAGCGACATGACGCCAGTGTAAGAAATTCAAGCAACACTGCATGGAAAACCACAAATTCAGTCCTGTGAATGTCACAGATGTCTGACAGTTCAGTTGCAGGCTTGGCGTTCAATTGCAGAGCTTCTGTGGTTTATGAGAGACAGAAATTCATAGCAACCCTCATTAGTGTCTGGAAGATTTAGGGTTCAACAGTCCTAGTTCCGTGAATCCAAAATATTAATAAATGATTTTTTCCCCGTCATTATGCATTTTAAAGAGGTATGTACTCAAGTCACATTTTCACAAAACTGCACTTCACTGAGTAGTTTTATTGCATGATACTTTTTTACACTAACTTGAGTACATTTATGAAAGACACTAATTTTATTTGAGTACATCTGATCACACTCTGAGTAACTCTTGATTTTACAGATTTGAAATCTGTTTAGTGAAATGATAAGTTATGATTTCATGAGAATCAGAGTTTAAATCAATGTCATTCTATTCTGGTTTAGTGGAAAAGTAACAAAGAAGTTGCAAATTAATGAGGAGAACAAATTACATATTTATGAGCATTAAGTTGCAAATGTAGTGTTTTAAAAAAGTTTTTTTTTTTAAATACGAAGTCTTAAATTTACAAGAAACATGTCTGAAATTTAAAGGAAATCCTCAGATTCATGAGAATGATCTCAAATGTTCAAGAAAAAAGTCACAAGAATGCAATTTCATAAGCAAAAGTTGCAAATTTCAGACAAAGTTCAAATTTACACATTTTCAACAAATTTAATATAAGTTAAAAGGAGTACATTTAGAAGGAAAAACGTTACACATTGGCATGGATACAGTTATTGCTATTTAATTGTTTTTGATACTTTCTCTTACTCAAGTGACTTTTTTGCCAACTACTTTTAAGCTAGCTTTATGCTTTGCCCGTCTGTGATGCCTATGTTTTGTTCAAGGCCATGGCTGGTTTGAGCAGGCATTTGACAAATAACCACTCTGCAGATTCACCCCATCCCAATAGGTGGAACAAATGCACTGATAAGCCAATTTGTTCAAAGGATATATAAAAGCGAAAAAAGCCAGAGCCATGTGCATTTTTAACTAAGACAATGGCAACTGGAAGTAGACGAGAAAAGGAGCTCCTGTTTACTGCTTTTGGTGGAAGAAGATGCTAAAAAAAAGAAAGTATAGTGTTGTAGTATAAGTACTTCTTTGTATTCTTTGTATGCCATGTCAGTGGCACCACTTTTTGAAATGGAAGTTGAATGCACATGTGTAGTCTGTGTACACAGCCAATGTGGCCACAGAGAGATCATGTGGAGCTTAGCGGACTAGAAAGGATGACAAAATTAATGTCGCACAGGCATCATGGTCAACCAGACCTGGAGCAGATGTGCAAAGCATAAATTCTGCCTTACTTATACTATGATAAGGTACCAGACAGTAAGGCAAGGCGATAAACCAAAATCAAACCAAAGCAGACGTTCGGGTTGTAAAGCCGATGTAATCTTTTCTGTTTTCCCCCTCTCCCTGTTGTGTGCCTATGTATATGAGAGTTTTCATGTCCTTCCCTTTTAATGTGTGCAGTCACGTGACTCCGTACCCCAGAAGCTGTGCAGCTAGCTTGTATCGAAAAGAAATGCAGTGACTGTCCACATAGTAAATGATGATGACACTTTATTTCACGTGAAGATGCCAAGAAAAAGCGAACAAAGTTCACTTAAATTAGCAGGGCCTGTCACAAAGCTAAATCACTATTAGCTGCTAACAGCTATCTACGCCAACTCAAAAACGTTCTACAATGGGAAATGGATGACAAAATGGACAAGATGAGGTTGGATTTAAAGATGCACTCCTGTGAATATAAATCCCTAAATAAATCTCCATTGTCTAAAATGGTATCTTATGCTATTTTTTCTACAAAAAAAAAACCTTTCATTATCTTACAATTTCATCTCAAAAATCTTTTCACTTTTCCTCCTTCAAATGCCAGGATCTGTGAATAATCCGACCCACATCCCAAAGACATTTGAGTGATTTTGCCCTAAGTCAAAAACATGTTACAGACATGTTAACAAGGGAAAAACAAACCTCGATTTTTGGCAAAGTGTCACTTGAAGAACCTGATCAGAGACTCATAATCCCTATGTGGTGACACCATAATCATGACTGCATAAAGGACTCCCCCAGTGCAGCTACCAAGCCAATTAGCCACCACTGTGAGTCCTTTTACCCCCCAAAAAACTCAAGAGGCATGTATATAAACACTTATGTCTGCACCGGACAATATTCAATTTGGTTACATATGTGAAATTGTTATGTTATGCTCATTTACTACCAAATCACTACAGTAATATATTCACCAATGCCACACTCTTGTGTAACATTGCTTAATTACAAGCCTTGGCAGTGAACTATAAGGGAGAAGAAAGCAGGGGAAAAAAATGACAAAAAACTGCAACTGACATGAAAGGTTTAATTAACTGTGATGATGATTTAAGGTCAAATTGTCCAGCCTTAACAGATAGTAGTTTTATTTGAGCAATATTTCTGCCTACTATACCCTCTTCTATATACTGTACATATATACTGTATAAATAGAAATATATGCTAACAGTCGTCACATATGTCAGTGGTCAAAGTCAAATAAAGCTGTTTTCACTAAGCTTGGCAGACATCTTAACTGTTACCAGTTACTACACTTTGGGAGTTAAAAAGGTCAAGTTTGCAGTGTTTAAAAACAAGATCATAATAATTTAGGGCTATAGCGTTTTTTTATTATTGGAGCTAGGCTCACGAGATTGGGACACATGTTAGATCTAAGGATAGGTGACCCTGTCAGTGCCAGATGAACTTGACCTAGGCTTTAACTTTGAAGGATGATTTGGTCTGAAGTCAGAAATAAACTTGGGACATCATGGGGAGCTTGTGTGCAGCAAAGACCTTTTGAAGTAGAAACACATTTTTGTCAAAATACAATCTAACTTTATTGAACTCCTATGGCCCCATGAAATACATACGTGAACAAACATTACATAATAGAAATACAGTGTAAGACTTAAGACAGTCAATCCAGCAGGATGTGAGAGGAAATGAGTCTAAAAGTAAATCAAGTTAACTAACACACTACAACTTGATTCACAATTCATGTTTTCTCTACAATGAAACGAGGAGCTGAGTTGGAGTAAAAAAATGAACAGAACAATCAAACGTTACACCAAATATACAACAAAGAGAAGCCAAAATTACTTTTATCCTATAAGCAGCATGACTGATTGTCAAGCTTGGTTTAATAAATAAACACATACATAGATAACATAAACATTACAGTGATGTTTCAACTTTCAAAATATGAAATACTGCTTCAATTGCTTTTAAATTGTTCCACTGCAGCTCTTCTTTTATTTTGAGGTCGGCTTATTCTACTAAAAATATATATATATATTTACACAAAAGCAGGAGGAAAACAGAAGAGGGTCAACCTGCTTTTGAAATCAGTCAGTCAAAGTAGTACATGTAATCTACTCATTAAACCAACAGATGCACTGTAGATCACACACAATGGGAGCTATATCAGATCTCTCCCGCTATTGCTTTTTAAAATTGGGTCATGCTCTATTTTAGAACCATTAAGTCCCTGCATTCACAAAGTATATTCCTCAGAGGAAGGAGGGAAAAAAAGGGAAGGGGCCACGAAGGTGACAACAGTGCCAAGGACACATAGAAGACGTTCTTTCACAGCAGTTAAGATGCCGCGGTAGGAATTGCATAGATCAGCGGCATTCTCTTTCACACGATTTCCCACTGAAAGCACCTGCACAACCCTAAATCCGTGCCCCCACACGTCGCTCCAGTGGCTTGTTAGAATAAGGAGCGGGATGAGAGGTCTATTTTTACAGATGAGGGGGTGAGGCGGAGGGTGAGATTTTCAGAGGCCAAAGCAAGCACTGACTTTATGTTGTTTCCAGTTGGGGAAGAGCTCAGATGGAAATGTGCAAGGAATGACGTAGTATGCACTTGTGTAGTTTTGCACCCAAATACGAGTGCACTTGTGCTTTTTCGGGGCCTAAAAGAACCTAATTTTGCAAAAATCTAATTAGGGCAGATAAAAAGCATTCAGTTTAATTTGACATTGCTCGTCTTTCATTGTATTGTAGTCTGACTATAAAGCTATATTGTTTAAGTTTGTGGAACTTCCTGGCAATTCTTGGAATGAAGGTATTCACGACGAAGCAGAAATGTCAGGTCAAGCGCTGGCCCACGGCAGGAGGAAGGACACGATAACAAAGATGAGGGAGAGGGAGAGAGGTAACGAGATGAGGAGGACGAGGGGGAGAGAGAGCGATGACGGCCACAGAGACGTCAGCTTGGAGCCCCGGGGTGACTCGGCGGGAGTCGTCTGCCTCTCGACGTTCTGCCGGCAGATGACGAGTGGCCTGACCTGTGATATGCTCTCCTGAAAAACAGAAAAAGGGCAGAAACAAAATGACGTAAAGGCCAAATATGTCTTAGTTAACTGTACGTCTGTGAGAGCTGTCGGCAAGTGAGAAAATATTCAACATATATTCTAGCTTTTAAGACATTTTTTTTGAAGAGCAACATCAAATTTTCAACACAATTATTACCTGAGGAACAATTCCTATTTTTGAATGTACAGTCACATGACTACACCTGTTAATACCTATGGTATACAGGGCATGATCTCTGGTCATGCCAACTTCTTGAGCTATTGTTTATGTTGGATTTAATATAATTATTCTGTGCTAGGTGCTGGTTTGTGTTTAACATATTCCTTACCTCAGTCTTGTCCAGCTTAGGTTTTCATCATTCCTAGTTTATTTTGCAAATGTCTCCTGTGTCATTCTGCAGTCCCTAATCTTGTCTTGTCTTTCTGGCAGCTTCTGTATTCTCTGTGTTATCCTGTTGGTTATTTTGCCTCATTTGTTATTAGGTTTATTTTGAAAGTACTTCCTGATTCGTCCCTTACGTCCATAGCGCAAGGACGGATAATATTTTCACACGTAAGGAATTGTTCAGAACTCCTCATAAGAACTCCTTATACAGAGATATAGAGTGATGATAATCAAGTCAGTAGCGGTAATGCACCTGTAAGGTGGCTGCCAACCACCAATCAAATCTAAAAGAAGAAGGAAGTTTTATTGTGGCAGTGTCTTCCTGTTTATCCTTGGTTATGATTCACTACTCTACCTTTTGTGTGTTATGTAATTTCTTAGTTGATACTCCACTTCTGTGTGGAAGCTGTTTCCCCTTGTGCAATTATTAGTTCTAGTATCCAGTAAGTTTAGTTTGTTTTGGCTGCTTGTTGCAGCAACATTGTTTCTATTATGGATGTTATGAATCTGTTTTTTCTACAGATTATTCTCCCATGCTCCTTGAGTTTCCCTGGCTTCTGATTTCCTGGTTTGTTAAAGTGTCTGTGACATGATGTAAGAACAATAGATCAATATTCAGTATGAATTTATCTTCAATCGTCCACATAGTTGGTTCTTTTGACTTAGAACGCTAAATAAGTGGAAAAATATTTCCAAGTGAATTCAAATTTAGCGTCGTGTTACACTAACGCGATCTCCTGAGACTCGCCTCGTTTCCCGATATGACGTCATGAGGTGAAGTTCCTTTCGGCTGATCCGTGTGCTGTCAATGTAAACAAGCTTTTTAGCTTCTGTATCAGAGAAGAAATGCCGAAACGTTGCGTGGCGGTTGGGTGTTCTAATTACTCCAGTGAACGTATAAGCCTGTTCTCATTCCCAAAAGATCCAGATCTTCTTAAAAAATGGGCGAAGCAAGTACAGAGAACAAGGGACAAAAGGCAACCAACACCATCTTCTGTACTCTGTAGCGATCATTTCACTGCAGACAGTTTTGAGGAGGCACCTGTTATACAGGAATCTTTAGGCTTGAAAGTTCATTACAAACAGGTTCTAAAACTGACTGCCATACCTACGGTTTTCAAACGAAAACCCACAGCTCAAGACGATATCAACATATCAAAATAGTGCAGAGAAGCAACAGTGTCAAAATTCGCCCGGAAAAGAGTTTCTGTAATTGATTTTTTTTTTTTCCACATAAGGCGATCGTGATTTTATTATATTTTTTCGAACGAAAGTAAAATCCTCCCCTATGAATTTTGAAGCCGAGTGTTGACTTTACTCCAAATGGAACGATTTTGTGTTAAAAAACATTATATTACTTTTTTCAGTTTTCGTTTTTATAAATCTCATTGCCTACCGAAACTGAATATCTGAGCTTTTTTTTTTTTTAATTTCCCCGACCACCCGATTAGGGAAATAAAAAAAAAAAAAACTGAAGCCCAAATTTCTGTAAATCAAACAATTAAATAACGATCGTCTTATGTGAAAAAAAAAAAAAAAATCAATTACACAAACTCTTTTCTGGGAGAGTTTTGACACTGTTGCTTCTCTGCGCTGGTTTGATATGGACGATCGCCCATATCAAAACAGCACAGAGAAGCAACAGTGTCAAAACTCGCCCGATAAAGAGTTTGTGTAATTGATTTTTTTTTTCCACATAAGATGATCGTGATTTTATTACATTTTTTCCGACGAAAGTAAAATCCTCCCCTATGAATTTTGAAGCCAGGTGTTGAATTTACTCCAAATGGAATGACTTTGTGTTAAAAAACGTTATATTACTTTTTTCAGTTTTCATTTTTATAAAACTCATTGCCTACCGAAACTGAATATCTGAGCTTTTTTTTTTATTTCCCCGACCACGATCAGGGAAATTTAGCTCTATCTGTATATTACCATTCAGTGTTTTGGAGGCGACCGATGTCCATCTCTAACCCTTCACCGTTGGACCCTTCATCCTCTGAAACGTGCGAGTCATCATCGCTTCCTGAACGATATGGTTCAAATAAATAGGGTTGCAGTCCTTTGTTAGAACCAACTCGCTCTTCTTCATCACTCGATCCTGCCTTTTCTCAAAAACTATCGACAACTTCCTCAAATCTTCGCTGAAATTGTTCACAACTTCCTCTGCTTCAGTGTACTCAGCCATGCTTGTTTACATCTTTGGTTCACCTCATTACGTCACAAAATGGCGGCAGCATTTGACCCAATTTCGACAAACCAACATCGCAATAGTCTGCATCACGATGTAATTTATGGTAGTATATGGAAACAAAATTTTATTTAATTTTTTTGTCTACACAGAATAAAAACACAGTAGTTCTTCTTTCTAATGATGTCTTGATTGAATTATGTCACAGACTCTTAAGTTTTTCTCAGTTATTTATCCCAGTATTTCTCTTATGGTTCTGTTTAGTTTCACTTATGTTTTACAGCTCCCATCCTGTCGCTTTATAGTTTAATCAGTTTTTCTGTTACTCGTTTTCTCATTACTCGTTACTAATAAATCCTCAGTAACTGGACATTGCCTGCATCTATGCATCCTCTCTCCTCTGTGCCTGCTCTCTGATCATAACATGAATACCTGTGAACACCTCTGTCCACCTACAATATACGTGGGTAGATGTGGTGATGCATAAATACAGGTATATTAAAATGTAGCACATGCAAACATAAGTCTCCAGATTATGACTTTTCTTACAGATGTGCGTTTTTTTCCATTTGAAAAAAGGCAACTTTAGACAGTTTTTCCCTTGTGTGTAGTTTTTTCCTGAAAATTTGTAACTTTTTTCTCACAAATTTGTAGCTTTTTTGCTAATAATGTTGCAACTTTTCTCGAAAATTTTGTAACATTTTCTTGCAATTTTGCAATGTTTTTTTCTTGGAAACTTGCGAGTTTCCTTAGGGTTTTTGGTCAAAGCCTTAGGGAGCCACTGGTTATAGGCAAAGACTCACTTGTGTGTCACAGGTTGCAGGCTACTGCACAAATGAAATTTGATTTGCAAAGTTACAAAGCATTTATACTTGACATCACTGTTTCCAATGCAACTGTCCAGACCTGGTTGACAGGTCAGGACAATGACAATCCCCCCAGGCCAACAGCAGGCCATAAAAAGGGGAAGACCAAGTGCAGCAACCAGCTGTGCAAAGTTTTGAGTTATTCTCACCTTGTGGTCACATTCTTTATAAGCATTTAACATGTAAATAACCTACCAGAAATCTTGCATTATGTGAAATATGAGCAAGCTCTCCACGAGTGGTCTTTGGCTCTTGGATAACTTCTGATAATTCCTTTGACTCCTCTGTGAGAAATCTTGCTAGGAGCTCCTGGTCATGGCTGGTTTATGGTAAAATGATGTTCTTTCCACTTCCAAATGATGGCTTCAACAGTGCTCACTGGAACATTGAGCAGTTTAGAAATGTGCTTGTAACCAATGCCATCATTACGTTTTGCAACAATAAGGTTGTGAAGGTCTAGAGAGAGCTCTTTGCTTCTACCCATCATGAGTTCTTTGTGGTGTGACAATCTGATATTCACAAACCGTTTTAAAGGCTAGCAGTCAGGACTTAACAAGCTGAAATTAATTTGCATTGATGGGGGATGGGATGGCTTCCTAAATTCTGATGGATTTCAGCTGGTTTCTTGGCTTTCTATGCTTTTTTGCACCTCTTTACCTTTTTGCACCTATTCAATACTTATTCGATGTGTCATTCCACTTTACTAAATATAACTTGTTTTGTGAACACAGTTGCCTTGATTTCTTTGTGTGTATGCATTACTTGGGTTGTTAGTGATATCTGGTGAAAATCTCAGGTCAGTGGCTCCATCAGAAATATATTTAATGAGAAAAATGTTGATGTGTTCAATACTTATTTTCCCAGCTGTATGCTTTGTTCAGGAACATAATATCAGGAACAAAGTGTAATATTGAAATATAAAATAAAGAGATATTTCACACTCCAGTGCATGTTTCACCTCACTTGTTTAAGTCTGCACACCTGAGAATATCACCTTGTTCTCAGTGTCTGCCTTAATGTAACGTGTTATAAAAGGTTCCCATAGCTAAATAAAATGATGAGTTTGAAACTTGAACTTGACAGCCTAATCAAAAGTGTTTGCAGCAACACAATTGTCAGACATTATAAAACCATAATTTAACTCATAACTCATAATGCACAAACAAGAAAAGTGGCAGTTTTTCATGTTTTAGAGCCTGAAACATGAGTATTTTTTAGAATTTTTCCTGAAAAAGGGTACACAGGTGATTAGTTGACTATCAAATTAGTTGTTGATTAATTTTATGACAATCGACTAGTCGATTAGTCGACTAATCGTTGTAGCACTTGTGCTCAGAATAGTAAGAGTGGGGGGAGGGAAAATTGGTTCCCCAGCTACAAGGAAGTACAAAACCAGTGTACTCCTAGTGATGGTCCCAATCCCAGGTAAATGGGGAGGGCTGCGGCAGAATAGACATCCAGTGTAAAAATCCTTGCTAAATCAACATGCTGTGGAGGCCCTGAAAGGAAGCAGCCGAAAAAAAATTCCTACAGAAAAATGCTATAATCTGTGGTGAGTCAATACCTCAACTCCATATTAATTTGTTGGGATCAATCCCCACCAATGACTTCGCTCAAAGAGTTGCGATTTTAAGATTAACTGGTATAGAATTACTGCCTCTGTTGCTGACTGATCTGTACAGACAGGGTACAGATGTAAGCAACAATGAAGAGGACATCATAAAGCGGAGTCTTCTCCTGTTTACCTCGAGAATGGTCCTGCTGTGTGTTCTGTCAGGGCTGAGCCTGAGGTTCCAGCGATGTGACCTGTGACTCCGCCCGCCGTCGTCCTCGCTCTCTGTGGTGTCCTGCCGCGCAACCCGGGGGCGCTTCCGTCTCCGCGAGCTGATTCGCTGGAGAGAACCAGGCTCCTGAAGTCTGAAAACAAATCGAGTCAAAAGGCACAAGGTCACTAAAGTGTAAGGGAGACCCCCTAGAACCAAAACAAGCGTGTGGAAATGTGCACGAACATGTGACCTGCAATCTGTGTCCTCTATATCAGCATCTGCATCGCTCTCCCCCTGAGGGTCGGATAACACACACTCTTCCTGCAACAAATTATGTGCAGAATCATACATTAGCAGATATTAAAATGGACTGAAAGCATCACAAATATTTCCCTCCAAAGCAAACACCACCTCGGCTTTTACTCCATGGGGGCTTTTATTCTGTAAATGTTAAGTGAAATACCAAAACTGCAGTGAATCATCAGACACCAATTTGTGAGCCAAAAACATCACTTGACGATGGAATTTGTCTGCGTAAATGTGTTCATGCGTCACTTTTTTTGTGATCACAATTGTTATTATGCATGAATCAACTCACACCTCAAGCGTGACTCCTAAATGACGAGACTATTTATAACCCTGTGGAACCAAACTTTCATTGAACCCTGCAACAAAAGCAGGTACATTTTAAAATGTCAAATAATGTTTAGGGAATGAAAAAGGTGGAGAATAAATTTATTTCGTTTTAGGGGTTTCAGAAGTTTAAATAGCTTCACCACTTCCAGTTTATCCAAAACTAATTTATGAATCATCCCTTAATTAGGAAATATTTTAAAATATTAAAATGTATTACTTTTCATTGTTATGAAAACTAATGATGAGTTTGATGAAAATGAAAAAAATAAGAACATAAAAAATCAATAGTGTAATATTGTGATACTTTATTGATAAATGCTGCCAATACAAGCTCACCTGTTTAGGAACCAAGGTAATAAAAATCAATTGACTTTTCAATACACTGGATGGTGCTAAATGCTCACTATCTGGTTAGGTCAACACAGCAAAGGAGAGGCTCCTGAGATCAAGCCGGGAGTTAAACAAGACAAAGATTGGTATGGGAAATGGCAATATATGATATCCCAATACTTAGTGCATCACAAGATCATGATAATATTGCATCGTGGCCCAAGTATCGTGATAATATCGTATTGTGTGGCCTCTGGTGATTCCCACCCAAACAAAAAACCGAGTCACATCCGTTAACGGTGGATCATTTTTACATACTTCACCTTTCTTAAGTGTAGTAAACCCTAAGTTATTCATTATTACTGCTTTATACCATGGTCTGGGTGAATACACTTTTCTGATTGGTTGGCAGAACCATCCATCCATCCCTCCATCCATCCATTTTCTACTGCTTTTCCGGAGGTTTGGGTCGCAGAGGCAGCAGTTCAAGCAGAGAAGCCCAGACTTCCTTCTTCCCAGCCACCTGCTCCAACTCTTCAGAGAGAATAACAAGGCATTCCCAGGCCAGTTGGGAGACGTAGTCTCTCCATTGCATTCTGGGTCTTCCCCCGGGGTCTGGATGTGCCCAAAACACCTCAAGTGGGAGGCGTCCAGGAAGCATCCTGATCAGATTCTCAAACCACCTCAGCTGGCTCCTTTCAATGGTTAGCAGGTGTGGATTAAAACTGAATCACCAGAGGCACCACGATGCAGTACCGTCACGATACTTGTACCATGACACAAAATTATCACGATTTTGTGATACAGTGAGTATTACGATTTCCCTTCCTGATCTCTGTCTTATTCAAGTCCTAGCTAGATTTCAATAGTCTCTTCTTTGCTGTGCTGACCTAATCAGACAGTGAGCATTTAGCACCATCTAATGGATTTAAGTCCAAAGTTTTTTATTACTCTGGTACCCATTACTCTGGGGTGGCACTGGCTCAGGAGTTAAAGCGGGTCGGAAAATAACCAGCTTCGAATCCTGCTCTCCCCAGCCATCCTGCTGTTGTGTCCCTGGGCAAGACACTTTACCCACCTTGCCTCCAGTGTCCATGACACTGGGTATGAATGTGTATAAATGTTCAGTAATGGTCGGAGAGGCCGTTAGTGCAGATTGACAGCCATGTTTCCGTCAGTCTGCCCCAGGGCAGCTGTGGCTATAGAGGTAGCTTACCACTATCAGTGTCTGTCTGGAGTGAATGAATAATGGAGTCACAATAAGTGCTTTGAGATGTCACTTGACATGTAAAGTGCCATATAAATCTAATCCATTATTATTATTATTACCCAGAAAACTGAATTTGTATTTGCAACATTTATTAATACTTTCATTTACAGTTGCAATCAAAATGATTCAACCCCCACTGCAAATTAGGTTTATTGGCAAAATGCACAAACTAGCAGCTGTCTGCAATAAACAAATCAAACAAGAACAATTTAAATAGCTCAATACAACTAATATTAAGATAAGATAAGCCTTCATTAGTCCCACAATGAAGAAATTCCAGGACTGCAGCAGCAAAGGGATAGTAACACTCAGAGCAATGGTAAATAAGATAATAAGATAAGAATTGGTTTTATATATATATATATATATATATATATATATATATACACACACACATACGTATGTACACAGTTATATACACAGTGCAGGAGCATTGCAGATAGATGGTATCAACAGCATTACAGTTAAATTACCCAGCAAAATATAAATATGGACCCAGACAGTATATTTCACAGTTGAATAAACAGTGTTGTTGCCACCCTCGATATTAACTGTAATTGTCTTAGTTGTGTATTGGGAGGGGACGATCTCTATTGTGCAAAATTGTGACATTTAATACGGCCTCTATGAGCAGCACCGGTTAGATTATAAGGTCTGACAACTGTAGGCAGGAAGAACATGCAGAACCTCTCCCTCGAGCACTTAGGATGGCACAGCTTAAAGCTAAATGAGCTCCTCAGTGCGTTCACGGTGTTCCGCATGGGGTGAGACTCCAGCAGAGATGACAGCTTAACCACCATCCTCCTCTCTCATATCTCCTCCAGTAGGCCACGACATTACCCCAGAACATAGCTGGCTTTTTTGATCAGCCAGTTCCGTCTCTTCCTGTCGGCTGCCGTGATGCCGGTGCCCCAACAGACCACTCCAAATGAGATGGCTGATGTCACCACCGAATCATAGAAGGTCTTCAGCAGTGCCCCTTGCACTCCAAAAGACCTGAGTCTCCTCAGGAGGAACAGCCTGCGCTGCCCCTTCTTGTAGAGCGGGTTGGTGTTGTGTCCAGTCCAGTTTATTATTACCTCCGCCAAGGAGGTTATGTGATCATCGGCGTTGGTTTGTCTGTTTGTCTGTTTGTTTGTCTGTTTGTTTGTTTGTTAGCAAGATAACTCAAAAACTTATGGACGGATTTTCATGAAATTTTCAAAGATTGTCAGAAATGGGGTATCCTACAGATGATTACATTTTGGTGGTGATCCGGATCACCGTCCAGAAGAAAACCGCCATTACGGAAAATGCCATTTTCGTGAATAACTACTGAACCACTAATCCTATCATTGTCAATCCAATTGCTAGTCATATGTTTTCGTGGTCAAGGAATCTGAAAACATACACACAAACACTGTATGGGGGGAACTGTGGCCGCCATTATGGAAAATGTCATTTTCGTGTATAACTACTGATCCACTAATCCTATCATTGTCAATCCAATTGCTAGTCATATGTTTTCATGGTCAAGGAATCTGAAAACGTACACACAAACACTGTATGGGGGGAACTGTGGTGCTTGGCGGAGGTCTGCGCTCTCCGAGTGCTTTTGTAGTTGTTCAGGTGAACACCCAGGTACTTGTAAGATGTTGCCATCTCAATGTGGTTTCGACAAATTCAACACAAAATGACACTTTTAATGACTACTGCAGTTTCAAAATTATTCAATTCCTTCACGAAAGCACCTTGAATACTTAGTAGAGCACCCTTTTGCTGTTATGACCTGCTGCAAACATGATGCATAGCCAGACACCAACTTCTGGCAGCATTCCTGAGGAATCTTAGCCCATTTCTCATGGGCAAAAATCTCCAGTTTACTAATATTCTTGGGTTTGTGGGCTGCAACCACCTTTTTCAAATCCCACCAGAAATTTTCATTGGTGGTGAAGACAAGTGACTAGGATGGTCGCTCCAGTGTGTTCCAGGACTTCTTCTGAAACCAAAAGTTAGTGGACTTTGAGGTATGCTTGGGATCATTGACTTTGGAAGGTCCAATGACACCCAGGCTTCAGCTTCCTTACAGATGGCATGACGTTTTCTCTCAGGATTTCCTGACACTTGATTGAATCCATCTTACCCACCACATGCTGCAGATTTCCAGTGCCAGAGGAAGCAAAGCAGCCATAGAGTATTACCAACTGAGCCACATCATGCTTCACTTTAGGCATGGTGCTCTTTTCAGCATATGCTTCATTCTTCATCCTTCAGACATACCACTGAGCCATAAGCCTGAAAAAATTGGCTCCAATTTGCTCAAAACTATATACAGTGGTGTGAAAAAGTGTTTGCCCCCTGCGTGATTTCTCATTTTTTGTATGTTTATCACACTTAAATGTTTCAGATCACTAAACAAATTTAAATATTAGACAAAGACAACACAAGTAAACACAAAATGCAGTTATTAAATGAAGGTGTTTATTATTAAGGGGGAAAATCGAAACCTGCATGGCCCTGTGTGAAAAAAGTGATTGCCCCCTAAACCTAATAACTGGTTGGGCCATCCTTAGCAGCAACAACTGCAATCAAGTGTTTGCGATAACTGGCAATGAGTCTTTTACAGCACTGTGAAGGAATTTTGGACCACTCACCTTTGCAGAATTGTTGTAATTCAGCCACATTGGAGGGTTTTCAAGCATTAACTGCCTTTTAAAGGTCATGCCACAACATCTCAATCGGATTCAGGTCAGGACTTTGACTAGGCCACTCCAAAGTCTTCATTTTGTTTTTCTTAAACCATTCAGAGGTGTACCTTCTGGTGTGTTTTGAGTCATTGTCCTGCTGCAGAACCCAACTGCGCTTTAGCTTGAGGTCACGAACAGATGACCAGACATTCTTCTTCAGGATTTTTTGGTAGACAGCAGAATTCATGGTTCCATTTACCACAGCAAGTCTTCCAGGTCCTGAAGCAGCAAAACAGCCCCAGACTGTTGTTTGTACTTTTATGCCGGATGTAATGGGACACACACCTTCCAAAAAGTTCAACTTTTGTCTCGTCAGTCCACAGAGTATGTTCCCAAAAGTCTTGGGGATCATCAAGATGTTTTCTGGCAAAACTGAGACGAGCCTTTATGTTCTTTTTGCTCAGCAGCGGTTTCGTCTTGGAACTCTCCCATGCAGGCCATTTTTGCCCAGTCTCTTTCTTATGGTGGAGTCATGAACACTGACCTTAAATGAAGCAAGTGAGGCCTGCAGTTCTTTGGATGTTGTTATGGGGGTCTTTTATGACCTCTTGGATGAGTTGTCGCTGTGCTCTTGGAGTAATTTTGGTCGGCCGGCCACTCCTGGGAAGTTTCACCACTGTTCCATGTTTTCGCCATTTGTGGATAGTGGCTCTCACTGTCGTTCACTGGAGTCCCAAAGCTTTAGAAATGGCTTTATAACCTTTTCCATACTGATAAATCTCAGTTACTTTGTTTCTCATTTGTTCCGGAATTTCTTTGGATCGCAGCATGATGTCTAGCTTTTCAGGATCTTTTGGTCTACTTCACTTTGTCAGGCAGGTCCCATTTAAATGATTTCTTGACTGAGAACAGGTGTGGCAGTAATCAGGCCTGGGTGTGGCTAGAGAAATTGAACTCAGCTTTCCAAAGATGTGACAAACCACAGTTAATTTATGTTTTAACGGGGGGGGGGGCAATCACTTTTTCACACAGGGCCATGGAGGTTTACATTTTTTACCCTTTCATTTAAAAACTGCATTTGTGTTTACTTGAGTTATCTTTGTCTAATATTTAAATTTGTTTGACGATCTGAAACATTTAAGTGTGACAAACATTCAAAGAATGAGAAATCTGGAAGGGGGCAAACACTTTTTCACATCACTGTAAATAAGCCAAAGAGGTTTTGGGATTCTGTTCTGTGGAGCAATGAAACAAAACTGGAACTTTTCAGGCCTATAGATCAGTGATTTGTCTGGAGGAGAACAAAATGAAGGATATGCTGAAAAGAAGACCATGCTTACAGTGAAGCATGGCGGTGTCTCAGTGATGCTCTAAGGTGCTTCCTCTGGCACTGGAAACCCGCAGTGCGTGGTGGGCAAAATGGATTAATTCAAGTATCAGGAAATCCTGGGAGAAAATGCCATGCCATCTGTGAGGGAGCTGAAGCTTGGGCATCACTGGACCTTCCAACAGGACAATGATCCCAAGAATACTGAAACTGAAACACAGCTTCTTTCCCCAGGCTGTGAAAATTATAGCCCCATCTCCATCCCATTCCCCCAGGATTGATGCATCCCTTCCCCTTCTCCCCCAACCTCCCCCTCCCCTCACACAATTGCCTTACAACAATTACTGTCTACATCATTCTCTGTTTTATTGCTTTTATTTTATTTATACTGCTGCTACTGAAGAGTTGCTAAACTGCATTTGACTGTTGATATCTTATATGGAGACAACAATAAAGATTGCTCACTCGTTCGATCTATCTATCTATCTATCTATCTATCTATCTATCTATCTATCTATCTGTCTGTCTGTCTGTCTGTCTGTCTGTCTGTCTGTCTGCTCAAAGTTCACTAAGGTTTGGTTTCAGAATAAGTTCTGGAAGATACTAGAGTGGCCATCACAGTCGCCTGAGTTGAACCCCATTGAAAATCTCTGGTGGGATTTGAAAAACGCGGTTGCAGCACGTAAACCCAAAAATATCAGTGAACTGGAGACCTTTTCCCATGAGGAATGGGCTAAGATTTGTCAGAACGCTGCAAGAAGCTGGTATCTGGCTATGCATCATGTTTGCAGCAGGTCTTAACAACAAAAGGGTGCTCTATGAAGCCCTAAAGATGCTTGTCATGAAGGGGTTGAATAATTTTGAGACTGCAGTAATCATTAAAAGTGGAATTTTGCATTGAATTTGTAGAAACCACTTGTAATGTTAGTTATGTTGAGCTATTTAAATTGTTCTTGTTTCATTTGTTTATTGTAAACAGCTGTTAGTTTGTACATTTTGCCAATAAACCTAATTTGCAGTGAGGGTTGAATAATTTTGATTACTACTGTAAGTATTGTGATACTGGTTTCTCTGAATCGATACAATATTGTGGACACAAAGTATTGCAATACTACACTGTATCAATTTTTTTGCCCCAGCCATAACACACACATAGTTTGGCTCAAGTTTAATCACTCTGCTGATATTACTCCGCCACCCTGTACCCACAGCAACTGTAAACAACACAGGTACTGTGAAAATTAACTTATTAATTGGGAAAGGGGGAAGGAAAACACGGCAATGGCTGATTTCTAATATTCAATTAAATCTTTTTGAAGAACACTACTTTTTTTGCAGCTTGGGATGCAGCAGGGAAGAGACAATTGGAGAGGGGGAAAAAGAGCAAGAGCACCTCACACATTGCATTATACTCCATAGTCTTTTATCAATAATGCATAGCTAGCATATCAACAACCAAAAAAAATCTATACCAAATTCAAGACTTTAGATGTTTAATAATAAAACTATTAACCATATAACTGCAAGGAGTTTAAGCAAAGCAAACAACCCCCTACAATATGCACACCTTCAATACATGTACAAAAACTGTGTGAAATAAAAATGTCGTAGTTTGAAAATTGTGGAAGGAGTTAGCTGGGCAAGTTGTATGGAATCATCATACCATAATACAGTACATTCTGTCCTTCAATGGGTGTATAAAAACAGACAAAAGGAACTGGCACAGGAGAAGCTTAAAATGACAGAAAAAGACAAAAAAGCAACAAAATGCAGTTTATACTCAAGACTTCTAAAACTAAAAACAAAAGATCAATTTTTAAACATACTCTGCAATCATGATGTGACTATCACTTGATTAAAGGAAAAGGGACTAGATGGATCCCTTGCTATTACAGACACTGTCATTTTTTTTCTACTTTTAACAATGAAATCTAGTCTTTTCGCAGTATTTTTACCAACTTGACGTATAAATAAAGAGGGATGGCCTGAGAAGTCTGTAAAAGTGAAGCCCATGCATCTCGATCATCCTCTGGTGGCTGGCTGCAATAAGACTTTAATTTCCACTTCTCCCATTATTGTACACAGCACTTTTGCCAAAATTAAAACTAAAACTACTCCTTGACTAAACTTTTCCAAAAGATGGTTCCTATCCTCATAGATCCATGTTCAGATGTTTGTTTGGAGGTCAGTTCAGTTTTAGTTAGTAATTTGATGCTATAAAAATGGAGGTGTGGTCACTATTTAGAATGGTCATGATTGGTCATGTTTGAGGGGGCTTCGTATGAGCTGCTGCATAATGGTGGTAAGCAGCTGTATGGGTGGGAACTCCATAGTGTGACATCACCAGTGCAAGATGGCAGCATCCTAAATCCAGGAAATAGACCTTCTCTTTTCTATATGATGGAATTAAGTGGCAGCAAAGTCTATGCTCAGAAATAATTAACCACTAACCATGTTTGTATCTTGTACTAGTAAGTTAGCACTCATGATGAAGATTTTAAAATGCAAAATTTTAATCAAATCTCACCAGAACAATAAAAGTAATTTGCTTTTCTTACTTAACAGGTAATCTGTCAGCTGTGGCACACATATTTGAGATGCTTAGACTGCATATGTATAGCACATTGATTGAGATGCTTAGACTGCATATGTATATTGTGTTACCTCACGTCTTAGAAGGAACAATAAGTCTGGACCTCCTGGGGATAACAGTAGGAGGTGGAGGTGCCTTTAGATATGACTCTGAAAGGACTTCCTGACCTCCAGGGGTCAGGTGGAGGAAGAAGAGACCTGGGGGAGATGTATTGTCTATGGGGGGTTGAATGACAATGTGATTCTGTACTTTGATGTCCCGGGTATAAAAGGAGGGGATTGGAGAAGTTGGTCCTCTTTTCTGTTTGAGAGGACGTTGGAGATGTGAGATGATTAATAAACCTGAATTGAGAAATAAATTCAGCCTCTTCATTTCACGCTCTCCATATTGGTGACCTTAAGACGTACAATGACCAGAGACAATTCCCCCGAACCAGACTCGCCAGGGACCAGCCGAGCAAGCGCAGTCTCAGTCAAGCTACCAGAATTCTGGCAGGACAACCCAGACTCGTGGTTCCTCCTGGCCGAAGCCCAGTTCGCGCTCGGGGGAATAACAGCAGATGACACAAAATTCTACCACGTCATCGCCAAACTCAACAGCCGCACACCTCGACATGTGCGGAGCCTGGTGCAGCACCTGCCCGCTGGCGACAAATACAGCGGATTGAAAGCTGCCCTCATCCAGCGTTTCACGCCCTCAGCCCAGGAGAGAGCTAGGAGGCTCCTGGCTCTGCACGACTTGAGATGAAGCACGCCTGTCGACCTGATGGAAGACATGCTGAAGCTGAGAGGCTCAGACAACAACAATTTCCTCTTCACGCACATCTTCCTGAGGACCCTACCATTGCAGACGAGGGCGACCCTGGCGGGCACTCATTTTGTGACCCAGCGGGACTTCCGCGCGCTGGCCCAGGAGGCGCAGCGGATCCTCAACGCCAGCGAAGAGCACATGGCCACCGCAGCAGCGGCAGACCTCGGCGCGACGACCGGGAGCAGCGGTGGGCCAGAGGCGACGGAGGCGGTTCCACCAACAACGGCGGCAGCGAAGCCCCGACACCGCGGAGGAGACGACCTCTGTTTTTACCATCGTCGTTTCACAGAGAGGGCACGCAAGTGTGTACCGCCGTGCCAGTTCAAGAGCTCGGGAAACGCCAGGACCGGGAGTCGCTAGCAGCTGCGGCCCTCGGCGAACGGAACAAGCTGCTCTACCTGATGGATGCGCGTTCTGGGAGACACTTCCTCGTGGACACGGGCTCCCAAGTGAGTTTCATCACCCCAACCTACGCTGACCGGCTGGCAGGCCCCGGGGGTGACGGAGCAACAGCGGCAAACGGCTCGAGCATTAAGACCTTCGGTGAAAGGACTCTACTTCTGTCCCTGCACGGCCGCACATATGAGTGGACTTTTATTATAGCGGCGGTGAGTTTCAACATGTTAGGTGCTGATTTTCTGTGCTCACATGGGTTGTTAGTTGATCTTCCCAATAGACGCCTGGTTAATGCACTCTCCTTTTACTCTATTCCTTGTGCAGCTCGAGTGTCCCCGCCACCAGCACAGACCAACGTCGCCACAGCAAGCGGTAAGTTTCACACACTCCTCACTCAGTTTCCAGCACTCACAGTTCCCACTTTTTCGGCAACAGTTGCGAAACATGGGGTGGAGCACTTTATCACTACCGCTGGTCCCCCCGTCTTTGCAAAAGCTCGGCGCTTGGATGCAGCTAAACTGTCCATAGCGCGCGAGGAATTCGCCAACCTGGAAAGGTTGGGCATCATCCGTCGTTCGAACAGCCCATGGGCTTCCCCACTGCACATGGTCCCTAAAGCTGACGGCTCGTGGAGACCTTGCGGTGATTTCCGCAGGTTAAACAACGCCACAGCGCATGACCGCTACCCAATCCCACATATTCAGGATTTTTCGGTACATCTGGCGGGGGCGCGCATTTTTTCTAAAATAGACTTGGTAAGCGGTTATCAACAAGTCCCAGTGCGCGCTGAGGACATTCCCAAAACAGCGGTGATAACCCCGTCTGGACTTTTTGAGTTTTTACGCATGCCGTTTGGACTTAAAGGCACCACGCAAACCTTCCAGCGCATGATGGATGCGGTGTTACGCGATCTCCCTTTTGTGTTCGTCTACCTGGACGACATTTTGGTAGCCAGCGAGTCCGAAGAGGAACACGAAAAACACCTCACGGCAGTTTTCCGGAGGTTGGGAGAGCACGGGTTAATAATCAACACAGCTAAGTGCCAGTTCGGGGTGGCGCAGATCGATTTTTTGGGGCACCGCGTCTCCCCAGAAGGGGCAGTTCCGCTACCGGACAAAGTGTGCGCAGTGGCAGATTTTCCCCAGCCACAAACGGTCAAAGCACTACAGGAGTTTTTAGGAATGGTGAATTTTTATAACCGTTTCCTCCCCCACGCAGCGCAGCTCATGCAACCATTATATGCCGCGCTTAAAAAACAAAAACCCTCCAATGCAATCAAATGGTCCCCGGAGCGGGAGCGCGCATTCGCGGAGGTAAAAAAAGCTCTTGCAGACGCTGCGTTGTTGGCTCATCCAGACCCAACGGCCCGCATAGCGCTCACCACTGATGCGTCAGATTTGGCCATAGGGGCAGTAGTGGAGCAGCACGTTGCCGGGCTTTGGCAGCCGCTGGCCTTTTTCAGCAGGTCCTTGCGCGAGGCCAAACGAAAATACAGCGCGTTTGACAGGGAGCTGTTAGTGCTCCACTTAGCCATTCGCCACTTCCAATTCTGGCTAGAAGGTCGGCGTTTCACCGCGTTTGTCGACCACAAACCGCTCACTTTTGCGATGGCCAAAATTTCGGAACCATGGTCGGGCCGGCAGCAGAGGCAGCTGGCCGCAATTTCGGAGTTTACTACTGATATTCAACATGTAGCGGGTAAACTCAGTCCGCGCAGAGGTAGATTATACTACCACAGCCGCAGAGCAAAATAACAGCGCGGAAGCGCACGCGGCCCCAGTCTACGTGGGGATAGATTATGCAGCCATGGCAGCGGATCAGGGTAGCGATGCGGACGTGTGCGCGCTCCAGTCGGGACCAACAGGGTTAAGGCTGGAGAACAGGAGGCTGCAAAATGGTATGCCCCCCCTAATCTGCGATGTCTCTGCTGGACGACTGCGTCCAGTAGTGCCGGCCGCATGGCGCCGCCGCGTTTTTGACTCGATTCACTCCCTGGCACACCCAGGGGTGCGTGCGTTGGTAAAAATGGTAGCAGAGAAGTTTGTTTGGCCGAGCCTGCGCAAGCACGTTAAAGATTGGGCAAGAACCTGTATGGCTTGCCAGCGGGCCAAAATACACAAGCACACAAAAGCCACCTTAGAGCCGTTTCACATCCCAGCCAAGAGATTTGATCATGTGCATGTCGACCTCGTAGGCCCCCTACCGTCGTCGCAAGGGTACACACATCTTTTGACAATGGTGGACCGTACCACGCGTTGGCCGGAAGTGGTCCCACTGGCATCAACCACAGCTGCAGAGGTGGCCCGCGCGTTTTTAACGGCTTGGGTAGCGCGTTTTGGGGTCCCGTCGGATATTACGTCCGACAGGGGACCTCAATTTGTGTCCGAGCTTTGGTCAGCAATGGCCCACAGCTTAGGTGTGACAATTCACTGCACTACCGCTTACCACCCCCAGGCTAATGGTTTATGCGAGCGTTTTCATAGATCATTGAAAGCAGCCCTCAGAGCGTCGCTTACGGATGCAAATTGGGTAAACAGACTACCATGGGTTTCATTGGGGTTGCGTTCTGCACCTAAAGAGGACTTAAAAGCCTCCCCAGCTGAGTTGGTCTTTGCGCAGCCACTCCGGCTGCCAGGAGAGTTTCTTCCAGATAATCTGGCACCAGGGCGTCCCCCTGCTCAGCGGTCACTGAACGACACGTGAGCGGACATGCTTCCGGGCCCCGTTCATCACACTTTTCCACGTGTGTTTTGTGCCCAAATCTTTAAAAAATGCCGAGTTTGTTTTTGTCAGGCACGAGGCTCAGCGCCCAACCCTGCGACCACCTTACGATGGCCCATATAGAGTGCTGGAAACAGGTGATGAGCATTTTTTGCTAGATTCGGGGGACAGGAGGGAAACAATTAGTATAGACAGACTGAAACCTGCTTTTGTGATGGCCGACAAAACTGTGCGAGTGGCGAGGGCTCCTCGATGCGGCAAACCCCCCAGGGAGCATGCCCCAGAGCCCCCGCAGGGATCAACTAACAGTTCTCATCCTCAGATAGCAGATTCACTGCAAGATGGCGCCACAGGAGCGGCGAAGCCCGCTTACAGCAAGTTTGGAAGGCGGTTGAAGCCCAGACAGCATATGGACTGATGTCGTGGTTTTATCATGTTGTGTGGACTATGTTGTATTGTTTCATCTTTGACGTTTGGGGGGAGTTATGTGGCACACATATTTGAGATGCTTAGACTGCATATGTATATTGTGTTACCTCACGTCTTAGAAGGAACAATAAGTCTGGACCTCCTGGGGATAACAGTAGGAGGTGGAGGTGCCTTTAGAAATGACTCAAAGGACTTCCTGACCTCCAGGGGTCAGGTGGAGGAAGAAGAGACCTGGGGGAGATGTATTGTCTATGGGGGGTTGAATGACAATGTGATTCTGTACTTTGATGTCCCGGGTATAAAAGGAGGGGATTGGAGAAGTTGGTCCTCTTTTCTGTTTGAGAGGACGTTGGAGATGTGAGATGATTAATAAACCTGAATTGAGAAATAAATTCAGCCTCTTCATTTCACGCTCTCCACACAGCCACCAATACATTGCAAACCCTAATTTTAAGCTATTAAAACTAATCTTTGTGAAAAATGTCATTCATCAGCAGCATCCACATCAATCAACTGGCATACATGAGCCTTGTTATTAATCATCTCTCTCTCACATGCTGGAATTTTGAAATCTTACCAAACCGCCATCCGCCTGACAGTAAACTCAGCACAAATATCAAAAGTCTGAAAGAGGTGTTATATCTTTGGTCTCCCGCAGTTACAACATCTACCGTTCTGTGAATTAAGAGACATAGACACATATGTTACACATTACCTCTGTGCCATATCCTTCAGAGTACCTGGTTATCATCACTCTGTTTTTTCCACAGTGTTCACACAGCAGTGTGTCCTGGGAACAGAAAACCACAGGAAGGCAGAGACTGACTGACTGCTTTCACACCTTGAAAAATAACACACAAGATATGACAATAAACACTGAAAGCTCCTGCAGAATGTACAGTAAGAAAAAAAAGGCGGCGAGAGCCCAGAGAGCTCGGTGGTGAGCTGAAGGTATGGATTTAAGAGTGTGATTACAGACAGAGGAACAATCTGTGATCTGAGCAGGCTGAGCGACGGCCACTTAAGTGGGAAGCCTGAGCACTCACCGGCGTAGGCGCGTGTGCTTCTGAATAAAGTGTACAGGGACCTGCCTCGCACAGACACACGATATCTACCTCTCCGCAACTCGCCCCCATCTGAGACAGACAGACACAGACAAAAGAGGATCAACAATTGTTGACTTAATGAAGCGTCTTGTCTTTTTGCTATCATTATTGTTTTAATGAAGGCAAAGCTTTGATGGACATAAACTTAGAAACTGCACAGGAAAATGATGAACCATGGAAGTTTTAATATCATGCAGCTCTGCCTGTGATTCACAGATGAGATTTTTGGCTTTTAACCTTTTCCACCAACTCACATTTCAAAACTGCTAAAATATGTTGGATGTTGACAGGCACTAAAATTTATGAAAGGTAAAAAAACCAAAAATAATAAAATAAAGCAAAGTTTAAAATACAAACTTGTTCACAACACTCTTAATTGTTTGAGATGCACCCATACGTGTATTAAAATGTGACACTGAGCCTATTTAAAGTCATACATTAATTTATGAGGTGTACAGGTAGCGGGTATAAATAAAACAGCCTCACTTCACAGTCATTGTCGGACGTCTCTCCGAAGGTAAAGAGGCCGTGGGAGTCAGATTCCCGTCGCAGCATGACCTCTGTCCTTGCTCACACGCTCACACAGACCTGCAGGGACACAGAACACAAACTGCTTTAATTAGGGATGCCAGTTACTTCATCACAGTTAGTTCTGAATGAGGCTGTCGCTAGTACTGCACTCAATATTTGATGATTTAGGCTTTTTTTCTGTTTTATATTTGAATATTGATTTTTAGGGGTCTGAGCAAAGCGGTTATTTGGAAGACACACTCACATTACATATATGTGTGTGTGTGTGTGTATGTATATATGTATATACGGTTAGGCTCAAAAATATTTGGAGAGTGACACAAGTTTTGTTACTTTAGCTGTTTAAGAAAACATATTCAGGACACAATTATATAATCAATATGGGCTTAAAGTGCAGACTCTCAGCTGTAATTTGAGAGTATTCACATCCAAATTGGAGCAAGGGTTTAGGAATTACAGCTCTTTAATACGTAGCCGCCTCTTTTTCAAGAGACCAAAAGTAATTGGACAATTGGCTCAGAAGGCTGCAAAAAAAAAATAACAAGGCTGCATGGGCTCTTCCCTCGTTAACCTGTCATCAATTAAGCAGTTAAAAGGTCTGGAGTTGATTCCAGGTGTGGCGTTTGCATTTGGAAGCTGTTGCTGTGAACACACAACATGCGGTCAAAGGAGCTCTCAATGGAGGTGAAACAGACCATCCTGAGGCTGAAAAAAAAAAGAAGAAATCCATCAGAGAGATAGCAGAAATGTTAGGAGTGGCCAAATCAACAGTTTGGTACAGTCTGAGAAAAAAAGAGTGCACTGGTGAGCTTGGGAACTCAAAAAGGCCTGGACGTCCACGGAAGACAACAGTGATGGATGATCACAGAATCCTTTCCACGGTGAAGAACAACCCCTTCACAACATCCACTCAAGTGAAGAACACTCTCCAGGAAGTAGGTGTATCAGTATCTAAGTCTACCATAAAGAGAAGACTTCATGAGAGTAAATACAAAGGATTCACCACAAGGTGCAAACCCTGAATCAGCCTCAAAAATAGAAAGGCCAGAATTGACTTTGCCAAAAAACACCTGAAGAAGCCAGCCCAGTTCTGGAACAGCATTCTTTGGACAGATGAGACTAAGATCAGCCTGTACCAGAATGATGGGAAGAAGAAAGTCTGGAGAAGAATTGGAACAGCTCGTGATCCAAAGCACTACATCTTCTGTAAAACATGGTGGAGGCAGTGTGATGGCATGGGCATGCATGGTTTCCAATGGCACTGGGTCACTTGTGTTTATTGATGATGTGACAAAAGACAGAAGCAGCCGGATGAATTCTGAAGTGTATAGGGATATACTTTCTGCTCAGATTCAGCCAAATGCAGCAAAGTTGATTGGACGGCGCTTCACCAATGATCCAAAACATACTGCAAAAGCAACCCAGGTGTTTTTTTAAAGCAGCGAAGTGGAATATTCTGCAATGGCCGAGTCAATCACCAGATCTCAACCCAACTGAGCATGCATTTCACTTGCTCAAGACAAAACTTAAGGCACAAAGACCCACAAACAAGCAACAACTGAAGACAGCTGCAGTAAAGGCCTGGCAAAGCATCACAAAGGAGGAAACCCAGCGTTTGGTGATGTCCATGGGTTCCAGACTTCAGGCAGTCATTGCCTGCAAAGGATTCTCAACAAAATATTGAAAAGTAATATTTTACTTAGGGTTATGTTTATTTGTCCAATTACTTTTTGAGCCCCTGAAATGAGGAGCATTTGTATAAAAACAGGCTGCACGGTGGCGCAGTGGTTTAGCACTGTGGCAGCACAGTTTTACCCTCGGCCGGGGGATCGCGGGGATCATGAGATTGTGGGTTCGATCCCAGCCCCCGACCAACAGTGAGCTGTGTGGAGTTTGCATGTTCTCCCGGTGTTGCGCGGGTTTACTCCGGGATTTCTCCGGTTTCCTCCCACACACCAAAAACATGTAGGTTTAGGGCGCTCGCGCACGCAGCGACCAGCAGCCGGTGGCTTGTCACCAGACTGCAAACCAAGTCTACCTACGGGTACAAATAAGTAACAAAAAAAAAAAAAAAAAAATAGCTACAATTCCTACATGTTAATTATATATTTTTGTTCAACCCCTTGAATTAAACCTTAAAGTCTGCACTTCAATTCCGTTGTAGTTGTTTCATTTCAAATCCAATGTGGTGGCATGCAGAGCCCAAATCATGAAGATTGTGTCACTGTCCAAATATTTCTGGGCCTAACTGTATATACACTACTGCCAAAAAGTTAAGGATATTTGGCTTTCGGGTGAAATTTATGGAAAATGAAAAAAGTTCATGCTACAGCGATATTATATCTTGAAAGTAGGGCATTTAAGTAGAAGCATGCAATGGTGATTTCCTCATCTCAAACAATTTATTGAAACAAAAGCCAACAACAGTTGTGGGTATACCATAACAAAAAATGTCAATATCTCAATAACTTGTCATGTGTCCTTGAGCATCAATTCCAGCTTGACAACAACATCTCATCCTGTTCACAAGTCGAATTATTGTCTGCTGAGGCATGACATTCCACTCTTCTTGAAGGGCAGCCCTCAGGTCATTTGAGGTTGTGGGGTGCAGGGTTACGAGCCTCTATATGGCGACTCAGCTGATCCCATAGGTTTTCTATGGGATTCAGGTCTGGAGAAAGTACAGGCCACTCCATTTGAGGTACCCCAGCCTTCAGCAGCCATTCCCTGATGATGTGACCTCGATGAGCTGGAGCATTGTTGTCCATAAAGATAAAATTGGGCCTGTGTTGTTCAAGCAGGGGCAAAATGACTGGATTAATGACATTATTCAGGTAGTATCAGCTTGTCACTGTACCATTCACACGGTGTAGGGCAGTTCTGTATTGACTAGACACACCTGACCAGACTGTAACATGGTGACAACAGTGGCTGGTGCATAGTGCTCTCCTTGACATCTCCCAACATCGATGGCAGCCATCATTTCTGCACAACATGAATCGACTTTCATCAGAGAGCAGCACTGATGCACACTGGTCCCTTGTCCAGCGTAAATGCTCCCTGGCCCATGCATGATGACACCTGTGCCTGGTGGTGTGGTCAGGTACCCTTGCAGGTTGTCAAGCACACAGACCACACTGATGTAAACGGTTTCGAATGGTCTGACGTGACATTTGGGTGCCTCTCACTTCCCTTAAATGTGCCTGGAGTTGAATGGTATTCATCATCCAGTGCTGTAGGGCACTGTGCACAATGAAGTGGTCATCAGCGTGGCATGTGGCCAAAGGATATCCACTTCTATGCCTTTCTGAGACTCTTCCAGTCTCTCTGTATCTCTGTTGCAGCCTGCTGGTGACACTTTGTGACACTCTAAGCTCAGTGACCACTTCCCTCTGTGAACATAATGGCAAGGTACTGTTGATCAATTGTTAGGTGTCATCTTGGGTCTCATGATGTCAAAATGTGAACAGCATGATGAAGAGGACTGTTTAAATACCAATTCTAATTGAACCAGAAAATTTATTGGTCGATTCCTGGGTCAAACACCTGTTGGGAATTTTGCTGTTAAGCACCTTGTTGGAGAACAGCAAGTTATGCGAAAAGTACTGAAATACTGAACAGCTGGACATATGCATTCAAAATGTCAGAGAAGGTCAAATTAAGTTCACCTGTAAAGGTTATAGTGTATTTTAGGTGTATCCTGAAATTTCACCTGAAAGTCGAATATCCCTAACTTTTTGTGAGTAGTGTATATACAGTATATACACATATACTGTATATGTGTATATATGCCCATGTATGTATATATGTCCATGTGTGTCCATATGTCCATCTGTGTCCATGTGTGTACTGTATATATATACAGTACATACAGTATATACACACAGTATATACTGTATATATATATATATATATATATATATATATATATATATATATAGTGAGAGAGAGAGAGAGAGAGAGAGAGAGAGAGAGAGAGAGAGAGAGAGAGGTGTGAAAAAGTTTGTCTCCTTCCTGATTTCTCTTTTTTTTTTTGTTTGTCACACTTAAATGTTTCAGCTCATCAAACAAATTTAAATAGAAGACAAAGATAACACAAGTAAACACAAAATGCAGCTTTTAAATGAAGGTGTTTATTATTAAGGGAAAAAAAATCCAAACCTACATGGCACACTGTGTGAAAAAGTGCTTACCCCCTAAACCTAATAACTGGTAAGGCCACCCTGAGCAGCAACAACTGCAATCAAGTGTTGCGGTAACTGGCAATGAGTCTTTTACAGTGCTGAGGAGGAATTTTGGCCCACTCATCTTTGCGGAATTGTTGTAATTCAGCCACATTGGAGGGTTTTCTGTCATAACTCTGGCTCTCACGAGCCAGGAAAGAGATTCGAGGGCGACCAGTGAGTTGGCATAATTTATTGAAACAAACACTCACACTACACTAAATGACAAACAGCAAAATAAAGAGCCACGTGGGGCTAAAACACACACAGAACTTAGGATACATACCACCCAGGGAGAAAGGCTAGAGAGGCGGCGAGGGAAAAACACACGCCGAGTCACAACACTTATACTGGGTGGAGCGCCGAGGTTACGGCGAACTGTAGCTAGAGGTGAGAGCTAACAGTTGTGGAAACACAAGGGAAGTCTTTCCATAGCGAGGTCGCAGCCACGAGTGACTCTCGGCTGCTCGCTTAAATGGAGGAGGAAATTGGAGATAGGAGACAGCTGTCCCAGCGCAGCTGAACTAGACAGCTGGCAATCAGCTGGGCGCTGTCAAAGAGCAGGCCATGGAAGACCCGGCACGGACTACCCCGGAGCAGGAGCGACACTGGACAACCTGAACGCAGAGAAAGATAGCGTTCAGGTCGTGACAGTACTCCTCCCCCGAGCCGCGCCTCCTGGAGCGGGCTAACCCCCCCCCCCCCCCGAGGGAAGACCAGGGAGGGCGGTGGGGGCCAGATCTGGGAGAAGGGAGGGACCAGAAAAAAGGAGGCAGGGAAGAAAAAAAAAAAAAAACCTAGGGACAGTATAGGGACAGATACCATAATAATCTCAACCCCAAGAAAAAACCATCACCCCCTCCTCTGCAGAGGCCAGACGGTCTGTGCAGGTGACCACAGGAGGTGGGGAGAAACGACAAGAACAAGATACAAGGGCACAGCGACACAGTCATGGGAAGAAAAAAAAAGCTCACAATAACTTAGGGCGAGGACAAGACAAAAACTCATGTCCCAAAGGACAGAAAACTATAAAACTCTGATGAACATCTGGTTGAAGTAGACTCTTACACAAGTAAACCCCGACCAAAACAGAATATACAAAGGAAGTAATTCGGGCATAAGACCTAAAAATAGAGCCTGAGGCCGCAAACTGGCATAAAGATACGAAAAATCAACTCCTCAATCACGTATTAACACAACGGAAGTCACAAAACAGTCAGGAGGAGGACAAAATTCTGAACATATGGTTGAAGTAGGCTCTTACACACATAACCCCGGCCAAAACAGAATATACAAAGGACGCAAACCGGGCATAAGATCCAAAAATAGAGCCTGGAACTGCAAATTGGCATGAAGATAAAAATACAAAAGGAACAACTCCTCAAACACGTATTAGCACAAAAAGTGTCACTAAACAGTCTGGAGGAGGATGTAAATACAGAAAAACAAGACTACTCGGAATGAGGCCAGGCAATGTGAAGCAAATGCTACTTAAGGGAGAAATTAGAATAGGATCATACTGGGATTATAAAACAAAGAAAATAGTCTAAGGAAATTTTAACTGGGATAACCCCACAATAAGGACTCTAGGGCAGAGTTCTTTGAAGTCCTGAAAAGTATTAAATTAGGGAGGACAATCAAACGCAAGGCAACAAACAGTCAGTCAATTCTTCCAGGACGTCAGCAGGTGGAGCGGGGCAGGCGATGACAGCTTGTCCGGCGGGCGGCCCGAACTCCACCAGGCCAGGAACCACAACACCAGTTCGGGTGGCCTACCCGAGTCCCAGGCTAGGAGACACAGTTTCTCCGGAGGCCGACCCAGACCACCGAACCAGCCAGATGGCTCCCCAGGCGGTCGTCCCGTGACCTCAGACCACGGAGAGCTGAGGGAGAAGTCTTGGTGCAGCCTCCTCCCTGAGGGAAAAGGCAGGAGGAAACTGACCCAGGTGAGAAAAACCCCCACAGTAGTAGGGGGAGAAGAGATGGAGGCCAGGGGCAAAGTTAGCCTGCCATCTAATGGCAACAAGGGTAGGGGGAAACTGGCCCGGGTGAGAGGAACCCCAACAGCGGCAGGAGGAGAAATGATGGAGGCAAGGGACGAAGTCAGCCTGATGTCAGGCGAACACAATCCTCCAGCTCCCACACTAACTGTTACCTGGGCCGGCGCAGCACCCCCGGTGGACCCCGATCGGGCCGGCGCAGCACCCCCGGTGGACCCCGATCGGGCCGGCGAAACACTCCCGGCGGGCTCCAGCTGGGCCGGCGAAACACTCCCGGTGGACTCCAGCTGGACCGGCGCAGCACCCCCGGTGGACCCCAACTGGATCGGCGAAACACTCCCAGTGGACTCCAGCTGGACCGCGAATGGCTCCGCAGCCGGCATGATGTCTTTCACAGTCAAACGACCTCCAAACGCTGAAGACCGCGTCGACAGCCCGCCTGGCGTGGAGGCAGGGAATCTGGACTCTGCTGGGCCGAACCATTCCTCCGTGGAGACCCGGGGACGCTTAACCGTCGGCGCTGGCTCCAACAGGCAGTTCGACCTTCTCCTCTGCCCATAACGTGGCTGCGGGGCTGGGGCAAAACCCTCCAGGGCCGCAGGCCGCCTCCTCCTCGCGCAGTGGTGTACACCTGGCACCGGGGCACACTCAAGGGGAAGAGACACAGAGGACGCAGGTTCATATTCAGTTTTTGCAGCGGGAGGAGAGAGCTCAGGGGACTGTGAACCCTGAACTCCTCCCCCAGGAATCAAACAAGACAATTCACTCATAATGGGAGGAGAATGAAAGGACACTTGCCTGATTCCCGGAGGGCCAGTGGAACCCGCTACAAGGGACTTGAGTCTCTCTTTTCCCAACCGGATAGAAGTGGGGGACCCCCCGGACAGATGAGGTGGTGCTACCCGCACCGGATCGGGACCTGGAACACCTGGAGATGAATTTGCGCTTCTCCCAGCAGCCGGAGTGAATGACGAAGAGGGGGGTGAAACAGCTGAGGAGAGCTGGGGGCCCAAAGCTGACGGGACAGCGGGGAGAGCGGGCCCAGGAGCGGGAGCAGCTGATTCACTTCTTCGGCGAGACACGGGAGCTACAGCAGGCTGGGAGGCGGAATTCGTGTGGTTTCCTGGAGCGGGATCCGGATGGGACTCTCGCTGAGATGAGCGGGGAATTTGGGAGCGACGTCTTCTGAACGTGAGGTCGGGAAAACGCCGCTCCTGTGCGATGAGCGAAGCCAACAGGTCAGCGTATTCCGGATAATCGTTCAGCTCCGGGTTCTTCTCAACCAGCCTGACCGCCGCAATCACGTTCTTCATGGCTACGGGGGGAACGGCGGCGGAAGAAGCGGCTGCCACTTGATCCGCAATGCGCATCGCTGTCACTCTCATCTTCTCCGGGGGAAACCCGGTTGACGTTACTCTATCCTGGGGATCACCCCTGGGTGAGGCGAACTCCTGGACTGGATCGGCGGCAGGAGCGGGATTCCGAAGCGAGGAGCGATGGCGTCCTGTCCTCGGTCTCCTGCCAGAGTTCTCCTCCAGCCTACGGAGTCTCTCCCAGGCCACAGAGAGGTCTGCCCTCCTCGCCTTAACCTCGGGGAGAAGGAAGTAGCGAGAAAAGCTGTTAAGAATACCCTCGGCAAGCTCCAGGCGCCAGCTTATCTTGCTGGGGGCATCGTAGAGGTCCGTGGTGAACAACGTTCCGTCCACAAGGTCCAGAGCCTCCGAGAGATCGTGGCCTGGGTGCCGCATGCGTCTCTTGGAGGGAGAGATGATACTGGCTCGCCCGCACCCAGAGGAAGGGAAAAAAAGGCGTCAAGTCCTTACAGCCAACTCACGGTCGCGGCCGTCTCAGTATGGCTGCGACCTACTGTCATAACTCTGGCTCTCACAAGCCAGGAAAGAGATTCGAGGGCGACCAGTGAGTTGGCGTAATTTATTGAAACAAACACTCACACTACACTAAATGACAAACAGCAAAATAAAGAGCCACGTGGGGCTAAAACACACACAGAACTAAGGATACATACCACCCAGGGAGAAAGGCTAGAGAGGCGGCGAGGGAAAAACACACGCCGAGTCGCAACACTTATACTGGGTGGAGCGCCGAGGTTACGGCGAACTGTAGCTAGACGTGAGAGCTAACAGTTGTGGAAACACAAGGGAAGTCTTTCCATAGCGAGGTCGCAGCCACGAGTGACTCTCAGCTGCTCGCTTAAATGGAGGAGGAAATTGGAGATAGGAGACAGCTGTCCCAGCGCAGCTGAACTAGACAGCTGGCAATCAGCTGGGCGCTGTCAAAGAGCGGGCCATGGAAGACCCGGCACGGACTACCCCGGAGCAGGAGCGACACTGGACAACCTGAACGCAGAGAAAGATAGCGTTCAGGTCGTGACATTTTCGAGCATGAACCGCCTTTTTAAGATCATGCCACAGCATCTCAATTGGATTCAGGTCAAGACTTTGACTATGCCACTCCAAAGTCTTTGCTTTGTTTTTCTTAAGCCATTCAGAGATGGACTTGCTGGTGTGTTTTGGATCATTGTCCTGCTGCAGAACCCAAGTGCGCTTCAGCTTGAGGTCACAAACAGATGGCCGGACATTTTTTGGTAGACAGCAGAATTCGTGGTTTCATATACCACAGCAAATCTTCCAGGTCCTGAAGCAGCAAAACAGCCCCACACCATCACGCTACCACTACCATATTTTACTGTTGGTACTGTATGATGTTCCTATTCTAAGTGATGTGTTACTTTTACGTCAGATGTAATGGGACACACACCTTCCAAAAAGTTCAACTTTTGTCTCGCCAGTCCAGAGAGTATTTTTCCAAGTCTTGGGGATCATTAAGACGTTTTCTGGCAAAACTGAGACGAGCCTTAGTGTTCTTTTTGCTCAGCAGTGGTTTTCATCTTGGACATCTGGCATGAAGCCCATTTTTGCCTAGTCTCTTTCTTATGGTGGAGTCATGAACACTGACCTTAACTGAGGCAAGTGAGGCCTGCAGTTCTTTGGATGTTTTTGTGGAGTCTTTTGTGACCTCTTGGATGAGTCGTCGCTCTTGGGGTAATTTTGGTCGACTGGCTACTCCTTGGAAGGTTCACCACTGTTCTATGTTTTCGCCATTTGTGGGTAGTGGCTCTCACTGTCATTCACTGGAGTCCCAAAACTTTAGAAATGGCTGTATAACCTTTTCCAGACCGACAGATCTCAATTACTTTGTTTCTCATTTGTTCCTGAATATCTTTGGATCGCAGCATGATGTCTAGCTTTTGAGGATCTTTTGGTCTACTTCACTTTGTCAGGCAGGTCCTATTTAAGTGATTTCTTGATTGAGAACAGGTGTGGCAGTAATCAGGCCTGGGTGTGGGTAGAGAAATTGAACTCAACTTTCCAAAGATGTGATAAACCACAGTTAATTTTTGGGTTTTTTTGTTTTGTTTTTTTTTTGGGGGGGGGGGGGCAATCACTTTTTCACACAGGGCCATGTAGGTTTGGATTTTTTTTTACCCTTAATAATAAATACCTTCATTTAAAAACTGCATTTTGTGTTTACTTGTGTTATTTTTGTGTAATATTTTATATTACACAATATTATTATATTATTACATAATATTATTATATTTATATTTTATCTTTATATCAATAAATGTCACTTATTGATCTGGTTAATGAATAAGGTACAGAGTCAAAGATGCCTTTTCTGGGTACTTATTCCTGATCAAGAGGAAGATTTCATGCAGCAGTTCAGCAGAAATGTTCATAGTCAAAATGGTGCAGACAGATTTTATACCTTGGAACAAACAAAGATAATATGTTATGACAGTCCCTCCAGGATTTCACGATATTGAGCTTCTTCTTGTAAATTTGAAACTTTGTTCTTCTAAATCAGCAACATTTTCTTTGTAACTTCACTTCATTTTTTTTTCTCTTGCCTTCTGATTGTTGCTCTGAGTGTTGCTATCCCTGTGCTGTTGCAATCCTGGAATTTCCCCATTGTGGGACTAATAAAGGCTTATCTTATCTTATTTAAATTTGTTTGATGATCTGAGACATTTATGGTGTGACACACATACAAAAAAATGACAAATCAGGAAGGGGCAATCACTTTTTCACACCACTCTGTGTGTGTGTTTGTGTGTGTGTGTGTGTGTGTGTGTGTGTGTGTGTGTGTGTGTGTGTGTGTGTGTGTGTGTGTGTGTGTGTGACTCAAATTTTAGTAATAAATTCAGGTTGCTTGCAGTGTTTTTCTACCTCGGTTCCGTGAGACAGTATTCAGGTTTCTGCGAGAGACCTTCTTTAATTGGTAAAAAAAAAAATAGCAAGTAACTTTCCATCATTGTGCATTGGCACCTACACTGTCTCCTCTGTGTCAGCAGGCAGCATCACAAACACAATGCCTCGTCTTCTTCTTCCTCGTCTCGACAGAAAACTCACCCTGCAGAAAGGTGGTGCCAACTTCACAACCCCCGCAGCTGCCCTGCATATGCCGTGTGTGTTCCCATCTTTCCATTGACTTTGTATGTAATCATGCAGAGCTTCACACTGAATATAAAGAAATTACAAGACTAAGGGTGTTTCACACCCACAAGCTTTAGTTCGTTTCAATCAAACTCGAGTGTGTTTTCTGCGTTCGTGCGGTTTCTTTTGTCTGGTGAGAACACGGTAATCGCATTCAGATCCGAACCAAAGGAATCGTACCGAGACCTCCTGAAAGAGGTGGTTTCAATTCGAATCAACTGGTGAACTCTGGTGCAGTCCTGCAGATGAGATGATTCTGCATTGATGTATGTGGTTATTGTGTATATTTTTTTTTTCCATCTTTTACTTGATTCTTTTTTCTAAAGCCCATCCAGGGACAAGAGTTGCAAATTAGCTAATAGCTATACACTCTATGTGCAACACATCAGATTGATTGTCTTTGATTAATTGTCTATGTTTATTGCACTGTCCCTGTCAAATAAACTAATCTACTACTACTACTAGAAAGTGACCGCACTAAAATAGGACCTGCGGCAAACTGTAAAACATTTTATGCTACTGCACGTACCTGGTGGATCTTTGAAAATATCTGTGGCTGAGCATGACACAGTTCTGAAGGATTAATGAATGTTAACATGTTATTTTCCATCCATAGCCGCGCTTCATTTTCAAACTGTACGATTTGCTGAAAGTGGTATATGCACGTATGTAACAAACAATAACCAGGGCGATGAAAACTCCCTGTAGATAACACTAAGATTTGTATTATTTTCTCCCCAGAAATGCCTAAATACACGGTTATCTGATTTCCTGTATTTACCTTTCCTTTTCTTGCGGTAAAAAAATCTGACCAATAAGAACAGAGAACCTTCTGGCATCACATCAACATCACACACACTGTGGCGTATTCACAGAGGACCACTCAAGGTGTGAAAAACTGCTGTTGTAACTATGCTGGGCCAGTAGATGGCAGTGCAGTGAGATGCAGTTCATGTGTTTTGTAAAGGTTGACGTTAATGTCACAGGCACATGAATGTGGTGTGACCACCTCAGCCAGACATATGTACAGTGGGGTAAAAAAGTATTTAGTCAGCCACCAATTGTGCAAGTTCTCCCACTTAAAAGATGAGAGAGGTCTCCAATTTTCATCATAGGTATACCTCATGAGAGACAAAATGAGAAAAAAAAATCCAGAAAATCACATTGAAGGATTTTTAATGAATTAATTGGTAAATTCCTCGGTAAAATAAGTATTTGGTCAATAACAAAAGTTCATCTCAATACTTTGTTATATACCCATTATTGGCAATGACAGAGGTCAAACGTTTTCTGTAAGTTTTCACAAGGTTTTCACACACTGTTGCTGGTATTTTGGCCCATTCCTCCATGCAGATCTCCTCTAGAGCAGTGATGTTTTGGGGCTGTCGCTGGGCAACACAGACTTTCAACTCCCTCCAAAGATTTTCTATGGGGTTGAGATCGGGAGACTGGCTAGGCTACTCCAGGACCTTGAAATGCTTCTTACGAAGCCACTCCTTCGTTGCCCGGGCGGTGTGTTTGGGATCATTGTCATGCTGAAAGACCCAGCCACGTTTCATCTTCAATGCCCTTGCTGGTGGAAGGAGGTTTTCACTCAAAATCTCACAATACATGGCCCCATTCATTCTTTCCTTTACACAGATCAGTCGTCCTGGTCCCTTTGCAGAAAAACGGCCTCAAAGTATGACGTTTCCACCCCCATGCTTCACAGTAGGTATGGTGTTCTTTCTCCTCCAAACACGACAAGTTGAGTTTTTACCAAAAAGTTCTATTTTGGTTTCATCTGACCATATGACATTCTCCCAATCCTCTTCTGGATCATCCAAATGCTCTCTAGCAAACTTCAGATGGGCCTGGACATGTACTGGCTTAAGCAGGGGGACACGTCTGGCACTGCAGGATTTGAGTCCCTGGCGGCGTAGTGTGTTTCTGATGTAGCCTTTGTTATTTTGGTCCCAGCTCTCTGCAGGTCCTTCACTAGGTACCCCCACGTGGTTCTGGGATTTTTGCTCACCGTTCTCGTGATAATTTTGACCCCATGGGGTGAGATCTTGCGTGGAGCCCCAGATCAAGGGAGATTATCAGTGGTCTTGTATGTCTTCCATTTTCTAATAATTGCTCCCACAGTTGATTTCTTCACACCAAGCTGCTTACCTATTGCAGATTCAGTCTTCCCAGCCTGGTGCAGGTCTACAATTTTGTTTCTGGTGTCCTTTGACAGCTCTTTGGTCTTGGCCATAGTGGAGTTTGGAGTCTGACCTGTTTGAGGTTGTGGACAGGTGTCTTTTATACTGATAACAAGTTCAAACAGGTGCCATTAATACAGGTAACGAGTGAAGGACAGAGAAGCCTCTTAAAGAAGAAGTAACAGATCTGTGAGAGCCAGAAATCTTGCTTGTTTGTAGGTGACCAAATACTTATTTTACTGAGGAATTTACCAATTAATTCATTAAAAATCCTTCAATGTGATTTTCTGGATTTTTTTTTCTCATTTTGTCTCTCATAGTTGAGGTATACCTATGATGAAAATTGAAGACCTCTCTCATCTTTTAAGTGGGAGAACTTGCACAATTGGTGGCTGACTAAATACTTTTTTGCCCCACTGTATATGCTGCTGGCCATTTCACCCATGCACATGGAAGAAGGAAAAAAAGTGCCAACCAAAACTTTCCACTCTGGAGACTGGTTTCAAACCTTTACATTTTCACACCTCCAAAATCCCACGATCATATGCATGGACAGCCGAACTGTAAAAGAAGTTTGCCAGTTTAGGGTAAAAATATTGCTATGTGCACTTGGGTCTAAATTGTCATTAGAAATGTTGCAATAGGCTACAATGTGTTATTTTATGACATAGATTGGTGGGGTGCCTTGGGATTTTTTCCATGTAAAAGGGCTTCATGGCTCAAAAAAAGTTGAAAAACATTGATTTTATTAACTGCAACACCATTTATGCAGCCTCTGAGTTTAAATTCCTAGGGTCAACCATCCACAGCAATGGACAGAGCACGAGAGAGGTTAAGAAGAGAGTGCAGGCAGGGTGGAGTGCGTGGAGAGGTGTGTCGGGGGGATTTGTGACAGAAGGATAGCAGCTAGAGTGAAAAAGAAGATTTACAAGATGGTAGTGAGACCTGCTATGATGTATACAGTATAATTTGGAAGCTGTGGCACTGACAAAAAGACAGGAGGTGGCACTAGAGGTGGCAGAGTTGAAGATGCTACGATTTTCATTGGCAATGACTAGGAAGGACAGGATTAGAAATAAGTATATCAGAGGGACAGCTAAGGTCGAGTGGATTGGAGACAAAGTAAGAGAGGTAAAGCTGAGACGGTTTAGACATGGGCTCATCGGGCTCATCTCCAACGGCGACGAGTCCGCCTACAGGAGAGAGGTGGCCCAGCTGGTGTCCTGGTGCAGCAATAACAACCTGCAGCTGAACGCTCTGAAGACAGTGGAGATGATTGTAGACTTCAGGAAAGTCACTACTCCTCTGCCCCCCCTCACCCTCTCAGGCTCTCCCATCACCACTGCTGATTCCTTCCGCTTCCTAGGCACTACCATCACCAGGGACCTCAAATGGGAGCTGACCATCAGCTCACTCATCAAAAAAGCCCAGCAGAGGATGTTCTTCCTGCGGCAGCTGAGGAAGCTCAAGCTACCCACCAAGATGTTAGTGCAGTTCTACACAGCCATCATCGAGTCCATCCTCACCACCTCCATAACCGTGTGGTACGCAGGAGCCACTGCCAGGGACAGACTAAGGCTGCAGCGCGTCATGCGCACTGCTGAGAAGGTGATCGGCTGCAAGCTCCCATCTCTCCAGGATCTGTACATCTCCAGGACCCGGAGGCGTGCTGGCCGGATCATAGCTGATCCCTCACACCCTGGTCACGTACTGTTTGCCCCCCTCCCCTCTGGTAGAAGACTTCGGTCCATCCAGACTAAAACCTCCCGTCACATGAACAGCTTCTTCCCCTCTGCCATTAGACTGCTGAACACTAAGTGACTTATTGACTCTCGTGCACCATGTACAGCAGCTCAACCAGACTCATGTCAATCATCACTGTTTTTCTTCCTGCATTACCGACTGCACTATATAGTTCTCCACAGTATCTGCTGCTGGCTAATATATATTTTAACTGTTGACCAGTATCACTTAATCTTATCCTACACTTTATTACATGTATAGTTTATTTCTCTTATCCTATCATGTTTAATGTTGCAGCATTGTACCGAGACAAATTCCTAGTTTGTGTACTACATGAACAATGGCAATAAACCTGATTCTGATTCTGATTCTGATTCTGACATGTGTAGAGAAGGGATAGTGGATATACTGGACAAAGGATGTTGAAGATGAAGCTGTCAGACAGGAGGAAAAAACCATAGAAAAGATTTGGGGAAGGAGTGAAGGAGGACATGGAGAGGGTTGGTGCAAGAGGATGCAAGGGAAAGGGTGAGATAGAGGCAGACGGTTCGCTGTGGAAACCCCAAAAGGGAGCAGCTAAAAGAAGAATAAAAAAAAAGGTTTGGTTTTTTTTCATGCTTCGTCTCCAAAAGGATATTTCACTCTTTTTTCAGATGGGATGTATCAATAGTATTTCACATCTGGTGGGCAAATGTATAGAAAGCAACAATTAATGATAAGTAGCTGGTGAAATAAATTTTTTACTTGCTATTTTTTATTTGAGAATGACAGCAACTAGCTTGAACATTTAGCCTGAGTTTACTGTAGCCAACATTGGACAGACGTAATTTGGATACACAGCCAAGACTTCAACTTCATGCAAAATAAGGTGCAGGTAAATCCACAATCTACATTAATGAGAAGCTTAAAGGGCCTATATCATGCAAAATCGACTTTTTTTGAGCTTTTAAGCACGTTATAATGTTAATTCCTCACCAAAAACACCCCCAAAGTGGTATTTTGCTCCATTCACGCATCTGAGTATTCCTCCTCAACCCTGCTCTCTGAGCTGCTGCTCCGCCCTGTCCCTGATAATGACTGGGTCCCCACGTTCATACGTATGAACGTGGGTGAGCCGCACACTCCAGGAAGTGCTTGTGCTGCCAGCACCGCCCCCAGGCTAACGCACACACCCACTTTCTCCGTGCAGCTAACGGAGCGGTGATCGGCAAAACTCTTTCATTTTAGCATTGACGCTGTGAAGAAGTAGTTCCTCTCACACCTAATCTGCTCAGTGACAACAACTGTTTGCTTTTTTACATGAGACAATGTCTTCTAAGTGGCGTAAATGTGTCTTTGGCTGTGAGAGATTTAGGAGTTTGTTCAGCCTTCCTTGTTTTCGTGGGCGGAACCCAGCGACACGCTGCAGCAGCCGGCTCAGGGAAATGGGCGGCAGCCACAAGGAGAGGCAGAGCCTCAGAGATCGAGGCATCTTACTTCCGGGCTCGCGAAAATAACTCATATTTCATAAGAAATTCATTCTCCAGTGTACCAAAGATAATATACTATCACATACATGCATATAGTTTACTCTGAAAGGCTTAAAATAGCATGATATAGGCCCTTTAAAAAACAAAATATGACATGGACATGTGCCGTCAAAAATTAAAGACACACTCCAGTAGCTCTAAAACCACCTCAAAAACAAATGTGTATTGCCCAAAATAGTTGTGGCTTTTTACCCACAAAAAAAACTTTCATTGCCTTAAAATTGCTTGGAAAGAGTTTTTACATCTTTCACATACTTAAGTATGTGCATATCTATAAATATTCTAATTAGCTCCACCCATACTCCTGCCCACCAATAGTGTATGCTGCTATTCCCCTCTGATCTGAGAACACTGAAGACTGCTTCACTAAACAACGGCCAACTTGCCTCCCTCCTCCAGAGAAGTGGGGAGTTTAATGTCTCCTCTATCCTCCCTGCTGTGGACAGAATGGAAACCCAGGGGGTTTTGTGTCCCCCCGAAAACCCCTTCACCGAACCGAGTCAAACAAATGCAAAACGGACAGGTGGCGGTCTTGATGCCTTCATCCCCTGAAAGCGTCTCTCTCTGGCTTGGCCTTCTGACAGTGTGGCTCTGGTCCTCCAGGACCCAGCACGTGCAGCGCGGCAGCCGGTGGACTCCAGTCTCTGAGTTGACCATGCCCTGTGTGCACTACGGGGTTCCAGAATACAGTAGCCCCAGTGGTGGAAAACTATGGGCTGCCGCAGTCGGTTTCACGGCCTCTCCGAGAAGGGATGCTGACTGTCAGCGTGGTCAGTGGTAGGTAGAGGAGTGTAGGGAATGGGCGCGTAATGTCACCCGATGGAAAAAAACGCTAGAAATTGTGGGAAAAGTGGTCTGCCTGTTAAGCTGAAATTTTTGAGAGGGTTGCTTCAGTTATTATTATTCATCCGAATACCACACAACGTTAGAATGTTCACAAGACCACGTGAACACACATGGTCTTGTGTTCATGGCATTTTCACAAAGGTAAGTTGTGATTTAAACACATATAAAGACTACTTGTATGCATGTGGAGTTGTTGCTAACTTTTAACAAGCTGGCTGGGAATTCCCAGAGTGCACGCTATTGCCTTCATTGTGCACGGATTTAAAATCAGCTGGGGACTGAAGTCCATAGAATGTTTGGTATTGTTAGATTCAGCAGCTTCTCCTCTTTGAGGTGACTATAAAAACATCACTGTCCTCATTTAGTATTTTTTTATAGTGGCTAATTATACCAGTAATTTTTTCAGTGCGCCAGCGCAAGTGTCAGGCTTATCACATTTCTTGATTAGTATTTCATGTCCAGTTGTGTAATAATGTGTATACACAACAAATTTGAACATGAATCCAACATTTCACCGCTGAGACTTAGAAATGCCTGTAGCTGCAGAGACACATGCTACTGCAGAAAACTGTGTAGAAACAATGATTGCTTACCTTTGTGCAAATGACAGTTTCCTGGTCATTCACCCGGAAAATTTGAGGTGGCTGGACCCAACCATTGGTGAATTGAACATGAGCCTCTAATGATTTATAGTTTTAAATTGCTCATGGGTTTATGCACTCACCCCACAAACCAGGAAGGCAAACACATCTGACAGTGTGAGGCAGTTGGTCAAGATCCGTGGACCATTTCTTGTGCTCAAATCGATCAATCCCATTTATTTCTTTAATTTTTTGGAGGTAGTGCTCTTTTGCTTCTTTATTCAGCTTCTCTGAATAAGGAATTTTAATTTTCTGTTTGCACATTTGGCACATACAGTATGTCTGTCCCCGTTAACAGTTGCAGTATACTACAAGTAAACAAGGAAGCCAGACTACAACAATGGTGGCGATGGCCCAGAATGCAACGCGGCATGATGTCAATGTCCATTCTCTATTGGCCAAAGTGTTGTTCCTCACCATGGAACCCTTGGTGACAATTTGAGACGGTCCTCTCAGCTCATTATCTCACCAGCCCACTGAGGGCCCCATTCAAGCCGGGTCCCCCCTCTCCCCTTACTCCTGCCTCTCTGCCTCTCATCCACTCTCTTTCTGCCTCCGTCCGCAGAGCCACGTCGGCTCCTCCCTCTTCCCCTAGGGTAATGAACTCACGTATTTAGCCATGCTTAGCCTGATTGGTTAATGTTATAGCCAATCAGGCTAAGCAGGAATGCTTACGTAGCTAGAAACGCTCTGTCCAAAGTCGCCCATTGGGGGGGGGGGGGGAGCTTAACTGGAAATTTACAGCAGAAAAACACAGACTTGGGACTGGGTCTGATTTTGCTCTTGATATGTCTTGTAAGTCACAAAAACATGTTACAGACATGTTAACAACAGAAAAAAACATGAATTTTGGTGGTCACTTTAAGTAAATGTTTGCAGCTCACTAAGTGATCACAAGATGTCACTAAAAATAAAACTGTTTCTAAAATATTTCATACTGTAACTTTGACTAATATGAGCGTGGAGACAGTTAAATCGCACTTAAGCATAAGGGGGGCTGGAAAAATTGATACCATGTAATATTGCAATACTTTACTGAGATGATACTGTATCTACTACATCAACTTCTGTGTGGACAACACCGTACCCACCAAGACCATACGGTGTTGCTCGAACAACAAACCCTGGATCAACCCTGAGATAAAAACACTTCTGAGAGAGAAGAAGAGGATCTTCAGGTCGGGGAACAGGGAGATGCTGAAGTCCGTGCAGAGGGAGCTGAGGAGGAAGATCAGAGAAGGCAAGGACAGCTTCAGGAAGAAGATGGAGGACAAGCTGCAACGGAGCAACATCGGTGGGGTCTGGAGAAACCTCAAAACCATCTCTGGGCAAGAATACCTCCTCCCATCTCCAGAATACCTCCAGAATCCCCTCCTCAAAACCATCTCCAGAATACCTCCTCCCAGGCCACGGGGGGCAGGGGGTGAGCAAACAATCTGAACCTATTTTTTAATAGGTTTGACCAATCACCCTCCCCCCCCGCCTGCACACCAACCACTGCCGCCTCTAAAGTTATCGAGACCTGCTGTCCACACCCCACTCCACCAATACCCCCCCACTCCCAGCACACAGCCCCCCAACCTGACCCTCACTAAGACCCAGGTGAGGACAGAGCTGAGGAAGATCAAGGCGAGGAAGGCCTCGGGACCGGACAGCATCAGTGCGAAGTTCCTCAAGTCCTGTGCAGACCAGCTGTGTGGGATTGTGGAGCACATCTTCAAGCTGAGCCTGAAGCTGAGGAGGGTACCACAGTTGTGGAAAACATCTTGTGTGGTACCCGTACCAAAGACTCTCCACCCTAGAGACCTGAACAGCTACAGACCAGTGGCACTGACATCTCACATGATGAAGACCCTGGAGAGACTGCTCCTGGCTCACCTCCGCCCCCTGGTGGGACCAGCGATGGATCCACTCCAGTTCGCCTACCAGCATGGCATCGGGATGGAGGATGCAGTGATCTTCCTCCTTCACTGTTCCCTGTACCACCTGGAGAAGCCTGGGAAAGCGGTGAGGATCATGTTCTTTGACTTCTCCAGTGCTTTCAACACCATCCAACCGATGATCCTGAGGGACAAGCTGCTGTGTGCAGAGGTGGACCAGCACCTGTCATCATGGATCCTGGACTACCTCACAAACCGGCCACAGTTTGTGAGAACCCGGGATTGTGTGTCCGACACAATCATCGGCAGCATGGGGGCTCCCCAGGGAACGGTTTTGGCTCCCTTCCTGTTCACCCTTTATACTGCGGACTTATCACACAACACAACACACTGCCATCTACAGAAGTTCTCTGACGACTCTGCGATTGTCGGTTTCATCTCCAACGGAGATGAAGCTGAGTACAGAGGACTTATCCAGGACTTCGTGGACTGTTGTCATCGGAACTGCCTCCAAATCAACGCAAGGAAAACTAAGGGGCTGGTGGTGGACTGTCACAGGCAAGGACAACCCCTCACAGCACCAGTAATCATCCAGGGAACAGATATTGAGATGGTGACATCCTATAAGTACCTGGGTGTTCATCTGAACAATAAACTAGACTGGTCACACAATACCAATGCACTCTACAAGAAGGGACAGTGCAGGCTGTTCCTACTGAGGCGGCTCAGGTCTTTTGGTGTACAAGGGGTGCTCCTGAAGACATTCTACGACACGGTGGTAGCATCAGCCATCACTTTTGGAGTGGTCTGCTGGGGCAACTGCATTACAGCAGCCGATAGGAAGAGACTGAACAAACTGATCAAGAAATCTAGCTCTGTCCTGGGGAAACGCCTTGACCCAGTGGAGGAGATAGGAGAGAGAAGGATGGTGGCTAAACTGTCATCTCTGCTGGAGTCCAAGTCCCACCCTATGCAGGACATACTGAACGCACTGAGGAGCTCATTTAGCAGTAGACTACATCATCCTAGGTGCGCGACCGAGAGGTTTCGCAGGTCCTTCCTACCTACGGCTGTCAGACTTTATAACCTAAGCAGGGCTGCTCGCAGAGATAGCAAAAAAAAAAACGTGACAACCTAATAGTATTGAATGCAAAACAAAATGGTCCCCTCCAGTATACAACTACGACAATATCAGTCGCTACGGAGGGTGACAATATGTATGGGTACATATTCATATTATGTAGGATAACTAAGTAGACGAGAGTGAGAGTGAGAGTTGGACTCCGCCAGGGCTGCCCTTTGTCACCGATCCTGTTCATAATTTTTATGGACAGGATTTCTAGGCGCAGCCAGGGAATGGAGGGTGTCTGTTGTGGTGAAGAGGGAGCTTAGTTCTAAGGCAAAGCTGTCGATTTACCAGTCAATCTACGTTCCTACTCTCACCTATGGTCACGAGCTTTGGGTAATGACCGAAAGAACGAGATCGCGGATACAAGCGGCTGAAATGAGCTTTCTCCGTAGGATTGCTGGACTCACCCTCAGAGATAGGGTGAGGAGCTCAGTCATCCGGGAGAGGCTCAGAGTAGAACCGCTGCTCCTCCACATTGAAAGGAGTCAGTTGAGGTGGTATGGGCATCTGATTAGGATGCCTCCTGGACGCCTCCCACTTGAGGTGTTTCAGGCACGTCCCACTGGGAGGAGACCCCGGGGCAGACCCAGGACTCGGTGGAGAGACTATGTCTCCCAGCTAGTCTGGGAACGCCTTGGTATCCCCTCTGAAGAGCTGGAGCAGGTGGCTGGGGAGAGGGAAGTCTGGGCTTCTCTGCTTGAACTGCTGCCTCCGCGACCCGGACCTCCGGAAAAGCGGTAGAAGATGGATGGATGGATGGATGGATGGAGTTTAATAAAGGTGAGTTGAGTTACAAGTTTAACTAGAAAAGCACTCACAGAGCGCATACCTCCGCCAAGGCTCCTTCCGTTTCTCATGGATCACCTCCAAAATGTAATGGGCTTGTGTGTAGGCCTATCGCCACTTGTGGTGAAAATTGCATCCAAGTCTGTCCATTAGTTTTGGAGTTTTGTGGCTGACACACTGTGAGAAGAGCCTTGGCTGAGGTATGCATTCCCAGATCATCCCCAAAATGTAATGGGTTCCTCTCTAGGCCAAGAACCACCTCTGGTGAAACAGACAGACAAACAGACAAATGGCAGTAAAAGCATTACCTCCTTGGCGGAGGTAATAAACTCAAGTGTTGCTGTTGTGTCCATCTCCTCCATCTCCAAAGTCCCAGGCTGCGGGCGTTGCAATTCATCGCACAACCGCGTACAACCCACAGGCCAATGGGTTATGCAAGCGTTTTCATAGATCACTAAAAGCAGCACTCAGGGGTTCACTGACGGATGCAAATTGGGTAGACAGGTTGGCGTGGGTTTTATTGGGGTTGCGCTCCGCGCCAAAAGAGGATTTGGAAGCTTCCCCGGCAGAGAGCTCGTTTTTGCGCAGCCCCTATGGCTGCCCGGGGAATTTCTGCCATATAATCCCGCGCGGGTCAGCTGCCCGTGCCAGCTTTTGCAGCGTAGCGGAAACACAGGCATGCTGTCGGGCCCGGCCCACCACTGTTTTCCGCGTGCTTTTGTGCCTAAAACTTTGAAGAACGCGGAGTTCGTGTTCGTCAGACACGACGACCAGCGCCCTCCATTGTGCCTGCAGACATGTTGAAAATGGCCCTATCTCACAATGTTAAAGAATCCTTTAAAAAATTCCTGGATCCAGACGGTGATCCGGATCATCCCCAAAATTTAATCAGTTCTTCCTTGTACCATTTCCAACAACGCCTGAAAGTTTCATCGAAATCCGTCCAAAAGTTTTTGAGTTATCTTGCTAACCAACAGACAAGACAGACAAACAGACAAACGCCGGCAAAAACATTACCTCCTGCGGCCTGGCGGAGGTAATTATCAATTTACAAAATAAAATAAACTAAATTAGGAGAAAAAGCTTACAAATTCACAAGAAATGGCAGAAGCTTGATGAAGCCATAAACTTTACCACAAAAATGACAAATTTAAATGAATTAATTTGCAAATATAAGAAAATAAAAATAGAAATAGCAAATTTATGAGAATAAAATACTAAATTTATGAGAAAAGCTTCCTGTAAATACAAGGGGAAATTTTAATTTACAGTGAAGGATGCATATACATCTGACAAATGTAATTAAGAAAAAGATATCTCAATTTTACAAGAGAAGGTGCAAATTTTGATTAAAAAAAGTTGTACATTTCCATGATAAAGTTCCTAAGAAAAGTCACATTTCTCATATTCAGTCTGGCTCGTGTTTGGAGCTTCAGAGCTGGTATTTGGGCCAGCCAAAATAAAACGCTACACAGAAAGCCACAACTTTTGAAAAGAGCAATTCCAAACCAGCTTACAATATCAGCTCATTTCTATTTTATGCCAATTTAAGACAAACCAGTAACTGAAATTATGAAAGAGCTTTCCAAATGCAAATGAGAAAGTGGAAGTGAGTGAGCTTGTTGCATTATGTCACCAATCTATATATGAACTACAGCCTGCAGTCCCAGCTGATCTAAATTTCTGCGCTGCATTTTTTCGAATGCCGATAGGACATAAAAGTGTCATCCAATGTGTTCAATGATGCATTCTTTAAGCAAATAACGGGGTTGTGCTCCCAAAGATTTGTTGTCGGAGCACCTCTGGAACATCTGTTCGGCAGTGTCCGCACTCCCATTACGTAATAGAGTACGACAATCAATGTTGGAGAGCTGGACAACTTTTCACACGAGGAGCAGAGGGATGATGATGGGTGCACCGCACAAGCTTTTTTTTTTTTTTTTTTTTGTATATAAAGAATGGTAATATGTCCATTTAATTCAGCAAGTAAAGTGTGTTTGAACTGAGAAATTTAAAACACAACAACATATATAAGTCGTAGTTTGAGGCTACAGTTAAACAGAAGAGCGTGACCCGTCTCACCTGAAACGCATCTTGTCCTCGAACGTGGATCACGACCACACAGCAGCAGAACGGGATCTCTGTTCAGAGGATGAGCAGGGGCACGCCGCGACGCTTCTCATGGCGGCGCGGGGAAGCCATGAGCTCGCGCTGCCTGTGGATGTTTGACATTGTAGCAAATCCTCTTTGTGACGTCACCGCCAACGATGACAGGCTGCCGCTGCTCGAAGCGCGCGCTCGCTCGATGGATAACCAAATGCCCCCCTCCAAAAAAAAAAAAAAAACACGGGAGCGAGCATAATAGCGGCGGAAGAGGTTTTTGCTGACTTCTTTCAAAATAAAAGCACGTGATCAACGAGCAGAAAAGAACTACTGTACATCAAAATTTGCTAAAGGTACTTTATTAAAAATCAGATCGAACAGAAATGTATTTACAATGTGCCAAATTATGACAACAATCATCCCTAAATAAAATGCCCTAACAAACAATCTATACTTGAAACAAGTTTTTATTTCTCTGACTATATACACTGTAGAAGATGCCTTACAAACGAGACTGAGTTTATTTCTCAGGAAAGCTTTATTGGAAGTCACATCTTCTATCATCAAAGTTCTCAGCAGAAAAGAGACAGAACCAACTTTCCTCACAGCTTTTATACACCAGAGATACTAAACCCCCACCTCAAGTATCTCACACCTTCACCCCACAGAAGCTCAGTAAACACATGAACCCACAGTCACATATAGCCTCCGAGACTTGCTGGCGCCTCTGTCTCCTTCTCCACCTCGGGGCTCCCGTTGGGACATTGTCTCTGACCTCCGTCTTCCCCCAGCACCCACCTCCTAGCCGAGGTCCCTGCTGGGGCATTGTTCCTTTGGACGTTTGCTCTGTGGGGTCTGCACCATCATGCCTACTGGATGCATGTGGGGGAGAATGCGTACCATACAAGCATGCCATATATGTGCCTTAAATATGCACCATATAACCCCCCCCCAAACGTTCAAATAAGGACAAGTTACACTTCAAATGCATAGAATCATGACACCCCCACACAGAACAAGAGAGAAAAAAACTTGGCACAACAGATCACATGTCCCACTGCTTGGGCTTCAATTCTCTGCCATATCTGCTGTGAGCAGGTCTCGCTCTGCCTGTGGCTGTCTGCTGCATCTGTGAAGTAGAATCATTAACACATCGTCGTGAAAGCTTAGCAGAGCGTCTCCCGGGTGGCCTGCCGCGGCAGGGGGCTCTGGCCAACTGTACTGGGTCGTCAGCTAACACAAAAGCGGGTTTGAGTCTGTTAATGCAGACTAAGTCCCTCCTGTCTCCCAAATCGAGCAAAAAATGCTTTTCCCCGGTTTCTAACACTCTGAACGGTCCATCGTAAGGTGGCCTTAAACCTAACCTCTGTGCGTCGTGTCTAACAAAGACAAATTCTGCATTCTTCAAGGTTTTGGGCACAAAAACACGTGGAAAACTGTGATGAACGGGACTGGGGAGGGTGTGTGACCCCGCGTCGCTCTGCAGCCGTTGAGCGAGGAGGTGCTCCGGAGCAGGGTTCTCAGGGAGGAAATCTCCCGGTAACCGGAGGGGTTGGGCGAAAACAAGTTCGGCTGGAGAGGCTTGCAAATCCTCTTTAGGTGCTGAACGCAACCCTAATAAAACCCATGGGAGCTTATCAACCCAATTTGTGTCCGTGAGAGCCGCTCTGAGGGCTGCTTTCAATGACCGGTGGAAGCGCTCGCACAAACCGTTGGCCTGGGGGTTATACGCGGTCGTGCGATGAATTTTCACCCCCAGGCTGAGTGCCATGGACACCAGAGCTCGGAAACAAACTGGGGTCCTCTGTCAGACGTTATGTCTGACGGGATACCAAAACGCGCGACCCAAGTTGTTAAAAAGGCACGTGCAACATCTGCCGCTGTGGTTGCCGCCAGAGGGACCGCCTCTGGCCAGTGCGTGGTGCGGTCTACCATGGTTAAAAGGTGTGTGAACCCCTGGGACAGCGGAAGAGGTCCTACTAAGTCGATATGCACATGATCAAAGCGTTTGGCTGGGATGTGAAAAGGTTCTAGAGGGGCTCGTGTGTGTTTGTGTACCTTTGCTCTTTGACACGCAGCGCAGGCTGCAGCCCACTCTTTGACTTGTTTACGCAGCCCCGGCCAAACAAACTTCTCTCCTACCATTTTGATAGACGCGCGGACGCCCGGGTGTGCCAGTGAATGTATTAAGTCAAAAACACGGCAACGCCACGCAGCCGGGACCACGGGACGGGGACGCCCCGTGGAGGTATCGCAGATTAGGGAGGGCATGCCTCTTTGAAGCACGCTGTGCTCCAGCCTTAGCCCTGTTGGCCCAGACTGGAGCGCGCGCACGTCCGCGTCGCCAACCTGTTCAGCGGCCATGGCTGCATAATCTAACCCGACGCAGACCGGGGCTGTGAGCGCTTCCGCGCCGCAAGCCTGACCTAGGTCTGCAGCCGCCGAATCTGCCCCCTGGGGGCCTGTCGCTGCAACTGCACGCGAGAGGCAATCAGCCACTACATTGTGTTTACCCGCTACGTGTTGAATGTCAGTGGTAAACTCCGAAATTGCAGCCAGCTGCCTCTGTTGTCGACCCGACCAAGGCTCTGAAACCTTAGCCATTGCAAAAGTTAATGGTTTATGGTCCACAAACGCGGTAAAACGGCGCCCTTGCAACCAGAACTGGAAGTGGCGGATGGCCAAATGCAGGGCCAAAAGCTTCCTGTCAAACGCGCTGTATTTACGCTCGCTATCGCGCAACGTTTTGCTGAAAAACGCGAGTGGTTGCCAGCATCCTGCCACCAGTTGCTCGACAACCGCTCCCACTGCCACGTCGGAGGCGTCTGTGGTTAGCGCCATGCGAGCTGCTGGCACCGGGTGTGCCAATAACGCAGCGTACGCGAGGGCTGATTTGACCTGTGAAAAAGCGCGCTCCCGATCCGGGGACCACTCGACCTTAGATGCAGGTTTTTGTTTCTTTAATGCTGCGTACAATGGATGCATGAGCCGTGCCGCGTTTGGGAGGAAACGGTTATAAAAATTGACCATCCCCAAAAATTCCTGCAGCGCCTTAACCGTCTGCGGTTGGGGGAAATCCGTTATCGCGCGCACTTTATCTGGCAGTGGGACCGCGCCTTCTGGCGACACGCGGTGTCCCAAAAAATCGATTTTCGCTACCCCGAATTGGCACTTCGCTGGGTTAACGATCAGCCCGTGTTCTGTGAGCCTCTGAAAAACGGCTGTGAGATGGCTTTCGTACTCGGCCTCGGACGCGCTGGCTACCAAAATATCATCCAAATAAGCAAACACGAAAGGGAGGTCGCGCAGCACTGCATCCATCATGCGTTGGAACGTCTGCGCGGCGCCCTTGAGGCCGAAAGGCATGCGCAAAAACTCGAAAAGCCCGAAAGGGGTTATAACTGCCGTTTTGGGTATGTCCTGCGCACGGACTGGAACTTGGTGATAACCACGCACCAAATCTATTTTGGAAAAGATGCGCGCCCCCGCTAAATGCGCCGAAAAATCCTGGATGTGCGGAATCGGATAGCGGTCGTGGGCTGAAGCATTATTTAATCTGCGGAAATCGCCGCAAGGGCGCCACGAGCCGTCAGCCTTGGGTACCATGTGCAGGGGTGACGACCAGGCGCTGTTCGAACGCCGGACTATGCCCAATTTTTCCAAGTTGGCGAATTCCTCGCGCGCGATGGCCAGTTTAGTTGGGTCCAACCGCCGAGCTTTTGCAAAAACAGGGGGGCCCGAGGTACTTATGAAATGCTCGACCCCGTGTTTGGCAACTGACGCTGAAAATGTAGGGACCGTGAGTGCTGGAAACTGGTTGAGTAATGCATGAAACTTACCACCCGCAGCTGTGACATTGGAATGTGCAGAAGGCAGGGCCACCCGAGCTGTGCAGGAGATAGAGTAGAAAGACAGTGCATTTACAATACGTCTATTAGTAAGGTCAACTAACAAACTGTTTGAGCACAAAAAGTCAGCACCTAACATGTTGTTGTTAACTGCAGCAACAACGAAGGTCCACTCGAAGGTGCGCCCGTGGAGGGACAGGTGGAGCGTCTTCTCCCCATAGGTTTTGATCGTGGAGCCGTTCGCCGCTAACACCAGGGGGCCGCTGGCCGGCGCCAGGGTGTCCGCGTAGGTAGGCTTGACAAAACTCAGCTGGGAGCCCGTGTCCACCAGGAATTCTTTCCCAGAATTCGCGTCCGTCACGAAAAGCAGCCTGTTCTTCGTGCCGAGAGTCGCAGCTGCTACCGGCTCCCGGACTTGGCGTTTCCCTGGCGCTGATACCGGCACGGTGGGACGCATCTGTGGGCTTTCTCGGCGAAACGTCGATGGTAGAAGCAGAGGGCGTCGTCAGCTCCGCTTCTCCTGGTCTCTGCCGCTGCTGCCGTCAGTGGATCCGGTGTCGCAGCCTCTGGTCTCCCTCCTTCTCGCGAAGGGGCGGTCATCTCTGCTGCTGCCGTCGTGGCCGCGCGCCGTCTATGGGAGTCGACGAGGCGTTGCGCCACCTGTCCCAGCTCGTGGTAGTCGCGGTTGACGAGCGGCTGCGAGCTGGCCAGGGTGACTCTCACTGCTGGCGGGAGCGTTCTGAGGAAGAGGTGGGCGAAGATAAAACTGTCGTCATCCTCGCCTCTCAGGCTCATCATCTTTGCCATCAGATCCGCTGGCCTGTCTGCTTCTCCCTCTGTCAGCGCCAGGAGCTTCTCTGCTCGCTTTTCCCGCGAGGGAGTGAAGGCTCGGATGAGGGCAGCTTTCAGTGTGCCATACTTGTTGTCTTGGGGCGGGTGGTTGGTCAGGCTCTCCACCCGTTGCACTGTGAGGCTGTCCAGCTTCGCGACGACATGGTAGAACCTCGTTGTATCCGCTGAGATTCCCCGAAGGTGGAATTGCGCCTCCACAGTGGTAAACCAGGAGCGCGGGCTATGTTGCCAGAAGTCGGGCAGCTGTAGCATGGTAGCTGCGTTAACCCGGTTGGCTCCTGAAGAGTCCGGTGCGGAAAGCTCGCCGTCACCGGCCATAGGTAGTCGTAGGTCACCAGTGTAGAAGATGCCTTACAAACGAGACTGAGTTTATTTCTCAGGAAAGCTTTTTTGGAAGTCACATCTTCTATCATCAAAGTTCTCAGCAGAAAAGAGACAGAACCAACTTTCCTCACAGCTTTTATACGCCAGAGATACTAAACCCCCACCTCAAGTATCTCACACCTTCACCCCACAGAAGCTCAGTAAACACATGAACCCACAGTCACATATAGCCTCAGAGACTTGCTGGCGCCTCTGTCTCCTTCTCCACCTCGGGGGCTCCCGTTGGGACATTGTCTCTGACTTCCGTCTTCCCCAGCACCCACCTCCTAGCCGAGGTCCCTGCTGGGGCATTGTTCCTTTGGACGTTTGCTCTGTAGGGTCTGCACCGTCATGCCTACTGGATGCATGTGGGGGAGAATGCGTACCATACAAGCATGCCATATATGTGCCTTAAATATGCACCATAACACATAGATTTCCATGTTTTACATAAGTAGTGCATACCCGAGCATGCCCGTAGAAACCCGTTCATGCCCGTAGAAAGGATGCATTGGAACAGAGTTCTTGCCAGTTACAGGACAGTTGCTATAGCAACACAGCACTAAGTGGCAATCACATGTGATGGCTTTTGTATGCAGTAAAACAAAAACATTGTGGCACTTGGGGAGAGCCTGATTATCTACCATCTCAGACAGGAGACTGTGTGAACAAAGAGCAGGGGTTTCCTAGTGAGATAACAGTTGAGGTGTTAAGGATGAGGGGGTTGAATGTGATGTGACGCAAAGGTCATCTTTTGTGTGTTAGAAAATGCTGGAAGAATGCCATGTTATTTAAGAGAGGAGTTTCTGCTGGAATGTCATTCTGTCTATGCTTGAGATGTGAGAGTGTGTAATAAATCGTCTGAGACATATCTGCTTCTTCATTTACACGCTCCACACTGGTGACCCAAGACGTATCATGGAACACGAGACAAGATCCCCGGAGCCAACCTCGATGGGAACCTCCAGCCACGCATGTGCGGTTGCAGTCAAGCTACCGGATTTTTGACAGCACAACCCACGCTCCTGGTTCCACCTCATCAAGGCGTAGTTCGCCCTCCGGGGAATAACGGCAGATGACACCAAATTTTACTACATGGTCGCAGTGCTCGACGCCCGCACAGCTCAGCATGTAGCGAGCCTGCTCGATCAGCCACCAACCAGCAACAGATACGAGGCGCTCAAGGCTGAACTCATCCAGCACTACACACTCTCAGACGGCGAGAGAGCAGAGAGGCTTCTGACGCGGACCGAGTTGGGAGATGGTTCAGCCATAGACCTCATGGAGAAGATGCTGGTGTTAAGGGGCACGGATGACGACAATTTTCTGTTTGCCCACCTCTTCCTCCGAAACCTTCCGACGGCGGCGAGAGCAGCCCTGGCCAATTCGCCGTTGCTGGCCGCGCGGGACTTTCGTGCGCTAGCCCAGGAGGCAGACCGGATCATCATCGCCACCAGGGCATTCACAGTCATCGCGGCAGCGGCGGAGCCCAGCGAGACGACCAGAGGAGGCGAGGAGCCACTGACGGCAGCAGCAGCAGGGGCCAAGGAGCGCGAGGGAGACACGCTTTGTTTCTACCACCACCGCTTCAGAGAGAAGGCACGCAGATGTACGCCACCATGCCAGTTCAAGCGCTTGGGAAATGCCAAGATCGGGGGTCGGTAGCAGCTGCGACCCTCGGGAAGGAAAACAAGCTGCTCTACCTGACGGACGCACGCTCGGGGAGGCATTTCCTCGTGGACACCGGAGCCCAGAAGAGCTTCATCCAGCCGACCTACGCTGACTGGCTGGCAAGATCTAGTGGCCCCGAGATGTTGGCAGAAATGGCTCGGACATTAAGACCTTCGGTGAGAAGACTCTGCTCTTATCTCTTCACGGCCGTACATATCAGTGGACTTTTGTCATAGCAGCACTGAATTACCATATACTGGGGGATGATTTTCTGTGTGCACATGGTTTACTGGTTGATGTTGCTAACAGGCGCCTAGTTAATGCACTGTCCTTTGACTCTCTTCCCTGTATAGCTCGAGTGACCCGGCCAACAGCGCAAGCCAACGTCACAGCTACAGGCGGTAAGTTCCACGCACTGCTCACTCAGTTCCCAGCACTCACGGTCCCGACGTTTTCGGCGGCCATCGCTAAGCACAGGGTGGAGCATTTTATCACCACCACCGGGCCGCCCGTTTTTGCACGACCTCGGCGCTTGGACGCAGCTAAACTGGCCATAGCACGCTAGGAGTTCGCCAACCTGGAAAGGTTAGGCATCATCAGGCGCTCAAACAGCCCTTGGGCATCCCTGCTACACATGGTCCCTAAGGCTGAGGGATCGTGGCGGCCGTGCGGTGATTTCCGCAGGTTGAACAATGCCACGGCGCACGACCGTTACCCGATTCCCCACATACAGGATTTTTCCGTTCACCTCGCATGCATTTTTTCCAAAATAGACCTGGTCCGTGGTTACCACCAGGTCCCAGTGCACGCTAAGGACATACCTAAAACAGCGGCAATAACTCTGTTCGGTCTATTCGAGTTCCTGCGCATGCCTTTTGGGTTAAAAGGAGCGGTACAGACGTTCCAGCGCATGATGGATGCAGTGCTGCGCGATCTCCCATTCGTGTTTGTCTACTTGGATGATATCCTGGTAGCCAGCACGTCCGAAGACGAACACGAAACCCACCTCACGACGGTTTTCCAGAGGTTGGAAGAGCATGGCTTAATAATCAAGCCGGCAAAATGCCAGTTCGGCGTAACGGAGATTGATTTTTTGGGGCACCGTGTCTCTCCAGAAGGCGCGGTCCCGCTGCCCGACAAGGTGCGCGCCGTGGCGGATTTTCCCCGGCCTCAAACGGTCAGGGCGCTACAAGAATTTTTGGGAATGGTGAACTTTTATAACCGTTTCCTTCCCCGCGCAGCGCAGCTCATGCAACCATTATACGCCGCGCTCAAAAAACAGAAACCCGCGGATAGGATCGAATGGACCCCGGAGCGAGAGCAGGCATTCTCGGAAGTTAAAGCAGCCCTGGCAAACGCCGCATTGCTGGCTCATCCAGACTCGGCGGCCCGCATAGCGCTCACCACTGACGCTTCAGATGTGGCCATAGGGGCTGTCGTGGAGCAGCGCGTCGCCGGGGCTTGGCAGTCGCTCGCCTTTTTCAGCAGGACTTTGCACGACAGTGAACGTAAATACAACGCGTTCGACAGGGAGTTGCTGGCTCTCCACCTGGCCATTCACCACTTCCAGTTCTGGCTGGAAGGGCGCAGTTTCACTGTGTTCGTGGACCACAAGCCGCTAACATTCGCGATGGCCAAGGTTTCAGAACTGTGGTCGGGCCGGCAGCAGAGACAGCTGGCTGCGATCTCAGAGTTTACTACCGATATTCAGCATGTGTCGGGTAAACTTAATGTAGTGGCGGACTGCCTCTCGCGCGCCGTGGTGGCCCCAATCTGCGTGGGGATAGATTACGCAGCCATGGCCGTGGAGCAAATTAGTGATGCAGGCATGCACGTGCTCCAGTCTGGACCAACAGGGTTAAGGCTGGAGAACAGGGTGCTGCAAGACGGCATGCCCCCCCTAATCTGCGATGTCTCCACGGGTCGCCCGCGTCCTGTGGTCCCGGCCGCGTGGCGCTGCCGCATGTTTGAGTCGGTTCACTCTTTGGCGCACCCAGGAGTGCGCGCGTCGGTCAAAATGGTAGGAGAGAAATTTGTGTGGCCGAGCCTTTGCAAACAAGTGAAAGAGCGGGCTGCAACCTGCGTGGCGTGCCAATGAGCCAAAGTACACAGACACACGAAGGCCCCCTTGGAGCCGTTTCGTATTCCGGCTAAGAGGTTCGACCATGTTCACGTGGACCTCGTGGGCCCCCTCCCGCCATCACAGGGGTGCACGCACCTCCTGACAATGGTGGACCGCACCACGCGCTGGCCAGAAGCGGTTCCACTGGCGACAACCACGTCCGAGGAGGTGGCACGCGCTTTTTTAACAGCATGGGTAGCGCGTTTTGGAATCCCGTCGGACATTACGTCCGACAGGGGTCCTCAATTTGTTTCCGAACTCTGGTCCGCGATGGCCCGCAGCCTGGGTATTACAATTCACCGTACAACCGCGTACAACCCACAGGCTAATGGGTTATGCGAGCGTTTTCATAGATCATTGAAAGCGGCATTCAGGGCTTCATTGACGGATGCAAATTGGGTAGACAGGCTACCATGGGTTTTATTGGGGTTGCGCTCCGCGCCTAAAGAGGATCTGGAAGCTTCCCCGGCTGAACTCGTTTTTGCACAGTCACTTCGGCTACCCGGGGAATTTCTGCCAGATAATCCCGTGCTGGACAGTTGCCCGTCTCAGCTTTTGCAGCATAGCGCAGACACAGGCACGCTGCCGGGCCCTGCCCACCACAGTTTTCCGTGCGTTTTTGTGCCTAAAACTTTGAAGAACACGGAGTTCGTGTTTGTCAGACACAACGCCCACCGCCCTCTGCTGCGCCCACCCTATGATGGACCGTTCAGAGTGCTGGAAGCAGAGGATAAGCATTTTTTGCTAGACTTGGGGGGTAGGAGGGAAAAAATTGGCATAGACAGACTCAAACCCGCTTTCGTTGTGGCGGATGAGCAGGTGCTGTTGGCTTGGGCCCCTCGGCGTGGAAGACCTCCACGGAGAGCTCCCCAGGGAAACGATTCACCAGAGCAGTCACACGGACAGACAGAAGTGTTTTCCCCCCAAACAACAACCCCCCATAGGCACGGCGGTGCCGTCGAGGCGGGGAATTCCGGTTACAGCAGATACGGGAGAAGACTGAAGCCCAAGCAGCATGTGGACTGATGTTTAATTGTTCGATCACAGCATGTGGACTGTTATCTTATTGTCCTATCTAAGATGCTGGGGGGGGGGGGGTGGCACCTGGGGAGAGCCTGATTATCTACCATCTCAGACAGGAGACTGTGTGAACAAAGAGCAGGGGTTTCCTAGTGAGATAACAGTTGAGGTGTTAAGGATGAGGGGATTGAATGTGATGTGACGCAAAGGTCATCTTTTGTGTGTTAGAAAATGCTGGAAGAATGCCATGTTATTTAAGAGAGGAGTTTCTGCTGGAATGTCATTCTGTCTATGCTTGACATGTGAGAGTGTGTAATAAATCGTCTGAGACAAATCTGCCTCTTCATTTGCACGCTCCACAACATCACACAAAATATGGCCTGTCATCTGGGGCTGTTTGCCCCTGCTTGTTACTTCTTCTCCTGCCTGTCACTGTTCTGTGTTATGTTGCTTACCTGTATCTATATACTGTATATGTCTTGCAGGGAGTCATGTGCTCTGTCTATGTGCCGTCATATAAACATCATCTGGTGGGTCTTCTTCTTCTTCTTTCGGACCACTGAAGGGTCTCCTCCTGTCTCAGACGGCTGTGTTGTTTACAGTCATGCCTGCACCGTACTGGTGGAACCTGAGGTGTTTCATGTTCATGGCATCTTTTCTGACGTGCAGCAGTTCTCCTCATTCTATTGCTCTCCATCTGGTGGGTCTTCTTCTTTGTTCAGACCACTGGTTGAGGGATAGGTGTGTCGTAATTCCAGTTCATGGGCACGATCCTGAAAAAATGGCTTTTGACCCTGTTCAGGAAGGCCTGTGCATGCCCGTAGAAACCAAGAAACCGGAGCACCCGGAGAAAATCAGCGCTTTGCTTGGTATTTTACACATTTGTAGTGTAGACTGGCATTCGTCAAGGTTACATATTTGCCGTCATGTAGGCATGGCGAATCGTCCTATGATGCCTGAGTTCATAGGACATGCTATGATGATGAGGCAGAGATCATAGGCTGTCCTATGATATCCTAGAAACATGCCTTAAAGTCTGTCGTACCCTATGCTGATGAAGGGTGTCCTCTTGTCTCAGACGGGTGCGATATACTGCTGGAACCTCAGGTGTTTCATCTTCATGGCATCTTTTCTGATGTGCAGCAGTTGTTATTCTTTTGCTCTCCATCTGGTGGGTCTTCTTCTTCTTCTTCATTGAGACCACTGGTTGAGGGATAGGTGCATCATAATTCCAGTTCATGGACAGGATCATGAAAATCATAAAGACACATGGTATAGGACGTCCTATGATGTTCAGGCAGTGATCATATGACATCATAAAGACACATGTCCTATGCACATAGACACATAGACAAGTCTATGTGTGACATCATAAAGACAAATCGTCCTATGATCTCTGTGGTTTCAAAGACACATGGTCTATTTGACATCATAAAGACACGTTTGTCTATGTGTTCTATGATGCCTGAGATCATAGGAAGTCCTATGATGTTCAGGCAGAGCTCAAAAGACACAGACACATGGTCTATGTGACATCATAAAGACACATTTGTGTCCTATGATGCCTGAGATCATCACAGACACATGGTCTATGTGACATCAAAAGACATGGTCTACGTGGCATCATAAAGGTGCCTGAGATCATAGGCAGTCCTGTGATGTTCAAGCAGAGATCATAGGGGGTTGTATGATATCCTATGAAGCGTGACACACAGACAGACACGCAGAGATTTCGCCGTCCTATGATGTTCAGGCAGCAATCATAGGGCATCCTATGATGTCCTATGAAGCATGACACAGACAGACAGACAGACAGACAGAGATTTCTTGCTTTTATAGAGTGATAGAGTGATGATGATGATGATGATGATGATGATGATGATGATGATGATGATGATGATGATGATGATGATGATGATGATGATGATAGAGTGATGCAGCTCTGCTGTATATGGTACACTGGCTGTGAATGAGAGCTTGATGATGCCATGTAGTGCGTTTCACAGAACACTCACACAGCGTGCGTGGGTTTTCTTAACTTTAATGCAGCGACCTCACATGTAGTGCATCCATTACAACTGTGGTCTACAACCCTCTGCTTATGCATACTGGGTAAAGCTGGATTCATGTTGCACCTCCGCTGTCCACGTACCTGCAACCGGAAACCTCGTGTGATGAAATTTACGTCATCGTCTCCAGTCCACTAGCGTATGCAGGGCTCTACTGCAGACGACCGCGTGCAGCCCAAATTTTAAGACCGTGGCGTGGCCTGCCCATGACCTGAATGCGTTGACAGAGCATGCGCAAGACTGAATGTCCCATTCACGAGGTGGCGTTACCAACACAGCATACAAAGACAAAGTAGACGAGGAAGACAACAAGGAGGTGGAAGACAAGAATAAACATACATGAATCCTTTTGCAGCAGTAGCAGCTTGAGCAGAGAAATGCACTGGAAAACGGTAATTCCTCCTTTTCCTTGAAATGACGCCATTGTTGTTGTTACAACAAAAAGTGTGTGGTGCTCTTGTATTTATAGCTGGTGAACAAACTGGCGTGTTAGTGCATTTGCACTACCCATAGGGCTGGGGCGAAACTATAAATAACAGTTGTGCGCATGCTTCAACTGCTTGGCCTGGTAGATGAAAAAAGTGAGCACGTACAACACCACGTGTGCGCCGGGCTTGTCCAAAGTGCACATGGACCAAAGCGGACCAGAGTGGGAAATGCAGCATGAATAAGGCTTTATACAGTTCAACACATAACAAAATATCTCCCCCCTAAAAGAAGAAATAGCAATTCTTTAAGCAGAACACACATATCACATACAAAACAAACTTTGAGCTTCCATTATCGAATCTCATGCTCATAACAACCAACAATTCTCTCTTTTCTTTTTTTTACACAAACTCATTGCCACCCATTTACAGTCTCTACTATTCAGCAACTGTCAATGAGTCTTTTACGAGGCTGAACATTCTGTCTGGGCCTAACAGGTGTTAGTTATTATTGTTCTTGTTCTTGTGCTCTTATTTGTGAGGCACGGTGTGGTGGCACGCACGTCCGTTTCTGCCACCATCAGTGCCTATAAAGACCAGCAGGCAGGAGGGGCAGTCCTCTTTGCCATCACCCCTGCCTGGCAGTCATACTGTGGTGTGTGATACCTTTTTAATAAACTGTGGTGACCCAGCACAATGCAGACTGACACTATTTCACACTCAGCAGGGCTGGAGGAAACGGAGGACAATTTACATACGGACAGAGAGCCCCAGGGGGCAATCAGAACAATGGACTGTTGTGTATACATCCCTGGATGAGGGAGAGGACATCTGGGTGCCACTTGGTCACGCTAATGATATGTATTGACTGATATGTATATCACTATGCTAATGTGTCATGCATTCTCTCTGTCTGTATAACATGTATAAAAGAGCTTGCTATACATGCCTCAGCAGCGCAGTAGCTCACCGAGCTACAAAGCGCGTTTCAATATGTTGGAGGAAATAAAACCTTGTACCCTTCCAGCTCATTGCATCTCGCCTGTTCTATTACCTCCACATTGGTGACCCTAGATGTGTCATGGTGTGTCCCTCGCTTGCTCTATTACCTCCACATTGGTGATCCTGGACATGCATGGTGCATCTCTCGACAATGCCATTTATTCCACACTGGTGACCTGACGAGAGAGAATGACCGTCTATTCCCTCTCACCGCGCTGTGGATTCCAGAGGACCAGAGAATGCCTGCATCCTCTTCATCCACACCGGAGCGCACTCTCTGGAGCGGGCAGCGCTGGGACCGACACGCACCATGAAAGGCGACACGAGTGAACCGAAGGAAGCAGCCTGAACGGGGAAGATCATTGGCGCCGTCTGCACTGATTTCCACCAAGCTCCCCGACTCTGACTCACCTCCCGACGGCAGACTTTCTGCGCACAGAAGCCCCGCACGCACACCACAGGATTACGAGGACAGCGCAATTTCCAGCTATGTGGTCACTGCGCCAGGCGCGCACCACGCACCAGGGACAAATCGGCTCCAGACTTACACATCGTCCTCCGCCGCTGCACATGTCCGAGAAAAAGGGCCGATCGCCATCTTCGGAACCTTTAGGGCTGCCCATACACCTGAAGCAGACATGCAGCCCGCACATGGGACTTTATATGGGTTTCTCAGCCACGGCGCACAACGGGAATTTAACTGATTGTTTTCCCCGATGACTTTAGGGCTGCTTCCGCACCTAAAGCCAAACCGCCAAGTCCCTCACACAGCTTCAGTTTTTTTTTTTTCCACAGCCACTACGCATCCTCGGGGAATTTGGCCGTTCGTCTTCCCCACAACCTCTCAGGATTGAGCCACAAGAGGATTCAGAGACTTAATTTTTTTCACAGCCATTGCGGATCACCGCCAGTTTTACCGGGAAAGTCCCTCACCATTGCGGATCCACACGCAATTTTTGCGCGGCCCAGACACCTTTGACGTCCAGGGCCGGCACTCACTTACTCCCACCCCCTCCCCCTCCTCCTCCACAGCACTTTTCCTGCACCTCACTCCCTAAAGCCGGCCGATCACTGGTTTGTTCCATTACGCACGCCGTGCACCGGCCCCATGCGTCCACGATCCACGGCCGTTCAACGTGCTGGAACTCGGAGCGGAACACACTGTCTTTTCCACCCCTCCCCCGTCCCCCCCACGGACTGACATGCCCTCCGACACTCCTGTACAGCAGGACAGTTCTACTGGAGCTGGAGCCCAAACGACAGGGTGGGAAGGGGGTGTCACAGCCCTTTCTGAGTGTTCTGGGGGGAGCCATGTGGTGACCCAGCACACTGCAGACTGACATTATTTCACACTCAGCAGGGCTGGAGGAAACGGAGGACAATTTACATATGAACAGAGAGCCGCAGGGGGCAATCAGAACAATGGACTGTTGTGTATACATCCCTGGATGAGGGAGAGGACATCCGGGCGCCAGTTGGTCACGCTAATGATATGTACTGACTGATATGTATATCACTATGCTAATGTGCCATGCATTCTCTTTGTCTGTATAACGTGTATAAAAGAGCTTGCTGTACATGCCTCAGCAGCGCAGTAGCTCACCGAGCTACAAAGCGCGTTTCAATATGTTGGAGGAAATAAAACCTTGTACCCTTCCAGCTCATCGCATCTCGCCTGTTCTGTTACCTCCACAAAACGTGAGTTCAGTTGTACACCTGGCCTCATCCTTTCGGGTCTACATCCAGACACAGCAACTGGCGACGAGAATAAAGGAGGTATGGAAGCGTGAGGTCTACAATTAGGCCATTTCTGGAACTCCCGGGCAAGCCATCTGTTCCCTGGCCGAGATGGTGTGCCACCTTCCTGACGTACATAGTGGCGCTAAACCTGGGCAGAATGGACAAGTCTAGGGTACACGTGTTGTTGGTGCACAACTTGGGTATCGAGGGCCAGCGAATTCTGAGCATGCTCAGTGATTCTGACAGCTTTGAGGATGTAGTCAAGCTAATGGCGTGCCATTTTTGCATCCCAGACAACGTCATTTTCCGGAGAATCAGGTTTAGGCAGCGCTGCCGACAGGTGGGCAAGCCCATTCAGCAGTTCATAGCTGACTTGAGGCTACTGGCTAGTGAGCATCTGTTCGGACCGTTGGAGGAGGAGATGGTTTGCGACCAGCTGGCGGAGCATACCAACAGCACTGCATTAAGATCGAAGCTGCTCACTTTTCCGGGTGGCTTATCACTGGCCAGGGCCATCGAGTTAGCTCTACAGCTGGAGGCGGCAGATAGGCTGACGTGGGAGCTGAGTGAGCGTTTGTCACACTGACAGCTGGAGTCTCCCGTTACCACACAAGTACCGGACTGGGACAGTGCTGGGAGCGTGGAGGACGACGCTGCAGAGGCCAACACTATGGAATTGAGGTATGCCCCGGGGAAGCCCATGTGTTTGGGCTGCGGGTCCGTGAAGCACTGCTTGAAGGCCAGGGACTGTCCAGCGAGAGAGAAGCACTGCGGCAGGTGTGGCCACTTGAACCACTATGCCAGGGTGTGCCGTATGTCCGAGCAGGGGAACCTGCAGAAGAAATCAACTCCCTCTGCCCCGACGGTTGTCCACATTGTGTCCCCAAACACCAATGGATACATGTTCTGCACAGTAGAGCTGGACGGTGTGGAGATGCTGTTGCTGATCGATACAGGGGCGGAGGGCCCCCTGCTGAATTGGGCTACAGTGAGAAAATTCTTCCCACACTACAGGATTGGAGGTAACCCAGCGCCTCTTTGCGGCTATGGAGGAGGCCAGCTGGCCATGGTGGGAACACTGAGACTGAGGGCCCGGTACAAATCAGCGGAGATGTCCAATCTCAAGTTCACCGTGATGGCCCATGGTGATAACATCATGGGCTGCGACCTTTTTTATGGTCTGGGTTTCGCCATTAAGAGCAGCGCTGGGAAGGAGTGGTCAGCTATGGATTGTGGGACCGGCTGGTTCTGAGAGTGGAGGACGATGCGGTGTGGGATGAGGAATTACCAAGCACCTCGGAAGGCGAGCAGGACCAATCTCGCTCAGAGTCGTTGCAGGAGGGTCCCAGTGCCAGAGCCCAAGTTGTCCTGGATGAGGGTACTGGGCAGCATGGCGGGGCACCTCAAACGATGAGCGACGCTAAGGAGCTGGCTCCAGTTGTTCCCGGAGCTCGGCTAAAATGGGCCGATGAATATGAGGCTACAACTGCGAAGGCCGCAGCAGATGTACAAGAGGTCGGATCCAGACTGTTAGGCACAGAGGACCCGCGTGCCAGACGGAGACCCTGCAAGCCGAGCAGAAGCCCTCTAGGAGTCACGGACCTGGTTTGGGCTCAGGAGGAGGGGTGATCACGGTGTGTACAGGCCAAACGGCAGTTTGAGGAGCACCAGGGGTGGCTGCGCATCGTGGCCAAACGGGATGACGCTTATCTTCAGCTGTCAGACGGTTCGTGGAGGCACCCGAACGAGCTGCTGCATGCCCGGGAGGAGACTGCGAGTGGTGGGCCTGGACGAGAGAGACACCCAACAGTGAGGAAGAGGAGGCGCACCAGTGTCGATGCGACCAGCTGCAGCCTGGGAGGCAGGCCACCTCCAGGGGTGGACTTATGATGGAATGGTCCAAGGGGCCCACAGGCTAGGTTCTCCCTTTTCCCTTGGCCATGTGTATTATAAGTTAAGTTATGGAAATGGTCTTGTTAGGTTTTGTTTTTTTTTCTGGTAATAGGTTGGAGATTACCCCATGTTCATCTGAGTGCATGTTTTGTTTTTTTTGTTTTAAAAAAGAATGAGTATTTTGCTGTTAATGTCTGTATGTAGTTCTGGGGATTATTTTATGCATTTAGTTTAGTTTAGGAAACACAGCAGTAATTTTAGTTTATGAATGGACATTTATTTAGTACAGGCAGCAGAATAATCCGCCTTGCCATGTGGGGTGGGACGGTAGTCCCCCCGTCCCCCCTAGTTTTTAGTTGCTTTGGTGTGAATGTGGTTGGCCAATTATAGTACATTGTTTTCCGTTATTTTAGTGTGTGATTTGGGTTCTAAATTGGGGAGGGTCTGAATTGTGTGTATGTGTGTTTTGGACTTTTATTAAAGGGGGAGAATGTTATATAGTTATTTATATTGTTCTTGTTCTTGTGCTCTTATTTGTGAGGCACGGTGTGGTGGCACGCACTTCCATTTCTGCCACCACCCGTGCCTATAAAGACCAGCAGGCAGGAGGGGCTGTCCTCTTCGCCATCTCCCCCACCTGACGGTCGTAGTGTGGTGTGTGATACCTTTTTAATAAACGTGAGTTCAATCGTACACCTGGCCTCGTCCTTTCGGGTCTACATCCAGACACAGCAACAGGTGCTTTCGCTGGTGTCTTAAACACATTATTTGCTCTCAGTCTACCTGTGAAGTGTGGTCAGCAAAGTCACTTGTAGTGTCTCCATCCTGTGGTGCTGTATTGGACTGATCTGTGACACACTGACTCGGTGTTTGTAGCTGGAGATCCACTCAGTTTCTTTGAATAGATGCTCCATGCTCCATCTGAATCTGATATGAGCGTGGTGCCACTTCCTTCTCAACTGATCCTTGCATGGTCCAAATACCAGTCATGTGATCTCTGACTCTGACATGCTCTCCTGGTGTCAAGTCACGCAAATGTTTTGCTCTCCTATCATGATGGAGTTTCTGTTTGGATTTCTCTTTCATTTTGCCAACTTTGACTTTGTGTGCTTCTTATGGTGTCAGCAGGTGCTCATGCATTGGCAGGTTGGTGCGTATGCAACATCACATCAACATCTGACCTGGAGACAGGCCATTCTGCATTGGTGCACTCCAGTAGATCATCAAACTCTGATGAAAGTCGGTTCCTCCATCTTGTGCTTTTTTCATGAGTCACTTGACAACCTTCACTGAACTTTCTCCAAGACCATTGGATCTTGGCTAGTGTGGGATAGATGTTGTGTGTTGGAACCCCGATTCTCTTGCGAAGTTAGCGAACTCACTGCCTGCAAACTGTGGGCCATTATCAGATACCAATTCATATGACACTCCGTGTCTTGCAAAAACTGTTTTCTGGAAAGCGATGACAGCCTTGCTAGTTGTTGTTTGAAGTGTAGCTACTTCAGGATAGTTAGAGAGGTAATCTGTTACAGCTATATGGCTCTTACCATTACAGTCAAACAAATCTGCTCCCACTCTTTGAAATGGTCTGCCTGGCACAGGGTATGTCATGAGTGGCTCTGCTTGCTGCTTGGGTCGGTATGTCATGCATATCTCGCATGAGGCTGTGGTGTGACCAGTGTCCTGGTTCATCCTTGGCCAATACATCACTTCCCGCGCTCTGCGTTTACACTTCTGTTCACCCAAGTGCCCCTCATGTATCTTCCTTAGCATTTCTTTTCACAATTTGTAATTGTGAAAAGAAATGCTAAGGAAGATATATATTTGAAATTTGGAGAAATCCAAATGACAAATCTGTTTGTCTTGAACACGATGTCATCAACAACTGACAGCTCTGTTCTGCAAGTCCAGTAGCTTTGCACTCTTAATGGACAGTTGCTTTTGTGTTCAGGCCATCCTGTTGCAGTCATCTTCTTTAGTTCTTTCATTGTGTTGTAGCCGAATTTTATCTAAACACTTAGAAAGGTCCTGGAGTAAAATAATCAGTCGGATCTGTGAGGTGAATCTTCCTTTTATTGTTGCAACAATAAAAGAGGTAAAGTCAGAAAACAGCTCTAAGATCAGAAATACAGCTCTGCTCTCTCCTGAGGCAGAGTGCGAGACACACACACTTTTATAGCTCTTTCACTGAGGTTACAAAAAAAAGCACATAAGGCACACTGTGCAGGCTTCAAGGCCATCGAGCTGCCTTTCCATGGGAAAATGAACAGGGGAGGAGAGGGAGTTAGAGCATGAACACCTAAGCTGGTTACTGTGACATACAAGTTTTATCGTGGGACACAAAGCATCATAAAATCATCAAGCAGCTTGTAATAAAACAGTTCATGTATGGATAAAGTTATAGTCATATGTTGTAACACACACTTATAAAACATATCATCTCAACAGATAAATGTAAAGTCATTATAGAACATGTGATCTCAACAGATAAATGTAAAGTCATTAAAGAACATGTGATCTCAACAGATAAATGCATAATCAATGAATTTCCATTACAGTGTCATCGTCTGTTGTTTCTTTTCTGATTTGTTCAATTCTTTCACTTGACGCAGGCAAGGAAGTCATAATCATGTCCACATATGCTTGTATGTCGGCACGTTTCTCATCATCCTGTCATTCATGTTTGTCCACAGCTCGAGAGAGAGCATCTACAGCGTACATATATTTTCCAAGAGTATGTCATTTTTACACCATACTTCTGCAGCCCAAGCAACATATGCTGTATTCTCAATGGACAATCATTCAATGGCTTGGACATGATGGCTACCAAAGGTTTATGGTCTGTTTCAACTTCTACAGCCTGGCCATATACGTACTGACGGAAAAGTTCACATGCATAGGTAGAGGCCAGCAGCTCCTTCTCTTATCTGTGCATAGTTGACCTCAGCACTCGTCAGCACTCTGGATGCATAGGCCACCGGCTGCCAGGTCTCCTCATGTTGCTGTAGAAGGACTGCCCCTAGGCCATGCTGTGAAGCATCTGCTGAGATTCTCGTTTTCCTCTTTAGGCCAAACAGTGGTGTGAAAAACTATTTGCCCCCTTCCTGATTTCTCTTTTTGTGTATGTTTGTCACACTTAAATGTTTCAGATCATCAAATTTAAATATTAGACAAAGATAGCACAAGTAAACACAAAATGCAGTTTTTAAATGAAGGTGTTTATTATTAAGAGTAAAAAAAAAAAAAAAATATCCAAACCTACATGGCCCTGTGTGAAAAAGTAATTGCTCCCCTCACCCATTAAAACATAAATTAACTGTGGTTTATCACATCTTTGGAAAGCTGAGCACAATTTCTCTAGCCACACCCAGGCCCGATTACTGCTACACCTCTTCTCAATCAAGAAATCACTTAAATCAGACCTCCCTGACAAAGTGAAGTAGACCAAAAGATCCTGAAAAGCTAGACATCATGCTGTGATCCAAAGATATTCAGGAACAAATGAGAAACAAAGTAATTGAGATCTATTAGTCTTGGAAAAGGTTATAAATCCATTTCTAAAGCTTTGGGGCTCAAAACAATTAAAATAAAGTATTAAAAGTTATTACAGGAGGAGTTTACAACAATATATAATACACAGTTAGGTACTGTATAAGCTCCTCTTGGCAAAGTAAATCTGTTTTGGCACAATAAGGGTGACAGATCCCTGTTCTGTTTGCCTAGCTGCCTGACAGGACGGGGAAAAATAAATAAAATAAATACAATATGGCACCTGGCGATCAAGTTTTGACAGCTGAACAATTTTTGCCATGACACCACCACAGACTCAGTGCTGCTGGAGCAGGTATATCCCATGATGTCTCAACAGTCTCTCCATGATTTTCACACAGATCAGAGCAATGTGTTGCACAGGAAGCTAAACATTTCTACAGACATTCTTAAGTTCTGTAACCACTGAGCATTTGTGAAGCTGGGGTGGCAGGGAGAGTGAGATAGTGAGAGGCTGTGTTGAACTTCCAGACCGACGGTTTGAAGCGGTAATTTTCCCAAAAGAGAGCCATCTGAAACACACACAGCATACATATTTTAGCGATAACTTGCAGACATTACAATTTAGTACGGCAGACTTAAAGGTGAACTGAACCTACCTTTTTGCCGAAAAAGTAGAATAGCAGATTAATTCCTTATTACCTATTGTATTTTTCAACACATAAAAGAAATTTTTAGGCCGTGCGATGGCCAAGCTATAAGCCGATAAACTTTTGCCTCTGGCTGGCAGTGCCAAACAAACCGTAAGTAGTGCAGACGACGCTGCGTGACGTCACGAGTGTGACCCTTATCAAAACAACAATGGCAGATGATAGCAGTTCCAGCAGTCAAGAACACCAGAGTTTTCAGAGTGAAGAGGCATTCAGGATCGGTGACGAGACAGAGGAGGATGCAGGAGTGTGGCAGGTGGCAGGCGTGCACAAGGGCGAGCCCGGGAGACAGCGACATGATGCACCTGTGACAGCAGCTGGCAGACGGCGATGCAGAGGCGAGGTCCGCCGCCGGGGAATACACCTGTGCACAGGGGAGAGACTGGAAAGGCAAAGGTAGGTATGCTTACGCTGTAGATCTTGCTGGGAGATGAGGGGGTTCCTCTGCAGCAAGAGGGCTGAAGGAATCAGACGGCTTCAGGCCGAAGCCCAGGGCAGAGTGGCTTATATCCCACGCTGCTGACGAGGCGCAGGTGTGCGCGCAGCTGGCGCCGCTAATGAGCGGCGAGTTGTAACATATCCAGCCTGTGTTGTGTTGTAGCTTAGTTTTCTTTTTTCTCTGTCACATTTTGTCTTAGTTTTGTTTTGAATTGTAATCGCTCTTGCCTGTTTTCTCTTTTTTCTCTTTTGAATTCTTAGATGGTATATGGGTGGGCAATATAAGCTGCGGCTTCAGCCATCACCCATTTTGGATAACTTACGTTGAATTGTATAATCAGATGAGTCATTGTTCAATTTGACCTTGTTGTTATATCATTCAGTTTCTTTCAACCTGTACTGTACTATCCGAAATAAATAAATTCATTCATTCATTCAAAAAATTGGGCTATGTATTACAATACTTCTACAGACTATAGTGGCAATACACATGAACAGAACTGGCCTCTGCATTTGACTGTGCTATTTATAAATACAGTGATCCCTCGCTACTTCGCGTTTCACCTTTCGCGCCCTCAGTGCATCGTGGATTTTTCAAAAATATTCATCAAAATTTCAAAATTGAGAAAAAATGGCACGAAAGTTGCCCGGGCGCTAGCAGAAGGCAGGGAGACTACATTAGAACATCAGGTATCAACACGGAGAGCCCGCACAACTCAAAATCCACCTCTCTGACCACCGCTCCACTCCTCTCCGCCCACCTTTTCACCGCTCGGGAATCTCGCAAGCTGATTGGCCGAGACGTTTTACCCAGCTTCTCTCCCTGCCGAGCACCCATACCCAGCGAAGGAAGACCGCATTCATTGTTCTTTATCGCTCGTGTTGCTTAGTGGCACTTTTCGCTGTTCTCTTGTGCCTTTTTGTGCAAAATAGTGCTTGTGACGCCCTTGGGGGGGGGGGGGTGACGCTACTTCGTGGTTTTTCACTTTTCGCGGTCGGTTCTGGTCCCCATTAAATGCGATAAGTGAGGGATCACTGTAATATCTATATCTAGAAACGCATCGCTTCCCAGTCGCTTTTCCTCCCCCTTTCTTTTCTTTCGTCGCCATGACAGCTTTCCTTGGCCACTGAACAGATCTTCCCAGGTGTTGGAAGTGTTTTGTAGTCGACTATCAAGACAAAATGCACCAAAAACAACCAGTGTCAACGTGCTCACAATGGTAAACATGAGGACTGGGTCACACTCGTGACGTCACGCGGAACTCCGGCTGCACTTCCGGCTAATCGGCGGATTTGTCTAATTTTTCAGGGCGGGAAATTCAAAATCGCGATTCTCCAAGATTCCGGGATTTGTGGAGGGGGTGCCAATGATAAATTATCTTTATAATTGTATGTACTATCACCCAGTGCCGTTCAATGCCGTTCAGTTCAGTTCACCTTTAAAGTAAACTAGCATTAGCAATCATTAGCTTACCTTCATACGTGATCTGGTTCATATTCTCACGTCTTCGGCTCTATGGCTTCCTAAACGCTCCAGTACTTTTCCAGAATGTTTTGTCTCACTGCCTGTACCCTTGTCTGGCTCGCCTTTTTTGCCTTTATGCTGACAAAAAGCATGTTGTGTTTTGCTTGTGTCACGTATTTTATGTCACAGGAGTATGGCGCCACTTTACTGTAAAAAAAATCCCACCCAGCCTAGACGGGACTCAGCTGTAATGGAAACAAAAGCAAACCGAGTAGAGTATAGCCAAGTCAAAGTGAGTAAGGCCAAACAGGTACTAGTGGAAAAGGACCTTAAGTGGTGCTGATATTGTGGAGAACCCAGGAATAAACTTCACTAGGTATGTCACCATTCCCAAGAAACGCCTCACTTACTCTTTGTTTTGGGGTCTTTCCATGTTTGCTATGGCAGATGTCTTTCATGGATATGGGCTCAATCCCTCCTCAGATAGCACCTCTCCCACAAAGGTCAGTGATTTGATTGCAAGCTCGCATTTATCTTTGTTCAGTTTCAAATTGACACTACGTGATCTGCCTAGCACTTGTCTCGTTTGTGTGTCATGCTCATCGTTTGTTGACCCCCGGTCTATGACGCCATCCATCATGGTTGTTACACAAGGTATGTTCTCAAATATTGTGTAGATTGTCTTGTGGTAGACTTCTGGAGCTGATAGTACACCATATGGAAGGTGAAGAAAGTGGTATCGGCCCTCTGGCGTATTGAAGGTGCAGAGTTTAGAGCTAGCCTCACTGAGCTTCATTTGGCAGAAACCTAATGATGCATCAAGCTTGCTGAACCACTTTGCATCAGCAAAGAGGGACATTGTCTCTTCACATGTAGGCAGTTTGAAGTGGTCTCTTTTGACAGCTTTGTTGAGATCTCTGGGATCCAAGCATATTCGCAATGCTCCATTTTTTTCTGCACTATTACTAAAGAACTAACCCAGTATGTTGGCTCATCAGTTTTCTTTATGACGTTCAGCTTTTCCATGCATGCTAACTCGTCCTTAAGTTTGTCCCATAGGGCAAACGGAACTTTTCTGCATGCATGGACTACTTGTGTGACAGCCTCATCAATGTGCATTTTATGTTCACCTGGTAAACAGCCCAGTCCCTCAGAAACATCTTTGTAGTCAGCCATGAGTCTTTCTTGATAATCAGTGGGCTCTTAAGCAACGACAAACAGTCTCTTGACTAGACTGTTTTTCACACACGGATAGGCTCAGTATTGGCTGCTCATTCTTTTCAACAATCAGCAACTGTGCCCTTATGTTGAAAAGTTGCTATGCAACTGCCTTTAACTGGTACACTTTCTCCTGTGTAGCCTGTAACTTTCACCTTCAGAGGATATAGTTTGAGTTTCATTTTAACTGGCTGTAATCAGCTGATGACAACAGGTTAACTTGGGCTCTGGTATCCAATTTGAATGGAATTACTGTGTCATTTACACTCACTGGTAAAATCCATTCCTCTTTTCCACTGGATGCTTGTGCTACATCTACAAACAGTTCTGGTTTCTTGTTCACTGCATGTACTTTTTTCTTGCCATCACCAGCTTTGGAGCATCGTGCATAGTGATTCTTTTTGCCACATTGATTACAGTTCTTCCCAAAAGCAGGACATGCTCTTATGGCATGGCTGCCTCCACATTTGTTGCATTTAATTTTGGCCATTTTTTTTTCATTTCTTTTCTTTTCCTGACACTGTTTGTTGTGTTCCATTGATTTCACTGCATGCACTGCCATCTCTACTTTCTTTAGCTCCTTTACTTGTGCACGAGAGCTCTGTGCTGCTCTCCACAGTCCTGTCCAAGCTCAAATTTTTCTCTCTCAGCAATCTCTGTCTTAATCCATTGTCTTCAATTCCACAAACTATACGGTCTCTGATCAGTGAATCCCCAAGATCTTGAAATTCACAAGACTTACTCAACGTGTACAGTTCAGCTAGGTACTGGTCAAATGGAACAACAAGCTTTTGGTCACATGAAAAGAACTTGTACCTCTTAAACGTGATATTTTTCATTGGAACAAAATAGTCTTCAAACTTTTGCATCACTGTTTGCAGGTTGAGATTTTCTGGTTTAATATGAAAGTTATTATAAATTATAAAAATGCATCTTCCCCAATTACATGCAGAAAGATTTGTGCTTGCACCTTTTTATCTCCTGCTCCAGCTCCACTAGCAGCAAGGTGTATTTCAAATATCTGCTTGAAACCTTTCTAGTTATCAGCAAGATTACTGCTGAACTGCATGGGTGTGGGTGGACTTAGCTTTTCCATGGTCGTATTTTGTTGTGAAGAGTCTCTATTAAAGAAGTTAACAAATTTGGCGAGTCCGGCACATCACTTGGCTCAGTTTCTCCCTCGCTGTTACTGTTAGGTCCCGCTGTTAGCATTTGGTAGCTTACAATCTGAGCACAGCTCCAACTCGCTCACAGGACCTTTGGCAGTACACAACCTTCTGCTGATTCGCAGAGTTTGCTTTCTGACACCATGTTATGTTATGCCATGTAGTGCATTTCACAGAACACTCTCACACAGCATGCGTGGGTTTTGTTGTTAACTTTACTGCAGCGACCTCACATGTAGTGCATCCATTACAACTGCCACGTACAGCCCGCTGCCTAATGCATGTTGGGTAATGCAGTTCAACACATAACACAGGGCTGGCTACACATCCAGGAACTTGGCTTGGTGGCACGCCCACCCGATGCATGGCGGTAATAAAAACCGTCAATTTACCATTGAAACAATATGTCATATTGTGGTGGTACGGGTGGGGGATTCTCCACCCAGAGAAGGCAGCTGGGGAAAGGGGGAACAATGGACTGAAGGAGGAAGTGTCACCGGGGGGTCTCAGTCAGGACAGTAAGGACTATTCGCCCGCCGGGGAGAGGAGAGAACGCCGGATTTACTGGAAGAAGAGGGGTGTGAAAAGCAGTGCCGGTGTGATGTTATGTTAATGTGCCACACAGGTCTTTGTTCCAAACAATGTATTATGGTCGGAAGTTCCGGGTTTCAACGCATGGAATTAAAGGTTTAAAAGGAGAATGCACAGAGACCCGGGAGTTCTTTTTACTGTACTGTATGTCGGAGAAGGAATAAAGTTTGTGTGTTGTTCAGCTCGTTGCCTCGCCTGCTTCCTTTCTCCGCAATATCTATATTATGATGAGCTTTCACCTCAAGATCGGATCAGATATGATCAATAACTTTAAAAGGTCATAGACTGCACTTTTTCCAGATTTTAACAGCTCACATATATCAATGAAATATTTGTGACATATTTTTTTCACATTTTCTTTATTTTTTTAGTTCATCATCATCATAGCAGTCTGTCGTGGGCGACAATGACTGTTTCATTTAGGTCTGATCAGATTCCTCCACGCAGCTCTGTCCTTAGCCTTCCGCTGCAAGGAACTCCTGTCTATATCCAGCTTCTTCAAGTTTCTTTTTACAGTGTCTTTAAATCTGAGCCTTGGTCTACCCTGATTGCATTGGAGCAAATTTGTTTTGTATTTTTCTTGGCTTTCTTGAAACACTGTCTGATTTAAAGCCTATCACTTGAATACAATTAGAAAACCAGTTATTATATGTTGTTGTTGTTGTTCTTCCCTGACTTCTGGATTACTATGAAATTGGTGTGGTGAACCCACGACTCATAAGGGTAAAAAGAATGGGCTCAAGGGCATGTATATCACCGAAGATCACAATCACCACACTGTATAACTGAAGCAAATGTACAGACAGTGTAAAGCTATCCGGTTAACTGGAATGTACTTGCAGAAAAATGCACCACCAAGAGTATGTGCTGAATGAGTTTCAGCTTGAATCTAAAGGTTTAATCTGTTTCAATGCATTATTATCGATTCATACAATGAAACAAATCTGTTTTTTACACACATCCATCATCCTTGGCACAAGCATTCAGTGTGTGAAATGCAGTTCCTTTAGCTTAATAGTATAGTGGCCCAGTTTGAAATGCCCATTTAATGGCAAAATCAAAGCTCTAATTTTTCTGACCCTCACATCTTAGGAACCTCAAACCACAGCAATTACATGTAATTTTTAACTCCGATCTTTATCTTGGCACTGGGAGGGTCAGGCTACTGTATTGGGGGGGAGGGGGGGCTGAAAAGTTCATCGGCTGACCATGATGCAGTGGTCAAATTTGGTTTATTTTTCAACATAGTCTCCTCTTTGGTCCAAACACTTCCGTCGGTGTTGCAGCACTTGGATCCCTGCAGTATAGAAGCTCTCTTCTTGATCCTAAAAGACATAACTCGTTCTTAGTCAGCCTATGAACTTTTCAGCCCCCCCACCCCCATACAGAGGAACAGCTGAAAAGAGATGCATATACTTATAGGCACAACTACCATACAAATATGCACAAGGAGACTTGGAAGTTTGCAGCAAGTTTAACTGAAGGAAAGTGTCTTTTCCTAGAGGGGGATTCTATTTCAAAACTGTGACCACCATTACTAAATAATATATGCAACATGCATCTTATCTTAATATGTGTATATTTACAGGTATATCATTATTATCATACATATTGGTACTATGATTGGTTGAATACAAAAATCCAAATTACTCCTTGTTGCAATTCAGGCCACAACCTGGCTTGACTTTAATAAAAAAAAAAAAAATTACATTTTACATAAAAAGCAGTGTTTTCTTTCTCCATTTTGCAGCAGGCCTACAAACTACACATTGACAAGTAAATACTAAATGGTTTTAAGGTTTGCAAATTGACCTAAATAGGCCTGAATGTCCCCTGAGCCCCACTGATGCCTGTTGACAGCAGGGCCACTGAATGAGATAAAAGTGCAATTACAGGAGAGACCAAATGGCTGAGGGAGGAGATTCTCATTAGGGCTGCATGTCGACCATGCAGAACCATTTCCGAGAACACAACTGCACACTTTAGGAGTTGAGAAATATTAAAGAGCACTTCCATTGTTTTTAAGATGTTTTTTAGTAGTGTTGTGCGTAATCATTAGAGGGCAATGGCTTCCGTTCAAATATTTTTTTAACCAAAGTTTTGTCCCCTCTGTGCATTTTTGAGGATCACAGTCACAGCAAGTAGTCATCTTCAAAGTCAAAGCCATGCAGGGCAGACTTGTTAGCTTTTATGTGCCCAGGGAAGAGAAGAGGAGGGAAGTGACAGATCTTCAGAGGCTGATATAGGGTTTTGTGTATACACAAGTAGCAATACAAACAGGAGATGCCAGCTTGATAAGAAAATGAAAGGAAAGGGTGCGACTCAAATAAGCCAAAATTGATACACCAACGGACCAATCCATGCAGCTCTTTCCCTCTGTACGAAAATATTCACTTCACTGTCACTCTAAGACAGAAGATGGAAGGGAAGGGATATAGCTGCAGGGGCACATCACTTGGATTGTCTTGAAATGCTGCAAAAAGCTTTTGCTTTTCTTTGCATTTTCTCCCCACAGTTGGAATTGGGACTGAATGCAGCCCGTCAAGATTGAGAGGAATTCTTTCTCTTTTGTCTGAGGTTGTAGGTTTCTGGCAGGCCAACGGTGCATCAAACGGGACTCGTCATTTAAAGACATCACTAAGGCAATTGCAGGTAATGGTACAGTGAGAACACCCAGAGGTGGTAGAAAAATTGTGATGTGGGTGTGTGAAGAATGCACATCTGTGGTGGACAAGAGAGGCAGAGGATCCACGGACATTCAGATGGATATAAAGAAGCTGTGAGGTGTCTGCTGACTGTTGATGAGGAAGGAATTAAATCTTTTTCAGATTCCTAATATCTCTCCAATTACTAATGAAGGAGTCGGATCAAACCAAAGATCTGACCTGGGACTTTGACCAGTCCTGGGGTTCATTCCTGCAATCAAATACTCGTCTCTGTCTCAACACCTTCGATTTTTCAGACCTCTGGGACGAAGAAAGCAGCACAGAAGACGAGGGGACTAATGCAACCAATGAACCGTCAAAAGTTCTGAAAGACCCTCCAGCACCACCTCCTCTTCCTCCTCTTCCTCCACCTTTGCCCTCGATCTCACCTAAAGGAGAAACTATCAAATGTCGCACCCTGAAGCTGCACTGGAAAGAACTCCAAAATTTGGCACCTCTTCCCAGAATGACACGCTTTGGAATGCAGACCATCTGGGCCGGACTTGAACCAGTGCATTTAGATACAAACCGCCTGGAATACTTGTTTGAATCCAAAGGCAGCAGCACCAGTTTTAATGTGGTCTCTGGAAGACAGGTGAGACCAGACAAGACCTTGGGATTTCTGTCATTTATGGTACTGACAATACAAAATTGACCAATTTCAGCAAAAAGAGGAATTTGTTGTCGCTTAGTTGACGTTTATAAAGAATAGTTCCATCATATTAAATTCTACAAATGCCGTCACTCATTAAGTATCCGAAAAATAATCAATGCAGCATATATTCTCAACATTTTGGGCCCAAGTTGCCTTCAAGGCAACAGATCCCTTGTTTTTTTAAAACTGTAAGAAATCTATGTCTATTGTCCTGGTATTGTCAGTAAGAGGAAAACAGAGTTTCAAATACCAAAAAGCACAGCTTGTACAGATTTCATTAACATTTTATAACTGATGCTGTACTCGGTCAAAACAGAAGCAGTCACCATTATCAGTGCTGGGATTGAAGCGGAGTAACATCATAACTATTGCCCTGAGCAGACTGCCCCCACCTCGCCTCCTCCCTCCTGCTATCTACAGCATGGATAGCTGTGTGCTGGACAGAGATGACATTCAGGTAACATTATGCTTCAGCATAAACTTTACAGGTGATCAGTGAGCAGATACGCAGTGAAGCTGATCTTTGTTTACATTCTTTGTAAAACAGCGTCTTCAAGAACTAATCCCAACAGAAGAGGAACTTAGCCTCATCAGGGAGGCCAGCGCCCAGAACCCCCACATGCCTCTGGCCCAGGCAGAGGTCTGCCTGCTCTTTTTGGGGGAAATCCCTCATTTGAGTACCAGGTTTCAATTATGGGCCTTTGCTCTGGACTATGACTCCTTAGAAAGGGTGAGTACAGACCCTTGGTGAGCTTTCAAATGCATGATTATGCCACATATTTCATCTGTAGAAGTGTCAGTTAATATAATGAGCAGTGTAGTTCATCCTTCCTCGGGGAAGAGGACCATCTTCAGTCATCATCTGACCCTGGGGTTATATTGGCACGGAGATGGCTTATGAGGCCTATCCGCACCTGGAATGTTCTGGGACACTGTGGACAAGACAACACTGTTGAGCACTATACTGTTGGAGGTACCAGTGGAAGGACAGGGAGAACATAGGCAGGGAGAACATAAGCACAAACTACACAGGGAAATGCCCCAGGAAGACTTGGCTGCACAACCTACATGTCCCGAGGCACTAATTGTAATCACCATCAGTTGAGCCCAGAATATCTGACAAAGATATCACAAGCCCCCCTCCCTCCCCCCCACAAAGTCCCAATGGCATGATAACAGTTGGGAAAGTGTACACTGTAAAAAAAAAAGAAAAGAAAAAAGTTGTCTCAACTTAAAAAAGTTAGTGTCTGGGCTGCCTTAAAATTTTAAGGTGACTGAACTTGAGAAGATAAGTGGTAAAGTTTAAAACAAATAAACTCAAGTTCGGTCAACTTAAAGTTTTACAGCAGCCCAGACACTAAGGCTGTGTTCGGAATGTTCACTCACTCACTCCCTCCCTACTTCCTATATAGTGAATTTAGATATAGTGGATTATACACTAGACTCAATATACAGTAACAATAAAATTAACAGCTTTCGGACACTACCGGGCTTGTTTTCACAGCACAGTTAATGACGTCATCATGTGAGACAGTAAAATGTAACAGACTAACAGTGGTAAAAAAAAAAATAAAATGAATGCCCGCATGTAATTTGTAGTAAATATGTATTAAATCAAATCGTTTTGGCTGAATTAATAAATATAAATACCTTAAAGTAGTTTATGTTGTGATATGAAGCTCTTCTCTCACTGCTCCGTTAGCTGCGCATTGCATTATGGGATATATTGGCAAATGTAGTGACCATCCGTTGTACACTACTTTTCAAAATGCATTGTGGGATATTTTGAGTGTACTATATAGTGAATGAAATTCTCAGTTAAGATTTCGAACATTCATCTTCTTCCGCTTAATCGTTTTCGGGTCGTGGGGGGAGCTGGAGCCTATCCCAGCATCTTTGGGCGAGAGGCAGGGTACACCCTGGACAGATCGCCAGTCCATCGCAGGGCCAACACAGAGAGACAGACAACCATTCACTCTCACAGTCATACCTAAGGACAATTTAGAATCCTCAGTTTGATGCCAATTAACCTAACTTGCATGTTTTTAGCATGTGGGAGGAAACCGGAGAAATCCCGGAGTAAACCCATGCAGACACGAGGAGAACATGCAAACTCCACACAGATCACTGTTGGTCTGGGGCTGGGATCAAACCCAGGGTCCCCCAGCCAAGGGTGAGTTGCTGTGCTGCCGCAGTGCTAACCACTCTGCCACTACGAACAGCACTATATAGTACACTAAACGGGGAAGGAGTGAGAATTTCGAACACAGCATAACTTTTTAAAGTAGAAATACCCTAGTTAGTTTTTACAGTGTAACCCTGACAACCATGGAAATTCCTTGCTACAGTTAAGTCTGTATCTTGGGGACTTGTCCAGGATAGAAAAAGAAAGCATGGTCAAAATTGTGGGTATTTTAACCTAACTTTAATTTTTCAACACCTAAACTGTAAAGTAAATTTAAATGAGGAAAATAGCTACTGTGATATGGCCCTGTATTTTCTCATCACTATGCTGCTTTTGAAATTGGACTTGAAGCCAACAAAGATAACATTTCCTGGCTCAGCACCCCTGTTCTGCATCATACTGCAGTAGATAAGCCTGTTGTGAGTTGTGTTGCCTCACACCATCCATTTTCATCATCGTCATCACCTAGCAAGGATGACTAATATGTAAAATTGGGACTGTAGCATTGTGAGGAAGCCATGTATGAATAAAGCTTGCTTTTCTTCTTCACCACCCCTGCAAAGATGATCTTCACTGATAGAATCACTGCAGTAGCTCCTGCTTCCTCCATTTCAGTGAATGGACTGTGTGGTATCCTCTGCTTTACAAATGCTTGCACTTTTTTCACCTGAAAATTAGCTTTTATCAGTTAGAATTTTGTCAACAACATTTCTGCCCAGTGTTGGAAAAACAGGGAAAACATTTATAAATATCTAATCTGAATGCTGATTTTGTCTTTATGCTCTTGCACAATATTTTTAAAGCATTGTAGTAACCAGAACATTAATTACCTCCGCCAGGAGGTTATGTTTTTGCCGGGGTTTGTCTGTCTGTCTGTCTGTCTGTCTGTCTGTCTGTCTGTCTGTCTGTTGGTTAGCAAGATAACTCAAAATGTTTTGGACGGATTTCGATGAAACTTTCAGGCATTGTTGGAAATGGTACAAGGAAGAACTGATTAAGTTTTGGGATGATCCGGATCACCGTCCAGAAGAAAACCGCCATTATGGAAAATGCCATTTTCGTGAATAACTACTGAACCACTAATCCTATTATTGTCAATCCAATTGCTAGTCATATGTTTTCGTGGTCAAGGAATCTGAAAAAGTAAACACAAACACTGTATGGGCGGAACTTTGGCCGCCATTACAGAAAATGCCATTTTAGTGAATAACTACTGAACCACTAATCCTATCATTGTCAATCCAATTGCTAGTCATATGTTTTCATGGTCAAGGAATCTGAAAATGTACACACAGACACTGTATGGGGGGAACTGTGGCCGCCATTATGGAAAATGCCATTTTTGTGAATAACTACTGAACCACTAATCCTATCATTGTCAATCCAATTGCTAGTCATATATTTTCGTGGTCAAGGAATCTGAAAACGTACACACAGACACTGTATGGGGGGAACTGTGGCCGCCATTATGGAAAATGCCATTTTTGTGAATAACTACTGAACCACTAATCCTATCATTGTGAATCCAATTGCTAGTCATATGTTTTCATGGTCAAGGAATCCGAAAACGTACACACAAACACTGTATGGGGGGAACTGTGGCGCTTGGCGGAGGTCTGCGCTCTCCGAGTGCTTTTCTAGTTTAAATACGTAATGTGCTGCCTTTAACAAATAAGAGGTGCCTGACTGAAATCATTAAAGCATGTATCTCACAAGGTAGTGAATGCTGAGGAATATTCATGAACATTGAGATTGTTGGGGTTTCATCAAGGTTGCACAACAGTTGGCTGACAGTTTTTATGAAATAAATTTTGAAAATATATTGCAGCAAGAAAAACTGGTTGCGACTTAAAAACTGTTGGCGAACTGTTGCACAACCTTTTAGAAACCCTGACAAAACCCCAACAATCTAAACATTCATTAACTTTCCTGAGCATTTGTCACTCTGTGGGGTGGCAGTGGCTCAGGAGTGTCCAATAACCAGAGGGTTGGCAATTTAATCCCGCTCTCCCCAGCCATCCTGCCGTTGTGTCCCTGGGCAAGACGCTTTACCCACCTTGCCTCCAGTGCCCATGACACTGGGTATGAATATGCATAAATGTTTGATAGTGGTCGGAGAGGCCATTGACACGAATTAGCAGCCATGTTTCTGTCAGTCTGCTGCAGGGCAGCTGTGGCTACAGCAGTAGCTTACCACTATCAGTGTCTGTCTGTGGAGTGAATGAATAATGCAGCTATTGTGTCTTTGAGTCCTGAAAACGACGCTATTTAAATCTGATGCATTATTACTATACATGCCTAACAATACTCCATACTTGTACAGTAGCAGTTGTGTCAATGTTTCCTAAATAGCTCTGTCTTAAAACACACTATGCATTCCATGCTTTATTACTTTACATGGGAGCATCAATTGACTAGATAAGCACTGCACTGAAGAGCACTTTTGCATACGTAGATGCAGACCTTTTCCAATTAGAAGTGTTGTCCCTTGCTGGAAAGAATGTCATGAACTGGCCCATTTGCAGATGGACAAATAAGGATGCCAAACGCAGGCAGTGAGTTGCATATTTAATAAGTGCAGGAACTATATACACAACATGCAGAACAGATAATAAGCTACGAAATCCCAGCACGGGGCTGGACTTACGAGAAACAGACACTGAGAACCTACGAATTCCCTGCTGGAGAGCAGGACTTATGGTACAGCAGGTTGGGGACAGAATCATCAATGACGCAGCGATTGGCAAACAGCAAAGCTGCCCATAAGTAGGCAGCAAGAGGGTTTGCCAATCTAAATCAGCTGTAAGTCATAAGGGCAGAGGAGAGGCAGAACTGACAGCTGACAGGGGCACACCCACAGCCAGCGTAAACCCCGGAAGTGCCCTGTGACAGCTGCAGCCTCAGAGAGGAACAGAGAGAGAGAGAGAGAGAGGGAAAAAGCACAACAAACACAAATATACAGAACATAACAGAAGAGCTGAGCATGACGGTCTCCTCCTGCTCAGCTCATGACAGAGCACCCCCCCCCCCAAGGGGTGGACCCAGACACCCCAGGGTAACATCACAGAAAACAAAAACAACCCCCCCACACACACACACACAGAAGAACCTCCCCAAATACAAAACGTAACCCAAACATGACACTATGATCAAAACAAACTGAAACAAGAGAGAATGTACATACCGGATGAGGGCGGAGCTCATGACCAGGGAGAAACAGAACAGCCCGGAACACCACAGCTGAGGCACACCCATACACCAGGAACCCTGAGACAATTTCAGCCGGAGCACAGCGGGGCTCGACGGCTGAGGGAAAAAGGGAAAGGACCAAATCTGGTGGGAGCTCAACGCACTCTCCTCAACAGTAAATCAACTGGGGGTGACTCTGAAGAGCGTGGAACAGATATGGAAACAAAAATAGCCCAAACCAAAATATAACTAAGACATAAAATAAATACTAATAAATAAGACAAAAATAAACTGAGAACGAGGTGCAATCAAACTAAGGATGCATGTACAAAACGTAACAAAAAGAAAATAAAGCCAGACTAAAATGAAGTATAACCCAGCCACAAATACCCGAGATAATAACTCAAAACAAATTAGCAATTAGACTTCTTCAAAAAATTGCAAAAAGAAATGAAACAAAAGAACAGAAAAACAACAAAACCCAATAAAGAAAAACTATCCGTTTGTAACTTAGTCAGAACACAACATTTCAAAAGCAAGGAGAAATAAGAACTAAGCATAAACAGAAAAAAGACCCAGGGGGGAAAAAAATCATTACATTAACAGAAAAACAAAACATGAAATGACCAAAAAAACAACTCACCCCAGGCATGGGGGAACCAGGGGGAACCAGGGGGAACCAGGCATGGAGGGACTGATACCAACCAGGAAAAACAAAGAAAAGACTCATGACTCACACACTGATCAATAGATATATGGGAGCACAAAGACTAGCAGAACCAGTAACTCATTTCGAGTGGCCCACCACGTTTCCAGAGCCACCATAACGGCAGGCAGAGTTCATCAGGTGGTCTTCCTGAGTCCCATAGCCACCCAAACAAACAAAAAAGTTTGTCAGGTGGCCTCCCATGTCTCCCGAGCCACCAAAAAGGCAGGAAGAATTTGTCAGGTGGTCTTCCTGAGTCCCTTAGCCACCCCAACAAACGATAGGGTTCGTCAGGTGGTCTCCCCGAGACCCAGAACCACCCGAGCAGAGGCACGCCCACAGCCAGCATAAACCCCGGAAATGCCCCATGACAGCTGCAGCCCCAGAGAAGAACAGAGAGAGAGAGAGAGGGAAAAAGCACAACAAATCCACCTTATTCCTGGGGGTGCCACTGTTGGAACGATTATGGGCAGAGCTTCCAGTTTCGGCTGACCTAGTGTTAAATCAGTCAGTAAGAGTAGAGTAGCAGGGGCATTTAAAATAGCGTTTTAAAAAGTTTTTCAAATTCATTTTAATGTATCATCCACATACATGTTTTGCACTCAAGTGGCAGCTAATTTCAGCACTTGTAGTTTTTGTATTTTTGAATGTTTTTGCCTAGTTCTGGTACTTGCTACTGTTCATGGTGTGAGGCTCCTCACAGATAAGCACGGCTAAATCTGTGGCCTCAACAGCAATAACTAGATCATGCACTGAAAACTAAAGGATTGTTCGTGCGATCGGTGGTACAGACACAGCAGCACCAGATATGTTTTCACTTGTGTGAATGTCACAGATCTGACGTTTTACCCTGAATTTAAAACATCCAAGCGCAGTGTTGTGGTTCTTTGTGGCTCTGACTAGATTCCACATCTGCTCTGAGGTAAATTTGATTATGTCCAACATATTTTAACAAAATGCAGCCAACTTTATTGCGGTGGAAACATTGATATACCTCAGAGCTTTTATTTGTTTACAGTGTTAACATGTTAGCAGCGGAGCTAACTAGCAAAGCTACTGTCCACGAAGCTACTGGCCGTTTTTTAAGGTCATCTTCTCATCCCTCCATAGTCAAGTTATGTGGTTTGATTATATTACTGTTTTTGAGGTGCAATAGGCTGTGTTCCCACATTTTTGATGCCAAAGTCATTGTTTTTTAACAAGGAAAAGTGTCCCATTTCAGTGACAACAATACGTTCTAAACTAGTACCGGAAGTTGCTACCATAATTCATGCAAGGCATCATGGGGCCTAGGAATAAGGTGGATACAAATACACAGAACATAACAGAAGAGCTGAGCACGACGGGGTCCTCCTGCTCAGCTCATGACAAAGAATACATGTTATGGCAATCCCGATTCACTTCATGTGTTCTAATTGCAAAAACTTAAATAAAATAAGGAAAAGTAAAAGCTGAAGAAGAGAATTAAAGTACAACAAAAGTATAAAAAAGCACAAAACACAAACATGTCCTGTTGATAGTTTTGAAAATCTGGCTTATGACAGAAAATGATGCTCACGTAGTACCTGGTGTGTTAAAGTGTGATGAGAAGTGGTCCTGACCAAGCATCACAATGTGACAAGTGGGAGTGAGAACGTGTTGAAAAAATGAAATAAACAGTGAGTGAGGAATGGGATACCTCATCTATACACAGGCAAATTCACACTTACGAGTAACTGACTTGGAATGCAAAGCAACAACTTCTCATCACCAAAGATGTGTAAAATGTCCAAACTAAAAATAAAAATTTGATGGCTCATCTGTTCTATATGAATCACCACAATGCCCTCTAAATGTGTCCCTCCTCTGTAAAGGAAATTGCTGAGCCACTCTTCCACCTAAAGTTGGCCATGGAACAACTGGCAGCCAGCCAGACCTTCAGGTGTATTTTAGCCACCGTGCTAGCAATCGGCAACTTTCTCAACGGATGTAAGGTGAGAGTTATAATTCCAGACATCACTTTATTAAACTTTAAACCACATTCTTTCACCTTAAATGTTCACAAGGAATGTTATTGCCATCCCTAGGCCCGTGGTTTTGAGCTGAGTTACCTGGGCAAGCTGTCTCAGGTGAGGGATACTCACACTCGCCAGCCCCTGCTGCACCACGTCTGTGTGCTGCTGCTGCAGCTCTACCCACAGTCCACTGACCTCTACTCGGACGTCACCTCTGTTAACAAAGCTAGCAAGGTGTGTAGTTATGTGAGTGTATACTGTATTTTTTTCTTTAAGTGTGTGATAAACTGCAGTGGGTCTGAGGATTTTTTTTGGAAGTAACAAATGAGTAATGCATGCAGTTTCAGTTTATTAATTAACCCCCTATAGCGATAACCCTGTAATTTGGACAATGGAAAATTAAATTTGAATGGCTGTAAATCAGTAAGGCAATGTGCGATCTCAGTGATATTTGATGTAAAGAATTTAGATATGATATCCAAGTGACAGGAGAGAACTTGAGATCAAAGATCGAAGGTCCCTAGGCTTAAATAGGTTAAAAACACAGAATTATCCTCAACTCTGGAGCTTTCATAGGGGTGCTGATCATACCCCACCTCTTGAATATTTGTTTTCTGTTTTCCTGGACTTCTTAAGATTGTGAGTTGCTCTTGCTTAGTTAGTTGTGTTTTGAAAGTATTTAGTATCTTGTTCGTCTTTGATTTAGTTTAATGTGAGCTTGTCAGTGATGGTGAGTAGGAAGCAGGACCCAAATGCAAGACCTAAATTCAGAGTGTTTATTTGAGCTGGTCAAACCCAGACAAGCTTGAGAGTGGAAGAATAACAAACTCAAGAAACAGGCAAGACAAGGCTCAAGGCTAGACTTGACGTGACAAGATTAACATGACTGGACTCAGGAAGACTAAGGACACCGTGCAGGACAAAGGCAGACACTGACATAAATAGACAAGGGGTAATCACGCAACACAGAACAGGTGGAGACACTAATCAGGACTGACAACAGATACATAGGGAAAACAGTGACAACAGGCATGGGAAAAGAGGATGGGCTGGGATGAATAGACAATCACAGACAGGGGGAACATGACCATGACAACAGCCACAATATTAATAATAATAATAAGTTGAGGACCAGGCAGGGACAAAATCTACAGAACCTCAGAAGAGACATGAAAATAAAAATAAACACAATGACCAAATGACACTAAAACTAAGGCAGGAATAAATATAAACAAGAACATTCATTCATTCATTCATCTTCTTCCGCTTAATCCTTTTCGGGTCGCGGGGGGGCTGGAGCCTATCCCAGCATCTTTGGGCGAGAGGCAGGGTCCACCCTGGACAGATCGCCAGTCCATCACAGGGCCAACACAGAGAGACAGACAACCATTCACTCTCACAGTCATACCTAAGGACAATTTAACATTAATGAGCAAACAGAACTGAAGCTAAAGCAGAGACAATAAACACAGAGACTGAGATAATAATAATAATGAGCAAGAACAAAAAACACAGAAAATCATATAATAACAACTCAGGTGAAGACGTGGGCTTAGCCCATGGCCCGGTGAAAAGAAAATACAAACTACAAAACAAGGCGAAGATATGGGCCCAACTCATGCCCTGACAAATCTCTGTTCTATTTTGTAATTACTTCCTGCTAGTCTTATGATCCTCATTTCTCTTTTGGTTAATTTTCTGTAGTTGCATTTTATTCCTGGGTTGATGTTTCTTTCTTGTGTCTTCATTACCTCCACCAAGGAAGTAATGTAATTGGAGTGGTTTGTCTGTGTCACGATGAGTGAAGGAGCTGTACCCAAATGCTAGACTCGAAGTTCCAAATGTTTTATTAGAGCTGGTCCAAACCCTGGCCAACTCGAGGGTGTAAATAATAATTCCCAAACAGCAGGCAAGACAGGCAAAGTACAAAATAATCCAAATGTGGCTAGACAGGAACGGGCCAGACTGAAGCCAAAATGCCAAAATATGACGAGAACTAAGCACCCAGGTGAGGGGCTGTGTCCCTTAAATAACAGGAGAAACAGACAAACATAATTACAAACTGGTGTGTGCACTTAACAAATCAATCAAGGCTAAATCAGGCAATGCAAGGAGAACAGGGAACAATCACAAAATAAAGCCAAACCAAGACAACAGAAGGTAACAGAAATAACAGGGCAAACATAACATGACTAGAATGGAAGAAAACTCACAAGCCCTTTGTTCTGAAAACACCACAAGTTCCTCACATACAAAGGACAACAAAAACTTCAAAACAGGATTTTCTTGGTCAAAAGATAACACAGAACTTTGCAGATCACGAGATAACATGGAAACCTTAACCTCAAGAGATGATAACAAAGAACCCAAAAACTCAAGGGACGACAACAAGAAACTCAAAAATTCAGGAGATGGTAACAGGGACAAATCAACCTCTGGAGAGTATATCATGGGCATACCAAACCCAGGAGATGTCAAAATGGACATTTTACCCTCTGGGGGTGACAACATGGCTACTTTAACCTCTGGAGATGACAACATGGCTACTCCAACCTCTGGAGGTGACAACATGGCTATCCCAACCCCCGGTGGTGACAACATGGCTGGACCAGGACACACAAATGCAGAAATTTCAGAATTTTCTGGTCCAAACACTTCACTGCAGAAATTCCTGGCGCAGGACATGTTACTGCAGAAACTTCTGGTGCAGGACACGTCACTGCAGAAATTTCTATCTCAGGACTCAGGAGATTTCTGGTGCAGAACACTCAACAGCAGAAATCTCTGGCTCAGGACACATTGCTGTAGAGATTTCTGTCTCAGGACAGATTGCTGCAGAAATTTCTGGCTGAAGACACTTTAATACAGAAATTTCTGATTCAGAACATACCAATGCAGAAATTTCTGGTTCAACACACACCGATGTAGAATTTTTTGATTTAGGACGCATCAATGCAGAGACCTCTGATTCAAGACACATTTCTACAAAAATCTCCGGTGTAGGACACACAACAGTGGAAATTTCTGGTTCAGGGGATGCACATACAGGGGTCTGTAATTCACAACCAGATGGCAGGAGAGTTACTAGGTCCACAACAGATGGCTGAGATGTACAGTCCGTGGGAACAGCTGACAGGTGGGCGCCACACTCAGGAACAGATGAAGACTCCTCCTCTGGCTTGAAAGTGAACTCGTCGGATCGCAGGAAGTTATCGAGGAAAGAAGGAATGTCCTCCTTCAGATGGGGCTTCGTTGTGACAAACCGATGAATGTGCCTCCATTCTGCATCCCTCCATGCAACATCCTGCCAACCATCCATCTGCTGGCAGAAGATGTAGCACTCCCCCACATCCCTGATGAGGTCCCGCAGCTCAAGGCGGCGAGCAACATCTTTGGGCGTGGAGCTCAGGGAGGAGGTGAGAGGAACAGCAGGTGAGGGTAAGGGAGCAGTAGCAAGAGGTCTCCTGACCTCAGGAACATTGGCTAGAGGTCTCCTGACCTCCGGAACATTGGCTAGAGGTCTCCTGACCTCCGGAACATCGGCTGGAAGTCTCCTGACCTCAGGAACATTGGCTGAAGCAAGGTCCTCCTGCGACGCCATCATCGACATGGCCACCTTGGACGATGAAGGGAAGCAGGAGGTCAGTGAGGTGCCACCACAGTCATTAACAGCAGAGACTGGTGGAGAGGTCTCGGCAGTTGGTGGAATCTGCACAGGAGTCCCACCAGCAGGAGCAAGGCAAGACTTTTCAAAATTGGTGTTTGAATATAATTGAAAGGGTACTTGCTTTAAGTCATGGTCTCCTGTCGCCGGGGTGACTGCCACTAAATCAAAGGCAGGGCCGCTGACAGGCAAAGCAGGAACAGGAACTGAGGAACAACGTGGCACAGGACATACATTTATAGAGTGTGTGGTGAGAGACACACAGGGGAGTAGGCTACGGCCACACCTCGGATGCAGTCCAGGGATGGATAATTTTTTTCACACATGGGGAGTTTTTCAGAGCTCGTTGAGCAGAAATGAAGAGTGATGATAATCAAGTCAGTGGCGGTAATGCACCTGTAAGTTGGCTGCCAACTGCCACTCAAATCTAAAAGAAGAAGAAGAATAGCATGATGATGAGACAGAGATTTCTTGAATTATATATAGCGTGATAGAGGGATCTGAGAGGAGGATAATATGATGCTCCAGTAAACCAGAGTGATGATGTAGAGCACGGGTGTCAAACTCATTCCATGGAGGGCCAAGACCCTGCAGGTTCTACCTCCACCCAGTGTCTTCAGCAGGTGTTTTCACTGATCAGCAATCAGTGGGAAGAAATTCAGTGAAATCACCTGTTGAAGACACTGGGTGGAAGTAAAAACATGCAGGGTCTTGGCCCTCCATGGAATGAGTTTGACACCCCTGATGTAGAGTGAGGTACGTGGCAGTAATGCACCTGTAAGCTGGTTGCCAACCGCCAATCAAATCTAAAAGAAGAATAAGTATAAGAATAGAGTGATGATAATCAAGTCAGTGGTGGTAATGCACCTGTAAGTTGGTTGCCAACCGCCAATCAAATCTAAAAGAAGAAGAAGAAGAAGATATATAGAGTAATGATATAGAGTGAAGTACGTGGTGGTAATGCACCTGTAAGCTGGTTGCCAACGGCCAATCAAATCTAAAAGAAGAAGAATAGCGTGATGATAATCAAGTCAGTGGCGGTAATGCACCTGTAAGCTGGTTGCCAACTGCCAATCAAATCTAAAAGAGGAAGAAGAAGAAGGTACAGGAACTAGGGAGTGATGTGGAGCGGATACGGGACCTAGGGAGCAGCATGGGGCAGGTTCTGGACCTGCGTGGGGCCATGGAGCAGACTCTGGAGCCAGGGAGCAATGCGGAGCAGGCACTGGAGCTGAGGGGTGACACGGAGCAGGCACTGGAGTTGAGGGGCGACGCGGAGCAGACACTAGAGCTGGGACTGGAATGGCCATTACCAACTGGATCCAACCCAGCTGGGACACATGCTCAGGAAGAAGCCATGGCTTATAGTCCAGTATTAGCTCCTCCTGGGCTAACACAGCTTGCCGACTCTCCCCCTGTTCCTCCTCATCACCGCCACACAGAAGTGCCCTGGTAGCAGCCCCAATTCGGCAGACCTCGGCATCCTGCAGCATTGGCGTGGAGGCAGCTGCAGCTAGTGGCCACCCCAGAATACCAGGTTCTCCCCAGACCATCCATTTTCCACCCAGGATAGGCAAGCACTCAGGGGGACACAGAAGATTCAGGTGAGGATTGATGGATGGCAGCAGCAGAGAGTGGTTGAGAGAGCTCAGCAATGATGGTAAGTGGCTAAAGCTGAGCCCCCCACCCCCCCACCCCCGGGAACAAGACAAGCCCTTTCATTTACTGATGGTAAAAAGTAAGAAGGTACTTGCCATTGTTCCTGTTCTGCTGCTGCTATGAAGTCGGATGATGCATCCCGGTATGTGACGTGGCATGTACGACGACATGCCATCGCATGGTGGTGTGGTGCTGTGTTGAGGAAAGAGGAAACAGGGGCCTGGAATGCCTCCGCAGGAGATGAAGAGATGAAGAGACCACTGTGTCCGTTGACGCCGGCATGAGCCACATCTCTCGACTCGTGAAGATCCTCCTTCTCTCTCCGCCGCTCCTGCTGCCGGTGACAGCTTCACCAGTTCCCGGAACATCCGCTGCAGATTGGAGATGGAGCGCAGGAGACCAGCGAGCTGGGGATGCTGCTGCAGTGATGGAAATGCCCTGATTAGCTCTTTGGTATAGCAAGGAACATTACCCCATCTTCTGGCCTGCAGGAGGTACGGGCTGCCTCAATAAGGTCCTCAATGCTGGAAGCCACCCAAACTTCCTCGGTGTCAAGACCCATTAACTGAAACTTCAGGTCTGCTGGGTCCGTGATGGCTGTGTTCTTCTGTCACAGTGAGTGAAGTAGCTGAACCCAAACACGAGACTTGAAGTTCCAAATGCTTTATTAGAGATGGTCCAAACCCTGGCCAGCTCAAGGGTGTAAATAATAATTCCCAAACAGCAGGCAAGAGAGGCAAAGTACAAAATAATCCAAACATGGCTAGACAGGAACAGGCCCAACAGAAATGTGGTTAAGCACCAAAATATGATGAGAACGCAGCACCCAGGTGAGGGGCTGCGTCCCTTAAATAACAGGAGAAACAGACGAACATAATTACAAACTGGCGTGTGCACTTAAATCAATCAAGGCTAAATCAGGCAATGCAAAGAGAACAGGGAACAACCACAAAATAAAGCCAAACCAAGACAACAGAAGGTAACAGAAATAACAGGGCAAACATAACATGACTATGATAAGAATAAAACTAACACACAACTGAATAATAAGAACTATTAAAGATATGAAACATCGGAGGCATGATATAATACAAATAATAACCAAGCAGTCCCTCCAGGATTTTGCGATGTTGTGATCGCACCACTTCACACAAAATCAGCCACTCAGTGCAACTATTGCACGATCTTGCAACTTTGTCCAATCACCGCAACTTTCCCGCAATTTTGGCCAATCCTTGTCAACTTCCACCAGTTTCACCAATCAAATTTGTCTCTAACTGATTTAGATTAGATTATTTGTTTATTTGACAGGGACAGTGCAATAAACATAGACAATTAATCAAATGACAATCAATCTGATGTGTTGCACAAAGAGTGTATAGCTATTAGCTAATTTGCAACGCTTGTCCCTGGACGGGCCTTAGAATGAAATGGTCATTCTAACCAATCAAATGCATCGCTGCACCGCATTCACTTCTGTGTTTACAGTGAGTAGTGAGTTTAAAGTTTACAGTGAGTAAAGGAACACATCAGCAAACAGAGTGTGTGATTTTAAAAAAAACACTCACCCGCAAGGCTTTCAACACCCGTCCCTTCCTCCGTCTCCCCCAGCCTGCCCATGGACGCCTCGCCACGTCTCTGTCCTGACTGCGGGTACGAAGCGCTGGGTTTGTGTTGAAAAACATGCGCCTGCCCAAAAGCACCCCATCGCGGGAGTGCGTGAACATTTCTACATCTTTAGAGGTAAAATCATTACTGTATTTGGGCAATGAGCTTTAAAACTAAATGTCCAGTGTGGACTGACAAATGCAGCACCCCCCCCCCCCCCTCAATACAGACCAACAGAATAAATCATTTATTTTTTCCTCTCCGCTCGATACCGAGTGGTTGGGGACCATAGAGAGTTTTCAAATGAAGGTGCTGCCAATAATTTCCAAATCTCTACTCTTTAACATGCATTCAGTGCAGTTTAGCTGTTGTAATGGATATTGTGTTAATGTTTGTATTTGCTGTTGCACAGGAGGGTTTTTCTGTGTAGCAGAAGTTTCTGCTTAATTTAAAAATCACTATAATAGGAAATTTTTGACAATCCTGTGCTTTTTTGTATTGTTATATAGAATATCACTGCAGTAAACTGGAAAAAAAGCATCTGCTTTAAAATTTGGAATTCTTCCCACTGTGGTACACATATGTGGTTTCATATGCTTTACATGTGTATTACTGTATGCTTATTATATGCTTCACGTCTCAGAGGAACAAAAGGTCTGAACCTCCTAGGGGTAACAGGAGGATGTGAAGTCTGGCCTTTTGTATGCAAAGAGATGGCCTTGAGGGATTTCCTGACCACCAGGACTTTAGGTGGAGACGAGAAGACCTGGAGGGGGATGCATTGTGATTTGGGATGAAAAGACCATGTGACTGTGTGCTTTGATGTCCTGGGGTATTAAAGGGACAGATGTTGGGGGATTACTTCCTCTTCTGTTTTTGGATGTTGGAGAATGTGATTGTGAATAAAACTGGTCTTGAGAAATAAACTCAGCCTCGTTCTTCCACACATCTCCACACTGGTGACCCTAAGACGTATCATGAGCGGAGACGAATCTCCCGAGCCAGACTCGTCAGGAGCCAGCCAAACGAATGCAGCCACAGTTCAGCTACCGGACTTCTGGCCGAACAATCTGCGCTCCTGGTTTAACGCAGTCAAGGCACAGTTCCACCTCCGGAGGATTTCGGTAGACGCCACAAAGTTCTACCATGTGGTTGCAAAGCTGGACAACCACACAGCCCAGCGAGTGGAGAGCCTGATCAACCACCCGCCGGACAGCAACAAGTACAGCACGTTGAAGGCTGCACTCATCCGTTACTTCACCCCCTCGGTGGAGTTGCGAGCAGAGAGGCTCCTGGCGCTGACTGAATTAGAGAGCATTCCCCATAACACCCACAGAGGTTGACTAACAGTTCTCATCCCCATGCAGCAGCTCCACAGCAGGAAAACGCCGCGGAAGTGGTACAGCCTGCTTACAGCAAATACAGGAGAAGGCTTAGACCCAAGCGGCACGTGGACTGATATGTAGTGATTTTGTTATGACATGCAATCTGTGGTTATGTTGTTCCATCTTAGAAGTTTGGGGGGGTCATGTGGTGCACATATGTGGTTTCATATGCTTCACATGTGTATTACTGTATGCTTATTATATTCTTCACGTCTCAGGGGAACAAAAGGTCTGAACCTCCTAGGGGTAACAGGAGGATGTGAAGTCTGGCCTTTTGTATGCAAAGAGATGGCCTTGAGGGATTTCCTGACCACCAGGACTTTAGGTGGAGACGAGAAGACCTGGAGGGGGATGTATTGTGATTTGGGATGAAAAGACCATGTGACTGTGTGCTTTGATGTCCTGGGGTATTAAAGGGACAGATGTTGGGGGATTACTTCCTCTTCTGTTTTTGGATGTTGGAGAATGTGATTGTGAATAAAACTGGTCTTGAGAAATAAACTCAGCCTCGTCTTTCCACACATCTCCACACCACAACTTTTTGTGCAAAAAGCACTCTAAAAACATAGCAACGTTTATCGCAACTTTTTAAAAAAGCTCCCGCGAATTCAGACTTTTTGGCCCGCAACAATCATAAAAACATCCCGCGAAATCCTGGAGGGACTGACCAAGGACCGGCAGAGATAAATATAAGGAGTACAAAAAACAGAGACAATGATAACAAATACAAAAAAATGCAAAATTCAAAGGGAGAGCATGGACTAGGGCCCATGTCCTGAGAACAAAGAACAAAATCATAATTCAGAGTGAGGACATGAGGCCCGGTCCATGCCCTGACAGTCTGTTTGTCTGTCTGAATGTTAGCAGGATTACACAAAAACGACTAGACAAATTTTGATGAAATTTTCACCAGAAGTAGCCCTTGGGCCAAGGATGAACCCATTAAATTTTGGTGATGATCTGAGAGTGCATACCTCCACCAAGGGCCTTGTTTATATTTGTGCATCAGAATTACACAAAAATTACTGGATGGATTTAGATATTTTCACCAGAGGTGGTCCTTGGGCTAGAGAGGAACCCATAACATTTTGGTGATGATCCGAAAGCACATGCCTCCGCCAAGGCTCTTATCTTCTCACTGTGTTTTAGCAAGAATCCTCCAAAATTAGTCGACAGACTTCGATGCAATTTTTACCAGAACTGGCTCGTGGCCCACACACAAACCCATTACATTTTGGAGGTGATCCATAAGGGATGGCCTTGGTTGAAGCTCTGTGAGTGCTTTTCTAGTTTTGGTTATGCCTTTGTTCTGTGTTTTTGTCGTTTCTGTTAGGTTCTGTTCCCCATTTTATGGCTATATCCTTCTGATGGTCTCCATCCTTATAAATTCTGTCAAGTTCTTCTCATCCTTGTCACATTAGTGCAATGTCTCCCAGTACAGTATTTCTCCCATGATGGTCTCCTAACTAACTAACTAACTAACCTGCACTTATATAGCGCTTTTCTAGTCACAAAGACCACTCAAAGCGCTTTCATTAATACTAACCCTCTATTCTAAGGGCCTATAGGAAACAGATATCTAGGGACAATTTAGAACAGCCAATTAACCTAACATGCATGTTTTTTGGCATGTGGGAGGAAACCGGAGAAATCCCGGAGTAAACCCACGCAACACGGGGAGAACATGCAAACTCCACACAGATCACTGTTGGTCGGGGGCTGGGATCGATCCCACGATCCCCACAATCCCCCGGCCAAGGGTAAACTGTGCTGCCGCAGTGCTAACCACTGCGCTCCTGTCATGATGTGGAGCACGGTTGGGGAACCGTGCTCACACTCCTTATTTAGCCTGGTTAGTGTTCTGTATTTTTCCACTTCTGTTTAATAGTTTATCTGGTTGGCTAATTCAGTAAATTGGGTCGTCACTTCCTTGTGGTAACGTATCGTCACTTCCTGTTTTGCTGTCTGCCTGTGTGGTTTGCTCTCCTTACTATCCTGAGCTTTGGGTTAGCCACTAGCTATGACTACTAGCTCTCCTTCCTCTCCTTCTCTGGTGTGCTCTCTCTGTCAGATGTTTAGCTACACCTCTGCCTCTTTTAGTGATAACGGTAAATGTAATAAATGTTGTCTTTTTGAGGCGCTCGAGGCGAGGTTGTCTGATTTGGAATCCCGGCTCCGCTGCATTGAAACACCGTCTGCGCCAGTTACTCTTGACGGACGCCCCTTAGCTGCAGCGGAGCTAGCTAGCTTAGGCCCCCCTGTTAGCGGTCCTCCGGCTCTCCTCAGCAGCGAGGAGACTGGGTGGGTGACGGTGAGAAGGAAGCCTAGTCGCAAAGCCCCGGTTAACCACCAACCTGTTCACGTTTCTAATCGTTTTTCCCCGCTCAGCGACACACCCGCTGAGGAAAAAACTCTGATCATTGGCGACTCTGTAGTCAGAAACGTGAACCTAGAGACTCCAGCAGCCATAGTCAAATGCATTCCTGGGGCCAGAGCAGGCGACATCGAGTCAAATTTGAAAATGCTGGCTAAAAGTAACTGTAAATACTCCACAATTGTTATTCACGCCGGCATTAATGACATCCGTCTCCGGCAGTCGGAAGTCACGAAACTTAATGTTGAATCGGTGTGTGACTTTGCAAAAACGATGTCTGCCACTGTAGTATTCTCTGGGCCCCTCCCCAATCTGACCAGTGATGACATGTTTAGCTGCTCGTCATCCTTGAACCGCTGGTTGTCTGTGTGGTGTCCTGCAAATAACGTGGGCTACATTGACAATTGGAGCTCTGTTTGGGGAAAACCTGGTCTTATGAGACGAAACAGCATTCATCCCACTTTGGATGGTGCTTCTCATTTATCTAACAACCTGGCATCTTTTTTATCCAAATTTCCAAAACCTTGACTACTCAGAGTTGGGACCAGGAAGCAGAGTCGCAGTCTTACACGCCTCTCTGCAGCTACTCTTCATCCACCACCCCTCAGCTTAGCCCCTGTCTTCCCCATCAGAGAATCGTTGTCTGTTCCCTCCAAAGTAAATAAAAATATAATGTATAAGCATCCCAAAGTGATTAAGCAAAATATTGGTAAAACTCAAATTAAACATAAAGCCTCTAAATTGAATGATTTGGCCTCTGTTCCTCCTCATAATTTAAAAATTAAATGTGGTTTATTAAATATTAGGTCTCTAACTCCCAAGTCTCTGTTAGTCCATGATCTGTTAATTGATCATCAGATTGATTTAATTTCCCTTACAGAGACTTGGTTAGGGCAAGAGGATTATGTTGGTTTAAATGAATCAACTCCCTCTGGTTATTTAAACTGTCAAAATCCCAGAAGTTCTGGTCGTGGAGGAGGAGTAGCAACAATTTACCATTCCAAATTACTAGTTAATGTAAAGCAAAAAACATGTTATAATTCCTTTGAGGGCCTGGTCCTCAGTGTTGGGCACTTTAGCAATTTTAGGTTAAACCCAATTTTATTTGCCAGAGTTTATTGTCCCCCATCAACCTACTCAGAATTTTTATCCGAATTTGCTGATTTCTTAGCTGATTTAGTGCTGAAATCTGATAGAATAATTATAGTAGGGGACTTTAATATACATGTGGATGTAGATAGTGACTGCCTTAATGTGGCATTTAATTCAATATTAGACTCGATTGGGTTTTCTCAGAAAGCAGGAAATTCTACTCATTACCTTCACCATACATTGGACCTTGTTCTGACATATGGCATAGAAAGAGAAACTCTTGTAGTGTCTCCTCATAACCCTGTACTGTCAGACCATTGTCTGTTAACCTCTGATTTTACTATTTCTGACTATTTGGCTCCTAAAGAAAAATATTATTACAGCAGATGCTTCTCAGATGATGCTGTTACCAAATTTATGCAGATTGTTTCCTCTATGCCATGTGTCCACACAACGGAAATAAGCTATAGACAGCTTGCTCCTTCTGTAATTGATAACATGGTGGATAGTGTTACAGCTTCTCTGCATCAGACTCTAGACTTAGTGGCCCCCTTAAAAAAGAAAAAGTCTAATCAGAGATTTCTAACTCCTTGGTTCAACACAGAAACTCGTAGCTTAAAACAGAAGACTCGTCAATTAGAAAGAAAATGGCGCTCCACTAATTTAGATGAAATCTATTTAGCTTGGAGAAATCATCTTTTAATTTATAAAAAATCTCTTGGAAAAGCTAGAACGAGTTATTACTCTGCATTAATAGAAGAGAACAAGAATAATCCCAGGTTTCTTTTCAGCACTGTAGCCAGGTTGACAAAGAATCAGGACTCTGTCAATCCTAGCATTCCCTTAGAGCTTACTAGTCAGGACTTTATGAACTTTTTCAATAATAAAATTTCATCCATCAGAGATAAAATCAATCAGATTCTTCCCACAGTTAACTTAAATACTGTAACAACTACAACTCCTTCTATTGATGTCTGTCTTGATGAGTTTACTCCAATCGACCTTTGTGAGTTAGACAAAATAGTTTCCTCATCCAAACCTTCAACTTGTCTTTTAGACCCTATTCCTACCAGGTTATTTAAAGAAGTCTTCCCACTTATTGGTAGCTTTATTCTTCATATAATCAATTCTTCATTAACTTTAGGCCATGTACCGCAGGCTTTTAAAACGGCTCTAATTAAACCCTTACTCAAAAAGCCAACGCTAGATCCAGGAGCTTTAGCTAACTATAGACCAATCTCTAGTCTCCCTTTCATTTCAAAAATCTTAGAAAGAGTTGTTGCTACGCAATTATTTGACCACCTGCAGGGAAATGGTTTACTTGAAGAGTTTCAATCTGAGTTTAGAATCCATCATAGTACTGAAACAGCCTTAGCGAAGGTCACTAACGACCTCCTCATCGCATCTGATAATGGACTGGTTTCTGTACTTGTCCTTTTAGACCTCAGTGCAGCTTTTGATACTATCGATCATAATATTCTACTTGATAGATTAGAACACTATGTTGGACTTAATGGAACTTTGTTGCAGTGGTTTAGATCTTATTTATCTGATAGGTTCCAGTTTGTTCATGTAAATAATGAGTTTTCTTTCAACTCAAAGCTTAGTCATGGAGTTCCACAGGGATCTGTACTAGGCCCTACTCTTTTACATCATTATTAACAACATTATTAGAAAGCACTGTATACATTTTCATTGTTATGCAGATGACACACAATTATACCTGTCAATGAAGCCAGATGATAGTAATCAATTAGCCAAGTTAGAAGCCTGTCTTAAGGAAATCAAAGCTTGGATGACTCATAATTTCCTGCTATTAAATTCAGATAAGACTGAAGTCATTCTTGTTGGTCCATAAAACCTTAGAAATTCCTTTCCAAATCAAACTTTCAGTTTGGATGCGGTTACTCTTTCTCTTAATAGCTCTGTGAGGAACCTTGGAATTATTTTTGATCAGGATCTGTCCTTCAATTCACATATTAAATTTGTTTCTAAGACTGCCTTCTATCATTTGCGTAATATTGCTAAGATTAGGAGCATCTTGTCTCAGAGTAATACTGAGAAACTGATCCACGCTTTTGTTAGCTCGAGATTAGATTATTGTAATTCTTTATTATCAGGCTGTCCTAAAACATCTTTAAAAAGTCTTCAGCTGATCCAAAATGCTGCAGCAAGAGTTTTAACAGGTACTAGAAAGAGAGATCATATCTCTCCGGTTCTGGCCTCCCTTCATTGGCTTCCCATAGAGTTTAGAATTAAGTTTAAAATCCTTCTTCTTACTTACAAAGCTCTAAACAATCAGGCTCCTTTTTATTTGAAAGATCTGATACTACCGTATTATCCTAACAGAGCACTACGCTCCCAAAATGCAGGATTACTTGTAATACCTAGAATCTCCAAAAGTACAATGGGAGGCAGAACCTTCAGTTATCAAGCTCCTCTCCTGTGGAATCAGCTGCCAATCTGGATTCGAGAGTCAGACTCGATCTCTGTTTTTAAGAATAGGGCTAAAACCTACCTTTTTGATATAGCCTACAATTAGGGAGGGATCATGTGTTTCTGAACCCTCCCTTAGTTATGCTGCTAATAGGTTTAGTCAGCCAGGGGACCTCCAGTAATGCACTGAGCCTCACTCCTTTCCTCACTCTCAATGAAATATTTTTTTTGCTGGTCATTAACATTTGTTTGTTCTCTCCCATAGATTGAGTCCCCATTGTGCTGTTTGCTCTCTACATGTCTGTTCTTTTCATCTTCTCTATCCCCTCACCCCCCAGCCAGTCGCAGCAGATGACTGCCCCTCCCTGAGCCTGGCTCTGCTGGAGGGTTCTTCCTGTTAAAAGGGAGTTTTTCCTCTCCACCGTCGCCAAGTGCTTGCTCACAGGGGATCGCCTGATTGCTGGGGTCTTTCTGCAACTGTGGGGGTTCCCCCTACAGTTGATAGTGCTATGAGATGACTGTTGTTGTGAAATGGCGCTATATAAATAAAGTTGAATTGAATTTAATTGAATTGGTTCTGGTTGTATCATGTTACTTTGAGTTTACCTTTTGTTTCTGTTCACGAGAATTTCTGCACTTGTATAATTGATTATTATTCTGTCTTTTGATTTTGTGCTTTCACAACCATCCAGCTTCACAGGATAATTATTATTCACCAGTTTGGACATGAGCCTTCCCTCACTTGTTCCCCTCAGTCCTCTCTTCTGTATTTTGGTATTAACATTCCAGCGTTTTTATTTCTTGCTTTTTGCCTTGGTGGTCATGATTTTCGCACTGTATTTTGGTCTGTTCCTGTTCTAGGATTATAGTCAATTTCCTTTTTGTTTTCCTGTGCTTTTACCTTCTTTGTCATCTGTTGCTATTATTTCTCTCGGTGTGACAGCTGTCTGTGGCTACTTCCGGGTGTCAATTTTGTACACGGGCTGTCATGCCTGTCAGTGATCTGTTCTAATTACTCATCGCTCATATTTCCCCACACCTGTAATCACTTGCCATCATTTGTGCTTTTCCCCTGTGCTTATTTAAGTCTCATTGCAATGCAGTCCATTGCTGCATCGTTCACCAAGCTTACACGGGTATCCCCAGTATTATTCTCTTCTTTTGGCAGTGTAGTCCTGATGTGCATTCCACATCTTCTGGCATTCCCATATGCTTTAGCTGCCGCATTATTCTGGACTATACTCCCTCTCATTCAGCCTTCTCTGTATTCTGCAAGTTTTTGTGCTTTTGTTATATTTTGTGTTTCGTTATTAAACTTAAAGCAAACTCACAGTTGGTGTTTGGCGTCTTCTGCCTGCCCTTGCCTGTCACGCCTCGCCGCCCATCTGCGGCGCCAGCTGCACGTACACCTGCACTTCATCAGCGGCGAGGGATTTAAGCCGCCTCGCCCTGGGCTTCAGCCTGAAGCCGTCAGACTTCACTCGTCACGATTGCTGTGAGTAACCTCTACCACTCAGCAAGCATCTCGGTAAGAAGCCCTTACCTTTTTCCTCTCCAAGTCTGCTCCCCTGTGCACAGGTGGATTTCCCGGCGGCGGACCATTCCTCTCCATCTCCATTCCCTCGCTGCTGCATCGGGCGCTCCAGGTCGCTGTCTACCGGACCTCATCCTTGCTGTGCCAGCCACCTGCTAACTCCAAGTAAGCTTGTCACTATTTTCACATCTCCTGTGTTGGTGTGGTGCCCGTCACCCTTCTCCCTTTGCTTCTCCCATAGGGCTGTCCGGCTGTACGGTCTCCTGCCTCCGTGCCCGACGCAGACGCCACCACCAATACATTCACATCTCGCAGACACACATTCATACACACTTGTTGTTAATAAAGCTATTGGATCTACTCTGAGCCTGCGTGTGTGTCTCCTGAGCCATGCATTATGTCAGTACGGCTTCAGCAGAGCGGCTCGGCAGACGGCGGGCTCACACGCCAACTTCCCACTCTCGAGGCTCGAGTGGACCTAATAGCTCACCAGCAACAGGTGATTTTAAATCAATTAACCATTATCACTAACCGATTGGACCGCTTGGACCCCCAACAGCCGTTCCCTCCGGCTTGTCAGGGCAGCGCGGCTCCTGCTGCTCCAGCGGCCGTCCAGCCTGCTCCGGTAGCACCGGTTCGGCTCGCACCCATTCCGACCCCCGCCCGCTTTAGCGGTAAGCTCGGCGGAGCACGGGGGTTTATAATGCAGTGTGAGTCCGTGTTCCACCGTGTGCCCGGAGATTTTCCCTCGGACCATAGCCGAATTGGCTACATAGGGAATCTCCTGGAGGGGCACGCGCTAACTTGGGCTTACGCCGTAATGGTGAGGCCCAGTTACGCCACCCTCACCTATGGCCAATTCGTGAGACAATTCCTGGAAGTCTTTGATCATTCTCGTACCGAGAGTGTCCAGGTCGATCGGCTTCTCAGCCTCCAGCAGGGAAGCTGGTCGGCAGCGGACTACGCGATCGACTTCCGGGTAGCGGCGGAGGAGTTAGGCTGGGATGAACGTTCATTCTGCGGCCTCTTCCTCCGCAGTCTCAATGATGGTCTGAGGGACGAACTGGCTGGGCGGGACATCCCGGAGACTCTAGCAGAGCTAACGTCCCTAGCCATCAGCTTGGATAACAGGCTGCGCGAGCGCACCTCGGAGCGGAAGTCATCTTCTTCTCGCTCTCGTGGTGCCTCGTCGCGTCTGTCCCAAGCTTGCCCCCTGGCGATGCCGCCACCATCGCGCCCCGAGGAGTCGGAGCCGATGGTGACGGGCTGGACAAAGCTCCCCCCTGCGGAGAGACAACGCCGCCGTGAGTTGGGTCTCTGCATGTATTGCGGAGACAGTCAACACACGGTGGAGCTTTGCCCACAGAAGCCAAACGGCGGGGTCCGCGAGTCACTGTAGGGGGCCTCGTGGACATCAATCGGTTAAATCCCCTCTCCCAATTGAAGCTGCCCGTCCGATTTTGTCACAACTCCACTAGGCACCTCACTCACGCACTGGTGGATTCGGGCGCGGAGGGCAGTTTTATTTCACCAAGCCTGGCAGCCCGATTGGGCATCCGTTGCCAAGTTCTTAGATCTCCCCTCGCCCTGGTCAACCTCTCCCATGTCTCCCTGGGGAGAGTAACACATCAGACCGTCCCTGTTCCTGTGATCATCTCTGGGAACCACCGGGAGGAGATAACCTTCTACGTCCTCCCCAACTCTGTGTCGCCCATCATCCTGGGGTACCCCTGGCTCCGCCTCCATAACCCCGTCTTGGATTGGAAGTCCGCCAGGGTGTCGGCATGGATTACATTCTGCATGAGCACCTGCTTGCAGTCCACTGCCTGCTCTCCGTCCTCTTCCCCAACCCCTACGGACGCTGTGCCCCCGGATCTCTCTCTGGTGCCATCAGAATTTCACAACCTGGGTATGGTTTTCAGCAAGTCCAAGGCGATGTCTCTTCCCCCACACAGGCCCTACGACTGTGCGATAAACATCCGCCAGGGGGCACCCTTACCCTCTGGGCGACTCTACAGCCTGTTGGCGCCGGAGAAGGAGACCATGAATTCCTACCTCAAGGAATCGCTGAGTGCTGGAATTATCCGTCCCTCGTCATCACCATTAGGGGCAGGATTCTTCTTCGTGGGCAAGAAGGACGGTTCCCTCCGTCCTTGTATCGACTATCGCGCCCTAAATGATATCACGGAGAAGGATCGCTACACCCTGCCACTCATGGACACCGCCTTCCACTCCCTCCAGGGGGCGACTTGGTTCACCAAGCTGGATCTACGCAGCGCATACCACCTCGTCCGGATCCGGGAGGGAGATGAGTGGAAGACAGCCTTCCGTACCCCAAACGGCCACTTCGAGTACCTGGTGATGCCGTTCGGGTTGACCAATGCTCCAGCCGTTTTTCAGCGCCTAATTAATGACGTCCTCCGGGATTTCATTGGCCTTTTTGTGTTCGTCTACCTGGATGACATCCTCATCTTCTCCAAATCCAGGGACGAGCACCGGGTCCATGTGAGGCGGGTCCTCCAAAGGCTGCTGGAGAACCGGTTGTATGTGAAGGCTGAAAAATGTGAATTCTACGCTAAGACAACATCCTTCCTCGGGTTCATCATCTCCCACGACCAGGTGCTTCCGGACCCAGTGAAGGTGAAGGCGGTGGTGGAATGGCCTACACCTGCATCGAGGAAACAGGTGCAACAATTCATCGGGTTTGCAAATTTCTACCGCTGCTTCGTCCCGAATTTTGGCACCATCGTTGGCCCTCTGATCCGCCTCACGTCCCCTAAGGTCCCGTTCCGGTGGACCGAAGAGGCCGCGGCTGCTTTTCAGGCGCTGAAGGCGGAGTTCTCCTCCTCCCGGGTCCTTAGCCAAGTCAACCCGTCGCTGCAGTGCATCGTGGAGGTGGACGCTTCGGACACAGGAGTGGGGGCGGTTCTATCTCAGCGGTCGCCAGGTGATGGAGTCAAACAGCCCTGCGCTTTCTTCTCTCGCCGCTTGTCCCCGGCGGAACGGAATTGCGACGTGGGGGACAGAGAGCTCCTCGCCATCAAGCTCGCGCTGCAGGAGTGGCGTCACTGGCTAGAGGGGGCGGACCTGCCCTTCGTGGTCCTGACGGACCACAAGAACTTGGAATACTTGAGATCTGCCAAGCATCTGAACGTCCGCCAGGCGCGCTGGTCCTTGTTCTTTGCCAGGTTCCGTTTTAACATCACCTTCAGGCCTGGCTCCAAGAACGGCCTGCCCGACGCCCTCTCTAGGCAATTTGCCCCTGAGGAGTCTGAGGACACGGTTCACACCATCCTGCCCAGGTCATGCATCATGGGAGCCGTCACTTGGGACATAGAAAGCAAGATCCGGAAGGCACAGGAAGTGGAACCTGACCCTGGCGGCGGACCAGAGGGGAGGCTGTTCATGCCATCCACGGTTCGGGGGGAGGTCATCCACTGGCTACACACTTCCAAGCTTACCTGCCACCCTGGTTCCTCCCGGATGATCGACCTCCTTCAACGGTCCTTCTGGTGGCCGGGCCTGCGGAGGGACACTGCCCGCTACGCCCGGGCCTGCCCAGTATGTGCCACCAGTAAGTCAGGTAATGCCCCTCCAGCGGGTTTGCTCCAGCCTCTGCCCGTCCCTGGCAGGCCCTGGTCGCATATTGCCCTGGATTTCGTCACCGGACTCCCAGTCTCAAACACCTTCGACACCGTCCTGACCATCGTAGACCGCTTCTCCAAGGCGGCGCACTTCATCCCGCTACGAGGTCTTCCATCCGCCCTGGAGACGGCGGATCTCCTAGTCCAGCACGTGGTCAGGCTGCACGGGATTCCGGTGGACGTGGTCTCGGACCGGGGGCCCCAATTTTCCTCAGAGGTTTGGAGGTCATTCTGCAACGCCCTGGGAGCCAAGGTGAGCCTCTCCTCCGGCCATCACCCCCAAACCAACGGGCAGTGTGAGCGGACCAACCAGGAGCTGGAGACTGCGCTCCGCTGCGTCACTGCGTCCAAACCTGCATCCTGGAGTAACCATCTCGCCTGGGTTGAGTACGCCCACAACACCTCCCGCTCTTCTGCTACAGGGATGTCTCCCTTTAAGGCGTCCCTGGGCTACGACCCCCCTCTTTTCCCAGCGCAGGAGAGTGAGGTAACTGTTCCCTCAGTTCGGGCACACCTCAGGCAGTTCCGCTCCATCTGGGCGTCAGCGCGCAATGCGCTTTTACACACGGCGGAGCGCAACAGAACCACGGCGGACCGGCACAGAAGGCCTGCCCCAGCGTACCAGGTGGGTCAGCATGTCTATGTGTCAACCCAGGACGTCATTTTAAAGGGCGAGAGGAGGAAGCTGGCACAGCGTTTTATGGGCCCATACCCCATCACCAGGATTATCAACCCGGTGGCTGTGCGTGTAGCTATTCCCCCCTCCCTCCGCATCCATCCCACCTTCCACGTATCCAAGGTGAAGCTGGCAGTCTCCGACCCCCTTTGCCCTCCTTCTGCTGCGCATCCCGTGCCCCGGATGATTGATGGCCATCCGGCCTGGCCTGTCTCCTCCATCCTGGACTCCCGGCGCCGGGGTCGCGGGTTGCAGCACTTGGTGGACTGGGAGGGTTATGGGCCTGAACATCGGCAGTGGGTACCCTCGTCATTTGTGTTGGACCCGTCCCTCATTACAGAGTTCCACCGAGCGCACCCGGAGAAGCCATCGCCAGGAGGCGCTGCTAGAGGGGGGAGTACTGTCACGCCTCGCCGCCCATCTGCGGCGCCAGCTGCACGCACACCTGCACTTCATCAGCGGCGAGGGATTTAAGCCGCCTCGCCCTGGGCTTCGGCCTGAAGCCGTCAGACTTCACTCGTCACGATTGCTGTGAGTAACCTCTACCACTCAGCAAGCATCTCGGTAAGAAGCCCTTACCTTTTTCCTCTCTAAGTCTGCTCCCCTGTGCACAGGTGGATTTCCCGGCGGCGGACCATTCCTCTCCGTCTCCATTCCCTCGCTGCTGCACCGGGCCCTCCAGGTCGCTGTCTACCAGACCTCATCCTTGCTGTGCCAGCCACCTGCTAACTCCAAGTAAGCTTGTCACTATTTTCACATCTCCTGTGTTGGTGTGGTGCCCGTCACCCTTCTCCCTTTGCTTCTCCCACAGGGTTGTCCGGCTGTACGGTCTCCTGCCTCCGTGCCCGACGCAGACGCCACCACCAATACATTTACATCTCGCAGACACACATTCATACACACTTGTTGTTAATAAAGCTATTGGATCTACTCTGAGCCTGCGTGTGTGTCTCCTGAGCCGTGCATTATGTCATTGCCAGGACGATTTATGACAGTCTCCTTATGGTCCCTCGCTCCTGGTTGGTATTCCAGTGTTTTGCTTGTTTGTAATTTTCTAGCCCATGTGCCTTGATTTTCTTTTTAGTCATTTCCAGGGTTAAGCTGTAGTTTATTCTCTGGCTTCTGTGTCCCAGCTTTTGTTTGAGTTTAATAAAATTCCTGCTCTTCCTGACTCCTGCCTGTGTCTGGGTCCTCTCCCTGCCTGCCTTTGTACCAGTTCATGACAGGAACATTGGGGAGCTAGAATAAGAGTGGTACCATTGGAAAGTTTGTGGTAAATGCTTTCACTTTGCGTGTACCAAATTTCTCCCCGATGTCATCTTCATGAAGGAAAATGAAGCCAATGTTAGGAGTACAGCAAGAAAATTGACCTCCAAAAATCATATTATTGACCTTGAATCAAAAAATGAATATCTTTTAGAACTGAGAGTGAATAATAATTTCATCTGTGTAATTTGACGTAAACAGTCAAAAGTCATGGTCACAGAAAGTAGTGTGATCCCCTAGAAGGATACAGCTTTCAAATGAAAAGAGAAGTGATATCATATGTTATACTATGTCTGCCTGTGGCAAAACACTGCAGTTAACTACATTTAAATTGTCTAAGTATGCTAATTGCAAGTATTTTATGTTGAAAGGTGTCCAAGTCCTTGAAGCTGTTCTGTTAGAATAACATACTTTTTTACTTGGTTTGATCAACAAAGTAAACTGCCCTTGATACAGCTAGTGAGTGACATCAGCGGTGTCTGAAGAAGCCTCAAAACCATCTCTGGGCACCAGAATACCTCCTCCCAGGCCATGGGGGCTAGGGAGTGGGTGAACAACCTGAACCAGTTTTTTAACAGGTTTGATTAACCGCCCTCTTCTCCGCCTGCCCACCAACCACTGCTGCCTCCACCTTCATCTAGTCCCGCTGTCCACAGCCTCCCCCCAACACTCCCCACTCCCTGCACACAGCCCCACTGCCCCAACCTGACCCTCACTAAGACCCAGGTGAGAGCGGAGCTGAGGAAGATCAAGGAGAGGAAGGTTGCAGGTCCGGATGGCATCAGCTTGAAGCTCCAGCTGTGTGGGATCATGGAGCACATCTTCAGCCTGAGTGTGAATCTGAGGAGGGTACCACAGCTGTGGAAAACATCCTGTGTGGTACCTGTACCAAAGACCCCTCACCCCAAGGAGCTGAACAGCTATAGACCAGTGGCCCTCACATCACACCTGATGAAGACCCTGGAGAGGCTGCTCCTCACCCTCCTATGCCCCCTGGTGAGACCAGCGATGGATTCACTCCAGTTTGCCTACCAGCATGGCATCGGGGTGGAGGATGCAGTGTTCTTCCTCCTACACCGTTCCCTGTCTCACCTGGAGAAGCCTGCGAGCATTGTGAGGATCATGTTCTTTGATTTCTCCAGTGCTTTCAACACCATCCAACCAGTGATCCTGAAGGACAAGCTACTGTGTGCAGGGGTGGACCAGCACCTGTCATCGTGGATCCTGGACTACCTCACAAACCGGCCAAAGTTTGTGAGAACCCAGGACTGTGTGTCTGATACCATCATCTGCAGTACGGGGGCCCCCCATTGGGAACAGTTCTGGTTCCCTTCCTGTTCACCCTCTATACTGCTGACTTTTCACACAACACACCACACTGCCATCTACAGAAGTTCTCTGACGACTCTGCAATCGTCAGCCTCATCTCTGATGGAGAGGATGCAGAGTACAGAGGACTTATCCAGGACTTCATGGACTGGTGCCATCGGAACTGCCTCCAGATCAATGTGAGGAAAACTAAGGAACTGGTGGTGGACTGCTGCAGGCGAGGACAATCCCCCTCAGTACCAGTAAACATCCAGGGAACAGACATTGAAATGGTGACATCTTACAAGGACCTGGGTGTTCACCTGAACAATAAACTGGACTGGTCACACAACACCAATGCACTCTACAAGAAGGGGCAGCACAGGCTGTTCCTCCTGAGGAGGCTCAGGTCTTTTGGAGTGCAAGGGGCACTTTGAAAGATCTTCTACGACTCGGTGGTGGCATCAGCCATGCATCACGGCAGCCAGCAGGAAGAGACTGAACAGACTGATCAAAAAGGCTAGCTCTGTTCTGGGCCGACGCCTCAGCCCAGTGGAGGAAATAGGACAGAGGAGGATGGTGGATAAACTGTCATCTCTGCTGGAGTCCGAGTTTCACCCCATGCAGGACACACTGAACGCACTGATGAGCTTATTTAGCAGTAGGCTGTGCCATCCTAGGTGCCTATCAACGGCTGTCAGACTTTATAACCTAACCAGGGCTGCTCGTAGAGGTCATATTGAATGTACAAAATGTAACAACCTTGCACAATAAATCATCCCCCCCTTTATATAACTAGGACAATATCAATCATTACTGATGGTGATAACAACTCTGTTGACTCAAATACGAAATATACTGTCTGGGTACATGTTCATATTCTGCAGAGTAACTTAACAAACCGTAATGCTGTTTATACCATCTAGCTGCAATGCTCCTGCACTGTGTGTATATCTGTGTACATATGTATATTCATTTACTGCTTTTGGTTAACCAGTTGTTATTATCTTATTATCTTATTAACTATTGCGCTGAGTGCTGCTATCCCTGTGCTGTTGTAATCGTGGAATTTCTCCATTATGGGACTAATAATAAAGGCTTATCTATCTATCTATCTATCTATCTATCTATCTATCTATCTATCTATCTATCTATAAGTATATAAAATAAGTATTGAACACATCACCATTTTTCTCCAGTAAATATATTTCTAATGGGGCTATTGTAATGAAATTTTCAGCAAATATCAGCAACAACCAATGCAATCCATACATGCAAAGAAATCAAACCATAGATAACCATAAATTAATTTATGTGTAATTATGTGAAATGACAGAGGGAACAAGTATTGAACATGGTTAATGAAAGTGATTTAATACTTTGTACAAAAGCCTTTATTGGTAATGACAGCTTCAAGACACCTCTTGTATGGAAAAACTAGTCATATGCATTGTTCGGGTGTGATTTTTGACTCATTCTTCCACAGTCTTCAAATCTTGGAGGTTCCGTTGGCTTCTTCAATAAACTCTGATCTTTATTTCTTTTCATACAGTGCATCAAGAAAGTATTCACAGTGCTTCACTTTTTTCCACATTTTGTTATTTTACAGCCTTATTCCAAAATAGATTAAATTCATTTTTGCCTCAAAATTCTACACACAATGTCCCACAATGACAATGTGAAAAAAGTTTTTTTTTTTTTAGATTTTTGTAAATTTATTAAAAATAGAAAGCTAAAATCACATGTACAGTGGGGCAAAAAAGTATTTAGTCAGCCACCAGTTGTGCAAGTTCTCCCACTTAAAAGATGAGAGAGGTCTCCAATTTTCATCATAGGTATACCTCAACTATGAGAGACAAAATGAGAAAAAGAAAATCCAGAAAATCACATTGTCTCATTTTTAAATAATTTTTTTGCAAATTATGGTGGAAAATAAGTATTTGGTCAATAACAAAAGTTCATCTCAATACTTTGTTATATACCCTTTGTTGGCAATGACAGAGGTCAAACGTTTTCTGTAAGTCTTCACAAGGTTTTCACACACTGTTGCTGGTATTTTGGCCCATTCCTCCATGCAAATCTCCTCTAGAGCAATGATGTTTTGGGGCTGTCGCAGGGCAACACAGACTTTCAACTCCCTCCAAAGATTTTTTATGGGGTTGAGATCTGGAGACGGGCTAGGCCACTCCAGGACCTTGAAATGCTTCTTACGAAGCCACTCCTTCGTTGCCTGGACAGTGTGTTTGGGATCAATGTCATGCTGAAAGACCCAGCCACGTTTCATCTTCAATGCCCTTGCTGATGGAAGGAGGTTTTCACTCAAAATCTCACGATATATGGCCCCATTCATTCTTTCCTTTACACGGTTCAGTCGTCCTGGTCCCTTTGCAGAAAAACAGCCCCAAAGCATGATGTTTCCACTCCCATGCTTCACAGTAGGTATGGTGTTCTTTGGATGCAACTCAGCATTCTTTCTTCTCCAAACACGACAAGTTGAGTTTTTACCAAAAAGTTCTATTTTGGTTTCATCTGACCATATGACATTCTCCCAATCCTCTTCTGGATCATCCAAATGCTCTCTAGCAAACTTCAGACGGGCCTGGACATGTACTGGCTTAAGCAGGGGGACACGTCTGGCACTGCAGGATTTGAGTCCCTGGCGGCGTAGTGTGTTACTGATGGTAGCCTTTGTTACTTTGTTCCCAGCTCTCTGCAGGTCCTTCACTAGGTCCCCCCGTGTGGTTCTGGGATTTTTGCTCACCGTTCTCATGATCATTTTGACCCCACGGGGTGAGATCTTGCGTGGAGCCCCAGATCGAGGGAGATTATCAGTGGTCTTGTATGTCTTCCATTTTCTAATAATTGCTCCCACAGTTGATTTCTTCACACCAAGCTGCTTACCTATTGCAGATTCAGTCTTCCCAGCCTGGTGCAGGTCTACAATTTTGTTTCTGGTGTCCTTTGACAGCTCTTTGGTCTTGGCCATAGTGGAGTTTGGAGTCTGACTGTTTGAGGTTGTGGACAGGTGTCTTTTATACTGATAACAAGTTCAAACAGGTGCCATTAATACAGGTAACGAGTAGAGGACAGAGGAGCATCGTAAAGAAGAAGTTACAGGTCTGTGAGAGCCAGAAATCTTGCTTGTTTGTAGGTGACCAAAATACTTATTTTCCACCATAATTTGCAAATAAATTCTTTAAAAATCAGACCATGTGATTTTCTGGATTTTTTTTTCCTCATTTTGTCTCTCATAGTTGAGGTATACCTATGATGAAAATTGGAGACCTCTCTCATCTTTCAAGTGGGAGAACTTGCACAATTGGTGGCTGATTAAATACTTTTTTTGCCCCACTGTACATAAGTATTCACAGTCTTTGCTCAGTACTTTGTTGATGCACCGTTGGCAGCAATTACAGCCTCAACTCTTTTTGAATATGATGCTGCAAGCTTGGCACATGAGCTATAACTATGAGCTATTCGGTCTCTGTACGACCGTTGTGAGAGTTTGGTTTGTATTGCCAACACTCAGCTGGACTCATTCCCAGTGAGATTTGGACTCCGCCAGGGCTGCCCTTTGTCACCAATCCTGTTCATAATTTTTGTGGACAGGATTTCTAGGTGCAGCCAGGGAATGGATGGTGTCATGCTTGGTGACCACAGGATCTCATCTCTGTTGTTTGCAGATGATGTCCTGTTGGCTTCATCCAGCAATGACCTACAGTTCTTGCTGGGACGGTTTGCCGCTGAGTGTGAAGCGGAGGGATGAGAATCAGCACCTCCAAGTCCGAGTCCATGGTCCTCAGCCAGAAAAAAGGTGGATTGTCCTCTCCAAGTTGGGGACAGGCTCCTGCCTCAAGTGGAGGAGTTTAACCTCTTGCACTCTGGTGTACCGCGGGCGGGCACGTCTCTGCGTCCTAGAGCGCACGAGGGCGCACGAGGGTGCACGAGGGCGCACGAGGGCGCTGCGTCCTAGAGCGCACTGAAAAAAAAAGCTGCATTTCCATTCTATCACTACAGACACAGCCACGAACAGAAAGCCAAAGGAGTGCTTTGATTGGTTTAGATGTGATTGACCTCTCATTCGACTAATAACAGCCTTGAATTGGGTTTCTGAAGCCTTGAAGAACCAATGACTGAAAACCTAGCAAGAAGGACCTGCCTACCAACGGCTGCGAATACAGCCAGCCAATTGAAGCACAGAAGTTCGAAAGCTGTTTTGTGTAAGGCTGAGTGAGGAGAGACTGACTGCTGCAGCAGATGAAAAAAGGACCCGCAGGAAGAACCGCCACAGACCCAGCAGCACGGAGACCACCCACAAGTGCGACCTGTGTGACAGGGACTGCCATTCGCGCATCGGCCTGTTCAGCCACAGGCGGTGCTGTCCCAGCAGAGTAGACATTTAGGATTCTCTTCCATAGTCATCATAGACCGTCCACATGCTGTTGTGAACAGGTAAGTGTTATAAGCTAAATTATTCTTTATCCCTGAAAATTGTAATCAAAAATGACTTTTGACCGATCGGTAAATTACAACTGTGTGTAGTAGACCGCGGCGCACGAAGTCCGAAGTCCGTGTGCCGTGGTACACGGTTCGTGCGCCGCGTCCGGACCGTTAACGCCCCCTCCCCCGGCTACTCTTCTGTAGCGAGGGGGGGCGCGGGGACCGCGGGGACTGTGCGCCGCGGTCGCCACATCGCCATATGACTGTTCCATCATGTAGCGATGGCCGATGGCCGTCCTCTGTAGCAGGGGTGGGTGGGGGGGAGTTGTTATCGTCTACATTACAAATATTTTAGAATAATTTTTAGTGCACTGTAGGTTATTTTTTCTTGTAAAAAAAAAGCCACACATTTTGTACGTGGCATGCGTCTTTGTGTGTGGGGGCTTGTTTGTTCATTCATTCATGAATGAATGAATAAACAACCCCCCCCCCCCACACACACACACACACAGACCTGAGTGTCACCTTTCATTAGAGCCCAAGATGAAGCTTCTATATTGAATCATTCAAAAGTTACAGACGTTTTTCCAAACTGTGCCATTTGGCACAATTTGGCCCAGTTCAAAAATGCCTGGGAACTACCTGAGAACAAAGCTGTGTAATATATTCATTTTTTGTGGTATTGTTACAAAATTTTGACCGTAGCTGGATAACACTTGGTTCTACATTTCTGTTGCATGTTCCAGCCCGGATCTGAAGCTGTGTGTTATTTGCAAGCATTTGTATCCAAAAAAACACCCAGGCGAAATTTATTTTCTTCAAGTTCACTATGTTTAGATGACTGTTACTCAGTGGCCGGAGCACTTAGAGAGATTATGACTGTTTTGCCAAAAAATTCAAAGTGTTTTCTTTTAAATGAGACCAACCCCATGAAGATGCTGCAAAGGGTTGAAGAACAGCTTTTGATTTACTTTGGGTACGTTATTTTTTGGCGTTTTTAGGGAAATTGACCAGAGTGCAAGGGGTTAAGTCTTTTGGGGTCTTATTCACGAGTGAGGGGAGAATGGAGCGAGAGATTGACAGACGGATCAGAGCAACATCTACAGTGATGCGGACGTTGTACCGGTCTGTTGTGGTGAAGAGGGAGCTGAGTTCTAAGGCAAAGCTGTCGATTTACCAGTCAATCTACGTTCCTACTCTCACCTATGGTCACGAGCTTTGGGTAATGACCGAAAGAACGAGATCACGGATACAAGCGGCTGAAATGAACTTTCTCCATAGGATTGCTGGACTCACCCTCAGAGATAGGGTGAGGAGCTCAGTCATCCGGGAGGGGCTCAGACTAGAACCGCTGCTCCTCCTCATTGAAAGGAGCAAGTTGAGGTGGTATGGGCATCTGATTAGGATGCCTCCTGGACGCCTCCCACTTGAGGTGTTTCGGGAAGGTCCCACTGGGAGGAGACCCCGGGGCAGACCCAGGACTCGCTGGAGAGACTATGTCTCCCAGCTGGTCTGGGAACGCCTTGGTATCCTCTCTGAAGAGCTGGACCAGGTGGCTGGGGAAAAGGAAGTCTGGGCTTCTCTGCTTGAACTGCTGCCTCCGCGACCCGGACCTCCGGAAAAGTGGTAGAAGATGGATGGATGGATGGATGGAAGCTTGGCACACCTATCTTTGGGCAGTTTCATCCAGTCCTCTTTGCAGCACCTCTCAAGTTCAATCAGGTTGGATGGGAAGTGTTGGTGCACAGCCATTTTCAGATCTTTTCAGAGATGTTCAGCTGGATTCAAGTCTGGGCTCTGGCTGGGTCACTCAAGGACATTCACAGAGTTGTCCTGAAGCCACTCCTTTGATATCTTGGCTGTGTGCTTAGGGTTGTTGTCCTGCTGAAAGATGAACCGTCACCCCAGTCTGAGGTCAAGAGCGCTCTGGAGCAGGTTTTCATCCAGGATGTCGCTGTACATTGCTGCATTCATCTTTCCCTCTACCCTGACTATTCTCGCAGTTCCTGCCACTGAAAAACATTCCCACAACGTGATGCTGCCACCACCGTGCTTCACTGTAGGGATGGTATTAGCCTGGTGATGAGCGGTGCCTGGTTTTCTCCAAGCATGACGCCTGGCATTCACGCCAAAGAGTTCAATCTTTGTCTCATCAGACCAGAGAATTTTGTTTCTCATGGTCTGAGAGTACTTCAGGTGCCTTTTGGCAAACTCCAGGCGGGCTGCCATGTGCTTTTTACTAAGGAGTGGCTTCTGTCTGGCCATTCTGCAATACAGGACTGATTGGTGGATTGCTACAGAGATGGCTGTCCTTCTAGAAGGGTCTCCTCTTTCCACAGAGGAATACTGGAGCTCTGACAAAGTGATCATCAGGTTCTTGGTCACCTCCCTGACTAAGGCCCTTCTCCTCCGATTGCTCAGTTTAGACGGACGACCAGCTCTAGGAAGAGTCCTGGTGGTTCTGAACTTTTCCCATTTATGGATGATGGAGGCCACTGTGCTCATTGGGACCTTCAAAGCAACAGAAAATTTCTGTACCCTTCCCCAGATTTGTTCTTCAAGACAATCCTGTCTCGGAGGTCTACAGACAATTCCTTTGACTTCATGCTTGGTTTGTGGACTGACCTGCACTGTCAACTGTGGGACCTTACATAGACAGGTGTGTGCCTTTCCAAATCATGTCCAATCAACTGAATGGACTCCAATTAGGTTCATGAATGAAGTCCAACCAGGTGGACTCCAATTAAGCTGTAGGAACATCTCAAGGATCATCAGTGGAAACAGGATGCACCTGAGCTCAATTTTGAGCTTCATGGAAAAGGCTTTGTGTCATAAACTCGCCCTTCCAAGCAAGGGCAAACAGAAGACACCAAATGCAAGCTGAGAGTTTTGCACATTTAATCACACAAGCACTAACACACAAACTTACAAAAACATTAAACAGAGAAGGAGGCTACAGTTTCCCAGCTCAGAGGCTGGACTTACGATGTGGCAGAAAGGAGACGGGAACATCCGTCTAGGAATGAGAGATACTGTAGGTAATGACCCTACAGGGTGTAGTTCATTGTTCATTGTTCATTGTTCATTGTTTGTTCATTCATTCATGAATGAATGAATAAACAACCCCCCCCCCACACACACACACAGCCCTGAGTGTCACCTTTCATTAGAGCCGAAGATGAAGCTTCTATATTGAATCATTCAAAAGTTACAGACGTTTTTCCAAACTGTGCCATTTGGCACACTTTGGCACAGTTCAAAAACGCCTGGGAACTACCTGAGAACAAAGCTGTGTAATATATTCATTTTTTGTGGTATTGTTACAAAATTTTGACCTCAGCTGGATTAACACTTGGTGCTACATTTCTGTTGCATTTTCCAGCCCGGATCTGAAGCTGTGTGTTATTTGCAAGCATTTGTATCCAAAAAAACACCCAGGCAAAATTTATTTTCTTCAAGTTCGCTATGTTTAGATGACTGTTACTCAGTGGCCAGAGCACTTAAGAGAGATTATGACTGTTTTGCCAAAAAATTCTTGTGTTTTCTTTTAAATGAGACCAACCCCATGAAGATGCTGCAAAGGGTTGAAGAACAGCTTTTGATTTACATTGGGCACGTTATTTTTTTGGCGTTTTTAGGGAAATTGACCAGAGTGCAAGGGGTTAAAAGAACTTATACCAGGAATATTCTGAAGAATTAAGGTAAATTAACAATAGACAGTCTGCAGCAGATTCACTGCGTCCCAATGGGTAGCAGGCGGGTCCACTGGATTCTGTTTCAAATGAATCAGTGGGGGTTCTGTTGGGAGACTGCCAGAAAGGCTTCTTACCACAGTTATGGCCTACTCCCGAGATCACAAAGGCTGTCCTTCAGCAATCTGGGCGAGGTCTTCTTTTGCACTGAAGAAGGAATTAGTTTATTGCGCAAAGTCTGATCAGAAATTCAAACTGAGGAAAAACATCACAAACCAGTTTCTTCCGATGCTGATGGTTTAAATGAGTTGGTTTAAGCTTAGAAAAAATCAAACAAAGTCTTCTTGTACGGTGATTTAAAGAAAAAGAAGATTAAAATAAGAAAAATAAATTTTAAAGAAAAGAACAGGATTTACACAGAGCCTGGAAGACTCTGGGCCTACTTAAAGATAGGAGAAAAAATGAAGGAGCAGAGAAAGCTCCTTACAACTTGGCCATCGCCCAAACTCAGGTTGAACAAAGGGCAATAAAAATCAAATTTTCTCTAGTGTTGTAGAGTGGTCCAAAACTCCATGAAACCTGAGCTGGCCCAATTATATTTGAGCTTTGTTCAACGAAAGTAAAGCCTTGAGTTCTACTGGTCAGTAAAAGTTTCTGCTTTGGTCTCCTAGAGAACAGAGAGATAGAGACATTTGATATGAGAAGTGAAATCCTCCTTAAGACATGTGTGCTGAATAAAGCATAAATTTCTAAAACTTTAGTGACTAAGATATTCTACTTGATAAAGGAGCATAAACTGCATCTACATTGTAACTGTAATTAACTTGTGATAGTAAGCATGCAAACATTAATTTCTTCCTGAAAATAAGCAGCATATATCAAGTTACAGTATATCATATCAAATCATCTCGATAAAGCATTTGAAATGCACATTGTTTGTCCCCAGAGTTCAATCAGGTCTTCAGTCATGGATACTGTCTTAAGAGAGAGAATATGAGTTAGTTCATTGTCCATAAATTCCACTGCAAAAGGGAAAAATTAAATAATCCTGGTTTGTCCACCAGATGGCACTGTGAAACTGTCTGTTTTTTTCCCCACATGTCTAGACATTGTCAACCGTAAATCTGCTGATTCGGAACATTCCTTTGCCAAAGAGTCTTGGAGAAAGGGATTCACTTCAACTTTATGGACAATGGATAGGGTTACAGCTCTGGTTCTTGGGTGAGAGAAGTAGTTCATGGCCAGATCTTTTGAGTTGAAACAATTTTCCTTCAGCAAAGAAGGATTTTATAAATTCGAACTCAAGGTCACGCTACAATATTCTACTTGATAAAGGAGCATAAAATGCATCTACATTGTAACTGTAATTAATTTGTGATAGTAAGTATGCAAACATTAATTTCTTCCTGAAAATAAAGCAATACATATCAAAATCATATCAAATCACCTCAATAAAAGCATTTGAAACCCACTGTCCATCCCCAGAGTTCAACCAAGTCTTCAGCAGCAGCTACTGTCTTGAGAGAAAAAAAAAATATGAATTAGTCCATTGGTCCAGATTGCATAAAATCCACTCAAAAAGAGAGAAATTAAATATTCCTGATCCATCCACCAGATGGCACTGTGAAACTGATTGTTTACTAGAGAGTCTGGACTCCAAAGCCTTGATTATGTCACCCATATATCTGTCAATTTGAGACATTCGTTTGCCAAAGAGCAGAACAGGGAATGGCTAAGTCTTGGAGAAAGGGATTAACTTTCACTTTATGGCTGATGGATCACGTTACAGCACTGGTCCTTGGATGAGAAAAGCAGTTCATGGCCAGATCTTTGAATTGAAACAATTTTCCTTCAGCAAAGAATTGCTTTATAGGTTGGAACCAGGTCAATGCTGCACCACTGTTATATACACTACGAAGTTCATGGTTTTTTTTTTTTCAAAAGCTGATAAATGCCTGGACCCTCTTTTTACAAAATCAGTTAACTCCACACACATGGCAAATCAGCACTTGGTGCTCAGGTGATGTGACGCAATGGTGCAGCAAGGATCAGCCAATCATGTGTCTAGATGCTGAGACTAGCCAATCATGTGTCTGCCTGCTGTGGCAGCGTTCTGCAGAGACCCCTACCTGAGTCTGCTCACTTTGTGTGATTTCCTGGCCATTTTTTTCTTTTACAGTTTTGTTGCATTTTATGTCAAATATGGATAATTTTGATGAAGTAGATGAACCAGTGATGTGTTCACCAGACAAACTAGCATGGTTTTTGGGACATGTCTGTTTTTGCAAAAGTATATAAGATAAGATAAGATAAGATAAGATAAGCCTTTATTAGTCCCACAATGGGGAAATTCCAGGATTGCAACAGCACAGGGATAGCAACACTCAGAGCAATAATTTAGAAGATAAGAAAATAAAAATAAAATAATAATATAATAATAATAATAATAATAATAATAATAGCAGTGAATATACATATGTACACATAAATATATAAATATATATACACAGATACACAGTGCGGAGCATTGTAGCAAGATGGAATAAACAGCATAACCGTCTACTTAGTTATCCTACATAGTATGAATATGTGCCCATATATATTGTCACCCTCCGTAGCAACTGATATTGTCCTAGTTGTATACTGGAGGGGACCATTTGTGTAAGTCTGTTGTGTCTTTTGCATTCAATACTATTAGGTCGTCACGTTGTTTTGCTATCTCTGCGAGCAGCTCTGCTTAAGTTATACAGTCTGACAGCCATAGGTAGGAAGAACCTGCGAAACCTCTCGGTTGCGCACCTAGGATGATGTAGTCTACTGCTAAATGAGCTCCTCAGTGCGTTTAGTATGTCCTGCATAGGGTGGGACTCAGACTCCAGCAGAGATGACAGTTTAGCCACCATCCTTCTCTCTCCTATCTCCTCCACTGGGTCAAGGCATTGCCCCAGGACAGATCTAGCTTTCTTGATCAGTTTGTTCTGTCTCTTCCTATCGGCTGCTGTAATGCCACTGCCCCAGCAGACCACTCCAAAAGTGATGGCTGATGCCACCACCGTGTCGTAGAATGTCTTCAGCAGCGCCCCTTGTACACCAAAAGACCTGAGCCTCCTCAGTAGGAACAGCCTGCGCTGTCCCTTCTTGCAGAGTGCGTCGGTATTGTGTGACCAGTCTAGTTTATTGTTCAGATGAACACCCAGGTACTTGTAGGATGTCACTATCTCAATGTCTGTTCCCTGTATGTTTACTGGTGCTGTGAGGGGTTGTCCTTGCCTGCGGCAGTCCACCACCAGCTCCTTAGTTTTCCTCGCGTTGATCTGGAGGCGGTTCCGATGGCACCAGTCCACGAAGTCCTGGATAAGTCCTCTGTACTCAGCTTCATCTCCATTGGAGATGAGGTCGACGATCGCAGAGTCGTCAGAGAACTTCTGTAGATGGCAGTGTGTTGTGGACTTATCTGTTTTTGTACTCATAAATTGCCAAAAAATAACAATGAGTTGATGTTCAATTTTTTGCTTTATTATGTCTGAGATACTCATATTTCAAGTGACCATGTCTTAGAAGCTGAATTGGAAATACTAACACATATAAACCAACAAATGAAAAAGTAGTTTTTCTCATTAGTAAACCAATTGGACTTGTCTGTTTTTGCAAACGAACTCTTCATGTGATTTCTTAGTTTTTTATTTTTAAATTTGAAAAAATCTAAGAAAAACTTTTTTCGCATTGTCATTATGTGGTGTTGTGCGTAGAATTTTGAGGAAAAAAATTTAATCCATTTTGAAATAATGCTGTAACATAACAAAATGTGGAAAAAGTAAAGCTCTGTGAATACTTTCCGGATGCTCTGTAGATTTTCAATTGAATTCAAGTCATGGTATTAGCTGGACCATTCTTGCATCTTTTTCTTTCTCTGAAACCAACTGAGTTTCCTCGGCTGTGTGTTTGGGATCATTGTCTTGCTGAAATGTCCATCATCATCTTCATCATTCTGGTATTGATGACAGCAGATTTTTTTTTTTTATTAATGATGTCTCAGAACATTTCTCCATTCAACCTTCCTTCAATTATATAAAATTTGCCAGTACCATGTGCTGAAAAACAGCCCCACACCATGATGTTCCCACCTCTAAACTTTACTGTTTGTGTGGTGTTTTTGGGGTGATGTGCAGTGCCTTTGCTTCTCCAAACATGGTGTGTGTTATGGCATCAAAAGAGTTTAATTTTGGTCTCATCTGACCAGACTATATTCTCCCAGTGTTTAATAGGCTTGTCCAAATGTTGTGCAGCAAACTTGAAATGAGCTTCAGCATGCTTTTTCTTCAGCAGTGGAGTCTAACATAGTCCATGTTCATACAGACCATGGCGGTTGAGTTTGTTTTCTTTGAAACAATTGTACCAGGTCTTTCTGAAGCTCTCCATAAATGGTCCTTGGCTCTTCGACAACTCTTCTGATTATTCTTTATCTTTATCTTTGTCAGAAATCTTGCAAATCAGTCGTGGATGGTGAAATGATGTTCTTTCCACTTCCAGATTATGGCCCCAATACTGCTCACTGGAATGTTCAGAAGTATAGAAATCCTTCTGTAACCAATGCCATCAGTATGTTTTGCAACAATAAGGTTGCAAAAGATATTGAGAGAACTCTTTTCTTTTACCCCTGATGAGATGTTTCTTGTGTAACACCTTGGTAATGAGACACCTTTTTATAGACCATCAGTTTGGACTGGACCAGCTGATATTAATTTGCACTGACAAGGGCCAGGACTGTTTTGTAATTACTGTTAGATTTCAGCTGGTGTCTTGGCTTTCCATGACTTTTTGCATGACCATTTCTACATGTGTTCAGTACTTTTCCCTGAGTCATTTCACATTATTATACATAATGTGCCCTGATGTGCCTGTGTGCCTGATATGTGCCTTCAGTCACTCTATGCTGTCTTTATTTTTATCATATTTAGTTATTTTGCACACCCTTAGTATTTTTAGTTACTTTCTGGTTGGGGGTTGGTTTTCTTTGTACTGATGTTTGATGTTCAGTGTTTAATGTTTGGTATTAAATGTTATACAGTATCTCACAAAAGTGAGTACACCCCTCACATTTTTGTAAATATTTTATTATATCTTTTCATGGGACAACACTAAAGATATGACACTTTGATACAATGTAAAGCAGTCAGTATAAACCTTGTATAACAGTGTAAATTTGCTGTTCCATCAAAATAACTGAACACATAGCCGTTAATGTGTAAACCACTGGCAACAAAAGTGAGTACACGCCTAGAGAAAATGTCCAAATTGTTCCCAATTAGCCATTTTCCCTCCCCGGTGTCATGTGACTCGTTAGTGTTACAAGGTCTCAGGTGTGAATGGGGAGCAGGTGTGTTAAAACCTGTTGCCTGTCTGTGGTGCATTTTAGCACCAGGCAACAACACCCCCCCCCCCCCCCCGCCCCGGTGGTCGAGATTGTTTTCAAGAAAATATTCAGTTTAGATGTCAGAGATTTCCAAGGCTATAATTTGAAAGTGGTAAGATATAATGGCTTACTGTCAATTAGAAAGATATAGAATATGATGCAAAGTTTGAGATAGGAGTAAATTTACGAATCTAATTTACATAATGCCACGGCAGCCATATCAAATTACATAACTTTCAGTCAAATGTGGACTTTGGACATATTTACATAAAGGATGGTTTTGTTTTTGTCACCGTTTTTTTGTTTTGTTTTTTTTGTTATCTTATCTTCTGTCATGTCCACTGCGTAATCATGCAGCAAACACATAAATTGATTCAAGCCCAAAGTGCAGTAATGTAACGTGTTTATTTACAAAAGGGTAAATATACAAAATGTCCAAATAACAGTCACTGACAGATGGGGAGACAACCAGCTACAAGCTTAGTTGGCGTAGAGGAAATGTCAAGCGCGCTCCAGGCTGATCAGGAGTGGAGAGGAAGGCATAATTATGGAAGACTTACATACATGTTGGAGCAGAATGGCTCTGAGGTAACAACACGGTACAGTCCAGGAAAAAGCCAACAGTCACGAGCCAGGATGTCCAAGGTTGACTTAAGCTGCCACACTGACTGATCACACTGCCTCCCCATAAGTACACCATACACTAACGAAGGCAAGTGGACACAGCCGTGTGGCAAGTGTGTGTGTGTGTGTGTGTGTGTGTGTGTGTGTGTGTGTGTGTGTGTGCGTGCGTGCGTGCGTGCATGTGGTGATCCAATACAGCCAGTGAATGTCTGGCGAGAGAAGGGGGCATGACCGCAGGACTGGCAGAGCACCAGACTCAAATAACCAGCCAGCTGAAAATAATAAGCACAATCAAAGCCCTGCAGCCACGAATCATGACAGGGTGAAAACGACCCCGCACATGACATCTTCAAAGTATGTGAACCAGAAAATCAGTACAGTGTAAACTAACAAAGAAATTCATCAGACTTACCGCTGGCCAGGCAGCTCGTTTCGTCCATTTTTGTCATCCTGGTTGTTATTTTGTCTTCTGTTGGTCATTTTTGCTTTCTCTCTCACATCCATAAACTCTTTTGATTATTCCACCTCAATTTTGCTTTTATTCTGCCTCAATTTATCTTATATGACGACACAGAACTGGCGTGATTGTTCTGTCCAGTCACATGGAGCTGGGGTCGATGGTAGGTGAAAATTAACCAGCTTCAGTCACCCTCTGTTATAACAAAATGTAGATGTTTACCTTCATAAGCTAAATAATGTCTTTTTAGAATCATAGTTGGTAAATTTGGGAACAAATGCCTCCTCCATGTTGTGATGGAGCACATCAACATTTGTTTACAAACTCTTCTTCTTTGGTGTCCCAGAAGTGAGGTTTTTGGGTGGCTATTTGGGAGACATCAGTCCTTCAAGGCAAGAGCAGTAAGTTATACGTGCCTGCCACCTTGTGAGGTGGAATATTTAGTACAACTGGGGATTTTTTATGGTTTATGGCCACATCACATGACACATCACATGACAGGTGCAGAACTGCAACATAGACAGTGAGGGTGCTGTCTATGTCCATGAAACCAAGACACAAGAAGGGTTAAATTTGGTGTTATCACTCTCACACTCTCTCATACTGGCCACTGGAAGTCCAACATGGCACTTCATGGCAAAGAACTCTCTGAGGATCTGAAAAAAGAATTGTTGCTCTGCATAAAGATGCCCTAGGCTATAAGAAGATTGCCAACACCAACACCAGAGCTGAGCTGCAGCACGGTGGCCAAGACCATACAGTGGTTTAACAGGACAGGTTCCACTCAGAACAGGCCTTGCCATGGTCGACCAAAGAAGTTGAGTGCACGTGCTCAGCGTCACATCCAGAGGTTGTCTTTTGAAAATAGACGTATGAGTATTGCTGCAGAGGTTGAAGAGGTGGGGGGTCAGGCTGTCAGTTCTCAGACCATACGCCGCACACTGCATCAAATTGATCTGCATGGCTGCCGTCCCAGAAGGAATCCCCTTTTAAAGATGATGCACAAGAAAGCCCACAAACAGTTTGCTGAAGACAAGCAGACTAAGGACATGGATTACTGGAACCATGTCCTGTGGTCTGATGAGACCAAGATAAACTTATTTGATTCAGATGGTGTCGAGCATGTGTGGTGGCAACCAGGTGAGGGATACAAAGACAAGTGTGTCTTGCCTACAGTCATGCATGGTGGTGGGAGTGTCATTGTTAGGGGCTGCATGAGTACTGCCGGCACTGGGAAGCTACAGTTCATTGAGGGAACCATGAATACTAACATGTATTGTGACATACTGAAGCAGAGCATGATCGGAAACTGGGCCGCAGAGCAGTATTCCAACATGATAACCACCCCAAACACACGTCCAAGATGACCACTGCTTTGCTAAAGAAACTCAGGGTAAAGGTGATGGATTGGCCAAGCATGTCTCCAGGCCTAAACCCTATTGAGCATCTGTGGGGCAATCTCAAACGGAAGGTGGAGGAGCGCAAGGTCTCTAACACCATGATGTCATCATGGAGGAGTGGAAGAGGATTCCAGTAGCAACTTGTGAAGCTCTAGTGAACTCCATGCCCAAGAGAATTAAGGCAGTGCTGGAAAATAATTGTGGCCACACAAAATATTGACACTTTGGGCACAATTTGGACATTTTCACTAGGGGTGTACTCACTTTTGTTGCCAGTGGTTTACACATTAATGGCTGTGGGTTGAGTTATTTTGAGGGGACAGCAAATTTACATTGTTATTCAAGCTGTACACTGATTACTTTATGTTTTATCAAAGTGTCATATCTTCAGTGTTGTCCCATGAAAAGATATAATAAAATATTTACAAAAATGTGAGGGGTGCACTCACTTTTGTGAGACACTGTACTTTATATTCATATTTCCTACTTAGTGTTTACCTTGCTGCACCGTGTGTCTCAGAGTAACGTAATTTTAATTCTCTGTATGTTCTGTACATATGGCAGAACTGACAATAAAACTGGCTTTGACTTTGATAATTTATGGACACCTGTGGCTTGATTTCTTCACGTGTGGATTGCATGGGTTGTTGCTGACATTTAGTGAAAATTTCACTACAATAGCACCATTAGAAATTTACTGAGAAAAATGGTGACACATTCAATACTTACTTTACCTGCTATATAGTATGTAGATAATGCATGTATGTAGTAAAAGCCTTGTTTTAACCCTACATAAACAGGTAAAAGTCCATGAAAAGGCGGCAAGACTATTTAATAAACGCATCAGCCTTTAGAAGTGTGATCAAATGACAGAAAATAAGGAAAAGTCAAACCTGTTCAAACCATGTTCTTATTTTGACAGAATGACTATTCCCAAGTCCAGTCCAATTTCACTCAGTTAGAAGCCCAGTGCAAAGCATCATGGGAGCAGCTGAAGCTACTAAATAAGGCAGAAGAAAAGCAGAAAGGGAGAAAGGGGGAAAAGAGAAGAGAAAGTGATGACGCCTTGTCTCTAGATGGCTCACTCCGTCACCGGCTGCCGAAGATTCTAAAAGACTACGAGGAAAGGCTTAAGGTCCTGAGGGCTGTGCATCGCAGAGTCATGAACAGGTTCTGAAAACCGCCATGTCTTAAAATGACTAAACAAAGTTCAATTGTATCCTATGAAACCAAACATGCTGTGTTTAACACTATGTTTTTTAAAGGTTCCACTCATTCCTCTTATTCCTTGGCTACTCCCGGGCGATGGTTCGAGACACTACACCAGAGGACTTTTGTAAAAATATCAGCAATTTTTCACTAGAGTACCGGACCATGAGGCAGGCCATACTCCAGCAAAGAGAGCGGGAACGACAAAGAAGTGGAGCTGAGAGCCCAGGACCAAATACACCAGTGGGAAGGAGGAAACATCAACAAACTGCATTACAGGTAGTGTTTCAGCAACATGTTCTGATCCGAACATGTGGAATGCTGCTGTTCAGTCAGGGCCCTTCTGTGTCATGGGACAAATAGATAGGGGACACTTCTGCATGAGGATTTTGAAGTGAGTACCCTCCAATGTGTAAGAGCTTAACTCTCTCATGTCTTGGGAATACATTTGCCTACTGAGGTTTTAAGGTTTAAAATGGTGAGGGTCTGCTTTTAACATGTTACAGCTGTTACCCTGTGCTTCTTATTGTACATGAGAGCCTTGTCATACAGCCCAGGGCTTCAGTTTCTGAAGCAAGAGAGCTTTTTCCACATCGTGCCTGTGATGAGGTAGGGGCCTGTTATTTTCTGGACATGGGTTGTGACCATGTGCATGCCTTTTGTTGTTTTTTTTTTAATCATTTGCACCATTATTGTCTTTCTGTATTATTTATATTATTTAGGTTCCCTGCTATCTAGCATCAGCTCTTACTTTTGAATGTCTCCTCTGTTATTTCCCTACCTGTAGCCTCTCATGCTTGTTATTCTTTGGCCCCTGATTAGTCTCACCTGTTTTGTGTTTGGTAATCACCAGTTTCCTTTATTAGTTGACCTCTTCTGTTGTCTGGTGCTGGAACATTGTTTGCCGTGTGACTGGTGGTTCCTCCGGCACCCGTTCCTCGACTGTTATCTGGTTTATACCAAGTTGTGGGTGTTTTGGACAGCTCTAGAATCCTTTTTGCACTATACCGTGCCCGCCTGAAGGACTCATTTCTCTGTCTGCTGGAGGCAGTGCTTTGACAGGGCCCAGAGAATTGGAACATTTCATTACCAGTTTGAGACCAGCTAGTTTCAGATTGCTTTAACAAAGTTATTTCTTAATGTTGACATTTTATCACTGCACTTTTGCTTATTAGGTAAGTGATGAGCAGTCGAGGCTGGAGGAGGTGCTGAAGACACCTGTGTCCATGACTAGGCTGGATGTCACTCTGCCACGAAACCGCAGGAGGATGCTTGACATCCAAGGTTTGGTAATGCCATCTTATCAACATAGATTCACCTTTGTTCTGTTTTCTTTATTCTTATGTGTTATATAAACCCTGATTTCTTTTCTTTGCAGGTCCATTTTCACAGAAACTGAAATGGTGACAATACTGACTTTAGAATAATACTCAAAAGACATGAAATTCCTGCTGGTTATTATTTCTCTATTGAAATCACAACATGTGTATCACAAGATGCAGAAATCTGTATTGCTATAATTTTGTTTTGTGTGTTCTGATAGAAAAAAAGTAAAATAAACACAATGGAAAATGCAATGTATCAGATTAGATTATTTTGCCAAAAACAAGAGCCTTCGACCTCTGATATTTGTCTCTGATTTTCCTAAATAGTCAATGCAAATAACAGTATGATTTTGAAGTCATCAACCATTAGAGCATAATTCAAATTTTATTGAACCTCCCAATGATATTTTTTTTTTAAAAATAAAAAACTCAAAATGCACTGTTCTAAAATATTATGCACAGAGTTTCAAAACATTTTATTGGTTGTAAAGAACTGAAAATGGTCATTTTTTTGAATTTGCAGCATTAGGAGGTCATATTTACTGCAATCAAAAGCTATTTCAATCAAAAACATCTCAGTAGGCCAAGTTACATGTTAACATAGGACCTTCTTTGATATAGCCTTCACAATTCTTGCATCCATTGAACTTGTAAGTTTTGGGAGAGTTTCTGCTTGAATTTCTTTGCAAGATGTCAGAATAGCCTCCCACAGCTGCTGTTTTGATGTGAACTGCCCCCCACCCTCATAGATCTTTTGCTTGAGGATGCTCCAGAGGTTCTCATTTGGGTTGAGGTCGGGGAGGATGGGGGCCACACCATGAGTTTCTCTCCTTTTATGCCCATAGCAGCCAATGACAGAGGTATTCTTTGCAGCATGAGATGGTGCATTGTCATGCGTGAAGATAATTTTGCTATGGAAGGCATGGTTCTTCTTTTTGTACCATGAAAGAAAGTGATCAGTTAGAAACTATATATTTTGCCAAGGTCATTTTCATACCTTTTCAGGGACCCTAAAGGGGTCTGCCAGCTCTCTCCTCATGATTCCAGCCTAAAACCTGAATCTACTACTACTACTACTCTGCCACCTTCTTGCTGATGTCACAGCCTTGTTAGGACATGGTGGCCTTCTACAAACCATCCACTACTCCATCCATCTGGACCATCCAGGGTTGCACGGCACTCATCAGTAAACAAGACTGTTTGAAAATTAGTCTTCATGTATTTCTAGGCCCACTGCAACCGTTTCTGCTTGTGAGCATTGGTTAGGGGTGGCCAAATAGTAGGTTTGTGCACAACTGCAAGCCTCTGGAGGATCCTACACCTTGAGGTTTGTGGGACTCCAGAGGCACCAAAAGCTTGAAATACCGGTTTACTGCTTTGTAATGGCATTTTAGCAGCTGCTGTCTTAATCCAATGAATTTATCTGACAGAAACCTTCGTCATTATACCTTTATCTGCACAAACCTGTCTGTGCTCTGGATCAGCCACCAATTTCCTCACAGTACAATGATCACACTTAAGTTTTCGTGAAATATCTAATGTTTTCATACCTTGTCCAAGGCATTACACTATTTGACACTTTTTGGCAGCAGAGAGATCCTTTTTCTTTTCCATATTGCTTGAAACCTGTGGCATGCTTAATAATGTGGAACATCTTTCTTAAGTAGTTTTCCTTTCATTGGGCTCAGCTGGCAAACTAATTATAACAAGTGTCTGAGAATGATATCAGTGATCCAAAGAGCCCTGAGACACAACACCACGCATGAGTTTAATTGAAAAACAAAAAGTTTAATGTTTATGACACTAAAATACTATTTGCATAAAAATATGGAACGTGTAGTATGGAATTTTAATTTTTTTTTAGCCTTTTGGTATGAAGACATGAAAGTAAAACAGCCAGTACTATATTTTCTAAATCATTTGTTTTTTTTATAGTAATTTTTTCTCTTACATGTATTTTGCAGCAATTATCTTTTTTCCTAAAATATGCAACTTTTTTGTCATATTTTTTTCTTGTAAATTTTTAGCAGCTGTTTTACAAGTTTACAACTTTTTTTGTTGCAAATTTGCTATTTTTTAAGAATATTTTCTCAAATTTAAGAGTAGATGCATTTTTTTCTTAAATTTGCAACATTTGACTTATTAAAAAGAAATATGAGGTTTTTCTGTTTAATTAGAAACTAGTGCAGTGCCTGGTCACATGACCATATAAGGAGTTGTTCAGAATTCCTTATAAGAAGTCCTTATAAGGAGTCTGAGGTCAGGAGTTCAGAACAACTCCTTATAAGGTCTTCTAAGGAACATCCGGTTCCAGAGCTCGGATCAGGCCCGAATTTTTTTATAAATTTATCTGGGCAGCACGGTGGCGCAGTGGTTAGCACTGTTGCCTAACAGCTAGAAGGTTCCAGTTTCAAATCCCCAGGCTGGCAGGGAGAGGAACCTTTCTGTGTGGAGTTTGCATGTTCTCCCTGTGCTGCATGGGTTTACTCCGGGGGCTCCGGTTTCCTCCCACAATCCAAAGACATGCATGTTAGGTTAATTGGTTGTTCTAAATTGTCCCTAGATATCTATCTCCTAGGGTTAATACTAGTGATGCGCTTTGAGTGGTCTTTGAGACTAAAAAAAGCACTATATAAGTACAGGTCCCTTATCTCACCGGTGTCCAAAGCCTGCCCTGTGAATTTCAGCCCCCAACTCCCAGCAATTGTATCTTTTCCATCTCTGTGTTCATTTAATAACACAGAGGCGTTATTAAATGAAACGCTTTAAAAAGCGCTGTATAAGTACAGGTCCTTAGAAGTACAGGTCCCTAATAACACCCTATGGACGTTCATTAAGATTTCCCCTCCTAAACTCCCACATATCTGGAGAGGCTGAAATTTACAGGGATTATTGGGCTTAATATTATAGTGGTAAATCCAAAATTTTCAGCCCCCAATCCCAGCGGTTATACCTTTTCCACTTCTGTGTTCATTTAATAGTGCCCCTATGGACGTTCATTGTAGATTTCCCCTCCTAAGCTTCCACATATCCAGGGAGGCTGAAATTTGGGGATGAGCGCCCTCATAACATCAGCAAAGCACTTATAAAATCTGAGTTCAGTCTGACAAATGGTTCAAGAGATATGCGAAGAACAGACAGACAAATACACAGACAGAGAATCCTTGCATTTATAAACAAATGTTTTTCTCATCAATTTGTCATTTTTTCTTATAAATGTAATTATTTTCCCCAAATTTGTACATTTTCCCTTGTAAATTAGTCATCTTTTTAACCTCATAAAGTTGATACTTTTTTTTTTAACTTACAAGTTAACTTTTCTGCAAAATTTCAACCTTTGTGTCAGTAACTGGACAGTTTTTTTACTGAAAAAGTGGGCAATTAATTAGGGATGAGCCGATACCACTTTTTCAAGACCAAGACCGATAAGATACTGTGACTTTGAATATCGGCCAATACCGATCCAAACACGATACTATTTCAAAACAACAAACGTCCAGAACATACTTAGTTAATGACTAGTTGCATTTTGTACTCATATAAAAACAGAAATCTAAATGTCAAAGCATATGTTACAAATTTGACTCAGTTCAGCAACGCTGCTGCCTTTTTTATTTTAACCTTTGCAACATTGGCAGCATTTCACTGGTCAGCACTATATAAACATGCATTCTGAAGTTTTAAGTGCAAGTTTATACAAAACTTTGAAGCTGAGTATTTAAGTAAATATCCATCCATCCATCTTCTTCTGCTTAATCCTTTTCGGGTCGTGGGGGTGCTGGAGCCTATCCCAGCATCTTTGGGCGAGAGGCAGGGTACACCCGGGACAGATCGCCAGTCCATCGCAGGGCCAACACAGAGAGACAGACAACCATTTATATTCAGATGAAATTCAAAGTGTCACTTTATGCATGAGGTAAAAAAAAAAATGCTGTAGATCTAAAAATAAAAGAACTAAACCTTTAAGTTGTATTTTTGTCATACGTTATGATTATTATCATAAGTATTCCCCTGGTCCTCGGTTTATTTAGTAGTGTTTATGATATTATTCTCTGTTCATTCTTAGTTTTTAGGTTGGCTCTTATTTTGAAGTCATTCCTGTTCCATTTCATGTCCACATAGCTTTGCACCTTCTGGAATTAATAAAGTATACAAAATACAAACAAAATACAAAATATATTTAAAAAAAATTGCTACATGTTTCTATCACCTACCTGTCATCAACTGTAAGACTCTCCCCCGAAAGGTATGCTCCAGTCTGGTTTTTGCTTTCAGTTTCGTTCTTTTTAGGTTTCACTTTTAGCATCCCACCTCCTGAGTATGGCTGCCAAGTCCACTTATTATAAGTGACTTTGGGCTTGTTTTTCTCTAAAGTCGCTTGCAAATCTCGTCAGTCGCAGGTTGCGGGCTTTTGGGCTTGTTTTTTAATGTGTAGTTGCTTATTTGGGCTTGCTTTGCTGTCTGTGTGACAGCTCTCCACATGGGACCTTTTTAACTTTATTAGAACACACATACAATTTTTACATCATAACTGTTAACTGCCAGGGGAGTAATAATACTTTTACATTCGGAAAAGTTTCAAGCCAAGGTTGCAATACAAAAATAAAATTAAAATATGATATTTATGTACAAATACAAAATTTCTCAAGAACATCAAACATCTTATAAGCTTTATTATTTTTTTATGTTGCTAATAGTTGTGCCATATTGTTTCAGTTCAAAATAAAAATGTTCAAAATTTGGCTTCATTCTGGAGTCTGTCCACTTTTTTTGTGCATGTGAAATTTCCTTTAAGTAATAACAAAACAATTGTATGAAATAAACAATGTCCTTGTCCATTGATTTTTGTTCAAATCCAAAAATGACGTCTCTTTCTTTAAATCTTTTCTCCATCCATCCATCCATCCATCTTCTTCCGCTTAATCCTTTTCGGGCACTCCTCTGCAAAATAAAATGTTCAACATCTGTCCAAAACATCTTTGTGTAAATACAGTTAACAAACAGATGAGAGACTGACTCTCCAGTCCACAAAAAACATAAGAATGATCTATTTCGTCCAAACCTTTCAAATAAATCTTTAACAGGGTACATAAGATGCAAAATTTTATAAGAAACTGTGGGGGTATGGTGTTGGACTTCTCCACCCAGGAAACAATGGACCAAAAGAGGAGGTGTCACCGGGGGGTACCAGACGGGACAGTAAGAACTATGTGCCCCCCGGGGAGAGGAGTAAAATGCCGCTGGGAGAAGAAGAGTGCTGAAGTGAGTCACAGAAAGACATAGAAGTGGACATCCTTTGGCCACATCCCACGCTGATGACTGCTTCATTGTGAACAGTGCCCTGCAGAACCAGATGGTGAATACCATTCAACTCCAGGCACATTTAAGGGGGGTGAGAGGCACCCAAGTGTCATGTCAGACAATGCACATGCACATTCAGCAAATGAATCAGAGAATGACAGGTGTGGATCACGAGAATGAGGAAATGATTAGTACAATGAGTGACAGCTGTGAGGCCCTTCAAACAGTTTGACAGCCGGAAGCTGCACGGGCCACTGTCAAAATAAAGGCACAGACGAGAAACTGAATAATAAAAAAAGAATAAGAATCACAACCCCAAAAGATGCAAATAATACCATAAATACAAAACAACGCACAATAAATAGACAGGACTATGAAGACAAACCTAAGAATACAGATAACTCATAAATAAACAAAGACCAAATACAGCAGACCATAATAAACAAACAAACAAACAAACAGAAAAAGACTTAACTTGAACTGGAGACTGAGCACGCCCTCAGTCATGCTCAAGATCATGACAGCTACAAGTCGAAGATTGTTTATGACTTTGAGTTTCAAGTGGCTACGCATGGTGACAACATATTTGGATGCGACCTTTCCTACAGATTGGGTTTCTCCATCCATGACAGCACCAGGTTCACTTTGTCTGGCTACGGTAGTTGCGACACAACGGACATTGATGACGATGATGTGGTGTGGGACGAGGTTACTAAGGGCAACGCCAATGAGAAAACCACTGTCCCGTGTGCATAGGAGGAGCGCTGCCCGGAGGGGGGGGGGCAGCGGCCAGGCTCGCCTCAGATCATCGCCCAGCAGGAGTCTATGGGTGCCGCTGTGGAGTTGCAGGAGAGGCAGCCCACACACACAGAAAACCCCGAGACACAATGGCCTGGCACGGACGTTATTGGTGATGATGATGACATAGCACAACAATGCACATCAGGCAAGGGAGGAGAGGAACCAGACTGCTTCACTATCCGCGCTCAGCACCAGTCTACGGGTTAAGAGTTTGTGACAGTAAGTGACACAGGAGAGACGTTGGACGTTTTCAGTACCCATGACCAGCTTTGGCCTCCAGAGACTGCTGCGGGGGTGTTGGGTGAAGAGTCCTTGACCAACACGATAACAACGGAAGTAATAGTAGCATCACCGCGATCTCAAGGGCATGTGAGACCGAGTAAAGTGGCTCTTCAAGTGATGGACTGGGTGCGTGTATGCACGGATGAGCGACCAGGCTTGAGGCCAGTAAAGTCACGTTCTACGAGACTGCAGACACCCTTGAGGATCGTGTCGTGGCTGGGACCAACGTGCTTCAGATTGATGGATGGTTTGGTACGGCACACAAATCATCTTTGGCACATTCAAGTGGCTGCTCCAGATAGCGAGTCTTCACAGGAGTCATTTGGTGCAGTGCTGGACCCGGGCCGCACCATTATGAAGATTGGTCCCGGTCCGAGGGACTCAGCGTCTCCAGGGGCGTGTTCGCTGCGGGCCCGCTACAAGGCCCCTCCAGCAGAACTGCCTTCCCCATGGAAGACTGTTAGAAAAAGGACTTTAGATATCAGCGCGGCTGGAAAAGTGGCAGAATAATTCACTCAGTTGAGTTAGGTTCAGCAGTGGTCCACCCGCTGACCCTAGTTCAGTATGTTGTGGTTCGTATCAAATTGGGGAGGGCATCAATTGACCAATGTGTTCTGGTTTTTCCAAGGGGGGGGAGAGAATGTTACAAAGGCAGTTGTCACCAGCGTCATCTTTTTTGCTGCTGTCTGTTGGGGTAGCAGTATCAGAGCCAGTGACACCAACAGACTTGACAAGATTATCAAGAGGGCTGGCTCTGTAACTGGTCTCAGGCTGGAGACCTTTGAGACTGTGGTGGAGAGGATGACTCTAAATAAACTGCGATCGATCATGGACAGTCCTGATCACCCCCTCCACCACACACTGGGCAGACAGCAGAGCACTTTCTCCAGCAGACTACTACAGCTTCGCTGCCGAACAGTTAGGTACAGAAAATCTTTCCTGCCACACACCAATTCATTGTACAATAACTTATTCTAATGTTGATTTCTGGTCATAACTATGCTGCCATACTGCACCTTGCAGTCTAATTGGTGCCTCACATTTCACCCTGCACCTGATAGTCCTGCATTGTACAGTGGGTACAATTCTTGTATCTGTACAGATCAGCATCTATTCATGATGTATATAAGTTATTTAGGCAGTTTTACCTTCCATGGGTAATCCCTGTTTCTATTATGCTGTGTGTGTTTCTGTTTTTGTCATCTACTGTCATACTGCTGTTACACTGTAATTTCCCAGTTTGGGGTTAATAAAGTACATCTATCTATCTATCTATCTATCTATCTATCTATCTATCTATCTATCTATCTATCTATCTATCTATCTATCTGTCTGTCTGTCTGTCTGTCATGATACTGAGCACGGGGGGGGGGGGCACTGTGCTCACTTTTTTGTTCATTTTGATTATCTTCTGTATTTTCCCACTTCAGTTTAGTATTTGTCTGGTTGGTTTTGGTTGTGATTTGTTATTTGAGTTGCTTTTGTTTCTGTTTATTCATTAGTACTCCTGTTTCTTAGTTTTATTATTCCTAGTTCTGGGTTCTTGTGTTGTTTACCATCCAGTTTTATATTATTAAATATTATTCACTTGTTTAGACATGAGCCTACCCTTGCCTTTTACCTTCAGTCCTCCTTCTGGATGTTGATTTGAGTATTGTATTATTTGCATCTCGTAGGTTTATGCTTATCTTTTCCTCGCCTGGCTGGTTTTCTCCCTTTTTGTATTATCTGGTTTGTTCTCATTTTGTAATATGCATTGTTGCATATGCATTGATGCCATATGCATTGACGCTCTTCATCATTTCCTCCTGTGCTCTTATTGTGACAGTGTGCTTATTAGCTCAAGTTCACGGTCTAGCACAGCTGTCATTATTTTAGATTAAATACTCCTTGCTCATGTGACCCACACCTGCTCATCATTTGTTCATTTCCCATGTGCCAATTTAAGGGCGGCTGCAACGCAACTCGTTGCAGTGTCCGTCTTTGTGCTTTGACGGGTGTGCTCTGTCGGAGTCTTCAGCTATCTATTCCTCTGTATCCTGGCGTTCCCATACGCCTCAGCCTGGTTCCATCCAGGCTGTTCTCCCGTTTTTCTTCAGACATGAGCCCCGTCTTCTCCGGCGTTCCCGTGCATCGTGAGCTCCTTTGTATCCTGCCCTCTAAAGTTTGAAAGTTTTATGTCTGTTATTTTTGTGTGTTTTGTTAAAAGTTTTTGCAACTCACAGTCCAGCATTTTGGTCTTCGTCCTGGGGCGATTTATGACACTATCTATCTATCTACCTATCTAAAGATAACAGTGAGTGGCGTGATGACGTAACCGGTTGTTACTGTCATTACGCTGACCTTTATAAGGGAGGAGTCGGCAATCTTATGGCCTCTTGGCTGGCTCGCGCTCTGAGTGCTCACGAGCATAGCACTCAGGAGCTGAATCCTATGCTTTTTTTTTTTTTAATCCAAATGTGTGTTTTGTAACTCAGTTTTTATATATATTTTTTTCCATACTTTACCTTTCTGCACGGTAGCCTGGTGGAGCACCCATAATTTCGTTGTACTTTACAACTGTACAATGACAACAAAGCCTATTCTATTCTATTTTTCCACATGAATTTGCCACCACCTTTTATCACTGTCTGAGGATGGTCGTCTTCCTGGCAAACACGCCAACCAATCGTCAAACTTATTTCTGAGCCCAGTTTTTGTCTGGTCCAATCAGAAACAGCAACGCAACACATGGGCGGTCGTCCCGGCGGATGTATCCAATCACACGTTGACAGAAGCCTGGGCGGAACCTTCTCCCTGCACAGTCCAGTCAATGCCTTTTCTCGTCCACGGTTGAGGCAGGCCAGCAGACGTTTTTGAGGACTCACAGGAGTGGGAAGAACGTTCAATTGTTCTCATTTTTAGTGCTCTTGGTGAGTATTTTTAACGTTTAACATTTAACGAAATGTTTTGCCCCCGTACATTTTGTGATGGCGTCAGAAAATAGTTTGTTGTACCTTCACCAGCGGAATTTTTACGTTGTTTTTTTTTTTCAACAATGAGACATTTTAAAGACGTTTTTTTTTTTTTTTCAATGCTCTGTTATCGTTTATACTGATTAGCGGTCTCATTTTCATGGAAGATTATTCCAGGATTTTCTGGGCAGTTTTACAAAATGTGGCACCATTTTCTGGGAAAAAAAAAAATGTTTTTAAATTTCGCTTTTTTTTGTTTTTGTTTTGGTTCTGCTGTGTTTTGGATCAATTCGAAACTTGCCCCGCACACTCAAAGCCCCTCTTTTGCCTGTTTTCACTGGGATTTTTGCGGTGCAGAGGCAGTGTATTTTGCGCAGAATGTCTCTAGGGAATTGGGTTATTTTTCAAGCAAGATGATTTTTTTCTCATTAAGCAGCAGGGTCCTTTTTTGAAGGCTCGTTGTTTTCATGCATCCTTTGTGCAATGGTGGACTGGAGTTTTCTGTAGCTTCGGCAGGAATGAATTATTTTTTTTTTTTTTTTGCATTTGGTAATTTGGATCATTTTATTTGTATATTTTTGATGGATCCGCAGTCATCAGATAAGAGGACACTGAAGGGGTTCTGCAAGGTTTCTAGACGCTCCGCGCCCTGACCGCTGTGTCCCTGGTCACGCCGTATCTGCTTTAATATGGACACGAATGGAGGGATGTTTTGCCTTTCATTTCTCTTTTTGTTTTTAAACAATTAATGTATATCATAGCAAAATACAAAAATAAATCATTTTTAAAATACAGATTCACGACAATTTGAGCACTTTTTCCTGGTCCTCCACAATATGATCGGGTGAACTAATCTATTTGTACATGAAAAAACTTGTTAATTTTTTTCTGACAAGTTTCACAGAGCTAGTTATCACATTTTGATATTAGTTTACTAAATTCAACAAGTAAGCAACAACTTTGACATTTAACAACAATATTTAATTAAACAGGTACAGAATCGTGACTGGGGACACGGTGGCAGCAGGGATGGGCGATGCCAGCGGTTTTCCTTTCAATACAATCCCATTAATTTATGGGGCTTTTTCTTTGAAATCGATACCGATACTTTTTGCCCCTTTAAAGGAAAATCATGTGATTGCAGTTTCATTAACAGCTTTATTGCAAGGGCAATATGAAATATGAATAAAACTCAACATAAACACTTGAAAGAAATGCTTATAAAATGATAATAATAGAACAACAAACAAAGTAAATAAAAATACAAGGATTTTTTTTTCAATTATAATAAAAATAATTAAGACTTAAAATGAATGCAAAATTTATTCAATTTCTTAATTTGGTGAAGATTCTGAACTGGATTCAAGTGTTGTTGTTTTTTTACTTCTGAAATGTTTCACCATTCATCCAAATTCTATGGTAATACCAAGCAGCATGTATAATTTTTTTTTTCACAATGCAACATTTTTTTTAAGTTTATTTTTTATTTATTTACACTATTATTTTACAAAATTGGATGGATGGATGGATGGATTTTACAAAATTAAATAGTGCTTATTTTGTTTATTTTTCAAATTTTATGCTGCTTGGTGTCACCATAGAATTTGGATGAATGGTGTAACATTTCAGAAGTAAAACTTCTTCTGCCGCCCGCGATGCTGCTGAGCTCACTTTGCACGGGACCAAGTTCTTGGCTGCGCGTTGCGCAGTGCGTCTTCATCTCTGATATCAGATAGGCTGCCATAATCATGTGACATGGCAGACCATCTCTAAAATATGCCTGGGCTGGTTTTTCACCGGTTTTCACACAAATTTAATGCCTAAAACTCTCAGAAGTGAAAACAAATTGCACGTTCTGTATTAACATAGTGGTATCACAATATTTTAAAAAGTATTGAGCAGCTGGTATCGAAGTATCGACACTCGAGTATCGATACGCTCATCCCTAGTAAGTATGCTGTATGAAAGCTCAGTCAAGCCAACTGGATTCAAGTATTTTTTACTTCTGAAATGTTTCACCATTCATCCAAATTCTATGGGAATACCAAGCAGCATATATGTGTAATTTTTTTCACAACGCAGTGTTTTTTAATTTTATTATTTATTTACTTTATTTTTAACACTTTTATTTTACAAACTCAAATAGTGGTTATTACCTCTGCCAAGGGAGGAGGTACTGTTTTCGGTGGCGTTAGCTGGTTTGTTTGTTGGGTTGTCTTTTACAATCATAAGTTATGAACAGATTTTGATGGAATTTTCAGGAAAGGTGTGTAATGGCTTGGGGAACAGATGATTAGATTTTGTTTGTGTTTGTGCAGCAGGATTACCCAAAAACTGCTGGGTGGATTTGGATGAAATTTTCACTAGAGGTGGTGCTTGGTCTAGAGAGGAACCCATTACGTTTTGGTGAGGATCTGTGATTGCATACCTCACCAAGGCTCTTATCTTCTCACAGTGTTAGCAACAATACTCCAAAACTACTGAATGGATTTGGATGAAATTTTTACCAGAGCTGGTTCTTGGGCTACAGAGGAACCCGTTACATTTGGGTGATGATCCGAGAATGCATACCTCCACTCTTATCTTCTCACAGAGTGTTAGCAACAATGCTACAAAAACTACTGGATGGATCTGGATGAAATTTTCACCAGAGGTGGTTCTTGGTCTACACACAAACCCATTAGATTTTGGAGGTGATCCATGACAGAACCTTAAAGGTCTGATGACACGATTTTGACATTTTTTAGCATGTTGTGTAATCCCAAAGTCATTGTCGATGATCAATATAATATTTACAACAGCGCCTGCATAAACTAGTTATCATCAAAAAAACCACAGCCACTGACTGGACTGTGGTGCCGCCCACTGAATGAAGGGTGACACCACCATGACATCAGCGACAGAATGGATGTCGGTGTTGTTGACTGGAATGACAGCAGCTTTGTAGCTCACAGTTTCTCTGGCTTCTTGTTTTAATTTTACGGCTATGCCTTCGGATTGTGTCGTAGGCTTAGATAAACAGCAGGCCATGAAAGACCATATCACACGCTTCAGCTACAACTGTCGTAAGCCTCCTCGTGCGCTTTTACGCAGGAGGAGTGCACGAGGAGGGGAAGTATTAATGGATTTACGCACAGCTTTGACCTACTTTCTGTGACCGCATGCTGACGCTCGCCGGTCCGGCCACGTCCCATCATTATCACCAGCTGATTAAAAATCCCGCCGATCATCTTTCCCGGTCCTCGCCCAGGTGCTTCTCATCACACCATCACCAGCAGTGCGTGTACTTCGCGGCCGTTTGCCAGTCACTGGTCCATAGTATTGTCATCTGTGCTGTTTGTCTGCCAGTATTTTCAGTACTCTCACGACGTGTTAGTCACTCCATGTTCGCCGTGGTTCTCATGCGTCCTTGAAGCGATGTCGGCTCTGGGGCGCAACTGTGGCTAACACGTCTCCTCTCATTCGTTCTCTGGGCGATGCTGGCCCCCGAACGCCATCAGTAAGTGTGTTTGTGTTTTTTGTACGTCTTCACCTTTTTGGGAATTGTCTGTCTTTCTGTATTAAATGTGCTGTGGTGAACCCTGCACATAAATCCTCGTTATTTCATCCTCCCTCTCCATGCCCTGCGTAAGAGCGCACGGAGGGTCATGATGAATGGATTTACGCACAGGATTCACCAGATAATACATAATACATAAATACATAAAGATAACACTGGTCAACAACACCAAATTTATTGTCTTAAGTTTTTTTTTTTTTTTTTTGCTGATTTAGGACAATTTTGATGTGCTGAATCCAAAAATCACATTGGTTTTGCTGAATCAGGTCAACTTTTTGAACTATGGCCACATGTTTTTACGTTTATTTCTTGAAATTCTCTGAATTTTGAACAATGATGACGTAACATTCAATTTACATTTACTTACCTTTATCAATGTCTACTATTCAATTTACAGTAAAACTGTACAACTGCTGTACAACATCTTACAACTTAGCGTAAAAACCTGACCTGATCGAGAGAAACGGATGTCATTTTCGGATTCAGTGGTGCAAAATATGGCAATCTGTCCAGGGTGTACCCTGCATCTCGCCCTAAGAGCTGGGATAGGCTCCAGCCCCCCTGCGACCCGAAAAGGATTAAGCGGAAGAAGATGAGATGGATGGATGGATGTTGTGTAATACATAATAAACTCGATGCCTGAGCCACAGAGAATACACTGCTATGATTTTATTGAAAAATCAGGTTTAGATAAATTATATTTATGAACAAATACTTTGTTGCAATATCTGTAACAAAAGCATAACACTTTGTGTTCCCCTGCTGTGTGTTTGTCGCTGCTGCTGTGGCGGGCATGTGTGCCTCTCCACTGTCACTCTCTGAGTCTGACTCGCTTGGCACGATGCCCGCTTGGCACGGCTCAAACCTGTACAGTCTGATGCCCCCAGATTCTTCATTGTCATCCCATTCTTCGGAACTATAATCGTCTGAAGATTAGACAACACAAACCAATTCCGGACTACATGCTCTGTCGATGACGTTACAACATGGCCGGGGGGTTTTCCATCCACTGACGCAATTGTTGACGTGGCGCTCATGAAAACGTCAAACATTCTCGTGAAAAAAAGCCTGTTTGACTTAGAACTGCACAGACCAACCTATTTCGTCATATTGTATTATGTGTTGAAAAATTAGATGAAGTCAAAAACGTGTCATCAGACCTTTAATTAACAGTTATAATGGTGTACTGTGCACTGACAGGGTTAACCTCACATATCAGCTTCAGCAGTTTACCAACTGAACGAAAATATGCAACTTAAAGTTAGTAATAATTTACTACTGTGAAGAGCATAATTAACAGCTGTTACATGCCCCACCAAGAGCCTGGTTTACCGGTTACAAAGAGGATCAAATAGCTGTTAGTGGTTTCTGACTGCCCAGCGAATTAACTCCAATTCACGGTTATAAACATTTAAAGTCAACCGAAAGGGTTAACCGTAACTAACAGTTTTCACAATTTGCAAGTCAAATTTGTAAAGATTGAAAACAGTGCTTTAAAAAAAAAGGACAAACTTCTGTCAGTACAGTAATACAAAGCATCTCAGCAAACACTTTTCACATTTCAAGTACATAAACACTTATTTCATACCTGAAAATGGGGGTGAATAAATAAATGCTCGACGCAAACGCTCTTCTTTTTCAGTTTCATTTACATAGAATGAAGCGTTGTGCAAGAGCTCCCCTTTATATCTATGTTGCAGGCATGACTAATCAATCACAGCATCATCACTCCACAACCTTAGCAGGTTGATCACCAATTAAATCAAAAGGTAATATATTTTTTTAAAAAAGAAAGTTTTGTTTAACCCCTTGTATTAACACACTGTTTAAACTGACTATAATTACATATTAACAAGTGATTGATAAAATTAGTCTGTCACAAGTGCTTTTCTAGTTTTGCTTATTTTTTTAAATTATGCTGCTTGATATCACCATAGAATTTGGATGAATGATGTAACATTTCAGAAGTAATACTTCTTCTGTCGCCCGAGACACTGCTGAATTCACTCTGCGCAGGAGTCAGTGAGTGCTTGATGGAGAGGCTGCACAGTGAGTCTTCGGCTTTGACATCTGATAAGTTGCCATAAACATGTGACACGGCAGACTATCTCTAAAATATGTCTGGACTGGTTTTTCACCAGTTTTCACTAGGGGTGGGAATCGCGAGGGATCTCGCAATTCGGATGACGATACTTGGGTCACGATTCGATCCTATCACGATTCAATGATAATCATGATATCTTGATAACTGAGTGTCACGATCCCATATATTTCAAATTTTTCACCTTATTCAACCTCAAATCATGTCCCAAAGTAAACTGTTGACATCTCTTTCATATAATAAAGTATCCTATGGGCTTCATTTTCCACAGAGATACGTCTCTTCACACAGGGAGGGTGGTGGACAGTGCTGTTTGCAATAGATTCCCACTCCAGATATGTTTAGCTGACTGTGGGCTCTTAAAAAGCAGCTGAAAACTTTTTGTTTAACAAGGCTTTCCGTTGAGTTTCAACTGCTTTTTAATGGTAAGTCTGATATATTTAAATTATTTTAATCATGTTTTAACTTGTTTTTGTATTTTTTAAAATATTTTTATCTGTCAACTAATTTTATTCCATTTTATTGTACAGCGCTTTGTGACTATATGTCTCTGAAAAGTTCTTCATAAATAAACTTTACTTAATTCGCGATCGGCAAAAAAGCGCCATGCCTGTGTCTCTTTACCTTAACCTGCTAATACTGCTCTGAGACGTGTGTGGCCCCGCCCTGAGTGTTTTTTCTTTTTTTTGTGCAGCACTTCTTGTGGGTTGTGTGTCATGTCAAGGTCTTTCCTTCCATCTTTATTATAAAATCCAAAAAAGAATCAGAATCAGATTTATTGCCATTGTTCATGTAGTACACAAACTAGGAATTTGTCTCGGTGCAATGCTGCAACATTAAACATGATAAAATAAAAGAAATAAACTATACATGCAATAAAGTGTAGAATAAGTGAGTAATACTAGTCAGCAGTTTAAATATATTAACGAGCAGCAGATAGTGTGGAGAACCATATAGTGCAGTCGGTAATGCAGGAAGAAAACAGTGATGATTGACATGAGTCTGGCTGAGCTGCTGTACATAGTGCACGAGAGTCAATAAGTCACTTAGTGTTCAGCAGTCTGATGGCAGAGGGGAAGAAGCTGTTCATGTGACGGGAGGTTTTAGTCTGGATGGACCGAAGTCTTCTACCTGAGGGGAGAGGGGCAAACAGTACGTGACCAGGGTGTGAGGGATCGGCTATGATCCGGCCAGCACGCCTCCGGGTCCTGGAGATGTACAGATCCTGGAGAGATGGGAGCTTGCAGCCGATCACCTTCTCAGCAGTGCGCACAACGCGCTGTAGCCTTAGTCTGTCCCTGGCAGTGGCTCCTGCGTACCACACGGTTATGGAGGTGGTGAGGATGGACTCGATGATGGCTGTGTAGAACTGCACTAACATCTTGGTGGGTAGCTTGAGCTTCCTCAGCTGCCGCAGGAAGAACATCCTCTGCTGGACCTTTTTGATGAGGGAGCTGATGGTCGGCTCCCACTTGAGGTCCCTGGTGATGGTGGTGCCTAGGAAGCGGAAGGAATCAGCAGTGGTGATGGGAGAGCCTGTGAGGGTGAGGGGGGGCAGAGGGGTTGTGACTTTCCTGAAGTCCACAATCATCACCACTGTCTTCAGAGCGTTCAGCTGCAGGTTGTTGTTGTTGCACCAGGACGCCAGCTGGGCCACCTCTCTCCTGTAGGCGGACTTGTCGCCGTTGGAGATGAGCCCGATGAGGGTGGTGTCGTCCGCAAACTTGATCAACTTGACAGACTGGTGGCTGGAGGTGCAGGAGTTGGTATAAAGGGAGAAGAGTAGGGGGGAAAGTACACAGCCCTGGGGTGATCCGGTGCTGATGCTAGCAGAGTCTGAGACAGTCTTTCCCAGCCGCACATGCTGCCTCCGGTCCGTCAGGAAGTCGGTGATCCACCTGCGGAGGGAGTCAGGCACGTTGAGCAGGGACAGCTTGTCCCGGAGCAGAGCGGGGCGGATGGTGTTGAATGCGGAGCTGAAGTCCACAAACAGGATCCTGGCGTAGGTTCCCGGGGAGTCCAGGTGCTGCAGGATGGAGTGGAGGGCCAGGTTGACTGCGTCGTCTACAGACCTGTTGGCTCGGTAGGCAAACTGCAGCGAGTCCAGGAGGGGGGTGGTGATGGACTTGAGGTGGGGCAGGACCAGGCGCTCAAAGGACTTGCATGACTACAGAGGTGAGCGCTACAGGTCTGTAGTTGTTAAGTCCAGTGATCCGTGGCTTCTTGGGGACAGACAGGGATGATGGTGGAGGATTTGAGGCAGGACGGCACGTGGCATAGCTTAAGGGAGGTGTTAAGAATGTCTGTGAAGACAGGAGCCAGGAGGCTGTGGATCGTGGAGGCTGTGGAGCTGGAGGGAGGGGGGAGTTGGACACAGATGACGAGGTGTCAAAACGGCCCGACATTTGAGCTAACTGCTTCCATCCATCCATCCATCTTCTTCCGCTTTAACTGCTTCCTAACTTTCAAAGCTGGCTGCCGAGACAAGCTATGACTTCACTTGACTGGGTGCTTGCTTTGCACCATCTAGTGGACTGACAACACCATTGATTAACTGATAACCCAAAAGTATATATGTGTGCATTTTTTTTTTTAAATAAAAGATCAATCCGTTCGTTTATGGATCAATACATTGTCACCAGTGCCAAGTATCGCAATCCATCACTGAATCAATCTTTTTTTTCCCACCCCAAGTTTTCATGCATAAATTTTAATGGCTAAAACTCTCAGAAGTGAAAATAAATTGCACGTTTGGTATTAACACGGTGGTATTGTGATATTTAAAAAAGTGTCAACTCCAAAGTATCGACCAGCTGATATCGAAGTATCGATGCTAGAGTATTGATACGCCCATCCCTAGTACGGAGTGACCTGGTACTGTCTGTAAGGTCTAAACAGGCCTGGACTTATGGCCTGTGGTCAGTAAGCTTGATCACTATTCTCTAAAGGAAATGCCTAAATTTGCACTTTGGTTTGGTAAAATCTAAGAACAGAAAGATGTTTGTTTTTACCTCCCTGCTGTATCCAACATTTCTGCCCCAATGGACCTCTTGCACAATGTACAGCAGGGGTCACCAACTAAAACTGCAAAAGGTCTGATAAGTCAGTCCTCCTCCCCAGCTGAAGTCCGAACTAGGTGTGGGAATCTTTAGGCATGTCATGATTCGATTATGATTCAGAACTCTGATTTAATTCTAAAACCATTCTCAATGCATCTTGATGCATTTGTTTTCTATTCAAGATTTTTTTCCTCCCACTGTGTGACAACTTGGCCCTTTTAAAGTATTTGCAATGACCCATGAATTTACTTCTAACATCTTTTATTAAAACAAATGGACAAGAAATCTGACACATGGACAATTTTATCTCAAAATGTACTTTTAAGAGCTGTCATCATTTCATTGACATTCTTTCAGAAGACCACATCTGATTACAGACAGGCCAGTATCATTTAACTTGCTTTCACTCATAATTTTATTAAGCTCATGTTTTAGCTGCTTTTAGCTCTGTTAATTTTTAAACAAAAAAAAAATTAAAAGGAATTCTTTGTTTAGTTTCAAATAATACATAATATAAAATTTTATAATAGAGAAGTACACTAAATGTGTTTGACTCCAAATAAATAGGTCTAAAATTCTCAAATCTACAATTAAAATCCTAAAATTGTTTTACAGAAGAACACAAACTAAACTGTATTGCATTTTTTAAAAACGATTAATATCTAAAAAACAAAATTTCACAAAAGTCCACCTCTATACAATATTTTCAGTGCAGAAAAAAAAACTGTTTCAAACAATAAGACAAAAAACAGACACAAAATATAATTCCACCTGGATAAGCGGTAGAAGATGAATGGATGGATGGACTACAGTAAACTCTGTTACAGCATGGATGCAGCTGTAACTCCATGATTACAAGGAGAGGGGAGGTGAAACTTTTCATGTTCAGTAACACACTGAGCTTTTACTGAGTTTTTACGTGATATTGGAGGCTACAAAAAGTACCTCCATAACCAGCGACTTCATCTCATTATCCCAGCATGGACTACTCTCGGCAGAATAGAGGAAGAAATACCCCGGTAAATGCATTCAATTTCACAACACCGCTTTATTTTGTGGGTACAGTTCTGAAATGAAGAGGGGAATCTGCAGCAGGAGGAGAGCGCCCAAGGGCTGATTCAGGTTCAGGTTCAGGTTACTTTATTTGTACCCGTAGGAAGATTTGTTTTGCAGTCTGGTGACATCCATATTTACAAGCCACAAATTACATTCAACATAGACACAAACACAGGCACATATGAAGCTGACTATAAACATGATTATGGCTGATGCCATAATCTGTCCAGGTGGTCGCCGATGCAGCAGTTCAGTTCCACTTTTTTCTGCTTTTTTCCCCACAAATAAAATGGTCACCCTTTTCCCAAATTGTATCAAAAGGCTTCGGGGTCCGGGAGGAGCACTCTCAGGTCTCCAGATCCGGACCGGAGTCCGCCATTTGGTGACCCCTGATGTAGAGTAACGTACTTCCGCATTCTAGTCCACCTGCTTTTCCAATTCTACTTCCATTATATTTTCCCATTCCCAGGTGCTTTCTCATCAATAAATCAATTTTATCACTTTCACTTATCATTGTACATACTGGAAATAGTGTGCGGGCAGATCACTTTATCTTTATAAAGTTTGTGTTTCACATTTTGATTGATTCCAAATACCACTGCATGGGCTGTAATATAGCTGTGAAACTCACTGAAACATATGTCGGACTCCCAGTTGTTACCTGACTTCTTTTAATATTACTTTGTGCTATTACTATGCAGAATCCCTTGGTTATTGATGTTACCATTGCTGTTATTGATATTAGCTTAGTTAGCTTCCAGTTGCTAATGTGTTATTTATTCTCGTAATAAACTTTGACTCACTCCTAGTAACATTACATGGACTCGAATGTGAATGAGCTCGTCTTAAGACTTTGCACAATACAGTGTTTCCTCTGGCTTAAAGACCTTGGTGCTGTGGCAACATATTTTTTCGGGGGGGGGGGGGGCACAAAACACATGACACTATTGTAACTGGAATATGTTAATTTTATACTATTCATTTCTTTTTTAAATTTTGCACAGTATGTTTGCATATGGAACATACCATTTGAAGTATTGCACAACCGAGGCTTGAATGTTGGAATATTGGGCCAGTTGGGGTCCCACACAGATGTCCTGTGTTTGGACTTTTTAGTGGTGTATCCTTCTTTCTTTCCTCTACTCTCACCTCTCCTGGCCCCTCCACCTGAACACTTTCCTCTCCTTGGCTCCTCTCTTCTGTCTCATCTTGCCTTCTCTGAGTCCTGTCTAATTGAGGTTCTCTCTCTGTCTATGGTGGTATACAAACAGGTTAGAAAATATAGTGTCATGTTTTTTCATGGTTTAAATAAATGACAAAAATATGTGTATTTTTTGTATTTTTATTCTAGTGTTTCTTTTTTTTCCATTGAGAGAGTAGGGAAGGGGGGAAAACATTCATAATAGTAATTTACTCATGCAAACTTAAATTATATGGTCAGAGGTGGGTATAGTAGTCAGAAATTCTGCTCATGTAAAAGCAGTGCTTTGAAATTATATAATTAAAAGTAGACAACCAAAAATTTCTAGTTAAGAGTACAAAGAGCACCCACTTAAAAACTTGAGTAATGACTTCCGTCTTGAAAATTTGAGGTTTTTCTCCAAAATTTATAACAATTTTCTTACAGTTTTCTACTTTTCTTTGTAAATTTATCTAAAAACATCTTCCTCAAATTTGTAATTTTCTCTTGTAAAATGGACTTTTCTAGTACATTTGAGACTTCATTATAAATTTGTGGATTATTTTATGGCAAATTTTTGTCTCTTTTTTGAAATAAAATTACTGCTTTTTAATAAATTTGAAAGAGACAGTGGTAATTTTTTTTTTACTGTTTCCTTATAGCAATTTACATTTTTGACCGTAATTTTGCAGAGCCCGAACAGAATAATTTAACTCTGATTTAAAAAAAAAAAAATTAATAAAATTGAGGGCCGGCGCGGTGGCGGAGTGGTTAGCACTGCGGCAGCACAGCAACTCACCCTTGGCCAGGGGATCCTGGGTTCCATCCCAGCACCCAACCAACAGTGATCTGTGTGGAGTTTGCATGTTCTCCCCGTGTCTGCGTGGGTTTACTCCGGGATTTCTCCGGTTTCCTCCCACATGCCAAAAACATGGAAGTTAGGTTAATTGGCATCAACTGGGGATTCTAAATTGTCCTTAGGTATGACTGTGAGAGTGAATGGTTGTCTGTCTTTCTGTGTTGGCCCTGTGATGGACTGGTGATCTGTCCAGGGTGGACCCTGCCTCTCGCCCAAAGATGCTGGGATAGGCTCCAGCCCCCACCCACCCCCCCGCGACCCGAAAAGGATTAAGCGGAAGAAGATGAATGAATGTATTTAATGAAATAAACTAACTTAAATGACCAAAGATGCAGTTATTTCTGTTATAATATTTCTATATATTTATAGTTTTTTGTTTTGTTTTGTTTTGTTTTTTTAGAAATCTCCTCACCACCCAGACAGCAGGAAGAACCTCTTTTTTTTTTGAAATCCAAATGTTGGCAGGTTTAGTTTGTCTGAAGGCTGCTGACGGATTAAAGTCATTGACTTCGTGAATTTCAGTCATCTTAACTTGCCAGGTACATAATTATGAACATAAATTAGTTAATATTAACTAAGGTAAAGGTAAAAACATCTCCTTTTTATTCTTGTCTGAAATAAGAAAAACAAAAAGCTAATAATTAAAAAGAAGACAAATGAACCAACTTGAGTCCCTAACCACACCTGTTAGCTAAGCGACTCTTCCATTATTGCTCCCGTTATCAGCGAATTAAAACCATGATAAATGCCTTCACTTCTTACATACCTCTTCTGTTTTGTTTTTTCATTTTTGCACGTTTAAAGTACTTTAATAAGCTCAGTGTTTCCTTTGGCTGAAAGACCTTGGCATGGTGGCAACATATTTTTTCCGGAGGGGGGGGGGGGGGGGGGAGAAAACACATGACATGATTGTAACCGGAATATGTTAATTTTACACTATTTCTTTTTATTTATTTTTTTAATTTTGCACAATAATATTGCATAATGGAACTTACAGTTTGAAGTATTGTACAACCAAGGCTTGAATGTTGGCATATTGGGCCAGTTGGGGTCCCACCCAGATGTCCTGTGTTTAGACTTTTTGCTGGTGTCATCCTTCTCTCCTTCCTCTGCTCTCACCTCTCCTGGACCCTCTGCCTGAACACTTTCCTCTCCTTGGCTCCTCTCTTCTGTCTCATCTTTCCCTCTCTGAGCTCTGTCTAATTCAGGTTCTCTCTGTCTATGGTGGTATACAAACAGGTTAGAAAATACCAAGTGTTATGTTTTGTCCTGCAGGATTTTTTTTTCATGGTTTACATCCATCCATCCATCCATCTTCTTCCGCTTAATCCTTTTCGGGTCGCGGGGGGACTGGAGCCTATCCCAGCATCTTTGGGCGAGAGGCAGGGTCCACCCTGGACAGATCGCCAGTCCATCACAGGGCCAACACAGAGAGACAGACAACCATTCACTATCACATTCATACCTAAGGACAATTTAGAATCCCCAGTTTGATGCCAGTTAACCTAACTTACATGTTTTTGGCATGTGGGAGGAAACCGGGGAAATCTCGGAGTAAACCCACGCAGACACGGGGAGAACATGCAAACTCCACACAGATCACTGTTGGCCAGGGGCTGGGATCAAACCCAGGATCCCCTGGCCAAGGGTGAATTGTTGTGCTGCCGCAGTGCTAACCACTAAATAACCAAAATGTGTATTTTTTTGTATTTTTATTCTAGTGTTTCTTTTTTTCCATTGACGAAGAGTAGGAAAGGGAAGGGAAAAAAAACATTCATAATAGTAATTTACTCATGCATACTTAAATTATTTGATCAGAGGTGGGTATAGTAGCCAGAAATTCTTCTTGTGTAAAAGCAGTGCTAAGAAATTAATAAAAGTAGACAACCAAAGATTTCTAGTTGCGCTAAGGGTACAAAGATCGTCTACTTAAAAGCTTGAGTAATGACTTCAGTCTTGAAGATTTGAGGTTTTTCTCCAAAACTTAAAACAATTTTCTTATAGTTTTCTACTTTTCTCTGTAAATTTATCTAAATTTGCAACCATTTTCCTCAAATTTGTAATTCTCGCTTGTAAAATTATGACTTTTCTTGTACATTTGAGACTATTATAAATTAGTGGATTATTTTATGGCTAATGTTTATTTTTTTTTAATCCAATCCAACTTTATAAAGCTCTTTAAAAACAATGACAGTTGACGCAAAGTGCTGTACATCAATGATAAATAAAATATAAAAACAAAATACAGCTAAAGTACAAAACAGCACAAACAAAACAACAGTCACACAGTAAAGACAATAAGAACAAATAAAATCAATGTCTCAAACTGGGTCAAAACCCAGAAAATAAAAATGGGTTTTAAGAGGAGTTATAAAACTGGACAGTGAAGAGGCCTGTCCGATGGACAAAGGCAGATTATTATAAAATCACTGTTTTTTTTAACAAATTTGAAACGGAATGTGGCAATTTTTTTTCCTCATACAATTTAAATGTTTGACCAGAATTTTGTAGACTTTAATGCTGAATTCAAAGAAATATAATTTTAATAATTATATTTAAAGAAATAAATTAACTTAAACGACCAAATATGCAGTTATTTCTGTTATAATATTTCTATATGTTTATAGTTTAAAAGAGAGATATGTTTAAAGAGAAATATAAATGTCAACTGGTTGATTTGAATACTTCACTTGAATGTTTAGCTGTTAATGTATGTCTCTCTCCGGTAATGAATTTCAACATTGCAGTAGTGTACAACCCACTGTCACACAACTCTTCCTTTTATAATGAATTAAGTGATCTGGTTAAACAACTTGAGAAGAACAGAGAAACAATAATTCATGGTGACTTTAATATCAACTGGTCTGATAAAAAAAGACAAACAAAAACTGAAAAGCCTCATGACTAAATTTAATTACCAGCAAATCATCAAAGGACCCACCAGGATAACCAAACAATCCAGAACACTTATTGACATGGTATTTACTAATAAACCAGAACGAATAACCAGAACCTATAATCTTGTAACTGGTCTCTCAGATCATAACATGGTTCTTGCTGTCAGGAAACTTACTAAAAAGCGACTACAGTATTTTGGGGGAGTCGATATTGACAAATCAAATTTTATTATCCCCAAATCAAAAAATGAGGAGTTTGAACATTACTTAGAGAATCAAAATTGGGAGCAGCTCATGTCAACATGTGAAGTAGATGATTGTTGTAATTTTATAACTGCAACAATCACAAAGTCTATAGAAAAATTTTCAAAGCAAATTAAAAGTAGACAACAGAAGATTAGCCTACCATGGTTAAATAATGAAATAAGAAAACTTATGAAGAGGCGAGACTATGCACTGAAAACATCACTAACCTCCAAACTACAAAATGATCACCTTGTGTACAAAAGTTTAAGAAATAAAGTGGTACATGAGCTGCGAAAATCAAAAATATCTTATTACAATAAACTGATAGATCAGGGGTGTCCAACCATGTGCCATGGAGAGCCAAGACCCTGCAGGTTTTACCTCCAACCAGTGTCTTCAACAGCAGATTTCTGTGAACTTCTTCCCACTGATTGCTGATAAGTGAAAACACCTGCTGAAGAGACTGGGTAGAAGAGAAAACCTGCAGGGTCTTGGCTCTCCATGGCACCTGGTTGGACACCCCTGTGATAGATCATGCAAAGGGTAACAACAGTTCCCTATGGAGGCATTTAAATAACTTAACTAATAAAAAAAACGATCAGAAGGGGGTAAAGGAACTTAGAATCAATGGCAAGACCGTCAGTGACAAGGCTACTTTGGCAAATGAATTTAATTCACACTTTGTGGGCTCTGTGGAAGACTTAACAAAAAATTTTGTGCTGCCAAATGTGCTCAACAACACAAATTCCGTACTTCCAACAGATACTTTTCACATCGATGAGGTAAATGAGAAGTTAATTGCTGGTATTGTTAAAACACTGTCAAACTCAAAAACTAATGATATCTACAATATGAGCACCTCCTTTCTCAAAATGCACAGCAAAATATTAATCAAACCACTGACTCATCTCATTAATCTCTCCATTAGGTCTAGTACATTTCCATCTGGCTGGAAAAATGCTGTCGTCATACCAGTTCATAAATCAGGCAGTAAAGACGATATATGCAATTACCGCCCAATCTCTATTTTACCAGTCCTATCTAAGGTTCTTGAAAAAGTTGTAGCTACACAGCTGATAGACTACTTACAAGACAGTCAACTTCTTCATCCACATCAATTTGGTTTTAGACCAGAATACTCAACAGAAACAGCAAATTGTTGCCTTATTGAAAACGTCAAACAGTCCTTGGACAGGGGTAATGTGGTAGGAGCTGTTTTTCTAGATCTCAAAAAGGCTTTCGATACTGTAAACCACAGTTTGCTTTTATCCAAAATGGTATCTTTTAACTTCTCCCCAAATACATTAGAATGGTTTGCATCTTATCTCCAGAATAGAGAACAGTGTGTAAAAGTTCACCAGGATAAATCCTCATTTTTAAACAACCGCATGGGTATCCCACAAGGGTCCATTCTTGGTCCTTTACTTTTCAGCATTTTTATTAATGACTTGCCGTTACACTGCTCAGCTGCAACATGCCAACTTTATGCAGATGATGCAGTTATTTACACAGCTGCCAAGACTCCAGCACAGGCTGCAGATGTACTGTCTACAAGTATGGTTGATGTCCAAGAGTGGCTCCTCCAGAACCATCTATTGCTGAACCTTCAGAAAACAGTCTCAATGTGCTTTTCAATCAAAAAATGTAACCTGCAACATTTTAAAGTTAATATACATGATCATGACATCAGTTTAGCTACAGAATTCAAATACCTTGGCATTGTACTAGATCCTCAACTCAAATTTAATCTTCATATAAAGAAAATTTCAAAAACAGTAAAAAAAAATCTGAACTGCTTTAAATTAATTAGATATTACATACCTTACGAAGCAGCTGCACTGTATATGCATTCTATGGTTTTTTCTCATATATCATACTGTTTGACAGTCTGGGCTCAAGCAGCCCCTTCCACAATAAGACATATAGGTTCATTATATAATCAAACCCTAAAAATCTTGGACAAAAAGCCCATTAGGTGGCGTCACTGTAATGTTTTAAAAAAATACAACCTATTGAGTTTTGAGAGCTTCATTGACCTCTGTCTTCTGAAATTAACGTTCAAATGTTTCCATAAATCAGCACCCGAGCCACTTGCTGGTTTCGTCCAAAGACAGGACAGCAGCAGAGCCACCAGGAGTTCTGTTAACAATAACTGTAAAATATTCCACCGCAGAACCACATTTGGACAAACAGCTTTCTCTATAAAGGGCAGTCACATCTGGAACACAATGTCAAATGAAATTAAAATAATAACGGACTTTAAAACATTCACTAAAAATGTTAAAAACTGGCTGAAAAATAAACAAGAATGTACTCATGTATGAATTAATTGTCTGCAAAGTGAGAGTGAATGAAGGGAAGGAATAAATGTGTTTGTTTATAGTGAGTGACGGAGGGAGGAAGGCCTGAAATAGGCAAATGGGAGTTATGTTATATGTGTTAAATGTGAGTCAGGCTGTTATATTTGTGTATTTATAATATTTATAATATTTATGTTAAATGTGAGTCAGGCTGTTATATTTGTGTATTTATAATATTTATAATATTTATAATTGTGTATTTATAATTTTTCTGCATTGATGTATGTGGTTATTGTGTATATTTTTTATCTTGATTCTTTTTTCTAAAGCCCATCCAGGGACAAGAGTTGCAAATTAGCTAATAGCTATACACTCTATGTGCAACACATCAGATTGATTGTCTTTGATTAATTGTCTATGTTTATTGCACTGTCCCTGTCAAATAAACTAATCTACTACTACTACTAGTAGTTTTTTAGAAATCTCCTCACCAACCAGACAGCAGGGAAAACGTCCCTTATTTTGAAATCCAAATGTTGGTACATTTAGTTTGTCTGAAGGCTGCTGATGGATTAAAGTTCAGGTTCAGGTTACTTTATTTGTACCCGTAGGTAGATTGACTTCATGAAGTCATTGACTTCATGAATTTTGGTCATCTTAACTTGCCAGGTACATAATAATGAACATAAATTATTAGTTAATATTGTAGTAGCTGGTGAAGTAATCCTCAGCGATTCATCAGTCACTCTTGCCTTTCCCTGCAATGAAGTCTAACCAGACCTGTTAGCTAAGCAACTCCTCATTGTTGTTCCAGTTACCAGCAGGTTAAAACCACCATAAATGCCTCCACTGCATATATACTGCTTGTACTTTTTTCTGCATTTAAAGTACTTCATTAAGCTCATGCTTCTCTTGGACAGCAATGCTGGTTGCGAGAGAGACACTTTCTGCCTGCAGAAACGGTCACGTGGGCGCCAGGCAGGCAGGGCACTTCCATGCAGATGATGGTCACGTGCATTGTTCATGTGCACGCTTGCGGAGCGTTTCTTTCATATTTAATTTTTCTTAAATTAATATATCATAGGTGGGGCGGTATACTTCCTTAGGGCGGCGGGCCGCCACACAGAAATGTTACCAGAGGAAACCCTGCTCATGTTTCTCTCGGACACTGATGCTAGCGACTCTGCCTGCCGACTGGAGCGGTCACGCGGGCAGGACGCTTCTGACAGTGTTGCCAGGTTTCACGAGAGAAACAAGCAACCAGCTCTATGGAAACAAGCCCAAAAAAAGCCCAACAGGCAACCTACCGCATTGTGTAAAAGAGAGGCTGCTTGATGACATACAGTATATACTGTAGATATGTGACCCGTGCTGGCAAAATGAGTCGGAATGCACACGGCGTCATTACGAGCTGCAGGCAGGAGAAGTCATAAATCATGACTCTTTCTTTGTTTGCTAGCGGCAAGTCCTGGGAAAAAAACCATAAATGCCTGGCATCATTGGAAATCTTGGAAAATGTACTTTCTAAAAATACATATGTTTTGCGATACATATGATACAGATGTAACTCCTGACCGATCGAACGTGAGTTTTATACCTAGCCAAAATATAAACAAATCATCTTTTTCCGGTGTCCGTTTTTTCTTACTTCCTACAAATTAAATATCATTTTGAAAGTCTTTCAATTCAGAATATGGAATAAAAACGTTACCTCAGTTTTGATAATTTCCTCAAAGTGACTCATTTTGCCAGCACGGGTCACATATATAGATTTATTTTTGTTTGCAGTGAATTGACTGTAAACACGGCATTGAATAACGGAATTTTATAAACTCTAATTAAAGGAAAATACATATGCATTCTACATAAACAACAGTAAATTTATAGTACACACAGTCAACATAAAAACTTTGAATAAATTAAACTTTTAAACTCTGATCAAAAGAAAAGACATGCGCATCCTGCATAAGTAACAGCACTAAACACGATTACAGTTTAGTGATGTGAGATGATGGGAGTTGTTGTCCACTAGTGGTTTAAACAAAACTAAATATCACTCTGTTATTATACGACAGCCAACAACTTTAATTATGTGGAAAATTATCTTTTAAGTTGACAAACATCATATGTGTAACTCGTGGCAAAATTTGACCGGGATCAAAAGATAATTTTGCTCTTGCCATTCATTTCAATGCAGAATTTTTTTTTTTATTTAAGGTCCCATATGCACTGATCTATATATATAGATAAAAAAACCTGGATAGCTCATGTCCCATTAGTGAGTACAGAGACGAGTCTGAGACGTCTGAGAATCTGAGACATTTTTTCTTTGTAAGATGAGACTTTTTTCATCAGTTTTCTTTTTCTTCTTTTTTTTCTGATGAGAACAAGGGACCCTTGATCTTGCTATGTGTGCAAGATGATTTAAGTATGCATTTAAAAGTAACGTGAAAGTTACTTTTCCAAGTAAGTAGTTACTTTTTAATCATGCAGTAACTCAAAAGTAAGTTACTTTTGAAAAGAAGTAACTAGCAACTGTAACTAGTTACTATTTTTTAGTAACTTGCCCAACACTGATGATAAGTGGCACAAGTGACAAATTTCTGATTACCCAAATGTAATACAATGTCCAAAAATGGTTACCATATCTAGAAATGCAGTTTTTTTAATTGCATCATTTATATCAGATTATTTCGCATGCCCAGGTGCAGAAATGAGAGAAACGGAAGTTGAAAAACAAAATATTCAACTATAATTATCACGAAGTGTCACAATATGCTATAAAACAAAATTGCTGATTTTTTTTTTCTGTCCACTTTTCATATCATAAAGCTTGAAATCAGTCTCAGAGTTTAAAGCTGAAAGCTGTTCATTGAAGATTTCCCCTGACCCACTTCCAGTTATTGTAGGCGGCTTTCATTTTATATGTATAATAATGCGTATGTCTATAGGTCACATAGTAATTTGCACCTCTGAAGAACTCCTAAGAGTTAAGGGTGGGCACACTAATCCAAAACACAAAATTTTATATGGTTTACAGGAAGTATGTCACATGACATCATCATGCAGCCAACTCCAAATATTTTGATATTCATTTTTATACCAGTATTATCATGAATGATACGATATGAGACACCCCTACTAAGAGTTTCTCTTTTGCAGGTGCTAAGGTGGAGTAAGGTGTGGTAATGGAGCCAGTCGAATGCAGAGCGGTCATGAGGTTCCTGTACTTGAGAGGCCGCACACCACGGGAGACGTGCAATGAGATGAAAGCGACTTATGGGGAGAATGCCCCATCGTATGATGTAGTCAAGCACTGGCACCGACAGTTCAAGTGTGGTCGGACATCAGTGGAAACTGCACCCATTCCTGGGCGACCACACTGTGTCATTGATGAAAATGCCATCCGGCAAATGGAGGCCACCATTTTGATTGATCGCCGCATAACCCTTCGCCAGCTAACCCAAGATTTCAAGATGAGTGTGGGGTCTGTTGAAAAAATCATCCGTGACCATTTGCACATACAGAAGTTTTGTGGACGATGGATTCCACGGTTGCTCACACCTTTCCAGAAGCAGGACCGAGTCACGTGCTCCCAGTCTCTTTTGGCTATGTGCCAAGGAGACCAGGAGGACTTCTTTGACAGACTAATCACACAGGATGAAACATGGTGGCCCTATTATTCAGATTCAGAGACTGAAGCCCAGTCAAATGACAGTTCAAAGAAGGCACGTGTCCAAAGCTTTGCAGGCAAGGTCATGCTCACGGTCTTTTGGGACCAACATGGAGTTTTGATGATGGATTTCGCAGCAGAGGGTACTACAATTACTGGGACTTACTATGCTTTACTGCTGCAGAAATTGCTGGAGGTCATCAGAGCTGAGAGGCATCACATGCTGACCAAAGGTGTATGCCTACTGCAAGACAACACCCCGGCTCACAACTCGCATGTTGCACAAACCGTAGCGCGATCCTGTGGCTATGAGATCCTTCCTCACCCCCCTTACTCTCCCGACCTCGCACCATCTGACTTCCACCTCTTTCCAGCTATAAAGTCATTTTTGAGTGGCAAGCACTTCCAAGATGGTGAAACACTGATTTCTGAGATCAAGGTGTGGCTTCTGACACAACCTGCAGACTTCTACAGGCGAGGTCTCCACAGGTGCATAAAGCGATGGGAGAATTGTGTGACCCTTGGTGGTACCTATGTAGAGAAAGACGAATAACTCTGCCAAGTTTGGTTCCTCTCAGTCTGTGGGAAATGAGTCAGGGGAAATCTTTAATGAGCAGCCCTCGTGCAGTTAATGTTGCACTGGCAAGTTCTCTGCAAACGTCTGACTGTTAAATTCAACATAAGAGAAAAAGAATGGGTAGTTTTCAGTGTTAATTTGCTACACCTCATTATTGCCATTATCTGCACTTTTGTCTGGTGTTAAAACTGTCAGTGATTAAAATTGAACACTCCTAGTTAATGTAACGCTGGCAATTTAAAAAAAAATTAATGACTAGAAGAGTGCACACGTGGACAATTTTCACTGTTTGACAGTGGTAATTTTGCTGTTTAGCAAAAATTGAAGTGAAGATGGGTGGTTTTCAACCTGTAAATAACATGGACAGCTTTCATTGAAGCACTTGCCATTAATGTTATTTTTATTTTTATCATGTCATCTTGTCGTTCAGCGGTCAAGGTTTATGCCAACAGGAAAAGGTGAAATGTATGCCATTTTTTATTATGTATTTTTTCTGTTTAGACCAGGGGTCGGCAACCTGTGGCTCCAGAGCCACATGCGGCCCTTCAGCCCCCATGTTGTGGCTCCCTGCAGTCACATCTCAAAATGTATGGAAATTCATGCAGGTCATTTTAATTTTTTTTTTTTCAAAATATTGTTTATTGGATACATTTTTCAACTGAACAGCATGCTTTTATGAATGTAAAACCTATCTATAAATGCACGAAATCTCTGTCTGTGTGTGTGTTTCTGTTCCACGCATATCTCTTGAACCGTTCCTCAGACTCAGAAGGTTTTATATGTCAGGGCTATTCAATTACAAAATCAGTTGGGCCACAATTTGACATCAAGACATGTAACTGGGCCGCACATGTTCAGCGATCTGTTGAATATGACAAATTTCAGACCAACACAGTTCAGTATGATGAAAAATATGCACCTTTTATTCATTGCCTTGGTTTTAAATGTGTGCTTGGCACATGACAAAAGCATATCAAGCGTGCATAAAGACAATAGCAGTGCTGGGGTTGAGCAGAACTTGAAGTAGTAGAAACATTTTTCCTCTTGAACAACAATTAAATAAACAGAATGAAAAAAATAAAATTCTGTATATAACCATTTTGGTCACATCTTACTCAGGCGTATCTCAAAGTGCATAAAAACTCAATGTGCACTGTTAGTAGCATTAACATTTGTTTCCCTTTTAAAATAAAATACACTACATCCTGGTCATAACTGACCTTGGCACATCACAAAGTGCATTTAGCAGAATAAAAAATGACCTGTCAAACACTTCAGTGCACAAACCCCCCAAGAAGATTGATAACATTAACAAACATTGCACATCCAACATTGTGGTTTGTTTTGCATTAAATTACCACATGTGTGAGTAGGAACCTCTTTTTATAACTACACATTCCATTACACACACATATCAGTCAACCAAAAATTTCTAGTAAGAGTTAAGGATGCAAAAAGCACCCACTTAAAAACTTGAGTGATGACTTCAGTCTTGAAAGTTTGAGGTTTTTCTCCAAAATTTATAACAATTTTCAGAGTTTTCTACTTTTCTTTGTAAATTTATCTAAATTTGAAACCATTTTCCTCAAATTTGTAATTTCCTCTTGTAAAATTGATTTTTCTTGTACATTTGAGACTTTATTAAAAATATGTGGATTATTTTATAGCTAATTTTTGTCTGTTTTTTAATAAAATTACTGGGTTTTTTTAAAAAGTAAATTTGAAACAGATTGTGGTAAAATTTTGACTTTTTTTTCCTTTTACAATTTACGTTTTTGACCATAATTTTGCAGAGCCAGAACAGAACAATGATTTAACTCTGATTTCAAAGAAAAAAAAAATTATAAAATTACATTTAATGAAATAAATTACCAAAGATTCAGTTATTTCTGTTAAAATATTTCTATATATTTATAGTTTTTTAGAACTCTCCTCACCACCCAGACAACAGGAAAAACCTCCCTTGTTTTGAAATCCAAATGTTGGCACATTTAGTTTGTCTGAATACTGCTGACGGATTAAAGTCATTGACTTTCTGAATTTCGGTCATCTTAACTTGCCAGGTACATAATAATGAACATAAATTATTGAAATAGCTGGTGATGCGGTGGCATGAGAAAATAAGAAGCGATGCTGAGGTTTTAAGTAGGTTTTATTAAATCATACCGCCGTCACGAGCTCCGCTCCCAGTGCCGTGCATGTGCGCCAGGAGCGAGCCCCAGTGGCTCTCAGAGAAGAGGGACACAAAGTCTGTGTCCAGCAGCAGCAGTTGCAGAAGTCAGAATGAGAGAGGGTTTGAGTTACAGAGTTGCAGCATATATACCCAACTACAACAATACATCAAAGAGCATTCCCCCAGCAGTTGGTATGATCAAAGAGATAACAGAACAGGCATGAGACATTTGCATTTGAGAGGCATATTGATCTCGGTCTCTAGGTCACAGTAAGGACAGGACGCATGAACACAATGCATGAAAGGCAACATTAACATCACAGAAGTGAGCCAGAAGAAACGGGTCTGTCTGTAGACATTAATACACATTTCACTGTTCTGTTAATTGCTCTAGCCGAGCGCTGTGTCTGTCCAGTCTGTTTGTGGGGGTTTACACCAAACCGCCACACGCTCCCCCACCAGAGGGCACAGCAGGGGGTTGGGACCTCGATAATCCATCTATGGGAGCGAGCTGTGGGAGAAGCTCGCTGCAGGCAGAGGGGGAGGGAGGAGGGGGGTAGTACGTGCCGACCGGGACGGTGAAATCGTCCGAGCCGTGCAAAAATTGCTTGCTGCTCCGCGACGTCGAGGGGCTGTCCCGTTGCGTGTGCGGAGGTCCGCAAGAAGAAAAATTAGTCTCTGACTCCTCTCGTGACCATGAAGAAAAGCAGGAGCGGCTGTAAGAAAAAAATAAAAGCAGAGGGACTGGCGTGTTGACTTTAGGGCAGGCGCAACCCTAAAGCCTCGGGAACCGCAGACAGCTGAATTCCCCTTGTGTGCCGTGGCTAAGACCATAAAATCCAGTGAGCAAGCTGCGGGCCTCAGGTGCACAAGCAAGCCTGAAGGGCCAGTGTGCAGCAGAAGGAAGGCGGTCAGAAGAGCCGTATTTGTCCCGTGCGTGATACGCCGTCCTCGTAACTCCCCGGTGCGTGCACCGGGGCTCGTGCGTGGGTGGGCCAGCTGGAGAGGCGAGTCAGGGTGCAGAATCTTGGTGGAGATCGGCGCAGACGGCACCGATAATATCCAGGTTGAGCTGTGGCTGCAGATTGGCCATGGTGCGTTGGAGCGGTGGGAGGGAATAGACGATCTTTGTCACCGCTCGGCCGTGGTGCGTTCAGGACCACGCGTTGCGTTCTCCGCCGGCCATGGAGGCCGCCGTCGTGGAGAGGGGACGAGGTGCCTGCGCTCTCGTGTGGAGGAGCTGCGAGCGCAGCCGGTCCAGCGTGGATGAGCAGATCTCAGACGTGCAGATCTCATCCTGAAGAACGGGTCACCAGTGCAGCTGTCCAGGTCAGAAGGTTGCTTTGCACAAAACGTGTGCATGCTCGGGGTCACCAGTGAAGCGTTCACTGGCAGAGTGTTCTTTTCTGCCCTCAGGTCATGGTGCATTGGAGCGGCGAAAGGGAGGAGACTTCTTGTGTCCCTCGGCCGGTTCAGCGTGGATGTCCAGACCAGAAGGTTCGGTCGCACAAAGTGTGTGCGTCTTTGGGGTCACCAGTGCAGCGGCATGAAAAATAAGCAGCGATGCTGAGGTTTTAAGTAGGTTTTATTAAATCATACCGCCGTCACGAGCTCCGCTCCCAGCGCCGTGCATGTGCGCCAGGAGCGAGCCCCAGCAGCTCTCAGAGAAGAGGGACACAAAGTCTGTGTCCAGCAGCAGCAGTTGCAGAAGTCAGAATGAGAGACGGTTTGAGTTACAGAGTTGCAGCATATATACCCAACTACAACAATACATCAAAGAGCATTCCCCAGCAGTTGGTATTGCGGCGGATGATAAAAAATAAGCAGTGATGCCGTGGTTTTAAGCAGAGTTTTATTATATCATACCGCCGTCACAAGCTCCGCTCCCGGCGCCGTGCATGCGCGCCGGGAGCGAGCTCAGCGGCTCTCGGAGAAGGAGGACACAAAGTCTGTGTCCTGCAGCAGCAGTTGCAGAATCAGAATGAGAGGGTTTGCGTTACAGAGTTGCAGCATATATACCAACTACAACAATACATCAAAGAGCATTCCCCAGCAGTTGGTATGATCAAAGGGACTGCAGAACAGGCATGAGATATTTGCATTTGAAAGACCTACATAACAATAGGCAGATTTGCTAGCCTCTGCTCCAAGTGTAGGACAAAGAGGTTACAAGGCACATCTACATATTGATCTCAGCCTTTAGGTCACAGTAAGGACAGGACGCATGAACACTATACATGAATGGCACATTACATCACAATACATGAATGGCACATTGCATCACAATACATGCATGGCACATCACATCACAATACATGAATGGCACATTACATCTCAGTAGTGCAGCGGGAAAAACCAAGAGAAGAGAGCTGACTGTCCTGTGTATTGTGGGGGGGTTGAATCAACCCGCCACAGTATGATCAAAGAGATAACAGAACAGGCATGAGACATTTGCATTTGAGAGACATATTGATCTCGGTCCCTAGGTCACAGTAAGGACAGGACGCATGAACACAATGCATGAAAGGCAACATTAACGTCACAGTAGTGAGCCAGAAGAAGCGGGGCTGCCTGTAGACATTAATACACATTTCACTGTTCTGTGAATTGCTCTAGCCGAGCGCTGTGTCTGTCCAGTCTGTTTGTGGGGGTTTACACCAAACCGCCACAGTGAAGTAAATTCTCAGCGATTCACTCGCCTCTTTCCCTGCATATGAATCCTAACCACACCTGTTTGCTCAGCGATTCTTATTGTTCCCGTTACCAGTGGGTTAAAACCATCATAAATGCCTCCATTGCTTACTTACCGCTCCTGCTTTTTTCCACATTTAAAGTACTTAAACAAACTCCTGCTTCTCTCGGACAGTGACACTAGTGAGACACTGCCTAGCCTGCTGACTGGAATGCTCACGCAGGTGGGGTGCTTCTGAACTTCACACAGATGACGGTCATGTGCATTGTTCGTGTGTGACCATCATTACTTCATATTTTTTTCTTAAATTTATATTTGCTTGCTGTGGCTTGAGCCACTTGGAGGCATGTTCTGGGCTGCGTGTGGCCCACAGGCTGCTAATTGAATAGGCTGTAGAGACTGGGTTAATCATCTCAGACAGGATGCAGAGGGTAAACAGAGGAGAACAATAGCTAGGGAGATCATGGGGAGATAGCAGGAAGAAGGAGCCGGGGGGTTAAAGGGTGGATGTATTGTGATGTTAAATGTCATGCAAGGTGATGTGAAATGTCATGCAAATGTGAGATGAGCGGTTGGGATAAAAGGAGAAACCATGCTTGATTGAGACATGCTTTTTCTGTGTATGACTGATGAGAGAGTGTAATAAAAGTCGTCTGTTCATAAACCTTCCTCCTTATTAACACTCTCCACACTGGTGACCCTGGACGAATTATGGAACACGAGGCAAGAACCCCGGAGTCGGCCCGGACGGGAAGCCCCAGCAACGTGTGCACTGTTTCAGTCAAACTACCAGACTTTTGGCAACACAACCCACACTCTTGGTTCCACCACACCGAGGCTCAGTTCGCCCTCCGGGGAATAACGGCAGACGACACCAAGTATTACTTTGTGGTTGCAGCGCTGGAAGCTCGCACAGCCCAGCAGGTAGCGAGCCTGCTCGATCAGCCCCCAGCCCACAACAAATACGAGGCTCTCAAGGCTGCACTGACTCGGCACTACACGCTCTCGGACTGTGAGAGAGCAGAGCGGCTCCTGAGGCGTTCTGAGTTAGGAGATGGTTCGGCCGTCGATCTGATGGTGAAGATGCTGGCCTTAATGGGCACGGACAACGGGCATTTCCTGTTTGCCCACCTTTTCCTCCGGAACCTCCCAACAGAGGCGAGAGCGGTCCTTGCCAATTCGCCGTTGCTGGCCGCGCGTGACTACCGGGTGGTAGCCCAGGAGGCAGATGGGATCATCCTCACCACCAGAGCCCTCACATCACAGTCAACGCGGCGGCGTCGGAACCCAGCGAGACGACCAGAGGAGGCGAGGAGCCGGCCGACGGTAGCGGCAGCGGGGGCCAGGGAGCGCCAGAGAGACATGCTCTGCTTTTACCACCTCCGCTTCGGAGATGACGCACCCAGCTGTGAGCCACCGTGCCAATTCAAGCGCTCGGGAAATGCCAAGGCCGGCAGTCGGTAGCAGCTGCGACCGCCGGCGAAGAGAACAAGCTGCTCTACATGATGGACTCGCGCTGGGGGAGGCGTTTCCTCGTAGACACCAGAGCCCAGAAGAGCATCATCCTGCCGTCCTATGCCGACCGGCTGGCGGGACCTAGCGGCCCCAGGCTGGTGGCGGTAAACGGCTCGGAAATTAAGACCTTTGGTGAGAGAACACTGACTTTATTTCTACACGGCTGCTCGTACGAGTGGACTTTTGTCATAGCAGCACTGAGTTTCCCAATCCTGGGAGCTGATTTTCTGTGTGCACATGGTTTACTAGGTGATGTTGCTAAAAGGCGCCTTTTGGTGACACATGGGGAGTGCATAATTGTATAGCATCTTAGACAAGAACAAAGAGCAGAGTTTCCCTGGGAGATAACAGCGAGGTGTGAAGAATGAATGCAGTGTGATCTTTTGTGTGTTAGAAACTTCTGGAAGGATGTTAAAGGATTAAGGAAGTGAATGCAATGTGACCTTTTGTGTGTTAGAAGCTTCTAGAAGAATGCCATGCTTTTTAAGAGGAGAGTCTCTGCTGAGTATTCATTCTGACTATGCTTCTGTGTGAGATGTGTAATAAACTGTCTGAGTCAAATCCGCCTCGTTATTTACATGCTCCACACTGGTGACCCAAGACGAATCATGGAACACAGCGAAAGCTCACCGGACCCAGCCTCGTTGGGAGCCCCCAGCCAAGCATATGCTGTTGCAATCAAGCTACTGGATTTTTGGCAGCAAAATCCATGCTCCTGGTTCCACCTAGTTGAGGCGCAGTTCGCCCTCCGGGGGATATCGGCGGATGACACGAAGTTCCACTATGTGGTCGCAACGCTCGACGCCCGCACGGTTCAGCACGTGGAGAGCCTGCTCGATCAGCCACCAACCAACGACAAGTACGGCGCGCTGAAGGCTGCACTCATCCAGCACTACACACTCTCGGATGGTGAGAGAGCAGAGACTCCTGACGCGGACTGAGTTAGGAGATGGGTCAGCCGTTGACCTGATGGAGAAGATGCTGAGATTAAAGGGCACGGACGACGACCATTTCATTTTTACCCACCTCTTCCTCCAGAACCTTCCGTCAGTGACGAGAGCGACCCTGGCCAATTCGCCGTTGCTGGCCAAGCGGGACTATCGTGCGCTGGCCCGAGAAGCAAACCGCATCATCATCGCCAGCAGAGAGTTCACGACCATGGCGGCAGCGACAGATCTCGGCGCGACGGCCGGAGAAGGCGAGGAGCCATCGTCGGCAGCAGCAGAGCCACCGACGACAGCAGCAGCGGGGGCCAAAGAACGTGGGAGAGACACCCTTTGTTTCTACCACCGCCGTTTCGCAGAGAGGGCACGCAAATGTATACCACCGTGCCAGTTCAAGCACTCGGGAAATGCCAAGACCGGGGGTCGGTAGCAGCCGCGACCCTCGGGGAGGAGAACAAGCTGCTCTACTTGAGGGACGCACGCTCGGGGAGGCATTTCCTCGTGGACACCGGCGCCCAGATGAGTTTCATCCTGCAGACCTACGCCGACCGGCTGGCAGGATCTAGCGGCCCCGAGATGGCAGCAGCAAACGGCTCGGAGATTAAGACCTTTGGTGAGAAGACTCTACTCCTGTCTCTACACGGCCGTACATTTAAGTGGACTTTTGTCATAGCAGTATTAAATTTCAATATACTGGGGGCTGATTTTTTGTGCACACATGGTTTGTTGGTTGATGTCGCTAACAGGCGCCTAGTTAATGCACTGTCCTTTGATTCTATCCCCTGTATAGCTCGAACGTCCTGGCCAACAGCACAAGCCAACGTCACAGCTGCATGCGGTAAGTTCCACACACTGCTCACTCAGTTCCCAGCACTCACTGTCCCGACATTTTCGGCAGCCATCGCTAAACACGGGGTGGAGCATTTTATCACCACCACTGGGCCGCCCGTTTTTGCAAAACCTCGGCGCTTGGACGCAGCTAAACTGACCATAGCGCGCGAGGAGTTCGCCAACCTGGAGAGGTTGGGCATCATCAGGCGTTCAAACAGCCCATGGGCTTCCCCGCTACACATGGTCCCTAAAGCTGAGGGTTCGTGGCGACCTTGCGGGGATTTCCACAGGTTGAACAATGCCACAGCGCACGACCGCTACCCAATTCCTCACATTCAGGATTTTTTTGTTCACCTGGCAGGAGCGCGCGTTTTTTCTAAAATAGACCTGGTCCGCGGTTACCACCAAGTCCCAGTGCGCGCTGAGGACATACCCAAAACAGCGGTGATAACTCCATTCGGTTTATTCGAGTTTTTGCGCATGCCATTTGGGCTTAAAAGGGGCTGCACAGACGTTCCAACGCATGATGGATGCAGTGCTGTGCGATCTCCCTTTCGTGTTCGTCTACTTGGACGATATCTTGGTAGCCAGCGCGTCCGAAGACAAACACAAAACCCACCTCACGACGGTTTTCCGGAGGTTGGAAGAGCACGGGTTAATAATCAAGCCAGCGAAATGTCAGTTCGGGGTGACGGGGATTGATTTTTTGGGGCACCGCGTCTCTCCCGAAGGAGCAGTACCGCTGCCTGACAAAATGCGCGCAGTAGCAGATTTTCCCCGGCCGCAAACGGTCAGGGTGCTACAAGAATTTTTATTTTTATTTTTTTTGTCAGGCAGCTAGGCAAACAGAACAGGAATCTGTCACCCTACTGTGCCAAAACAGATTTACTTTGCCAAGAGGAGCCTATACAGTGCCTAACTTTGCACTGTATATTGTTGTAAACTCCTCCTGTAATAACTTTTAATACTTTATTTTAATTGTTTTACCCATGGAAGACCCAACAGGATGGGGAAGAGGGAAAGGAAGTGTGTGAGGGGGGGAAAGAAAAGGGAGGGGAACAGACAAAAAAATAAATAAATTAAAAAAAAAGACAACTAAAACAAACAAAAGACAAACTGCTTCTTCCACCGGAGATGTCTCAACACGAGTCTGGTTTCTGCACCTGTTAAAGGAGAGACACTTGTACATGTATGTCTGTTTGCCTATATATGAGAACGCGTGCAAAATAAGTGTGTGCATGTGAGTGGTTTGTCAGGAAACATACGAGCGGAGGGCCGGTCGCAGCAGCCCTCCCCCCGAGGACCCCGAGCAGGCAAGGCAGCGCCACCAACCCCCAGCCCCGAGGTCAGCAAGCCCCAGGAAAGCCAAGCATCCACCCCTGGAGAGATGATCAAGGGAGGGCAGGCCGCCCGGCGGCCGGCGCGGTGAGCCCACACCCCTGGACCCACCCGACCCCACCCGACAGAGGCCAGCCAGCGCCCCCCGGCGCGAGCCCCCCCAGGTACCCCCACAGCGGTCCCTCCCCAGCGCCTCGGCCACACACCCCGGGGACCCCCACGTCCAAAGAAGTCCCCTCACCCAGGTGAGCCCACATTACCTAGAGGCACTACCCCCCTACAAGAATTTTTGGGAATGGTGAATTTTTATAATCGTTTCCTTCCCCGCGCAGCGCAGCTCATGCAACCACTGTACGCCGTGCTCAGAAAACAGAAGCCTGCGGATAAGGTCGAATGGACCCCGGAGCGAGAGCGGGCATTCTCGGAAGTCAAAGCTGCCCTGGCAAACGTCGCATTGCTGGCACATCCAGACCCAACGGCCTGCATAGCGCTCACCACTGACGCTTCAGATGTGGCCATAGGGGCGGTCGTGGAGCAGCGCGTCGCCGGGGCTTGGCAGCCGCTCGCCTTTTTCAGCAGGACTTTGCGCGACAGTGAACGTAAATACAGCACGCTCGACAGGGAGTTGCTGGTTCTCCACCTGGCCATTCGCCACTTCCAGTTCTGGCTGGAAGGGCGCAGTTTCACCGCGTTTGTTGACCACAAGCCGCTAGCATTCGCGATGGCCAAGGTTTCAGAACAGTGGTCGGGCCGGCAGCAGAGACAGCTGGCCGTGATCTCAGAGTTTACTACTGATATTCAGCATGTCTCGGGTAAACTGAATGTAGTGGCAGACTGCCTCTCGCGCGCCGTGGCGGCCCCAGTCTGTGTGGGGATAGATTACGCAGCCATGGCCGCGGAGCAGGTTAGTGACGCGGACGTGCGCGCGCTCCAGTCTGGACCAACAGGGTTAATGCTGGAGAGCAGGGTGCTGCAAGACGGCATGCCCCCCCCAATCTGCGATGTCTCCACGGGGCGCCCGCGTCCCGTGGTCCTGGCCGCGTGGCGCCGCCACATGTTTGACTCGATTCATTCTTTGGCGCACCCGGGAGTGCGCGCGTCGGTCAAAATGGTAGGAGAGAAATTCGTGTGGCCGAGCCTTCGCAAACAAGTGAAACAGTGGGCAGCAGCCTGCATGGCGTGCCAATGAGCCAAAGTACACAGACACACGAAGGCTCCTTTGGAGCCGTTTCGCAACCCGGCTAAGAGGTTCGACCATGTTCACGTGGACCTCGTGGGCCCCCTCCCGCCATCACAAGGGTGCACGCACCTTCTGACAATGGTGGACCGCACCACGCGCTGGCTGGAAGTGGTTCCACTGGCGGCAACCACAGCCGAGGAGGTGGCGCGCGTGTTTTTAACAGCATGGGTGGCGCGTTTTGGAGTCCCGTCGGATATTACGTCTGACAGAGGCCCTCAATTTGTTTCCGAACTCTTGTCAACAATGGCCCGCAGCCTGGGTGTCACAATTCACCGCACAACCGCGTACAATCCACAGGCTAATGGGTTATGCGAACGTTTTCATAGGTCATTGAAAGCGGCTCTCAGGGCATCACTGATGGATGCAAATTGGGTAGACAAGCTACCGTGGGTTTTATTGGGGTTACGTTCTGCACCTAAAGAGGATCTGGAAGCTTCCCCGGCTGAACTCGTTTTTGCGCAGCCACTTCGGCTGCCCGGGGAGTTTCTTCCAGATAATCCCGCGCCGGGCAGCTCCCCGTCTCAGCTGTTGCAGCGTAGCATAGACACAAGCACGCTGCCGGGCCCTGCTCACCACAGTTTTCCGTGCGTTTTTGTGCCTAAAACTTTGAAAAGCGCGGAGTTCATTTTTGTCAGACACGATGCCCATCACCCCCCACTGCACCCACCTTATGATGGACCGTTCAGAGTGCTGGAAACAGGGGACAAGCATTTTTTGCTAGATTTGGGGGGTAGGAGGGAAAAGATTGGCATAGACAGACTCAAACCCGCTTTTGTGGTGGCGGACGAGCAAGTGCTGTTGGCGAGGGCCCCTCGGCGTGGAAGACCCCCACGGGGAGCTTCCCAGAGAAAAGATTCCCCAGAGCACCCACACGGACAGACTTTTACCCCTCAAACATCAGCCCCCCAGCATGACAGCGCCGCGGAGGAGGTGAATCCTGGTTACAGCAGATACAGGAGAAGACTGAAGACCAAGCAGCATGTGGATTGATGTTTAATGATTTTACCACAGCATATGGACTGTCATTCTACGTATTGTTCTATCCAAGACGCTCGGGGGGGTCGTTTGGTGACACATGGGGAGTGCATAATTGTATAGCATCTTAGACAAGAACAAAGAGCAGAGTTTCCCTGGGAGATAACAGGGAGGTGTGAAGGATGAATGCAGTGTGATCTTTTGTGTGTTAGAAACCTCTGGAAGGATGTTAAAGGATTAAGGAAGTGAATGCAATGTGACCTTTTGTGTGTTAGAAGCTTCTAGAAGAATGCCATGCTTTTTAAGAGGAGAGTCTCTGCTGAGTATTCATTCTGACTATGCTTCTGTGTGAGATGTGTAATAAACTGTCTGAGTCAAATCCGCCTCGCTATTTACATGCTCCACAGCCTGGTTAATGCACTGTCCTTTGACTCTCTCCCCTGTACAGCTTGAGGGGCCGGGCCAGTAACACAAGCCAACGTCACAGCTCCAGGCGGTAAGTTCCACACACTGCTCACTCAGTTCCCAGCACACACGGTCCCGACGTTTTCAGCGGTCATCGCTAAACACGGGGTAGAGCACTTTATAACCAGCACCGGGCCGCCCGTTTTCGCAAGACCTTGGCGCTTGGACGCAGCTAAACTGGCCATAGCGCGCGAGGAGTTTGCCAACCCGGAAAGGTTGGGCATCATCAGGCACTCAAACAGCCCATGGGCATCCCCGCTACACATGGTCCCTAAGGCCGAGGGATCGAGGCGACCGTGCGGTGATTTCCACAGATTGAATAACGCCACAGCACACGACCGCTACCCGATTCCCCACATTCAGGATTTTTCCGTTCACCTCGCCGGAGCACGCATTTTTTTCTAAAATAGACCTGGTCCGCGGTTACCACCAGGTCCCAGTGCACGCGGAGGACATTCCCAAAACAGCGGTAATAACTCCGTTCGGCTTGTTTGAGTTTCTGCGCATGCCATTCAGATTAAAAGGAGCGGCACAGATGTTCCAGCGCATGATGGATGTGGTGCTGCGCGATCTCCCGTTCATGTTCGTCTATCTGGATGATATCCTGGTAGCCAGTGCGTCCGAAGACGAACACGTAACCCACCTCAGGACGGTTTTCCAGAGGTTGGAGGAGCACGGGTTTATAATCAACCCGGCAAAGTGCCAGTTCGACATGACAGGGATTGATTTTTTGGGGCACTGCGTCTCACCGGAGGGAGCGATACCCTTGCCCGACAAAGTGCGCGCCGTGGCGAACTTTCCCCGGCCTCAGACGGTCAGGGCGCTGCAAGAATTTTTGGAGATGGTTAACTTTTATAACCGGTTCCTCCCCCACGCAGCTCAACTCATGCAGCCATTGTACGCCGCACTCAAGAGATGGAAACCCGCGGATGGAGTCGAATGGACTCCGGAGCGAGAGCAGGCGTTCTCGGAAGTTAAAACAGCCCTGGCAAACACCGCACTGTTGGCGCACCCAGACCCGGCGGCCCGGATAGCGCTCACTACCGACGCCTCGGACGTGGCCATAGGGGCCGTCGTGGAGCAACGTGTCACCGGTTCTTGGCAGCCGCTCACTTTTTTCAGCAGGGCTTTGCGCGACAGTGAGCGTAAATACAGCGCGTTCAACAGAGAGTTGCTGGCTCTCCACCTGGCCATACGCCACTTCCAGTTCTGGCTGGAGGGGCGCAGCTTCACTGCGTTCGTGGACCACAAGCCACTGAAGTTTGCGATGGCCAAGGTTTCCGAACCATGGTCGGGCCGGCAGCAGAGACAGCTGGCTGCGATCTCGGAGTTTACGACCGATATTCAGCATGTGTCGGGTAAACTGAATGTGGTGGCGGACTGCCTCTCGCACGCGGTAGTGGCCCCGGTCTGCGTGGGGATAGATTATACAGCCATGTCCGCAGAGCAGATTGGCGATTGGGACGTGCGCGCGCTCCAGTCTGGACCAACAGGGTTAAGGCTGGAGAGCAGAGTACTGCAAGACGGCAAGCCCCTCCTAATCTGCGACGTCTCCACGGGACGCCCACACCCGGAGGTTCCGGTCGCGTGGCGCCGCCTAGTGTTTGAGTCAGTTCACGCTTTGGTGCACCCAGGAGTGCGCGCGTCAGTCAAAATGGTGGGAGCAAAGTTCGTGTGGCCAGGTCTGCGCAAACAAGTAAAAGAGTGGGCCGCAGCCTGCGTAGCATGCCAACGAGCCAAAGTGCAGAGACACACGAAAGCTCCTTTGGAGCCATTTAGTATACCGGCTAAAAGATTTGACCATATTCACGTGGGCCCCCTCCCGCCATCGCAGGGGTGCACGCACCTTCTGACAGTGGTGGACCGCACCACACGCTGGCCAGAAGCAGTCCCGCTGGCGGCAACCACATCTGCGGACATAGCACGCGCTTTTTTGACAACATGGGTGGCACATTTCGGAATCACGTCGGACATCACGTCCGATAGGGGCCCTCAGTTTGTTTCCGACCTGTGGTCCGCAAGGGCCCACAGCCTTGGGGTTGCAATTCATTGCACAACCGCGTACAACCCACAGGCCCACGGGTTATGCGAGCATTTTCACAGGTCACTGAAAGCAGCACTCAGGGCTTTGCTGACGGATGCAAATTGGGTAGACCGGTTGCCGTGGGTTTTATTGGGGTTGCGTTCCACACCAAAAGAGGATTTGGAGGCTTCCCCGGCAGAGCTGTTTTTTTCTCAGCCGCTGTGGCTGCCCGGGGAATTTTTGCCAGACAATCCCACGCCGGACAACTGCCCACCTCAGCGTTTGCAGCATAGCGCAGACACAGGCACGCTGCCCGGCCCGGCCCACCACTGTTTTCCACGTGCTTTCGTGCCAAAAACTTTGAAGAAGGCAGAGTTCGTGTTCGTCAGGCACGATGCCTACCGCCCGCCATTGCGCCCACCCTATGATGGCCCGTTCAGAGTGCTGGAAACAGAGGACAAGCATTTTTTGTTAGACTTGGGGGGTCGTCGGGAGAAAATATGCATAGACAGACTTAAGCCGGCCTTTGTAGTGGCGGACGAGCAAGTGCTGCTGGCTCAGGCCCCTTGGCGTGGAAGACCCCCACTGAGAACTCCCCAGGCAAACGATTCACCAGGACAGCCACACAGGCAAATTGGAGTTTTCCACCCCCTTGCCATGGCCCACCCGCAGTCAGACACACTCCCAGCAGCCCCCCGCAGGCACAGCAGCGCTGCGGAGGCGGTAAACCCCCATTGCAGCAGATATGGGAGGAGACTGAAACCAAAAAGATGTGAGGACTGAAACTCTGTCTAAGATTCTGGGGGGAGGGCGGTGTAGAGACTGGGTTAATCATCTCAGACAGGATGCAGATGGTAAACAGAGGATAACAATAGCTAGGGAGATCATGGGGAGATAGCAGGAAGAAGGAGCCGGGGGGGGGGGGGGGGGTTAAAGGGTGGATGTATTGTGATGTTAAATGTCATGCAAGGTGATGTGAAATGTCATGCAAATGTGAGATGAGCGGTTGGGATAAAAGGAGAAACCATGCTTGATTGGGACATGCTTTTTCTGTGTATGACTGACGAGAGAGTGTAATAAAAGTCATCTGTTCGTAAACCTGCCTCCTTATTCACACTCTCCACAAGGCCTGTTATACATGTTTTGCTGAGGTTACAAGGGTGTGCATCCCCAAGTATGGAGTTGCTCAGTCAAAATATGTAATTTTTATCAATAAAAGTTTAGCCACTGCTCTGTCTCTTCATGCCCTGGCTTCAGGAAGTGTGGGCAGAGTTTTTGATTGATTCCATGCTGATTGAATAATACACAGCATCATGGCCGTGCTGACTGGATAATACGTGGCATTACGGCCATGCTGATTGGATAATACGCGGCATCACTCAGTCACCACAGAACACTGAACAAAACAAGGAAGTGAAAAACGACAAATTTGACTGGAAAAAGATAATACTGAAGATTTAATGCTTAAAAACATTATACTGTGGAGAGTGCAAATAAAGGAAACCAGACTTGCACAGCAGACGACTTTATTCACTCTCACATCAGTAATAACAGAAAAAGCATTTTCACAATACACCACGGTCTCTCCTTTTATATCCTCCACCCATCTCACATCTGCATGACATCTCGCATCACAATACATTCAACCCTTCTCCCCCCACTGTCTCCCAGCTCTCCTTCCTGCTACCTCACCATTCGCCCCTTTCACAATCCCACAATTCCTCGCGCGACCGGCAACATCCGGTTTCCCAGCGCCCAATATAAACACGCTTGAATCTAGCAACGGGGGAGCGATTTTTTACTTATTTGTGGTAAGTTAAACAGTTTTCTATACATATCAAGCTGCAGTAATATACCTAGTAATATTTTCAAGCTTTCTATTGTGTTTTGGTTGTATGCCATGCTATGCTAATCGCGTATGCAGCGTGTTTTTGTGACATATTTAGAAGATGTAAGTTGCACCCATGACTCATGAGGCATAACCCATGTGAGTGCATGTCAGCAGGTTATCAGCTGCTCAGTGTTGATGTACATTAAACGTTTATTTTCAACTAGTGGTTACACATATATATAGTATTATACATACATTTATCTATACACAATGTGACATCTTTTCCTCATTTCTTGCAGGTGCATAATGTCGTATGGATTCTAGCAGAAAATGACAGGGAAAGTCCCTAAAACGTACACAGAGGTGAAAGCACTGCCAGCAAAAACACTGAAACACTGCCTGAAGTGGAGAACATTAAGCCAGACAACTCAGATGCAAGTGTAGGGTGTGAATGTCCATGCAACTGTGATTCCTGGTCATGCTGGAGATGTGCGAACTATAACCAAGACATGGTAGATGAAGATATTCCGTGGTTTTGCATATCTTGTGTAAGGAATTGTCCAAATGTTTACATGAATGTTTAGTATTTCTTGATGGATGGCGCTATAATTTCTGTGATGTTCTTATTTATGTGAATAGCTAGTCATTTTCAGAAACGTTATTAGTTTTTGTCATGATGCAAATGTACTTCTTATGAGAAATATTTTTAGCTTTCAAGTCATTTTGGCTTTTTGTAGCTAGTCATTGGATGTTTCTACCATGGACTTATCATTCCATGATTGTACTATAAAAGTGCACATATGTTTAGCATTGATTGTGTAGGTATTACATTGCCTTTTTTTGTGTTATACATGTATGCATTTAATACAAATTTGTCAGGTTGAATAAAATGGTCTTTATTACTACAAATTCTTATCTAGAACAAAAATACAATACACAATATAAACAATAAATCTTTGTTTAAAGTTTTCACCATAGTGACCATGGATACATTTATTAACAAAAACATAATACAGTTTTGACTAACATTCCACAATATCCTATATACAGCTGTACAGAAATATTGATTGTATATGTCTTGAAATTCCTTTTCTGAAATCTAATAAAAACTATTTTACTTTGCTACAGTCTTTAAGTGTGTTGTCTAGTGATTACAAGAAATAGCTGCCCACTTGTTCAAAAAGCAAATTAAATAAAATCAAAGATACTTTCAGACTCTGATACTGGACTTGCTAGAACACTGTGAATATTAGCAATAGGCATTTGAAAATTAGACAACTAGGCACAAACTGTAAACATTTGCTCTGTCACATCCTGTTGTGAAATTTTCAGAGTGGCATCCAGATGTGAAATGTTCGTATTCTCTGGATAATTCTCTCAACATGAATACGTGTGCTCGGTCGCAGATGTCGGCGGAAGAAGCTGCAAACTGCGAGGCAATCTTGAGCACTACCTTTGTAGTTAGGGAGAATCAGTTTCACCCCCGTCTCTAAGTTCCCTTGACACATTGAAACCCTTATCGGCCATAACTGAAGAATTAAGTGGCAAAGCATTCAGGAAGTGGTCACTAGATAATGTGATATGTTGACTTTCTTTGGGGATTCTTCCTTTGGAGTCCACGAATCTTTGCAGAATGGCAATGGAATGATAGGGGAGGCAGAAGTTGATGTCATCGTCTGTCGCTTCTTCGTTTGTCCGGTCCATTTAAACTTCGTAGGAATATATCCCAGCGAACCTTTCTTGTGTGTGCGTACACCTGTTGGATAAAAATAGAAATTAGTTTAACAGATACTAATTATGCCAGAATTTAAATAAAAAAAGGAGGCAGTGTCAGTAGTTACTGACAGCTTTATTATATATGTATAAAGTTCAAATACATATATATATATGTAAATAAACAAACAAAATACACACACATACAACTATATAATTTATAATGCAGAAGTCTGACAAGACTATATTAACTAATAAAATAAAGAAAATTGATACTATGTTAACTTTGTATTGGATTTGATCAGTGATTAGTTTGGAACCTAAAATTAGACTAAATGCTAATATTTTATTGAGTAATAACAGGTAATACAATATAGATAAATATATTATTCAAACAGTGCTCTTACCTCCTTAAAAATGGTCTGAACAAATTCTGTCACTGGCATTTGAAGTCCATCCTTCACGCCTGATTTTGCTCTCCCAAATTCGCCGAAGATCTGCGTTTTTTTCACCGCTGGGAAACCTATAGTATGATCTTCTTATGCCCTGTTCCTTGTCTGTACCCTGGCGATTACTACAGAAAGGTACTACGCATCTGGAACCCTGATTTGTGGCTTTATTTCGACGTATCTTGAACTCTGTCTCCATTGTGTATGCATGTGAGCCAGTGTAAACAAACTACCAGATGTTGCCGGTTGTGCATTGCATTGTGGGGAATGTGAAAGGGGCGAATAATCTCTCCCATCTCAATAACTATTGTCCTCATCTGTTTACCCTCTGCATCCAGTCTGAGATGATTAACCTCACATCTACACCCCCCCCCCCCCGAATCTCAGACCGAGTTTCAGTCCTTACGTCCTTTTGGCTTCAGTCTCCTCCCGTATCTGCTGTAACGGGGGTTTTCCGCCTCCATGGCGCTGCTGTGCCGGTTGGGGGCTCCTGGGGGCGTGTCTGTCTGCGGGTGGGCAATGGCGAGGGGGGGGGAACCTTCGACTTGCCCGTGTGGCTGCTCTGATGAATCGTTTACCTGGGGAGTTCTCCGTGGGGGTCTTCCACGCCGAGGGGCCTGAGCCAACATCACTTGCTCGTCTGCCACCACAAAGGCGGGCTTAAGTCTGTCTATGCATATTTTCTCCAGACGAGCCCCCAAGTCTAACAAAAAATGTTTGTCCCCTGGTTCCAGCACTCTGAATGGGCCATCGTAGGGTGGGCGCAATGGGGGGCGGTGGGCATCGTGCCTGACAAACACGAACGCTGCGTTCTTCACATGCTTTTGGCACAAAAGCATGTGGAAAACAGTGGTGGGCCGGGCCCAGCAGCGTGCCTGTATCTGCGCTATGCTGCAAACGCTGAGACGGACAGTTGTCCGGCGTGGGATTATCTGGTAAAAATTCCCCGGGGAGTCGCAGTGGCTGAGAAAAAACAAGCTCCGCCGGGGAAGCCTCCAAATCCTCTCTTGGTGCGGAACGCAACCCCAACAAAACCCACGGCAAACGGTCTACCCAATTTGCATCCGTCAGCGAAGCCCTGAGCGCTGCTTTCAGTGACCTATGTAAACGCTCGCATAACCCATTGGCCTGTGGGTTGTACGCGGTTGTGCGATGAATTGCAACCCCCAGGCTACGGGCCATTGGGGACCAGAGGTCAGAAACAAACTGAGGGCCCCTATCAGACGTGATGTCCGACGGGATGCCAAAACGTGCCACCCATGTTGTCAAAATTACCGGAGTGGTAGCTCAGTTGGTAGAGCATCCGCCCCACACCCGGGAGGCAGGGGTTCAAATCCCGGCCGGGTCATGCCGAAGACCATATAAAAGTGGAATTTCCTGCCGTCCAGCTTGGTGCTCAGCAATAAATGGAATGGAGGAGGGAACTCTATGGCGGCGCCTTGCATGGCAGCGGCCCTCTGATTCTGCACTTGGGGTGTGTGTGATTTACACTGTAGATAGGTAAAACACAATCTCGTTCTGCTGTACATGATTGGTTGTACGGTTGAATGACAATAAGGGTGATTTAATTTAATTAATTAAAAAAAAGCACGCGCCATGTCCGCGGACGCGGTTGCCGCCAGCAGGACTGCTTCTGGCCAGCGGGTGGTGCGGCCCACCACTGTCAGAAGGTGCGTGCACCCCTGCGATGGTGGGAGGGGGCCCACGAGGTCCACGTGAACATGGTCGAACCTCTTAGCTGGTATATGAAATGGTTCCAAAGGAGCCTTCGTGTGTCTGTGTACTTTGGCTCGTTGGCACGCTACGCAGGCTGCGGCCCACTCTTTCACTTGTTTGCACAGGCCTGGCCACACGAACTTCGCTCCCACCATTTTGACTGACGCGCGCACTCTTGGGTGTGCCAGAGCGTGAACTGACTCAAACACTAGGCGGCGCGAAGCAACTGGGACCACCGGGCGCAGGCATCCCATGGAGACGTCGCAGATTGGGGGGGGCTTGCCGTCTTGCAGTACTCTGCTCTCCAGCCTTAACCCTGTTGGTCCAGACTGGAGTGCGCGCACGTCCGCATCATCAATCTGCTCTGCGGCCATGGCTGTATAATCTATCCCCACGCAGACCGGAGCCACTACTGCGCGCAAGAGGCAGTCCGCCACCACATTCAGTTTACCCGACATATGCTGAATATCTGTCGTAAACTCCGAGATCGCGGCCAGCTGCCTCTGCTGCCGGCCCGACCATGGTTCCAAAACCTTGGCCATCGCGAACATTAGCAGCTTGTGGTCCACGAACGCGGTGAAGCTGTGCCCTTCCAGCCAGAACTGGAAGTGGCGTATGGCCAGGTGGAGAGCCAGCAACTCTCTGTCGAACGCGCTGTATTTACGCTCACTGTCGCACAAAGCCCTGCTGAAAAAAGCGAGCGGCTGCCAAGAACCGGCGACGCGTTGCTCCACGACGGCCCTTATGGCCACGTCCGAGGCGTCGGTAGTGAGCGCTATCCGGGCTGCCGGGTCCGGGTGTGCCAACAGTGTGGCGTTTGCCAGGGCTGTTTTAACCTCAGAGAACGCCTGCTCCTGCTCCGGAGTTCATTCGACTCTGTCCGCCAGTTTCCGTTTCTTGAGCATGGCGTACAATGACTACATGAGCTGAGTTGCGCTGGGAGCAACAGGTTATAAAAGTTAACCATCCCCAAAAACTCCTGCAGCGCCCTGACCGTCTGAGGCCAGGGAAAATTCGTCACCGCACGCACCTTGTTGGGCAAGGGTATTGCTCCCTCCGGTGAGACGCAGTGCTCCAAAAAAATCAATCCCCGTCACGCTGAACTGGCATTTCGCCTGGTTGATTATTAACCCGTGCTCCTCCAACCTCCGGAAAACCATCCTGAGGTGGGTTACGTGTTCGTCCTCGGACGCGCTGGCCACCAGGATATCATCCAGGTAGATAAACACAAACGGCATATCACGTAACACCGCATCCATCATGCGTTGGAATGCCTGTGCCGCGCCTTTTAATCCGAAGGGCATGCGTAAAAAGTCAAACAAGCCAAACAGAGTTATTACCGCTGTTTTGGGTATGTCCTCCGCGCGCACTGGGACCTGGTTGTAACCACGGACCAGGTCTATTTTAGAAAAAATGCGTGCCCCAGCGAGGTGAACGGAAAAATCCTGAATATGGGGAATCGAGTAGCGGTCGTGCGCTGTGGTGTTATTCAACCTGCGGAAATCTCCGCACGGTCGCCACGATCCCTCGGCCTTAGGGACCATGTGTAGTGGGGATGCCCATGGGCTGTTTGAGTTCCTGATGATGCCCAACCTTTCCAAGTTGGCAAACTCCTCGCGCGTTATGGCCAGTTTAGCTGTGTCCAGGCGCCGAGGTTGTGCGAAAACGGGCGGCCCAATGGTGGTGATAAAGTGTTCCACCCCGTGTTTAGTGCTGGCCGCCGAAAACGTTGGGACCGTGAGTGCTGGGAACTGAGTGAGCAGTGTGTGGAACTTACCACCTGTTGCTGTGACGTTGGCTTGTGTTATTGGCCCGGCCCCTCGAGCTGTACAGGGGAGAGAATCAAAAGACATTGCATTAACCAGGCGCCTGTTAGCAACATCGACTAGCAACCTGTGTGCACACAGAAAATCAGCTCCCAGGATTGGGAAACTCAATGCCGCTATAACAAAAGTCCACTCATACATACGGCCGTGTAGGGATAAAGTCAGTGTTCTCTCACCAAAAGTCTTAATGTCCGAGCCGTTTATGGCTACCAGCTGGGGGCCGCTAGCTCCCGCTAGCCAGTCGGCATAGGACGGCAGGATGAGGCTCTTTTGGGAGCCGGTGTCTACGAGGAACCGTCTCCCCGAGCGCAAGTCCGTCACGTAGAGCAGCTTGTTCTCTTCACCGGCGGTCGCAGCTGCTACTGACTGCCGACCTTGGCATTTCCCGAACTCTTGAATTGACACCGTGGCACACATCTGCGTGTGTTCTCTCCAAAGCGGCGGTGGTAGAAGCAGACCGTGTTTCTCTGGCGCTTCCTGGCCCCTGCTGCCGCTACCGTCGCCGGCTTCTCGCCTCTGCTGGTCGTCTCGCTGGGTTCCGACGTCACCGCGTTCACTGTGAGGGCTCTGGTGGTGAGGATGAGCCGATCTGCCTCCTGGGCTAGCGCCCAGTGGTCACACGCGGCCAGCAACAGCGAATTGGCAAGGACCGCTCTCGCCTCTGTTGGGAGGTTCCGGAGGAAAAGGTGGACAAACAGAAAATGCCCGTCGTCCGTGCCCATCAACACCAACATCTTCTCCATCAGTTCGACCGCCGACCCATCTCCTAACTCGGAGCACCTCAGGAACCTCTCTGCTCTCTCACAGTCCGAGAGCGTGTAGCGCCGGGTCAGTGCGGCCTTGAGAGCCCCATATTTGTCGTGGGCTGGAGGCTGTTGGAGCAGGCTCACTACTTGCTGAGATGTGCGAGCGTTGCTGGGGCTTCCCGTCCGGGCCGACTCTGGGGTTCTTGCCTCGTGTTCCATAATTCGTCAAGGGGTCACCAGTGTGGAGAGTGCAAATAAAGGAAACCAGACTTGCATAGCAGACGACTTTATTCACTCTCACATCAGTAATAACAGAAAAAGCATTTTCACAATGCATTCAACCCTTCTCCCCCCACTGTCTCCCAGCTCTCCTTCCTGCTACCTCACCATAATCTCTCCCATCTCAATAACTATTGTCCTCATCTGTTTACCCTCTGCATCCAGTCTGAGATGATTACTTACTCTTACTCTTACTTCTCTTACTCTTACTTCTCTTAGCTTCAGAAGAAGCTCTTACTTCTTCTGCTGCTGCACTAGATGAGACTTGTTAGAGGAGCGAAGCTGATAATAAACTTTGGTTTATAAGTCACATCGCCTCATTATTCCAAGCTCTTCTACAATTACCCCATATTGGGCTAAATTGTGACAATTTTCTTTTTCCTTCTTTCCAAGAAAGACTGAAGATGGCTGCCACCGGATTAAAAAGTGGGCTGATGGGCACCACTAATAAGCCTTCTCTACTTATCTACTTCCTCTTCGTTTTGTCTTTGTGTGTCTGGACCTGCAACAAGAAGGATTTTCCGACAAACTCAACCAAAGGTGAAGTTAAAAAGTTTTATCTGTATGGATTTGGGCTTGGACATCTCACCCTACACTCTATGTGGTCTTTAAAAGCCCTGAGCAAAAACTTCCAAATTAAGGCAAACATGGCTGTTAAGCAAAAATCACAATATGGCAGAGGATATACAATTAAAGTTCTGTTAGTTCTGCTACTTCTGGCAGGAGATATTCACCTTAACCCTGGACCTGCCACTATTAAACAGCAGACCACTGGGTTAGCACAAAACCGAGCTGTACAAAAGCAAAAACAACATTTATTTTTCCAAACTGTTAATCATGCACGAGTTCTTTGGGACACCAAGGCTAAACCAAAGGGGATCCTCGGTGGTCATTTAAACATACGGAGCATAATCCCCAAAAGAGATGAGATTTCGGTGTTGCTGTTGGACTCAAATCTGGACTACCTTTGTCTCTCAGAAAGCTGGCTACACAGGAACATAGACACTAATATGATCGATATTGTGGGCTACCAGTGTTTTAGAAAAGACAGGCAGGTAGGGAGGGGAGGAGGTGTTTTAATTTACATCAAAGAGAAATATAAATGTCAACTGGTTGATTTGAATACTTCACTTGAATGTTTAGCTGTTAATGTATGTCTCTCTCCGGTAATGAATTTCAACATTGCAGTAGTGTACAACCCACCGTCACACAACTCTTCCTTTTATGATGAATTAAGTGATCTGGTTAAACAACTTGAGAAGAACAGAGAAACAATAATTCATGGTGACTTTAATATCAACTGGTCTGATAAAAAAGACAAACAAAAACTGAAAAGCCTCATGACTAAATTTAATTACCAGCAAATCATCAAAGGACCCACCAGGATAACCAAACAATCCAGAACACTTATTGACATGGTATTTACTAATAAACCAGAACGAATAACCAGAACCTATAATCTTGTAACTGGTCTCTCAGATCATAACATGGTTCTTGCTGTCAGGAAACTTACTAAAAAGCGACTACAGTATTTTGGGGGAGTCGATATTGACAAATCAAATTTTATTATCCCCAAATCAAAAAATGAGGAGTTTGAACATTACTTAGAGAATCAAAATTGGGAGCAGCTCATGTCAACATGTGAAGTAGATGATTGTTGTAATTTTATAACTGCAACAATCACAAAGTCTATAGAAAAATTTTCAAAGCAAATTAAAAGTAGACAACAGAAGATTAGCCTACCATGGTTAAATAATGAAATAAGAAAACTTATGAAGAGACGAGACTATGCACTGAAAACATCACTAACCTCCAAACTACAAAATGATCACCTTGTGTATAAAAGTTTAAGAAATAAAGTGGTACATGAGCTGCGAAAATCAAAAATATCTTATTACAATAAACTGATAGATCATGCAAAGGGTAACAACAGTTCCCTATGGAGGCATTTAAATAACTTAACTAATAAAAAAAACGATCAGAAGGGGGTAAAGGAACTTAGAATCAATGGCAAGACCGTCAGTGACAAGGCTACTTTGGCAAATGAATTTAATTCACACTTTGTGGGCTCTGTGGAAGACTTAACAAAAATTTTTGTGCTGCCAAATGTGCTCAACAACACAAATTCCATACTTCCAACAGATACTTTTCACATCAATGAGGTAAATGAGAAGTTAATTGCTGGTATTGTTAAAACACTGTCAAACTCAAAAACTAATGATATCTACAATATGAGCACCTCCTTTCTCAAAATGCACAGCAAAATATTAATCAAACCACTGACCCATCTCATTAATCTCTCCATTAGGTCTAGTACATTTCCATCTGGCTGGAAAAAAGCTGTCGTCATACCAGTTCATAAATCAGGCAGTAAAGACGATATATGCAATTACCGCCCAATCTCTATCTTACCAGTCCTATCTAAGGTTCTTGAAAAAGTTGTAGCTACACAGCTGATAGACTACTTACAAGACAGTCAACTTCTTCATCCACATCAATTTGGTTTTAGACCAGGATACTCAACAGAAACAGCAAATTGTTGCCTTATTGAAAACGTCAAACAGTCCTTGGACAGGGGTAATGTGGTAGGAGCTGTTTTTCTAGATCTCAAAAAGGCTTTCGATACTGTAAACCACAGTTTGCTTTTATCCAAAATGGTATCTTTTAACTTCTCCCCAAATACATTAGAATGGTTTGCATCTTATCTCCAGAATAGAGAACAGTGTGTAAAAGTTCACCAGGATAAATCCTCATTTTTAAACAACCGCATGGGTATCCCACAAGGGTCCATTCTTGGTCCTTTACTTTTCAGCATTTTTATTAATGACTTGCCGTTACACTGCTCAGCTGCAACATGCCAACTTTATGCAGATGATGCAGTTATTTACACAGCTGCCAAGACTCCAGCACAGGCTGCAGATGTACTGTCTACAAGTATGGTTGATGTCCAAGAGTGGCTCCTCAAGAACCATCTATTGCTGAACCTTCAGAAAACAGTCTCAATGTGCTTTTCAATCAAAAAATGTAACCTGCAACATTTTAAAGTTAATATACATGATCATGACATCAGTTTAGCTACAGAATTCAAATACCTTGGGATTGTACTAGATCCTCAACTCAAATTTAATCTTCATATAAAGAACATTTCAAAAACAGTAAAAAAAAATCTGAACTGCTTTAAATTAATTAGATATTACATACCTTACGAAGCAGCTGCACTGTATATGCATTCTATGGTTTTTTCTCATATATCATACTGTTTGACAGTCTGGGCTCAAGCAGCCCCTTCCACAATAAGACATATAGGTTCATTATATAATCAAACCCTAAAAATCTTGGACAAAAAGCCCATTAGGTGGCATCACTGTAATGTTTTAAAAAAATACAACCTATTGAGTTTTGAGAGCTTCATTGACCTCTGTCTTCTGAAATTAACGTTCAAATGTTTCCATAAATCAGCACCCGAGCCACTTGCTGGTTTCGTCCAAAGACAGGACAGCAGCAGAGCCACCAGGAGTTCTGTTAACAATAACTGTAAAATATTCCACCGCAGAACCACATTTGGACAAACAGCATTCTCTATAAAGGGCAGTCACATCTGGAACACAATGCCAAATGAAATTAAAATAATAACGGACTTTAAAACATTCACTAAAAATGTTAAAAACTGGCTGAAAAATAAACAAGAATGTACTCATGTATGAATTAATTGTCTGCAAAGTGAGAGTGAATGAAGGGAAGGAATAAATGTGTTTGTTTATAGTGAGTGACGGAGGGAGGAAGGCCTGAAATAGGCAAATGGGAGTTATGTTATATGTGTTAAATGTGAGTCAGGCTGTTATATTTGTGTATTTATAATATTTATGTTAAGTGTGAGTCAGGCTGTTATATTTGTGTATTTATAATATTTATAATATTTATAATTGTGTATTTATAATTTTTCTGCATTGATGTATGTGGTTATTGTGTGTATATATATATATATATATTTTTTTTTTTCCCATCTTTACTTGATTCTTTTTTCTAAAGCCCATCCAGGGACAAGAGTTGCAAATTAGCTAATAGCTATACACTCTATGTGCAACACATCAGATTGATTGTCTTTGATTAATTGTCTATGTTTATTGCACTGTCCCTGTCAAATAAACTAATCTACTACTATTAACCCTGCGTCTACAATACCATAAAGTTGCCGTGATTGCATAGGTCTAAAGAATAATTCGGCATATGTGGAGAACACGTGAGCAGACTGAGGGGAGCGTCAGCGGGGACCCGGGTCTGACAAACAACACCAGTGTATCCAACACAGAACATGCCGGGAGAAGCAGCAGCCTGACACAACCTGGCTCAAAGGCACGCTATCTGATGGTGAGGAAAGTTTGTTTTCAATAAAGTGAAAATAAACAAGATGATGCACGGAGTGTGCTTTTTCCGGGAAGTGCAGCCAACAGCAAAGTGTGATTTATGTAGCGTGAAATATGTAATATTAATAAATAATCAATATGATCAGGTATGAATTATCTAATTTCTATTGATGTATTGGAATCTGAGATCAAATCTCGTTTCATATACATCAGAAAAGTTAATAACACTCGTAGGGGCACCAGCTCCTATCTCTAAGAAGCAATTTAATCTTTAATTTCACTTTATACCTGTTTAATCACTCAATAAATTAATTAATAATCAGTCTCAATAATTTTTCCTTGAATTCGATACCTGTGCTTGAACAGACTCAGAATGAAATAAATTCTCAACAACTTCTCTCATTTTCCCATGTTTATTAAACGAAATGGTTAACAGACATGGCAGTAATTTCGTTAATCATAGAATCAATCTTGTAAATGATAGATTAACAATGTCAATATTTTCGGAACCAGGGTTAAACTGAGAAATCAATTTCTATCAGTTTGTGTTAACAGATTATGGAAACAACGCAAATTTATGGAGCAAGTTTACTAATTATATGAAAAAGTCCTGGATTAATCTTAAGAAAATAAAAACGGAATTTTTAATGAAAAGAAGAGTTATGTTAAGGGCTTCTTAATTTGCATCTGATTAGATACACAAATTATTACCGAACCTCAGACATTTTAATTCAGCAGATGAATTAAAAGTTTGCAGCTCACGTGATCCTCGTTCGATGATGGTTCTTTCGTCGTCCTCAGCCCAAGATTTCGTGGACGTTAATATCTGCCCGCAGATATTTTCAGGGTCCACATTTCGACCTTTAAATTCAAGCGGTCAAAAAGGATGGATTCTGGGCTGTATGACCCACAGTTGAAACTGGGTTTGGAGCCAGATGATGACGACGTTTCTTCAGCGTGTGATGAACAGCTGCCCGTTGATTCCTCAGCTGCGTGTGATGTGGAAGCTGCGTCTTTTCAGAGGCCTTCGATAATAATTAATTAAGAATATCTAATCCGATCTCAAATTAAAGAGTTTCGGACTTTAGATAAAAATTATAGCTTCTGGTGTGTGATTGGTCAAGAAAAATATTATAAAAATAAAGTCAAGATTAAAGTTTACATCAAAATTAAACAAACGGTGATTTTACAGAAAGTTTAACAAAGAAAAAGTGATGAATAAAAATTGGAGTTTAACTCCGATTAAGAATTGAGCTCAAAGAAATAGGAATTCCTAGGCATTTAAGAGAAAAAGGAAAAACATTAAAATACAAAGTTACATAAACAAATTACGAGTTATCTGCTCTGTGTTCAGAAAAGCGACATGTGGTCGGAGTCTTTGTTCTTCCTTGCTCTTCCTTGCTGTGTGTAGACAATAGAGAGAGACGAGAAGAGAAAAGAGAGCCAAAAGAGAAAAAAAGGACGAAGCAGGGGTCTCTCTGTTATTTATAAGTTCCGTTGAGCTATCGCGGGCTTCCGGACTGACCGGAATCTCAGCCAATGAGTGTCCTTCGTGGGAGGCCCGATGGACCTTTAGTCCAATAACAAACAGTCTATTGTCGAGCTCTTTGGGATGAAGAGTTGTTGTCATGCAGAGATTGGCTGCTGGAGTCACATGGTTTTAGAGGCAAATTTCTGATACATTGGAATATACACACTTATGTATAACTAAACTAACCTTAGTGTATCTTATAAGCAGTGCTTCTAAATCAACATGCAGGAATAAACATTCATTTAAACATTAACATGCATATATATATATATATATATATATATATATATATATATATATATATATATATATATATATATATATATATAAAATCACAGATTAATGCATTTCACACATATTATTGATTTTCCACATTAAAACATCAGAGTCCATTTGCTTTTCATAGTTCTGAAAAGAAGAAGGTTTAGAATTGAGTTTGTAATAATGTACTTTAAAGTTCACTGGTTAAATCCAGCATGTCCCAGGGTTTAAGGAAATTTTATTGAGCTGTGGATCCATGTTTGGCCAGGTCTGTTGCATGTTTATGGGGGCAATAAAAGCAAAGCCGGACATTGGGGAAATTCCTTAGGCTGGTTTTAACAAAGGAATGGGATTTCAGCTGTGGCCTGGGGGAGAGAATCCATTTCTTTGTCTTACTCCTGGGTGAAACAAAATGTCTTTAAGCAGAAGAATAATTATTGCTGAGCCAAAGTGAGATGATGCTACATTTATCATGGAAAACAGTTGAGCTTTGCACTTTGAGCGATCAGCTGATTGAATCCACCTCCTCTGGTGTTCTGACATTTTGGCATGTCTATCAGAACAGTACTGGACACCTGATGCTACAGACTGCAGTCAAAGGTAAAAACAAAAAAACATATGGAGGGCTAAACAGTGATTTGGATCTTTATCCTGTAGCTTGAAAGTGCTCAGACACATCCCCGACAGGTCCCGTTGTATGAACAAGTACGTGTGTTTAGCGCTGTGTGTGTGTGTGTGTGTGTGTGTGTGTGCGTGTGTGTGTGTGTGTGTGTTCTGCAGGCAGCAGCTGAGCAGAGCTCTGTATGGGTTTTTCCTGTGAACCAAAGCTGCAAATATGCCATTATAGGGTAGCTCCAAGTTAGAAACCCGTTCAATAAGTTACACATAGGTTCAAAAAGCATTACTCATATGTTAGAAATAATTTTTGCATGCACTAGATGTTAATCTCAACATATTCCAACTTTTGAGTAATGAGTTGCTGACAAGTAACGTGTGTAAACAAATGCATAACAACCTTTGCTCCATGAAAGCAGGATGTATCAACCATATGCTGGATACATCAGAAAATTTTCAGAGAATATAGAGGGTATGTGTATGATGTCACCGAACAGAACTCATGTCAGTTAAAAAAACACCAGAGTGGTGGCCTAGTTGGTAAAGCATCCGCCCCACACCCGGGAGGCCAGGATTCAAATCCCGGCCGGGTCATACCAAAGACCATATAAAAATGGTATTTTCCGCCTTCTAGCTTGGTGCTCGGCACAATAGAAAGGGGAAAGGGAAGTTACACACAGAGCTACCAGAGGACTGACCCCCCCCCCCCACACACACACACACACTGTAGCTTTCACTGCTTACAGTAGCTGTGTGGCTTAGGGTCAGAGAAACGGAGATAGGCGCCGCCCCGTACACCACATGGTGTCCCACATGCTGTAGAAGGGAATTACTGTAACTAACTAAGTAACAGTTAAAAAACATTGAGGGGCACAAATGAATGGCAGCATGAGGGTGTATGTGACATGGTTCTAGTGACCCACAAAGCAGACACAACTCAAGACAGATACAATTAACCGTTTATTGGGTATAATGGATGTGAGTGGGTGCGTGTATGCGTGGTTGTGTGAGTGTAATGTAAATAGGCGAGTCAGCTGGAGCGAGCAGAGCACCATATGACCTGGCAACCCTGGGAAGAGCCAGAGCGTTAAATACAGTTACGGCTCAAATACCACTTGATAGTACAGTGCTTACTGTCAGAGGTGGTGGAGAGTAGCCCATGTTAGGCTGCACGGTGGCGCAGTGGTTTAGCACTGTGGCAGCACAGTTTACCCTCGGCCGGGGGACCGCGGGGATCATGAGATCGTGGGTTCGATCCCAGCCCCCGACCAACAGTGAGCTGTGTGGAGTTTGCATGTTCTCCCCGTGTTGCGCGGGTTTACTCCGGGATTTCTCCGGTTTCCTCCCGCATACCAAAAACATGCAGGTTTAGGGCGCTCGCGCACGCAGCGACCAGCAGCCGGTGGCTTGTCACCAGACTGCAAACCAAGTCTACCTACGGGTACAAATAAGTAAAAAAAAAAAAAAAAAAAAAAATGTTAGCGCTGAAGCTGCAGCCAGGAGGATAGTGCCCGCAGGAAGCCGGAGAGCTGAATGCCGGTGTGGGAGGCAGGTGAATCCGCCGCCAGGAAGAGAGGGGTCCGCTGCCACGGATCTCTGCCTGTGCACAGGGGAAGCTGACAGGGTGAGAAGGAATGATGGTGGCTTACTTGGTAGTTGGTCGGTCCGGGAGGCGCAGGCCCGGACTGGGTGTGGAGATGGCTTGGAAGCCGATGTGGAAGAACTCAACAAGGCTGGGAAGCTCGCAGGTTGGTGTAGCAGGTTTCTGGGAAGAGAAACAGATGGCTTCGCACTGAGCACTGGACCAGACGGTATAAATAGGCAGAGGATGATGACAGGCAGGTGCGCACACAGGTGTAACAAATTGGTGGCCATGACAGTGTGCAGTAAAACACAAAAAATACACACAATATTCAGTCACAGCAGTACACAGAGTACCTGCTTGCATTGTGGAGAGCTAATCTTATCATTCTATCTTGATTAATTGGCAAAAAAAAAATTAAATAAATAAATAATTTAAGGCTCTGAATCAGTTCTTCACTTCCCATGTGCTCCTTGGTCTTTACCCACACATCACTACTGTTATGATTGCCCTTTGCAGGGCAAAGATGAGATGCCAAAAGCCAGCAGTGAGTTTTGTTATTTTATTGCAAAGTACAAAATAATGCGTCTCGAGGGGCAAAACACATAAACTGTAACACATGACCACGATGGGTCAAAATAACTGAACTAATACAGAGAATTAAAGATACACTTACACTTACACTTACACTTACACGGTGGTGCAGTGGTTAGCACTGTTGCCTTACAGCTAGGAGGTTCCTGGTTCGAATCCCCAGGCTGCCAGGGGTTGGAACCTTTCTGTGTGGAGTTTGCATGTTCTCCCTGTGCTGTGTGGGTTTACTCCGGGGGCTCGGGTTTCCTCCCACAATCCAAAGACATGCATGTTAGGTTAATTGGTTGTTCTAAATTGTCCCTAGATATCTGTTTCCTATGGGCCCTTAGAATAGAGGGTTAGTACTAGTGAAAGCGCTTTGAGTGGTCTTTGTGACTAGAAAAGCACTATATAAGTGTAGGTTAGTTAGTTAGTTAATACAGTGAGGGCGAAACCTGACGCTGGAAAGAGACTGGAGCCAGACATGGGGACTCCAGCCTGAGTGGGTGTGAGATCACAGGGAGGAATGAATCTCCACTGCGATCTTAAATAGTGCCAAATCCAATCCACCAACAGGTGAGACAAATAAGAGATTAAGTGCCCGCAGCTGTGACAGCCCACGAGCAGCCTGACAGGAGGAAGTGCTGCCACGGTGCTGTCAAAATAAAAGCACAAAGTAATTCCTCTGACAAACAAGACTAAACAGACTGAAAAGGAAAAATAATAAATTACTGAAGCACGTGTCTGCCCCGCACTCGGGATCACCACAACTACAGCCAAGTCAATGATGTGGTATTAATATGTAAAGCAAAAAAAGTACTCTGTGCACTGCTGTGACTAAATATTTTGTGTGAATTTTATGTTTTGCTGCATAAAAAAATAAAGCTGTCCCATATGATTGCCACTCCGTGCTGTGTTGCTATGGTAACTGTCCTGTAACTGCCAAGAATTCTGTTCCCATGCATCCCCTCTATACCAGCGTTCTTCAGCGTGCTCTTTACTTAGACAAAACTTAGCCATAACTGATTCCACGTCCATCCATCCATCCATCCATCTTCTACCGCTTTTCCGGAGGTCCGGGTCGCGGAGGCAGCAGTTCAAGCAGAGAAGCCCAGACTTCCCTCTCCCCAGCCACCTGCTCCAGCTCTTCAGAGGGGATACCAAGGCGTTCCCAGACCAGCTGGGAGACATAGTCTCTCCACCAAGTCCTGGGTCTGCCCCGGGGTCTCCTCCCAGTGGGACGTACCTGAAACACCTCAAGTGGGAGGCGTCCAGGAGGCATCCTAATCAGATGCCCATACCACCTCAACTGACTCCTTTCAATGTGGAGGAGCAGCGGTTCTACTCTGAGCCTCTCCCGGATGACTGAGCTCCTCACCCTATCTCTGAGGGTGAGTCCAGCAATCCTACGGAGAAAGCTCATTTCAGCCGCTTGTATCCGCGAGCTCGTTCTTTCGGTCATTACCCAAAGCTCGTGACCATAGGTGAGAGTAGGAACGTAGATTGACTGGTAAATCGACAGCTTTGCCTTAGAACTAAGCTCCCTCTTCACCACAACAGACCGGTACAACGTCCGCATCACTGCAGATGCTGCTCCAATCCGTCTGTCGATCTCTCGCTCCATTTTCCCCTCACTCGTGAACAAGACCCCAAGATACTTAAACTCCTCCACTTGGGGCAGGAGCCTGTCCCCAACCCGGAGAGGACAATCCACCTTTTTCCGGCTGAGGACCATGGACTCAGACTTGGAGGTGCTGATTCTCATCCCAGCCGCTTCACACTCAGCGGCAAACCGTCCCAGCAAGAGCTGTAGGTCATTGCTGGATGAAGCCAACAGGACAACATCATCTGCAAACAACAGAGATGAGATCCTGTGGTCACCAAGCATGACACCCTTCATTCCCTGGCTGTGCCTAGAAATCCTGTCCATAAAAATTATGAACAGGATCGGTGACAAAGGGCAGCCCTGGCGGAGTCCAACTCTCACTGGGAATGACTCCGACCGAGTGTTGGCAATACGAACCAAACTCTCACAACGGTCGTACAGAGACCGAATAGCTCGTAACAACAAGCCCGATACCCCATACTCCCGAAGCACCCCCCACAAAAATCCACGAGGGACGCGGTCAAATGCCTTCTCCAAGTCCACAAAACACATGTAAACTGGTTGGGCAAACTCCCACGAACCCTCAAGAATTCTCGAGAGGGTAAAGAGCTGGTCCGATGTGCCACGGCCAGGACGAAAACCACATTGCTCCTCCTGAATCCAAGGTTCAACCAACGGCCGGACTCTCCTCTCCAGTACCTTGGCATAGACCTTCCCAGGGAGGCTGAGGAGTGTGATCCCTCTAAAGTTGGAGCACACCCTCCGGTCCCCTTTTTTGAAGAGAGGAACCACCACCCCGGTTTGCCATGCCAAAGGCACTGCCCCCAACCTCCATGCAATGTTGCAGAGGCGTGTCAACCATGACAACCCAACAACATCCAGGGCCTTGAGGTACTCAGGGCGAATCTCGTCCACCCCCGGGGCCCGGCCACCAAGGAGATTTTTAACCACCTTGGCGACCTCAGCCCCTGTGATAGGCGAGTCATCCCCCTCGTCCTCAAACCCTGCTTCCTCTGTGGAAGGCGTATCAGTGGGATTGAAGAGATCCTCGAAGTATTCCTTCCACCACCTGACGATATCCCCAGTTGAAGTCAACAGTGTCCCATCCGCACCATACACAGTGTGGACGGGGAGCTGCTTTCCCCTCCTGAGCCGCTGAACAGTTTGCCAGAATCTTTTTGAAGCCGACCGAAAGTCTTGTTCCATGGCCTCACCGAACTCCTCCCATACCCGGGTTTTTGCTTCAGCAACCACCCGAGCTGCACTCCGCTTGGCCTGCCGGTACACCTCAGCTGCTTCGGGAGTCCCACAAGCCAACCAAGCTTGATAGGACTCCTTCTTCAGCTTAATGGCCCCCCTCACCACTGGTGTCCACCACTTGGTTCGGGGGTTGCCACCACGAGATGCACCGACCACCTTGCGGCCATAGCTCTGGGCCTCCGCTTCAACAACAGAGGTGGAGAACATGGCCCATTCAGACTCCATGTCTCCAGACTCCCTCGGAATGTGGTTGAAGTTCTTCCGGAGGTGGGAGTTGAAGACCTCCCGGACAGGGGCCTCAGCCAGATGCTCCCAGCACACCCTCACTATACGTTTGGGTCTACCAGGTCTGAATGGCTTCCTCCCCTGCCATCGGATCCAACTCACCACCAGGTGGTGATCAGTTGACAGCTCTGCACCTCTCTTTACTCGGGTGTCCAAGACATACGGTCGCAGGTCTGATGATACGATAACAAAATCGATCATCGACCTGCGACCTAGGGTGTCCTGGTGCACTGATTCCACGTACACCAGCATATTCTCCAAATTTTTCATATGTTTTGCAAACGCTGCCTAAATCATCTAGGTGTGACAGGGCCTAAACGCAGGACACAAAAATGGACAAAAAACAAAATAAATTATTTTTAGTTAAATGTTTACAGACAAATGGGCAACACTGATGCAACGGTTGTCATCAAACAGGTCCTTCTGCTGTGTATAATAATGTTGGGTGTTTTGTAGTTAATTCAGTTGATGACAGTTTTTAAAAACCTTTTAATAACAAAATACTGCTAAAATATAAAAGGATGCACTACAATGGGTCTCAAATATTTGTAAAAATGTCCTGTTATAGTATTGCATGAGTTTATTGATGATACACAGAAGAAATTCAATATTACACTGAACTCCATCAATGAACAGTGATATAAACTAAAATAATTATAATGGTGACTGAACAACTTCCATTCCCCAAAGTGCAAGATACACTATTATTTTGAATATAAGTGATAAAAGATCACACAAATAAGTGATCTGACAAACAAATAAACAAGGGATCTGAAACAGTCTCTAATATTGAATGTCCCATTCATTTTCAATATTTAGGTATTCTGTCATTAATATTCATGTAATCAAATAAATCTTAGTGCCATTTACAGTTAGGCCCAGAAATATTTGGACAGTGACACAATCTTCATGATTTGGGCTCTGCATGCCACCACATTGGATTTGAAATGAAACAACTGCAACAGAACTGAAGTGCAAACTTTAAGGTTTAATTCAAGGGGCTGAACAAAAATATATAATTAAACATGTAGGAATTGTAGCTATTTTTATACAAACGCTCCTCATTTCAGGGGCTCAAAAGTAATTGGACAAATAAACATAACCCTAAGTAAAATGTTACTTTTCAATATTTTGTTGAGAATCCTTTGCAGGCAATGACTGCCTGAAGTCTGGAACCCATGGACATCACCAAACGCTGGGTTTCCTCCTTTGTGATGCTTTGCCAGGCTTTTACTGCAGCTGTCTTCAGTTGTTGCTTGTTTGTGGGTCTTTCTGCCTTAAGTTTTGTCTTGAGCAAGTGAAATGCATGCTCGATTGGGTTGAGATCTGGTGATTGACTCGGCCATTGCAGAATATTCCACTTCGCTGCTTTAAAAAACTCCTGGGTTGCTTTTGCAGTATGTTTTGGATCATTGTTGAAGCACCAGTCCAATCAACTTTGCTGCATTTGGCTGAATCTGAGCAGAAAGTATGTCCCCATACACTTCAGAATTCATCCGGCTGCTTCTGTCTTTTGTCACATCATCAACTAGAAAAGCACTCGGAGAGCGCAGACCTCCGCCAAGCGGCACAGTTCCCCCCATACAGTGTTTGTGTGTACGTTTTCAGATTCCCTGAGCATGAAAAGATATGAGTAGCAATTGGATTCACAATGATTATTTGTTTATTTGACATGGACAGTGCAATAAACAGACAATTAATGAATGACAATCAATGTGATAGTGATAGGATTAGTGGTTCAGTAGTGTAAAACGGGGCTATAAGGGACGGCGGGTTAATAAGGGACACTTTTCTGGGAAATGTTTTAAATGTAATTCTGCTTTTTTTATTTTGAGCAGGACGCTGAGTTGTGTTGTTATTGTCAAATATCCATGAATCCTTCATCAACTCTAGGCGGAAGCAAAATTAAAAAAGCAGAATTACATTTAGAAAAGGGTCCCATATTACCCCGCCGTCCCTTATAGCCCCGTTTTACGGTTGTAAAAGCATTGCCTCCTTGGCGGAGGTAATAAACTGAAGTGTTGGTGTGTCCATCTCCTCCACTGACGGATGCAGATTGGTTAGACAGGTTGCCGTGGGTTTTATATTATATTGGGGTTGTGCTCCGCGGCAAAACAGAATTTAGAATCTTCCCCGGCAGAGAGGTCGTTTTTACGCAGCGCCTATAGCTGGGCGGGGAATTTGTGGCAAATAATCGGGCGGCGGACAGGTGGCCGTGTCAGGTTTTGCAGCGTGGCGCAAAAACAGGCACGGTGGCGGGCCCAGGCCAGCAGTGTTTTCCGCGTGCTTTTGTGCCTAAAACGTTGAAGAACGCGGAGTTTGTGTTGGTCAGACACGACGACCAGCGCAATGTGCGCAGCGCCTATGGCTGGCACAGGCACGCTGGGGGGCCCAGGCCACCAGTGTTTTCCGCATGCTTTTGTGGCTAAAACGTTGAAGAAGGCAGAGTTTGTGTTGGTCAGACACGACGCCCAGCGCCCTCCATTGCGCCTGCGCACATGTTGAAAATGGCCGTATGTCACAGTGTGGAAAAATGCTTTAAAAAATTCCTGTATGCAGACGGTGATGTGGATCATCCCCAAAGTTTAATCAGTTCTTCCTTGTACCATTTCCAACAACGCCTGAAAGTTTCATTGAAATCCGTCCAAAACTTTTTGAGTTATCTTGCTAACCAACAGATAAACAGACAGACAGACAGACAAACAGACAAACACACAGACAAACACACAGACAAACCCCAGCAAAAACATTACCTCCTCCTGGCCTTTCGGCCTGGCGGAGGTAATAAACACAAGTGACCCAGTGCCATTGGAAGCCATGCATGCCCATGCCATCACACTGCCTCCACCATCTTTACAGAAGATGTAGTGCTTTGGATCATGAGCTGTTTCAATTTTTCTCCAAACTTTCTTCTTCCCATCATTCTGGTACAGGTTGATCTTAGTCTCATCTGTTCAAAGAATGCTGTTCCAGAACTGGGCTGGCTTCTTCAGGTGTTTTTTGGCAAAGTCAATTCTGGCCTTTCTGTTATTGAGGCTGATTCATGGTTTGCACCTTGTGGTGAATCCTTTGTATTTATTCTCATGAAGTCTTCTCTTTATGGTAGACTTAGATACTGATACACCTACTTCCTGGAGAGTGTTCTTCACTTGAGTGGATGTTGTGAAGGGTTGTTTTTCACCATGGAAAGGATTCTGTGATCATCCACCACTGTTGTCTTCCGTGGACGTCCAGGCCTTTTTGAGTTCCCAAGCTCACCAGTGCACTCTTTTTTTCTCAGAATGTACCAAACTGTTGATTTGGCCACTCCTAACATTTCTGCTATCTCTCTGATGGAGAGATAGCAGCTTGTTTCAGCCTCAGGATGGTCTGTTTCACCTCCATTGAGAGCTCCTTTGACCGTATGTTGTAAGTTCACAGCAACAGCTTCCAAATGCAAACGCCACGCCTGGAATCAACTCCAGACCTTTTAACTGCTTAATTGATGACAGGTTAATGAGGGAAGAGTCCATGCAGCCTTGATATTTTTTTTGCAGCCTTCTGAGTCAATTGTCCAATTACTTTTGGTCCCTTGAAAAAGAGGCGGCTACGTATTAAAGAGCTGTAATTCCTAAACCCTTGCTCCAATTTGGATGTGAATATTCTCAAATTACAGCTGAGAGTCTGCACTTTAAGCCCATATTGATTATATAATTGTATCCTGAATATGTTTTCGTAAACAGCTAAAATAACAAAACTTGTGTCACTGTCCAAATATTTTTAGGCCTAACTGTACTCCCTTTTATATTTGTCAAAGTTTAACATGATTGCCTACATATAGGCTACACCTCTTTGCATTCCACTTTCACACACAGCCAACATTTGAGCCTGTAAAGCCTAACTGGGATACTTGTTTCAGACAAGACTACTTGCTTTCTACGGGCAGTGCGCTAGTCTATCTATAAATGCAAGGAATCTCTGTCTGTTCCTCACATATCTCTCAAACCATTTGTCAGACTGACCTCAGATTTTATAAGTGCTTTTCTGAGGTTACGAGGGTGTGTATCCCCAAATTTCAGTCTCTCCGGATATGTGGAAGTTTAGGAGGGGAAATCTTTTTTTTTGACGTCCTTAGGGGAGCTATTAAATGAACGCAGAGGTGGAAAAGGTATAACTTTTGCTTTGGGGCTGAAAATTTGGATTTACGGCTATAATAATAAGCCCAATAACCCCTGCAAATGTCAGCCTCCCCGGATATGAGGAAGTTTAGGAGGGGAAATCTTTATTGAATGTCCTAGGGGAGCTATTAAATAAACACAGAATTGGAAAAGGTATAACCGCTTGGGGTTGGGGGCTAAAATTCACAAGCCAGGCTCTGGACCAAATGTGGTTTATTTTTCAACATAGTCTCCGCTTCGGACCACACACTTCTTCCATCAGTGTTGCAGCACTTGGATCCCTAGGGTTGAAAAATAAACCACATTTGGTCAAATTTGACCACTATGAACTTTTCAGCCCCTCCTCATATAAGGAATTGTTCAGAACTCCTGGCCTCAAACTCCTTATAAGGTCTTCTAAGAAAGACCCGGCTCAGCCGCACTGTGCATGTGAATACCACAGAGAGCACAACAGCTTCCTGCTTATCCTCCCCTTCCCTCAGACAAATCCAGAAAAAGTAAAATCAGAGCAAAATAGAGAGTCTAATTCTGTGTGGACAGATCCATTTGTGTTCATATATGATTGTCATGCGGTGAGAATTTCTCCACAAGAACACAAACAACGGGGGGGGGGGGAAAAAACAGCCGCCTCATTAGTGTTGACAGGTCCATAAAAGGTCTTAAATGTGATTTTCTAAATGCCTTAATTATCCTTAAAAATGAGAAACAATCCTTGAATTCCTGCTCAATAACCTTAAAATAAATGCTGGATTCACCAGGCATGACCAAGTCTGAAGCAATGTATTGTCACCATCACAACTCAATACAGCCTGAGTTATTTAAAAATAAAAGCCTTCTACATTGATTCAGTTTTCAGAATGGTTGTTTCTATTATGTGCTTTTATTGTGAAACTCTAACTTCTATCATTCTATAAAAGCAAGGACGTCCTATGAACTCAGGCATCAGACTCACGTTGCCTATATGACTGCACATAGACAAATGTGTCTTTATGATGTCATATACATCAAGCTCACGGCACACAGACAAATATGTCTTTATGATGTCATATACATCAAGCCTGCCTTCATGTCTTTATGATGTCATATACAGTGACAGACATCAGGCAACACGTCTTTATGATGTCATTATACATCAAGGCTGCCTTCATGTCTTTATGATGTCATATACAATGAGTCCATGCCGGAAAGCCGCTTTTTGCTCAGATCTATTTTCATGATCCTGGCCATGAACTGGAATTATGATGCACCTATCCCTCAACCAGTGGTCTCAACGAAGAAGAAGAAGAAGACCCACCAGATGGAGAGCAATAGAATGACGACAACTGCTGCACGTCAGAAAAGATGCCATGAAGATGAAACACCTGAGGTTCCAGCAGTACATCGTACCCGTCTGAGACAGGAGGACACCCTTCACCAGCATAGGGTATGACAGACTTTAAAGCACATTTCTAGGACATCATAGGACAGCCTATGATCTATGCCTCATCATCATAGCACGTCCTATGAACTCAGGCATCATAGGACGACTCGCCATGCCTACATGATGGCAAATGTGTAATCTTGACGAATGCCAGTCTACACTACAGATGTGTAAAATGCCAAGCAAAGTACTGATTTCTCCGGGTGCTCTGGTTTCTTGGTTTCTACGGGCATGCACGGGCCTTCCTGAACAGGGTCGAAAGACACTTTTTCAGGATCATGCCCATGAATTGGAATTACGATGCACCTATCCCTCAACCAGTGGTCTGAACGAAGAAGAAGAAGAAGACCCACCAGATGGAGAGCAATAGAATGAGGAGAACTACTGCACGTCAGAAAGATGCCGTGAACAAGAAACACTTCAGGTTCCACCAGTACGCCGCAGGCATGACTGTGAACAACACAGCCGTCTGAGACAGGAGGAGACCCTTCAGTGGTCTGAACGAAGAAGAAGACCCACCAGATGATGTCTATATGACGGCACATAGAGCACATGAAGACATGTATATAGACACAGGTAAGCAACATAACACAGAGCAGTGACAGGCAGGAGAAGAAGTAACAAGCAGGGGCAAACAGCCCCAGCTGGCAGGGCGTATTTTGTGTGATTTTTATGTTTTGCTGCATATAAAAGCATGTGATAGCTTTTGTATGCAGAACAGCGACTTTTGTGATCAACATATCAATAGTGCTGTGTTGCTATACCAAATGTCCTGTAACGGGCAAGAATTCTGTTCCAATGCATTCCCGCTATGGGCATAGATGGGTTGCTACGGGCATGCATGGGTATATGCACTAGTAATAATAATGCTAATAATAATAACAGTTAATAATGCTCATGATAATAATAACTAATAAATGCTACTACTAATATTAATACTGATATTAATAAGAAATACTACTACTAGCAATAATCACTCTAATAATCACTATAAATTCAAGAATGCATTTTGTCCTATGATGATCCTATGATATCAGGCAACATAGGACTTGCGATGACGTCATATGAACAATACGACTGGCTTCCTATAATGTCGCCTATCAGGCAACATAGGACTCGCGATGACATCATATAGACAATAGGACTAGCTACCTATGATGTCGGCATGATGTCCTATGATGCCTGCCTTGCTGTCTTTATGATGTCATATAGACCATCACTCAAGATGCCTGCCTTGATGTCTTTATGATGTCATATAGACCATCACTCACAAAAGAGGAGATACCCATCACCTGATCAAGAATAGGACACAGCACTTTAAACCACACCCTTTCGAAGCAGTATAACCATCACTCACGAAAGAAGAGATACTCATCACCCGATTAACAATAGGACACAGCACTTTAAACCACACCCATTCCAAGCAGTAAATCTGGAAATCTCACTCAAGATACTCATCACCCGATTAAGAATAGGACACACTACTTTAAACCACACCCATTCGAAACAGTACACATAGGACAGCCTATGATGTCTACATGCTGTCCTATGATAATCCTATGATATCAGGCAACAGAGGACTCACGATGATGTCATATAGACAATAGGAATGGCTACCTATGATGTCAGCATGATGTCCTATGATGCCTGCCTTGCTGTCTTTATGATGTCATATAGACCATCACTCACGATGCCTGCCTTGATGTCTTTATGATGTCATATAGACCATCACTCACAAAAGAAGACATACTCATCACCTGATCAAGAATAGGACACAGCACTTTAAACCATACCCATTCCAAGCAGTAAATCTGGAAATCTCACTCAAGATACTCATCACCCGATTAAGAATAGGACACATTACTTTAAGCCACACCCATTCAAAGCAGTACGTCATGTCATATAGACCATCACTCATGAAAGAAGGGATACTCATCACCCAATTGACACAGTACTTTAAACCACACCCATTCAAAGCAGGAAATCTGGAATTCTTGCTCAGTAAGGCAGAAGCCACTCTATAAATTCAAGAAATCTGTCAGTGTGTGTGTGTGTGTGTCACCATCATAATATCAGGCAACATAGGGCTCGCCATTCCGTCATATAAGATAAGATAAGATAAGATAAGCCTTTATTAGTCCCACAATGGGGAAATTCCAGGATTGCAACAGCACAGGGATAGCAACACTCAGAGCAACAATCAGAAGGCAAGAAAAAACAAGCAAGCAAGAGCAGCTAATATACATACATATGTACATATTACTATAAAATATATATATATACACACACACACAGACACACAGTGCAGAGCATTGTAGCTGGATGGAATAAATATATGAATATATGAACACACAGTGCAGAGCATTGTAGCTAGATGGAATAAATATGTAAATATATAAACACCCACAGTACGGAGCATTGCAGCTAGGTGGAATAAATATGCAAGTATATAAACACACACAGTGCGGAGCAATGTAGCTAGATGGAATAATATGTAGATATATAAAAACACAGTGCGGAGCATTGTAGCTAGATGGAATAAATATATAGATATATAAATATAAACACACCCAGTGCTGAGCATTGTAGCTAGATGGAATAAATATGTAAATATATAAACACACACAGTGCAGAGCATTGTTGCTAGATGGGATGAAACAGCATAACCGTCTACTTAGTTATCCTACATGGTATGATTATGTGCCCATACATATTCTCACCCTCCATAGCGACCGGTATGTTCCTAGTTGTATGCCGGAGGGGACCATTGTGTAAGTCTATTGCATCTTTTGCATTCAAAAAACTATTAGTTTGTTACGTCTTTTTGCTATCTCTGCGAGCAGCCCTGCTTAGGTTGTACAGTCTGACCGCCGTTGGTAGGAAGGACCTACGAAACCTCTCGGTTGTGCACCTGGGATGATGTAGTCTGCTGCTAAATGAGCTCCTCAGTGCATCCAGTATGTCATGTCCTGCATAGGGTGGAACTCGGACTCCAGCAGAGATGACAGTTTAGCCACCGTCCTTCTCTCTCCTATCGCCTCCATCGGATCAAGGCGCTGCCCCAGGACAGAGCTAGCTTTCTTAATCAGTTTGTTCAGTCTCTTCCTATCGGCTGCAGTAATGCCACTGCCCCAGCAGACCACTCCAAAAGTGATGGCTGATGCCACCACCGTGTCATAGAATGACTTCAGCAGCGCCCCTTGTACACCAAAAGACCTGAGTCTCCTCAGCAGGAACAGCCTGCGCTGTCCCTTCTTGTAGAGTGCGTCAGTATTGTGTGACCAGTCTAGTTTATTGTTCAGATGAACACCCAGGTACTTATAGGATGTCACCATCTCGATGTCTGTTCCCTGTATATTTACTGGTGCTGTGAGGGGCTGCCCATGCCTGCGGCAGTCCACCACCAGCTCCTTAGTTTTCCTCGCGTTGATCTGGAGGCAGTTCCGATGGCACCAGTCCACGAAGTCCTGGATAAGCCCTCTGTACTCAGCTTCATCTCCATTGGAGATGAGGCCAACGATCGCAGAGTCATCAGAGAACTTCTGTAGATGGCAGTGTGTTGTGTTGTGTGAGAAGTCCGCAGTATAAAGAGTGAACAGGAAGGGAGCCAGCACCGTTCCCTGGGGGGCCCCCGTGCTACTGATGATCGTGTCGGACACACAGTCCCGGGTTCTCACAAACTGAGGCCGGTTCGTGAGGTAGTCCAGGATCCATGATGACAGGTGCTGGTCCACCCCTGTGCGCAGCAGCTTGTCCTTCAGGATCATCGGTTGGATGGTGTTGAAAGCACTGGAGAAGTCAAAGAACATGATCCTCACCATATTCCCGGGCTTCTCCAGGTGGGACAGAGAACGGTGAAGGAGGAAGATCACCGCATCCTCCACCCCAATGCCATGCTGGTAGGCGAACTGGAGTGGATCCATCGCTGGTTCCACCAGGGGGCGGAGGTGAGCAAGGAGCAGTCTCTCCAGGGTCTTCATCAAGTGGGACGTCAAGGCCACCGGTCTGTAGCTGTTCAGGTCTTTGGGGTGGGAAGTTTTTGGTACAGGTACCACACAAGATGTTTTCCACAGCTGTGGTACCCTCCCCAGTTTCAGGCTCATGTTGAAGATATACGTCACAATCCCACACAGCTTATATAGACAATAGCACTGGCCACAAGACCATAGGATTGCCTACGATGTTCCAATGATGTCACCATAGGATTGCCTACGATGTTCCTATGACCTCTACATGATGTCTAAATGCCGTCATATTAACCTTTTGCCAGTGACGTCACGCGTCACGTGATTTTTGTTGATACCGCCACATTGGACGGCAACTCGGGCGCTGTGTGAGTGCGTTTCAGCATGGCGTCCGCTCAGTCAGATGTGCCGGCTTTGTCCGATGTTGCGCTACTAGATAAAAAACATCGTGACAGGTACACGGAAAAGATCAGTGTTATTGGCGTGGACCCTTACAACTTGTCGCTTGAAAAATTCACCAGTTTCATAGATTTTTGCCCCAAACCTGATGTACACTATATGGACATCTACAACTACCTGGTCAACACACCGTCTAGGTACACTGGAGAGTCTCTGAAAGCCTACAAAAGTTTGGACGCTTAGTTATTTTGTTGCTGGGCTTGTGAGAAATGTGCTGATATCCCCAGTCATCACTTCAACGGTCCATTATGTCGTGAAGGCCCTACTGTATAGATTTGTCATGTTATAGAATATATTAAGTGATAAATTAAAATTTTATAAAACATTCAATTATTATTATTATTATTATTAGCAGCATATATAATATCTCAATTAATTAAAAAATAAATATTTTTATAGATCTATATATTCTGTAAAAGGATTTATAAATATTTGTCGTATCAATAGAATACTGGATAAACAACTCCCAACACTATTAGATATATTACAAATTTTATTGTCCAGTCTATACAAGAAAGACTTACGGTATATCCAGATAAAAAGTCATCATACCCACATATTAATTTTAAGAATATTTATCCACTACAGCACATGTGTCAAACTCATTCCATGGAGGGCCAAGACCCTGCAGGTTTTACCTCCACCCAGTGTCTTCACCAGGTGATTTCTCTGAATTTCTTCCCACTGACTGCGGATCAGTGAAAACACCTGCTGAAGAGACTGGGTGGAAGTAAAACCTGCAGGGTCTTGGCCCTCCATGGAATGAGTTTGACACCCCTGCCTACAGGTACATCACTCCCAGAAGATGTCGGACCCCCCCCCCCCCCCCCCACCCCCGAAACCCTGGGTGATCATGAAGCAAGATGGTGTCATATTGTCTTCACACTTTCTGTTTTGACCAAAAATTAAACGCCAAATCAGTTTAATTGAAAGGCACAACAGAATCATTTACATTTATCAATGCACAACAAACTCCTGAAGACATTTCTACGAGTACACTGGCAGCAAGTGAGCGATCCAAGTTCTCTCTCTGTCTTTTTTCCTTGCTTGTGTTTTAATGTACTGATGGAAGCTGGCGTTGTTTCTGTCTTTCGTTGGAGTAGACGTGAAGGTGAAGACTGATGGTATGTAATCTGGGGAAAGAGGGTCACTGCTCTTCTCACCTGGAATATGGATTAGGTAGAATATATAGTTTATACAGTTTGAGAAGCAATATAACGATTTATCATGTTTATATCATTCTTTTAATCCATGTAGACCTATTTATGTGGTACATTGAAGTACAAAGTAATAAACAATGGTGGGAGGTTTAACTGTATCGGTGAATGTGAATTATTGATTTAATAAATTTTTTATACATTGCAAAATAAACTCAGCCATATTGATCAACACATTAAATTTCAAACAGGAGCATGCATTCATGATCATTATCTTGTCATCTAGCAGTTGTCTAGTGCTAGGTCACAGATGGTAGGCCTTGGTGGTGCACACAGGGAGGGACATACCCATTTACCAGTTTTTTTTTTCCGGTTCCGGTTCCGCCGGACCGGCGGCGCCACACGAATGGGCTGCCTGTTGCAACAGCCTTTTTTTTTATCTTCCTTCTTCTTTCTACACCTTTCACTCTGTATATATATCACGGACGCACGGATCGCCCCGGGGGTCTCCCGGGTCGGCGGACGGAGCCACGGTTTGCAGCGGGAGACGTTACAGCGGGGAGGAGCTAGTGCTAGCTAGCACTTGGCCGCCGCCCGGTGCTAATGGGAAACTCGACATACCGGGAGCTGTAGCGAAAACGACGCGGTGCCGGGCTGGAGTTTAGGCGGCGTGAAAGAAATATAAGACAGAATAATAAAGAGCGATGGCAAGAACCAAGCAGACCGCCCGTAAAATCTACTGGAGGAAGAAGCCCCCCCCCCCCAGGGCTGCTCGGAGAGGCGCTCCGGCCACCGGCAGAGTGAAGAAGCCTCGCCGTCACAGGCCCGTGGCTCTGAGAGAGATCCGTCGCTGCCAGAAATCCACGGAGCTGCTCATCCGCAAGCTGCCCATCCAGCGCCTGGTGAGGGAGATCGCTCAGAACTTCAAGACCGTCCTGCGTTTCCTGAGCTTCGCCGTCATGGCTCTGCAGGAGACCAGTGAGGCCCACCTGATGGTCTCTTCTTCGCTAAGGGGGTCACCATCATGCCCAAAGACTTCCAGCTGGCCCGCTGCATCCGCGGAGAGAGAACTTAGACTTTCTGCTGCACATTCACCAGCCATAATGCTCTGCACTGTGTGTCTATATATATACATTTATAGTAATATGGACATATGTTTACTAGATGTTGTTTTTTCTTGCCTTCTGATTGTTGCTCTGAGTGTTGCTATCCCTGTGCTGTTGCAATCCTGGAATTTCCCCATTGTGGGACTAATAAAGGCTTATCTTATCTTATCTTATCTTATCTGATATAACATTACATCTATAGACACTGATACATCAGACATGCCCGATATAAAATGTTGATTGCATAGCCGCGAGTAAGGCGACGGGCCACCCACCTCCTGCGCCTGTCTTCGTCAGCTGGGAACCGGTAAAACTTCAAGTTGGATCCCTTTTTCTGGCGATTTGTACACCCAAAGGCACAGCAGTGAAACACCATAGTCTAATCCAATGCCAACATAAAATAAAACAAAGATGTAGGTTGAAATCAGGTAAATATATCGAGATCTGGTACACTGCTGAACAGCTGCTGAATGCGCCGTCCACTCGCTTCTGCCGTCCAATATGGCGGCTTAAACAAAAGGATGTGACGTCACAGCAAATGGTAGACAGTCACCTCTGATGTCCCTATGATGTCTACATGATGTCTACATGATGCCAGAGACACATCATAGGATGATATCTACATTATGTTCGATATGTTCCTATGATGTGTACATGATGCATACATGATGGCTATATGATGTCATAGAGACCATCACTCAGTCATAGGACTCCCTATGACATCATCAAAGATCAATGCAGGCATCATAGGACTCGCTAGGACATCACTTTAAATCACAAGATTTTCAAGAAATCTCTGTCAGTGTGTCTGTCAGTGTCTCACGATCATAGGACCACCTATGAGGTTCCTATGAGGCCTGCAAGATGTCCTTTGATGTTCCTATGCTGTCGGCAATCACAGAATGATGTCTACGTGATGTCACACACACCACAGGACTCACTAACACATCATAGCCCCCCCTATGATGTTCCTATGATGTCCACATGATGTCCACATGACATCATAGAAACCATAGGACTGTAGTTCCACAACAGGGCGAGTTTGCAATTGAACTCGATGAAAGACTAATGATTCCAGGTGGCAAAGTGGAACACATTGTCAGCTGGGTGTATGAAGACATGACTATTTGTGTGTGTGTCACCATCATAGGACTTGCTATGACATCATCAAAGATCACAGGCAGTGGTGACGGCAAACATCAAAGGTAGGTTTCACCATGATTATTGTTGCCAGACAGACACATCATCAAAGATCAAAGGCAGGCATCACTAAATGAATGATGACGTCAAAGATCAAAGGCAGGCATCAGCATGGTTACTGTTGCCATGGTAACATAAACTTTCTTCAGGCATGCAGAAATGCTTGCTTACACCTGCTTTCTACAGCCATGCAGACATACTTGCTTATACTTGCTTTCTACGGGCATGCACGGGTATGCACTAGTAATGGTGATGATGATAATGACAAATAATATAGCAACTGTCTCCTGTATATGTAAGCTGTATATGGATATACTGTATGTTCTGTTGTCTTCTTCTTCTTCTTTTAGATTTGATTGGCGATTGGCAACCAGCCTACAGGTGCATTACCGCCACACACTTTATACATGTCTGTCTTTCTGTCTGTTTTTCCTCATAACTTAGTGACGTGTTCCTCATAACTTTGTGACATTTTCCTCATAGCTTTATGACATTTTCCTCATAGCTTTGTAACGTTTTCCTCCTAGTTTTTTGACATTCTTCTTCTTCTTTATGCTCATATCTATGTCTCTATCTCATTCTTCTTCTTCCTTTAGACCTGATTGGCGGTTGATCCATCAGTCCATGATGTCTTTGAACTTAAAGATCCCCCACTTAACAAGTCCTCAACTGCTTCCCTTAATGCCAGGATATTTTTCTGCTGCTTTCACAAAGATTTTGATTTTTTTTCTCTTTTCTTGGAAATCTGTGCAGTGCAGTTTATCACATCTACCACAAATAAGACAAAATTATTTTCCTTCAAAACCAGAGTATCTTCCTTAATTCTACTGCATGCACTGCAAGTCTGCACACTTTCCCTGTTCGAGTCCACTCCCACTTTTTTAGCTGGCACCTTTTTCGCAGCTTCTGCATATGTTAATCCCTGGAAGACTTTTATCTGCTGAATTTCTGCTGCTCTTTTTCTTGCTTCACAACCTCGATATGCAGAGGTATGTTCACCGCTGCAGTTACAGCACTTTAATTTGGCTCCTCCTTCACACTTGCCATATTCATGTTCACCGGAGCATCTGGCACACTGCTGTCTACCTTTGCATATCGCTGCTACATGACCAAACTTTTGACATTTGAAACATCTGAGTGGAGAAGGAACGTAAAGTCTGACTTCATAGCTCATGTAGCCAATATACACCTTACTTGGCAGTCTTGTTTCATCAAATTTTAACATTACTGACAGACTATCACATTTTTTGCCATTTCTATTAGCTTGCAATCTCCGTACCTCTGTCACTTTTGCTCCAGTTAAGTTCCTCATTTCACCAGTTGAGACAGCCGTTGAAATGCCCGATATCACTCCTCTCATTGATTTATGTCCTTCCAATACTGAACACTGCACATTTTTCCCTCCATCTTAGCGACTCTGATTGCTTTTCCTTGTTGAACACTATCTTTACTTGTAACCAGCAACGAACCACTACGAAGAACCCTTGCATTTAAAACTTTTCCAAGTAACCCATTAATTGCATTTGAGAGCTTAATTGGGTTCCACTCATAAAATGATGCTCCTTCCTGACTAAGTTTAATAACTACACTCCTTCTGTTCATTTCGGGATCGTTCATCCTCTGATTCCTCAGCACTTGATAACAGTCTTGATTGAGTTTCTTGACTTCTATGTTTGCTTCTTTTAGACTCCACCGTGCTCCAAACTTCCTCCTCCCTGCTTCTTACCTCCATTCCTCCTAGTTGAATTATATCTACTTCTTCCAGATTTTCAGGAACTGTCCTCTTCCGCATCTTCTCATTCTTTGCCAACAGAAAAAGACAAAGAATATTGAAGTATTGTAGTATTTCAGTAGTGTTTTAAATAACGATTGAAAATCTCTATACTCAGTAATGGCCTTGCGCACTGAAAGTACCAATACAAACAACTACATTACACTGAAGTATTTGAGAACTTGATGGGAAGGTTAAAAAGAATATTTTCTGCTGACATGCTTTTTTATTGTGATGGTTACTCATTCAGCACACATACACCACAATACTGTACCATTGGTAGCGTTCAGCAGAAACCAGTCCGCTGCTTTATCTGTGTAACTTCACATACATTACACAGGGTTACAAAAATAATTTTTTTTCTAAGTCGCCTATGTTTTTTCAACTGATTTAAGACAATTTTGCACCACGGAATCCGAAAATGACATCCATTTCTCTCGATCAGGTGCTAAGTAAAAACCTGTACTTACTTAGTAAGTACATGTAAATTGAATGTTACGTCATCATTGTTCAAAATTCAGAGAATTTCAAGACATAAAAAAGAATTTTGCATCATATAAAGCGAAAATACCCGTACATGTAAACAAAAATGTATAAAACAACATTTGGCCATAATTCAAAAAGTTGACCTGATTGAGCAAAACCAATGTGATTTTTGGATTCAGCACATCAAAATTGTCCTAAATCAGCTAAAAACAAACAAACAAAAAAAAAACTTAGACAATAAATTTGGTGTTGACCAGTGTTATTAAGCATTTACAACACAATATATTCTTACTGAAATGTCTCCAAACACAATGAGGGAAGTGAATCATATCTGCATGTTATATATAATAATCAGAACGGCATTCTGATCAGGAAGCTTTCTGCAGCTGAACACAACAAAAAGAATAAAATCAACTTTAAATCAGGACATATTCTCATATTGTGTTCAGCTGCAGAAAGCTTCCTGCCAGCTATAAATGAACGCAGAGGTGGAAATGATATAACCACTGGGATTTGGTGGGGCTGAAAATTTTGATTTACAGCTATAATAGTAAGCCCAATAACCCCTGTAAATTTCAGCCTCCCCGGATATGTGGAAGTGTAGGAGAGGAAAACTTTAATAAATGTCCATAGGGGAGCTATTAAATAAATGCAGAGGTGGAAAAGGTATCACCACTGGGATGTGGGGGCTTAAAATCTGGATTTACTGCTATAATACTAAGCCCAATAGCAGCACCATGCAGAGACCATTTGAGGGGCGGGACCTCAAATTTGAAAAAATGGGCACATGGAGCTGTTTGTTGTTGGTTTTTGGGGTTTTTTTTAGATTTTCAAAATTATAATGTAACAATTCCAGCATTCCAACATGACCAAAAAGTTTGGTTTCCCCGGCTTTGTAATGAGCTTAAATTTTATGATGATCAAATTATTTCATATTTACAGTATCTACTATAGGCAAAATGAGGCACAGGAGAGAGCAAAGCAAAAATCATAAAACAAATCTGAATATCATTGAAGAAAAACAGAGAATGAAAACTAGAAGAAATTACAAAAGTTTTCATTTTGTCAGGAAAAAAAACAATATGTTAAAAAAGTAAAGTTACAATTTGCAAGAAAGTTGGGGGAAAAGATTGCACATTTACATTTTTATTTATCTATTTTTTTATTTTTGAGGAAAAAACAAAAATTGCAAGAAAAAGTCCTAAATTTGAAGTTGTCAACCCGAAGCAGGAGACAGACCAGCTTGTCCAGTTGTGTCCTTAACTTACCCACCTTAAAAGAACCTACAGTGTTATATACATTTAAATACTGATCTCTAAACCTTTAACAGGTGGGTTTTATGTCCACCTGTTAGAATGGAATTATAAATTTCACTTTTTCCAAGTGGCTGGTGCCCCACTCTGCAAAAACACCAGGAAACACCCTCACTAACTAAAGGTAATGATCAAAACCCACAAAAAACTGCTGATTATCACATACAGTGGTGTGAAGAAAAAGTGTTTGCCCACTTCCTGATTTCTCATTTTTTTGTATGATTGTCACACTTAAATGTTTCAGATCATCAAATAAATTTAAATATTAGACAAAGATAACACAAGTAAACACAAAATGCAGTTTTTAAATGAAGGTGTTTATTATTAAGGGTAAAAAAAATTCCAAACCTACATGGCCATGTGTGAAAAAGTGACCACCTTTAAAACATACTAACTGTGGTTTATCACATCTTTGGAAAGCTGAGTGTTGTGTCCATTGTTGGGTTAAAGCAAACACAAAGTTAATGTAGTTTACGGAGCTTTATTACGCAGAGTGCGTCACATACATAAAGAGGCTTACGGAACTCGCCTGCTTGCCAGGTGGCTCCCGCGACGAAAGAGGCAGAACCTCTTCCGCCCACTTCCTTTATACCCCAGGCGATGTCACCACCGGAAACTGATAGTTAGCCACCCCGGCCTAGCCCATGACCAACCCAGCCGCCATCTTAGTAATACAGCCAGTTTACATACACAACACCCCCCCCCCTTCAAAAAATGCCAAGCGCACAGATAGCCCTCCCCAATTTGCTTCCCGACTCACACACTAAAACAAAGCAATTACAGAATCAAATAAACCACCTATCCATGCACACCACAAGGCTGGGGGGCCAGATAGACTACCAGCACCCCCACATGGCTGGGCGGATTATTCTGCCGCCAAACATGCAAAACAAAGCCGTGTATATAAAAATAATCCCAGAACAGCTCCACATAAAAGACATACAAAACTACAAAACACATAATGACTACTGGCGGCCTCCCCCCAACACTCACCCCCACAATGGGTACATCACAATACTTCAAACGTTGGGTATGTAAATTCACATGAATAGACATCTCAAACAGAGTAAACACATTCCACCACCCCAAACTTGGGCATAAAACTAGCACAATAATAAAATTCAATTCCAGTATATCCATTAAATCACTGTCTTTGAGCCAATGAAATCCCACATTCACAATACAGGCCCCTTAAACAAAAATTTAACTCCCAGGTGCCACAAAACACCCCACTTTTCACATTTTAACGTCGTCTGACTCTTCCTTTTCCTTCCTCTTGTTTCTTTTTTCTCTTTTTTGAATTTAGATCAGGGTACCATACCAGTAGTAAAATATACATATCAGGACTAGAGTAAAAGCACACAAACAGAAAATAAAGACATAACAACACTCTCAGTCCTTAGACGGGTCCTTCTCCATCCACCTCCGTCTCTTGACCTCAGGGCTTCCACTGTGCCACTTCTTCTCCTCCACTCGCTGTAGCTTGTTCGGATGCCTCGCGGTCTGGTCAGACAGGCGCAGATACCCGTCACTCCGAGTAGCCTCCACCCGGAACTGTCCTCTCTCATTGCGCCACTCGTGCGAACCGTGATCACCTTTCATCGGGGCCTCAACCCTGGGCTGCACCATGTCTCCAACCTGCAGGGAAGCCCATTCTTCTTTCTCCGGTGATGTTGGGTCTGACTGGTCTCCACCAACGATCCGGTCGACTTGCAGGCCCGGTCCGTGTTATCCATGGCAGACCGTCCTCCCAAGCGATGTATCAACCCACTCTTTGGTCCCTGCTGCTCACGTGGACTGTGATCTCGTCGTACTCGAGCATCAACCTTGGTCTTCGAGGGAGCCCTCTTCCTTTCATTCAGATCACCAATCCTGCAACAGGCCCCCGTCACCGATTGCTCCGTCTCGTGGGCTCGTTTCGGTCACCTCTGGGCAGGCCGTCGCTGGGAGAGCTTCACAATCACCACGCTCCGCAGTCTAGCCCCTTTTTCTTCAGGCATTGGCGCCTCGTCCTCACGAGCCTCATCGGGGGTCCCGTCATGCCGTCCGGCACCCTCATCCAGGGCAGCCTGCATGACGGCATCGGGTCCAGCCCGAGACAGCTCCATGTGGTGCAGCGTGTGCTCTCCCTCTGTCACTTTGTCCAACCAGTCTGAATCCTACACCTCAGCACCCTCCACGACTGGAACAGGTCGACCCCACAGTCCACATCCAGACCATTCTTCACCCGACACGTTAGCAATGGAGAACCCAAGACTGTAAAATAGGTTACAACCCATAACGTTAACCCCAGATGCTGAAACGTTGATGCGAACACTGGGTGCCACACTGTCTTTATACCGGGCCTCCATTTCCACATAGCCCAAAATAGCCAACCTGTTCCATCCATAACCATAATACTCTTCATACTGCCTTCTAATCTGCTGGTGAGGAAGCAGTCTCTCTATGGTTTCCAGATTCAGGATGGAAATCACCGCTCCAGTATCCACCAAAAGCGGGATCTCGACACCATCTAGCGTGATGGTGCAGCCGATCCTCCCTGTCATCTCTGGGGAGACCGCATGCACCACTGTCAGAGTCTTCTGCACAGCACCTGGTTCACTCCTACGGCTCCTGCGTAAAAAGTTGTTGCACACCCTGGCAAAATGGTTCAAAACATTGCACTTGCCACAACGCTCTCCTTCCGCCGGGCACACACTAGCCTTACAGCAGTGAACAGTGGACCCACACCCATAACACTTTGGCTTAAATGGGGCAGACCTTTTCCTGACCACAGAGGCAAAATCATCCTCTCTGCATGCATCATCACAAGGGTCCCAAAACATTGCCTTAGTGCAAGACTCACCCTCACCCAGAAAAGCCCCTTCAGGAAGGCCCCTCACGATGGTCTCTGCTGCCTCGAACCGTTGGGCGAGCTCGATAGCCATGGCCAATGTCAACTCTCCTGGATACTCCAACAATCTGGACCGGACCGCTGTACAGTGAACATGTTCCGCTAGTTGGTCCCAGATCATCTCCTCTTCCAGGCATCCGAAATCACACCCCCTCGCCAGCCTCCGAAGATCTTCAATGAACACCATCACTGGTTCTCCCAACCGCTGGCGGCGCTGTCAAAACTGAATGCGCAGGACTGTGACACTCTGTGGCGTGTGAAAATGGCGCGCCATTAATTTCACAACACCATCGAAGCTATCGGCTCCCCCCAGGCTCTCCAATACTCTCCACCCCTCAATACCCAACTCATGGACTAACACAGCCCTCGCGCGAAGCCTCTCATGCTTGCCGAGGTTCAAAACCATGAGGTAGCTGGTAAAAGCAGTGAACCAACAAGGCCATGGCACGGGCGGCTTGCCCAGGGCCTCCAGAAATGGCTGAAACTCAGCAATAAACTTATCCATTCCCACTTTTACCTCGTCGCCAAATATTGTGTCCATAGTTGGGTAAAAGCAAACACACAGTTAATGTAGTTTACGGAGCTTAATTACACAGAGTGCATCACAAACATAAAGAGGCTTACGGCACTCGCCTGCTTGCCAGGTGGCTCCCGCGACGAAAGAGGCAGAGCCTCTTCCACCCACTTCCTTTATACCCTGGGTGGCGTCACCACCGGAAACTAGTAGGTAGCCACCCCGGTCTAGCCTATGGCCAACCCAGCCACCATCCTAGTAATACAGCCAATTTACATACACAACACTGAGTTCAATTTCTCTAGCCACACCCAGGCCTGATTACTGCCACACCTGTTCTCAATCAAGAAATCACTTAAATAGGACTTGCCTGACAAAGTGAAGTAGACCAAAAGATCCTCAAAAGCAAGACATCATGCTGCAATCCAAAGAAATTCAGTCTTCAGGAACATCACCACTGCTCAGTGCTGACCGGTCCACTCTTCTCACCGACAAGAACGCAATCCTGGAAAGATAAGCAGAACATTTCAGCAGCGTTCTGAACAGACCTTTGTGCATCACTGCAGAAGTCACCACTCGCATGCCCCAAGTAGAGGTGAACACGTCTCTGGCAGAACCTCCAATGGAATCAGAAGTCCGAAAAGCGATCAAACTCCTTTCGAACGGCAAAGCACCAGGCTCTGATGCCATCCCAGCTGAAATCTACAAGACAGGAGGACCAATTCTAATACAGAAACTCACTGAGCTCTTTCAGACCATGTGGCAGCAGGACATTATCCCCCAGGAGCTCAAGGATGCCTCCATTGTCCATCTCTACAAGAGAAAAGGTAACAGGCAGTCCTGTGACAACCACCGTGAGATCTCTCTCCTTGCCATCGCCGGCAAGTTCCTCGCAAGAGTCCTTCTCAACCGCCTCATTCAGCACATGGAAAGCGGTCACCTGCCGGACAGCCAGTGTGGCTTCAGAGAGGGTCGTGGAACTGCTGACATGATCTTCACCGCACGCCAACTTTAGGAGAAGTGTCAAGAGCAGAACAGGGACCTCAACACAACATTTGTAGATCTGACCAAGGCTTTTGATACTGTCAGTTGTGAGGGGCTGTGGAAGATCATGGTGAAGTTCGGCTGCCCGGACAAGTTCATCAGCATGGTGTGCCAGTTCCACGACAGAATGCTTGCTCGACTACTGGATGATGGAGACTCCTCCGAAGCTTTCCCAGTCACCAACGGGGTCAAGCAGGGCTGTGTACTCACGACCAACACTTTTCAGCATGAAGTTCACAACCGTGTTGTCTGATGCCTTCTGCGACAATGAAGAAAGCACCATCAGGATCAGGTACAGGATGGACGGCAGGCTCTTCAACCTGCGGAGGCTCCAAGCCAAAACCATGGTGGAAGGGGACTCAGGGCGTGACTTCCTGTTCGCAGACGACTGCGCACTTTAAGCCACTACAGAGGCCCAGATGCAGCAGAGCATGAACTGCTTCTCCACTGCTTGTGACAACTTTGGGCTCACAATCAGTACAACGAAAACCGAGGTCCTGCACCAACCCGCGCCGCAGAAGACTTACATCGAACCAGCCATCACTGTCAATGGGGAGACCCTCAAAGTTGTCGACAAGTTCACATACCTCAGCAGCACACTCTCCGGGTCTGTCAACATCGACAATGAGGTCGATTCACGCATTACCAAGGCAAGCTCAGCATTCAGACGGCTACATGCAACAGTGTGGGAAAGGAGAAGCATCAGGCTGACCACAAAACTGAAGGTGTACAAGGCAGTTGTCTTGCCTTCCCTAGTGTATACCTATGAGACCTGGACAGTCTACGAGTGCCATGCCAGAAAGCTAAACCGCTTCCACCTGAACTGCCTCAGAAAGCTCCTGAAGATGACCTGGCAGGACACAATCCCTGATACAGAGGTCCTCTCCCGAGCTGAGCTGCCTATCATCCACACCCTGCTCAAGAGAGCCCAGATTAGGTGGGCTGGCCACTGTTTTTGTATGCCTGACTCACGCCTACCAAAGAGACTGTTCTACGGTGAACTAGCAGAGGGCAAGTGCTCACAAGGTAGTCAGAAGAAGCGCTACAAAGACACTCTTAAGGCCTCCCTGAAGAGCTTTGACAACGGTCCTGACACCTGGGAGACCCTAGCACTAGACCAACCAGACTGGCGTAGCCGTACCAGCAAAGGTGCTGCCTCCTTTGAGCTGAACAAGATTGCTAAGGCCCAGAGAAAATGTGAGCTTAGCAAGTCCAGAGCTACCCTTGTATCTTCTGCCTGTGCAGACCACCTGTGCCCGACCTGTGGCAGAGCCTTCTGTGCCCGCATCGGAATGATCAGCCACAGCCGGACACACCGCACCCAGTCCTCTTCCCTGTGATGTCCTTGGTCATCGTCGAGAACGACGGACAAACAACAACACCAACAACAACAACATTTAAAGGATGCTGTCTCTCAGTTGAGTGTGGCATCATTCATCATTGTTTGCCTGGTCTGTTGGTGTTCAAGACAGTTACTGTTCTGCCTATCTTGCCTGTGAGGCTGTTCTGTAAGTTTTGTCTGCCCGTCAAGCCTGAGTTGTTTTTGTTTTGGCTTCAGAGCCTTATTGTTAATAAACTAGTGCCTACCTGTGTATGCCTGTAGAAAGCAGGCGTAAGCTAGGGTGTAAGCAAGCACGTCAGCACTCATTCAGTGATGCCTGCCTTCGATCTTTGATGGTGTCATAGAGTCCTATGAACTTTGATGATGTCATCGCGAGTCCTATGATTATGAGTGATGACTGCCTTTGTCTTTGATGATTTCTCTGGTTTATAAGATGGCGGCAGCGCGCACGGACGCAGCGGCCCCTCTTGGCATCAGCGAGTGTGAGAGTTTTGAGTGTTTTGATCTTCCCAGACATACATTCTGTAAAACTTACAACCGTGAGACCTTATTAAACATCAAGGTACTGCACGCTGCAAGAATCGCGGCGATCGGTTGGTGATTTGGACATTCTACGCCAGCATGGAATTCTGGCGGAGTCCCCGCTGGAAGCTACCCGAGAGAGGAGGATGCGTAAGCGGAGCGAACGCAAGCAAAAGCGTGGAAAAAGGGCCGGGATCCATGCTAGGCTAAAGGCTAACCCCTCCAGACCAGCAGTATCGTCGCTCATTCTCTCTAACGTCCGCTCCCTCGAAAACAAGCTGGACGAGCTGCGTCTGCTGAGAGAAACCCGGAGAGAGTGGAGAGACTGCTGTGTGTTTGTTTTCACGGAGACATGGCTCCACCACAACATCCCTGACGAGGCCATTCAACTGGAAGATATGGCGATGTTCCGTGCCGACAGGGAAATGGCGAGCTCCGGTAAGAGCCGGGGGGGTGGGCTATGCATCTATGTTAACAAGAACTGGTGCGTCAATGCCACGTTAGAGTCTAAACACTGCTCTCCATTGGCGGAGTTCCTTATTGTAAATTGTCAGCCACATTATTTGCCGAGGGAATTCAGCAACGTGTTTGTAGCTGGTGTTTACATAGCGCCGAGCCCTAATGCTAAAGCTAATGCTAAGAAGGCACTCAGGGAACTACACAATGCGATTAGTGAAATCCAAACTTCACACCCGGACAGTTTTGTGGTGGTTGCGGGGGATTTTAACCACACCAGCCTAAAGACTGTGCTCCCCAAGTTTAAACAATGTGTAGACTTTAAGACCAGAGGAGAGAATATGTTGGACTTAGTGTACACAAACACAGATGCACATAAGGCGATACCCCGCCCCCATCTTGGCCTTTCTGATCACATGTCCATGATGCTGCTGCCTGCCTACAAACCTTTATTGAAGCGCAGCAGGCCAGCAGTGAAACAAATTAGAATTTGGCCAGAGAGTGCAACCTCTGCACTGAAAAACTGTTTTCTGCCCACAGACTGGGAGGTCTTCAAAATAGCAGCCTCCCAGGAAGACAAGACAGATGTGGAGGAGTATGCTGATACAGTCACCAGCTACATCGTGAAGTGCACAGAGGATGTCACTACAGTGAAGACCATCACTATGCGGGGAAACCATAAGCCCTGGATGACTGCAGAGGTGCGCTCGCTGCTTACAGCCAGAGATGCAGCCTTCAGAGTGAAGGACAGGATCGCCCTCCGCTCAGCCAGGTCTGCGCTCTCAAAGGGAATTAAGGTGGCAAAGCGCGCCTATGCAGAGAAAATCCAGGGACACCTCTGTGACACTAGGAACACCAAGCAGATGTGGCAGGGAGTTTGGACACTGACGGGCTATAAGTCTAGGCAGGGGGTTGATGATGACGACGCTTCGCTTCCAGACAGGCTTAATGACTTCTTTGCACGTTTTGAAGCATCAAACTCGACAATCAGAGGGAGGGCTGGCCCACCCCCACCATCGGTCGGACCAGCTTTTACCATCAACACAGCGGACACACGGAGGACCCTAACCAGAGTCAACCCACGCAAAGCTGCAGGTCCGGACAACATTCCGGGACGTGTGCTCCGAGACTGCGCTAGCGAGTTGGCGGATGTCCTGACTGACATTTATAACATCTCCCTGAGTCAGGCCATCGTTCCCAGATGCTTCAAGACCTCTATCATTGTACCGGTGGCAAAGAAACCAGTTGTGTCCTGTTTGAATGACTATCGTCCTGTTGCATTGACACCAATTGTGATGAAGTGTTTTGAACGGCTTGTCAAACCACACATTACAGCCTGCCTCCCTGCATCACACGACCCACTCCAGTTTGCATATCGTTCAAACCGCTCCACGGAGGATGCTATAGTCACCACCCTAAACTCTGTCATCACCCACCTGGACCAGAAAGACACCTACGCCAGACTCCTGTACATTGATTTCAGTTCAGCATTCAACACCATTATTCCCCAGAGACTGATGGAGAAATTACTCCTTCTTGGTCTGAACACCGCCACATGTCTCTGGATCCTGGATTTCCTGACTGAGAGACCTCAGTCTGTCCGGGTTGGAAACAACATCTCCAACTCTGTCACGCTGAGCGCCGGATCCCCTCAAGGCTGTGTACTCAGTCCACTGTTGTTTACACTTCTAACACATGACTGTGTATCCAGACACGAGGGGAACCAGATTATTAAGTTTGCAGACGACACCACGGTGGTGGGACTTATTCAGAGGGATGAGGAATCAATGTACAGGGAAGAAGTGAGAGACCTGGAGGGCTGGTGCAGGGAGAACAATCTGGTGCTCAACGTGGACAAAACGAAGAGATGATTATCGACTTCCGGCGGTCACAGCCTGAACACGTCCCCCTCAGCATCGGCGGCCGTTTAGTGGAGAGAGTGGAGAACATCAAGTTCCTCGGAGTGCAGATCTCGCAGGACCTGACCTTGAGCAAGAATTCCTTGGGGATCAGGAAGCGGGCTCAGCAGAGACTGCACTTCTTGAGGAAACTCAAACAGGCCTCTCTCCCCATCTGCATCCTCAGGACCTTCTACAGAGGTGTGGTGGAGAGTGTTCTGACATACTGCATTGCTACATGGTACTCCAGCTGCAGTATGTCAGACAAAAAAGCCCTGCAGAGGATAGTCAAGGGAGCTGAGAGGGTAATTGGAGTCTCCCTCCCCTCTGTCCAAGAACTTTTTCAGAACCGTTGTAGGAGCAGGGCACTGAACATTGTCAAGGACCGTTCTCACCCTCGGCATAAACACTTTGAACTTCTTCCATCTGGTTAACGATTCCGGAGCATCAGAGGCAGAACCACCAGACTGATCAACAGCTTTCTTCCACAAGCTGTCAGGATGCTGAAAAGTTGACCCGGAATCTCTCATACACACTACTGCACCTACTGACATTTTGTATATTATTTGTATATTATAGTTAGTTTTTTTTCCCAAGTATGTCTCAGGGATGTGTGACTGGATGGGGGGTTGGGGGTGGGGGGGTGAAGCTATGTGGGAGTGTGTCTTAAATCATGCTGCTTCTATTTATATGGATGCCGAGAGAAACGCAATTTCATCTTGCCTGCACTACAGTTGTATGTACAGCAATATGACAATAAAGTTTGATTTGATTTGAATTTGATTTGATTTGATTTGATGTCATACTGAGTCCTATGATTTTTGATGATGGCATAGCGAGTCCTATGATGCCTGAATTTGATCTTTGATGATGTCATAGTGAGTTCTATGATCTTTGAGACATCATAGGAACATCATAGGATATCATGTCGACATCATAGGAACATCATAGGTGATCGTATGATCTTTTAGCAAGTCCATAGGAACATCATAGGACATCATGTAGAGATCATAGGAACGTCATAGGCAATCCTATGATTTTAGCAACTCCTATGGTCGTGACACACAGACAGACACACAGACACACAGACAGATTTCTTGAATTAATAGAGTGACTAGTCCATACCCGTGCATGCTCGTGCATACCCGTGCATGCCCGTAGAAACCAAGTATAAGCATGTATTTCTGCATGCCCATAGAAAACAGGTGTAAGCAAGCACATCAGCACTCGTTCAGTGATGTCTGCCTTTGATCTTTGATGGTGTCATATAGACACCATAGTCATAGACACTGTGACACACACACAGATTTTCATGGCATCTCTATGGTGTCATATAGACATCATGCAGAGGCCATAGGAACATCAGTCCTATACTCGCGTGCTGAGCCGTCCCGTGTCGCGCTAAAGCGTGCTAGTGGAAAAGGCCCTTATATGACGCTGACATCATGTAGACATCATAGGAACATCATAGGAACATCATAGGCCATAGGAACATCATAGGCCCTATGATCTTTTAGCAAGTCCTATGATCGTGACACACAGACAGACACACAGAGATTTCTTGAATTATATATAGTGATTATGTTTGCTGTTAGCTATGCAATGGAGCCCTGTTCTCTGCCCCGAAGGGCGAAACTTAACAGAATGATGCCACCAGTTTTGGATTCCGCTAGTGAGCCTGGCAGAAGGAGAAGGTGGAGCCACAACAAGCGTGAGGTTGTGGCTGCTGTCAGTGTGTCACGATCATAGGACTCACTAAGATATCATAGGACCACCTATGATGTTCCTATGATGTCTGCATGATGTCCTATGATGTTCCTATGATGTCGATGATCATAGGACTCGCCAGAAGATCATAGGACTGTCTATGATGTTCCTATGATGTCGACGATCATAGGACTTGCTAAAAGGTCATGAGACCTCCTATGATGTTCCTATGACGTCTACATGATGTCCTATAATGTTCCTATGTCGACGATCATAGGACTCATTAAAAGATCTTAGGACCACCTATGATGTTCCTGTGAGCTCTACATGATGTTCCCATGATCTCTACATGACGTCTATATGACGTCATATAGACGCTGTTGCCTGTCTGTGTCACGACCATAGGGCTCGCTAAAAGATCATAGAATCACCTATGATGTTCCTATGATCTCCTACATGATGACTATATGATGTCATATAGACACTGTCATGAACGTAGGACTCGCTAAAAGATCATAGGACCGCCTATGATGTTCCTAGGATCTCTACATGATGTCTATATGACGTCATATAGACACCATAGTATAGAGTGAGTCAAGAAAATCTGTGTGTGTGTCTGTGTGTGATCAAAGGCAGGCATCACTCACGATCATACAACATCAAAGATCAAAGGCAGGCATCACTCATGATCACAGGACTACTATGACATCATTTAAGATCAAAGGCAGGCATCACTCACGCTCACTCACGATCATAGGACATCAAAGATCAAACGCAGGCATCACGATCGTAGGACTCACTATGACATCATCAAAGATCATAGGACTCGCTATGACATCATCAAACATCACATGCAGACATCATAGGACTCGCTATGCCATCAGCCTATGTCTATATGATGACATCATCAAAGATCATAGGACTCGCTATGACATGCTCAAAGTTCAAAGGCAGGCTCAAAGATCATAGGACTCGCTATGACATCCTCGAAGATCATAGGACTCCCTATGACATCATCAAAGATCAAAGGCAAGCATTACTGAACGAGTGGTGACGTGCTTGCTTACACCTGCTTTCTACAGGCATGCAGAAATATTTGCTTATACTTGGTTTCTACGGCATGCATGGGTATGAACGGGCATGCATGCTTATACCAAGTATAAGCAAGAATTTCTGCATATGCGTAGAAAGCAGGTGTAAGCAAGCACGTCACCACTCATTCAGTAATGCCTGCCTTTGATCACTCTATACTGTGGTGTGACGTGATAGAGACATCAATTAGAGATCATAGGAACAACATAGGTGATCCTATGATCTTTTAGCGAGCGCTACGGTCGTGACAGTGTCTATATGTGGGCTGTCTAAGTGTGGGCTGCACGGTGGCGCAGTGGTTTAGCACTGTGGCAGCACAGTTTTACTCTCGGCCGGGGGACCGCGGGGATCATGAGATCGTGGGTTCGATCCCAGCCCCCGACCAACAGTGAGCTGTGTGGAGTTTGCATGTTCTCCCCGTGTTGCGCGGGTTTACTCCGGGATTTCTCCGGTTTCCTCCCGCATACCAAAACATGTAGGTTTAGGGCGCTCGCGCACGCAGCGACTAGCAGCCGGTGGCTTGTCACCAGACTGCAAACCAAGTCTACCTACGGGTACAAATAAGTAACAAAAAAAAAAAAAAAAAAAAAAAAAAAATATGACGTCATATAGACATCATGAAGACATCGTAGGAACATCATAGGCGGTCCTATGATCTTTTAGCGAGTCTTCTGGTCTATATGACGTGGACATCATGTAGACACCATAGGATAATCATAGGTGGTCCTTTGATCTTTTAGCGAGTCCTATGATCTTTGACATCATAGGAACATCATAGTGATCTTTTAGTGAGTCCTATGATCGTCGACATCATAGGAACATCATAGGACATTATGCAGACATCATAGGAACATCATAGGCAGTCTTTTGATCTTTTAGCAAGTCCTATGATTGTGACACACACACAGACAGACACACAGACACACACGAAGAGATTTCTTGAATTATACACTACCGTTCAAAAGTTTGGGGTCACCCAGACAATTATTTTGTGTTTTCCATGAAAAGTCACACTTATTTACCACCATGAGTTGTAAAATGAATAGAAAATATAGTCAAGACATTGACAAGGTTAGAAATAATGATTTGTATTTGAAATAATAATTTTTTCCTTCAAACTTTGCTTTCGTCAAAGAATCCTCCATTTGCAGCAATTACAGCATTGCAGACCTAACATGATTGCACAAGGGTTTTCTAATCATCCATTAGCCTTCTGACACAATGAGCAAACACACTGTACCATTAGAACACTGGAGTGATAGTTGCTGGAAATGGGCCTCTATACACCTATCTAGATATTGCACCAAAAACCAGACATTTGCAGCTGGAATAGTCATTTACCACATTAGCAATGTATAGACTGTATTTCTGATTAGTTTAAAGTTATCTTCATTGAAAAAAAGTGCTTTTCTTTCAAAAATAAGGAAATTTCTAAGTGACCCCAAACTTTTGAACAGCAGTGTATATAAAGTGATTATGTTTGCTGCTCGCTATGTGATGGAGTCCTGTTCTCTGCCCCGAAGGATGAAACTTCACAGAATGATGCCGCCAGGTTTGGATTCCGTTAGCGAGTCTTGCAGAAGGAGAAGATTGCGCCACAATGAGCGTGACATTGTGGCCGCGGTGAAGGACCTGACAGCCGCCTGTTCTCTCTTCGGCGGAGCAGAGAGAGCTTTACGGCTGCAAGTTGGCATTTGAGGGCCCCGGATGGAAAGAAGATAGAAGGACACGCCCCTCCTCTCGTTGCGCTGCCTCTTCACTCGCATCTCCCAGCCAGACGATCTCCAGAGCCACACAGAGGGAGACATCTGGACATTCAGCAGCAGCAGAGGAGGAATTCAGGCAAGTACCTGTTCATTGTTTAACAATGTGGAGGAACAAAATAAGTTCAGGCGAGACACGGTGAGCTGAAGGTTTAAGAGTTTTATTCCTCCATCATCATGAGACACATTGCAGCACTGTGTGCTGTGTGTGTACTAGTGAGGCATATAAAGTCAGCTCTTTTATACAGGCAAGAGAGAATGCATGGCACATTTACATATTGATATTCATATCAGACAATGCATATCAATCGCGTGATTAACTGGCGCCAGACTCCTCTCCTTACTCCGGGGATGAATGACAATAGTCATTGTTCTGGTTGTCCCCCTAGGGCTCTCTGTTTGTATGCAATCCCTACTGAGCGTGAATATTATCAGTCTGCATTGTGCTGGGTGCCCACACCGCTCCCCCCAGAATGGTCAGAAGGGGTTGTGACACCCCCCCCACCCCCGCTGTCGTCTGGCTCCAGCATCGGTAGAACTGTCGGAGGGCATGTCAGTCTGCGAGGGGGACGGGGAAGGGGTGAAAAGGGCAGTGTGCTCCGCTCCGAGTTCCAGCACGTTAAATGGCCGTGGATCGTGGGCACACGGGCCAGTGTGCAGTCGTGCGTAATGAAACCAGATGGTGATCAGCCGGCTTTGGGAGTGAGGTGCAGGAAAAGCTCTGTGCAGGAGGAGGTTGAGGGGGTGGGAGTAAGCGAGTGCCGGCCCGGGACGTCAAAGGTGTCTGGGCCGTGCAAAAATTGCGTGTGGATCCGCGATGGTGAGGAACTTTTCCCGTTAAATGTGGTGGAGATTCACAGCGGCTGTGAAAAAATTATATCTCTGACTTCTCTCGTGTTTTGGTCCAGCGAGGATGTGGGGTAGGCGAGCGGCCTAATTCCCTGAGGATGCGTAGTGGCTGTGATAAACTGAAGCTGTGTCAGGGACTTGGCAGTTTGGCTTTAGGTGCGGGAAACAGCCCTAAAGTCATTGGGGAAAGCAACTGGCTAAATTCCCTTTGTGCGCCGTGGCTGGAAAACTCATACAAAGTCCTGTGTGCTGGCTGCGTGTCCACTCCAGGTGCGCGAGCAGCCCTGAATGTTCTGAGGGTGGCGAGCGGCCGTTTAACTCGGGCATGTGCAGCAGCGGAGGACACTGTATCAGTCTGTGGAGCCGGTTTGTCCCTGGTGCGTGGCGCGCGCCTGGCGCAGTGACCACATAGCTGGCAGTTGCGCTGTCCTCGTAACCCCACGATGAGCGCGCGTGGCTTCTGTGTGCGGAAGGTCCGTTGTCGAGAGGTGAGTCAGGGTCAGAGAGCTTGATGGAAATCAGCGCAGTCGGCGTCGATGATTGTCCCCGTTCAGGTTGCTTCCTTCGTTCGCTCGTGTTGATCATGGTGCTGGAAAAAGATCAGGCGAGGGTCGCACCATGACGCATGCTGAGGCTTCCCGTCTGGGTCATCTCTGGGGTGTTCGCTTGGTGTTCCATTCTTCGTCCAGGGTCACCAGTGGGGAGGAACAAAATATGTTCAGACGAGACACAGCGAACTGAAGGTTTAAGAGTTTTATTCCTCCATCATCATGAGACACACTGCAGCACTGTGTGCTGTGTGTGCACTAGTGAGGTATGTAAAGTCAACTTTTTTATAAAGACAAGAGAGAATGCATGGCACATTTACATATTGATATACATATCAGACAATACATATCAATCTCGTGATTAACTGGCGCCAGATTCCTCTCTTTACTCCGGGGATGAATAACAATAGTCATTGTTCTGATTGTCCCCCTAGGGCTTTCCGTTCGTATGCAATCCCTGCTGAGCGTGAATATTATCAGTCTGCATTGTGCTGGGTGCCCACACGTGTGCTGGGTGCCTACAACAACAATAAATGACAGGTCTTGCCAGGTTCCCTGTGGTGGGGTAGGGGGGCAGCGGCGGCTGGCTGCCGCTGCTAAGCTGTCTTCATCCGCCTCTTCCATTCACTCTGCTGTGAGCTCCATCCCTCCATCCTCACCTGCATCCCATGTGTCTGTGTCTGTTTTCTCTGAGTGTTTGCCAATTCTGGGTGGAAACCGGTTAATTTGGGAGGAGTGTGTTGCTTCACAGGGCCCTTAAGCAGCAGCTGCTTCTACAATGACGCCTCTGGACACCAAGGCTACAGTCACACTGCAGGTTTTAATGCCCAATTCCGATTTTTTTGCACAAAATTTGACCCATATCTGATTTTTTTAATGGCTGTCTGAACAACACAAATCCGATTTTTTCACACCAGACCCAGACCACTTTCATATGTGGTCCTAATTCCGAATCGTATCTATTTTCCAAAGCGACCTCCGTCTGAACGGTCACGTCACAGTTCATCCAACTTTTTCCTCATTGAAGTGAGACAGACGCTACAATTCTGCAGTGGTGGATGCCGCAGGCATGGGAGACACAACTGATTTGTGCTCTTTTTAATCAATCTCCTTCCCTTTATCACTGGATTGTATATTTTGTCAGCTCAGACTGCACAATAACTTCGAAATTGCAGGGGGGGGGGGGGGGGCTGAAGCCATAGACATTATATGCACACAGTAACAGCACATTTATAAAAAAAAAAAAAAAAAAAAAAAAATGGTCATCTGGCATGAAGAGGAATGAAGGTGGCCTCATTTATTTTGTGCATAAACATTTTGAATGTTTTTTAACATTTATTTTGCTGCGCTGCATCAAAGGTGAAGAAGTTCTGTCCCCTCAATCGTTCGGTGCTCATATTTACTTCCTCAAACACAGCGCTGTGTCTGACGTTGTTTTCTTCTGCGCATACAGGTCACTTCATAGCTGGATACCTTTCATACTCCAGTCAGAATCAGAATCAGAATCAGAATCAGAATCAGATTTATTGCCATTGTTCATGTAGTACACAAACTAGGAATTTGTCTCGGTGCAATGCTGCAACATTAAACATGATAAAACAAAGAAATAAACTATACATGCAATAAAGTGTAGAATAAGAGTGAGTAATACTAGTCAGCAGTTTAAATATATTAGCGAGCAGCAGATAATGTGGAGAACCATATAGTGCAGTCGGTAATGCAGGAAGAAAACAGTGATGATTGACATCAGTCTGGTTGAGCTGCTGTATATGGTGCACGAGAGTCAATAAGTCACTTAGTGTTCAGCAGTCTGATGGCAGAGGGGAAGAAGCTGTTCATGTGACGGGAGGTTTTAGTCTGGATGGACCGAAGTCTTCTACCTGAGGGGAGAGGGGCAAACATTACGTGACCAGGGTGTGAGGGATCGGCTATGATCCGGCCAGCACGCCTCCGGGTCCTGGAGATGTACAGATCCTGGAGAGATGGGAGCTTGCAGCCGATCACCTTCTCAGCAGTGCGCACGACGCGCTGCAGCCTTAGTCTGTCCCTGGCAGTGGCTCCTGCGTACCACACGGTTATGGAGGTGGTGAGGATGGACTCGATGATGGCTGTGTAGAACTGCACTAACATCTTGGTGGGTAGCTTGAGCTTCCTCAGCTGCCGCAGGAAGAACATCCTCTGCTGGGCCTTTTTGATGAGGGAGCTGATGGTCGGCTCCCACTTGAGGTCCCTGATGATGGTGGTGCCTAGGAAGCGGAAGGAATCAGCAGTGGTGATGGGAGAGCCTGTGAGGGTGAGGGGGGGCAGAGGGGTTGTGACTTTCCTGAAGTCCACAATCATCTCCACTGTCTTCAGAGCGTTCAGCTGCAGGTTGTTGTTGTTGCACCAGGACGCCAGCTGGGCCACCTCTCTCCTGTAGGCGGACAGGAGAGAGACCCCCAGTCTGATGGGGGTCGCATTTAAATTATAACGTGAATGCCCCCACAAAAAAAAAAAAATGGATCTCGGCAAAAAATTGGAATTGAGCATCAAGACCTGCAGTATGACCGTAGTCCAAGTTTTGCCGGATTTGGACTGCTTCTCTGGAACCCTTGCGTGAGGGTAATGAGGAGGAACAGAAGGAGTATAGGCAGACTGTACTGGCTCAGGAGGAGCTTATGCTGGATTACAAGCTGTGGCTCCTTCCAGACTGAGCATGGCTATGGACATTCCAGCTTCAGAACCTGCTCCACGGCACTACCCAGCTCCAGTTCCTGTTCCACATCGCTCCACAGCTCCAGTACCTACTCAGTGTGGTTCCACAGTTCCAGTGTCTGCTCCGCATTGTTCCCCAGCTCCAGCGCCTGCTCCATGGCGCCACCCAGTTTCAGAACCTGCTCCACGTTGCCACCCAGCTCCAGTTCCTGCTCTTCATCGTCCCATGGTTCCTATATCTGCTCCTCATTGTCCCATGGCTCCTGTACCTGCTCCTCGTCATTCCCTGGTTTCCGTATCTACTCCACGTCATTCCCTATTTCCTGTTCCTGCCCCGCCTGCCTGTTTCTCATCCTGACAAGGTCACCCCTGCAGCAGAGGATCAGGAGCTCAGGCAAGTATTTTTACCTCCGCCAAAGGGGAGGTTATGTGATCATCGGCGTTGGTCTGTCTGTCTGTCTGTCTGTTTGTTTGTTTGTTTGTTTGTCTGTTTGTTTGTTAGCAAGATAACTCAAAAAGTTATGGACGGATTTTCATGAAATTTTCACAGATTGTCAGAAATGGGGTATCCTACAGATGATTAGATTTTGGTGGTGATCCGGATCACCGTCCACATGAAAACCACCATTATGCAAAATGCCATTTTCGTGAATAACTACTAAACCACTAATCCTATCATTGTCAATCCAATTGCTTGTCATATGTTTTCATGGTCAAGGAATCTGAAAATGTACACACAAACACTGTATGGGGGGAACTGTGGCGCTAAACCGCCATTACGGAAAATGCCATTTTCGTCAATAACTACTGAACCACTAATCCTATCATTGTGAATCCAGTTGCTAGTCATATGCTTTCATGGTCAAGGAATCTGAAAACGTACACACAAACACTGTATGGGGGGAACTGTGGCACTTGGCAGAGGTCTGCGCTCTCCGAGTGCTTTTCTAGTTCTTTACTTTCATAACATCTATATTAGTTAAGTTCCTAGACAGTTCCTCGCTGTCTGAGGTGACTGGTTCGGCGATGGATCCCCAGGCGGCAGGAGTTGAGGACCTTCAGCCCTTGTTGTCTGGTTTCACCAATAGTCGGCTCACCTCTGGTGTTCTGGAGGCCAAGGATTTCTCACCATGTGTTCCTGTGGCCAGACTTCCTCCATTAGGTGTTCCCGAGGTCGATGTTCTCAAGTTTTCACCTGGGCTGTCTGAGTGATGACAGCTGGTTGACGTCGCTGAGGACACAATTTTTTCACACATAAGGAGTTGTTCAGAACTCCTCATAAGAACTCCTTATACAGACAGAGACAGATAGACTGATGATATAGAGTGAAGTACGTGGCAGTAATCCACCTGTAGGCTGGTTGCCAACCGCCAATCAAATCTAAGAGAAGAAGAAGAAGAAGAACAGAGTGAAGTACGTGGTGGTAATGCACCTGTAGGCTGTTTGCCAACCGCCAATCAAATCTAAAAGAAGAAGAAGAAGAAGAACCTCCTGAGGTCTATGTCCCCATGTTATCCCCTCCTGAAGGTGATTTGTCCATGCTACCATTTCATAAGTTTTTTTGAGTTCTTAGTTATCATTGTTGTGTCCGAATAAAGAGGAGGCAAAGTGACGTTTTCTGAGTTTTATTATAACACGAATTATACACACAGGAGTCCCTACCACGAGTGCAGGAGCCACAGCGAAGAGACAATATGTCTCCCGCTACTGGCTTATATACTACAGGTGACGCCACCCCCCAGAGGCGAGGCATCACCCCTCCCTAGCCTAGGGCACCGCTTTAATAATATATATATAATATACGATTCTACATTCCCCAAACGCAATCACACAAATTCTCCCAACCATATAATTTGCACCCAATTCACACAATAATACAAAGGGGCATAGGTCTTCACACACACACACACACACACACCGCAGTGGCCCAGCGGAGCTCTCCACTATGTAAATAAAAAGTCACTGAGAAGAAAAAAGGGCCACACACCAAAATAAATTAATCCTGATGAGAATAAACACATGTACACAAACAAGTAATTACAGAAATGAATAATGGAGGTACCCGACCCCATAACTCGCAGGATACACACAATTAACACAGAGATCCCTGATAAAATACACAAGTTACACAATATAGGGCAATGAACACACACAGACCCCACACAAACAATCACCCAGATGTTACTGCACCCCAAATACACACACAACATTCAGTCACCAGGCATACACACGCACAGCGGTGGTCAAGTGCACATAAATAGTCAAACAGGCAATTACACAAAATTCACATCACCATATTGACAAAGCTGTGTCTCTTTTTTTTAAACTTCAGAAGATATGTTGAACACCATAACATTAACAGTAGCAGACACATTTTAAATGCACTAAATCAGACACACCGTAAGCCCCCATTCAGAACTTAACCCGGGTCTCCCGAAGGCCCCACTCTGGAATGTCTGTCCCGCGGCCCACTTCCAGAGCGTCTCCGCTTACTTGTGACAGGCTACACTGACATCCTTTTCTGCTCAAATGCCGCAGCTCATTAGGATGCCGTCTCGACCCATCAATCAAACTCAGGTACCCATCGCCGTAGGCCACCCGCAGATTATCCTATCCAACTTTCAGTTCCCTAGAACTGCACACCCGACCAAGCAGAGGCTCGACCCTAGGGTGGACGTCATCACCCTCGCCCAGGGGAGCGCTCACTGGCTTCTTCTGTCATCTGCGTCACAATCTGGCACCCTTATGGCTCCTCGGCAGTTCGCCAAGTTGACTCGAGCCAGGTTCCTTGCTTTTGATGTTGGCACGGCCAGGGTTTGTGCCATCTGATGTTACCCCGGTTGCTAGTTGTTGATGTTGTTGCATCGGAGCACCACCTGCCACTGTTGGCTCAACAGTGGTATCCAGTCAGCCACTGGAGCCCTGTAGCTCACGCTCTCTGGACTTTCCGCCACTGCGGGGGTCAAACCATGCCATTCGAGTCCACCGTCCGTGGGACCACGAACACTGGCACGTGACCCTCGCCTCTTTGGCGTACTATGGTGCTGGCGGCACCCCTCTTCACTCGGAATGGGCCACCCAAAGTCCCACACTTCATTGCCACTTCCCACGTAAAATGGCTGGTCCCACAGGCCACCACCTGACCACTCCTCCACTTCTCCGCAGGTGATGGAGAACCCGAGCCCGTAAAATAAGTCACAGCCCATCAGGTTATTTCCATCCCGAGACACCATGAACTCGGCAGCGCACATGGAGGCCTCCTTGTACCTCACCGACAGCCACACCGAGCCCACGACATCCAGGGGGTGACTGCCATAACCGTAACAGGCTATGCTAGTCTTAGTCACTGTGTAGCGGGGAAAACACCATCTTACAGTTTCCAAGTTCAGAATGGAGACTGCTTACCCCGTGTCCACCAACAGAGGTATCGGTATCCTGTCCAACAAAATGTGACAAATAATACGACTGTCCCTGCTGGGCGAGACCATGTGGACCACTGTAGGTGCCTTCTTTACATTGTCCTGAGATGGCCTCCGTTCCTCCTTGTCAAAATTGCAGCAAACTCTGGTGAAGTGATGGAGCAAACCACACTGTCCACATTGCTTGCCCCTTGCTGTGCACTCCCTGGCTCGATAGCAGTGCCTGCTGGATCCGCAGCCGTAGCATCTCGGCATCCCAGGGACGGACCGTATTTTGACGATGGCTGCGGACTCGTCGTCGCTTCCATCATCCGAATCCAAGACCAGGGCCTTCCAACATGCGTCGTTCTTGGGTAGGGCTTCGTTATAGCTGAGGTGTCTTGTCAGCCATTCCACTGCCTCATGTTGCTGCGCTAGCTCCAAGGCTGCTAGCAAAGTTAGCTCACCAGCGTGAGTTAGCAGGCGAACCCTTGCCAAGGAGTAGGCCACATGCTCGGCCAGCTGGTCGCGGACCATCTCCTCTTCCAGAGCCCCAAACTTGCACTCACCCGCCAGCTGTTGAAGGTCTGCCACGAACTGCTGGACCGACTCTCCGGGTCTCTGGCACCATTTTCTGAACTGGATACGCCGCATAATGATGTTTTCGGGGGCACGAAAGAAGCTGACCATGAGCCTTGCGATGTTGTCGAAATTGTCACCTCCTCCCAGCGTGCCCAGGATCCTCTGGCCCTCCATACCCAGGTTATGGAGCAGAATAGCCCTCACTCTCAATTTATCCAGGTCACGGAGGTCTAACGCCAACAGATAGTTTTCGAAGGCCGCAAACCTCCTGGCCCAAGGGACCAGCAGCTCACCCGGAGCCTCCAAAAATGGACGAAGCGTGGTTGCAGCCCTCTCCATCTCTGTATATCCTCGTCGCCAAATGTTGTGTCCAAATAAAGAGGAGGTGAGGTGACATTTTATGAGTTTTATTATAACACGAACTATACACACAGGAGTCCCTACCGCGAGTGCAGGAGCCACAGCGAAGAGACAATATGTCTCCCGCTACTGGCTTATATACTACAGGTGACGCCACCCCCCAGAGGCGGGGCATCAACCCTCCCTTGCCTAGGGCACCGCCATAATAATATAATATATATAATATACGATTCTACAATCATCTCTTATAGGTAAGGTTTCTACGTTATCTTTTGAAAAAAAAATCCTTTTTTGGCATCTTTGTTTTCCTCAGCGCGAGAAGATCTTATGTTGTTTTCTGAACTAAGGACTGATGTGTTTTCTTCTGTTTGGTGGGCCAGGGACTCTGGTAGACCACCTGACCCGCCTTGTTTTTTGGTCTGGTGGCCCTGGGACTGGGGTAGACCACCTGACCCATCTTGTCTTGTGGTCTGGTGTCCCTGGGACTGGGATAGGCCACCCGACGCGCCTTGTTTTTTTGGTCTGGTGGCCCTGGGACTGGGACAGATCACCCGACTAGTTTTTGTTTTTGGTTGGGGCCGTGGTCTTTAATTATGCCTATGGCTGGCACTCCTTATTTTTGGCTCTGTGAGGGAGGTAAAGATTTTGTTTTGGCCCTCCTGGCCTTGGGCCCCACCACCCACCCTGGGAGGGTGGTTTTCTGTTTCATTTTTTGATGTTACATTGTGGGGTGTCTGGAAGCCACCCTTTTGGGAGGGGGGGGGGGGGCTATGTCAGGGATGACCGGAGAGGCATCCCTGCTCTGTATTTATTTCTGTTTCTTTGTGTGTTTTGTTTTTTGGGTTCATGTTGTATTTTCTGTATTATTGTTTATTTCTTTCGTCCTGTTTATTGTTTTCATGTTCTGCATTGTTGTGCTTTTTGTGTGTTTATTTCTCACCTGAGTCTGGCCTGATTTGAATGTTTCATTGTCAGTCCCAGCTGTTTTGTGTTTAACTATTAGTCCACCTGTTATTTAAAGGAAGCTGCCTCTCAGTTGGGTGCAGCATCATTCATCATGATTTGCCTAGTCTGTTTGTGTTCAAGACAGCTACTGTTCTGCCTACCTGGCCTGTGAGGCTGTTCTGTAAGTTTTGTCTGTCTGTCAAGCCTGAGTTTAGTTTTCGTTTTGGCTTCCGAGCCTTATTGTCAATAAATTATGTTTGCTGCTCACTATTCAGCTTTATTCAATTCAGCTTTATTTATAATGCGCCACATCACAACAAAAGCCGTCTCGTGGACTGGAGTGCACTGGAGTCCTTTTCTCTGCTCCTTCTTCTTCTTTTTCTTCTTTTAGATTTGATTGGCGGTTGGCAGCCAGCTTACAGGTGCATTACCGCCACATACTTCACTCTATATCATTACTCTATCTGGGCAGGAGCTGTAGTCCTTCTATCATCATTGCTGCGCCCAATCAAACTTCAACTCTATCTTCAGACATCACTCTTCCCCGTCTCCTCGTACTTCACTCTATATCATCACTCTATCTGGTCAGGAGCTGTAGTCCTTCCATCATGTCCTTCTATCATGTCAGGGGCAGACATCAAGATGTCGGCCCCTGCCACGGTCTTGCTGCACTTCCCTAGGGCGAAACTTAACAGAATGACGCCAGCAGTTTTGGATTCCGCTAGCGAGCCTGGCAGAAGGAAAAAGTGAGGTCACAACGAGCGTGAGGTTGTGGCCATGGTGGAGGACCTGGTGGCCGCAGCTCAAAGTAGCTCTTCCCCGGAGGACGCTTGGGATTGCGGGGGGGGCTACTGAACTTGATGGCAGCTAGACCGAGTTTGCCCTCTCATCCCCGGATTCCGAGACTGCCGCTTCCTCCACTACCTCCATTACCACCGGACTCCTTGCCGGAACCAGCTGTCCAGCCACCTGTTCTCTCTTCAGCGGAGCGGAGAGAGCTTTGCGGCTTCAAGTTGGCATTCGGGAGCCCCGGAAGGAAAGAAGACAGGAGAAGACACCTCTCCTCTTGTTGCGCCACCTCTTCACTCGCAGCTCCGACAATCTCCAGAGCCACCCAAAGGGAGACGTCTGGAAATTCAGCGGCAGCAGAGGGAGAATTCAGGCAAATACCTGTTCATTTTTTAACACCAATAAATGATAGGTCTTGCCGGGTTCCCGATGGGAGGGGCCGGCAGTGGCTCGTTGCTGCTGCTAAGCTGTCATCACCTGCCACTGCCATTCACTCTGCTGTCTGCTCCATCCTTCCATCTTCACCTGCATCTCATGTGTCCGTGTCTGTTTTCTCTGAGTGTTTGTCAATTGTGGGTGGAAACCGGATTATTTGGGAGGAGTGTGTTGCTTCAGAGGGCCCTCAAGCAGCAGCTGCTTCTACAATGACGCCGCTGAACACCAAGTTTTGCCGGATTGGGACTGCTGCTCTGGAACCCCTGTGTGAGGGTAACGAGGAGGAACAGGAAGAGCATAGGCAGGCTGTACTGGTTCAGGAGGAGCTTATGCTGGATTACAAGCCGTTTCTCTTTCCAGAGCATGAATCCCAGCTGGGTTGGGCCCAGCTGGCTATGGACGTTCCAGCTTCAGATCCTGCCCCATGGCACTACACAGCTCCAGTTCCTGTTCCACGTCGTTTCACAGCTCCAGTATCTGCTTGGTGTGGTTCCACAGTTCGAGTGTCTGCTCTGCATTTTTCCCCAGTTCCAGTGCCTGCTCCATTGCTCCACCCAGCTTCAGAACCTGCTCCACCATGCCACCCAGCTCCAGGTCCTGCTCCTCATCATCCCATGGTTCCTGTATCTGCTCCTCATTGTCCCATGGCTCCTGTACCTGTTCCTTGTCATCCCATGGCTCTTGTACCTGCTCCTTGTCGTCCCATGGCTCCTGTACCTGCTCCTCATCGTTCCATGGCTCTTATACCTGTTCCTCATTCCCTGATTCCCGTACCTGCTCCATGTCATTCCCTAGTTCCTGTTCCTGCCCCGCCTGCCTGTGTTCCTCATCCTGAGGAGGTCACCCCAACAGCAGAGGATCAGGAGCTCAGGCAAGTACTTTTCTTTACTTTCATATCATCTATATTAGTTAAATCTTGCCTAGCTCCTGATGTTTTTGATAACTCCTTATCCTACTCTTCTCCTTCATCCGAGGTGACCTGGTCAAGGATGGGGTCGCAGGAGGACTTTGTTCCAGTTGTTGTTCCCAAGGTCAGGAGACCCCTCACCGATCACTCTTCCTCCCTGTCGAAGGTGGCCGGTTCGGGAATGGATTCCCAGGCGGCAGAACTTGAGGACCTTCAGCTCTTGTTGTCTGGTTTCGCCGATGGTCGGCTCACCTCTGGTGTTCCAGAACTGAGGATTTCTCATCATGCGTTCCTGTGGCCGGACTTCCTCCATTAGGTGTTCCTGAGGTCAATGTTCCCAATTTTTCTTCTCCTGAGGTCTATGTCCCCATGTTATACCCTCCTGAAGGTGACTTGTCCATGCTACCATTTCCAAAGTTTTTGAGTTCTTGGTTATCATCTCTTATAGGTCAGGTTTCTATGTTATCTTTTGAAAAAAAAAAAAAAATCCTTTATTGACATCTTTGTTTTCCTCACTGCAAGGAGATCTTATGTTGTTTTCCGAACTAAGGAGTCATGTGTTTTCTTCTGTTTGGTGGGCCACAGACTCTGGTAGACCATCTGACCCACCTTGTTTTTTGGTCTGGTGGCCCTGGGACTGGGGCAGACCACCCGACTAGTTTTTGTTTTTGTTTGGGGTCGTGGTCTTTAGTTATGCCCATGGATTACACTCCTTGTTTTTGGCTCTGTGAGGGAGGTAAAGATTTTGTTTTGGTCCTCCTTGCCTTGGGCCCTACCACCCACCCTGGGAGGGTGGTTTTCTTTCATTTTTTGATGTTATATTGTGGGGTGTTTGGAAGCCACCCTTTTTTTTTGGGGGGGGGGGCTATGTCAGGGATGACCGGAGAGGCATCCCTGCACTGTATTTATTTCTGTTTCTTTGTGTGTTTTGTTTTTTGGGTTCATGTTGTATTTTCTGTATTATTGTTTATTTCCTTCATCCTGTTTATTGTTTTCATGTTCTGCATTGTTGTGTTTTATGTGTGTTTATTTCTCGCCTGAGTCTGGCCTGATTTAAGTGTTTCATTATGAGTCACAGCTGTTTTGTGTTTAACTATTAGTGCGCCTGTTATTAAAAGACGCTGCCTCTCAGTTGGGTGCGGCATCATTCATTATTATTTGCCTTGTCTGTTGGTGTTCAAGACAGCTACTGTTCTGCCTCCCTTGCCTGTTGAGGCTGTTCTGTAAGTTTTGTCTGCCCGTCAAGCCTGAGTTTAGTTTTGATTTTGGCTTTCGAGCCTTATTGTCAACAAATTGTGTTTGCTGCTCACTATGCGATGGAGTCCTGTTCTCTGCCCCAAAGGCCGTAAGTTAACAGAATGGCACCACCAATTTTGGATGCCACTTGCGAGCCTGGCAGAAGGAGAAAGTGGAGCTGCAATGAGCGTGAGGTTGCGGCCGCGGTGGAGTACCTGGCAGCCGCAGCTCAAAGTAGCTCTTCTCCGAAGGACGCTTGGGATTGGCACATTGACATTCGGGGGCCCCGGGTGGAAAGAAGATAAGAGGAGATTCCGCTTCTCTCGTTGCTCTGCCTCTTCACTCACAGCTCCCAGCCAGACGATCTCCAGAGCCACCCAGAGGGAGACATCTGGACATTCAGCGGCAGCAGAGGGGGAATTCAGGCAAGTACCTGTTCATTTTTTAACACCAATAAATGATAGGTCTTGCCAGGTTCCCGGTGGGAGGGGCTGGTGGTGGCTGGTTGTCTGCTCAGCTGTCATCACCTGCCTCTGCCATTCACTCATCTGTCTGCTCCATCCCTCCATCCTCACCTGCATCACCTGTGTCTGTGTCCGTTTTCTCTGAGTGTTTGCCAATTCTAGGTGAAAACCGGATTATTTGGGAGGAGTGTGTTGCTTCAGAGGGCCCTCAAGCAGCAGCTGCTTCTACAATGATGCCGCTGGACACCAAGTTTTGCCAGATTGGGACTGCTGCTCTGGAACCCCTGTGTGAGGGTAATGAGGAGGAACAGGAAGAGCATAGGCAGGCTGTACTGGCTCAAAAGGAGCTTATGCTGGATTACAAGCCATGGCTCCTTCCAGAGCACGCATCCCAGTTGAGTTGGACCCAGCTGGCTATGGACGTTCCAGCTTCAGAACCTGCTCCACGGCGCTACCCAGCTCCAGTTCCTGTTCCATGTTGCTCCACAGCTCCAGTACCTGCTTGGTGTTGTTCCACAGTCCCAGTGTCTACTCCGCATTGTTCCCCAGCTCCAGTGCCTCCTCCATTGCGCCACCCAGCTTCAGAACCTGCTCCACGTTGCCACCCAGCTCCAGTTCCTGCTCCTCATCGTCCCATGGTTCCTGTATCTGTTCCCCATCATTCCATGGCTCCTGTACCTGCTCCTTGTCATCCCATGGCTCCTGTACATGCTCCTCGTTGTTCCATGGCCCCTGTACCTGCCCCTTGTCGTTCCATGGCTCCTGTACTTGCTCCGCATTGTTCCATGGCTCCTGTACCTGCTCATCGTCATTCCCTAGTTCCCGTATCTGCTCCACGTCATTCCCTATTTCCTGTTCCTACCCTGCCTGCCTGTGTTCCTCATCCTGAGGAGGACACCCCTGCAGCAGAGGATCAGGAGCTCAGGCAAGTATTTTTCTTTACTTTCATAACATCTATATTAGTTAAGTCTTGCCCAGCTCCTGGTGTTTTTGGTGACTTCCATCCTGCTCTTCTCCTTCGTCCGAGGTGACCTGGTCAAGGATGGGGTCGCAAGAGGACTTTGTTCCAGTTGTTGTTCCCGAGGTCAGGATACCCTTCGCCAATGACTCTCCCTCCCTGTCTAAGGTAACCGGTTCGGCGATGGATCCCCAGGTGGCAGGACTTGAGGACCTTCAGCCCTTGTCGTCTGGTTTCGCTGATGGTCGGCTTGCCTCTGGTATTCCGGAGGCCGAGGATTTCTCGCCATGTGTTCCTGTGGCCGGACTTCCTCCATTAGGTGTTCCCAAGGTCGATGTTCCCAAGTTTTCTCCTCCCGAGGTCTATGACCCCATGTTATCCCCTCTTGATGGTGACTTGTCCATGCTACCATTTTCTAAGTCTTTGAGTTCTTGGTTATCATCTCTTATAGGTAAGGTTTCTATGTTATCTTTTGAAAAAAAAAATAATCTTTTTTTGACACCTTTGTCTTCCTCGGTACAAGAAGATATTATGTTGTTTTTTGAACTAAAGATTCATGTGTTTTCTTCTTTTTGGTGGGCCAGGGACTCTGGTAGATCACCTGACCCACCTTGTTTTTTGGTCTGGTGGCCCTGGGACTGGGACAGACCACTCGACTAGTTTTTGTTTTTGTTTGGGGTCATGGTCTTTAGCTATGCCCATGGTTGGAACTCCTTGTTTTTGGCCCTGTGAGGGAGGTAAAAATTTTGTTTTGGCCCGCACCACCCACCCTGGGAGGGTGTTTTTCTGTTTCATTTTTTGATGTTACATTTTGGGGTGTCTGGAGGCCACCCTTTAAGGAAGGGGGGGGCTATGTCAGGGATGACCAGAGAGGCACCCCTGCTCTGTATTTATTTCTGTTTCTTTGTTTTGTTTTTTGGGTTCATGTTGTAGTTTCTGTATTATTGTTTATTTCCTTCATCCTGTTTATTGTTTTCATGTTCTGTATTGTTGTGTTTTATGCATGTCTATTTCTCACCTGAGTCTTGCCTGATATGAGTGTTTCAGCTTTTTGTTTAGCTATTAGTGCACCTGTTATTTAAAGGACGCGGCCTCTCAGTTGGGTGCGGTGTAATTCATTATTATTTGCCTTGTCTGTTGGTGTTCAAGACAGCTACTGTTCTGCCTACCTTGTCTGTGAGGCTGTTCTGTAAGTTTTGTCTGCCTGTCAAGCCTGAGTTTAGTTTTGATTTTGGCTTCCGAGCCTTATTGTCAATAAATTATGTTTGCTGCTGTCCTGTTCTCTGCCCCAAAGGCCGTAAGTTAACAGAATGACACCACCAATTTTGGATGCCACTCGCGAGCCTGGCAGAAGGAGAAAGTGGAGCTGCAACGAGCGTGAGGTTGTGGCCGCGGTGGAGTACCTGGCAGCCGCAGCTCAAAGTAGCTCTTCCCCGAAGGACGCTTGGGATTGACACATTGACATTCAGGGGCCCCGGGTAGTAAGAAGATAAGAGGAGATGCCGCTTCTCTCATTGCTCTGCCTCTTTACTCGCAGCTCCCAGCCAGACGATCTCCAGAGCCACCCAGAGGGAGACGTCTGGACATTCAGCGGCAGCAGAGGGGGAATTCAGGCAAGTACCTGTTCATTTTTTAACACCAATAAATGATAGGTCTTGCCAGGTTCCCGGTGGGAGGGGCTGGTGGTGGCTGGTTGCCTGCTCAGCTGTCATCACCTGCCTCTGCCATTCACTCATCTGTCTGCTCCATCCCTCCATCCTCACCTGCATCCCCTGTGTCTGTGTCAGTTTTCTCTGAGTGTTTGCCAATTCTAGGTGAAAACCGGATTATTTGGGAGGAGTGTGTTGCTTCAGAGGGCCCTCAAGCAGCAGCTGCTTCTACAATGATGCCGCTGCTGCGATGGATGCGATGGAGTCCTGTTCTCTGCCCCATAGGAGGAAACATGAAAGTGATAACCAAAACTGTGCAATCCAGTGGTTCCATCTAGGATGTGTGGGACTGATACCTCATTTCCACCAAATAAGAACCAGTGCTAGTTCGGTTCTGGTGCTTGTGCCAGTGCTTAACCAGTTCAACTATAGTGCCTCATAAGAACCAACTGGTTTTCCACTGACATGGAGCTAGCCGGGAATTACGTCAGGGCTACGTCATTATGTAGTGTGAAGAAGAAAGAGGAGAAGAAGAAGCAGCGCTAACTTGTCAACATGGAGGAATTTGTTGTCGCTTTGGGAGTGCTGCTTTTATTATTCCAAACCTGCATTACCATCCAAAAATGGTTTTATTCTTAATCGCAGAGAACAGCGGCTACATTTGAGGAGACCGGTAATTATCAGTATCTCAGTTATAAGCTGTTGTTAGCTCAAGTCTGTAGCTCAACTAGCTGGCATTGACTACACTTCTAAATGTAATATTTACGTCAGTTCTGTAATAGGTGGTGTTACGGTGCATTACGAGGCGGGCGTTGCCTGTTAGGTCATGCCAAAAAGTGGTCAGCTGCCAAAAAATGATCGCCAGGTGCCATATTGTTGTTATGGGGTTATATTAGCCGTTAAATACATATTTCAACAGGTAAACAGTACTTAGTTGGGTATAATAAGATATATTTACCACTTATGATGCATTGTGAACCCAAAACAAACTTGATCTAGGATTAAAAGTAGTGATGGCCAGATGAGGCTTTCTGGAGGACTTGAGGCCTTTCACCAAAATGGCTCATATATGCGAGGCCTCATGTGAAACTTCATTTTCTTTACTAGCCCATCTAGTGGACAAGACGTATACAACATGCAGATTTTTACAAGGGTGTTACTGGTTTGTGTATTTTTTCATTTCAATAAATGTGCTGTCTTTTAAGAAATATCAGTGATCATAAGGAAAAAAAGAAATTAATAAAACTGGGGTGACTACAGTGAATATGCCTGTGTTACTTGGTGTGCTTGTACTACTTATCCATTTTTATTAAGAAACAATAAATTTTCAACAGTCTTATACTGTCTTTCCCAATATATTCAACTCTGGCCTTATTCTCATGCAGGGCACAATGGCAATAGTGCCTCAGCATAATGATGCATAATAATGATCCAAGCTCTTTGAAACACAACTGACACTTCACCTTGAAATAAAAACAGAATTACAAGAAAAACCCAGCTGGGATTTAAACCCAGGCCTCTCACTTGTAGAGCAGATGCTTTACCGCTAAGCCATCACTTCAGTTACAATAAATATCCACTATTTGTGGAAAATACATCAATGGGAGAAATGCACCCAAAATGTTCCCAAACAGGAAAAGTCCGTGTTTTTGGTGCTGCCTCCATCTGAAAATTGTCTGTGGCAAATCCCTTACACAGTCAAACATTGACAACACAAAACATGAGGGACGGGATTTCCATTATGTATCGCTGCTCACTTTATTTCATGTTGCATGCATAATCATGAATGGCTTCCTGACCCAGTTATATGGTTTGACGTCAACACATACGTCAGCAATGTACGCCTCGAAATGTGCTTTGCCAAATATTTCCTGGATAAGCTTGGAGCACCCTCGAAGCTCTGGAGCCTGCCGTCCCATCACTAATTAAAAGCAGTTAAAATAATGCAGTCACAAGGTTAAATGGAAAAATGCATAGATTTACTGGGTATATACATGTACTGTATAAATGTATATTCTACGTACCTCCAAAACAAGTTTTTTTGCACATAAATATTGCAATCAATTGCAATCTGATACATTCTATATGTTGTTATCCAAACTGCAACACTTTGGCCAACACTATAATTTTTCAGATGCAATAAAACCTCAAAACATTTAGACACATTGTAGGTGGACTGAGACCAGGCAGTCCACCTTTAACAAGCGGGCACTCCTAGCTCCTGTAGACAGTGATCACTTTTTGGCACGACACCGGATTTCACCACCCAGCCGACCCCATGCAGAAGTGGCTGATGAAACCCTTTTCGGACACAGGCAGACTTACCCCTGAACAACACACAGTAACTACAACTACCGGTTGAGCCGTCCACATTCAGTTGTGGAAATGGCTTTCGGCGGCTTGAAAGGACGATGGCGGTCCCTCCTGACAAGAAATGACTGCAAACTGGAACTGAGCGAGAAAATGGTGCTCACCTGCTGCATACCTGATAATATTTGTGAGGAACATGGTGACAACTGTGGACTCCCAGACACATATGATCACAGTCAGTGATCATATGTGTTCCAGTTCAACCACTACCTGACCGTGCCAGTGTAGAAGGGGATGACATTAGGGCAGCTTTAATGGAGAACTTTAACAGTGGGGAGCAATAACCTGTTTAGTGCCTGCCATATAATTTACAAAATATAACATATGTGAAGTAGTTGAAAAGTGTTAATGAATAAAAACATTCAGCTGACAATTGATCCTCAGTGTACTCTGTTTTGAAGTATTTATGGTGTATGTATACATTTTATAGGCACATTTACAGAGTTGTTAAAGGTATACACCTTATGTACTTGTATGTAATCTATTCCGGTTAAAGTACCGATTCAAGTTTTTTTTTCATGTAGGGGTAACAAGAGAGACTCTAAAGTGTACAAGTTAAAAGTACTTTCCCCAGAAATGATCTTGTCCAGAGCTGACAGAATGTCAGATGGTACGTTGTCAAAAGAATATAAACTCATCTATCATTTTTGAAGCTGGCAACTTGGAACATTTTCCACAGAAAAAGTGCATAGATTTAAAGTTTGTTGCTGCTTGTTCTTGGACAATGTGCTTGGACGCCTCCCACTTGAGGTGTTTCAGGCACGTCCCACTGGAAGGAGACCCCGGGGCAGACCCAGGACTCGGTGGAGAGACTATGTCTCCCAGCTGATCTGGAAACGCCTTGGTATCCCCTCTGAAGAGCTGAAGCAGGTGGCTGGGGAGAGGGAAGTCTGGGCTTCTCTGCTTGAACTGCTGCCTCCGCGACCCGGACCTCCAGAAAAGCGGTAGAAGATGGATGGATGGATGGATGCTGCTTGTTCTTTAGAAAATGTGAAAAAAGTTGTTAAAAATATGTGAGTAAAGTCCACAAATACCTGATATATTTTCAAATATCTGAAAAATGAATTTAAGTGCAGTAATTCAGTGCTTGTACTTTCACTTCCCACCACTATAATGTTATAGTGATTTGCATCGTTTATCCTAAATGGCTTTACATTTCATGCATATATTTGGTGTGAGGATAACAATTACTTAATGTGGAAGCAGAAAAAACACTTAAGAAAAGAAAGCTTTTATTTAAAAAATGTGCAAAAACTTAAGACTGCTACATATGAAATATTATGTACATACAGCCAAAAATATCAGTGCTGTGATAGTGTAGTTTGCAGTCCCTCAAGCACAGACAGTGCGTCCCATCTGTCCAGCAAGGGTATTGGTGCTGTCCTCCATCTTCTGGATGCTTTGCAGCAAAGCGGAAGTCAGCTGCTCACCCCTCCTGCTCTGCTCCTGCTGTCTCTCATCTGACCTCTCCAGGTAGTCAAGAAGGAGGTCCATGTTGGTGTCCCGCTTCTGTTTCCCTGTTTTGAAGTACAAAAATAAGAAGCAATATAAAATAACCACACACTGAAAAACGCAGGAATCGTCAATCCAAGACTGAATGTGTCTATTCAACATTCATTTACTGTTAGTGGCATCACAGCATTCAGTTCAAGTGTATAATTGATTTAATTCACTCTAGTGAATGGGTCATGATCTGAACATATATTACCTAATCTGGTCTGATGAGAAGAGGAGGAAGAGCAGGAAGGAGGACAAGCTTGGTGCTGGCGAAGGTGAGCTGGACACCACAGGTCTGGGTGGTTCTCCCTCATCACCCAGGTGTGATAAATCTGTAAATTCAAGGATTCAAAGATTTTATTGTCAATACTACTATACGTGCAGGACATACAGGAGAATTGAAATGGTGTTTCTCTCTCGCTACATTGGTGTGCATTTTATGAAAGAAGGAAATTGGGCTGGATTTTAAAAAAAAAGAAAATGAAAAACAAGAACAAACAGTGACAGCAGCAGTCTATGCACAGTCTATATACAGTGATGCAACCCGTGGTGCCAATAGCAGCCAGAAGGACTCTGACCTCCATAGTGGTAAACAATTACTTTAGGTAAATGATTAGTGGCAATAAACCCAGCAATTCTAAATTCAGACAGCTAGAGATGAATAGCCGTAGTGCATTTCAATACGGTAGTGTGGGTGCAGATAGTGACAGATATGATTGTACATGATCAATATTGCAGTGATATACAGACAGCAGCAGATATGGCATTTGTACAAATGGTTGCAGTTAAAGTGCAGAGACATATAGCAAAGAAAGTAAAACAGAACAACAGTATTATTGTTGGTGTGCCAGTCTTACTGTGCCAACATCTGAGGTAGTTATTGTACAGGTGTTACCGTCTGGGAAGTGGGGGGGGGGGGTGAATAGAGTTCAGGGTCCTGATGACCTGATGAACGTAGCTGTTCAGCAGCCTTGTGGAGTGGGCCCAGAGGCTACGGTACCTTTACCCCGAGGGCAGGGGGCTGAAGAGGGAGTGTAGGGGATGGGAGGTGTTGCCTGTGATGTTGGTGGCTCTGCGGGTGAGGCGAGTGGGGTAGATGTCCGGGGGCGGGGAGCAGGGGGGCACCGATGATCTTGCTGGCTACATCCACTATTCATTGTAGTGTCTTCCAGCAGGCAGCAGTGCAGCTTCCATACCACACCATGATGCAGTTAGTGAGGATGCTCTCAATGGTGCCCCGGTAGAAAGACTGCATGATGGGGGGTAGGACTCATGCTCTCCTCAGTCTGCAGAAGAAATGGAGGCGAGTTTGGGCCTTCTTGGCCAGTGATGTGGTGTTGTTGGTCCAGGTGAAGTCCTCAGAGATGTGCACCCCCAGGAACTAGGTGCTGTTCACCCTCTCCACAGCTGCACCGCTGATGATCAGAGGGGGTGCTGTGTGTGACCCCTCCTGAAGTTGACCACAATCTCCTTGGTTTTTCCCACGTTCTGGAAGAGGTTGTTGTCTTTACACCACTGGACCAGTTGGCTCACCTCATTTCTGTAGTTGGCCTCGTCGTTGTTGGTGATGAGGCACACTACAGTCGTGTCGTCCACAAACTTGACGATGTGGTTGGTGTTGTAGGCTGGCACGTAGTCATGGGTCAGCAGAGTGAAGAGCAGCGGGCTGAGCACGCACCCTTGTGGGGCCCCTGTGCATAGTGTGATGGTCTGGGAGGTGTTGCTGCCAATCCGCATGTTCTGTGGCCTCCCTGTGAGAAAGTCCAGCATCCAGTTGCAGAGAGAGGTTTTAAGTCCTAAATGTCTGAGTTTTTGTATCAGGTGCTGGGGGATGATTGTGTTGAATGCGGAGCTGAAGTCCAAGAACAGCATGCGCTCGTACGAGTTTTTTGAATCCAAAAACACAAAAAAAAGTGTTTTAGTTTGTGCAGTGTACAACTTAATCCTTCCATTAAATGTGCAGTCATAGAAGGCAATTTTATTCAATATCAATATTACCAAAGCTTACATGTCTGATTACAGAGTAGAAGAATAGGAATAGAATAGGATTTATTGTCATCGTACAGTTGAATAGTACAATGAAATTGTAGGTGCACCACCAGGCTACTGCGCAATAAAGTAAGAGAAGGATTAGATAAAACACGGTTACAGAACACATGATTAAACACATAAGTGAAATTTAAAAAATGGCCCATGATTACAGAAATATTACCAAAATAGTAAAAATGATGACATTACTAGCGTCTTTGGGAGAAAAATCTCCCATATACACAACACAAGGCACCCATTCATACGCAGTATTGATACCACAAAAACGGTGTATTTTGCACTGGATATCTTTATAAAAAAAAGTATTCTGTAAGACGCTAAGATTTTTGTTCTAGTTTTTTCAAACGAGCATTTCAAGATATATGGCGACGTCACGTCAATTGGGACAACAATAAACAGTATTGATACAAAACATATACAGCGTATTTTGCACTGGAAATCTAACAAAGTATTCTGTAACACGCTAAGATTTTTGTTCTAGTTTTCTTAAACAAGCATTTCTTTATGGCGAGGAGAAACATTACATTTGGTCGTGGTAAAAGCATTGTTAGCTTGTTAGCATAGCTAACAGAAAATACTAGAGGTGCAAGAGTGAGTAAAAAATATCCACACTTTGGTCATTACATATCAATACAAGCGTATATATACTGTATATATCCATAGCAGTTAGGGTGGTCCTTGGTTGGCTGGCCTATCCCCAAAAACAGTTCATCAGATCAAAATGGGCTTTGTCTGAGTGGCCCCCTCCAGCTTATCTTGTACTTCTGCTCATGTCCATAGAGCCAGGGACAGAGCCAGGAAATGTGTCTCCTCTTCACTCCAAATCCATCATGCTTGCTCTGCTGTTTGGAATGCAACATGGCGGTCAGTAATGTTTTGAAGCTGGTCAGCTAACCACGCCCACAGCAGTGGACGTTAACAACGTCAACTGGCTCTTAGCGCTGGCCCAGCTAGGGGTTGGGGCCAGGTTAGCACCATGTTTGAGAGCCTGGGTCTAGTGCTTAGCCGGTCAAAAACCAAAGAACTGGTGCCAAGTCAGGTTCTGGCTCCAGTTAAGCACTGGAACCATCTTGGTGGAAAAGGCCTATCAGTCAAGCACCAGTGCCACAGAGCCTGGTTATACTACATGTGCACACTGGAATAATACTATATCATGAGTCTTGTTATATAATAATAATAATAATAATAATAATAATAATAATAGGGCAGCACGGTGGCGCAGTGGTTAGCACAGTGGCAGCACAGCAAGAAGGTCATGGGATCGATTCCACCCTTCACCATCGTGGGTTCGATCCCACCCCCAGACCATCGGTGATCCTTCTGTGTGGAGTTTGCATGTTCTCCCCGTGTCTGCGTGGGTTTACTCCGGTTTCCTCCCACATGCCAAAAACATGCAAGTTAGGTTAATTGGCATCAAAACTGGGGATTCTAAATTGTCCTTAGGTATGGATGTGAGAGTGAATGGTTGTCTCTCTGTGTTGGCCCTGCGATGGACTGGCGATCTGTCCAGGGTGTACCCTGCCTCTCGCCCAAAGATGCTGGGATAGGCTCCAGCCCCCCCGCGACCCGAAAGGATTAAGCGGTAGAAGATGGATGGATGGATAATAATAATAATAAAAATACATTTTATTTAAAAGCGCCTTTCAAGACACTCAAGGACACTTTACAGAAATAGATAAAACACAGTATCAATAAACAACAAAAACACAAAAACAACAATCATAAAAAACCATGGCAGTTACAATGAAAATGCTAATCTGAACAGGTGAGTTTTGAGAGCGGATTTAAACTGAGGAAGGGAGTCAATGTTTCTGATGGCAGGTGGGAGTGAGTTCCAGAGTTTGGGAGCAGAGCGGCTGAAGGCTCTACTCCCCATGGAGCTGAGTCGAGCAGGAGGGACAGCGAGGTGGACAGAGGAGGAGGATCTAAGGGAACGGGTAGGGGTGACAATGTGAAGGAGGTCAGCCAGATAAGGAGGGGCGAGGTTATGGATGGCTTTGAAAGTATGAAGGAGAATTTTGAAGTCAATGTGAAATTTGACCGGGAGCCAGTGAAGTTGCAGGAGAACAGGGGAGATGTAAAGGAAGGAGGGGGTTTTGGAGATAACACGAGCAGCTGAATTCTGGACCAACTGGAGCTTGTGAAGGGATTTCTGAGGGAGACCAACGAGTAGGGAATTACAGTAATCTAAACGGGAAGTGACAAGGCTGTGTACAAGAATAGAGGTAGTGTGGGGGGTGAGCGAAGGGCGAAGACGATTAATGTTGCGAAGATGAAAATAAGCAGACCGGGTAATGTTATTGATGTGGGAGTGAAAGGAAAGAGAACCATCGAGGATGACACCCAGATTCTTGACCTGAAGGGGGGGGGCAAACTGAGGAACCGTCGATGGTGAGGGAGAAACTATCAACTTTTGATAATGTGGATTTGGTGCCGACTAAAAGGATTTCTGTTTTATCACTGATGAGTTTGAGAAAGTTTGCGGTGAACCGGGTTTTTATTTCAGAAAGACAACTGGTCAGGGAGGAGGGAGGGAGGGTGGAATTTGGTTTGGTGGAAAGGTAGAGCTGAGTGTCATCTGCGAAGCAGTGGAAAAGAATATTGTATTTACGGAAAATAAAACCGAGGGGGAAGAGGTAGATGATGAAGAGGGAAGGCCCCAGGACTGAGCCCTGGGGCACACCAGAGGAGACGGGGGAGGGTTGAGAACGGAAGGATTTGAGTTGGATGAACTGAGTACGGCCATAGAGGTAAGAATGAAACCAGTCAAGGGGAGTGCCAGTGATACCGATGGAAGACTATCTGTTGAGGAGAATGGAGTGGGAGATTGTGTCAAAGGCCGCACTCAGGTCAAGGAGAATGAGAATAGAAAGCAAACCAGAATCAGCTGCAATAAGTAGGTCGTTAGTGATTTTCAAAAGGGCAGTTTCAGTGCTATGGTGGGGGCGAAAACCCGATTGAAAATCTTCATACAGGCTATTGTGGGATAAATGGGAGTGGAGTTGAGAAGCAACAACCTTTTCGAGAATTTTGGAAATGAATGGAAGGTTAGAGATGGGATGGAGGTTATTGAAATTATTGGGATCTGAACCGGGTTTTTTAAGGATATATATAGTATAACACTGTTGTGTGAAACACATTGATGCATGCCATTTTATATTCCTGTATTTTTTTTTTTTACTATAGGTTTTCCATAATCCTGGGCTATTTGTTGTGGGACTAATAAAGGCTTATCTTATCTTATCCAGTAAAGTCATGTTCTCGCCTTCACATGGTACCACAAAGGCCAGACGTGTAGTGTCATTCAGCATTGTATATTTGGAGCACATGCACCCTATTACTCTCTCTGGATTTTGACATGAGCTGGTTTCCTTGTCTCCTCTACGTCTCTGGCATCAAGCTGGCTGCAGCCCCTGGTGAATGCAGGTATTTTCAGATGTGGTGGAGAGAGACCTCCGACAGCTCAGAGTCACTGTTGATGACGCAGAGGAGCTGGCCCAAAACTGGCAATGTTGGCATGCACTGGTTAACCTGATTGGCTCTACGCATGGTGATGGCCACCCAGCCTTTCCCCCGCAGGAGTAGTAAACAAATAAGCACCTACAAGGGCAATGCTTTCCTTAATATCAAATCCACGGTCTGTCAATACTATGTCTCCTGATGACAGCTTCTGAAGAAAGCCACAGTTCTCCTCTTGCAAGAGTAAAATTTGGTTAAGCCTAAGGTGACACATGCTACAGTTCTGCTGTTGCACATTTTCCATGGACGCATCATCAGTCTGACAGATCTGTGCTGCTTCGTCAGATGTTCTTTCCTCCATCTCAGCCAAAGGTGTGGTGTCATCTGTTGGTGATAAGGACAATATACTACTTTAGTTAATATATTTTGTAATCAAAAGGAATCCCAAGATACATTTTAGAAAGAAAAACATATAGGCCAAAAAGAGACTACTGTAGCACCTTGGGAGAGTCAGATTCTAGCATCTCAGATGAGAGACAGTGAATAAGCATGGCAGACAAAAGAAAGGAGTCTCCTGGTGAGAGAGTGGGAAGGAGTCAAGGATGTAGGGGGTTGAATGCAGTGTGATTAAATGTCCTATTGTGTGTGATGTAAGCTGTGAAACTTAAGAGGAGAGTCTCTGGTAAAAAGGTTCAGTCTGTTCTGTGCTCGTGAGATGTGAGTGTGAAATAAAATCATTTTGAAATGAACCTGCTTGTGATTTCACACACTCCACACTGGTGACCCAAGACGTATCATGGAACACGAGTTAAGATCTCCGGAGCCGACCTCGACGGGAACCTCCAGCCACACATGTGCGGTCGCAGTCAAGCTACCAGATTTCTGGCAGCACAACCCGCGCTCTTGGTTCCACCTCATTGAGGTGCAGTTCGCCCTCCGAGGGATAACGGCAGATGACACTAAATTCCACTATGTGGTCGCAGTGCTTGACGCCCGCACAGCTCAGCACGTAGCGAGCCTGCTCGATCAGCCACCAACCGGCAACAAGTGCGAGGCGCTTAAGGCTGCGCTCATCCAGCGCTACACACTCTCGGACGGTGAGAGAGCAGAGAGGCTCCTGACGCGGACCGAGTTGGGAGACGAGTCGGCCATAGACCTCATGGAGAAGATGCTGACGTTAAGGGGTACGGACGACGACCACTTTCTGTTTACCCACCTCTTCCTCCGGAACCTTCCGACGGTAGCGAGAGCGCTTCTGGCCAATTCACCGCAGCTGGCCGCGCGAGACTACCGTGAACTGGCCCAGGAAGCAGACCGGATCATCATCGCCACCAGGGCGACCACAGTCAACGCAGCAGTGGTGGAGCCCAGCGAGACGACCAGAGGAGGCGAGGAGCCACCGACGGTAGCAGCAGCGGGGACCAGGGAGCGCCAGAGAGACATGCTCTGTTCCTACCACTGCCGCTTCAGAGAGAACGCACGCAGATGTACGCCACCGTGCCAATTCCAGCACTCGGGAAAACACCAAGGCCGAGGGCCGGTAGCAGCGGCGACCCTCGGTGAAGAGAACAAGCTGCTGTACCTAACGGACGCACGCTCGGGGAGGCATTTCCCCGTGGACACCGGAGCCCAGAAGAGCTTCATCCGGCCGACCTACACTGACCGGCTGGCAAGATCTAGCGGCCTCGAGATAGTGGCAGCAAACGGCTCGGAGATTAAGACCTTTGGTGAGAGGACTCTGCTCTTATCTCTTCACGGCCGTACATATGAGTGGACTTTTGTCATAGCAGCACTGAATTACCATATACTGGGGGCTGATTTTCTGTGTGCACATGGTTTATTGGTTGATGTTGCTAACAGGCGCCTGGTTAATGCACTGTCCTTCGATTCTCTCCCCTGTATAGCTCGAGTGACCCGGCCAACGGCACAAGCCAACGTCACAGCTGCAGGCGGTAAGTTCCACACACTGCTCACTCAGTTCCCAGCACTCACGGTCCCGACATTTTCCGCAGCCATCGCTAAACACGGGGTGGAGCACTTTATCACCACCACCGGGCCTCCCGTTTTTGCTAGACCTCGGCTCTTGGATGCAGCTAAGCTGGCCATAGTGCGCGAGGAGTTCGCCAACCTGGAAAGGTTGGGCATCATCAGGCGCTCGAACAGCCCATGGGCTTCCCCGCTACATATGGTCCCTAAGGCTGAGGGATCGTGGCGACCGTGCGGTGATTTCCGCAGGTTGAACAACGCCATGGCGCACAACCGCTACCCAATTCCCCACATACAGGATTTTTCCATTCACCTCGCCGGGGCACGCATTTTTTCCAAAATAGACCTGGTCCGCGGTTACCACCAAGTCCCAGTGCGCGCTGAGGACATACCTAAAACAGCGGTAATAACTCTGTTCAGTCTATTCAAGTTCCTGCGCATGCCATTCGGGTTAAAAGGAGCGGCACAGACGTTCCAGTGCATGATGGATGCAGTGCTGCGCGATCTCCCGTTCGTGTTTGTCTACCTGGACGATATCCTGGTAGCCAGCGCATCCGAAGACGAACACGAAACCCACCTCACGACGGTTTTCCGGAGGTTGGAGGAGCACGGGTTAATAATCAACCCAGCAAAATGCCAGTTCGGCGTAACGAAGATTGATTTTTTGGAGCACCGCGTCTCTCCAGAAGGAGCGATCCCGCTGCCCGGCAAAGTGCGCGCCGTAGCGGATTTTCCCCAGCCTCAAACGGTCAGAGCGCTACAAGAATTTTTGGGAATGGTGAACTTTTATAACCGTTTCCTCCCCCGCGCGGCACAGCTCATGCAACCATTGTACGCCGCACTCAAAAAACAGAGACCCGCGGATAGGGTCGAATGGACCCCGGAGCGAGAGCGGGCGTTCTCGGAAGTTAAAGCAGCCCTGGCAAACGCCGCACTGCTGGCACATCCAGACCCGACGGCCCGCATAGCGCTCACCACTGATGCTTCAGACGTGGCCATAGAGGCTGTCGTAGAGCAGCGCGTCGCCGGGGCTTGGCAGCCGCTCGCCTTTTTCAGCAGAACTTTGCGCGACAGTGAACGTAAATACAGCGCGTTCAACAGAGAGTTGCTGGCTCTCCACCTGGCCACTCGCCACTTCCAGTTCTGGCTGGAAGGGTGCAGTTTCACCACGTTCGTGGACCACAAGCCGCTAACATTCGCGATGGCCAAGGTTTCAGAACCGTGGCCGGGCCGGCAGCAGAGACAGCTGGCCGCGATCTCAGAGTTTACTACCGATATTCAGCATGTGTCGGGTAAACTGAATGTAGTGGCAGACTGTCTCTCGCGCGCCGTGGTGGCCCCGGTCTGCGTGGGGATAGATTACGCAGCCATGGCCGCGGAGCAGATTAGTGATACAGATGTGTGCGCGCTCCAGTCTGGACCAACAGGGTTAAGGCTGGAGAGCAGGGTGCTGCAAGACGGCATGCCTCCTCTAATCTGCGATGTCTCCACGGGTCACCCGCGCCCCGTGGTCCCGGCCGCGTGGCGCCGCCGCGTGTTTGAGTCGGTTCACACTCTGGTGCACCCAGGAGTGCGCGCGTCGGTCAAAATGGTGTGAGAGAAGTTTGTGTGGCCGAGCCTATGCAAACAAGTAAAAGAGTGGGCTGCAGCCTGCGTGGCATGCCAACGAGCCAAGGTACACAGACACACGAAGGCTCCCTTGGAGCCGTTTCGTATTCCGGCTAAGAGGTTCGACCATGTTCACGTGGACCTCGTGGGCCCCCTCCCGCCATCACAGGGGTGCACGCACCTCCTGACCATAGTGGACCGCACCACGCGCTGGCCAGAAGCGGTTCCGCTGGTGGCAACCACGTCCGCAGACGTAGCGCGCGCTTTTTTAACAGCATGGGTGGCGCGTTTTGGAGTCCCGTCGGACATTACGTCCGACAGGGGCCCTCAATTTGTTTCCGAACTCTGGTCTGCGATGGCCCACAGCCTAGGTGTTACAATTCACCGCACAACTGCGTACAACCCACAGGCCAATGGGTTATGTGAGCGTTTTCATAGATCACTCAAAGCAGAATCAGAATCAGAATCAGAATCAGAATCAGATTTATTGCCATTGTTCATGTAGTACACAAACTAGGAATTTGTCTTGGTGCAATGCTGCAACATTAAACATGATAAAATAAAAGAAATAAACTATACATTCTACAAGTGTAGAATAAGAGTAAGTGATACTGGTCAGCAGTTAAAATATATTAGCGAGCAGCAGATACTGTGGAGAACCATATAGTGCAGTCGGTAATGCAGGAAGAAAACAGTGATGATTGACATGAGTCTGGTTGAGCTGTTGTACATAGTGCACGAGAGTCAATAAGTCACTTAGTGTTCAGCAGTCTGATGGCAGAGGGGAAGAAGCTGTTCATGTGACGGGAGGTTTTGGTCTGGATGGACCGAAGTCTTCTACCTGAGGGGAGGGGGGCAAACAGTACTTGACCAGGGTGTGAGGGATCGGCTATGATCCGGCCAGCACGCCTCCGGGTCCTGGAGCAGCGCTCAGGGCCTCATTGACGGATGCAAATTGGGTAGACAGGCTGCCGTGGGTTTTATTGGGGTTACGTTCTGCGCCGAAAGAGGATCTAGAAGCTTCCCCGGCAGAGCTCGTTTTCACGCAGCCACTGCGGCTGCCCGGGGAATTTCTACCAGATAATCCCGCTCCGGGCAGCTCCTTGTCTCAGCTTTTGCAGCGTAGCGCAGACACAGGCACGCTGCCGGGCCCTGCCCACCACAGTTTTCCGCGTGTTTTTGTGCCTAAAACTTTGAAGAGCGCGGAGTTCATTTTTGTCAGACACAATGCCCACCGCCCTCCATTGCGCCCACCCTATGATGGACCGTTCAGAGTGTTGGAAACAGGGGATAAGCATTTTTTGCTAGACTTGGGGGGTAGGAGGGAAAAAATTGGCATAGACAGACTCAAACCTGCTTTCGTTGTGGCAGACGAGCAAGTGCTGTTGGCCAGGGCCCCTCGGCGTGGAAGACCCCCACGGAGAGCTCCCCAGGCAAACGATTCGCCAGAGCAGCCACACGGACAGACCGAAGTGGCCCCCCTCCCAGCCACCTCCCATCGGCACAACAGCGCCACGGAGGCGGTAAAACCCAGTTACAGCAGATACGGGAGAAGGTGGAAGCCCAAACAGCATGTGGACTGATGTTCTGTTGTTCTATCACAGCATGTGAACTGTTATTCGATTGTCCTATCTAAGATGCTGGGGGGGGGGGTATTTGTAGCACCTTGGGAGAGTCAGATTCTAGCATCTCAGATGAGCGACAGTGAATAAGCATGGGAGACAAAAGAGAGGAGTCTCCTGGTGAGAGAGTGGGAAGGAGTCAAGGATGTAGGGGGTTAAATGCAGTGTGATGTAAATGTCCTATTGTGTGTGATGTAAGCCGTGAAACTTAAGAGGAGAGTCTCTGGCAAAAAGGTTCAGTCTGTTCTGTGCTAATGAGATGTGAGTGTGAAATAAAATCATTTTGAAATGAACCTGCTTGTGATTTCACACACTCCACACTACCTATAGGAGCTACATCTCAGTCACGGGGCCAGTGTTGGTGGAGGCCTGTGCTGGCCGTTCACTTGCATGCCCTGTCGATTCTTTTTGTCGTGATCTCCTCACCCTTCTGCATAAGCGGTTAAATCTATCAGGAGTTGTAGCTTCAACCTCTGTATACCCAAGGTTTAGAGAAGGTGCCCAGTCAGGATCACACTCTAGCATTTCATAAGCTGGTCTGCCTGTAAAAGCAAAGACAACAGGAAGAAAACACTTATTAGGTGTAGAACAAATTCATCCACTTACACATTCTGAAGTGTATAGTGATATACTTTTTCTAGCTACTCAGATATCGGGAGTCTTTGTTTAGCTTAGCTTAGTTTAGCTTAGAACTGCTAACGTAGGCAAAACGCTATGACCAAGCAAGTTGTAGCCACTCAGAAACAACAGAGTTATACACAGTAAATCATAACTTACCTTCATTAAAATGCTTTGAACACACCACCATCAATAAAGAAATGTGGTTGAAAGTTATGTTGGGTCTTCTCATGGCTGCAATCCAAGCCATGCGTCGCCTCTTTGTTATATCCAAAATGTGGGCCGACTGTGCCTTTTTTGTTCCACGTTGTAAAACAATAAAAGCCTATTCCATCGTTTCTCTTTTTTCCACAGTGGCTGTGAGAACGACTATTGCGGTTTACAACACAGCAATACCTCTCCATGTCTGCTTCTTTGTGACGCTAGGTGTAGAAGCAGTCTCGGCAACCTACCGTAGGCCTACTCTTCCCACAATGCATTTGGTCACTTTTGTAAACACGTCACACTGGCGAGCCCTATATTCATTTATTTGCGCTAAAAATATCTATCCATATTAATAAAATGAGTAACGAGTAACGTATCTAATCAAATTTCAGTAACTGTAGTGCATTACTGAATTTTAAAACGGTAATTTCATTACACAGCATGTTACTGCAAAAGTAGTGGTGTTACAGTAACGCATTACTTTGTAACTTCTAACTTTGTAACTTACAACCAGTGGTGTAACACTGGTTGTAAGTGATATCCCTCATACACTGTGATTATCTGTGAATAAGGTTTGTTTGCCTGTTTGCTTTTTCTCTTCTCTCGTGTTGTTTTCTTTGTTCTTGTTTGCTCTCTGGTTCTAAATAAAGCTGCGTTTAAAAAAAAAAAGTCCTCTTTTATTGTCTGAGGACGTCATCATTCACGCGAGAGACTAGCAAGCACCCTATCCAATCGGTAAAGCGTATTTCTAAAGCTCGGCGCTTGTTTTATCCAATGAGAAATAGATACGCTAGCAGTGCGCGGAATCTCCCTGCTGAGGTATCCAATCAAACGCTGACGCAAGCCTTGGGCGGCGCCTTCTTCATGCGTATTCAGTCGACGCCATTTCGTGCCTACTCCTTTTCAAGGTTGAGCCTGCAGAGCCGTTAGCGGATCTTTACCCACGCGAGTAGAAAGACCGTTGACTTGTTCTCATTTTTAGTGTTAAGCTCCCGGTGAGTATTTTTTAACGAGAGATTTTTCCCCTTTTTAATTTTTTTCCTGCTTTTGAATCGTCTTTGGGAATTTTTGTTTTTATTTTTAATGCATTTTTTTTTCCTGGCTGGTAAATCCTCAGACTGTGTTTGGCTTAATGGCGTACATTTTGTGATGGCGGCAGAAACTAGTTTCTAGTAGCTTCCACAGCGATATTTTTACATTTGTTTTTACAATAAGACACTTTAAAGACGTATTTTTTCAGGAATGATCTGTTGACTTATTGTTTAAACTGTTTGTGGTCTCATTTTCATGGAAGATTATTCCAGGATTTTGTGGGCAGTTTTCCAAAACGTGGCACCATTTTTCTGGGAAAATGTGTTTTGAAATTTTGCTTTTTTGGTTTTCCTGTGTTTTGCCTCCATTTGAAACTTGGTTTGCAGATTCATAGCACGTGTTTTTCCCTGTTTTCACTGTGATTTTGGCGGTGCTGAGGCAGTGTATTTTCCCCAGGAAATCTCAGGAATAAGGTTATTTTTCAGGCAAGATGATTTTTCTCACAAGTGGGGTCCTTTTTTTTTCTTTTTTTTTTTTTTTGCAACTACAGTGTTTGATGCATTGCTTTGTGCAATCGTGGACTGGAGTTTACTGTAGTATTGGCAGGACTTAATTTTGCATTTGGTAATTTGGATATAATAAAGTTTCTTAGTATGTTCCTCTCACAAAAGAAAAGTTTGCAAACTGCAGCTGCTGAAGGGGCCTGTAAGCTTTAAACAGGCCTGACTTTATAGCCGGTGGTTATTAGGCATGATTACTATTCTCTGAACTGATCTAAATTTGCAGTCTTTGTTTGGTCCACTCCATTTGTTTCTTTCCATACTTCTTGGCCCCAATTGTCCTCCAGCGGGACCCCTCCATCCTCTAGGGGCGCTGTTAGGGAGTTGACACCCTGTACTCTGATCCCTGCATGGAGGGTGGGCAGCAGGGAAAGATTGTGCTACCACAAACTACCAACAAACGGTGATGCTATGGTGTGAATATAACCCTTTAACTGCCCTAGGTGGCATGTGGCGCCTGGGGAAATGCAAGGCAACTCAAGGCCCCCAGTAGAGGTCAAGAGTTGTTTAAAAAAAAAAAAAATGTCAATAAAATAGTTTAGATTTCCAAGGCTATAACTTGAAAGTTACAAGAGATAATGGCTTACTGTCAATTAGAAAGCTGTAGAATATGATCCAAAGTTTCAGATAGGAATAAATTTACACATCTAATTTGCCTAATGTCGCGGCAGCTATATAAATTGCATAACTCTGTCAATAAGTTGACACGTGCAGTGCCACTGGGGGCGTGTGACCCGTCCATTTAATCTGGGCATTAAAGGGTTAATGTAGACATTATATTTTAATTTGCGTCAAATGTTAGCGGATCCATGGTGGCATACTTATTTTTGAAAACCTTGTCCAAGAAGGTGGCTTTTCATGGACACTTCCCCCACCTCCTCTAAGTCCCCTTCTCATTTTCATTTGAATGATTGATGCTACGTGGCTGTCCAATAATACACCATTCCTCGAAGTGTTACCTGGGCTATTTGTTTTAAGTGGTGAGCCATCAGTTCACTAGGTAACTTTTTCAGTGTGGTTTTCTCAACTTTTTTCCCCACACACATGAATTCCTGATTTTTCTTGAAGTACTCTCCAGCAGCTTACAGATCGTTTTCAAAAACTTTGTGCCCCACGTCATACTTTGAAGTATCCTTAAAGGGGACCTGTGGTGGTCGTCTAAACGCATTCAACTTGAAAACATTAGGCAAAGTATTTATTTGGTTAAATAATTATTGCCAGCCATCTACCACCAGAGATGTATGCAAATACTACAGCCGGCATGGCCAGCCAATGAAAACTCTGCACACAGCCATGACGCATGCGAATGTGACGTCACCTCGTTGTTACTGAAAAGTCGATACTCAGCGTGTACCAGCGACTACGGTGCTTTTGTCAGTGTTTTTGTTCTGTTATGGCTGAATTATCGGACTTTGAAGAAGAATTCGGGCAACATGGCTACTGGTTTGAGCCAGAAAGATCTTCTGAGGGTGAAAATGACACTGATTCGTCAGAATCTTCAGATTCCTCGGAGGAAAATGCTGCTATAAACTGGCGTGCTGGCCGAGCCAGTATGGCCAATGCAGACTGGTGCAAATGTGGCCATTGTGTTCGGCAAAAAACTGATTTTGAATGTTGGGGCTTTATTCACACACCGCACTGTTAATTAGGGATGGGCATAATTTACCGATTAACCGATAATTGATCATTAAGAATTTCACCGACGAAGTTCATTTTCGTCGACAAACCGTTTTTTTTTTTTTTAAACAATCCGAGGTTATTAGGCCTATGCACGGCCGTCCTCAAACAATGCAATGGCAAAATTTGGGCACCAGGGGGCAACATTACACCATCGCCGTACCCCGGCGTGCCTCAGTTGATACATACGAGCTTCCGTAGGGCAAGCGGTTACGACGAAGTGTTGCGTGGGACCATTTCAGTTTAAAAAATGACCAGGTGTACTGCAATCACTGCAATGCAGCATACAAATATACCTCATCGACAGGGTCCATGGAACACCCTTATTACGTGAAGAAACCGCCAACAGTGGTTGCGCGCTGAGTAATGGCGGTCGTGAAGATTCTTTTTTTTTTTTTTTTCAGAAACTTTATTGAGAAGGTCATGATTCGGTAGAAGACACACACGTGTGTGTGTGTGTGTAAGTGTACATACATACGTAGATGTAAATAAAGTGTACATAAATATGTTTTTAGAACTCTTATTCTTATAACAAGATACGTAACTCAAGATGAAAATGATTTACGTCTCGGCCAATCAGCTTGCGGGGTGAAACGTCTCGGCCAATCAGCTTGCGAGATTCCCGAGCGAGCCAACACGACAACAGCGAACAGAGAGAGAGGTGGATTTGAGTTGTGCCGCTCTCCGTGCACCTGATGTTCTAATGTAGTCTACCTGCCTTGTTACGTACCTAAAAATGTTAATGATTAACCGATTATTAATCATTAATTCTCCCGACGATCGGTGAAGAAAATTTCACCGAATGCCCATCCCTACTGTTAATAGCAGCAATTTTTACCTGCTCCGGTCGCCTCGCTCTCTCTCCACTCATCCGCCAGTTCACACACACACCGTTCGCTTCTCGGGGCCATTCCACACACACGGGGGCGCGCCTCGGCTGCGCGCACACACTCACGTTCACGCACTGAGCTGCCCTATCTAAACACACAAGTTAGACACATCTTACAACACGAGATTGTGCAACCACTTTTCTGCGACGATCTTCCAACAAGGTGTGCTGGGTTTGGGTACACAAAAGAAGTGTTTATCTTTGTTTTTTCGCTTATTATTGAGACATCCAAAGGCTTTACATTCCGCCATTTTGCGATATCCATATCCCGACAGCCACTGCTCATCCGGGCACTCCAGGCTCAGCCAATATTGATCCAGATCGCGGTACCAACGCTACTATGTCACAGGAAGCGTCCTGGCAGGCCACGTAGCCGCCAGTATGGCTGCGCCCATGTTTTGCTGACATAGCAGAACCAGCACATCAGCTATGGATTTATATCGCATGGCTTTGAAGTTGAACTAGAACATGAGACAGGGGCTCAATATAGTATCTTTTTTTTTCACGACCACCACAGGTCCCCTTTAAAGTAGGAGTGTCCAGTCATGTGCCAGGGAGGGCCAAGACCCTGTAGGTTTCACTTCCAGCCAGTCTCTTTAGCAGGTGTTTTCAGCTACCAGTGGGGACTGTTTAGCAGGTGTTTCCAGTGATCTGCAACATATGAGAAGAAGTTGATTGAAAAGACTGGCTGGGAGTAAAACCTGCAAGATTTTAGTCCTCGAGGGCACATACACAGCCCTGACCTAAAGGTATTCATTTTGGGCATAGAGACCCCTTATAGTAGAGTAAAATTTTCAAAGATGCCAACATCCTGACAAAAAACCTAATTGGTTTAATTGTTAAAGATGTTGGTGGAGGTTTTTCCATTTTAAAGCTGAATTATGTCAAAGTTTCTGATTACCAAATGTAGCACGATGTGCAAAAATGGTGACCATTTTGAGAAATGCACTTTTGTTATAATTGCATCATGTATATCAATCATTTTGCACACCTGGGTGCAGCATTACAGAGTTGCAAAAAGTGTCAACCAAGCTCAATCTTCACAACATTCTGCACAGCAAAGTTACTGGGGGTTTCTTTTTGTCCACTTTTTATAGTCTTGAGCTCTAAAGTTTTAACACGTAAGAGTTTACAGTGGCAGATTCACTGTAAATTTCAACATGGAAAAAGAATGGACTGTTCAGTGTTTCGCAATCTCTCATTTTTCCTAATGTTAAAACAGTTGTAAAAAAATAAAGCGTTAATGTAACACTGGAGATTTTGCTGTGCAACTCTTCAAGTGTGTTAAATTCACCACTAAAAAGAGTGCACACATGGACAGTTTTCATTGACAGTGGTAATTTTGCTGTGCAGTAAAAATTGAAGTGAATTTGGGTGGCTTTCAACTTGTAAATAAAATTGACAAGTTTCACTGAAGCACTTGCCATTAATGTTGTTTTTGCCATGTTGTCATTCCATGTTGAAGGATTTTTTTTCCCCACAGGAAAAGGTTAAAAATATATATTTCATTATGCATTTTTTTCCTGTGTAGGCAGAATTTCTGAGCAAATGTGGCACTGTTGGAATGTTCAACAAAAACTTTTGTATTTGGAACATCTTTTTTTATTAACATTCATATTTTTCTAATTTTACCTTTTTTTTGTTTCCCCCTGTTTAGTTTTTGAAGCCACTTTTTTCAGCTGCAACAAATCGTAAGTTGGTCTCATCCCCCTCTTTTTTCATTTTTCTGTTATTTTTCACCTCAACTTTTGCATCATTTTTATTAATACTCGACTTTTGCTTTCATCCCTTTGTGATAGTAGACAGTTTTCTCCCCTTTTGGAAGTAGCATGTAGTGCCTTTTTTTTTTTTTTTTCCCCTTTGGAGTGGGTTGATTTGTGGATCGGCTGCTGATTCTGAAACTGACCTTTATTGGATAAGAAATCAAAAACACCCAGTGGTGATTTTTAGAGGATTATAAGGACTACACTTTTAATTCTTTCCCCCCACAGACCTCGGATTAAGGACAAAAGGCAAAATATGACTTGTATAACCTACCTTTATTACTGCAGCTATTTTTGCATGAAATGATTGGTAAGCACAGGTGTTCATTTAAACAGGCACAAGTGAACTATGAGTAACACCCATGTTTACCAGCTAGTTCATATCAGAACTGCAACAGCAAAAAGGTCTTGTTTTTCTGAGGTGTGCATGATATTTAATGGCATTAATTTGACCCATAACTCAAACAACCACAGAATTACAAAGGGCAGGAAATGACCCTGATAATAACTCGAAGGCCAGAATTATTATAACCGGTGGGGAGAGTAGCTAGAAATTCTACTCGGCAGTAGCACTACCTGGTGAAATTAAAACAAAAAAGGTAGTCGAGTAGTAATTTAATTTACCATTTTTGCAAGGTTTTCTCTTAATGTGACATTTTGTCATAAATTTGCTATCGTATAAATTAGAAATCTTTTGCAGACTTGTTTATTAAACCTAAATTTGCAACTTTTCTCCTACATTTTGCATTTTTTTAACATGCAACTTTGTGATTAGTGGCTTTTTCCAACATAAAATTGCAGCTTTTTCTTGTGAATTTGCGCTTGCAAATTTTTTTTTTCCTCTTAAATGTTAGTTTGAGAAAAATAAAAAGATTGATATATACCCTCTAACCTCTATGTCCCATTAAGAAACAAATAGGTCCTGAGCTAAAAGATTCCAACTCTGATTAAATTGAACTAAGATGCTGTCATTTTTGGCAAGAACTAATAATTCCAGGAGTATAACTGTGCAATTAAAAATACTTTTTTCCTTCATAAATGTATTTCAAATATCCTACAATAAAACTGAGTATATATTTTTTAAGCTCATGCCCACCTCTGATTACACAGTTGTCTGTTTTTTCAACTGATTCAAGACAATTTTGCACCGCTGAATCCAAAAATGACATCCGCTTTTCTCGATAAGGTGCTAAGTAGAAACCTGTACTTAGTACTGTGCATATACTTACCTTTATATAAAAGTAAGTACATGTAAATTTAATGTTACGTCATCATTGTTCAAAATTCAGAGAATTTCAAGTCATAAAAAGAACTTGGCATCAAATAAAGTGAAAATACCCGTACATGTAAACAAAAACGTGTCCGTAGTTCAAAAAGTTGAGCTGATTGAGCAAAACCAGTGATTTTTGGATTCAGCACATTAAAATTGTCGTAAATCAGCTTAAAAAAAAAAAAACTTGCACAATAAATTTGGTGTTGACCAGTGTTATCAGCCCACTTTCTCCCATTGAATGGCATGCAAATAAAAAAATTGATGACTAACCCACACACACCGATTTGTGCCCTCTCCTATCAAATTGTCCCGGTTACAACTGTCACACACATCAGTTTTGAAGCTCCCAACACATTTCTTTGTATATTTCGGTGTGTAAAATCCCGCAGCCACACAGCTGTTCTTGTCATTGTTTGTCCCGTTTGTCTTGCAGCATGACTCCGAGGGCAGCAGTTGCAGAGTATCTCACAGTTGAAGCACAAACAATAAAACATCACTTTGTTTTCAGGCATATCATTATGAATCTGCTCACCAGCCAAGATGGAGTCAAATATTTCTATTTATTTGAACAATAAGGCCCAGATGAGGCTATTGATTAGTAAAAATATATAGTTGAAGGGAGTATGCAAGCATGAATAACTCCCTAATGTGAGTTTGTGTTTGGGCCCCTGACATCAGGACTATAGTATGTATAAAACCTGATATTAAGGGCTCAGAATGTGGCCATTCACTTGCACTAAATCACAAAAATACATTGTTTTTGTCCGGCCATGTAACCCACTTGGTCAGTTTACCATAAACATCTTGCAGCCTGGCATGCACACAAACCCCACTTGAACCCCAACATGCCACAAAGAATGAGAACCATCCGTGTAAGTGGCCACCCCGTGTTGTGTGGACACGATGCCAGCTTGCCAAAGCAATCCATCCATCCTGGCCGCATCATGCAGGGGAGAGCAGAGCTTTTTAAAGCTTGAGCCCAGACAGCCGGCTGCAAACCGTGTAATCCCCTGCTATTAACCACTGGTCACACACACAGTGGGGAGAGGCTGGCAGTGTTTTGGCAGCTGAGAAAATGCCTGAAGTAATTGGTAATGAGACAAACAACTCCTGGGATTGAAAGAGACTTGAAACAATAAGCCTGATGACTAAAGCCAAACTTCCTTAATGACTGCTAACAGATGTATTAATGCATGTTAGAACAAAATAACATTTAGCAACGACCCTGGTCTGTTTGTCTTCATGGCTGAGCTGTAGCTTCCTTTATCTGACTCTTGCACTCCTCTCCTGCAGCGTTGCATAACTCTGCAGCAGCATTGTGGCTGCCCTGTCCTTGCATTGAACGCTGGCTGATTGCTTGCACCGGTCTGAAAAAGTAAAAAAAAAAAAAAAATCATTGATATAACGGGAGTGATGAACTCTAGGAGATCCTCATATAGGCTAAAGTACATAAGTATCCTTGCTTGTGGTAATACATTAACAATACAAGGACTTCAAATTTTTAGAAGTATGGCTTTTATTTTCTTCACATGAATACATTTTGTCCTAACAACCATTTATCCCACAGGTTTTTTTTTAAATGCCACAGTGGTTTTCGTGGCCATTTTATCACAGTTTGTAAAAGCAGCTTTTGGGTTTTTGCCAAAATTTGAGGGAAAGAAAAAAAAAAAAGACGCCTGCTTTTTGGAGGTGCATTACGTCTCCCACGTTCTCTGGTTCCATCTTTCATAGCTTTCTCGATGACCCTCTTCTCTCCAGCAGACACAGGCAGGCAGGCAGACCTCCACCGACCCAAGTACAGACACAATGGAGTGAGTGTTGGCTGATTCATGACCCGATCACACTGTCTGTTCTGCTGTCTAGTAGCTATTTTTAGACGTCCCTGTATTGCAGTTTATGATGGATACGTGTCATGGGTGTGAACTCTATAAAATTACCCTTGTTGCACCTGTGCACTAGAAAAACTTGTATTTTGTTTTGCTATTTGAAAATTGCAATGATTGGTAAAGGTAAATCTGCAAATAAGTGATGGACTCTTCCACCCGATTTGACCCACTCTCCAAGCTTAATCATTCATATTGACCTTTAAGAACCAAAAAAAAAAAACCCACACACAAATACTGTATTGCTTCTATCTCATTTCCTTTCCTCCTCCTTGTTTCCCTGAACATTCCCAACTTCCTGATGTTGCCTCTAATTGAATCTCTCTCCTCCTTTTTCCTACCTCAAAAAGTTGGTCGTCCTCATCAGCCGGTATGATGGCCAGTAGCAACGTGACCAATAAGACCGACCCGCACTCGCTCAATTCCCGGGTCTTCATTGGCAACCTCAATACATTGCTGGTCACCAAGGCCGACGTGGAGGCCATCTTCTCCAAGTACGGCAAGGTGGTCGGCTGCTCCGTCCACAAGGGATATGCCTTCGTCCAGTACGCCAACGAGAGGAATGCCAGGGCCGCGGTGGCCGGGGAAGATGGCCGCGTTATCGTGGGGCAGGTGCTAGGTGAGATGGAGGATGAGTAACAAAGTGGGTTGGGGCTATAAAAATGGTGAAGCAACTAGAAGCCACTCCGTGGAGGTGTTGACCCATGCCAACCTTCTGACTTTTGATCTCAAAATTAAAAAAAATAGTTTTTTTAGCTCTTTCTAGTGAAGTCAAAAGGAACTAATGCGATGATGCGTCTCTTACAGTATGTGATTTCAGAAAAATTGTCACTCCCCCTAGGAAGTTGCCTCAATGCTCGCCAGACTCCCTCACAAATGATCCTCGGGTGGATCTGCTTCTAGGTTGTGCTTGAGGTCAAATGTCAGGTGAGCTGGGCACTTAGGTGATTTCATAAAAACTGCTACTCCTTCTAGGCAATTGTCCTAGTGGTCACCAGACTCACTCACAATGACCGTCGGGTAGGTCTACATCCAGGTTGAGGTCAAAGGTCAGGAGATCTGGGCATTTATGTTTTCATGAAAAACATTAGTCCTCCTAGGCCATTTACCTTGACTGTAAGCACAACCTAGATGGGTCTGTATCTAGGCTTTGCTTAAGGCCAAGGATAACAGGAGATCTGAGCACTTGGGTGGGGTGGGGGGGGGGCAGGAATGAGCTTCTCCGTCATTGACAGTCTGGTCTCCTCTTAGAATGAGCTATCTATACCTCTAGGTGTGTTTGACTTTAAGCAAATTTGTGCAAACTGACTTAAAGCAGTGTATTGTGATATTGTAGTAGTGCATGCTGGTTAGATATTTTAGTCATATTTAAGCTCTTGCTACATTCCTCTGTTTTTCCTCCTTCAGACTGCAACCTGGCAGGCGAGCCAAAGCCTCATAGATCAAAAACAGGAAAGCGGACAGCAGGAGACATGTACAGGTGCTCACAAAACAACCCAGCATTTTAGTTATGAAGCATTCTGACATTCTCACATTTTGCCATCCTCTCTCCACAGTCCATCGTTTGAACTGGATTATGACTTCCAAAGAGACTACTATGATAGGTAAGATTCCATTTCTTTTTTTGTTCAATCTTCTTATTATTATATAATGGGATCTCTGGTCGTTTGATTGTTTATTCAATTAGATTCAAGTATTTCTCAAGTGGTGTTATATAGTGCAAATAATTCCTAACAGCTTTTCCAAACATCCTGGTTTTCTTTAGAAATCCTAAATTATTTTACTTCGCACACAAGCAAAATCCATCCATCCATCCATCTTCTACCGCTTTTCCGGAGGTCCGGGTTGCGGAGGCAGCAGTTCAAGCAGAGAAGCCCAGACTTCCCTCTCCCCAGCCACCTGCTCCAGCTCTTCAGAGGGATACCAAGGCGTTCCCAGACCAGCTGGGAGACATAGTCTCTCCACCGAGTCCTGGGTCTGCCCCGGGTTCTCCTCCCTGTGGGACGTACCTGAAACACCTCAAATGGGAGGCGTCCAGGAGGCATCCTAATCAGATGCCCATACCACCTCAACTGACTCCTTTCAATGTGGAGGAGCAGCGGTTCTACTCTGAGCCTCTCCCGGATGACTGAGCCCCTCACCCTATCTCTGAGGGTGAGTCCAGCAATCCTACGGAGAAAGCTCATTTCAGCCGCTTATAGCCGTGATCTCGTTCTTTCGGTCATTACCCAAAGCTCGTGACCATAGGTGAGAGTAGGAACGTAGATTGACTGGTAAATCGACAGCTTTGCCTTAGAACTAAGCTCCCTCTTCACCACAACAGACCGGTACAACGTCCGCATCACTGCAGATGCTGCTCCAATCCGTCTGTCGATCTCTCGCTCCATTTTCCCCTCACTCGTGAACAAGACCCCAAGATACTTAAACTCCTCCACTTGGGGCAGGAGCCTGTCCCCAACCCGGAGAGGACAATCCACCTTTTTCTGGCTGAGGACCATGGACTCGGACTTGGAGGTGCTGATTCTCATCCCAGCCGCTTCACACTCAGCGGCAAACCGTCCCAGCAAGAGCTGTAGGTCATTGCTGGATGAAGCCAACAGGACAACATCATCTGCAAACAACAGAGATGAGATCCTGTGGTCACCAAGCATGACACCCTCCATTCCCTGGCTGCGCCCAGAAATCCTGTCCATAAAAATTATGAACAGGATCGGTGACAAAGGGCAGCCCTGGCGGAGTCCAACTCTCACTGGGAATGACTCCGACCGAGTGTTGGCAATACGAATCAAACTCTCACAACGGTCGTACAGAGACCGAATAGCTCGTAACAACAAGCCCGATACCCCATACTCCTGAAGCACCCCCCACAAAAATCCACGAGGGACGCGGTCAAATGCCTTCTCCAAGTCCACAAAACACATGTAACCTGGTTGGGCAAACTCCCACAATCCCTCAAGAATTCTTGAGAAGGTAAAGAGCTGGTCCGATGTGCCACGGCCAGGACGAAAACCACATTGCTCCTCCTGAATCCGAGGTTCGACCAACGGCCGGACTCTCCTCTCCAGTACCTTGGCATAGACCTTCCCAGGGAGGCTGAGGAGTGTGATCCCTCTAAAGTTGGAGCACACCCTCCGGTCCCCTTTTTTGAAGAGAGGAACCACCACCCCGGTTTGCCATGCCAAAGGCACTGCCCCCGACCTCCACGCAATGTTGCAGAGGCGTGTCAACCATGACAACCCAACAACATCCAGGGCCTTGAGGTACTCAGGGCGAATCTCGTCCACCCCCGGGGCCCGGCCACCAAGGAGATTTTTAACCACCTTGGCGACCTCAGCCCCTGTGATAGGCGAGTCATCCCCCTCGTCCCCAAACCCTGCTTCCTCTGTGGAAGGCGTATCAGTGGGATTGAGGAGATCCTCGAAGTATTCCTTCCATCGCCCGACGATATCCCCAGTTGAAGTCAACAGTGTCCCATCCGCACCATACACAGTGTGGACGGGGAGCTGCTTTCCCCTCCTGAGCCGCCGAACAGTTTGCCAGAATCTCTTTGAAGCCGACCGAAAGTCTTGTTCCATGGCCTCACCGAACTCCTCCCATACCCGGGTTTTTGCTTCAGCAACCACCCGAGCTGCACTCCGCTTGGCCTGCCGGTACACCTCAGCTGCTTCGGGAGTCCCACAAGCCAACCAAGCTTGATAGGACTCCTTCTTCAGCTTAATGGCCCCCCTCACCACTGGTGTCCACCACTTGGTTCGGGGGTTGCCACCACGAGATGCACCGACCACCTTGCGGCCGCAGCTCTGGGCCGCTGCTTCAACAACAGAGGTGGAGAACATGGCCCATTCAGACTCCATGTCTCCAGACTCCCTCGGAATGTGGTTGAAGTTCTTCCGGAGGTGGGAGTTGAAGACCTCCCGGACAGGGGCCTCAGCCAGACGCTCCCAGCACACCCTCACTATATGTTTGGGTCTACCAGGTCTGAATGGCTTCCTCCCCTGCCATTGGATCCAACTCACCACCAGGTGGTGATCAGTTGACAGCTCTGCGCCTCTCTTTACTCGGGTGTCCAAGACATACGGTCGCAGGTCTGATGATACGATAACAAAATCGATCATCGACCTGCGACCTAGGGTGTCCTGGTGCCAGGTGCACATATGGACACCCTTATGCTTGAACATGGTGTTCATTATGGACAGACTGTGGTTAGCACAGAAGTCCAATAACTGAACACCACTCGGGTTCAGATCGGGCAGGCCGTTCCTCCCAATCACCCCCTTCCAGGTTTCACTGTCGTTGCCCACGTGCGCATTGAAGTCCCCCAGTAGGACAATGGAGTCTCCAGGAGGAGTACCCTCCAGCACCCCAGTCACAGACTCCAAAAAGGGTGGGTACTCTGAAACATCATTTGGTGCATAGGCACAAATGATGGTCAGGACCCGTTTCCCAACCCGAAGGCGCAGGGAAGCAACCCTTTCGTCCACTGGGGAAAACTCCAATATAGAGGCAGCAAGGTGGGGCGATACAAGAATACCCACCCCTGCTCGTCGCCTCTCGCCCGGGGCAACTCCAGAAAAGGCCAAGCTCCAGCCCCTCTCCAGGAGACTGGTTCCGGAACCGGAGCTGTGTGTTGAGGTGAGGCCGACTATATCTAGCCGGTATCGCTCAACCTCGTACACCAGCTCAGGCTCCTTCCCCACCAGAGAGGTGACATTCCACGTACCAAAAGCCAGTTTAGAAAGCTTGGGATCAGTCCGCCAAGGTCTCTGCCTTTGACCGCCACCTAATCCACATAGCACCGGACCCCCATGATCCCTCCTGCAGGTGGTGAACCCACTGGAGGGCGGACCCATGTAACTCCTTCGGGCTGAGCCCGGCCGGGTCCCATGGGTGGAAACCCGGCCACCAGACGCTAGCCTTCGAGCCCCTCCCCCAGGCCTGGCTCCAGGGTGGGGCCCCGGTAACCCCATACCGGGTGGGGTACACTGAATCCTTGATATACAATTTATCATGAGAGTCTGTTGGATCGTTCTTAGTCTGGCCCTTCACCCAGGACCAGTTTGTCTTGGGAGACCCTATCAGAGGCAAATTGCCCCCGGACAACATAGCTCCTGGGATCACTGGGGCACGCAAACCCCCCCACCACGATAAGGTGACGATCCATGAGGAGGCACACAAGCAAAATTATTTCACATAAATCAAACTACCAGGGTTAAAATGACCCCCCTGAAAAACTGACCTTTTTATTGAGCTAGAGCACAAACCACTGCTGCACAAGGATGTGCTTTAACTTTGTAATGCTCAGAGCTTTTAAAATCAAGTTAACTGAGGGTTACCTTCCATTTTACACACAGTATAAAAACTTCAGCAAGGGTTTGAGCTGTCACTTGAGAAAGCAGCATGCCAAAAACAAAAGAAATCAGTTTAGACTCAAGAAAAAAAAAATTGTTGATGTTCACAAAGCAGGAGATGGATATCGTGCCGGTAGTGGCTCACGAGGTAGAGCAGGTTGTCTAATAACCGGAGGGTTGGTGGTTCCAGGTCTCCCCACCCCCATCCTGCCGTTGTGTCCTTGGGCAAGACACTTCACTGACTTTGCCTCCAGGTGAATACATGTTTAGTGCTGGTCTGAGAGGCCACTGGTGCGGATTGACAGCCATGTTTCCATTAGTCTGCCCCAGGTCAGCTGTGGCTACAGAAGTAGCTTACCACTACCATTGTCTGTGGAGTGAATGAATAATGGACTTATTGTAAAGCGCCTTTGGGTGCCATGAAAAGCGCTATACAAACATAATCCATTACAAAGTCACAGTGTTTCCAAGTGTCAAGAAATTCAAAGAGAGCCATGCAGTACAGAACAAGCCTGGCAGAGGTAGTAAGCGAAACACTTCAAAGACTCTGGAAAGGAAACTAGTGAGAGATGTTCAAAGTCCCTAGAACAACTGCCAAGACACTAGTGAATGACTTGGCCAAGACAGGAATTATAGTCTGAAAGAAAAAAATCACTAGAACCCTGTACAGGAATTGACTGTGAGGTTGCAGACCATGAAAAACTCCACATCTGGAGAAGACACACCTTCAAGCCAGACTAAATATGCTAAGGACAACCTGGAGAAAGATTATGCATACTGGAAGCAAAACTGGAGCTCTTTGGCCATAGAGACACTACTTACATGGGCCTCTTTCCACCAAACCGGTTCCAGTGCTTAACTGGAGCCAGAGCGTCATTAGCACCAGTTCTTTGGTTTTCCACCGACTAAAGCACCAGTCCCGGGCTCCCAAAAGTGGGGCTATCGTGGCCCCAACTCCTAGCAGGGCCAGCGGCAGCACCAGTTTATGTTGGTTACGTCCACAGCCATGGGCGTGGTTAACTGATCAGCTTCAAAACATTACTGACCACCATGTTGCTTTCCAAACAGCGGAGCACGCAACGGATTCCAAAACCAAACAGATTTTAGAAGGAAGAGGAGACACATTTCTTGGCTCTATGGACATAAACAGTAGTACAAGATCAGCTGGAGGGGGCCACTCATCTGAACTGTTTTGGAGGACAGGCCAGCCAGCCGGACCATCGTCACTGCTGTGGATTAGTCTGGACAACAAACTGCTTAAAACACGCTGGTAAGTGTATTGTCTTTAAAATGCCAGACGTTAACCAATATATGTATACATATATATCCGCTTGTATTGATATGTAACGGCCAAAGTGCGGATAGTTTTTTTTTAGTCACTCTTGTGACTATAGTATTTTCGGTTAGCTATGCTAACAAGCTAACTGTTTTTAGCACGAACGTTTCCTCGCCATACAGAAATGCGCGTTTGAGAAACTAGAACAGAAATCTTAGCATCTTACAGATTACTTTTTTTATAAAGACATCCAGCGCAAAATACGTTTTTTGTGGTATGAATACTGTGTATGAATGGGTGCCTTGCGTTATGTTATGGGAGATTTTTCTACCAGACACTAGTAACGTCGTCTTTTTTACTATTTTGGTAATATTTCCATAATCTTAGGCCGTTTTTTTTTTTTTAAATTTCACTCGTGTTTAATTGTGTGTTGTGTAGCCGTATTTTATCTAATCCTTCTCTTACTTTATTGTGCAGTAGCCTGGTGGAGCACCTACAGTTTTATTGTACTGTACACCTGTACAGTACAATGAAGTTTCATCTATTCCTATTCTTCTATTCCATAATCAGACATGTAAGTTTTGCTAACATTGATATTGAATAAAATTGTCTTCTATGTCTGCACATTTAATGGAAGGCTTAAGTTGTTCACTGCACAAACTAAAACACTTTTTTTTATATATTTACAGATTTATCACAGCTGGATGATGAGGGAGAACCAGCCAGACCTGTGGTGTCCAGCTCACCTTCACCAGCTCCAAGCTTGTCCTCCTCCTGCTCTTCTAATCAGACCAGATTAGGTAATTTATGTTCAGATCATTTTGATTTTGTGTACTTTATTGATCCCCATAGGGGAAATTGAGGGCATCCACCTGGATGGATCATGACCCATTCACACAAAGGAGGGAGTGAATTAAACCAATTATACACTTGAATTGAATGTTGTGATGCCACTAACAGTAAATGGATGTTGAATAGACACATTCAATCTTGGATTGACGATTCCTGCATTTTTCAGTGTGTAGTTATTTTATATTGCTTATTTTTGTACTTTAAAACAGGGAAACAGAAGTGTGACACAAACATGGACCTCCTTCTTGACTACGGTCCGATGAGACAGCAGGAGCAGAGCAGGAGGGAGGAGCAGCTGAACTTCGCTTTGCTGTAAAGCAGACCAACACCCTTGTTGGACTGATGGGACGTGTTGTGTCTGTGCTTGAGGGACTGTAAAAAAAAAGTAACTATCACAGCATTGATATTTTTGTCTGCGTGTACATAATATTTCATATGTAGCAGTCTGAAGTTTTTGCACATTCTGGAAATAAAAGCTTTCTTTCCTTAAGTGTTTTTCTGCTTCCACATTGTTATCCTCACACCAAACATATTCAGGTTCAGGTTCCTTTATTTGTACCCGTAGGTAGATTTGTTTTGCACTCAGGTGACATCCATATTTACACACTACAGTTACATTCAACATGAACACAAACACAGGCACACATGAAGCTGACTATAGACATGATAAAAGTGCTCAAGGCTCCACCAATCAGGACATAGGACAGAGATAAGAGAAAAAACATATGAGAGAAGGGTCATATTAAAAAGTTAAAGACTTTACATTTCATATGCATGAAATATAAAGTTATTTAGGACAATGCAAATCACTATAACATTGTAGTGGTGGGAAGTGAAAGTACAAGTACTGAATTACTGCACTTAAGTTCATTTTTCCAGGTATTGGACAATATATCAGGTATTTGTGGACTTACTCATATTTTTGACAACTTTTTTCACATTTTTTAAAGAACAAGCAGCAACAAACTTTAAATCTATGTACTTTTTCTGTGGAAAATGTTCCAAGTTGCCAGCTTCAAAAATGATGAGTTTATCTTGTTTTGACAACGTACCACATGACATTCTGTCAGCTCTGGATAAGATCATTTCTGGGGAAAGTACTTTTAACTTGTACACTTTACAGTCCTTCTCTTGTTACCCCCACATGAATAAAAACTTGAATCAGTACTTTAACCAGAATAGATGACATACAAGTACAGAAGGGTATACCTTTAACAACTCTGTTGTTTGGAGGTGCATAGACTATGCATTTGTACAGTATCTTCATGTATATATGCAGTAAATCTATACATTTTTCCATGTAACCTTGTGACTGCATTATTTTAATTGCTTTTAATCCCAGATCAAGTTTGTTTAGGGTTCAAAATGCATCATAAGTGTTAAATATATCTTGTTATACCTAACAAAGTACTGTTTATCTGTTGAAATATATATATTTACCGGCTAATATAAACCCATAACAATATGGCCCCTGGCGATCATTTTTTGGGACAGCTGATCACTTTTTGGCATGACAGAACAGGGGACCTCCATCTCGTAATGCGCCGTAACACCACCTATTACAGAAATGACATAAATATTATGTTTAAAAGTGTTGTCAATGCTCGCGCTACAGACTTTATCTAACAACGGCTGATAACTGAAATATTGATGATTACCGGTGTCCTTAAACGTAGCCGCCGTTCTCCGCCATTAAGAATAAAACTGTTTTTGGATGGTAATACAGGTTTGGAATAATAAAAGCAGCGCTCCCAAAGACAACCAAACTCCTACATGTTGACAAGCTAGCGCTGCTATTTCTTCTTCTCTCGGTTACTGGCGGATAGCAAACAAGTGAGAGGTGCATACCGCCACCTTCCATCTTCTCTGGTGTTTTGCGGGGGTTGGCGCTTCACACTACGTAATGACGTAGCCCTGACGTAATCCCCGACTAGCTCTATATTGGTGGAAAAACAACTGGTTCTTATGAGCCACTCCAGAAGAACTGATTAAGCACTAGCACCAGCCCCAGAACCAAACTAGCACTGGAACCGGTTTGGTGGAAAGAGGCCCACAGTGGTGTGAACAAGTGTTTGCCCCCTTCCTGATTTCTCATTTTTTTTGTATGTTTGTCACACTGAAATGTTTCAGATCATCAAACAAATTTAAATATTAGACAAACATACCACAGGTAAACACAAAATGCAGTTTTTAATTGAAGATGTTTTGTATTAAGGGAAAAAAAAACCTACATGGCCATGTGTGAAAAAGTAATAGCCCCCTTGTAAAAACATAAATTAACTGTGGTTTATCACATCTTTGGATAGCTTTCAATTTTCTAGCCATTTCTAAAGCTGTGGGACTCAAGCGAACCACAGTGAGAGCCATTAACCACAAATGCGAAAACATGAAACAGTGGTGAATCTTCCCAGGAGTGGCCGGCCAACCAAAACTACCCCAAGAGCGCAGCGACGATTCGTCCAAGAGGTCACAAAAGACTCCACAACAACATCCAAAGAACTGCAGGCCTCACTTGCCTCAGTTAAGGTCAGTGTTCATGACTCCATCATAAGAAAGAGACTGGGCAAAAATGGCCTGCATGACAGTTCCAAGATGAAAACATCTGCTGAGCAAAAAGAATATAAAGGCTTGTCTCAGTTTTGCTAGAAAACATCTTGATGATCCCCAAGACTTTTGGGAAAATACTCTGTGGACTGATGAGACAAAAGTTGAACTTTTTGGAAGGTGTGTGTCCCATTACAACCGGCGTAAAGCAGGGATGGCAATTTTCCGCCGATCCGCGGATTTCCGCTGATTTATTTTCAAATTGATCATTTCTGTGAATCGTCTAAATCTGTTGAGAAAATTTTAGGGGGGGTAAGGTACCTTATTGTTACTGATTTTAGCGAAAATCAACACGATTACATAAGCGCTCGGCGCTTCCCCGGGTCAAGTCTCGCGATAACCCGGATGTACTCAAGCTACTGCTGTATTGTAAACAGCCCTGTGATTGGATAGTTGCAAACGATTGGACCAATCAAATGGCTCGTATGCTTTGTCAAAAATTAATTGCGGCTTGTTCTCAGGGATGTGATTTTTCCGGTGATTCACCGAATTCCGCTTTATTTTATCTTCCAGGAAGATAAAGTACATTAAGTACGTTAGCGGCTTGTGGTCCACGAACGCAGTGAAGGTGCGCCCTTTCTGCCAGAACCGGAAGTGGTGTATGGCCAGGTGGAGAGCCATTAACTCTCTGTCGAACACGCTGTATTTACGCTCACTGTCGTGCAAAGACCTGCTAAAAAAAAAAGGTGAGCGGCTGCCAAGAACCGGCAACGCATTGCTCCACGACGGCCGCTATGCCCATGTCCGAGGCGTCGGTAGTGAGCGCTGTTTTAACCTCAGAACGCCTGCTCCCGTTCAGGAGTCCAGTCGACTCTGTCCGCCGGTTTCCGTTTGAGTGCAGTGTACAACGGCTGTATGAGCTGGGCTGCGCGGGGGAGGAAAATGAGCTGCTCAAGACTCAATGGAGATTGAAACTGGTGATCTGAAATGAATGCTGAAATTATAAAAAGTAATGGTATGTTGGAATTTTATTTCTATTATGGAATAGATAAAATTAACTGATTTTGATTTGATCAAGTGTTAAAGCATGTGATGGATAATGCTTGTTGGAATATTTACCTCCGCCAAGGAGGTTATGTTTTCATCGGCGTTGGTTTGTCTGTCTGTCTGTTTGTTAGCAAGGAAAAGTTATGGACAGATTTTCATGAAATTTTCAGGAAAGGTGTGCAATGGCACGGGGAACAGATGATTAGATTTTGGTGATGATCTGAGAGTGCATACCTCCACCAAGGGCTTTTTTGTATTTGTGCAGCAGGATTACACAAAAACTACTGGATGGATTTCGATGAAATTTTCACCAGAGGTGGTTCTTGGGCTAGAGAGGAACCCATTATATTTTGGTGATGATCTGAGAATGCATACCTCAGCCAAGGCGCTTATCTTCTCACAGTGTGTTAACAACAATACTCCAAAACTGATGGACAGACTTTGATGCAATTTTCACCACAAGTGGCTATAGGCCTACACACAAACCCATTACATTTTGGAGTTGATCCATGATAAACGGAAGGAGCCTTGGCGGAGGTATGCGCTCTATGAGTGCTTTTCTAGTTTAGGAATGCTATCTTCTTGGAACATAAGTCAATATTATACAGTAATAAGTGGCATTCAGCTGTTTGTTTTATGTCATTTAAGCACAGTTCTGTTACTTAAAAATCATAAAAACCCAGGAACTTCGGGGGGCGAAGTGACAGTAAAGGTGAAAATTGGCTCAAAGTTCAATGAGGTAACAGAAACACTCGGACAGTTTCTGAAGAAACCAGAAAAGGAGATGAAGTTCAAAGTTCAGCGACTGACACAGCTTGCTGCCAAAAGGAAGAAAGTTTCACATTAGAAGTGACTTGGTGACCAGTGTAAATAGTGTAATAAACTCTTATAGAACTGTTAAATATGTTGGACTAAAGACAGTGAGACAACATTGAAGAAAAAGTAAGTTAACTTTTCATTAAATTTAATGATTTATCTAAGTTTGGCATTTCATTATTTTTATCATTTTTTTTCAGTCTAAATTACTTCTGTTTTACTGAAAACCTCCCAGCTTCAGGGGGGCTGTGCCCCCCGGCCCCCCCATAAGTCAATCGACCAAATTAGATTTCAGCTGAAATCAGAATTTCCTGTTGCCATCCCTGGTAAAGGTAACACAGCATTTCAGAAAAGGAACATCATACCAACAGTAAAATACGGCGGTGGTAATGTGATGGTCTGGGGCCGTTTTGCTGCTTCAGGACCTGGAAGACTTGCTGTGGTAAATGGAACCATGAATTGTGCTGTCTACCAAAAAAGCCATCTGTTTGTGACCTCAAGCTGAAGCGCACTTGAGTTCTGCAGCAGGACAATGATCTAAAACACACTAGCAAGTCCACCTCTGAATGTTGTAAGAAAAAAAAAATGAAGACTTTGGAGTGGCCTAGTCAATGTCCAGACCTGAATCTAATTGAGATGCTGTGGCATGACCTTAAAAAGGCGGTTCATTCTCGAAAACCCTCCAATGTGGCTGAATTACAATAATTCTGCAAAGATGCGTGGACCAAAGTTCCTCCACAGCGCTGTAAAAGACTCATTGCCAGTTATCGCAAACGCTTGATTGCAGTTGTTGCTGCCAAGGGTGGCCCAACCAGTTATTAGGTTTAAGGGGCAATCACTTTTTCCACACAGGGCCATGTAGGTTTGGATTTTTTTCCCTTAATCATAAACACTTTAATTTAAAAACTGCATTTTGTGTTTACTTGTGTTATCTTTGTCTAATATTTAAATTTGTTTGATGATCTGAAACATTAAGTGTGACAAACGTACAAAAAAAATGAGAAATCAGAAAGGGGGCAAACACTTTTTCACACCACTGTATATTTGGAGAAAGAAGGGAGAGGTGTGCAACCAAAAGAACTCTGTCCCTACAGTGAAACACGGTGGTGGGAGCATTTTTCTGTGAAGATGCTGCTGTGCTTCTGTGGGAATCTTGTCAAGGTTGAAGGAATCATGAAGAAAGAAGGATATGTGAAGATTTTGAAAGAAAACCTCAAGCAGTCAGCAGCAAAACTGGGTCTGGGTCATCTCTTTGTCTTCCAACACGATAACACCCCAAAACATACATTGCTATTGGTGAAGACCTACCTCCAGAAGACCAAAGTGAACATTATTGACTGGCCTGCACAAAGCCCTGACTTGAATCCCATTAAAAATATGTGGGGTGAACTGAAGACCAAGGTCCATGCCAGACGATCATCAAATCCACTCTCCGTGTACTGGAGAGCCACACTCCGTGCACGTTAAAGAACACACTATGCGCTTTCATAAAGAGTTCAAGGGTGGAAACCCGGCATAGTGTCCTGCAAATTAATTAATAGATTTATTCATTGATTGTTTGATTCATTTTTCTTTTAATATCTGGATGAGCTTGAGAGAGTCGCCAAAGAAGAATGGGCTGGGATTGTTCTGGAGACGTGTGTGAGACTTGTTGAAAGCGACAACAAATGACTGAGAGCTCTTATACAATTAAAAAGGATTCACAATTGACTATTAGCATCAGGGGGCTCATAATATTGACCCTGGTAGTTTTTGGTTTTTGTGAAAGAATTTTGTTTCTGTGCATAAAGTAAAATAATGTAAGCATCCAAAATAAAACTAGGATGTTTAGAAAAGCTGTGTTAAGTCTTTTCACTGTTTAACAGCGCTTGGGAAATACATTTTCATAGGGGAGTCATAATTCTGTCCTCAATCAATGCATAATTATCTGATAAATTAACAAAACTGTCCTAAAATGACCCAATTTGACAATGTTAAAGATAGTTGAAAAACATTCTAGACTCCACATCTTAATTAGGATCTGCTCCAAATTCTAATATGTTCTTACATGACCAAAGCTCCACTCTTCCACCAAATATCACTGAATTCCGGTCAGTGATTTTTGCGTAATCATGCTAACAGCACCAAAAACATAGCTTACAGTCTATGCCTGAATTACACAAAGTGCTATATATCCTATAATGTAAAATTAATTAACTTTGTGCAAGCTTTTTCAAATTTGCCATTTCTCTATACCAGAATGTACTCCTACCAGCCCCGGGTGCCTCCTCCTCCTCCCCCTCCTCTGCCCCGTGCCGTCATCCCCTCGAAGCGCCCCAGGGTCAGCGTGAGTGGCGGAGGGAGCCGACGAACCAAGACCAGCGTCTCCTCATCCTCCAAGAAGATTTCACGTACAAGTAGGTCCCACACAGACCCGTCCAGACTTGTACAGACTTTAGTAGCTTATGCCAAAATTCTAAAGGCGATCCATTTACTCTTTAATCTAACAGTGAAGGAGGATGATATCCAAGTCATCAAGAAAGAGCTCACGCAGATCAAACACAAAGTGGACAGCCTGCTGGAGAGCTTGGAGCGCATGGAGAAGGACCACTCCAAGAAGTCAGGTGAGACTAAAATTGGGTATCTGCAGATCCTTATAGGTCCGATGTTGTGTAAAATAGTGCTTTCATGGGTTTGGACCTTATAAAATACAACCATGAGCCTTCTGAATACTGTAATATACTGTTGTGTTGGGTGGGAATTGTGAGGGACCTCGCTATATGATACCCGTCGTGATACTGCCACGATGCATTACTATTCACAACACTATGATTCCTTAAATATTGATACCATATATTAAACGTCAAATTGTGTCCCCAAAGTACAGCTGCCAAAGTCTGTTCCATATAAGTTTTCACTCTTTCCAACTTACCGCGAATGCTTTTGTTTCAGTGGCTGCAGGCTCTCAATCCTCGGTGGGATGGTGTGCTGTTGTGCGGGCCTTTCCGCTGTGCTTGGGGATTCCTCAGTTTAGGGCTTCACTTTTTTGTGCAGTTTTGGGATCAGTGTGGCAGCAGGACGGGGTCATATGTCTGGGCTCCAGCGTCTCTTGTTCCAGGGGACTTCATTTTCCATGGCAACACAGGTCCCTAAACACAAGGAGGGTGGTGACCTGTGTTGTCTTTGCTGCTCACTCTTGAGTTTGGAGGTGGCTTTGTTGTGTGAGGTGTGTTTGGAGTTGGTTGGCTGGTTTGGCTTGACTGTTGTCAGCTTCAGCACCCCTCATGCTGCAATGTTTTTATTAGCTGTCATCCACTGATGCTACTGTTGCTGGACTGTTCTGAGGAATGTGCCGGCTTGTGTGTTCTGTGTGGTGCTCCTTGCGGGTTGAGGGTGTCATGTCAGGGTGTTTTGTTCCATCTTTGTTATAAAATCCAAAAAAGGCCAGACATTTGAGCTAACTTTTTGGCATTCTCCAACTGGAAACCTGGCAGCAAATGTCGTGAGACAAGCTATGACTTCACCAAACAATGCGCGTTTTCTTTGCACCATCTAGTGGATTGAAAACTCAGTTGGTTAATTAGTAACCAAGTGTTTGCAACGTAGTGGAAGGCATTAGATGTATCACACCTGTAGTTAGTATATTCACTGATACCGTACGACCTCAAGTGTAATATTGCTTCTATACAGTGGTTCCGCAAGCACAATTTATTAAATGACAGCAATACTGGACAAAATACAGTATTATGATTTGTTTGTTTAACCAGTTATTTTACACAGCTGAGGAAAAAAATTGTCCTTTCTAAATGTAGCCAGTAACTGTTGATAAGCACCTAAATACATATCGGTCACCTCTTGAGTCTGTACTGCAGAAGAGCCCAGATCAATGCCAGTGGCTCGTTAGCATGCTAGTGATTTGGCTTTGGTGCACTTCACTCACTTTTTCTTGGCATTTTCAGATGAAACAAACATTCCATCACCACAAAGGTGTTGTGAGTTTCTAATCAAGTCAATAAAGTCAACTCTAGCCTGTCTGGTTTGTTTAAATAGACGTAAACTATATCGGCGGGTGTTTAAAAGGACAGGATTTATGGATCAGAGACGGCTGAGACTGTAGTTGCTTTTCAAACAGCGCCTAACTGTGGAAATTAAGGTATTCAACACACTATTGCAATTCTCAAGTCTGTAGACTTGACAGTAAATTAGTGTTAGTAATTAACAGTTACTAGAACACCTTTGAAGCGGAGTGATACATATTCAGTCAAACATTGGAGTGCAATTATCGTGGAATATAGTAACTCTTGGAATCCCTGTTGTCCAATCAAATTGCTCAATCGGAACTAACTGTTGTGTGCTTGTGTATACAGTGGATATAAAAAGTCTACATACCCCCGTTCAAATGCCAGGCTTTTGTGATGTAAAAGAATGAGACCAAGATGAATCACTTCAGAACTTTTTCCACCATTAATGTCACCTATAACCTGTACAATCCAATTGAAAAACAAACTGAAATCTTTTAAGGGGAAGAATAACAAATAAAAAACATACAATAACCTGTTTGCATAAATATGCACACCCTTAAACTAATACTTGGTTGCAGCACCTTTGGTTTTTATTACAGCACTCAGTCTTTTTGGGTAGGAGTCTCTATCAGTGTGGCACATCTTGATGTGGAAATATTTGCCCACTCTTGGCAAAAACGCTCCAAATCTGTCAGATTGTGAGGGCATCTCCTGTGCACAGCATTCTTCAGATCACCCCACAGATGTTCGATTGGATTCAGGTCTGGACTGTGGCTGGGCCATTCCAAAACCTTAATCTTCTTCTGGTGAAGCCATTCTTTTGTTGATTTGGATGTGTGCTTTGGGTCATTGTTGTGCTGAAAGATGAAGTTCCTCTTCAGCTTTTTAAGAGAAGCCTGAATGTTTTGTGTCAACACTGACTGGTATTTAGCACTGTTCATAATTCCCTCCACCTTGACTAAGGCTCCAGTTCCAGCTGAAGAAAAACGGCCCCAAAGCATGATGGTGCCGCCACCATGCTTCACTGTAGGTATGGTGTTCTTTTGGTGATGAGCAGTATTGTGTTTGCGCCAAATATACCTTTTGGAATTATGGACGAAAAGTTCAGCCTTGGTTTCATCAGACCATAACACATTTTCCCACGTGCGTTCGGTAGATTTCAATTGCGTTTTTGCAAAATGTAGCCAGGCTTCGAGGTTTTTCTTCGTAAGATAAGGCTTCCATCTTGCCACCCTAGATGGGAGATTGTTGTCACATGTACTAAACAGCCAGTACTTGCCAGAAATTCCTGCAGCTCCTTTAGTGTTGCTGTCGGCCTCTTGGCAGCCTCCCTGACCAGTTTTCTTCTCATCTTTTCATCAATTTTGGAGGGACGTCCAGCTCTTGGTAATGTCACTGTTGTGCCATATTTTCTCCACTTGATGACGACTGTCTTTACTGTGTTCCATGGTATGTAGTGCATTCATAAAGTATTCAGAAAGTATTCACAGCGCTTCACTTTTTCCACATTTTGTTATGTTACAGTCTGATTCCAAAAGGGATTAAATTAATTTTTTTCCTCAAAATTCTACACACAATACCCCATAATGACAGTGTGAAAAAAGTTTTTTGAGATTTTAGCAAATTTATTAAAAATGAAAAAAAAAACAAAAACTAAGAAATCACATGTACATAAGTATTCACAGCCTTTGCCATGAAGCTCAAAATTGAGCTCAGGTGAATCCTGTTTCCACTGATCATCCTTGAGATGTTTCTACAGTGTAATTGGAGTCCACCTGTGGTAAATTCAGTTGATTGGACATGATTTGGAAAGGCACACACCTGTCTGTGTAAGGTCCCACAGTTGACAGTGCATGTCAAAGCACAAACCAAGCATGAAGTCAAAGGAATTGTTTGTAGACCTCCAAGACAGGATTGTCTCAAGGAACAAATCTGGGGAAGAGTACAGAAAAATTTCTGCTGCTTTGAAGGGCCCAATGAGCACAGTGGTCTCCATTATCCATAAATGGAAGAAGTTCAGAACCACCAGGACTCTTCTTCGAGCTGGCTGGCCGTCTAAACTGAGCAATCGGGGGAGAAGAGCCTTAGTCAGAGAGGTGACCAAGAACCCGATGGTCACTCTGTCAGCGCTCCAGCATTCCTCTGTGGAGAGAGGAGAACCTTCCAGGACAACCATCTCTGCAGCAATCCACCAATCAGGCCTGTATGGTAGAGTGGCCAGACGGAAGCCACTCCTTAGTAAAAAGGCACATGGCAGCCTGCCTGGTGTTTGCCAAAAGGTACCTGAAGGACTCTCAGACCATGAGAAACAAAATTCTCTGGTCTGATGAGACAAAGATTGAACTCTTTGGTGTGAATGCCAGGCATCATGTTTGGAGGAAACCAGGCAGCACTCACAACCACGCCAATGGTGGTGGCAGCATCATGCTGTGGGGATGTTTCTCAGCAGCAGGAACTGGGAGACTAGTCAGTATAGCGGGAAAGATGAATGCAGCAATGTACAGAGACATCCTGGATGAAAACCTGCTCCAGAGCACTCTTGACCTCAGACTGGGGCGACAGTTCATCTTTCAGCAGGACAACGACCCTAAGCACACAGCCAAGATATCAAAGGAGTGGCTTCAGGACAACTCTGTGAATGTCCTTGAGTGGCCCAGCCAGAGCCCAGACTTGAATCCAATTGAACATGTCTGGAAAGATCTGAAAATGGCTGTGCACCGATGCTTCCCATCCAACCTGATAGAGCTTGAGAGGTGCTGCAAAGAGGAATGGGCGAAACTGCCCAAAGATAGGTGTGCCAAGCTTGTGGCATCATATTCAAAAAGACTTGAGGCTGTAATTGCTGCCAAAGGTGCATCAACAAACTATTGAGCAAAGGCTGTGAATACTTATGTACATGTGATTTCTTTGTTTTTATTTTTAATAAATTTGCAAAAATCTAAAAAAACAAAAAAAAACTTTTTTTCACATTGTCATTATGGGGTGTTGTGTGTAGAATTTTGAGGCAAAAATGAATTTAATCCCCTTTGGGATAAGGCTGTAACATAACAAAATGTGGAAAAAGTGAAGCGCTGTGAATATTTCCTGGATGCACTGTATTTCATGTCTTGGAAATCCCTTTGAACCATTCTCCTGACTGATACCTTTGAACAATGAGATCCCTCTGATTCTTTGGAAGCTCTCTGCAGACCATGGCTTGTGTTGTAAGATGTGACTACAAATGTCAAGAAAAGCCTACTGGAACAGCTGAACTTTACTTGGGGTTAATCAGAGGCACTTTAAATGATGGCAGGTGTGTGCTGACTCCCATTTAACATGAGTTTGAACGTGATTGGTTAATTCTGAACACAGTCACATCCCCAGTTATAACAGGGTGTGCATATTTATGCAAACGGGTTATTGCAAGTTTTTTTATTTTTCCCCTTAAAAGATTTCAGGTTGTTTTTTAATTGGGTCGTAGAGGTTATAGGTCACATTAATGATGGAAAAAGTTCTGAAATGATTTATCTTGGTCTCATTTTTTTACATCATAAAAACCTGGCATTTGAACAGGGGTGTGTAGATTTTTTTTACATCTTTTGTGTGTGTGTGTACACACATATATACACAGACATATCAGAGGTTGCACTAGACTTTTTTTGTCATTTTGACAGACAGGTTTGTAAAAATGCTGTCATAATCTATTATTTCATCCATCCATCTTCGTCCGCTTAATCCTTTTCGGGTCATGGGGGGGCTGGAGCCTATCCCAGCTTCTAGGCGAGAGGTAGGGTACACCCTGGACAGATCACCAGTCCATCGCAGGGCCAACACAGACAGACAGACAACCATTCACTCTCACAGTCATACCTAAGGACAATTTAGAATCCCCAGTTTGAGGCCAATTAACCTAACTTGCATGTTTTTGGCATGTGGGAGGAAACCGGAGAAATCTCGATGTAAACCCACGCAGACACGGGGAGAACATGCAAACTCCACACAGATCACTGTTGGTCGGGGGCTGGGATCGAACCCAGGATCCCCCGGCCAAGGGTGAGTTGCTCTGCTGCCGCAGTGCTAACCACTCCACCATGTCATTGCAGAAAATCTGCCAACGAAGGACAACTTTTAGTTAACACAACCGCTGAGATATATATAAAATAAAATCATAAAAGATCAATGCGTGCATTTAGGGATCATGCATTATCACAAGTGCCAAGTATTGTGATACTAATCTGAACTGATCTTTTGCCCCACTCCTACATTGTACTTCCTGGGTTTTATGATGTCACAAACCAAACCCCAAAAGTCCCATCGTCTTTGCCTCATTATGGTATCTTTTGCATTGGCATCCAGTAATTCATTTTGGAGAAGCACTAATACATTTACAGTGGTATGAAAAAGTGTTTGTCCCCTTCCTGATTTCTCATTTTTTTGTATGTTTGTCACACTTAAATGTTTCAGATCTATCCATCTTCTTCCGCTTAATCCTTTTCAGGTCGCGGAGGGGCTGGAGTCTATCCCAGCATCTTTGGGCGGGAGGCAGGGTACACCCTGGACAGATCGCCAGTCCATTGCAGGGCCAACACAGAGAGACAGACAACCGTTCACTCTGACATCCATACCTAAGGACAATTTAGAATCCCCAGTTGATGCCAATTAATCTAATTTGCATGTTTTTGGGATGTGGGAGGAAACTGGAGAAATCCCGGAGTAAATCCACGCAGACACGGGGAGAACATGCAAATTCCACACAGATCACTGTTGGTCGGGGGCTGGGATCGAACCAGGGATCCCCCGGCCAAGGGTGAGTTGCTGTGCTGCCGCAGTGCTAACCACTTTGTTACCGCGCTGCCCTATGTTTCAGATCATCAAACAAATTTAAATATTAGAGAAAGATAACACAAGTAAACACAAAATGCAGTTTTTAAAGCTAGGTGTTTATTATTAAGGGGAAAAAAATCCAAACCTACATGGCCCTGTGTGAAAAAGTGATTGCCCCTAAACCTAATAACTGGTTGGGCCACCCGTAGCAGCAACAGCTGCAATATAGCATTTGCGATAACTGGCAATGAGTCGTTTACAGCGCTGTGGAGGTTTGACACACTCATTTTTGCAGAATTGTAATTCAGCCATATTGGAGGGTTTCCGAGAATGAACCGCCTTTTAAAGGTCATGCCACAGCATCTAAATCGGATTCAGGTCAGGACTTTGACTAGGCCATTCCAAAGTCATCATTTTGTTTTTTTTACGCCATTCCGAGGTGGACTTGCTGGTGTGTTTTGGATTATTGTCCTGCTGCAGAACTCAGGTGCGCTTCGGCTTGAGGTCACGAAAAGATGGCCGGACATTCTCCCTCAGGATTTTTTTGGTAGACAGCAGAATTTATGGTTCCATTTACCACAGCAAGTCTTCCAGGTCCTGTCCACACTATCACCACCATATTTTACTGTTGGTATGATGTACCTTTTCTGAAATGCTGTGTTACTTTTACGTCAGATGTAATGGGACACACACCTTCCAGAAAGTTCAACTTTTGTCTCATCAGTCCACAGAGTATTTTCCCAAAAGCCTTGGGGATCATCAAGATGTTTTCTGGCAAAACTGAGACAAGCTTTTATGTTCTTTTTGCTCAGCAGTGGTTTTCGTCTTGGAACTGTGCCATGCAAGCCATTTTTGCCCAGTCTCTTTCTTATGGTGGAGTCATGAACACTGACCTTAACTGAGGCAAGTGAGGCCTGCAGTTCTTTGGATGTTGTTGTGGGGTCTTTTGTGACCTCTTGGATGAGTCGTCGCTATGCTCTTTGTATTTTTGGTCGGCCAGACGCTCCTGGGAAAGTTCACCACTGTTCCATGTTTTCACCATTTGTGGATAATGGCTGTTAAGCCTGCTTCATGCTACAGCTCTGCTGTCCACGAACACGTAACCAGAGACCTCGTGTGACAAATTTACGTCATCGTCTCCACTCCGCTAGCGTCCACAGTGCTCAACCGCGGACAACCGCGTGCAGCCCAAATTTTGTGACCACGCCGCCTGCCCATGAAATGAACTGGTTGAAAAGCGCATGCACAAGACTGAACGTCCCATTCACGACGTGGCGATATTGACACAGAATACATCAGCAGACAAAGAAGACAACGAGGAGGCGGAAAACGAAAAACATGCATGAATCATACATACATACATACATACTTTCTTTCACAGCGGCAGCAGCATCTTCGTTGAAAAGGAGAGAAAACCTGCAAGTCAAACAGCAGAAATGGACTCTATATTTGAAGAGAAACTTTGCAAAGAAGTCCGCCGTTTCTTCGCTGGTGAAAAACGTGGTGCGTCAGCACCTTGGCGCTACCTATCGGGCGGGAGTGAAACGCCAAATGATGGTTATGTGCATGCATCAACCGCTTGGCCTAAGTAGATGAAAAAAGTGAGCATGAGCAGCGCCACATGCGTGTCGGGCTCATCCAAAGCGTACGCGGACCACAGGGGACTAGAGGGAAATGTAGCATGAAACAGGCTTTACTGTGGTTCGCTGGAGTCCCAAAGCTTTAGAAATGGCTTTATAACCTTTTCCAGACTGATGCATCTCAATTACTTTTGTTTCTCATTTGTTCCTGAATTTCTTTGGTTCGCAGCATGATGTCTAGCTTTTGAGGATCTTTTGGTCTACTTCACTTTGTCTGGCAGGTCCTATTTAAGTGACTTCTTGATTGAGAACAGGTGTGGCAGTAATCAGGCCTGGGTGTGGCTGGAGAAGTTGAACTCAGCTTTCCAAAGATGTGATAAACCACAGTTAATTTATGTTTTAACATGGGGGGGAATCACTTTTTCACACAGGGCCATGTAGGTTTGGATTTGTTTTTACCCTTAATAATAAACACCTTCATTTAAAAACTGCATTTTGTGTTTACTTGTGTTATGTTTGTCTAATATTTAATTTTTTTGATGATCTGAAACATTTAAGTGTGACAAACATAAAAAAAATGAGAAATCAGGAAGGGGGCAAACACTTTTTCACACCACTGTCCATCAGGGAATTGGACTTCCATGATGTTTGTATTGCAGTATGCAAAGAGCTTTCATCGTAGCCATATTTAAAACACAACTTGGACGTGTAATACAGTCATTGAAGTAAATAATAGTGGATAAGTCTATATTTAGCTTTAATTGTATGGTATGAAGTATTGCAACTTCACAGATGCTGATGATTTCCATCACCATAAGACTCCCTCGTCCCACCTGCTCATCCATTTTCTCTTTCTCCCCCCACCCCCCGCTCCATCTCCTTAGAGAAAGGATCTAAACCTGAGCCCGGAGAGCTGTCTCCTCAGGACGACAAGCGGGACAGCCAGGAGCTTAACGACTCTGAGGAGGAGGGAGATCTGCTGGAGGATGATGATGAGGTGAGAAGAGGGAGCGGAGACATCATCTACTTTTAGTGAGCAGCTCATAAATTAATTAGATCCTCATTTTCTCAGTTACTCTTTTATCGTTGTGAAATATCCCACTAAGGATTTCCCTTGTGCAGATGAAAAACGAGGATGAGGATGGGGAGCAGGAGGAAGGCGAGGATGACGGCGATAGCGCTAACGAAGACCAGTCCTGAATCAGACATGGCCGCGTGCACACATTTACGCAAAACCAGTTGTGTATGAAAAGTTTCTTCACACCAGAATCGTTCACCGTGATCATGTGCTCATATCCGCTGAACTGATTGGACATTGATGCTCATCATACAGTAGAAATTCACAAATGTGTTCAGCACTTCTGAGACTTTTTTCCTCCAAGTCTGACCAATTAAGAATTTCAAGTTTTGTTGTGTCTCCTTTTTAAAATTTTTGTATTTTGATGAATATTATTTGACTCTGCTTAATTAAAAATTGTGGCATGTTGCAAATTTACTGTAAACCACTCGTTTGGTTAAAAACAAACAAAAAAAAAAAACATAAGACCTACCCTAACAAACCACTTTTATGCAGTGGCTGAAATTCAAGCATACTATATGTGCAAACTACAGCACTTTCATTTTGTTCTTCTTGAAATCTAACAAAATCTGAAATATTGTCCTGTACTTCTGCCTCCTATCCAGCAGGTGGCAGCGTATCACAACAGCTGTCTACTCAACATCCACAGGATATCTTTTTCTTTTATCTGGGCAAATTTTGCAAGTGCTTATCATTATTAGTTAACAGGAGTGTGCATACAATCTCATGTTAGAAAATACTTTTCATGTTCATTGATTTTGTTTTTTAAGTAAATATGTATTGGGTTGCAGAGGTGTTCAACCTTTACTGACCTTGAGTTGTGTAACACAAGTGATGCTCAATGTTTGTCTGATGTGTTTTGTTTCTCATCCGACTGCACTGGTGAAAATAAATTAAACGTTTTCCAATTTAGAGGCTTTGCACGTGTGTATTTTTATTTTTGTACAATTTAAATATGTGCTGGCATGATATAAAGTTCAGTTGTTACAGTCTAAGGTTGGGTTCTGTTCTAAAGTAAATGGAAATGTAAAGGGAACTGTTTTCATGAATGAAAGATTGTGTGTAGTTGAAATGCCAATGCTGTGGGTCTTTACTAATGTTGGGCAAGTTACTAAAAAATGGTGACTAATTATAGTTACGTGTTACTTCTTTTCAAAAGTAACAGATACTTTACCAAATACTGCATGATTAAAGTAATTAGATACATGGAAAAGTAAGCAGGAAAGATAAAAGTTGTCAACACTGCATAAAGCTTACTCCGGTTTTGCCGTAATGGTTACGGTTTTCAAGACCCCATTTCGGGTTACGGCTTTATTAATCAAAATTACGGTTTTTCACTAAAAATTCAGTCAAAAATTTTAAATCCTAAAAAAAGGAATCGTACCTAAATTTACCTAAAGCGTTTGCTAAGCTAACACTATCGCTATAGCTAACGCCATAGCTAGTCGTAGCACCTAACACTGATACAAAGAAGTGACTCTGTTCCCGGTGATTGGGGTTCGCCGGAGGAACCAACCGAGGCAACAGTTGGACGGGAGCCGGATCTGAGTTCAAGTACAGCGGTGGTAGGAGACAGGGACCAGTGGAGGAGCAGCCGTGGCCCCAGCTGGATAAGAGCCGGAATCGGAGCCCAGCTACAGCGGCGGGGCTTGGAGGAAGAACTACTGAGGAAGACGGCGGTAGGTGGCGGGGCTCAGCGGAGGATCTACCGGGACCCCAGCTGGACAGGAGCAGGATCGGAGCTCAACTACAGCGGCGGTGGGCGGCGGGACTCGGAAGAGCTGCCGGTACCCCGGCTGGACAGGAGCTCAATTGCAGCGGCGGTAAGCAGTGGGACTAGTAGCGGAGGGGGCTAGCTGAGGCCCAGCTGGATTCGAGGTCGGTCGGATCGGATATCGGCATCACCAGCATCCTTCTACTTCCGCCCTCCCAAGAGAGCAGACGCTTTTTTCTTCTCTCCTGCTGATTTTTTCCTCCCCTCCTGCTACTGGATCCCAGCTTGCTGTTGTCTGTCTGCGTCTAACTGCGACCGCCGAAAAGAAATTATGGAGTTAATAAGCTGGGCTTTGAACACAATTGACACTATTTTTTCAACAAGGAAAAGTGCTCCGGGGGAAGCTGTCTGCCCCGCTGGAACGGCTCCAGTGGGCTATCTATGTGACACAGGTAATTGGAAAATGCTGTGTCTCTCTAATCTTTCTATCGAAGATATTGAAGATTTGTTTATCTTCGTAATCTTGGTGATTGGGATAATTCTGATTGGGACGGGAATTGTCTTGGTTTACCGCAAATTGCTGAAGATGGATTCAACCTATCAAAATGCTGGCCAGGCGAGGTGCATCCAACAAATTGAGAAACTGGAGAAGACCCTGATAGCGACTACTGGAGAACTGTCTCGTAAGGTGGATTACATCATGGGTTCGCTCAGGTCTTTCCACGACGAATTCAAAGCTGCGCAATGAAGGATTAATGTACTGAATCTACAGAAGAAATACAAGTCTCCTCTGTGATCAGTCCTATTTGGCATTATTATTCCCCATGAAAATTCCTCCTGGCTGTCTGCAGACTGTGTTTTTTTCAAAATCATGAGCACAAGGCCTTGGACAGCCAGCTGCAGCGCCAGATAAGACTGGGCGCCAGACAGACAAAACATCTTCTGCCAAGGGTCCTTGGGTCTCTCTTATTATCATCAACACTGCTCAACACCGCACACACATTGATTCATGAACTGATTAAAGATATACTGTACACTGCTCTCTTGTGTCTTGTGAATTCTGAGTTGTTGCTCTGTGCTATTGAGAGATTTTTTTTTCATTGTAATCATAATCTGCTTAAAAATAAGCTGTATTTTGATAACGAAGTTTTTTTTTCTCCTCCCCCCTTGTGTCGTTCCCTCCCTTCCCCTCCCTTTCTTATCTATCTCTGTTTGATGAGGCGCCTATTATGGCTGCCGTGTCGTTGTGTCGCGCGCATGCGCACCAATGTCAAGTCAAGTTCCTCGTGTGTTTTTTACATGCTTGGCAATAAAGTTTATTCTGATTCTGATTCTGATTCTGAGATTGTTTTACTGTCAACAGGTCAGTAAAAATGCCAGTAAAAATGCCACCAAAGAAGGAGGAAATGGAAGAGATCAAAAAATCTCTGAACTTCTTGTCAGAAGAACTGACCAAAGTGGCTAGTCAGCAGGCTAAACTATTAGGGCTAATGGAAGAAGTCTGAGAATTAAAATTAACAATTAAGGAAAAAGACAAAAAAATTGCAGACTTGGAGTGACGCGTCGAGGATCTTTAACGATATTCTCATATGGATGATCTAATTATAAGTGGACTAGACATTAAATATCAATCATATGCTCATGCTACAGCAGGAATGAGAGGTGAGGAGGCTCCCCTGAGTGAATCAGTCTCCCTGGAAAACCAGGTGCTTCAGTTCCTAGAAAGTAGAAATATAAAGGTTGAAGCAAATGCAGTTTCAGCCTGTCACGCTTTACCCAGAAAGGATAATAAAACAAAGAAATCAATTGTGATGCGTTTTGTGAACAGAAGGGTAAATAATGACATACTGAGGCAGGCCAGAAAGCTACGGGGAACAGAAGTTTACCTAAATGAACATCTAACAAAAACTAATGCTGAAATAGCACGGATGCTGAAAAGACAAAATAAGATACAGGCAACATGGACAAGAAATTGTAGAGTTTGGATCAAACTAAATGGAGCACCTGAGGAAGCAAAGAGTATAATAATCAGAGATCTTACTGACTTAAATAAATATAGATGAACATGTGGGACACATATGTGGGTTTCGTATGCTTCACATGTATATTACTGTAAGCTTCACGTCTCAGATGAACAAAAGGACTGAGCCTCCTAGGAGATAACGGGAGGATGTGAAATGTGGTCTTTGATATGCAAAGAGATGGCCTTGGGGGATTTCCTGGCCGACAGTGACTTTAGGTGGAGGTGATAAGACCTGGAAGAAGACGCATTGTGACTTGGGGATGAAATACAATGTGACTGTGTGCTTTGATGTCCTGGGGTATAAAAGGACAAATGTCTGGGGGTTTCCTTCTCTTTCTGTTTTTGGATGATGTTGGAGAATGTGAATAAACCTGACTCGTGAGATGAACTCAGCCTCGTCATTTCCACATTCCCCACACTAGTGACCCTAAGACGTATCATGAGCGAAAGAAATTCCCCCAAGCCGGACTCGTCAGGAGCCAGCCAGGCGAACGCAGCCACAGTCAAGCTACCAGACTTCTGGCAAGACAACCCGTGCTCCTGGTTCCGCTTGGCCAAAGCACAGTTCGCCCTCCGGGGGATAACGGTAGATGACACAAAATTCTACCATGTTATTGCCAAGCTCGACAACCGCACAGCTCAACATGTGCAGAGCCTTTTGGAGCGCCCACCGGCTGACGACAAATACGGCGGGTTGAAGGCTGCGCTCATCCAGCGTTTCACCCCCTCAGTCCAGGAGAGAGTGGAGAGGCTCCTGGCTCTGAACGACTTGGGAGATAGCACGCCTGTCGACTTGATGGAGGACATGCTGAGGTTGAGGGGCTCAGACGGCGATGACTTCCTCTTCACCCACATTTTCCTGAGAACCCTACCGTCGGCCACGAGAGCGACCCTGGCCAGTTCACCGCTGTTGGCCCAGCCGGACTTCCGCGCGCTAGCCCAGAAGGCACAACGGATTCTCAACGCCAGCAAACAGCGCGCGGCCACCGCGGCAGCGACGGAGCTCGGCGTGACGGCCGGAGATGGCAGGGGGCCAGAGGCGGCGGTAGCAGACCCACCAACAACGGCGGCGGCGAGGGCCAAGGATCGCAGAGGAGACGACCTCTGTTTCTACCATCGCCACTTTGCAGAGAGGGCACGCAAATGTATACCACCGTGCCAGTTCAAGCGCTCGGGAAACGCCAAGTCCGGGGGTCGGTAGCAGCCGCGGCCCTCGGGGAGGAGAACAAGCTGCTCTACTTGACAGATGCGCGTTCGGGGAGGCAATTCCTCGTGGACACAGGCTCCCAAGTGAGTTTCATCACGCCTACCTATGCTGACCGGCTGGCGGGTCCCAGAGGTTACGGAGCGTCAGCAGCGAACGGCTCGAGGATTAAGACCTTTGGTGAGAGGACTCTGCTTCTGTCCCTACACGGCCGTACATTTGAGTGGACTTTTGTTATAGCTGCAGTGAGCTTCAATATGTTGGGGGCTGATTTTCTGTGCTCACATGGTTTGTTGGTTGATCTTGCTAACAGGCGCCTGGTTAATGCACTTTCTTTTTATTCTATTCCCTGTACAGCCCGAGTGGCCCCGCCAGCAGCACAAGCCAACGTCACAGCTGCAAGCAGTAAGTTCCACACACTGCTCACTCAGTTCCCAACACTCACGGTCCCCACATTTTCAACGGCCGTCGCCAAACACGGGGTGGAACATTTTATTACTACCACCGGACCGCCCGTTTTTGCAAAAGCTCGGTGCTTGGATTCAGCTAAACTGACCATAGCGCGCGAGGAGTTCGCCAACCTGGAAAGGTTGGGCATCATCAGGCATTCGAACAGCCCATGGGCTTCCCCGCTTCACATGGTCCCGAAAGCTGACGGCTCATTGCGGAGATTTCCACAGGTTGAACAACGCCACAGCGCACAACCGCTGCCCAATCCCGCATATCCAAGATTTTTCCGTTCATTTGGCAGGGTCACGCGTTTTTTCTAAGATAGACTTGGTCCGCGGTTACCACCAAGTCCCAGTGCGCGCTGAGGACATACCCAAAATAGCGGTAATAACTCCGTTTGGTCTATTTGAGTTTTTGCGCATGCCATTTGGGCTTAAAGGCGCTGCGCAGACGTTCCAACGCATGATGAACACGGTGTTGCGCGATCTCCCCTTCGTATTCGCCTACCTGGATGACATCTTAGTAGCCAGCGCGTCCGAAGACGAACACGAAAACCACCTCACGGCAGTTTTCCGGAGGTTGGGAGAGCACGGTTTAATGATCAACCCAGCGAAGTATCAGTTCGGGGTGACGCAGATTGATTTTTTGGGGCATCGCGTCTCTCCAGAAGGAGCGGTTCCGCTGCCTGACAAAGTGCGCGCGGTAGCAAATTTTCCCCAGTCACAAACGGTCAAGGCGTTACAGGAGTTTTTGGGAATGGTGAATTTTTATAACCGTTTCCTCCCCCGCGCAGCGCAGCTCATGCAACCATTGTATGCCGCACTCAAAAAACAAAAACCCACAAATAAGATCGAATGGTCTCCGGAGCGAGAGCGAGCATTCTCGGAGGTCAAAACAGCCCTGGCAAACGCTGCGTTGTTAGCACATCCAGACCCAATGGCCCGCATAGCGCTCACTACTGACGCGTCAGATGTGGCCATAGGGGCAGTCGTGGAGCAGCATGTAGCCGGGGCTTGGCAGCCGCTCGCCTTTTTCAGCAGGACTTTGCGCAATAGTGAACGAAAATACAGCGCATTCGACAGGGAGTTGTTAGCTCTCCACTTGGCCATTCGCCACTTCCAGTTCTGGCTGGAGGGACGCCGTTTCACCGCGTTCGTTGACCACAAGCCACTGACATTTGCGATGGCCAAGGTTTCAGAACCGTGGTCAGGCCGGCAACAAAGACAGCTGGCCGCCATCTCAGAGTTTACTACCGATATTCAGCATGTAGCAGGGTAAACTGAATGTAGTGACAGACTGTCTCTCGCGCGCCGTGGCGGCCCCAGTCCGCGTAGGGATAGATTATGCAGCCATGGCCGCGGATCAGGTTAGCGACGCGGACGTGTGCGCGCTCCAGCCTGGACCAACAGGGTTAAGGCTGGAGAACAGGGTGCTGCAAGACGGTATGCCCCCCCTAATCTGCGATGTCTCCACTGGGCGACCGCGTCCTGTGGTACCGGCCGCGTGGCGCTGCCGAGTTTTTGACTCGATTCATTCTCTGGCGCACTCGGGAGTGCGCGCGTCGGTCAAAATGGTGGGAGTGAAATTTGTATGGCCGAGCCTGCGCAAACAAGTTAAGGAGTGGGCAGCAGCCTGCATGGCTTGTCAACGAGCCAAGGTACACAGACACACGAGAGCTCCCTTGGAGCCGTTTCACATCCTGGCTAAGAGGTTTGATCATGTTCACGTGGACCTCGTAGGCCCCCTCCCGCCCTCACAGGGGTGCACACATCTTCTGACAATGGTGGACCGCACCACGCGCTGGCCGGAAGTGGTCCCACTGGCGTCAACCACAGCCGAGGAGGTGGTGCGCACGTTTTTAACAGCATAGGTAGCGCGCTTTGGAGTCCCGTCGGACATTACGTCCGACAGAGGTCCTCAATTTGTTTCCGAACTTTGGTCAGCAATGGCCCGCAGCCTGGGGGTAATGATCCACCGCACAACCACGTACAATCCGCAGGCTAATGGGTTATGTGAACGTTTTCATAGGTCATTGAAAGCGGCTCTCAGAGCGTCGCTGACGGATGCAAATTGGGTAGACAGGCTACCGTGGGTTTTATTGGGGTTGCGTTCTGCACCTAAAGAGGACTTAGAAGCCTCCCCAGCTGAGCTAGTTTTTGCGCAGCCACTTCGGCTGCCCGGGGAGTTTCTCCCAGATAATCCTGCGCCAGCTAGCTCCCCGTCTCAGCGGTTGCAGCGTGGCACGGAATCGGGCACGCTGCCTGGCCCCGTTCACCACAGTTTTCTGCGCGTTTTTGTGCCTAAGGCTTTGAAAAACGCGGAGTTTGTTTTTGTCAGACACGATGCCCATCGGCCACCGCTGCGACCACCTTATGATGGACCATTTAGAGTGCTGGAAACAGGGGACAAGCATTTTTTGCTAGATTTGGGGGGCAGGAAGGAAAAGATTGGCATAAACAGGCTCAAACCCGCCTTTGTGGTGGCGGACGAGGATGTGCTGTTGGCCAGGGCTCCTCGGCGTGGCAGACCCCCTCGGGAACATTCCCCAGAACACCCACAGGGAGTGACAAACAGTTTTCACCCCAGACAACACCCCCCCAGCAGGATGGCGCTGCAGAAGTGGCGAAGCCCGCTTACAGCAGATACGGGAGGAGACTGAGGCCCAAGCAGCACGTGGGTTAATGTGTAATGATTTTATCATGACATGTAGACTGTTATTCTGTTGTTCCATCTTAGATATTTGGGGGGGTCATGTGGGACACATATGTATCACTTTAAGCTTCACATCTCAGAGTAGAACAAAGGACTGGGTCTCCTTGGAGATAACAGGAGGATGTGAAAATGTAGTCTTTGGTATGCAAGAGACGGCCTTGGGGGATTTCCTGGTCTGCCAGAGACTATGAGGAGGATGTTATAGGATTTAAGAGAAGATGCATTGTTACTTGTGATTAAATGCAATGTGACTGTGAGCTTTGAAGGTCCTGGATATATAAAGGACAAATGTCTGTGTTTTTTCCTCTTTCTGCTTTGCTGATGTTGGAAGATGTGAATAAACCTGACTCGTGAGATAAACTCTGCCTCGTCATTTTCACATTTCCACAATGACAGCTTTGGGTAACAAGTGCCACAGTGTGTCCCATTCAGAAGACCAACTGAAGAAAGCTAAGAGGTGCACCATGGAAAACACCAATGCTTGAGAGTTACCATAGAGTTTGTCCTTGATCTTTTCCATCAGCATATCTGCATTGGCAATTTAAGGAAAATAGAAACATGATTGTTGAAGAAATATGAGGTTGTTAGACACATTTTAACTTGATTTAATGCTAATATTTGTTTGGCGTTGGGGGGCTTCGCCCCCCTGAACCCCCCACCAGGGCTTTGTCCTGGACCTACCGGGGCCTGCGGCCCCTGGACCCCGGCTAGCTACTAGGCTTTTCAGGTTTTAAAAGTTGGCAGGTATGCCATGAGTATCTTACCTTTATGATAGGGATTTAATCTGATGTGCAGTGATCCAAAGAAAATGTCCATTATCCACAGTCCAAATGTCTGTTGTGACACAGACATGAGCCAGTCAAATTATTTTTGGAGATTAAAATCCATTTTTGAATAATCTTTATCCAGGTAGCAAGGAAATGTGTTTTAACTTCAATGGCTCAGTCTCAGCTGTCTGATGGAAAGTGACAACGTATCTGGCAATCAGTCGATTTAATCCTTGCTGGGTCACAAATGTGGAGAGCGTGAAAAGATGAGGCTGAATTTATTTCTCAATTCAGGTTTATTAACAATCACGTGTCTCCAACATCCTCTCAAACAGAAAAGAGAACCATCCTCCCACATCTCCCCTTTTTATACCCGGGACATCAAAGTACAGAGTCACATTGTCATTCAATCCCCAGAGACAATACATCACCCCCCAGGTCTTCTCTCCTCCACCTAAAACCCTGGTGGTCAGGAAGTCTTTTCAAGGCCATTTCTAAAGACACATCTCACCCCCTCCTGTTGTCCCCAGGAGGCCCAGACTTATTGTTCCTTCTAAGACATGAGGTAACAGTAATGTACATATGCAGCCTAAGCATCTCAAATATGTGTGCCACAACAAACTGTCCAGATGCATACCTGTGCTTGAAATCCAGCTGTGGCTGTTTAGAATACAGTAGATCCACATCACAGTGTTGCTAGTGTAGAAGATGCCTTAAAAACGAGACTGAGTGTATCATCTCAGGAAAGCTTTATTGAAGTCACATCTTCTATCATCAAAGTTCTCAGCAGTAAAAAGAGACAGATCCCACTTTCCTCACAGCTTTTATATCCCAGAGATACAAAACCCCCACATCACGTATCTCACACCTTCACCCCACATAAGTTTGGTAAACACATGAACCACAGTCCCCGAGACTCGCTGGCGCTTCTGTTCTCCTCTCCACCTCGGGGCTCATGCTGGGACATTGTCTTCCACCTCCATCTTCCTCCAGCACCCACCTCCTAGCCGAGGTCCCTGCTGGGGCATTGTTCTTATGGACGTTTGATCTACAGGGTCTGCACCGACATGCCTACTGGAAGCATGTGGGGGGAGAGAGCGTACCATACAAGCATGCCATATATGTGCCTTAAATGTGCACCATATAACCCCCCCCCCAAACGTTCAAATAAGGACAAGTTACATTTCAAATGCATAGAATCATGACACCCCACACAGAACAAGAGAGAGAAAAAAAATTTGGCACAACAGATCACATATCCCACTGCTTGGGTTTCAGCTCTCTGCCATATCTGCTGTGAGCAGGTCTCGCTCTGCCTGTGGCTGTCTGCTGCATCTGTGAAGTAGAATCATTAACACATCATCGTGAAAGCTTAGCAGAGCGCCTCCCAGGTGGCCTGCCACGGCGGGGGGCACTGGCCAACTGGACTGGGTCGTCAGCTAACACAAAAGCGGGTTTGAGTCTGTTAATGCAGACCAAGTCCCTCCTGTCTCCCAAATCGAGCAAAAAATGCTTTTCCCCGGTTTCTAACACTCTGAACGGTCCATCGTAAAGTGGCCTTAAACCCAACCTCTGTGCGTCGTGTCTAACGAAGACAAACTCTGCATTTTTTAAGGCTTTGGGCACAAAAACACGTGGAAAACTGTGATGAACGGGACCGGGGAGGGTGTGTGACCCCGCTTCGCTCTGCAGCAGCTGAGCGGGGAGGTGCTCCGGAGCGGGGTTCTCAGGGAGGAAATCTCCCGGTAACCGGAGGGGTTGTGCGAAGACAAGTTCTGCCGGAGAGGCTTGCAAATCCTCTTTAGGTGCTGAACGCAACCCTAATAAAACCCATGGGAGTTTATCAACCCAATTTGTGTCCGTGAGAGCCGCTCTGAGGGCTGCTTTCAATGACCGATGGAAGCGCTCGCACAAACCGTTGGCCTGGGGGTTATAAGCAGTCGTGCGATGAATTTTCACCCCCAGGCTGAGTGCCATGGACGACCAGAGCTCGGAAACAAACTGGGGTCCTCTGTCAGACGTTATGTCTGACGGAATACCAAAGCGTGCGACCCAAGCTGTTAAAAAGGCATGAGCGACATCTGCTGCTGTGGTTGCTGCCAAAGGGACCGCCTCTGGCCAGCGCGTGGTGCGGTCTACCATGGTTAAAAGGTGTGTGAAACCTTGGGACAGCGGAAGAGGTCCTACTAAGTCGACATGCACATGATCAAAGCGTTTGGCTGGGATGTGAAAGGGTTCCAGAGGGGCTCGTGTGTGTCTGTGCACCTTTGCTCTTTGACATGCAGCGCAGGCTGCAGCCCACTCTTTGACTTGTTTACGCAGCCCCGGCCAAACAAACTTCTCTCCTACCATTTTGATAGACGCGCGGACGCCCGGGTGTGCCAGTGAATGTATTAAGTCAAAAACACGGCGACGCCACGCAGCCGGGACTATGGGACGGGGACGCCCCGTGGAGGTATCGCAGATTAGGGGGGGATGCCTCTGTGAAGCACCCTGTGCTCCAGCCTCAGCCCTGTTGGCCCAGACTGGAGCACGCGCACGTCCGCGTCGCCAACCTGTTCAGCGGCCATGGCTGCATAATCTAACCCGACGCAGAACGGAGCTGTGAACGCTTCCGCGCCGCAAGCCTGGCCTAGGTCTGCCGCCGCCGAATCTGCCCCCTGGGGGCCTGTCGCTGCAACTGCACGCGAGAGGCAATCTGCCACTACATTGTGTTTACCTGCCACGTGTTGAATGTCAGTGGTAAACTCCGAAATTGCAGCTAGCTGCCTCTGTTGTCGGCCCGACCAAGGCTCTGAAACCTTAGCCATTGCAAAAGTTAAGGGTTTATGGTCCACGAACGCGGTAAAACGGCAGCCTTCCAACCAGAACTGGAAGTGGCGGATGGCCAAATGTAGGGCCAAAAGCTCCCTGTCAAATGCGCTGTATTTACGCTCGTTATTGCGCAATGTTTTGCTGAAAAACGCAAGTGGTTGCCAGCATCCTGCCACCAGTTGCTCGACAACCGCTCCCACTGCCACGTCGGAGGCGTCTGTGGTTAGCGCCATGCGAGCTGCCGGCACCGGGTGTGCCAGTAACGCAGCGCTCGCGAGGGCTGATTTGACCTGTGAAAAAGCGCGCTCCTGATCCGGGGACCACTCGACCTTAGATGCAGGTTTTTGCTTCTTTAATGCCGCGTACAATGGGTGCATGAGCCGTGCCGCGTTTGGGAGGAAACGGTTATAAAAACTGACCATCCCCAAAAATTCTTGCAGCGCCTTAACCGTCTGCGGTTGGGGGAAATCCGTTATCGCGCGCACTTTATCCGGCAGCGGGACCGCGCCTTCTGGCGACACGCGGTGTCCCAAAAAATCGATTTTCGCTACCCCGAATTGGCACTTCGCTGGGTTAATGATTAGCCCGTGGTCTGTGAGCCTCTGAAAAACGGCTGTGAGGTGGTGTTCGTGCTCGGCTTCGGACGCGCTGGCTACCAAAATATCATCCAAATAAGCGAACACGAAAGGGAGGTCGCGCAGCACTGCATCCATCATGCGTTGGAACGTCTGCGCGGCGCCCTTGAGGCTGAAAGGCATGCGCAAAAACTCAAAAAGCCCGAAAGGGGTTATAACTGCCGTTTTGGGTATGTCCTGCGCACGGACTGGAACTTGGTGATAACCACGCACCAAATCTATTTTGGAAAAGATGCGCGCCCCCGCTAAATGCGCCGAAAAATCTTGGATGTGCGGAATCGGATAACGGTCGTGTGCTGAAGCATTATTTAATCTGCGGAAATCGCCGCAAGGGCGCCACGAGCCGTCAGCTTTGGGTACCATGTGCAGGGGTGACGACCAGGCGCTGTTCGAACGCCGGACTATGCCCAGCTTTTCCAAGTTGGCAAATTCCTCGCGTGCGATTGCCAGTTTAGCTGGATCCAACCGCCGAGCTTTTGCAAAAACAGGGGGGCCCGAAGTACTTATGAAATGTTCGACCCCGTGTTTGGCAACTGACGCTGAAAATGTAGGGACCGTGAGTGCTGGAAACTGGTTGAGTAATGCATGAAACTTACCACCCGCAGCTGTGACATTGGAATGAGCAGAAGGCAGGGCCACCCGAGCTGTGCAGGAGATAGAGTAGAAAGACAGTGCATTTACAATACGTCTATTAGCAAGATCAACTAACAAACTGTTTGAGCACAAAAAGTCAGCACCTAGCATGTCGTTGTTAACTGCAGCGACAACGAAGGTCCACTCAAAGTTGCGCCCGTGAAGGGACAGGCGGAGTGTCTTCTCCCCATAGGTTTTGATCGTGGAGCCGTTCGCCGCTAACACCAGGGGGCCGCTGGCCGGCGCCAGTGTGTCCGCGTAGGTAGGCTTGACAAAACTCAGCTGGGAGCCCGTGTCCACCAGGAATTCTTTCCCAGAATTCGCGTCCGTCACGAAAAGCAGCCTATTCTCCGTGCCGAGAGTCGCGGCTGCTACCGGCTCCCGGTCTTGGCGTTTCCCTGGCGCTGGTACCGGCATGGTGGAACGCATCTGCGGGCTCTCTCGGCGAAACGTCGATGGTAGAAGCAGAGGGCGTTGTCGGCTCCGCTTCTCCTGGTCTCAGCCGCTGCTGCCGTCGGTGGATCCGGTGCCGCAGCCTCAGGTCTCCCTCCTTCTCGCGAAGGGGCGGTCATCTCTGCTGCTGCCGTCGTGGCTGCGTGCCGTCTATGGGAGTCGACGAGCCGTTGCGCCACCTGTCCCAGCTCGTGGTAGTTGCGGTTGACGAGTGGCTGCGAGCTGGCCAGGGTGACTCTCACTGCTGGCGGGAGCGTTCTGAGGAAGAGGTGAGCGAAGATAAAACCGTCGTCGTCCTCACCTCTCAGGCTCATCATCTTCGCCATCAGATCCGCTGGCCTGTCTGCTTCTCCCTCTGTCAGCGCCAGGAGCCTCTCTGCCCGCTCTTCCAGCGAGGGAGTGAAGGCTCGGATGAGGGCATCTTTCAATGCGCTATACTTGTCGTCTTGGGGCGGGTGGTTGGTCAGGCTCTCCACCCGTTGCACTGTGAGGCTGTCCAGCTTCGCGACGACATGGTAGAACCTCGTTGCATCCGCTGAGATTCCCCGAAGGTGGAATTGCGCCTCCACAGTGGTAAACCAGGAGCGCGGGTTATGTTGCCAGAAGTCAGGCAGTTGTAGCGTGGTAGCCGCGTTAACCCGGTTGGCTCCTGAAGAGTCCGGTGCGGAAATCACGCCGTCACCGGCCATAAGTAGTCGTAGGTCACCAGTGTAGAAGATGCCTTAAAAACGAGACTGAGTGTATCATCTCAGGAAAGCTTTATTGAAGTCACATCTTCTATCATCAAAGTTCTCAGCAGTAAAAAGAGACAGATCCCACTTTCCTCACAGCTTTTATATCCCAGAGATACAAAACCCCCACATCACGTATCTCACACCTTCACCCCACATAAGTTTGGTAAACACATGAACCACAGTCCCCGAGACTCGCTGGCGCTTCTGTTCTCCTCTCCACCTCGGGGCTCATGCTGGGACATTGTCTTCCACCTCCGTCTTCCTCCAGCACCCACCTCCTAGCCGAGGTCCCTGCTGGGGCATTGTTCTTATGGACGTTTGATCTGCAGAGTCTGCACCGACATGCCTACTGGAAGCATGTGGGGGGAGAGAGTGTACCATACAAGCATGCCATATATGTGCCTTAAATGTGCACCATACTAGCATAGCTAGCCATTACTTAGCACTAGCTTTGTCAAACTTGTTGCCGTTTTCAGATGCTTAAGTCTCAACCGGCACTTTAGTTTGCAACCCACCAGTATGCTTTTGTCCTTAACCGTGACAGGAAAAATAACCTATTTCCACAAAAACAAAGTAGCTTCATCTTTTCCCAGCAGGAGCAAGCTCCATTTGTGGCTGCAGCAGTGAAGAGGCTCTTTGCAACAGGTCACGTTGACTGACTGCTGCATCTGCTACGTAGAGTCAGTTTGTATTTATTTGCGCTAAAAAAATCCATCTATATTAATAAAATGAGTAACACATCTGATCAGATTTCAGTAACTGTAACGCGTTACTGAATTTTTAAACTAATTTTGTTACACAGCACGTTATTGCAAAAGTAGTAGCGTTAAGAGTAATGTGTTACTCTTAACACTGGTCTTTGTGGTCTATATTAATCATATATCCCATAACCTACATATGTATAAGCATGTGAGAATGTTTGGTGATTACATATGTAAAGCGACTTCACACCTCAGAACAGGACAAAGAGGTCTCAACCGCCAGTGAAGATCAAAGAGCATCCGAGGCACTGCGGTGGAGACCGGATAGGTCGCCCTGACCCCCCAGGGCCAGGTGGAGGGGTACGGAGACAAAAGAGGGGATTAAGATAGTGAGGGATGTCAGCTTTTGATATGCATGTCTTTTGTTATGTGCGAGTATAAGTTGGTAGAGCCGAAGGTGTTCGCTCTCTTACTTCTTCTGCTGCTGCACCTAGATGAGACTTGTTGGAGGAGCTGATAATAAACTTTGGTTTATGAATCACATCGCCTCGTTATTTCAAGCTCCTCTACACTGGTGACCCTGACGCGAGGATGGACCAGAGGCGTTCCCCCGCGATCGACTCATCTGTGGGGACCCAGGCAGACGCCGGCGCCCATGCAGACAGGGGAACAGATGGACGACGTTCCCCCACGGCAGAAGTGATAGAGAGGGCTCAACCGAGCACCAGCGCCGCGGAGAGAGCCGAAGCAAGGCACTCTCATCCTGCGGACACATCAGTGACGGTCCACACAAGCGCCGTCACCGTCAACTTCCTCTTCCAATTCATATTCCTCAGTACGCTGCCGCCACACATGAGAGGGCCGCTTGCCAACATGTGATGCAGCACCCAGCAAGACTTCCGCACGCTGGCTCACGAAGCTCAACGGCTCGTCAACGCCTGCAAGGAGCAGACACCCACAGCAGCATCCGCAGACCTCAATGCTGATGTCCGGAGCCATGAGGAGCCACAAACCACCAAGCAGAATCAGCCCGCGGTGACAGGGACACGGCCAAGATGTAACAGACGGAGCGACGTTTGTTATTACCACCACCGCTTCGCTGAGAAGGCTTACAAATGCTTTCCCCCTTGCAAATTCACAATTTCGGGAAAACGCCAAAGCCGAGAGCCGTTAAAAGCGGCAGTTCTCGACAAAAAAAGCAAGCTTTTATATGTGACGGACGGACACACCGGCAAGCAGTTCCTTATCGACACGGGAGCTCAACTAAGTTTTGTCGTGCCCTCCCAAGCAGACCAGGCCATGGGCCCCCGGGGCAATGGAGCAGTGGCAGCCAACAGCTCCATCATCGACACTTTTGGCGAAAAGAGCCTGCCCCTCTGCATCCACGGCCGCAACTACAGATGGACATTTGTTGTAGCGGCGGTGAGTTTTAACTTGTTGGGCGCAGATTTTTTGTGTGCACATGGGTTATTAGTTGATCTAGCGAACAGACGCTTGGTTAATGCACTGTCCTTTGCTTCTATTCCCTGCTCAGCTCGAATTTCTCCACCACCCGTGCAGGCCAGCGTCACCACAGCAGGAGGTAGGTTTGAGCAACTCCTCACCCAATTTCCAGCACTCACAATTCCCAAATTCTCAGCCACAGTGGCTAAACATGGGGTTGAACACTTTATTCCCACAACGGGCCCACCCGTGTTCGCCAAAGCTCGGCGCTTAGACGCGACCAAGCTCGCCATAGCTCGGGACGAGTTTACCACCCTTGAAAAATTAGGCATTATCAGGCGCTCTAAAAGCCCCTGGGCATCACCACTTCACATGGTCCCGAAATCCGACGGTTCTTGGAGACCGTGCGGCGATTACCGCAGATTAAACAATGCGACAGCGCATGACCACCACCCAATTCCTCACATTCAAGATTTTTCACTACATCTGGCGGGTGCGCGCATTTTTTCAAAAATAGACCTGGTCCGCGGCTATCATCAAGTCCCAGTTCGAGCAGAGGACATTCCTAAAACAGCTGTAATAACCCCCTTCAGTCTTTTTGAATTTTTGCGGATGCCTTTCGGCCTCAAAGGCGCCGCTCAAACCTTTCAGCGGATGATGGACGCGACCTCCCCTTCATGTTCGTCTACCTCGACGATATGCTGGTAGCCAGCTCGTCTGAGGAAGAACACGAGCAGCATCTCACTATGGTTTTTCAGAGACTAGAAGAGCACAGGTTAATAATCAATCCAGCCAAATGCAAATTTGGCGTGTCTCAAATTGATTTTTTAGGACACAGAGTTTCACCGAAGGGGGCAGTCCCACTGCCAGACAAAGTTCACGCAGTAAAAAGTTTTCCACGGCCACAAACGGTCAAATCCCTGCAAGAATTTTTGGGAATGGTTAATTTTTACAACCGTTTCCTCCCCCACGCAGCTCAGCTCATGCAACCCCTATATGATGCACTCAGAAAACAAAAACCTTCCAACGCGGTCGAATGGACCCCGGAGCGCGAACGCGCCTTCGCGGAAGTAAAAAGTGCCCTAGCTAATGCCACATTGTTGGTTCACCCCGATCCCTCGGCCCGCATTGCGCTAACCACAGACGCTTCAGACCTGGCCATAGGGGCAGTTGTAGAACAACACGTCAGCGGAATCTGGCACCCTTTGGCATTCTTCAGCAAATCGCTAAACCAAACTGAGCGTAAATACAGCACTTTTTACAGGGAGCTGCTAGCGCTTCATTTATCCATCCGCCACTTCCAGTTCTGGTTGGAAGGGCGGCATTTCACGGCTTTTGTAGACCACAAACCGCTCACCTTTGCGATGGCTAAAATTTCCGAACCGTGGTCAGGCAGGCAACAGAGACAGCTAGCTGCGATTTCAGAGTTCACCACAGACATTCGACATGTGGCAGGCAAACTTAACGTGGCAGCAGACTGTCTCTCTCGCGCTGTGACATCGCCAGAGCACGAGGAGACAGATTATACTACCTCAGCCGCAGAACTCTTCGCCAACACGGACACATACGCGGCCCCAATCCATGCAGGGATAGATTATGCAGCCATGGCGGAGGAGCAAAGTAATGACGTGGACGTGCGCGCACTCCTGTCTGGACCAACAGGGTTAAGGCTGGAGGAAAGGGGTTTACGCGACGGTGTGCCCCCCAATATGCGACATCTCAACCGACCGACCTCGCCCGTTAGTCCCAGCTGCATGGCGCCGCCGTATTTTCAACTCAATTCACTCCCTCGCGCACCCAGGTGTGCGCGCTTCGGTTAAAATGGTCGCCGAAAAGTTTGTGTGGCCTGGCCTGCGCAAAAACGTAAAAGAATGGGCAAAGACTTGCATTTCTTGTCAGCGCGCCAAAGTACACAAACACACAAAAGCCCCTCTAGAGCCTTTTCGAATCCCTGCTAGAAGGTTCGACCACGTTCATGTCGACCTCGTGGGGCCACTACCTTCCTCCCAAGGTTTCACACATCTGTTAACAATAATAGACCGCACCACGCGCTGGCCGGAGGCAATCCCTCTGGCGTCAACCACAGCGGAGGAAGTCGCTCGCGTTTTTTTGACAAACTGGGTGGCACGTTTCGGCGTCCCATCGGACATCACGTCCGATAGGGGGCCTCAATTTGTCTCGGAGCTTTGGTCAGCCATGGCCAGCAGCTTAGGGGCGACAATTCACCGCACCACCGCTTATCACCCTCAGGCTAATGGGTTATGCGAGCGTTTTCACAGATCTTTAAAGGCCGCCCTCAGAGCCTCACTAACGGATACAAATTGGGTAAATAAACTTCCCTGGGTTTTATTGGGGTTGTGTGCTGCGCCTAAAGAGGATCTAGACGCCTCCCCAGCAGAATTAGTTTTTGCACAACCTCTCAGGCTCCCAGGTGAATTTTTACCAGAGAACCCAGAGCCAGGGCATCTTCCTGCCCCGAGGTTTTTAGGCAGCAATGGACCGGACTCTCTCCCCGGACCGGCACATCACTCTTTTCCACGGGTTTTTGTCCCCCAAGCCTTAAAAAACGCTGAATTCGTTTTTGTTAGGCATGAAGCTTTAAAACCAACTTTCCGCCCACCATACGATGGGCCATTCAGAGTGCTGGAACCTGGTGATAAGCATTTTGTGCTTGATTTTGGGGATAGAAAAGAAACAGTCAGCATTGACAGACTTAAACCTGCCTTCTTGTTGAGAGACGAGCCTGCACGGTTAGCGAGAGCACCTCGGCGGGGTAGACCCCCCAAGAGAAAAGACTCAGCCCCCCTGCAGGGAACAAATAATCACTCTCCTCCCCAAGCTGCAGATTCCTTACAGGAAGGTCCCACCAGGACGCCCAAGCGGATCCACAGCAGATTCGGGAGAAGATTAAAACCCAGACGGCACAGGGACTGATGCAAACTACTCAACAGTTGTTCACTAATTGTGCTGTAACAGTTTAGGACTGACTTGTGATATTACTACGCTGTTATGATTACCACTGAACTCTCTTAGGAGCATGGCTGCTGGAAAGTTTCTTCTATGTCAAGAGGTGTAGCAGTTAGTATGTCATAATAATTATCTTAAACTGTGAATTTTTCTATTGTCCTTTTCTTAGTCGTTTGGGGGGGGGCTGTGGTCTATATTAATCATATATCCCATAACCTACATATGTATAAGCATGTGAGAATGTTTGGTGATTACATATGTAAAGCGACTTCACACCTCAGAACAGGACAAAGAGGTCTCAACCGCCAGTGAAGATCAAAGAGCATCCGAGGCACTGCGGTGGAGACCGGATAGGTCGCCCTGACCCCCCAGGGCCAGGTGGAGGGGTACGGAGACAAAAGAGGGGATTAAGATAGTGAGGGATGTCAGCTTTTGATATGCATGTCTTTTGTTATGTGCGAGTATAAGTTGGTAGAGCCGAAGGTGTTCGCTCTCTTACTTCTTCTGCTGCTGCACCTAGATGAGACTTGTTGGAGGAGCTGATAATAAACTTTGGTTTATGAATCACATCGCCTCGTTATTTCAAGCTCCTCTACACTGGTGACCCTGACGCGAGGATGGACCAGAGGCGTTCACCCGCGATCGACTCATCTGTGGGGACCCAGGCAGACGCCGGCGCCCATGCAGACAGGGGAACAGATGGACGACGTTCCCCCACGGCAGAAGTGATAGAGAGGGCTCAACCGAGCACCAGCGCCGCGGAGAGAGCCGAAGCAAGGCACTCTCATCCTGCGGACACATCAGTGACGGTCCACACAAGCGCCGTCACCGTCAAGCTGCCGGACTTCTGGCAGGAAGACCCTGCCTTGTGGTTTCAGCAAGCTGAAGCCCAGTTTGCACTTGCGGGCATCACGGCTGACGATACAAAGTTCTATCACATCGTCGCCAAACTCGACGCCGCCACTTCGAGATGTGCGCGGAGCATAATCCAGCGGCCGCCGGCCCAGGACAAATATAAAGAACTGAAAGCGACCATCGTGGCAAATTACGTCCCCTCAGCCGAGGAGAGAGCCGAGAGGATCCTGGCGGTCTACGGCCACAGAGGATGCAGACCCAAGGCCCTCATGGAGGACTTGCTGCAACTTAAAGAAGAGGACAACGACAACTTCCTCTTCCAATTCATATTCCTCAGTACGCTGCCGCCACACATGAGAGGGCCGCTTGCCAACATGTGATGCAGCACCCAGCAAGACTTCTGCACGCTGGCTCACGAAGCTCAATGGCTCGTCAACGCCTGCAAGGAGCAGACACCCACAGCAGCATCCGCAGACCTCAACGCTGATGTCCGGAGCCATGAGGAGCCACAAACCACCAAGCAGAATCAGCCCGCGGTGACAGCGACACGGCCAAGATGTAACAGACGGAGCGACGTTTGTTATTACCACCACCGCTTCGCCGAGAAGGCTTACAAATGCTTTCCCCCTTGCAAATTCACGATTTCGGGAAAACGCCAAAGCCGAGAGCCGTTAAAAGCGGCGGTTCTCGACAAAAAAAGCAAGCTTTTATATGTGACGGACGGACACACCGGCAAGCAGTTCCTTATCGACACGGGAGCTCAACTAAGTTTTGTCATGCCCTCCCAAGCAGACCGGGCCATGGGCCCCCGGGGCAATGGAGCGGTGGCAGCCAACAGCTCCATCATCGACACTTTTGGCGAAAAGAGCCTGCCCCTCTGCATCCACGGCCGCAACTACAGATGGACATTTGTTGTAGCGGCGGTGAGTTTTAACTTGTTGGGCGCAAATTGTTTGTGTGCACATGGGTTATTAGTTGATCTAGCGAACAGACGCTTGGTTAATGCACTGTCCTTTGCTTCTATTCCCTGCTCAGCTCGAATTTCTCCACCACCCGTGCAGGCCAGCGTCACCACAGCAGGAGGTAAGGTTGAGCAACTCCTCACCCAATTTCCAGCACTCACAATTCCCAAATTCTCAGCCACAGTGGCTAAACATGGGGTCGAACACTTTATTCCCACAACGGGCCCACCCGTGTTCACCAAAGCTCGGCGCTTAGACGCGACCAAGCTCGCCATAGCTCGGGACGAGTTTACCACCCTTGAAAAATTAGGCATTATCAGGCGCTCTAAAAGCCCCTGGGCATCACCACTTCACATGGTCCCGAAATCCGACGGTTCTTGGAGACCGTGCGGCGATTACCGCAGATTAAACAATGCGACAGCGCATGACCGCCACCCAATTCCTCACATTCAAGATTTTTCACTACATCTGGCGGGTGCGCGCATTTTTTCAAAAATAGACCTGGTCCGCGGCTATCATCAAGTCCCAGTTCGAGCAGAGGACATTCCTAAAACAGCTGTAATAACCCCCTTCAGTCTTTTTGAATTTTTGCGGATGCCTTTCGGCCTCAAAGGCGCCGCTCAAACCTTTCAGCGGATGATGGACGCGACCTCCCCTTCGTGTTCGTCTACCTCGACGATATGCTGGTAGCCAGCTCGTCTGAGGAAGAACACGAGCAGCATCTCACTATGGTTTTTCAGAGACTAGAAGAGCACAGGTTAATAATCAATCCAGCCAAATGCAAATTTGGCGTGTCTCAAATTGATTTTTTAGGACACAGAGTTTCACCGAAGGGGGCAGTCCCACTGCCAGACAAAGTTCACGCAGTAAAAAGTTTTCCACGGCCACAAACGGTCAAATCCCTGCAAGAATTTTTGGGAATGGTTAATTTTTACAACCGTTTCCTCCCCCACGCAGCTCAGCTCATGCAACCCCTATATGATGCACTCAGAAAACAAAAACCTTCCAACGCGGTCGAATGGACCCCGGAGCGCGAACGCGCCTTCGCGGAAGTAAAAAGTGCCCTAGCTAATGCCACATTGTTGGTTCACCCCGATCCCTCGGCCCGCATTGCGCTAACCACAGACGCTTCAGACCTGGCCATAGGGGCAGTTGTAGAACAACACGTCAGCGGAATCTGGCACCCTTTGGCATTCTTCAGCAAATCGCTAAACCAAACTGAGCGTAAATACAGCACTTTTTACAGGGAGCTGCTAGCGCTTCATTTATCCATCCGCCACTTCCAGTTCTGGTTGGAAGGGCGGCATTTCACGGCTTTTGTAGACCACAAACCGCTCACCTTTGCGATGGCTAAAATTTCCGAACCGTGGTCAGGCAGGCAACAGAGACAGCTAGCTGCGATTTCAGAGTTCACCACAGACATTCGACATGTGGCAGGCAAACTTAACGTGGCAGCAGACTGTCTCTCTCGCGCTGTGACATCGCCAGAGCACGAGGAGACAGATTATACTACCTCAGCCGCAGAACTCTTCGCCAACACGGACACATACGCGGCCCCAATCCATGCAGGGATAGATTATGCAGCCATGGCGGAGGAGCAAAGTAATGACGTGGACGTGCGTGCACTCCTGTCTGGACCAACAGGGTTAAGGCTGGAGGAAAGGGGTTTACGCGACGGTGTGCACCCCAGTATGCGACATCTCAACCGGCCGACCTCGCCCGTTAGTCCCAGCTGCATGGCGCCGCCGTATTTTCAACTCGATTCACTCCCTCGCGCACCCAGGTGTGCGCGCTTCGGTTAAAATGGTCGCCGAAAAGTTTGTGTGGCCTGGCCTGCGCAAAAACGTAAAAGAATGGGCAAAGACTTGCATTTCTTGTCAGCGCGCCAAAGTACACAAACACACAAAAGCCCCTCTAGAGCCTTTTCGAATCCCTGCTAGAAGGTTCGACCACGTTCATGTCGACCTCGTGGGGCCACTACCTTCCTCCCAAGGTTTCACACATCTGTTAACAATAATAGACCGCACCACGCGCTGGCCGGAGGCAATCCCTCTGGCGTCAACCACAGCGGAGGAAGTCGCTCACGTTTTTTTGACAAACTGGGTGGCACGTTTCGGCGTCCCATCGGACATCACGTCCGATAGGGGGCCTCAATTTGTCTCGGAGCTTTGGTCAGCCATGGCCAGCAGCTTAGGGGCGACAATTCACCGCACCACCGCTTATCACCCTCAGGCTAATGGGTTATGCGAGCGTTTTCACAGATCTTTAAAGGCCGCCCTCAGAGCCTCACTAACGGATACAAATTGGGTAAATAAACTTCCCTGGGTTTTATTGGGGTTGCGTGCTGCGCCTAAAGAGGATCTAGACGCCTCCCCAGCAGAATTAGTTTTTGCACAACCTCTCAGGCTCCCAGGTGAATTTTTACCAGAGAACCCAGAGCCAGGGCATCTTCCTGCCCCGAGGTTTTTAGGCAGCAATGGACCGGACTCTCTCCCCGGACCGGCACATCACTCTTTTCCACGGGTTTTTGTCCCCCAAGCCTTAAAAAACGCTGAATTCGTTTTTGTTAGGCATGAAGCTTTAAAACCAACTTTCCGCCCACCATACGATGGGCCATTCAGAGTGCTGGAACCTGGTGATAAGCATTTTGTGCTTGATTTTGGGGATAGAAAAGAAACAGTCAGCATTGACAGACTTAAACCTGCCTTCTTGTTGAGAGACGAGCCTGCACGGTTAGCGAGAGCACCTCGGCGGGGTAGACCCCCCAAGAGAAAAGACTCAGCCCCCCTGCAGGGAACAAATAATCACTCTCCTCCCCAAGCTGCAGATTCCTTACAGGAAGGTCCCACCAGGACGCCCAAGCGGATCCACAGCAGATTCGGGAGAAGATTAAAACCCAGACGGCACAGGGACTGATGCAAACTACTCAACAGTTGTTCACTAATTGTGCTGTAACAGTTTAGGACTGACTTGTGATATTACTATGCTGTTATGATTACCACTGAACTCTCTTAGGAGCATGGCTGCTGGAAAGTTTCTTCTATGTCAAGAGGTGTAGCAGTTAGTATGTCATAATAATTATCTTAAACTGTGAATTTTTCTATTGTCCTTTTCTTAGTCGTTTGGGGGGGGGCTGTGGTCTATATTAATCATATATCCCATAACCTACATATGTATAAGCATGTGAGAATGTTTGGTGATTACATATGTAAAGCGACTTCACACCTCAGAACAGGACAAAGAGGTCTCAACCGCCAGTGAAGATCAAAGAGCATCCGAGGCACTGCGGTGGAGACCGGATAGGTCGCCCTGACCCCCCAGGGCCAGGTGGAGGGGTACGGAGACAAAAGAGGGGATTAAGATAGTGAGGGATGTCAGCTTTTGATATGCATATCTTTTGTTATGTGCGAGTATAAGTTGGTAGAGCCGAAGGTGTTCGCTCTCTTACTTCTTCTGCTGCTGCACCTAGATGAGACTTGTTGGAGGAGCTGATAATAAACTTTGGTTTATGAATCACATCGCCTCGTTATTTCAAGCTCCTCTACAGTCTTCACAGATCTTGGCAAGCCCAGTCTCTGCTCCCTTGAGCGGCTAGATCAGTTGGTGTCATGTTAGTTCAGTTTATTTTTAAAAGTCAGATCGTTTTTAAATGGGCAACACAGTGGTGCAGTGGTTAGCACTGTTACCTAACAGCCAGAAGGTTTCAGGTTCAAATCCCCAGGCTGGCAGGGGCAGGAACCTTTCTGTTTGGAGATTGCATGTTTTTCCTGTGCTGCGTGGGATTACTCCGGGAGCTCCGGTTTCCTCCCACAATCTAAAGACATGCATGTTAGGTTAATTGGTCATTCTAAATTGTCCCTATGTATCTGTCTCCTATAGGCCCGTAGAATAAAAGGTTAGTACTAGAGAAGCAGTTTGAGTGGTCTTTGAGACTAGAAAAGGCACTATATAAGTATAGGTCCCCCTTAAATAACAGAGTGAGGGTATTGTACAAAAGTAGAATTAAGAAAGCCAGGATAAGTGAAAAATTGTGGCTTGACATAGTTGGACCTGGTTTATTCAGTTGCATCACTGTCAAATCAGGATGAAAAAATGAAGCTATGTCAAGCCAGGTGTAGATAGTTGGGATAAGTACACGTTCACAGCAGACTTAAATAGACCACATGATTGATCACAGAATCACTGATCCTATTGCAGATAAGACAGACAAACATGAGCAGCCTATTTCTCACCAGCAGAACAGCAACTTCTCATTGCAACTTATGAGGAGGTGAAGCATATACGTAATATCTAAAAAAGGAAAAGTGGCTGCTGTAAATAAAGAAAAGGAGAGAAATATTGTAGCATTCTGGGGCAATACAACAACAAAGGCTGACAGGAAATGTTTAATGTTTAAAAGTGAGCATGTTCTCTTTAAACAAATTGTGAAAACAAGTTACATGGTCAATTACTGTGCTAAAGTTTCTTGGTTGAGCTATTTTTTTGTTACAGTTTTTATGTTGGCACTGTGGAGGAACAAATAAGTTCAGGTGTGACACGGCGAGTTGAAAGTTTCAGAGTTTTATTCCTCCATCATCATGAGACACACTGTAGCACTGTGGCGTGTGCATCCTGTGTGTGCGTGTGTGTGCTGTTGTGTGCGGCATGTAAAGTCAGCTCTTTTATACAGACAAGAGAGAATGCATGGCACATTTGCATATTGATATACATGTCAGTCAATACATATCAATCGCGTGATTAACTGGCGTCGGACTTCCCCTCCTTAATCTGGGGATGTATAACAATAGTCATTGTTCTGGTTGTCCCCCTAGGGGCTCTCTGTCTGTATGCAAATTGTTCTGCTTCTTGCCGCCTAGCTGAGTGTGATGGCTGAATGTCCATGTAGATTGTGGTGGGTAACCACAGCACCATCAATTGTGAGCGCTGTTGTGGGGATACCCCCCCTCATTTTGGTGTACTACTGAAAAGAGAGAATAAAGTTAGATTAAGACGGATGCCGTTTTAGTATTTTAGTATTAAAGTTGTAACTTTTTTATCTGTATTTCATAAAGAACAAATGTGTCCAAAAAAGGATGTGGCATATGTGCTGACTGACTTTTGCTTACCTGCAGTGTGATGCCTTGCGTGAATTATGGTAGCAACTTCTGATACTAGTTTAGAACGTGTGGTTGTCACTGAAATGGGACACTTTTCCTTGTTAAAAAACAATGTCTTCGGCATCAGAAATGTAGGAACTCAGCCTCTTGCACCTCAAAACAGTAATATAATCATACCACTTCCCACGACTATCTAGGGATAGGAAGATGACCTTAAAAAGTGGCCTTGCAGACAGTAGCTTCATTGGTTAGCTCCGCTGCTAAAATGCTAATGCTGTAAACAAATAAAAGCTCTGAGATATATCAATGTCTCCACCGCAATAAAGTTGGATGCATTTTGTTAAAAGATGTTGGGCATAATCAGATTTACCTCAGAGCAAACGTAGAATCTAGTCAGAGCCACAAAGAACCACAACAACGTGCTTGGGTGTTTTAATGTCGGGTGTAGAAGAGCTTGAAATAACGAGGCGATGTGATTTATAAACCAAAGTTTAATATCAGCTTCGCTCCTCTAACAAGTCTCATCTCAGTGCAGAAGCAGAATAAGAGGTCGAACACAGTCAGACCTTCATACTTATACCTACACACAACAAAAGACATTGCATATCAAAGCTGACATCCCGCATTAACTTAATCCCCCCTCCTTTGTCCTCCGTCTCCTCCACCTGACCCTGGGTGGTCAGGGAGATCGATCTCCTCCATTGTCCTCCGTCTCCTCCACCTGACCCTGGGTGGTCAGGGAGATCGATCTGGTCTCCACCGCTGTCCTGTTCTGAGGCGTGAGGTCATTCCACATATGTAATCACTAAACATCTTAATATGTCTAGGTATGGGATATATGATTAATATAAACCACAGCCCCCCCCAAACGACTAAGAAAAGGACAATCAAAGTAAGTTTACAGTTTAAGATAATCTCTATGACATACTATACTGTTAAACCTCTTGACAGGGAAAACAAGGAAGAATCTTTCCAGCAGTCATGCTCCTGTAGAGAATTCAGTGGTAACCATAACAGTATAGTAATATCACAAATCAGCCTTAAAACTGTCACGGCACAATCTGATAACATAGTTAACAACTCTTTGTCAATTTGCATCAGTCCCTGTGCCGTCTGGGTTTTAATCTTCTCCCGAATCTGCTGTAGGTCCGCTTTGGCGTCCTGGTGGGACCCTCCTGTAAGGAATCTGCAGTTTGGGGAGGAGAGTGGTTATTTGTTCCCTGCAGGGGGGTTGAGTCTTTTTTCTTGGGGGGTCTACCCCGCCGAGGTGCCCTCGCCACCCGTGCAGGTTCGTCTCTCAACAAGAAGGCAGGTTTAAGTCTGTTAATGCTGACTGTTTCTTTTCTGTCCCCTAAATCAAGCACAAAATGCTTATCACCAGGTTCCAGCACTCTGAATGGTCCGTCGTATGGTGGGCGGAGGGTTAATTTTAAAGCTTCATGCCTAACAAAAACAAACTCGGCGTTTTTTAAAGCTTGGGGGACAAAAACCCGTGGAAAAGAGTGATGTGCCGGTCCGGGGAGAGTGTCCGGTCCGTTGCTGCCTAAAGGCCTCAGGGTTGGAAGATGCCCTGGCTCTGGGTCCTCTGGTAAAAACTCACCTGGGAGTCTGAGAGGTTGTGCAAAAACTAATTCTGCTGGGGAGGCGTCTAGATCCTCTTTAGGCGCAGCACGCAACCCCAATAAAACCCAGGGAAGTTTATTTACCCAATTTGTATCTGTTAGCGAGGCCCTGAGGGCGGCCTTTAAAGATCTGTGAAAACGCTCGCATAACCCATTAGCCTGAGGGTGATAAGCGGTGGTGCGGTGAATTGTCGCCCCTAAGCTGCTGGCCATGGCTGACCAAAGCTCTGAGACAAATTGAAGCCCCCTATCGGACGTGATGTCCGATGGGACGCCGAAACGTGCCACCCAGTTTGTCAAAAAAACGCGAGCGACTTCCTCCGCTGTGGTTGACGCCAGAGGGACCGCCTCAGGCCAGCGCGTAGTACGGTCTATCATTGTTAACAGGTGTGTGAAACCCTGAGACGAAGGTAGTGGTCCCATGAGGTCGACATGAACGTGGTCAAACCTTCTAGCAGGGATTCGAAAAGGCTCTAGAGGGGCTTTTGTGTGTTTGTGTATTTTGGCGCTCTGACAAGACATGCAAGTTTTTGCCCATTCCTTTACATTTTTGCGCAGGCCCGGCCAAACAAACTTTTCGGTGACCATTTTAACCGAGGCGCGCACCCCTGGGTGCGCGAGGGAGTGAACCGAGTCAAAAATGCGGTGGCGCCATGCAGCTGGGACTACCGGGCGAGGTCGGCCGGTTGAAACGTCGCAGATTAGGGGGGGTACACCGTCACGTAAACCCTTTTCCTCCAGTCTTAACCCTGTTGGTCCAGACAGGAGCGCGTGCACGTCCGCGTCGCTGCTTTGTTCCTCTGCCATGGCTGTGTAATCTATCTCTACGTGAATTGGGGCCGCGTACGCATCCGCGTTGGCGAAGAGTTCTGCGGCTGAGGTAGTATAATCTGTCTCCTCGTGCTCTGGCGATGTCACAGCACGAGAGAGGCAGTCTGCTACCACGTTAAGTTTGCCTGCCACATGTCGAATGTCTGTGGTGAACTCTGAAATTGCAGCTAGCTGTCTTTGTTGCCTGCCTGACCATGGTTCTGAAATTTTAGCCATCGCAAAAGTGAGCGGTTTGTGGTCTACAAAAGCCGTGAAACGCCGCCCTTCTAACCAGAACTGGAAGTGGCGGATGGATAAATGAAGCGCTAGCAGCTCCCTGTCAAAAGTGCTGTATTTACGCTCGGTTTGGTTTAAAGATTTGCTAAAAAATGCTAAAGGTTGCCAGGTTCCGCCAACATGTTGTTCCACGACTGCCCCTATGGCCAGGTCTGAAGCGTCTGTGGTTAACGCTATGCGGGCCGAGGGATCGGGGTGAACCAACAGTGTGGCATTCGCTAGAGCACTTTTTACTTCCGCGAAGGCGCGTTCGCGCTCCGGGGTCCATTCGACCGGGTTGGAAGGCTTTTGTTTTCTGAGCACGGCATACAGGGGCTGCATGAGTTGAGCTGCGCAGGGGAGGAAACGGTTGTAAAAATTCACCATTCCCAAAAATTCTTGCAGCGATTTGACCGTTTGTGGTCGTGGAAAATTTTTTACCGCGTGGACTTTGTCTGGCAATGGGACTGCCCCCTCTGGTGAAACTCTGTGCCCCCAAAAATCAATTTGTGACACGCCGAATTTGCATTTGGCTGGGTTGATTATTAACCTGTGCTCTTCTAGTCTCTGAAAAACTGTAGTGAGGTGTTGTTCGTGTTCTTCCTCTGACAGGCTGGCTACCAGCATATCGTCGAGGTAGACGAACACGAAGGGGAGGTCGCGTAATACCGCGTCCATCATGCGCTGAAAGGTTTGAGCAGCGCCTTTGAGGCCAAACGGCATCCGCAAAAATTCAAAAAGACCGAAAGGGGTTATTACAGCCATTTTAGGAATGTCTTCCGCTCGAACGGGGACTTGGTGATAGCCGCGGACCAGGTCTATTTTAGAAAAAATGCACGCACCCGCCAGATGTAGTGAGAAATCTTGGATGTGAGGAATTGGGTAGCGGTCATGCGCTGTCGCATTGTTTAATCTGCGGTAATCGCCGCACGGTCTCCAAGAACTGTCGGTTTTCGGGACCATGTGGAGTGGCGATGCCCAGGGGCTTTTCAAGCGTCTAATAATGCCTAATTTTTCCAGGGTGGTAAACTCGTCCCGTGCTATGGCGAGCTTGGTCACGTCTAAGCGTCAAGCTTTGGCGAACATGGGTGGGCTCGTTGTGGGAATGAAGTGTTCAACCCCGTGTTTCGCTACTGTTGCTGAAAATTTGGGAACTGTGAGTGCTGGAAATTGGGTGAGGAGTTGGTCAAACTTACCTCCTGCTGTTGTGACGTTGGCCTACACGGGTGGTGGAGAAACTCGAGCTGAGCAGGGGATAGAAGAAAATGACAGTGCATTAACCAAGCGTCTATTTGCTAGATCGACTAACAACCCATGTGCACACAAAAAATCAGCGCCCAACAAGTTAAAACTCACCGCCGCTACAATAAATGTCCATCTATAGTTGCGGCCGTGAATGCAAAGAGGCAGGCTCCTTTCACCGTAAGTGTCGATGATCGAGCCGTTGGCTGCCATCGCCCCATTTCCCCGGGGACTCATGGCCCGATCTGCGTGGGAAGGGGTGATAAAACTCAGTTGAGCTCCGGTGTCGATCAGGAACTGTCTCCCGGTGTGTCCGTCAGTCACATAAAGAAGCTTATTTTTTTCGCCGAGAACCGCAGCCGTTAACGGTTCTTGGCTTTAGCATTTTCCCGAACTTTTGAACTTGCAGGTGGGAACGCATTTGTACGCCCCCTCGGCGAAACGGTGGTGGTAATAGCAGATGTCGTTCCGCCTGCTGCGTCTTGGTCGTGTTGCCGCCATGGTGGGCGGGCTCTGCTCGGTTGTCTGTGGTTCTCCGCTGCTCTGGGCATCCGCGCTGAGATCTGGAGATGCTGCTGTGGCCATCTGTTCCCCGCAGGCGTTGATGAGTCGCTGCGCTTCGCGGGCCAGCGCGCGGAAGTCCTGCTGGGTGCTGCACCGCATGTTGACCAGCGTCCCTCTCATGTGTGGCAGCAGAGTGCTGAGGAAGATATGTTGGAAGAGGAAGTTGTCGTTGTCCTCTTCCTTGAGCTGCAGCATGTCCTCCATGAGGGCCTTGGGTCTGCATCCTCTGTGGCCATAGATCGCCAGGATCTTCTCTGCTCTCTCTTTGGCTGAGGGGACGAAGTTCTCGACGATGGTCGCCTTAAGTTCTCTATATTTGTCATGGGCGGGCGGCCGTTGGATTATGCTCCGCGCACATCTCGACGTGGCAGCATCGAGTTTGGCGACGATGTGATAAAATTCTGTGTCGTCTGCCGTTATGCCCGCCAGCGCAAACTGAGCCTCAGCTTGCTGGAACCATGAGCTCGGGTCTTCTTGCCAGAAGTCTGGCAGCTTGACGGTGACGGCGCTTGTGTGGGCCGTCCCTGATGTGTCCACCGGGTGAGATCGCCTTTCTTCAGCTCTCACGGCAGGGCTGGTGCTCGGTTGAGCCCTCTCTGTAGCTTCTGCCGTGGGGGAACGTCGTCCATCTGTTCCCCTGTCTGCATGGGCGCCGGCGCTTGCCTGGGTCGCCTCTGATGAGTCAATCGCGGGAGAACATCTCTGTTCCATCCTCGCGTCAGGGTCACCAGTGTAGAAGAGCTTGAAATAACGAGGCGATGTGATTTATAAACCAAAGTTTAATATCAGCTTCGCTCCTCTAACAAGTCTCATCTCAGTGCAGAAGCAGAATAAGAGGTCGAACACAGTCAGACCTTCATATTTATACCCACATACAACAAAAGACATTGCATATGGGCTGCACGGTGGCGCAGTGGTTTAGCACTGTGGCAGCACAGTTTTACCCTCGGCCGGGGGATCGCGGGGATCATGAGATCGTGGGTTCGATCCCAGCCCCCGACCAACAGTGAGCTGTGTGGAGTTTGCATGTTCTCCCCGTGTTGCGCGGGTTTACTCCGGGATTTCTCCGGTTTCCTCCCGCACACCAAAAACATGTAGGTTTAGGGCGCTCGCGCACGCAGCGACCAGCAGCCGGTGGCTTGTCACCAGACTGCAAACCAAGTCTACCTACGGGTACAAATAAGTAACAAAAAAAAAAAAAAAAAAAAAATATCAAAGCTGACATCCCGCATTAATTTAATCCCCCCTCCTTTGTCCTCCGTCTCCTCCACCTGACCCTGGGTGGTCAGGGAGATCGATCTGGTCTCCACCGCTGTCCTGTTCTGAGGTATGAGGTCATTCCACATATGTAATCACTAAACATCTTAACATGTCTATACATATGTAGGTATGGGATATATGATTAATATAAACCACATCGGGGTAAAACAGACAGCTGCAGCTGTTCGTTTTACCCCGAAATTAAAATGCTCATGCGACTGAAGGCTTGTTATTTACCTTAACACGTACAGACATTTTCTGACAATTGTTCAAAAGTTTATTGATCTACATTTTGTGATTTAAAAATTAATGCATGCTGAAGCTGCTAGTCAATATATCGTTCCAAGGCAGTGCAACAAATGCAAAAAACAAAACAAAAAAACTATTTGATATCTTTCTTAAATCGTTAAGCGTTAGGAAGCAAACTGTTACTATTTTTTATTTATTATTTTACTTCATGCAGCCTTCATTCTGGTGACATATAAAACACATAAACATCAGATCTGTGACATTCATACAAGTGAAAACATGCCTGGTGTGCTCCTGTGACTGTCCTGTGTCTGTACCACCGATCACACCAACAGTCCTTTTTTCGTTTTCAGTACATCATCTATGCATTGCTGGTGAGAAGCCTCCATTTATACAGTCTATGGCACAACCACAAACACCAGCAACAAGTACCAGGACTATGCCAAAACATTCAGAAAATACAAAAACTACAAGTGGTGAAATTAGCTGCCACATGAGTGCAAAACACATACTGTATGTGGACTGTACATTAGAATGAAATTGAAAAACTTTTAAAAACGCTATTTTAAATGCCCCCCCCCACTCCACTCTTGATGACTGATTTAACACGACTTCAGCTGAAACTGGAAATTCCCCCCATAATTGTTCCTACAGCGGCACCCCCAGGGATAAGGTGGATAAGCCTGTGTGTTTATTGTTTTTTTTTTAAACATATTTGGACATATGGATATTTAATATCAGTGTTTAAAAATACTTGGAAATTCATGTAATACAACTAACAATTAAAAATGAATTAAAGACTTTTCTCAAATTTTCTGTAAAATGTAAATCTAAACAAATAGTGAGGACTAAATTAGGACACCCCCATCTTTTTTAGGGCACTGCCACATTCATTCCCACTTAAAATGGCTAAAATAAATGTTAAAAAATGCAAATAAAAACAAAAACAAGGTTAGACGTACAGTGGTGTGAAAAAGTGTTTGCCCCCTTCCTGATTTCTCAATTTTTTGTATGTTTGTCGCACAAGATGTTTATTATTAAGGGGAAAAAATCCAAACCTACATGGCCCTGTGTGAAAAAGGGATTGCCCCCTAAACCTAATAACTGGTTGGGCCACCCTTAGCAGCAACAACTGCAATAGAGTGTTTTCGATAACTGGCAATGAGTCTTTTACAGCGCTGTGGAGGAGTTTTGGCCCACTCATCTTTGCAGAATTGTTGTAATTCAGCCACACTGGAAGGTTTTCGAGCATAAACCTCCTTTTTAAGGTCATGCCACAGCATCTATATTGGATTCAGGTCAGGACTTTGACTAGGCCACTCCAAAGTCTTCATTTTGTTTTTCTTATGCAGTTCAGAGGTGGACTTGCTGTTGTGTTTAGGATCATTGTCCTGCTGCAGAACCCAAGTGCGCTTCAGCTTAGGGTCACAAATAGATGGCCGGACATTCTCCTTCAGCATTTTTTGGTAGACAGCAGAATTCATGGTTCCATTTACCACAGCAAGTCTTCCAGGTTCTGAAGCAGCAAAACAGCCCCAGACCATCACACTACCACCACCATACAGTATTTTACTGTTGGTATGATGTTCCTTTTCTGAAATACTGTGTTACCTTTACGCTGAATGTAATGGGACACACACCTTCCAAAAAGATCAACTTTTGTCTCATTAGTTCACAGAGTATTTTCCCAAAAGTCTTGGGGATCATCAAGATGTTTTCTGGCAAAACTGAGACAAGCCTTTATGTTCTTTTTGCTCAGCAGTGGTTTTCGTCTTGGAACTCTGCCATGCAGGCCATTTTTGCCCAGTCTCTTTCTTATGGTGGAATTATGAACACCAACCTTAACTGAGGCAAGTGAGGCCTGCAGTTCTTTAGATGTTGTTGTGGGGTCTTTTGTGACCTCTTGAATGAGTCGTCACTGTGCTCTTGGGGTGATTTTGGTCGGCCGGCCACTCCTGGGAAGGTTCGCCACTGTTCCATGTTTTCCCCATTTGTGGATAATGACTCTCACTGTGGTTTGCTGGAGTCCCAACGCTTTAGAAATGGCTTTATAACCTTTTCCAGACTGATAGATCTCACTTGATAGATAGATAGATTTGTTTATTTGACAGGGACAGTGCAATAAACATAGACAATTAATCAATGACAATCAATCTGATGTGTTGCACAGAGTGTATAGCTATTAGCTAATTTGCAACTCTTGTCCCTGGATGGGCTTTAGAAAGGAGAAACAAGTAAAAAGAAAAAAAAAAAAAAGAAAAAAAAAGGAAAGAAAAGGAATACACAATAACCACATACATCAATGCAAAAAACATAAATACATTATAAATACACAATTATAAATATTATAAATATTATAAATACACAAATATAACAACCTGACACACATTTGCCTATTTCAGGCCTCCCTCCCTTCGTCACTCACTATAAACAAACATATTCATTCCTTCCCTTCATTCACTCTCACCCTGCAGACAATCATTTCATACATGGATACATTCTTGTTTATTTTTCAGCCAGTTTTTAACCTTTTTAGTGAATGTTTTAAAGTCCGTTATTATTTTAATTTCATTTGGCATTGTGTTCCAGATATGACTGTCCTTTATAGAGAAAGCTGTTTGTCCAAATGTGGTTCTGCAGTGGAATATTTTACAGTTATTGTTAACAGAACTCCTGGTGGCTCTGCTGCTGTCCTGTCTTGCTTAGTTTCTTATTTGTTCCTGAATTTCTTTGGATTGCAGCATGATGTTTAGCTGTTGAGGATCTTTTGGTCGACTTCACTTTGTCAGGGAGGTCCTATTTAAGTGATTTCTTGATTGAGAACAGGTGTGGCAGTAATCAGGCCTGGGTGTGGCTAGAGAAATTGAACTCAGCTTTCCAAAGATGTGATAAACCACAGTTAATTTATGTTTTAATGGGGGGGGGGGTCACTTTTTCACACAGGGCCATGTAGGTTTGGATTTTTCCCCCCTTAATAATAAACACCTTCATTTAAAAACTGCATTTTGTGTTTACTTGTGTTAACTTTGTCTAATATTTAAATTTGTGTGATGATCTGAAACATTTAAGTGTGACAAACATACAAAAAAATAAGAAATCAGGAAGGGGGCAAACACTTTTTCACACCACTGAAGATATGTGAACATTTATTAATAAAGAACTGAATATTTAATGGGGTGTCCTAACTTTTTCACATGACTGTATCTTGGTTTTATGCAGTACCCCTCTGGGTAGTGATGTTACGCTCAACACCGCCCACTTGACACTGATTCCAGCAATATAAAGTGGAAGTGTCATGCGCAGTGCATCAAGCACTGTTTCAGCACGCCCGCAGTCACGTGACTGTAGCAAGTGAGGCCTCGTTATGGCGGTCACATCACCTGACTTGAGGGCTCGCGGGAAGTTTGAGAGGGTTGGACATTTGAATATAAGTCAGGGAAAGTATTACACAAGTTAGAATTAGGTTTAGGTTCCATATTAAACAAAATACATTACATTTACTAAATATTACACAGAGATACATGCATACACACTCATTCACACAAACACTAGAAGATAGATAGATAGATAGATAGATAGATAGATAGATAGATAGATAGATAGATAGATAGATAGATAGGAGAGTTGTTTGTGTGGTTGAGTGTCATTTTCTGAGAGTGTAAGCTGTGTTTTTGTGAGGAGTGAGTGAGTGAGTGAGTGAGTGAGTGAGTGAGTGAGTGAGTGTAGTAAAGGAGGGCCATGGAGGACAACCTCATTTTTGGATCCACAATTTAAAACATTAGGTTTTTGGCAATGAAACACGTGCACAAGAGGCCGTGTCAAAATTAACTGCTGAATGCGCTGCAGCCATGAGAATGGAGAGGACAATGCCATCAACATAACAGGTAATCATTTTTTATTCCATATTATCATTGTGTTTTCCAAACCTCTCTAGCCACATGTATTAAAATGTTCTCAACTCCATCAGTCAGCAGCAGAGAAAGAACCTGGGCCTTCAGCAGAAGACAACTTGTGGGACCTGTTGGATAGCAGAGTTGGTTTGTATTATGTTATTACTTTAAGCATCATTTTCTTGTCACTCTTCACTCTATTAAAGCAAGAAATCTGTGTGTATGTGTGTATGTCACATTTATACTGTAGGACATCATAGGGCAGCCTGTGATCTCTGCCTGAACATCATAGGACGTCCTATGAACTCAGGCATCATAGGACTCGCAATGCCTATATGACGGCACATAGACAAATGTGTCTTTATGATGTCATATACGACTCTCATGTCTTTATGATGTCATATACAGTGAGTCCATGTCCGAAAGCTTCTTTTTGCTCAGATCTATTTTCATGATCCTGTCCGTGAACTGAAATTACGACGCACCTATCCCTCAACCAGTGGTCTCAATGAACAAGAAAAAGAAGAAGACTACCCACCAGATGGACAGCAATAGAATGAGGAGAACTGCTGCACGTCAGAAAAGATGCCATGAAGATGAAACACCTGAGGTTCCAGCAGCACATCGCACCCGTCTGAACAGGAGGAGACCCTTCACCAGCATAGGGTACGACACACAAGGGATGCACAAACAGACAAGAAACTTGTGGCAGTGCGCCATGCACGTGCTGAGTCACTTGAAGCCCGAAATGCCCGCAAAGCAAGCAATGCTGCATGCCAGGCAAGGCACAGACAAGCTGAGACCGAGGAGATGTGGAATAGTCGGCTGGCCAGGGACAGTGAATTCCATGCAAGGCACAGAGAAGCTGAGACCGATGAGATGCGGAATAGTTGGCTGGCCACCAACGCTGCACGCCAGGTGATGCACAGAGAAGCTGAGACTGAGGAGATGCGGAATAGTCGGCTGACCGCAAACACTGGAATTACCACGCACCTATCCCTCAACCAGAAATCAGAATCAGAATCAGAATCAGAAAAAGATTTATTGCCAAGTACATTAACAGATCACTGATAACATACGGCGTCCACTTGACGCCTCCCACTTGAGGTGTTTCAGGCACGTCCCACTGGGAGGAGACCCCGGGGCAGACCCAGGACTCGGTGGAGAGACTATGTCTCCCAGCTAGTCTGGGAACGCCTTGGTATCCCCTCTGAAGAGCTGGAGCAGGTGGCTGGGGAGAGGGAAGTCTGGGCTTCTCTGCTTGAACTGCTGCCTCCGCGACCCGGACCTCCGGAAAAGCGGTAGAAGATGGATGGATGGATGGATGATAACATACGAGAGAATTTGACTTGACACAGAAAATGAACCTGCATTTCCAGTGACACGGCTGCATCGGGGACGCGCCTGCCAATAGGATGGTACAGATAAGAAATCATACAATAGGAAGGAGCAAAAAAATCATTGAATTCAGAATATTGACCATAAGTAATCAATATTATGATTACAGAGACAAAAAAAGCCCACGATGCACATTCAAGACCAGAGTCCACAGGACACAAGGAGAGCAGTGAATGTTATCTTGTTGTCAGTTTCTGGGTCAGTGTGGATGTAGTGTTGAAGCAATGTTGTATCAATATGAGCACAAGGACAGTGGTCTGAATGAAGAAGAAGACCCACCAGATGGAGAGCAATAGAATGAGGACAACTGCTGCATGTCAGAAAAGATGCCGTGAACATGAAACACCTCAGGTTCCAGCAGTACGCCGCAGGCATGACTGTGAACAACACAGCCGTCTGAGACAGGAGGAGACCCTTCAGCCATGGGCACGCACATATACTTGCTTATTCTTGGTTTCTATGGGCATGGATGGGTATGTACTAGTTATAAAAGATTGCTAATTACATTTGTTTTGCTTTTTTTGTTTAGGTGAAACACAGCACTCTCAAAGTGCAACAGCAGATGTCACAGTGGAAGTTCAACGTTATTTGTCTGAGCCCTACCTCTCCAGAGACAAAGACACCCACTCTGTTACTGGGCAGCACACAAAAACATATACCTAAACCTTTACAAGATGGTAAAATATCTCCACATACCAGCAACATCAGTGCTATGTGAGAGGGTGTTCTCCAAAGCTGGAGAGGTAGTACTGTAAGCCACAAGAGGAGCAGGCTGAAACCACACACTGTTGAAATGCTTCTTTTTTCAATAAAAATCTTTAAACATTCCCAATTTAATGACACTCCCCAGTTGCAGAAGCACCAGCAATATATATATATATCAATCAGAGGTTTTGTTCACTGAAAATTGTCCTTCGACAGAATTTTTCCAGCAATGACTAAAAATTCTAAAACCTGTCTATCATTTGACAGATTACATGAAGGGTGATCTAAAGTCAATTAAAATGATAACAGACTGACAGAATTTTGTCAAGCCTGTCTGAGAAAATGACAGATAATAAAAAAGTGTAGTGCAACCTCTGAAAGTCTCAATACTCTATGTATTGAGACTTTTTCAGGTCTTCTACTCAGATGCAGTTCTGACACTCAATCAGCAGATGGCAATCTTTATTAAATGTTTCATAACACTGTGTCGCTCATGAAGCAGTTGTCTCAAAGTTGTTCATTGTTTCATAAGGCCTCAGTTTCACCATCACTACCTCTGTGTTTCCAAAATCCAAGAAGTAGCACATGTTGATGCAACAATCCTCCCAGAAAGATTTGGCTCTGAGTCCACCACTCTCACACCTGAGATTTAAAGGCTTTGCAGTCCCTGCTGCATGAACCTTCTGAGATGATGCCTTCATGACCACAGGACATCACAATCACAACACAAATGCCATTTCTTTATGAAACCAGTTCCAAAGTACAGAAAAGAAAACCAAAGTAAGGAAAGGAAACAGACCCATAATATCCTAACACTTTGTACCATATAAACAGTGTGAGGTTTTTTTAAAAAGAAACTATATGTGGGGCTCAAGGTGTCTTTGTAAATGTGAACTATTTAATCAATTGATAAGGTCACCAGATTTTATATTGCATTGGTGTGGAGTTGCAGGGGACATTTCTGTTGCATTATCGACTGCACATCATCTGCTACTTGCTAATTTATTTAAAACTGCTGTGACTAGTATTACTCATTATTATTATTATTATTATTATTATTATTATTCTACACTTATTGCATGGTTTTAGTCTTTTTTTTTATCTCTTTATCTTATCATGTTTTAATGTTGTAGCATTGCACCGAGACAAATTCCTAGTTTGTGTACTACATGAACAATGGCAATAAATCTGATTCTGATTCTGATTCTGATTTCATTTCACTGTTGGGGGGCGGGGGGGGGGGGGGATAAATAGAACATTTTCTCAAGTAAATTAAATTTTAAGGGGGGCACTATATTATTGTAGTCAGGGCTATTTCTAACTTTTGGGGGGCCTGATTTTTGAATGGGAAAGAGTTAAAAACCTTTAAAATCGCCCCTCCCAGCATAAACATTAAAAAAATAAATTTGAGTTCATATCTAAATGAAGAGAAAAAAATTAAATCATTGAATAGAACAAAAGTTTAACCAGCAACCAAATGGATCTTTAAAACTTTAAAAAAGTTGCAAATTTATAAACAAAAAAGACGTGGTGTCTGTTAATTACATTTTAATCATAGGAATCACACTTAAAAAGCTTTTAATCACATGAAGCACAATTAACACGATAACTTCCTCTCTCACCCATGCCGCCAATACAAAAATTCTGTTAACCACACATCTTGATGCAATTAATGCAATTAAACCATGATTAGCAGAATTAATGCTAATGCTGCTAAAAAAAAAAAAAGTTAAGTATACAAGAAAAAAGTAGCAAATTTAAGAGAAAAAGTTTTAAAAAAATGTTAAAAAATTGTGAATTTATGAGAAAAAGCTGCAAATTTACTTTTTTTTTGCAAATTTATTATGAAAAAAATGCAAGTTTCTGAGAAAAAGTTGCAAACATACAAGGAAAAAAATCACAAATTTATTAGAAAAAGTAGTAAATTTGCAGGAAAAAATGTCACAAATTCATGAGTAAAAAGTAGCAAATTAGGAAAAAAAAGTTGCAAATTTACAAGAAAAAAGTAATACATTTACAAGAAAATTGTGGAAGTTTATGAGAAAAAGTTGCAATTTTACAAGAAAAAAGTCACAAATTTATGAGAAAGCCGCAAAATTATGAGAAAAAAATACAGTTGTGCTTAGCATTGGCGCTTCAAATGGACTTTATTGAGCTATGTGAGGGTAATGATATCGTTATTACTAGAATATTACAACGGTATTATAGTATTATGATTGTTGTTTAGGATGGAATTATTTGAAGTATTATATAGGCCAGGTGGTACTATTATTATTATTGTTGTTGTTGTTGTTATTGTAACTACTATATGGCTACCTATTATTATGGTTATTGTTATTCAATCAAATCAAATCAAACTTTATTGTCATATTGCTGTACATACAACTGTAGTGCAGGTAAGATGAAATTGCGTTTCTCTCGGCATCCATATAAATAGAAGCAGCATGATATAAGACACACTCACACATATCTTCACCCCCCCACCCCCACCCTCCTATCCATTCACACATCCCTGAGACATACTTGGGAAAAACTAACTAACTATAATATACAAATAATATACATAATGTCTGTAGGTGCAGTAGTGTGTATGAGAGATTCCGGGTCAACTTTTCAGCATCCTGACAGATTGTGGAAGGAAGCTGTTGATCAGTCTGGTGGTTCTGCCTCTGATGCTCCGGAATTGTTTACCAGATGGAAGAAGTTCAAAGTATTTATGCAGAGGGTGAGAACAGTCCTTGACAATGTTCAGTGCCCTGCTCCTACAACGGTTCTGAAAAAGTTCTTGGACAGAGGGGAGGGAGACTCCAATTACCCTCTCAGCTCCCTTGACTATCCTCTGCAGGGCTTTTTTGTCTGACATACTGCAGCTGGAGTACCATGTAGCAATGCAGTACGTCAGAACACTCTCCACCACACCTCTGTAGAAGGTCCTGAGGATGCAGATGGGAAGAGAGGCCAGTTTGAGTTTCCTCAAGAAGTGCAGTCTCTGCTGAGCCCGCTTCCTGATCCCCAAGGAATTCTTGCTCCAGGTCAGGTCCTGCAAGATCTGCACTCCGAGGAACTTGATGTTCTCCACTCTCTCCACTAAATGGCCACCGATGCTGAGGGGGACGTGTTCAGGCTGTGACCGCCGGAAGTCGATAATCATCTCCTTCGTTTTGTCCACGTTGAGCACCAGATTGTTCTCCCTGCACCAGCCCTCCAGGTCTCTCACTTCTTTCCTGTACATTGATTCCTCATCCCTCTGAATAAGTCCCACCACCGTGGTGTCGTCTGCAAACTTAATAATTTGGTTCCCCTCGTGTCTGGATACACAGTCATGTGTTAGAAGTGTAAAGAACAGTGGACTGAGTACACAGTCTTGAGGGGATCCGGTGCTCAGCGTGACAGAGTTGGAGATGTTGTTTCCAACCTGGACAGACTGAGGTCTCTCAGTCAGGAAATCCAGGATCCAGAGACATGTGGCGGTGTTCAGACCAAGAAGGAGTAATTTCTCCATCAGTCTCTGGGGAATAATGGTGTTGAATGCTGAACTGAAATCAATGTACAGGAGTCTGGCATAGGTGTCTTTCTGGTCCAGGTGGGTGATGACAGAGTGTAGGGTGGTGACTATAGCATCCTCCGTGGAGCGGTTTGAATGATATGCAAACTGGAGCGGGTCGTGTGATGCAGGGAGGCAGGCTGTAATGTGTGGTTTGACAAGCCGTTCAAAACACTTCATCACAATTGGTGTCAGTGCAACAGGACAATAGTCATTCAAACAGGACACAACTGGTTTCTTTGCCACCGGTACAATGATAGAGGTCTTGAAGCATCTGGGAACAATGGCCTGACTCAGGGAGATGTTATAAATGTCAGTCAGGACATCCGCCAACTCGCTCGCGCAGTCTCGGAGTACACGTCCCGGGATGTTGTCCGGACCTGCAGCTTTACGTGGGTTGACTCTGGTTAGGGTCCTCCGTGTGTCCGCTGTGTTGATGGTAAAAGCTGGTCTGACCGATGGTGGGGGTGGGCCAGCCCTCCCTCTGGTTGTCAGGTTAGATGCTTCAAAACGTGCAAAGAAGTCGTTGAGCCTGTCTGGAAGCGAAGCGTCGTCATCCTCGACCCCCTGCCTAGACTTATTATATGGCTAATTATTGTGCCAAGGTATTGTAAGCCATGTGGGGGTATATGGTGGTATATATGGTGATTATGATGATAACAATATTGTCTATAATTATATTAAACATACCAGAAGTATTTACTCATTATTATTACAATTATTATTAGATGTTGGTATTATTGTCACTATAAACTATTATTGTTGTATTATTTCTATTGCATAATTTAATTATAAGATGCATTATATATTATGGTATTGTATAATGAATGTAATTATGGGATGGATAATGACTAGAATGATATTATAATTTATTGGGTATGGAGAAGGGGTGGGACTATGTAAGCATTGGCTTCTTCCCACTCTTTTTGAACAAGGACATTTTTTTATGTTTATTTTTTTAGTTTTGATTTCTTGTTTTAAATTTTTTTTTGTCTTGATGTTCAAATAAAATCAATCAATCAATCAATCAATCAAATCAAATGATGATACTGGGGTAACAATTCTCTCTTTTACAGATGGGGGGGGGCACCTCCCCATGTGGGGAAGAATACTTAACCCGCTGGATCTGCAGGTGTCAGATTGCATAAAGTACTGACAGCTCCACACCTCTTCTGCCAGCCCAGATTCAGCTTTCCCTCCCTCCCTCCCTCACATTATACTACTTTGTATAAGTACAGGTTTATCTATTTATTCATTCATTTCTTTATATCTAATAGCAAAATATAATTTTCTCATTGGACTGGATGGGAAGAAAAATAAATGGAACACAGACATGCATCAACACTTGAATTAGCAGCCCCACCACAAAATTTACCCATTCATGCATTCTTCTATAAATGTTCTAATTTGCATACCATTTCACAACAGAATACTGGTGACTGCTTTAAAGAGGTGTGGAAATTTTTTTTCAAAATCCATGAATCAGAAAATTCTGAAGTCTGAAAAGGCTTGTTTTTCCAAAGCATCAAATGTTCCATTATTTAGTTTCTGAATTATGCATGAACAAAACCGGCCAGTAAAATCCTCCGGAGCATAGATGGGGATAAAACATAAAAGTTTGGTGGATTTAAGTGCTGCTAAAGTGAAGATTTTACACAGAGTGAAAAACTCACTTTCAGAAAGTGGCTTTTATAGCTAAAAACCTCCAACTTTCCTGCTTATTTTTTTAATTTTTAGAAATAATATTACCATGAACCTATTCTTCAGTTGATAATTCAGATTTTTGTATAATAAAATCTTCTTACAAGCCAGAATTGGAAAAGCTGTCAAAGGTGGAAGCAATGAACACACCTATCTGGTAGAATCGGCTGGATTAGTGAATGGTTGGAACAAATATGAGGGCTGTTCATTAAAAATTTTCCCCTGACCCTCTTCCCGTTATTATAGGAGGCTGACATTGCACATGTAGGTCAGATGGTAATTTGCAGCTCTGACCTCCTAAGAGTTTCTCTTTTACAGGTGCTAAGGTGGACTAAGATGTAATAAGCGGAGAGGTCATCAGGTTCCTGTACTTGAGAGGCCACACACCACAGGAGATATTCAATGAAATGAAGGAGACTTATGGATAGGATGCCCCATCGTATGACGTAGTCAAGCACAGGCATCAACAGTTAAAGTGTGGTCAGACATTGGTGGAAACGGCACCTTTCTCAGGTGACCAAAGTGAGCCATCGATGAAGGCACCATCCAGTAAGTGGAGGCCAGGCAGGATTGTTCATCAAGTAGCCCCAAGCTGTTAAGATCAGTGTGAGGTCTGTGGAAGAAAATCTTCCATTGTGGAGAAAGGACACAGGCGAGGAAACGAGCTGAACAACACAAGACTTTATTCTTTCTCCAACAAGAACAGTATAGCAAAAGTGCATCCTGGGCCTCTGTGCATCCCTCTTTTATATCCATGCATTGAGGCCTGGAACTTCCGACTATACACTTTATGTTTAAAGTGTACATGATATAACCCTGTAACATGATATAACCCTGATATAACCCTGGCGCCGCTCTCCATTCTTCTCCCAGTGGCCCGGTATTTTACTCCCTGTGCCCAGTGCACAGTCCTTACTGTCCTGTTTGAATCCCCCGTTTATACCTCCTCTTTGGATCCATTGTTCCCTGGGTGGAGAAGTCCAACACCATGCCCCCACACCATGACCAGTACCACATGTGGAAATTGTCTGCTCAATGGATTCCCCGGTTGCTCACACCTTTCCAGAAGCAGGAACAAGTCACATGCTCCCAGGTTCTTTTGACCATGTGTTAAGAAAAACAGCAGGACATCTTCAACAGACTAAACATACAAGATGAAACATGGGTCCATCACCATGATATACAGACTGAAGCCCAGTTGAAGCAGTTGAAGCATTATGAATTACCTCCAAAGAAGGCACATGTCCCTCGGTAGGCAATTCATACTCACAGTCTTTTGGGACCAGCATGGAGTATTGATGATAGATTTCCTGGCAAAGAGTACCACAATTACTAGGACTTACCACACTTCACTGATGCAGAAATTGCAGAAGGCCGTCAAACTCGTGAGTGGCATGGCATGGTGTGGCATGCTGATCAAAGGTGTCCCTCTCCTGCAAGACAACACCCCAGCTCACATCTCACATGTTGCTCAGATGGAAGCACAGATCAACAGCTAAGAAATTTGTCCCGACTTCCACCTCTTTTCAATCATGAAGTCATTTTCGAAGGTCAAGCACATCCAAGATGATAAAACGCTGATTTCTGAGGTCAAGTTGTGGCTTCTTACCCAAACTGCAGACTTCTACAGGTGATTTCTTTGCAGCTGCGGAGTTCGTTTGTAGTCTACTAGTACATTCTTTTAACTGAGAGGCAGCTGAAATGAGTGGGCAGGACTAGTTCAGTATGTAGTTAGTACATGTCTACAGATTTGCGGTTTCTCATATCTGTTTCCCATTCATTATCTATGTAAAATGTTTCATGGTGCATTACGAGTGTGTCATGGCAAAATTTTTGGGTACTGTCAGATTAAACAAACTAAAAATTTTTAAAGGAGCAGATCTATGCATCAAATAAAGACAGATTCAGCACTAAATTATATATTTCTCACCTCAAAAGTTTTCATACCCACTTTCCACTGCATCTTTTTAAAGATACTGGAGAAAGTTCACTGTTGAGGTTGGATCTGTTTAACATCCTGCAGCACTCGAGTTCGGATTAGCAGTTTCTCTACTCCACTTGCCATTCATGTCTATGTGAAATGCTTTGTGGTACATTCTTGGTGCATCACAGTGCATTTATTGGCTAAACTTTTAAATGAGTAAATGTGTGCATGTGGGGATCATGAAATGATGAGACTGGATAATTTCTCAGTATGGTTTATTCATCTCAAGTCCCCAGCTCTCTCTCTCTCTCAGTCAGGAAAAAAAGAGGAAGAGCTGCGGTAAACCCACATACATTTATACCCACACATCAAACACAGAATCACACAATCAAGTCAAATCCTTCTATTTACACTTAATCACTCCGAAGTCCTCTTTGCTCTTCTGTCTGACCCCAGGAGGTCAGACAGTCCTTTCAGGCTCTCGTTCCAGATCCTCTGACTTCCCCCCAAGTCCGCAGGTGGTCCAGACTCATTGTCCATCTGAGGCGTGATGTCAATACACACCGCAAGCTTAAAGTCCTTCTATGCTTGGGTCTCTGCAGTGAAATATGTGAGCTACATAATGTTACCATTATGGGCGCTACATCACTCCCCCCCAAACGCCAAAGAATGGACACACCCGATAACCGTATCCTAATGGCAATACAGCATATGTCACCCCCCACCTGCGGAATTTACAGCACGGCCTACACAGTTTAATCGAAACACACATCACTCTGCCCGTAGTCTGGGCTTCAACCTCCTCCCAAACTTGCTGTACGCTGGTTTCACAGCCTGTGTTGTGCCATCTTGCGGCGAATCTGTGGAATGAGGGGGAGAAAGGTTATTTGTCCCCTGCAGGGGCTCCAGGGGCCGTTCCCTGGGTGGTCTGCCGCGTCGAGGCGTCCTCGCCGGTCGTACAGATTCATCATGCAACACAAAGGCAGGCTTTAATCTATCAATACTGATTGTTTCTTTCCTGCCCCCCAAATCTAGCACAAAATATTTCTCCCCGGTTTCCAGCACTCGAAATGGACCGTCATATGGTGGGCGGAGACTGTGTCGCTGAGCGTCGTGCCTGACAAAAACAAATTCAGCGTTTTGTAAAGCCTTGGGAACAAAAACACGCGGAAAAGTGTGATGAGCGGGGCCCGGGAGCATTTCTGCTCCCGTGCCAATCAGAGGTCCCCGCACCGGGGGGCGCCCTGGTGCCGCATGGGCTGGTAGGAACTCGCCGGGCAGCCTGAGAGGTTGCGCAAAAACCAATTCTGCGGGTGAGGCATCTAAGTCCTCTTTGGGTGCCGAACGCAACCCCAATAAAACCCATGGTAGTTTGTTTACCCAATCTGCATCCGTGAGTGACGCTCTGAGGGCTGCCTTCAAAGACCTGTGAAAACGCTCGCATAAACCGTTGGCCTGTGGGTGATAGGCGGTAGTGCGGTGGACTGCTGCTCCTAAGCCGCTGGCCATTGCTGACCACAGCTCCGATACAAATTGAGGTCCCCTATCGGACGTAATATCCGACGGAACCCCGAACCGCGCTACCCAGGCTGTTAAAAAAGCGCGAGCCACCTCTGCTGCTGTGGTCGACGTTAACGGGACCACTTCCGGCCAACGTGTGGTTCGGTCCACCATTGTCAAGAGATGTGTGAACCCTTGTGACGGCGGCAGGGGGCCCACTAGGTCTACGTGCACATGATCGAATCTCTTAGCCGGAATGTGGAACGGTTCTAAAGGGGCCTTCGTGTGCCTGTGGACTTTGGCCCGCTGGCAAGCCATGCAGGCTTTCGCCCACTCTTTCACGTGCTTGCGCAGGCTCGGCCAAACAAACTTCTCCGCTACCATTTTCACCGAAGCGCATACTCCCGGGTGCGCCAGGGAGTGCACCGCGTCAAAAACGCGACGGCACCACGCGGCCGGTACCACCAGGCGTGGTCGCCCGGTGGATACGTCGCAGATTAGAGGGGGTGAACCGGTTTGTAAACTTTTGCTCTTCAGCCTTAACCCTGTTGGTCCAGACAGGAGCGCGCGCACGTCTGCGTCTCCGCTCTGCTCCGCTACCATGGCTGCATAATCTATCCCCACGTGAACAGGGGCCGCGTGCGCGTCAGCGCTGTTACCCCGCCCCGCGTCTGCGGTAGTACAACTCGCTTCCGCGCGGACAGGTGCTGTTACCGCGTGTGAGAGACAGTCTGCTACTACGTTGAGTTTACCGGCTACGTGCTGAATATCGGTGGTAAATTCCGAAATTGCGGCCAGCTGTCTCTGCTGCCGTCCTGACCACGGTTCTGAAATTTTGGACATTGCAAAAGTGAGTGGTTTGTGGTTGACAAACGCGGTGAAACATCGCCCCTCCAGCCAGAACTGGAAATGGCGAATGGCCAGGTGGAGCGCTAGCAGCTCCCTGTCAAACGCGCTGTATTTCCGCTCAGCATCGCGCAAGGACCTGCTGAAAAAAGCGAGCGGTTGCCAAACCCTGGCGACTTGCTGCTCTACAATGGCCCCTATGGCCACATCTGATGCGTCGGTGGTTAGCGCTATGCAGGCTGATGGGTCTGGGTGAGCCAGCAGCGCTGCGTCTGTCAGTGCTTTTTTAACCTCTGTGAATGCGCGCTCCCGCTCTGGGGACCACTCGATCGCATTGGAGGGCTTCTGCTTTTTAAGCGCGGCGTATAACGGTTGCATGAGCTGCGCTGCGTGGGGTATGAAACGGCTATAGAAATTTACCATTCCTAAAAACTCTTGCAATGCTTTGACCGTTTGTGGCTGGGGAAACTCCGCCACTGCGCGTACTTTGGCTGGCAGAGGGATTGCTCCCTCTGGGGAGACGCGGTGTCCTAAAAAATTGATTTGAGCTACGCCAAAATGGCACTTGGCTGGGTTGATTATCAACCCGTGCGTTCCCAACCTCTGAAAAACCATGGTGAGGTGTTTTTCGTGTTCCTCCTCGGAGGCACTGGCGACTAAAATATCGTCCAAGTAGACAAAAACGAAAGGGAGGTCGCGCAACACGGCATCCATCATTCATTGGAAAGTTTGCGCGGCGCCTTTAAGGCCAAAAGGCATGCGTAAAAATTCAAAAAGTCTGAACGGGGTTATTACCGCTGTTTTGGGAATGTCCTCTGGTCGAACCGGGACCTGATGATAACCGCGGACCAGGTCTATTTTAGAAAAAATGCGCGCCTTCACTAAGTGCACTGAGAAATCCTGGATATACGGAATTGGGTTGCGGTCCTGGGCTGTGGCATTGTTTAACCTGCGGTAATCACCACAAGGTCTCCACGAGCCGTCAGCCTTAGGCACCATATGTAGTGGTGATGCCCATGGGCTCTTCGAGCGACGAATTATGCCCAACCTTTCCAGGTTGGCGAACTCCTCGCGCGCAATGGAGAGCTTAGCTGCATCCAAGCGCCGAGCTTTCGCAAAAACTGGTGGGCCACTTGTGGTGATAAAGTGTTCCACCCCGTGCTTCGCAACCTTAGCTGAAAACGTGGGAACTGTGAGTGCTGGGAACTGGGTTAGAAGAGTGTGAAACTTACCACCTGCTGTGGCGACGTTGGTCTGTACTGGCGGCGGGGACACTCGAGCTGCACAAGGGATAGAACAAAAGGAGAGTGCATTTACTAGGCGTCTATTAACCAGATCCACTAACAAGCCATGTGAGCACAAAAAGTCAGCGCCTAACATGTTGAAACTCACCGCCGCTACTATGAAGGTCTATTCATAGGTGCGGCCGTGCAAGGACAGACGTAGAGTCCTTTCCCCAAACGTTTTGATCGACGAGCCATTCACCGCCGTTGCTCCGTCTCCGTGGGGCCCCGCCAAACGATCCGCATAGGTCGCGGTGATGAAACTCCTCTGGGCTCCGGTGTCCACGAGGAATTGCCGCCCGGAGCCCGCGTCTGTTAGATAAAGCAGCTTGTTCTGTTCACCGAGAGTCGAAGCTGCTAATGACTCCCAGCCCGGGCGTTTCCCTGTTTCTTGAAACTGCACAGCGGGATGCATCTGTGCGCCTTCTCAGCGAAGCGTTGATGGTAAAAACAGAGGCCGTCCCCTCCTCTGCCTCGGGACCGCGCCGCTGCCGTCGTCGCTGGGGTTGCTCCTGCTGCCTCCGGCTCCTCACTGCCTCCGGCCGCCACGCCGAGGTCTGCTGCTGCCACGGAAGTCTCCTGCTCGTCGCAGGCGTCGAGGAGCTGCTGCGCTTCCCTGGCCAGTGCGCGGAAGTCTTGCTGGTTCACACACCTCATGCCAGACAGGGTACCTCTCATGTGTGCTGGGAGGGTCCTCAAGAAGATGTGTTTGAACAGAAACGCATCGTTGTCTGTCCCGATCAGCTGCAGCATGTCCTCCATGAGGTCGGTCGCTCTGCGTCCTCCTCTGTCGCGCAGGTCCAGAAGCTGCCTGGCCCTCACCTCGGCTGATGGCACAAAACTCTCGATGAGGGCGGCTTTCAGCGCGTCGTACTTGCCAGCAGCGGACGGCTGCTGCACCAGGCTCCGCACACATCGAGCTGTGCGGCTGTCGAGTCTTGCGATGACATTATGAAACTTGATGTGATCTGCTGATATTCCCCCAAGCACGAACCGCGATTCTGCGTGTTGGAACCATGAGTGCGGGTCATCTTGCCAGAACTCGGGGAGCTTAACCGAGCCAGTGCTCGCGCGGTCGGTTTCCAGTGAATCCGGGTCAGGGTAACGTTCTCCCGGCATCGTACGTCTTGGTCACCAATGTGGGGATCATGAAATGATGAGACTGGATAATTTCTCAGTATGGTTTATTCATGTCCCCAGCTCTCTCTCTCTCTCAGTCAGGAAAAAAGAGGAAGAGCTGCGGTAAACCCACATACATTTATACCCACACATCAAACACAGAATCACACAATCAAGTCAAAGCCTTGTATTTACACTTAATCACTCCGAAGTCCTCTTTGCCCTTCTCTCTGACCCCAGGAGGTCAGACAGTCCTTTCAGGCTCTCGCTCCAGATCCTCTGACTTCCCCCCAAGTCCGCAGGTGGTCCAGACTCATTGTCCATCTGAGGCGTGATGTCAATACACACCGCAAGCTTAAAGTCCTTCTATGCTTGGGTCTCTGCAGTGAAATATGTGAGCTACATAACGTTACCATTATGGGCGCTACATGCATCAAATAAAAACAGATTCAGCAACAAAATGATATACAGTGGTGTGAAAAAGTGTTTGCTCCCTTCCTGCTTTCTCATTTTTTTGTATGTTTGTCACACTTAAATGTTTCAGATCATCAAAAAAAATTAAATATTAGACAAAGATAACACAAGTAAACACAAAATGCAGCTTTTAAATGAAGGTGTTTAAATCCAAACCTATATGGCCTTGTATGAAAAAGTGATTGCCCTCTCAGCCTAATAACTGGTTGGGCCACCCTAAGCAGCAACAACTGGAATCAAGCGTTTGTGATAACTGGCAATGAGTCTTTTACAGCACTGTGGAGGAATTTTGGCCCACTCATCTTTGCAGAATTGTTGTAATTCAGCCACATTGGAGGGTTTTTGAGAATGAACCACCTTTTTAAGGTCATGCCACAGCATCTCAGTTGGATTCAGGTCTGGACATTGACTAGGCCACTCCAAAGTCTTTATTTTGTTTTTCTTACGCCATTCAGAGGTGGACTTGCTAGTGTGTTTTGGATCATTGTCCTGCTGCAGAACCCAAATGTGCTTAAGCTTCAGGTCATGAACAAATGGCCGGGCATTCTCCTTCAGCATTTTTTGGTAGACAGTAGAATTTATGGTTCCATTTACCACAGCAAGTCTTCCAGGTCCTGAAGCAGCAAAACTGCCCCAGATCATCACACTACCACCACCATATTTTACTGCTGGTATGATATTCCTTTTCTGAAATGCTGTGTTACTTTTACTTCAGATGTAATGGGACACACACCTTCCAAAAAGTTCAACTTTTGTCTTGTCAGTTCACAGAGTATTTTCCCAAAAGTCTTGGGGATCATCAAGATGTTTTCTGGCAAAACTGAAGTGAGCCTTTATGTCCTTTTTTTCCTTTGGATCACAGCAGGATGTTTATCTTTGAGGACCTTTTGCTCTACTTCACTTTGTCAGGCAGGTCCTGTTTAAGTGATTTCTTGATTGAGAACAAGTGTGGCAGTAATCAGGCCTGGGTGTGGCTAAAGAAATTGAACTCAGCTTTCCAAAGATGTGATAAACTACAGTTAATTTATGTTTTAATGGGGGTGGGGGGGATCACTTTTCACATGTAGGTTTGGATTTTTTTTTACCATTAATAATAAACACCTTCATTTAAAAACTGTATTTTGTGTTTACTTTTGTTACCTTTTTTTTAATTTTATTTTTTTATTACTTATTTTGTACCTGTAGGTAGATTTGTTTTGCAGTCTGGTGACAAGCCACCAGCTGCCGGTCGCTGCATGCGCAAGCGCCCCTTAACTCCCTAATCTTTGTCTAACATTTAAATTTGTTTGATGATCTGGGATCGTCACTTCCTGTTTTGCTGTCTGCCTGTGTGGTTTGCTCTCCAGCCACTAGCTAGCCACTAGCTATGGCTACTAGCTCTCTTTCCTCTCCTCCTCTGGTGTGCGCTCTCTGTCAGATGTTTAGCTACACATCTGCCTCTTTTAGTGATAACGGTAAATGTAATAAATGTTGTCTTTTTGAGGCGCTCGAGGCGAGGTTGTCTGATTTGGAATCCCGGCTCCGCTGCATTGAAACACCGTCTGCGCCAGTTAATCTCGACGGACGCCCCTTAGCTGCAGCGGAGCTAGCTAGCTTAGGCCCCCCTGTCAGCGGTTCCCCGGCTCTCCTCAGCAGCGAGGAGACTGGGTGGGTGACGGTGAGAAGGAAGCCTAGTCGCAAAGCCCCGGTACACCACCAACCTGTTCACGTTTCTAATCGTTTTTCCCCACTCAGCGACACACCCGCTGAGGAAAAAACTCTGATCATTGGCGACTCTGTAGTCAGAAACGTGAACCTAGAGACTCCAGCGGCCATAGTCCAATGCATTCCTGGGGCCAGAGCAGGCGACATCGAGTCAAATTTGAAAATGCTGGCTAAAAGTAACTGTAAATATTCCATAATTGTTATTCACGTCGGCATTAATGACATCCGTCTCCGGCAGTCGGAAGTCACGAAACTTAATATAGAATCGGTGTGTGACTTTGCCAAAACGATGTCTGCCACTGTAGTATTCTCTGGGCCCCTCCCCAATCTGACCAGTGATGACATGTTTAGCCGCTCGTCATCCTTGAACCGCTGGCTGTCTGTGTGGTGTCCTAAAAATGACGTGGGCTACATTGACAATTGGAGCTCTTTTTGGGGAAAACCTGGTCTTATGAGACGAGACAGCATTCATCCCACTTTGGATGGTGCTTCTCATTTATCTAACACTCTGGCATCTTTTTTATCCAAATTTCCAAAATCCTGACTACTCAGAGTTGGGACCAGGAAGCAGAGTCGCAGTCTTACACGCCTCTCTGCAGCTCCTCTTCATCCACCACCCCTCAGCTTAGCCCCTGTCTTCCCCATCAGAGAATCGTTGTCTGCTCCCTCCAAAGTAAATAAAAATATAATGCATAAGCATCCCAAAGTGATAAAGCAAAATATTGGTAAAACTCAAATTAAACATAAAGCCTCTAAACTGAATGAATTGGCCTCTGTTCCTCCTCATAATTTAAAAATTAAATGTGGTTTATTAAATATTAGGTCTCTAACTCCCAAGTCTCTGTTAGTCCATGATCTGTTAATTGATCATCAGATTGATTTAATTTCCCTTACAGAGACTTGGTTAGGGCAAGAGGATTATGTTGGTTTAAATGAATCAACTCCCTCTGGTTATTTAAACTGTCAAAATTCCAGAAGTTCTGGTCATGGAGGAGGAGTAGCAACAATTTACCATTCCAAATTACTAGTTAATGTAAAGCAAAAAACATGTTATAATTCCTTTGAGAGCCTGGTCCTCAGTATTGGGCACTTTAGCAATTTTAGGTTAAACCCAATTTTATTTGCCATAGTTTATTGTCCCCCATCAACCTACTCAGAATTTTTATCCGAATTTGCTGATTTCTTAGCTGATTTAGTGCTGAAATCTGATAGAATAATTATAGTAGGGGACTTTAATATACATGTGGATGTAGATAGTGACTGCCTTAATGTGGCATTTAATTCAATATTAGACTCGATTGGGTTTTCTCAGAAAGTAGGAAATTCTACTCATTACCTCCACCATACATTGGACCTTGTTCTGACATATGGCATAGAAATAGAAAATCTTGTAGTGTCTCCTCATAACCCTGTACTGTCAGACCATTGTCTGTTAACCTTTGATTTTACTATTTCTGACTATTTGGCTCCTAAAGAAAAATATTATTACAGTAGATGCCTCTCAGATGATGCTGTTACCAAATTTATGCAGATTGTTTCTTCTATGCCATGTGTCAACACAACGGAAAAAAGCTATAGACAGCTTGCTCCTTCTGTAATTGATAACATGGTGGATAGTGTTTCAGCTTCTCTGCATCAGACTCTAGACTTGGTGGCCCCCTTAAAAAAGAAAAAGTCTAATCAGAGATTTCTAACTCTTTGGTTCAACACAGAAACTCGTAGCTTAAAACAGAAGACTCGTCAATTAGAAAGAAAATGCCGCTCCACTAATTTAGATGAAATCTATTTAGCTTGGAGAAATCATCTTTTAATTTATAAAAAATCCCTTAGAAAAGCTAGAACGAGTTATTACTCTGCATTAATAGAAGAGAACAAGAATAATCCCAGGTTTCTTTTCAGTACTGTAGCCAGGTTGACAAAGAGTCAGGACTCTGTCAATCCTAGCATTCCCTTAGAGCTTACTAGTCAGGACTTTATGAACTTTTTCAATAATAAAATTTCATCCATCAGAGATAAAATCAATCAGATTCTTCCCACAGTTAACTTAAATACTGTAACTACTACAACTCCTTCTATTGAGTTTTTGCATATGACGTCAGGGGGCGTGCCGCACTGGCCCGTTAGAGTGTGCCGCCATATTGGATGGCAAGAAACAGCAGCAGCAGGGTGAAACAAACCACATAGCTCATGTGTACCTACAAACTCGGCAAAATGGTGTACTCCTGTTGTTCCCCCTGATAAGGGGATAAGCGGGGAATTAAATGGCCGGTGTGAAATGCAAAAAAAAAAAAAAAAAAGTTGGATTTTTGAATAATTACCTTCACTGACGTAATCTCTCGCTTTCTCATAACGGGCTGCACGGTGGAGCAGTGGTTTAGCACTGTGGCAGCACAGTTTACCCTCGGCCGGGGGATCGCGGGGATCATGAGACCGTGGGCTCGATCCCAGCCCCCGACCAATAGTGAGCTGTGTGGAGTTTGCATGTTCTCCCCGTGTTGCGTGGGTTTACTCCGGGATTTCTCCGGTTTCCTCCCGCATACCAAAAACATGTAGGTTTAGGGCGCTCGCGCACGCAGCGGCCGGTGGCTTGTCACCAGACTGCAAACCAAATCTACCTACAGGTACAAATAAGTAACAAAAAAAAAAAAAAAAACTTTCTGGTTTGGGGGCGCCTCTCTGCTTGCTACAAAGGACAATGCACACATGAAAGGGGAGAAAACTATTGTAAATGTGCATAAAATCAGGTACATTTTAACGCGGTGCGCCGTGGAGAGCCTTTAAAAAAAAAAAAAAACGCAGCGCGCTTCACTCACCTCCGAGTCCGAGGAGCTGCTGTTGTTTTCCGACTCACAGAGACATCGCAGACACAGTGTCAGAGGCCACAGTGTCAGTTGTTGAAGAGGATGATAGGGATGTTATTATGTCAGACTGTCACTGTGTTCTCCTCACTCATTCTGATCGCTAAACAGTACAAGTTACGCCTGGCTTGTCACAGTGCAACTGCTGCTCTTGCCATCCAAGATGGCGGCACCTACGGCGTGTTTATGTTTACCCCCGTGAGTCACGTGAATTTTACGAGCCTACGCAAAAACTCTATTGATGTCTGTCTTGATGAGTTTTCTCCAATCGACCTATGTGAGTTAGACAAAATAGTTTCCTCATCCAAACCTTCAACTTGTCTTTTAGACCCTATTCCTACCAGGTTATTTAAAGAAGTCTTCCCACTTATTGGTAGCCTTATTCTTCATATAATCAATTCTTCATTAACTTTAGGCCATGTACCGCAGGCTTTTAAAATGGCTGTAATTAAACCCTTACTCAAAAAGCCAACGCTAGATCCAGGAGCTTTAGCTAACTATAGACCAATCTCTAATCTCCCTTTCATTTCAAAAATCTTAGAAAGAGTTGTTGCTACGCAATTATTTGACCACCTGCAGGGAAATGGTTTACTTGAAGAGTTTCAGTCTGGGTTTAGAATCCATCATAGTACTGAAACAGCCTTAGCGAAGGTCACTAACGACCTCCTCATTGCATCTGATAATGGACTAGTTTCTGTACTTGTCCTTTTAGACCTTAGTGCAGCTTTTGATACTATCGATCATAATATTCTACTTGATAGATTAGAACACTATGTTGGACTTAATGGAACTTCGTTGCAGTGGTTTAGATCTTATTTATCTGATAGGTTCCAGTTTGTTCATGTTAATAATGAGTTTTCTTTCAACTCAAAGCTCAGTCATGGAGTTCCACAGGGATCTGTGCTAGGCCCGACTCTTTTTAGTTTATATATGCTTCCGTTAGGCAACATTATTAGAAAGCACTGTATACATTTTCATTGTTATGCTGATGACACACAATTATACCTGTCAATGAAGCCAGATGATAGTAATCAATTAGCCAAGTTAGAAGCCTGTCTTAAGGAAATCAAAGCTTGGATGACTTGTAATTTCCTGCTATTAAATTCAGATAAGACTGAAGTCATTCTTGTTGGTCCAAATAACCTTAGAAATTCCTTTCCAAATCAAACTTTCAGTTTGGATGCGGTTACTCTTTCTCTTAATAGCTCTGTGAGGAACCTTGGAGTTATTTTTGATCAGGATTTGTCCTTCAATTCACATATTAAATTTGTTTCTAAGACTGCCTTCTATCATTTGCGTAATATTGCCAAGATTAGGAGCATCTTGTCTCAGAGTGATGCTGAGAAACTGATCCATGCTTTTGTTAGCTCGAGATTAGATTATTGTAATTCTTTATTATCAGGCTGTCCTAAAACATCTTTAAAAAGTCTTCAGCTGATCCAAAATGCTGCAGCAAGAGTTTTAACAGGTACTAGAAAGAGAGATCATATCTCTCCGGTTCTGGCCTCCCTTCATTGGCTTCCCATAGAGTTTAGAATTAAGTTTAAAATCCTTCTTCTTACTTACAAAGCTCTAAACAATCAGGCTCCTTTTTATTTAAAAGATCTGATACTACCGTATTACCCTAACAGAGCACTACGCTCCCAAAATGCAGGATTACTTGTAATACCTAGAATCTCCAAAAGTACAATGGGAGGCAGAGCCTTCAGTTATCAAGCTCCTCTCCTGTGGAATCAGCTGCCAATCTGGATTCGGGAGTCAAACTTGATCTCTGTTTTTAAGAATAGGGCTAAAACCTACCTTTTTGATATAGCCTACAATTAGGGAGGGGTCATGTGTTTCTGAACCCTCCCTTAGTTATGCTGCTAATAGGTTTAGTCAGCCGGGGGACCTCCAGTAATGCACTGGGCCTCACTCCTTTTCTCACTCTCAATGAAATATTTTTTTTTGCTGGTCATTAACATTTGTTTGTTCTCTCCCATAGATTGAGTCCCCATCATGCTGTTTGCTCTCTACATGTCTGTTCTTTTCTTCTTCTCTATCCCCTCACCCCCCAGCCAGTCGCAGCAGATGACTGCCCCTCCCTGAGCCTGGTTCTGCTGGAGGTTTCTTCCTGTTAAAAGGGAGTTTTTCCTCTCCACCGTCGCCAAGTGCTTGCTCACAGGGGATCGCTTGATTGCTGGAGTCTTTCTGCAACTGTGGGGGTTCCCCTACAGTTGATAGTGCTATGAGATGACTGTTGTTGTGAAATAGCGCTATATAAATAAAGTTGAATTGAATTGAATTGAATTGAAATCTGAAACATTTAAGTGTGACAAACATACAAAAAAATGAGAAACCAGGAAGGGGGCAAGCACTTTTTCACACCACTGTATTTCTCACCTCAAATGTTTTCAGAATCGCTTTTCGCTGCTCAGGTTTCAAGATAGAGAAGGTTTGCTGTCAAGAAGTGCTATTTTGGATCAATTTAACATCCTGTAGGACCCACCTCATGATAGACCAGTCCAGTAAAAAGCAGCTCGGGTTTGTGTGGCCGTAAAAGACTGTGGATGGGCTAGGAGAGCTGTCAATCAATGAAGTTTACAAAAATTAGACGCTGCGGATCCAGCATGCAGTTGGATCCATATATTCATAAGTGATTCAGTACAGTTTTGGTCAGTGATTCAGTATAGTATGTTCATCCTCATCCATAAGTACTAGTACATTTGAACGAATCATTCATGTTATATAACTAGCGATCAGTTTTTCACTTTGAACTCACCCTCTCTCTATGTGACAGTCACCACTCAAGACTCACTGTACTGTGAAAACACTGGTACAACAAGAGGCACTGTGTACCAGTAGGCAAGGAAGGCATGTGGTTGGGGCCCCAGGCCAGAAGTGGGCCCCAAAAGACTGAACAACTTTGAATCACTACAGCAGTGACAATGTGGAGAGTTGCAATGACAGTGGTAGGCCAGCACAAAACTCCCTAAAGGGGACCCACCCCCACCAAGCACTCTTGCAAGTACTGGTACATGTTTTATGTAAACAAACAAGTGAGAGTGGCTGTGCCAAAATGAAGTGGTCTGCCTGGCAGTGACAGAAGAAAGAAGAAAAAAGAGAAAGAGGAGAAAAGAAAGAAAGACAGTGGCAAATAGTGCAAATAATACAGTTTTTAATTTAGCTCAGAGCAGCTTAGTGTGTCCTGATTATCTCATTAATTTGTTCATTTGCATATGTGTCTATTTGTGGAGGCAAAACAGCCCCAAATCCTAAAACTTATTTGTACAACATTTGAAATCAAATGAATAAACTGCATCATTTCATAGCTTTCTCATTAATATACTTTATTCCAGTGGGATTCTGCTGAGGCCTGAGAGCTCGGTAATACTGTAAATGAAACAGTGTCACGCTGGCAGAAATAGAGAGGAATGTAAAACGGAAGTGGGGATGACTGATCACTAGGCAGCAGTCATCGGGGAAACTATGATTAATGACGGAGCCGACAGACAGAGAGGGATGGATAATGAAAGTATGGGTGATGGGGGCCGGATGGATGGATGAACAGGCCACAGAAGACTGGAGACAGATGGAAGAGTGGCTAACAGATGGAGTGAATGACAGTGAGAGCGGAGAAGATTTTGTGGCATGTATGGTAAGGGGAAATGGGGTGGAGAGTGGAGATGGTGTTAAAGTGAGTGATAGCAGAACTGGAGTCTTAGCATTATGTAAGCACTGACTCTTCCCACACAGTGCCCCATAGAGCAGAAGATGGTTTGTCTGATTGTTTCTTAATAAAATGCATGCATTTGGGGCTCTTGGAACTCTCGCTTGAGGTTTGAATTGAATCGATTTCAATGATGAAATGTTCAAGAAATTGCATGCCTTGGGTCTACACTTTTATTATCGACTGCAGAGAGAGTCATATTTCACAACAGGCCTCCAGAAACACCGCTGCTCTTGTGCTCTTGTGTTCTTTGCGATGAATGACGGCATTTTCATGAGAGTCATAAAGTTCCCTGCTGCACCCGGGACAAAGAGGCACTTTTTCATTTCAAGCACTGATCATCTAAGTGTTTTTGAATGTTCGCTCTTTGTTCAAAGTTCTAAAATCCTTCTTTGAATCCTTTTAAAGTTTTGAAGTTCAAGAAGTCAGAGACAAAGCACTGTAATGATAGGATCCTGTACTTGAAGCAGTAAATTGACATGATGTGCTGTTATTTTGGGAAATATGGGAGCATTTGTGAATTTCTTAGATGTTCTCTAACAGAAAATACCATAAGATTGTTTTACCATAGACTGTATACTGTGAAAATATGGATAACGTGCCACCACTTATTTCCATTGTATAAAAGTGAAACTCTAATTCCTGGATTTAGGGAACCTCCATATTGTGCTTTTGGCATTATTTGCAGCCAGAGTCTGCAAAATAGCAAATGTGAAATGAAGCTGCAACATGAAATTTCCACTCATACAACTGGCCACTACAGTTTATAGCAGCCAATGGCAGTTGCCTCAAATTCAACCGATCGCAGCCCTTTTTCACTGTATTTTAAGACATCAAGTCATGGATGACAACAAACTTTCTTCAGCTCAACCAGGGCAAAACTGAAATTTTAGTCATTGGTCTTGAAGCTCAGAGAGAGAAAATTTTACCAAAATTACATTGTCTGTCCTTTATCTCTTCCCAATATATTAAGAATTTGGGTGTCATTTTGGACTCTGAGCTTGGTTTTACTCCACACATTAAAAATATAACACGAACAGGATTTTACCATCTAAAGAACATAGCCAGAGTCCGCCCACTTCTCTCTCGAGCAAACAAGGAGATACTGATGCATGCCTTTATCACGTCATATTGATTACTGTGATGCCCTGCTCTCTGGTCTTCCAAAAAAGACTATTTCAAATCTGCAGTTATTACAGAATTCAGCTGCACGTGTTCTGACGAGGACGAGACAGCAGGCTCACATCACGCCGGTTTTAAAATCACTGCATTAGCTCCCCATGTCCTTCAGGATCGAATTTAAGGTTCTTTTACTGGTTTATAAATATCTGCATGGTCTTGGGCCTTCTTATTTATCAAAATTGCTGTTGGCGTATGAGCCACCGCGCTCCCTGAGGTCCTCCAGCACTGGCCTTTTAATTATCCCTACTGTCAGAACACACACAAACTGTGAGGCGGCTTTTAGTTACTACAGCCCACGTATGTGGAACAGCCTGCTGGAGAACATCAGAGCTGCCGAGAAGGTTCATGTTTTTATAAGCAGGCTCAAGACCTACTATTTTATTCTTGCTTTTGATTACTTTCCTATTTTAATTCTCTTAATTTCTGATTTTAAATCTACTTATATCACAATTACTTTAATTACTGCAAATTATTAATACTTATGAATACACTACCGTTCAAAAGTTTGGGGTCACCCAGACAATTATTTTGTGTTTTCCATGGAAAGTCACACTTATTTACCACCATGAGTTGTAAAATGAATAGAAAATATAGTCAAGACATTGACAAGGTTAGAAATAATGATTTGCATTTGAAATAATAATTTTTTCCTTCAAACTTTGCTTTCGTCAAAGAATCCTCCATTTGCAGCAATTACAGCATTGCAGACCTAACATGATTGCACAAGGGTTTTCTAATCATCCATTAGCCTTCTGATGCAATGAACAAACACATTGTACCATTAGAACCCTGGAGTGATAGTTGCTGGAAATGGGCCTCTATACACCTATCTAGATATTGCACCAAAAACCAGACATTTGCAGCTAGTATAGTCATTTACCACATTAGCAATGTATAGAGTGTATTTCTGATTAGTTTAAAGTTATCTTCATTGAAAAAAAGTGCTTTTCTTTCAAAAATAAGGAAATTTCTAAGTGACCCCAAACTTTTGAACGGTAGTGTATGTATTTACAACTGTATACTGTATTTAAGTGTTTTATTTTTCTAGTCATCTTGACTGCTTAGTCTTTTTTATCAGCAAACTATCTTATTATTTATCAGTGACTTTTTATCATCCTGTCCAAGCTCTGGCATTTCCTCATGGGGGGCCCTCCCGTGGGGTTGTGCCTGTTTTCTGGCTGCGGGGCACTGGCCTGTGATTGCCCTGGTCTGCCCGACTGAGGGGGTCGTGTGCTGCAGCATCGCGCCTCCAGTGTTGACCCCTTGTGTTGGACTTGGGTAGTCTCAGAGGTGGAGTTCCTGTAGCCATGAACTTGGCACTTTCCCTGCTGGTGATGGCTCCCTAGTGATGGTGCTTCCACACTTGGATCCTCAGTGCCCAGCCGTAAGCCTAAAGCCGTAAGTTTTACACTGATGAAAGTTTCTTTGTCTGTATGTGTTTGTGTCTATGTGTGTGGTGGGGGGACGGGGGGATTGTGTTTTCAGTGTGTGAAGCACTTTGTATTGCATCTTTTTGTATGAAAACTGCTATATACAGTGGTGTGAAAAAGTGTTTGGCCCTTCCTGATTTCTCATTTTTTGTATGTTTGTCACCCTTAAATATTTCAGCTCATCAAACAAATTTAAAAATTAGACAAAGATAGCACAAGTATGTATGTAGGATAACTAAGTAGACGGTTATGCTGTTTATTCCATCTAGCAACACTGCTCCGCACTGTGTGTATATATATTTATTCCATCTAGCTACAATGCTCCGCACTGTGTGTATATATATTTATTCCATCTAGCTACAATGCTCCGCACTGTGTGTTTATATATTTATATGTACATATGTATATTCGCTGCTCTTGTTTTTCTTGTCTTCTTGATTGTTGCTCTAAGTGTTGCTATCCCTGTACTGATGCAATCCTGGAATTTCCCCATTGTGGGACTAATAAAGGCTTATCTTATCTTATCTTATCTTATCTCATCTTATCTTTTTTTTTTTTTTCTCTCTCTCCCAGCGCCACACGAGTCGGCTGCCCTTTGCAACAGCGGCTCGATTACGAGTCTTATTTCCCTTCCTCTCTCTTTTTGATCCAGTTTTTTTTCACTCCACTTATATCACGGACACACAGATCGTCCCAAATGTCTCCTGAGCTGGCGGACGGAGCCACTGTTTATAGCAGGATACGATACAGCAAGGAGGAGCTGCTAGCATTCAACCGCCACCCGGTGCTATTGGAAAAACTCGACATACCGAGAGAACTGAGGCGAAAACACCGCGGCTGCCGGGCTGGAGTAAGGCGGAGGACAAAAAATATAAGGTACAGACCCTCCCTTCCATCTGTTGTCATGGGAAATGTACGGTCGTTACTGGGAAAGGTAGATGAGCTAGCGGCTATCTGCCGTTACGATAGCACATACAGGGAGTGCTCTCTTCTTTTGTTTTCTGAGACGTGGCTAACTGAACTAGCAGCAGATGCTAACACTGAGCTGGAGGGTTTCCACATGATAAGGGCAGACCGAACACCAGACAGTGGCAAAGCAAGGGGCGGTGGAGTGATAATGTATGTTAACAACAACTGGTGCAGACCGGGACATATCACTGTTAAACAACGACACTGCAGCAAAGACATTGAGTTGCTAGCTGTTAGCATGCGGCCTACATATCTCCCGAGAGAATACTCACACGTGATCTGCATTGTTGTTTATGCAAATCCGACGGCGAACGCTGGGACAGCGCGTGACCTCATCCATTCAGTAACCAGCAGGCTGCAGACAGAACACCCAGATGCTCTTCTCCTCATCTCAGGCGATTTCAACCATGTTTCACTGTCTCCCATTCTACCCACGTTTACCCAGTATGTCACATGCCACACTAGAGACAACAAAACACTGGACTTATTCTACGCAAACACTAAGGAGGCGTACACCTCATCACAACTCCCCCCACTCGGGAGATCGGAACACAACTTGGTTCATCTCCGGCCGGTGTACAAACCCCTAGTGCACAGACAACCTCCGGCCATGCGCACAGTGAAGTTATGGTCTGAGGAGGCAATGGACACTCTAAAGGGCTGTTTTGAAGCCACTGCCTGGAAGCAGCTCTGCGATCCACATGGCGAGGACATCGATGGCCTCAATCACACCCTCACGGGCTACCTCAGCTTCTGTGTGGACAAATCCGTTCCCACCAAGACCATACGGTGTTGCTCAAATAACAAACCCTGGATCAACCCTGAGATAAAAACACTTCTGAGAGGGAAGAAGAGGATCTTCAGGTTGGGGAACAGGGAGATGCTGAAGTCCGTACAGAAGGAGCTGAGGAGAAAGATCAGAGAAGGCAAGGACAGCTTCAGGAAGAAGATGGAGGACAAGCTGCAACAGAGCGACATCAGTGGGGTCTGGAGAAACCTCAAAACCATCTCTGGGCTCCAGAATACCTCCCCCCAGGTCATGGGGGGCAGGGAGTGGGCGAACAATCTGAATCTGTTTTTCAATAGGTTTGACCAACCGCCCTCCCCCCTGACTGCACAACAACCACTACTGCCTCTTAAGACATCAAGTCCTGCTGCCCACTCCCCACTCCACCAACACCCCCCCACTCCCAACACACAGCCCCCCATCCTGACCCTGACCAGGACCCAGATGAGGACGGAGCTGAGGAAGATCAAGGCGAGGAAGGCGTCGGGACCGGACGGCATCAGCGCAAAGCTCCTCAAGTCCTGTGCAGACCAGCTGAGTGGGATTGTGACGTACATCTTCAACCTGAGCCTGAAGCTGGGGAGGGTACCACAGCTGTGGAAAACATCTTGTGTGGTACCTGTACCAAAAACTTCCCACCCCAAAGACCTGAACAGCTACAGACCGGTGGCCTTGACGTCCCACTTGATGAAGACCCTGGAGAGACTGCTCCTTGCTCACCTCCGCCCCCTGGTGGAACCAACGATGGATCCACTCCAGTTCGCCTACCAGCATGGCATTGGGGTGGAGGATGCGGTGATCTTCCTCCTTCACCATTCTCTGTCCCACCTGGAGAAGCCCGGGAATGTGGTGAGGATCATGTTCTTTGACTTCTCCAGTGCTTTCAACACCATCCAACCGATGATCCTGAAGGACAAGCTGCTGCGCGCAGGGGTGGACCAGCACCTGTCATCATGGATCCTGGACTACCTCACAAACCGGCCTCAGTTTGTGAGAACCTGGGACTGTGTGTCCGACACGATCATCGGTAGCACGGGGGCTCCCCAGGGAATGGTGTTGGCTCCCTTCCTGTTCACTCTTTATACTGCGGACTTCTCACACAACACAACACACTGCCATCTACAGAAGTTCTCTGATGACTCTGCGATCGTTGGCCTCATCTCCAATGGAGATGAAGCTGAGTACAGAGGGCTTATCCAGGACTTTGTGGACTGGTGCCATCGGAACTGCCTCCAGATCAACGCGAGGAAAACTAAGGAGCTGGTGGTGGACTGCCGCAGGCGTGGACAACCCCTCACAGCACCAGTAAATATACAGGGAACAGACACTGAGATGGTGACATCCTACAAGTACCTGGGTGTTCATCTGAACAATAAACTAGACTGGTCACACAATACTGACGCACTCTACAAGAAGGGACAGCGCAGGCTGTTCCTACTGAGGAGACTCAGGTCTTTTGGTGTACAAGGGGTGCTGCTGAAGACATTCTATGACACGGTGGTGGCATCAGCCATCACTTTTGGAGTGGTCTGTTGGGGCAGTGGCATTACTGCAGCCGATAGGAAGAGACTGAACAAACTGATCAAGAAAGCTAGCTCCGTCCTGGGGCAGCGCCTTGATCCGGTGGAGGAGATAGGAGAGAGAAGGACGGTGGCTAAACTGTCATCTCTGCTGGAATCCGAGATCCACCCTATGCAGGACATACTGAATGCACTGAGGAGCTCATTTAGTAGCAGACTACATCATCCCAGGTGCACAACCGAGAGGTTTCGCAGGTCCTTCCTACCAACGGCTGTCAGACTGTACAACCTAAGCAGGGCTGCTCACAGAGATAGCAAAAAGACGTAACAACCTAATAGTTTTTTGAATGCAAAAGACGCAATAGACTTACACAATGGTCCCCTCTGGCATACAACTAGGAAAATACCGGTCGCTATGGAGGGTGAGAATATGTATGGGTACATAATCATACCATGTAGGATAACTAAGTAGACGGTTGCGCTGTTTCATCCCATCTAGCAACAATGCTCTGCACTGTGTGTGTTTATATATTTACATATTTATTCCATCTAGCTACAATGCTCCGCACTGTGTGTGTTTACATATTATTCCATCTAGCTACAATGCTCCGCACTGGGTGTGTTTATATTTATATATCTATATATCTATTCCATCTAGCTACATTGCTCCTCACTGTGAGTGTTTATATATTTACATATTTATTCCACCTAGCTGCAATGCTCCGTACTGTGGGTGTTTATATATCTACATATTTATTCCATCTAGCTACAATGCTCCGCACTGTGTGTTTATATACTTATATATTTATTCCATCCAGCTACAATGCTCTGCACTGTTTGTCTGTGTGTGTATATATATATATATATTTATAGTAATATGTACATATGTATATTAGCTGCTCTTGCTTGCTTGCTTTTTTTTTCTTGCCTTCTGATTGTTGTTCTGAGTGTTGCTATCCCTGTGCTGTTGCAATCCTGGAATTTCCCCGTTGTGGGACTAATAAAGGCTTATCTTATCTTATCTTATCTTATCTTATCTTAAGTAAACACAAAATGCAGTTTTTAAATAAAGATGTGTATTATTAAGGGTAAAAAAAAAATAAATCCAAACCTACATGGCCCTGTGTGAAAAAGTGATTTCTCCCCCCACCCGTTAAAACATAAATTAACTGTGGTTTATCACATCTTTGGAAAGCTGAGTTCAATTTCTCTAGCCACACTCAGACCTGATTACTGCTGCACTTGTTCTCAATCAAGAGATCACTTAAAAAGGACCTGCCTGACAAAGTGAAGTAGACCAAAAGATCCTCAAATCTAGACATCATGCTGCGATCCAAAGAAATTCATGAACAAATGAGAAACAAAGTAACTGAGATCTATCAGTTTGGAAAAAGTTATAAAGCCATTTCTAAAGTTTTGGGACTCCAGCGAACCACAGCGAGAGCCATTATCCACAAATAGCAAAAACATGGAACAGTGGTGAACCTTCCCAGGAGTGGCCGGTCGACCAAAATCACCCCAAGAGCACAGCGAAGACTCAACCAAGAGGTCACAAAAGACCCCACAACAACATCCAAAGAACTGCAGGCCTCACTTGCCTCAGTTAAGGTCAGTGTTCATGACTCCACCATAAGAAAGCGACTGGGCAAAAATGGCCTGCATGGCACAGTTCCAAGATAAAAACCACTGCTGAGCAAAAAGAACATAAAAGCTTGTCTCAGTTTTGCCAGAAAACATCTTGATAATCCCCAAGGCTTTTGGGAAAATACTCTGTGGACTGATGAGACAAAAGTTGAACTTTTTGGAAGATGTACTGTATGTCCCATTACATCCGACGTAAAAGTAACACAGCATTTCAGAAAAGGAACATCATACCAGCAGTAAAATATGGTGGTGATAGTGTGATGGTCTGGGGCTGTTTTGCTGCCTCAGGACCTGGAAGACTTGCTGTGGTAAATGGAACCATAAATTCTGCTGTCTACCAAAAAATCCTGAAGGAGAATGTCCGGCCATCTGTTCGTGACCTCAAGCTGAAGCACATTTGAGTTCTGCAGCAGGACAATAATCCAAAACACACCAGCAAGTCCACCTCTGAATGGCGTAAGAAAAACAAAATGATAATTTTGGAGTGGCCTAGTCAAAGTCCTGACCTGAATCCGATTTAGATGCTGTGGCATGACCTTTAAAAGGCGGTTCATTCTCGAAAACCCTCCAATATGGCTGAATTACAATTCTGCAAAAATGAGTGTGTCAAACCTCCACAGTGCTGTAAAAGACTCATTGCCAGTTATTGCAAATGCTTGATTGCAGTTGTTGCTGCTTAGGGGGCCCAACCAGTTATTAGGTTTAGGGGGCAATCCCTTTTTCACACAAGGCCATGTAGGTTTAGATTTTTTTCCCTTAATAATAAAGACCTTCATTTAAAAACTGCATTTTAGGTTTACTTGTGTTATCTTTGTCTAATATTTAGATTTGTTTGATGAGCTGAAACATTTAAGTGTGTCAAACACAAAAAAAAGAGAAATCAGGAAGGGGGCAAACACTTTTTCACACCACTGTAAATAAAGCTTTGATTGACTGATTGCTTGAACCACACTCAGTTGTGGCTACACCCTTGTTTTAATAAATAAATTAATCAAATAAACTAATTGAAACTAAAATAAAAGCTAAAACTGATTAAAAAAAACACAAAACCTGTTTTTAAAGTGTTTTCTGTTTGTTACAATTATCCTTGATGATCTCTTTTTCCCCATTTAAAAGAAACACATTTTAAATAAAACTACAATTTAAAACCAATAAAAAGTAATCAGGCACTGAAGCTTGCTCAAAGAAATGAAGGAGCTTGTCAAATTTCCAGCAATGGCAGTCTCACTTCTTTCTAAGGCAGCATTTCCATATCATGGACCATTTGTCTTATGTATGTATGTATGTATGTATGTATGTATGTATGGATGGATGGATGGATGGATGGATTGATGGATAAATAGATGGATAGATGATGGATAGATAGATGGATGGATGGATGGATGGATGGTTGGATGGATGGACCTTTGACTGGATGTATGTCACATCCCCATAACCTGAGTTGTCCTACATTGCAACAGCTCTGTTCTGGGTAGGAACACTGAAAGAACTACAACTATTTTGACTATGACTGGAGTCCCAACAGCCAGTCACAGTGCACAACTGTAGCCACCACCAACTAAACACCCTGTGACTGGCTGTTGGAACTGAGGTCACAGCTGCCAGAGATGTAGTCTTTTCAGTTTTCCCAACTGGAACAAGGTGGAGGGTAATATTTAAGTGTCTGACAACACATGGCATTCATTTGGACCTCCTCAGTAGTCTAGATGCAAATGCCTTTCTCCTTGCTGTGGAGTTTAAGCGCTCGCCATAACCCTCTGCTGAAATTCTTTCAGATCAGAGTACTAATTTCCGTGGAACTGAACGTGAACTCATGGAGGCATTTGCAGCCATAGAACCTGATCTTCAAGCCCATCTAGTGTCCATGCAGATAACCTTTAAGTTCAATCCACCAGCAGCTCCACACTTTGGCGGAGCATGGGAACAGGAGATTTGTTCGGTCAAGATAGCTCTGCAGGTGGTCATGGGGGCCCAAGTGGTCACAGAAGAGGTTCTTTTTACCTTGCTATGTGAAGTGGAAGGGATCCTTAATGCAAAGCTACTTTGTTATGTGTTTTCAGAAATTGATGATACTGATCCTGTAACACCAAGCATGCTTCTGATGGGGTATCGAGACGTCTCCCTTCCCCAAGTGACCTGCACTCCTGACACTCTCACCAGATGAAGGTGTCGACATAGCCAAATGATGGCAGATCACTTCTGGGCACAGTTTATCAAGAATTACTTACCTACACTGCAGGTACACATGAAGTGGTCCCATTCCACAGGTAATCTGGATCAGGATGCAGTTGTGATGATTGTTGGCCCACAATTACCACGTGCCCGTTGGCCCATTGGCAAGATTATGAAGCTACATCCCAGTGATGATGGATGGGTCTGATCAGCAGAAATTAAAGTGAAGGACAAAACATATGTGCGACCTGTAGCCAGACTTGTTAAACTGCCTGTCATACCTGAAGATGATGATCTGAAGGTTTCTCTTGCAGATGATGGGAATTCAGAGGACTAACATAAACAGCCAGCTGTTGCTGGGGATGGTGTGGTGTTGTAGAACCACTGGATTGGTCAGTGTTAGCATGATGACGCAGCCACTTGGTGATGTCATCACGCCGAGCATATAACTGCAGGGGACAGCCATCTTATGGCCTCTTTTCGGCCTGCCATGATAGCATTCAGCCTCCCAACCACAGTCTATATTCACTGAAGTGTTTATTGTAATAAAGTTTGTTTCTCAGCAAATGCCATTCTCTGTCGGTCCTTCCCCAGTTTCCAGACATAACATTTGGTGACAAGAGTAAACCATGGAAGCATGTTTGAGGCCACTACAACTGTTTCTGGAAAACCACGGTGAGCCAACCATACCATGGCTGGCTTGATGCTTTTGAGACCTTCGTATCGCTGTTGGACCTAGGCAAGCTGGACAAGGTATGGAAGCAAGCTCTACTGGTTCACAATCTGGACATAGAAAGCCAACGTATTTTCCACACGCTAAGACCAACAGAATCATTTGCTGAGGCAGTCGAGCTGCTAGCTAGCAACTTCGCCACACCCGACAGCGTGTTGGCACGGCGCATTAGGTTCTGTCAACAGTGACAAAGGGCTGCAGAGATGACACGACAATTCATTGCAGGCCTTCACCACCTAGCTAGCATGTGAAGATTCGGTTTGTTGGAGAATGAAATGGTGCAAGACCAGTTGGCCGAGCACACTACAACCCACGGCTGCGGATGAAGATGCTAACGGTGCCAAATGACATGACGCTAGCTAATACCACTGAGCTAGTATTCCAGCTAGAGTCTGCCGACAGGTTAGCATTGGAGCTAGATGTGCAGCAACAACAATGACAGCCAAGCCACACACGGCTAGCATATGTGGTAAATACAGAAGAACCTGGTGACAAGGCGGGAGAGGCCGAAGCAAACACTGTGGGTCAGAAGAAAGCTACGAGGCACTTCTCATGTGGCAACTGTGGCTCCCCGATGCACTGAGAGAGAGTGCGCTCCTGCCCAGCAAGAGGGCAACGATGTAAGCGATGCGGGAAATTCAACCACTTTGCCAAGGTTTGCCGGTCAGCGCCAGCACCGAGCCCACTGGCCAGTTCAAGTCACTCACCCTTTACTACCAGTTCCGGAGATGGGGCATATGCATTCTACATGGTTGGGCTGGACGACGTCAGCTTGCCGCTGCTGCTCGACACCCCCACAGTGAGATCAATGTTGAACTGGGTCACTGTAAAGAAGTTCTTTCCCAACCACCTGATCGGGGAAAACCCAGTGGAGCTGTATGGGTATGGTGGCTACTGAGTCAACACTGTAGGGACTATCACACTGACAGTCCGCTGTGCGTCAAGAGCCATTACTGATTTCGTTTTCCAAGTGGTTGCGCATGGAGACAACATACAGGATGTGACAATGTTTTACCAACTGGGCTTCTCCATCTGCAACAGTAACGAGCTTCGTTTGACTGATGATGATGACATTGAGTGGGACACAACATACTCCGATGACAATGATGATGAGTGGGACACAACATACTCCGATGATGATGACGAGGGTACAGTAGTTCTGTGCTCAAAGGAGGAGCACAGCACGGAGAGAGACCAGTGACCGGACTTGCCTCAGATCCTCGCCCAGCATTTTTTTTTTTTTGTACTTATTTTGTACCCGTAGGTAGATTTGTTTTGCAGTCTGGTGACAAGCCACCAGCTGCCGGTCGCTGCGTGCGCAAGCGCCCCATATCCCTAACCTGCATGTTTTTAGCATGTGGGAGGAAACCGGAGAAATCCCGGAGTAAACCCACGCAACACGGGGAGAACATGCAAACTCCACACAGATCACTGTTGGACGGGGGCAGGGATCGAACCCACGATCTCATGATCCCTGCGATCCCCCGGCCGAGGGTAAAACTGTGCTGCCGCAGTGCTAACCACTTCGCCACCATGCAGTGAGCTTCAGGGAGCCGCTGCAGAGCTGCAGGAGAGGGAGCCTGTGTCTATTGGGAACCCCGGGATAAAACAACCCGGCGTAGGTCCTACCGACAACAACACATCGCCACAACCAGACTCCTCAGGAGAGGGGGAGGACAAACTGGACTGCTTCTGAATCCACGCCCGGCACCAGACACCAGGAGCCACTGCCGAGCTGCAGGATGATGTGTCCATAAGCCAACAAAACACAGCAGAACCAGCGGACGCCTTCTGAATCCACGCCCGGCACCAGCCTCCAGGAGCCACTGCTGAGCTGCAGGATGAAGAGTTTGTGGCATAACAGGATGTAGCATAACCACCACGGCCTGGTGGATGCTCCACAGGAGACGTGAGAGTCACGCCAGCACAACCACAACACCAAATGCAGCCGAGCAGAGTGCCACTCATGACGGTGGAACCAAACGACCGGACCTGCAGCCAGCCTCAACACCATCTCCACCGCTACCAGCACCCATCAAGATCACCGCACAGGTGGGGCCAGCGACTTTCCAGCTGGCAGATGGTTCGGTGCGGCACGCCAACCGCCTTCGCCAAGTTAGAGCAGCTGCCCTGGATGCCACAGCCATGCGGGAGTCGACTTTCATGGTGTGGGACCCAGACTGGGATTCTGAAGATGACAATCCTGGTCCGCAGGCCTTTGTACCTCCAGGGGCACGTCCACCATGAGTTCGCCTCAGGGCACCTCCAAATGAACTGCCTTTCTCAGTGAAAGGACTGTTTAGCTAGGGGCGTGGCTGCCAACGAACAGTAGGATAATAAACCACTCAGCCACGCTGGGCTGTGTGGTAGTCTACCCGCTGGCCCTATCTAGTTTGGGGGTTCACTGTGTACCAAATTGGAGAGGGTCAATTCAGTCATGTATGTGTTGCTCCATTTTTCCAAAGGGGGGGGGGGGGGGTTGAATGTGGTGTTGTCGAATCACAGGTCTGGTCAGCACTGGCGTGATGACGTGGCCACTTGGTGACATCATCACGCCAAGCACATAACTGCAGGGGACAGCCATCTTACGGCCTCTCTTCAGCCCGCCATGATAGCGCTCAGCCTCCCAAACACAGTCTGTATTGACTGAAGCTGTGGCGGATGATAAAATAAGGCAGCGAACTGAGGTTTTTAAGTAAGTTTATTATCATACCGCCATCACGGAGCTCGCCCCATGGGCGAGCCCGGAGGCTCTCCAGCAAAGTGTGCAGATGAGCAGTAGCAGAGAATGAGAGAGAGATTTACAGAATAATGCAGCTTATATACCCAACTACAGACAATACATGAAAGGCATTCACAGCAGTAGGTATGGGCATTTGCATTTGAGAGACACACATAACAATAAGGAGATTGCTAGCCAGGATTCGCCTCTGCTCCAGAACTGCAGGACAAAAGAGGTTACAAGGTACATCAGTCATCGGTTTGATCCGTGATGATGATGAGTCTGCATACAGGCGGGAGGTGGAGCAGCTGATCCTCTGGTGCAGCCAGAACCATCTTGAACTTAACCCAGCCAAAACGGTGGAGATGACTGTGGATTTCAGGCGACACCCTCCTTCATTCCCCCCACTCACCATCCTCAACAGCACAGTGTCCACTGTGGACTCCTTCAAGTTTCTGGGTACCACAATCTCCCGGAAACTGAAGTGGTCCTCCCATATAGACACTGTCCGGAAAAAGGCCCAGCAGAGGTTGTTTTTTCTGCGTCAGCTCAAGAAGTTTGATTTGCCTCAGGAGCTGCTGGTTGTCTTCTACACCGCCATCATCCAATCTGTCCTCTGCTTTTCCATCACTGTCTGGTTTGGATCTGCCACTAAACAGGACAAGACCAGACTGCAGCGGATCGTTAAGTCTGCGGAGAGGATCATTGGTACCGACCTACCCTCCATTGAGAACTTATATCGGTCCATAACCAGGAAACGGGCGGGAAACATCTGTGCTGACCCATCACACCCCGGCCACAAACTGTTTGAACTTCTATCTTCTGGTCGTCGTTACAGATCACTGAAGGTCAAAACCACCCGTCACAGGAACAGTTTCTTTCCTCAAGCCATCACTCTGATGAACTCCTAACATTCACCTAGTCCTACCTGTTGCTGTACTCATGACTTTCATCCATTCTTACATTGCACATAACTCTCACACTGTTTTTTACTTCATTCACATTATATCACTGAATCTGAGTTCACATTGAAATACTGTGACTGTATATTTTTACCTCCGCCAGGCTGAAAGGCCAGGAGGAGGTTATGTTTTTGCCGGGGTTTGTCTGTCTGTCTGTCTGTCTGTCTGTCTGTCTGTCTGTCTGTTGGTTAGCAAGATAACTGTGATATCCTACCGTGTAGCAATGATCACACTTGAGTTATTTCTTTGGCTAACTCTGCCGTTTATTCTGCAACACACATAATATGACTGAACATGGATTCTGCGCGGGGTTTTCACACTCTTATTCTAATGTGTCCCCTTCATAGTAGTGCTGAACAATACAGGTAGTTCCCCCTAGAGGCATGTGCCAGTAATGTTCTATTTTAGACTTGCAGTCTACCACATCCCTCCCCTCTAGATTAAACTACTCTTACTTACACTAGCCAATTACTAGACATCCTGGAACTCCCATTTAACCCTGAACTATCACAGTTACTTTTTAATTTCTTAAACACATGTGTCATACACATAATTTCTTTCTTTCTTTTTTTTTTTTTTTTTTTTTTTTTCACATGTATAACACACATAACAGTCTAACTGGGGAATTGGTTTGACTACCGCATCCCAGTGAGGTTCCAGGACGCATTCTTGTCCTGTGGCTGGGGAACTCACTACTGACTAAGTATAGTCCTTCAAGTAGTCTGGAGCTCTCCTAGCTCGCTGAGATCTTCTCACGGCGGGTGAGCCAACTGCAGGTGAAGACTCAGACTGCTCCACTGTTTCGGCTGCTGCAGTGCTGCCCGTAGAATCTGCAGAGACGGTTACCTCAGGTTTCACCTGAAGTGGTGGTTCGTTGATGCTCTCCTCAGGATGGGTGTCAGACAACACCTCTGGTGCCATCGGCAGGGGAATGGAGCTCCTACCACGAACTTGGTCGATGTGTCGCCTCACCACTTGTCCATGACCTAATGTCACCTTGAATGACACAGGGCCTGTCTTTTCTGTTATTTCTCCTGGTACCCAGGCTGGTCCTGAGCCAAAGTTGCGGGTGTAGACCACGTCTCCTTCTCTCAGTATTCTCTCTCTAGCATGCATGTCATGATAACCTTTTTGTTTCTCTTGTTTATCATGCACTTTGTTTCTGAAGTCTGGATGTATTAAGTCAAATGTTGACCTCAACTTCCTTCCACACAACAGCTCAGCTGGTGACTTGCCAGTTGTAGATTGGGGTGTTATTCGATAGCTGAACAGAGCTCTCGACATTCGGGTTTCAATAGAGTCTCCTGTCATCTTTTTCATGAGTGACTTGAACGTCTGCACGGCCCTCTCGGCTAAGCCGTTAGAAGAAGGATGGTATGGCGCAGTCGTGATGTGACGTATGCCATTCTTTTCAGAAAACTCTTGGAACTGTTCACTCATAAAACATGTACCGTTATCTGATACTATGATTTCAGGTAGCCCATGTTGGCTGAAACTCTTTCTAAGACATTCAATGGTAACAGTAGAAGTAGAGCTACTCACAGAATATGCATCGATCCACTTTGAGTATGCGTCAACTATGATCAGGAACATTCTTCCCATCCATGGACCTGCGTAGTCAATGTGAATTCTTCTCCATGGTTTATCTGGAACTTCCCAGGGATGTAGTGGGGCTGCTGGAGGACTGTTCCTGTTCTCCTGGCATGCCGCACATGACTTCACAAGCGCCTCCACCTCTGCATCCATGTTGGGCCACCACATGTAACTCCTCGCCAACGCTTTCATGCGAGTGATGCCAGGGTGTGCTTGGTGTAGTTGTTGCAGTAAGGCATTCCTACCAGGTGGTGGAACAACCACGCGTCCTCCCCACAGGATACAACCTTCCTGGTTGCTGAGCTCATCCTGTCGTCGGGCATAGGGAATGAACTCAGGACTGTTCATCTTCGGCCATCCTCGCAAGATGTATTCTCGCACTCTTGCTAGAACAGGGTCTTTGTCTGTCCACTTCTTTATTTGTTGTGCGTTCACCAGGGGCACGCCAATATCTTCAAACAATAGCACTCTCTCCTCCTCCTCAGGCGTGCTGTCTCTTCCTCCATCCAAGGGTAGCCTACTCATCGCGTCAGCATTCGTATGGTCCCGTCCGGCTTTGTAAACGATGGTGTACTCATACGCTGCTAATGTAACGGCCCATCTCTGAATTCTCTGAGATGTCATCTGGGGTATGGCTCTCATTTCACTGAACAGTGAAATTAGTGGCTTGTGGTCAGTCACTATAACGAACTGTCTCCCGTACAGGTATTTGTGGAATTTTTTTACACCAAATACTACTGCAAGGCCCTCCTTGTCTAGCTGGGAGTAGTTTTTCTCAGCTGCACTAAGAGTTCTTGAGACGAACCCTATGGGTCTCTCTGAGCCATCCTCCATACGATGAGAGAGTACAGCACCCACACCGTAGGGTGATGCGTCACACGCCAGGATGAGTGGTTTGTTTGAATCATAGTGCACTAACACACTACAGGACTGAAGTAGCGCTTTGGACTCTTCAAACGCCTTCTGCTGCTTGACCCCCCATGACCATTTTTCTTCCTTCTTAAGTAAGGTATGTAGTGGTGCCAGCAGCGTGGAGAGCTTTGGGAGGAACCTATGGTAATAGTTCAATAAGCCCAGGTAGGCTTTTAACTCAGTAACATTTTGTGGCTCAGGCGCCTCCGCAATGGCTTCCACTTTGTCTGTTAGAGGGTGTAGACCACTGGCGTTAATCTTGTGGCCTAGGAACACCACCTCTTTTCCCATGAACTCACACTTGCTTCTTTTCAACCTCAGACCGCTTTTCTCCAACCGTTGAAGCACTTCCTCCAGCGTTTTCAGATGTTCTTGTTCATTTGGTCCTGTACAAAGGATGTCATCCAAATAAATGGTAACATTCGGAATTCCACCTAGGATGCCCTCCATAGTTCTCTGGAATATAGCAGGACTAGAAGCTACTCCAAATGGTAAGCGTGTGTAGGTATATAAGCCTTTGTGTGTATTGATGGTTACATACTTTCTTGATTCTTCTTCCAAGACTACTTGTTGGTAGGCGTGACTCATGTCTAATTTCGTGAAGTGTCGGCCGCCGTTCAGCTGTGCGAAGAGGTCCTCCACTTTAGGAATTGGATACTGATCCACCCGTGATGCTCGATTGACAGTGAGTTTGTAATCTCCACATATTCTAATGGAGCCATCCGGCTTTCTCACTGGGACTATGGGCGCCGCCCATTCTGCAACCTGCACTGGCTCAATGATCTTGTCATCCAGCAGCCTCTGTAGCTCGCTTTCAACCAGTGGCTTGACTGCATAGGGTACCGGTCGGGGTTTGCAGAATCGTGGTTGGGCCTCCTTGTCCACATTAATCTTTGCAGTGACACCTTTTAGCTGTCCTAAGCCTTCTTTGAACACCTCAGCGTGTCTTTCGAGGATCTCCTCCAGCTGCAATTTGGGCTGAGATTCCACTTTATTCACCAACTGATCAATCATGGCCAGTTCTTGTAGCCAACTTCGCCCTAGTAGATTTGGTCCTTCGCTCCCAACTACTACTACAGGTAAGTCCTTTTCTTTGTTTTCGTGCTGCACCTTCACTTGTGCCATGCCTAGCACGTCTAGCTTCTCTCCTGTGTATGTTTTTAATTTTAATGAACAGGGATTTAATTCTGCTGTGTCTGTTTTCTTCCACAGTTGTGTATATTGCTGTTTACTTAATATGGTTACTCCACAGCCTGTATCAACTTCAAATGTTACTTTCATTCCATTAACATTCATGGTACGCGTGATGGGCGCTACCTTGGTCAGCTCCTCTGACGTGTTGTAAATTGTGTGAAAACCCATGTCTTCTGTATCACTTTCTCCCTCCCCTCTCAGTTGATTCGCTCGCTGTTCCTTTCCTGGGCCCTTGTTTTCATACTTTTGCCCATTAACTGTTGCTTTCAGCACCTGTGCGCTGTCCACCTTTATTCTACATGCTTTCTTAATGTGCCCTCGCTTGCCACAATTATGACACAGCTCAGTGGCAAATTTGCACTCGGCGGCATTGTGCTGGCCTTTGCAGCGATAACAACTGGGGAATTTGTGCTGAGTTTTGTCAGTCAACACTTTGTGGACACCTACTTGGGTCTTAGGCACACGAACATGCGTTGCTGTGTCCTCTGTTAGTTTCCCTTGCATCTCTCTCACATCTTTAGATGCTGTTTCCATCGCTTGGCATAATTCCAAAGCCTTCACAAAAGTGAGTTTTGTTTCAGATAAAAGTCGCCGTTGCATTCGGTCATCATTCACTCCACACACAAGTCTGTCTCTTAACATTTCTTCCAATGAGTCTTTGTAATCACAGTGCAGTGCTAATTTCCTCAATTCTGCCACATACTCTGCTATGGACTCAGTGTTCCTCCTTATGCGTGAATTAAATTTGAATCGTTGCACTATTTCACTCGGTTTGGGGCTGAAGTGCTTCTGAAGCTCCGCAGTAAGCTGGTCGTACGTTTTATCTTTCGGTAATGCAGGGCTTATTAAATTTCCCAACAAGCTGTAAGTAGTTGCACCAACTCCACTCAACAGTACAGCCTTCCTTTTGTCTGGCTCCTCAATGTCATTAGCTTGGAAGAAAAAGTCCAACATTTCACTATATTCTTCCCATGACTGAGTCGAGTTATCAAAAGGGGTTACCGTTCCGATTACAGCCGCCATTGCTCGTCGTGGTGGGGAAACCTCGTTTTTCCTCCTCTGAACTTGCACTCGAACTACTGGAGTCACTTGAGTTCGCCACACTTGCAATGTTCTCTGTTTCTCGCCGCTGATTTTTTTCTTTTAATCCTCGTCGCCAATTGTGTGATATCCTACCGTGTAGCAATGATCACACTTGAGTTATTTCTTTGGCTAACTCTGCCGTTTATTCTGCAACACACATAATATGACTGAACATGGATTCTGCGCGGGGTTTTCACACTCTTATTCTAATGTGTCCCCTTCATAGTAGTGCTGAACAATACAGGTAGTTCCCCCTAGAGGCATGTGCCAGTAATGTTCTATTTTAGACTTGCAGTCTACCACAATAACTCAAAAAATCTTGGACCGATTTCCATGAAACTTTCAGGCGTTGTTGGAAATGGTACAAGGAAGAACTGATTAAATTTGGGGGGTGATCCGGTTCACCGTCTGGATACAGGAATTTTTTAAAGCATTTTTCATTCAACACTGTGACATACAGCCATTTTCAACATGTGCGCAGGCGCAAAGGAGGGCGCTGGTCGTCGTGTCTGCAACACAAACTCTGCGTTCTTCAACGTTTTAGGCACAAAAGGACGCGGAAAACACTGCTGGCCTGGGCCCGCCAGCGTGCAACTGCAAAACCTCACACGGGCAGCTGTCCGCCGACGGATTCTTTGCCAGAAATTCCCCGGCCAGCCATAGGAGCTGCGCATTTGGCAGAAATTCACCGGCCAGCCATAGGCGCTGCGCAAAAACGAGCTCTCTGCCGGCGAAGCTTCTAAATTCTCGTTTGCCGCGGAGCGCAACCCCCAAAACAATAATATTGTAGCGAACTCAATATGAGCACCCTATTTGGCTTGCCAAGTGGGTTGACCCTATTGGCGACACAGGTAGAGTGCGGGACTCCGGAGCGGGAGGCGTGAGTTCGAACCTGCCGGTGGGACGTTGCCATGTCGAGCAGCACGTTACAATATAATATAAAACCCACGGCAACCTGTCTACCCAATTTCCATCCGTCAGTGGAGGAGATGGACACAACAGCAACACTTCAGTTTATTACCTCCGCCAAGGAGGCAATGCTTTTACTACTGAACCACTAATCCTATCACTATCAGATTGATTGTCATTGATTAATTGTGTGTTTATTGCACTGTCCCTGTCAAATAAACAAATAACCATTGTGAATCCAATTGCTAGTCATATGTTTACATGCTCAAGGAATCTGAAAACGTACACACAAACACTGTATGGGGGGAATTGTGGCGCTTGGCGGAGGTCTGCACTCTCCGAGTGCTTTTCTAGTTTCATATATTTCTGCAAAGTGTGGTTAGTCTGAGTAAATAACTGCATATATTCCTGTATATATTTGCATCCTTTTATAGAAATGTGGACAGACTGTAATTTACTGTACATACTCTGTTGTCATTGAATCCTTATTTAAATCCTCCACCTGAACAACGAGAGCAAGTTTTTAGCCAAAGTCAAATTCCTTGTATGTGTTGTGCATACTTGGCCAATAAAGCTGATTCTGATTCTGATTCTGATCTACATATTGTCATCAGTGTATAGACACAGTAAGGACAGGAAGCATGAACACAATGCATGAATGGCACATTAACATCACAGTAGTGAGCCGGAAAAAGCCAGAAGAAGCGGGGCTGCCTGTAGACATTAATACACACATTGCTGTGCCTGTCCAGTCTGTTGTGGGGGTTATCCCACAGAAGTATTTATTACCTCCGCCAGGCCGAAAAGGCCAGGAGGAGGTTATGTTTTTGCCTGGGTTTGTCTGTGTGTTTGTTTGTCTGTCTGTCTGTTGGTTAGCAAGATAACTCAAAAAATCTTGGACGGATTTCAATGAAACTTTCAGGCGTTGTTGGAAATGGTACAAGGAAGAACTGATTAAATTTTGGGGGTGATCCGGTTCACCGTCTGGATACAGGAATTTTTTAAAGCATTTTTCATTCAACACTGTGACATACAGCCATTTTCAACATGTGCGCAGGCGCAATGGAGGGCGCTGGCCGTCGTGTCTGCAACACAAACTCTGCGTTCTTCAACGTTTTAGGCACAAAAGGACGCGGAAAACACTGCTGGCCTGGGCCCGCCAGCATGCCTGTGTTTGCGCGCAACTGCAAAACCTCACACGGGCAGCTGTCCGCCGGCGGATTCTTTGGCAGAAATTCCCCGGCCAGCCATAGGAGCTGCGCATTTGGCAGAAATTCATTGGCCAGCCATAGGCGCTGCGCAAAAACGAGCTCTCTGCCGGCGAAGCTTCTAAATTCTCGTTTGCCGCGGAGCGCAACCCCCCAAAAAATAATATTGTAGCGAACTCAACATGAGCACCCTACTTGGCTTGCCAAGTGGGTTGACCCTATTGGCGACACAGGTAGAGTGCGGGACTCCGGAGCGGGAGGCGTGAGTTCGAACCTCCTGGTGGGACGTCGCCATGTCGAGCAGCACGTTATAATATAAAACCCACGGCAACCTGTCTACCCAATTTGCATCCGTCAGTGGAGGAGATGGACGCAACACTTTAGTTTATTACCTCCGCCAAGGAGGCAATGCTTTTACTACTGAACCACTAATCCTATCACTATCAGATTGATTGTCATTGATTAATTGTGTGTTTATTGCACTGTCCCTGTCAAATAAACAAATAATCATTGTGAATCCAATTGCTAGTCATATGTTTACATGCTCAAGGAATCTGAAAACGTACACACAAACACTGTATGGGGGCAATTGTGGCGCTTGGCGGAGGTCTGCGCTCTCCGAGTGCTTTTCTAGTTATAATAAAGTTTGTGTTCTTAGCAAATACCTCTCTCTGCTGGTCCTTCCCCAGTTTCCAGACATAACAGATGGCTGTGCTGAATTCCCACGGGGAGGATGGAGGGGGGGAGTGTTGAATAAGAAAATAGATAGGTACTAGCTGGGATGACTTAGTTGTTAGAGGGGTCCTTAAATGTTTTACCGTTTGTTGCTAATGCTATTAGCTGTTTTCTAACTGCAACGGACATTGTGTGGAGACGTATGCATAAATGATCAGAAGTAAGTTAAAGTTGAAGGTTAATTAACAAGTTAAACTAATTATTAAGACACGTTAGAACACTTTTACCGTTTGTTTCTACTGATTTGCACTTAAGTGTTTAAGTAAAATAGCACCAAAATTAGTTACTTTGCCATTTCTGTCTGTGTTGCCGTGCTAATGCTAACTGTGATAACACTGTATCAATAGCATTGTTACTATTCCTAGCAGTGGTAGCAGTGAGACCTGTGTTGGGTTTAATTGGTATCTTATTGTTGATTATTTCTCTGTCTGATTTGTTTCAGAACCATACATGTAAACATCCATACTTACAAACTGTACCATTCAACACAGTTCATTAAACTAGTGAAGCTAAAGGTAAAGCTCTGCGTCTGTGTGTCCTCTCTGACTGGAGTTCCACTGCTGATGAGGAGCTGGCACTTACAGCCCCCTGGTAAAATTAACAGTTATCAAAGGCAGTCACAAAAACAAGGCAGTGACGCTACCCTCTTTAACATAATACATATACAGTAGATCTAATATGATCTCTTTTATGTACTTGTTGGAATTTGTCCAAAATCTAAGATGAGCACTGCCCCAAAATATGCTAAAGAATTAGATCGGATGACCCTGTTGCATGAAACTTTCATACATCATTTGTCCCTTGAGAATGGTGTAGCATTAAGTGAGCATTAATGACGGTACAATGCGCACAGCAATGTGGGAATATGCTGCTGTGTAGAAACTGTTATTTCATGGAGAACATCACCCAGTTCAGCAGAATCTGTGAGTCTGCAGTACAACTGAGGCTGTGAGTAAAAGTAGGAAGCACACACTTGTTTGTGCACTCATTTTCTGGCTTAACTCATATTTACAAACACACTGTACAAAGCTTGAGGCACTTAGGCAAAAGACAGATCCTTATCCATCACACTGATCCATCTGGAAGGCATCTGTCCCAGATTCCCTTTACAAATGACAGTTGCTCCAGATCTAGTGAGCAGTATAAAGGACCATCTGAAGCGGTGTTTTGTCTTGTAGCTCATCATCTTAGTCGCGAGAATCAAAGTTCTGAGAGGAAACTAATCCAGAGCCGATGGGGTATTTTGTCATTTAAGTAGAGTGGCTTGATGTATCGTGTTTATACTAGTCTTTAAGCGGAGTGTGTCTGTTTTTGTCAAGGGTCTGTGTTTTAACTTACTGTCATTCTTTAATTATGGAAAAAGAATTTTTCTTGTTTTTGACCCATTTTGGATAGCTATTTCAGTCATAAATACATAAGTTTATTTTGGTTTTGCTCATGAATGCTTTATTGTTATTCCACTCAAGCACTAGTTGTCTTTGGGAGGCAGTTGGAAAACAGCGTGGGGCTTCTCGGGGATTGTGACCAGGGTCTGCAATAACAGCAAAGAGTCTTTCAGTGGATGGTGCGGCCTCCGTAGCTCCTTGATGTCAACATAATGGAGTGTCTGGAGACTGCAGGTCACAGTGTGAGATAAATATCACTTATTATTCCGAATTGTGAAGGTATGTAAGTGGTATTATAATGCTGCAAAAGCAATGCTTTTCTCTGTCGTTGCTGTTAAGGCAATTAAGTGTCCTATCGTGTCTCAGGCTTGTGCGTTCAACTCCTCTGCTGATTTTCATCTGCCTTGATTGCTCCACCTGCGTCTCACAGCCCTTAAAAGATGCTTACAGTTTCCTCCTCACGGGAGTGGAGCCCTTTGGTCTGCAGTTCTGCTGAGCTCTCTGCCTGTGCACACCTGAATGCTCTCATGCCCTCCTCCAACGTCGGATCATTGTAAGCCTTTTTTCTCCTCATCCCAGCCTTCTCCATATCACCTCTGTAGTCATGAAGTCCTTTGAGCGCCTGGTCCTGTCCCACCTCAAGTCCATCACCACCCCTCTCCTGGACCCGCTGCAGTTTGCCTACCGAGCCAACAGGTCTGTAGACGATGCAGTCAACCTGGCCCTCCACTCCATCCTGCAGCACCTGGACTCCCCGGGAACCTACGCCAGGATCCTGTTTGTGGACTTCAGCTCCGCATTCAACACCATCCGCCCCGCTCTGCTCCGGGACAAGCTGTCCCTGCTCAACGTGCCTGACTCCCTCTGCAGGTGGATCATCGACTTCCTGACGGACCGGAGGCAGCATGTGCGGCTGGGAAAGACTGTCTCAGACTATACTAGCATCAGCACCGGATCACCCCAGGGCTGTGTACTTTCCCCCCTACTCTTCTCCCTTTACACCAACTCCTGCACCTCCAGCCACCAGTCTGTCAAGTTGATCAAGTTTGCGGACGACACCACCCTCATCGGGCTCATCTCCAACGGCGACGAGTCCGCCTACAGGAGAAAGGTGGCCCAGCTGGCGTCCTGGTGCAGCAATAACAACCTGCAGCTGAACGCTCTGAAGACAGTGGAGATGATTGTAGACTTCAGGAAAGTCACTACTCCTCTGCCCCCCCTCACCCTCTCAGGCTCTCCCATCACCACTGCTGATTCCTTCCGCTTCCTAGGCACTACCATCACCAGGGACCTCAAATGGGAGCTGACCATCAGCTCACTCATCAAAAAAGCCCAGCAGAGGATGTTCTTCCTGCGGCAGCTGAGGAAGCTCAAGCTACCCACCAAGATGTTAGTGCAGTTCTACACAGCCATCATCGAGTCCATCCTCACCACCTCCATAACCGTGTGGTACGCAGGAGCCACTGCCAGGGACAGACTAAGGCTGCAGCGCGTCGTGCGCACTGCTGAGAAGGTGATCGGCTGCAAGCTCCCATCTCTCCAGGATCTGTACATCTCCAGGACCCGGAGGCGTGCTGGCCGGATCATAGCCGATCCCTCACACCCTGGTCATGTACTGTTTGCCCCCCTCCCCTCTGGTAGAAGACTTCGGTCCATCCAGACTAAAACCTCCCGTCACATGAACAGCTTCTTCCCCTCTGCCATTAGACTGCTGAACACTAAGTGACTCTCGTGCACCATGTACAGCAGCTCAACCAGACTCATGTCAATCATCACTGTTTTCTTCCTGCATTACCGACTGCACTATATAGTTCTCCACAGTATCTGCTGCTGGCTAATATATATTTTAACTGTTGACCAGTATCACTTAATCTTATCCTACACTTTATTACATGTATAGTTTATTTCTCTTATCTTATCATGTTTAATGTTGCAGCATTGTACCGAGACAAATTCCTAGTTTGTGTACTACATGAACAATGGCAATAAACCTGATTCTGATTCTGATTCTGATTCTGATCAACCCGTCTTCCAGGACCTCTCTTCTCCCTGGCGGAGTTGGACTCACTCGCTGGCAGAACTGGAGCCCTGTTCATCACTCAGTGACCCTGTTCACATGGTCATGTGTAAACCAATAAAGGTAATGTGGTGATCCACCACACTCTACATGGACATTCAGCCATCACACTTAGCTAGGTGGCAGGAAGCAGAACAATTTGCATACAGACAGAGAGCCCGTAGGAGACGATCAGAACAATGGCTATTGTTATACATCCCTGGATTAAGGAGAGGAAGTCCGGGCCCAGTTAATCACGCCATTGATATGTATTGACTGATATGTATGTCAATATGCAAATGTGCCGTGCATTCTCTCTTGTTTAAAAGAGCTGACTTTACATGCCTCACACAGGACTCAGCCATAGCGCTACAGTGCGTCTCATGATGGAGGAAATAAAAACTCTGAAACCTTCCAGCCCGTCGCATCTCGCCTGAACTTTTGTTCCTCCACATCAAACGACTTATGGTGTTTACAGGCACCAAGCGTCACAACTCGCTGCCGCCCGTCATCCGCTCCAGCCGTGCGCGCACCTGTGCGTCATCAGGCTGCCTCTATTTAACCTGCTCTGCCCGCAGCCTCGGCCTGGAGCCGTCAGCTCATCTCCATGCTCAAGCTCTGCGTTTGCCTACTCCTCTCGGCCAACGCCGCTACTCGTCATCCTCACGTAAGAGTATCACTTGCCTGCTTTCCAAGATCTTCCCCTGTGAGCAGGTGGATCCTCCCGGCGGCGGAAGAATCCCTTCATCACCTCACCTCTTCAGTCTCTTTCCCCGTCGGGCGCAGCAGGGCGCCGTCTCCCAGGCGGGAGCATTTCTTGCCAACGCCAGCCACCAAGTAAGCCACATTACAACTTTCATCACTTCACCGTGATAATTGCTCACCCATTGTCCTCTGCTCTGTCCTCAGGGTTGCCTGGCTGTACGGTGTTCTGTTCTGCCCTCGGTCTTCTCCAGTCCCCAAGAAGACATTCACATTCCTCACTCACTCACGCATTCATACACCTGTTGTTGAATAAAACTCTTAAATCTCACCCGAGCCTGCGTGCGTGTTCCCTGAGCCAGATGACATGTCACCAAGTAAGCGGTTTTTTGGGCAAATAAACTAGGTGTGTTAATCCATTTTTCTCGTAAACCGATAATGGTATTTAACTGAAAGGTAATCAGATTACTCTGTTTACACGACAGTTTGAATAATCAGGTAACCCCAGAAAGCGCCTTTTTTTTTTTTTTGTACCCATAGGTAGATTTGTTTTGCAGTCTGGTGACAAGCCACCAGCTGCTGGTCGCTGCGTGCGCAAGCGCCCCTTATCCCTAACCTGCATGTGGGAGGAAACCGGAGTAAACCCACGCAACACGGGGAGAACATGCAAACTCCATACAGATCACTGTTGGCCGGGGGCAGGGATCGAACTCGCGATCCCCCGGCCGAGGGTAAACTGTGCAGCCATAAACAGTTTACTCATGACCATGCAAACGGGGTCTATAAGTGCGTCAGTGATCATTCTAGCTATTGAAGTCCCTGGTGCCGGGGCAGCCTCTCTCAACAGAATCATCTCTTCACTCTGAACTTCACTACATGAAGATTACTGGCAATCCATCCTGTAAATACTTGCCACTGCAGCACCCACAGTAAAGAGACTCAGCTTGGTATGCAATCCTCACCCCAGTGCCATTTACTCATCGTGTCTCTTTTCCTCTCTCCACAGCTATTGCCAGATCTTCGCACACACTCATAACTCTATTAATAAACTTTTTATTGCACTTGAAGCGGACTCAGTTTGGGTCTGTTACAACCAAAACATGTCACAGCCATGTACTGTCCTGAATCTCTCAGCATAAAGCCAAGAGCTGAATGACTCAGTTCTGACACTGCATTTCTTTTTCATGTCCTTAGTAGTTATCCTCTCTATTGGAGGCTGCTAAAAAGTGAATACTGTAGAAGAGCTTGAAATGATGAGGCGATTTGATATATAAACCAAAGTTTATTTATCAGCTCTCCTAACAAGTCTCATCTAGTGCAGAGGTAGCAGAAGGAAAAAGAGACCGAATATCTCCGGCTCTCTGACTTTATACTTGCACATAACAAAAGACATGCATATCAAAGGCTGATATCCCTCATTATCATAATCCCCCCATTGTCTTGGTACTTCCTCTCTTCGCCCTAGGGGGGTGAGGGTAGCTCCTCCAGTCTCCACCTCAGTGTCTGGGAACGTCTTTGTTCTTCACTTGGTGGTTGAGAGTCTTTGTCCTTTCAGAGGTGTGAAGTTGCCTTACATATGTAATCACCAAACATTCCCACATGCTTCAACATATGTAGGTTATGGAATATATGATTAAAAATAGCCCACAAATACACCTTATATTAACGGTACTCAAATACTTTGCAAGCAGTTTCATGAAATGGTCAGTCAGAAAACAACTCATACCAGGTCGGACGTCCCCCGGGTTAACAAGGTCAAGAGTTCCTGGCAGCGGAAGGCTAATTACAGAGCTGCGGAGGAATCTGATTAGACCTAAATGAAACAGTCATTGTCGCCCCTGACAGACTACAATGTTGAGTATATTGTACAGTAAATGTATAAAAACGGGAAAAAATTAGCAGCTTGAAATCACTTGGCCACAAAATTTTACATTGACAGAATTTTTTCAATGTAGTCATTTTGATTGTAGACTAAGAAACATGTTAATAGCTTTATGTCTGTAGTTCACTTAGGGGTACTATCTGAGCCTCCAGGCTCATTAGGCACAACTAAATGTGGCCAAACCATTATTAATGCATTTGCACCTACAGCCGTGGACAAAATTGTTGGTACCCCTCTGTTAATGAAAGGAAAAACCCACAATGGTCACAGAAATAACTTGAATCTGACAAAAGTGGTAATAAATAAAAATTCTATGAAAATTAACCAATGAAAATAAGACAATGCTTTTGAATTGTGGTTCAAGAGAACTACTTTAAAAAACAAACTCATGAAACAGGTCTGGACAAAAATGAAGGTACCCCTAGAAAAGATTGAAAATAATGTGACCATAGGGACATGTTCAACCAAGATGTGTCCTCTAATTAACATCACAGATGTCTACAAACTTGTAATCAGTCGGCCTATTTAAAGGGTGACAAGTAGTCACTGTGCTGTTTGTTGACATGGTGTGTACCACACTAAACATGGACCAGAGGAAGCAAAGGAGAGAGTTGTGTCAGGAGATTAGAAAGAAAATTATAGACAAGCATGTTAAAGGTAAAGGCTATAAGACCATCTCCAAGCAGCTTGATGTTCCTGTGACTACAGTTGCACATATTATTCAGAAATTTAAGATCCACGGGACTGTAGCCAGCCTCCCTGGACGTGGCTGCAGGAGGAGACGGATAATGCGAATGGTAACAAAAGAGCCCAGAACAACCTCTAAACACATTCATGGTGAACTCCAAGGTCAAGGTACATCAGTGTCAGATCGCACCATCCGTCGTTGTTTGAGCCAAAGTGAACTTCATGGGAGACAACCAAGGAGGATACCACTGTTGAAAACAAATCATCAAAAAGCCAGACTGGAATTTGCCAAACTGCATGTTGACAAGCCACAAAGCTTCTGGGAGAATGTCCTATGGACAGATGAGACAAAACTGGAACTTTTTGGCAAGGCACATCAGCGCTATGTTCACAGACGCAAAAATGAAGCATACCAAGAAAAGAACACTGTCCCTACTGTGAAACATGGAGGAGGTTCTGTTATGTTGTGGGGCTGCTTTGCTGCATCTGGCACAGGGTATCTTGAATCTGTGCAGGGTACAATGAAATCTCAAGACTATCAAGGTATTCTAGAGAGAAATGTGCTGCCCAGTGTCAGACAGCTTGGTCTCAGTCGCAGGTCATGGGTCTTGCAACAGGATAATGACCCAAAACACACAGCTAAAAACACCCAAGAATGGCTAAGAGCGAAACACTGGACTATTCTAAAGTGGCCTTCTATGAGCCCTGATCTAAATCCTATTGAACATTTGTGGAAGGAGCTGAAACATGCCGTCTGGAGAAGGCACCCTTCAAACCTGAGACAACTGGAGCAGTTTGCTCATGAGGAGTGGGCCAAAATACCTGCTGAGAGGTGCAGAAGTCTCATTGACAGTTACAGAAATCGTTTGATTGCAGTGATTGCCTCAAAAGGTTGGGCAACAAAATATTAAGTTAAGGGTACCATCATTTTTGTCCAGGCCAGTTTCATGAGTTTGTTTTTTAAAATAATTCTGTTGAACCACAATTCAAAAGCATTGTCTGATTTTCATTGGTTAATTTTCATAGAATTTTTATTTATTACCACTTTTGTCAGATTCAAGTTATTTCTGTGACCATTGTGGGTTTTTCTTTCATTAACAGAGGGGTACCAACAATTTTGTCCACGTGTGTATGTGACTAATAACATTCCTAATGGCTGTCCTGCTATGATGGATTCAGTCTACCAAAAGGTGAATAGAAATGATTTATTTCTTTAAAAAAATGTTACAAATGTGTAAGTCAGAATAAGAAAACAACCATTATGTAATAAATGGGAAATGCAGAAGATCTGAAAACAATAATTATATTTTTTTAATAATTTGCAAATACAGTAATTTTTTGCCAACTGTTTGGATGGTTGTTGTTAAACTGCAGTGGATATTAACTAAATTATTACTAATTCTGAAGTGTCATTTTGTGTGTGTTTACAATAGCTTTTCAAATAATTTTACACAAATGGAATGGACCTCTTGCACAATGCAGAGCATTATTTTATTTTAAGTTTGTATACTTTATTGATCCCCAGAGGGGAAATTCAGGGCATCTACCTGGATGGATGAAGCAGCCACGGTGCGGCGCTATCCCTTCATCATTCACACACACACATTCACACCTAGGGCCACTTTAGAGTCTCCAGTTAACCTAACCTGCATGTTTTGGGCCTGTGGGAGGAAACCAGAGAAATCCTGGAGTAAACCCACACAGACACAGGAAGAACATGCAAACTCCACACAGATCACTGTTGGTCAGGGGCTGGGATCGAACCCGGGATCCCATGGCCAAGGGTGAGTTGCTGTGCTGTCACAGTGCTAACGACTGCACCACCCAATTATACAACAGTTAGTTCCGACCAAGCAATTTGATTGGACAGTAGAGATTCCAGGAGTTACTATAATCCGCGATAATTACACTCCAATTTCACTGGATATGTGTCACTCCACTTCAAAAGTGTTGTAATATCCATTAATTACTAACAGTAATTTTCTATCAACTCTCTGACAATTGCACTACTGTTTTGGATACCTTAATTTCCACAGTGAAGTGTTGGTTGAGAAGAAATTATACATCCTTGACCCAGAAGCAGTGTTGCCAGAAGTATAATTATCGTATTTGTATGATAATTTTGCCCTCTGTACAATGTATGATCAATAATTTCAAAAATCCCCTAATGTACGCTAATTTGACCCCTTTCATTACATGACTAAGTTAATACATTAGCAAACACAATCAGAATATGAATCCTGTGTATACATACTACATTTGTTTTTATACATCGTCTCATGTGCGCAGGATGTGTGGAAAAGAAGACGGAAGACTTGTGTTGCAGTAGCAGAGAGGCAGCCTCGGATGGAGGTTAGTGATGGGATCCACAGTTCAATGAAACCTGCCGAGTCAAGCTAAAAAGATCCATTATAAATAGCTGTACACCAAATCACTCAGTGCTGTACTGGAGCTCCAACTCTCTACCACTCACCGAACAGAGAGTCGGCTGAACCAAGCGGGTGGGGCTCGTTTGCTGCTCAGGCGGGGGATTCAGCTACTGATTCTTGGCTTCCAGTACAGCTCAGGTGAGTGATTCAGTACAGTACATTCATTCATAAAAACTAGTACACTTGATTGAATCAAGTTCGTGTACGTTACAGCACTAATGCAGGCACAGCAGATTCCACAAGCAACATCACAAGCAGGTTGAGAAAAGAATGGGGCGGAGGGAGACAGAGCCCAGTTTTACTGGGTAGTTCAAACCTGTTGTTGGCATTAGTACTAAAGTTTTCTGTCACTGCTGCAACATGCAAATGTCTGCAAAAATGTCACTGAATTGTAGTTCTCAATAAAACTGAAATGGGTTTCTGCTTCAGTTATCAGAGGCATTTTAGCAGTAGTTTCGGTGGATTGATTGTTTTTCCTAATGTATAAACAGATTACTTCTCAAAATATTTATGAGACAAGACCTGGATATATGATGATTCAACAGAAGGCATATAGAAGATAGTTAAGTACGACTGATATTTTGGGCCGTTCAGTACAGGATGATCCTGTACTCCACACAGAGGTGCTTTTTTCAACCGATCTGTTAGATTATTTAAAGGTAAAACTGTGTTATAGGCTGTAATATGCACGATCTGTGATAATATGTTACTGAAGCAGATGGTCCTGAGCCAAGTCAGAATGAAAACTGGGTGTGTACAATAATTTTCCTCAAAATACAATAATTTTAAGCCGCTGGTACGACACTTCAACATTTCCTATCTGGCAACACTGCCCGAAAGTCCCACCCTTTTGCAAAGGTCTACTTCCCTCTACCAGGTCATTTTAAGATCATTAAGCAATTTCACGTCTGTTTAAAAAAACAGGCAGTGCTAGAGTTTGTTTATTGTCTCGATTAACAAACCACAATAGTGTAGCGAACTCAATATGAGCACCCTACTTGGCTTGCCAAGTGGGTTAACCCTATTGGCGACACAGGTAGGGTGCGGGACTCCGGAGCGGGAGGCGTGAGTTCGAATCTCCCGGTGGGACGTCGCCATGTCGAGCAGCACGTTACATTGGTGTCAGAAGTGGGATCTCCTGTCCAAAGCAGTAATGGGGCGCTGACATCGGGACGATGTCGACAACCAGAGGGGAGTAGTGTAGCAAACTCAATATGAGCACCCTACTTGGCTTGCCAAGTGGGTTGACCCTATTGGCGACACAGGTAGAGTGCGGGACTCCGGAGCGGGAGGCATGAGTTCGAACCTCCCAGTGGGACGTCGTCAGTTGGGCGCGCACGTTACAATACCTTTGTGGTGATGGACTCTGTTTCATCTGAAAATGTGAAGAAAAATGAGCAAAAAAGTGTTTTTTTCCCCAACGTGTAAAAAATTAAAGTAAAGGTTCCTTTTGCAACTTGCTGTAATGCTTTAATGTTTTTATGTAAAGCACTCTAAATGGTCTTGTACACGAAATGTGCTATATAAATAAATTTGCTTTGGCTTGCCTTGCCTAAGTCGCTAGCATGCGCTAAGTCGCTAGCATGTGCTAAATCACTAGCATGGTAACTACTAGCTTCTGGAAACATTTTGATCTGGGATTTTCTGAAGTATCTACTTAACAGGTATGCTTTAGAAACACTTATTACATTTGCACTTGACAATATTTAATTTGTTTATGTGTGTGAAATGACAATAGACGTCTTCATGCTGATTGACATGTTTAGCAGCAGTTACTGGCTAGATTTAGGGACTATTTCTTTCTCAGCTGTGCAAAATAACTGTTTAAACAAACAAATCATAATATTTTGTCCAGTATTGCTGTCATTTAATAAATGTTGTTTGCCGGAACTGTTGTATAAAAGCAATATTACACTCAACGTTGTTATGGTATCATGATTATATTATCTATGGCTTTCATACTCTATATGATATTAGCTTAGTTAGCTTCCAGTTGCTAGTGTGTTATTTATTCTCGTAATAAACTTTGATTCACTCCTAGTAACATTGCATGGATTCAAATGAACGTGAATGAGCTCGTGTAAAGACTACGCACAATACATGTCCATTACATAGGTCTATTGCAGCCCATGCAGTAGTATTTGGGATGGCACAGAGATAAACAAACACAATACCTGCTAGCTGCTAAGCTAAATGGCGGAACTATTAAACGGCTCAGCATGATTGGGCGGTGCGGTGGAGCAGTGGTTAGCACTGCGGCAGCACAGCAATTCACCCTTGCCCATGGGATCCCTGGTTCGATCCCAGCCCCTGACCAACAGTGATCTGTGTGAAGTTTGCATGTTCTCCCCGTGTCTGCGTGGGTTTACTCCGGGATTTCTCCAGTTTCCTCCCACAGGCCAAAAACATGCAGGTTAGGTTAATTGGAGATTCTAAAGTGGCCCTAGGTATGAATGTGTGTGTGAATGGTAAAGGGTTAGCGCCGTACCGTGGCTGCTTCATCCATCCAGGTGGATGCCTTCAATTTCCCCTCTGCGGATCAATAAAATATGCAAAAAAAAAAAAAAACCAAAAAAGATTGCAAAAACGATCCAAATGTGAAACACAAACTTTATAAAGAAAAAACAATCTGTCCGCACACTATTTTGAGTATGTACAATGATAAGTGAAAGTGAAAAATTGATTTATTGATGAGAAAGCACCAGGAAATGGTCAAAAATATAATGAAAGCCAAATATAATGAAAACCTTAACCAGAAATGGGGGTGGACTGAAATGCAGAAGTACGTTACTCTACATTGTGCAAGAGGTCCATTAGCAGTCAAATTACACTTTTAACAATGATAACTATAAACTGTTACCAAAACTTTTCATCAAATATTTGAAAATATAAATGAGCGACACTGTGAATAAGAGTGTAAATATTTATCCGTCTCCGTAATCAGCACTCATATGACAAAAAAAATAAATAAATAAGGAAATGCACCACCCTTAGAGATAGGGTGAGGAGCTCAGTCATCCGGGAGAGGCTCAGAGTAGAACCACTGCTCCTCCATATCGAAAGGAGTCAGTTGAGATGGTTTGGGCATCTGATCAGGATGCTTCCTGGACACCTCCCACTTGAGGTGTTTCGAGCACATCCAACTTGGAGGAGACCTCAGGGGAGACCCAGGGCACACTGGAGAGACTACATCTCTCAGCTGGCCTGGGAACGTCTTGGTATCCTCTCTGAAGAACTGGAGCAGGTGGCCGGGAAGAGGGAAGTTTGGGCTTCTCTGCTTGGGCTGCTGCCTCCACGACCCGGATCTCTGGAAAACAGTAGAAAATGGATGGATGGATGGATGGATGGCATTACAGATAAACCTAAAAGTTTGGGCTCCGTGTCAAAACAGAGATGCAATAAATCTGATAGAACTTCAACTTAACAGAATAAAAAATACAAATGAAGAAGCAAATAATGTTGAGTTGTAACGGATAGATAGATAGATAGATAGTGTAGAATCACTCCATGTGGCTCCAATCTATAAAAGCACTCTTCATCTTAAAGAAACTGTTTCACCCAAAAGTCTGGTCAAGAATTGTTTCCTTCACCTAAGGACCACAGTTTGAAAGCACATTCCATGGTAAAAGGGCCGATAAGGATCCCATTTCGTGCCAGGAACGGATTCTTTTACGAGTCATAAATCCTGAAGCTTCCTCCCCAACCAGGCAGTTTTATGCTTAGAATACTCTGTGAGATACCCCAGATCCCTTGACCGCATTCCACAAGTCGCTAGGAATTATCCACAGCTCAACATTGCCTCCTTCTGTCAACTCAGGAACATATTGGATTTAATCAACATTGGAATTTTGGGTTTTATCTAATGAAAGAATATTTTCTCCTCAAGACTCCAGAAATTACTGCTCAGAACACTGTTGAAAATGACTGACTCTGTGTTGGACAATGATGGGTTCGAAATGTTTCATTAATCATTGATTTTAAATATGTTGCACATTTGAAAATGCTTAAATTAACCTTATTCTAATGCATGTTAATTATAGAAGGGACAAGTTTATAAAAGTGCATGCTCACTGAAAGTTAGTCATGAATCAATGAAGTTAGCTTAGATTTCATATTAAGTATATAATGAATTTCACATTTAAAATGTGTATATGCCTTCTGAAACTTATGCCAGTCATCTGACTGATACCAGCCAATCCCCAGGCCGTCTCTGTTGGATGATGCCCCTTTCATTCTATTGGTCAGTTGCAGACAAAGGACTGCTTTCTTATTGGACCATAGCCCATTCAAATCTCCCACAATGGCCGATAATTGGTTCATCCTGCTGCCAGTCATATTTTATGATCCAAGGAGCTCACTCTGTTAAACAGAGGAAATGCCCTAGCAGTTCAGTTAAGTTTTTGTTTTCAGTTCAGTTCAGTCTTTGTTCAGTCTTTGTTTTAGTCTTTGTCGAGTTTTCTAAAGTTCTTAAAGTTGTCTTTTGTTAAGTCTTTTTCCATTTTTCTGGCATCTGAGAAGAGATCATCCTCTCCTGTTGAGCTCAAACCTTCTTACTTGGAGTGAAACTCCAAAATGCCTTTTTCCCTCTCCTCAGAAGCCATGTTTATTCTGCTGAACTTTTCCTGTGGATTTTCTTTAACTCACCGTTAAAGTGGCGTGATAATGATTTTTGAACTTTTTCCCTCAAAACTGCCTCACCCACGTCCCATGATGTCAGAAGAACTAGGATTTTGTGGGTAAACTGTCTAAATACATTTTTTCTTCAGCCTGTGGTTTTCTTATCGGCTGGTGGACATCCTAAATTTGCGGGCCAGGAAAGGATCTGTTGCCCAGAGGAGACGTCACACCTGCCCAGGGGGCCAGCCGTTCATTCTACCGCCGGCTTCACTCTCTGGACACCAGCTGCCATACCCACTGCTAAGTCTGTGCCATAACCGCTGTAACAACTGGAAAGGTCTGCTGGTAGTCTTTCCTCCTTTTTGCCATCTGCTGGCATTCAAGATCACTGCTGGACTCTGAAGACACAGCTGTTTGTAAGCCAGGCTTCCACTTCCTATCTGCTGGGCTAAATGTGATGTCTAATTATAATTGAATATGACCAATTTTTCATGTTAAAGTTAGTCCATAAGCTACAATGGATGCTATAAGCTGAAGGAAAATTAATATTTGTCATGGGCTGGGGGTGGATGTCTCCAACCTCGCCCATGATCTGTGGCTGTAGGTCCTGATTATTGTTAATTATTTCCAGCTGGCAGGTTTTTAGAGCCTCTGAGCCAGGCTCTCTGCCAGTCTACGCCACACCTCCTCCTCTCCCTTCCTCCCTCTGTCTTGGCCAAGCACTCACCAGCTGATTGCCATCGCCTGGGTGTTTCTCGCTTACACATACACACACATGCACGCACTCAAGCACACGCTCACATACATGCACATACACACACATTCACTCTTATACGCTGACATGCACCCATGCATGGATGGACTCCTGCCGTGCCCCTGTTTCCACTTGCCGCTCATTAGTCTATGGGGGTATTTATGTGCAGCAGTGGGAACACTCGGCATGTCGGCGTCAGTCAACATTTGATGTCCAGGCTCACTATTGTTGGTTTCCCTTCCTTAAGACTGAGATGGTGTCGTTTCCAGAGCCTGTTCCGCTCCAACATTCATGTAAGTCTTCCTCATTGTTAATTACTGCCCTTCCTCTCCACTCCAGTCCCGCTTGGGAGCACATGGGGTATTTCTCCTCCAACCAACAGAGTTTGTAGCCAGTCATCTCACCATTATTACTCATCCTGAACTGTATTTCAATGGACACTTTGTATGTTATTTTCCCTTTGTTTAATAAACACGATTACTTCACTTGCACTTTGGGTTCACATTAACTCATTTGTGTGTCCGCAGTTACGCACACACATGACAATATTCCCTTTTGAATAACCTCTGTTCTTTTTGTAGAGTAACTCAGGATTTTCTTTTTCATATAATCAGCTTTTATCATTTTCCCATAGAATTGCGTCCAATTTTATGTATATTTTTGTTACAGTTATTCCATAGTCTCCCATTGCATTACAGTCACAAATTCAAAATCTGGTTTCTCTTGTTTCCACAAAGGTTTAACTATAGACTTTATGCTCAGGAATCCATTACCAGTTAATACATTTAATACTTGTTGATCATTTCACCTGCTTACAAATCATTTGAATGCAATGTCATTTAATGTCATTGAATGTCAGGTCAGATTCTATCTGCTACTGGTAAACTGTAACCCAGTACAACCTGTCGCAGTCCTAGCTATGGGTAAATAGCCCCGCTGCCTTGTGGGTGTCTTGGGAAAAGTCAAAGGCTAAGGGAGTAAACCCTGACAGAAAATCCGGAGTGGAGCCCTAAGGCGGTCGACTGGCATAATTGTCACCTTCCGGCAGCTCCTGCATCCTGATCCGCCCCCAGCCGTCTTGACTCTGTCTTGCCACTGGATCCGGTGTCTCAGGACGAGAGAGTGAGGTTGATCCTGCGCAAGTCTCCCTCACTTTAATCAAAGTTCCGCGCAAGTCATGACATTACCACCTAGCCAACTTTAAGCCCTGTGGCGATGGGGGAGCGGTGAAGCAGCAGGTGAGGATACACTGGAAGCTGTAGTCGCAAACCTGCACACAGGCAGCTTAGGACAAGTGGTCGCTCTCCACTGAACCGAGACAGCAGTGAAGTTCGGCAGCCTCCTGAGCGACCAAGCAGCCCTTTTCAGGATCGCTCTGCTTGCCTCCTTAGAAAAGGCTAGAAAAGGTGCCCCAAACATAGCTGGTCTTACCTCACCCTGGTCAGCACACCGCGGCTGGCGGGGATCCCCAAAATAGCGGTCGAAACACAAAGAGAAATAAAGCAAAGGTGCTCACCTTAGCATCATGGAACATAAGGACTCTGCTCGACAATGCCAAAGCGAACAGACCATAAAGACAAACTGCACTAGTGGCCAGAGAACTAGCTCGCTACAACATCGACATCGCTGCTCTCAGCGAGACACGTTTTTCAGACAAAGGCCAGCTGACAGAAACCGGTGGTGGCTACACCTTCTTCTGGAGTGGGCACAGCAGTGAGGAGAGGCGCAAGGCAGGTGTTGGTTTCACAATCAAATCCATTCACGTGCGGAAACTAGCAAGCATTCCCGAGGGCCTGAACGACCGCCTGATGAAAATGCACCTCCCACTTGGGAAGAAGTCAAATGCAACCATCATCAGCGCTTATGCTCCGACCATGACAAACCCCGAAGAGACCAAAGATAAGTTTTATGAGGAACTAGACTCCCTCATTGCTTCAGCAAAATCTGAGAAGCTCATCATCCTTGGTGACTTCAATGCTAGAGTAGGGGCCGACCACCACGCCTGGCAGAGAGTACTGGGAAAACACAGCATTGGAAAATCTAACAGCAACGGACACCTCCTGTTCAGAATGTGTGCCTCTCATGACCTAGCCATCACCAACACCATGTTTCGCCTACCTACATGGAACAAGACATCCTGGATGCACCCTTGCTCTAAGCATTGGCATCTCATTGACTATGTCATCATCAGGGCAAAGGACAGGCGGGACGTGAGAGTGACCAAAGCCATGTGTAGTGCCGACTGCTGGACTGACCATCGCTTGATCATCTCAAAGATGAACTTCCACATCCAGCCCAAAAGGAGACCACAAGGCCAGAAAGTGACAAAGAAGCTGAACGTCATGAAACTCAAAGACCCCAAGAAGGTACAAGAGTTTCAAGATTACATGCACAGCCGCCTGTCAGATCTCCAGCTCAACCAGCCAAGCAGTGAGGACCAATGGGCATCTTTCAGGGACACCGCTCATTCGGCTGCCCTCAAATGCCAAGGCCCAGTAACCAGAAATCACCTGGACTGGTTCGACGAAAACAACACAGAAATTCAGCAGCTGTTAGATCAGAAATACCGACTGCTGCGGGCCCACCAGAATGACCCTACCTGCATGGCAAAGAAAGCAGCCTTCACCAACATCCGTAGTGCAATTCAAGCCAAACTACGCCACATGCAGGACTCCTGGCTCAGTGCCAAGGCCGACAAGATTCAATGCTTTGCTGACAGGCATGACACAAAGAGGTTCTATGATGCCCTGAAAGCTGTTTATGGACCTCAGTCCTCCGGATCATCCCCTCTTCTCAGTGCTGATGGTTCTACCCTGCTGACAGAAAAGAAGCTGGTCCTGGAGAGATGGGCGGAACACTTCTGTAGTGTGCTCAATCGGCCTGCACAGATCAACCACAAAGCCATTGCTCGCCTTCCCCAGGTGCCAATAAACCACGAGCTGGACATCCCACCTTCGGAAGATGAGGTCAGCAAAGCCATCAAACAGCTCTCCACTGGGAAAGTCCCAGGCTCTGATGCCATCCCTGCAGAAGTCTACAAGACAGGCAGCCCAACCACTCTTAGACAGCTCACCAGCCTGTACCAGTCCATGTGTAGCAAGGAACAGCTACCACAAGAGCTCAGAGATGCCACAATTGTCCATATCTACAAGCGGAAAGGAAATCGCCAGTCCTGTGACAATCACAGAGGAATATCCCTTCTGTCCATAGCAGGCAAGATCCTGGCCCGTGTCTTCCTCAACCGCTTGCTGGAACACCTGGAGCAGGGTCTCGTCCCTGAAAGTTAATGCGGCTTCCTTGCAGGCCGAGGGACCACCAACATGATCTTTGCTGCCCGCCAGCTCCAAGAGAAATGCATGGAACAGTACCACGACCTCTATATAACCTTTGTCGATCTGACCAAGGCCTTCGACACAGTCAGTCGCGAGGGACTCTGGATAATCATGAAAAAATTTGGCTGCCCCCACAAGTTCACTGCAATTGTCCGCCAATTCCACGATGGAATGACAGCCAGAGTCCTGGATGATGGTGAACCATCCGAAGCCTTTCCAGTGACCAATGGAGTCAAGCAGGGTTGTGTCCTGGCCCCGACACTGTTCAGCATGATGTTCTTGGCAATGCTCTCAGATGCTTTCAGAGACTGTGAGCTTGGCATCGACATCAGGTACAAGTGTGACGGAAGACTTTTCAACCTTAGGCGTCTGCAAGCCATCACGAAGGTGAAGGAGACTGTCATCATAGATTTCCTCTTCGCCGATGACTGTGCACTCAATGCTGGTGCCGAGCAGGAAATGCAGTCACAGATGGACAGATTTTCCTCAGCCTGTGACAACTTTGGTTTTACCATCAGCACCAAGAAAACCGAGGTGATGTTCCAGCCAGCTCCAGGAAACCAGTACCACGAGCCACAGATACAGGTAAATGGACAGACCTTCCAGGCAGTAGAGACCTTCACCTACCTGGGTAGCACCCTCTCCCGTAATGCCACCATTGACGCTGAGATCAACAACAGGATCTCCAAAGCAAGCAGCGCATTTGAGAGACTCAGAAAAAATGTCTGGGAGAGGAGAGGTTCAGCCTCACAACAAAGCTGAAGGTCCACCGTGCAGTCGTCCTAACCACACTACTCTATGGCTGCGAAAAGTGGACTGCATACAGAAGGCACGAGCGACAGATCAACCACTTCCATCTCAGGTGTCTTCGCAACTTCCTCCACATCCGCTGGCAAGACAAAGTTCCAGACACGGAGGTGCTGAAGCAGGCAGACATCCCCAGCGCCATTACCACCATGTGCAAGGCTTAGCTGAGATGGGCAGGCCACGTCTCCCGTATGTCAGACGACCGCATCCCAAAACAGCTCTTCTATGGAGAACTCGCCCAAGGGAAACGCAGAGTCGGAGGACAAAAGAAGCGCTTCAAGGATAACTTGAAGATTAACCTTAAAGTCTTCTCCATTAACACAGAGTCCTGGGAGATGCTTGCTGCTGATCGCCCCTCCTGGTGCAGTGCTATCACAACAGGAGCCCAAAGAGCAGAGGAGCAGCGTGTACAGCATGCAGAGCAGAAACGCCAGATGCGGAAGGGCAGAGCAACTAGCACCAACATCACAACCCCTTCCCACTTCTGTCCTACTTGTAGGAGAGGATTCGTTGCCCAGATTGGCCTGACCAGCCACCTCCCGACTCACCGCAGCAGCTCAATGTCAAATTGATGTCATTGGTCATCTTCGAGCATGAAGGACGAACAACAAACAATGTCATTTAACCTGAGTCTGATTATTAAAAGTGTTAACGGTATAGAGAAGTTTCTGCTTGATTTCTTTTGTGTGTGGTTTTCTGGATCACAGCAGAATAATTCACAAATATTGAGACTGGTTAATGACAGGTTCAAGGATTTTTTATTAATAAATTGTCCAAGTTGGACTGGTGCCCCTTTTACGAGTGTTTCTCTCTTGTTTTGTGAGTGTTGGTGGTCACGAAGCGAACCTCCGTCTCCACACACACAACTCTAAATATAAATTAAATAATCCTTGTACCTTATTACTCTTATGATCAGTTGTTCCTATGTGCTATAATAGATAGATAGATAGATAGATAGATAGATAGATAGATAGATAGATAGATAGATAGATAGATAGATAGATAGATGTACTATTAGATAGGTGTATATAGATACTATAGATAGGTGTATTAGATAGATGTAAGATTCCAAGCTGGGAAATTACAGTATAACAGCAGCATGACACAGACAACCCAACCAACCAAAAAAACACACAGTATAACAGAAAAGGAATTATCCCGGGAAGTAAAGTAAAAATGTTTAGATAACTTTATACAACATAGGCTACTACTAAGTTAAATAGATGATGATCCTTATGAGTCAATGGATAGTACTGGCTGTACAGAGAAGGATTATAAGGCACAGGGTGAAACACGAAGTACCAGTTATACTGTAAGGTGCAGTATGGCAGCATTGTTATGACCAAATTCAACACCAGAGTGAGTTATTGTACAGTGAAATGGCATGTGGCAGAAAAGATTTCCTGTACCTAACCATTCGGCAGCAAAGCTGTAGCAGTCTCCTGGAGAAAATGCTCCACTGACTGTCCAGTGTGTGGTGGAGGGGGTGATCAGGATTGTCTATGATGGATTGCAGTTTGTTCAGTGTCCTCCTCTCCACCATGGATTCAAAGGTCTCCAGCCTGAGACCAATTACAGAGCCAGCTTTCTTGATAATCTTGTCAAGTCTGTTGGTGTCGCTGGCTCTGATACTGCTATCCCAACAGACAGCAGCAAAGAAGATGTTGCTGGCAACAACAGCCTGGTAGAAAATCTCCAACATCTTGTTGCACACGCTGAAGGACCTCAACTTCCTCAGAAAGTACAGTCTGCTCATTCCCTTCTTGTACACAGCATTGGTGGTGGATTTCCAGTCCAGTCCGCTGCTGATCACGACACCCAGGTATTTGTAGTCCTCCACTACCCCCACAACCTCCCCCAAATCCACAATGGCTGTGAAGGCGTCCTCTTCTTCCTGAAGTCAATCACCATTTCTCTGGTCTTGCTGACGTTCAGTCTCAGGTGATTCTGCTCGGTCCAGTCCACAAATCTGTCTACAAGTGCCCTGTACTCCCCCTCCTCTCTCCCTCTTATACACCCAACAACAGCCAAGTCATCAGAGAATTTCTGCAGGTGGCATGACTCGGTGTTGTACTGAAAGTCGGTGGTGTAGAAGGTGAAGAGAACAAGAGAAAGCACAGTCCCCTGTGGAGCTCCCGTATCACTAACCACATCAGACAAAACACTGCCCAGCTGGACAAACTTTGGCCTACCTGTCAAGGAGTCGGTAATCCAGGATATCACAGGGCTGTCAGCCCTTATCACCCGCAGCGTTTCAACCAGCAGCAGCAGCTGAATGGTGTCAAATGCACTGGAGAATTCAAAGAATGTGATTCTCACAGTATCTCCTCCTCCATCCAGGCGCAAGTGAGCTCACTGCAGCAACTAGATGACGGCGTCTTCAACCCCTAAATGGGGCAGATATGTAAACTGCAGAGGGTCCAGCCATGTCTTCACCTGTAGCCTCAGGTGGGCTAAAACAAGTCTGTCCAGGACCTTCATCACATGTGATGTGAGCGCAACTGGTCGATAGTCATTCAGGTTCAATGGCGATGACTTCTTGGGGACAGGAACCAGGCAGGATGTCTTACACAGCACTGATACTCTCTCCAGTCTCAGGCTGAGGTTGTATAGGTGTTTAAGTACTGGAGCTAGCTAATTGCCACAGGTCCTCAGTATCCAGGCAGTGATGCCATCAGGGCCCGCAGGCTTCTGCTGGTGAAGTCTCTCCAGCTGTTTCCTCTCCTGGCCTGTAGTTACAGTGATGTGGGGTTTGGTGTTGATGTTGTCAGTGGGGAGGAGGGGGACTGAGGGGAGAGGGAGGTGCTGCACAGGGGAGTGTGGGGAGAGGTGTGTGTGGGGATCTGGCTGTGTTGTGGGAGTGATGGACGGTGAGTTGAACCTATTAAAAAACAGATTCAGCTCATTGGCTCTTGCATGGCTCCCCGCTGTCCATCTGTCCCTCCCCTTACACCCAATGATGTTTTTCATTCCAGACCACATCTCTCTCTTATTCTTCTACTGTAGTTTATCCTCCAACTTCCTCCTGTAATTGTCTTTATACCTCCTCAGTATCTCTCTCAGTTCACGCTGCACTCTCCTCAGTTCCTCCCTGTCTCCAGACCTAAAAGCCCTCTTCTTGTTAAGAAGTGCTTTCAGGTCACTGGTGATCCATGGTAATGTAGCCTTCTACAATGCTGTGAAAAAGTATTTGCCCCCTTCCTGATTTCTTATATTTTTGTATATTTGTCACAGTTAAATATTTCAGATCATCAAACAAATTTTAATATTAGACAAGGATAACCCGATTCAATACAAAATGCAGTTTTTAAGTGATGATTTCATTTATTAAGGGAAAAAGCTATCCAAACTTACCTGGCCCTATGTGTGAAAAAGTAATTGGGGTGGGAGGGTGAGAGGTGACAAGAGGGATAGATGGATGGAGCTGTACGCCTCTGGGGAGGTTTAGCAGTGTCACTTTTAGAGCTCTTTGTTTGAATGTGTGTGTGTGTGAGAGAGAAAGAACACGCAAAGATGATAAGAGACCCATAAAAGCAGCTGCGCTTGTGTGAAATTCTGGAGATCAGCATGTCCATGTATTTGTGAATATGAGAGATAATGCTTCCTTTTGAGGAAGAGAAAGTGAGGCAAACAGAATGAAACATGAGCTAAACATCAGAGGGGAAAATTGCTGCCTTCGGGGCGTTTTGGTTCAGTTTCAAGAAAAATAAGCACTGTAAGCGTGAATGTGTTGGTCTGGATGCTGGCTTGAGTGTAAAGTAAGCAACACTAGCAAGGTGGTTATCTATTAATTCTCAATTTTCCTCTAATTCCCCCATCTATCAGCTGCAGTAACTGGGACAATCAGGGGGCATCTGAACCATATACTATCCAGTTTACTTTGAGTTTGGTTTTATCTATGATATTTCAAACAAGGAACACAAAGGTCAGTGTGTGACCTCGAGCTTATTATTGGAGTGACAAGCTTATTAACCTGCACATCAAGCTTATTACCACTATATCCATTCCAGCCAAAGCAAAGCACTATTACTGTCTGACTGTTTGCACTCTAACTGGAGACCCCATGAAGCTAGGGTCACCAAATTTAGTACAGCTTGACCATGTGACTCTTATCCTGGATTTACACTGACTCCGGATGTAGTTTGTTGCAGATGCAGTCCGGACGGAGCCTTGTGACAGTCTCCACCCACTGTGTTTGTGTTTTGATCCGGCACAGATGAGAAGAAGGTTTGCATGACTACAACATGCAAGAATTATACAAAATAATGCAAGAGGTCGAGAGATCACATGATCGCGAGATCACGTGATAACAATAAGCTGCCAAGGCAAACGATTAGCTTAGCTTGGCAAGACAGATGTTGTTGTGTCATCTGGATTTGTTTGTGCTTTAATAATGGGTAAGTACCTTGTCAGTAGCTTGTCAGCCCGTCAGGATTTTGTAATTTTGAATTTCTAAAATGAATTTCTCCTAGTCCATCCTCACTGCTTTTTGATGCAGTGAGAATAATTGATCTACCAGTGGTTACTACGTGACGGAGCGCGGCTTCCGTGAGAATATGAGATACAGCGGCATTTCCTTGTGGATTGGATCCAGCATCCATCAAAAATAGACTCCTTGCATTTCATTAGCAATCCGAACAAGCCAGATTCATTCCGCAGTGGTCTGGACCAGGTGGGGATCAGAACACTAATTAGAATGGGAACTATTTGCTGTGGAGACCGGATCACAGCTGTAAAGGACCTAGAGTTGCCAACTGTCTCGTTTTAGCCGGGACGTCCCATTTATTGGGCTAAATATGTTTGTCCCAAGTGAGATGTGCGTTGTCCCATATATTTAAGGCTGCCTTAATCAATGGGCTAGGCTGGGCTGAAGCCCAGGGGCCTACAAAGATCAGGGCCTATCATGAGCCAATGAAAAAGATCACATTGTTGTTAATTCATCAAATTCTATGTCCATCACTTGATATTCATGTGTGGCTGCTGATTGGTCTAATTTACAAGTGCCCCACATGGGTACCAGTAACAATAGCCTATCAGAGGAATTGTTTTGACATGTGACTATGCAAGTGCCAGGGAGAGGTAAGAAGAAATTAGTTCGGTCAAAACGTCTGGAAAAAAAGTTTGAAAGTGGCGCTCATAAAATTATTGAGAGGAAAAGAGCTTAGAGAAACAAATTACTCAAAAAATCCCAAAGTGTAAAGGATTTTTCTAAGCTAGAGCATCGAGTGGAGGAGGCTGCTAATTACTATGGAGGAGACAGGTGAGCCGTTAACCTGTGCAGATTTTTCAATTTACTGCTTTTGTGCATTGAATCAGGAATACTTCACTGATGTAATTTTATGTCGAAGGCAGTATCTGTCACACTGTAAAAAGGGAAATCTCAGCAAGATAAAATATCCTGAATCAAGTCTTTATGCTTATTTTTCTCTCACAAGATAATTTTGACAAGAATTTCTTTTATTGTGCAGTTTTCTGTAAGATTTTATTTGCATTACGAAAGTTTTTACTTGTTTTAACCAATTTAATCTTACTTTGTTGGCAGATATTTTTTTTCTAATTTTAACTTGAATTATCTATTGCCAGAATTTTATTTTTTTTTTTTTGCTTATTTTAAGTAAAATTATCTGCCAACAGAGCAAGAAAAATTGACTTATCAAATTGCGTAAAACCAGTTAAAACTATTGGAAAGCATGTAAAATTTTCTTACACAAACTGCACAGCAAGAATAAATATCTTGTCAGGCAAAAGACAAGCATAAACGGCCTTAATTTATTTCATTTTACTTCTATTTGACTTTTTGCAGTGTAGTTGTGTTTTCTAGCTCATAGTTGCATTTTTTCTCAAAGAGAAACAAAAATGAGGCCATAGTGGCTCAGGAGGTAGATCAGGTCGCCCAATAGCCAGAGGGTTGGCGGTCCGAATCCCACTCCGCCCACCTTGCTGTTATGTCCTTGGGCAAGACACTTTACCCACCTTGCCTCCAGTGTGTTCATGGTTCATGACATGGCAATGATGTATGAATGTGAATAAATGTTCGGTGGTGGTCGAAGAGGCTGTTGGCATGGATTGGCAGCCATGTTTCCATCAATCTGCCCCAGGGCAGCTGTGGCTACAGGGGTGGCTTACCACTATCATTGTCTGTAGAGTGAATGAATAATGGATTCATTGTAAAGTGTCTTTTGGTGTCGTGAAAAGTGCTATGTAAATGAAATCCATTATTAAAAACATAGCTATTACACATTTTTAAACTGAGATTCTGTATTCTGTAAAATCTGAAATTTGTAGGTATACAGTGTGGTATTTTTTTCCTTGTAGTATTAAACATGATATTGAATACCAGTATTTTTAAGATATTATAGAGGTAAAAAAAAAAATAAATCCCAGTTTTATGAAAACACTAATGTCCACAACATCGTGGCACCGAGCAATAGTTAAAACCCTCTGTCCCTTATTTGGCTGTGAGAAAGTTGGCAACCCTAGTCATGGCCAAAATATCTCAAAATAAGCCAGAATGACAAAAGATATATTTACTGCAAAATCATGAACTACAAACCCCAGTTCCAATGAAGCTGGGACATTGTGTTAAATGTAAAGAAAAACAGAATACACTGATTTGCAAATCCTTTTCAATCTATATTCAATTAAATAAAATGCAAAGACAATATATTTAACGTTCAAACTGATAAACTTAAGTATTTTTTTTAAAAAATATTCCGTCATTTTGAATTTGATGCCTGCAGCATGTTCCAAAAATGCTGGGACAGGGCCACAAAAAGATTGGGAAATTGAAGAATGCTCAAAAAACACCTTTTTGGAACATTCCACAGATGAACAGGTTAATTGGAAACAGGTGAGTGTCATGATTGGGTATAAAAGGAGCATCCCCAAAAGGCTCAACTGTTCAAAAGCAAGGGTGGGGTGAGGTTCACCACTTTGTGAACAGTTGCTTGGGCAAATAGTCCAACAGTTTAAGAACATTTCTCAAAGTACATGTCCCGAGCTGGGTCCAATGTTCTGCCGGACTCAGCCTCGTGGCTCTTTTGTTGTATTTTGATGTATTTATCTGTTGTACTTTTGGTGCCTTATTTGAGTTGTCACTATGTCCTATTTTGTCTGTTTGTGTTTCAGTTTATGTTGGCTTTATTTTGCTCCATTTGTAATTATGTTCTAGTCTGTATTTGGGGTTGTTTATATTCATTCTGTGAGTTGACAGCTGTCAGGTAGCATTTCCGGGGTTGTGTCGACGCTGCCTGTCAAGCTGTCAGACGCTCCTCCCTCACCCCTCATTACTATCAGCTGATTCCAATTATTAGTTGTTGTTCCCTTCTCCTGCTCAGGTGAACCCACACCTGTTATCACTCATGTTGTCATTTCACCCACTACTTAAGCTCAGTCTGTTCACTTACTCCTCACCTCTACGTTGTATGTTCCTCCTGTTGTTTCCCGGATCTGTACTCCGTTCTATTCAGCTGTATGTGCGGATCTCCCCTCCAGAGCGCTCCCCCCGCTCAGAGGCAAATCTTGTAAGTTTTTCCTTGTTTGGCATTTTGTATTTTGCACATTTTTGACTGTTATGTTCTTTAGTTTATAAATACACAACACCATTCAGCACTTGGGTTTGTCTTTCTCCTGCCTCGTAGAGGTGAACATGACAGTACAATTGCAAGGAATTTGGGGATTTCATCATCTACAGTCAATATCATCCAAAGATTCAGAGAATCTGGAGAAATTTCTGCATGTAAGCGACAAGGCCAAAAACTACCATTGAATGCCTGTGACCTTCAATCCCTCAGGTGGCACAGCATTGAAAGCCCACATCATTCTGTAAAGGATGTTACCACATGGGCTCAGGAACATTTCAGAAAACCATTGTTAATTAAGACAGTTCGTTGCTACATCTATAATTGTAAATTAAAACTCTACCATGCAGGCGAAAGCCATATATCAACAACACTGAGAGACACCACCAGTTGCTCTGGGCCCAAGCTCATCTGAGATGGACTGACACAAAATGAAAAAGTGTGCTGTAGTCTGAAAAGTGCACATTTCACATTGTTTTTGGAAATCATGGATATCGTGTCTTCCGGGCTAAAGAGGAAAAAGACCATCCGGATTATTGTCAAAACAAAGTTCAAAAGCCAGCATCTGTGATGGTATGGGGGTGTGCACATCTGAAGGCACCATTAATGCCAAATGGTACATACATTTTACAGCAACATATGCTGCCACCCAAGCAACGTCTTTTTCAGGGACGTCCCTGCTTATTTGAGCAAGACAATGCCAAGTCATATTCTGCACGTCTTACAACAGCGTGGCTTTGTAGTAAAAGAGTGTGGATACAAGAGTGGCCTGCCTGGAATCCAGACCTGTATCCCATTGAAAATGTGTGGCACATTATGAAGTGCAAAATATGTCAACAGAGACTCTGGACTGTTGAGCGACTGAAGTCGTACATCAAGCAAGAATGGGAAAGAGTTCCACCTACAAAGCTTCAACAGTCAGTGTCCTCAGTTCCTAAATGCTTACTGAGTGTTGTTAAAAGGAAAGGTGATGTAACACAGTGGTAAACATGCCCATGTTGCAGCTTTTTTGGGATGTGTTGCAGGCATCAAATTCAAAATGAGTGAATATTTTAAAAAAACCAATAAAGTTTATCTGTTTGAACATTAAATATTTTGTCTTTGTAGTATATTCAATTGAATATAGGTTGAAAAGGATTTGCCAGTCATTGTATTCTGTTTTTATTTATGTTTCACACAATGTTCCATTTTCATTGGAATTGGGGTTTATGAGAATATTGGGTGACTAGAATTTATAGATAATAGCCATAAAAACCACATTTCCTAAGCTAACAGGATGGTGCTATAGTAGCACTGTCCATGTGGGTTTAGATGTCTCATGGGGAATACTCCCACCATCATTGAAATTGGAGGAGATGACGCGTGGAAAGCAATATCATTCCAATGAGCTCTAGTTCTCATATCACAGCCAGAGCAAAATCAAAACCTCTCATTTAATAAGAGGTACTTAGACCAAGGTGGACCCTAACAGATTGACAATGTTATTTATTTATGTATTTATTTAGTTAGTTAGTTAGTTTTCAGTTATTCAGTTAGTACCCACTTTCAATACCCAAACTCTTACCCAAAAGAACTGAAAAAAAAAAAAATTATTGCATGTCTCCTATAAAGATCAAAATGTCAAAATTTAAAGTCATGTTATAAAATGATCCTATCAGAGGTAGGGTCTCTAAACTTCTCACACAGGTTCACCTTAAAACTAGCACATGCGGCTTTGCTTTCAGAGTCAAAATATTGAAAAATTATCAAAATTTTCAAATTATTGAAAATTACATTTTCAACAAGTCCTTACAGACACAACATGTGCCTAAGATCTGGAAAGAAGCCGTGGTTGTTCCCGTTCCAAAATCCAGCTGTCCTAAAATGGTAAACGACTTTAGACCAGTTGCTTTGACTTCAATTTTAATGAAAATTTTTGAAAAACTGGTCAGATGTGAGGTCCTAAAGCAGACTGAACATGCATTGGATCCTCTGCAGTTTTTCTATAGGCCTCACAGAGGAGTGGAGGATGCCACTGTCACTCTGTTTAACATGCTTTTTAAACATCTGGATTTTAATGGGACACACGCCAGACTTTTATTTGTGGACTTTTCCTCCGCCTTTAATACAATCCAACCTCATATCTTAGTTGAAAGGCTCCTGCAACAATTTGATTTGAGCAATAATCTGGTGGGTTGGATTCTGGATTTCTTAACCAACAGGACGCAGAGAGTAAGGGTCAATGGTACATTGTCTGACCTAAAGTGCTCTTCTACTGGCTCTCCTCAGGGGTGTGTGTTGTCACCACTACTCTTCATCCTGTACACAAACATGTGTCGGAGCAGACATGACAACAGACACATTATAAAGTATGCTGATGACTCAGTTATTGTCAGTCTCCTCCAGGATGGTGAGAGTGGCCACGGCCCAGTAGTTGATGATTTTGTTCACTGGTGTGAGGATTCCTACCTGCAGCTGAATACGACAAAAACTAAAGACATGATTATTGACTTTAGGAGGAAAAATCCCAGGCACAAAGTCACCGTACTAAAACGCCAGACCACCGAATGTGTACAATCCTACAAATATCTTGGGACGATTATTGATAGTAATTTAAACTTTGAAGAGAACTGTGAAAGGGTGTGCAAAAAGGGTCAGCAACATTTGCATTGCTTGAGGAAACTTGCATGCTTCCAGATTGACCAAACCATAATGACAATGTTTTATCGGGCTTTTATTGAATCTGTTTTATCCTTTTCTTTAGTGTCATGGTTTGGCCAGATACAACTGAAACAGAGGAAATCCTTGGATCAGGTAGTTAGATGGTCCAGTCGTTTGCTTGGTGAGCCACAGCTGAGCCTGACATCCCTGTACACCAGACAAGTACAGAGGATGGCTACCTCCATTTTAAATGATGACTCCCACCCTTTGCACTGCAACTTTCAGCTTCTTCCCTCAAGACGGAGGTTTGCTGTCCCAAAAAGTAGAACCCAGCGCTACAAAAACAGCTTTGTCCCTGCTGCTGTCAAAGAGTTGAACAAGCTGTAACAATATATTGCACATAATTTAGGTACCTATTTATTAACTCCATTTTATATTTACTTATTTTTGTAGGATGTTACTTGGGTTCTAAATATTTTATTGGGTTTTAGACCTTTGAGTTTTTAACCTCTTTGACTAGTTTTTAACTTTTAATATGACCCTTCTCTCTTACCTCTGATTTTTCTCCCATCTCTTTGTCTTTTTATACCCTGATTGATGGAGCCTTGAGTATTTTTATCATGTTTATAGTCAGCTTCATATGTGCCTGTGTTTGTGTCTATGTTGAATGTAATTGTGGCTTGTAAATATGGATGTCACCAGACTGCAAAACAAATCTACCTACGGGTACAAATAAAGGAACCTGAACCTGAACCTGAAAATGTCAAATTTAAAGGCCACCAGATCATGAATCTAGAAAGCCAAGAAGGACATACACTATGTCACTGACTCTTAAGCTTGTAATATTTATCTCCACATATATCATGGAAGAGATGGGGGAGATATTCAGAGCTGCAACTAGAGAATGCAGAGGCGAGACGGGGGTCTGCATTTCTGTAATCAGAGTTTTTCAAGCTATCTCATTTCTGATTTGCCCACACTGCGTTAGCCACCACTTCTCTATTTCGAGGACATGCAACAAGTTATTTAACTTGAAATCAAGACAGGTTTAGAATGGTGTGGACAGTGCTAAAATAAAAACAGTGCTTCTATGTAGGCAACTGTGGCTCTAGAAGGCACATTTCTCCACTTTAAGGTTGCTGTTTCACTGTAAGTGCCACTGACCTTGAGGCAGAGTTGACACTGAAGTTAAGAGATGGTGGCTCCGTAAAGCCAAATACTTCACTTAGACACAGCAGTTATTAACCAGAATAACCATGATGGCACTGAAATACTTGTCTTTTTAAAGAACAGGATGATAAAGTGTCATGATTCATACAAGGTGAAGACTCAGTTGAAGGACACAAACACACAGAAGCAGGTAAGGTAAGGTATTTCTCTCAGCGGCTCACCCCTCCCGAGAGGAATTATGACGTCGGGGATTGCGAGCTGCTGGCCATTAAATTGGCGTTTGAGGAATGGAGACACTGGCTGGAGGGAGCTGCTCACCCTGTAGTCGTGTGGACCGACCACAAGAACTTAGAGCATCTTCGGTCGGCCTGCCAGCTTAATCCTAGGCAGGCTCACTGGGCCTTATTTTTCCAACGCCTTAACTTTACTGTCACTTATAGGCCCGGCTCCCGTAACGGGAAGCCTGATGCTCTCTTCAGACAGTTCAGTCAGGACGTGGCTGATCCCCCCCTTCCCGCCCCCCGGTCCATTCTCCCACCTTCATGCTTCCTGGGAGCCCTCACCTGGGAGATCAAGAATAGAGTCCGCCAGGCCCAGTCCTCAGACCCCGAACCAGCGGGCTGCCCCCCCTAACCGCCTGTACATCCCTGCTGCCCTCTGCAGTGAAGTCATCCAGTGGGTGCACACTAGAAGTTTCACCTGCCACCCGGGGGTGGTGCGGACTATTGACATTATCGAGTGAGCGTTTTGGTGGCGTGTGCCCGGAACACGCACACCCTACCTTCCACGTCTCCAAAGTGAAGCCTCTCTATTCCAGCCCTCTCTGCCCTCCCCAGAAGCCGCCCCCTCCTCTCACAGTCCTTGACGGACACGTCACACACACTGTGAAGGAGATCTTGGATGTATGTCGTCGGGGCTGGGGCTTTTAGTATTTGGTCGACTGGGAGGGCTATGGCCCGGAGCATCGGTCGTGGGTCCCCTGGTCCAAGTTCCATGACAAAGGGATGGTCCAGGACTACCATCATGCTCACCCGGAGAAGGCTGGGCGACCGCCAGGAGGCGTTCCTTGAGAGAGGCGCACTGTCATGTGCTGGCGAGCATTCACCCCCTCCTTCCTGTTCACCGGCTCTCTCATCAAGAAGCACTTGCTGATTCCTGCTTGGCCAGCGTTTATAAGGAAGCAATCTTCAGTGATTCAGCGCTGGCTCGTTCGGGTATACTGCTCAACAGACGGCTCCTTAGTAAGCATTTGTGTCTCTTATGACATTATCTAACAATCTCTTGTCCTCCACCTTTTTCCAGGTTGCTGCCAACGAAGTGGTCCGTCTGCGGGGATTTGGTGCGCTCGCCAGCCTGTTGTTCCACCTCTAATCAGCCTTCCTTCACCGCCCGGTCAGACCCATTCATCCTACCCGTCCGGCAGTTCCGTCTACTGGTTCATCTCCTTCGCTGGGTTCTGTGCTGGTCTCTTCCTATCTCCCACGTGAGTGGTACTATTTGTTTACCCATTCAATCTCCATTCCTCTCTAACCAGCCTCGTCTATCCTCCGCAGGGCTCCTGCTTACCTGGCGAGTGATTGGCGCTTTTCTTCAAGATTGTTGTTTTGAATATTCTAATAAAAGGTCAAACGTTTTTTGTGTGTTCGCTTGGTGATTGCACATTGCACTCAGGTGGCTTGTTCAGCCAATATGACAGAGCTGGCTTTAAAAATTTCCCCACTGCTGGAAAAATAAAGGTATTCAGTTATCTGTTAAACAGTGGAAGCTAAGTACTCCACAATCATTACCCGCTGACAGAACATTGCTCACAGGCTCGTTTGTGGTGGTGATGATGATGTTGTGGCTGCACTTGGTTGCCCTTAATTTTGCTTCACAAAGAGGCACCCTGCTGTAACACTGTATCTGTTTTGAACAGTAGTACTGCACAGCAGTTGCCCTGTGACTATCCCCAGAGCTGCTGTGAATGTAAATGAGACAGGAAGAGGTCTTCCACTCCATGGAAAGAGGGAAGAGGAGGATGAGACGATGAACTGACGCTTTAGGCAGTTTTCCTCCCTCCTTGTTTTCCCCCTTCAGCAATGTTCAGCAAAGGGAGAAATAGTTGGATCACCCCCCGCCCGTCTCTTTTCCTGCTCCCTTACACAAGCAAACCTGTTATCCCTCCACTCTTCTGTTTTATGCTCCTGCCCTACATCCCGCCTTAATCCCCACTGTTTCCATTTCCTTCACTCATCATTCCTCTCTCTATCTCCTTCCTCCAGTCTGCTCACCATTAAAAACTATCACCCTCATTTCCCTCCAACCAGCCTCCCCTCACTCACTGCAGTAGTGATTGTTGACTGATCTGACTGTAACCTCAGATTAGATACGACCCCGTGGCTGTAAGCAGCCCTCAGCATTCCTGCTCCTCACAGATAATCTGCCTGTGTTCAGGAGCACAAAAATCTGCAGATAAATCTGTTTTGCACCATAATACATTTATACACCATCCCAATGCCGCTGCTGCTGTTGCTGTTGTGAGCACGAACATCAGTGTGTTTTCCTTAAATTAAAGTAGCAATATCAATCTTGCTGAGGCAGCTGGCTCTACTGCAAAGTCTGTTGAGCAAATATGAAACCAGATGGCCAAGACAAGTGACCTTACAGATTAAACTGTGTCAAACATTTGGACAGTTTTAAAAATAATTTCCCCATCAGTTTGCAGAACTTAATATGATTGGCTACTGGATGTTTGTCATATGTCTGAGCGTCTGTCCTCAGCGCTCAGACCCCCTTTGTAGTTTTGAGTGTTTTTCTGTTCATTATTATTTTTCTGTTAGTTCTGTTATGTTGTTTTGGTGACGCAAGCCCCTTTTCCTCCATTCCAGGCACAGCCTCCACTCGCAGTCTATGTCAGTCCCTCAGCTGCAAGTAGTTGTTGGGATTTTTTGTCTCCTGCCATTTTTCCTCTCTCTGCTCTCAGGCTACTCTTCCTGCCGCTGGGAGCAGTTAGGTAATTAGTCCCTACCAGCCCGACACTCGCACCTGCTGCTCGTTACATTCTCATGTATTTACACGCTGCCCTTTCCCTCTATTATTATGGCAGTCACGAATGTGTTCAGACTGAACTTCATCTCTCAGCTCAGTCTCCCCCTCCTCTTCTCCAGAGTTCCTTAGCTCTGGAGCATATACTCAGTGTAAGTTTTTCTGTGTTTGCATTTTGGGGTTTTGTCTTCACTGTTAGTTGGACTGTTATGTTTTCTTCCTGTCAATAAATTGTCTCACTGCAGTCAAGCGCTTGGGTTTGTTCCTATCCCCGGAGGGACGTTCATGACAATGTAGATTTTCATTTTCTGTACATATCACATTCTGTATAAAAGATCGACACAGTTTCAAATTCTGCACTGAAGCCAATACTGACCAGGCAGCAATTTTGGTTTTAGAAAAGAATTACGGCTGGGAATGTTAATGCGCTAACTGTTTCGATTAATGTGGGGCCTATTAACACATTTTTTTTTTTTAAATTGACACTGTCAGCTGTTGGGTCCCTGAAGTGGTGCTGGCTTTGGTGACTAATTTATCTTAGCAGCTGGCTCAGCAGAAAACAAGAGTAGGGTCCTTTTTCACTGTTTAAATTTTCACCACACCAAAATGATCCTCTGCAGGGAGACCTCATGCTGCATGCACAAGCCCCACACACGCACACCTAGCCTAGCATCACTGACTGGCGCTGCTCCCTCAAAAGTATGAAAAGCGGGAGAGTTTCTCCTGTGGACAAAAGCACACACTCTAATATTAAGTGAATACAACCTTCTAACTCACCATTAAGCTCAGGAGCTCCGGAAATCAATAAAGAACTGTGCCATTTGTTTGTTGAGATAATTAGGAAAGTTACCTTAAGTAGAACCACTGACTTCCTCTTTGACCATTTCAAAATAAAACAGGAAATGTGGCAGCAATATTAAAAATGGTAATTTTGCACTGCAGTGGACTGGCGATCTGTCCAGGGTGTACCCTGCCTCTTGCCCAAAGACGCTGGAATAGGCTCCAGCCCCCCGGCGACCCAAAAGGGATTGAGTGGTAGAGGATGGATGGAAGGTAGTTCTGCAGAGAAATTGACTCCCTCTTTATACTGAAGAGAAAAGAAACACAATAAATGCATTTCTAATTAAATATACATTTATGATTACTAAGCGTTATACTGTACTTTTGGGGGTAAGCCAGATAAATGTGTTACATTAGGCAAATGCATATTTTAAAAAATAAGCAGGTTCTCCCACATGACTGTGCTCCTTCAGACTGCATGCTCCTTCCGAGTTTCCTTATCGCCACCCCAGCCAATCATAACCCTAAGCCAAACTTTCACTCATATCATGGGGAAGCTTTTAAATACAGGGAAAAAAGTGAGAGAATGTGGTCACAACAGAAAAAACAGTCTAGAAAGTCATGATATACCCTGACTGCCTCCTTACTTGTGATTGGCCCACTCAAAAAACCCTTACTCAATCAGATTTGGGGCTCATTAATATTTCTGAGCAGGCTGAAAAACAACTTTTTTTCAGACAGAGTTTGCAGACATTTTTTTAAGGTGCTGTAAAACAACAAAGAAAAGGGTTTTAGTCTTTAGAACTGCATGTGACCTTCAGCGTGATAAAAATTAAACAATCTTTGGAAAATGCCCAATACAGGACAATTTTGGAAAGTGTGCTAGCCTGAACTTAGACTGTAGAGAAATGCAAACATGTTGTTCACCAGGTTTTCAGAATTGCATCCCTTGAATAATGTTTACGGTAACATTCTAGCAAATCTAGCTTTTATCTTTATTGTATGTGCTAAATTATTGAAAGGTCATCACTCGAGGTGCTGCGTGCTGGCAGGCAAGGCAGGCAAATGGTTGAGAACCCAGGCCAGAAAGGGGCCACCGAGGGCTGACCAACTTTGAATCACTACAGCATGTGGCAATGTGAAGAGTTTGCAATGACAGTGGTAGGCTGGCACAGAACTCCCTAAAGGGAACCCACCTCTCACTTTCGCAAGTACCAGTGTGTGCCTTTTGTAAACGAACAAATGAGAGCAGCTGTATCAAAATGAAGTCAGGTTATCCATTTGGCAGTGACAAAATAGAGAAGAAAAAAGAGGAAGAAGAGAAAAGAAAGAAAGACAGTGGTAAGTAGTGCAAATAATACAGTAGTTAATTTAGCTCAGACCAGCTTAGTGTGTCCTGCTTCTGACGGTCCTGATGTGACTGTGTTGAGTACCTGTTGTCATGATAACGACACTGGTACTCGTCTTGTATTCTCAGGTAGCGCTGGTTGGAGGGGCCTCCTGTGATTTTTTTTTTTCCTAGGGCCCCAAGAGTCTTTGGATATGCCTCTGATCATCACTAAATTAGACAGCATTTTTCGTTGGTGCGTTTTGGAGTCCCACTCAGTCTTTCTCTCCATATGGTGGAAAGTTGCCTCCTCATTTTGTCACCTCATTGAGGCCAGTGCTGCTTTCCAGCACATTAATATTCATCAGTATAGCTTTAAATTGAAATTGGGTTGTTGGCAATGGTAGATGACGCTCTTCCTTCCTCCGTGTCTTTCTACTGATTAACTCTGCTCCTGTATGTTACACATGCATGCAAAAAAAAAAAAACTGGCTGTGGGAAAAAGTGAGAGAAGGAGCTAGGAGAAAGGGGTTGTATAAGAGAGTGGGGGATATAGGGGACAGAGGAAGGAGAGAGAAGAGTGAAAGACACAGCTGTGACATCATGGCCATTTTAAGTAGGTCAGGCATGAAGCTGTGATGTCACATACACTGTGTTCAGCCCAACGGGCCAATCACATGTGGGGACACTCCCTCGCTTTTCCCACCACCACCACCACCACCATCAGAAAATAATCTGCACCCTCCTCCCCACCCCATCTCCTCTACAGCTGTCTTAAATCACACACACACACACACACACGCACACACAAACGTATGTGGGTTCTCACTGTAACGCTACACCACTATAATCCCAGAGGAGATGCTCCAACTTTTATTTGTCTTCCTCTTTTCTTCCGGCTGCTCTTCTCCTCTCACAAAATCCAGCTCTGATCAAAGGCTGTTCACTAAATCAGATAGGACCAAAAGAAGAAATCTGCACCGCACAGTACACTGGAGCTATTTCTGATGTTCTTTGGACTCCTGACATCAAACAAATCCACTCGCCCTTCATCAAGACTTGATAGTGGAGCATTCTGGCTCTCTGTGCGTGTGTGTGTGTGTGTGTGTGTGTGTGTGTGTGTGTGTGTGTGTGTGTGTGTGTGTGTGTGTGTGTTAGACAGTGGTGAGCGAGTGGAGTCTGAGCAGCAGCTTTATTCAGGCCCAGAGGCTGAGGCAAGTTGGTTGTGACAGACGATGAAATAAGTTGTCAGTGTAAAGGCTTAATTTGACAATAGCTTTAAGTTGCCCAAGAAATTGTTCAGATGTCAAGCAGAAAAGCAGGAGGAAAAATAAGATTGGGGGTGGGGGGTGGGTGGGGAGGACATGAAACACAGCACGATGAGGTCAAACAGACGAGGGGGGGAAAAGTCTGCAGTATTGTCAAATGAAAGAAGAAACAATGACAGTGACATTAACAGTGACCTTAATTATCACTTTAATTACATATTGGTCAGCATTATTTTCAGAGTGCGTGATTTCATTTTCACCTCAAATACCCAAAAGTACAAATTAATCGCAAAGGTGGACAATAAATTTTAAATGCCACTGTCGCATTATTTGCACCATGTTTTTACTCTAATGTACAATGAAGTCACAAGAAGATGGTTGAGGGAACTGATAATCCATCCATCCATCCATCCATCTTCTTCCGCTTGATCCTTTTCAGGTCGCGGGGGGTGGGGGGAGGCTGGAGCCTACCCCAGCATCTTTGGTCGAGAGGCAGGGTACACCCTGAACAGATCGCCAGTCCATCGCAGGGAACTAATAATAACCTTGATTTTTAGCTGAATTACAGCAGTCACCACGCTTCATTTTCAAGGATGCTGTGTTTGAATACTCTTGACTTTCTTGGTTTGCAAAAAGTCGAATTGTAAAGAAAATCAAGTCCTTGTTTCAAAAACTGCAGTTCCTAAAATAATGTATTAATTGAATATGTTGAACTTTTATTTTTTCTGAAGTCAAACCTTTTTTCCATTAATGTCAGTTTATTAACTAATGTCAGTAATATAAAAATACGGTATGACGTGGCTGACATAACTTGCTTTAAGATAACTTTTAAAATCCCGTAGAGACATCGGGAAGTTGATGCTATTTATTTGCTTATGTGGTGCTTTAAAACAAAACACCTAAGTTGGTTTTTTTTGGGGTTTTTTTTTGTTATTTCTTTTGTTTGTTTGTTTTTAGAGAAAACGGAGCAGTTAATGAAGCTGAGAAGGGACAGGACATCTGTAATAATTTTATTATGCTGATCTTTAAAATGTCCATTACATCTGAAGTGATAATCAGATTTCTCTGATTTTTTTTTTTTTTTCTGGTTTATTTCTGAGGTCCACAGTGGAGAACCTACAGGAACTGCATTTCAGTGAAGTAGTTTTTTTGAAAAAGATGATTTTTTTTTTTTTGCAAGATAATTCCAAAAAGAGACTTTCATATATTTATTACACACAGCATGAAACATTTTAAGCTTGATTTAATATTGATGACAATGATTATAGTTTTTAAAATTAAATGACAAATCATGATTTTCTAATTTACTGAGATGTACTGGTACAACTGAGATGAAGCTGAAGATGGAATCTGTTCTACTGCTGCTGAAAATTATTGAGGCTCATTATCCTACAGTACAGGACTGTGGTCTGCTTTACAACATTTAAAACTAAATGTCAGAGCTGATACAAGGCAGAACATCTAAATATTTAGCTACATAATGGGCATAAATGATAACAGTAAACTGATAAACATAATCGGATTACTGTGTTTACATAACAGTTTAAAAAATCAGGCAACTCCAGAAGGCTGATTATAATTGGTTTACATATGACCATGTAAACAGGGTCATTGTCTTATTTAGCAGATTTTTTTTTTTACTGTTTTTGAAACGTTAAGGAGTGGTTTTTTTTATATATTTAGTGAGTAACCTGGTCAAACTAGTCATATTTATGGATTATTTTGCCAAAAGAAGAGGCAACAGATATTTATTTATTTATTTTTTGAATATCTTATCAAGACAACAGTCAAAATTAGGCACCTAAAACGTCTTAAGGTGCATTCAGACCAAACATGAACGGGTGGCACGAATCCATACAAAGTGAATGGAAAGAGGCGAGTACATGCGAAATTGCACATTCGCGCATTCACGTTCAAGGTAATATGCTAGCTTTGAGATTCTGCCATCACCGGAGTAAAAGTATCACCATTGCAGAATAAACTACTTAGAAAATGAGACTGCTGTGGTCTATATTAATCATATATCCCATAACCTACATATGTTTAAGCATGTGAGAATGTTTGGTGATTACATATGTAAAGCGACTTCACACCTCAGAACAGGACAAAAGGTCTCAACCGCCAGTGAAGATCAAAGAGCATCCGAGGCGCTGCGGTGGAGACCAGATGGGTCGCCTTGACCTCCCAGGGCCAGGTGGAGAGGTACGAAGACAAAAGAGGGGATTAAGATAATGAGGGATGTCAGCTTTTGATATGCATGTCTTTTGTTATGTGTGAGTATAAGTTCGTAGAGCCGAAGGTGTTCGCTCTCTCACTTCTTCTGCTGCTGCACCTAGATGAGACTTGTTAGAGGAGCTGATAATAAACTTTGGTTTATAAATCACATCGCCTCGTTATTCCAAGCTCTTCTACACTGGTGACCCTGACGCGAGGATGGACCAGAGGCGTTCCCCCGCGATCGACTCATCTGTGGTGACCCAGGCAGACGCCGGCGCCCATGCAGACAGGGGAACAGATGGACGACGTTCCCCCACGGCAGAAGTGATAGAGAGGGCTCAACCGAGCACCAGCGCCTCTGAGAGAGCCGAAGGAAGGCACTCTCACCCTGCGGACACATCAGTGACGGTCCACACAAATGCCGTCACCGTCAAGCTGCCGGACTTCTGGCAGAAAGACCCCGCCTCGTGGTTTCAGCAAGCTGAAGCCCAGTTTGCACTTGCGGGCATCACGGCTGACGATACAAAGTTCTATCACATCGTCGCCAAACTCGACGCCGCCACTTCGAGATGTGCGCGGAGCATAATCCAGCGGCCGCCGGCCCAGGACAAACATAAAGAACTGAAAGCGACCGTCGTGGCAAATTTCGTCCCCTCAGCCGAGGAGAGAGCCGAGAGGATCCTGGCGGTCTACGGCCACAGAGGATGCAGACCCAAGGCCCTCATGGAGGACTTGCTGCAACTTAAAGAAGAGGACAATGACAACTTCCTCTTCCAATTCATATTCCTTAGTACGCTGCCGCCACACATGAGAGGGACACTTGCCAACATGCGATGCAGCACCCAGCAGGACTTCCGCACGCTGGCTCACGAAGCTCAACGGCTCGTCAATGCCTGCAAGGAACAGACACCCACGGCAGCATCCGCAGACCTCAACGCGGATGTCCGGAGCCACGGGGAGCCACAAACCACCGAGCAAAATCAGCCCGCGGTGACAGCGACACGGCCAAAACGTAACAGACGGAGCGACGTTTGTTATTACCACCACCGCTTCGCCGAGAAGGCTTACAAATGCGTCTCCCCCCCGGAAATTCACGATTTCGGGAAATGCCAAAGCCGAGAGCCGTTAACAGCGGCAGTTCTCGGCGAAAAAAGCAAGCTTTTATATGTGACGGATGGACACACCGGCAAGCAGTTCCTTATCGACACTGGAGCTCAACTAAGTTTTGTCATGCCCTCCCAAGCAGACCGGGCCATGGGCACCCGGGGCAATGGAGCGGTGGCAGCCAACGGCTCCATCATCGACACTTTTGGCGAAAAGAGCCTGCCCCTCCGCATCCACGGCCACAACTACAGATGGACATTTGTTGTAGCGGCGATGAGTTTTAACTTGTTGGGCGCAGACTTTTTGTGTGCACATGAGTTATTAGTTGATCTAGCGAACAGACGCTTGGTTAATGCACTGTCCTTTGCTTCTATTCCCTGCTCAGCTCGAGTTTCTCCACCACCCGTGCAGGCCAGCGTCACCACAGCAGGAGGTAAGTTTGATCAACTCCTCACCCAATTTCCAGCACTCACAATTCCCAAATTCTCAGCCACAGTGGCTAAACACGGGGTCGAACACTTTATTCCCACAACGGGTCCACCCGTGTTCGCCAAAGCTCGGTGCTTAGACGCGACCAAGCTCGCCATAGCTCGGGATGAGTTTACCACCCTGGAAAAATTAGGCATTATCAGGCGCTCGAAAAGCCCCTGGGCGTCACCACTTCACATGGTCCCGAAATCCGACGGTTCTTGGAGACCGTGCGGCGATTACCGCAGATTAAACAATGCGACAGCGCATGACCGCTACCCAATTCCTCACATTCAAGATTTTTCACTACATCTGGCAGGTGCGCGCATTTTTTCAAAAATAAACCTGGTCCGCGGCTATCATCAAGTCCCAGTTCGAGCAGAGGACATTCCTAAATCAGCGGTAATAACGCCCTTTGGTCTTTTTGAATTTTTGTGGATGCCATTCGGCCTCAAAGGCGCCGCTCAAACCTTTCAGCGGATGATGGACGCGGTATTACGCGACCTCCCCTTCGTGTTCGTCTACCTTGACGATATGCTGGTAGCCAGCTCGTCTGAGGAAGAACACGAGCAGCATCTCACTATGGTTTTTCAGAGACTAGAAGAGCACGGGTTAATAATCAATCCAGCCAAATGCAAATTCGGCGTGTCACAAATTGATTTTTTAGGACACAGAGTTTCTCCGAAGGGGGCAGTCCCACTGCCAGACAAAGTTCACGCAGTAAAAAGTTTCCCACGGCCACAAACGGTCAAATCGCTGCAAGAATTTTTGGGAATGGTTAATTTTTACAACCGTTTCCTCCCCCGCGCAGCTCAGCTCATGCGGCCCCTATATGACGCGCTCAGAAAACAAAAACCTTCCAACGCGGTCGAATGGACCCCGGAGCGCGAACGCGCCTTCGCGGAAGTAAAAAGTGCCCTAGCTAACGCCACATTGTTGGTTCACCCTGATCCCTCGGCCGGCATTGCGCTAACCACAGACGCTTCAGACCTGGCCATAGGGGCGGTTGAGAACAACACGTCAGCGGAATCTGGCAACCTTTGGCATTTTTCAGCAAATCGCTAAACCAAACTGAGCGTAAATACAGCACTTTTGACAGGGAGCTGCTAGCGCTTCATTTATCCATCCGCCACTTCCAGTTCTGGTTGGAAGGGCGGCGCTTCACGGCTTTTGTAGACCACAAACCGCTCACCTTTGCGATGGCTAAAATTTCTGGGTGGCATGTTTCGGCGTCCCATCGGACATCACGTCCGATAGGGGGCCTCAATTTGTCTCGGAGCTTTGGTCAGCCATGGCCAGCAGCTTAGGGGCGACAATTCACTGCACCACTGCTTATCACTCTCAGGCTAATGGGTTATGCGAGCGTTTTCACAGATCTTTAAAGGCCGCCCTCAGAGCCTCACTAACGGATACAAATTGGGTAAATAAACTTCCCTGGGTTTTATTGGGGTTGCGTGCTGCGCCTAAAGAGGATCTAGACACCTCCCCAGCAGAATTAGTTTTTGCACAACCTCTCAGGCTCCCAGGTGAATTTTTACCAGAGAACCCAGAGCCAGGGCATCTTCCAGCCCCGAGGTTTTTAGGCAGCAACGGACCGGACTCTCTCCCCGGACCGGCACATCACTCTTTTCCACGGGTTTTTGTCCCCCAAGCTTTAAAAAACGCTGAATTCGTTTTTGTTAGGCACAAAGCTTTAAAACCAACCTTCCGCCCACCATACGATGGACCATTCAGAGTGCTGGAACCTGGTGATAAACATTTTGTGCTTGATTTTGGGGATAGAAAAGAAACAGTCAGCATTGACAGACTTAAACCTGCCTTCTTGTTGAGAGACGAGCCTGCACGGTTGGCGAGAGCACCTCGGCGGGGTAGACCCCCCAAGAGAAAAGACTCAGCCCCCCTGCAGGGAACAAATAATCACTCTCCTCCCCAAGCTGCAGATTCCTTACAGGAAGGTCCCACCAGGACGCCCAAGCGGACCCACAGCAGATTCGGGAGAAGATTAAAACCCAGACGGCACAGGGACTGATGCAAACTACTCAACAGTTGTTCACTAATTGTGCTGTAACAGTTTAGGACTGACTTGTGATATTACTATGCTGTTATGATTACCACTGAACTCTCTTAGGAGCATAGCTGCTGGAAAGTTTCTTCTGTGTCAAGAGGTGTAGCAGTTAGTATGTCATAATAATTATCTTAAACTGTGACTTTTTCTATTGTCCTTTTCTTAGTCGTTTGGGGGGGGGGCTGTGGTCTATATTAATCATATATCCCATAACCTACATATGTATAAGCATGTGAGAATGTTTGGTGATTACATATGTAAAGGGACTTCACACCTCAGAACAGGACAAAAGGTCTCAACCGCCAGTGAAGATCAAAGAGCATCCGAGGTGCTGCAGTGGAGACCAGATGGGTCGCCCTGACCTCCCAGGGCCAGATGGAGGGGTACGAAGACAAAAGAGGGGATTAAGATGATGAGGGATGTCAGCTTTTGATATGTATGTCTTTTGTTATGTGCGAGTATAAGTTCGTAGAGCCGAAGATGTTCGCTCTCTCACTTCTTCTGCTGCTGCACCTAGATGAGACTTGTTAGAGGAGCTGATAATAAACTTTGGTTTATAAATCACATCGCCTCGTTATTCCAAGCTCTTCTACAACTGCCACTCACCTGGAAACAGGAGGACCAGGACCTTTTCAGCTAAATAGGGATGATGGAGTTATTTACCCACGGATTCCTGCCACGGACATGCTAAACAAGGCGAGCAAGCTAGCAACAGAAACACAGATCATCTTGTGAAGTTTTGGAGGCAGGGGCAGCTGGTGGTGGTAGTGTGATGATCTGGGGTTGTTTTGCTGCTTCAGGACCTGGAAGATTTACTGTGGTAAATGGAACCATAAATTCTGCTGTCCACCAAAAAATTCTGAAGGAGAATGTCTGGCCATCCGTTCGTGACCTCAAGCTGAAGCACACTTGGGTTCTGCAGCAGGACAATGATCCAAAACACACCAGCAAGTCCACTTCTGAATGGTGTAAGAAAAACAAAATGAAGACTTTGGAGTGGCCTAGTCAAAGTCCTGACCTGAATCCAGTTAAGATGCTGTGGCATGACCTTAAAAAGGCGGTTCATGCTCGAAAACCCTCCAATGTAAGATAAGATAAGATAAGATAAGCCTTTATTAGTCCCACAACGGGGAAATTCCAGGATTGCAACAGCATAGGGACAGCAACACTCAGAGCAACAATCAGAAGGCAAGAAAAAACAACATCTAGTAAACATATGTCCATATTACTATAAATGTATTGTAACGTGCTGCTCGACATGGCGACGTCCCACCGGGAGATTTGAACTCACGCCTCCCGCTCCGGAGTCCCGCACCCTACCTGTGTCGCCAATAGGGTCAACCCACTTGGCAAGCCAAGTAGGGTGCTCATATTGAGTTCGCTACAGTATATATATAGACACACAGTGCAGAGCATTATGGCTGGTGAATGTGCAGCAGAAAGTCTAAGTTCTCTCTCCGCGGATGCAGCGGGCCAGCTGGAAGTCTTTGGGCATGATGGTGACCCCCTTAGCGAAGAAGAGACCATCAGGTGGGCCTCGCTGGCCTCCTGCAGAGCCACGACGGCGAAGCTCAGGAAATGCAGGACGGTCTTGAAGTCCTGAGCGATCTCCCTCACCAGGCGCTGGACGGGCAGCTTACGGATGAGCAGCTCCGTGGATCTCTGGCAGCGACGGATCTCTCTCAGAGCCATGGGCCTGTGACGGCGAGGCTTCTTCACTCTGCCGGTGGCCGGAGCGCCTCTCCGAGCAGCCCTTGGGGGGGGGGGGGGGGGGGGCTTCTTCCTCCAGTAGATTTTACGGGCGGTCTGCTTGGTTCTTGCCATCGCTCTTTATTATTCTGTCTTATATTTCTTTCACGCCGCCTAAACTCCAGCCCGGCACCGCGTTGTTTTCGCTACAGCTCCCGGTATGTCGAGTTTCCCATTAGCACCGGGCGGCGGCCAAGTGCTAGCTAGCACTAGCTCCTCCCCGCTGTAACGTCTCCCACTGCAAACCGTGGCTCCGTCCGCCGACCCGGGAGACCCCCGGGGCGATCCGTGATATATATACAGAGTGAAAGGTGTAGAAAGAAGAAGGAAGATAAAAAAAAGGCTGTTGCAACAGGCAGCCCACTCGTGTGGCGCCGCCGGTCCGGCGGAACCGGAACCGGAAAGTGCAAAAATGAGTGGGCCAAAATTCCTCCACAGCGCTGTAAAAGACTCATTGCCAGTTATCACAAACGCTTGATTGCAGTTGTTGCTGCTAAGGGTGGCCCAACCAGTTATTAGGTTTAGGGGGAAATCACTTTTTCACACAGGACCAATTAGGTTTGGATTTTTCCCTTAATAATAAACACTGTCATTTAAAAACTGCATTTTGTGTTTTGCTTGTGCTGTCTTTGTCTAATATTTAAATGTATTTGATGATCTGAAACTTTTAAGTATGAAAAACATACAAAAAAACCTTTTTCATACCACTGTATACTGTATGTCTGTATGCTAGTCTCTGTGAAGGGCCAGTATGTACGAGAGGATCAGTGCAAATTTGCTTGATTATTCAGTAGTGTGGCCTTGTAAAAAAAGGCAGTTGTTCTTGAACATTTATTGAGCCCTCACCTGCCAATTTTGGACACGTGCTGTCATTCTCTAATTCCTTAAAGAAAAAAAGACATTCTATCAGCAAAACACCAGACCTTAAAATTGCTATGTACTGTTGCAAATTCAATTCAAAAGCTGGTGGTTTCCCCAGTTCATTTTACTTACATAATTTTGTTCATTATGTCTATCTGAATATAAGACATGTTATGTAAAATATGTTACACTGTGGAGAAAGGAAGCCGGTGCGGCAACGAGCTGAATGACACATGAACTTTATTCTTTCTCCAACATACAGTACAGCAAAAGAGATCCCGGATCTCTGTGCATTCCTCTTTTATATCTTCAATACCATGCATTGAGACCCGGAACTTCTGACCATAATACATTGCACTTTGGAACAAAGACCTGTGTGGCACATTAACATGACACAATGCTGGCGTGGCTCTCACGCCCTTTCCTCTTCCAGTGGCTTGGGCAGTTGCTTGTCTCCCCGGGGGGGGGCGCATAGTCCTTACTGTCCAGTCTGATACCCCCCGGTGACACCGCCTCTTTCGGTCCATTGTTCCCCCTTCCCAAGCTGCCTTCTCTGGGTGGAGAACCCCCACACCATGCCCCAACACATTCCCCCCGAACACCCAGAAAGGGCACTAACCCCCCTGTCCTTTGGGCTTGAGCCAGCACCCATAGCGACTGTAGCGGGGGGGGGGGGGGGTCGCTGATCCAGTCGAACCGCCCTGTTGGCGAGGTGTATAGGAGGGCATGTCAGTCTGTGGAGGGAAAAACGGAGGGGGAGAAAACACATTAGCCTTGCCAGCGCAGGTCCCTGCCGAGGGATCACCAACTTGCGGAGCCACCAACGGTGGGTGTCCACGCCAGGGAGCTTGGGCCAACACCACCTGCTTGTCTGCCAACACAAAGCGGGCTTCAGCCTGTCGATGCAGACGGTTTCCCTACGTCCCCCCAAGTCTAACACAAAATGCTTCGCCCCAGGTTCCAACACCCTGAAAGGTCCGTCATACAGTGGGCGCAGCAGGGTCCGGTGTGCATCGTGCCTGACAAAAACAAAACTGGCATTCTGCAAGCTTTTTTGGAGGAAGGTGCGGGGAAAACAATGGTGGACCGGGCCCGGTACATTAAAAGCCTCTGTACTATGCAAAAATTGTAGCTTCGGGTTCAGAGTTTTCCAGTAAAAACTCTTCAGGGAGCCGCAGCAGCTGAGAAAAAACAAGTTCTGCTGGGGAGGTTGCCAAATCCTCCTTAGGTGTGGAGCACAACCCTAAAAGAACCCAGGGCAGGCAGTCGACCCGATTTGCATCCGTGAGCAAAGCTCTGAGCGCTTTTTTTAAGCGACCTATGAAAATGCTCGCATAACCCATTAGCCTGGGGGTTGTACATGGTACTGCGGTGAAGTTTGACCCCCAGGCTCTGGGCCATCGTGGACCAGAGTTCCAAAACGAATTGTGGACCCCTGTCGGAAATGATGTTCGACGGGAATCTGAACCGTGTGACCCAAGCCGACAAAAAAGCACAAGCAACTTCTGCGGACATGGTAGAAGCCAGCGGGACCACTTCAGGCCAGCGCGTGGTGCGGTCCACGATTGTTAAGAGGTGCTTACAACCTTGCGACGGTGGGAGGGGTCCCACCAAATCCACGTGCACGTGGTCGAACCTCCTGGCCGGAATTTGGAAAGGCTCGAGGGGGGCTCTGGTGTGCTTGTGCACTTTGGCCCGCTGGCACGCGACGCAAGCTGCAGCCCACTCTTTCACGTCTTTGTGCAAGTGCGGCCAGATGAATTTTGCCCCCACTAGCTTCACCGAAGCGCGCACTTCCGGATGTGAAAGGAAGTGAACCGACTCAAAAACACGAAGGTGCTAAGAGCTTGGAACCACCGGGTGTGGGCGGCCGGTGGAGACGTCGCAGAGCAAGGGCGGGCACCCTTCTTGCACCACCCTGCTCTCCAGCCTTAACTCAGTAGGCGCAGACTGGAGCGCGCAAATGTTCGCGTCCCTGGCTTGCTCCGCGGCCATCGTGGGGAAATCTATTCCCATGTAGAGATCTATTCCGGGGAGACTAACACGTGCAACAGACAATCGGCCACATCGTTGAGCTTACCGGCGACGTGTTGAATGTCGGTAGTAAACTCCAAAATCGTAGCCAAATGCCATTGCTGCCGGGCTGACCACGGTTCCGAGACCTTAGCCTTCGCGTACATCAGCGGCTTATGGTCCACGAACACGGTGAACTCACGCCCCTCTAACCAGAACTGGAAATTGCGCGTCGCCAGGTGGAGAGCCAGCAATTCTCTATCGAACGTGCTGTATTTGCATTTGTTGTCGCACAAAGTTCGGCTGAAAAATGCAAGCGGCTGCCACAAACCTGAGATGTACTGCTCCATCACTACCCCTATGGCAACATCAGATGTGTCCGTAGTGAGCGCTATCCGTGCAGACGGATCCAAGTGGGCTAACAATGCGGCATCTGCAAGTGCTGTTTTTGGCGTTTGTAAAAGCCTGGACTCACTTGGGAGTCCAGCCGATGGCTTCCGCGGGCTTCTTTTTTTAAGCATAGCATACAACGGCTGCATCAGCTTGGCTGCCCGGGGAAGTAAACGGTTATAAAAATTCACCATTCCCAAAAACTCCTGTAGTGCTCACACGGTCTGCAGGCACGGAAAGTCCGACACAGCGCGCACCTTATCTGGAAACAGAATCGCGCTCTCCAGTGAAATGCGGTGACCGAAAAAATCAATCTCTGGCACACCGAACTGGCACTTCACCGGGCTAACTATCAGTCCGTGTGCCTCCAACCTCTGGAAAACCGTCTTGAGATGGGCGATGTGCTCCTCCTCGGATGTGCTAGCTACCAGAATGTCGTCTAAGGAGACAAAAACGAAGGACAAGTCGCGAAGCACTGCATCCATCATCCTCTGGAAAGTCTGCACTACGCCTTTTAATCCGAACGGCATGCGAAAAACTTGAAAAGGGCAAAAGGAGTTATTACTGCTGTTTGTGGAACATCTTCCGCGTGCACCGGGACCTGATGGTATCCGCGAACCAGATCCACTTTCGAAAAAACACACACCCTGGCCAGGTGCATGGAAAAATCCTGGATGTGCAGAATGGGATAACAATCGTGTTCTGTGGCGTTATTTAAGTGCTGGAAATCGCTACAGTCACCATGACCCGTCGGCTTAAGGCACCATGTGTAGCGGAGATGCCCACGGGCTGTTGGAGCACCTGATGATGCCCAACTGCTCTAAGTTGGCAAACTCCTCTAGCATGCTGGCCAGTTTAGCTGCGTCCAAATGCCGAGGTCTTGTGAACACCGGCGGGCCTTTTGTCACTATAAAGTGCTCGACCCTGTGTTTCGTCACTGTAGTCAAAAAAGTCGGGACCGTGAGTGCTGAGAACTGTGCGAGCAAATGTTGGTACTTACCCCCTGGAGCTATAACGTTAGCCAGTGTTGTCAACCCAGCTCCCCAAGCTGTGCAGGGCAGTGAATTAGTGGACGCTGTCTCTTTTAATCTCCTATTAGCAACATCGACTAACAACCTATAAGCACATAAAAAATCTGCACCAAAAATGGGGCCGGAGCATGCAGCTATCACAAAGTCCCACTGAAAGTTGTGTCCGTGTAAGCAAATCGTCAGTATCTGCTCACCAAATGTCCTCATGATGGATCCGTTGGCGGCTGTGAGCTCGGGACCACTGTGTCTTGCCACCCTGTCTGCGTTGACTGGCAGGATAAGGTTTTTCTGGGAGCCAGAGTCCAACAAAAACCATCTCCCCAAATGTGTGTCTGTGACAAAAAGCAGTCTGTTCCCATCGCCATCGGTTGCAGCTGCAACTGAATTCCGACCATGCCATCTTCCCAGCTTCTTGAATTGGCATGTCGACAGGCAGCATTGGGCATTCGAGCCGAAACGGCAATAATAAAAACAGATCACCCCGTTCCTTCGTCTCCTGGTGTCCATCCTGGCTACCACGAACGGCTCCTCGACCTCGCTGGAGTCCCTCATGGATGCCGGTGGCACTGTCTGCACGCTGAAAGTTCGCTTCCTGCACCAAGGCGCAGTAGTCCTTAGCAACCAGCCGCGGCGAGTTGGCCAGGATCACCCTCACTGTAGCTGGTAGGTTCTTGAGGAACAAATGTGGGCAAGTGGGCAAACAGGAAAGATCCATCGTCCTTCCCCTTCTGCACCAACATGCTCTCCATGAGCTCTACTGCTGATCTGTCCCCTAACTCCGAACGCGTTAGGAGTCTCTCTGCTCTCTCACTGTCAGAAAGGGTATAGCGCTGGAGAAGCATCCTCTTGAGCGCTTCATATTTTCCTTGGGCTGGTGGCTCCTGGAGCAGGCTCGTCTCCTGTTGCGTGGCGTGTGCATCCAGCACAGCGACCACGTAGTAATACTTGGTATCATCCATTGTTATCCCGTGGAGTGCAAACTGGGCTTCTATGTGCAAGAACCACGCGATCGGATTGTGAAGCCAGAAGTCTGAGAGCTCGACAGACCACACACATGGTGCTGGTGCTCTCCCTCCAGGCAGTCTCCAGGGCGGTGCTTGGCTCGCTTTCCATGGCATGTCTTAGGGTCACCAATGTGGAGAAAGGAGGCAGGCAAGGCAACGAGCTGGACGACGCAGAAACTTTATTCTTTCTCCAACATAACTTGCAGCAAAAAAACATCCCGGGTCTCTGTGCATTCCTCTTTTATATCTTTATCTTTATCTTATATCTTTATCTTTTCTGACTTCCAGCGCCACACGAGTCGGCTGCCTTTTTGCAACAGTGGCTCAATTCTGAGTTTTTCTTTCTATTTCTTATTTACTATCTGGCTTCTCTCGCTAAATTTTCTGATCCGGCGACACCTTATCCATCACGGACACACATATCGGCCCAAATATCTCCCGAGCCAGTGGACGGAGCCATTGTTTATAGCAGGAGACAGTACAACAGGGACCAGCTGTTAGTACTTAACAGGCCCACGGTGCTAATGCAAAAACTCGACATACGGGGAGAAATAAGACGGAAACGGTGTGGATGTCGAGCTGGAGTAAGACGGCGGGCGAGGAATATAAGGTACAGACCCGTCCTCCCATCCGTTATTATGGGGAACGTTCGATCGCTACTCAATAAGACAGATGAGCAAGCGGCTATGACCCGCTACCAGAGCGTCTTCAGAGAGATTAGCATGATGTTGTTTACTGAGATGTGGCTAACAAAACTAGCAACAGATGCTAACATCGAACTGGAGGGTTTCCACGCAATACGGGCAGACTGGACACCAGACAGTGGGAAGGCAAGGGGCGGAGGAGTGATAATGTATGTCAATAACAGCTGGTGTATACCAGGACATATCACGGTTAAAAAGCAACACTGCAGCAAAGACATTGAGTTGCTAGCTGTTAACATGTGGCCTGTCTATCTCCCGAAGGAATACTCACACGTGATCTGCATTGTTATTTATGCAAATCCGACAGCGAACACTGGGGCAGCGCGTGATGCCATCCACTCAGTAACTGGCAGGCTGCTGACACAACACCCAGATGCTCTCCTCCTCATCTCCGGTGATTTTTTTTCCACAATATCTTTATTGAACCTTTTTTTTTAACAAACATGACACAAACAATCAAACACTAACACTAAAGTACTACAAAAAAAATGCACTAAAAAACACCAACAACCACCAACACAATCAAGTCATCAACAATGCTCCTCTGTTTAGTCTAGGTCATCCATTACATAAGTATACATATTATATTCACCAGTTTGGAATTTACAAGGTCCACACACATCATTCACCTTCTTCTTCAAAAGTTATGTTTAAATTCTTTACATAATCAATAAAAGGTCTCCATATATTCTCAAACACAATTTCCTTTGATTTCAGTATGTATGTTATTCTTTCTAGTGGAAGGTTTGTTAACATCTGTCTTAACCATTGAGTCACATCTGGTCTATGAGTCTTTTTCCACAGTGATCGAGTCAAAAACGAGTCAAAAACGCGGCGGCGCCACGCGGCTAGAACCACAGGACGCGGCCGCCCAGTGGAGACATCACAGATTAGGGGGGGCATACCGTCTTGCAGCACCCTGTTCTCCAGCCTTAACCCTGTTGGTCCAGACTGGAGCGCGCGCACATCCGCGTCACTAACCTGCTCCGCGGCCATGGCTGCATAATCTATCCCCACGCGGACCGGGGCCACGCGCACTTCCGCGTCGCTAACCTGCTCCGCGGCCATGGCTGCAGAATCTACCTCTACGCAGGCTGGAGCCGCCACGGCGCACGAGAGGCAGTCCGCCACTACATTAAGTTTACCCGCCACATGCTGGATATCGGTAGTAAACTCCAATATCGCAGCCAGCTGTCTCTGCTGCCGGCCCGACCAAGGTTCTGAAATCTTGGCCATCGTGAAAATTAGCGGCTTGTGGTCAACGAACGCGGTGAAACGGCGTCCTTCCAGCCAGAACTGGAAGTGGCGAATGGCCAAGTGGAGAGCTAACAACTCCCTGTCGAATGCGCTGTATTTTTGTTCGCTGTCGCGCAGGGTCTTGCTGAAAAAGACGAGCGGTTGCCAGGCTCCGGCTACATACTGTTCCACGACCGCCCCTATGGCCACATCTGACGCGTCAGTAGTGAGCGCCATGCGGGCCGCTGGGACTGGATGTGCCAACAACGCAGCGTTTGCAAGGGCTGTTTTGACTTCAGAGAATGCGCGCTCTCGCTCCGGAGACCATTCGACTTTATTTGTGGGTTTTTGTTTTTTTAGTGCAGCATACAATGGTTGCATGAGCTGCGCTGCGCGGGGGAGGAAACGGTTATAAAAATTCACCATTCCCAAAAACTCCTGTAACGCTTTGACCGTTTGTGGTTGGGGAAAATTTGGTATTGCGCGCACTGTGTCAGGCAGAGGAACCGCTCCTTCTGGGGAGACGCGATGCCCCAAAAAATCAATCTGCGTCACCCCAAACTGACACTTTGCTGGGTTGATTATTAACCCGTGCTCTGCCAACCTCCGGAAAACTGCCGTGAGGTGGTTTTCGTGTTCGTTTTCGGACGCGCTGGCTACCAATATGTCGTCCAGGTAGACGAACACGAAAGGTAGATCGCGCCAAACCGCGTCCATCATGCGTTGGAACATCTGCGCCGCGCCTTTAAGCCCAAATGGCATGCACAAAAACTTGAAAAGCCCAAAAGGAGTTATTCCCGCTGTTTTGGGTATGTCCTCAATGCGCACTGGGACCTGGTGGTAACCGCGTACCAAGTCTATTTTAGAAAAAATGCGCGCCCCAGCCAAATGAACTGAAAAATCTTGGATGTGCGGGATCGGGTAGCGGTTGTGCGCTGTAGCATTGTTCAGCCTGCGGAAATCACCGCAAGGTCGCCACGAGCCATCAGCTTTCGGGACCATGTGAAGTGGTGAAGCCCATGGGCTCTTCGAGCGCCTGATGATGCGCAACCTTTCCAGGTTGGCGAACTCCTCGCACGCTATGGTCAGTTTAGCTGAATCCAAGCGCCAAGCTTTTGCAAAAACGGGCGGTCCGGTGGTAGTAACGAAATGTTCCACCCCGTGTTTAGCCACAGTCGCCGAAAATGTTGGGACCGTGAGTGCTGGGAACTGAGTGAGGAGTGTGTGGAACTTACCACCTGCAGCTGTGACGTTGGCTTGTGCTGTTGGCGGGGCCACTCGAGCTGTACAGGGAATTGAATAAAAAGAGAGTGCATTAACCAGGCGTCTGTTAGCAAGATCGACCAACAAACCATGTGAGCACAAAAAATCAGCCCCTAACATGTTGAAATTGACTGCCGCTATGACGAAAGTCCACTCGAATGTACGGCCGTGTAAAGACAGAAGCAGAGTCCTCTCACCGAAGGTCTTAATCGCCGAGCCGTTCGCTGCTGACATCCCGGAACCACTGGAAGGCACCAGCCGGTCAGCGTAGGAAGGTGTGATGAAACTCAGCTGGGAGCCTGTGTCCACGAGGAAATGCCTCCCCGAACGCGCATCCCTCACGTAGAGCAGCTTGTTCTCCTCTCCCAGGGCCGCAGCTGCTACCGACTCCCGGTCTTGGCGTTTCCCGAGCGCTTGAAATGGCACGGTGGAATGCACTTGCGTGCCCTCTCTGCGAAGCGGCGATGGTAGAAGCAAAAGACGTCGTCTGCTCCGTGTTTCCTGGCCCCTGCCGTCGCCGTCGTCGGTGAGTCTGGTGCTGCAGCCTCTGGCCCCCTGCCATCTCCGAACGTTGCGCCTAGCTCCGCTGCCGCAGCCGTAGCCGCGCGCCGTTTATTGGCGTCGACGAGTCGTTGCGCCTCCTGGCCCAGCTCGTGGTAGTCTCATCGGGCCAACAGTGGTGAACTGGCCAGGGTCACTCTCACCACTGATGGTAGGGTCCTGAGGAAAAGGTGGGTGAAGATGAAGCTATCATCTTCGGAGTCTCTCAAACTCAACATCTTCCCCATCAGGTCTGCAGGTCTGTCGCTCTCAAATTCAGTTAGCGCCAGGAGCCTCTCTGCTCGCTCCTCCACCGAGGGGGTGAAGTAACGGATGAGTGCAGCCTTCAACGTGCTGTACTTGTCACTGTCCGGCGGGTGGTTGATCAGGCTCTCCACTCGCTGGGCTGTGTGGTTGTCCAGCTTTGCAACCACATGGTAGAACTTTGTGGCGTCTACTGAAATCCTCCGGAGGTGGAACTGTGCCTTGACTGCGTTAAACCAGGAGCGCGGATTGTTCTGCCAGAAGTCAGGTAGCTGAACTGTGGCTGCATTCGTTTGGCTGGCTCCTGACGAGTCTGGCTCGGGAGAATCGTCTCTGCTCATGATACGTCTTAGGGTCACCAGTGTGGAGAAGTGTGGAAGGACGAGGCTGAGTTTATTTCTCAAGTCCAGTTTTATTCACATTCACATTCTCCAAAAACAGAAAGAGAGTGAATCCCCCAACATCTGTCCCTTTTACACCCCAGGACATCAAAGCACACAGTCACATTGTCTTTTAATCCCAAATCACAATGCATCCCCCTTCAGATCTTCTCACCTCCACCTAAAGTCCTGGTGGTCAGGAAATCCCTCAAGGCCGTCTCTTTGCATACAAAAGGCCAGATTTCACATCCTCCTGTTACCCCTAGGAGGTTCAGTCCTTTTGTTCCTCTGAGACGTGAAGCATACAATAAGCATACAGTAATATACATGTGAAGCATATGAAACCCACATATGTGCACCACAATATGTTCTATATCTTTTTTCAGATTCTTTAGTTCTTGATTTTATAAAATTTTTAGAGAGCTAATTTTGCTTTTTACAAGCATTTTGTAGCCCCCTGGTTAACCACGGGCAATTTTTGTATTTATATTTTTTAATAATTTCTTTAATTGAACAGTTTTTATCATAAAATGATTTAAATATATCAGTAAATTTATCATATGCCATGTCCACTTCTTTCTTTCGATAGACAACATCCCTATTCTGTAACATTAAGTCATCTTTCGAAGCACTTTCTCCAGTAGACTACTACAGCTTCGTTGGCGAACGGCCAGGTACAGGAAATCTTTCCTGCCACATGCAATTTCACTGTACAATAACTCACTATGATGTTGTATTCTGGTCATAGCTATGCTGCCACACTGCACCTTACAGACTAACTGGTACCTCACATTTCACTCTGCTCCTGATAGTCCTTCTTTGTGCAATGGGATGATTCATGTGTTTATACGGGTCATCATCATATATTAAGCTATGATGTATATAGGTTCTATAGTCGTGTTAGTTTCTTTTTTACTTTCCATGGGTAATCCCTTTGTCTGTCGTGTGTGTTTCTGTTGTTTGGCTGTCAACTGTCATGCTGCTGTTACACTGTAATTTCCCAGTTTGGGATCAATAAAGTACATCTATCTATCTATCTATCTATCTATCTATCTATCTATCTATCTATCTATCTATCTATCTATCTATCTTTTAAAGCATTGATTGTATCTTCTGTTCGTATTCTTTTATAAATAACCTTTTTACATGGTTGATTTTTTATTTTTGCTCTCATTAACCCCATAATTACAGACGTTGTAAACGTCTGTAAACGTCTTGTCGCGTCAAAGCGTTATCTTGTCCGCTTCTGTTTGTTTTTATTGATTTTGTTTTTAATTTTTTATCTCTTTTTGCTGATATTAGTTGTTGTTTGGTGTTAGCTTGGTGTTGGCCTAGCAGAAAGCCCAATCAGACACATGGGTGGATCGGACCCCCGGCTGGGCTGTTTACTGGGCTAGGCTAACCTGTTTTTAGCTGTTTTTAATTGTTGTTAGCTGTTTTTGGCTGGCTGGCTATCCACCTCTCTCCTGGAACGTCATGGCTCCATCCCCGACGTGTGTCAGCTGTGTGTCCCTCCTTAGGAAGGTTTCTGAGTTGGAAGTGAGACTCTCCAACCTCTTTAAGATTCGGGAGGCTGAAGACCACCTTGACACCATAATTCTCGGGCGAACAACGGCCCCGGCAACCGACTTGCAGCTGGCAGAGACAGCTATTTACCTGGGTGAATTCAGCACATTGCCATCCACTTCCACCCCTGCTCCGGTCTCTTCAGATGTCCAGGACCTCAGCAATAAACACTGGCTTCAACTCAGAGCTAAACCCAAAGCCCCAGGTGGTTTTTCTCATCCTCAGTGCGCGCCCTGGACCTTGGTTGGGCCAGCTAGCAACCATCGACGATTGACCAGACAGGGCCGCGCCTCTTCTCTTCCCTTGCTTTTGGAAAACAGATTCGACATCCTTTCTCTGGAAGATTTTTCTCCACCTGGATGCCAACCATCCATCCATGACCGCCCCTCCTCCTCCTCCTTCAGCGGCAGCCCAAACCTGCAAACCCCAGATTAAGACTACTTTAGGTGTGCCAAATTACACACCAGCTCCAAAAAGAAGAGAGCGCATCACCCCGCCATCACAACAACATCGACAAAATTATCCACCACTTCAGAAACCACCGACAAAGCCCCCCCCCAGACGACGCTGGTAATTTGTGACTCGATTATGAGGAACATCAGAAGCAGGTACTGTGTCACTGAATTTTTTCCTGGAGCTAAAGTGTCTAACATTGAGGCCTTACCACTGACCTATTAAATGAATTCCCCCACGCTAAAACTGTCATTGTACATGTTGGATGTAACAACATCCCAGATGAAGTGTCGGAGATCTTTAAGAGTGACTTCAGGAGCCTCCTGTCCACTCTTATGAACTGTGGCAGATGTGTGTTTACCTCTGGGCCTTTGGCCCCTTTCAGACGAGGTTGCAATTATTTTAGCAAAACTCTCAGTCTTAATACTTGGATGTGTTCTACATGTCCTACTTTTAACATTGGTTTTGTAGACAATTTCAACCTGTTTTGGAACCGCCCATCACTTATGAGGCCAGATGGCATCCATCCAAATAGACTTGGTGCACGTGTTTTAAGGGACAATCTGTTCTATTCCATTCAGCGTTTTTTAATACAGTGACTGAAATTTGGTGCGTTAACTCACTCCGAAGTTCCTGGGTCTGCCAACCAGCCCTTTTTTGTTTCCACTTCTCATATTAATCCTATTAATCCAAATAATCCTCACTGTTTAGATCAGTCTTCAATTTATAACCCCACAGAGATTGTCTGTCTCCCGTTACCCAAAATATTATAACCCATGACAAATACAACACAACTTGATAAATACACGTCTTTCTGCAGCTCCTCCTCATCTGCCACCCCTCAACTTTGCCCCTGTCTTCCCCTTTAGAGAACCTTTGTCTACTCCCCCCAAAGTTAATAAAAATATAATGCATAAACATCCCAAAGTGATTAAACAAAATGTTGGTAAAACTCAAATCAAACCTTAAGTCTCTAAATTTAATAATTTAGCCTCTGTTCCTCCTCATAATTTAAAAATTAAATGTGGTTTGTTAAATATTAGGTCTCTAACTCCCAAGTCTCTACTAGTTCATGATCTATTAATTGATCATCAGATCGATTTAAGATCCCTTACAGAGACTTGGCTAGGGCAAGATGATTATGTTGGTTTGAATGAATCAACTCCCTCTGGTTATCTAAACTATCATAATCCCAGAAGTTCTGGTCATGGAGGTGGAGTAGCGGCAATTTTCCATTCTAAATTACTAGTTAATGTGAAGCAAAAATCATGTTTTAATTCCTTTGAGGGCCTGGTCCTCAGTGTGGGGCATGTTGGCTATCTTGGCTTGAACCCAGCTTTCTTTGCCATAGTTTACTGTCCTCCCTCGGCCTACTCAGAGTTTTTATCCGAATTTGCTGAATTTTTAGCTGATTTAGTGCTGAAATCAGATAGAATAATTATAGTAGGAGATTTTAATATACAGTGGTACCTCTACTTACGAACGTCTCTACATACGGAATTTTCAGGTTACGAGATGCCTCAACGGGAAAATATTGCCTCTAGTTACGAACGAAATTTCAGGATACGAAAGGCAAAAAAGTACGCGCTCCTCGCAGCTTCCGTAGTTTACCGAACGTAAACATACCTGTAGCTGCTCTGCCATTGGCTATCGCCTAGCATCTTCCTGGTATCCCATTGGCCACAAAGTTTTTTTTTTTTCCAAAACTTTATTAAGAACAAGGTGAAAGTTTTACGTGTGTGTACAGTACAGAATTAACATTTATTCGCTATGGGCCCCAAGAAAGTGACGGAGATAAGTGGAAAAGGAGAAAAGAAGAGAGTTTTTTTGTCCATACAAACAAAGAAAGGAGATAATCGAAAGGTATGAAAAGGGGATGCGTTTGGTTGATCTCGCCAAAGAATATGGCCGTAATACATCAACGATCAGCACGGTATTAAAACAAAACGAAGCACTTACAAGCCAACAAAAGCAAACGTCCTTGGATCAGAACATGAACCAAAGAAGGCAAAAGGTGACGACGTCGACGACGATAGCAGTTAAAGGGTAAATGAACATAATTTTTATTATTCTTTCTCTTTTATTATTCTCTTTTATTATTCTTTCTCTCATTTTAAACTCTCATTTTATGTTTATTGTGCAGTAATCTAATTGTAACATGTATTTGTTACATGTTTTGCTGCGTTTTTACGATTTATAAAAAATTTATGCCCGAATTTTGGGGGCTTGGAACGGATTACGGCATTTACATGTAAAACGCGCCTCTACTTACGAATTTTTCACGTTACGAGAATTCTTCCGGAACGAATTAAATTCGTAAGTAGAGGTACCACTGTACATGTTGATGTAGATAGTGACTGTCTTAATAAGGCATTTATTTCAATTTTAGACTCCATTGGGTTTTCCCAGAAAGTAGAAAATTCTACCCATTATCTCCACCACACATTGGACCTTGTTCTGACTTATGGTATAGAAATAGAAAATCTGGTAGTGTCTCCTCATAATCCTGTACTGTCAGACCATTGTCTGTTAACCTTTGATTTCACTATTTCTGATTATTTGACTCCTAAAGAAAAATATTACTACAGCAGATGTCTTTCAGATGATGTTGTTACAAAATTTTTGCAGCTTGTCTCCTCTATACCATGGGTCAACACAACGGAAATAAAAGCTGGAAAGCCTGTTCCTTCCATAATTGATAGCATGGTAGATAGTGTTACAGCCTCTCTGCATCAGATTCTAGATTTGGTGGCCCCTTTAAAAAAGAAAAAGTCTAACCAGAGATTTCTAACCCCTTGGTTTAACACAGAAACTCGTAGCTTAAAACAGAAGACTCGTCAATTAGAAAGAAAATGGCATTCCACTAATTTAGATGAATTCTATTTAGCGTGGAGAAATCATCTCTTAATCTATAAAGTTATTACTCTGCATTAATAGAAAAGAATAAGAATAATCCCAGGTTTCTTTTCAACACTATAGCCAGGCTGACAAAGAGTCAGGACTCGGTCAATCCTCGCATCCCCCTACAGCTTTCTAGGGGGCTTTTCTCTTGCCTTCTGATTGTTGCTCTGAGTGTTGCTATCCCTGTGCTGTTGCAATCCTGGAATTTCCCCATTGTGGGACTAATAAAGGCTTATCTTATCTTATCTTATAAAATCAGTCAGATTCTTCCCATCGTAAACTTAAGTACAGCAACTACTACAACTCCTTCAACTGATATGTATAGATAAGTTTACTCCAATTGACCTTTTAGAGTTAGATAAAATAATCTCCTCATCCAAGCCTTCATCTTGTCTTTTAGACCCTATTCCTACCAGGTTATTTTAAAAAGTCTTCCCAATTATTGTTAGCCGTATTCTTCATGTAATTAATTCTTCTTTAACTTCAGGTTATGTACCGCAGGCTTTTAAAATTGCTGTAATTAAACCCTTACTCAAAAAGCCAATGCTCAATCCAGGAGTTTTAGCTAACTATCAACCAATCTCTAATCTGTCTTTCATTTCAAAAATCTTAGAAAAAGTTGTTGCTGTACAATTGTTTGACCACTTGCAGGGAAATGGTTTATTTGAAGAGTTTCAATCTGGGTTCAGAGTTCATCACAGCACTGAAACAGCCTTAGTGAAGGTCACTAATGACCTCCTTATCGCATCTGATAATGGACTCGTTTCTGGACTTGTCCTTTTAGATCTTAGTGTAGCCTTTAATACTATCAATCATGATATTCTACTTGATAGATTAGAACACTATGTTGGACTAAACAGAACTTTGCTGCAGTGGTTTAGATCTTATTTGTCCGATAGACTTCAGTTTGTTCACATTAGTGATGAGTCTTCTTCCAACTCTAAGCTCAGTCACAGAGTTCCACAGAGATCTGTGTTAGGCCCTACTCTTTTTAGTTTATATATGCTTCCATTAGACAATATCATTAGAAAGCACTGTATACATTTTCATTGTTACGCAGACGACACACATGTCAATGAAGCCCGATGATTGTAATCAACTAGCCAAGTTAAATTAAATTACCCTTATTGTCATTCAACCGTACAACCAATCATGTACAGTAGAACGAGATTGTGCTTTACCTATCTACAGTGTCAATCACACACACCCCAAGTGCAGAATCAGAGGGCCGCTGCCATGCAAGGCGCCGCCACAGATTTCCCTCCTCCATTCCATTATTGCTGAGCACCAAGCTGGACGGCAGGAAGTTCCACTTTTATATGGTCTTCGGCATGACCCGGCCGGGATTTGAACCCCTGCCTCCCGGGTGTGGGGCGGATGCTCTACCAACTGAGCCACCACTCCGGTTAGATGTCTGTCTTATGGAAATCAAAGCTTGGATGACTTGTAATTTTCTGCTATTAAACCCAGATAAGACTGAAGTCATTCTTGTTGGTCCAAAAAACCTTAGAAATGCCTTTCCAAATCAAACTCTTAATTTGGATGTCGCTACTCTTACTCTGAAGAGTTCTGTGAGGAACCTTGGAGTTATTTTTGATCAAGATCTGTTTTTTAATTCACATATTACATTTGTTTCTAAGACTGCCTTCTATCATCTGCGCAATATTGCCAAGATTAGGAGCATCTTGTCTCAGAGTGATGCTGAGAAACTGATCAACGCTTTTGTTAGCTCTAGATTAGATTATTGTAACTCGTTATTATCAGGTTGTCCTAAAATATCTTTAAAAAGTCTTCAGTTGATCCAAAATGCAGCTGCAAGAGTTTTAAATGGTTCTAGAAAGAGAGATCATATCTCTCCGGTTCTGGCCTCCCTTCATTGGCTTCCCATAGAGTTTAGAATTAAGTTTAAAATCCTTCTTCTCACTTACAAAGCTCTTAATAATCAGTCCCCCTTATATATAAAAGATCTGCTATTACCCTATCATCCTAACAGAGCACTACGCTCCCAAAATGCTGGATTACTTGTAATACCTAGAATCTCCAAAAGTACAATGGGAGGCAGAGCCTTCAGCTATCAAGCTCCTTTCCTGTGGAACCAGTTACCAATCTGGGTTCGGGAGTCAGACTTAATCTCTGTTTTTAAGAGCAGGGTAAAAACCTTCCTCTTCAATATAGCCTACGATTAGGGAGGAATCTTGTGTCTCTTAATCCCCCTTTTGTTTTGCTGTTAATAGATTCAGACTGCCGGGTGACCTCCAATAATGTACTTGGCTTCTCACCGCTAATGTTTGCTCTCTTTATGTCTGTTCTTTTCATCTTCTCTATCCCCTCACCCCCAGCCAGTCACAGCAGATGACTGCCCCTCCCTGAGCCCAGTTCTGCTAGAGGTTTCTTCCTGTTAAATGGGAGTTTTTCCTCTCCACCGTTGCTAAGTGCTTGCTCACAGGGGATCGTCTGATTGCTGGGTCTTTCTGCAATTGTACGGTTTTCCCTACATTTGAAAGTGCTATGAAATGACTTTTTTTGTGATATGGCACTATATAAATAAAGTTGAACTGAATTGAATAATTAACATCTAAAGAAACAAGTACAGGCAAGTGGTCACTAATGTCATTTATTAGTATACCACTTACCATATTATATTTAATAACACTGGTAAAAATGTAGGTGTTTTGCAAATGAGACCAAATGCAAAGACATTAAATAAAATTTCAGTCTACATGTGGTATGATAAATAATACAATGAAACACTGTAAAGCATATAAGTAAAAACAAAATGAGCATATCCCAACCAGGAAAACACACCGTTTATAACATTAAGGCCATAATGTAATGCCCATCCAGGGACAAGAGTTGCAAATTAGCTAATAGCTATACACTCTTTGCAACACATCAGATTGATTGTCATTGATTAATTGTCTACGTTTATTGCACTGTCCCTGTCAAATAAACAAATCTATCTATCTAATGCACTATAAATACATACGGTTACATTCAAAGCTTGTCCTGCATTTTTCCTTTCATGCACAACCATATTAACCCTTTCTCCTACTGTAAACTTGCTACTGAACCATATTTTACTAATTCCTCTTCCAATTTTGCATTGATTTCTACTGTTTATCTTGGGTTATGGTACAAAGAATGACCTCCACTGCAGTTTTGAGCATAAATGGAAACCAGATGGTGTGTTTAACATTCTGGGTCAACAGAGTGCGAGAACTCCTCTTTCTATGGCACTCAGAGTGCCCATCTTATTACAGTCAAGCCACAGGATCAATCAGATAACAGAACACGGTGTCCTTCACAGGGATTCCATGACTATTTCTGGTTCTAATATAAACTGCAAGTGTTGAAAGAGCCATACAGTTACAAATACTTAAAGGGGAAGAATTACTTTCATTATGTTGTGTATATTGCATTGCTAGGACCTGTGTAATGCAATCACCAGCTTCTGTTTGCCTTTTTGGTTGTTAGCAAGATTAAGCAAAAACTAATAGATGAATTTATATGAAATTTTTTTTTACTAGAAGTGCAGCTTGTTCCATCTTAGAAGTTATTAACTTTTGGTGCTGATCTGGATCACAACTGAAATCCAGGAATTTTCTTTAAAGAGTGAAAGGGAGACCTGCACTGTTCTCCTGGAGGAGATTTGTTGGGCACTAACAGAGCTGTTACTAATGAAAAGGCACAAATTCATAGCATTTTTTGTGCTTTTCTATGTACACATACGTGTAAAAATGTAATGCTATTCTGTGGCAAATGCTATAAAATGAACGAAACCTCACTCTCTGTGTATGCTAAGAAGGAAATGAGCTGCTGAAATCAAGATGATGTGTTTAAACACTGCTGTAAACTTTTATGTAATGATAGGATAAACACTTTGTAACTAAGTAATACACTAAGGCAGCTAGTTTTTCTCCCTCTTCTTTAACTTCTCCTAGTTATCCTGTACACAAAGATAGACAAAGTCAGATGTGAGGATAATGACAGCTGTGGACAGAGCTCAGAATAAGTTCAGTTCTTTCTAAATAAATAACAGTCACCTCCAACTGTTCAAGTGTCCTCCAACTATTTTTACATCTTAATTGGACAACTTGTTGACAGTTCTGCTGCAGCAATGTGGCATGAGCAGAGATGTTGGGTGAGAGCAGTCACTCTCTAATAAGGAGGTTATAAATAATGCCTTACTGTATATGACTTTATGAAGAGAAAAATCATCATCATCCGTATTTATTTTTGACAGAACACAATTAATCCCTCAACTGGGGTGGGTCCTGCTTGACTGCACTTCTCAGAGTCCCACTCCAGTGGACCTGACCCAGTTGTAGCTTGACCCGGTCAATACAGACACCCTCTAACCATGTCTTCTTCGGTCTTCCTCTTCTTTGACCTCTGTTGCTGCCAGGATCAACCTCCATGATGTTCTTAATCCAGTCAACACACGGCCGAACCAACGCACAAAAGCACATCCTCGAGGTCGTCCAGCTGCAGCCTAACCAGGAGTGCTTGCGAGCTGACCTCATCCTCAGTGGAGACGCCACACATCCAACGGACCATGGCCAGTCATTCCACCGTAGACGGTTAAGACAGGTGGCAGTCATGGTCCATGTCTCACTGGCGTGTAGCAACACACTCCTCATGCAGGAGTTGTAGATAAGGCCTTTAGAGGTTGGTGGGAGCCAGCGGGTCTCGACAATTGATTTTTTTTTTTTTTTTTAATTTTGTATACTTTATTGATCCCCAGAGGGGAAATTGAGGGCATCCACCTGGATGGATGAAGCAGCCACTGTATGGCACTATCCCTTAACCATTCACACACACATTCACACCTAGGGCCACTTTAGAGTCTCCAATTAACCTAACCTGCATGTTTTTGGCCTGTGGGAGGAAACCGGAGAAATCCCGGAGTAAACCCACGCAGACACGGGGAGACCATGCAAACTCCACACAGATCACAGATCACTGTTGGTCAGGGGCTGGGATCGAACCAGGGATCCCATGGCCAAGGGTGAGTTGCTGTGCTGCCGCAGCACTAACCACTGCGCCACCGCACTGCTCAATTGGGAGCACTTGCCTGAATTTGTTCCAGGCAGCCTGACATTTCATGATGGTGGCAAGCTCAGATCCACCACCAGCAGAGAGCATGTCACCCAGGTAGCAGAAAGATGCCACCACTTCCAGCTTGTCATCATCAACAACCAACTGTGTCATAGGTCAACCATCGATTGGCCTGGCCTCCCTACGACAGTGCTTACATCGGAAATCTTGGTCATATGCCCAGCCACCAGAGAGTCCACTGCATCTCTTGTGCACCCATCTCGAGCAACCACTGCAAAAGACGGAGCCATGGCCAGTGCCAGTAAGACACAAAGCACATAGATACTTGCCAGACTTCTGGAGAACATCCAGGCCTGGGCCAGAGATCATGATCTTAGTCTTCCCCATGTTTACACGGAGTCCTTTGGCCTCCATGCCATTCTTCCAACAGACGAACTTCACAAGCATCTCCTCAAGCGTCTCAGCGATGATGACCAGGTCATCGGCATACAGGATCTCCCAGGGACAACCAGTACAGAACTCACAAGACAGGGCCTCCAGAACAATGATGAAAAGCAGTGGGCTCAGACAGGAGTGCTGGTGCATGCCGACCTTGACCTCAAACTCCTTGCTCAATTCATCACCAAGGCGTACTCTGCTACGGGCATTCTTATACATGCACTGGGTGAGTTGTACAAGCCAATCCTCCACACCAAGTTTCCTCATGGCCCACCAGATGACTCGCCTGGGGACTCAGTCAAATGCCTTCTCCAGGTCAACAAAAGCCATGTGCAGGGGCTTGTTAACACGGAGGTAATTCTCCTGTAGTTGCCACACAATGAAGATGGCGTCTGTTTCTCCACGACCAGGCATGAACCCGAACTGCATATCATCAATGCACACCTGTTGCCTGAAGAAGCTCTCGGCCACCTTCTCCAACACCTTCATAACCTGGTCGAACAGCTTTAGACCATGATAGTTGCCTCGCTCAAGCACAGCACCCTTGCCTTTGTAGAGGCCGACAATGATACTCTCCTCTCAATCAGCAGGGATCCTCCCGTACTTCACGATTGATGCGATAAGGTCACAAATCAGCATGGCGCCATTGTTGCCAGAAGCTTTGAGCATCTCGGTGACAATCTGCGATGAGCCGGCTGCTTTGCCATTTTTCATCTCGCCAATGATCTTGGACACCTGCTCCAATGATATTTGAGGGGCAGGGCCTTCAACAGGAAGCTCCACCAACAGGGTGTCAGGATCCCAGTCGAACTCCACATTGGCCAAGGCCTCATAGTGCTCCTTCCAGGCTACCTTCCTCGACTCCTCATCCAGGCACATCTCACCCACATTGTTTAGTACAGGCTTCTTACCCTTGACATCTTGGTTCTCCTGCCGTATCTGGTTGGCAAGACAGAAAATGTCAGAGCTGTTGGGGTCGATGTCTGCAAATTCAGTTTTCTAAGCCTGGGATTTGGCTAGGTAGATGGCACGCTTGGCCAGGTTCTTGGCCATGTTGTAATAAGCTCTGCTTGCTGCTCTTCTTCCAGGCCTTCCAACACCTGTGTTTCTCCTTCACTGCAATGTTCACGACATCGTTCCACCACCAGGTCTGTCAATGCCACTGATGCTTCTTAGAGTAGCCACACACCTTTTTAGTGGCACCCAGCAGGCCAGCCTTCAGTCTGGCCCATGTCTCCTCAGTCGGACTGTCTTCCATACTTCCACTGTTCCAGCAATGAAAACCTCGTGGAACTCTTGCTTGACCACAAGGCACTTGAGTTGCCAGATCTTGAGTCACAGCACCAACGTACGCTTGGGCTGCGGTGGGATGACAACCTTAAAGTCGCAGACGAGAAGGCGATGTTGACTAGCACACTCTTCATCATTGATGACTTTGACATCTACCATCTGCCTCTGGAAGCTCCTGCACAGCAGGATGTAGTTGATCTGGGTTGAGGCACCACCCGACTGTTATGTGATCAGGTGATTAGGCCTCTTCCTGAAGCATGTGTTGCTGACGACCAGTTCGCAGGACATCGCAAACTCTAGTACTCGCTCACCTTCCAGGTTTTTTGTACCCCAACTAGATCCACCGTGAATACCTTCATAGCCAGCTGCAGCTGCGCCGACATGGCTGTTCCAGTCTCCACACAGGATGGGAATCTCTGTTGCATGTACGTTTTGGGACAGAGCTACGGAGCTGGTCGTAGAAGTGGTCTTGTCAGCTTCACTGAGGCTGACTGGAGGTGCATAGACAGAAATGAAGGTGTACACAAGCTTGCCAATGACCATCTTGAGGATCATGAGCCTGTCTGATATGCGCTGCACCTTGAACACCTTCTCCACCCATCTCTCAGCCAGCAGCATGTCCACACCCCCAGTGCCTTTCTGGCTGCCAGTCCAGTAGAACTTGTACTGGGAGTCATTGCCAGTTATCATCCTGTTCTGACTTGGAAACAGGCCTCCTTTCCATCTGGTTTCTTGTAAACAGCAGAGGTCAATTCTCCTTCTAGAAGCAGTCCTGACCACTTCATTTGCTTTCTTCTTGAGGGTCCCCACATTAAGACAGCCAACCATGAAACATTTTGGGCATTCGCATGATTTGCCTGAGCAGTGCGTACCTGACCCTGCAGTGCCCCCAAGCTGCCAAGCCACGGGCATCACTGGCTCTTATGCTGCCAGCACCACCAGAACGTGAGACTTGTTGAAGTGCAGCCATAATGATAGAGATCAAAGTTTTTTCACAGGGCCACCCGTCCTAGCTGACACCCCAACTCAGACACTTGCGGTAGTCAGAGAATTATCGCTGTTCCCTTCTAACTAGGGTTGTGTGCTTAGCCATTGTCACCACCAAGGGCAATCCTCCGCTGAACTACACCGCTCCTGCACCAGAACATAATTTTGACGAAAAGTCTGCCACAGAAACTACTGCTACCTAGGCAGTAGCAGGCTATTTACGGGAACAGCTCCTGGTGTGGGTGGGGTGTGGGTGGTGTGATATAGGGATTTGGCCCTTGGGGCTTGCCGTAGCCAATGCAAGGCAGTCGACGTAGTAACGTCAGGCAGGCTACGGCCGATATGTATATTCTGAGTGTTTCTCAATAAAGTTCAGTTTGTTGCTTGGTACGACATGGCTCATGTCTCCCATTATTAAGACATATCATTTTGCAATGTTGGATTAAACCATGGGAGCATGCGTAAAATTACCACCTCCGTTTTTAGTCTCCGGGTGTGCCAGCTACACCATGGCACCGCTGGTTGGAGGCGTTTGAGGATTACATCACCACAGCTGGCCTAGGCGGTGCCGACAAAAAGAGATGGAAGAGCCTGCTTGAACACTGCCTCGGTAAGGAAGAAAAACGTGTGTTTCACACGCTGGGTGGAAAAGGCTCGTTGAAGGAGTGTTTGGACATAATGGACAATTTCTTTATGGACCAGTACAACATTACAGCATGAAGACATAGGTTCTTCAACCGCCGACAACAAGCTGGTGAGTCCACCCAATGTTTCCTAAGGGAACTCCGTAGCCTAGCGAGTATGTGCGCCTTCGGGCCTATTGAGGAAAAGCTTGTCCATGACAAGCTAGCACATGGCACAAGCAACAAGTGGCTCAAAGAGAAGCTAATGCTAACTTCGGATGTCTTCACGCTGAAACAAGTGACTGAATTAACCAGCCAGATAGAGTCCGCTACCCAGCTAGGTCTACAAGTGCTAGCTAAAGAGAACCTAGTCACCCAAGCTTCCCCTCCACGTCAGACCACTAGCAGCGCAGCTAATTCCTCGGGGCGGACCCCCAAGGGGTGGTGGACCATGGCATGGGCAGGAGCGGGAGCTAAGGGTCTAAGTGGCGGCAGTGGCTATCCTCGTCATCGGGTGGGCATGTCCACTTGTCCTGCCAGAGGAAAGAAGTGCTACAATGGCGGCCGTTCTAATCACTGGGCCAGGGTCTGCACCACTGCTAGTAAACCAACAGCTTCGGAGCCTGAAAGCATGACGTCAGTGTGTGTGGCGGGCACTAAGAAGGGGCCGTTAAAGTGGTACATCTTGCAGCTTGATGGGATCAATGTGCCGCTTATAGTGGACTCGGGTGCTCGTAAATCCATACTGAGCATGGCCACATTAAAAAGACTTTTCCCGGGCAAAGCCATTAAAGCAGGGGTGGCAAAAATGTTTGGATATGGTCACGCTAAAATTGGCATGGTGGGTACAGCTAGCTTCTCGGTAACATGTGGGTCCAGGATTATTCCCACGTTTACTTTCAAGGTTTCATGCAAGGGGGCTGACTTGTTGGGAATTGGGATGGATTCTCCATCACGGACCCAGCGGGTTCAGAGGTGCTAATGGTGTCCCCCGACTGGCATGCACGCTGGATGTATTAAAGCGTTCAACCACCTCCCGCTCATTGACCCAAGCGTGATACCCAAGATCCAACCATTACGTCGGCTCCCCCTCGCCTTGCATGACGATGTCACGGCGGAGGTGAATAAGCTGCTTAAAGCCGGCATCATCGAGAAAGTGGATGCCTCGTCATGGATTTTGAACATTGTGGTGGCCAAGAAGAAGACGGGCGGCATTCGGCAGTGCATTGATCTCAGAATGGTTAATAAAGCAATCAACTAGGACAAATACCTGCTCCCCACAATGGAGGAACTCACTGCAATGTTCAGCGGCTCGAGAGTGTTCACAAAGCTGGATATCCACTAGGGCAGGGGTCGGCAACCCGCGGCTCTGGAGCCGCATGCGGCTCTTTCATCCCTCTGCTGCGGCTCCCTGTGGCTTTGGAAAATAAATAATGAGTATTTAATTAAAATATATTTTATTTTAGTTCATTAGTTTTTAAAATGTAATTCTAAATATGAAGATTATGGTGATCTTGTAAAATCTAAAAAAAAAACGTGTTAAAGTTTAATCACTGTCAGCGAAAAATCAACACGAAGTCGGAAGCCGTCTCCCGCGATAACCCGGATGTGTTGTGTTCAAGCTACTGCTGTATTGCAGTAGCTTGACAGCCCTGCGATTGGATAGTTGCAAACGATTGGACCAAGCAAATGGCTCGTTGTATGCTTTTTTAAAGATTCATGGCGGCGTGTTCTCAGGGATGTGATTTTCTGTTAATTCGCCGAATTCCACTTTATTTTATCTTCCAGGAAGATAAAGTACGTTAAGTACGTTAGCGGCTTGTGGTCCACGAACACAGTGAAGCTGCGCCCTTTCAGGCAGGACCGGAAGTGACGTATGGCCACCGGTAATCGATATGGCCAGGTGGAGAGTCATTAACTCTCTGTTACTGGCGGCGTACAACAGCTGTATGAGCTGGGCTGGCGCGAGGGAGGAAACGGTAATAAAAGTTAACCATCCCCTTTTATGATTCCAAACAGTCTGAAATTGACAGTGCACAGTGGACATTGACTCATAACTTTTGAATATTTCTAAGACTTAGCTACATCAGTGATTGTGCAAAATGAACTGTTCAAGTCTCAATGGAGATTGAAACTGGTGATCTGAAATGAATGCTGAAATTATAAAAAGTAATGGTATGTTGGAATTTTATTTCTATTATGGAATAGATAAAATTAACTGATTTTGATTTGATCAAGTGTTAAATCATGTGATGGATAATGCTTGTTGGAATATTTTAGGAATGCAATCTTCTTGGAACATAAGTCAATATTATACAGTAATAAGTGGCATTCAGCTGTTTGTTTTATGTCATTTAAGCACAGTTCTGGTACTTAAAAATCATAAAAACCCAGGAGCTTCGGGGGGCTTTGCCCCCCATCCCACCCCGGACCCCGCTGGGGGACTATGTCCCCCAGACCCCCTGCTGAATTTTCAGATGATTTCCCCAACCCCAAATCACATCGCTGGTTTGTGTTGGAATTCTGAGCTTTCGGTATTGTTTTCAGTGGAATTATGAGATTTTTATCGAAGGATCAGGAGTCATCAGTGCTAGAAATAGCACTCTCCTTTCAACCCAATGTCAACCTTCAACCCAATGTCTTCTTTTTTTTCAGAGTTCAAAATGTTTTTGTTGCATGCAGAAATGTAATTTTGTTTTCTCTGCAGGAGTTCCCTGATTTCATAAATGCAACACATTATAGTTTGTTTATACATAGCATAAAGGGGAAAAAAGTTATATGCAGTGTTATTTCATTTTAAGTGTCAAAAGGGCCTGGACAGATCGCCAGTCCATCACAGGGCCAACACAGAGAGACAGACAACCATTCAATCTCACAGTCAGACCTAAGGACAATTTAGAATCCCCAGCTGATGCCAATTAACCTAACTTGCATGTTTTTGGCATGTGGGAGGAAACTGGAGAAATCCTGGAGTGAACCCACGCAGACACGGGGAGAACATGCAAACTCCACACAGATCACTGTTGGTCGCGGGCTGGGATCGAACCCAGGATCCCCCGGCCAAGGGTGAGTTACTATGCTGCCACAGTGCTAACAACTTCGCCACCGTGCCACCAACAACCAATCCACTAGTTGTCAAATTGAGAGTCTAGAGAACAAGTGAAGGATACAGATTTAAATTATATTAATACATTTGAACAAGGAGCATTATGAGGAAACAGGATGAAAAGTAGCTTCTTCTAAATAAAACTTTCATCTCTAATTTATGAAAATATCAGGAACTAAAGCTGTGTGATCACTGTTGAAAGTAGGAGATGGGTGATATTTTTCAGATTTAAACAATTTATGAATGTGCTGATAATTAAAACTATGCAAAAATTATGGTCAGATATTCAGAAATTTATTTTTCAGCACAAAACAATTTATAATATATATCTAACATTTATTTCATGAATGAAGCTATATGAATGAAGCTATAAGCAGTTTTTTCCCACTGCTGTAGTAGGAATTCATTAATGCCACATAATATTCAGAGCTATGTACAGTATATAAAAAACTTTATAAGCAGCATAATCTTTATTTTAAAGGTCAAATTGCCGTTGCGGCTCTCAGCCACGTCTGTTTTAGTCGGAGACGGGCAAAACGGCTCTTCGGCTGGCAAAGGTTGCAGACCCCTGCACTAGGGTTATCTGTAGGTGCCCATCCACCCAGCCAGCAGGGACCCGACAGCACTTGTGACCCACATGGGCGTTTTCAGGTACACCCGCATGCCTTTTGATATGAGCTCAGCACCAAGTTGTTTTCAGAAAATTATGTCCACAATTCTTGCCGGCCTCAGGGGCGTAGTGGTGTACCTGGACGACGACATCATGGTCCATGGTACGATGCAGGGAGAACACGACAGTCATTTGAGATGAGTGATGGAGGTACTGCTGGAGCACAGAGTCACGCTGAACGGAGAAAAGTGCATCTTTGCAGCGGATTCCATTAAGTTTGTGGGATTCTGGCTGGCGGCCGAGGGCCCGAGCCCCCTGCACTCAAATGTGGAGGTGGTCCTGCATCTCCCCGACCCCACAACACCCGCACAAATCTCCTTGTTCCTAGGCATGGTAAATTTCTACAGCCGTTTCATTCCCCATTATTCAGAGACTGTCATGTTTAGTGTCCCTTTGGGGCAGAGAGAACAAAACCCACGTGCTGGATGGTGCTGTGCATCTTAATGAACAAAAGAATAAACACAGGGTGCTCCAACAAACTTACTGGTGAGCACAGAAAAATGAAGAGTTTGTACAGAGCGCTCCAACAAACTTACTGGTGAGCGCTAGGGAATTACTTACAGTTCGAGCAACGTGGATGGACCAGAGTGGATGGAGCTCCGGTGGAGATGTAGGTTGGCAAATGCAATGTAATGGCGAGGAATAAATGAGCAGACAGAGCTTAAATAGTAAGTGGGACAACAACATAAGTGATAACAGGTGTGGGATTAACCTGAGCATGAGAGGGGAAAAACAATAACTGGACTCAGCTGGATGTAATGAGAGGAGAGGGAGAAGCAGCAGACAGACGGTACACACAAACCCGGACACGCATCTGACCGCTGTCAACCCACAGAATAAATGTAAACAAAACTCAGTACAGACTAGAGAATAACTACAAATAAGGCAAGAGATAATCAAAACAACCTGAAACATAAACAGACAAATAAAACGCAGGAACAACTCAAAAATGGCACCAAAATACAACAAATAAATATAAATGCAGAGAAGAGCCATGAAACTGAGTTTGGAAGAAGGTCCAAACTCATGACAGAGACTATCAAACCCCTCCGAGCCCCTCTAAAGCAGGACACGCCGTGGCAGTGGACTCCAGCCTGCTCAGCGGTGGTCGCTAGGCTGAAGTCCCAACTCACTTCCCCTCCAGTGTTGGCCCACTTTGATCGAAAATGGCAGACTTTTGTGACTTGTGATTCTGGTTCGACGGTGGGGGTGGTTATGTCTCAAGTGCAAAACGGTACTGTTGTGTCCATAATGACCACCAAGGAGGCAAGGCTGTAATATGGTTTAACAATATTTTATTATAGAACAGTGTTGAACAATCACAGTAGCACCCAGCGCCCTATCCAGTAGTACACAACAAAAGAGGAAGTGCTCCTCCCCGCCTCGGCCCTTATACTCTGGCCGACGTCACCCCCGGAAGGATGGAGTACCGACCCCCTCTATTCCCAGTATTTCCCTGAGCCGCCATCTTGCTACTGTGATCCCTATTTACATATGTAACATACCCCTCCCCCTTGGAAAAATGCAGGCACACAAATAGCCCGCCCAAATTTATCACCCGAATCGCACTCTAACAGGAAAAACCGTATATATAGAAATCATAAACAAAACCTATTCATTCACACAGCAAAAGCTCGGGAGGCTGAGTAGGTCACCAGTGCCCCCTACACGGCCAGGCGGGCCACTCTGCTGCCTTAAATTTACAGTCCAGAAACAAAAAAAATGACCTTGCTCTCAAAACAATAAAATAATCCCAGAACAATATATACATCCAAACTAGAAAAAAAGATAGTAACAGTATTTTACCCAAAACTCTCCTTACTGGCGGCCCATCTCCCAACACTCCCACCCTCACAGGACATGCAAATACACGTAACTTGTGGTGGGGAATACCTTCCAAAATAATCAGAAAACAATAATAATGTACAACCAAATCGGGCACTACTAGTAGCTAAAACCATGTACACTTTGACCCGCAGCCCCCAAATGACACCTTAAACCGCCAGACATGTGGTCATACAATTACTCAGTGGTCAGGCTCCGTCCCAGGACTCCCATTCCATGGAGCCTGGCCTGACCTTATCTGCTTCTTCCAGTCCGGGGACGAGCTGTGTCTCCTTCTCTTCCTCCGAACCCGGCGCAGCTAGACGGGACGCCGCCACCTATTGTCTGATGGACCTTCATTGCCGTCATCCTCTCGGGTCGCTTCCACCCTTTGTCGTCTCTCCACAGACGAGTGCCCACGCCGCTCATGGCTCCTCCTTGACCAAACTCCCAACCTGGGGTGAACAATGTCACTGACACTCAGAGAAGCTCTAGGTCCATGCGGATCCGCGGCCCGTGGGAAGGCCTCCCTCCTGGAACTAAACCCGCCTCTAGCCCTGTCCAAGGCCCTTTTCGCTGGCCTCCACCTTCTGCGTCTCGGCCGCGTGCATGTCAGTCCAACCTCGGAACTCTTCTGTGCTGCAGTCATGGTATCACCCTCCAACCCGGGGGTCTTGCTGTGCCGCCCAGCTCCCACACCAAGGGCAACTTGGGTCCTGGCATCCGGCCCAACCTGGGGAGGTCCTACCCGACTGTCCCGGCTGCTGTTGTCCCTCAAGTACTCCCATTCGGGGTCGCACACTGCTCCATCATTCCGTATCACCGACAGGGGTTGGCTCCACAGACCACCGCCCAACCACTCCTCACCGGTGTCGCTCGTGATGGAAAACCTGAGTCCGTAGAACAAGTCGTACCCCATGGCATTCCCTCTGCATGACGACACCGCCACCTTCACATCCGTCATGCTCCTCAACTTGTACTCCACTATCATCATCAGGTGTCCCACCACAGTGATTCTGTTCCTCCCATACCCATAGAATGGGGTAGATGTCTTTTGGACACGGTATTGGGGAAACAGGCTCCTCATCGTCTGCCAGTTGATCACTGTAGCCGCCGCTCCCATGTCGACCAACAACGAAACCTCCACACCGTCCAACTTCATCGCCCAACAAGTCCTTCCATCCAACTCCGGTGACGCCATGTGGACGATCATAGGAGCCGACGTGGCGGGGTTCGCTGTCTGACCCCGCTCCCCCAGTTCAAAATTATGGCAGGACCGCGCAAAATGGTGCAGCAAGCCACATCTGCCGCAGCCCTTGCCCCTCGCTGGACATTCCCTGGACCTATATTTGTGCTGAGCACACCCACAGCCGTAACAATGCGGCATGCCCGGGGTGGACCTGATCCTGATGATGGATGTATACTCCTTTTCCTCAACATCATCTTCAATAACAGGCTCTGCTATCGGCGCTTCCCATTGAGGACCAGCCATGACCGAGGACGTCCCTCCACCGAGATCCCTTGCTGTTCCTTTGGCTGCCTCTTCCTGCTGTGCCATTCAAACTGAGGTGTCCAGCGAAAGTCAGCAGGCGTGAGCAGATCGATGGTACACATACATCTACTGCCAGCTGGTCCTGAATCATCTCCTCCAGGAGACTCCCAAACTCACACTCAGCTGCTAGTTTCCGCAGATCCAAAACAAAGTCAGCCACTGACTCTCCGACCCGCTGGAGGCGCTGCCAAAGCCTTATGCGCCGCATGATGACACCTTCCGGCTCGTGAAAGTAGCATGCCATTAGCTCCGCTACTCCCTCTACACTAGTGGCACCCCCCAGCATTCTAAGGATATTCTGGCCTTCATTTCCCAGCATGTATCCGAACACAGTCCTCGCTTTGCCCTCCTCACGTTCTCCGAGGTCCACGGCCACCAGGTAGTTCTCAAAAGCGGAGAACCATATGGGCCAGGGAACAGAAGTCTCGCTGGGGGCCTCCAGAAACGGTCGAAGCGCAGTCTTCACACGCTCCACCATTGCTTTCACCTCGTCACCAATTGTTGTGTCCATATTGACCACCAAGGAGGCAAGTCCGTAATATGGTTTAACAATACTTTATTATAGAACAGTGTTGAACACTCACAGTAGCACCCAGCACCCTAAGTGCTCCTCCCCATTGCGGCTCTTATACTCCGGTCGACGTCACCCCCGGAAGGGTGGAGCGCAGACCCCCTTTATTCACGGTATTTCCCTGAGCCACCATCTTGCTACTGTAATCCCTATTTACATCTGTAACAGGTACCGAGCACCCAGTGGCATTCACATCGAGGTCCCTTTCTGTGGCTGAACGCTCCACCAGTGCCACGGCTGAAAACTTCATAGCCTGAAAAGTTCATAAAGTGGTCAAATTTGACCAAATGTGGTTACTTTTTCAACAGTCTCCACATCGGTGCACACAGTTCGTCCCTCAGTGTTGCAGCGCTTGGATCCCTGCACTTGAAAAATAAACTACATTTGGTCAAGTTTTTCAATTATGAACTTTTCAGCCTATGAACTTTTCAGCCCCGTCGGCCTTGCTGCGGTGGAGTAACCCGAAATGAAAAAGTATACCAGGAGGTCTGCGAGCTGATGGCTGCTCATGCAGAAGATGGTGCGTGTTTGTGATTTTAAGTATCTTTTACATTATTTATCAGTGAAAACATCAGCACGTAAAGAACACAACGGGATAAAGGGCTGCCTTCCTGTACTGAACCCTGCTCCACCCACTTGAGGTAGGACTCAGTTGAAATGGAAAACCAACCACACCGTGTTGAGCTGAGTAGTCAAGTAGAGTTGAGGTGAGTAAGTACTAATGGAAAAGGGGTTTAAAGGGCTATCCACAGAACCGCTTGGAGCAAAGATCCTATAAAATCCAGTAAACAAAATCCTATTTAAAATTTTTTTAAATCCCAGATGGTGATGTGAATCAATCCAAAATCTAATTAATTATTCCCTGGTCTATTTCCAGCATCCTATGAATAGCTGATCAAAATCAATCCATGACTTTCTGGGTTATACTATTAACACACATAAAAAAAACATACACACACAACTGAACAATGCTGAAAATATTTTCAGACTAGTTTGATTATACATTAATTTACTTTTAAGTAGGTTGCCAGTAGAATTTAATTGTGTTGACTTTCAAAGGCTTCACAGATTTGTTTTGAAGGATTCCAAAAAGTGAAATGTTCTGCCTTGGTGAAAGTTTGCATTCTCTTAGTGCTTCTAGTCGTCATTTAGTCAGCTTTAATAATATTTTGAACAAAAAAAAAAAAAAAAAGATATTTTGGGGTGTGTAACAAAAACTGTAAGATGTAGAAACATTGAATTTTGCCGTCTTATCAGAAATTCTCCCCACTACTCAGGGAGCAAAAAATCAAGGTACTGCATCCATAGTTGGTGCTATAATAATCAGTTTTACATTTTTTGCAAATATCTCAAGACTGGCTGGGCCTATCAAAAGCCTTTCATCATTCTAATCTCTGAAATCTTCCACAACTTTTCTTCCCTGGTATTATGGTATAAAAATGTGTGCAAGTGAAGTTAAAATGAACTCCTCCAAGGTCATTCCTCCAAACTGCTTGAAATTAAGCCTGAATTGTCTACAAACGTCGATAATGAAGGGCTGTTAAAACTGTCAAAAAAATGTCCCTCCATTTTGATTTTATAGGCCAATGAATTTGTACAGTTTCTCTTTGGCATGTATTTCTGATTTATCTTCTGATGTAGTCATCCATATTTGATGAAACTTCACACTCACAGTCACAACCGTATTCTTCAGAAACCCACCAAGTTTCATGGAATTCTCTTCACATGCCAAAAATCATCTTTATGAAATGTCTATCGGCCTTTGTGTTGTGTCAATGGAATATTTTGTTTTGAGAAAGCAAGACTGAACTGGAGCAGACCTGTGGTGTAATGGGTAAGGTATTATTCTGGTATGCTGGAAGAGCTATGGGTTCAAGTTTTCCCAGAAAAGTCTTATTCATCTGAAGTACAACATGCTTCTCCTGTGCATTTTAAAACCTAATGTGTACCATACCTTAGGTTTTAAATGTGTTTGGTAAACAGTGCAAAACCTTGAAGTTTACTGCTGCTTGGAAACCAACGATTGCCACTTGCTGCTATTTTATGTTTTTGTTGACCTCCTGCCTGCTGGTGGTTGACCCTGAAGGACAACAGAGAGCTGAGAGTGTGCCTGTGCTCATAGGATACTGTCTGCTAGTGTGAACACGAACAGAGATCAGTGCGGGTCATAAGGTCAACTGCAGTGATTAAATGGATCCTAGTTTGGCAGATGAGCACTATCCATGACCCACTGAGCTGCAGTGCATTATCCAAACTGGATTGAAATATAGAGCGGGAAATGCAGCAGAACAAAGCAACTTTATTCACAAAGAGCTTTTTTCGTTGCCAAACAAGGACGAAAGAAGAACAAAACCTAAACAAAGCTACTGAAGGGAAGCACAAATGGGAGAGATGAATTGTTGGGGTGGAGTAGCAAACCTGCTGGAAGTCAGACCCAGCATGCGCTTTCATCCCCGGGTGCTTGACCTCCAGTTGTCTCCGCTACCGCCTATGCCTCCGCCTCTTCCATCCGCCCTACAGTGACAATGTCATCCTGCCACAAAGCACCGGGGAAAACCTCCACAATAGTGGAGGCGGGACACTATTGTGTCTCCCTCCGTGAAGGTGGGTGCAGCTCCTCCACAGTCCTCAGAGGGGTCCACTCTCACCATAGATGTGGAGAGGGATGACGCAACTTCAGCTGCAGCAGTCAACATTGTTTACCAGAAGAACAGGCAAGTAGCATTTCATTCAATTTCAATTTCTGATGATATGTCTTGCCTGATCCCTGGTAGGGAGGCTCAGGGTGTGCAGTCCCCAGAGCTCCCTCCACCTGCTGCCATCCATCAATTCTCACCTGTCCTCTCCGTGTCTCCTCTGGTAATCCCTGAGTGTCCGCCAGCTCCAGAACCAAGCCGCCGGGCGATGGAGGAGCCCGTGGCCCTGGAGGACTCAAATCCAGCACCAGCACGGATTCGACCCCCAGCCACCCCGCCAAAGGAGCCACCAGCATGGATAATTTCACCTGGGGGCACCATGACTGCTACTACCATCATGCCTGCTGTGGACACCACCGCAGCAGAGTGGGAACCCGAGGTGGACCTCCAAGAGGCCAAGACCGAAACATCGCCATTGTCTGGATTGACGGAGTCCTGAACGGTGATGGAGCTCGAGCTCAGGCAAGTGCTCTCTTTTGTCTTCCTTCTATCAGTTTTGGAGCAATCTTGCCTGGCTCTAGGTGAGGAGGGCCGGGTGCAGCCGCCCGCTGCACCTGAACTCACCTTGCAAGGCTCCACCCTGACCCTTCTTCTCTTTGTTCTGTGTCTGAGCTCTCTCCCAGGGTCGCCGGAGAAAATCCAATACCGCCAGATGTCTCTGAAGATCCAGGTCCGTCCCTGGGGGTCATCGTGGGTCCAGCTTCCCTTCTGCCCGAGGCTGTCATCTGGGTTCCACCTCCTTGGTTCGAGGCCCCGTGTGTGCTGCATCCCGGCTGGGGACCACCGTGGGTGTTATGACCCAGCATCAGTCCGACATGGGTGCTGCGCTTCAGTTTAGGTCTGCCGTGGGCATTGTGCCCCAGCCCGGGGCCCACTGAGGGTATAGCTGTGCTCCAGCCCTGAGCCACCGAGGGTGCAGCTGTGCTTCAGCCCGGGGCCTCCGCAGGTGCAGCCGTACTCCAGCCTGGAGTCATCGTGGGTGCAGCCGTACTCCAGCCCAGAGCCACCGCAGGTGCAACCGGGTCCCAAGTCAGGACCATCGAGGGTGCTGCTGGCCAGCCTGAGGACGCCGGAGCCTTTTCTTTTCTGCCGGACACCGTCATGGTCCCCTTTCCTCCGCCACCAGACACTGCTGGGGTCCCCCTCCTCTAGTTGGGCTTCCTGCCATTGAGCCTCCCGGTGCGAAAGCCGCCTTCTGAATCACCCCTCCAGTCCTGGTGGCTCAAGAATGCTGGCTGGCCGCCCGATAGACTGAGTCTCTGGGTCAGGTGGCCCATGTACTCTGGCAGGCCCCCTGACTCTTTTCATCGGGCTGTCTGGCTGGCCTGGGACTTTGGCCGACCTCCCGAACTCTGAGACCGTGGGGGCTTGGGGGTCTGTTGGGGCGCAGGTGTGAGTTTAAGCTGGTTGTTTTTTTTCCCTCCTAGCCGTTTTCCCCCACCTCCCTCCTGGGGTGTTTTTTTTACTGTACTCCTTCTTTTTTTTTGGGGGGGGGGTTCTTTCTTGGTGTTACCTGGGGGTGTCTGAGATCCACCCCTTGAAGGGGGGGCTCTGTCATGTATCTGAGTTCAGGGTTTCCCTGAGCTCAGATCCTCACTTTATTGTTAGTTTTGTTTGTCTGATTAGGGTTTTCCTGTGAGTATTCTGTATGTATTGTTTGGGTTTGCTTTCACTTGTGCTTCCCCTTTTCCCAGACACTCCCTTCCACTGCCCACAGCTTCCCCTTCAGCTCAGCTCAGCTGTGGGCAGCTGGTTAAACAGACGCCTGCTTGCTCATGATTCACACCTGCAGCTCATTTCTGTGTATATTTAAGCACTGCCGTTTCACTAGGGCAGTGCGGCTGTTTTGTATTCGTAACTCTCCTCTTCACCAGAGCTCTGCCTGGTTTGGTAAGTAATCCTGGGTGCTTACCAGTTTGTACGTTGGAGCACTTAGTGTTATTCTTTATCTGTCCCTCACTCACCAGTTGATTTGGGAGCGCTCAATGTTTATTCTTTATTTTTCACTCACCAGATAAGTTTGATGGAGCACCTTGTGTTTTTTCCCTTTTCTGTAATAAATTGCACTGACACTATCCTGCGTGTGGGTCTGTCCATCTGCTCTGTAGGAGCATTCATGACACTAGTTATGGCAAGAACTCGACTAGTACTTGGCAAAGAATTACGAGGAGGGAGATGGGTGACTGGGATGAGTGTTACAAGGTGTAGGTAAGCGACAGCTGTGTTTGGGTTTGTGAATGGAGCTTCATTGTAACAGTTAGGAAAATCCTCGGAGCCCTTTAAAAGCAGCAAAATGTAACTTTCTTGTTCCAGATAAGAACACTGAAAAGACTAAAACTGTGGCGACTATAACCTCAGTCCCAACAGCCAGTCACAGGTTGCTTAGTTGCTAGTAGATACAGTTGTGTCTTGTGATTGGTTGTTGGGACTCAGGTCATAGTTGTCATAGTTGTAGTCCTTTCAGTGTTCCTACCAAGAACAGAGCTGTCGCAGGCAATGTGGGCCCACTCAGGCTACGGAGAAGTGACATTCACCCAGTCAAAGGTTGATGTACCATTGTTGCTTGAATTTAATCTGATTTCATTGCACAATGTAGTTAGGTGGGACTGGTGAATTTCTTGTGTCATCAACTTGGCAGAGCCTATATGAAGCAGCGCTGCTGCTAAAATTTTCTGCTTTGGAGTGCTTTTAGTAGCATGTGAGATTAAATTGGATGGCACCTCAAAATCGTTTTCACTTTAGAATGTTGTCACACTTCTACTCCAGATATTGTCTGGCTGATCAAAAACTGTAGGCATGAGAACTTCCAAAAATAACAGAAATACTCTATGAGACTGAACAAACAGGAAATTATGAGATGGAAGTGTTCAGACTCATTCATCTTACCCTGCACACACACTGCTTGATTTGTGTTGACTGCACATGACAGGTTCTTTCCCCTGCAACATGGCTCATTATGTGACCAGCTACCTGGACCACCCGTGGCCCTGGCTCCTCACAGTTCAATTATGATTATATCCAGATCTCATCATTTTAATAGCACTGTGTTGAGTAAGACCACACACGGCAGCATTTGATTGAAAAGGTGGGCGAGCTTGATTATAATGGAAGGCTGGTCGGCAGCTGCATTATACACAATCAGCACTCTTAAGTTTTTTCATTTTTTTTTTTTTAGCTGAATTTATGAAATTAAATTTAGCTGCCTGGTGGATGCTGGATGCTTTGCAATTTGGAAATTTTTTTTTTGTTGAATTTCAGACTACAGTTCCTGGCTCATTTTTACAGCACATTTCCCCACAAAAAATACAAATAAAACCAATTCCAGATTGATTTATTTTTCATTGTGTTTCATACATTTTTTTGTGTATATTACAGTAGGACAGGATAATTTATTCCTCTCGTTAGCTTTCTTTGGCAGTGGCACCGTTCTCCACACAGCCTGATGACATGTTTATACTTGAAGGCATGTGTTTTGTTCCAGCGCTGACTGACCGCCTCGAGGTCTACCAGAAATCCTAACACACCACCCACACACATGCTGCATATTCTAAGATCAGAAGCAGTAGGTGCAATAGATCTGGACGACGCTAACGTTTTTCATGAACCAAGCAACCTGCTATGACCCCACTGGCAGACACATTGTTTGGTAGACTGCAGGTGCTCAATCACTGGCTCCCACTGTGTCTTAGTGATTGCTTGCACGTTAGATTTGGCCCAGGACTGATTTGAAGTTCAGCGTGGTTTAAGGTGACACAGAGGTCAAGACAAGATGACAGAAAAGTTTGACAGTCTGACTCCAGTGAATTGTGATTGTCGGGAGGTGGGGAAACCACACAGAACCATTGCGGCTTCGGGAGATGTGTCTGAAAATGACTGCTGACAGAGGTGAGGCAGAGACTGACAAAAGATAAATGGACAATTTAGTCTGGCCACAGCTGGCAGGAGTCCATTCTCTTTGTTCCTGAGAAAGTCTGCAGCTTTTTTTTTTCCACAATATTTTTTATTGAACCTTTTTTTTTTTTTACAAACATGGCACAAGCAGTCAAACACTAACACTAAAGTAATTTAAAAAATAAAAAAAAACACACACAAAAAAATGTACTAAAAACAACAACAACCATTAACAAAAGCAAATCAACAACAATGCTCTTCTGTTTAGTCTAGGTAATCTATTACATAAGAATACATAATATACATTCTCCAGTTTGGAATTTGCAAGGTCCACACATACCATTCACCTTCTTCTTCCGAAGTTATGTTTAATTTCTTTACATAATCAATGAAAGGTCTCCATATGTTCTCTAACACACCTTCCTTTAATTTCAGTATGTATGTTATTCTTTCTAGTGGAAGGTTTGTTAACATCTGTCTTAACCACTGAGTCACATCTGGTCTATGAGTCTTTTTCCACAGTAGTGCAATACATTTTTTAGCATTAAGCAAACCGAGGTCTATGAATGCTCTTTCACTCTTATTAAAGTTATGTTTTTCTGGATACAGACCCAACAAAAACAGTTTAGGGTTCAATGTGAATTGTTTTGAAATTATTTTTTCAATTGTTACCCTCACCTCTTCCCAAAACATTCTGGTTTTTCTACATTCCCATAAACAGTGAAATAGGGTTCCTTTACTTTCCATACATTTTGTGCATGTATCTGGTATGTTTTTGTTATATCTATTTAATTCCACTGGTGTAACATACATCCGCATTAACCATTTAAAATGTATCAGTTTAAGACGTACATTTATTGATTTGGTTTGAGCTCCTGCACAAGCCATTTCCCATTATTCCTCTGAAATTTCAATTTGCAGGTCTTCTTTCCAATAATTCAGTCTTTTCTGTGAGTTTTCACTTGAGAATAGTGTCAATGAGTTATAAAACTCTGAAATAATACCCTTTCTCTTACTATCTTTCATCAAAATTTTTTCCAAGGATGAATAAGTAGGTCGGGTGAGAGCATTATTTTGATTTGATTGAATAAAATTTCTAAGCTGAAGATATTTAAAAAAAAAATGTGTTCTATTAAGATTGAATTTAATCCTCAGTTCTTCAAAAAACATTATGTTATCTGAACGTGGCAAATATAAGTCTTGAATCTTTTGAATCCCTTTTAAATTCCATACTTTAAATACAGAATCCGCTCTCCCTGGTGTAAAATATTGATTACCCCATATTTTTTTTGTTGTTTTTTTGTTACTTATTTGTACCCGTAGGTAGACTTGGTTTGCAGTCTGGTGACAAGCCACCGGCTGCTGGTCGCTGCGTGCGCGAGCGCCCTAAACCTACATGTTTTTTTTTTTTTTGGTTGGGCTAAATTGTGACAGTAAGTGTGATTCTTTTAAATATTTTTTGGTTTCACACCATATTTTGATCATGTGCTTTACAATTGGATTTTTAACTTGTTTCTGTAATTTTTTAGCCGAGTCTGAGTATATGAATAAGGGAAGAGGTAAAGGTAAATTGTATGATCCCATTTCAGTCCAGTGAGGAGGATCATTTGATGAAAAATAATATGTCATAGACCTCAGTTGTGCTGACCAGTAATACAACATAAAGTTTGGACATTTCAGACCTCCACGATCAAATGGTAAATATAGTAAGGACAAACGTAATCTAGCCTTCCTATTGTTCCATATAAATGCCACTAACTTTTTTTTAATTTTTGAGAATAGTTCTGAAGGTGGTGGTAAAGGAATATTTTGAAATAAATAAAGTATTTTTGGTAAGATATTACTTTTAAGTATATTAATTCTCCCGATCATTGACATTGGTAGTGACATCCATCTCTGAAGTAACTCATTAATATCTGTCATTAAGGCTTCATAGTTGGCACTGGCGACTGATTCTAGCTTAGGTAAAATTTGAATTCCTAAATATTTAAACTGATTTACAACATTGAATTGATTTACCTCAGGAGCTGGGTGATTTCTCTGGGTCTCATTTAGCATTAATATTGAAGATTTTGTTTTATTTATTTTATATCCTGATATTTCCCCAAAGTTCTTTATTAAATTTAACAAGGTCGGAATTGATTCTTTAAAATTCGACATAAACAAAATTATGTCATCGGCATACGGGGAGATTTTATGTTCTGTTGGTCCTACTTTAATTCCATATATTTGTGGATGTAAATGTACTGCCATTGCTAAAGGTTCAATTGCCATAGTAAACAGTAAAGGTGAAAGTGGACAGCCTTGTCAGCATCCTCTATTAATTTTTATTGATTTTGAGATATTGCTGTTTGTTAGGATTTCTGCTGTAGCATTATTGTACATTATCTGGACCCATTTTATGAATTTATTTCCAAGTCCAAACCTTTGTAGGACTTCAAAAAGATAGGGCCGTTCGACCCTATCAAAGGCCTTTTCGGCGTCCAATGATAGGAGAGCTGTATCCGGTGCTTCTTTATTGGAATAAATAATATTAAATAGTCTTCTTACATTATGGATGCCTTGTCTTCCCATTATAAAGCCATTCTGATCTCTGTTAATAATATTTGGTAATATTTCTTGTAGTTGTTTTGCTAAAATTTTACAGATTATTTTAAGATCAGCATTTAATAGGCTTATTGGTCTCATGTTTTCACATTTATTAGGGGGTTTACCTGATTTTGGCAACAGTATAATTAAGGCATTATTCATGTATGGTGGTAAATTACCATTTTTGAAATGCTTCTAAAACCATTTCCAAAAGTGGTTTTATTAATTTATTCTTAAATTTTTTATAGAGGTCGACTGGAAGACCATCTGGTCCTGCTCTTTTTCCTGATTTCATATCATCAATGGCTAGCCCAACTTCTTCTTGACTAATTTTAGACTCCAGTATCTCCCTGTTTTCATTTGGAATACACAGTATAGATAATCCACCCAAAAACCCATTTAGTTTTGTTAAGTCAGTTTCATTTTTTATATCATATAGTTTTTCATAATAATCTCTAAAGGCACTATTGATTTCTAAATGATCTATAACTACCTGTCCATTACTTATAATACTGGTAATTGGTGTTTTAAATTCTAATCGTTTAATCTGCCATGCCAATAATTTTCCTGATTTTTCACCTTGTTCATAAAAAGTTTGCTTCAATCTTAGAAGACTCGAGGCAGCTCTATTCGCTGATTTTTTTTTTATCATATTCAGCTCTCAGAATCAGTAATTCGTTCTCAAACTGTGGGTTACTTCCTGCATACACCTTTTCTTGAAGAATTTTTATTTTATGTTCCAATTGGACTCTCTCCTCTCGAGTCTTCTTAGATTTTGAACCAAGTCTGCAGCTTTTAAAAGTTTTGGCTGATGTGTTGATTTGCTTTACTGTTAACCAGAAACAAGGCTTTTTCTATTTTTCATTTCAATTTTTAAGGTTTTAAAAGTGATTTTTTTTGGATGTAACTAAAGTCCTTAGTCCTTTTTGGGTTGTGGGAGGGCTGCAACATTATTGGATGAGAGGTGGGGTACACCCTGGACAGATCACCAGTCGATAACAGGGTCATCTCGGAGAGACAGACAACCATTCACACGTCCATTCCAACCTCAGGACAATTTTGAATCCCCAGTTAATTCCAGGTAACCTAACATGCATATCTTTGGACTGTGGAAGGAAACTGGGGTACCCAGCAAAAATCCATGCAGACACAGGGAGAACATGGTAACTCCACGCAGAAAGTGGATTGGTCTGGGGTTCAAGCCCATGATGGTCTTGCTGTGAGGTGACTGTGCTAACCAATAGTCCACCAAACTGCCAGGGAATGTACTTAATTTCAGCTGGCGAACAAGAAGGGTTTGCCATGGAGTCTATTATGCACAGTACATGCATACAAAACTCCAAGATGTCTTTATATCACACATCATCTTCTTTGCATTTGTATTCATGTGTCAAGTTCCTTGAAATAATTGTAGTGATCCAGGTTTGATAATACTGTAACTCATTATTGCCATTAATTATCACCTGACTCTCTTCAGCTGCACTAATTACCACCACTTGTACCTAATCAGCTGCTGTGTACATATACCAGTTAATTTCCTGTTCTCATCACAGGACTGTTAGACTGCTCACCACACCGTCTCCAGAAGCTCTTTCCTTTCACTTTCCTTACCTTTCCTTCCACACCAACAGAAGTGGGTGTGGAAGGAAAGGTGGGTGTGGGTGTGGGTGTGGTGACCTTGATAAAACTGATCAAACATTTCCTAGGTTGGGCTCTGTTTTATTTTACATATAATATAAAAATCAACCACCCTCCATGCAAAAATCATAGTTCATTCAATCACATTAGCAGTATAAAAACTTATTTTATTAAAGAATGTAATATTGTAAAAGCATTGGCAGTTGCCCCTCATCCGCTGTTGTTCAGATGTAGCTTATATGGCATTTTGGCCTTGACCTTTGACTTTGCAATCCCATAGGCAGATGTCATGGTGACAGGGTGAACTTGTGTATGTTTGGTGACCCTAGCTTTACTTATTATGTAGTGGCATATATATATATATATATATATATATATATACACACAGTATATACATACATACATATATATATATATATATATATATATATATATATATATATATATATATATATATATATATATATATATATATATATATATATATATATATATATATATATACATATATATATATATATATATATATACACATATATATATACATATATACATATACATGTATATATGGTATAGGCAAAGTTAACTATGACCCTTGACCTTTTCACCCCAAACCCACAGTCAGAGGTCAGAGTCTCAGGGTGAACATATGTACAGAGGGTGGTGACCCTAGGTGTCATTGTTGTTGATATATAGTTTATAGGGCATTTTGACTTTGACCTTTGGTCCCCAAATCCATAGTTACAAGATGGGGTCCCAGGGTGAACCTGTGTACCAAGTTTGGTGACCCTAGCTTTCTTTGTTGTTGAGATGTAGTTTAAATGGTAGTTTGACCATGACTTTTGACCTTGCAATCCCAAAACCACAGTCAGAGGTCAGGGTGACAGGGTGAACCTGTGTACAAAGTTTGGTGATTCCGGCTTTACTCATTGTATAGTAATTAGGGCATAGAGAAAGCTAACTGTAACCTTTGACCTTTTGACCTCAAACCCATAGTTAGAGGTGAGGGTCTCAGGGTGAACATGTGCACCATGTTTGGTGACCCTAGCTGTATTCATTCTATAGTAATAGTGCAAAGAAAATGTAAACATTGACCTTTGACCTTTTGACCCCAAACCCAAAGTCAGAGGTCAGGGTCTAAGTCGTCCAAGACTTGTCTTAGACATAATGATATTGATATGAAAAGACTTATATCATTCCTTTGTGTAGTTATCGCGTTAGAAGATGTAGGGAAAACTGACCTGAGGTCAGAGGCCACCCAAAGGTCAGAGGTCACCCAAATTCAAACTCGTCTGATATTTTTCATAGATACACCCATGGTATCAATTTGAAAAGTCCACATTATTTCTTTCTCTTGTTATCGCGTTCACAAGGTATGTGTTGCCACTGCCCATGCGCCCGGAGGGGTGACAACGATACCCCGTAAAAAGTTCAAGTTTTGATTATTAAAAATAAAATATTTAGTATAATATATAATATTTACCTCTGACCTTTAGGTCAAGGTCAGAGGTCACCCAAATTCGAACTCGTCTGAGATTTTTCATAGATACACCCATGGTATCAATTTGAAAAGCCCACATCATTTCTTCCTCTAGTTATCTGTTCACAAGGTAGGTGTTGATGCCGCTGATGCTGCTGACACTGCTGACGCTGACACCCATCCACCCAGCAGGGTGATGACAATGCCCTTCAGCCTTTAACGGCTGAGGGGTAAAAATGAATATCATCATCTGTGAAGAACAACCTGTCCTCCAACTCAAATGGTTACCATTATCATGTAGCTCTGTCTCCTGTTTACAACACAGAAAATTGTCACAATAAGTTTCATAAGATTTTACTTCTGCGTTCCCAAATATCTTTTACTCATTAGTCTAGTTTTGCACATTCTTAGCATTACAGTTAGGGTTTGCCATGAAAACTGGTTTATATTGCCATAAGCATTGGTTTTAAGAGAAAAAAAAAAATTAGTTATGCCTGTTGAGTCTGCTGAGTCATGTTTTTTGTTCACAACTGAAATCAGATATTTAATGCTTATGTCAGGCCTCCAATGCTATGGCCAGAGGGTGTCTTACGTCACCTGAAAGCTCTTTAATCCAGCCAGCTGCACAGCTGGTGGCCCAAGATAAGCAAAGACCACCAATACAGTGTTATTGTAGCTGTCGCTGCGGAGTACGTCTTCATTTCCCACTCTCTCAATTTCAACCCTAAAAGGAGCAAATAATGCTACACTTCACTTGAGTCAGCTGAGCAAAAAGAGCTGTATTTCATACTTTCTTATGAAATGGAGGCACAAATTTTGAGCATATGGTGTCAGTGAGTCAGGATATTTTTCATCCAAGTGTGAGCGCACTCTTAATGTACGAGTTGATTTGGAGTGATTTAACAGCGACACAGTTAACTTGTTTGAATGTGCCTCTGTGTTCTGGTGGAACAAATATCTGGCTCACTAATGCATGGCAGAAGCACAGGCTGGAGGATCGTTATGTAAGGTGGTACAGGCTAAGGAGAGAAACTGAACTGCCAAGTATGATACAAAGAACATATTGAGAGAGTTTTATTTGAAATCCATCAGGATATTTAGCTGAGTTGTGCACTAGGAAAATGTATGGTATTTAGACCACTAGTCCACAAAATCCCAATAGACCAGGAAGGTCATTGCAGGATAAGCATTGTGCAGTAGCAATTGAATTAAGTACTGAAAACCTTAACATGTGGACCAACAGGCACAGATTAAATCCCTACTGCGATATTTCAATCCAGCCCGTTCTCATTCTGATCCATGTCATATGGTGCCGTTTTCAGAAGGTGTCCAGTGGTTTCACATAGTGGCAATAGGGTTGTGGTGTTAGTAATGCAGTTCAAAGTGTCCAATAGCATGGGGTTACTGTAAAAGGCATTTCTGAAGCAAACCCATTATCTTTTTCTAACCCTAATTAGCAGTTTTAGTGTCAAAACCTAGCCAGTAAGTGAAAGTAAAACTTAAAATGGAATCTCAAACTTAAAAATACTAAATTAAAAATTAGATTGATAGTGTTACCCCTCACTGGCTTACATAGCCACTAGGGCTGGGATATTTAATGCATTACCTTTTTTGATTAACGTGGGCCAGTTAACACGTTAAAAAAAAAATTGATGCTGTCAGGTCATTTCCTGACATGGTGTCTGCAGTGGTGACTGGTTTGTCTCAGCAGCTGGCTCAACTTAAAAGAAGAGCAGATCATGTTCTTTAGGGTTTAAATTTGCAAAGTTTACACCACACCAAATTGATCCTCCAGGGAACTTGGGAATCCATGTAATCTTCATTCTATCAATATTTTGTTTCTGAAAGGATACCAGAACAGCCAGAAATAGCCACTATATTGTTTTGGCTTGTCAAAATAAAATTGGAATTGAGCCAAAACAGGATAGTGGATCTGATTTCATTTTTGCATTTTTGTTGCTGTTTGTTTGTTTTATTTTGGTCAGAGCAGCAAGTACATTTAATTTTTTTTAGATTTAGCTGTTGCTTTTGCCAGCAATGGCAAAAGCCCTGATATGTGTCTTAAGTCACTACATGCTGTCTTAATTTTTATTGTATTTAGTTATTTTGCACACCCTTAGTATTTTTAGTTCGCTTCTGGTTGAGGGTTTGTTTTCTTTGCACTGATGTTTGGTGTTCAATGTTTAATATTTGGTATTAGATGTTATACTTTATATTCATATTTCCTACTTAGTGTTTAACATGCTGCACCGTGAGTCTCAGAGTAACGCAATGTCAATTTTCTGTATGTGCTGTACATACTGCAGAATTGACAATAAAGTTGACTTTGACTTTGACCAGTGGTGGACCCTCAGGGCCAGCAAAGCCTTCTCTGCTGGCCTAAACACTATCAGAGTTACATTTACAACCTTTACATTACCATTTACAACCCCAGCCTATTTGTTCCACGAGGATGTATTAAATTATTCCCAATAGTCTATTCTCTTCATTTTGTAGCTTTTCTCTTGGTTGCACTCTTTCCAGTACTGTAATTTTTTTGTCCAATCATATTTCAGCCATCTGTGTTGCCAGGGTCAAGCAAATCTGCCTTGGGCCTTCAGGAATTAACAAAGCGGCTCTGGAGGTTAAACTAACTGTTAAACTTATCCTGTTGCTTTAACCAATCAGATGTCTTCTGTACGTTCAGGAGCACGCATAGAAAGCATCCAAGAATGTCAGAATTTTCACGTCTTTTGATTGGATGGTTAGACTCCTCTACCCACAATGCAGAGGATCCTAGCTAGCAAAACGCCAGTGCAAGGACTTGCTTAAACAGCTACAATATACTGTATCTGTTTAAATATAATAGCTGTTTTTCCACCCACAATGGCTGACAGGGGAGAGGAAAATGATTTGGTCGCTGATATTTTAAAAAAATCAATTTTCCAGACGGACTTTCCAAGAAAAGCTGGTCATTGTGAAGAGAGGTCGGCCAACCCCAAAGCTAGCAGGCCACCTCAGCCGGGGAAAGGATTTGTCCGTCACTTCCATATTAACAGCAAGCGGTATCCTTGAATTACAGCCTCCAAAGAATGCTGCAAATTATCTTGCTGGGAATGCCTGTTGTTTGCAACTGATCGACTAGATACTTGGAGCCAGACAGGGTTTGCAAACTTGAGCTGTCTGTCACACCATGACAATTTAGGTAGTGTTCGCCAAACATATAAAAATTAAACGCTGGGATGCGCCGAAATTTTCACTTTTGGCTGTATGTGTCGCGTATCCATAATGACTTGGACATATAATTAAGTAATAGTAACTTAAACCAACTAATGCTTAGCGTATTGCCGACATTCACAACTTGTGCACAATGATAGTCTAACTTCTGCACAGTGCAGTCATGCCAAACTGCCGTTGCCTCCCGGTCCATGAATCCTAGATGTGTGAGAGGTCATCTCTGTTCAACCGAGATGATTCTCCCCTCCAAAGACCACGGCGGGGAACGTGACTGACCTGGCAGAGCTGTCAAATCTGTCAGGTCAGTCGTGCCTAATACAGCTGATGTGACACGTCAGGAACATCAGATAACAGTTGTCACAACCTGGCTCAAAGGCACGCAAACTGATGGCAATAAAAAAATTTATTTTCATTAAAGTGAAAAAAAATAAAACCAAGATAATACACAGTGTGCCTTTGCTGGGAGGCGCAGCCAAAAGCAAAATACACAGCTGCGCTCTGCGCTTCAGACAATCAGCTGATTGGATCCTCCTCCGCCTGTGTTCTGACATTTTGGCATATCTATCAGAACAATACAGTACAGATGATCATAAAGACTTAAGTTATGTATATATAAAAAAAACCCGACGGGTCCCATGTGTTTAGCTCTGTGTGTGTGTGTGTGTGTGTGTGTGTGTGTGTGTGTGTGTGTGTGTGTGTGTGTGTGTGTGTGTGTGTGTGTGTGTGTGCGCACGTGCTGTACGGGTTTTTCTTGTGAACCAACGCTGCAAATATACCATTTGCTCCGCAAATGCAGGACGTTATCAGCCATATGCTGGATAAGTCAGAAAATTTTCAGCATGCTGAAAATTAATTTTCAGAGGAGCCCCACGAACAACGCCTGTATACCAGCCAGCTTCAGCACGCTCTTAACTTAGACAAAACTGAGCCATTACTGATTCACATACTCAAGCATGTTCTCCAAATTTTTCATACGTTTTGCAAACACTACCTAAATCATCTAGGTGTGGCAGGGCCTTAACCAAGGTAGCAGTGAGACGCCAAAGCATAGCCGGCAGCTGGACAAGCAACAGTACTTTAAACCTTTGGGGAAACAAGAGTGGATCTGCAGCTCAACGAAAAAATACACAGGGAAAAGGAGCTCCACAATGAAAAGGTAAAGATTTTTAAAACTATAATTTTATAGTTAAAGTTATCTTTAACATGCTTTGTGTGGATGGCCCTATAGGCTATTTTTATGGTGTTTGGTATGAATGGCACTTAAATCAGGTAGATCACCACTGAAGGCCTAGTTGCAAAATATACGGTCTGCCACTGACTTTGACTAATGTTTGCTTTACAGAAATTATAACATTGACTTTTCTTATTTTTCCCTTGTCCTGTCAGGCAGCTAAGTGAGCAGAACAGAAATCTGAACAGATTTACTTTGCCAAAAGGAGCTTTATACAGTACCTGTCTGTGTACTGTATATTGTTGTAAACTCCTTCTGTAATAACTTTTAATACTTTATTTAAATTATTTTACCCATGAAGGGCCCTACAGGATGGGGAATGGGGAAAGGAGGTTTGGGGAGAGGGAAAAAAGGGAGAGGAACAGACAAAAAAAGACAAACAAACCAACAATTTAAACAAACAGAAGACAGACTGTTTCTTCCACCAAAGAGGTCTCAACACGAGTCTGGTATCCGCACCTGTTAAAGGGGAGACATTTGTGCATGTGCATCTGTGTGCATGTATATGACAGCGCACGCAAAATAAGTGTGTGCATGTGAGTGGTTTGTCAGGAAACACACGAAGAGAGTGGCCAGTCGCATCAACTCCCTGCCCCCCGGAAATCCTGAGCCAGCAAGGCAGCGCCACCAACCCCTACAGGGAACAAATGCCCAAGGTCAACAAGCCCCAGGAAAGCCAGGCATCCGCTGCAGGAGGGGCAGCTGAAGGAAGCCAGGCTTCTGGCGTGGCAGGCCCACATCCCCGAGCCCGCCAACCCCCCAGTGGGGCCAACGCCTGTCCCCAGGCTTCAGGCGCCAGGAAGCCAGTGGCCCCACCCCCCGGGCTGGAGACTGGCCCACACCCCCGGCGCGAGCCCCCCCAGGTTCCCCACAGCGGTCCCCCCCCAGCACCACCGCCACACACACCGGGGACCCCCACACCCAAATAAGCCCCCCTCCATACAGGGGAGCCAACGTAGCCAAGAGGCACTACCCCCTCAATCCAGCACCTCCCGCCTAGCAGACACACCCTTTCCCACACATTCACACCCTCATGCTCTCAAACAGACCCACATGCACTCACTCACTCTCACTCACCGACTTCCCTACACAGTCCCACACTCGTACTCCCAGACCCACCCATTCTCTCTCACTCCTGTACCCACTCAGTCTAGCTCCCACTCGCCCTCAGGGTCACCCACACTCACTCACGTTCACCCATACACGCACTCTCACTCACACTCCAACCTATTCACATCCATTCGTGCTCTCCCCCTCACACTCACCCACCCTCATTCACCCTTATTAATTAGGGCGACCGTGATGCAGATGCAGCGAGCCTGAACACGCACCAGCACCTGGCAGTGGCTGGGGAGACCGTCGGTGCAGGCCAGCAGCCCCCCCACTGCCGCAGACCCACCCCAGGGCGGCCGCGGCCACAGAAGCAGACCACACACACCCCAGCTCCCACCCGAGCGACAGATCAGCAGACCACCGCAGGCGCCCCAAGATGCCACCAGACACGCAAAGCGCCACACAAAAGCGACCAACCATCTCCACTCATCACTCCCTCACTCTCACTTACTCTCTTGTTCAATCCCTCTCTCACTGCCTTCCTCATATCTATCCATTCGGTAGCACCCAGGGATTTTGACAACATGATGGGTCCCTGGCCCCCAGCAGAAGGAGGGCAACAGGGATGGGGGAAGACCCCCCACACCCCTCCCCCTTGCACAAATTGTGATCAGGGACACCATAAATTGCCATTAGGCCCTTGGGCTGAGAGGTTTTGTAGCCCCCCCCCCCCCCAACAGAATCTCAGTTGAAAAATATGTAATATCTATATTTTTAATAATGGATTCCATTTATATAGCACTTTCCATGACACCCAGAGACACTTTACAATGAGTCCATTATTCATTCACTCCACAGACAATGATAGTGGTAAGCTACTTCTGGAGCCACAGCTGCCCTGGGGCAGACTGGCAAAAATGTGGCTTCTCTTTTTTTCGCTTTTGAATTCTTGGATGGAATATGGGTGGGCAATATAAGCAGCGGCTTCAGCCATCACCCATTTCGGATAACTTACGTTGAATTGTATAATCAGAGGAGTTATTGTCTAATTTGACCTTGCTGGATTTTCTTTCCCCCTTTGTTATATTATTCAGTTTCTTTTAACCTGTACTATCCGAAATAAAGATTCATTCATTCATTCAAAAAAATGTGGCTGCCAATCCACGCCAATTGAACATTTATTCATATATCAGTGTCATGAACCATGAACACACTCAAGGCAAGGTGGGTAAAGTGCCTTGGCCAAGGACACAACAGCAAGGTGGGGGGAGTGGGAGTCAAACCCCCAACCCTCTGGTTATTGGGCAACCTGCTCTACCTCCTGAGCCACTACAGCCTCATTTTTATTTCTCTTGGAGAAATAATGCAGCTGTGAGCTAGAAAACACAACTACACTGCAAAAAGTCAAAAAGAAGTATAATGAAAAAAATTAAGGCTGTTTATGCTTGTCTTTTGTCTGGCAAGATATTTATTCTTGCTGTGCAGTTTACGTGTAAGAAAATTTGACATGCTTTCCAGTAGTTTTAACTGGTTTTACACAATTTGATAAGTCAAATTTTCTTGCTCTGTTGGCAGACAATTTTACTTAAAATAAGCAAAAAATTCTGGCAATAGATAATTTTGATTAAAATTAGAAAAAACTATCTGCCAACAAAGTAAGATTAAATTTCTTAAAATAAGTAAAAACTATCTTAAACCAAGTAAAATCTTACAGAAAACTGCCCAACAAAAAGAAATTCTTGTCTTGTCAAAATTATCTTGTGAGAGAAAAACAACAATAACTGTGTGCAGGTGTGAAAACTACCATAGTGCAGTTAAAATTGGGGGGATGGTAGTTGGAGCACCACTAGCCACTGCGATAGGCACTGGGTCCCCCATCCCCCCAAGCCCTCAGTGTCTAAAATGCAATTAAAATTGAGGTGAGGGCAGCCCCACTGTGCAGTAGAGGTTCCCCTTCATCGACACAGTGCGGCACACCCCCGCCCCAAGTGTATTCAACAAGATGTATGTTCCACCCAGAATCGGTTGGGGGGGGGGGGTAAGACTGGGAGGGAGGCGGTCCAAAAGAGAACCCGTCCCACCCCAGAAGCCAGCTCGCAAACTGGTTCAGGAGGCCACCCACTGCCCCCAAATCCCAGCCCAGGGCAGGGGCCGCCAGGCCGAGCAGCCCAGGAATCACATTGACTTTTCAATAAATTACATAATACAAATTGTAAAGGCACCATTTTTTGTAACTTCACACTATGATCAAAACAATAAAATGAAAAAACAACAGCAAACAAAATCAGATCTGTTGTCCCATTTTGGCTCAATTCTTATTTTATGGCCAAAATGATATACGTAACGGCTACTTCCAGTTGTTTTGTTTTTGTTTCAGAATTTAAACACTGAAAGAATGACAAGTACAAGGATTCTCAGGGCACCAGAAGTGTGTTACCTCATCCCACGCATACACCCTGCTTCAAGCCCACACACTGATGTACAATCGTGAAAAAATTAGGACACCCTGTATAAGCCTATGTGTGTGTTTTTTGTTTTGTTTTTTTACATATTTGGACAAATGGATATTTAATATCAATGTTAAAATTACTGGGAGATTCATGTAATACAAGTGAACAATTAAAAATGAATTAAAGACTTTTCAAATTTTCAGTAAACTGTAATTCTAAACAAATAGTGAGGAATAAATTAGGACAACCCCATCTTTTTTAGGACACCCCCACATTCATTCCCACTTAAAATGGCTAAAATAAATGTTAAAAATGCAAATAAAATCAAAAACAAGGTTAGACATAGATATGTGAATATTTCTTAAAAAAGAACTGAAAAAAGGGGTGTCCAATTTTTTTTCACATGACTGTAGTTCTGATTGATTGCAGAGGAAAACACCGACTCGTGAAAACCACTCATTCTGATATAGCCTATAATATAAATAAAAGCATCTAACTTAGCATTAAGGTCAGGATTACAGAGGTTCTCTGGAAATCAGTGGAGAATTGTTCTTTTTGCTGTTCTCCCCTAATAGCCACATACATCAATTTAAAATACTGATCTCTTGGGTTTGCAATATTACAATCCTAGCAAATCACAGTGTTGGCACTCTCCACATAAGTCAGAGATTGAAATGGCTTGAACCAAATGGCAGCAGATTTTCATTCCATGTACGTGCATAATATAATGTTGCTCCAGGCACATGATTTGTATATTGTTGCTTTACAGTCGTTTTGTGTCATTATTCACAGTAGAATATACAACAGTTAGTTCAACTGAGCAATTTTGCTGGACAACAGGGATTCCAGGAATTACTATATTCCATGATAATTGTACTCCAACGTTTCACTGGATATGTATCACTCTGCTTCAAAGGTGTTAACTGTTAATTACTAACAGTAATTTACTGTCAAGTCTGCAAACTTGTGAAGTGCAATACTGTGTTGGATCCTTAATTTTCACAGTGAGGCACTTGTTGTATGGGGATTTGGCCCTTGGGGCTTGCCGTAGCTGACGCCAGGCAGTCGACATGGTGACGTCAGGCGGGCTACGGCCAGTGTGTATACTGAGTGTAAATCTCAGTAAAGTTCAGTTCGTTGCTCGGTGCAACATGGCTCACGTCTCGCATTATTAGGACATACCATTTGGCGATGTCAGATTAAACCATGGGAGCGTGCACAGGATTGCCACCTCCGTTCTTGAGGTCTCTGGGTGTGCCAGCTACACCATGGTGCCGCTGGTTGGAGGCATTTGAGGAGTACATCGCCGCAGCTGGCCTGGGCGGCGCCGATGAAGAGAGACAGAAGAGCATGCTAATCAACTGCCTTGGTTATGGAAGGCCAACGTGTGCTTCATGCGCTGGGTAGCAAGAACTCATTAAAGGAGTGTTTGGATATGATGGACAATTTCTTTGTTGATCAGTGCAACATCATGGCACGAAAGCACAGGTTCTTCGACCACTGTCAACAAGTTGGTGAGTCCACCCAACACTTTTTAATGGAGCTCCGTAACCTAGTGAGCACGTGCGCCTTTGGGCCTGTAGAGGAAAAGCTAATCTGTGATAAGCTAGCACATGGTACGAGCAACGAGTGGCTCAAAAAGAAGCTAATGTTAACTAAGAATATCTTCACGCTGAAGCAAGTAATAGAATTGACCAAACAAATAGAGTCCACCACCCAGCTAGGTCTACAAGTACTAGCTAAAGAGAACCTAACCACCCAAGCTTCCCCTTCGCGTCAGACCACTAGCAACACAGCTAACTCCTTGGAGCGGACCCCCAAAAGGCGGCAGACTGTGGCACGGGCAGGAGCGGGAGCTCGGGGGCTGTGTGGTGGCTGTGGCTATCCTTGTCACTGGGCGGGCGCATCCACTTGCCCCGCCAGAGGGAAGAAGTGTTACAACTGCAGCCGTTCTAATCACTGGGCCAAGGTCTGCACCACCACCAACAAGCCAACAGACTCGGTTCCCGAAGGCATGATGTTGGTGTGTGTAGCAGGTGAGAAGAAGTGGCCGTTATAATGGTACGTTTTGCAGCTTGACAGGGTCAGTGTGCTGCTTATGGTGGACTTGGGCGCTGGTAAATCCATACTGAGCATGTCCACATTGAGAAAATTTTTCCCAAGAAAAGCCATTAAGGCAGGGGCTGTGAAAATGTTTGGTTACGGTCACATTAAAATTGGCATGGTGGGCTCAGCCAGTTTCTCGGTAACATTTGGGTCAAAGACAATTCCCGCATTTACCTTCCAGGTTTCACGCCAGGGGGCCGACTTGTTGGGAGTTGATTTGTTGGGAGAGTTAAGATTCTCCATCACTGATCCAGCGGGTTCGATGGTGTTGACCGTGTCTCCCGGGTGGCAGGCCCGCTGGCCGGCGTTGTTTGCGGGCCTGGAGTGTGTAAAGCCTTTCAACCACCGCCCGCTCATTGACCCAGGCATGATGCCCAAGATCCAGCTGTTACGGTGGCTTCCCCTCGCCCTGCGGGATGACATCATGGCCGAACTGAATAAACTGCTTAAAGCCAGCATTATCGAGAAAGTGGACACCTTTTCATGGATCTCAAACATCGTGGTGGCCAAGAAGAAGTCGGCCAGCATTTGGCTGGGCATTGACCTCAGGATGGTTAATAAAGCAGTCATCCCGGACAAATACCTGCTCCCCATGATGGAGGAACTCACCGCAATGTTCAGCGGCTCAAAGGTGTTCACAAAGCTGGACTTTTGCCAGGATTATCTGCAGTTGCTCCTCCACCCGGCCAGCCGTGACCTGACAGCGTTCATGACCCACATGGGCGTTTTCAGGTACACTTGCATGCCTTTTGGTCTGAACTCAGCGCTGAGATGTTTCCAAAAGATTATGTCTACAGTTCTCGCCGGCCTCAAAGGTGTAGTGGTGTACCTGGACGACATTGTGGTCCACGGCGCATTGTGGGAAACACATGGCGATCTTTTGGGATGAGTAATGGAGGTGCCGCTGGAATACGTGGTCATGCTGAAGGGGGATAAGGTGGATTCCACTGAGTTTTTTGGGTTCCAGCTAGCAGCTGAGGGCCTGAGCCCCCTGCACTCAAACGTGGAGGCGGTCCAGCGTCTCCCTGACCCCACGACGCCCGCACAAATTTCCTTGTTTCTGGGCATGGTGAACTTCTACAGGCATTTCATTCCCCATTATTCAGAGACTATCGAACCCCTCTGAGCCCTTCTGAAGCAGGACGCTCAGCAGCAATGGACTCCAGCTTGCTCAGCGGCGGTCGCTAGGCTGAAGACCCAACTCACCTCCCCGCCAGTGTTGGCCCACTTTGACCCAAAATGGCCAACTTTTGTGACTTGTGATGCATCTGGTTCAGCAGTGGGGGCGGTTATGTCCCAAGTACAAAATGGTTCCGAGCGTCCAGTGGCGTTCGCGTCAAGGTCCCTCTCACTGACCGAACAGAACTACGCCGTGGGTGAGAGAGAGGCACTCGCATGTGTCTGGGCGTGCGAACGGTGGCACATTTACCTCTATGGACATCATTTCACCCTACGCATGGACCACGAGTCACTGACGATGCTGCTGGAGACGATGGGTTCAGGACACAGGCCCCTGCAGATCCACAGGTGGACTGAATGGCTGCAGGCCTACAACTTCACTGCCTAGTTCACCCCTGGCAAAGAGAATGTAGAGGCAGACCTCTTGTCCCTCCAGGAGCTCCAGGCGGAGTCGGAACGGGACCCCGCATTGTCACAGCTGTGCTCCGTCATCATGGAGAGTTGGCCCACGAAGGTGCAAGGCGATCTGGTGCTTTTTCACAGGTTCATTGACGAACTGAGTTGCTGAAATGGTGTGTGTGTGTCAAGGGGGCACTGCACATAGATTCTGGTGTTGCTGAGATCGCGCATTTTGGCCATGCTCCATGAGGGTCATCTGGGTGTGGTCAGGGTGAAACAACGATGCAGGGATTCGGTCTGTTGGCCTGACATTGATAAGGACATTGAGACTATGTTCAAGAACTGTGTTCCGTGTTTAGAAAGTGGGAAGATGGGCGTGCCCCCCCCCGCCCCCCGCAACTGTGACCGTACCCGGAGGGCCTTTGGAAACACATCCAGTTGGACATTTGTGGTGAGCTACACACGCCACCCCCCCAAACAGCCGTTTCTTGCTGGTGGTCTATGACCTGTTCTCCAAATGGACAGACGTGTTAACCACTAACTCGGTCACGACAGATGTGGTCATTGGTTTCCTCTTGTCGCTGTTTGCCAGGTGGGGGGTTCCAGATGTCATTACTACAGACAATGGCCCACAGTTCACCTCTAGGGGGTTTGATGAGTTTTTGGGAGACAGGGGCATGGAGCACAGCAGAACCACGTTCTACCACCCTCAAGCCAATGGGGGTGTGGAACATTTCAACAAGACTCTGAAAAATGGTCTGCGGGCCCATCTGGCGGACGGCTTCACATTCCCTGACGCCCTTCAGAACACACTCCTCCACTACAGGGCAACGGCCCACTCCACGACGGCGTGCTCCCCAGCAAAGCTATGCTGGGGCGTGAATTGCATCTGCCTCTGGACTGGTTGTGGCCCTCCACGACCTCCCCTTCGGGGGACACAGACACTCCACGAGACCGGGTTGTTGCCCAGCAGCAGAAAATGAAATGAAGTTTCAACAAGAAGCACAGGGCGAGGGCCCATGAACTCAATGTGTCAGATTGGGTCAGGATAAAGCTCCCCAACCATGCGCATAAGCTGCAGCCATTCTGGACAGGACCCCTGCAGATTGTGAGATGGCTGGACCAGGACGGGCTCTCGGACGGGTCAAGGTGGCATTCCAGCAGACTCAGGAAGTTGTTGCTGGCCCAGGGTCTGGGAGCTGCAGCAGATTTGACTGATGAGGGCTGGGACTTGCCTGATGGGGGTGTTGGGGATTCTCGGGTGTGACCGACGGAGCCTGGAGCAGGTCCTCCTCTGGTGAGGTGCTCAGCTAGGATGCGTCAGAGGCCCAGACACCTTGATGACTTTGTAGTAGAAGTAGCCTTAGCTGAAGCGTGTTGGGCATGGGCGTCAGAATAATCCGCCCCAACATGGGATGGTACCCTGGCAGTCTACCCAGGTGCCCATTTAGCTTATTAGGCCCGTTGTTCTCTGTGTGCTGCAAAAAAAAAAAAAAAAAAAAAAAAAAGACAAAGTCAATGTGAAAAAACCCCAACAGTATATATATTGCATGTGTTCTGTGGGGTTTTCATGCTAAACCTAATGGGGGGGGGGGGGTTGTACTTTATGTATATACAGTATATATATATATATATGTCCTACGTACTGCCTTTCAAGTTTTGTAAAGGGGGGGGTGTTGTATGGGGATTTGGCCCTTGGGGCTTGCCGTAGCCGACACTAGGCAGTCGACGTGGTGGCATCAGGCGGGCTACGGCCAGTGTGTATATTGAGTGTGAACCTCAATAAAGTTCAGTTTGCTGCTCAGTACAACATAGCTCACGTCTCACATTACTAGGACATAACAGCACTGTTTGAAAAGAATTATACATCCGTGACCCAGAAGTCCCACCCTTTTGAAAAAAACTGAGTTTACAAAGTCTGCCCTTGTATAAACATTGTTAAGCTATTTCACATCTGTTTAGAAAACAGGCAGTGCTAGAATTGGGTTTATTGTCTTGATTAACAAACCACAATACCTTTGTGGTGATGAACATTTTATTTCAACTGAAAATGCCAAGAAAAAGCAAGCAAAGTGTGCTGAAGCCAAATCGCTATCATGCTAACTAGTCACCGGCATTTGCCACTTTTCGATCTCGGCCCTTCTGTGGTACTGGCTCAACAGGTGACCGGTACATATTATAAACAATGACTTTAGCACTTGACTAATATTTAATTTGTTTACATGTGTGAGAAATGACATTAGACGTCTTCACGCTGATTGAGATGTTTAGCAATAGTTACTGGTTACATTTAGAAGAGAGTATTTTTTTTTCTCAGCTGCGCAAAATAACTGGGTATTTTGTCCAGTATTTCTATCATTTAATAAATTGTGCTTGTGGAACTGCTGAATAAAAGCAATATTACACTCAGCCGTACGTTATCAATGAATATAGTAACTACGGGTGTGATACATCATATGCCCTCCACTACACGTCAGGCATATGACATATCACAGGGGCGGTTCTAGGATCAGAGCTTTAGGGGTGCTGAGCATCCAATGAGCTCCACCACACACCCACCCTTTTCTCTCGCACACGTTATTTTGTTAGAGTTATCATTTTTCATACATCTCTTCCCTGGCTTCTAGTTAGTGAACATGGTACATGATAATACATAAAAACAGTGACAGCCTGGATTTAATATTTTGCTTATACCAAAACAACAGCTTCTTTCCCTCGAATTCAAATAGCCCTCAGTGGTTGATTGACAATGCTGCCATTAAAGAAAAATGTCTGCTACTAGCTGTCTTAGCCAGGGCTGGACTGGGACAAAAAAAATCAGCCCTGGCATTTTTGGTCCAATTTGTTGAGTAGCAACATTCAACCATCACACTTAATGGTCTAACAGAGGTCAGAATTATCCCACTTTTGCCCTTAACAAGTGAATCTCTGTGGTTTTGAAGAAAGAAAGAAAGAAAGAAAGAAAGAAAGAAAGAAAGAAAATAAGAAAGAAAGAAAGAAAGATCTATTTTGCATGAATAGTTTGTCATAATTTTAAAGTCTCGAAACTTTCCAAAGGTGCAAAATTTGAGAAAAAGCCACACAATTACAAGAAAAAAACATCACAAACATATATACAACTAGAAAAGCACTCACTCATAGAGTGCATACCTCCGCCATGTCTCCTTCCGTTTCTCATGGCTCACCTCCAAAATGTAATGGGTTTGTGTGTAGGCCTATAGCCACTTGTGGTGAAAATGGCATCAAAGTCTGTCCATCAGTTTTGGAGTATTGTTGCTAACACACTGTGAGAAGATAAGAGCCTTGGCTGAGGTATGCATTCTCAGATCATCACCAAAATATAATGGGTTCCTCTCTACACTTAGACTTAGACTTATACTTAGACTTAGACTTAGACTTAGACTTAGACTTAACTTTATTAATCCCTTTGGGATGACTCCCTCTGGGAAATTTAAAATTTCCAGCAGCACATAAAAGGAGCGTACAGATCAGAAAAGCAAAAAAGAAAAAAATAAACACTTAATAAACACTTTATAAACACTTAACATAATATACACAGTATAAATATAAGGCTAAATATGGCTTGTACAAGTATGGTTAAGTTAAGGTTATTTCACTATGAATGCCCTACTATCCTCTGTACTCTATGTCCCCCCCCCCCCCCCCCCCCCAAGTGAGGAGTTATAGAGTGTGATGGCACGGTGGACAAAAGAGTTCTTGAGCCTGTTGGTCCGACACTTGGGAAGGAGCAGTCTTTCACTGAACAGGCTCCTCTGGTCACTGATGACGGTGTGCAGAGGGTGGCTGACGTTGTCCATTATATCCAACAGTTTATCCAGAGTCCTCATCTCTGCCACCGTCACCAGGGTGTCCAGCTTCGCGCCAACCACAGAGCCGGCCCACCTGACCAGTTTATCCAGTCTGGACGCATCCTTCTTGGATATACTGCCACCCCCCAGCACACCACAGAGTAAAAGAGGACGCTGGCAACCACCGACTGGTAAAACATCCGCAGAAGTTTGCTGCAGATGTTGAAGGACCGCAATCTCCTTAGGAAGTACATCCTACTTTGTGTCTTCCCATACAAGTGGCTAATGTATGTTGTCCAATCCAATTTATTATCCAACCACAACCCGAGATATTTGTATGAATCCACAACCTCCACCTCAGCTCCCTCTAACAGGACTGGTTGAGGTCTTGGTCTAGACCTCCCAAAATCAATAACCAGCTCCTTCGTCTTAGAGGTGTTGAGCTGTAGGTGGTTAGTGTGGCACATGCAGCAAATTCCCCTACTAGTCTCCGATACTCCTCCTCTCTGTCATCCCTGATACACCCAACAATGGCTGTGTCATCAGCATACTTCTGAATATGACACAGCTCCGAGTTGTAGCAGAAGTCCGAGGTGTACAGGGTGAAGAGAAGAGGGGCCAATGCTGTGCCCTGGGGGGCTCCAGTGCTGCAGACAACGGTGTCAGACGTAATATCCTTCAGCCCGATATATTGTGGTCTGCCAGTGAGGTAGTCAGAGATCCAGTCCACCAGGTGGGAGTCCACTCCCATCTTGCTTAATTTATCCCGAAGCAAGGGGGCCGAATGGTATTGAAGGCACTGGAGAAATCCAAAAAGAGGATCCTCACTGTGCCACTTTCCTTATCCAGATGGGAGTGGGCTCGATGAAGCAGGTAGAGGATGGCATCCTCCACACTGACACCTGGTTGGTACGCAAACTGCAGGCGGTCATGGGCATGTTGCACCTGGGGTCTGAGGAGGCTGAGGAAGAGCCGCTCCAGCGTCTTCATCAGATGTGAGGTGAGTGCCACTGGTCGGTAGTCATTCAGCTCGTTGGGCCGGTTCTTTTTCGGAACTGGAACGATGCGGGATGTCTTCCAAAGAGTGGGCACTCTCCCAATCTGCAGGCTGAGGTTGAAGATCCGTTGTAGTGGTTCCCCCATTTCTGCAGCGCAGGTCTTCAATACTCTTGGACACACTTTGTCCGGGCCTGCAGCTTTCCTGAGTCGGAGCTTCCTCAGCTGCCCTCTGACCTGTTCTGTGGTAATAAATGGCAAGGGTCGTACTGATGTAGAGGAGGGGGGGGTTGCAATATTTGGGGGGAGGTGTGTGGAGGGGGGGGCGTGGCTGTAATGAGGGTGGGGGTGGGAGGGGCAAGGGCAAAGGCTGGTTGAACCTGTTGAAAAAATCGTTCAGTTCATTTGCCCTCTCTATTGTCCCCTCAACAACTCTGGGCTTTGTGTTGAGACCTGTGATGGTCCTCACACCTTCCCAGACCTCCCTCATGTTGTTTTCCCTCAGCTTCTGCTCCACCTTTCTCCTATAGCTGTCCTTGGCTTCCTTCACACAGTGTTTCACCTCCTGCTGTGCTGCCTTCATGGCCTCCCTGTCTCTGCTCCTAAAAGCAGCCTTCTTCTTGTTGAGGACCATTTTGACTTCCCGTGTTACCCATGGCTTGTTATTAGGGTAGCAACGGACAGTCTTGACAGGGACGACCTCGTCTGTACAAAAGTTCAGGTAATCCGTCAAACAGTGTGTCAGCCCCTCTATGTCCTCACCATGCGGGTCCATCAGCACATCCCAGGCTGTGGTGTTAAAACAGTCTCTCAAGGCGCTTTCCTTCTCAGGGGACCATCTCCTGACTGATCGGGTTGTCACAGGTTGCTTTTGAACCAGGGGAATATACAGTGGCTCTAGGTAAACCAGGTTGTGATCAGACTTCCCTAGTGGCGGAAGGGGGGTCGCTCTGTATGCATCCCGTACATTAACATACAGCAGATCAATTGTCTTGTTGTTTCTAGTTGGACAGTCTACAACTTGATTAAAAACAGCCAAAGTAGCATCCAAAGTTACATGGTTAAAGTCCCCAGAGATGATCATGAGTGCCTCAGGGTGCTGTGTCTGCAGCCTTGCTGTGACTGAATGGATTTTTTCACAGGCAGTGGCTGCGTCCGCTCTCGGAGGGATGTAAACACAGACGGTGATCACGTGACTGAACTCTCTCGGCAAGTAATATGGACGCAGGCTAACAGCTAGCAGCTCGAGATCCCGGCAACATGAGACTGTCTTTACAGAGATATGACCTGGGTTACACCAGCGATTGTTAACATACATGATGAGTCCCCCACCCTTTCTTTTTCTGCTAGTCTTAGTGTCTCTGTCGGCTCTCACAGCAGTGAATCCTAGCAGGTCCACGTTAGCATCCGGTACTAGGTGGTTCAGCCATGTCTCTGTAAAAATGAACAAGCTGCTCTCCCGGTAAATCCGCCGGTTGTTCAATGCGGACAACTCATCGATCTTGTTCGGCAATGAGTTCACATTGCCCATGATGACGGAGGGAATCGACGGTTTGAAGCACCTCCTTTTTTTCGCTAGCTCAGCCTTTAGCTTAGCCCCGGCCTTGCAGCCCCGTGGTCTCCTCCTCAGCTCCGCCGGGATAGGATGTCGTATCCCGGCTCGTTCCTTTGTTTGCAGAGCCAGCAGTTCCTCCCGTGAATAAGTGAAAAGAACCACCTCTGGTGAATATTTCATCCAAATCCATCCAGTAGTTTTTGTGTAATCCTGCTGCACAAATACAAACAAAGCCCTTGGTGAAGGTATGCACTATCAGATCATCACCAAAATCTAATCATCTGTTCCCCATGCCATTACGCACCTTTCCTGAAAATTTCATCAAAATCCGTTCATAACTTTTTGAGTTATGTTGGTAACAGACAAACAAACAGACAGACAAACAGACAAACGCCAGTAAAAACATCACCTCCTTGGCAGAGGTAATAAATGCTACAAATTTATTAGAATAAGGTAACAAATTTATAGGGGTAAGTGCTCATTAAATATGTATTAAATTCATGAGAGAGAAAAATGCAAAATTACAAGAAAAACAAACTTGAATTTAAAAGACGAAAGTTACAAATTCATGGCAAAAGTTGCAATTTTATGAGGAAAAATTCACATATGTACAATTATAGTCACTGAGAAACTGTGCCAGCGGGAAAACTCAGTAAACACAGGAAGTTATTTAAAATATTTAATAAATTCATTAAGAAATAAATTGATAAATTGTTGAGACAAAGGTCAGAAAATCACAAGAGAAATGTAGCTCATTTGCAATTTAAAAAATTAAGGAAAAAAAATCAATGGAAAGAGGAGGGAAGATTATTGAGGCAAAAATGCATATGGAAGAAAAGAAGATGCTAGTTTAAAAAAATGTCAATCCAGAAGCAAAAAATTTTTCATGAAGTTTCTTAAAAAGTCTAATTAAAAAAGAATTAAAATAATCATAAAATAATCATAAGAAAAGTAGGTTATTTATGAGAACTCTTCAAATTCACATAAAAAATTTCCACATTTTCAGTTTAAAAAATCTCTGATTTAGGTAGTGGAGTAGCCTGAAACTGTACACAAGTAAACATATTATTACTCAAATGTACATAAGAGTAGTTACCCCAAAATAGTTAAGAAGTAACTGAGATGTGACTTTAGTCTGGACAGTTTGGGGTTTTTCTCCTGAATTTATAGCAGTTTTATTCCAAATTTTCTACTTTTTCCTTGTAAATTTGAATGATTGTTTTCCCACTTAAGTCAACTTTTTCCTCATAATTTGTGTTTAGTGCTAAGTTCCCTCCGAATGCTCACATGCACAAAACTGAGGACCTTTTTAATTATCATAATAACGCACCTGTCTTTGCACTCCACACTTTCTTATACTTTGACCCATCCATGAAACTACTACCATTCCTGTGGATGTTTTCCATAATCCTTGGGTCATTTTATTCATTTGTGTGTTCTGCACTCCACACTCTTATGTACATAGTTCCATCCGTGAAGCCACTACCATACTTGTGTACAGTATATACCAGAGGGTGATTTTTATTTTAGGTGTATATTTAATCATGTATTCTGTAACTGTGTTTTATCAAATCCTTCTCTCTTGCTTTATTGCACAGTAGCCTGGTGGAGCACCCACAATTTCATTGTACTGTACAACTGTACAATGACAATCAAGCAAATTCTCTTCTTTTCTTGTCATGATTGGCAATAATGAACAGCTCACATGCAGGGAACGACGCCAGAGAAGACACACGATAAACACAGAGAAGCTAAGTAATCAGATTTTTCATTCATTCATCTTCTTCCGCTTAATCCTTTTCGGGTCGTGGGGGGGTTGGAGCGTATCCCAGCATCTTTGGGCGAAAGGCAGGGTACACCTTGGACAGATCGCCAGTCCATCGCAGGGCCAACACAGAGAGACAGACAACCATTCACTCTCACAGTCATACCTAAGGACAATTTAGAATCCCCAGTTTGATGCCAATTAACCTAACTTGCATGTTTTTGGCATGTGGGAGGAAACTGGAGAAATCCCGGAGTAAACCCACTCAAACACGGGGAGAACATGCAAACTCCACACAGATCACTGTTGGTCGGGGGCTGGGATCGAACCCAGGATCCCCCGGCCAAGGGTGAGTTGCTGTGCTGCCGCAGTGCTAACCACTCCGTCACCGTTGATTCAGAAAGGAAGCTTCGTTAACGAAAGACACCACTCGCCAGAGGAAGACCCAGCCTGTAAGGGGAGACGAGAGCAGGTTAGACAAGGAGGTAGGCTGGTAAGGGAAAAATAGGACCGCACTTACGTGGGAAAAGCAGAGAGCCCGGCAGAGGAACCCAGCACAAACAGCGAACCACGAGAGGATGCTGGTAGGCAGGAGTAGAGCTGGGTGAGGTGTCTGGCCGGGTGGAATAGGTAGTGAAGGCAAAGTCGAAACAGTGTTTTAGTACGAACCGAAACCTAGGTGGAACTTCTGAATCGAACCACTGTTCCGAGGTCTGTATCAGAAAGAGGATGTCACATGACTGTTCCATGTCGCGTTGCATTACGTCACCAACTGTTTTGAAACGTCACAGTTGTTTTATATCAGTGAAACACAAGTGAATACGCAGTGATTTTGTTATCCCGTTTTTAAAATGGAATAAAAAATAAAATACTACCATTACACAATATGAAAATACCTATTCTATGCACAATATATGTATTATATATATACCTTATATGTAAAATACTAATTTCTCGTGTCCTTGCCTGATTGGCTGCTGATTCATCACCCCACATGCCTAAAACATTTAAAAGCTCCTCTAAAGTGCAGTTTGTTTGCAAAGTCTTGCCTCTCTGAGTGTCTTGTACTGAGCGTGCTTTTGGATTTACACTATTTGGAAATGGATGGGGTAGAAAGCATCCCAGGTCAGCTGTCTGGGATCACTTCGACATTCTTGAGGGAAAAAAAGTTAAATGTTTGCATTGTATGCAACATCTTGCAATTTGTAATAATACAACAGCTATGTGGAGACACCTACGGACAAAACATCCTGATGCCTGCATTCCTAGCACAACACAACTTGAATCAAGCCATGGCCAGCATAGTGTTTATAGTATGTATTCATGGTCTTTTAATACACATACAAGTATACATTTATTATTTATTCACCTTTATTATTATTTACAAAAAATATAATTATGCATTTGATCACTAAAAGAAGCTATAGGTAGACAACCCCCAGACACCCACTATGCTCAGAATGATTGAATGAGGTGGTAATTCCACCTAGCTGCAATGCTCCGTACTGTGGGTGTTTATATATTTACATATTTATTCCATCTAGCTACAATGCTCTGCACTGTGTGTTCATATATTCATATATTTATTCCATCCAGCTACAATGCTCTGCACTGTGTGTTCATATATTCATATATTTATTCCATCCAGCTACAATGCTCTGCACTGTGTGTCTGTGTGTGTGTGTGTATATATATATTTTATAGTAATATGTACATATGTGTATTAGCTGCTCTTGCTTGCTTGTTTTTTTTCTTGCCTTCTGATTGTTGCTCTGAGTGTTGCTATCCCTGTGCTGTTGCAATCCTGGAATTTCCCCGTTGTGGGACTAATAAAGGCTTATCTTATCTTATCTTATCTTAATTGTGTTTGATTCTCATTTATTGTTATGTAACTTGTCTGTCTGTTTATCTATCAATCTAGGTTCAGCCCTATCTCTCAGCCCCATACTTGCCCAGACGAGATGACCCTCAAGATTACTGGAAACAACATGCCGCTATATTCCCTCACCCGTTTCAGCTGGGCAGTGAGGAGTGGCGACCCCTGCCCTGTATTAGCTTTGTAAAGCAACCGAGATGTGGTCGCTCGCCTCATAGGCGACCAAATAATAATAATAATGTTCCAGCGGGCCAAGACATATCTCTCCATTCCAGCCACATCAGTCCCTTGCGAAAGAATATTCTCAAAAGCAGGAGAGATTTTAAACAAGGGGAGAAACCGTCTAAGTCCGAGCACTGTTGAACAGATTGTTTTTCTGAATTAAAATACTTGAATGTACACAAGCACCCTCTACAAATACTGACTGATGTCTATTTTGTACACAAGCACCCCCCCAAATACTAATTAATTCATACAAATAATACTATAAACCCAAACAAAACACGAAACGTTAAGAGATAAAGAAAAAAAACACATGAAAACACTTGACTGTTTGAGTGTAGTATTATAACATTTGGCCACCAGATGTCGCTGTGGGGAGATGTTTCAAATGTTCCGAAAGATCGATTCTTTTTCTGAATCAATTGTTCCAAATGATTCGATCTCTCGAACGTTCCGTTTCTGCCATCACTAGGAATAGGCAGCTTAAGTGGTGATGATGATGATGGGGCAGGTGAGTGCACAATGAACCCCTGAGACGCACCACGAAGATGGTAGCAACCTGAAAGAGGAAAAGAGAAGAGGAATTAATTTTGTTCCTCTGAGAAGGAATATAAACTTACTTGCTTGTTTAGAGGTAGTATACCCAACGAACCAGCGTTGAAGCATTCACATGATGGTCCTTTTATGCGCTGGCAAGGCAGAGGCAGCAGGTGTGGTGATTGCCTGAGGAGCCGGGGAAAGTCTAGCAGGGACGGAGGGGGAGCGCGCGCTCACCTGATCATGACACTTCTTTTCTCTTCTCTTCTCTTCTAGTTATGGCTTTTTTTTCTTGTACATTTGAGACTTTACTCTCATGAATTTGTGAGATTTTTCCTCATAAATTATAAATCAAAAATAAAATGAGCAAAATTGCAGTATTTTCTGTTGTATTATAGGATATTTATAGCCAATTATAGGCTATTTTCCAACCCCCACCCCAGGTGAAAACCTCACGTACTTTGAAACCTAAATGTTTGCAGGTCAGTATGCATCATATTCTTACAGAATAAATTCAGACAGACCCAGAATAATCAGAATAATCCAACTGCGGCTGGCGCCATACATCATTATGATTGTGTTACCTGTAGAGGAGCTGCAGGAGCCTCCCGCTGTTGGGGTAGGGAGGGACCTCTCTGCGTGTGTGCCAGGGCTCCAGCACTGCAGGTACAGGGGAGTGTGAGCAGAGGGCTCATACCATTTGCGTGGCGGTGGGGGGGGGGGGGGTCATTTTCATTTTTAAAAAGTTTAAATGGCAAACTACTGAATATGTTTTGGATGTTATTTCAGCTTGTCAAAGATAAACTAAAATATTATAATCACAACTTTTCGCACTCCAATTTTTAAGGGGTGCTGAGTTTAAATTTAAGGGTGCTACAGCACCCCTAAAAAAGGCCTAACGCCGCTCATGACGTATCACACCCGCAGTTACTATATTCATTGATACCGTACTCCCTCACATGTAACATTGCTTAAATACCAACTTGAAACAGAGACTGAAACTTTAGAAAGAAGGTGAACGAGCGTCAGTGATCTGTGTTGCAGATGTGAGTTTGAACCCTGTATTTTTTTTTTTTTTAAATTTTCCTCCTTTTTTGACTGATGGGTTTTGGTTTTACCGTCAAGTGCTTCTTAGGTGTACACCTTAAACTACTTGATTTGGGATAGGAAAGCATTGTGATTTTTCTTTAGACATGTTTTTCTTTAGACATGTTCCTTTACAGCAGTCAAGAGTTGTGTGTCTATTGCTAGGGTATTACCTAACCAAGTCAAAGGACACCTTTTGTTTCACAGTGATGTCAAGAGCTCTGACCAAACGTCAAAATATTACACACCAGAAGTGAGACTTGGCTACAGTGGCATCATATGACTGACCTTGAAAAAGAACATTTGTTCAGTCCTATGGATTCATTTTTCCACTTTGAATAAAGCTGTGGTACACATGAAGGAAAAAATGTGGTCATCTAATAGCAAGACAAATCTATGTAAGTCTTTCTGGAAACTATGACCCTACTTATATAACCATGGTGCTGAGGTGTAACGCTGTTTCTCAGCAACTGTAAACCAGTTCAATGTACCTTTATACTGTATATGTGTCTGTTAACTAAAGCTTTATATGTAAACAGTCTCATTCCACTTCACATTAACCATATAAAACTTTTAAGCAAGTGGTGTAAATTTGGTTTATATAATGTCTGATCAAATTTCTTTAGTTTTGCCAAAGTGGGACAGTCAGTTCCAGTTCACACACCAGTCACAGTTTATGGGGAAGCCAAAACGGAGATTGACGGTTATTGCTCTATAAAGTTTCTTCCGTTTTACAGAAAGTATTCAAGGTGTCTTATGTTTACTCAAACTTATTTTTATTGTCATACAGTTTATAATAATGTGGGTATTAGGTGCTTTAGTTGATGTATAGTCTTCTCACCATTTTGTATAGTTTTATGTATTGCAAAGGCCCATCTATGGCTTTGGCTATAAATGGCGTGTTGTGGGGGCATGGTGTGGGGGTTCTCCACCCAGAGAAGGCAGCTGGGGATGGGGGGACAATGGACTGAAAGAGAAGGTGTCACCGGGGGACAGTATGGACTATGCGCCCCGCCGGGGAGAGGAGCAACTGCCAGAGCTGCTGGAAGAGAAAAGGGTGTGAGAGCGGCGCCGGCGTTATGTCATGTTAATGTGCCACATAGGTCTTTGTTCCAAACAGCAATGTATTATGGTCGGAAGTTGAGATGAGATGAGATTCAACTTTATTGTCATTACACATGTAGTAAGTTTTGGGTCTCATTGCATGGTATTAAAGATATAAAAGAGGAACACACAGAGACCCGGGATCTCTTTTGCTGTACTGTATGTTGGAGAAGGAATAAAGTTCATGTGTTGTCTAGCTCATTGCCTTGCCTGCTTCCTTTCTCCACATTGGTGACCCTAAGCCATTGCTATGGAAAGCGAGCCAAGCACCACCCCGGAGACTACCTGGAGGGAGAGCACCAGCGCCGCGTGTGCTGTCTCAGTCAAGCTCCCAGACTTCTGGCTTCACAACCAGACCGCGTGGTTTTTGCACATAGAAGCCCAGTTCGCACTCCACGGGATAACGGATGATACCAAGTATTACTACATGGTCGCTGCACTGGATCCGTGCGCCACACAACAGGTGACGAGCCTGCTCCAGGAGCCGCTGGCCCAAGGAAAATATGAAGCACTCAAGAGGATGCTTCTCCAGCACTATACCCTTTCTGACAGTGAGAGGGCAGAGAAACTCCTAACGCGTTCGGAGTTAGGTGACAGATCAGCAATGGAGCTCATGGGGAGCATGTTGGCACTGAGGGGAAAGGACGATGAATCTTTCCTGTTCGCCCACTTGTTCTTCAGGAACCTACCGACTACAGCAAGAGTGATTCTGGCCAACTCGCTGTGGCTGGCTGCTAAGGATTACCACGCCCTGGTGCAGGAAGCAGACCGCATCATTTTGGCGACCAGAACTCTCAGCGTGCAGGCAGTGGCACCGGCATCCATGAGGGACTCCAGAGAGAGAAGTTCGCTGGGGCACACAGAACCACGGATGAAGGCGCTGGCTGTGGACCCAGATAGCGAGGACAGCGAGGATGAAGAAGAGTATGCTGCCGCTATGAAAATTAAGTCCACCCCAGGTTCACCAAGATGTTATGGCTGTGGGTCCACAAGGCACCGGTACAAGGCAAGAGAGTGTCTGGGAAAAGGCAAACGTTGTGGCAAGTGTGGTCTCCGCCATCATTTTGCCAGGGCCTGCAGGAATTTTGAGCGGGAGGACTGAAGACGAGGAGTGGATTTCCCCGCCGTGGCTCCTACGGTTGTTTATACCATCTCTCTGAGCACAGATGGGTACATTTATTGTAATGTGTTTCTGGTCGGCATAGAGGTACTGTTGTTGGTGGACATGGGAGCTGCGACTTCGGTGTTGAGTTGGCCCACTGTGAGGAGGCTGTTCCCATACTGCCGCATAAGAGAACTGCCGGCGTCGTACCATGGCTATGGTGGAAACAAACTAGCTATCGTGGGTTCGCTGGACTTAACGGTCCAGTACAAGTCGGCAATTATGACAAATGTCCGATTTGTGGTGACAGCTAGAGGGTCGGCCATCATGGGGTGTGACATGTTCTATGGCCTGGGCTTTAAGATCTCCAGTGGCACTGGAGAGGAGTGGTCGGGCTGTGGTCTGTGGGACTGACTTGCCCCGTATGTGGACGATGATGTGGTTTGGGACACTGACTGACCTAGTAGTCTGGGAATGGAGCAGGATGAGACCCACCATGGATCGCTGCAGGAGGGTTCCGGTGCCAGTGTCCCTGTTGCCCTTGGTGTGGGAACTGGACGGCATGGTGGAACACCTGCAAGGACAGATGGAGCCAAAACGCTAGCCCCCTCTGCTTCTGTAGTGCGGCCTGAGGAATACGAGAAGCAAGGAGCTACAGTTGCTTTGGCGGCACGTAAAATGAAAGATAGTGGGGCAGGACCGGCTGGCACGGTCGGACGACGCACCACCCAGCAACACTGGAGGCCAGAGGGAGCTGCGGACCGGGTTGAAGGAATGGTGCGACACAGAGAAGCAGTCCGGATTAGACGTCGGGGGCATCTGAAGCTGAGTCGGGTGCCACTACGGGTCAAGGATGAGGTTCGGCCCAGAGGAGAGGAGAGGCTGAGGGGGGCCCATGAAAAGAGAAGACGTTGTGATGGACAGGGGTGGCTGAGAGTAATGGCTGCCCGGGAAGATGGCTACTTGAGGCTATCTGATGACTCATGGTGGCACCCAACGAGCTGCGGCGTGTGGGGAAGAGGGGACGCCGACGCAGCCCATCCCCAGAGGCCAAGAAGCGGAGACGCTCTGGGCGGGACCCACCAGATGGAAGTCCAAGGGGTGGCCCGTCCACCGGGTCTGTAAAGTGACTGGGGGGTAACTTTTAATAAATGTTGTTTTAGTTCGTGACCCCAAGTCTTGTTATTTATATGTTTCACATTTTCTTATGGTGTGGTCGCCCTGTGTTTTGGGGAAAAAAAAAAAAAAGAAAGAGTCCCCAGCACTGTTTGTTTAATATTCAAAGAGAAAAAATGATGATGTGTGTTTTGTGTGGTATGCCCAGGTTGTGGGGTGGGTGTGTTGGGGTGGGGTGCCGCTATTAGGGATGTGAATATACATATTATCTGTTTAGTTTGTTAAAAAAAAAAGTTTGATTGTATATATACACTGTTCTGGGATTAATTTAGTTTTAGAAGCACAGCAATTTTTTTTCCTTTGGGGCTTTGGTGATTATGGTGGCAGAATAATCCCCCTGGCCGTTTAGGGGTAAGCCAGCAGTCCACCTGGCCCCTCTAATTTAGTTATTTTGGGTGAATGGATAAGTTTATATATTTATTTCTGTACATACTGTATATGTCTTGCCGATTAGTGTGTGAGTCAGGTTACAAATTTGGGCGGGCCTAATTGGTATGCTTGCATTTTTCTACAGGGGAGGGAAAATGTTGTGTAGTAATATGGCAGCTGTGGAACCCTGGGTGTAGTGGGAGGTGACAGCCACCCGGGTGGCGGGTGGCCGGGGTATAAAGGGCCAGGGCGGAAGGGACATTGTCTCTTTCGATGTCGACCCCTTGGCCTGTACGGGGCGCTGTATTACTATTGTAGTTCATTAATAAAGTACGTTTGACTTCACCTCCGGCCTGCTTATTGTGGGAGTGAGTTATGGACATAACAGTTGGGCCACCCTTAGCAGCAACAACTGCAATCAAGTGTTTGTGATAACTGGCAATGAGTCTTTTACAGCGCCGTGGAGGAATCTTGGCCCACTCATCTTTGCAGAATTGTTGTAAGTCAGCCACATTGGAGGGTTTTCGAGCACGAACCGCCATTTTAAGGTTAAGCCACAGCATCTTTAACTGAATTCAGGTCAGGACTTTGACTAGGCCACTCCAAAGTCTTCATTTTGTTTTTCTTAAGCCATTCACAGGTGAACTTGCTGGTGTGTTCTGGATCATTGTCCTGCTGCAGAACCCAAATGTGCTTCTGCTTGAGGTCACGAACGGATGGCTGGGCATTCTCCTTCAGGATTTTTTGGTAGAACGCAGAATTCATGGTTCAGTTTTTCACAGCAAGTCTTCCAGGTCCTGAAGCAGCAAAACAGCCCCAGACCATAACACTGCCACCACCATATTTTACTGTTGGTATGATGTTCCTTTTCTGAAATGCTGTGTTACTTTTACGCCAGTTGTAATGGGACACGCACCTTCCAAAAAGTTCAGCTTTTGTCTCATCAATCCACAGAGTATTTTCCCAAAAGTCTTGGGGATCATCAAGATGTTTTCTGGCAAAACTGAGACAAGCCTTTATGTTCTTTTTGCTCAGCAGTAGTTTTTGTGTTGGAACTCTGCCATGCAAGGCTATTTTTGCCCAGTCTCTTTCTTATGGTGGAGTCTAGAATGAGGCCTGAAGTTCTTTGGATGTTGCTGTAGGGTCTTTTGTGACCTCTTGGAGTCATCGCTGCGCTCTTGGGGTAATTTTGGTCTACCGACCATTCCTGGGAAGTTTCACCACTGTTCCATGTTTTCACCATTTGTGAATAATGGATCTCACTGCGGTTCACTGGAGTCCCAAATTTTTAGAAATGGCTTCATAACCTTTTCCAGACTGATAGATCTCAATTACTTTGTTTCTCATTTGTTCCTGAATTTTTTTGGATCGCAGCATGATGTCGAGCTTTTAAGGATCTTTTGGTCTACTTCATTTTGTCAGGCAGGTCCTATTTAAGTGATTCCTTGATTGAGAACAGGTGTGGCAGTAATCAGGCCTGGATGTGGCTAGAGAAATTGAACTCAGCTTTCCAAAGATGTGATAAAATACAGTTAATTTATGTTTTAACATGTGTGTGGTGGTGGTGGTGGTGGGGGGGCAATCACTTTTTCACACAGGGTCATGCAGGTTTGGATTTTTTTCCCCTAATAATAAATACCTTCATTTAAAAACTGCATTTTGTTTTTACTTGCGTTATCTTTGTCTAATATTTAAGTTTATTTGATGATCTGAAACATTTAAGTGTGATAAACATACAAAAAAAGGAGAAATCAGGAAGGGGCAAACAGTTTTTCACACCACTGTAAATAAAACTGCAGGTCAGTGCAATTCAAGGTAGCTCATAGGTGACCAACCAGATAATTTTAATACAGTGAATAATCCAATAAAAATAATATGGAAATAGCAAGTTCAGATTAGGGGTGCACAAATATATTAGCCGATAAATAGATATAGTTTTTAACCGATATTCACCTTGTTGACTGATATCAACTTATCAGCAAATAAAATATCATCAATGGCCAATATTTATCCTTTGGGTCCCAGGTATGTGGAATTGAGTTTGCCCCGAAACTGTCATGATCCTGGGCACAGCCCCTAGCTGTGCCCAGTCTTCAGTGTAAGTTTAGTCTTTTTTTGTTTGTTTGTTCTTTGTTTATTTTGTATTTATTTTCCTGTGTTCATATTTTTGTCCTTAGAATTCCTTTGCAGTCATAGTATTATGAGTTTGTATTATTATCCTCTCCTCAGTTCTCTCCTTAAGTGTGTATCTAGTTCATCTTTTATTTCTATCCGGTCCTTGTCTTAGTTATTGTTTCCAGGATATTCTTGTTCTATGATTTGTTTCCTGATTTTCATGTATTCCCGCTGTTTGTTTAGGGCAGCGCGGTGGTGGAGTGGTTAGCACTGCGGCAGCACAGGAACTCACCCTTGGCCGGGGGATCCTGGGTTCAATCCCAGCCCCTGACCAACAGCGATCTGTGTGGAGTTTGCATGTTCTCCCCATGTCTGCGTGGGTTTACTCCGGGATTTCTCCGGTTTCCTCCCACATGCCAAAAACATGCAAGTTAGGTTAACTGGCATCAAACTGGGGATTCTAAATTGTCCTTAGGTATGACTGTGAGAGTGAACGGTTGTCTGTCTCTCTGTGTTGGCCCTGCGATGGACTGGCGATCTGTCCAGGGTGTACCCTGCCTCTCGCCCAAAGATGCTGGGATAGGCTCCAGCCCCCCCGCAACCCAAAAAGGATTAAGCGGAAGAAAATGGATGGATTTCTCTGTATTCTCTGGGTTTTTTACTCGTTTAATAGTTATTTCATTATTAGTTGCTTCTGCACATTCTTTTGAATCATTGTTTAGTTTTCCCGGTCCATGCAGGCACTGTGACAGCTCGTGTGTCATTTCCGGGTGTCAGATTCTGTTCGCGGGCTGTCACAGCTGCCTCCAGTTTGCAATCATCATCACTCATGATCTCACAGCTGTTGTCATTTGTTTTTGCCTTATTTAAGACCTAGGGCAAGACTCTAGGCAAGACTTTATCCTCGCAGCGGTCTCACTTCAAGTTCAGACATTAGCCTTACATTCAACTTTGAGATGGAATCCCCATCTGTTCATTTCCTCCGGGTGCTCCCCGTTACTCTGTAAAGCTACATGTCCACCAAATGCGTGTTTTGTCGCCCGACCACCCTGAGCATTTTTTTTTAGCGCTTGTGCGCTGCGCTCTGGAAAAAAAAAGTCTGTGCACTGTATCCCAGCAACAGCTTGTCACTCTCAGCTCAGCACTTCCGCTTTCCCTATGGTCAGACTTTCTACTGATTTTTTTAATAGCAGTCTCTAAATAACAATGGACAGGAAACATATTCTTGCAGCTCTGGATGTAAAATATGATGACATGGAAAACAGGAGTCTGAGTAGAGACTAGTACCGGCGTCCTATGTCCCGCCCTTCCTTATTCCGATTGGCTGCTTAGAAAGGTCTGACTGACGAGCTCAGCTGCAGTCTGAAAAGTTAAACTTTTTTCAATGCTGAGCACCCTGAGCACTGCAACAAAAAACGGCCACCGCTCAAAGCGTTCCAGCGCTGTAAACGCTGGATTACATAGAGAATGAATAGAAAACCATCGCCCAGAGCAGAAAAAAACACGTTTGGTGGACACGCAGCCTTAGCGTTTGCGTCTGTTTTTGTGTTTGCTTATTAAATGTGCAAAATTTACAGCTTGCGCTTGGTGTCCTCCATTCTGCCATTGAAAAGGGCATTTTATGACAGAAATGAACAACAGTACAGTTGCAAATTCAGAAAACATCTGAGACTGTACCATTGCAGTTATTTTCAAATAATTATCATACACCCATCTCTAAAGATGCAAAATATTATGGTATGGTGATGTCTGTCCGTCCATCCGTTATTACGATTTGTCCTTGAACTCCTCCCACCGTTTTTAAGCTACAACTTTTTATTTCACACAGTGTTTGTTCATGTATTGAAGATGTGCATATTACAAAAATTTTGATTTGGGATCATTTTTGTAAAAACTACAAGTTTTAGGTCTTTGTTTTTTAATGCAATTTCAATAGAGGGTTCATTGTGTAGAATGTTATATGTTGTGACAGATCTATCTATCTATCTGTGACTTTTTCATTTCACACAATATTTGTACATGTATTGAAGATGTGCATATTGTACAGGGTTGCACGACTTTCTGATATACTATTCTCTGCATTTATTCCCCTCTGAATCGTATTGTTTGCTTTGCTAAAAGTCCTTGCAATTACATGGTTATTAGTTTTATTATGCTGTATTAAATCGTGAATTTATAATTTATTTTCCCTATGTTGATGTACTAGCTATTCACTATCGATAATGGATGACATACAATGTGCCATGTCCAGTGCTCTTGTTTCTTTGTGCTACTGACAATGAAGCTGAAAACAAAAGCAAATAAAACAAGTGCCCAAATGATCCCAGGAGCTATGTTGTCGGGGGCAACTTGCCCCTGGTAGGGTCTCCCAAGGCAAACTGGTCCTGGGTGAAGGGCCAGCCTAAGAGATAGAGCTCCATGAAAAACGTTACATCAAGGACCCAGTGTGCCCAAAGGAGGCACATGGGTCCACCCTCCAGTGGGCTCGCCACCTGCAGGAGGGATCATGGGGATCACGGTGCTATGTGAACTGGGTGGAAGTCTGGGCTGCTCTGCCTGGTCTGATGCCCCTGTGACTATAAGCGGTAGAAGATGGATGGACGAAAGAATCTGTATTGTCTCTCTGCTAATGGCCATTCGCCATCGACCGACTAATTACATTGCACATTTATACTGTACACTTGTACAGTTTTTTTGGCGGCAGGTGTACTTATTTACCTGGTGGCTCGCGCTCATGAGGCAACGCTCGCGCCTCACACCGTTTCGCGAGCTCAACACGGGTGGACTGTACTATTACCGTGAATCCTGAGCTGAGAGGGGGGTGGAATGATCCGGGAGAAGCAGCACACTTCCTGTCTCAGATGTTACACCGGTACTTGTTATACCATAACATATTTTGAGTCATGTTTTCTAAATGTCATAAATTTTGCGTATAAATTTAAATAGGGTATATTTTTGGATTTTCGTCAATTTATCTGTAATGTCTTTAATTACCGCCCTCCCCCCCGATAAACCCCAAATGAGTCCATCTTTGTTTTTGATTGACTGCTAGTTTTTCGCTGCCTGTGAGTTGCTGTGTTGCTCCTGCTGGAGAGGAGGAGGAAGAGAAGGGGAGAGACAAGAATACCGAGAGGAAGGACGGAAAACACCGCGGGAAATAACGGAGCTGTAGAGGAAAAGTGAGCGGAGACATTGGACAGGCAGCAGGCGCGGGGGGGAAAGCAGAGAAAGCAGAAACAAAGCGAGTGGAGAACCGTATTTACTTCAAGTTCCTTCATTTTCCTGGAAGATTTTTTTTTTTTTTTGGTTTCTTTTATTTTGTTTTCCACCAGCTGAATAAAAGGTGAGCTTCATCTCTGGTTTTTCTATACGTGAATTTATCGGGTTTTTTTTTTTTTTTTTTTTTGCTGTTTGAGCTATTTGTGTCCGCTATAAGCCAGAGTAGGCTTTTATGCGTTATTACCCGTGTAACAAAGGGGTTTCCAGAGAAAAATGTTCCTAGCTGGAGTTTGACGTTAGAAATGCAGGTAGTCACTTCAGTTGCACAGTGGAAATGCTCTGCTTCACAACTCTGCAAGAAACGCAACATACTGTATAAGCTGCAAAAGCTCGCTGCATTTTTTTACTTGCAGTTTTGACAAGAAGTGTCCCCGACAAGAGAGAGTGCATATTATTGACGCGCACATGTGGCACAGCCAGCGGGGCTCTTTTGTTGCCCGTCCTCCCCACCCCCCCCACCTTCCTCTGCGATGACTGACCCATGACTGCTCAGTGGCATGGCTCCAGTCTCCTGCATATGGGCCAGCATTGACATTTCCCTGCCGCATGAACTTGAATCATAAATGACCTCCTTTTCCCTCCCTCCTCTTCCTTGAATTCCAGCCAAAGGGATGCTCTTCCTTTGTGGTGTTTTCCAGTCATCTGGTTACACCTGCAGCGCTTCATCACCGGCTACATACTGTAGTATTTTTTTTTTTTTTTGCTCTCTCTTTAAGCGGATGGGGTTGCCAGCAGGGACTGATAAGGAAGGGGGGTTTAGGAGGGCGTTGCGGCTCCATGGGCGCCAGAAGAGGGTGCCTAGCATGAGCCAATGTCAAATGGAGGTGTGCCCCCGGTGTGTTATAAGAAAATTAGCTAAAATGCATAAAATAACGGGAACAGTGCCTCCCTTTTTTGCAGGATATACTATAGTCTGGGGCTGCGTTGCCCCAGAGTGTCATGCCAGACCAAGGACACACTCATGCGTACCCAGTCCTCTTGTCTACACGCTGCTCCAGAGACAGGTTTTGCACGCACGCATGCAGATTCTGAGTCATGCAGTATTTGGAGAGTCTTTGAGTGAAGTGGAGCCCCTGCTGATAATGCGCGCATGAGCACACTCAAATAGATACAGCTCACAACAGGAACATATTTGCTCCACAATTGGTCAGCACTGAGATGTTTTTTTTTTTTTAATATGAAGCTGCACTGGGACGCAGGCGCACAAGCTGCACCGTAATTTATGAGCAAAGCTGGAGAGCTGTATAGGATAAATGGAGCCGCACACACAGTGTTGTTGGCCTTTCTTGGTTGGAATTAGCCTGTTAGTGTAATGGTGGGTGCGGCGTTTTCAGCAGCCAGTTCTTCTTTACTACACCTTCATCCAGTATTTTTCCCCCTACTAAGTAGGTTAAATGTTAAGTTCACCCAAATTTGTAGTGGAAATTCATTTTTTTTCCTTTATCTGTTGAATAACTAGAGATTGACCAATAAGCTTTTTTTAAGCACACATATTTTAAAGGGGTCATTGACTGAAAAATTGTGTTTTTGAAGGTTTTAACCTTCTGAAATGTATCTATTGGTCAAGTAATCATTGAAGAAAATATCAAAACACTTACTTGTCTTTAAAAAAAACACAGCCTTTGTATCAGTTATGTCTCCAACGAGTCATTTTAGCTCTTCTGGTTTTGCTACGAAATGTCACAGACATGGTAAACCCAGCCTTAATACCCGCTTGCTGTTCTATTATTGGGCAGACGAGCTGTCTGTCTGCAAACCTGAACGGAGAGCACAAACTTCAGGTGATTCCAGAGTCTCTTGGTGCCCTAGGCAAAAATTCACAGGGGGCCCCTCCAACACTCTTATAATAATCAATAATCTGACACTAACAAAAAGTGTAAAATTAGTTGTTTTTATTTTCAGCCTGCTAGCTGAGCAAACAAGACAAGTACTAGTGCCCTTACCATGACACGCAGGTACGCAACACGGTCACATCAGGACCAGCAGAGGCAGGACACACCGAGTTGTTCTTAGCTAAATTAACTACTGTATTATTGCACTGCTTACCACTGTCTTGCATTTTTCCCTCTTTTTTCTTTCTTTTGTCACTGCCAGACAGATAAGTTCACTTCATTTGGTACAGTTGCGTTCACTGGTTTCTTTACAAATGACAGGCGGTACTTGCAAGAGTGAGAGGTAGGGGTGGGACCCCTTTAGGGAGTTCTGCGCTGGCTTGCCACTGTCATTGCAAACTCTCCACATTGTCACTGCTGTAGTGATTCAAAGTTGGTCAGGCCTTGTGGGCCCTCTTCTGGCCTGGAGCCAGCAAGCATTTTTTTTAGACGAGGAAACTGCTCTCTTCCTGGATTTAATTCAGGTTAGCATTATAAGTGCCACTCAGAATTTTATTTCAGCTTTCATTCAGGCTCCCCATCTTGTATTTTGCTGTTGGTGTTTGCTCATGCAAAATAATGCATAACATTACAGAAGTATGTGGTTTTCTACATAGATAATTTCCCCAGTGTAGTTAGGTTAAGTGAGTATTCTGTAGTTTTCCAGTAATTGAGAAAGATGTGTTAATAATGTGATAAAGTTGGTTGGAAACCCAACACGAGACCGGATTAGCTGTGCTGCCATTGCTCTATTTTGTGCTTATGTACGATTTATGAACAAAGTAGGATTATACAAATACAGATGTGAATATTATCAGCTTCAACAATCAAAAGAAAGAGTGATAGTCCTATTTTTTTTTTTTACAAATTATCAATTTTACATTATAGAGCCCCAGTAATAACTAGTATTTTTTTTCTTATAACCTATAGAGACAGAGTTTACATCTTTTCAATTAAAAAATATGCAGGGTGGCCAAGCATTTTGTATATCTCTTGATCTTAAACACCTCAGCAGCTGCAGCATACCCAGTGTGTGTGGTGAGATATCATTCTGACTTTGTGCATTTTCTAACTGTACTCTGATGGACTCTTACAACACTGATCCTTAGACAGAAGCGACACATGTTAGAGTCTGGTTATGAGCAAAATTCTTTAGGGCTTTGGCTACAAAATACTGAGGGGAAAAAACCACAGAAAGCCTGCAGCAGCTGAACTTGCGGAGAATGTGATGATGTGCAAAAATGATAAAATAACCATCAAAGTAGGGATGTTAACAGTATATTATATTTGGGCAGGGCAATTTGACTTTAAATCACTATCATAGTTAAATGACACGTTTCTGTTGGTTTTCATTTGTTTTTGTTTTTGTTTTTTTTTCTTCCTTCTTCTTACTGACAAGGCTCATAATTAACCAATATTACACAGAAGTGTGGTATCATATCACTGCGGTATGTTAGTAAATGAGCATAACTTAGTAAAGAAGAGGACTATTGTCACTTCACACGCAAAACAAGCATTGTTCAGTGTTTACAACACATACCTCTTGAGGGTTTGCGGCTCATGTCTCGCACGCGGTGGCTAATTAGCTTGTTGGCTGCATTGGGGGAGTCCTTATGCACCCATGATTGTGCTACCACCACATAGTCATTATGAGTGTCTTATTGGGTTCTTAAATACAGCATTAGCTTGTCCATTCCTTAGCGTGGATAACTCTTCTAATAATTCTGACTCCTCTGTCAGAAATATTGTGAGGAACTCCTGGTTGGAGCCGGTTTATGGTAAAATGATGTTCTTTCCACTTCCGAGTGATGGCTCCAACAGTGCTCACTGGAGCATTCAGCAGTTTAGAAATGTGCCTGTAACCAATGTCATCATGTTTTGCAGCAATAAGGTTGTGAAGGTCTAGAGAGAGCTCTTTGCTTCTACCCATCATGAGTTCTTTGTGGTGTGACAATCTGATATTTACAGACCTTTTTTAAGGCTATCAGTCAGGACTTAATCAGCTGAAATGAATTTGCACTGATGGGATGGATGGCTTCCTAAATTCTGATGGATTTCAGCAGGTTTCTTGGCTTTCTATTACTTTTTGCACCTCTTTTTCTTCATGTGTTCAATACTTATTCCCTGTGTCATCCCACTTTATTAAATATAACTTGCTTTGTGAACACAGTTGCCTTGATTTCTTTGTATGTATGCATTACTTTGGTTGTTACCGATATCTGGTGAAAATCTCAGGTCAATGGCTCCATCAGAAATATGTTTAATGAGAAAAATGTTGATGTGTTCAATCCTTATTTTGCTCGCTATATATATATATATATATACTGTATATATATATATATATATATATATATATATATATATATATATATATATATATATATATATATATATATATATAAAATTAATAAATGTGTTTAGGGGTCAGTGCTTCATTGCAGGTGTCAAGAATTGCATTACTACGCTCAATCAATCCCAAAAGTCAAATGTTTTGTATTATTCTCGTCCCTGAATAGGTGAGTTTGTATTTGTAACATTATTAATGATTTTTAATAAAGTATTACAATATTATGTCTCTGAATCGATACAGTATCACCACCACAAAGTATTGCAATGCTACATCGATTTTTCCCCCATCCCTAGTGTTTACCAAAAACATACCATATACACTGGTGAAGACCACTTTGACCGATAAGATTATGCATTTTTATTTTTATCATTGATGACAACTGGGCAGTCAAAATCTGATATTGTAACAGCCCTACTAGGGATGGGCATTCGGTGAAATTTTCTTCACCGATCGTCGGGAGAATTAATGATTAATAATCGGTTAATCATTAACATTTTTAGGTACGTAACAAGGCAGGTAGACTACATTATAACATCAGGTGCACGGAGAGCCCTCTCTCTGTTCTCGTGTTGGCTCGGCTCGGGAATCTCGCAAGCTGATTGGCCGAGACGTTTCACCCCGCAAGCTGATTGGCCGAGACGTTTTACCCACCTTGTCTCCCTGCCGAGCGGCCACCCAACAAACGAAGACCGCATTCATTGCTCTATCGCTCGTGTTACTTAGTCTAGCCGCGCAGAACTTTTTGCTGTTCTCTTGTGCCATTTTGTGCGAAATAGTCTTCCCGTCGAGCTACTACGCCGCCTCCTGCAGCTTCCCTCGACGTGTGTACACCGAATCTTCATGACCTTCTCAATAAAGTTTCTGAAAAAAAAAAAGAATCTTCACGACCGCCATTACTCAGCGCGCAACCACTGTTGGCGGTTTCTTTGCGTAATAAGGGTGTTCCATGGACCCTGTCGATGAGGTATATTTGTATGCTGCATTGCAGTGATTGCAGTACACCTGGTCATTTTTTAAATTGAAATGGTCCCACGCAACACTTCGCCGTAACCGCTTAATGATTTGGCGATTGCCCTACGGAAGCCCGCGTGTATCAACTGAGGCACGCCAGGGTACGGCGATGGTGTAATGTTGCCCCCTGGTGCCCAAATTTTGCCATTGCATTGTTTGAGGACGGCCGTACACTAGGCCTCGGATTGTTTAAAAAAAAAAAACGGTTTGTCGACGAAAATGAACTTCCTCGGTGAAATTCTTAATGATCAATTATCGGTTAATCGGTAAATTATGCCCATCCCTAAGCCCTACATCAAAATCTAAAAAAAAAGGTCCAAATTTTAAATTCATACCTTAAAGTCAAACCTTAATCTTATGCTTATTTTGTGAAACTAGATGCTCATTTATACTAACAGCAGTATGGGGAGTGTTGCAGAGGTTGCAACATCAAAACAAAATTGAAACATGCCAAAAATTAACATTTAAACATATATTTAATAAACTCTTTACCATAAACATGTTTTTTTTAAAGTCTCTGGCTCATATTCTGTTTCCCATTTCTGTTCATGTGATTTAAATGTGACTGAAGTAAAGAAGCGCTGTTGTGCCTGTGAAGGCTCTGTTGTGTTAGAAGACATCTTTCTGGACTTCAAAGGATTTCTGGCTCTTTAATCTGTTCAGCATCAGGAATTTATAAAGCAGATGAAAAGAAAATGCTGTATAGCTTATTTTTTCTATATAGGTTCCACAGCTGTTGAGCTGCAGAACCTGGCTTGTGTAACACTGACGCATCAGTAAAGCCTGTCCTTATTATAGATTAGTGACGTCTACATAAAGGATAGAATTTTTTCTGACTGGTTTCTCGCAACGCTTTGAGATAGATTAATCATATATTAAAACACTATGAAGTTAGTCAAAGATTATACTGACATACATTGTTACAGTGTATTTTACCACATTTACAGTTATTTTTACACTGAAGAATCAAAAGTTGCTCTTCTTACTGATAGTTATCTCCCCACCAGTATATTATATATCAATTTTGTGTTTATCTCTGATTACTAACCTTCTTCAGTGTGAACCAGCTTGTACAACCAACGGAGTTACTCTAAATAAGCCTGGTAACAGCAGTGGTTTGTTAAGTTTTTCTGGAGTTGTGTCATATGCATCTGTCAAGGCCAAAAATAAACCCTTGAGCTGGAACAGTTGTCCTTCAGTCTGCTGCTACATCCCCAAGTGCTTGCGTTCACTCAAATGAGTAATTCAAGGAGATAAACTTGTTGACATCAATAAACTGTGGTGGTGAACTGCAGCAGCCTGGTTCAGTTCCCTCTTACTGAGCTCGTACACACTTCTACTGTAAATCTGCTGTAAGAACTCAGTGGAGCTGTCAAAAGAAACATCCGTATGATGACAGTAGGGTTGCAGACCGGGGTGGTGGCCTAGTTGATAGAGCATCTGCCCCACAACCGGGAGGTTGTGGGTTCAAGCCTTAGCCGGGTCATACCAATGACCATATAAAAATGGTACTTCCCACCTTCTAGCTTGGTGCTCAGCATAATAGAATGGGGGAAGGAAAAGATGTTTGTGGCGGCTCCTTGCATGGCAGCAACCCTTCTGATTCTAGATGTGATTAACATTGTAGATAGGAGAAACCAGTCACTCCAGGATTTCATGGGATGTTTTTATGATTGTTGCAGGCCAAAAAGCCTGAATTTGCGGGAGCTTTTTTAAAAAGTTGGAATAAAAGTTGCAGTGTTTTTAGAGTGTTTTTTGCACTTAAAGTTGTGGGAAGAATTACAAATTTTAAAGCAGATGTTTTTTTTCCAGTTTACTGGAGTGATATTCTCTATAACAATACAAGAAAGCACAGGATTGTCAAAAATGTCCTATTACAGTGATTTGTAAATTAAGCAGAAACTTCTGCTATACAGAAAAACTCTTTTGTGCGACAGCAAATATGGACTTTAACACAATATCCATTACAACAGCTAAATTGCATTGAACACATGTTAAAGAGTAGAGATTTGGAAATTATTAGCAGCACCTTCATTTGAAAACTCCCTACAGTCCCCAACCACTCGGTACTGAGTGGAGAGGAAAAAATAAATAATTTATTCTGTTAGTCTGTATTGTCTATTGGAGTCTGTGTTTTTCTGAAAAAAAAAATAAATTACAGACGATATTTTCTCTCTTGTCGTGCCTAACTCCGACCTGTCTGTGTGCTGCACATCGGTCTTGACACACACACTTGTCTCTTCAGACACACATCTTTCATTTACAGCGGGACGGTGGAAGGGTGTGTGTGTGTGTGTGTGAGTGTTTGTCCATCCAGACCGGAGATTCACAGCTTTAAAGCTCATTGACAAGATGTACTAATGATTTTACCTCTAAAGATGTATAAAATGTTCAAACATTGGCTGTAGTGTTAGATTTGCTTGTTTTATTTGTGGTTTTATGGCATTTGTCCTCACACGTGCTCCCGCGATGGGGTGCTTTTGGGGCAGGCGGACGTTTTTCAACACAAACCCAGCACTTCGTACACACAGTCAGGATGGAGACGTGGCGAGACGTCCACTGGCAGGCTGGGGGAGATGGAGGAAGGGATGGTGTTTGAAACCTCGCGAGTGAGTGTTTTTTTTTTTAAATCACATACTCTGTTTTTGCTGATGTGTTCCGTTAATACTCACTGTAAAGACGGAAGTGAACGCGGTGCAGCGATGCATTTGGTTGGTTAGACTGAGCGTTTGAGCACCAGTCAGACAAATTTGATTGGTGAAACTGGCGGAAGTCGATGAGGATTGGCCAAAATTGTGGGAAAGTTGCGGTGATTGGACAAAGTTGCAAGGTTGTGCAATTATTGCGCTGATTGACTGATTTTGCGTGAATTGATGTGATTGCAACATCGCAAAATCCTAGAGGGACTGGTATTCATGGCATTGTTGGACTTTTCTAGTACAGTGATCCCTCACTTATCGCGGTTAATGGGGTCCAGAACCGACCGCGAAAAGTGAAAAACCGCGAAGTAGCGTCACCCCCCCCCCCCATTTTTTACATACATTTTTTTTGTGTATATATAATATCAATAAGTGTATATTAACCCTATAAATGCATATGTTATCATTAGAACATTAAAGAATAGTTTGAAACATGTAAATAAAATATTAATAATATAAATAATATACATAAAATAATGTATAAATAATATAAATAATACGTACGTTCATTCTCTCACTCTCTCTCTCGACGGGAAGGCGTAGAGGCAGCAGGAGGAGGCGTAGAGGCAGCAGCGACGTCTCGGCCAATCAGCTTGCGAGATTCCCGAGCCGAGCCAGCACGAGAACAAAATCTCTTGGGGGGGGGATGCTGGCCAGCGAATCAGAGAGGTGGATTTTGAGTTGTGCCGGCTCTCCGTGTAGTCTCCCTGCCTTCTGCTAGTGCCCGGGCAACTTTTTTCTCAATTTTGAATTTTTGATGAATATTTTTGAAAAATCCGCGATGCACTGAGGGCGCGAAAGGTGAGGTGCGAAGTAGCGAGGGATCACTGTATCATGTTTAGATTTTCAATAAGGCACAACCAGCCCAATAATTTGCCAGGTTTTCAGAATATATTTTGAGTGTGAATGTGTAGTATATACTATATATCCTGAATGTGCAGTATGTACTATATATCCTAAATGTGCAGTATATTCTATATATCCTGAATGTGCAGTATGTACTATACTGTATATCCTGAATGTGCAGTATGTACTATATATTAGTTATGTATTATATAAGTTAGGCCATTACTTAGGTATGTCAGCATGACAGCTACAGCTTGATGCTTCCTTTCCTACTCCTGCTTTTGCTTCCTATTTGGAACATTCTTCTATATTATATTGGCGAATACTAGGGGTGGGAATTGCAAGGGACCTCATAATCTGATTCGGATCGCGATACTTGGGTCATGATACGATCCTATCACGATTCAACAATAATTATATTATGATATCAAGTATCACAATCCCGTATACTTAAAATTGTCCCCAAGTAAAACCACTGACATCTCTTTCATATAATAAAATCAGAGGCTTCATTTTCCACGGAGACACGTCTGTGCACACAGGGAGGGTGGTGGACGGTGTTTGGAAAGGACTTCCGCTCCAGATACTTTTAGCTGACTCTGTGGACTCTCTTAAAAAGCAGCTGAAAACTTTTTTGTTTAACTAGAATTTCCTTTGAGTTTCAGTTCAACTGCTTTTTAATGGTAAGTCATTCATTCATTCATTCATTCATCTTCTTCCGCTTAATCCTTTTCGGGTCACGGGGGGGCTGGAGCCTATCCCAGCATCTTTGGGCGAGAGGCAGGGTACACCCTGGACAGATCGCCAGTCCATCGCAGGGCCAACACAGAGAGACAGACAACCATTCACTCTCACAGTCATACCTAAGGACAATTTAGAACCTCCAGTTTGATGCCAGTTAACCTAACTTGATATTTTTAAATTATTTTAATATTGGTTTTAACTTGTTTTTGTATTTTTAAAACTATTTTTATCTATCAACTTCCTTTTATTACATTTTACTGTACAGTGCTTTGTGACTATTTGTCTGTGAAAAGAGCTCCATAAATGGACTTTACTTACTTGGCACTCAGAAAAAGCAAGCTCTTTGCTGGTGTGTTTTTAGTTTAGCTGTTGCTAATGCTGCTCCGAGACATGGGCTGGCCCATGTGTTCCAAGTGTTGTTGTTTTTTTTTTTTTCATGCAGCGCGTCTTGTGGGTTGTGGGTCATGTTAAGGTTTTTCCTTCCATCTTTGTTATAAAATCCAAAAAAGGCCCAACATTTGCGCTAACTTTGAGCTAACTGCTTCCGAACTTTAAAAGCTGGGTGCAAATCTTGCGAGACAAGATCTGACTTTCACTGACAGTGGGCGCTTTTTCACCCATCTGGTTGCAAATCTTGCAAGATAAGCTATGACTTCACTTGGCTGGGTGCTTGCTTTGCTCCATCTAGTGGACTGAAAATGTAATTGGTTGACTACCCAAGAGAGCGTGCAACGTTTACATGATTATTAATAAAAGATCAATCCATGCATTTAGGGATCAGTGCATTGTCGTTAGTGTCAAATATCGGGATCCATTACTGAATCGATCTTTTGTCCCACCCCTAGTGAATACCCCTGCCTGTCACAGGGGAGGCCTGCGTTTGGTTCCCTAATGGGGAGATGATCCTTCGGCTTGACTTCTTCTGTGATTGTGAACCAATCACAGAGTGGAAGCTGAGGGGAATTGTTGCCTCCTCATCAGGGAACTGAACACTTATGTCATATCCGGCTCTAGGGAGCCGGGCAATCAGAGCCAGGGGCAAGCCAGTGAGTCGTGATATTTTATTCAGGGAAAAGGGGAAGGGATGAGGAGAGCACAGATACTCATGCAGACGTACACTCACAGGTTGCACAGCGCAGAGGTAAGCAGCTCGTACCGGACGTGGGGGTAACAAGACGTACATACTCACAGCGGGATACAAACACAGGAATGCTGCAAGAGGAGTATAAGCTGACACCAGACGAAGGGGCTTCAGCTTAGCAATGTGTTTATGTCGCAGCCCCGAGTCATCGAGGCTGCTCCTATTTATCCTCATTGGCAGCGCCCCAGCTGATGAAGACTAATTGGCCCCAGCCGTCCATAATGCTGCCAGCTGGGGGCCAGCTGAGACGCTGCTCAATGGGAAGCAGGGATGAGGGAAAACATGGGCTGAGTGCCGAGACGGCATCTCAACCCATGGTGACAGAGCCCCCCCCTCAAGGTCGGGCTCCTGAACGACCAGGAACATCCCAGCCCCCCCCCCCCCCCCCCCACCTAGGGTGGGAGGAAGGGAGGCGGACCGGAGGGGAAGAAGCCAAGGGAAGGACAACACCAATGGGGCAATGTAGGGTAGCGGGAAAGAAAAACCCAAATACAATACTGACAAAACAGAATAATTAACCCAGGTATCGATGGGGAGAAGAACTGGGTCAGCACGCCGGATACATACTACCCAGAGAGTACCAACCATGCGTGACCCAGAGCAAGGAAAAAAGAACCACCAAAAAGGTACAGGGCAAAAAATGCTGAGTATGGTTAAATAAAGGGGAACCTATACACAGCGCTAATTTAAGTACATACACACAGTCACCAAGAAAAGTGAGGGTGACTGGAACAAATGACAATTATAGAGCATGGTGTTACGGAAAACAAGGCACATGACTCCATAATGAACCAACAGGACAAAAAAGAAATACTGAGTGCAGGCAAAGAAAAACCCACACACGAATATATAAATACCCAGTCACCCAAAGAAATGAAAGTGACTGGAATAAATGGATAACTGCAGAGCATGGTGTTACGGAAAACAAAACATAACTCTACAATGCAAAAAACGAGGCTAAAAACATGGCACAAAAAGTAAAATGCTGAGCATGAGCGATGGAAAACACAGCACTATAAAAACGAATCCACCAACAGGACAACACATTACACCCGAGTGACCTTAATAACAAAAGAAAAAGTGACACCCGAGGTGAATGGCAGGCAGAGTCCAAAAATGGCCGAGATGGCTCCGGAGATCTCCCCGCCCATTGTCCAGCTGGCGAATCAGGGAAAGAGAAGTGTTCGGACGGCGAACTCTGGACCCAGATCCCAGGAATCTGGTCCACCGGCAGCCGAACCAGGCTGCCCAGAGGGAAACACAGACCAGTGGGGGGAACCAGATCACCGAACCGAAAGTTCTGTGGGTCGGGTCGTCGACCCGCATCACTCAACCACCAGGACCGTTGAGACGGGCGAAGGATCAGAGCGGATCCCGGTGGAAGAGGCTCAGAGGAGAGCCGATGACGAGGGCGGCGGGCGTCAGGCTGCAGGAAAACGGCCACCTCCTCACCGGACCTGGACAATACTGGGGCAGCACCCACGTCGGACCCCGATCGGGCCTCAGGCGAACCCACGTTGGACCCCGACTGAGTCTCGGGCGAACCCACGTTGAATACTGCACCAGAACCGACCTCCAACGTTGAACCCGGACCCTCCAGCACCACGAGGAACAGCAACTCCTTGCCGGTGACCCTGGAAGAAGGCTCAGAAGAGAAAACAGAACCGGGATCAGGATCACCGGCAGCGCCAGAACCCGGCGAGACAAGCTCAGACGCAGCGGACGGCTGCACCCGGCTCGTCTCCCCTGGAGATAGGCTGAAGTGCTCGGGGATAAAAAGAGAGAAAAGAAAGGAGAGCACTCGCCTGATCTCGGGTTCTGACGCCGTCCAGGACTGCGAAGATCCAGGATCCGTCGTCAGGAGGTCGTTGTCAGGCTCCCATCTAGCCGCGTCGGGCCCCGCAGCCAGCACGATGGTCAGCGCAGCTTGAGATTCCTCCAGCTCAGGTGACCCCGCCGACGATCCACTCGGCGTGAAGCCAGAAGAATCTCGTCCCGCCGGACCGAACCGCTCCTCCGTGGAGACCCGGGGACGCTCAGTCGTCGGCGTAGACTCCACGCAGCAGTCAGTCCCCCTCCTCCGTCCGCAATGTAGCTGCGGAACCACAGGCCCTCTCCATATCCCACCACGTTGACCCGGAGCCGGGGACCGCTCGGCGGACAGAGACACAGAGGATGCGGGATTAGGCATACAGGTTACAGCAGGTGGGGAGAGTTCAGGGAGCTGCGAACCCTGAACTTCTCCTCCAGGGATGTGACAGAGCAAATCATTAAGCAGGTGTGAAAAAACAATGACTTGCCTGCCCCCTGGAGGTTGAGTATCGTCTGCTGTAGTGGAATCTGCTTCTTCCTCTCCCCGCCCGGCGATAACGGAGGACCCCCCGGGAATTCGTCTGAGGGTCGCTCGCGTTGTCTCCAGCAGAGAGCTCACCAGGCCGGGATTCCAGGCACACACAGCGGTCAGGAAGCGCGTCGAGGAGGAGGGGGAAACAGCCGGGGTGAGCCAGCCCGAATGTCCAGGAATGACAGCGGGGGAACGAGGCTCAGGGGACGAGGCTGTAGAATCTCCACACTGATGAGGCGAAGGGATGACAGCTGCGTGGGAGGAACGGTCCTGACGATGACCCAGAACTGGATCCGGACGAGGTTCGTGCAGAGGTGACTCGGCGATGTGATGACGACTACTCCCAGGGGACGAAGCGAGGGGGAAACCCAGGATTCGCCGCTCCAGATCGGAGATCGAGACGAGGAAGGTGTCGAGCACGGGAAAGCTTCGTAGCCCTGAAGTCCTCACCATCAATCTCACTGCCGCCGCCACATGCCTGAAGGTGGTGACAGGAAACACAGTAGAGCTCGCGACAGCCACTCGACCCCGGACATAACTGCTGTCAGCTGCGGCTCCTAGAAGGGAATCCCGAGTGACGTGGCGCAGGTCGGGGGAAGTCCTCTGGTTGGCGCGAACTCCCGGACTGGAATGGCGGCAGGAACGGGACTCCGAAGCGGGGAAAGACGTCGCCCACTTCGACTCCCTGCCGGGATTTCCATCCACCCCGTGGAGCTTCTCTCGCTGTGTACCTGCAGCGTCTATCCTGGCACTGTCCTCCAGATGGTACAGAGAGTGAGGGTGACAGTCCAGGAGTTCCTCAGCACGGCCTGGATGCCAGCGTCTCGCGTTGGAGGCGTCGTGCAGGGTGAAGAATGTCCCGTCGACAGCCTCCGAGATGGACCTCAGCTCGTCGCCCTGGCGCCGGAAGTGACTCCTGGGAAACGGCATGCTAGCAGCGCTGACACCCGGACAGAAAGGTACATTTCCACAGCGACTCACAGCCGCCGGCAACTCTTCTGGCTGCGACATACTGTCATATCCGGCTCTAGGGAGCCGGGCAATCAGAGCCAGGGGCAAGCCAGTGAGTCGTGATATTTTATTCAGGGAAAAGGGGAAGGGATGAGGAGAGCACAGATACTCATGCAGACGTACACTCACAGGTTGCACAGCGCAGAGGTAAGCAGCTCGTACCGGACGTGGGGGTAACAAGACGTACATACTCACAGCGGGATACAAACACAGGAATGCTGCAAGAGGAGTATAAGCTGACACCAGACGAAGGGGCTTCAGCTTAGCAATGTGTTTATGTCGCAGCCCCGAGTCATCGAGGCTGCTCCTATTTATCCTCATTGGCAGCGCCCCAGCTGATGAAGACTAATTGGCCCCAGCCGTCCATAATGCTGCCAGCTGGGGGCCAGCTGAGACGCTGCTCAATGGGAAGCAGGGATGAGGGAAAACATGGGCTGAGTGCCGAGACGGCATCTCAACCCATGGTGACAACTTAGAGGGCACTGTATGAAAAACACCCATGAACACTGTAATGGATTCTTGTATAGGGCACCAGGACACATGATTTACATTTTGTTTTGATTAGGTAAGAGTTCGGTTCAGTAGATACAGTATTTATTTTGCAAAGTGCAGTTTCCGAATAGAGCCACAGAGAGCAGTCTGCTGCATTTTTAGCTTATGAAGGTGAAATAAGCTAATGCCATGGCCGTCCGTCCATCCACATTTCACGAGAATCGATAATTCTCCAAGGGAATTGCCCCAATGCTAACCAAACTGCAACACAGTTATACTCAGGTCAGTTTGCATGAAGGTTAGTTTTGCTAAAGGTCAAGATGGAAGTCAAAGTTTGCAAGCTATGAGTATGTGTGATTTCAACTTTTGGTAGGCCTAGGCTAAAAACGTACATGTATTTTTTATGGAGACAAAGGTTCTTTGTGATCTCTGAGTGTGTTCCTTGGGTCAGAATGATCGACTCCATCACTGACGCTCTGGTTGGTGTGATGGAGTAGAGTAGACAGACTCTAATTGTCCATAAGTAAATAGTGCTAAGGAGGGCTTGTATTGTAAGCTTAAAGGTCTGATGACACGATTTTGACATTTTTTTAGCATGTTGTGTAAACCCAAAAGTCATTGTCTATGATCAATACAGTATTTACAACAGCGCCTGCATAAACTAGTTATCAACAAAAAACTGCAGCCGCTAACTGGACTGTGGTGCCGCCCACCGAATGAAGGGCGGCACCACCATGATGTAAGCGACAGAATGGATGTCGGTGTTGTTGACTGGACTGACAGCAGCTTTGTGGCTCACAGTTTCTCTGGTTTCTTGTTTTAATTTTACGGCTATGCCTTTGCATTGTGTCGTAGGCTTAGATAAACAGCAGGCCGTGAAAGACCACATCACACGCTTCAGCTGTCATAAGCATGCTCGTGCGCTCCTTGTGCGCTTTTATGCAGGAGGAGCGCCCGAGGAGGGGAAGGATTAATGGATTTACGCGCAGCTTTGACCTACTTTCTGTGAGCGCATGCTGACGCTCGCCGGTCCGACCACGTCCCCTCTATAATTATCACCAGCTGATTCAAACTCCTGCTGATCATCTTTCCCAGTCCTCGCCCAGGTGCTTCTCATCACACCATCATCAGCAGTGCGTGTACTTAGCGGCCGTTTGCCAGTCACGCACTGCTGGTCCATAGTATTGTCATCTGTGCTATTAGTCTGTCAGTATTTTCAGCACTCTCATGACGTGTTAGCCTCTCCATGTTTGCTGTGGTTCTCGTGCGTCCTTGAAGCGATGTCGGCTCTGGGGCGCACCTGTGGCTAACACGTCTCCTCTCATTCGTTCTCTGGGCGATGCCGGCCCCCGAACACCATCAGTAAGTGTGTTTGTGTTTTTTGTACGTCTTCACCTTTTTGGGAATTGTCTGTCTTTCTGTATTAAATGTGCTGTGGTGAACCCTGCACATAAATTCTCGTTATTTCATCCTTCCTCTCCGTGCCCTGCATAAGAGTGCACGAGGAGGGGAAGGAAGAATGGATTTACGTGCAGGATTCACAACAGCACATTTATTGAACATAAAGACTGATCCCAAAAGGTGAAGACTGTCAAAAGTACACAGAAACACAAACAGTAGGCGTTTGGGGCCGACATCGCCCAGCGAACGTATGGAGAGGAAACGTGTTAACCACGGTTGCACCCCAGAGCCGACATCGCTACAAGGGTGCAACAGAGCCACGGCTGTGTGGAGTGACTAACACGTCGTGATAGTGTTGGCAATATTGGCTGGCTGACAACACGGCAGATGATGCACACAGAACATGAACAGCTGACTGTCAAAGAGAGGGGGCATGGTCGGACCGGCGAATCTTGGACAGTGCCCACCTGAAAGTGGGTCAAAACGGCACATTATTTGCATGTACAAAACATAAAAACAACAAGAACTCAAAAGATAATACATAATAAACCTGATGCCTGAGTCACAGAGAATACACTGCTATGATTTTATTGAAAAATTGGGTTTAAATAAATTATATTTATGAACAAATAATTTGCAATATCTGTAACAAAACCATAACACTCGGTGTTCCCCTGCTGTGTGTTTGCCGCTGCTGCTGTGGCGGGCATGTGTGCCTCTCCACTGTCACTCTCTGAGTCTGACTCGCTAGGCACGATGCCCGCTTGGCACAGCTCAAGCCTATATGGTCTGATTCCCCCAGATTCTTCATTATCATCCCATTCTTCTGAACTGTAATTGTCTGAAGATTGGACCACACAAACCAATTCCAGACTACATGTGCTGGAACCATCGTCAATGTTTTCTACCGCTTCCATCCTGTGTGTACAATGGGCAGCCAAGCGCTGTGTTCTGTCGCTGATGTTACAACATGGCTGGGGGGTTTTCCAGCCACCGACGCAATTGGTGACGTGACGCTCATGAAAACGTTGGATATTCGCGTGAAAAAAAGGATGTTTGACTTAGAACTGCACAGACCAACCTATTTTGTCATATTGAAATTATGTGTTGCAAAATTAGATGACAGAATCGTGTCATCAGACCTTTAATGTTAAGTAGTGCAGAATGAGGTACTGAGGTGAAAGTCCTTTTGCTCATGACCAACAATCTTCTGCGCTAATAAGTTATATCCATGACAAGTCATCTATTCTTGCCTTTGCCATACCTAACTGAGTTGAATGGTAAAACAAAAATAAATTAACTCAGTAGCTAGGGCTGTGCGATATGATGATATGTGCATATTGGTGACACGATAAAAAACGTCTACCGTTTCATATAAAACTGTATCGTTTATATCGGGATTTAAGAGACAAACCCATTTCTACTTGTCACCGCCCTGCCTCTCCCCCGCAGTGCATCAGGTGCGCCACAGCAGCTAACTGCAAGCTAATGTTTTGCCACTACTTCTGTGGAGCCGCTACTTCTGTGCCAGCCAGGGATGTTGGACTTTTTCCCACCGTGCTGTGTCAGAGAGGATAGTCCTCTAACGTCATTTTAGTTGGAGGTAAGTCACCTTAACACACCATCTCTCTGTAATTATAAGACGGCAAATGCTAAATGACGATGCTAACTTGTCGCTAATAAGAAACATTATAGTGTATCAGACCATCGTTCTGGTTTAAATCACTGCCGAGTTTCTTAATTTTGTCTGAAAAAGATTACTAAAGCTGCAAAAGTGCATGACAGCGGCTGCACTAAAATAAATAAATAAATAAATTAAAATGTGTCGGAGGAACAAAGTGGCTCTTAATGTAACTTGATTTCTAATCATTTTTATTTAGTCCAGTAGTGATAAAGAACAAAGTTTAAGTCATCTCAAATGCACATTAAAAACAATTTTATAACAACACTGCACAATTAAGAGAGAAAAAACTGCATAAAATTAATGACATGAATTTGTACAATTGATTTTTTCAAGTATGTAATTTTTCCCCCTTGTCCTGTCAAGCAGCTAGGTGAGCAGAACAGAAATCTGCTTCCTTTATTGCCAAAAGGAGCTTTATATAGTTTATTATTTATAAACTGCTCTTGTAACAGCTTTTAATACTTTATTTAAATTATTTTACCCATGAAGGACCCGACGGGGGGAATGAGGAAAGGAGAGGTGGGGATAGGCAAAGAAAAGGGAGAGGAACGGACAGAGAAGACAAACAGACAACTGAAACAAACAAAAGACAAACTGTTTCTTTCACTGAAAATGTCTCTTCACAAGTCTGGTATCTGCACCTGTTAAAGGAGAGACGTGTGTGCGTGTGTATGACAGTACGCGTAAAGTAAGTGTGTGCGTGTGAGTGGTTTGCCAGGAAACATACAAAGAGGGCACCCCCCCCCCCCGCCCCCCAGAAACCCCGAGCAAGCAAGACAGCGCCAACAACCCCCACAGAGCGCAAATGTCCCAAGACCAACAAGCCCCAGGACAACTAGGCATCTGCCCCAGGAGGGATGGCTGAGGGAGATCAGGCTGCCAAGCGGCCAGTGCGGTGCACTCCCGCCGCTGGACTGGTCAGCCCCCGCCCCCGCCTCCAGTGGGACCAACACCAGCCCCTGCGCCAGGGACCGGCCCACGCCCCCGGTGTGAGCCCCCACAGAAAACCCAACCCACTCCAGCACCACTGATGCACACCCTGGGAACCCCCATGCCCCCTTGCCAAAGGAAGGCGGCAGCAAGGCGGAGGAGCTCCACGAGGGGCCAGCCCCCCCAGTCCAAGGGAGCCCACGTGGCCAAGAGGTGTTACCCCTTCAGTCCAGCGCCCCCTGACCATCACACACACTTATTCCCACACACTCACCCTCATGCTCTCATACACACCCACTCGCACCCACACACACTCAACACGCACTCACTCACTTTCACTCTCCCTCTCCCCATACAATTCCACACTCGCACTCCCACACCCAGACCCACCCACTCTCTACCACTCCTGTACCCGCTCAATCTTGTGCCCACTCTCACTCGCCCTAACAGTCGCCCGCACCCACCCACCCACGCTCACACACACACACACACACACACACGCTCACTCATGCTCCAACTCACTCACATCTACTCTCCCCCAACACACTCACCTACACTCATTCAACTTTATCACTAGGGGCAGCTGCGACACAGATGCGGCGGGCATGAACGCGCACCAAAGCCTGACAGTGGCCAGGGAGACCGCCGGCGTGGACCAGCAGCCACACCCCGCCAACCCGTCCCAGGGTGGGTGCGGCCACAGAAGCAGACCATCACCACCAACGCCCACCTGGAGCGACCGATCAACGGACCACCGCAAGTACTTCGAGACGCCACCCCACACGCAAAACACCACACAAATCCGACTCACTACCACCATCACCATCTCCACTCATCACTCCTTCACTCTCACTTACTCACTCACTCACTCATTCACTCACTCACTCAGTCACTTACTCACTCACTCACTCACTTGTTCAGTATGCAATTTAAAATGTAGAAAAAGAGGTGGTCCTTTTTATTGGTTATCTTATATAAACTATAGAATTTACAGAACTTTATATTGCGATATGTATCGTTATCGTCAAATAAGATTACTTACAGTATATCGTGATGTGAAATTCTGGTCATCTTGCACAGCCCTACCAGCAGCTAATGTGACAGATTAGCCACATTATTGATTAAACTATAGTTTGTAAGTGAAATATGTAGCTCTTGGGTTACATAAAGTTTTATTTTTAGTGAGCATGAGAAATATTTCCCCAACTCGCCCCTGTAAATTATTAAACGTAGAAGAACTTGAACCAGAAGTGTTGTAAAACTAAACATTAAATATTTCTGCAACTGCATATTTACTTGATTTACTTAAACACAATCCAGCTTCCTCACCTATCTGTGGAAGCTTACTCAAGCACATTCAGTCCGTCACCTTGCCTGTTTACTCTGCCAATATTAACATTTACTCCCCATGTGTTTGCGAATCCATCAGTGATGACTGCAGGGAAAGAGATATGCTAGCATGATAAAGTCAAGTTCAGTTCAAGGCTTCTGTCCATGAATACTAAAGGAAGTGGACACATGTTAAATTAGAATCAAAGTTTAATTTTATTTTTTACTAAAATGACCGAATATTATACATGCTCCATCATTTTATATCGTTTGTCCCCACTGACTCATTTTTAATTCAAAATAGAAGACACCTATTACTGTGTTAAAAGGTAGATGAATGTGTCGACTTGCAGTTAACTAGACCAGTAAATAGCTATAATTGGACTCTCAATATTCCTCAAGAGTTGCATTCAGGTCCCAGAATATCAGCAAAGTAAATCCTGTTGTCAACTCAAAAATAGTCCTTGCCCCGATGCTGAGCTGTTGGCGACACTGAAATGGCCCCCACCAAAGTGAATACCAGCTGTTGTGTGAATATGCTCCTGTTGTGAAATGCTTTTCATTGCAGCTGTGATACCAGACCTTTGTCCCAATGTGAAGGATTGTTATGCTAGCTGATCCTGTTGTTGTTGTTGCTGTTGGATCATGTCGGAGTGCGGATGGTGCTATAGAGCTGATGTTCATATCTGTGGGTGTAATAGCCTCTTCAGTGTTTGAGTTTGTTCACTGTTGGGATCTAGAATAGAAAGCATTAGATGGATGAGACTAAAGCATGCTCTGCAACGGCTGTTAGATGTAATAGCAAAGCAACACTACTCTGAGTAGAATTTCAAAGTATTTTACTGGACATTTCTTTTCCCTTCAGCTAAAGGAAACATTTTATTGGAGTGACACTCATCAAGTGTCCAAAACAAACAGTATCTCTAATACTAAATACACTCTATTGATGCTGCAGATTTGCTTACAACTTTTTGGGCCATTTTTCTCATCTTTCAGTATATCTCTTTAGACTTCAGGATTAATCTTCCAGCCTCTGTCTTCTGTCCCACTTGAGTAAACAATAGTGACCCACTGGGATAGGAAGCTATTAAAGTATGTGTATCCAACTGTCTCCACTGTTTTACAGCTGATGTACGATGAGGAGCCGCACCAGGCCTCCGACATCTTTCTTTCGAGTCATCTGGTTGATTTAAATCTCATCTATCTAGATAATCTGTTGCTGTTGCTGTGGTTGTTTGAATTTTGTAGATTTTCTTTTCTTTTTTGTTTTTTGTATTTTGAAGAGTAAAGTTTAATCTGTTTTTTATATCTTGGAGACAGATGGCTAGTTTGAATCCTTTTTTTGTCTTGTAAAGGCTTCTCATGAGTTTTGTTTCATTAGAATATTCCTTTAAACTGTGGCTGTGGCTTCCCCCGGGTACTCAGGTTTCCTCCCACAGGCCAAAAACATGCAGGTTAGGTTAGGTTAATTGGCATCAACTGGGGATTCTAAATTGTCCTTAGGTATGAATGTGAGAGTGAATGATTGTCTGTTGGTCTCTCTGTGTTGGCCCTGCGATGGACTGATGATCTGTCCAGGGTGTACCCTGCATCTTGCCCAAAGATGCTGGGATAAGCCCCCCCCCCCCCCGTGACCCAAAAAGGATTAAACGGCAGAAGATGAATGAACGAATGAATGAACTTCTAGTGTGGCTATTTTGGTCTTTTTCTGAAAGGGGTCACTAACTGAAAAATGAGATTTTTGTAGGTGTTAACCTTCTGAAATTTGTTTATTGCTCATGTCATTATTGAAAAAAATATAAAAACACTAACTTCACTTAAAAAAAACAACATTTACAGTATCTCACAAAAGTGAGTACACCCCTCACATTTTTGTAAATATTTTATTATGTCTTTTCATGGGACAACACTGAAGATATGACACTTTGATACAATGTAAAGTAGTCAGTGTACAGCTTGTATAACAGTGTAAATTTGCTGTCCCCTCAAAATAACTCAACACAAAGCCATTAATGTCTAAACTGCTGACAACAAAAGTGAGTACACCCCTAAGTGAAAATGTCCAAATTGTGCCTAAAGTGTCAGTATTTTGTGTGGCCACCATTATTTTCCAGCACTGCCTTAACTCTCTTGGGCATGGAGTTCACTAGAGCTTCACAGGTTGCCACTGGAATCCTCTTGCACTCCTCCATGACGACATCACGGAGCTGGTGGATGTTAGAGACCTTGCGCTCCTCCACTTTCCATTTGAGGATGCCCCGCAGATGCTCAATAGGGTTTAGGTCTGGAGACATGCTTGGCCAGCCCATCACCTTTACCCTCAGTTTCTTTAGCAAGGCAGTGGTTGTCTTGGAGGTGTGTTTGGGGTCATTATCGTGTTGGAATACTGCCCTGCGGCCCAGTTCCCGAAGGGAGGGGATCATGCTCTTCTTCAGTATGTCACAGTACATGTTGGCATTCATGGTTCCCTCAATGAACTGTAGCTTCCCAGTGCCGGCAGCACTCATGCAGCCCCAAACCACGACACTCCCACCACCATGCTTGACTGTAGGCAAGACACACTTGTCTTTGTACTCCTCACCTGGTTGCTGCCACACACGCTTGACACCATCTGAATCAAATAAGTTTATGTTGGTCTTATCAGACCACAGGACATGGTTCCAGTAATTCATGTCCTTAATCTGCTTGTCTTTTGCAAACTGTTTGTGGGCTTTCTTGTGCATCATCTTTAAAAGGGGCTTCCTTCTGGGATGACAGCTATGCAGACCAATTTGATACAGTGTGCAGTGTATGGTCTGAGCACTGACAGGCTGACCCCCCCACCCCTTCAACCTCTGCAGCAATCCTGGCAGCATTCATATGTCTGTTTTCAAAAGACAAGCTCTGGATATGACGCTGAGCACGTGCACTCAACTTCTTTGGTCAACCATGGTGAGGCCTGTACTGAGTGGAACCTGTCCTGTTAAACCGCTGTATGGTCTTGTCCACTGTGCTGCGGCTCAGTTTCGGGGTGTTGGCAGTCTTCTTACAGCCTAGGCCATCTTTTTGTAGAGCAACAATTCTTTTTTTCAGATCCTCAGAGAGTTCTTTGCCATGAGGTGTCATGTTGAACTTCCAGTGACCAGTATGAGAGATTGGAGAATGATAACACCAAATTTAACACACCTGAGACCTTGTAACACTAACGATTCACATGACACTGGGGAGGCTAATTGAGCACAATTTGGACATTTTCACTTAGGGTTGTACTCATTTTTGTTGTCTGCGGTTTAGACATTAATGGCTGTGCGTTTGAGTTATTTTGAGGGGACAGCAAATTTACACTGTTATACAAGCTGTACACTGACTACTTTACATTGTATCAAAGTGTCATATCTTCAGTGTTGTCCCATGAGAAGATATAGTAAAATATTTACAAAAATGTGAGGGGTGTACTCATTTTTGTGAGATACTGTATTAGCCTCTGAGCTAACAGTAGTACTAGGAAGCTTGCACCCAGCAGGGCTTATATTGTTATTTTTTTTAGATTTTAGTCACCCTAATAGACATTTCTGTTTCCACCTGGTTCACCAATTCACAGCCGATAATATATCTCATGCTGTTCTGATTTATTTTGTTACATTTTCACGATGATAGTCTGTAGAATGAGCCTTTACCAGTAGCTTGGCTGGACGGTCAAAGTCGACCTGACTATACTTTAGAGCACATTTCAGTGAGAGAGGCTGATAGGTCAGTCCACTTTGTGCTAGCTTAGCTGTTGGATTCCAGTCAGGTCTAAATATTATTTTCTATATATTCTATGTACTCTCAATAGAACTGAAACCATACACCGCTGTTCCCCAGTGATGCTTTGTTTTATTCATTCTTTCAGGCAGTTTTACAGTAGTTACTGTACCTCAGGTTGTGTTCATTGCTGCAGAAAGGAGCTAGCCTGCTAACATTAGCAATATAGCATCAACAACAGACCTCAGCAGTGAGAAAAGATGGTGGGGTGCATTGAGGCTCATGAGCCTTTAAAGAGACAAACATTGAAATGAGGTGTTCTGAAGAAGGCTGTATAAGGTGTGTCAAAATGGTAATGCAGTGATTAAACCTTGAGACAGTTTTACCAAAGCATGTCTCAGTTATTTCATTAAGACTTTTGGGAACTGTGTCATTATGTAGAAAAAGTGCATAATGTGTCCTCTTTAAATTTCATGTTTAAAAATAATTATAAAAAATGTTATTATCCACAAGCTGCTTCTGTAGTGATTCCATCCCCTTGAAGGGCTCTATTTTGTTCTGTTCTGTTCTGCAGCCTCAGGGAGCTCAGGGTAGCGATAGACAATTTGTTCTTTATAGAAGATAAAAAAACCCCTCTGTTGTTGGAGTCACTAGAGTTGGAGTATGACCAGGGCTTGCCATTAACACCAGTTAATGGCAAGCCTGTCTTACCAGTGGCGGGTAAGACAGCAACTCCCACTTGCCATTTTGGCGGGTGTAGTTTTCTCAAGCGACATCTTAAATAATAAGCCTATCGCAGTGTAAGACTACGAAACTATAACTCCCATAAGCACTATCTGTGCACACACAGTGTATTTTCATTGGTCCACTGTCGGAAGCAGCATCCCCTGTACATACAGAATGGAGTCCATGCTCAGCGTGCTGGTTACTGGTAAAGGCGTGGGTGGTCTGCTCCGCGGTTTGGTTCATTTTGTAGCCAGTCTGGTGAAACGGTGATGAACAGACAGCAGCTGCTGTCAGGTCACGGGATAACTGCCCCTTATCCCACACCAAGCAGTGAGAATAACCTCTGCTCTCTCCCCCCCACATTAGCTCCTTACTCTGTGGCTAAATATGATTATTTTTAGAACAAGAAGCTCCAGTTAGTTGTGCAAATTTAAGTTTTCGCATGAAGGAGAGAAAAAGTGACTAAACTTTACATTGCTGTAAAGAGCAAATGAAGCTTCTTCTGAGGTGAACTTTTGTTGATCTGTGATTATCTATGATATCTGTGATTTGCAGCTTTTTCATGGAAGTAAAACCTCTAATTATGTATTTTTAATGTGCTGGTCCAGGGGTGTTAAACATATGGCCCACGGGCCAATAGTGGCCTGCCAGGGGGTCCAAGCTTTTTTTTTTACTGAATTTACAGCTTTCTTTCAAGTAAATTTCTGACTTTTTCTACTTATTAGAGTTGTTCATGTAAATTTGAGACATTTTTCACCTTAAGATGAGACTTTTTTCTTAGTTTTCTTTTTTTCTAGTGAAAACTGGTAGTGTCCATTTAGACTAAATCCATCAGCGATTACTAATGATGTTGTGCAGCCCGCAAGGGGTGTCTCAATTCATAGGGGTAATTTGCAACCACTACCCCTTGGCCTTTGATTTTAAGGGCCAAGGGGGTGGGGGTAGGCAAAGGGGAAGAGGTACAAATGAGAATTGGGACAGACCCCAAATCTACCTGTACTTCACTCTCATATTGCAAATATTTTCATGACTGTTTTACAGTATTTACTGCTGTTAATTAAACAGTTTCTCTTGCTATTTTTTATGTATTTATAAGGGTCATTTACATTTAAAAGGGTGGTAAATTTAGTTCAAATAAAATTTAGCATGCAATAGTCAAATTTGATCATATTAAACATAATTTTCCAACCACAAAATTGTGGCTTGTGAAAAGGCTGAGTGGCTAGTAACTTTGGAAAATCACTTGCCACAGTGGCCGGTGAGCAAAAAAGTTAATGTTGTGGAAGATGAAGGCAGACGAGACAGCAAGCTGGATGACACTCGAACTTTATTCAACTTCCAACATTCAGCGCAAAGCGACTGTCCTCTGAGTGCCTGAGCGAACTCTTTTATACACTTTTATTCCTGCCTCCGGCACACAGGGTAAACACATTGACATACAGACATGAAAGACATACACACACATCAACATAACATTGACTCACACGTCACAGAGCAGGTCTTGCTAGCATACATTCGCACCCCTGCGTTTTCAGGTGTGAACCTGGCATGACGGGGGGCGAAAGGCACATCTTTGTTTGGCTCCCCTCGCCTTTCTGCATTCGCATCCCTATCTTCTCCCCCACCAATCCCTTTGTCCTGGGTGGAGTGTCATGTGTACTGTGTCCACCACAATGTCAAGCCCTGAGTATGACCATGAGTCAAGAGACTCTGAGGAGAAAATCAAATAAAGTACTGTTTCATCAATGAACTTGCTTTCCAGGAAAACAGGCTAGAGTGGAACTCAAGGATTAGCAGCAATAGAGTTTCAGAATAAGAGTGGGTGGATTATCGAATAATAATTTGGTAGTGTTGTTCTTTCAGATGGACCACTATAAAAAGTAGATGCCAAATTAGGCTTGTTCATGTATAGTATATTTGAAAAAACCTATTCTTCAAAAATGTGCAGGTTCACTGAAACAGATTTGTAATGCAAATATCTTTATCATTGCCATTTTAAAAACTAATTTCACATATCCTATATACCAAATAATGAACTGAAGATATCGGATTATCTGATAACAAAGCTATTTTTTAAAATGAAATTCTATTTTATATGATGTATGCTTGATAATAATTCCAAAAAATGAATCTGTGTTTCATATATGAAGAACCCCTCCAGTCCTTTACTCACATGCTCAAATTGAATACTGTATTCCCCAGCTGAGTGCAGCTTACTGTAACTAACATTGTCTAGTGTTGAACTTCTGCCTGTTGGCAGTGGCAGAAACATTGATTTTTCTCTGTTGACAGTCGATTCAGCTCAGTGTGTTAAAACCTGGCCAGTAGGACACGAGTGGCTGACAACGATGCAAAACAAACATTGAAATTTGTGCTCATGCTGGTGCTAAAAATGAACTTTCTGGATAACAACCAAAGCACACTGAGCACAGCTGAAATGTTTTCCCCACACAGACCTGAATTTTTGGCTCTGCTTGGGTGGTTTTGCTAATAGCTTTTACAGAAGAAGAGGAAACCACCAGGGCATGCCATTGCATCTTGGACAGCATTTGAAAATGAAAAGTATTCCAATAACTTAATAGAGTACTATTAACAAATCTTTATATTGCATTGAGATGATGCAGAAAATTTTCTGTGAAAATATGTCACATTATATCCAAGAACTGTAAAACCCATTTCCAGTTTGATTGTTAAGTACACAAGGATACTGGTGAAGGATACTTGTGGAACTGAAGGTAGGTCAGCTACTTCAACACGACTCCCATTTCTGTTTGGCAGCAATGTACTGTACTGGCCTATAAGGTTTTGTTGTATGACCTATGTTGTATTTATGCTGTGTTTACAGTCAAAGAGGGCGCATTAGCTAATGACTGAGACAGTGTGGAACTACACTCACCTCGTAGGAGTTTGAGATCAGTCTAGTCTGAATAATTTCTAATGTGAGAAACTGTTTCCTATCAAGTTTGTTTTTATTCTTGGCAAATATTGGCATCGAATACACATTACTATGTGTAAAAATATGGATTTTTTTTTTAAATCTTGTGTAGGTGTACGTGAGCGTAACAGTCTCAGCATCTGGGTCAGGGCATATAGATTTGCTGTTGTGTAGGTGGAGGAGATTACAGCAGTCTTCACATGTAAGGCAGCGTGTGTTTATGTTTGGTGGTGGTGGTGGGGGATTCAATACTTTGCCTAGTGGTTAAAGACCAGATACAGATGGGCCAGGCAGCACAATGCCCCGTCTGTTCCCAGGAGTCCAAAATATTCCTTTGCAACACCCTGCTTATAGACAACACTATACCCAAACCTTCATTCATATTTCTTCAGATGGATGTGTGGGGTTACGTCTACAGATCTTTTTTTTTCCTAACTGAATCGAACTATGCTGCAAATGTTTACTGAGTGACCTAAATGTGTCAAAAAGTGTATCCACTCTAGTGCTGTCAGAAGTGTTACATAATCAGGAATGCTTGTCAATAGATCCACAGGAAGGGGGTAGAGCTGTGCCATAAATCGCCCCTGCTGGGCAGAGAGGGAGACCGAAGCACTGGACTGCAGTTTGTGGTATTTATTAAGAAAACACAAATTCAAACAGTGCACGACCATAAACTTACGATGAGACAAAAACAGGAAGAGAACAGGAACGGGTTCTAATGGAATAGGTAGTAACAATAATGAGACTCTGACAAGGGGTGAATGAAAAGGCCCCTCCTAAATAAGGCATAAAATAAATCATAACAAATGATACCAGGTGTGAATCACATGAGCGGGCAGGAGGTGACAGTGATTACAAACAGATCAGCTGTGAGTAATGAGAGGGGAAGGAGACGGGACTGACAGCTTGACAGGAGCACCGCCTACCACATTGCAAACCCCGGAAGTGCCACTGACAGCTGCAGCCCTGGAGAGAGAGCGAGCAAGAGAATACAAAAGTACCAATATAAAGCGAGAACTAAAATGACAACAAATAAAGACTGAGGAATAAATACAAACAAATACCAAATAAATAAGTAGTAAGACTACGATAAACATAAACAGGAGAATGAGTAGACTTAAGAAACAATACAAGATATATGAAAACCAACCAAGGACAAAATGACAGGAACCTAAGAACTCAAAATACAACAAATATACAAATATAGAAAAACACCATGAGACCGAGCACGGCGGAATCACCTGTGCTGATATCATGACAAGCTGAGCTGGGTAGAAAAAGAGCAACACAAGCCTGTAAGCTGGGGTAACATTCCTCCCTGATGAACACAATATCCATGAGAGGTGTACTCATTTTCAGTAGATTGTCTGCATCCCCAACAGCAGGGTATTGATGGTTGTAAGGTTTGGCAATATGAATTTTCTACTGGCCATTTTCAGCCCAACAACCACACTAAACCTGGCCTAAGTGTGATTTATTGAAATTATTGGGATTATTTTGGTCATAAACAAGGCTAAATCAGATTAAATATGTGTCCAGTTTAATTTGGCATCAAATCAGTCAAAAATCTGCAACAAAGAAACAGACCTGCTTCCACCAAAGGAACTAGGAACCAATTTTAGAGGACAGGAACTTGATAAGGGCTGGTCCTGTAAATGACACACTCCCAGTAGGGGGTAGGAACCATTGGTCTCCAAAGGTTTTGTTGGTGACACAGTTATGCCTTGGTGAAGAGGCATACTGTAGTGTGTCTACTGGACTCTGTATCTGTCTGTCTGTCCATACTGAGGCATCAGCACTTATGTTTCTTTCATTGTTTGACACGGCAAAGTAAAATACGTTTATTTTTATTTTTTATGTTTATTTGTACATTACGTTAAAAATAAAACAAATGATTATGTAGAAAATGAATGCAGAGTGGTGTGCATGGGACCAACTTCCGGCTATTGATGTTTAATAATTGCAGAGAGAAACGGATGCCGACTGGCCTTGTGGATCCACTCTTTGGCTATGGACAACTGAGCCACCGGACCTATGCCTTGCCTCGCCGTTGTGTTCATGCTATCCCCAGTGTTTCCTCTGGCTTAAAGACCTTGGTGCGGTGGCAGCATATTTTTCCGGGGGGGGGGGTCAGTAAACATACCGGAATATGTTAATTTTATACTATTTATTTCTTTTTAAAATTTTACACAGTAACGTTGTATATGGAACTTACCAGTTGAAGTACTGTACAACCGAGGCTTGAATATTGGGCCAGTTGGGGTCCCACCCAGACATCCTGTGTTTAGACTTTTTAGTGGTCTTATCCTTCTCTCCCTCCTCTGCCTGAACACTTTCCTCTCCTTGGCTCCTCTCTTCTGTCTCATCTTGCCCTCTCTGAGCTCTGTCTAATTCAGGTTCTCTCTGTCTATGGTGGTACACAAACAGGTTAGAAAATATCAAGTGTCATGTTTTGTCCTGTAGGATTTTTTTGTCATGGTTTACATAAATGACAAAAATATGTGTATTTTTATTCTAGTGTTTCTTTTTTTTTTTTCCATTGAGAGAGTAGGGAAGGGAGAGAAACATTCATAATAGTAATGTACTCATGCATACTTAAATTATATGATCAGGTGGGTATAGTACGTAACCAGAAATTCTACTCATGTAAAAGCAGTGCTTTGAAATTAATAATTAAAAATAGACAACCAAAAATTTCTAGTTGAGTTAAGGGTACAAAGAGCACCCACTTAAAAACTTGAGTAATGACTTCAGTCTTGAAGGTTTGAGGTTTTTCTCAAAGATTTATAACAATTTTCTTATAGGATCTACTTTTCTCTGTAAATCTAAAGTTGAAACCATGTTCCTTAAATTTGTAATTTCCTTTTGTAAAATTGACTTTTCTTGTACATTTGAAACTTTATTATAAATTTGTGGATTATTTTATGACTAATTTTTGTCTGTTTTTTTTAAATAAAGTTACTGGGTTTTTTTAGATAAATTTGAAACAGACTGTGGTATTTTTTTTTTTGCTTTGCCTTTATAACAGTTTACATTTTTGACCATAATTTTGCAGTCAGAACAGAACAATAATTTAACTGATTACAAAGAAAAAATATTAATAAAATTGTATTTAATGAAATAAATTAACTTAAGTGACCAAGGATGCCGTTATTTCTGTTACAATATTTCTTTATATTTATAGTTTGTTTTTGTTTTTTTTTAGATATCTCCTCACCATCCAGACAGCAGGAAAAACCTCCCTTATTTTGAAATCAGATGTTGGCACGTTTAGTTTGTCTGAAGGCTGCTGACGGATTATAGTCATTGACTTCGTGAATTTCGGCCATCTTAACCTGCCAGGTACATAATAGGGAACTGTAGCGGACTCTAAAGACATAATTCACCACAATATGTGTTCATACACAGAATGATCTGCTTAGGCAGTTATAGTTGTGCTCTCAGGCTTTCTCATCAGGCACCTCTCTAGGCAGCCGCTGAAGGACCTCAGCTTAGAGTGAAAAGAGAGCTAGCGTTTTTAGCTGTTGCTTTTTGTCACTGCCGCTGGAGAATAAAAACGGCACGCCTGCTCATGCGAGAAAAGAGAGAAATTGTCAGTCTCTTCATCCCTGCAATTCCTACAGAACATAACTTAATATGATAGATAGATAGATAGATAGATAGATAGATAGATAGACTTTATTGATCTCAAACTGGGAAATTACAGATATTATTGTAGTGGCTGGTGAAATATTTCCTCAGCAATTCATCAGTCCCCCTTGCCTTTCCCATCATATGAAGCCGGCTGCGTAGGAATTCTAACCACATCTCTTAGCTAAGCGACTCTTCCATTATTGCTTCCGTTTCCAGTGGATTAAAACCATGATAAACACCAGTGCTTACATACCTCCTATGATTTTTTTTTCCACGTTTAAAGTACTTTATCAAACTCATGTTTCTGTCGGACAGTCGCACTTAGTGAGGCGCTGACTGACTGGAAAACTCGTGTGAGCGGGGCGCTTCCAAACTCTGTGCAGATGACGGCCACGCACGTCGTTTGTGTGCATGCTTGCGGAAAGTCATTGCTTCATATATTTTTCTTAATAAATTCATATCGCCTTGGTGAGGTGGTAAAATTTCTGGTGTGGCGGCTCGCCACCGAGAAATGTTACCAGAGGAAACCCTGTACCCCTGTGCATGTATGGCCACATATCATCTGGCCATTCCTCTCCACAGAGCGGATCATGCTGGAGAAGGAGGCAGAGAGACTTGCCCACGAAGACTCCAAGTGTGAGATACTGATGGAGATGTATGAGCGTCTGGAGGAGCTTGATGCAGACAAGGCAGAGCCTCTCGGATCCTCCACGGTTTGGGTTTCAGCAGTGCGATGCAGCAGAAGAAACTGAAATATTTAAGTGGAGGCTGAAGGATGTGTGTTGCTTTGGCAAGACCCCTGTTCATCAAGCCCTTCATGCTGTTACTCGATGAACCCACCAATCACTTGGACCTGGATACCTGTATGTGGCTGGAGGAGGAGCTTAAGTCGTTTAAACAAATTCTCATTTGTTTGTTGTTTTTTTTTTTATTTTTATTTTTAGGCTTTATACAGCATAGCAGCACAAACACAGTGGGTAGCTGCATGAACACAGTGGGAGAAACACCAGTGGGAAATCCGTCTCCCATTTGCTGGCTGTGTGGGTTTGTATCCCCGTGAAGGACAGCGGTAGCGGTCGGTGTTAGGTGTTGTGCCTCTCCGCTGCAATTCTTGTATCCTCTTGAAGCACACACTGCATGGTCACATATGCTTAATAATCATACAGAGCCTTCACAATAACAGCAGCTTCATATTATAAAAATTTAAACATTAGATCTTCACGTATACCTGTTTCTGGTCACTTTTGGTACTTCATTGTGTTTTCTTTATGTCTTCATGCCAACTTTTATCCAGTCGGCATCGAGCCAATCCTAAAGCCCACCCAGCAGTTTTCGAGGCTGCTCTGAAGTACCTACCCCCAACCAAGGCTTTATTTCAGCCCCTACACGTTCCTGAAAACTTCCCCTTATGGGGAGGTTCCTGTTGTGGAGACACCTGTAAAATTGGTTCCTGGTTCCTGTAGTGGAAACAGGGCTTATGTTGTGGTGCTGCTACCAAGTCAAATCCTTAAGGAGGCAGAAAGCAGTTAAGGGTGGCAGTCACTGATAACTATTGAATGTCCAAGTTGTGACGACAATGTCCAGTGGAGACTTCACGTTATCTGGCAGAAGTCGTTTCAGTGATGATGAGGGGCTGCTGCAGATATAGCTGTAATACAGTTATGACAAGATGAGGAAAGGCTGCAGACTGTTGCGGAGGCAGAATCTGCCTGTTTAATACTGATTATTTTCCAATCTTAAACATTTTTCATTACTTATCAGGAACCATAAACCTCCTGTCAAGTTTATTTTAAATTTTGGGCATAATAATATCCAGTAATATAGGAGGAAAGGCAGTAACTGATTAACTTATAGATTATCTAGTTTGACTGTAAATGTTGAAAGAACACAGCAATCAATACAATTTGACACCTGCTGTTATAATCACTTTTAATCATTCCCAACCCATCAAGCTCTGTGACAAGCAGCTGCTTCAACAGGAAGTAGGAGTTATTCTGTTGTTTAATCTATTATTCATTTATAAATATTTAATTAATATAAATAATCAAAATCTAGCTGTGTAATCTTCCCATTCAATATTCAGATTTGACTTTATAACACTGACTGTGAAGTACTCTTTGATAATGTGAATATCTGCTATAATAATGTTTTCATTAAGCATATTCACCTCTTAACAACATCAGCTGTTTGGGAGATAGAGGAAACTAACCATAGACTTTTAAGATATGTTAAACTATTGCTGTTAACAGCTGGGTTAACTTTAGGATAAATTAAGCAATCAAGGGTTTCCATAAAATCTGGGAAAAATGTAAAAATTTTCCCCATATATCTTTGGCTTTGAATCTTATTACCTCCGCCAAGGGAGGAGGTAATGTTTTTAGTGGCGTTGGTTGGTTTGTTGGTTTGTCTGTCTGTTATCAACATAACTCAAAAAGTTATGAACGGATTTTGATGAAATTTTCAGGAAAGGTGTGTAATGGCAAGGGGAACAGATGATTACATTTTGGTAATGATCTGAGAGCGCATACCTCCACCAAGGGCTTTGTTTTTATTTGTGTAGCAAGATTACACAAAAACTGTTGGATGGATTTGGATGAAATTTTCACCAGAGGTGCTTCTTGGGCTAGAGAAGAACCCATTATATTTTGGTGATGATCTGAGAATGCATTACCTCAGCCAAGGCTCTTATCTTCTCACAGAGTGTGAGCAACAATACTCTAAAACTAATGGACAGACTTTGATGCAATTTTCAGCAGAAGTGGCTTTAGCTCTACACACAAACCCATTACATTTTGGAGGTGATCCATGAGGGATAGAAAGAGCCTTGGCGGAGGTATGTGCTCTCTGATTGCTTTTCTAGTTCAGTAGTTTGTATTTTTTGGGTCATTCATCCTATTCTTTAGTCAAATATATGCTTAAAACTGGTTTCATTAACCCAGAGCAGTAGTAGGTGTTTGTGGCTTTTGTTGCACATAGCCCATTTCTCTTTATTGACACATAAATCCCAAATGGCACATCTGCATTCATTGAATAGAAAGTAAATTCTTGTTTTCTGGCCCTTTTCAACCATTCAATCTTATTACCCAACATAATTCAAAAACAAGACTATTAGTCTTACAGTTGAGTGTGAGCAAATGTCTGCATCAATATTCGATCTGGAAAGCCTTTAACAGGTTATCAATGCGTCTGACTTTGGGATGAGATAAATGAAGTTGGGGGAAGGAAATGTTTTGGTCTTCAAATGCTTTTGACCATGTGGTGTGCTATTATAGATCTGATTTTAAAAAATTACTTTTGTACAATCATGATTTGTGTATCATTAACATTATCTTTCAAACAAGATGCTAGGGGTGGGGAAAAAAAAATCAAATCAGTTTAGTATTTCCCCTGACAATATAGTGCCACACAGAGACATCAAGTATCGTGATATTTTATTAAGCATCGTGTTATTAATAAATGTTGCAAATACAGACTCAACTTTTTGGGTATGTGAGTAAAAACAAATCTATTTCTCTTCAGTCTACTAGAAGGAGCCAGGAGTTCGAGACAAGAACTGAAGCTCAAAGATACATGTCGTAATATTGCAACATCATCATATTGTTAGTCAGATATTGTGACAAGATACAAAGGGCAACTTTTTTTGTGTTCTATCCATCCTTTTCCTAATGGGTCCCCACATCTCCACTGTTGCTATTCTTGTACTCCAGTTCTGCTGTCATGGAGTACATTCAATTACAGGCCTTGTGCTATGCTGTAGAGCTGCCACAATGGGCTTAGCATAGCAGAGGATGAAGCAGTTCAGCATCTGCAAATTTTATTTAGATGGAGCCTTCCAGTTTGACATACAATATATCACTTAGGGAGGATTAATCTGTGAGGTAGTCTTGTAGTCAAGACCAGACTGAGACCAGTGTCCCCCAAGACCAAGATAAGACCAGACAATTCCAACACTATAGAGCAGGGGTTCTCAAATGTTTGTTTTTTCCAGTGGGCCGGAGGTCCGGCGCAGTGCTAACACGGTGCATGAGCAGATATTTCATTTTGATGTTGGGAGTGACAATAAAGAGAACATTTTCTCCAGAGTAAATATTGAGGGAACATTCTAAGTATTAGAATCAGTCACAAATTTATGAAAAATAATGTACAAACGTACACTTATGGGAAAAAGCTGCAAATTTACAAGAAAAAAGTAATAAATTTATACAAAAGAAAATTGAAAATTTCCAAGAAATATTTGCAAATTAACAAAAAGTCAAGTTTACGAGAAAAAAGCTGTAAATTCACAAGGAAAATATATTTAAAAAAAAACTCAAATGTATTAGAAAAAAGTTACAAATTTGCAAGAAAAAAATGCAGATTTAAGATGCAAACCCAGCAGATTTATAAGGAAAAAGTGGCAAATTTCCAAGAAAAAAATTGCAGTTTACCAAAAAAGAGGCAAACTTATAAGAAAAAAGTTGTCAATTTAAGATGTAAAATGTTATTTTACAAAAAAGTTTTACATTTAGAAATAAATGTAAATTATTGAGAAAAGGTATAAATTCATGAGAAAAGTTGCAAATTCTAAAGAAAAAAATTGTTTCCCCTGGATCCCCTTGATTTGCGCCTATATCACCAGGCTGTCCTGCTGTGGGAGTAGCTGGGTGAATGCAGCGACTTTCAGCAGCAGTTAACAGAACATTCGTGCATGTAATTGTGCTGGTGATGGCTGTGCCCATACACGGGGAGCGAGCGTGCTGTTCGAGCTTCGGTGGAAGCAAGGCCAAGTCGGTGGTAGCGGTCAGGTGGCTGTGTTTGGAATAAGATAAGATAAGATAAGCCTTTATTAGTCCCACAATGGGGAAATTCCAGGATTGCAACAGCACAGGGATAGCAACACTCAGAGCAATAATTAAGAAGATACGAAAAATATAAATAAGAGCAGTGGATATACGTACGTACACATAAATATATAAATATATATATACAAAGTGCGGAGCATTGTAGCAAGATGGAATAAACAGCATAACCGTCTACTTAGTTATCCTACATAGTATGAATATGTACCCATACATATTGTCACCCTCCGTAGCGACTGATATTGTCCTAATTGTATACTGGAGGGGACCATTTGTGTAAGTCTGTTGCTTCTTTTGCATTCAATACTACTAGGTCGTCACGTTTTTTTGCTATCTCTGCGAGCAGCCCTGCTTAGGTTATACAGTCTGACAGCCATAGGTAGGAAGGACCTGCGAAACCTCTCGGTTGCGCACGTATGATGATGTAGTCTACTGCTAAATGAGCTCCTCAGTGCGTTCAGTATGTCCTTGGGACTCGGACTCCAGCAGAGATGACAGTTTAGCCACCATCCTTCTCTCTCCTACCTCCTCCACTGGGTCAAGGCGTTGCCCCAGGACAGAGCTAGCTTTCTTGATCAGTTTGTTTAGTCTCTTCCTATCGGCTGTTGTAATGCCGTTGCCCCAGCAGACCACTCCAAAAGTGATGGCTGATGCCACCACCGTGTCGTAGAATGTCTTCAGCAGCGCCCCTTGTACACCAAAAGACCTGAGCCTCCTCAGCAGGAACAGCCTGCGCTGTCCTTTCTTGTAGAGTACGTCAGTGTTGTGTGACCAGTCTAGTTTATTGTTTAGATGAACACCAAGGTACTTGTAGGATGTCACCATCTCAATGTCTGTTCCCTGTATGTTTACTGGTGCTGTGAGGGGTTGTCCTTGCCTGCGGAAGTCCACCACCAGCTCCTTAGTTTTCCTCGCGTTGATCTGGAGGCAATTCCGATGGCACCAGTCCACGAAGTCCTGGATAAGTCCTCTGTACTCAGCTTCATCTCCGTTGGAGATGAGGCCAACTATCGCAGAGTCGTCAGAGAACTTCTGTAGATGGCAGTGTGTTGTGTTGTGTGAGAAGTCTGCAGTATAAAGGGTGAACAGGAAGGGAGCCAAAACCATTCCCTGGGGGGCCCCCGTGCTACCGATGATAGTGTCAGACACACAATCTCAGGTTCTCACAAACTGTGGCCGGTTAGTGAGGTAGTCCAGGATCCATGATGACAGGTGCTGGTCCACCCCTGCGCACAGCAGCTTGTCCTTCAGCATCATTGGTTGAATGGTGTTGAAAGCACTGGAAAAGTCAAAGAACATGATCCTCACCGCATTCCCGGGCTTCTCCAGGTGGGATAGAGAACGGTGAAGGAGGAAGATCACCGCATCATCCACCCCAATGCCATGCTGGTAGGCGAACTGGAATGGATCCATCGCTGGTCCCACCAGGGGGCGAAGGTGAGCAAGGAGCAGTCTCTCCAGGGTCTTCATCATGTGAGACGTTAGGGCCACTGGTCTGTAGCTGTTCAGATCTTTGGGGTGGGAAGTCTTTGGTACAGGTACCACACGAGATGTTTTCCACAACTGTAGTACCCTCCCCAGCTTCAGGCTCAGGTTGGAGATATGCTCCACAATCCCACACAGCTGGTCTGCACAGGACTTGAGGAGCTTCGCACTGATGCCGTCTGGCCCCGCGGCCTTCCTCGCCTCGATCTTCCTCAGCTCCGTCCTCACCTGGGTCTTAGTGAGGGTCAGGTTGGGGGGCTGTGTGCTGGGAGTGGGGGGGGTGTTGTTGGTGGAGTGGGGTGTGGACAGCAGGTCTCGATGACTTTAGAGGCAGCAGTGGTTGTTGTGCAGTCGGTGGGGAGGACGACTGGTCTAACCTATTAAAAAACAGGTTCAGATTGTTCACCCACTCCCTGCCCCCCGTGGCCTGTGGGGAGGTATTCTGGAGCCCAGAGATGGTTTTAAGGTTTCTCCAGACCCTGATGATGTTGCTGTGTTGCAGCTTGTCCTCCATCTTCTTCCTGAAGCTGTCCTTGCCTTCTCTGATCTTCCTCCTCAGCTCCCTCTGAACGGACTTCAGCATCTCCCTGTTCCCTGACCTGAAGATCCTCTTCTTCTCTCTCAGAAGTGTTTTTATCTCAGGGTTGATCCAGGGTTTGTTGTTCGAACAACACCGTATGGTCTTGGTGCGTACGGTGTTGTCCACACGGAAGCCGATGTAGTCCGTGATGGTGTGAGTGAGGCCATCGATGTCCTCACCATGTGGATCGCAGAGCTGCTCCCAGGCAGGGATTTCAAAACAGTCCTTTAGCACGTCCATTGCCTCCTCAGACCATAACTTCACCGTGCGCGTGACCGGAGGTTGTGAGTGATTGCAAGCACAGGTGTCGCTCATTGCACGTACACAATGCTGATTCCGTCACATACAAGCAGCGCAGCAAAGTTGGTAAGCACTGAGAAGCTCATGTATTAAATAAAGGTGAAATAAACAACTAACGTCCTTCAGTTAGAAATACACAGAATTTCTAACATATGAATATCAGACTGCTAATAAAACTTGAAACTATCCTACTGCTGTCTGACATGGCTTCCTGACTTCTGCTTTTGCATTATGTTTGGATTGCTGGTCCACGGAGTGTGGTGGTGCAGTGTGCCGTGCCGTGGAGTGGGCAGCGACCCTGATTATCAAAGGCAGAATGTGGGCGCCCTGTCCAGGTTGTAGTTCTTCAGTCTCCAGTGGCGGTTGCGACCGTTTTCTTCCCGCTTCAGGGTGGGGAGCACGGTGTGATTTCTCATGCTTGCCTCCCTCCACTGATCATTTGCCCTGGTTTGACGAGGCCCTGTCAAAGATCTCACGCCATCCAGTGCTGTCCCTACGCCATAAACTGTCCAGCTAGTGGCCATTACAACATTTGAGTTCTGGGTTGTTTTTTGCTCCTTTAAAATGAAACAGGCATTTTTTTTTTTTATTGTATCAAAAGGCTTCAGGGTCCAGACGGAAGACCCTTGCAGCCTGACTCCGGACCGGGGTTCGCCGTTTGCGGAGCCCCACTATAGGGAGTCAAGACCAAGTCCAGACCAAGACCTACATACACAGTAGACTTAGTGTGTGAATGTGTGCATGAATGGGGAGATAGCAGGATCTGTAAAGGAGCCGTAAAAATTCTAACACATTTTGCAGTGTATAGCGTGTACTATGTGCTGGTACATCTCAGTAAATTTCAAATGTCATGATTTTTTATTTATTTTAAAAACTACTACCAGTATCATAAAATGTATCTTTTTTAGTTATATTAAAAAAAAACTTTAATATTCTAATTTACTGAGATGAACTGATAGACTGTTTTAACAGGAAAATAAATTGTGAGCTGATTCATCTGTTGCATGTTAAACATTATCACAGTACCCCGGCAATCTAGGCAACCCCAGTACGATCTGGGCTCCCTCTGTTGTTTGTTACCCCAGTGGTGACTTGAGTCCGGTCTGCTTTCCCGTCTAGTGGCAGGTTGAAGGGAGGAGAGAGAGCAAACTCCAGCAGCCACAGACGCCACGGGTGCCGCCACAGATTTTATGGCTGCAGGAAGGGAGGCAGCGGGGACAGGTTTTTGCGCTCGTGTAGCCTGCTGTAGTCCATTTCTCCGCCCTGTTGATTTGATGGGTGGACATTGGAACGTGCCACTGGAACTTTTGACTATCCAATGTAACCTGGAAGGGCGAGTTTTTTTGCTCTGCACAGCACGCATGTGCTCTGGGGGCTTAGCGGCTTCTTCTGCTTTTTTGGTTGAAATGCAGCAGTGGGTGACCCCATGTGCCCCTACCTGGATGGCAAAGCCACTACATTTCATGGAATAAGCTCCCATTGAAAAGGACTGCTGAATTATCAATTAATTGACAACTATTTTAATTTAGTCGACTAAATTGTTATCAACAATTGAAAGTCAATTAATCATTAACATCACAATTTTTGAGCATTATGTTCATAACTCATGAGACAGGTGTATGTCAAGACACATAAATGGACATGACAGGGAGGAAGTCAGGCAAGGGAAGAGAGAATATTTGTAATTTTTTCCAAATAAAACACAGACGTCAATAGTCAATACAGAGGAACAGAATGAATTATTTATTTTTTCTCTGTGGCTCTCTGCGGCCGATACCAAGTGGGCTGAGGACCACTGCCTTGAAGTCTCTGTGAGACAAAAGACCGTATAAAGTGGCAAATGAATCACCTTACACATGCATGATGGACCAGTAACAATAAAGTTGGAGATTTTCTATGTATCGTAAACAGCTAAAGGGATAGCCGCTTGTCACAGAAGTTGTGAACAGAACACAAGTGGAACTCTGTCCTGGAAGAAGTCTCTGGATCCGGTAGGTACAGAGCATCCGGAAAGTATTAACGGCGCTTCACTTTTTTCACATTTTGTTATGTTACAGCCTTATTCCAAAATGGATTAAATTCATTTTTTCCTCAAAATTCTACACACAATACCCCATAATAATAATGTGAAAAAAAATTTTTTTTTGAGATTTTTGTAAATTTATTAAAAATAAAAAACTAAGAAATCACATGTACATAAGTATTCACAGCCTTTGCTCAGTACTTTGTTGATGCACCTTTGGCAGCAATTACAGCCTCAAGTCTTTTTGAACATGATGCTGCAAGCTTGGCACACCTATCTTTGTGCAGTTTCGCCCATTCCTCTTTGCAGCACCTCTCAAGTTTCATCAGGTTGGATAGGAAGTGTTGGTGCACAGCCATTTTCAGATCTCTCCAGAGATGTTCAATTGGATTCAAGTCTGGGCTCTGGCTGGGCCACTCAAGGACATTCACAGAATTGTCTTGAAGCCACTCCTTCGATATCTTGGCTGTGTGCTTAGGGTCGTTGTCCTGCTGAAAGATGAACCGTTGCCCCATTCTGAGGTCAAGAGTGTTCTGGAGCAGGTTTTCATCCAGGATGTCTCTGTACATTGCTGCATTCATCTTTCCCTCTATCCTGACTAGTCTCCCAGTTCCTGCCGCTGAAAAATATCCCTACACCATGTTGCTGCCACCACCATGCTTTACTGTAGGGATGGTATTGGCCTGGTGATGAGTGGTGCCTGGTTTCCTCCAAACATGACGCCTGGCATTCATGCCAGAGAGTTCAATCTTTGTCTTGTCAGACCAGAGAATTTTGTTTCTCATGGTCTGAGAGTCCTTCAGGTGCCTTTTGGCAAACTCCAGGTGGGCTGCCATGTGCCTTTTACTAAGGAGTGGCTTCCGTCTGGCCACTCTACCATACAGGCCTGATTGGTGGATTGTTGCAGAGATGGTTGACCTTCTGGAAGGTTCTCCTCTCTCCACAGAGGAACACTGGAGCTCTGACAGAGTGCAGTGCAGCAGAGATTTTTCTGTACCCTTCCCCAGATTTGTGCCTCGAGACAATCCTGTCTCAGAGGTCTACAGACAATTCCTTTGACTTCATGTTTGGTTTGTGCTCTGACATGCACTGTCAACTGTGGGACCTTATATAGACAGGTGTGTGCCTTTCCAAATCATGTCCAGTCAACTGAATTTACCACAGGTGGACTCCAGTTAAGCTGTAGGAACATCTCAAGGATGGTCAATGGAAACAGGATGTGCCTGGGCTCAATTCTGAGCTTCATGGTAAAGGCTGTGTACATGTGATTTCTTAGTTTTTTATTTTTAATAGATTAGCAAAAATCTAAAAAAAAAACCCCCAAAAAAACTTTTTTCATGTTGTCATTATTGGGTATTGTGTGTAGAATTTTGAGTAAAAAAAAGAATTTAATCCACTTTGGGATAAGGCTGTAACATAACAAAATGTGGAAAAAGTGAAGCACATGCGCTGTAGACAGGTGGCAGGAACAGTATGCAAGATGTTGAGTGGTTGAGTTCAGTTGGCATATGGTCACATGAACTGAACTGTCTGTTAGGAGAATTGCGCTTAAACTTAATTACAGTTGTATCTTCATGGATTGTTTTATAATCTTTTAGTAGATCACCTACTCCTTATTTACACTCTGAACAAATAAAACTGGCTGTAATGAATGCTTTAGATTAAGCAATGATAATCTAATGCTAAGCACAAGAATTAAACACTGCTTTATATCGATTGAGCCAATGAGCAGAACTAAAGAAAAGAATTGAATCAACACAAGCTGGCTTAGTTTGCACAAGTAGTTATTAAGACACTGAGCTGCCAGTAAGAGTATATGTGTCAGTTTACTGAGTCATCACAGAGAATTACTGTTTGTTCAATGTAATTTTAGGTTGTAAATATGCAGACAGTTTATCAAATGAGCTGAAATTAGATTTTACTCTGTGTATTTTGTTGGAGTCTTGCATTTTGGAAGTTACCGCTTGAAGAACAGCTCTTTATTCAGCTGCAGCTGCAATCAGAGCTCAATCTCCAGGCTATTTATCTCTATCAGCTCTTAGCCAATAGCCCAACATATTCATTTACCCTAGCTTGAAGGTCAATTATTGTATGCATCTGTGTGACTTCATCATTCACATTGTGTGTGTGGTCATGTGCCGGCCCTAATCGAAATAATCAGTTCAGCTGTCTGGATCTTTTTTCAAGTCTTTTTCTTTTTTAGTGCCACTAAATATTAGAACCTGAATGAAATGAACCACTGTCTGTTGTACAGTCACATTATAACTCAAGTTAATTACTGGTTCACTTCATGCATCACTTCAATACATTCTAGCAGCTATTGAGCAAGCAGACTAAAAGCCTATCAGCCGACTTTCAGAAGAGGCTAAGGGGTGAACAAAGCTGAACGAGGGAACATTTTAATTTCATACATGAACAGAGAGAACAGGGAGAGATAAGAAGGACATTTTCATCAACAAATCCATTTGTTCATGTGCAGTTGGTGTATTAGAATTCCTGGAAGGCCCTATATGTTAAAACAAAACAATTCTTAATTCTCATTATTAATTCACAAGAATCAAATGATTTTTGTGGGAGTTTTGAGGCAAAAGGTTGGCATTCCCTGTACCCTAGAATGAGGAAAGCTAGGGTCACCAAACTTGTTACACAGATTCACCCTGAGACCCTGACCTCTGACTGTCACGCCGCGCCATTCATCAGCGGCGCCACCTGCTCACGCACCTGCTACTCGTCAGCGGCGAGGGATAAAAGCCGCCTCGCCCTGAGCTTCGGCCTGAAGCCGTTAGACTTCATCGCCTTCAATGCGAAGCGTCAACCCTCTCTTCAGCATCAAGCTATTGGTAAGAAGATTCCTTTCCTTACCTCTCCCAGTCTGCTCCCCTGTGCACAGGTGGATTCCTCGGCGGCGGACAACTCCGTCCTTCGTCCTTCCTCGCTGCTGCTCCGAGTCCTGCAGGTGACTGTCTCCCGGGGTTCCGTCCTTGTAGTGCCTGCCATCTGTCAAACTCAAGTAAGCTTCTCTCCCTCGCCTATTCTCCTCCTGTATTGGTGTGTGCCTGTCACCCTGTGTCTGTTCTCTCCCATAGGGTTGCCGGCTGAACGGTCCACTGACACACACCCATACACCCCTGCTGTTAATAAACAGTTTGAACTACTCTGAACCTGTGTGTGTGCATCTCCTGAGCCGAACGTTATGTCAGTACGGCTTCAGCAGAGCGGCTCGGCAGACGGCGGGCTCGCGCACCGGCTTACCACTCTCGAGGTTCGGGTGGATCAAATTGCTTATCAGCAGCAGGTGATTTTAAATCAACTTATTACCATCACTAACCGATTGGACCGCCTGAACCCCCAACAGCCGTTCCCCCCGGCTCACCAGGGTGGCGCAGCTCCTGCTGTCCCAGCGGCCGTCCAACCGGCTCCTGCGGCACCGGTTCGGCTCACGCCGATTCCAACCCCCGCCCGCTTTAGCGGAAAGCTCGGCGGAGCGCGGGGGTTCATTATGCAGTGTGAGTCCGTATTCCACCGTGTGCCCGGAGACTTCTCCTCGGATCACAGCCGAATTGGCTACATAGGGAATCTCCTGGAGGGGCGCGCGTTAACTTGGACCTACGCCATTATGGCGAAGCCCAGTTACGCCACCCTCACCTATGACCAGTTCGTGGCACGCTTCCTGGAGGTCTTTGACCATTCCCGAACCGAGACGGTCCAAGTCGATCGGCTTCTCGCTCTCCAGCAGGGAAGCCGGTCGGCAGCGGACTATGCGGTTGACTACCGGGTAGCGGCGGAGGAACTGGGCTGGGACGAACGCTCCCTCTGTGGCCTGTTCCTCCGCAGCCTGAATGATGATCTGAGGGATGAACTGGCTGGTCGGGATATCCCTGGGACGCTAGCTGAGCTAACTTCTCTCGCCATCAGCTTGGATAACAGGCTGCGTGAGCGCTCCTCTGGGCGGAAGTCATCTTCTTCTCGCCCTCGGGGAGCCTCGTCGCGCCTGCCCCAAGCTCGCCCCCTGGCGACGCCGCCGCCATCGCACTCCGAGGAGTCGGAGCCGATGGTGACGGGCTGGACAAAGCTCTCCCCGGCAGAGAGACAACGCCGCCGTGAGTTGAATCTCTGCATGTATTGCGGGGATAATCAACACACGGTGGAGCTTTGTCCACATAAGCCAAACGCCGGGGTCCGCGAGTCACTGTAGGGGGCCTCGCGGACGTCAGTCGGTTAAGTCCCCTCACCCAATTGAAGCTGCCCATCCGTTTTTGCCACAATCCCACGGGGCATCTCACCCACGCACTGGTGGATTCGGGTGCAGAAGGCAGCTTTATTTCACAAAGCCTGGCAACCCGTTTGGGCATTCGCTGTCAGGCACTGAAGAATCCCATCGCCCTTGTTAATCTCTCCCGTGCCTCCCTTGGGAGAGTATCACACCAAACCATCCCCGTTCCGGTCATCATCTCGGGAAATCACCGGGAGGAGATGACCTTCTACGTCCTTCCCAACTCTGTGTCGCCCGTCATCCTGGGGTATCCCTGGCTCCGCCTTCACAACCCGGTCCTGGATTGGAAATCAGCTGGGATATCGGCATGGAGTACGTTCTGTATGGGCACCTGCCTTCAGTCCGCTGCCTGCTCTCCGTCCGCTCCTCCCCCTGCGACGGACGCTGCACCCCCGGACCTGTCTCTGGTGCCCCCAGAATTTCACGACCTGGGTATGGTGTTCAGCAAAGCGAAAGCTATGTCTCTCCCCCCTCATCGGCCCTATGACTGCGCCATCAACCTCCGCCAGGGGGCTCCCTTACCTTCTGGTCGCCTTTACAGCCTGTCTGCGCCGGAGAAGGAGACGATGAACGCCTACCTGAAGGAGTCATTAAGTGCTGGGATTATCCGCCCATCATCGTCACCCGTGGGGGCAGGGTTCTTCTAAGTGGGAAAGAAGGATGGGTCCCTCCGCCCATGTATCGACTACCGGGCCCTCAATAATATCACGGAGAAGGACCGTTACACCCTGCCTCTCATGGACACTGCTTTCCACTCCCTCCAGGGGGCGACCTGGTTCACCAAGCTGGACCTACGCAGCGCTTACCACCTCGTCCGGATCCGGGAGGGAGATGAGTGGAAAACGGCCTTCCGTACCCCGAACGGCCACTTTGAATACCTGGTGATGCCGTTCGGGTTGACCAACGCTCCTGCAGTCTTCCAGCGCCTCATTAATGACGTCCTCCGGGACTTCATTGGCCTTTTTGTGTTCGTCTACCTGGACGATATTCTCATCTTCTCCAAGTCCAGGGATGAGCACCGGGTCCACGTGAGGCGGGTCCTCCAAAGGCTGCTGGAGAATCGTCTGTACGTTAAGGCAGAAAAGTGTGAATTTTACGCCAGGAGTACGTCCTTCTTGGGGTTCATCATCGCCCACGATAAGGTGCTCCCCGACCCAGAGAAGGTAAAGGCGGTGGTGGAATGGCCCACACCTGCATCCCGGAAACAGGTGCAGCAATTTGTTGGCTTCGCCAATTTCTACCGCCGCTTTGTCCCCAACTTCAGTGCCATCGTTGGACCACTGACCCGCCTCACGTCCCCGAAGGTCCCGTTCCGGTGGACCGAAGAGGTCGCTGCCGCCTTTGAGGCGCTGAAGGCGGAATTCTCCTCCTCCCGGGTCCTTCGCCAGGTCGACCCCGCGCTGCAGTGCATCGTAGAGGTAGACGCTTCGGACACGGGAGTGGGAGCAGTGCTGTCCCAGCGGTCACCGGACGATGGCGCCAAACGACCGTGCGCCTTCTTCTCCTGGCGCTTGTCCCCGGCGGAGAGAAACTACGATGTGGGGGACAGAGAGCTCTTGGCCATCAAGCTCGCCCTGCAGGAGTGGCGCCACTGGTTAGAGGGGGCGAACCTGCCGTTTGTTGTCCTCACGGACCACAAGAACTTGGAATACTTACGATCTGCCAAGTGCCTGAACGCCCGCCAGGCGCGCTGGTCCCTGTTCTTCACCAGGTTCCAATTTTCCATCACCTTCAGGCCTGGCTCTAGGAACGTCCTGCCTGACGCCCTCTCCAGGCAGTTCGCCCCCGTGGAGTCGGAGGAGGCGCCCCACTCCATCCTGCCCAGGTCGTGCGTCGTGGGATCCATCTTGTGGGACATCGAGAGCAAGATCCAGAAGGCACAGGAGGTGGAACCTGACCCTGGCGGTGGACCGGAGGGGAGGCTGTTCGTGCCATCCGCGGTCCGAGGAGAGGTCATCCACTGGCTCCACACCTCCAAGCTCACCTGTCACCCTGGCACCTCCCGGATGATAGATCTCCTCCAACGGTCCTTTTGGTGGCCAGGCCTGCGGAGGGATGCAGCCCGCTACGCCCGGGCTTGCCCAATCTGTGCCACCTGCAAGTCGGGAAATGCCCCTCCAGCGGGTCTGCTCCAGCCCCTGCCCGTCCCTGGCAGGCCCTGGTCGCACATCGCGCTGGATTTCGTCACCGGACTCCCTGTCTCCAACTCCTATGACACCATCCTGACCATCGTGGACCGCTTCTCCAAGGCCGTGCACTTCGTCCCCCTGCGAGGCCTCCCTACTGCCCTGGAGACGGCGGACCTCCTCGTCCAACACGTGGTCAGGCTGCATGGGATTCCGGTGGACGTGGTCTCGGACCGGGGTCCCCAGTTTTCATCAGAGGTTTGGAGGTCCTTCTGCAACGCCATCGGAGCCAAGGTGAGCCTCTCCTCCGGCCATCACCCCCAATCCAACGGGCAGTGTGAGAGGACCAACCAGGAGCTGGAGGCTGCGCTCCGCTGTGTGTCCAGATCCAAACCCACGTCCTGGAGCAACCATCTTGCCTGGGTTGAATATGCCCACAACACCGCTCGCTCTTCTGCTACAGGGATGTCCCCCTTCAAAGCGTCCCTGGGTTACGACCCCCCGCTGTTTCCGGAGCAGGAGAGTGAAGTAACTGTCCCGTCAGTTAGGGCCCATCTCAGGCAGTTCTGCTCCACCTGGACTGCCGCGCGCCATGCGCTATTACGCACAGCGGAGCGCAACAGGACTGTGGCGGACCGGCGTAGAAGACCTGCCCCGGCGTACAGAGTTGGGCAGCTTGTTTACATTTCCACCCAGGACGTCACTCTAAAAGGCGAGAGGAGAAAGCTGGCACAGCGCTTCATGGGTCCCTATCCCATCACCCGGATCATCAACCCGGTGGCTGTGCGCGTGGCTATTCCCCCCTCCCTCCGCATTCATCCTACTTTCCACGTGTCAAAGGTGAAACTGGCAGTCTCTGACCCCCTTTGCCCTCCTTCTGCAGCGCAACCCGCGCCCCGGATGATTGGTGGCCATCCGGCCTGGTCCGTCTCCTCCATCCTGGACTCCCGGCGCCGGGGTCGTGGGTTGCAATACTTGGTGGACTGGGAGGGCTATGGGCCCGAGCATCGACAGTGGGTGCCCCCGTCGTTTGTGTTGGACCCATCGCTCATCGCGGACTTCCACCGAGCGCACCCGGATAAGCCATCGCCAGGAGGCGCTGCTAGAGGGGGGAGTACTGTCACGCCGCGCCATTCATCAGCGGCGCCACCTGCTCACGCACCTGCTACTCGTCAGCGGCGAGGGATAAAAGCCGCCTCGCCCTGAGCTTCGGCCTGAAGCCGTTAGACTTCATCGCCTTCAATGCGAAGCGTCAACCCTCTCTTCAGCATCAAGCTATTGGTAAGAAGATTCCTTTCCTTACCTCTCCCAGTCTGCTCCCCTGTGCACAGGTGGATTCCTCGGCGGCGGACAACTCCGTCCTTCGTCCTTCCTCGCTGCTGCTCCGAGTCCTGCAGGTGACTGTCTCCCGGGGTTCCGTCCTTGTAGTGCCTGCCATCTGTCAAACTCAAGTAAGCTTCTCTCCCTCGCCTATTCTCCTCCTGTATTGGTGTGTGCCTGTCACCCTGTGTCTGTTCTCTCCCATAGGGTTGCCGGCTGAACGGTCTTCTGCCTCTGTGCCCGAAGCAGACGCCACCACCAATACATTAACATTCCACTGACACACACCCATACACCCCTGCTGTTAATAAACAGTTTGAACTACTCTGAACCTGTGTGTGTGCGTCTCCGGAGCCGAACGTTATGTCACTGACTATGGGTTTGGGATCAAAGGTCAAAGCTAACATTCCATTTGCACAATTACTATAGAATGAGTACAGCTAGGGTCACCAGTAGTGGTGGGCAATATGGACTAAAAATGATATCATGATATTTTTGCAAATTTTTCACAATAACAATATTGTTCACGATATCACGTTTTTTTTCCTTTTTAATTTAAAAGGAACAGTTTCACAGACCAGCATCATTTACCTTCAACATATTTAAGATAAGATAAGATAAGATAAGCCTTTATTAGTCCCACAATGGGGAAATTCCAGGATTGCAACAGCACAGGGATAGCAACACTCAGAGCAACAATCAGAGGGCAAGAAAAAACAACATCTAGTAAACATATGTCCATATTACTATAAATGTATATATATAGACACACAGTGCAGAGCATTATGGTTGGTTGGTGAATGTGCAGCAGAAAGTCTAAGCTCTCTCTCCACGGATGCGGCGGGCCAGCTGGAAGTCTTTGGGCATGATGGTGACCCCCTTAGCGAAGAAGAGACCACCAGGTGGGCCTGGTTTTAGTAAAAACAAAACAAAAACTCTCTTAATTCTCCAGTAGCGGCTCAGTAGCAACAGCTCAGATTGAGTTTCAGATATTTTTTTGTTCTGTATCAAATATTACAAGAAAATAATATTAACCACTTAGTACATGCACTTACATAGTCAGGGTTTTATGCTGAATCAGTTTACCTGCATCAGTAGTCTCCATGAACAATACGATATGGCACACTCTAGTCACCAAACTTGCGCACAGGTTCATCCCGTGACCCTGAACTGTGACTATGGGTTTGGAGTCAAAAGGTCAAAGGTCAATGTTGGGATTCCCTATGCCTTACTATAGAATGAGTAAAGCTAGGGTCACAAAGCTTGTTGCACAGGTTCACCTTGGGATTCTGACCCACAACTATGGGCTGTATACAACCATTTTTGTTGTATGTTCATGAATGATAGTTTTATCATATTTTGGTTCTGCCTCAATAATTATATGGAGGAGTTGAAAACTGCTGTCCTTCATTTATCTTTTGTTCATATGAAAGACAAAAAATAAATATGAACAAAAGATAAATAATTAAAAGAAGACAAATTGAACCTATTTGATGTGCTCTCCTTCAGTGACATATTGGGCTCTTCAAAGAAAACAGAGATGGGGGATATTGCACTCGCTTTGGACTGCTCTTGTTTTAAAAAGTAAGTATCATATCAATATTCCAGACAATAAATTAAGGTGCAGTAATCAGCTGCATGTCTAGTGGCCCCATTCATCATGTGAAATGACTTCACCTTTGTGACATGCAGTTTGCAGCAATAGTTTTGTTCTTATCTGCAGATGTTAAACATAAGGGTCTTAGCATGTCCAATTAAGAGGGAAAAAAAAGCAAAATTATTTTGATAACATTAAACAAACAGTGACTTCACTGCTAGACTGAAAGCGCTGGAGCTTCCTGGTTAGGGTAACTGGGAAAAAGGGATTGTCTAACACTAAATAAGCTGATGGATTAAATAATGAACATTAAATTTAATTTACTTGCACAATGAAGTCTGCATGTAGCAAACACTGATTTAATCAGTGACTTAAATATAAAGAAGCATTCCCTCCAGGATTTTGCGATGTTGTGATCGCGTCAGTTCACGTAAAATCAGCCAATCAGCGCAACTATTGCACGACCTTGCAACTTTGGCCAATCACCGCAACTTTCCTGCAATTTTGGCCAATCCTTGTCAACTTCCACCAATTTCACCAATCAAGTTTGTCTGACTGGCGCCCAAACGCTCAGTCTAACCAACCAAATGCATCGCTGCACTGCGTTCACTTCTGTGTTTACAGTGAGTATGAACGGAACACATCAGCAAAAACAATGTGCAATTTAAAAAAAAGCCTCTGTCTCTCCCAGCCTGCCGGTGGACGTCTTGCCACGTCTCCGTCCTGACCACGTGTACGAAGTGCTGGGTTTGTGTTGAAAAACGTCCACCTGCCCCAAAAGCACTCCATTGTGGGAGCGTGCGTGAGGACATATTCCATAAATCCACAAATAAAATGAGCAAATCTAACACTACAGCCAGTGTTTGAACATTTATACATCTTTAGAGGTAAAACTATTTCTACATTTTGTCAGTGAGCTTTAAAGCTGTGAATCTCTGGTCTGGACGGACAAACACTCCCCCCCTCCCGTCCCGCCGTAAATGAAAGATGTGTGTGTGTCAAGACCGACGTGCAGCAGATAGACAGATAGGAATTAGGCACAGAAGGAGACAGAATATTGTCTGTAATTTTTTTTTTTTTCAAAAAAACAGACTCCGATAAACAATACAGACTAACAGAATAAATTATTTATTTTTTCCTCTCTGCTCAGTACCGAGTGGTTGGGGACCGTAGAGAGTTTTCAAATGAAGGTGCTGCTTGTAGGGAGCGTGAAATGAAGAGGCTGAATTATTTCTCAATTCAGATTTATTACAACTTCACATCCCCAGCTCGCTCTCTCTAACAGGAACAAGAGAGTGAGCTGCAATAAACCCCCACATTTATACCGGGTACATCAAAGTCACAATCACACCATCAAGTCAAATCCCCCTATTCACAATACATCTCTTCCGAGTCCTTCAGCCGTCCTGTCTGACCCCAGGAGGTCAGGAAGTCCTTTCAGGATCTCGCCCCCGGTCTTCTGTCCTCCTTCCATGTCCATAGGGGGTCCAGACGCATTGTCCATCTGAGGCGTGAGGTCAATCCACACATGTAAGCTTTAAACATCCTTCTTGTGCTTAAACATATGCAGTTACAAATATGTGAGCTACATAACCCCCACCCCCAAACGCCAAATAATGGGCAATGTAGCCTATGTCACACCACCATGACAGAATCAGAAAAGGCAATACAGCATATTTCACACCATCGTAACAGCATCGACAGCACAGCCTACGCACTTTGACACATTACACATCAGTCTGCACGTAGTCTAGGTTTCAACCGCCTTCCAAACCTGCTGTAAACAGGTTTCACAGTCTGTGTGGTGCTGTCCTGCGGCGAATCTGTTAATTGAGGGAGAGAATGGTTATTTGATCCCTGCGGGGGCTCTAGGGCGCGTTCCCTGGGGGGTCTGCCTCGTCGAGGTGCTCTCGCCAGCTGTACAGACTCGTCACTCAACACAAAGGCAGGTTTTAGTCTGTCAATGCTAATTGTTTCTTTTCTGCCTCCCAAATCCAGCACAAAATGCTTCTCCCCGGTCTCCAGCACTCTAAATGGACCGTCATTTGGTGGGCGGAGGCTGTGTCGCTGAGCCTCGTGCCTGACAAAAACAAACTCGGCATTTTTCAGAGCTTTGGGAACAAAAACGCGTGGGAAAGTGTGATGAGCGGGGCCCGGAAGCACGTCCGCTCCCGTGCCGATCAGTGGTCCATGCCCCCGGCGCCGTATGGGATGGTAGGAACTCACCGGGCAGCCTGAGCGGTTGCGCAAAAACTAATTCAGCGGGGGAGGCATTTAAGTCATCCTTGGGCGCCGAACGCAACCCCAATAAAACCCATGGTAGTTTGTTCACCCAATCTGCATCCGTAAGCGACGCTCTGAGGGCTGCCTTCAAAGACCTGTGAAAACGCTCGCATAAACCGTTAGCCTGTGGGTGATAAGCGGTAGTGTGGTGGATTGTCGCTCCTAAGCTGCTGGCCATCGCTGACCACAGCTCAGACACAAATTGAGGTCCCTTATCGGACGTAATGTCCGATGGGACCCCGAAACGAGCTACCCAGGCCGTTAAAAAAGCGCGAGCTACCTCTGCTGCTGTGGTCGCCGTTAGCGGGACCACTTCCGGCCAGCATGTGGTTTGGTCCACCATCGTCAAAAGATGTGTGAACCTCTGCGACGGCGGTAGGGGGCCCACAAGGTCTACATGCACATGATCGAATCTCTTAGCCGGAATGTGGAACGGTTCTAAGGGGGCTTTCGTGTGCCTGTGGATTTTGGCCCGCTGGTAAGCCATGCAGGCTCTTGCCCACTCTTTCACGTGCTTGCACAGGCTCGGCCAAACAAACTTCTCCGCTACCATTTTCACAGAAGCGCGTACCCCTGGGTGCGCCAGGGAGTGAACCGAGTCAAAAACGCGACGACGCCACTCGGCAGGTACCACCGGGCGCGATCGCCCGGTAGATACATCGCAGATAAGGGGGGGCGAACCGGTTTGTAGACTCCTGCTCTCCAGCCTTAACCCTGTTGGTCCAGACTGGAGCGCGCGCACGTCCGCGTCTCTACCCTGCTCCGCTGCCATGGCTGCATAATCTATCCCCACGTGAACCGGGGCCGCGTGCGCTTCCGCGCTGCTACTCTGCCCTGCGGCTGCGGTAGTATAATCTGCTTCCGCGCGGACGGGCGCTGTTACTGCGCGCGAGAGACAGTCCGCCACTACATTTAGTTTACCTGCCACGTGCTGAATGTCTGTGGTAAATTCCGAAATTGCAGCCAGCTGTCTCTGCTGCCGTCCCGACCACGGCTCTGAAATTTTGGCCATAGCAAAAGTGAGCGGCTTGTGGTCGACAAATGCGGTGAAACGCCGACCTTCCAGCCAGAACTGTAAATGGTGAATGGCCAGATGGAGCGCTAACAGCTCCCTGTCAAACGCGCTGTATTTCCGCTCAGCTTCGCGCAAGGATCTGCTAAAAAAACCCAGCGGCTGCCACACCCCAGCGACCTGCTGTTCCACAACGGCTCCTATGGCCACCTCTGACGCGTCCGTGGTGAGCGCTATGCGGGCTAATGGGTCTGGGTGAGCCAGCAGTGCTGCGTCTGCAAGTGCCTTTTTAACCCCCGTGAATGCGCGCTCCCGCTCCGGGGACCACTCGACCATATTTGAGGGCTTCTGTTTTTTAGCGCGGCGTATAATGGTTGCATGAGCTGCGCTGCGTGGGGTATGAAACGGTTATAAAAATTTACCATTCCCAAAAACTCTTGTAACGCTTTGACCGTTTGTGGCCGAGGAAACTCTGCCACTGCGCATACTTTGTCCGGTAGAGGGACTGCCCCCTCTGGGGAGACGCGATGCCCCAAAAAATCGATCTGTGCCACGCCAAACTGGCACTTGGCCGGATTAATTATTAACCCGTGCTCCCCCAACCTCTGAAAAACTGTCTTGAGGTGTTTTTCGTGTTCTTCCTCGGAGGTGCTAGCAACCAAAATGTCGTCGAGGTAGACGGACACGAAAGGGAGATCGCGTAACACCGCATCCATCATGCGTTGGAAAGTTTGCGCAGCGCCTTTCAGGCCAAACAGCATGCGTAAAAACTTGAAAAGTCCGAACGGGGTTATTACCGCTGTTTTTGGAATGTCCTCGGTTCGGACCGGGACCTGATGATAGCAGCGGACCAGGTCTATCTTAGAAAAAATGCGCACCCTCGCCAGGTGCACCGAGAAATCCTGGATGTGTGGGATGGGGTAGCGGTCATGCGCTGTGGCATTGTTTAGCCTGCGGTAATCACCACAAGGTCGCCATGAGCCGTCAGCCTTAGGGACCATATGCAGTGGGGAGGCCCATGGGCTCTTCGAACGGCGAATTATGCCCAACCTTTCCAGGTTGGCGAACTCCTCGCGCGCAATGGAGAGTTTAGCTGCATCCAAGCGCCGAGCCTTCGCGAAAACTGGCGGGCCAGCTGTGGTGATAAAGTGCTCCACTCCGTGTTTCGCAACCGTAGCTGAAAAAGTGGGAACTGTGAGTGCTGGAAACTGGGTGAGGAGAGTGTGGAACTTACCGCCTGCTGTTGCGACGTTGGTCTGAACTGGTGGCGGGGACACTCGAGCTGCACAGGGGATAGAATAAAACGAGAGTGCATTAACCAGGCGTCTATTAGCAAGATCAACTAACAAACCATGTGAGCACAGAAAATCAGCGCCTAACATGTTGAAACTCACCACCGTTACAATGAAAGTCCATTCATAGGTGCGGCTGTGTAAGGACAGGCGCAGAGTCCTTTCCAGGAAGGTGTTGATGCTCGAGCCGTTCGCCGCCGTTGCCCCGTTTCCGCGGGGGCCTGCCAGCCGGTCAGCGTAGGTCGCGGTGATGAAACTCACTTGGGCTCCAGTGTCCACGAGGAAGTGCTGCCCGGAGCTCGCATCTGTCAGATAGAGCAGCTTGTTTTTTTCGCCGAGAGTCGAAGCTGCTAACGACCCCCGGTCCTGGCGTTTCCCTGGTTCTTGTAGTTGCATGGCGGTATACATCTGCGCGCCTTCTCTGCGAAACGTCGATGGTAAATGCAGAGGCCATCCCCTCCGCTGCGTCGGGACCGCGCCACCGCCATCGTCGGTGGGGTGGCTTCCGCTGCCTCCAGATTTCCACTGCCCCCGGTCGCTGCGCCGAGGTCTGCTGCTGCTGCGGAGGTCGTCTGTTCGCCGCAGGCGTCGAGGAGCCGCTGCGCCTCTCTGGCCAGCGCGCGGAAGTCTCGCCGGGTCACACAACGCATGTTGGATAGGGTTCCCCTCATGTGTGTTGGGAGGGTCCTCAAGAAGATATGCTTGAACAGAAATTCGTCATTTTCTGTATCCCTCAGCTGCAGCATGTCCTCCATAAGGTCGACCGGCCTGCGTCCTCCTCGGTTGCGCAGGTCCAGGAGCCTCCTAGCCCTCTCTTCAGCTGAGGGCATGAAACACTCGATGAGGGCAGCCTTTAACTCGCCGTACTTGTCGTCAGCAGGCGGCTGCTGCACCAGGCTCCGCACGCATCAAGCTGTGCGGTTGTCAAGTTTTGCGATGACATGGTGAAACTTGGTGTCATCTGCTGTTATCCCCCCGAGGGCAAACTGCGATTCAGCGTGAAGGAACCACGAGTGCGGGTCGTCTTGCCAGAACTCAGGGAGTTTAATCGAGACGGCGCTCGTACGAGCGGTCTCCGACGAATCTGAGCCAGGGGAATCGCTTCTCGGCATCTCACGTCTTTGGTCACCAATGTAGGGAGCGTAAAATGAAGAGGCTGAATTATTTCTCAATTCAGATTTATTACAACTTCACATCCCCAGCTCGCTCTCTCTAACAGGAACAAGAGAGTGAGCTGCAGTAAACCCCCACATTTATACCAGGTACATCAAAGTCACAATCACACCATCAAGTCAAATCCCCCTATTCACAATACATCTCTTCCGAGTCCTTCAGCCGTCCTGTCTGACCCCAGGAGGTCAGGAAGTCCTTTCAGGATCTCGCCCCCGGTCTTCTGTCCTCCTTCCATGTCCATAGGGGGTCCAGACGCATTGTCCATCTGAGGCGTGAGGTCAATCCACACATGTAAGCTTTAAACATCCTTCTTGTGCTTAAACATATGCAGTTACAAATATGTGAGCTACACTGCTAATAATTTCCAAATCTATACTCTTTAACATGCATTCAATGCAATTTAGCTGCTGTAATGGATATTGGCTGTATTTGTTGCACAAAAGAGTTTTTCTGTATAGCAGAAGTTTCTGCTTAATTTACAAATCACTGTAATAGGAAATTTTTGACAATCCTGTGCTTTTCTTGTATTGTTATGTAGAATATCACTGCAGTAAACTAGAAAAAAAAATCTGCTTTAAAATTTGCAATTCCTCAAACAACTTTTAGTGCAAAAAAACACTCTAAAAACATTGCAACTTTTTAAAAAAGCTCCCGTGAATTCAGACTTTTTGAGCCTGCAACAATCATAAAAGCATCCCGTGAAATCCTAGATGGACTGAAGAAGGGTCCATAGAATAAGAGAGAACAAATGGAGTGCCAAGTGTAGAAAGGATTTCACAAGGATCCAACAAGAAATGGATTAAGCCTTTATTAGAAGAAAGATCACAGAAGAAGGAAAAAAAGACAATGTAAGACAACACGTGCAAGGAAAAGTGATGATGAAAATGAAACCAGTGAACAATCTATATTACTTCACTACACAAATACAGAGGTACTATACAGGAAAGAACCTGATCCACTGTGCTAGTGAATAACCTTTATCAATGTGTTTACTCATCTCCCAATTCAGACAGAGACTGGGTGTCTGAATGGAGGTGAAATCATGATGGCGGGAATAATAGGCTGCCTGAAAATGAAAAGAAGAGCTGAGCCGAGGCGCTGAGTGACGGATGGGAGAAAATTTGTGGGCAAGGGGCCAAAGTGATCTGCTGAGAGGGAGAAAGCAGGCTTTTCTCAGGGGGAGAGAGTGAGCAAAGGCTTGGCTCACAGAGATGAGGGGATCTGTGGCTCCCCTGTGGCACTCCATGAAGGCTGTTGTGCTTCTTCTTTCTTCTAGACATTTGTCACTCATTTTTTTTCCTGGCCTTGTTATAAACTCTTTGTAAAAAATCAAAATATTAGCGAAAACAGTCATATGAAAAGCACAATTTTAATTTTCTGTCCACATGCTGACACAATTTGACGCTCATTAAGAAAATTAATTTGTGATTGATGAATTATGAGGATTGTGAAGATAAAACATGACTTCTTGCTGTAGCTATTACTTCTTTCCATGTGGCTCCGCTGATGTTTTGGAGGGAAAAAAAGAAACTCCTTTCTCAGCAGACAGTCTGATTTAGGACCTCAGGCAGAAATGTATGTCATTGTGCACTCTGCATGAATAAAACTGACATTGTGGTACCCATCTGTGGCAGCTGAATTTGTTTCAGGACAAAAAACAGATTCGGTCCTAGGAGTATTCATGACGTCAACACCTGGGCCCCTTTGAGTATGCAGTTGTTTGTCAACAGGGTGCAGGCATTGTGCAATTGCATTTTTATCCCCTGCCAGTCGAAGACCAAAGGGGGGTTATGTTATGGCAATGCCTGTCTGTCTGTCCACCCATCTGTCCCACCTGTTTTGTGAAATAAACTCCTCCTGCACTTTTGTTCCAGACGTTTTGAAACTTGGTACCAATGTTTGATATACACTGATGATGCACATATTGCAATTTGGCCCCAATCAAATATTTTTTGCAGGAGTTATAGCCCCATTTATGACGTCTTTAGTTATTAGACAGCAACTGTCTTGTGAAATCAACTCCTCCTATAGTTTTATTAGAGATGTTTTGAAACTTGGTACCAGGGTTTGATATACACTGAAGATGCGTATATTGCAGGTGGGTCTGCATCCAAAATCAAGGTCAAAGGTCAGGAGATCTGGGCACTTATATGATTTTAGAAAAATCCCTACACCTCCAACGCAATTCCCTCAATTCTCTTCAAACTCACAATGATCTTCAGGTAGGTCTGCATCCAGCTTGATGTCAAGGTCGCTGTCAAAGGTCAGGAGATTTGGACATTTATAATTTCAAGAAAAACGTTACTCCTCCTAGGCCGCTGACCTTGGCTTTAAATACTTTCTAGATGGGTCTGTATCTAGGCTGTGCTTAAGGTCAAGGTCGACAATCAGGAGAGCTGAGCAAATCTCGGGGTGATTTTGTCAGGATGGAATGAGCTACTCCATCATTGATGGCCTGGTCCCAAGTGTCTTGAAACTTGGTACCAGGGTTTGATATACACTGATTATGGGTATGCAAAAGTTGAAAACTGCTGTCCTTTAGTAAGTTATTGGGATCTTCAAAGAAAACAGAGGTGTTGGGGCGGGGGTATAGCACTCACTTCAGAATGCTCTTGTTGGACATGTCAGTTGAAAAGTAAAGTCTTGCTAACTTTTAGTTTGGACATTGAGATTGTGTATTCTACAGTAGAGATTTTTTGAGAAAAGGGGTTAGGAGTATAAGGAAATATGCAGATACATTGAAACATGCATAAGGAAGCCTCAATAACCTAATTATTCTTTACTTTCCAATATTCTGTTTGACTTTAGGATTTTATAAACTGATAAGGCCACATATTCAAGTCATTAATATGGAAATTCAGTTATGAAAGACAGTCAGAGATATTTGGCTGTCCTGAATATTTTTGTTCACAGGACGGTTGGATGGATGGTGTTCGGAGATAATTAACTGTGTATATTCCACGGCAACTGTGTCATCGTCTTACAAAATCACCATAAGCAGAAGTTAAAGATAAAAGACTCTGCTGTGCTATATATAGAAGTAAACTGATCGCTGATAAAGAGGGAGACAGAATGTGCCTCACGTTACTGTCTTGCACAAAGTGTCGGTGCTCTCTCACTCAGTGAAACGGAGAAAGAGGTGATTCTATAGCGGAAGAATGATCACAGTTTGGGAGCAGAATTATCCCACTGCCTGTAAAATGAAGATGGACGGCATACTGCCATGTCTGTCCATTATACGAAAGTGAAGCTCATATTTGTGTGAGTTGTGTGCTACAGTGTTGCACTGGCATTGTCATTTGCTGCCAGAGTCTGTGCAGCTGCGAATATAAGGCACAGTGAAATCAGAATTTTCAGTAACATGAAATATTACCCATATTTTTGCATTTAATAACCAATTAAAACCAAATTGATCAAAAAACATTAAAAATTAAACATAAATCTGCATAATAAGAACTGTCAACAGGACAGAAGCAATTTTTAAAACTAAAATAATGGGGGCTAAACACTCTATCGCAGGGGTCACCAACTAAAACTGCAAGAGGTCCGATAAGTTGGTCTTCCTCCCTAGCTGAGGTCCAAACTAAGTGTGGGAATCTTTAGGCACCTCATGATTCAATTAGATAGATGGATGGATGGATGGATGGACGGACTTTATTGATCCCAAACTGGGAAATTACAGTGTAACAGCAGCATGACATTAGACAACCAAAACGACAGAAACACACACAGCATAAAAGAAAAAGGGATTACCCATGGAAAGTAAAACTGCCTACATAACTTACATACATTGTAGATGAATAGATGATGACCCGTATACATACATGAATCATACTCACTGTACAATGCAGGACTATCAGGCGCAGGGTGCAATGTGAGGTACGATGGATGGATGGGTGGATGGACAAGCAGTGGAGAGCGTCAAAACACAAAAGTGTAATGAACCATAAAGTCCTCTACCTGTTCTGAATTTGACCTCAGCCATCTTGGTACTCATCACCTTCCCAAGTATTAAACTCCTCGACAGCAGTCCCCCAAATGCCATAGGTTTAACCTTTCAGCATTTGATTCTTCAGCCTACATTCTCAATATAGATGACCTTAATGCTCAGTGCCCTACTTTACACCACTGTTTATGTGAGTCGGTGTGTGCATCTGAGTGCCTGTCTTTGTTCCAAACTGCAAACACTGGCAACAGCAGAGTGGGATCAAATGAAATGAAAGTAGTCTGCCAGTTGAAACGATTTCTCTCCCTTTTATTTGCTGTTGGATATTGAAAGGGAGAGACAGAAAGAGGATGGCAGAAACTACGTAGATAGAGAACTGTAGGGGCATGAAACAAGAAGCGGTGACTGGCAGCAGTCAAAAACTGAGGCGGATTAAAAAGTCAACTGCATGACTGAAGATGGACAGAGTGATGGAGGAGAGTGCAGAGCTGGGGAGAAAGTGAGAGAAAGAGATTAATTAGAATAAAACTGAAGAGAGCAGATGGAGTGAGAGAAGTTTGGTGGCAACTTGTTTTTCTGGTTCTGCGAGCAAAAATCGAGCAGTTGATGCTGATCAGAGAAAAAGACTGGAGTAATGTGTAGTTGAAGGCCTTTTATGTTTGCATTATTCGTGCAGTTTTCCAGTATGGAAGTCATTGTTTACTATACAGGAAAATTACTTAACAGATTGTTTCTTTGGATCCCAGGAACCTCTGGTATCTCCACCTTTGCTGCCTAAGAGATGACCGTCCATGTACATAGAAACAAGTTGCTGTCCATATAATAATAGTTTCAGATTTTATTCAGGAGATTATTAGGTATTTTGTTCATGCATAAGTTGTTGTATGCAAGGGGCATAATTATAATTGCAATATAAAGCGTACAAATAACAGAAGACTGTGGTGCTTCTGACAGTTTATCTTCTTCATATTAAAAGCAGCTGTGAAGTAAATGAGGCTGACAGAAAACAGATCAGTGCAGATATATAGAGTCATGAAAATATTGTAGTGTGAACTTGCCAGTATAACTTGTAAATCAGGCAGGAGGTTGGCATAACAATCACATGGCTCACATGATTGAGCACTGTTGAAGATTTTCTTTATTTCACGACACATCTGCTGCCTTTAAGCCTTCACAGGCACACGAGTCTGCACAAAAGCTACCAGTACTTCTAGCTTCAGTCAAACAGTGAGTATATGCAGGGACACGAACCTCATTGGGGCTTCGTGGTTTGTAATGTTGCACTGTGTTTGTTTTAGTTTCTGGGGGTGGGTTTGACGTTGGCGATAACAAGGAGGGAGTGGTCCATATTTATAGTTTAATTACATTTGGTGCAGTTATTCCTCTACTACATTCCATCCATCCATCCATCATCTACTCCCTATCCGGTTGTCTGGGTTGCCAAGTCAGCAGTCTTAAGTAGAGAAGCCCAGACTTCCCAGCCACCTCCTCCAGCTCTTCAGAGAGGATACCAAGGTGTTCCCAGGCCAGCTGGGTGACATAGTCTGTCTAGCGTAGGGGATGTCAAACTCAGTCCATTTAGGGCCAAGACCCTGCACATTTTACTTCCACCCAGTCTCTTCAGCAGGTGTTTTTGCAAATCAGCAATCAGTGGGAAGAAATTCAGCTAAATTACCTGTGGAAGACACTGGGTGAAGGTAAAATTGGCAGGGTCTTGGCCCGGAATGGAATGAGTTTGACATCCCTGCTCTAGCATGTTGTGGGTCTCCTCCCAGTGGGACGTGCCCAAAACACCTCTTGCGGGAGATGTCTGGGAGGCATCCCAGTAGTAGCTCTACTCTGCGCCTGTCCTGGATAACTGAGATCCTAACTTTATTTCTTAGTCTAGCCACTTTATGGAGAAGGCTCGTTTCAGGCGCTTTTATCCATGATCACATTTTTTTTTCGGTCATTACCCAAAGTTCATGACCACAGGTGAGGGTAGAAATGTGAATCACCTTCTTATTGTACTGATAGGGTTTGCTTGTCCTAGTGATCCCAAGAGCTAGGTAGGCAAACAGCTCCTGGGTGGAGGGCCGGACTAAGAGTGGTTCAGTAGATTCCTATAGCAGATAAAATATCAAGGATTCAGAGTACCCCACCCAGAATGGGGTTACCGGGGCCCCAGCCTGCAGCCAGACCAGGGTGAGGGGCTCTGGTGGCCGGGTTTCTGCCCATGGGACCCGGCAAGGATCAGCCCGAGTGAACTACATGGGTATGCCGTCCAGTGGGCTCACCACCTGCAGGAGATATCATGGAGCACCAAAATATGCCAGCAACATCAATTCTGTCCTTATCCCTGTCATCACCAGGGATTTGTTTCTAGCCCAAATCTTAATCTGAGCCCGTTAGTGCACAGTCTCATACACTTTATGGATTTTAACAGACATGATCCAGGATTCCCACCTGTTTTCAAATAACTTCATCCAAAATTAATGCTGATGATTTGGAATAAATATGCAATCTTAAATAGATTATTTCATGTAAACATCTGTGGGGACCCATACTACGGGGTAGAGAGCAGCAAGACTCTGAATCTCTCAAAATTGCCATTATTTTGTGCATAAGTGGACAGTATTTGAGGATAAAAGGCATAAAATTTCTAACCCATACCGTGGCACACCGTGGTGTGGAGTGGGAACTTTTACAGGTAAAGTCAGGACAGGAGTTGTTGAACTGATTCTTAGGAGAGGTAGAATGAAAAATGAGCCAAAGTATACAAGTAAAATGACCATGGTAAATATTCTGACATTAATGAGAGATGATGAGTGTAGGTGAGTGTCAGAAAGTAGACTTCAAATCAAAATCATTTCCTTCTGACTTGGCTTGTCTTCAAAACAGCTTAGCGTAATCGATCCACTGACATGGCTGCCCATGTTACGGTACTTGAATTCCTTCACTTTGGGCAGCAACTCTTCCCCACTCCACAGGTTATAGTCTACTGTAGTGCAGTAGGGAACCATGACCTCACACTTGCTGGCACTGCCTGTGAAGATTTCCACTTCCCACTCGGCTGCAAACTGCCACAGTGTCTGCTGATTATCATGTTCTGATAAAAACCAACAGAACAGTGCCATCTGCAAAAAAACAAACAAAAAAATGGCCATAATTCTGTGGATCTTTCTCACCAACTTTTCCTTGAAATCCCAGCAGGACAACGAGAAAGGCAAAAATCCCTTTTACAGCGCAGAATGGTCTGAAATTCCTCTTTACTCATGTGCTAGTGTTATAACCAGAAATTAAAAATTAGAATACTTGAATGTAATTTTCTTTTGTGCTTTATCACAAAATTCAAAAGTGGTCATAGAAGATTTTTGGTGACAGAGCTCTCATGTCTTGCACACCTTCTGCAGATTTCGGTGTAGCTTCTGGCAGCCTGGACAGGGAGTCACTGAGTGGTGATAGTGCACCGTGTTGAAGGACGAAGAGATTGACTCAGTGTGACAGAGTAGGATGCCCCCCCCCCCCATCCTACTCTGTCACACATTCTGCCCCCCCCCTTCCCCCCCGGAGGAGGTGAGGGGTGAGGAGGAATGATGGGAAGGGCTGGCAGAAACAGACATTGACTAGGGGGGTGGAGCTGCCCTGTTAACAGTATACAAGTAAATCCACACTGCTCTGCGTGATTAGGAATTGGAATGGAAATAGTTTGGATTAATTTAACTGAAGCATTTACCTGATACAGCACAAGCAAAGAAACTGAACAACTGTTGGCAGCTGAAATGTGGAAGTAGCCTTGACAGAGAAACAAGCCATGTACTTTTTATTTATTCATTTTTTTTCCTAACTCACAGCATGTTATTTGTTGGTTTTCAAGTCCTCTCACTTCTTGCTCTTCATGCTAATCTGTCTTTGTCTCTCCATCTTTCTATTTCTTTTCCCAGAGGGACAGACGATGCCTCCTGTGCAGTTTAGTGGTTATTACACACTCAAAAACACACTGATTCCGAGAGGCAAACATGAAGAAAGATGGACTATTTAGGAAGTTAGGCCGATTAGGATATTATAGCACTGGGAAAACTGTACTTGATTATGTGTGTAGGGGAGAAGCTTAAATGTAGAGGATGAGTTAAATGAGACCTCTATCAGTGCTGCTTAAAGCCCAATGTTGTCACATGACTGCTTTTTTCTGTTCCTTGGCAGCCTCACCACCGTGTGATGCTTCATCAGTATTCAGTGTTTTTATGCTTACAGTACACACGTATATTATATTTAAGAACTTCCACAGTGAATAATTAAATATATGCTGCTTCTGTTGAAGAAAATGAAATCGGACTCTGTCTATATCTCTTGTAAATGGAGCATTGGTACCATTTGTGCATGTGAGTTTTTGAAACTGTTTGCCCTGTTCTGGATTCTATTCTGCTAGTCCAGGGGTGTCCAATCATGTGCCATGAAAGGCCAAGGCCCTGCAGGTTTTCTCTTTTACCCAGTCTCTTCAGCAGGTGTTCTCACTGACCAGCAATCAGTGGGAAGAAGTTCAGTGAAATCTGCTGTTGAAGACACTGGTTGGAGGTAAAGCCTGCAGGGTGTTGGCCCTCTATGGCACACGATTGGACACCCCTGCGCTAGTCCATAGGTTTTAGCTAGAGAAACATGATAAAGAGAAATAAAGAGAGAAATCAACACATTCTAGCCTTCCTTAGAGGGAGAGGTTGAAAAATTAGCAGATAGCATTAAGTTGCTATTGGTTAAAACTATTGGATGAAAGATCACTTTCAAGTCTATCACAGTATATTGTAATTTTGCTGTTGTAACTCAGGGTAAAAGTGATTTTAACTCTTTAACTTTTAAGGTGAGGTGGGGAAATCATCTGCTTTAGCCATTAGGAATTCCTAGCAGCGGCCTTTGAAAACAATGTAGTACATGAAAATTTGCATGTCAGTACGCTATATGTTAAGGTTTCACAGTTTGACCTTAAATCAGCATTACGGTAAATTGCTTTCACTTCGGTTTCTTTTTTTCCTCCTTCTCCCTTATAGTTCACCGACAAGGCCTGTAATTAAACATTACTGGTATCATATCATTGCGGTGCGGCAGTAAATAAGTCTTATATAATAAAGAATGGACCCATTGTCATTTCACGCACTAATTAAACATCCAGTGCAGAAGTCAGTGTTTGTTTACATACCTCTTGAGGTTTGTGGGTCACATAACTTGCAATGGTGGCTAGTTACTTTATTGGCTGTGTTGGGGGAGTCCTTTACGCAGCCATGATTGCGTTACCGCCACATAGTGATTATGAGTCTCTTATTGGGTTCTTTAATACAGCCTTAGATTATCCATTTTGTTGTAAATTTCTGCTGGAAAATGGTTGAAATGACACATCGAAGCTAACAGTGACTTAGTTTCAGGTATGTGTTAGTTTCCATGCACTTCGCTTGTTTTTTTCTTGGCATCTTCTGATAAAACAAAGAAATACCACATTTCTTTTTGGTTCAAGCCATTTTGATTTTTCTGCAGTGTTTTGCTGCTTCTAAATGGCACTAACTGTACTTCTTCTGGGGTAAGAAGTAGGGATGGGAATTGAGAACCACTTCCCAACAGGAACCTCGTTTTGGTTTTATTTCTGTTAATCGCCCAGCCCTAGTGTATGTACTGTATGTGTTTACATGTATAAATGTTGATGCTCTTGCTGTTGTCATTTTTGTAAGGTCAATCTTACGAAAGTAATTTTGAATATCAGTGAGCCTCGCCTGGTTAAATAAAGGTTGAATTAAGAAAAAAAAAATTCTGGGTAAAAGTGAATATTCCAATAAACTGATTTGCTGTAGCATCATTTAAGTTATGTGCTACATGCCAAAACAAAACAAATATGGTGTGAGAAGACACCAGTCTCTCTACCACTGGAGTTACATAAAAGAGGATCTACTGCGGTTGTGTGGAAATATTTTAGTTTTAAGGCTGTTTCATACTGCTGCACTTTGACTTTACAGTGCGACCAGTGTTGCCAACTCCTCAGTAAGGAAAGTAGCTATTGGCTGTCCTAAAAGTCGCTAGAAGTCACTAAATGATTTCATTGCCTAATTTGCATAATTGGTCATTTGCATGAAATTGTAATGGACGCTGTAGAAGAGAAGAATAATGTTGTGGGAGAGACAAAAAGTAAGTAAAAAACACCTGAAAAGTTTAGAACTGCAAATTAACTTTCTACTGTTGATTTTTAGTTTGTTTGTTTGTCATAAAATGCCTTACTAAGGCAAACAGAGGACACCACTCGCAGGCAGTAAGTTTTGAACATTTATTAACAGAAAGACATACCAAAACCAAAATACACAAACACGCACACTTACAGGAATTGCCGGGGAACGTCCGGAGGGAACGATACAGACGGGAACACCATCTTTGAATAGGAGGATGTGACAACAACATCTGGAGATGCAAGACTGCTGCAAGGGGTAAACCACACCGGTCTGCTTAAATAGCACAGCACCAGATGATAATCAGGTGGGGGTACATGAGTGAGAACATACTCAAAACAACAAGTGACAGTTGTGCAGCCCACGAAACAGTTTGACAACCTGAGGCTGCACAGCACCGTCTGCGCCCAGGATCATGACAGTGTCCCCCACCTTGAGGGGTGGGTCCCACACACCCCAGGGCAACATCAAAAAGGAAAGGAAGGCCCACCCACAATGGAGACCCCCCCAACCAGAAACAACCTACCCCGGGTAGGAGGAGGGGGAACCCAGGCATGGATGACTGAACCAACACCCAGCGATAACCGATAACCCTCAGCGACCCCCAGTGAAGGCGGAGCATCAATGATGACCTCAGATGACAGCAGAGGACCCTCCATGACCTCGGGCGACAGCAGGGGACACTCAATGACCTCGAGCAGAGACGGAGGACCCTTGGCGGCCTCGGGCAGAGGCGAAGCACCCACGGAGACCTCAGACTGAGGCGTAGCACCCATGGAGGCCTTGAACGGAGGCGTAGCACCCACGGAGGCCTCAGACGGAGACGTAGCACCCATGGAGGCCTTGGACAGAGGCATAGCACCCGTGGTGGCCTCGGATGGAGGTGTAGCACCCACAGAGACCTCAGATGGTGGTGTAGGACCCGCGGTGGTTTTGGATGGGAAGGAAGGACCCACTGAGACCTCTGACAAGGGGGAGGAACCCACAAAGACCCCTGGCAGGGAGGTAGGGCCCACGGAGACCTCTGGCAGTGAGGAAGGACCCACGGGGACCTCTGGCAGAGAGGAAGGGCCCACAAAGACCTTTAGCAAGGAGGAAGGACCCATGGAGACCTCCTGCAGGGAGGAAGGACCCATGGAGACCTCTGGCAGAGAGGACGGGCCCATGAAGGCCTCTGGCAGAGGTAAGGGGAACCACGGTGGCCTCAGGCAGTGGTTGGTGACCCACAGCGACCTCAGCCAAAGGTAGAGGACCCATGGTGACCTCAAGCGAAGATTGAGGACCTGTGGTGACCTCAGGGGAGGATGGAGGACCCTCGGTGACCTCAGGGGAAGACTCAGACAGAAAACAGATAAACACCGGCAGCAGTGTAACCCAGTGAGGGGAGCTCAGGTGCGGCTGATGGCTGCACTTGGTCTCCCCCCCACCGAGAGCCAGGCAAGATTTCTCTTGGACAAAAAAAGGGAACTTGCCGGAGTTTGAGCTCCACTGCCATCCAGGACTCTGGCGACTCCAGCTGATACACCTCGGCCTCCACCATCTGGGCAACCTCTTTCAACACAACCACCTTGGGAGAAGGAGAAGAGAAAAACACCGGAGAAGAATCACCGGCAGCAGTGGAGCCGGTGAGGAGAGCTCAGGAGCAGAGGACATCTGCAACTGATACTCCCCACCATGAGCCAGACAAGAATTCTCTGGATTTGTAGATGTTAAGACAGAACAGTGCACTTGCCTGGACTCGAGCGCCACCGCTGTCCAGGACTCTGGTGGCTCTGCTGTGGCAGCTCAGGCAGCAGGCATGGTAGCTGAGGAATCTGGTGACCCACCAGGTGTGGTGGCTACTGCTGGCAGACCCTCAGACGTGGTGGCTGAAGCAGGGAGAACTCCAGCTCGGCGTGACAGAGTCAGGATACGTCTCACCGAAGGTGCCGGGTCCCGTGATGCCGAAACCAGGGGATTCGTAATCGGCTCAGGTTTCGGGCCAAGAGGGACGCTCCTCTCCCATCTGGGGTACGGCTGCATGGCTGAAACTGGATCCTTTGGAACCGCTGACCTCCTCTTTGTCTGGTAGCTCCCTCCCAGGACCGGCAGACAAAACGGAGAAAACGGGAGGATACAGGAGAGGCAGGTGAGAATGAGGAGAAGGCTGCAGCAGCAAGCGGGGAAGACTCAGCCAAAGTGGGTGACTGCTGCTGAGCCTCCCCACCGTCAACAAGGCAAGACAATTAATTTTCAGGTGTTACAGAATGAAAAGATACTTGCCTTAGCTCCCTAGGTGTGGTGATAGCTGCTGCAGATGGCTCAGAGGATTCCTCTCTAATGGCTGCAGGGGCAAGGGCACCAATGCAGATACTGGCCAATTCGGCTCTGCAGGCATGGTGACGGACGGCACTGGACATCCTCCCTCTACTTGGGCTGCGAGTTCAGGAGCCATGGCTTGTAGTCCAAAAGCAGCTCCGTCTTAGCCGCCAAAACCCGCTGGTGTTCCTCCAGCTCCTCTGCAGTTGGACCGTCGGGAGGCATGAGGCCAGCGTGCCTGGTCCAGCAGACTGCGGGCCCTTCCGGCGGCGGAGGAGTGGCTGCTGGTGCGGGCCGTAGCTCAGGAGATGATGGCGAGGCTGCAGCTGCTGGAGGACGGCAAGAGGCTCGGGACCTCCGTGCCTGGGACCGCTTCTGCGTTGGCACCGGCACGGATGAGGAGGAGGTTTCTTCCTACTTGTGGAGCATAGACTGTGGGCTGATGATGGAGAGGAGTTGGTTAGTGAGCTCCGGGTAACGCTATAGGCTGGCGGTTGCCTCAATAATCTTCACCGCATAGTTCAGCCATCTCAGAACCTCCTCGGGAGTCCGGGAGGTACGGGCGTCAGAGAAGAAAACTTGGATCAACTGCATCGCCCTGCACTCATCCTCATTCAGCCCGAGCAAACTGAAGTCCACGTTTGATGCCATAACCGCAGGGAAAAATGGACTTAAACAAAATAACCGGGAGGGGAAAAAAATGGAAAAACTCACTGCGGCTGGCATCTCACACGGGCAGTGGTCTTCTGTCATAAAACACCTTACTAAGGCAAACAGAGGATGCCTATTGCAGGCAGTAAGTTTTGAACATTTATTAACAGAAAGACGTACCAAAACCAAAATACACAAACACGCACACTTACAGGAATTGCCGGGGAACGCCTGGGGGGAACAATATGGATGGGAACACCGTCTTTGTATAGGAGGATGTGACAACAACGTCTGGAGACACAAGACCGCTGCAAGGGGTAAACCACACCAGTCTGCTTAAATAGCACAGCACCAGATGGTAATCAGGTGTGGGTACATGAGTGAGAACATAACACAGTTTTACAAAAATACTTTTTTTTGTTAGTTGTCTGTGTTTTTTAAACTGATTTAAGACAATTTTGCACCGCTGAATCCGAAAATGACATCCCTTTCTCTCGATCAGGTGCTAAGTAAAAACCTGTACTTACTTAGTAAGTACATGTAAATTGACTGTTACATCATCATTGTTCAAAATTCAGAAAATTTCAAGACATAAAAAAGAATTTTGCATCATATAAAGCGAAAATACCCGTACATGTAAACAAAAACATATAAAACAACATGTGGCCATAATTCAAAAAGTTGACCCGATTGAGCAAAAATGTGATTTGTGGATTCAGCACATCAAAATTGTCCTAAATCAGCGAAAAAAAAACTTAAACAATAAATTTGGTGTTGACCAGTGTAATCAAAACAACAAGTGACAGCTGTGCAGCCCGCAAAACAGTTTGACAGCTGAAGGCTGCACAGCACTGTCAAAATAAAAGTACAACCTGGAACAAAATAATACAGAATAAAAGAACACAACCCCCAAAAGATATAAACAATACCATCACTACAAAATGACACACAATAACTAGACAAAACTATGAGAACACAACTAAGAATACAACAACTCATAAATGCACAGAAACCAGATACAAAAGATCATAATAAATAAAGAAACAAATGAACAGAAAAGAACTAAACTAAAGACTGGAGACTGGACATAGCCCCCGTCCACGCCCAGGATCATGACATTGTTTTCATTTTGCCATTTAAATAGGCCATCACTTCTCAAAATAACTTCATGACTTTAATGCTTTGTCTAGACCATATTGCATAAGTCAATGTTGTCCTGCACTGTTAAATGTTAGAATATCAAATTTAATCAAAAGACTGTTATGTGGGGTGGAATTACTAGCTCTGTGTCCAACCCTCCATAATACGGGCTTGGGACAGTACAGGCAGTATGCCAGTGTATCATCTCCAATAAACAGCTCCCTCTAAAACAGGGCAGAATTGGCTGGGGGGTTTGTGCACGCACAATTTATTTGCAGTCTGGACACAAGTGTTGTGGGTCTCTTCTCTGACTGCAGCTACCTGCTGCACGAGGCTACTATGAATTGAGCTTCAAAGGTATGTGTCCACCTAGGTGTCTGTTCAGGGACGTAGCAAGCTTTTCAAAAGTATGGGTTTTGTGGTTCGGCCGGCGCAGTGTTTAATACCCAATAGATTTTTACGAAAACAATGGTCTTCATCATTACTTATGTATTTACAGGACAAAGGATCAATGACAAAAAAGAATATACATCTTCCATTGAAAAATAAATTGTTGAAAATACATACATCTTTGTAAAAATCTGAAAAAAGGCTTTTCTTTCAATAAATAAAATATTAAATCTCCATTTATATAAATAAATTCTTTAAAAAAAATAAAAACCTTTCCGAGAAAAATGTTAGTTTACAAGCAAAACCTCACTAATTGGTGAGAAAACTGTACAATTATGAGAGAAAAAGGTAAGGAAAAAAACCCCAAAACTAAATATGGTCTAGAAAATTGGCATTTTTTTCTTGTAAATGTGTGGCTTTATTGTTGTGAATTTATGACCTTTTCTTGGAAATGTGGAGTTTTTTTCAGCATTTGGAAGTTGTGTATTTTTTCATGAACGTGTAACTTTTTTCTAGTAAATTTGGGACTTGCTTGTAGTAATTTGGGACTTTTTAAATTGTAAGTTAGCACCTTTCATCATATTTTTGCACCTTTATTATTGCAAATTAATACTGAAATTAATTAATTAATACTGAACATCCCCTTGTTAAAAAATAAATCACCAGTTGCGTGTAAAAACTCTCAAGGAGGGCACTTCAGGGGGCAAAGGGGCAGTCCAAGAGCATCACTTAGGCCCTATCTGTGCACGTGCCTGTGGGCTTACTGAACTGATGGCAAGTAACAGCCACCTCTGAGTTGTCTGCTCCTCTCTTTACCATTTCATCGTCATCTCCCTCACACGGTTCTTCTTGTATGCCCTCATCTGCCTTTTCCTTCCTCTTCATCTCTGTCCTCACTACTGGCCACATCCTCACATTATGTGAGGCATGTTTGTGAGTCACATACACCCTAATCAAAACATTAACCATGAAACTGGTAATTTTATATGCACACACACACGTCCACGCACACCAGACACAAGTGCACCTTGGATAGAAATAAGCAGCACCCATGACACAGACACACACACGCGGCCGCGCTTCCTTCAACAGATATCTTTCACAAAGTATAACTAAAAAAATACGGTATGTAGTTATTTTAATCCTAAATTTGTTTCATTGCTCACCTGTGAAGCTTTCAACTTCATTTACAGGAGTGCAAATCAGGCGGTCACACTCAAAGCCAGTCACCAGTGTCACGTTTCAAGGAACAGGAGAGGGACAGGGAGAGCAGCGCGCAGAGAGGCCGGAGAAACTGAGCGGCATTTGTGGAAAACTGGAAAAACTGTGGGTGTTCAACCCTGTCCCCTTGAAAACTGTGGGTGTTAAAATGCCCACATCCCCCATGGGTGCAACGCCCACGTGACTGTTCCCTGCGCCTCCTCCGCCTCTGGATCCGTCAGGAGTGTGGAGGGGACGTAACCAGGGAAGCGTGAAAATGCACACCTAGGTGGACACGTAAGAGCAATAGTGCTTTCACATCAGAGTCTCCAAAACACCAGAAAAGACTCCAATAACACCAGAAAAAGTTGCTAGATTTGTCACTAGTCGCTTTTGACAAAAAAAAAAAAAGCCACCAAGAGGATATGAAAAGTCACCAGATTTAGCGAGAAAGTTGCCAAGTTAGCAACACTGAGTGCGGCAGTGCTGCAAAACTTTCTGACCATTAACTAGTCACACCACTCCGATGCCAAATTTGCGGTGTACAAAGTTCTATTTGCATTCTGCTTGAGCTGCTGCAGGTAGTTTTTTCGGCTGACAGTGGAACAGTTTGTGCATACTGGCCCAAAAGTCATTTACGGTTCATGATTAAGTACGTTTGGTTCACTATGAGCATCAGATATAATGCTTACTAGCTCTGGTGTCATTAGCTGCCATGGCTAGCATTAGCTCCTTCTGCACCAACAGATAATGAGCCTGGTTACATGGCCACAATAATCCAAAAACTGGAATAATTAGATTTCATGTATTTACATGCACTGAATAAAAAGGTTATTGGGCAGTAAACTGCATGTGTTACTGTGATTTGTTATAACCTGATAATGGCCTTTATCTGATTATTCTGTTTATATGATTATTTGAAAAATCAAATAACTCGGAAAGTCCAATTTTCATTGGTTTGTTTGGGTGCATGTAAACATTGCCAGTGTTTGTTAACACACATCAGCTGCATATTGTCATCGCACCATTGCTTCTGGGCAATCTTGAGCCATATGTTGTCCTAGATCTAATAATTCAAGTGCTCATTGTGGTGATTATTGCAAAAAAAATTTTTTAGCTCATTCCTGCAAAACTGAAAGGACCTAATGTGATGACACAGCATCCGTCCATCCACATTTCATGGTTATCACTACTCCGCCTAGACATTTGCGCCAATGGACACCAAACTCACTCACAATGATCCTCAGGTGGGTCTGCTTCCAGGTTGTGCTCAAGGTCAAGTTCAAATGTCAGGAGATCTGAGCACTCTTGATTTGATTTCATCAGGCTGGAATGAGACTAAAACCTCCCGGCACATGAACAGCTTTTTCCCCTCTGCCATCAGACTGCTGAACATTAAGTGACTTATTGACTCTCGTGCACTATATACAGCAGCTCAACCAGACTCATGTCATTCATCACTGTTTTTCTGTTGCATTATCGACTGCACTATGTGGTACTCCACATCATCTGCTACTTGCTAATTTATTTAAAACTGCTGTGACTAGTATTACTCATTATTATTATTATTATTATTATTATTACTTATTATTCTACACTTATTGCATGGTTTTAGTCTTTAAGTTTTTTAGTTTTTCTCTTTATCTTATCATGTTTTAATGTTGCAGCATTGCACCGAGACAAATTCCTAGTTTGTGTACTACATGAACAATGGCAATAAATCTGATTCTGATTCTGATTCTGATTCTGATTCTGAGCTACTCCAGTTTTTCTTCCTGAATCAACCTTTTATTTTAGCTAACACACTTCTCTAACTGATGTTCTGTCTTCTACTATTACTAGAATTTGAAGCGACAAAACTATTGGCCTAATACTCACAAACACGGTTTTCTCTGTGACAGTCATTTTTCAGTCAGCTTTAAGCAGTAGAGACGAAATACCTTAGCAGTTGATCTCAAGTGTATAGCCCTCCTTTGCATCAGTGCATGTGTAAATAATGACGGACTCCCCTTAGCTGCCGCGGAGCACCCTAGCATGGGGCCTGTTAGCCGTTCCTCGGCTTCCACCTCTCCTGAGCAGCCAGGAGAGAATGGGTGGGTGACGGTGAGAAGGAAGCATAGTTGCAAGCCCCTGGTTCACACCAACCTATTCATGTTTCTAATTGCTTTACCCAGCTCAGCAACACACCCACTGAGGAAAAAAACTCTGATCATTGGCGACTCTATAGTCAGAAATGTGAACCTAGAGACTCCAGTGGCCATAGTCAAATGCATCCCCTGGGCCGGAGCAGGCGACATTGAGTCAAATTTGAAAATGCTGGCTAAAAGTGACTAAATCCTCCACAATTGTTATCCATGCCGGCATTAACAACATCCAACTCTGGCAGTCGAAAGTTATAAAATTTAGTGTGGAATAGGTGTGTAACTTGGCCAAAATGATGTCTGCCTCTGAAGTATTCTCTGGGCCCCTCCCCAATCTGACCAGTGATGACATGTTTAGCCACATGTCATCCTTTAACCGCTGGCTGTCTGTGTGGTGTCCTGCAAACAAAGTGGGCAACATAGACAACTGGAACTCATTTTAAGAAAAACGTGGTCTTATTAGATGAGATGGTGTCCATCCCACTTTGGATGGTGTGTCTCTTTTATCTAACAATCTAGCATCATTTTTATCATTTCCAAAACCTTGACAACTCAGAGTTGGGACCAGGAAGCAGAGTCACAGTCTTACACCTCTCTGCAACTCCTTTTCATCTGCCACCTCTCAACTTAGCCCCTGTCTCCCCATCAGAGAATCATTGTCTGCTCCCTCCAAAGTAAATAAAAATATAATGTATAAGCATCCCAAAGTGATTAAACAAAAAGTTGGTAAAACTCAAATTAAACATGAAGCTCTAAATTTAATGACTTGGCCTCTCTTCTTCCTCATAATTTAAAAATTGAATACGGTTTGTTAAATATTAGGTCTCTAACTCCCAAGTTTCTGCTAGTCCATGATCTGTTAATTGGTCATCAGATTGATTTAATATCCCTTACAGAGACTTGGTTAGGGCAAGAGGATTATGTTGGTTTAAATGAATCAACTCCCTCTGGTTATTTAAACTGTCAAAATCCCAGAAGTTCTGGTCGTGGAGGAGGAGTAGCAACAATTTACCATTCCAGATTACTAGAAATCAAAACAACATGTTATAATTCCTTTGAGGGCCTGGTCCTCAGTATTGGGCATTTTAGCAACTTTAGGTTAAACCCAGTTTTATTTGCCATAGTTTATTGTCCTCCCTCAGCCTACTCAGAGTTTTTTTATCTGAATTTGCCGAATTCTTAGCAGATTTAGTGCTGAAATCAGATAGAATAATTATAGTTGGGGACTTTAATCTACATGTAGATGTAGATAGTGATTGCCTTAATATGGCATCTAATTCAATATTTGACTCGATAGGGTTTTCTCAGAAAGTAGGAAATTCTACCCTTTATCTCCACCACACGCTGGACGTTGTTCTGACATATGGCATAGAAATAGAAAATCTGGTAGTGTCTCCTCATAACGCTGTACTGTCAGACTGTTGTCTGTTAACCTTTGATTTTACCATTTCTGACCATTTGGCTCCTAAAGAAAAATATTACTAACTAACTAACTAACTTACTAACCTGCACTTATATAGCGCTTTTCTAGTCACAAAGACCACTCAAAGCGCTTTCATTAATACTAACCCTCTATTCTAAGGGCCTATAGGAAACAGATATCTAGGGACAATTTAGAACAGCCAATTAACCTAACATGCATGTTTTTTGGCATGTGGGAGGAAACCGGAGAAACCCCGGAGTAAACCCACGCAACACGGGGAGAACATACAAACTCCACACAGATCACTGTTGGTCGGGGGCTGGGATCGAACCCACGATCTCATGATGTATAAGCATCCCAGAGTGATTAAACAAAAAGTTGGTCAAACTCAAATTAAACATGAAGCCTCTAAATTGAATGATTTGGCCTCTGTTCCTCCTCATAATTTAAAAATTAAATGCAGTTTGTTAAATATTAGGTCTCTAACTCCCAAGTCTCTGCTAGTCCATGATCTGTTAATTGATCATCAGATTAATTTAATATCCCTTACAGAGACTTGGTTAGAACAAGAGGATTATGTTGGTTTAAATCAATCAACTCCCTCTGGTTATTTAAACTGTCAAAATCCCAGAAGTTCTGGTCATGGAGGAGGAGTAGCAACAATTTACCATTCCAAATTACTAATTAATGTAAAGCAAAAAATACGTTATCATTCCTTTGAGGGCCTGGTCCTCATTATTGGGCATTTTAGCAATTTTAGGCTAAACCAAATTTTATTTGCCATAGTTTATCGTCCTCCATCAACCTACTCAGAGTTTTGATCCGAATTTGCCGAATTCTTAGCTGATTTAGTGCTGAAATCAGATAGAATAATTATAGTAGTGGACTTTAATATACATGTGGATGTAGATAGTGATTGCCTTAATACGGCATTTAATTCAATATTAGACTCGATAGGGCTTTCTCAGAAAGTAGGAAATTCTACCCATTATCTCGACCATAAGTTGGACCTTGTTCTGACATATGGCATAGAAACAGAAAATCTGGTAGTGTTTCCTCATAATCCTGTACTGTCAGACCATTGTCTGTTAACCTTTGATTTTACTATTTCTGACTATTTGGCTCCTAAAGAAAAATATTACTACAGTAGATGCCTCTCAGATGATGCTGTTACCAAATTTAAGCAGATTGTTTCCTCTGTGCCATGTGTCAACACAACAGAGATAAACTATGGAGAGCTTGCTCCTTCTGTAATTGATAGCATGGTAGATAGTGTTACAGCTTCTCTGCATCAGACTCTAGACATGGTAGCCCCTTTAAAAAAGAAAAAGTCTAATCAGAGATTTCTAACTCCTTGGTTCAACACAGAAACTCGTAGCTTAAAAGAGAAGACTCGTCAATTAGAAAGAAAATGGCGCTCCACTAAATTAGATGAAATCTATTTAGCTTGGAGAAATCATCTAATTTATAAAAAATCTCTTAGAAAAGCTAGAACAAGTTATTATTCCACATTAATAGGAGAGAACAAGAATAATCCCAGGTTTCTTTTCATCACTGTAGCCAGGCTGACAAAGAGTCAGGACTCTGTCAATCCTAGCATTCCCTTAGAGCTTACTAGTCAGGACTTTATGAACTTTTTCAATAATAAAATTTCATCTATCAGAGATAAAATCAGTCAGATTCTTCCCACCATTAACTTAAATACAGCAACTACTACATCTCCTTCAATTGATATCTGTTTGGATGAGTTTACTCCAATTGACCTTTTAGAGTTAGATGAAATAATTTCCTCATCCAAGCCTTCAACTTGTCTTTTAGACCCCATTCCTACCAGGTTATTTAAAGAAGTCTCCCCATTTATTGGTATCTCTATTCTTCAAATAGTCAATTCTTCATTAACATTAGGCCATGCACTGCAGGCTGTTAAAACTGCTGTAATTAAACTGTTACTTAAAAAGCCAACGCTGGATCCAGGAGTTTTAGCTAACTATAGACCAATCTCTAATATGCCTTTCATTTCAAAAATCTTAGAAAGAGTTTCTGCTCTGCAATTATTTGACCACTTGCAGGGAAATGGTTTATTTGAAGAGTTTCAATCTGGGTTTAGAATCCATCATAGTACTGAAACAGCTTTAGTGAAGGTCACTAATGACCTCCTTATCACATCTGATAATGGACTTGTTTCTGTACTTGTCCTTTTAGACCTTAGTGCAGCTTTTGATACTATCAATCATAATATTTTACTTGATAGATTCGAACACCATGTTGGACTTCATGGAACTTCGTTGCAGTGGTTTAGATCAGAGGTTCCCAAACTTTTCAGCCTACGACCCCCAAAGTAACGGTGACAGACACTGGTGACCCCCACTATCCCCGGAGGTGACTGAAACATAAAAAAACATACACACAAGACTCACGGACTAATAAGCGTAAACAAACATGGGCATAACAACACAAAAGAACAGAACAGCCTGACAACCATCATATGATTTTACATATAGCAATTTACTAAACGATTAAAGCAGAATACATTTAAGTAATTTCCATGTAATTTAGGAGTGAACATTGTTGCTGTTGTGCAAACTTAATTTTGACATCGTGCTTTCATTTCCATGTTAGCAGAACAGTCTGTCAAAGTAATAGCCATAAACTGTAGCATTGCATAAACATGTGAACATTGTTACGGTGCAAATTTATATTTTGGTAAACTATGTTTCAGCATTAATCTCACCTAATGAGATGGGTGGGCAATATGCGTGGTGCACAAGTCATTTCTGGGTTTAATTTTGGAGATGGCCACTTGGAGATCATCCTCCACGTTTAGACGCGATCTGTATTTATTTTTAATATATGCCAGTGCCGAGAAAGTCTTTTCGCACAGGTAAGTAGAGCCAAATGGCATCAGTACGTCCATCGCGGCCCTGGATAGCTGTGGATATTCCCTCTTGACTGAAATCCAGAACTCAGCAAGCATTTTTGAATGAAAATCTGTCTTTAAGGTGCGGTCACTTGACAGCTCAATCAGTGTGTCCTCCATGTCGGATGGCAGATGACTTGTGGTCATTACAGTGAATAGTGATCTCCATCCATCCATCCATCCATCCATCTTCTACCGCTTTTCCGGAGGTCCGGGTCGCGGAGGCAGCAGTTCAAGCAGAGAAGCCCAGACTTCCCTCTCCCCAGCCACCTGCTCCAGCTCTTCAGAGGGGATACCAAGGCGTTCCCAGACCAGCTGGGAGACATAGTCTCTCCACCGAGTCCTGGGTCTGCCCCGGGGTCTCCTCCCAGTGGGACGTGCCTGAAACACCTCAAGTGGGAGGCGTCCAGGAGGCATCCTAATCAGATGCCCATACCACCTCAACTGACTCCTTTCAATGTGGAGGAGCAGCGGTTCTACTCTGAGCCTCTCCCGGATGACTGAGCTCCTCACCCTATCTCTGAGGGTGAGTCCAGCAATCCTAACTAACTAACTAACTAACCTGCACTTATATAGCGCTTTTCTAGTCACAAAGACCACTCAAAGCGCTTTCATTAATACTAACCCTCTATTCTAAGGGCCTATAGGAAACAGATATCTAGGGACAATTTAGAACAGCCAATTAACCTAACATGCATGTTTTTGGCATGTGGGAGGAAACCGGAGAAATCCCGGAGTAAACCCACGCAACACGGGGAGAACATGCAAACTCCACACAGATCACTGTTGGTCGGGGGCTGGGATCGAACCCACGATCCCACGATCCCCACAATCCCCCGGCCAAGGGTAAACTGTGCTGCCGCAGTGCTAACCACTGCGCCACTGCGCCAACTTTATCCTACGGAGAAAGCTCATTTCAGCCGCTTGTATCCGCGATCTCGTTCTTTCGGTCATTACCCAAAGCTCGTGACCATAGGTGAGAGTAGGAACGTAGATTGACTGATAAATCGACAGCTTTGTCTTAGAACTAAGCTCCCTCTTCACCACAACAGACCGGTACAACGTCCGCATCACTGCAGATGCTGCTCCAATCCGTCTGTCAATCTCTCGCTCCATTCTCCCCTCACTCGTGAACAAGACCCCAAGATACTTAAACTCCTCCACTTGGGGCAGAAGCCTGTCCCCAACCCAGAGAGGACAATCCACCTTTTTCCGGCTGAGGACCATGGACTCGGACTTGGAGGTGCTGATTCTCATCCCAGCCGCTTCACACTCAGCGGCAAACCGTCCCAGCAAGAGCTGTAGGTCATTGCTGGATGAAGCCAACAGGACAACATCATCTGCAAACAACAGAGATGAGATCCTGTGGTCACCAAGCATGACACCCTCCATTCCCTGGCTGCGCCTAGAAATCCTATCCATAAAAATTATGAACAGGATCGGTGACAAAGGGCAGCCCTGGCGGAGTCCAACTCTCACTGGGAATGACTCCGACCGAGTGTTGGCAATACGAACCAAACTCTCACAACGGTCATACAGAGACCGAATAGCTCGTAACAACAAGCCCGATACCCCATACTCCCGAAGCACCTCCCACAAAAATCCACAAGGGACGCGGTCAAATGCCTTCTCCAAGTCCACAAAACACATGTAAACTGGTTGGGCAAACTCCCACGAACCCTGGAGAATTCTCGAGAGGGTAAAGAGCTGGTCCGATGTGCCACGGCCAGGACGAAAACCACATTGCTCCTCCTGAATCCGAGGTTCGACCAACGGCCGGACTCTCCTCTCCAGTACCTTGGCATAGACCTTCCCAGGGAGGCTGAGGAGTGTGATCCCTCTAAAGTTGGAGCACACCCTCCGGTCCCCCCCCTCCGGAATAGTGATCTCATCCAGTCATATTTTTCTGGAGTTGTTTCCTCGGGGAAAATTTATTAAAGTGTTCCAGGAGGGCTTGAAGGTTGGTAGTGATAGATTTCTTCACAGTATTAACACTCAGATTATTTTCCTCCATGAACTCCTCCAGCTCAGGAAACATATCAGTCCTGCCCATCTCGACTCTCGCAGTCCAGCAATCCACTTTCCTCTTGAATGTGTGGATTTTATCATTCAGTGACATGATGCTTGTTCTTTCACCTTGCAATGACATGTTAAGTCCATTCAGTCTGTCAAATATGCAGGACAAATACGCTAGCCTTGTTAACCAGTCAGGGTCAGTCAGGTGGTCAGTGAGCTGGGACCTGTTTTCCATCAGAAATAAGCTTGTAAGACTCTTGCTTTTAATCCTTTCTTTTTCCCCAGCATTGCTGCAGCACCGTCTGTATATACACCGATGCACTCATCCCAAGACAGTCCCTCTTCTTTTGGTTTGTTGTCAAGTTTTGTGACAATGTCCTCATCTGTGCACTTTACATCCTGCGGGGTGCAAAACAGCATGTCCTCGTTAAGTTTTCCATCAAAACTGTATCTGACGAAAACAAGCAGCTGGGCTGAGTTTGATATACGTATCTGTGGATTCATCTAACTGCAAAGCATATTTCCCTTTCTTCACTCTGTCAATCAGCTGACACCTTATGTCCTAGGCCATGTCCGTGATGCGCCGGGATATGGTCCCGTAAGACAGCGGTACTGCTTCCAGCTCCCGCACCTGTTTATCCCCATGCATTGTCCGACTCATAGCGATAGCAGCAGGTTTTATTAGGGTTTCTCTGATTGTGTGTGGCTTTTATGCCTGTGCAATTAAATATGCCATCTCATATGATGCCTTTTGAGCTTTGGTTGTGGATGTTGTTTGGTTAGCTATGACTTTCCTTTGGCTTTGCAGTTCTCTCTTCTTTCGGCGGGAAAAAATCTGTGGCTTAGTGGCAAGAGATGGGTGCTTAGTTTTCAAGTGTCTGAGCATTTTTACAGGCTCATTTTTATGGGCAGCACGGTGGTGCAGTGGTTAGCACTGTTGCCTAACAGCTAGAAGGTTCCAGGTTCGAATCCCCAAGCTGGCAGGGGTAGGAACCTTTCTGTGTGGAGTTTGCATGTTCTCCCTGTGCTGCGTGGGTTTACTCCGGGGGCTCCGGTTTCCTCCCACAACCCAAAGACATGCATGTTAGGTTAATTGGTTGTTCTAAATTGTCCCTAGATATCTGTCTCCTATAGGCCCTTAGAATAGAGGGTTAGTACTAGTGAAGCTCTTTGAGACTAGAAAAGCGCTATATAAGTACATGTCCTTATCCCCCTTATCCCCTTTAAACTCTCATGTGCAAGCACCTTGGTGCACACTACACATTGGGGATGTTGTTCTTCATTGATAACGATGCATGTGAATCCATTCTAAATATATTCCTCTCGATACTTGCGACACTTGGAGGAAGGCTGGTCTGACTGCTGGAGCCCTTTACGCTTACGGTGCTCTCCTCCTCCCCCTCCCTCCGCACCAGACATTGGCCTTTCTGGTGGCATGTCTCCGCTCTCCTCTTCTGCCGTCTCTGCTTGCCTCGCTGCGTTGTCTTTGGTCGGTATTAACCAATGTTTCATTTTTTTAAAATAATATCCTGGGCTTAAAGCGTAGTGTTGTGGAGGATGAAAGCAGACGAGGTACAAGCTGAAGACACAGAGGTTTATTTCTCCTCCAACGCAGAACAGACTGAGTGCCAAAGCGATCTGCTTTATATATTTTCTCCTTGCCTCTGGCACTCAGGTTAAACACATTTACATACCTGTTACCAAGTGTGAACACACATCAGCATACACAGATTAACACATTTGCGCACCTGCGTCCTCAGTTGTGAGTCTGGCACAGCAGGGGCGAAAGGCATATCTTTATTTACTACATACCCCCCGGTGCTCTGGCACCCCTGGCAAGCACCTCCAACACCCAAAAGTACTGGGTGGAGTGTCATCTCCTTTGTGTCACCGCAGTGTATTGATTTGAGCTGTTTAGATGAAATCTACTTGTGACGTTTGCTGTGGTGGAGTTAAAGTGGCATGTCACCTGAATAATTACCTAAGGATTCTGAAAATCATCTCGTGACCCCCCCCCCCCCCGGTTTAGATCTTATTTATCTGATAGGTTCCAGTTTGTTCATGTCAGTAATGAGTTTTCTTCCAAATCAAAGCTCATTCGTGGAGTTCCACAAGGATCTGTGCTAGGTCCTATTCTTTTTAGTTTATATATGCTTCCGCTAGGCAACATTATTAGAAAGCACTGTATATATTTTCATTGTTATGCAGATGACACACAATTATACCTGCCAATGAAGCCAGATGATAGTAATCAATTAGCCAAGTTAGAAGCCTGTCTTAAGGAAATCAAAGCTTGGATGACTTGTAATTTCCTGATATTAAATTCAGATAAGACTGAAGTCATTCTAGCTGGTCCAAAAAACCTTAGAAATACCTTTCCAAATCAAACTCTTAGTTTGGATCGGTTACTCATTCTCTTAATAGTTCTGTGAGGAACCTTGGAGTTATTTTTGACCAAGATGTTTTTTAATTCATTACGATGTAATAATAATGTAATACCTGGAATCTCCAAAAGTACAATGGGAGGCAGAGCTTTCAGTTATCAAGCTCCTCTCCTGTGGAACCAGCTGCCAATCTGGATTCGGGAATCAGACTCGATCTCCTTTTTTAAGAATAGGGTTAAAACCTTCCTTTTTGATATAGCCTATAATTAGGGTGGGATCATGTGCCCCTGAACCCTCCCTTAGTTATGCTGCTAATAAGTTTAGACAGCCGGGGGACCTCCAACAATGCACTGGGCTTCACTCCTTTCTTCACTCTCAATGAAATATTTTTGCTGATCATTAACATCTGTTTGCTCTCTCCCATAGATTGAGTGCCCGTTTTGCTGTTTGCGCTCTACATGTCTGTTCTTTTTGTCTTCTTCTCTATCCCCCCCAACCAGTCGCAGCAGATGACTGCCCCTCGCTGAGCCTGGTTCTGCTAGAGGTTTCTTCCTGCTAAAAGGGAGTTTTTCCTTTCCACCGTCGCCAAGTGCTTGCTCACAGGGGATCAATCGCCTGATTGCTGGGGTCTTTCTGCAACTGTGGGGGTTTCCCCTACAGTTGAAAGTGCTATGAGATGACTGTTGTTGTGAAATGGCGCTATATAAATAAAGTTGAATTCAATAGAATTGAATTGAATTAAATGTTCCAGTTGCTAAAGGCATAATATCTGCAGTGGGGCCACCAGAGTCTTTGGCAAAAGCCCCAGTCCAGAATCAGGTTGGAAATACCCACCGGATATGGAGGAGATGAGAGTGGGGCCTGGCTCAGGCTTTAATATTGGTCTCATTCTTGTCACAGATTCACAAGTACTGAATAAGATTGTTTACATATGATTTTTTCTTTGTTTTTATGATATTTGTCTTGATTTTGAAATTGTGTTTTCATTCATTTTTTTCCCAGTAAAATGGAGGAGAGTCCATAGTTTAAAATCCTATCAGCACTGTGTAGCATATGTAGCAGAGTAGCATGAAAAGAGGCAGTTGCTAATTCCATAGTTGATTTATGGTTGGAGAGGCACGACATCTGACTTTGTGATTGGTTTTATTTTTGGCTTGTTTTAAACTAAGATTATTTCATCTATCTATAAATTCAAGGGATCTCTGTCTGTTTGTGTGTATGTCTGTGTGTGTTCCTCAGATATCTCTCAAACCGTTCGTCACACTGACCTAAGATTTTAAATGTGCTTTGCTGAAGTTACGAGGGTGTGCATCCCCAAATATGGAGTCACTCAGTCAAAATATGTAATTTTTATCAATACAGGTTTAGCCACCGCTGTGTGACTGCTCTATGTCTTCACCCCCCTGGCTTCAAGAAGTGTGGGTGGGGTTTTGGCTAGACTCCGTGCTCACTGGAGAATATGCTGCATCACGACCATGCTGATTGGATAACACAGCATCACGACCTGTCAGTCACCACAGTGTTCCCAGGACAAAACAAGGAAATGAAAGTTAGAAAGATAGAAAAATATAATACTCAAGATTATACTATAAAGTTGCCGTGATTGCGTAGGTCTAAAGGATAATTCACCATATGTGGGGAATGACGTGCATGAGCAGACTGGGCGGAGACAAATCAACACAGGACATGTCGGGAGAAGCACCCCCCACCCCCTGGGTTCTCCATGCCAAATTATCAATCACAGCAACTTTATGGTATATATTTTGACTGAGCAACTCCATATGCCCGGTTAATGGGAGTGATGTCTTTTGCGGCACCACGGGCCTCCGCCAGCGCCCCCCCTTCCCCAAGTGTTCTCCATGCCAAATTATCAATCACAGCAACTTTATGGTATATATTTTGACTGAGCAACGGGAGTCTCGGCTGCTGCTTTACCCATGTGCCAGTGATGTCCTTTGCGGCACCACGGGTCCCCACATATGCTAGATAAATTTTCAGCATGGGGCGCATATTTTTTCCAGTTTATAACATTTTTCATTGGGTCTGAGGTATGTGTCGGAAAAGGAGGTGTTTTGGTTAACGTTTAGATGGTCAAAAATGCGATTGTTTAGGTGGAATAATAATAACAATAATAAATAATAATAATAATCTCGCACAAATAAGAAACAGACGCTTACAATAGAGCGGCGGTGCTCAGTTTTTGCCAGTCACGCCCTCAAGGTTCAGATCATTATTTGGCTTCAGTATCGCCCCAGCGCGACGATTTAACCACTCCTCAATTTCAGCATTAAAGTTTTAAAAAACCTTTTAATAACAAAATATTGCTTAAATACTATAAACTGATGCACTACAATGGGTCTCAAATATTTGTAAACGTGTCCTGTCATAGTACCGCATGAGTTTATTGACGAATCAATACACAAAAGAAATTCAACATTACACTGAACTCCATCACTGAACAGTGATGTAACTAAAATAATTATAATGACTGAATAACTCCTATTCGCCAAAGTGAAGATACACTATTATCTTGAATATAAGTGATAAAAGATCAGACAAATAAGTGATGTGACAAACAAATAAACAAGGGATCTGAAACAGTCACTAATATTGGATGTCCCATTCATTTTCACTATTTAGGTATTCTGTAATTAATATTCACGCAGTCCAATAAATCTTAGGACCATTTACTCCCTTTTATATTTGTCAAAGTCTAACATGTGATTGCCGACATATAGGCTACACCTCTTTGTATTCCACTTTCAAACACAGCCTACATTTGGGCCTGGAAAGCCTGATTGGGATACCTGTTTCAGACAGGAATACTTGGTTCTACGGGCAATGCAATAGTCTCTATAAATGCAAGAAATATCTGTCTGTGTGTCTGTCTGTTCCACGGATACAGTGGAGCAAAAAAGTATTTAGTCAGCCACCAGTTGTGCAAGTTCTCCCACTTAAAAGATGAGAGAGGTCTCCAATTTTCATCATAGGTATACCTCAACTATGAGAGACAAAATGAGAAAAAGAAAATCCAGAAAATCACATTGTCTCATTTTTAAAGAATTTATTTGCAAATTATGGTGGAAAATAAGTATTTGGTCAATAACAAACGTTCATCTCAATACTTTGTTATATACCCTTTGTTGGCAATGACAGAGGTCAAACGTTTTCTGTAAGTCTTCACAAGGTTTTCACACACTGTTGCTGGTATTTTGGCCCATTCCTCCATGCAGATCTCCTCTAGAGCAGTGATGTTTTGGGGCTGTCGCTGGGCAACACAGACTTTCAACTCCCTCCAAAGATTTTCTGTGGGGTTGAGATCTGGAGACTGGCTAAGCCACTCCAGGACCTTGAAATGCTTCTTACGAAGCCACTCCTTTGTTGCCCGGACGGTGTGTTTGGGATCAATGTCATGCTGAAAGACCCAGCTACATTTCATCTTCAATGCCCTTGCTGATGGAACGAGGTTTTCACTCAAAATCTCACAATACATGGCCCCATTCATTCTTTCCTTTACACAGCTCAGTCGTCCTAGTCCCTTTGCAGAAAAACAGCCCCAAAGCATGATGTTTCCACTCCCATGCTTCACAGTAGGTATGGTGTTCTTTGGATGCAAAGCATTCTTTCTTCTCCAAACACGACAAGTTGAGGGTTTTTATTTTTTTTTATTTTATTTTTTTTTTGTTACTTATTTGTACCCGTAGGTAGACTTGGTTTGCAGTCTGGTGACAAGCCACCGGCTACTGGTCGCTGCGTGCGCGAGCGCCCTAAACCTACATGCTTTTGGTGTGCGGGAGGAAACCGGAGAAATCCCGGAGTAAACCCGCGCAACACGGGGAGAACATGCAAACTCCACACAGCTCACTGTTGGTCGGGGGCTGGGATTGAACCCACGATCTCATGATCCCCGCGGTCCCCCGGCCGAGGGTAAAACTGTGCTGCCACAGTGCTAAACCACTGCGCCACCGTGCAGCACCGTTTTTACCAAAAAGTTCTATTTTGGTTTCATCTGACCATATGACATTCTCCCAATCCTCTTCTGGATCATCCAAATGCTCTCTAGCAAACTTCAGACGGGCCTGGACATGTACTGGCTTAAGCAGGGGGACACGTCTGGCACTGCAGGATTTGAGTCCCTGGCGGCGTAGTGTGTTACTGATGGTAGCCTTTGTTTCTTTGGTCCCAGCTCTCTGCAGGTCATTCACTATGTCCCCCCGTGTGGTTCTGGGATTTTTGCTCACCATTCTCGTGATCATTTTGACCCCACGGGGTGAGATCTTGCGTGGAGCCCCAGATGGAGGGAGATTATCAGTGGTCTTGTATGTCTTCCATTTTCTAATAATTGCTCCCACAGTTGATTTCTTCACACCAAGCTGCTTACCTATTGCAGATTCAGTCTTCCCAGCCTGGTGCAGGTCTACAATTTTGTTTCTGGTGTCCTTTGACAGCTCTTTGGTCCTGGCCATAGTGGAGTTTGGAGTCTGACTGTTTGAGGTTGTGGACAGGTGTCTTTTATACTGATAACGAGTTCAAACAGGTGCCATTAATACAGGTAACGAGTAGAGGACAGATGAGCATCTTTCCGTGTGGAGAGGACTGAGGCAAATCACCAACTATCGACCTAAGGCTCCTAAAGGTCAGGATGACAAAGCCCTTTGTCAAAGACTGTCCCAACACTATGCCCGTTTTGACACCTCGTCATCTGTGTCCAACTCCCCCCCTCCCTCCAGCTCCACAGCCTCCACATTCGCTACTTCATTTAAGGCACCCCCCCCTCCTCCCCCCCTCCCCTTATCATCAGTGAGCAGGATGTGCTCAAACAGTTCTCCAGACTGAACCCGCGCAAGGCCCCCGGCCCAGACGGCGTGTCTCCCTCCACCCTGAGACTCTGTGCGAAACAGCTGGCTCCTGTATTCACAGACATTTTTAACACCTCCCTTAAGTTATGCCACGTGCCGTCCTGCCTCAAATCCTCCACCATCATCCCTGTCCCCAAGAAGCCACGGATCACTGGACTTACTGACTACAGACCTGTAGCGCTCACCTCTGTAGTCATGAAGTCCTTTGAGCGCCTGGTCCTGTCCCACCTCAAGTCCATCACCACCCCTCTCCTGGACCCGCTGCAGTTTGCCTACCGAGCCAACAGGTCTGTAGACGATGCAGTCAACCTGGCCCTCCACTCCATCCTGCAGCACCTGGACTCCCCGGGAACCTACGCCAGGATCCTGTTTGTGGACTTCAGCTCCGCATTCAACACCATCCGCCCCGCTCTGCTCCGGGACAAGCTGTCCCTGCTCAACGTGCCTGACTCCCTCTGCAGGTGGATCATCGACTTCCTGATGGACCGGAGGCAGCATGTGCGGCTGGGAAAGACTGTCTCAGACTATACTAGCATCAGCACCGGATCACCCCAGGGCTGTGTACTTTCCCCCCTACTCTTCTCCCTTTACACCAACTCCTGCACCTCCAGCCACCAGTCTGTCAAGTTGATCAAGTTTGCGGACGACACCACCCTCATCGGGCTCATCTCCAACGGCGACGAGTCCGCCTACAGGAGAGAGGTGGCCCAGCTGGCGTCCTGGTGCAGCAATAACAACCTGCAGCTGAACGCTCTGAAGACAGTGGAGATGATTGTAGACTTCAGGAAAGTCACTACTCCTCTGCCCCCCCTCACCCTCTCAGGCTCTCCCATCACCACTGCTGATTCCTTCCGCTTCCTAGGCACTACCATCACCAGGGACCTCAAATGGGAGCTGACCATCAGCTCACTCATCAAAAAAGCCCAGCAGAGGATGTTCTTCCTGCGGCAGCTGAGGAAGCTCAAGCTACCCACCAAGATGTTAGTGCAGTTCTACACAGCCATCATCGAGTCCATCCTCACCACCTCCATAACCGTGTGGTACGCAGGAGCCACTGCCAGGGACAGACTAAGGCTGCAGCGCGTCGTGCGCACTGCTGAGAAGGTGATCGGCTGCAAGCTCCCATCTCTCCAGGATCTGTACATCTCCAGGACCCGGAGGCGTGCTGGCTGGATCATAGCCGATCCCTCACACCCTGGTCACGTACTGTTTGCCCCCCTCCCCTCTGGTAGAAGACTTCGGTCCATCCAGACTAAAACCTCCCGTCACATGAACAGCTTCTTCCCCTCTGCCATTAGACTGCTGAACACTAAGTGACTTATTGACTCTCGTGCACCATGTACAGCAGCTCAACCAGACTCATGTCAATCATCACTGTTTTCTTCCTGCATTACCGACTGCACTATATAGTTCTCCACAGTATCTGCTGCTGGCTAATATATATTTTAACTGTTGACCAGTATCACTTAATCTTATCCTACACTTTATTACATGTATAGTTTATTTCTCTTATCTTATCATGTTTAATGTTGCAGCATTGTACCGAGACAAATTCCTAGTTTGTGTACTACATGAACAATGGCAATAAACCTGATTCTGATTCTGATTCTGATTCTGATCTTAAAGAAGAAGTTACAGGTCTGTGAGAGCCAGAAATCTTGCTTGTTTGTAGGTGACCAAATACTTATTTTCCACCATAATTTGCAAATAAATTCTTTAAAAATCAGACCATGTGATTTTCTGGATTTTTTTTCCCCTCATTTTGTCTCTCATAGTTGAGGTATACCTATGATGAAAATTGGAGACCTCTCTCATCTTTCAAGTGGGAGAACTTGCACAATTGGTGGCTGATTAAATACTTTTTTGCCCCACTGTATCTCTTGAACTGTTCGTCAGACTGGCCTCAGATTTTAAACGTGCTGTGCTGAAGTTTCGAGGGTGTGCATCCCCGAATTTCCACCTCCCCGGATATGCGGACGTTTAGGAGGGGAAATCTTTAATGAACGTCCATAGGGGAGCTATGGCTGTTCATAGCTATGACATCATAGACACACAGATGTTGCCATGGTTACTGTTGCTAGGCAGACACATCATCAGGGATCAAAGGCAGGCATCACTGAGAATGGTGCCTTAAAAGATCAAAGGCAGGTTTCACCATGGTTATTGTTGACATGGTAACAGTAACTTTCTATAGGCATGCAGAAATACTTCCTTATATTTGGTTTCTACGGGCATGCACGGATAGGCACTAGTCAATTAAATTTCAAGGATTGTTTAAATATCAAATCTGTCTCAACAGTTCAGATGACTGATTTCAGTGGGGAAACAACTCCAGCTTCTTGAATAAAAGCTGCCAGATTTGGAGTAAAGACTTTAGCTGTTTATGACTTTTCTCTCAATAAATTAATATTACATTCGCTTGTAAGGTCACAGAAGACAAATGCACAGCAAGTGAGATAATCTTTTATTTTTAAAATGTCCGGCTTTGTAATTGCTCTATTTGACCTCTTTTTTATATCCCGGTTATTAGGTGCATTTTGTCTCATTTTGATAGAATCATCATCATCATCATCAAAGCAGTCTGTTGGGGGTGACAATGACTGTTTCATTTAGGTCTGATCAGATTCCTCCACGAAGCTCTGTCCTTCGCCTTCTGCTGCTAGAAACTCCTGACCTTGTTAACCTGGGTGACGTCCAAGCCGGTATGAGTTGCTTTCTGACTGACCATTTCATGAAACTGCTTGCAAAGTATTTGAGTATTGCTAGCTTTTGCTGGACTAGTGGCACATTCTTGGCAGATAGAGGTATTATCAGTGGCAAGGACAGGCCAAGACAAACTGACTCCCATACCTGTTGCAGTGACTGACCAGATGATAGGTTTGTTTATCTCTGCTCTTTGTGTCGTGCATGTCATGATGCACCGACTGGCAAAAGTCCACCACAGAATAATATCTACATAAATAGGCACTCACCATTCTGCATTGCATTTCTTTATAAGTAATTAGTGAAATGGCTTTTCCGAAGCTGGAAGTGATGCTGCAGCAGTGAAGCAGGGCTTGAATGAATGACTGACATCTATGTAGCAGCACATATAGCAAAGGACACTCTTGACTGGATGATATATATATTGAATACGGGACGTAGATAAACTATATAATGGCCAGGCGCCAATAAATTAAATGAATCGGTAACAGTGTGGCGGACACAATACACAGTGTTTGGGGTTTTTCCTCACACCCAGAATGCAGGGTGGAAAGGAGAATTATGACTGAAGGAGGAAGTGTCTCCGGGACGTATCAAACGGGACAGTTAGTTCTATACCCCCCCCCCCCCCCCCGAGGAGAGGAAGATTAACCTGGAGCCAACCAGACAAAGATATGCCTTTTGTCCCCTGCCATGCCAAGCTGGCACCTGAAAATGCAGGGGTGTGAATGTATTGTAACGAGACATGCTCTGTGATGTATGTTTCAAGTTATGTTATGATAATTGTGCCACACATTCTCTTTGTCCATGCAACATGTATAATGTCGGAAGCTTCGTGATGCACATGAATAAAGCTATAAAAGGTGAATGCACAGCGACCGGAGCAGTGCCTCTTTATGAGGCTTTTCAGCCCCAGTGCGTTTTCGCTGGAGGCTTATGGCTGTATTGTTGTTAGAGGAAGAATAAAGATTCTATGTTGTCCAGCTTGTGCCTCACCTTGCATCCTTTCCTCTACAATAGAACTAATGAAAATGATTATGGGTTTTGCAGGTGTTTTCCAGACTGCTGTATTTTTTTCCCTTTTTTGTTGCAACTAGATGAGTCACTTTTTGAACATGATTTTTTTCTTTCCTTTCACCCAGACTATTGTGTCTCAGCCTAGCATTCAAGACCAGCGATGTGGAATGCACGTACAGCCGTATTTGCTGAAAGATGAATGATGAGAGAAAAAAATCTGGGCACTTACACATGCTGCGGTATTGTGAATTATAAAATAGATCAGTGCTGGGTGAAATAAAAGCAGAGAGAGAATCAGAAGGACAAAAGTTAAAAAAAGAAAACCACTAATAAATGCATTAAGTAAGGCTAATCACCAGGTGAAGGTAAAGGGAGCCGAGGAGAGATGGGTGGTGAACAGTGAAAGCTGTGTGTGTGTGTTGGGTTCCTTTGGTGACTAATTATTTCCGTTTGCGACACAAAGAGACACAATTCCCCCGAGGCAGCTGTTTATTTTCTGATGAGTGCACACAAGCACGCTCACTACAGTGCACGTACCTCTATCTGCAGATATATATAAAAAGCGTCATCACTTCATGGGAGCATAAATTGTGCTGTCCAAAGCGTGGGGTCTCACAAACGTGCACATCTAAAGGTCCCATGTTTCAGGTTTAAATGCCAGGAAAAGCATAATGCTGTCAGACACAATAACAACCCGAGCATGCTCACTGCCTCTCTCTGCCTTTTCTGAAAGCAAAACAGGCCTTAGTGCATGCAGTTTCCAAAATAGAACAGAAGAAAACACCTATGAAACAGCAATATAAGAACTACAGTAAAGGCAATAGTGACACAAAGCCATTCTTGTGAGATGTACGTCCTGTCTGTACTTGAAAAAGGATTCATGATACTTGCAATATGGACATTTTCATCTGTCATCCAGTTGATTTCACTAGCTCAGTCTGAAGCAAATGGTTGACGCACGTTATTGAACTATCATGCAGCTGCACTTTTAAAGTTCATTGAAGGGGTCATTAACTTACACAGTGCATCTGGAAAGTATTCACAGTGTTTCACTTTTTCCACATTTTTTTATGTTAAAGCCTTATTCCAAAAATGAATAAATTCAATTTTTTTCCTCAAAATTCTACACACAATACCCCATAATGACAACATGAAAAACTTTTTTTTTTGAGATTTTTGCAAATTTATTAAAAATAAAAAACTAAGAAATCACATGTACATACAGATGTGGACAAAATTGTTGGTACCCCTCTGTTAATGAAAGGAAAACCCACAATGGTCACAGAAATAACTTGAATCTGACAAAAGTGGTAATAAATAAAAATTCTATGAAAATTAACCAATGAAAATCAGATAATACTTTTGAACTGTGGTTCAACAGAATTATTTTAAAAAACAAACTCATGAAACAGGCCTGGACAAAAATGATGGTACCCCTAGAAAATATTGAAAATAATGTGACCATAGGGACATGTTCAACCAAGATGTGTCCTCTAATTAACATCACAGGTGTCTACAAACTTGTAATCAGTCAGTCAGCCTATTTAAAGGGTGACAAGTAGTCACTGTGCTGTTTGGTGACATGGTGTATACCACACTAAACATGGACCAGAGGAAGCAAAGGAGAGAGTTGTCTCAGGAGATTAGAAAGAAAATTATAGACAAGCATGTTAAAGGTAAAGGCTATAAGACCATCTCCAAGCAGCTTGGTGTTCCTGTGACTACAGTTGCACATATTATTCAGAAATTTAAGATTCACGGGACTGTAGCCAACCTCCCTGGATGTGGCCGCAGGAGGAGACGGATAATACGAATTGTAACAAAAGAGCCCAGAACAACCTCTAAACACATTCAAGGTGAACTCCAAGGTCAAGGTACATCAGTGTCAGATCGCACCATCCGTCGTTGTTTGAGCCAAAGTGGACTTCATGGGAGACAACCAAGGAGGACACCACTGTTGAAAACAAATCATAAACAAGCCAGACTGGAATTTGCCAAACTGCATGTTGACAAGCCACAAAGCTTCTGGGAGAATGTCCTATGGACAGACGAGACAAAACTGGAACTTTTTGGCAAGGCACATCAGCTCTATGTTCACAGACGCAAAAACGAAGCATACCAAGAAAAGAACACTATCCCTACTGTGAAACATGGAGGAGGTTCTGTTATGTTCTGGGGCTGCTTTGCTGCATCTGGCACAGGGTGTCTTGAATCTGTGCAGGGTACAATGAAATGTCAAGACTATCAAGGTATTCTAGAGAGAAATATGCTGCCCAGTGTCAGACAGCTTGGCCTCAGTCGCAGGTCATGGGTCTTGCAACAGGATAATGACCCAAAACACACAGCTAAAAACACCCAAGAATGGCTAAGAGTGAAACACTGGACTATTCTAAAGTGGCCTTCTGTGAGCCCTGATCTAAATCCTATTGAACATCTGTGGAAGGAGCTGAAATATGCCGTCTGGAGAAGGCACCCTTCAAACCTGAGACAACTGGAGCAGAATTCTCATTGACAGTTACAGAAATCGTTTGATTGCAGTGATTGCCTCAAAAGGTTGTGCAACAAAATATTAAGTTAAGGGTACCATAATTTTTGTCCAGGCCTGTTTCATGAGCTTGTTTTTTAAAATAATTCTGTTGAACCACAATTCAAAAGCATTGTCTGATTTTCATTGGTTAATTTTCATAGAATTTTTATTTATTACGACTTCTGTCAGATTCAAGTTATTTCTGTGACCATTGTGGGTTTTTCTTTAATTAACAGAGGGGTACCAACAATTTTGTCCACGTCTGTAAGTATTCACAGCCTTTGCGCAATACTGTGTTGATGAACCTTTGGCAGCAATTACAACCTCAAGTCTTTTTGAATATGATGCCACAAGCTTGGCACACCTATCTTTGGGCAGTTTCGCCCATTCCTCTTTGCAGCACCTCTCACGTTCCATCAGGTTGGATAGGAAGCCATTTTCAGATCTCTCCAGAGATGTTCAGTTGGATTCAAGTCTGATCTCTGGCTGGGCCACTCAAGGACATTCACAGAGTTGTCCTGCAGCCACTCCTTTGATATCTTGGCTTTGTGCTTAGGGTTGTTGTCCTGCTGCAAGATGAACCGTCGCCCTAGTATGAGGTCAAGAGCGCTCTGGAGCAGGTTTTCATCCAGGATCCCTCTGTACATTGCTGCATTCATCTTTCCCTCTATCCTGACTAGTCCCCCAGTTCCTGCCGCTGAAAAACATCCCCAAAGCACGATGCTGCCACACCATGCTTCACTGTAGAGATGGTATTGACCTGGTAATGAGCGGTGCCTGGTTTACTCCAAACATAACGCCTGGTATTCACGCCACAGAGTTCAGTCTTTGTCTTGTCAGACCAGAGAATTTTGTTTCTCATGGTCTGAGAGTCCTTCAGGTGCCTTTTGGCAAACTCCAGGTGGGCTGCCAGGTGCCTTTTACTAAGGAGTGGCTTCCTTCTGGCCACTCTACCATACAAGCCTGATTAGTGGAGTGCTGCAGAGATGGTTGCACTTCTGGAAGGTTCTCTCTCCACAGAGGAAAACTGGAGCTCTGACAGAGTGACCATTGGGTTCTTGGTCACCCCCCTGCCTAAGGCCCTTCTCCCCCAATTGCGCATTTTAGATGGCTTGCCAGCTCTAGGAAGAGTCCTGGTGGTTCCGAACTTCTTCAATTTATGAATGATGGAAGCCACTGTGCTCATTGGGACCTTCAAAGCAGCAGAAATTTCTCTGTACCCTTCCCCAGATTTGTGCCTCGAGACAATCCTGTCTCAGAGGTCTACAGACAATTCCTTTGACTTCATGCTTGGTTTGTGCTCTGACATGCGCTGTCAAATGTGGAACCTTATATAGACAGGTGTGTGCCTTTCCAAATCATGTCCAGTCAACTGAATTTACCACAGGTGGACTCCCATTAAGCTGTAGAAACATCTCAAGGATGATCAGTGGAAACAGGATGCACTTGAGCTCAATTTTGAGCTTCATGGCAAAGGCTGTGAATATTTATGTACTGTACATATCATTTCTTGTTTTGTTATTTTTAATAAATTTGCAAAAAAAATATAAAAAAAAAACTTTCACATTGTCATTATGAGGTATTGTGTGTAGAATTTTGAGGAAAAAGTAAATTTAATCCATTTTGGAACAAGGCTGTAACATAAAATGTGGAAAAAGTGAAGCGCTGTGAATACTTTCTGGATGCACTGGAATGGTATTTTTGTAGGTTTTAACCTTCTGGAAGGTGTCTATTGGTCATGTGATTATCAGAAAAATATCAAAATGCTCACTTGTCTTTAAAAAAAAACACACACACACAGCCTTTATATAATTTTTCACTCCTAAAAGCAAAATTGACTTCTGGATTTGTCACGGGACGTCACTTCCATAGTAAACCCAGCCCAGTGCTGTCCTTGATACCCACCCGCTGCTCTGTTATTGGCCAGCCTGGCTGTCAATCATGCGGACAAGAGTAAGCTAACAAGTTAGCTTATCAAACATTGTCAGTTGCTCCACCAGGAGCAACTGACCCCCAGTACCTCCTTGTGGTCAGGCCAGCGCTGGTGCATCAGTGTGTGAATGTGTGTGAATGGGTGGATAGCAGGATCTGTAAAGGGCCTTGGTCATCTAGAGATGAGAAAAAGTGCTCTATAAGTGAACGCCATTTACACCATGTTTTATATTATTATTTTCTTTAGAGTTCAGTCACTCTAACAGACATCCCTTCCACCTGGTTCACTAATCCGCAGTTGATAATACTATATCTCATGCCATTCTGGTGTATTTTGTTATATTCAGCTCTGTTAGCATTAACTTGGCTTGGCAGTTGGTCGGCATTGGTCATGTGACTGACAGGCCGCCTATAGCTGAATTTTTGATCCAGTGTGGCTGGATCTCTGTTTTCTATAAATTCTATTCACCCCACTGAAATCCTTGTTCATCTGCCAACACTTGACCATATACAGTATGTCATTCTTAGGTGTTATTTTTGAGCGGCTACCTAATTCAGCTAGCTGCTATCGTTGTCTAATTGCCTTGAAGCTAGCAGTTTAGCCACTTATTCGCTAATGTTTCTGTGCTTTTTGTTCTCCAGGGACTCGTCATATCTTATCAACCACTGAAACCACACACCCCTGTCCAACAGTGATGCTTTATTTCAATCATTCTTTAAGACAAATGTTAGTTGGCTCAGGGGTAACAGGTCAACTCAGCCCTGACACAGTCGGCCCCCAAACTAGCCCCAGGATCTCCAGTGGTGCAAGTGGGGAACCCTTGCAAAACTGTTAAAAAGACTATTTTTCAGTCACCAGCAAATGTAAGGAATTTAGCAGAAATTCTCCGCCCATGCCAGCAAAGATCCTGGGGCTCACCTGCCCCGGATAGAGAGCCTAAGTTACGCCCCTCTACTTCTGCATATGGGAGGTTAAATTGGAAAAAAAATCTCCATTTAATTGAATGGCAAGAGAGAAATTATCTTTTGATCCCAATCAAATTTTGCCACGAGTTACACATATGATGATTGTCAATTTAAAAGATAATTTCCCACATAAAAAACAGTGTAGGTTGTTGTCTAACTGTTAAGGTATAAGGTTGTGAAAATACATAAATTAAAAAACTACAATCACAGACTCACCTCAGTTACATCATCGTTTTCAAAGAGCGCACAGGTGGAAGGAACTAACAGTCCCGTAGATCAGCAACAACTCTCAAAATACATTACATTTGCATTGTTTTTCTCCTCTTTTGGATTCTTCATTCATCAGTCAAAAAACAGGAGGTGAACTTTGAGAGGGAAACCGCCATAATAATGTTTGGTGACTTGTATAGTCCGAGACAAGAGGATGTAGCCCATTAAGCGGTTTCACAAAAACAAAATATTGCTTTTTTTTATTGTACAACAACCAACAACTTTAATTAAGTTGAAAAAATACCTTTTTAAATTAACAAACATCATATGTGTAACTCGTGGCAAAATTCGATCGAGATCAAAAGATAATTTCTTTCTTTCCATTCACTTCAGGGAAAATTTTTTCCAATTTAAGGTTTCATATGCAGAAGTAGAGGAGGCGTGACTTAGGCTGTCTATTCGGCTCAGGATATATCCGAGCTAAAGGCTAGGAGCTAGCCAGTCAGTGTTAGCAATAGTGATGTAGGAGGGAGGGCGGAGTTGAATCCAGTCTGAAGATTTAAAGGTATACTGTACATGTTATGATCCCTGGTGTGCCATTACGCAGCGCACCGAGGGAGGAATGACAAACCCAAAAGCAAGAGTAAATTTGTGCAATTTATTCACCAAACCCCAAGTAATAAGCCCAGCAACACAGTCCTGAGTTAAACAGAGGATCGTAAAGATAACAATTGAGGCCACCAGACCAAGAGGGATGCCACAAGGACGCTCAACAGCCCGGGGAGAGGGAATGCCTAGTGTTGCAAGGCATCTGTCGGCACAAAGAGAAAGGCAAACATTAACTTACGGGCTGAGGCAATCCTAGGCAGTCCGTTCAGTCTGTTGGATGAAGGGTGAGCAGGAACAGCCGCTTACGCTAACTAACAACAACTGTCAATAGTGCAAGAGAAGACTCGATGGTCAGGCTGAAGGAAAATGTAGGTAATGAAGGCAAGCATACACAGAGGGACACGCTGCTGCGTATGAAGCACATATAATGCTCCGACGGTCTCTCTAAACTCTCACAGCGTTAAAGTAGTCATAATACTATTGAGGGAAGAGACCGCCGGTGTGAGAATGTGTGGGCTGGACCTTATTGAAAACATATGTGCATGAGTGAGTGTATGAGCGTGTGAATGAGAATGAATGAAGTGTGTGCGTGTATGTGTATGAAACACCTATAATGCAGATCAGCTGGCGATACTGACAGGAGTAGGGCTGGGAACGATCCCTAATTTCCAGAATCGATTCGATTCCGAGTCTTGAGATTCTGAATCGATTCGATTCCGATTCGATTCGATTTGATCCCGATTTGATCTGGGGAATTACCATTTTAATAGCCATTTTACTTCCCATGAAACAAAAATCTTTGAGACCTAATGCTGCAAATTGTACCAAGAATCTTCTAACTTTGTTAATACATAAATTATCACATATAGAACTGACCCAAAATCAGTTACAATAATGCACTTTTTATTATTTAACTTATCATTTCATAAAGTGCTCACAGGTGCTTTCTTTAGTGCAAAGGGTGTGTCGTGTCAAGTTCACTGCCCAGAGTAAGTAAACAAATTCAATGCATGAACCATGCAGGCATAATCTCATTGTATTTCAGTCCCTCCAGGATTTTGTCAGCTCTTTTTGTGATTGTTGTGGCCCAAAAAGCCTGGATTTGTGGGAGCTTTTCCAAAAAGTTATGGCACTTTTAGAGTTTTTTTGCTCTCAAAGTTGTGTGAGGAAGTACAAATTTTAAAGCAGCTGCTTTTTCCATAGTTTACAGTGATGCTGTTCTATGTATCACCACAAGAAAAGTACAAGATTGCCAAAAATTTCTTGTTAAACAGTGATTTATTTAGAATTAAATGCTCAGTAAAATTGTAAAAAAAAAATGACCAATATTGTGTTCTTGCTGAGAACTTTAAAAAAAGAAATAAAATAATTTGTCATTACAACAACTAAACTGCATTGAATGCATGTTAGTCTGGAGAAAATGATGGCAGCACCAACTTGAATCTTGAATTTGAAGGTCTTCTTCTGTGCTGAAATCCACATGAAGCAGGGATGCTCCTCCACTGACGACCTCTGACCTTCAGAAGGTCTCAGTGCAGGATGAAGCTTCCAGTCTTCACACATCTGAAGGCAGATAAAAAGAATAGATTTCACAGTAAAATTAACATTCATATTTTTAGATCCCCACACCACAGTAGGGTTTAATAATTTAGGTTTTTTTTTATATTTTAACTACAAATTAACTTTCAGTGTTTGAAAAGGGTTTCAATTCATTTCCTGAGAAGGTTTGTTCATTTCAATTTAGTTCTACTGAGTAAAAATAGCTTGTTGTACTGCAGCCTTTATTAATTTTATTGTGATTTAACGTTAAAACAACGTTAAAACAAACAAGTATTATACTTACAGTCTCAGCAGCTCCAAGTCTCCCTCTGCTTCACGGGTTTCAGTCTCCGCGCATTTTCCGTTTATCAGTCGTCAACTTTATGTTCCAACACAGCGCTGCACGGAGTAGAAGTCCGTTTATCCCCGCTTTATGAAAAATATTAAGAAGCTGTTGGGGACAGTCTTTACGGTGACTTTTGCTGCTAAATTAAGAGACGTGCACGTTATTAACTCCGCGTCATGTAAACACAAAAGACGTGTGCACACGCCGCAGGGAGCACAGAAGTTTTATTTATGAAAAATATTCAGAAGCTATTGAGGACAGTCTTTACGATGACTTTTGTTGCTAAATTAAGAGACGCACGTTATTATCTCCGCTCGTGTAAACACGAAAGGCGTGTGCACGCGCGCCAGGAAACTCTTGCCGGATGAGAACCGTTTTAACACCACAGAAGAAGAACTAGCATATCGGTTAGCTTGCTAGCTCCGTTAGCGCGTCGGTTGTTTATGGTTCTCGGCCGTTGTTCCTGGCTCACTGACCCGGTTTCGACCCGATTATACTCAGCAGACGTTCACAAACGTAAAAATATTATATTAAAATATATTAATATTAAAAGATCGATCCGCGGATTTTGTGGATCGATATCGGCTCAGTCAAACGGGGATCGATCCATATCGATATATTGATCTTTTGAACCCACCCCTAGACAGGAGGAGGGTGCATGCCCGAGCTGTCAGGGCGTGAGGTCCCAAAGGACTCCCTGAAGCGCCTGATGGAAAATAAATAAGAAAACGAGCCAAAATAACCACGGGTCAGAACTGGATTTGGGACCACCAAACCCAGGTTCATGACAATATATAGTACACTCAAAACATGCTGTTTTCAGAAAGGCTGGAAAAGTTAACAAAAACATCTACAGCAATTACATTTTTAAAGAAAATTTGAACAAAATATGTCACAAACATTTCATTAAGACAGACATAAGCTGTTAAAATGTGGAAAAAAAAGTGCAATCAATGACCTTTTAAGAAAACTGGCAAAGGACTCGAATGACACACTTTCCTAGCTCTTATTTTAAGAGACTAAATTTTTCCAAATTGGTTTTTTTTTTTTTTTTTTGTATTTGAATGACAGTGTTTACATGATGTAACTATACTGCATGTGTGGGTTTTCAAAACAGTTATTTTTTAGATTTTGCTTATATTTTTGTTACAAACCCATTTTTGGGCATATATACAGTATATTTCACAATCAATTCTGACAGTTGACCTGATTGCAACTGGAGTGGCATGTGGGAAAAAAAAAGAAAACAGCAAATGAGCACCAAAATAATTCAGTTCACAAATACTGTATTTTGGCCTTCATGCCTGATTGACCTTGAAATTCGTTTAATTTTCTCAACGCTTTGAAGAAGCAACAAGTTGAATTAGCACTCTAACAAGCACAGAATGGCATGTCTGCACTGATTACTGTCAGGGCATCTGTGTGAAGTCCCAGACCCATAGCTAGGTCAGCTTCACTTATTCTCTCACCTTTACGATGCCCTTGGGTGCTGCACTTAGCTGCTAGCTGTGCTGGACTCACAGTAGCACACAATATGGCTATAGCAGTGTGAAGCAGTGGCACACTTGACTAAGTTTATTCAGATAAAAGCATTGTCAGTTTTTCACAAGCCTGCAGGGACGGAAAGTACATTCCCTCTAGTACTGTGCTGTTAAGTATTTCTTTTGGAACTAGAAGGGACAGTATTTTGACAAGAGGGTAGAGTGCTAAATTAGCACACAGTAGTTAAACTTATCATACCTGAGGGTATAATGTTTTCGACTCTTTCTTCTGTTTACTTTTATATTTCCAATATAGCTTCTACATTTCTGATCAGATAAACTTCAAATTCATACAGAATAGGGATGTTAAAGATTAGTTGACTTTTGATTAATTGGCGATAAGAATTTAGTTGACTAAATTCAATTAGTTGTCAATTAATTGATAACTCAGTAGTCCATTTCAATGGGAGCTTATTCTATGAAATGTAGTGGCTTCGCTATCCAGGCAGGGGCACACGTGGCGGCTCACTGCCGCATTTCAACCGAAAAAGCGGAAGAAGATGCTAACTCACCCTTCTGGGTTACGTCGGTTCCATTGGCACGTTCCAATGTTCACCCTTCTACTTCAAATCAACTGGGCAGATAAACGAAGGCAGCAGGCTACATGAGCGCAAAAACCTATTCCCGCTAGACGGGAAAGCAGACCGGAATCAAGTCACCACTGAGGTAACAGACAACAGAGGAGCCCAGATCGTTCTGGGGTTGCCTGGATTACTGGGGTACTGTGTTAATGTTTAACATGCAACAGATAAAGCAGCTAACAATTTATTTTCATGTTAAAACAGTCTAAAAGTGCATCTCAGTAAATTACAATGTGAAAGTTTTTTTTTTGATATACTGTAACTAAAAAAGATAAATTTATAATATTTGATTTTTTATTTATTTTTTTTTTTTGATTTTGTATACTTTATTGATCCCCAGAGGGGAAATTGAGGGCATCCACCTGGATTTGGTAGTAGTTTTTTAAAATAAATAAAAAATCATGACATTTGTAATTTACTGAGATGTACCAGCACATAGTACACGCTATACAGTGCACAATTTGTCAAACTACAAAAAAATGCCATTATCTGTAGTAAAAACAAATGCAAATAGTACAATAAATCATTGAGGATTATGATGTTCATGTTTTATTCAGTATATGAAAAACAGCAACTTTTTACATGTTAAAGATAGACCGTATTGTATTGAGGGAAATTCAGATTCTCAGGAAAAGCACTGCTTATCAGTTAATCGTTAATTGATTGACAAGGTGAATCAATTATCAATTAATGAATTAACTGATAGCTTGCATCCCTAATACAGAAGCTTTAACTCATTAATACCTTGGGCGAATTTGATTTAGAGATAAATCTAATGAGGGCTTCCATTTTTGGGGAAAGGCGACTTGTACTTTTTCTGTCTATTTTATGTTGTCAGCAGTAAAGCTTCTACATTTCTGATTGGATTGACTTCCTGTTTATACAGAAGCCTTGACTCAGATGAGGGGTTCCTCTTTTGGGACTTCTTTTTTTCCAGTCCATCTCTCTAAATGCAAGGAACGTCTGTCTCTGTGTGTCTGTTCCTCGCATATTCTCTTGAACCGTTCGTCAGACTGACCTAAGATTTCGTAAGCGTTTTGCCGAGGTTATGAGGGTGTGCATCCCTGACTGTGGAGATTTTCAGGCAGAGTATGCAATTATTATCATTTAAACTTTCGCCATCACTCTGTCTCCTCCAGTGTAGTATTCCAAAGCTTCTCGAAGTATGGGTGTGATTTAGGATCGACTCGGTGTGCTGGATAAAACTCGCAAACAAAGATATAGCCCGGCCAACAGCAGACCGCTCCTCCCCACTAGTGCTCCTCCCGGTGTGCTAGTGCATGTATTTTTAAAAATTCAAAGGTAATACCGCCATGATTGTGGAGCATACCAGCCAGATGAGTTGTATATCATATGTGGCCACAAATGCATTGTGTTAGCACAAACACAGCCGAGAGGCAAGGCTAGCTGCTCAGGGTGTTTGTAGCCGGAGAGCGGGGGCATACGGTCGGCCAGCCCCGCTGATGCTGCTCACGCACCTCCGGTCCTGTCCACAATTACTAAACAACAAGTTGGTCCCCTACACTCCACTTCACATTCTTTCCGTGCATAATCATTTACGTCACCAACAAATCCAAAAGAGACCAAGCAGACATGACAGGTGAGAGTGCCAAGTACAGGAACGGCCTTTAAGAAATTCCTGGCCACCCTCACTTGATTCCTGGTTTCTGGTAGTGGAAACGGGGCTGTCTGTCTGTCTGTAAGTGACTATATGTGTGACTGCCTACATCTACACCTCTTTGTGTCCCACTTTCAAAGGCAGCCTACATGTGGGCATGTAAAGGCTAATTTGGGCCACAGGAAAATGCACTAGTTTTATGTTGATCAGAGTTCTCATTAGGGGTGCCTGATATGGGGATGTGTTTGGTATGTCAGCTTGTTCACTAAGGTTCTTCCATGAGCAAAGGTTCCACTCTGATCCGTAGTATGCCGAAGGTGATTTTCCTTCCTCCCACATCCACCCCTGTCCTGCACTCACATTCTATTGGCCAGCAGACCTAAGCATCACTACCTCTTTTAGATGCATCATCACGTTGTAATACAACTGACAGGCACGGCTTTACGTCATCGAGAGGCACCCTCCATTTACCAGAATCATGATGCCAGAGTTGGCACTGCAGAGAACAACACGTTGAACATTTCAACTTTATGGACTTTGTGGCTCATTATGAGTACGCTTTTTTTTATGGGGCTTTCCTACCCTCCTGCCATTTATAAAAAAACGATTCCCAGGAGGAACGATCACACTGATAACACGTTATTTTACATCATATGCAAATAGTGTACACTTGCATGCATGCGCTCATGCATAAGAAACCCTACGCAGGCCAAAGCCAAAGGAGTTGGCCTCCCTTAAACACAGCACAGTCACACTATTGAAAAGAAGGACTTTGGGATTATAGGTTTGGGACAGTTTTTTAGTGGTAGTAGGCATCAAATGTGTATGTTGCACAGACAGATATCTGCTAAAATAGAAATAAAACAATTCTTAGGAGTCTATAATTTCACTCCTAAAAAAATGGTGCATGGATATTTGGAAGACTAACCACTCAAAAACAAGTTTGTTTTTTTTAAATTGCCATTTAAATGACATTTAATTGCTTAGTCTGTTTTACACATAATATAGTGTAGTATTTTTCTGTGCTGTATATTACAAAAAACATTTTATTCTTCCATTCTTTTACTCATCCCATTTTGTTCTTACTAGATTTTTTTGCCATTTTTTTTAAAGTGCCTTTTTATTTTGTATTTTAATGTAAAATATCCTAAACATTTGCTTTTTTATAAAGATGTATCCCTCCACCTTTCTTTTTGTCTCAGCGCTCTCTGTTCCTCTGTCCCGCAACCATTTTCTACTCATCACTGCTGGAACTAATTACTAATTAACTTTCAGTACAACAACCAAAACAAAGTCCCCAAGGCTCACAGCTGCGTCCAGTATTTAATCACTTGTTGTGTTTCCAGACAAATGCAACGTCTTTGACATGCTTATGTCCACATGTGTGTTTGGGGTTATATACAGCATTATTTTCTCTTTTTTTTATACAGGAGGAGACACCATGACAACAGAAATGCAAGAGATCGCCATCACAGAGGACAAGCCTCTACTCACGGGTCAGGCTGACACTGCTAAGGTCAGATAGGTTGCCCCATATGCATACAGATCATATACAACTGAATCAACAGCACTGCAGTTTTTATACAGGAGACATTAAAAGAAATCACTAATATGGTCCAAAACTGGAAGAAAAAAAACATCTGCACATGCTGAATGAATAGCTGTTACAATCCAAAATCACAAAGAAACTCAAAAAAAATGAGGGTGGTGGTCTTTGTGTTATTACATGCCCTTGTTGTGCGCATGAATGCAAGTGTGCACTTTTGATTCTGAGCGAAACCTACATATGACAACATGTATTCCAAGCACATTTGTGCGTGACTGTGCGTACTGGCGTGTGCATATGTTACGCATGCATTTGTGTGAGTCCGTGCACAGCTGCAGTGCTGGCTCATATCTGCCGGGTTGACGTCAAAGCCCCGGGGGAATGGGAGCAGATCCTGGGCTCTGCTCTGCTGGGCTGATGTTGCTGTGCAGATGCAGCATTGCAGACGAGAGCAGTTTTTCTCACTGCTGACACCTGGTCGACACTGTTGGTATTGCAGCCCTGAAATAGCAGCAGCACACACGGAGTTTAGTTTGTATTTAATATACATGAGTGGAAAGTAAAAAAAAAAAAAAAGACAAATCACTGATAACAAGTGTCTATTACCAGTATTATAAAAACTTGACAGGCCTTTTCTGAGTATATCAAATGTTTTGGGGAGGGTTTCTGAGAATTAACACATTGTTTTGGGGTTATTATCCTTATACTGTATATTTATTACTGTGTTAAAGACATTAAGGTATTAAGGCCTTTTTTTACATTGTAATGGCTAAAAAGCTCATTCTGCTATGTACTTTGACTGTAATTTTTTTTTTTTTTTTATCATGCTCTAATTTTACTTATTTAGTTAGTTCACAATATTGTCAGAATCAGAATCAGGTTTATTGCCATTGTTCATGTAGTACACAAACTAGGAATTTGTCTCGGTACAATGCTGCAACATTAAACATGATAAGATTGATTAAGATACTATTGTGTTTGATTTGATGTGTTCCTTTGCTTTTGGCTCCTCTGTGTAAAGTCCAGCAATAATTATTAAGTTTCTCCTTCTGGACTTTTGACTTCTGCTTGTGTTAGTCATACTGTAAACATACTTGTATGTCATTCATGTAGGCTGATAGAAAATTAAAAACAATACTAGGTAACTATAGGGTCATTCACTGGCAAAACCACTATAGATGCTCAGGGTTTCCTCTGGTAACATTTCTCGGTGGCGGCCCGCCTCACCAGAAATTTTATAGCCACGCCAAGGAGATATTAATTTATTAATTAAGAAAAATATATGAAGCAATGACTTTCAGCAAGCACGCACATGAACAATGCGTGTGGCCGTCACCCACGCAGAGTTTAGAGGTGCCCCACCCACGCGAGTTTTCCAGTCAGTCAGCAGGCAGTGTCTCGCTAAGCACGACTGTCCGACAGAAACATGAGCTTATTAAAGTACTTTAAACATGGAAAAAAATCAGAAGAGGTATGTAAGCGCTGGAGGCGTTTATCATGGTTTTAACCCGCTGGAAACGGGAACAATAATGGAAGAGTCACTTAGCTAAGAGATGTGGTTAGAATTCATATGCAGCCGGCTTCCTTCGAAGGGAAAGGCAAGGGGGACTGATGAATTGCTGAGGATATATTTTACCAGCCACTACAATGTTATGTTCTGTAGGAATTGTAGGAATGAAGAGACTGGCAATTTCTCTCTTTTCTCGCATGAGCAGGTGTGCCGTTTTTATTCTCCAGCGGCAGTGACAAAAAGCTACAGCTAAAAATGCTAGCTCTCTTTTCACTCTAAACTGAGGTCCTTCAGCGGCTGCCTAGAGAGGTGCCTGATGAGAAAGCCTGAGAGCACAACTATAACTGCCTAAGCAGATCATTCTGTACATGAACACATATTGTGGTGAATTATGTCTTTAGAGTCCGCTACAGTTCCCTATTATGTACCTGGCAGGATAAGATGACCGAAATTCACGAAGTCAATGACTTTAATCCATCAGCAGCCTTCAGACAAACTAAACGTGTCAACATTTGATTTCAAAATAAGGGAGGTTTTTCCTGCTGTCTGGGTGGTGAGGAGATTTCTAAAAAAAAACAAAACTATAAATATAAAGAAATATTATAACAGAAATAACGGCATCCTTGGTTATATAAGTTAATTTATTTCATTAAATACAATTTTATTAAAAATTTTTTGGAGGGCGGAGCATGGATACGGAGTAGACACGCCCTTACCAGCTCTGATATATCTTTTCATAAATGTTATTTTAAACGTCACTGTGTCTCGTTATATTTCTCGTCATCATATTGGGACCACTGGAAAAACTCGTTGACATGTCTGGGAAGAACCCTTCCCGTCAGGAACGCTCTACCCGAGCCCTTAACCGTCAAGCTAATGAGAAAGCCAACTACCCGTCTCCTGTACATGGCGTTGATGAGGACGCAGAAGAACTGTCACTTTTGGGCCTGATAAGGCTAATTGAAAGTTTCCGAACTGAAACGCGGGACTCATTAGGCACACTGCAGACGTCTATGGACTCGTTTGGGACACGTCTGACCGAGGTCGAAACTTCTTTGCAGGAGTGTGACGACAGGATTACGGTGCTCGAAGCCAGGAGTGAAATGCTGGAGAAATGCAACAAACTGCTAATGGCTAAAACGGAGGACCTTGAATCGAGGCGCAGACACCAAAATCTCTGTGTGCTTGGTCTACCAGAAAACATAGAGGGGCCACAAGTTACAACATTTATGACCGACTTCTTCACCGAGACGCTGGGTATGGAGGTTCCTGACGGGCCTGAGATGTTGGACCGAGCGCATCGCCTTGCTTCCCGGCCTGTCCGGGGTCAAAACGCTCCCCCGAGACCCATGATTGTAAAGGTGCACCATTTCAGAGTGAAACAGCGCATCCTCCAGCTCGCCAGAGAGAAGGGCCCGCTTACTTTCCGCGGTCACAAAGTCTACATTTTCCACGATTTTACTGCTGATGTCACCAAACGGAGGACATCTTTCATTAACATCAAGCGAAAGCTTCAAGCTGCAGATGTCAGATACGACTTGCTGTTTCCTGCCCGACTCGAAGTGTTATTCAACGGCGGCAAATACAGCTTTGATATAGTGGAGGAGGCGGAGAATTTTTATCCAGAGACCATAGCCCCATCCCTCCGAGCGGTCCATGCAGATGACACCAATGGGTAACTTTTCACTAGCCCTTTGGGGCAGTTATCAGTTTCCAGACATATATAAATTAAGCCGTTTAATAAGTTATTTTTCTTGTCACTTTATGGACTTTTTAATTCACTTTAAGCTATTTCATTGTGCGGGTTTGGATGTAGTGAATCGAGGTAATATCAGTGTTCATTGTGGTCTATATTAATCATATATTCCATAACCAACATATGTTTAAGCAAGTGAGAGTGTTTGGTGATTACATATGTAAGGCGACTTCACACCTCAGAACAGGACAAAGAGTCTCAACCGCCAGTGAGGATTAAAGAGCATCCAAGGCACTGCGGTGGAGACCGGAGGAGCTGCCCTGACCCCCCAGGGCCAGGAGGAGGAGTACGAAGACAATGGGGGGATTAAGATAATGAGGGATGTCAGCTTTTGATATGCATGTCTTTTGTTATGTGCAAGTATAAGTTCGTAGAGCCGAAGGTGTTCGCTCTCTTACTTCTTCTGCTGCTGCACCTAGATGAGACTTGTTAGAGGAGCTGATAATAAACTTTGGTTTATGAATCACATCGCCTCGTTATTTCATGCTCCTCTACACTGGTGACCCTGACGCGAGAATGGACCAGAGGCGTTCCCCCGCGATCGACTCATCTGTGGCGACCCAGGCAGACGCCGGCGCCCATGCAGACAGGGGAACAGATGGACGACGTTCCCCCATGGCAGAAGTGATAGAGAGGGCTCAACCGAGCACCAGCACCGCGGAGAGAGCCGAAGCAAGGCACTCTCACCCTGCGGACACAGCAGTGACGGTCCACACAAGCGCCGTCACCGTCAACCTACCGGACTTCTGGCAGGAAGACCCCGCCTCGTGGTTTCAGCAAGCTGAAGCCCAGTTTACACTTGCGGGCATCACGGCTGACGATACAAAGTTCTATCACATTGTCGCCAAACTCAACGCCGCCACTTCGAGATGTGCGCGGCGCATAATCCAACGGCCGCCGGCCCAGGACAAATATGAAGAACTGAAAGCGACCATCGTGGCAAATTACGTCCCCTCAGCCGAGGAGAGAGCCGAGAGGATCCTGGCGGTCTACGGCCACAGAGGAGGCAGACCCAAGGCCCTCATGGAGGACTTGCTGCAACTTAAAGAAGAGGACAATGACAATTTCCTCTTCCATTTCATATTCCTCAGTACGCTGCCGCCATACATGAGAGGGACGCTGGCCAACATGCGATGCAGCACCCAGCAAGACTTCCGCACGCTAGCTCACGAAGCTCAACGGCTCGTCAACGCATGCAAGGAGCAGACACCCACAGCAGCATCCGCAGACCTCAACGCTGATGTCCGGAGCCACGAGGAGCCACAAATCACTGAGCAGAGCCAGCCCGCGGTGACAGCGACACGGCCAGGATGCAACAGACGGAGCAACGTTTGTTATTACCACCACCGCTTCGCCGAGAAGGCTTACAAATGCGTTCCCCCCTGCAAATTCACAATTTCGGGAAAACGCCGAAGCCGAGAGCCGTTAACAGCGGCGGTTCTCGGCGAAAAAAGCAAGCTTTTATATGTGGCGGACAGACACACCGGCAAGCGGTTCCTTATCGACACGGGAGCTCAACTAAGTTTTTTCATGCCCTCCCAAGCAGACCGGGCCATGGGCCCCCGGGGCAATGGAGCGGTGGCAGCCAACGGCTCCATCATCGACACTTTTGGCGAAAAGAGCCTGCCCCTCTGCATCCACGGCCGCAACTACAGATGGACATTTGTTGTAGCGGCGGTGAGTTTTAACATGTTGGGCGCAGATTTTTTGTGTGCACATGGGTTATTAGTTGATCTAGCGAACAGGCGCTTGGTTAATGCACTGTCCTTTGCTTCTATTCCCTGCTCAGCTCGACTTTCTCCACCACCCGTGCAGGCTAGCGTCACCACAGCAGGAGGTAAGTTTGATCAACTCCTCACCCAATTTCCAGCACTCACAATTCCCAAATTCTCAGCCACAGTGGCTAAACACGGGGTTGAACATTTTATTCCCACAACGGGCCCACCCGTATTTGCCAAAGCTCGGCGCTTAGACGCGGCCAAGCTCGCCATAGCTCGGGACGAGTTTACCACCCTTGAAAAATTAGGCATTATCAGACGCTCGAAAAGCCCCTGGGCCTCACCACTTCACATGGTTCCGAAATCCGACGGTTCTTGGAGACCATGCGGCGATTACCGCAGATTAAACAATGCGACAGCGCATGACCGCTACCCAATTCCTCACATTCAAGATTTTTCACTGCATCTGGCGGGTGCGCGCATTTTTTCAAAAATAGACCTGGTCCGCGGTTATCATCAAGTCCCAGTTCGAGCAAATGACATTCCTAAAACAGCTGTAATAACCCCTTTCGGCCTTTTTGAATTTTTGCGAATGCCTTTCGGCCTCAAAGGCGCGGCTCAAACCTTTCAGCGGATGATGGACACGGTATTACGCGACCTCCCTTTTGTTTTCGTCTACCTCAACGATATGCTGGTAGCCAGCCCGTCTGAGGAAGAACACGAGCGGCATCTCACTATGGTTTTTCAGAGGCTAGAAGAGCACGGGTTAATAATCAATCCAGCCAAATGCAAATTCGGCGTGTCATAAATTGATTTTTTAGGACACAGAGTTTCTCCGAAGGGGGCAGTCCCACTTCCAGACAAAGTTCATGCGATAGAAAGTTTCACACGGCCACAAACGGTCAAATCGCTGCAAGAATTTTTAGGAATGGTTCATTTTTACAACCGTTTCCTCCCCCACGCAGCTCAGCTCATGCAGCCCCTATATGACGCGCTCAGAAAACAAAAAGCTTCCAACGTGGTCGAATGGACCCCGGAGCGCGAACACGCCTTCGCGGAAGTAAAAAGCGCCCTAGCTAATGCCACATTGTTGGTTCACCCCGATCCCTCGACCCACATTGCGCTAACCACAGACGCTTCGGACCTAGCCATAGGGGCAGTTGTAGAACAACATGTCAGCGGAATCTGGCAACCTTTGGCATTCTTCAGCAAATCGCTAAACCAAACTGAGCGTAAATACAGCACTTTTGACAGGGAGCTGCTAGCGCTTCATTTATCCATCCGCCACTTCCAGTTCTGGTTAGAAGGGCGGAGTTTCACGGCTTTTGTAGACCACAAACCGCTCACCTTTGCCATGGCTAAAATTTCCGAACCGTGGTCAGGCAGGCAACAAAGACAGCTGGCTGCGATTTCAGAGTTCACCACAGACATTCGACATGTGGCAGGCAAACTTAACGTGGTAGCAGACTGCCTCTCTCGCGCTGTGACATCGCCAGAGCGCGAGGAGACAGATTATACTACCGCAGCCGCAGAACTCTTCACCAACGCGGACACATACGCAGCACCAATCCATGCAGGGATAGATTATGCAGCCATGGCAGAAGAGCAAAGTAGTGACGCGGACGTGCGCGCACTCTTGTCTGGACCAACAGGGTTAAGGCTGGAGGAAAGGGGTCTACGCGACGGCGTGCCCCCCCTAATATGCGATATCTCAACCGGCCGACCGCGCCCGTTAGTCCCAGCTACATGGCGCCGCCGTATTTTCGACTCAATTCACTCCCTCGCGCACCCAGGTGTGCGCGCCTCGGTTAAAATGGTCGCCGAAAAGTTTGTGTGGCCCGGCCTGCGCAAAAACGTAAAAGAATGGGCAAAAACTTGCATTTCTTGTCAGCGCGCCAAAATACACAAACACACAAAAGCCCCTCTGGAGCCTTTTCCAATCCCTGCTAGAAGGTTCGACCACGTTCATGTCGACCTCATGGGGCCACTACTTTCCTCTCAAGGTTTCACACACCTGTTAACAATGATAGACCGCACCACGCGCTGGCCAGAGGCAGTCCCTCTGGCGTCAACCACAGCGGAGGAAGTCGCTCGCGTTTTTTGACAAACTGGGTGGCACGTTTCGGCGTCCCATCGGACATCACGTCCGATAGGGGGCCTCAATTTGTCTCGGAGCTTTGGTCAGCCATGTCCAGCAGCTTAGGGGCAACAATTCACCGCACCACCGCTTATCACCCTCAGGCTAATGGGTTATGCAAGCGTTTTCACAGATCTTTAAAGGCCGCCCTCAGAGCCTCACTAACGGATACAAATTGGGTAAATAAACTTCCCTGGGTTTTATTGGGGTTGCGTGCTGCGCCCAAAGAGGATCTAGACACCTCTCCAGCAGAATTAGTTTTTGCACAACCTCTCAGGCTCCCAGGTGAATTTTTACCAGAGAACCCAGAGCCAGGGCATCTTCCAGCCCCGAGGTTTTTAGACAGCAACGGACCGGACTCTCTCCCCGGACCGGCACATCACTCTTTTCCACGGGTTTTTGTCCCACAAGCTTTAAAGAACGCTGAATTCGTTTTTGTTAGGCATGAAGCTTTAAAACCAACTTTCCGCCCACCATACGATGGACCATTCAGAGTGCTGGAACCTGGTGATAAACACTTTGTGCTTGATTTTGGGGATAGAAAAGAAACAGTCAGCATTGACAGACTTAAACCTGCCTTCTTGTTGAGAGACGAGCCTGCACGGTTGGCGAGAGCACCTCGGCGGGGTAGACCCCCCAAGAGAAAAGACTCAGCCCCCCTGCAGGGAACAAATAATCACTCTCCTTCCCAAGCTGCAGATTCCTTACAGGAAGGTCCCAGCAGGTCGCCCAAGCGGACCCACAGCAGATTCGGGAGAAGATTAAAACCCAGACGGCACAGAGACTGATGCAAACTACTCAACAGTTGTTCACTAATTGTGCTGTAACAGTTTAGGACTGACTTGTGATTTTACTATGCTGTTATGATTACCACTGAACTCTCTTAGGAGCATGGCTGCTGGAAAGTTTCTTCTGTGGCAAGAGGTGTAGCAGTTAGTATGTCATAATAATTATCTTAAACTGTGAATTTTTCTATTGTCCTTTTCTTAGTCGTTTGGGGGGGCTGTGGTCTATATTAATCATATATTCCATAACCAACATATGTTTAAGCATGTGAGAGTGTTTGGTGATTACATATGTAAGGCGACTTCACACCTCAGAACAGGACAAAGAGTCTCAACTGCCAGTGAGGATTAAAGAGCATCCAAGGCACTGCGGTGGAGACCGGATGGGTTGCCCTGACCCCCCAGGGCCAGGAGGAGGAGTACGAAGACAATGGGGGGATTAAGATAATGAGGGATGTCAGCTTTTGATATGCATGTCTTTTGTTATGTGCAAGTATAAGTTCGTAGAGCCGAAGGTGTTCGCTCTCTTACTTCTTCTGCTGCTGCACCTAGATGAGACTTGTTAGAGAAGCTGATAATAAACTTTGGTTTATGAATCACATCGCCTCGTTATTTCAAGCTCCTCTACATTCATGTTACTTTTTTTTTTTTTAAAGGAGTATTTTATTTTTAAAGTTCTTCAGATGTTTAAACTATACATTTGTGTATGGAGCACTGGTTTAGTGCAGAGTTAAGTTGTGTTTTGTAGGGTGTAGACGCTCAGTTTAGGGAAGCGTTCAAAGTATGAGGGAGGTTTTGTGTTTTTCGTTCTTTTTTCTCTACATTCCCCTTTTCTGTTTGTTTTGGTTTTTGTTGTATTGTTTGTATTTATCAGGACGTTCCATATATAAATTCTCAATGTCCATCCATCCATCCATCCATCTTCTACCGCTTTTCCGGAGGTCCGGGTCGCGGAGGCAGCAGTTCAAGCAGAGAAGCCCAGACTTCCCTCTCCCCAGCCACCTGCTCCAGCTCTTCAGAGAGGATACCAAGGCGTTCCCAGACCAGCTGGGAGACATAGTCTCTCCACCGAGTCCTGGGTCTGCCCCGGGGTCTCCTCCCAGTGAGACGTGCCTCAAACACAAATTCTCAATGTATAAACTTTTAAACAAAAGTACTATCCGTATCATTTGGAATAATGGCTAGCAGTGCAGAGATTAAATTGTGTTCTTGGAATGTACATGGGATCCAGACCCCTATTGAACGTAAAATTTTTTTTTAACTATTTAAAAAAAGAGAGGGTACAGATAGCATTCCTCCAAGAGACCCATCTAAATAACGATGAACATCTAAAGTTAAGAAGGGAATGGGTAGGTCAGATCTACTATTCCTCCTTTACTACTAACAGCAGAGGGGTAGCCATTTTGGTTCATAAATCCCTTCCTTTGACAGAGGTGGAGATTAAGGCGATACTGCAGGAAGGTATGTCATGATTAGAGAGACACTCTTTGGGGACCCTGTCCTATTTAAATGCGTATGCTACCCCCCCCCCCCGATTCGTTCAACTGATTTTTATACTAAGGTATTCTCTCTGTTTTCTGAGTGGACTGTTGAATCCTCTGTGATAGCGTGCGATTTCAACTGTTGTCTATATCCACGTCTAGATAGGTCCTCAAAAACAGCAGAGTCTATTGTTGGACAAACTCGCTCTTTACTTAGTTGTCGTGCTGATATTCACTTTATTGGTACTTGGAGGGCCCTTCACTCCACTGATTGGCAGTATACATTTTACTCAAAAGTGCATAAAACATCTTCTAGAATTGATTTTTTTTATTTACTCCTAAATATGCCCTTCAAAGAGTACTCTCTTGCTCCATTGGCAATATTATTATCAGTGATCACTCACCCATATTTTTGGTCATGTCCAGCAAGACTCAAAGCACTAGGGGGCAATGGCGCTTTCCAAATTACCTTGTTAAAAATCCCAATTTCAAAACATATCTACCAGAACAGTTTAATCATTTTATTGCTGAAAATAATATTTCTGATGTATCACCTAATTTACTCTGGGAAACTGGTAAAGCTGTTATTCGAGGCTTCACTATATCATTCTTGGCAAATCTTAAGAAAAAACAGAGGACAGAGCAACAGTTTCTTGAAGGTAAATTAAGTGAACTACAACGTGAATTTAATCTTAAACCTTCAGATAACCTGAGATCTCAAATTGATGCCACCACAGCAGCTCTAGATGCACTTTTATCTAAAGAAGCTCAGAGATCTATACTGCTTGGTAAGCATAAGTTATATGAATTCGGCAATAAGCCAAGCAAGTATCTGGTAAATTTAATAAAAGGTAATACTGGCTCCCAGGCTATTCCAGGCATAAAGGATAGTTCTGGTAAAAGAGTTTGTAACAACAAAGATATTAACAACTCTTTCCTTTCCTTCTATGAAGGCTTATGCACTTCTGAGTCAAATCACAACTCGGAGACTTTGATGCATAATTTTTTATCATTAGTCAAACTACCTCAAGCATCCAATACACAAAAAGAGCTGTTGAATAGGGCTATTTCCCGTGAAGAAGTTATAGAGGCGATTAATAGCTTACAAAATAATAAGGCTCCGGGGCCTGATGGTTTGACTCCAGAATTTTATAAGGCTTTAAAGGATTTGCTAATTGAGCCCCTTTTCAATATGCTGTCTTACTCCTTTGACTCTGGGGCTCTTCCTGACACTATGATGGATGCAAATATTTCTATAATCCTAAAGAAGGGCAAACCTGCAGATGAATGCGCATCCTACAGGCCGATTGCCTTGCTGGACGTTGACCGAAAATTATTGGCCAAAATATTGGCGAAGAGACTTGAAGGTGTCATGCCAGATTTAATTTCAACAGACCAGACTGGATTTATATTGATTGATATCAATATTTATTCTGATTTATATCAGCTTTATTCTGAATTGTAATTGCTCGTTTTGTTTTTCTTTTGAATCTTGGATGGAATATGGGTGGGCAATATAAGCTGCGACTTCAGCCATCACCCATTTCGGATAACTTATATTGAACTGTATAATCAGAGGAGTTATTGTCTAATATGACCTTGTTGGATTTTCTTTCCCCCTTTGTTATATTATTCTGTTTCTTTTAATCTGTACTATTAATCTATCCGAAATAAAGATTGATAGATAAAATAAAGATTGATTGATTGATATTGGGTCGTAATTCCCTTCATAATGTAAGGAGACTATTAAATCTTATTCAGAATGGATCAAGGTCAAAGGTCAAATCTCTTGTTGTCTCCCTTGATGCAGAAAAGGCCTTTGATAGGATTGAGTGACCTTATCTTCTAGGTGTCCTTTCAAAATTCAGTCTTGGTGACAGCTTTATTAGGTGGATATCCTTGCTATATGCTGCCCCCCGTGCCTCTGTTATTACAAATGGCCTGAGGTCCTCCACATTCACAGTGAGACGTGGTTCTAGACAGGGCTGCCCGGTCTCACCAATTCTGTTTGCCCTTGCTATGGAGCCCTTAGCTGAGGCCATTAGATGTGATTCCTTGGTAACAGGTATAGCCGTGGGTCCCACAAATCATAAAATTTCCCTTTATTGTGATGATGTCCTCCTCTATCTAAGTAACCCAGAATCTTCTATTACAAGAGTTGTTGAAATAATTAATTCTTTTGGTCATTTTTCAGGTTATAAGATTAACTCCTCTAAATCTGAAGCCATGCCCCTTACCCCTCAGGTATCTTGGTCTCCACTGTGCTCTACCCCCTTCCGCTGGTCTCCATCAGGTTTTGTTTATTTGGGCATACACATTACTCCCTCTCTTTCTGGCTTATATAAAGCTAACTTTGTTCCTGTAATTAGTAGAATCAAGGAGGACTTGGCCCGCTGGACGGCTTTGCCTCTATCTCTCTTAGGAAGGGTCAACCTTGTCAAAATGGTTATACTTCCTCGGTTATTGTACCCCTTCCAGATGATCCCTGCTCTTTTAACAAGAAAATCACTTGCTATTCTTAATAGCTATTTGACATCTTTTCTCTGGAGGAACAAGTGAGCCAGGTTAAAACTTAGCACATTACAGCGCCCACTGGATGAAGGAGGCCTGGCAGTGCCAGATTTTAGGCGCTATCAAATTGCTTCCCTCTCTGTTTACATGGTTTAAAAATGATCCCACATCCACCTGGCTTAATATAGAGGCGGCTCCAGTGGCCCCCATCTCTCTTAGTCACATATTATACGCATCTAAGTAATGGGTTTGTCTCAGATTAAAGGGGAATTTTATTTTACAGAATACTTTAAAAGTTTGGAGGATGGTGAAGAAGCTTGGGAATCAGGATGGCTCTTTTTCCCCCCTCACACCTATTTATTTAAACCTGGATTTTGCCCCTGGTCTGGCTGACCAAGCCTTCCCCTTGTGGTCTGATAGGGGAGTAAAAACTGTAGGCGACTTGATGACAGCGGGCACTCTGCTGTCTTTTGAGCAGCTCAGAGAGAAGTATAATCTCCCACAGAATAACTTTTTTAGGTATCTGCAAATTCGTAGTTTTATTTCTTCATCTATTAAGCTGCACCCTAATGGGTTCTTTCTTTCACCTATGGAGGAGGTGATTCAGAAACCAGACACTAGAAAACTAATCACTAGGTTCTACAAGACCCTCTCAGTCCCATCCAGTGATTGCACAGCTCATGTCAGATCTCTTTGGGAAGTGGATTTTGGAGAATCATTTTCACCTGATATATGGGATGAGGTGCAGTCAGGTAGTGCAAACTACCTTTTTACTGACAAAGCTAGAGAGTTACAATTCAAGATCATATACAGGCTTCATATTACTCCAGTGAAACGCAATAAGTTTAACCCTCTATTTTCAAAATTTTGTAATAAGTGTAAAATTTCTGAAGGTTCATATTTTCATTGTTTATTTAAATGTCCTCCTATTAATGACTTCTGAGTAAAAAATTGTAAAGAAATTGATATTATATTCAAGAAAAATCTAGCCCTGTAGTTCATTTATCCACTCCTGCATATGATAGACACAGGGGGATGTGTTGTAATTACATGTGTGGAATGACCTCACGTCTCAGAAGAGGACAATGAGTCTCCACCGCCTGCGGAGAGCAACGAGGAGATGGAGGAGCGGCGGTGCAGACCTGAAAAGACTTCCTGACCCCCTGGGGTCAGGCGAAGGAACGGGAGGACATCGGAAGGATATGACAAGGACGTGTGAAGTTGGCTTTTGTGGTGTGATGCATAATGTGTTGGCTTTTGTGGTGTGATGCATAAGTATGGGGGTCTGACTGCGTTCAGCCTCTTTCTGCTTCTGCCTTGGGATGAGACATGTTGGGGATGTGAAGCCGACATTAAATATGATTTATAAAATCACTCAGCTTCTTCATTTCACGTTCCCCACAGCCCTCACTCCTCTCAGCTGCATTCTAGGAGTAAATCCTACCCCACTGAATCTTCGCTCCTCCGCACTCAAACTGTTGCAGGTGCTTCTCTTTAGTGCAAGAAGATGTATTCTTCTTCTATGGAGCTCAGACTCTGTTCCTACACATTGGATTTGTGGTGTGATGGAACTTGTGCCATTAGACGCTATTAGCTTCTGGTTCAAAGACAAACCTTTTTGTTTTTTTGATATATGGGACCCCTTTTTGAGTTATATAGGAGGAAGATGGTGCCCAGGCCCTCCGGAGTGGCCTCTATGGTCTTGCTTGGACTGAGAGGTCAAAGTGCATTACCAGATAGACCACCATTATTTCCGATTGTGTTTTCAGGATGCAATTTTTCTGCTTCTGATAAATGTGTATTGTATTGTGGTATATATTTTTTTTTTGTTTGTTTGTTTTTGTGTGTGGAGATGGGATGATGGGGTGGGAGTTTGGGGGCTGAAAAAGAGGGTTCTCTTTGTCATTTCTTGCTGTTTGCTTTTTCTGTATTGCTTGTGGCCCTCAAAATCTCAATAAACATACTGTATATAAAAGAGAAGGGAAATTTTTTTCTTTGTAATCAGAGTTAAATTATTGTTCTGTTCTGACTGCAGAATTATGGTCAAAAATGTAAATTGTTATAAGGAAAAAGTAACAAAAAATTACCACAGTCTGTTTCAAATTTATCTAAAAAAAAACCCAAAACACAGACAAAAATTAGTCATAAAATAATTCACAGATTTATAACAAAGTTTCAAATGTACAAGAAAAGTCAATTTTACAAAAGGAAATTACAAATTTGAGGAACATGGTTTCAACTTTAGATAGATTTACAGAGAAAAGTAAAAAACTACAAGAAAATTGTTATAAATTTTTGAGAAAAACCTCAAACCTCCAAAACTGAAGTCATTACTCAAGTTTTTAAGTGGGTGCTCTTTGTACCCTTAGCTCAATTAGAAATTTTTGGTTGTCTACTTTTAATTAAATCTACATAAGTAGAATTTCTGGTTACTATACCCACCTGATCATATAATTTAAGTATGCATGAGTACATTACTATTATGAATGTTTCTTTCCCTTCCCTACTCTCTCAATGGAAAAAAAGAAACACTAGAATAAAAATACCAAAAATACACATATTTTTGTCATTTATGTAAACCATGACAAAAAAAAATCCTGCAGGACAAAACATGACACTTCAGAATCAGAATCAGGTTTATTGCCATTGTTCATGTAGTACACAAACTAGGAATTTGTCTCGGTACAATGCTGCAACATTAAACATGATAAGATAAGAGAAATAAACTATACATGTAATAAAGTGTAGGATAAGATTAAGTGATACTGGTCAACAGTTAAAATATATATTAGCCAGCAGCAGATACTGTGGAGAACTATATAGTGCAGTCGGTAATGCAGGAAGAAAACAGTGATGATTGACATGAGTCTGGTTGAGCTGCTGTACATGGTGCACGAGAGTCACTTAGTGTTCAGCAGTCTAATGGCAGAGGGGAAGAAGCTGTTCATGTGACGGGAGGTTTTAGTCTGGATGGACCGAAGTCTTCTACCAGAGGGGAGGGGGGCAAACAGTACATGACCAGGGTGTGAGGGATCGGCTATGATCCGGCCAGCACGCCTCCGGGTCCTGGAGATGTACAGATCCTGGAGAGATGGGAGCTTGCAGCCGATCACCTTCTCAGCAGTGCGCACGACGCGCTACAGCCTTAGTCTGTCCCTGGCAGTGGCTCCTGCGTACCACACGGTTATGGAGGTGGTGAGGATGGACTCGATGATGGCTGTGTAGAACTGCACTAACATCTTGGTGGGTAGCTTGAGCTTCCTCAGCTGCCGCAGGAAGAACATCCTCTGCTGGGCTTTTTTGATGAGTGAGCTGATGGTCAGCTCCCATTTGAGGTCCCTGGTGATGGTAGTGCCTAGGAAGCGGAAGGAATCAGCAGTGGTGATGGGAGAGCCTGAGAGGGTGAGGGGGGGCAGAGGAGTAGTGACTTTCCTGAAGTCTACAATCATCTCCACTGTCTTCAGAGCAATTCTTCACGGGTATAAGTGCAAGCAGACACACAATTGACAAACAAAAACAAACAAAGAGCGCAGTGAAGCACCATGTCGACCGCTGTGGGCGCCATCTTGGGTGTCATCTTGATATGTTCTAAGCTGTTTGTATACCACCATAGACAGAGAGAGAAGCTGAATTAGACAGAGCTCAGAGAAGAGAGGAGCCAAGGAGAGGAAAGTGTTCAGGCAGAGGAAGGAGAGAAGGATAACACTGTGGTGACCCACCACAATCTACATGGACATTCATAACACTCAGCTACGGCATGAAGCAGAACAATTTGCATACGGACAGAGAGCCCCTTGGGGGACAACCAGTTAATCATGCGATTGATATGTATTGACTGACCTGTACTTACTTAGTACTGTGCATGTACTTACCTTTATATAAAGGTAAGTACATGTAAATTGAATGTTATGTCATCATTGTTCAAAATTCAGAGAATTTCAAGACATAAAGAATTTTGCATCATATAAAGTGAGAATACCTGTACATGTAAACAAATACATATAAAACAACATGAGGCCATAATTCAAAAAGTTGACCTGATTGAACAAAACCAATGTGATTTTTGGATTCAGCACATCAAAATTGTCCTAAATCAGCTAAAAAAAACTTAAACAACAAATTTGGTGTTGACCAGTGTTATGAGTTTAGGCCAGAGAGACTGCAGTTTGCAGAATGCTTTATTATGGATGGGTGATGGAAAGAGAAGATGTGAAAGATGGAGGGTGGGGTACAGCAGGGACAACAACAAGTGAGAAGGCACGTACAACACGGGCCGGCAGTTCTAAACGTGCAGCCACAGTGGGGAGGGTTTTAGGTGTCGTCCTGCTCCTGAACCTCAGATAGTTTGTCTCCATTAGAAACTGAAACGTGAGCTGAGTGTTCTGTTGCCATTGCTGGATTATTCCCACATCCTCCCCGCATCCTCATCCACCATTAGCTTAATGACTGACACTTACAGACCTTCGGGCCGCAGTGATGACTTCCATCCGCACACTCCCACCTCCACTCCAACTTCGCAAACTGCCAATTTCCTAAGAGCTTGTGATGTTAGTAATTTATTAGCGGGGTAAATAGATCTGAAGCTGAAAATGAACCACCCATCTGAAGCCCCCCTGACGCACTTCTTGTATATAATAGCAAGCACGTCACAACCACTTGCTCCTCTGAGGGGGGCCCTCTGCTGATTAAGCAGCAGTCTAATGGTGTCTGTGTGGGCATCATTAAGAGGAAAGACCCTTCTGGGCAAGAAAGGATAAATAATATAAGAGCTGAGAGATGCTTCTTTTTAGTGAATCATGATTTTTAGGATATTTATACATCTGTCATTACCAGAGTAATGATAGTGTATAAATACGGAGAAAGTGCTGCCCTCCTACAATCCTATCAAACATCAGGGGACCCAGAGATAGCAGACCATCTCATTGAATCGCTAAATACAGCCCGGCGAAAGAAATGGGAGGAGACAGTTGCTGACCGGAGCTTTACCCACTCTAGCGGGAAATGTTGGAGCCTCATCCGTCGCCTAGGAGCTGCACAGAAGCCCCCTAGCCAAAGCCGAGCATCCGTCACACCCAACCAAGTTGCATCCCACCTACTGACTATCGCCAAAGCACCCCAAGACAAAGACACCAGAAGAGCAGTTACAACTGAGCTAAAAAAACACCAAAAAATGCCTGTAGAGGAAACGAACCCTGAACCCTTCGAGGCTGCTGAACTGGAGAAAGTCCTACAGGGCCTGAAATGTGGAAAGGCAGCAGGATACGATAACATCTTCCCAGAATTCATGAAAAATCTTGGCCCCCGAGCCCTAACCTGGTTGACACAATTCTACACAAGGATCACACAAACGAACTCGATCCCAAAGAAATGGCGGGCAGCAAAGGTCATTGCCATCCCAAAACCTGGCAAAGACCACAAACTACCAGCAAGCTACCACCCAATCTCCCTACTCAGCGTTCCTTACAAAATCATGGAGCGCCTAATACTGCAACGCATTTCCCCAGAAATAGAGGATAGCTCTGCAAGCTCGCTGGTGCAAAATGGGGGGCGGCAGTCTCCACCCTGCGCACCTCAGCACTGGCCCTTTCATACTCTGTAGCAGAATCTTGTGCCCCTGTCTGGTCCAGGTCATCTTACACACACCATGTAGACACCCAGCTCAACTCAACCATGAGAACTATAACTGGAACAATCCGCTCAACACCACTCCCCTGGCTCTCTGTACTGTCAAACATAGCCCCTCCACACATCCGGCGAGCAGCATTAACTCAAAGGATGCTCCAAAAAGTTAAAGATTTTCCTCACTTACCAATCCATGCAGATATCTACACCCCACCCACTGCCCGACTTTCATCCAGACGGCCGATTTGGAAAAACCCTCCCCCAGCTGACTTTACCATCCAGACAGCTTGGCAAGAGGAATGGGAGACCAAGGAGGTCCCAAACAAACAGCTGGTGATAAACCCCAACCAACAGGTCCCAGGCACCAACCTCCCAAGGAGACAGTGGTCTACACTCAATCGCTTCAGGACTGGACATGGCCCCTGCTTGGCCAGCCTTCACAGATGGGGCAGTAGCCCTAGCCCACTGTGCGCATGTGGAGAGGAGCAAACTATGGAACACATCATAGAGGCTTGCCCGCTCCAAAGACTGGAAGGAGGATTACACACCCTCCATACAGCAAACCAGGAGGCAACTGCTTGGCTTAAGGACTTTGCATTCGCTAAATAAATAAATAAATTACCAGAGTCCATTTCATCTTCACACAGTGAATTAGATTTGGTATTTTGGAATATGTGTTAAACTCTGGCCACATGCTGCTTTCCATCACGTATCAAAACTACTCAGGTATTTTTAAGTACGTTTCTGTCTTCTTTTTATGCATGAAAATAAAAGATATGCCTTAACTGAAATTGATATTTGCTGTTAATTTACATTTTCCATTTTCTGTATGAGGACAGTGAGATGGTGGTGAGGTGTGATGTAGGAGTGACAGATAGATTCAGGGTGGGGATGGGATTACATCAGGGATAAGCTCTGAGCCCCGTCTTGTTTGCCATGGTGATGGACAGGCTGACAGACGAGACCAGGCAGGATTCTCCAAGATTTACAAGACGGTAGTGAGACCTGCTATGATGTGGCACTGACAAAAAGACAGGAGGTGGCGCTGGAGGTAGCAGAGTTGAAGGTGCTAAGATTCTTACTGGGAGCGATTAGGAGGGACAGGATTAGAAATAAGTATATCAGAGGGACAGCTCAGGTTTACTGGTTTGGAGACAAAGAGGCAAGGCTGAGATGGTTTGGACATGTGCGGAGGAAGGATAGTGGAGATACTGGACAAAGAATGTTGAAGATTTTTGACTAAATCTGGTCCGTCTATTCAAGTCTTAATTTACCCCCAAAATAATTGTTCAAAACTGGGTGTGCCTAAAATTGATCACATTTGCGTGTGAAACTGTCTTCCAGTTGGCATAAGTGACATGAATGGCAAGTGAAGTTTCAGCAAGACTTCTACCTACAGTGGAGTCAGTGCTGTCTGATTTTGGTTTGCGATTGTCTTTGCTTGGTTTAATGCTGTGATTTTTGAACCCCAGGAAGACTAGTGAGTCATCAGTGCACCAGCTGTGGGGATCCTTTTTAAATATACAATAAACACACACCGATCTGTTGTTCAGCAATGTCAGAGTTTTAATTACTGTCACCACTTCACTTCAAACACGTTTCTGAAGTTAGAGCCAGTCGCAATTATGATATTTTAGCTCTGATTACTGAATGCAAAACTAAAGTCATTGTCCAGCATAATCCACAGCTGCCACAGCCAGCACATGCACCCTCTGCTTGTATGGCACAGTGATGATTTCTTACACCGTGTAACCAAAAAGAGAGGGGGTCCTCGTGTGGCATCCCCTGTCAGAATACCTAATATCACATACCTGCAAGTTCATTTTGGCTTCCTGTGTTATAACCCTTAAAATCTAAACCTTAAGAATAACCTCGCTTGAAAGTGAGTGTCTCTGTAACTTAAAGCCCCGGTGACACTGAGCATCCAAAATCTCAAAATCTTAAAAAGATAATAAAGAAAAGCAGAAAATGGTGTGACGTGGAAAAAAAAAAAGTTACTTTGCATTTTTCCTTGCATATCTCTTGTTTGTCCACAGGATGCTGAAGTGGCTGCTATGATACTCCTGGACCAAGGACAGGTAGGACTTTGGCTGAAACACCCTGTTGGACTTGATTGTGTTTTATTACACTTTAATATGTCATCTTTGCCTCAAAATACAAAAGATTTCCATTTGGGGGTTTTAAATTCCACTGGTTTGCTTATTCCTTGAAGTTTAGTACAATAATTTTATTATAAATTCAACATTTTTTTCCTATGTAGTTTTTAATTGTAAGCATAGTAAAAGAAAGTGACTGGAACTTTGGATTTGACCCTACAGGAGCTCCTATGGGGCGTTATTGTATTTTTGTCAGAACGCATCCAGTTTTGAGCATTTTTGGAAACCTACTTAATAGCAGAAGGTGGTGTCATTTCTTTTGGGAGTAGCATGAACCAACAGTAAATATCTTCTCAGCTTGTTTTTCATTTTGGGCACAGCGGTGTTGTAGATCTCTACCTGTGTCAGCTTTTTGTTTTCGATTAGTCACTGCGCTGGGGGAAACCAGAGTGAGGTGGGCATACAGGACTGAAAATGAAAACGGACAAAGCAGGGTAGGCATGCAAATGCTGCTGAAGGTGAAGAGTCGAGTTGGTTTGGAGCAAAAGATGCAGAGCGGGAGCAGTGTGTGAGAGCAGGAATTGATATGAAGCTGGTAGTGCTGAACACAAACACACCGTATTGTATATATCACCAAAAATAAGATGGAGGCAAGTGTAGCAATAACACAAAGGAATGATGGTGATGGGTAAGATATGGTGTATTTTATGTTAAAAGAAGGAGGCTTTTCTACAATAATGCTGCAGTTTTAGGTTGATGTTTACTCTGTTAGCTAAAAAAATGTTTATGCTTCTTTGTAGTGGGACGTAGTATTAAGAAACTATCGTTCTTAACACATCAAACCACTATAGGGTGTCAGGTATTACAGGCAAGAGTGGGATCCTGGCTCATAGCATGTGTCTAGGTGTCTCTGATAAGACAATTGTCAGTTTTGGGCCATTACATTTACGTTAAAAATGATTAGTGATGTTGTGTTTGCAAATGGCATAGTGAATAAGAAGAGCTTGCTAATACACAGCTCCAGGGTGCTAACATCTTCACTTTGTCAAGGGATTGTTTTAGCATTGTATGGCAAGTTGAGCTATGAGGGTAAAGAGGTAAAAAAGCCCATAAGTATCATTTTGGGGTTCTTAAAGCCTTGTTTATGCTCCGCCTCTGCTTGGCGCGTCTACGATACATGTCCCTTTGGACAAGCCCAGTGCACATGCGGCTGTACGTATGCTTCATATTTTGCGTCTACTTGGCCAAGCATTTAATACACGTGTTTGTAACCATCATTTGTAGTCTTGCCCCAGACCTACAGGTACCACAAATTCGCTGATGTGCCAGTTTGTTCACCGGCTGTCATGATCCGGGGGCACGGTGGGGGGGGGGTGCCCCGTCTCTAGTTTAGCTCAGTCTTCTCTGTTTCTTTGTGCATTTATAGTTATATTCTTGTGTCATTATGTTTCTGGTTTGTGTTTTATTTTGACAGCATTGTGAAGCTTCTGGCTGTCAAACCGGTCAGAGCAGCACACCTGTTTGTCATTCTGTTATTTTCTCCACTCATGTGTCCACACCTGTTTCTAATTATGTTTGGCATTTAAGGGCACGGCAAACCTCTGGGAGGTTGTTGTGTCCTTCTTCCTTGTACACCCGTCCTCAGGAGCTCCAGTGTCTTCCTGAGTGTTTTTGGGTCCCGCTGTTGAGGTGAGTGGTGGGCTCCGTCCAGGTATTTTTCCCTATTTCTAGCCGTGAGCCCCAGCTGCCTTCGGATGTGCTCCAGCTGGATTCTGTCCCCCTTTGCTCGGTGATTTCTGCTTCATGTTCCCCTGGACATTGAGCCCCGCTCGCCTCCAGCGTTTTCCATGTTAATGTTCTTGCTTATCTGTGCCATGGACTTTATGATTTAGTTTGCTGTATTCACGTTTATTAACATAAACACACAAACTCACAGAGAGTGTTTGGTGTCCTAATTTGCGCTCGTTTCATGAGCGCTTCACGACACCAGCTATATAAAAGAGAAGAAAAAGAAGAGCCACATGCAGTTTGGCAACAACAAAAATGACTGCACAGAGGAGAGAAAAGGAACTCCTGTGTTCATTACTTGTACCTTTAATTCATCTTTTCTTTTTCTTTCTCTGGTCGCGTGACGTTTCTTTTTAATTTGTCTTCTTCTTCCTCTTCATCATTGTACGATGTGTCGGTAGTTCCACCTCTCAACTGAAGGTTGGATCTTGCGCATGTGTAGTCAACACGCCCTGGCAACACGGTCAGAAAATTTGGGCCACACGCACTCAGCTGTGGAGGTGCTCCGCAGAGCTTAGCAGTGTGGAGACGATGGTGTAAGTTACGTCACACGAGCCTTGCGCTCGAGCAGACATGCAGAGCAGAGGTGGGGAATAAATCCAGCTTAAGGGTGAACAAACAGCAAGTTGGAACTCTGAAACGTTTAGTCTCAAGAAAGTCCAACTTACTGTAGTGAGAATCAAACAAGGCAAGAGCATTTTTCATCATATAAATTCAGATTCAACCCACCCCAGACAGTAGCGGCCTTTCTGTGTGCATGTTCTCCTCATGTCTGTGTGGGTTTTTGCTGGGTACTCAGGTTTCCTCCAACGGTCCAAAAGACATGCGTGTTACATTAACTGGTATCAAATGGGGATAAATGTTCCTTGGGTATGACTGTGAGAGTGAATAGCTGTCTGTGTTGACTGTCCAGGGTGTACCCAGCGTGTCACCCAGCGATGCCTGGACCCCCCCCCCCCCCCCCCAAAAAAAGATCCAATAAGGATTATAGGGGTGGGAATTGTGAGGGACCTCACTATTCGATTCGGACCACGATTCTTGGGTCATGATTTGATCCTATCACGATTCAACGATAATCACGATATTACGATAATCGAGTATCACAATCCCATATATTTCAATTTTTTTTTACCTTATTCATCCTCAAATCATGTCCCAAAGTAAAACTGTTGACAACTCTTTCATATATTAAAGTATTCTCGGGGCTTTATCTTCCACGGAGATGCGTCTCTGCACACAGGGAGGGCGGTGGACGGTGCTGTTTGCAGTAGACTCCCACTCCAGCTACTTTATCTGTCTTTTTAAAAAACAGCTGAAAACTTTTTTGTTTAAAGAGGATTTCCAGAGTTTCTACTGCTTTTTAATGGTAAGTCTGATATTTTTCAATAATTTTAATCTTGTGTTTTAACTTGTTTTTGTATTTTTAAAATTATTTTTATCTGTCAACTTCCTTTTATTCCATTTTATTGTACAGCCCTCTGTGACTATATGTCGGTGAAAAGCGCTTCTTAAATAAACTTTACTCACTTTACGCTCGGGGAAAAAGTTTCATGCCGGTGTCTCTTTAGCTTAGCCGCTGCTAACGCTGCTCCGAGACGTGTGCTGGCCTGCCGTATTCCGAGTGTTTTTTCTTTTTTTCCGTGCAGCACTCCTTGCAGGTTGCGTGTCATGTCAAGGTCTTTCCTTCCATCTTTGTTATAAAATCCAAAAAGGCCCGACATTTGAGCTAACTTTGAGCTAACTGCTTCCTAACTTTCAAAGCTGGCTGCAAATCACTGAGACAAGCTATGACTTCACTTGACTGTGTGCTTGCTTTGCACCATCTAGTGGACTGAAAATGCCACTGATTAACTGATAACCCAGAAGTATATGTGTGCGCATTTTTGTTAAATAAAAGATCGATCCGTGCATTTATGGATCGATGCATTGTTGCCAGTGCCAAGTATCACGATCCATCACTGAACTGATCTTATTCCCCGCCCTAAAGGATTACGTGGATTCTTGTTTTCAACTTTAGAGACATCAGATTTGATCTCACCTTTGAAATCTGCAAGCTTTTTTATCCATTTATGCAGATTTTTCTCTTGTGGGTGGGTTCCTTACACTAACATTTGTTCATTCATTCATTTTCTTAACTGCTTAATCTTATTTAGGTTGCATGGGTGGGAGGTGGAGCTTACCCCATTTCTTACCCACCTAGTTTGCCCATCCATTTTTAAATTATCACCCAATTTTTGTGAGTCTTACATGGCTGAAGGCCTCAATCTGTGTTATAATGCACATTATCTCATAAATAATCCTTGCCATCAATCTGACATTATAATGATAAACGAATTTCCTCTTTAGGAGCACAGCATTGAGACCCCACATGGCGTTCTGCATGTCACCCTCCATGGCACACGGACCACCCGTAGGCCCGCTATCCTCACCTTCCATGACGTGGGTCTGGACGGTGAGTATCTCTCTGCCGCTTTGGATCTCAGCTCATCCACTTAAGCGTTTGACTTCTGTTGACCTCTCGTCTTTGTCTCCCCTCTCCTTGTGGCAGGTAAGAGCTGCTTCTCCCCCCTGTTTAAGTTTGAGGAGATGCAGGAGATTGTGAAGAACTTCACAGTGATTCACGTTGATGCCCCGGGTCAGGAGGAAGGGGCTGCTGCCTACCCTCCAGGGTACGATGCTCACTGTTTGTAATTTTCTGTCCTGCTGTAACCTTTTGAAAGTGAACATTCCTAAAAATGGGAACGATCTTCTATGCAGTCTTGAGCCCAATCTCTTCCAGAAATCCTTAACATCCCCATCTCCCACCCCTCACCACCACCACTCTCTAATGTGCTCTTGTCAGAGGTTTAAACAGAATCCTTCCTTTTCTCTTCCCACACCTCTTATCTGTTCCTCTGCACTTCTATCTCCTTGCGTGATTATTGTAGAGGCGCAGGAGGATTTTGTTACATGTATTGTCACGGCATCTCCAATGTGACCTCCGACCTCCACTGCAGATTCTAAAAATTGAAGCTCATTCTGTCCTTTATTTATTTATTTTGGCTTGTGGAATTAAGATAAGACATTGTGTTTTATGACCGTTGTCCAGTTACAGCAAACAATTTGATGAAATTGTGGATCAGAGAGACAAATCCTGCCGTCGTATAGTTTACATTGGTCTTATTTGTGTTTGCTGTCGCAGTTACCAGTATCCCTGCATGGACACCATAGCGGAGATGATCTCGTCTGTCCTGCAGTTTTTCAAGTGAGTTTGCATGAAGTTGTTTCTCTCTCCTCAGCCACATACAATCTGTAGAGGATTCCTTTAAAGCTGGCCTTAAACACAGTCATTTCCGTCAGATAACGCACTGCTTCTCCAATTTATTTTCTATGTGCAATGTCCCAGATGTGACATTTTTTTTCCTGGTTTTATTGTCTCGTTCTAATGCAAGCAAAAGGACTAAACACGATGAAGCCAAAGAATTTGTAATTGTAACAGTTTTCTAGGAGAAGTGGTGCGTTATCTGGCAGAAGTGCAGGGGTGGCAATATTTCTGACCGTGACTAGAGGTAGCTTAATGCCAGCAGGTATATATAGGACATACAGTTATTCCTGCTGATAAAAATGCTCATAGTCAGCTTTCCGCTGGAGGAGAGTCACCGATAAGCATGTATGCATCTTCTGTGTATCTTAATAACTTGTCTCCTTCTTCTGTTTCCCTCTTCAAGTATCCGTACTGTAATTGGAGTGGGTGTGGGAGCAGGAGCATATATCCTCTCTAAATTCACAGTGAGCATCTTCTTTTTGTCAAAGCTGTCATGTTGGGACGTTTACAGTAACTCGCTACATAACAGCATTGCATAAATCTTCTTCACACTAATCAGACACTCGTCAGAAATGTTTAATAACTGTGAACTAAATGCTTTTGACAGTTTCTGGGTGTTGTGCTTCTTAAATTAGACTGAAAGTGTTCTTGGTTTGTCCCCACTTTAGATCAGTGAGTGAGCACTGTAAAGTTTCTCAAAGAGGAAAACAGTCTTGAAATACTTTTGTTTTAGAAGTATTAGCATAATATCGACTTAAAACACAGGAAATTAACAGTAAAGTTAACCCTTGAAAACAACTGCATATCTGCAGAGGTGCCGTCTGCATAGCAGTGTTTACTGATAACTGCAGTGCAATAAAGGTAATCAAAGTAAGATGGACTTGCTTAAGTCAAAGCTATTATGCTTATTTTTTTTTTTTTGTTTGACAAGATATTTTCCTCTTTCCATGTAGTCTTTTGGACAAAAAAATTCATTTGCTTTAAGATAGCTTTTGCTTGTTTTAAAACCCTTTAAGCTCTCAGTTCCTATGAAGTATTCCTCACCTAAACATACCCAAAATAAATCTATTACAACTCCACAAATCTAAGGTCTGCATGCAAAATCTTGGTCTCTACAGATAGTTCAGGGCGGTAGAGGCTCAGGAGATAGAGCGGGTCGTTGAATAACTGGAAGGTTGGTCACTCGAATCCCGCTCTCCCCAACTATCCTGCCGACGTGTCCTTGGGCGCGTAAATGGTCTCTCCAACCACCACCAAACATTTACGCGCCAATGTCACAGACACTGGAGGCAAGACACTTTACCCGCCTTGCCTCCAGTGTCTGTGACATTGGCGCGTAAATGTTTGGTGGTGGTTGGAGAGACCATTGGTGTGGGTTGGCAGCCATGTTTCCATCAGTCTGCCCCAGGGCAGCTGTGGCTACAGAGGTAGCTTACCAGTGTCTGTGGAGTGAATGAATAATGGCCTCACTGTAATGTGTTTTGGGTAACATGAAAGGTGCAAAATGCAGTCCATTATTATTACAGGCAAGGCCGTACAGGCTTTTCCCTTAGCCTAACCTAGCATTGTATCGTTTACTATGACTGAGTAAATTGTGATAAACCAAAGCAGAAATTTGCCTTTTTTTTTAAACAAGTTCATATTCATTCTTAAACACTACAATACCAAAGTTTTAACTTAGCAAGAGCTCAGAAATCTGTATTTGTGGAATAACTCAGATTTTTCTTTACCGTGCTTAGACGATCAGCTAATCAGTGCCTCCTGAAGTATACTGAGGCGTCAACAGATACACAAATTGAATGGCTGCCGTACATGTAGAGATGCTAATTTAGGAAAGATTTTGCAGTGGTCCCTTATTTTTTTTTTATTTCCAGACCTGTATGTGGATTTCTTGAGTTAATCCCAAAGTCTGGTGAAAATTCCATGAAGTAACCTCAGTGGAAATATGCTGTATGTACTGGAAAAACTGCTGACGTGTTGAATACTTATTTCCCCCACTGACTTCCTTGTGTGGAGGACTTATTGTTCACATAAACTGGAGTCTGCCAGATGAATAGGACTCAGACAAGAATAATGCGGTTACTTGAGTCCTAATTATATGTAATAACATCACGTTAGATGCAGCATTAAGATTTCATTGGGAAATTATTTCTTTCCAGGACGTGTTACTAATGATTAAGTTCCATAGAAACCTGTTCATGTTTTAGTGTTGGACTGTTTATTATTTTAAGTGTTTAGGAGGCACCGTGCTGTGACTGAACAGTTATTTCACATTGAATAATTAAGATTAATGTTATAAAGTGTTTTTCTTTTTATAGTCTCTATTTACGTGTTTTTCCCCTTCAGCTTGCAAACCCGGACGCAGTGGAAGGTCTGGTGCTCATCAACATCGACATCAATGCTCGAGGATGGATGGACTGGGCTGCTCAGAAGGTAGGCCATTTTCCTTTTTTTTTTTTTTAATTATTTTTTTTTCCTTTTTGTTCTTCTCTCCTTTCAGCTACATTTTCTTTTCATCTCCTATATTTTTCTTTCTCCATTTCTCTCCTCCTTCCTCCCTTTAATCTAGTTAGTCCTAATGGGACTTATTTATCAATACATGTTTGCCGACGTATATGAGATTATATGACGTCTGCCATGCCTGCTGTCCTACACTTCTATTGATTTCAGCATTGATTCCTGTATACTGTATTGCGTCACGTTATTATATGATGGATAATCGTTTTCATTTCTTTCTTCCACCACAGCTCAGCTCTGTAACGCACACCTTCACAGAGCAGATCCTGTCCCACCTTTTCAGTCAGGTACAAGAAATTAAAAACATATTTTCTAATAAGTATAAGCTACCTAAAGAAAGGTTGTAATCAACATAGTGTATATTAAAATCTTTTTTTTCTAGGAGGAGCTGTCATCACACACAGATCTAGTGCAGACCCACAGAGAGCGCATCCATAAAGCTTCTAATCTGGTCAACATAGAGCTTTTCTGGAAGAGTTACAACAGGTAAGCACGTCATCCCATGAAGACAAGGCCACTTTAAACCACTACTAAAGGCGTCTTTTTCCTCTATCCAGCCGTAGAGACATGAGCATTGACCGTAACAGCACTTTCAAGTAAGTACACTTCTGTTGATTTCAGCAACTTCTAAAACGACCAAAGAACACCTTTCTGAGCTGTACTGCCCTTATTTTTTTTTTTTACTCTCAGGTGTCCAGTAATGCTAGTGGTGGGTGATCAGTCGCCATATGAGGAAGCTGCTGTAAGTTTCATAAAAAAGACATATCAGCAGGTTCCTGTGTGAAAAATCTGTTATAATGTATGTTTGTATGAAGGGGAAAAAAAAAAAATCAAGCGTCCTGAGTTTGACGGGTGTCTTTTTTTTCCTCCGTGTGACCACCAGGTGGAGTGCAACAGCAGACTGGACCCCACAACGACCTCATTCCTCAAGGTGGATTCCTGTTCCTATACTGTCTGTACAGTGATTCTCCCTCGTTTTATTTCACTGCTTCCAACATTTATTTTGTGTCTTCACAGATGGCCGATGCTGGCGGTCTCCCTCAGCTCACTCAGGTAAGAACACCCAGATGTTCTTTCAAATCAAGCACAAAAATGCAACAGGCACACTTTTTTTTTTTTTTGTCAGAAATAATCCTTTAGTGCTTAACTGGTGTTTGTGAGGTAGAGCATGAAGTTTCAGTTAATTTTATTATCCCAGAGGGAAATTAGGTTGCAGCTTGGTAGTAAGATTAGATTTATTAACTCACATTAAACAATATAAAAGCCAACATTCTCCTCATAATACAGAGACCACAAAATGGTGTTGTACCTTTCACAGTATTAGATAAAATATAAGTATAAACAGGGTAAGCCAACATTGAAAGGAGTCAGTTGAGGTGGTTTGGGCATCTGATTAGGATGCCTCCTGGGCGCCTCCCACTTGAGGTGTTTCGGGCACGTCCCACTGGGAGGAGACCCCAGGACAGACCCAGGACTTGGTGGAGAGACTACGTCTCCCAGCTGGTCTGGGAGCACCTTGGTATCCTCTCTGAAGATCTGGAGCAGGAGGCTGGGGAGATGCAGTCTGGGCTTCTCTGCTTGAACTGCTGCCTCCGCGGCCCGGACCTCCGGAAAAGCAGTAGAAGATGGATGGATGGAAGATCACATCATTTGGAACCCAAATTGGTTGAATCGGTTATCCAAATTCAACCTCTTTATTGGTGCAGACATTGCTACTGTTGTAACTCCTTGAGCTAATAATACTAATACTGATAAAAGCTAACAGGTGTTTGAGGTCCGGTGGCCTCTTTCTTTTGCTTCTAACAAGTGTGGAGGACCAGAACAACTCTGACTACACACATGAACCAGAAGCTTCAGTCAGCATGTGTCATGTCCTTTACATTTATATACAAAGATTAGACAACAGAAACCAAGTTTATTAATACCTGAAATACAGTAGTTCATTATCAATAACGACGTTAAGAGTGATACTTCCCTCTACAGATACTAAGAAAAATGAGACATAGAAGCACTTATGCTTTTGCACATGGAGGATCTGAGTTAGGTTACTAGTACTTACAAATAAAACTGGTATCTTTAGCCACCATAGCAGGTCAAGTGTGCATGTTTACAGTTTCCATATGATGCTTAACATTATTCTGTTTGCTTGTTTTTTTTGTTTTTGTAGCCTGCTAAACTGACTGAAGCTTTCAAGTATTTCATCCAGGGCATGGGCTACAGTAAGTTTGTTTTACTGAAGGGTTACTGATATCATTGTTCTACTCTGGTCACAGATAAAGGGATGCACAGTGATTGCTGACTGCTTCATGCTGCCACTGCTTTTGCACCACAACTTTCACAGTGCAGAGTTGCAGTTTTTCCTGTCTGCTGTTTAAAACGTGCATTGACTGCTGTATTCAATAAAGCACAAAAACAAGCAGGCAAAAGCACTGATGTGCAGGTGCATCTCAGTAAATTAGAATGTCATCGTTATGGAGGCCCAGGTTGCTTTGATAGTGGCCTTCAGCTCGTCTGCATTGTTGGTTCTGGTGTCTCTCATCTTCCTCTTGATGATAGCCCTTAGATTCTCTATGGGGTTTAGGTCAGGCAAGGTTGCTGGCTCATCAAACACAGTGATACCATGGTCATTATAAGATAAGATAAGCCTTTATTAGTCCCACAACGGGGAAATTCCAGGATTGCAACAGCACAGGGATAGCAACACTCAGAGCAACAATCAGAAGGCAAGAAAACAAAAACAAGCAAGCAAGAGCAGCTAATATACATATGTACATATTACTATAAAATATATATATACACACACACAGACACACAGTGCAGAGCATTGTAGCTGGATGGAATAAATATATGAATATATAAACACACAGTGCAGAGCATTGTAGCTAGATGGAATAAATATGTAAATATATAAACACCCACAGTACGGAGCATTGCAGCTAGATGGAATAAACACATAGATATATAAAAACACAGTGCGGAGCATTGTAGCTAGATGGAACAAATATATAGATATATAAATATGAACACACCCAGTGCTGAGCATTGTAGCTAGATGGAATAAATATGCAAACATATAAACACACACAGTGCAGAGCACTGTTGCTAGATGGGATGAAACAGCATAACCCTCCACCCAGTCATCCCACATGGCACGACCATGCGCCCACACACATTCTCACCCTCCACAGCGACCGGCACTTTCCCAGCTGTACGCCGGAGGGGACCACCGTGCAAGTCTATTGCATCTTTTGCATTTAAAAACTATTAGTTTGTTACGTCTTTTTGCTATCTCTGCGAGCAGCCCTGCTTAGGTTGTACAGTCTGACAGCCGTTGGTAGGAAGGACCTACGAAACCTCTCGGTTGTGCACCTGGGATGATGTAGTCTGCTGCTAAATGAGCTCCTCAGTGCATTCAGTACGTCCTGCATAGGGTGGAACTCGGACTCCAGCAGAGATGACAGTTTAGCCACCGTCCTTCTCTCTCCTATCTCCTCCACCGGATCAAGGCGCTGCCCCAGGACAGAGCTAGCTTTCTTAATCAGTTTGTTCAGTCTCTTCCTATCGGCTGCTGTAATGCCACTGCCCCAGCAGACCACTCCAAAAGTGATGGCTGATGCCACCACCGTGTCATAGAATGTCTTCAGCAGCGCCCCTTGTACACCAAAAGACCTGAGTCTCCTCAGCAGGAACAGCCTGCGCTGTCCCTTCTTGTAGAGTGCGTCAGTATTGTGTGACCAGTCTAGTTTATTGTTCAGATGAACACCCAGGTACTTATAGGATGTCACCATCTCGATGTCTGTTCCCTGTATATTTACTGGTGCTGTGAGGGGCTGCCCATGCCTGCGGCAGTCCACCACCAGCTCCTTAGTTTTCCTTGCGTTGATCTGGAGGCAGTTCCGATGGCACCAGTCTACAAAGTCCTGGATAAGCCCTCTGTACTCAGCTTCATCTCCATTGGAGATGAGGCCAACGATCGCAGAGTCATCAGAGAACTTCTGTAGATGGCAATGTGTTGTGTTGTGTGAGAAGTCCACAGTATAAAGAGTGAACAGGAAGGGAGCCAGCACCGTTCCCTGGGGGGCCCCCGTGCTACTGATGATCGTGTCGGACACACAGTCCCGGGTTCTCACAAACTGAGGCCGGTTCGTGAGGTAGTCCAGGATCCATGATGACAGGTGCTGGTCCACCCCTGCGCGCAGTAGCTTGTCCTTCAGGATCATCGGTTGGATGGTGTTGAAAGCACTGGAGAAGTCAAAGAACATGATCCTCACCATATTCCCGGGTTTCTCCAGGTGGGACAGAGAACGGTGAAGGAGGAAGATCACCGCGTCCTCCACCCCAATGCCATGCTGGTAGGCGAACTGGAGTGGATCCATCGCTGGTTCCACCAGGGGGCGGAGGTGAGCAAGGAGCAGTCTCTCCAGGGTCTTCATCAAGTGGGACGTCAAGGCCACCGGTCTGTAGCTGTTCAGGTCTTTGGGGTGGGAAGTTTTTGGTACAGGTACCACACAAGATGTTTTCCACAGCTGTGGTACCCTCCCCAGTTTCAGGCTCAGGTTGAAGATGTACGCCACAATCCCACACAGCTGGTCTGCACAGGACTTGAGGAGCTTTGCGCTGATGCCGTCCGGTCCCGACGCCTTCCTCGCCTTGATCTTCCTCAGCTCCGTCCTCACCTGGGTCCTGGTCAGGGTCAGGATGGGGGGCTGTGTGTTGGGGGTGGGGGGGTGTTGGTGGAGTGGGGAGTGGGCAGCAGGACTTGATTTCTTTAGAGGCAGCAGTGGTTGTTGTGCAGTCAGGGGGGAGGGCGGTTGGTCAAACCTATTGAAAAACAGATTCAGGTTGTTCGCCCACTCCCTGCCCCCCGTGGCCTGGGAGGAGGTATTCTGGAGCCCAGAGATGGTTTTGAGGTTTCTCCAGACCCCGCTGATGTCGCTCTGTTGCAGCTTGTCCTCCATCTTCTTCCTGAAGCTGTCCTTGCCTTCTCTGATCTTTCTCCTCAGCTCCCTCTGTACGGACTTCAGCATCTCCCTGTTCCCCGACCTGAAGATCCTCTTCTTCTCTCTCAGAAGTGTTTTAATCTCAGGGTTGATCCAGGGTTTGTTGTTTGAGCAACACCGTATGGTCTTGGTGGGAACGGATTTGTCCACACAGAAGCTGAGGTAGCCCGTGAAGGTGTGATTGAGGCCATCGATGTCCTCACCATGTGGATCGCAGAGCTGCTTCCAGGCGGTGGCTTCAAAACAGCCTTTTAGAGTGTCCATTGTCTCCTCAGACCATAACTCCACTGTGCGCATGGCCGGACGTTGTCTGTGCACCAGGGGTTTGTACACCGGCCGGAGATGAGCCAAGTTGTGATCCGATCTCCCGAGTGGGGGGAGTTGTAATGAGGTGTACGCCTCCTTAGTGTTTGCGTAGAATAAGTCCAGTGTTTTATTGTCTCTAGTGTGGCATGTGACATACTGGGTGAACGTGGGTAGAATGGGAGACAGTGAAACATGGTTGAAATTGCCTGAGATGAGGAGAAGAGCATCTGGGTGTTCTGTCTGCAGCCTGCTGGTTACTGAATGGATGACGTCACGCGCTGTCCCAGCGTTCGCCGTCGGATTTGCATAAACAACAATGCAGATCACGTGTGAGTGTTCTCTCGGGAGATATGTAGGCCATATTGTAGGCCTACATATCTACATATAACCAAGTTTTGGTACTCCTGCCAGTGTGGGCAGCTGCCAAGTCCTGCTAAAAAAATGAAATCATCATCTCTATGAAGCTTGTGGGCAGAGGGAAGCATGAAGTGCTCTAAAATGTTGTGGTAGACGGCTGTGTTGACTGTGGACTAAATAAAACATGGTGGACCAACACTGGCAGATGACAAATCAGGTGCCAAATCCTGTCATTTTTAAAAACATTTTTTAGTATACTAGGGGTGGGCGATACCAGCATTTTCCTTTCGATACGATACCATTAATTTATGGGGTCTTTTCTTATCCATTCTTTTTGTCCCTTAAATGAAAATCACATGATTTCCATTTCATTGACAACTTTATAGCAAGGGCAATATGACATATGAATAAAACTCATGAACATAAATACTTGAAAGAAATGCTAATAAAATGGTCCTTATAAAATGATAATAAAATGAAACAGTGAGCAAAGTAAATAAAAATAAAATGATTTTTTTTTCAATTATAATAAAATAATTAAGATCTAAAATGATTGCAAAATTAATTCAATTTCTTAATTTGATGAAGATTCTCAGTCATCCAGGCGGGTCAGTGTGCTGCATGAAAGCTCAGTCAACTGGATTCAGCTATTTTTTTCTTCTGAAATGTTTCACCATTCATCCAGATTCTGTGGGAACACCAAGCAGCACGTATGCACTCAGTTTCGTCACCCCCACAATTTTGTTGCACTGTACAATTGTACAATGACAATAAAGCCTATTCTATTCTATATGTGTAATTTTTTTTCACAATGCAATAGTTTTTTTGTTGTATTATTTATTTATTTTATTTTTACACTATTATTTTACAATCTTAAATAGTGCTTATTTTGTTCATTTTTCAAATTTTATGCTGCTTGGTGTCACCACAGAATTTGGATGAATGGTGTAACATTTCAGAAGTAACACTTCTGCTGCCGCTGCTGAGCGCGCTCTGTGCAGTGCGCGGTGGGTCTTCGGCTCTGACATCAGATAGGCTGCCATAATCACATGATGCGGCAGACCATCTCTGAAATATGCCTGGGCTGGCTTTTCACCAGTTTTCACTCATAAATTTAATGCCTAAAACTCTCAGAAGTGAAAACAAATTGCGCGTTTTGTATTAGCATAGTGGTATTGTGAAATTTTAAAAAGTATCGACTCCAGAGGGAAATTCAGGGCATGCGCCTGGATGGATGAGGCAGCCACGGTGCGGCGCCAATCCCTTCACCATTCACAACCAGGGACGCTTTAGAGTCTCCAGTTAACCTAACTTGCATGTTTTTGGCCTGTGGGAGGAAACTGGAGTACCCGGGGTAAACCCACACAGACATGGGGAGAACATGCAAACTCCACACAGAAGGGTCACTGATGGTCAGGGGGTGGACTTGATCCCTTGGCCTTCTTGTTGTGCTGCCATAATGCTAACCACTGCGCCGCCGAGCTGCCCATTTGGAAATCAGTGTCCCAGAGTCTGGAGGAAGAGTGGAGAAGCACAGAATCCAAGTTGCCCGAGGTCCAGTTTGAAGTTTCCAGAGTCACTGATTATTTGTGGAGCCATGTCATCTGCTGGTGTTGGTCCACTGTGTTTTATCAAGTCCAAAGTCAGTGCAGTCATCTACCAGGAGATTTCCGAGTACTTCATGCTTCCATCTGCTGACAAGCTTTATAGAGATGCTGATTTCATTTTCCAGCAGGACTTGGCACCTGTCCATACTGCCAAAAGTATCACTACCTGGTTTAATGGCCATGGTATCGGCCAGCAAACTCTCCTGACCTAAACCCCACAGAGAATCTATGGAGTGTTATCAAGAGGAAGATGAGACGCCAGACCCAACAATGCAGACGAGCTGAAGGCCGCTATCAAAGCAACCTGGGCTTCCATAACACCTCAGCAGTGCCACAGGCTGATCGCCTCCATGCCACGCCACTCTGATGCACTATAAATTCATGCAAAAAGGAGCCCCGACCAAGTATTGAATGTGTACATGGACATACTTTTTAGTGGGCAAACATTTCTATTAAAAATAATTTTTCTTAAAAAATTAATTTTATGTAATATTTTATTTTTTTGAGAAACTGAATTTTGGGGTTTCATGAATTGCAAGCCATGATCATCAAAATCAAAAGAAATCCACTTCTTCTTCTTCTTCTTCCAGCTGCTCCCTTTAGGGGTCGCCACCGCAGATCATCTGCCTCCATCTCACCCTGTCCCTTGCATCTTCCTCTGTAACACCAACCCTCTCCATGTCCTCCTTCACTACATCCATGAATCATCTCTGTGGTCTTCCTCTTTTCCTCCTGCTTGGCAGCTCCATCTTCCTTTGTCCAATATCTCCACTATCCCTCCTCTGCACATGTCCAAACCATCTCAGCCTCGTCTCTCTTACTTTGTCTCCAAACCGCTCAACCTGAGCTGTCCCTCTGATATACTCATTTCTTATCTTGTCCCTCCTAGTCACTCCCAGTGAAAATCTTAGCATCTTCAGCTATGCAACTTCCAGCTCCATCTCCTGTCTTTTTGTCAGCGCCACTGTCTCTAAACCATACATCATAGCCGGTCTCACTACCACCTTGTAAATCTTTCCTTTCACTCTTGCTGCTACCCTTCTGTCACAAATCACCTCTGACACTCGTCTCCACCCACTCCACCCTGCCTGCAATCTCTTCTTCACTTCTCTTGTGCATTTTCCATTGCTTTGGATGGTTGACCCCAGGTATTTAAACTCATCTACTTTCACTACCTCTACTCCTTCCATCTTCACCATTGCACCTGCCTCCTGTCTCAGTCACACTCATGTATTCTGTCTTGCTTCTACTGACTTTCATTCCTCTTCTCTCCAGACCATACCTCCGCCTCTCCAAGTTCTCTTCCACCTGCTCCCTACTCTCACTACAGCTCACAATGTTGTCTGCAAACTTTGTGGTCCACGGAGACTCCTGCCTGACCTCATCTGTCAGCCTGTTCATTACCATGGCAAACAAGAGGGGGTTCAGAGCTGATCCCTGATGTAACCCCACCTCCACCTTGAACCCATCTGTCACTCCTACAGCACACCTCACCACCATCTCACTGTCCTCATACATGTTCTGCACCACCCTCACATACTTCTCTGCCACTCCTGACTTTCTCATACAGTACCACACTTCCTCTCTTGGCACCTTATCATATGACTTCTCTAGATCCACAAAGACACAGAGCAACTCCTTCTGACCTTCTCTATACTTCTCTATCAACACTCAAAGCAAACATTACATCTATAGTACTCTTAAAAAATAGAAAAAAAAAACTTTTAAAATTGAAAGAAATAAACACTTGGAATATATCACTCTGTGTCATGAATCTATATATGAGTTTCATTTTTTTACACTGAATTACTGAAATAAATCAACTTTTCAATGACATTCTGATTTATTGAGATACACCTGTATAGATATGGATGAACTGCTGCCACTTACTTCCAATGTTACTTCCAATGTAGAAAACTGAAGCTCTACTTCCTGAATTTCGGGCGATCCCATCTTGCGTTGGTGATGTCTTTTGCAGCCAGTTGACAAATTCTCACTTACACTGCCACCCATTGCATTCTGTGCAGCAGCTAAACTAACTAATTAAAACCAAACTGAGCTGAAAAAGACAGATCACACTTTAACATTTATCAGAACTACCAACAAGGCCAGAAACTATCTTTTGAAAATATTTATATGGGGGATATTTTTAATTTTCAAGTTGTCAAAGTGCCACACACAACTGTGAGGGGAGGCGGGACTTATCGTCTTACTGCAGCCAGCCACCAGAGGGCGATGGAGATGTGTGGGCTTCACTTTTGTTGTCGATAATTAGTCACATCTGTTTATGACTGAGTATAAACTGTTGTTACCTACCATCATTTTGGATGTACTGTACAGTATATTAGTATATTAATAATTTAGGAAAATGCCAAATAATAGCCCTTTTTCAGATATTGCATACTGTTTCATAACTTTCCAATCTGAAAATGTCAGCTCACCCGTCTTTTCCTACTCTCTAATTTTCTCCACAGTGGCTTCATCTTGCATGACCCGCCTGTCCCGCTCACGCACCACTTCCCTGTCCTCCTCTGTCTCCATGGACGGGTCCCGCTCTCGCTCTCGCACCCTGTCCCAGGGCTCACAGGGTGGCCAGATGCCACCCAGTCCCTCCCAAACGATGGAGGTGTCCTGTTGAAGAAAATACAGTAAAGTCAGAAAGTGAGAGTTAAGAAAGAGAGGAAGGGAAACGCTGACGTGTGATAACAATGCAGGAGCAAGAAGAATGGGTTACGTATATCATTCCCCCACAAGAGCAGAGTGGTGATAGAGTGAGCGAGGGAGAAAGATTTCAGGAGGTGATAGACAGTCACATCCACCTTTTCACAACATCAGCATAAAACAAAGTAGACTGGACTGCTATCTACCTTCTACCACAAATATAAGTACAGTCTCTAAAATGCAGGAAGAGATTAATTTTAAACTAAAGGAGGTGAAGAATGGCCGCCACTCCTCCCTCCCTCCCTCTATTGGAGTCTCTTTCAGTCAGTAGAGCCCTTTAGATGCCTATAGATATTGCACGCCTTGCGTTAACCAATAGTAATAATTATTATGAAAATGGTATTGTTGATGTTGATGATGATGCTGATGTTACTGATGATTATGTTGAAGCAAATGATGAAAATGCGATAGAAAAAAAAACAGGAACTTTTCTCTTTATTACACAATGAATTTAAAAAATGGCATAGTTAAAAAAACTACTATACCAGAGATACTTATATCAGTGTATGTCTAATACTTTTTAAGCTAGGTTTTATTGTGTCGTTTTAATAATTTGATTGGGTTTTATTTTGTTTAATTGTAAATCTGACTCATCAAGGGGTTGAAGCTACTCACTGGTTGACCCCATCACGTGGAAACAGCCAATAAGAGCCATCACAGTGACTACTTCCTCTCGATGTCACCAGATTGTTTATGTCTTCCATGAGCCCCTCGTCCATAAAAGTGACACCCACCCATGACATCATCCACTGGAGACGGGCTGGAAGATTTTTTTTATTTTTTTTTTTTACTTTTTTTTTTCCTGGACTGTTTGGGAGTTGCATGCCTGCTATCAGCCCATGTGAATATTGAATGGAAAATATTTTTCTTTTATATTTGAATTTTTTTTGTGTGTGTGTGTGTGTGTGTGTGTGCTGTTTTGAATGATAGTCCGAAGGTCAGCATAATAAGTGAGACTTATAACACGTTATAACTCTTAACACTAGTCGCACATTCAATAGTGCTTCCAATAATGCTGGCGATCTCGCGCTGCGTGTCTTAATATCCACGCTTGTTTTCTACTCACCAGGGAGCATTGATTATCAGTAGCATGCCGGTATGGATATTGCATTTCAGTGCTAGCTTTGGCCAGAAGGGGTCACTGTGTTTTTATTGTCTGGGTTCTAATCCCTGAGCCTTGCCCGCTCTCAGATACCTCCTAACAAACACAGCTAGCAAACTTGATCTCATGTAAAAAGAAACACGCACTTCTCTCCACAGTCACGCAGCTTTATTCAGACGATGGGGCCGATCGTGTTTGCATGTGATTGTTCCGATATGTGTCAGTGCAAGTTTAGAAAGGCCAGGATGCGCTAGTTTAGTTTCGAGACCAATAAAACCCCCTGTGACTTACCAGTGACAATGAACCAGCCCCACCCACTGCCACGAAGATATCACTGTTGTGAAATGAGCCAAAAGACCAGCCATCAGAACCTTGTTCTCACCACAGGAACCTTGTGAGTACCAGCAACTATCCGTGGTAGTTCCTCGTATTTTTTGCAATCTCACCAAGAGTATCAGTGGACCACTGATTGGGCTAAAAAGTAAGTGGCTGTTGACGCCACACCATGACAGCCACTGATCAAAAAGTAAGTAAAAGTGATGGAAACATGGGTAAATGGACCAACGGCAAACTTGCTAATTCTTGCTAACAGTAGCCGTCCTTACGTGATTATCTCATCAAGCAACTTTTTGTGGTAGTAGAAATGCAACCAAAAAAAGAAAAGCAGTCTAAGCACATAGTTATTAAAAATGCTCCTCTACATATACAGATTTCCCCTTAACAGGTAGTAGCATTGTGGTGGGAACAGAGGCTTAGTCGCCAGTGCCCTTAAATTGCCAAATCTAGGAGGCCTCGAATGATTCAGCTAATTTTTGGCCAAATTCTGCTAATAGACTACGCTGAATACATTAATATTTCAACACAAAGCTTACCACTGCCCTGTGATCTGTAGCCATTAAGCTAACCATTTTAAAACAAATCCTGTCTTTGCCCCCTCATTGGTGCACAAATGCATTTTTAAACACGTTTCTTTAATGCACGTGTTTGTGTCCCAAAAGCCCGATGATGTTTACAGGTCAAATGGAGGTCAGTGATTTTGCAAGTGAGAAATGATTTTGATGAGAGTCACAGAAAAGTCGTCAGAGAGGCTCAGACTGAAGCTGTGGGATTATGATGGTAGTCATTATGACCTCAACAATCTGTCAGTCCCAGAATGGCACAAAGACATTTTTGAACCGCCAAACTATGCTCTTAACAGCTGCCGCAACCTGATGTTAATATACTACCAGATCACTTTGGTTGTGTTGATTCCTGCCGTGTAGAATGTACTGTACGTTGTGCATGGGATTGTCTACTAATTAAGTTAAAACAGATGAAGCCCCACAATTACCAGCTCAGATTAGAATGCTATGTGGTTCTTTCTGGAGAGTAAGGCTGCCTGTCCACCAAACGTGTTTTTTCAGCTCTGGGCGGCTATTTTCCGTTCATTCTCTATGTAGTCCAGCGGTTACAGTGCTGAGTGCCCACAGTGCTGAAACGCTCTCGGCAGTGGGCGTTTTTTGTCACGGCGCTCAGAGCGCTCGGAGTTGAAAAAAGTTCAACTTTTCAGAGACTGTAGCTGAGCTCGTCAATGTCAGACCTTAAGCAGCCAATCAGAACTGCTGCATGGGCGGGACATTGGACACCAGTACTAGTCTGTACTCAGACTCCTGCTTTCCGTGTCATCATATTTTACATCCAGAGCTGCTAGAAAACGTTTCCTGTCCATTGTTATTTAGAGACTGCTATTAAAAAATCAATAGAAAGTCTGACAATAGGAAAAGCGGGAGTGATGAGGTGACAGTGACAAGCTGTTGCTGGGATACAGAGCACAGACTTTTTTTCCCCTCAGAGCGCAGTGTACAAACGCTGAAAAAAAAAAAATGCTCAGGGCGGTCAGGCGACAAAAACGCATTTGGTGGACATGCAGCCTAAAGCAGGGCTGTGTGATTGTAAATGTTTGTCCTTCACCTTTTTTTTTTTTTTCGATTTACAATTCAGTCATATTTTACTTTCCCCTTTTATGTTTTGGAACTTTAATTTTATTACTATTCATATGTTTTATCTATGTGAAGTGTTAGTTTACTGTCCCGATGTGCTCACAAGTTAGTTAACCATGTGATAGTTCTGGTGTAACTTTTTTAGCATTAGCACTTCTAAGGGAGAATAATTAACAATTAAAAAAGAAAGTAAAGAGATTACAATTAAATTTACTTGTGTGGCTAATTTATCTGTGTAACACTGAACATCCTAAAAAAATTTAAACAAAATAAGTTAATAAAAGCTTAAGAGTATTCTTTTGTCTCTTGTTTTTTTTTTCTTCTGTGATGTATATTTATTCTATAGATTGATTTAAAGATATTAGCTTTAAATAGTTTATTTAATAGTTTATTTACACAAACTATTGTAATCAACAGAAAGTCAGAAATTTACTAGAAATAAAGCTGTAAATTCACAGAGGAAAATTTTCGATCCCCTGGTGAACCGTTTTTGGCCCATGAGCTATATGTTTGACACCCCGGGACTAGCCCATTAAAAACACATATTTAGAGGATTTACTTCTATGAAGTAGTTGCAGATCACAACAGCATGTAAATGAATGAGATAAAATAAAACAGAAAGCACAGATAAATGAAAATTCACCGCTTAGAAAAAGCTTACTGCAACAAATCACAGTCACTTTTTCTCTGTGCGTAAGAAAACTTGCACAATTATTTACACAGCTTACACAGACATTAAATGCGAGCTGCTTACTCAAAAAATACTCCCGTTTAACTACAGAGGTAGGAGCTGTTGGGGGCTACTCACCGCTAGGACAACAGGCGATCAGGGCTTGATATGAGAAGTCGCCTCCGCCACAGCGGTTCTTGCCACTGGGTTGCGTGTGAGCAGGACAGGAAACTGACAATTTTCGGCATAACACCGTCAGAGGAGACTGACAGCTGCACTACGGTAGGATCAGTTTATATTTATTTGCGCTAAAAATATCTATCCATATTAATCAAATGACTAACGCATCTGATCAGATTTCAGTAACTAATGCATTACTGGATTTTTTTTAACAGTAATTTCATTATGCAGCACGTTACTGCAAAAGTAGTGGCGTTACAGTAACGCGTTACAAAGTAACACGCTACTCCCAACACTGCTGTTGGGTATGTGTCAATGTCAAGCCCTGCTAATGAAATGAAAAAATGCTCTGCTGTGTTTATTTGTGGAGCCTTAAACAACATAACAAAAACATGTATAGGTCTACAGTATTTTAAGCTGGAAAATAGCTCAAATAAATGGTTGCCACAAAGCCTGCAGCCTTCTTCTTTGAGTTTCTTAGAAAGCCTGGCTTAATTAATCCTCAGGGACCCTTCAAATATTAGTCACGCTCAAACCACTGAGCACAAAAAATTTGCTTTTTATAAGGTAGCTATTAAAAAAATTATACATTAATATAATATTCTACTTTCACTGAGCCAATTATTTTCACCTCAACATCAAATATTCATTAACTTCTAAAAATTTTAACTTTAAATGCCAGGCTTTTGTCATGATACCACCATGTTTTTAGATAGAAAAAAAAAAGAAAAAAAATGAATTATTTTCAATATACTAAATGCAAAGTCTTTTGTTGTTGTTGTTGTTGAATTATTACAGCCTGATGGATCAGTGGTTAGCAGCAAGCTGAGTTGAAACAGTGACAGCTAGTGGAAATAGTGTAGGAGTCAAGAATTGAGGAGACTGGATGATTTTTCCAGTAACTGCTTTAATTCTCACTCATCCTACGTTCTCTCTCGATCGGAGTGAAAAGAGCCAGGACGCAGTCACACATACATTTATACACTCATCTCTAACAATACATCACACAAAAGTCTCAATACTCAGCTACATCCTTTCATCTGTAATAGAACACCCAGAGTCCTTCTGTTCTCCTTTCCGACCCCCAAAGGTCAGGCCGGGTAATCTTCTCCCCTCTCCTGAGTCCCCAGGGGGTGCAGACACGTCTTCCTCTTGAGGTGTGAAGTCAATACACATGGCTAGCTCAAAGTCTGTCTTGGCTGAATTCAGCCAGCCACATGTGAGTTACATAGGTTATAACTATGGGCTCCACATCACTTCCCCCTTCCACGCGAAAGACTGGGCACCCACATACAGTCATACAACAGTCATACAGCACGACACCCCCCCAACAGAATCTCACAGCAACCCAAACAACCTGACCAAAAAAACACATCATTCTGCATGCAGCTTAGGTTTCAATCTTCTCCCGAATCTGCTGTATGCAGGTCTCCTGCTCTGTGTTGGGCCGTCCTGCTGTGCATCTGTGGAGTGAGGGGAAGAAGGGTTATTTGCCCCTCCGTGGGGGGTCCCGGGGCCGCCCCTTTGGAGGCCTGCCGCGTCGAGACACGCCCGCCGGCCGCACAGACTCGTTATGCAACACAAAAGCAGGCTTTAATCTATCGATACTGATCGTCTCCCTCCTGCCCCCCAAATCTAGCACAAAATATTTCTCCCCGGTTTCCAGCACTCAAAATGGACCGTTGTAAGGTGGGCGGAGACTATGCCTCTGAGCATCGTGCCTGACAAAAACAAACTCTGCGTCTCGTAAAGCCTGGGGCACGAACACACGCGGGAAAGAGTGATGAGCGGGGCCCGGGAGCATTTCTGCTCCCGTGTTACTCAGAGACCCCCGGATCGGGGAGGGCCCTGGTGCCGTGTGGTCGGGTAAAAACTCGCCTGGCAGCCTGAGCGGTTGTGCGAAGACCAATTCTGCTGGTGAGGCATCTAGATCCTCTTTGGGTGCCGAACGCAACCCCAATAAAACCCATGGTAGTTTGTTTACCCAATCTGTGTCCATCAGTGACGCTCTGAGGGCTGCCTTCAAAGACCTGTGAAAACGCTCGCATAAACCGTTGGCCTGGGGATGGTAAGCGGTCGTGCGATGTACCGCCGCTCCTAAGCCGCTGGCCACTGCTGACCACAGTTCCGACGCAAATTGAGGTCCCCTATCAGACATAATATCTGACGGGACCCAGAACCGCGCTACCCAGGCTGTTAAAAAAGCACGTGCCGCCTCTGCCGCTGTGGTCGATGTTAACGGGACCACTTCCGGCCAACGAGTGGTTCGGTCTACCATTGTCAAGAGATGCGTGAACCCTTGTGAAGTGGGCAGGGGGCCCACGAGGTCCACGTGCACATGATCGAACCTTTTAGCCGGAATGTGGAATGGTTCTAAGGGCGCCTTAGTGTGCCTGTGAATCTTAGCGTGCTGGCAAGCCATGCAGGTTTTAGCCCACTCCTTCACGTGCTTGCGCAGGCTCGGCCAAACAAACTTCTCCGCCACCATTTTTACCGAAGCGCGCACCCCTGGGTGCGCTAGGGAGTGCACAGCGTCAAAAACGCGACGGCGCCACGCAGCTGGCACCACCGGGCGCGGTCTCCCTGTGGATACATCGCAAATAAGCGAGGGGAAACCGGTTTGTAGATTTCTGCGTTCCAGCCTTAACCCTGTTGGTCCAGACAGGAGCGCGCGCACGTCCGCGTCCTCGCTCTGCTCTGCTGCCATGGCTGCATAATCTATTCCCATGTGGACTGGAGCCGCGCGCGTGTCCGCACTGTTACCGCGCTCCGGGTAAGCAGCCGCGCAATCCGTTTCTGCGCGGACGGGTGCTGTTACTGCGCGTGACAGACAGTCTGCCACCACATTGATTTTACCGGCCACGTGCTGAATATCGGTGGTAAATTCAGAAATTGCGGCCAGCTGCCTCTGTTGCCGCCCTGACCACGGTTCTGAAGTTTTGGACATCGCAAAAGTGAGCGGTTTGTGGTCGACAAACGCGGTGAAACGCCACCCTTCCAACCAGAACTGGAAATGGCGAATAGCCAAGTGGAGCACCAGCAGCTCCCTGTCAAACGCGCTGTATTTTCGCTCAGCCTCGCGTAGGGATCTGCTGAAGAATGCGAGTGGTTGCCAAACCCTGGCAACCTGCTGTTCCACTACGGCCCCTATGGCCACATCTGACGCGTCCGTGGTTAGCGCTATGTGGGCTGCCGGGTCTGGGTGGGCCAACAGTGCCGCGTTTGCCAGTGCCCGTTTAACCTCTGTGAATGCGCGCTCCCGCTCCGGGGACCATTCAATCACATGGGAGGGCTTCTGCTTTTTGAGCGCGGTGTACAAGGGCTGCATAAGCTGCGCTGCGTGGGGTATGAAACGGTTATAAAAATTTACCATCCCCAAAAATTCTTGCAACGCTTTTACCGTTCGAGGCTGGGGAAAATCTGCCACTGCGCGTACTTTGGCCGGCAGAGGAACTGCTCCCTCCGAGGAAACGCGGTGCCCTAAAAAGTCGATTTGTGCCACACCAAAATGGCACTTGGCCGGGTTGATTATCAACCCATGCTCTCCTAACCTCTGAAAAACTGTCGTGAGGTGTTTTGCGTGCTCCTCCTCGGAGGTGCTGGCTACCAAAATGTCGTCTAAATAGACAAAAACGAAAGAAAGGTCGTGCAACACTGCATCCATCATCCATTGGAAGGTTTGTGCGGCGCCTTTAAGGCCAAAAGGCATTCGTAAAAACTCAAAAAGCCTGAACGGGGTTATTACGGCTGTTTTGGGGATGTCCTCTGGTCGGACCGGGACTTGGTGATAACCGCGGACCAGGTCTATTTTAGAAAAAATTCGCGCCTTCGCCAAATGCACTGAAAAGTCCTGGATATGCGGAATCGGGTACCGGTCCTGCGCTGTGGCATTGTTCAACCTGCGGTAATCGCCACAAGGTCTCCATGAGCCATCAGCTTTAGGTACCATGTGGAGGGGGGAAGCCCAAGTGGACTTCGAGCGGCGAATTATGCCCAACCTTTCCAGGTTGGCGAACTCCTCGCGCGCAATGGAGATGTTTAGCTACATCCAAGCGCCGAGCCTTCACAAAAACGGGTGGGCCACTCGTGGTAATAAAGTGCTCCACCCCGTGCTTCGCCACCTTAGCTGAAAAAGTAGGAACTGTGAGTGCTGGGAACTGGTGTAGAAGGCTGTGAAACTTACCACCTGCTGTGGCGACGTTGGTCTGAACTGGCGGCGGGCACACCCGAGCTGCACAAGGGATAGAACAGAAAGAGAGTGCATTTACTAGGCGTTTGTTGGCCAGATCAACTAACGGACCATGTGAACAAAGAAAATCAGCACCTAACATATTGAAGCTCACTGCTGCCACGATGAAATTCCACTCATAGGCGCGGCCGTGGAAGGACAGAGACAAGGTTCTCTCTCCGTACGTCTTGATGCTGGAGCCGTTGGCCGCTGTCGCTCCGTCTCCGCGGGGTCCCGCGACCCGATCAGCATAGGTGGCAGTGATGAAGCTCCTCTGGGCTTCGGTGTCCACTAGGAATTGCCGCCCGGAGCCCGCGTCTGTAAGATAAAGCAGCTTGTTCCGTTCGCCGAGAGTGGAAGCTGCTAACGGCTCCTGGCCTGGTCGTTTCCCTGCTTTTTGAACTTGCAGGGCGGGATGCATTTGTGCGCCTTCCCAGCGAAACGTCGATGGTAAAAACAGAGGCCGTCATCTCCCCTGCCACGGAATCTCGCCGCTGCTGTCGCCGCTGAGGTGGTCACTGCCGTCTCTGGCTCCACACTGCCCCCGGCCGCCGCGCCGAGGTCTGCCGCTGCCACGGAAGCCTCTTGTTCCTCGCAGGTGTTGAGGAGCCGCTCCGCCTCTTGGGCCAGGTCGCGGAAGTTCTCCTGGGTCAAACATCTCCTGCTGGACAGGGAACCTCTTGTGTGCGCTGGGAGGGTTCTCAGGAAAATATGTTTGAAAAGGAACGCGTCGTTGTCCGTCCCGATCATTTGCAGCATGTCCTCCATGAGGACAGTCGGCCTGCGTCCACCTCTGTCGCGCAGGTCCAGCAGCTGCCTGGCTCTTGCCTCAGACGACGGCACGAAGCTCCTGATGAGGGTGGCTTTCAGCGCGTCGTATTTGCCGACAGCGGGTGGTTGCTGCACCAGGCTCCGCACACACCGAGCTGTGCGGCTGTCGAGCGTCACGATGACATTATGGAATTTAATGTCATCCGCTGAAACTCCCCCGAGCAGGAACCGCGACTCCACATGCTGGAACCACGAGTGCGGGTCGCTTTGCCAGAACTCGGGGAGCTTAATCAGTCTTGTGCCCCTGCTGGCATTCCCCGGTGAATCCGGGTCTGAGCGGCTGTCTCCCAGCTCTTCCATATCGATTACGAGGCTGTCCTCCAGCCTCGGCGTGCTCAGATTCATGCGTAGGTCACCAATTGTAGGAGTCAAGAATTGAGGAGACTGGATGATTTTTCCAGTAACTGCTTTAATTCTTACTCATCCTACGTTCTCTCTCGATCGGAGTGAAAAGAGCCAGGACGCAGTCACACACATACATTTATACACTCATCTCTAACAATACATCACACAAAAGTCTCAATACTCAGCTACATCCTTTCATCTGTAATAGAACACCCAGAGTCCTTCTGTTCTCCTTTCCGACCCCCAAAGGTCAGGCCGGGTAATCTTCTCCCCTCTCCTGAGTCCCCAGGGGGTGCAGACATGTCTTCCTCTTGAGGTGTGAAGTCAATACACATGGCTAGCTCAAAGTCTCTCTTGGCTGAATTCAGCCAGCCACATGTGAGTTATATAGGTTATAACTATGGGCTCCACAATAGAATGTTTTGTTTTTTTTTTTTTTCATATGCCAAATACTGTATGGTCAAAAAATTGTGCCATCTGGCGGAGAGTACTAAAATGATCAGTTCCAAAGTAAAAGCCCATATTGACACCCAGATGCATGTATTGTGCTTTAATGGCAGTGAGATCAAAAATTGTAGTTTGAATGGGTTTCAGTGGCACATTGTGTGCACTTAACAGTATGAGTGTAACAACTGCTTAAACCCAGTGCATTTTAGACTTAGAAGCTGAGCAGGAAGTAACAAGATCAAATAAAAATACACAATCTTGCCAAAATATGCATGAACACAGCCAAAACTAGAAAAATTTGCATTTCCTACCGGAAATGCGGTGTGAATGCTGTTAGCTGAATACACTGAAGCACTTGAGCTGAAATGCTGCTAAATTATTAGCTGAAAGGCTATAAACTATGTGAAATGCTGAACAGTTTTAGCTGAAAGCTAAAAATGCTGAAATAGCTGAAAAATGCTAAATATGAACCTGAAACTATAAAAATGCTAGCTTATCTGATTAAATATTGGCATTCATTTAAATAGCGCTTTTTCCTCATCTCTGGATGACCAAAGCTCTTTACAGATCCAGCTATCCACCCATTCACGCACTGATGGCGGCAGAGCTTCCATACACACACAGGTGATGGCCTGACCCACCAGGAGCAACTGGGGGTTCAGTGTCTTGCTCAAGGACACTTCAACATGCAGACTGCAGACAGAGCGGGAATCAAACCCATAACCCTCTGATCAGTAGTCAGTCACTCTACACCTGTGCCACAGCCGCCCCAAAAGAGGCGGTAATGCACCTGTAAGCTGGTTGCCAACCGCCAATCAAATCTAAAAGAAGAAGAAGAAGAAGAACATTAGCATAAAAGGAGAAGTAGCTTAATGTTAAAAAAAAGTTAGCAGAAAGATAGTAAATATTTGCCTAAAATGTAAAAAATGCTAGCTTACGTGTTAAAAATAGCATCCTAATATAAGCTTAAGACTGAAGAAATGGTAGCTTATATGCTCAAACAGGCAAATCTTGACAAACGTTAGCTGGTTGTCTGTGTGGTGTCCTGCAAACAACGTGGGCTACCATTGACAATTGGAGCTCATTTTGGGGAAAACCTGGTCTTGTCAGACGAGACGGCGTCCATCCCACTTTGGATGGTGCATCTCTTTTATCTAACAATCTGGCATCATTTTTATTCAAACTTCCAAAACCTTGACAACTCAGAGTTGGAACCAGGAATCAGAGTCGCGGTCTTACATGCCTCTCTGCAGCTCCTCTTCATCCGCCACCCCTCAACTTAGCCCCTGTCTTCCCCATCAGAGAATCATTGTCTGCTCCCTCCAAAGTAAATAAAAATATAATGTTGTGGTGACCCACCACAATCTCCATGGACATTCAATCCTCACACTCAGTAAGTCCGGAGGAAGCAGAGGACCATTCACATACGGACAGAGAACCCCTGGGGGGACAACCAGAACAATGGACTATTGTTTATACACCCCCGGATTAAGGAGAAGATGTCCGAGCACCAGTCGGTCAGGCTAATAATATGTATTGACTGATATGTATATCAATATGCTAATGTGCCATGCATTCTCTCTGTTTGTATAATATGTATAAATGCCTCGGCAACACAGCACACACGATACAACACAGCACAGCACACCACTGTAGCGCACAGCGCTACAAGCACGTCTCATTTTGATGGAGGAAATAAAACTCTGCAACCTTCCAGCTCGTCGTACCTGGCCTGAACTTATTCCTCCACACTGGTGACCCGACGTGTCATGGTGCACCCCTTGCCTGATCTTTTCCCTCCACACTGGTGACCTGACGAGAGAGAATGACCGTCTGCTCCCTCTCACCACGCTGTGGACAGCAGAGGACCAGAGAAAGCCAGCAACCTCTTCATCCTCACCGGAGCGCGCTCCCCAGAGCGGGCAGCGCTTGGACCGACATGCACCATGAACGGCGACACGAGCGAAAAGAAGGAAGCAGCCTGAACGGGGAAGGACATCGGCGCCAGCTGCGTTGATTTGTGCCAAGCTCCCCGAATCTGACTCAACTCATGGCAGCCGACCACCCGCGCACAGAAGCCCCACACGCACAACGCAGGATTACGAGGACAGCGCAACTGCCAGCTAAGTGGTCACTGCACCACGCACAGGGTCAAGCCGGCTCCACAGACCGATACAGCATCCTCCACCGCTGCACATGCCCGAGAAACATGGCCAATTGCCAGCCTCGGAACCTTCAGGGCTGCTCACGCACCTGAAGCAGACGTGCAGCCCGCACACAGGACTTCGTATGGGTTTCTCAGCCATGGCGCACAAGGGGAATTTAGCTGATTGCTGTCCCCAATGACTTTAGGGCTATTTCCGCACCTAAAAGCCAGACCGCCAGGTCCCTCACACAGTTGCAGTTGTTTCACAGCCGCTACACATCCTCGGGGAATCTGGCCGCTTGCCTTCCCCACATCCTCGCTGGATCGAGCAGCGAGAGGAGTCAAAGACATAATTTTTTTTCACAGCTGCTGTGGATCTCCACCAGGTTTAACGGGGAAGTCCCTCACCATCGCGGATCCACAAGCAATTTTTGCGCGGCCCAGACACCTTTGACATCCCGGGCCGGCACTCACTTACTCCCACCCCTCCCCCTCCAACTCCACAGCGCTCTTCCCGCACCTCACTCCCTAAAGCCGTCTGATCGCCGTCTGGTTCCATCACGCATGACGCGAACCAGTCCCATGCGCCCATGATCCATGGTTGCGGAACTCGGAGCGGAGCACACCGTCCTTTCCACCCCTCCCCCATCCCCCCCATGGACTGACGCCCTTCGACACTCCTCTAAAGCAGGACAGTTCTACCAGAGCTGGAGCCCAAACGACGAGGGGGGGGGGGGGTCCACAGCCCCTGCTGAGTGCTCTGGGGGGAGCCCTGTGGTGACCCACCACAATCTACATGGATATTCAATCCTCAACTGTCTACAAACAGCTGAGGATTGTCTACAAACTTGTAATCAGTCAGTCAGCCTATTTAAAGGGTGACAAGTAGCCACTGTGCTGTTTGGTGACATGGTGTGTACCACACTAAACATGGACCAGAGGAAGCAAAGGAGAGAGTTGTCTCAGGAGATTAGAAAGAAAATTATAGACAAGTGTAACGGTTCTCGTCACAAGTGTAATGGTTCTTCTTTTGGGACACCCTTAAGCGGCCGTGATCGGGAACATCATTGCAAGCGTAAGTGCGGCATAGGGACCACGATGACACCAGACTGCTGTTTCCACAATTTATTTCTCCTGTTAATGAAATAAAACAAACTGTATCACGTTCCGTCTGTACCTCGATCCCACACAGGCTCCCCCAGCAAGGCAACGCGATACTGTGGGGAAAGACTAAACTACCGGAGCCTCGGAGGTACAGGAAGAGCGGATGTGAGAAGTGTACTGCCAAAATAAAAGTACTCAAGTAAAATAAAATTCACAACAATATAAATAAAAACATAACTGAGAAAAAGAAATACTTAAAGTACATTTTTGACTCCGTTACACCCACCCCACTGAATTTTACTAAACTTGAGCCACAGCTACACAGGACTCATAACAATATACAAACACCCGGGGTTAGTTAAAGAATACCAACTGAAAGAGAGTCCCACACAAGGATGAAGTGGCATGAGAGCAGCGCTTATCTCTCAACCCAACCACTGGTAATGGAGTGCCTTGTACACCCCACCAAAAACCCCAACTATTAGTGTAGCAAATGCTCTTGAATAATAAAATAAAATAAAATAACCGAACATTAGAAAACAAAGCTAAGTCCACAAAAATATAGTCCACACATGTAACATTTAATCAGTCAGGGTCTGAAACACAGACCTACAAACAGCCTTAACATTAAACTTGTCACGAATCACATCTTGCCTGGACATTGTCTGCACTCATTGTCTGCACTAGTCTGTTTACAGGTTTAATCAGGCGACCAAATCTTGACCTGATTTGAGGTTGTACATTTGGACGATGCCAATGTGCACGTGACATCTGGTCAACAGTACAGCGAGCAAGGGAAGTGTCTGTCTGTCTCTCGGAGTCAGGAACAGAAACTAGTTTACTGTCAAGTGTTTGTCCACCATGGGTATCAATAGCAGCTGTAGTCACAGGTCTAGAGTCAGAGGACATGGGATGATCTACACCTTGAGCAACAGGTGCAACTGAAAAGTTCTGGGGGTCAGAGGACACACTTGTCACATCAGAAACGTCTACCTGTGACACAGATGGTTCAGTGAGCTGCGTGATCCACTCAACAGTTCTCCTTTCAGAGTCAATAGGTTCGGGGCACACGGCCATACATGAGGTAAAAAGGAGGAAAGCCAGTCGTCTCATGGGCTGTACAGTTGTACATAAATGTCAAAGTCTGCAACCGTCGTGGCCAGTTAGCTTTCACCTCAGGGGACAGTGCACGAATCATCCCACCCAGTGTCCTGTTAAACCGTTCGACACTCCCATTTCCCATTGGGTGGTAAGGGGTAGTGTGAGATTTCCTGACACCGGACACTTTGAGGAGTTCACTGATTAATTGACTTTCAAAATTAGGACCTTGGTCACTGTGGATTCTTTCTGGGAATCCAAAGACACAAAAGTACTTGTTCCACAGAACATTTGCCACTTGCTTAGCTGTTTGATCCTTACAAGGAAAGGCCTGAGCCATCCTGGTAAAGTGATCTGTTATCACTAGGACATCAATAGACTTGTTCCTAGAGTCTTCAGCTGACCAGAAGTCAATGCAGACCAGCTCCAGCGGTCTAGATGACAAGATGCTCTCTAAGGGAGCTCGTCCCTCAGGTTCAGCTGACTTGCTGAGGACACAACGCTGGCAGTGTCTGACATGGTCTCTAACATCTCTCTCAAGGGTCAGCCAGAAAAATCTCTGTCTTGATAAACTGAGGGTTCGCGACTGGGCTTGATGACCGGCATCATCATGCACGCCTTTCAACACCTCATCCTTAAGTGAGTCTGGGACAACATACTGAAGCCGTTTGGACTTGGTTCTCTGGTCTCTTGAAACTCTGTACAGAACACCATTGCTCACAGATAGCTTATCCCAGTGTTTCAGATATTTAATCACTGAAAATGATTCTTTCACCCTTTCTCTCCTTGAGGGTCTCCGATGTCTTTCAACATAAAACAGGACGCGAGAAAGAGTTCCATCCTCCAACTGTCTGTCACGCAAAGCCTTTTCAGAATAGGCAGGCAACGGGTCTTGACCTGGTGGAACTAACTGGGGCAAAAACTGCAAGGCTTCAATTGCCCGGGCCCTCAGACCAGCATCCCACTCAATGTGTGACTGCATCACAGCAGACACTTCTTCCGAATTCACAATCTGAGTGTGTACCCGGGAGGTATGAGCATTGTCACACATCGCATCCACGTGATCACTGGATGAACGAAAAGCATCCTGAACAGAAGCAGTAGACACATTTTTAACTTCACTGAGGAGTTTCACATATGGCTCATTGAACAGTCTGTTACTAATATTTTCCTTGACAAAAGGCACACGGCTTAATGCATCAGCCACAATGTTCTGCCACCCTGGAACATACTTTATGTCAAACTCATATGCACCCAACTTGGCTACCCAGCGTTGTTCACAACAGTCTAACTTGGGCTTTGTCAATATGTGAGTCAAAGGATTGTTGTCAGTCCAAACAGTGAATTTGTGACCCTTTAGCCAATGACTAAACTTGTCAGTGATGGACCATTTCAAAGCCAGAAATTCCAGTCGGTGCGCTGGATAGTTTTTCTGGGACTGTGTCAGTGACTTACTGGCAAAAGCAATGAATCTGGCATGACTCTCACCTTCCTGGACTTGGGACAGAACGGCATCTATCCCATCTAGAGATGCATCAGTTGAAAGCATGAAGGGACAGTCAAAGTTAGGATGAGCCAAGACCACAGTGTTAACAAGTGCAGATTTGAGACTTTCAAAGGCATGTATGTGCTCTTGGGTCCAATCAGAAGCACAAAGCTTTCTGCAAGCCATCTTGGTTTTCTTACATCTGCCTTTAAATTTTCCACCTTTCAACAGCCTGAACAATGGCTTGGCAATGGCAGAATATCCTGGCACAAAATGCTGATAGTAATTAACCATCCCCAAGAAGGATCTAAGTCTTTTTTGGGACGGTGTCACACCATCAGTGTCCATAAGGTCAGCACAAGTCATTTTTGCGATGTTTTCAACCTTACTAGGGTCAGTTGAAACACCATTCTCATCAATTACGTGACCGAGAAACTTCACAGATCTCCTGAGGAAAAAAACACTTTTTGGGTGCCAACTTCAAGTTGTGCCTACACAGCCTGCTGAACACCATCTCAAGGCGCTGCAATGCACTCTCCTCATCAGATGCAAAAATCAGCAGATCATCCAAATAGCACAACAAAGTCAAGTAATTCTGGTCACCAAAAATGGCAGTCATCATGCGCATAAAACTAGCAGGACTATTGCATAATCCCTGGGGCAGGCGATTGTACTCATACAAGCCCATCGGAGTGGTAAAAGCAGAATACTTTCTGTCATCCTCATGAAGCGGCATGTTGTAGAAGCCGGACGTTAAATCCACTGTGCTGAAGAGGCAGTTACCTCCCAGTGCTGCCAGACAATCTGCCTGGTGAGGAAGAGGGTGAGCGTCTTTCAGAGTCCTCTTATTCAGCCAGCAAAAATCCGTGCAGATGCGGAGGTCGCCATTCTTTTTCCACACAAGAACCAAGGGAGATGCATACTCGCTAGTCGATTTCCTGATAATGTCTTTTTCCTCCATTTCATTTAGCACCTGTCTTAATTTCTGATACTGACTAAGGGGTACACGCCTGTATGGGAGTCTGAATGGTTTATCATCAGATAAATGTATGCGGTGTACAAAGTCCTTAGCTTCTCCACAGTCTAGGTGGTGGCGTGAAAAGACATCCTCGTACTGAAGTACCAAGTCAGCCATTCTCTTTTTGCAGTCCTCTGACACTTGGCATGAATTAATGTCTATGTCACAAAGCCCCACTGACTTGAGTTTTTCTTTTACAGACTCCATACCAGCATCACATGCCGTTGTAGACTGTGTGTAGCAGGTCACTGGTACACTAGACTGCTCAGCCGCGTCCATGTCTTCAAGGGCTACGCATGTGTAGACGTCAGCTAGCTTCGCATTGCGCCGTAACAACACAGGCTTGTTGGACGTGTTGATGAGTTTGAGCGGGACCCACCTGTCACCCCACATAGGAGTTACAATCTTAGCTACTAGGACACCCCTAGGAGCTGAACGAGAAGATGTGGGCTCTGTCATGACTGTACTGCCTGGAGATACAACAGTGTCTTTCAGCAATTTACCCCAAACAAGATACTCACGCCCAGGTTCAAGGTAGGTGGCTGAGTTACATCTGACAGTACCAACTTTGTCAGGAATGTCATTTCCTTTCCAGGGGTTCAAACCAGTGAGCATAGACAGGAACTGTTCAGCTTCTGGTTCTGCAGTTGGGCAGGGGCCAGACACTGTTTTCCAATAGGACTTGCATTGTTTTGAATGGTGTAGGATGTGCTTTATGACATTGGTACCAATAATCAACTCATCATGCTGACCACAGACAACCAGAGTGGGTACCAGCATTTTACAACCATACACCTCCATCACAATGTCAAAAGCACTCTTTGGCCTGACACGCTGTCCACCACACCCAACCAGCATCACATTCACATCAATCTGTTTCTCATTTGTTATCACTCCAGCAGTTCTCAGTTTCTTCTCTGCATCCTCGTTGATACTGCAGGCCATGGAGCCACTGTCCAGCATGCCATCAATTATCACTGTACCACCAAAAGCAACCGGTGTGTAGAAAAGGCTGGAACTATTGCCAATTATGTGAATGTTCTGATACACAACAACTACATCATCGCATGAGCTTCTCACCGATGCAAAAATCGATTCAGCATCAGATGTGTCACTGCAGTGGGAGCTTGAGGTGAGACCTGCACTGCCTCCCTTCAAGTACAGGTCAGTTAGTTTTCCCTGAGACTGAGAAGGAGGCTGACAGTTGTTGTTGGGACAGGCCAGTCTGGTATGACCAGGGGAAAGGCAGGTAAAACACAGTTTCTTAGACATGCAATGTGAAATGGTGGAGTGACGTGTGTCATTACAGACCTTACAAGTTGCTTCTCTGGGGCGTCTCTGACGAGGGGCATGTTTAAATCTGTTGCTCTCAGTCAGGTGAGGAATTGTGCACTGCTGCAACTTCTCCATCATTTCCTGAAACATGTTAACCATGCGACCAAGGAGCCTCTCCTCTGACTGTTGGAGATTTTGAGCAACAACTGGCACACTAGCACAATCTGAGTTGAGTGTGTTTGGGGTAGGGTCAGAAATGGGGAATGGAGAGGGGCCCTGACATGTCAACTGTCGGGTTTGAGGAAGTGAAGAGGGAATGACTGGGGTGTGGCACTGTTCTGGCATGGTCATGGCTGAAGATGGCAACCTGGGTTTGTCAGATGTTACAGTGGCTGTGTGACTCATTAGCTGTGGACCATCAGGTGCTCTGGCACTAGCTCTAACCTCTCTCTGATAATCATCACTTCTCAACTGAACATCACGTGAGGTCCATTCATGAGGTGGTTTCCACTTCAAGGTGCAAGACAGATCAGGATCAGGACAATTTTTGACGAACATGATAGCAACCTCTTTGCTCATGTCCTCAGTCTGCTTGCCTTGTCTACGCAGGCCCTAGAGAGCCAGGTCTGCTGCTTTGTTCAGCCTCATCCAGTAGTCCACTGGTTTTTCTCTGTGCCTGGGCAGGGTTGCATAAAAATCTGCGTGCGGAAGACATGAGGAGGCATCACAGAAGTAACGGAGAAGAACATCATAAATCATCTCAGGTTCCTTTTTAGCATCTAGCTCCAGGTCACTACGCAGGGCAACTTTCACAACATCTTTGGCTTTGCCCAATAAATGACTCATTATCTCTCCTGCTTGCTCACACACAGGAATCTCTCTCTTCCTGAGGTCAGTCTTAGTCAAGTCAATCCAGTCCCGAACTGAATATTTGTCAGTACCATCACCTCTAAATGTACGTAGTTCTCTGTCTGACTTAACATGAACAGTCACATGTGGGGGGTCACATTTGGTAACATCACAATGTGCTGTTCGATCAGTAGGAGAAGTCTGGTTGTCATTGGTCATATTCACAACACCAGCAGACATTAATTTAGTGACTATAGACTCACCAATTTGAGCACCAAGCTGCCCCACCATGTCTGTAAAATTTTCAATAGCACCGATATTACTGCAGGGTGTGGAAACCTGAGGACCCTCACTCATGAACTCACCAACAGGAATACAACCTGGGCTCTGACCCAACCCTGTATCCCCATCACTGTCCATAAATTTTGAATGTCCCACATCTCTACTAATAGCAATATCACTGCGCTAAATACCTCTCCCTTTTGGCAAAACAGGTGTTTTATAATTATCCATGTCTTTTTTGTCTCTTTTTTTTTTCTTGAACTACTTTACACAGTGAAATTTTTTTTTTTTTTTCCGTTGTGACTAACTCCAAAATAAGGTGGCATATATCAGTTAAAACGTATTACAATAGTCCTGTATATGCCTGACCACATATACGTCCCAGCGTAGACCCAGTATGGCGATGCAGCATCCACGGTGACCGGCGTCCAGCTGATCTGAAGTTCCAAGGGTCACTGGCACCAGTGTAACGGTTCTCGTCACAAGTGTAATGGTTCTTCTTTTGGGACACCCTTAAGCGGCCGTGATCGGGACATCAATGCAAGCGTAAGTGCGGCATAGGGACCACGATGACACCAGACTGCTGTTTCCACAATTTATTTCTCCTGTTAATGAAATAAAACAAACTGTATCACGCTCCGTCTGTACCTCGATCCCACACAGGCTCCCCCAGCAAGGCAACGCGATACTGTGGGGAAAGACTAAACTACCGGAGCCTCGGAAGTACAGGAAGAGCGGATGTGAGAAGTGTACTGCCAAAATAAAAGTACTCAAGTAAAATAAAATTCACAACAATATAAATAAAAACATAACTGAGAAAAAGAAATACTTAAAGTACATTTTTGACTCCGTTACACAATCATGTTAAAGGTAAAGGCTAAAGGTAGAGGACCATTCACATACGGACAGAGAACCCCTGGGGGGACAACCAGAACAATGGACTATTGCTTATACACCCCCGGATTAAGAAGAAGATGTCTGGGTGCCAGTTGGTCAGGCTAATCATATGTATTGACTGATATGTATATCAATATGCTAATGTGCCATGCATTCTCTCTGTTTGTATAACATGTATAAAAGAGCTTGCTATACATACCTCAGCAACACAGCACGCACAACACAGCAGAGCACTGTAGCTCTGCTACAACCCCTGCAACCTTCCAGCTCGTCGTACCTCTCCTGAACTTATTCATCCACAATGTATAAGCATCCCAGAGTGATTAAACAAAAAGTTGGTCAAACTCAAATTAAACATGAAGCCTCTAAATTGAATGATTTGGCCTCTGTTCCTCCTCATAATTTAAAAATTAAATGCAGTTTGTTAAATATTAGGTCTCTAACTCCCAAGTCTCTGCTAGTCCATGATCTGTTAATTGATCATCAGATTAATGTAATATCCCTTACAGAGACTTGGTTAGAACAAGAGGATTATGTTGGTTTAAATCAATCAACTCCCTCTGGTTATTTAAACTGTCAAAATCCCAGAAGTTCTGGTCATGGAGGAGGAGTAGCAACAATTTACCATTCCAAATTACTAATTAATGTAAAGCAAAAAATACGTTATCATTCCTTTGAGGGCCTGGTCCTCATTATTGGGCATTTTAGCAATTTTAGGCTAAACCAAATTTTATTTGCCATAGTTTATCGTCCTCCATCAACCTACTCAGAGTTTTGATCCGAATTTGCTGAATTCTTAGCTGATTTAGTGCTGAAATCAGATAGAATAATTATAGTAGTGGACTTTAATATACATGTGGATGTAGATAGTGATTGCCTTAATACGGCATTTAATTCAATATTAGACTCGATAGGGCTTTCTCAGAAAGTAGGAAATTCTACCCATTATCTCGACCATAAGTTGGACCTTGTTCTGACATATGGCATAGAAACAGAAAATCTGGTAGTGTTTCCTCATAATCCTGTACTGTCAGACCATTGTCTGTTAACCTTTGATTTTACTATTTCTGACTATTTGGCTCCTAAAGAAAAATATTACTACAGTAGATGCCTCTCAGATGATGTTGTTACCAAATTAATGCAGATTGTTTCCTCTATGCCATGTGTCAACACAACAGAAATAAGCTATACACAGCTTGCTCCTTCTGTAATTGATAGCATGGTAGATAGTGTTACAGCTTCTCTGCATCAGACGCTAGACTTGGTGGTCCTTTTAAAAAAGAAAAAGTCTAATCAGAGATTTCTAACCCCTGGGTTCAACACAGAAACTCGTAGCTTAAAACAGAAGACTCGTCAATTAGAAAGAAAATGGCGCTCTACTAATTTAGATGAAATCTATTTAGCTTGGAGAAATCATCTTTTAATTTATAAAAAAAATCTCTTACAAAAGCTAGAACGAGTTATTATTCTGCATTAGTAGAAGAGAACAAGAATAATCCTAGGTTTCTTTTCAGCACTGTAGCCAGGCTGACAAAGAGTCAGGACTCTGTCAATCCTAGCATTCCCTTAGCAGCTTACTAGTCAGGACTTTATGAACTTTTTCAATCATAAAATTTTATCTATCAGAGATAAAATCAATCAGATTCTACCCACCCTTAACTTAAATACAGTAACTATTACAACTCCTTCAGTTGATATTTGTTTGGATGAGTTTACTCCATTTGACCTATTAGAGTTAGACAAAATAATTTCCTCATCCAAGCCTTCAACTTGTCTTTTAGACCCTATTCCTACCAGGTTATTTAAAGAAATCTTCCCACTTATTGGTAGCTTTATTCTTCAAATTGTAGGGAGCTTGAAATGAAGAAGCGATATGATTTTATAAACCAAAGTTTAATATCAGCTTCACCTCCCTAACATGTCTCATCTCGGTGCAGAAGCAGAATAAGAGGTCGAGCACAGTCAGACCTTCATACTTATACGCACACTCAACAACAGACATTGCATATCAAAGCCGACATCCCGCATTAACATAATCCCCCCTCCATTGTCCTCCGTCTCCTCCACCTGACCTTGGGTGGTCAGGGAGATCGATCCGGTCTCCACCGCTGCGACTCCGTCTGCTCTTTGATCCTCGCTGGCGGTTGAGACCTCTTGTCCTGTTCTGAGGCGTGAGGTCATTCCACATATGTAATCACTAAACATTCTAATATGTCTATACATATGTAGGTATGGAATATATGATTAATATAAGCCACAGCCCCCCCCCAAACGACTAAGAAAAGGACAATCAAATTAAGTTTACAGTTTAAGATAATCTCTATGACATATTATACTGTTAAACCTCTTGACAGGGAAAACAAGGAAAAATCTTTCCAGCAGTCATGCTCCTGTAGAGAATTCAGTGGTAACCACAACAGTATAATAATATCACAAATCAGCCTTAAAACTGTCACGGCACAATCTGATAACATAGTTAACAACTCTTGGTCAATTTGCATCAGTCCCTGTGCCGTCTGGGTTTTAATCTTCTCCCGAATCTGCTGTAGGTCCGCTTTGGCGTCCTGGTGGGACCCTCCTGTAAGGAATCTGCAGCTTGGGGAGGAGAGTGGTTATTTGTTCCCTGCAGGGGGGCTGAGTTTTTTTTTCTTGGGGGGTCTACCCCCACGAGGTGCTCTCGCCACCCGTGCAGGTTCGTCTCTCAACAAGAAGGCAGGTTTAAGTCTGTCAATGCTGACTGTTTCTTTTCTGTCCCCTAAATCAAGCACAAAATGCTTATAACCAGGTTCCAGCACTCTGAATGGTCCGTCGTATGGTGGACGGAGGGTTGATTTTAAAGCTTCGTGTCTAACAAAGACGTACTCGGCGTTTTTTAAAGCTTGGGGGACAAAAACCCATGGAAAAGAGTGATGTGCAGGTCCGGGGAGCGTGTCCGGTCCGGTGCTGCCTAAAGGTCTCAGGGCTGGAAGATGCCCTGGCTCTGGATTCTCTGGTAAAAACTCACCTGGGAGTCTGAGAGGTTGTGCAAAAACTAATTCTGCTGGGGAGGCATCTAGATCCTCTTTAGGTGCAGAACGCAACCCCAATAAAACCCAGGGAAGTTTATTCACCCAATCTGTATCCGTTAGTGAGGCCCTTAGGGCGGTCTTTAAAGATCTGTGAAAACGCTCGCATAACCCTTTAGCCTGAGGGTGATATTCAATTCAATTCAATTCAATTCAACTTTATTTATATAGCGCCATTTCACAACAACAGTCATCTCATAGCACTATCAACTGTAGGGGGGGATATGCGGTGGTGCGGTGAATTGTCGCCCCTAAGCTGCTGGCCATGGCTGACCAAAGCTCTGAGACAAATTGAGGCCCCCTATCGGACGTGATGTCTGATGGGACGCCGAAATGTGCCACCCAGTTTGTTAAAAAACGTGAGCGACTTCCGCAGCTGTGGTCGACGCCAAAGGGACCGCCTCAGGCCAGCGCGTAGTACGGTCTATCACTGTTAACAGGTGTGTGAAACCCTGAGACGAAGGTAGTGGTCCCACGAGGTCGACATGAACGTGGTCAAACCTTCTGGCTGGGATTCGAAAAGGCTCTAGAGGAGCTTTTGTGTGTTTGTGTATTTTGGCGCGCTGACAAGACATGCAAGTTTTTGCCCATTCCTTTACATTTTTGCGCAGGCCCGGCCAAACAAACTTTTCCGCGACCATTTTAACCGAGGCGCGCACCCCTGGGTGCGTGAGGGAGTGAACCGAGTCGAAAATGCGGCGGCGCCATGCAGCTGGGACTATCGGGCGAGGTCGGCCGGTTGAAACGTCGCAGATTGGGGGGGTACACCGTCACGTAAACCCCTTTCCTCCAGTCTTAACCCTGTTGGTCCAGACAGGAGCGCGTGCACGTCCGCATCACTGCTTTGTTCGTCTGCCATGGCTGCGTAATCTATCCCTACGTGAATTGGAGCCGCGTACGCGTCCGCGTTGGCGAAGAGTTCTGCAGCTGAGGTAGTATAATCTGTCTCCTCGTGCTCTGGCGATGTCACAGCGCGAGAGAGGCAGTCTGCTACCACGTTAAGTTTGCCTGCCACATGTTGAATGTCTGTGGTGAACTCTGATATTGCAGCTAGCTGTCTTTGTTGCCTGCCTGACCATGGTTCTGAAATTTTAGCCATCGCAAAAGTGAGCGGTTTGTGGTCTACAAAAGCCGTGAAACGCCGCCCTTCTAACCAGAACTGGAAGTGGCGGATGGATAAATGAAGCGCTAGCAGCTCCCTGTCAAAAGTGCTGTATTTGCGCTCGGTTTGGTTTAAAGATTTGCTAAAAAATGCTAAAGGTTGCCAGGTTCCGCCAACATGCTGTTCCACGACTGCCCCTATGGCCAGGTCTGAAGTGTCTGTGGTTAACGCTATGCGGGCCGAGGGATTGGGGTGAACCAACAATGTGGCATTCGCTAGAGCACTTTTTACTTCCGCGAAGGCGCGTTCGCGCTCCAGGGTCCATTCGACCGCGTTGGAAGGCTTTTGTTTTCTGAGCGCGGCATACAGAGGCTGCATGAGTTGAGCTGCGCGGGGGAGGAAACGGTTGTAAAAATTCACCATTCCCAAAAATTCTTGCAGTGATCTGACCGTTTGTGGTCGTGGAAAATTTTTTACCGCGCGGACTTTGTCTGGCAATGGGACTGCCCTCTTCGGTGAAACTCTGTGTCCCAAAAAATCAATTTGTGACACGCCGAATTTGCATTTGGCTGGGTTGATTATTAACCTATGCTCTTCTAGTCTCTGAAAAACTGTAGTGAGGTGTTGTTCGTGTTCTTCCTCTGACGGGCTGGCTACCAGCATATCGTTGAGGTAGACGAACACGAAGGGGAGGTCGCGTAATACCGCGTCCATCATACGCTGAAAGGTTTGAGCAGCGCCTTTGAGGCCGAACAGCATCCGCAAAAATTCAAAAAGACCGAAAGGGGTTATTACAGCCATTTTAGGAATGTCTTCCGCTTGAACGGGGACTTGGTGATAGCCGCGGACCAGGTCTATTTTAGAAAAAATGCGCGCACACGCCAGATGTAGTGAAAAATCTTGGATGTGAGGAATTGGGTAGCGGTCATGCGCTGTTGCATTGTTTAATCTGCGGTAATCGCCGCAAGGTCTCCAAGAACCGTTGGTTTTCGGGACCATGTGGAGTGGCGATGCCCAAGGGCTTTTCGAGCGCCTAATAATGCCGAATTTTTCAAGGGTGGCAAACTCGTCACGTGCTATGGCGAGCTTGGTCGCATCTAAGCGCCGAGCTTTGGCAAAAACGGGTGGGCCTGCTGTGGGGATGAAGTGTTCAACCCCGTGTTTCGCTACTGTTGCTGAAAATTTGGGAACTGTGAGTGCTGGAAATTGGGTGAGGAGTTGATCAAACTTACCTCCTGCTGTTGTGACGCTGGCCTGCACGGGTGGTGGAGAAACTCGAGCTGAGCAGGGGATAGAAGCAAATGACAGTGCATTAACCAAGCGCCTATTTGCTAGATCGACTAACAGCCCATGTGCACACAAAAAATCAGCGCCCAACAAGTTAAAACTCACCGCCGCTACAATAAGTGTCCATCTATAGTTGCGGCCGTGGATGCAAAGAGGCAGGTTCCTTTCACCGAAAGTGTCGATGATCAAGCCTTTGGCTGCCATCGCTCCATTTCCCCGGGGACCCATGGCCCGGTCTGCGTGGGAAGGGGTGATAAAGCTCAGCTGAGCTCCGGTGTCGATAAGGAACTGTCTCCCGGTGTGTCCGTCAGTCACATAAAGCAGCTTATTCGTCTCGCCGAGAGCCGTAGCTGCCAACGTTTTCCGGGCTTTGGCATTTCCCGAGTTTTTGAAATTGCAGGGGGGCACGCATTTGTACGTCCTCTCGGTGAAACGCTGATGAAAATAGCAGAGGTCGTTCTGCCTGCTGCGCCTTGGTCGTGTCGCTGCCATGGTGGGCGGGCTCTGCTCCGTTGTCTGCGGTTCTCTGCTGCTCAGGGCTTCCGCGCTGAGATCTGCAGATGCTGCCGTGGCCATCTGTTCGCCGCAGGCGTTGATGAGGCGCTGCGCTTCTCGGGCCAGCGCGCGGAAGTCCTGCTGGGTGTTGCATTGCATGTTGACCAGCGTCCCTCTCATGTGTGGCGGCAGAGTGCTGAGGAAGATATATTGGAAAAGGAAGTTGTCGTTGTCCTCTTCCTTAAGCTGCAGCATGTCCTCCATGAGGGCCTTGGGTCTGCATCCTCTGTGGCCGTAGATCGCCAGAATCCTCTCTGCTCTCTCCTCGGCTGAGGGGACGAAGTTCTCAATGATGGTCGCCTTTAGTTCTCTGTATTTGTCGTGGGCGTGCGGTTGTCGAATTATGCTCCGCGCGCATCTTGACGTGGCGGCGTCGAGTTTGGCGACGATGTAGTAAAATTTCATCTCGTCCGCCGTTATGCCCGCCAGTGCAAACTGAGCCTCAGCTTGCTGGAACCACGAGCTCGGGTCGTTTTGCCAGAATTCTGGCAGCTTGACGGTGACGGCGCTTGTGTGGGCCATCCCTGATGTGTCCGCCGGGTGAGAACGCCTTTCTTCTGCTCTCACGGCGGAGCTGGGGGTGGTGCTCGGTTGAGCCCTCTCTGTAGATTCTGCCGTGGGGGAACGTCTTCCATCCGTTCCCCTGTCTGCATGGGCGCCGGCGCTTGCCTGGGTCGCCTCCGATGAGTTAATCGCGGGAGAACGTCTCTGTTCCATTCTCACGTCGGGGTCACCAGTGTAGGGAGCTTGAAATGAAGAAGCGATATGATTTTATAAACCAAAGTTTAATATCAGCTTCACCTCCCTAACATGTCTCATCTCGGTGCAGAAGCAGAATAAGAGGTCGAGAATAGTCAGACCTTCATACTTATACGCACACTCAACAACAGACATTGCATATCAAAGCCGACATCCCGTATTAACATAATCCCCCCTCCATTGTCCTCCGTCTCCTCCACCTGACCTTGGGTGGTCAGGGAGATCGATCCGGTCTCCACCGCTGCGACTCCGTCTGCTCTTTGATCCTCGCTGGCGGTTGAGACCTCTTGTCCTGTTCTGAGGCGTGAGGTCATTTCACATATGTAATCACTAAACATTCTAATATGTCTATACATATGTAGGTATGGAATATATGATTAATATAAGCCACAAAATAATCAATTCTTCATTAACTTTAGGCCATGTACTGCAGGCTTTTAAAACGGCTATAATTACACCCTTACTCAAAAAGCCAACGCTGGATCCAGGAGTTTTAGCTAACTATAGACCAATCTCTAATCTCCCTTTCATTTCAAAAATCTTAGAAAGAGTAATTGCTACGCAATTATTTGACCACCTGCAGGGAAATGGTTTACTTAAAGAGTTTCAATATGGGTTTAGAATCCATCATAGTACTGAAACAGCCTTAGTGAAGGCCACTAATGACCTCCTTATCGCATCTGATAATGGACTTGTTTCTGCTCTTGTCCTTTTAGACCTTAGGACAGCTTTTGATACTGTCAATCATTATATTCTACTTGATAGATTAGAACACTATGTTGGACTTAATGGAACTTCGTTGCAGTGGTTTAGATCTTATTTATCTGATAGGTTCCAGTTTGTTCATGTCAATAATGAGTTTTCTTTCAACTCAAAGCTCAGTCATGGAGTTCCACAGGGATCTGTGCAAGGCCCTACTCTTTTTAGTTTATATATGCTTCCGTTAGGCACCATTATTAGAAATCACCGTACACATTTTCATTGTTATGTAGATGACACACAATTATATCTGTCAATGAAGCCAGATGATAGTAATCAATTAGCCAAGTTCGATGCTTGTCTTAAGGAAATCAAAGCTTGGATGACTTGCAATTTCCTGCTATTAAGTTTAGATAAGACTGAAATCATTCTTGTTGGTCCAAAAAAACCTTAGAAATACCTTTCCACATCAAACTTTTAGTTTGGATGTGGTTACTCTTTCTGTTAATAGCTCTGTGAGGAACCTTGGAGTTATTTTTGATCAAGATCTGTTTTTCAATTCACATATTGAATTTGTTTCTAAGACTGCCTTCTATCATTTGCGCAATATTGCCAAGATTGGGAGCATCTTGTCTCAGAGTGATGCTGAGAAACTAATCCACGCTCTTGTTTGCTTTAGATTAGATTACTGTAATTCTTTATTATCAGGTTGTCCTAAAACATCTTTAAACCCCTTGACGCCTGTCATCACGAATTTGCATCAATCCGCTTCCGCTCCAAGTGCAACCAAAATACCGTCCGTATTCCTCCACTACCAGTTGGAGCACTTCCAACACATACCTGGGAACCTTTTGCAAGCATTAGTTTCTCGTAGGAATGGTCAGAGATGGAGCATCATCCATTTCCTGATTGCTACGCTCACCTCGTGCTACGTCTGCATTTTCAGAAGACAATCGGGGAAAAATTGTCCAATCTCAGGTAAGTTGTACTAAAATAAAAAATATGTACAGGCTTATTGTGTACTTTTATCACTACCACAAAGGAGTGGAGTACCTATGACGAATATTTTTGAAGATATTAGATGATTTTCGGTGTGATGCTAATTCATTACATTCAGCCACAATGGATAACCTCCGTCAGCCACAACGGCCTCAAATAAGGTGCTGTATTTAGATGGTGTTCAACACTCACATATTTTCTTTAGAAACTGCCATTCTAAAACTCTACACCATAGTTCACATGAACAATAAATAACATAGCATGCTGGATGTGAGAGAGGAGAGCTGGAGCTGTCACGCCGCGCCATTCATCAGCGGCGCCACCTGCTCACGCACCTGCTACTCGTCAGCGGCGAAGGATAAAAGCCGCCTCACCCTGAGCGTCGGCCTGAAGCCGTAGACTTCATTTCCTTTGTATGGACTTCTACCACATTCTCTTCAGCATCCTCATCTCCGGTAAGAAGTTCACTTACCTCATCTCTCCAGTCTGCTCCCCTGTGCACAGGTGGATTCCTCGGCGGCGGACAATCCCGTCCCTCGTCCCTCCTCGCTGCTGCACCGAGCCCTGCAGGTGGCTGTCTCCCGGGCTTCCATCCTTGAAGCGCCAGTCATCTGCCCAAACAAGTAAGCTTCTCTCCCTCGCCTATTCTCCTCCCGTGTTGGTGTGTGCTCATCACCCTGTGTCTGATTTCTCCCATAGGGTTGCCGGCTGAACGGTCTCCTGCCTCTGGGTCCGAAGCAGACGCCACCACCAACACATTAACATTCCGCAGACACGCACCCAAACATCCCTGTTGTTAATAAACAGTTTGAACTACTCTGAGCCTGTGTGTGTGCGTCTCCTGAGCCGAACGTTATGTCAGTACGGCTTCAGCAGAGCGGCTCGGCGGACGGCGGGCTCGCACACCGGTTTACCATCCTCGAGGCTCGGGTGGATCAGATTGTTTATCAGCAACAGGTGGTTCTTAATCAATTATTAGAACTGACTAACCGATTGAACCGCTTGGACCCCCAACAGCCGTTCCTCCCGACTCACCAGGGTGGCGCGGCTCCTGCTGTTCCAGCGGCCGTCCAGCCGGCTCCAGTGGCACCGGTTCGGCTCACGCCGATTCCGACCCCCGCCCGCTTTAGCGGTAAGCTCGGCGGAGCGCGGGGGTTTATTATGCAGTGTGAGTCCGTGTTCCACCGTGTGCCCGGAGATTTTCCCTCGGATCACAGCCGAATTGGTTACATAGGGAATCTTCTGGAGGGGCGTGCGTTAACCTGGACCTACGCCGTAATGGCGAGGCCCAGTTATGCCACCCTCACCTATGACCAATTCGTGAGGCGCTTTCTGGAGGTCTTTGACCACTCACAAACCGAAACGGTCCAGGTCGATCGGCTTCTCGCTCTCCAGCAGGGAAGCCGGTCGGCAGCGGACCACTCGGTCGACTTCCGGGTAGCGGCGGAGGAATTGGGCTGGGAGGAACGCTCCCTCTGTGGCCTGTTCCTCCGCAGCCTCAATAGTGATCTGAGGGATGAACTGGCTGGTCGGGATATCCCTGGGACGCTAGCGGAGCTGACATCCTTAGCGATAAGTTTGGATAACAGGCTGCGCGAGCGCTCCTCGGGGCGGAGGTCTTCTTCTTCTCGCCCTCGTGGAGCCTCGCCGCACCTGTTCCAAGCTCGCCCCCTGGCGGCGCCGCCAGCATCGCGCCCCGAGGAGTCGGAGCCGATGGTGACGGGCTGGACTAAACTTTCCCCTGTGGAGAAACAACGCCGCCGTGAGTTGGGCCTCTGCATGTATTGCGGAGGCGACCAACACACCGTGGAGCGTTGTCCACGGAAAGCCAGTCGGTGGGGTCCGCGAGTCACTGTTGGAAGCCTCGCGGATGTCAATCGGTTAGGATCACTTACTCAATTGAAGCTGCCCATCCGTTTCTGCCATAACCCTACTGGGCACCTCACCCACGCACTGGTGGATTCGGGCGCAGAAGGCAGCTTCATTTCACAAAGCCTGGCAACCCGATTGGGCATCCGCTGCCAGGCACTCAACACTCCCATCTCCCTAATCCACCTCTCCCGTGCCACCCTCGGGAGAGTGACACATCAAACTGTTCCCCTACCGGTCATCATCTCGGGAAACCACCGGGAGGAAATGACCTTTTACGTCCTTCCCAACTCTGTGTCGCCCGTCATCCTGGGGTATCCCTGGCTCCGCCTTCACAATCCGGTCCTGGATTGGAAATCAGCTGGGATCTCGGCATGGAGTACGTTCTGTATGGGCACCTGCCTTCAGTCCGCTGCCTGCTCTCCGTCCGCTCCTCCCCCTGCTACGGACGCTGCACCCCCGGACCTGTCTCTGGTGCCCCCAGAATTTCACGACCTGGGTATAGTGTTCAGCAAAGCGAAAGCTATGTCTCTTCCCCCTCATCGGCCCTATGACTGCGCCATCAACCTCCGCCAGGGGGCTCCCTTACCTTCTGGTCGCCTTTACAGCCTGTCTGCGCCGGAGAAGGAGACGATGAACGCCTACCTGAAGGAATCATTAAGTGCTGGGATTATCCGCCCATCATCGTCACCCGTGGGGGCAGGGTTCTTCTTCGTGGGGAAAAAGGATGGGTCCCTCCGCCCTTGTATCGACTACCGGGCCCTCAACAATATCACGGAGAGGGACCGTTACACCCTGCCTCTCATGGACACTGCTTTCCACTCCCTCCAGGGGGCGACCTGGTTCACCAAGCTGGACCTACGCAGCGCTTACCACCTCGTCCGGATCCGGGAGGGAGATGAGTGGAAAACGGCCTTCCGTACCCCGAACGGCCACTTTGAATATCTGGTGATGCCGTTCGGGTTGACCAACGCTCCTGCAGTCTTCCAGCGCCTCATTAATGACGTCCTCCGGGACTTCATTGGCCTTTTCGTGTTCGTCTACCTGGACGATATTCTCATCTTCTCCAAGTCCAGGGATGAGCACCAGGTCCACGTGAGGCGGGTCCTCCAAAGGCTGCTGGAGAATCGTCTGTACGTTAAGGCGGAAAAGTGTGAATTTTACGCCAGGAGTACATCCTTCCTGGGGTTCATCATCACCCACGATAAGGTGCTCCCCGACCCAGAGAAGGTAAAGGCGGTGGTGGAATGGCCCACACCTGCATCTCGGAAACAGGTGCAGCAATTTGTTGGCTTCGCCAATTTCTACCGCCGCTTTGTCCCCAACTTCAGTGCCATCGTGGGACCACTGACCCGCCTCACGTCCCCGAAGGTCCCGTTCCGGTGGACCGAAGAGGTCGCTGCCGCCTTTGAGGCGCTGAAGGCGGAATTCTCCTCCTCCCGGGTCCTTCGCCAGGTCGACCCCGCGCTGCAGTGCATTGTAGAGGTAGACGCCTCGGACACGGGAGTGGGAGCAGTGCTGTCCCAGCGGTCACCGGACGATGGCGCCAAGCGACCGTGCGCCTTCTTCTCCCGGCGCTTGTCCCCGGCGGAGAGAAACTACGATGTGGGGGACAGAGAGCTCTTGGCCATCAAGCTCGCCCTGCAGGAGTGGCGCCACTGGTTGGAGGGGGCAAGCCTGCCGTTTGTGGTCCTCACGGACCACAAGAACTTGGAATACTTACGATCTGCCAAGCGCCTGAACGCCCGCCAGGCGCGCTGGTCCCTGTTCTTCGCCAGGTTCCAATTTTCCATCACCTTCAGGCCTGGCTCTAAGAACGTCCTGCCTGACGCCCTCTCCAGGCAGTTCGCCCCCGTGGAGTCGGAGGAGGCGCCCCACTCCATCCTGCCCAGGTCGTGCGTCGTGGGAGCCATCTCGTGGGACATTGAGAGCAAGATCCGGAAGGCACAGGAGGTGGAACCTGACCCTGGCGGCGGACCGGAGGGGAGGCTGTTCGTGCCATCCGCGGTCCGAGGAGAGGTCATCCACTGGCTCCACACCTCCAAGCTCACCTGTCACCCTGGCACCTCCCGGATGATAGATCTCCTCCAACGGTCCTTTTGGTGGCCAGGCCTGCGGAGGGATGCAGCCCGCTACGCCCGGGCTTGCCCAATCTGTGCCACCTGCAAGTTGGGAAATGCCCCTCCAGCGGGTCTGCTCCAGCCCCTGCCCGTCCCTGGCAGGCCCTGGTCGCACATCGCTCTGGATTTCGTCACCGGACTCCCCATCTCCAACTCCTATGACACCGTCCTGACCATCGTGGACCGCTTCTCCAAGGCCGTGCACTTCGTCCCCCTGTGAGGCCTCCCTACTGCCCTGGAGACGGCGGACCTCCTCGTCCAACACGTGGTCAGGCTGCATGGGATTCCGGTGGACGTGGTCTCGGACCGGGGCCCCCAGTTTTCATCTGAGGTTTGGAGGTCTTTCTGCAACGCCATCGGAGCCAAGGTGAGCCTCTCCTCCGGCCATCACCCCCAATCCAACGGGCAGTGTGAGAGGACCAACCAGGAGCTGGAGGCTGCGCTCCGCTGTGTGTCCAGATCCAAACCCGCGTCCTGGAGCAACCATCTTGCCTGGGTTGAATATGCCCACAACACCACTCGCTCTTCTGCTACAGGGATGTCCCCCTTCAAAGCGTCCCTGGGTTACGACCCCCCGCTGTTTCCGGAGCAGGAGAGTGAGGTAACTGTCCCGTCAGTTAGGGCCCATCTCAGGCAGTTCCGCTCCACCTGGGCTGCCGCGCGCCATGCGCTATTGCGCACAGCGGAGCGCAACAGGACTGTGGCGGACCGGCGTAGGAGACCTGCCCCGGCGTACAGAGTTGGGCAGCTTGTTTACATTTCCACCCAGGACGTCACTCTAAAAGGCGAGAGGAGAAAGCTGGCACAGCGCTTCATGGGTCCCTACCCCATCACCCGGATCATCAACCCGGTGGCTGTGCGCGTGGCTATTCCCCCCTCCCTCCGCATTCATCCTACTTTCCACGTGTCGAAGGTGAAACTGGCGGTTACTGACCCCCTTTGCCCTCCTCCTGCAGCGCAACCCGCGCCCCGGATGATTGGTGGCCATCCGGCCTGGTCCGCCTCCTCCATCCTGGACTCCCGGCGCCGGGGTCGTGGGTTGCAATACTTGGTGGACTGGGAGGGCTATGGGCCCGAGCATCGACAGTGGGTGCCCCCGTCGTTTGTGTTGGACCCATCGCTCATCGCGGACTTCCACCGAGCGCACCCGGATAAGCCATCGCCAGGAGGCGCTGCTAGAGGGGGGAGTACTGTCACGCCGCGCCATTCATCAGCGGCGCCACCTGCTCACGCACCTGCTACTCGTCAGCGGCGAAGGATAAAAGCCGCCTCGCCCTGAGCGTCGGCCTGAAGCCGTAGACTTCATTTCCTTTGTATGGACTTCTACCACATTCTCTTCAGCATCCTCATCTCCGGTAAGAAGTTCACTTACCTCATCTCTCCAGTCTGCTCCCCTGTGCACAGGTGGATTCCTCGGCGGCGGACAATCCCGTCCCTCGTCCCTCCTCGCTGCTGCACCGAGCCCTGCAGGTGGCTGTCTCCCGGGCTTCCATCCTTGAAGCGCCAGTCATCTGCCCAAACAAGTAAGCTTCTCTCCCTCGCCTATTCTCCTCCCGTGTTGGTGTGTGCTCATCACCCTGTGTCTGATTTCTCCCATAGGGTTGCCGGCTGAACGGTCTCCTGCCTCTGGGTCCGAAGCAGACGCCACCACCAACACATTAACATTCCGCAGACACGCACCCAAACATCCCTGTTGTTAATAAACAGTTTGAACTACTCTGAGCCTGTGTGTGTGCGTCTCCTGAGCCGAACGTTATGTCAGGAGCTGACTTCACAGTGGTAGCTTTTTCCTCATCACCCCATTGTAGAGTAAAACTGTTGTAACAGTGCTAGGCATCTAGATTTTCATACTGCCTGCCTAAACTGCTGAACAGGACAGGGGAAAAAAAAGAAGCTGCCAGTCTACCTCATATCTATAATCATAACAGAAATAATGTGGTGGGATATAAATGTAATTTCTGTCCATTATTTTTCTTTATATCTGTAGATCTAAAAATGAACGCAGCATCATTCTTTGGAAAGCCAGCAGGTGGACCTCGGCCCAGGGGACAGTGATGAGGAATACACTCCTGAACCAGGTGATTACAAAATCATGTTGTGCAGATTTTCAGCCTGTTTGTGATATTTATGGATGTAACTCTGTATACACATTGAATAGATAAAAATGTCTGCTCTTTTCTAAAGTGATTTTTTTTTTCTACACCAGGTGATGAAAACGGCAGCAGCAGTGATGAAGACGCTGATGGGACTCATCATGCACCTCCGAGCACCAGTGCTGCAGCTGCAATAGGGAAGCCAGATGGGAAGAAATCAAACATTTCATTCATTTCAGTGACAACATGGCACCCGACAATAATGGCAGGCTTTTCAAAATCAGGTTGGTTGTTGACTTGCTTCTCCCCAAATTTCAGGCTCTCCCTCAACAACAAATGTTGTGTGTTGATGAGCAAATGGTTCCTTTCTCCTTGTCCAAAAGTTTGTTCTATGGGTAACCCCCACAACAGCCACGGACAAGCAGAGCGCTCAGCGGGAGCAATTAACATAGCAGTGTGATCTATGGACTGATAACAATATGTAGATGTGCCTTGTAACCTCTTTTGTCCTACAGCTCCGGAGCAGAGGCGAATTCTGGCCAGTAATCTTCCTAATGTTATGTGTGTCTCTCAAATGCAAATGTCCATACCTACTGCTGTGAATGCATTGTCTGTAGTGGGGTATAAAAACTGCATTGCTCTGTAACTCTCTCTCTCTCTCTCTGACCACTGCTTCTGACGACACGCATTCTGTGTCTCCTCACGAGAGCCTGAGGACCCGCTCCAGCCCGCCTGCACAGGGCTGGAGTGAGTTCTATGATGGCGGGATGAATGATAATAAACTCCCTCAAAAACTCTCAGCTCGCCGCTTATTATACCATGCCGCTACACTGGTGACCCCGAGAAAGCACACGCTTTGTGCAACGCAACCTTCTGGTCTGGACATCCACGCTGAACCGGCCGAGGGACACAAAATGTCTCCTCCCTCTCACCGCTCCAACGCACCATGACCTGAACGCAGAAAAGAACACGCTGACAATGAACGCAGCACCCGGCGGTGATTCTCCGACGACAAGCGAACACAGCAGCCTGACGCAAATGATCTGCCCTCCCTTCTGCTACAGGGAGACCTCGACGCAGAGCCATCACCAGGCGAAACTCTCCGGAGATCACCCATGACCGGGAAAGCTGCAGAAAGCTTCATGGTGAGATCTGCACACCTGATATCTGCACATCCACGCTGGGGCCGGCCGCTCTCACAGCTCCTCCACACGAGAGCGCACGCACCTCGTCCTCTCTCCACGACGGCGACCTCCAGGGCCGACGGAGAACGCAGCGCGTGGACCTGAACGCACCATGACCGAACTACAGCAACAGCTCAACAGGGATGGCCATCGGCGCCGACGACGCTGATCTCCAACAAGCTCCCTGACCCTGACTCGCCTCTACAGTGGTCCTGCCATGCACCGAACCCCGCATGCACACCGGGGGGTTATGAGGACAGCGCACCACGCACGGGACAATACCGGCTCCACACAGATGGCCATCATCCTTCGCCGCTGCACACAGAACCTTCAGGGCTGCTCACACACCTGAAGCACGCACGCAGCTCGCTCACAGGATTTTCTAAAGGCACTTTTCGACTAGCCCAGCTTTCCCCAACACTGCACCACTCTCCCCGCGTTTGAGTAATTTCGATTAGCCCCAGCACCGGTTAGCGGGCGCTATTTTCGTACCTGATCTAGGGCAGGGTCCATCACGGCCGAGTCGGGGCCGTGATGTGACGTTAACAGACTGGTCGCCGCTGATTGGTCAGGTTGTAACGTCACAAAAGCGACCGTCTTCGCTGTCTTCTGATAACTGCCATTTGCAATATTGTCATGGACTAACTCGGTCACGGAGTAAATATGATATTAATACAGACAGCGTTGTAGGTTTTGCGGCACTCTACACCGTGGTCCAATGAAGAGGTGCGGAGTTTTCTCTGCTTTGTGGCAGATCCACAGTGAGGGGTGACTCCGACCTATATGGCTGCACAGCATAGAAACCGCACTATGGACAAGCTGTAGACGAACGTGAGAGAACTATCGATGGTGAGTGATTTGTAATAATGTGCATCTGTTTGCTTATTTATCCTGTTGGTGGTAAGCTCACTTTATTTGAGCCATTACAGTGCTGTTCTGTGCTGGCTAACGTTTTTTAAGCTAACGTTTTTTTTTTTTTTTGCTAGCTAGCGAGTACCAACTGTTGAATCACGCTTGTTTTCTCCTAAATATTCACTTGTGAGAGCAAAACGATGAAATATGTTAATCCTGGTTAAAGTCCTGGTTTGTGTTTTGTATTGCACTTTGGTCCTGCGCATTATATTGTGTGCTGTTCTGTGCTGGCTAACGTATTTTAGCTAACGTTTTTTTTTGCTAGTCCTAAATATTCGCTTGTGAGAGCAAAACGATGAAATATGTTAATCCTGGTTAAAGTCCTGGTTTGTGTTTTTTGATAAAAACTTCATATTTTGACTGAGTGACTCCATACTCGGTGATTCACAGCATCAGTTAAAGTACTAGATTCCATTCAAGTGAATGTCTTAATTCATTCTGATTGCTGAAGCCACAGTAAAAGCAGATGATTTTAAATGTAACGCAGCCCTTGTAAAATCTACCGAAGCACAGCTACATGAATATTGTGGTTAAATACAACAACGAAGTACTTTATTGTCACATTCAAATTGTAATCCCTCCTGTTTTGTTTTTCTTTTGAATTCTTGGATGGAATATGGTGGGCAATATAAGCTGCAGCTTCAGCTATCACCCATTTCAGATAACCTATGTTGAACTGTATAATCAGAGGAGTTATTGTTTAATTTGACCTTGTTAGATTTTTTCCCCTTTGTTATATTATTCTATTTTCTTTTAATCTTTACCTTTAATCAATCCGAAATAAAGATTCATTCATTAATTCACATTACACCACTGGCTTTTAGCAACAAGTGTATTTCCCAAATATGTTTTAAACTTGCTTTAACTAACCACCATCCATTTGTCTTTTGTCTAGGCAAGAGGGAAAATGTCCACCCCAACTGGACCTTGCCTCACTATTTACAGAGATGCAGGCTGAAGATCTGCTGGACCAGGACCAGGGGCCGATCCGGTTGCTTCTCAGTGAGGGAGCGTGGCTGCCGTGTGTGACCCATTCCAGTTTTATTCTTTTTTACAGTTTGAATTTTGCACATTCTGAATAATCTGGAATTTGCTGCTGATTGTAATAAAGAATTTAGTGACTTAAGTGTTTGCATCATGATTTTCCATTTTGTCTGTTAAGACACCGGTGGGAAAAGAATCAACTGTACAAAGGATTTATCTGTGACCTTGAAAATAATGGCTCATTTTTAAGAAAAAAGTAACCAACACAATTATTTTATTAACTGAAGACTGTATTGTTGGATGTATATGGAGGAATTCTGGGTCATATTAGCATCTGCTCTTCATCATAATGGGTTTGGGCGGGGGTGTCTAATCATGTGCCGTGGAGGGCCAAGACCCTGCAGGCTTTACCTCCAACCAGTGTCTTCAACAGCAGATTCCACTGAACTTCCACTGACTGATCAGTGACAACATCTGCTGAAGAGACTGGGTAGAAGAGAGAACCTGCAGGGTCTTGGCCCCCCATGACACCTGATTGGAAGCCCCTGGATTAGGTTTAATGGGATTTAACATTTAACACAAACTGCTTTATGGTTCATAATTTTGTTGACAGACTTACACCAAACCAAAAGTGATTTCTCAAACTGCTGGATTGTTCTTAGACAGCTTTTCCAATCTTTCAGTATTTAATTTGTGCCACATGGTGGTAACCTTCAGATATATAAAAACGAGGCATCTGCAAAAACTTCACAGGTTTATTGTCAGTGCAATTCCCAGTGCAATACTACATGAATGCATGTATAGTACATTGTTGATGCAGAGAATATATATTTCTACAGTACATGTATCTAGTAAATCAATTATTTTCTATGTAACCTTATGACTGCATTATTTTAATTGCCTTTTTGTAATTAAAGATTTTATTGACTTTATACAAGATGGTACTACACATACTGATCTTCCAAGTATCACATCAGTCTCCAAAAAGGGTAAATAAATAGGGGAAAAAAATATATATATGTATACATATACTGTATATGTGGGTGATTACAAAGCAAGGATATCAGTGAGGGAAGGCAATAACCCCCCCCCCCCAAAAAAAAAAAAAAAAACTGGAAAAGAGAGAAAGACAGGCCTTCATTAAGATTACCTATTTTTACCTATTTTACCTAATTCCCTTTAATCCTAGATCAAGTTTGTTTTGGCCTAAAATACATCATAACTATAAAATATATCTTATTATACATAACTCAGTACTGTTTACTTTTTGAATACATATTTTGTGGCTAATATAGTTATTAAACTGGCGATCAAGTTGTGTCAGCTGATCATTTTTTTCTATGACCACACCTCAGACTGCTGCAGAAGCAGGTACGTCTATGATGTCTGAACAGTCTCTCCATGATTTTCACGCAGAGCAGAGCAATTTGTTGTACAGGAAATAAACGTTTCTACAGACATTCTTAAGCTCTATAACCACTGATTGTTGGTGAAGCTGTGCTGACATTAGTGACAGGCTGATGACATCAGTGACAGGCTGATGACAGTGAGAGGCTGTGAGGAACGCCAGACCGAGTGTTTGAAGAGGTAATTTCTCAACAACAGAGCCATCTGAAACACACACACACAGCATACATATTTTAGTACCATGCCAAAAACATGCAGGTTAGGTTAATTGGAGACTCTAAAGTGGCCCTTGGTGTGAATGTGTGTGTGAATGGTTAAGGGATAGCGCCGTATTGTGGCTGCTTCATCCATCCGGGTGGTGGATGACCCTTAGTTTCTGTAAAGCGTCTTTGAGTGTCTATGATAAATCGCTATATAAATCTGATGTATTGATTGATTGATTGATATTAGTACCTAACTTGCAGACATTACAGTGTAGCACGACGTACTTACAGCAAACTAGTAATTAGCAACCATTAGCTTACCGTCATATATGACCTAGTTTGTATCCTCATGTCTTCGGCTCTCCCAGAAGCTGCAGAACTATTCCAGAGTGTTTCGTCTCGCTGCCTGTACCCTTATCTGGCAGTCCTTTTTGGTATTTACGGCAAAAAAAGCCACAGACCGAGGAGTCGCCTTGTAGAGCAGCCATGTTATGTTTGCTTGGGTCGCGCGCTTCACGTCACGAGAGTGTGGCGCCGCCTTGCTGTTTAAGAAATCCCACCCACCCGCGGCGTGTCTGCAATAATGTTGAAAAGCAATCGAGGGACAATCGAGTCGCGGAGAAACGAGTTGTGTTCTCAGATCGAGGCTGAGCGGGGCTCATGGAAAAGAGCCTCAATGGTCTCAGCCACGGCACACAAGGGAATTCAGCCGTCAGCTGTCCCCGAGGACTTTAGGGCTGCGCGCGCACCTAAAGTCAACACGCCAAGTCCCTCACAGCTGCAGCTCCTTTTTTTCTTCATGACCGCGAGAGGAGTCAGAGACTAATTTTTCTTCTTACAGCTGCTGTGGACCTCCGCACGCTCAACGGGACAGCCCCTCAACATCGCGGATCCACAGGCAATTTTTGCGCGGCCCAGACAATTTCGCCGTCCCGGGCCGGCACTCGCTACCCCCACCCCCCCTCCCTCCACCGCCGCCTGCAGCGAGCCTTCCCCGCAGCTCGCTACCAAAGCCGGACTATCGAGGCCTCAGCTCCCCGCTGAGCCCTCTGGGGGGGAGTGTATGGGTAATCCCCACAACAGCCACGGACAAGCAGAGCGCTCAGTGGGAGCAATTAACATAGCAGTGTGATCTATGGACTGATAACAATATGTAGATGTGCCTTGTAACCTCTTTTATCCTACAGCTCCGGAGCAGAGGCGAATTCCGGCCAGTAATCTTCCTATTGTTATGTGTGTCTCTCAAACGCAAATGTCCATACCTACTGCTGTGAATGCATTGTCTGTAGTGGGGTATAAAAACTGCATTGCTCTGTAACTCTCTCTCTCTCTCTCTGACCACTGCTTCTGACGACACGCATTCTGTGTCTCCTCACGAGAGCCTGAGGACCCGCTCCAGCCCGCCTGCACAGGGCTGGAGTGAGTTCTATGATGGCGGGATGAATGATAATAAACTCCCTCAAAAACTCTCAGCTCCTTTTTTTTCATGCCGCTACAGTTCCACAAAGAAACTGAAGCAATGCACACTCTTCGCATTGAAAGGACAGTCAAACTGAGTGGGAGGAAAGAGGTGTTTCCAGCAGGTTTTTGTTCTTGTTCATTGCTTGTGTTTTGTGTTTATAATGTGTTTTTTTTATAGTTCATTGTAATAGTTTATGATAGTTTGGCAGTCATGACAGTTGAAAATACTGAAAATAACTTTGTTGCATGAATAAAAGACTCTTCATACTTGAGATGGGAACAGGTGCTTTTTTACCATTTTTTTACCATAGATTCCTGTTGTCGCTAATTTGCATCATACATAAAATTATATCTATTTTATGTGCTATAGTCAAATTAACTTTCTCAACTTAATTTAGCATCTACTTGAAAGCAAAAACACAAGTAAAATTTTTTTTTCATAATTGGAAATAAATTCAGGCCTTAAGGGGTTAAAAAGTCTTCAGTTGATCCAAAATGCTGCAGCAAGAGTTTTAACAGGTACTAGAAAGAGAGAGCACATCTCTCCGGTTCTGGCCTCCCTTCATTGGCTTCCCATAGAGTTTAGAATTAAGTTTAAAATCCTTCTTCTTACTTACAAAGTTCTAAACAATCAGGGCCCTTTTTATTTAAAAGATCTGATCCTACCATATTATCCTAACAGAGCACTACGCTCCCAAAATGCAGAATTACTTGTAATACCTAGAATCTCCAAAAGTACAATGGGAGGCAGAGCCTTCAGTTATCAAGCTCCTCTAGGGTTAAAACCTTCCTTTTTGATGTAGCCTACAATTAGGGAGGGATCATGTGTCTCTGAACCCTCCCTTAGTTATGCTACTAATAAGTTTAGACAGCCGGGGGACCTCCAGTAATGCAGGGGGCTTCACTCCTTTCTTCACTCTCAATGAAATATTTATTTTTTGCTGGTCATTAATATCTGTTTGTTCTCTCCCATAGATTGAGTCCCCATCGTGCTGTTTGCTCTCTACATGTCTGTTCTTTTCATCTTCTCTATCCCCTCACCCCCCAGCCAGTCGCAGCAGATGACTGCCCCTCCCTGAGCCTGGTTCTGCTGGAGGTTTCTTCTGGTTAAAAGGGAGTTTTTCCTCTCCACCGTCGCCAAACACTTGCTCACAGGGGATCGTCTGATTGCTGGGGGTTTTCTGCAACTGTGGGGGGTTCCCCTACAGTTGAAAGTGCTATGAGATGGCTGTTGTTGTGAAATGGCACTATATAAATAAAGTTGAATTGAATTGAATTGAATTGAATAAGCGACTTTCGCATTACAAGTGCGCATGTGCGGACTATGTGAATTCAAAGTTCACCACTACCAAACATTCTGGGAGCCGCATTGATTTTGTATAGAGACAGTGCTGTCGCACCTGAACTATTGCATTTAAAGTGCTTCAAGCTCTCAGTCGTCGTCATGCCAGGTGCACATTGTGCCGTAGTTAAGTGTGGGAACAGCATGTATCATCTGGAGTGGTGGAAAAAGCGAGCTTGCAGCATACATGCCTGTAACTTCGGGACTAGCTTGTGCACATGTCCGCCGCCATTCACATTATATACATTGCCCCGGAGCTGAAGGATCCGGACGGACGTATTTCTTGGATTAAAGCAGTAAATCTGTGTTATAACATAATTAAATAGTGTCGTGTATTGTTCAACTTCTAGCCTAATTGACACAAAAATGGGCAATAGGTAGGCCTACAACCGTCAGGAAAACATTCTATCTAGATCTATAATGATCGATTTAGGCCCTATTGTAGCCTAAAATGCATGTTAAAATTTTATTAACGTTACACCTATGCAATGTGTAGAAAAATAAATTTTATCTGGCTTTACATCAATAGGCCTTTGATGATTAAATAAGCATTTAGGCCTAATCATCAGCAATGTTGGTCATAGCAAAAGACTCGAAGGTCCCACATCATGACAAACGGTGTATGAAATCTGCCTCTTTGGCTGTCAAAATTCACCATTCTTTATTTTTTGCATCATTTTTGAAAACCATTTAAGAATTCTCTACTTAAACTTAATTATTTAAAGACAAAGTGCTTACACTAGAACAACCTTTTATAGGGCTATAGGCTTATGGCTTTAAAAACAAAACAAAGAAAAGTACATATACTATAGGCGTACTCCGTGACAGATAGAAGTGTATATTTCAGCAGTGCCGTTATTAAAGATATTATATTTGGTTTCTTTTTTTACAGGTAAATCAGAAGAATCTGAAGACTGGCAAGTGCTGGGAACCAATGACAAACAGCAGAGTTTGTTCGGTACATTTTATTTGAGGCAAACCTTCGAAAGAATATCCAGATCCCTGTTTGAACTTAGGTAGGCCTATAATGAGTCTAATACACCTTTAACAATGTAAATACAAAGGCATTCAGTGTAATCCTACATTGTAATATTTTATCAAAAATATTTTAAAAATGAAATACTTAGGCCTATATTACATTACGAAAAATTGTTATTGCTGGCATACTAACGTTTTTAATTATTGTGTTGTTACTGTTCCCAACAAATACACTTTCATAGTGTTCAGTAACAGAAAATTCATTTAATATGTTTATAATAATCATGCATTTCTTCATGTTGATAAAAACAATTCATTTTCCATAAATAATTGTTCTTGCAGGACATCAGCCTCATCAATCCACTACAAAGAAGCGGAAAGAGCCAACAACAAGATTTGCCGTTCCAGCTTCCAAAAAGAAAATTCTGCCAAGTACTGGTAGGTTTTAAGAGTTTTGCTCTGTTATTCTGCAGCACTTGAATTTTTTAAAATTAAAAACATGGCTGCATATAAAATCATTGAAAGTGCATATTAAATTTAACATTATTAAGCTTATTTATGTTCATATATAAAATGTTTATACATGTTTCTTAAATATATTTAAGCGCCTTGGAATTTGCTCATGAAGACAAGCGCTTTAAAGTAACTTTATTTTAATTTGATAAAATGTTCATATAAACTGAATAAATTAAAAACTAATTATACAAATATGTAAGTTTCTATTTATTGTGTGTTTTTGTTGCAGATAACAGTGCCTCACCATTGGACATGAATGAAGAAAACATTTTTTAACAGAGAATGCGGCAGCATCTTCAGACCACACATACGGCTATGAGTGTGACTGCCCCACCAATTGTGAGTGTGTAGGTTGCAGGAAGAAAGATCTACAAATTAGAAATTTAACGGCCGAGTTAGAGGATCTGACATTAAAAAAATTTAAGAAAAATAGAGTAGACCCAAGCAAAAAATACATTGGCTTAGACAAAAAAGTCCACCTTAACACAGGCCTACCAAACAGGGCCAGTTTCTTCGATCTTCTACACTTGGTATCTCCACGAGCAAGTAATATGCGGCAATGGGGTGGTCTTAGCAGGATCATATTGACAAAGGTTCGACGTAAATTTAGCAGGACACCACAGAAGTCTGGACCCAAGAACAAATTGTCCATTCAGACCCAACTAGTAATGGTCCTAATGAAACTTCGGCTCGGAGTTCACTGCGAATTTCTGTCAAGCATCTTCAGAATAAGTCCAAGTATGGCGCATATTTAGGGCGCATATATGGTATCCATATTCCCCACATACACCTAGTAGGCATGATGGTGCATATTCTAGAAGCTTCGCGTCTTAATGGACAAAGAGGACCTGACCCTGCAGGGACCTACGGGAGGTGTGAAGCTGGCCTTGCAGGAGATGGGAAGTTGGAGAGAATGTCCCAGCAGGAGCCCCAGAGGCTAGAAGGTTAAGAGACAATGGAGACGCCAAGGAGCCTCGGGGGCTGGATGTTTACTAAAGGACTGTGGGTTGGGGGTGTGTGATTTGATGTTGGGGGATTTGTGACTTTGGAGAATATAAGAACTGTGTGAGACGATTGCTCTTTCTCTTTTCTGAGATTCTGTGCTTGTTAGAGGATGTGACCTCTCAATAAACCAACCCTGAGAAATAAACTCAGTCTCGTCTGTGAAAGGCATCCTCTACACAAGCACCTTTTTGAAAATGTTTTTTTCGTGGATAAAGTTACTCGCAACCCTAGTGAAAAACCTAGTCTTCTGGCCAGACAAAGTGTCAGTACAGCAAATGATGCTGAAGGCTCTGGCAACCATGTACTCAAATCTTAGATGTACAATTGATTGTTCTGAAACTTTCATAGAACGGCCAAGAGATTTAAAGCTTCAGGCAACCACTTGGTCGGACTATAAGCACCACAACACGCTTAAGTACTTAATTGCCATTGCACCAAATGGCCACATCTCCTTTGTTTCAAAGTGTTGGGGAGGGAGAACTAGCGATTGACACATCGCTCAGAATTCTGGATTTCTGGATCTTATAGATCCTAAGGATGTCATCATGGCTGACCGGGGTTTTACAATCCAAGAAGATTTATTGTACAAAGGAGCATCATTGCTTATACCCCCATCAAGTTCTGGAAAGAACCAGATGCGCAAAGACAATGTCGCCAAAACAAAGAAAATTGCAAATGCACGCATTCATGTTGAACGTGCCATAAACCGCATTAAATGTTTTAAAATCATTAGCCATACACTGCCACTAACAATGGCTCCATTGTTTGATGACATACTTATGATTTGTACTGCCTTATGCAGTTTGCTGCCACCTTTAGTAGTCTAAATTGTAATTCAAATATTTTGTACCTTCTTCCTATTTTACCTGGAAAAAAATATTTGGCGGCGGCCTCCGTTGGTCTATGATGACTATGGAAGAGAATCCTAAATGTCTACTCTGCTGGAACAGCACTGCCTGTGGCTGAACAGGCCAATGCGCACCGGTGTTCTACCTTCCAGCGTTGGGCGCTGGTAGGATTCAAGCCTGGGCAGGAAGCTATGGAGGACAAGATGTTACCCATGCAGCATGTCCCCCCTCTCCACGTCACTGATGAATCCAAAGGAACAGCAGGGCTGCTATAGTTTGGCATCAGAGCCATCGCAGGAGCTGCCAGAACGATGTTGAGCACAACAGAGAACTGCCTTAGGGGCTCCGACTCCGGATTTTTCCTCAGGGTTGACTTCCGAAGCCTTTCTCGTGACCGGGTGTGCCGCAAGGCAGCGGAGGTTTGAAATCAGGGATTAGCTTCCCCTAGATGGGCTACCTTCCCAGGTTGACGAGCCACCATCTACCCAAAGCATCTGGTTTTAAGGCGCCAGAGAGCCGCCCTCGCCCCTTCTCCTATTAGTAAAAGCAGTTCCGCCGGGCTTAGAGACTAAACCACATGGGCAGGCTAGGAGTTGGACTTAGTTGTCAGAGTCTTTTCGAGACGCACGCCGTAAGGAGCATTTTATGAGCACTGGGAGCTTAACCCCAGTGCCGCTCCTGGCTATGACAACCTTGGAAAAAAATATTAATTCGCTAGTTAACATTTTTATTTGTTACAGATAAAGAAGTATCTATATAGTTAGAAATCCTTGTAATTAAAACTGTAAACCAATATCATATGAAGTAATAAAACAACCTTAAGACATACAAATATTAGTTTCTGCTTGTAGCTATAGCCCAAGGTAATGATTGACTTTACTTCTTTTTATTGTGTTTGTAAATTACCTGGACATGTTCCTGTACTTCACATTCTTAACCGTAAATATTAGGTTTCCCATGTTATCTTTTGTCACATCTACTTTAATTTGTAATGACAATTGTCAGCTAATCATCTAAGATAATGGTTCAGTGATTAATATGATAATTGTTCTACAACCATGGTCTAAAACATATCATTCGTTTATGAATATAAATTTATTTGTGAAGTGTTACAAATACATACACATGCATCAAAACTTAAATCTTTGCATTTCTTGGGAATTTTAAATGTTTATTCAAGAAAAATTTGTCACTATAATATGTTTGCACAACATGCATATGTCTTTTGCGCTTTATTGCAATAAAAGAAATATTTAAACATTTTGTTTATCACTGTCTTGTCTTAGTGGGATCATTGCAGGTATAACTATGTCCTGTCATATCCGGCTCTAGGGAGCCGGGCAATCAGAGCCAGGGGCAAGCCAGTGAGTCGTGATATTTTATTCAGGGTAAAGGGATGAGGAGAGCACAGATACTCATGCAGACGTACACTCACAGGTTGCACAGCGCAGAGGTAAGCAGCTCGTACCGGACGTGGGGGTAACAAGACGTACATACTCACAGCGGGATACAAACACAGGAATGCTGCAAGAGGAGTATAAGCTGACACCAGACGAAGGGGCTTCAGCTTAGCAATGTGTTTATGTCGCAGCCCCGAGTCATCGAGGCTGCTCCTATTTATCCTCATTGGCAGCGCCCCAGCTGATGAAGACTAATTGGCCCCAGCTGTCCATAATGCTGCCAGCTGGGGGCCAGCTGAGACGCTGCTCAATGGGAAGCAGGGATGAGGGAAAACATGGGCTGAGTGCCGAGACGGCATCTCAACCCATGGTGACAGAGCCCCTCCCTCAAGGTCGGGCTCCTGAACGACCAGGAACATCCCAGCCCCCCCCCCCCCCCCACCTAGGGTGGGAGGAAGGAAGGCGGACCGGAGGGGAAGAAGCCAAGGGAAGGACAACACCAATGGGGCAATGTAGGGTAGCGGGAAAGAAAAACCCAAATACAATACTGACAAAACAGAATAATTAACCCAGGTACAGATGGGGAGAAGAACTGGGTCAGCACGCCGGTTACATACTACCCAGAGAGTACCAACCATGCGTGACCCAGAGCAAGGAAAAAAGAACCACCAAAAAGGTACAGGGCAAAAATGCTGAGTACGGTTAAATAAAAGGGAACCTATACACAGCGCTAATTTAAGTACATACACACAGTCACCAAGAAAAGTGAGGGTGACTGGAACAAATAGACAATTACAGAGCATGGTGTTACGAAAAACAAGGCACATGACTCTAATGAACAAACAGGACATAAGAGAAATACCGAGTGCAGGCAAAAAAAAAACCCACACACGAATATATAAATACCCAGTCACCTAAAGAAATGAAAGTGACTGGAATAAATGGATCACTGCAGAGCATGGTGTTACGGAAAACAAAACATAACTCTACAATACAAAAAACGAGGCTAAAAACATGGCACAAAAAGTAAAATGTTGAGCATGAGCGATGGAAAACACAGCACTATAAATACGAATCCACCAACAGGACAAAAATACTACACCCAAGTGACCTTAATAACGATAAAAGAAGGTGACACCCGAGGTGAATGGCAGGCAGAGTCCAAAAATGGCCGAGATGGCTCCGGAGATCTCCCCGCCCATCGTCCAGCTGGCGAATCAGGGGAAGAGGAGTGTTCGGACGGCGAACTCTGGACCCAGATCCCAGGAATCCAGTCCACCGGCAGCCGAACCAGGCTGCCCAGAGGGAAACACAGACCAGTGGGGGGAACCAGATCACCGAACCGAAAGTTCTGTGGGTCGGGTCGTCGACCCGCATCACTCAACCACCAGGACCGTTGAGACGGGCGAAGGATCAGAGCGGATCCCGGTGGAAGAGGCTCAGGGGAGAGCCGATGACGAGGGCGGCGGGCGTCAGGCCGCAGGAAAACGGCCACCTCCTCACCGGACCTGGACAATACTGGGGCAGCACCCACGTCGGACCCCGATCGGGCCTCAGGCGAACCCACGTTGAATACTGCACCAGAACCGACCTCCAACGTTGAACCCGGACCCTCCAGCACCACGAGGAACAGCAACTCCTTGCCGGTGACCCTGGAAGAAGGCTCAGAAGAGAAAACAGAACCGGGATCAGGATCACCGGCAGCGCCAGAACCCGGCGAGACGAGCTCAGACGTAGCGGACGGCTGCACCCGGCTCGTCTCCCCTGGAGATAGGCTGAAGTGCTCGGGGATAAAGAGAGAGAAAAGAAAGGAGAGCACTCGCCTGATCTCGGGTTCTGACGCCGTCCAGGACTGCGAAGATCCAGGATCCGTCGTCAGGTCGTTGTCAGGCTCCCATCTAGCCGCGTCGGGCCCCGCAGCCAGCACGATGGTCAGCGCAGCTTGAGATCCCTCCAGCTCAGGTAACCCCGCCGACGATCCACTCGGCGTGAAGCCAGAAGAATCTCGTCCCGCCGGACCGAACCGCTCCTCCGTGGAGACCCGGGGACGCTCAGTCGTCAGCGTAGACTCCACGCAGCAGTCAGTCCCCCTCCTCCGTCCGCAATGTAGCTGCGGAACCACAGGCCCTCTCCATATCCCACCACGTTGACCCGGAGCCGGGGACCGCTCGGCGGAGAGAGACACAGAGGATGCGGGATTAGGCATACAGGTTACAGCAGGTGGGGAGAGTTCAGGGAGCTGCGAACCCTGAACTTCTCCTCCAGGGATGTGACAGAGCAAATCATTAAGCAGGTGTGAAAAAACAATGACTTGCCTGCCCCCTGGAGGTTGAGTATCGCCTGCTGTAGTGGAATCTGCTTCTTCCTCTCCCCGCCCGGCGATAACGGAGGACCCCCCGGGAATTCGTCTGAGGGTCGCTCGCGTTGTCTCCAGCAGAGAGCTCACCAGGCCGGGATTCCAGGCACACACAGCGGTCAGGAAGCGCGTCGAGGAGGAGGGGGAAACAGCCGGGGTGAGCCAGCCCGAATGTCCAGGAATGACAGGGGGGGAACGAGGCTCAGGGGACGAGGCTGTAGAATCTCCACACTGACGAGGCGAAGGGATGACAGCTGCGTGGGAGGAACGGTCCTGACGATGACCCAGAACTGGATCCGGACGAGGTTCGTGCAGAGGTGACTCGGCGATGTGATGACGACTACTCCCAGGGGACGAAGCGAGGGGGAAACCCAGGATTTGCCGCTCCAGATCGGAGATCGAGACGAGGAAGGCGTCGAGCACGGGAAAGCTTCGTAGCCCTGAAGTCCTCACCATCAATCTCACTGCCGCCGCCACATGCCTGAAGGTGGTGACAGGAAACACAGTAGAGCTCGCGACAGCCACTCGACCCCGGACATAACTGCTGTCAGCTGCGGCTCCTTGAAGGGAATCCCGAGTGACGTGGCGCAGGTCGGGGGAAGTCCTCTGGTTGGCGCGAACTCCCGGACAGGAATAACGGCAGGAACGGGACTCCGAAGCGGGGAAAGACGTCGCCCACTTCGACTCCCTGCCGGGATTTCCATCCACCCCGTGGAGCTTCTCTCGCTGTGTACCTGCAGCGTCTATCCTGGCACTGTCCTCCAGATGGTACAGAGAGTGAGGGTGACAGTCCAGGAGTTCCTCAGCACGGCCCGGATGCCAGCGTCTCGCGTTGGAGGCTTCGTGCAGGGTGAAGAGCGTCCCGTCGACAGCCTCCGAGATGGACCTCAGCTCGTCGCCCTGGCGCCGGAAGTGACTCCTGGGAAACGGCATGCTAGCAGCGCTGACACCCCGACAGAAAGGTACGTTTCCACAGCGATTCACGGCCGCCGGCAACTCTTCTGGCTGCGACATACTGTCATATCCGGCTCTAGGGAGCCGGGCAATCAGAGCCAGGGACAAGCCAGTGAGTCGTGATATTTTATTCAGGGTAAAGGGGAAGGGATGAGGAGAGCACAGATACTCATGCAGACGTACACTCACAGGTTGCACAGCGCAGAGGTAAGCAGCTCGTACCGGACGTGGGGGTAACAAGACGTACATCCTCACAGCGGGATACAAACACAGGAATGCTGCAAGAGGAGTATAAGCTGACACCAGACGAAGGGGCTTCAGCTTAGCAATGTGTTTATGTCGCAGCCCCGAGTCATCGAGGCTGCTCCTATTTATCCTCATTGGCAGCGCCCCAGCTGATGAAGACTAATTGGCCCCAGCCGTCCATAATGCTGCCAGCTGGGGGCCAGCTGAGACGCTGCTCAATGGGAAGCAGGGATGAGGGAAAACATGGGCTGAGTGCCGAGACGGCATCTCAACCCATGGTGACATGTCCTGGAAGAATGCAGTGCTTGCAGTACATAGTTCATGCCATAACCTCTCATCAAAATTGATTTGTTCAATAAAAGCATCACATTGTGTGTATACAACAAAATCACACCATTTTCTACAAGTCACCCCCATCTGATACTGCAATTGGGAATAATAAGAATGACTGGATTTCAGGTGTAGAGTCTCCCCTTCCTTCATTAGATAGTCTATGTTTAGCTCTTCTACAGTTTTTCCTGCCTGAGAGATTGGACATTTGATCTCCAAGACACCTGTACCACAACAGTCACAGGACACCAAACTATCTGGAGAGGCAGCAATGTGGACTTCACAAGATCAAACAAAGAGTCCACATTTTTCCACTTTGAAGTTCACATGCTTTTTTTTTTTTTGGACCTTTCCCTGTATATGTCCATAGCAAGGGGTTCATTTTGTCGGCCATATTTTAATGCAGGGATGTCATGATTGACTGTTGTCAGGCCTAGCACACTATCCAGTAGAGACTTGGAATCCTGCAGCTTGCCAGCCCAAAAATTTTGACAGCACTGGATGTACCTTTGATGCAGTGATTTTGCCCAATCTCTGCTTTCTCCACTCTTCGCAGTCCATCTGGTCCTTTGTTGCTAATTCTACTAAGTCAACCTCAGCAAGTGTATATACAGGCATATGCTGCCAGAGGTGCATCAGCTGAATCAAAATGTGAGGCAAATTCAGGGAGTGGTGCTGGTAATAATGGAAGACTTGAGACTTCCTCAAATCTACCCACATTTATGTCATCATGTGCTTGGTATGCAGCACTCGATTCTGGCAAGGCATACTGGAGGGCTGCAGAAGTTGTACAAGAAGAAAAAAAATGCATTTGTGAGTTCCTCAAGGGTTAGACTCACTTGATCATTTTTTTTTTATGATGTGGGGTAAACAATGACCTTGCAGCTTGACTTGGTCCTATTGGCCTCTTCTTGCGTACATAATGTGGTTTTTCAAAATCCATGTCTTTCAGAAGCATGGGCTCAAGTGACTTGAGCTTAGGCGTTTTCCAAACTTTTGTTTGTGAGGTGCAAGCTTTAAGATTGGCTGTGGTGTGTGCATGGTTCCACACGTAATCCACTTTAAACAGCATGGCCGCAACGTGATTGCAAGTTGAACTTATTCTAAAAAGGAAAAAAGAAATAATCAGCTGTTGAAAAGGATTAGATCTACTTTAAAACTTCATTAAAACAGTAAACCCTATTTAAGTATAATTAATAAATAAAAATGAATGAAAAATTATACTAAGAATATAATATATAGTGACAACTGCCGAAAATTATAGCCACTAAAAGCTTTATTTAACTTGATGCATGAACTTTTTGGAGTACTGTCACAGTGAAAGATTAATACAAATGTATCCTGTATCTAACTACTAACTAACTAACCTGCACTTATATAGCGCTTTTCTAGTCACAAAGACCACTCAAAGCGCTTTCATTAATACTAACCCTCTATTCTAAGGGCCTATAGGAAACAAATATCTAGGGACAATTTAGAACAGCCAATTAACCTAACATGCATGTTTTTGGCATGTGGGAGGAAACCGGAGAAATCCCGGAGTAAACCCACGCAACACGGGGAGAACATGCAAACTCCACACAGATCACTGTTGGTCGGGGGCTGGGATCGAACCCACGATCCCACGATCCCCACAATCCCCCGGCCAAGGGTAAACTGTGCTGCCGCAGTGCTAACCACTGCGCCACCGTGTATCCACAAATTTTGTGATGCAAAATAGCTGAATGCTTTTCCTGCAAAATAAAAACATAATATTATAGTCTACATGTATAAAAAATAAACCTTTTTATAATATTAGCCCTATAGAGTCATAATGGTCTACTTTTATTTATTATTTTTTGTTATTAAAAATAGGCCTTTGCTGACACAAGTCTGGTGATAGGTAATGGCAAATATATTATTTTATAAAATGTATACCAAAAACATGTAAGTTAGGTTAATTGGCATCAAACTGGGGATTCTAAATTGTCCTTAGGTATGAGTGTGAGGGTGGGTGGTTGTCTCTGTCTCTGTGTTGGCCCTGCGATGGACTGGCGATCTGTCCAGGGTGGACCCTGCCTCTCGGCCAAAGATGCTGGGATAGGCTCCAGCACCCCCCCCCCCCGCCCCCCGCACCCGAAAAGGATTAAGCGGTAGAAGATGGATGGATGGATGTCATATTTAGACCTGCATGAGTCTAAACCCAGAAGTAGTAGGTACGGACAGGCAGGCCTGATCTAGGATATACACACGTGGACAAAATTGTTGGTACCCCTCTATTAATGAAAGAAAAACCCACAGTGGTCACAGAAATAACTCGAATCTGACAAAAGTGGTAATAAATAAAAATTCTATGAAAATTAACCAATGAAAATCAGACAATGCTTTTGAATTGCGGTTCAACAGAACTATTTTAAAAAACAAACTCATGAAACAGGTCTGGACAAAAATGATGGTACCCTTAACTTAATATTTTGTTGCACAACCTTTTGAGGCAATCACTGCAATCAAATGATTTCTGTAACTGTCAGAGAAACTTCTGTACCTCTCAGCAGGTATTTTGGCCCACTCTTCATGAGCAAACTGCTCCAGTTGTCTCAGGTTTGAAGGGTGCCTTCTCCACACGGCATGTTTCAGCTCCTTCCACAGATCTTCAATAGGATTTAGATCAGGGCTCATAGAAGGCCACTTTAGAATAGTCCAATGTTTCCCTCTTAGCCATTCTTGGGTGTTTTTAGCTGTGTGTTTTTGGGTCATTATCCTGTTGCAAGGCCCATGACCTGCAACTGAGACCAAGCTGTCTGACACTGGGCAGCACATTTCTCTCTAGAATACCTTGATAGTCTTGAGATTTCATTGTACCCTGTACAGATTCAAGACACCCTGTGCCAGATGCAGCAAAGCAGCCCCAGAACATAACAGAACCTCCTCCATGTTTCACAGTAGGGACAGTGTTCTTTTCTTGGTATGCTTCATTTTTGTGTCTGTGAACATAGAGCTGATGTGCCTTGCCAAAAAGTTCCAGTTTTGTCTCGTCTGTCCATGGGACATTCTCCCAGAAGCTTTGTGGCTTGTCAACATGCAGTTTGGCAAATTCCAGTCTGGCTTTTTTATGATTTGTTTTCAACAGTGGTGTCCTCCTTGGTCATCTCCCATGAAGTCCACTTTGGCTCAAACAACAACGGATGGTGCAATCTGACACTGATGTACATACCTTGACCTTGGAGATCACCAAATCTGAACTGCTTTAAATTAATTAGATATTACATACCTTACGAAGCAGCTGTACTGTATATGCATTCTATGGTTTTTTCTCATATATCATACTGTTTGACAGTCTGGGCTCAAGCAGCCCCTTCCACAATAAGACATATAGGTTCATTATATAATCAAACCCTAAAAATCTTGGACAAAAAGCCCATTAGGTGGCATCACTGTAATGTTTTAAAAAAATACAACCTATTGAGTTTTGAGAGTTTCATTGACCTCTGTTTTCTGAAATTAACGTTCAAATGTTTCCATAAATCAGCACCCGAGCCACTTGCTGGTTTCGTCCAAAGACAGGACAGCAGCAGAGCCACCAGGAGTTCTGTTAACAATAACTGTAAAATATTCCACCGCAGAACCACATTTGGACAAACATCTTTCTCTATAAAGGGCAGTCACATCTGGAACACAATGCCAAATGTAATTAAAATAATAACGGACTTTAAAACATTCACTAAAAAGGTTAAAAACTGGCTGAAAAATAAACAAGAATGTACTCATGTATGAATTGATTGTCTGCAAGGTGAGAGTGAATGAAGGGAAGGAATGAATGTGTTTGTTTATAGTGAGTGACGAAGGGAGAGAGGCCTGAAATAGGCAAATGTGAGTCAGGTTGTTATATTTGTGTATTTATAATATTTATAATATTTATAATTGTGTATTTATAATCTTTTTTGCATTGATGTATGTGGTTATTGTGTATTTTTTTTTTCTTTACTTGATTCTCTTTTCTAAAGCCCATCCAGGGACAAGAGTTGCAAATTAGCTAATAGCTATACATTCTATGTGCAACACATCAGATTGATTGTCATTGATTAATTGTCTATGTTTATTGCACTGTCCCTGTCAAATAAACTACTCTATCTATCTATAAATGTATTTAGAGGTTGTTCTGAGCTCTTTTGTTACCATTCATATTATCAGTCTCCTCCTGCGGCCACATCCAGGGAGGTTGGCTACAGTCCTGTGGATCTTAAATTTCTGAATAATATGTGCAACTATAGTCACAGGAACATCAAGCTGCTTGGAGATGGTCCTATAGCCTTTACCTTTAACATGCTTGTCTATAATTTTCTTTCTATTCTCCTGAGACAACTCTCTCCTTTGCTTTCTCTGGTCCATGTTTAGTGTGGTAAACACCATGTCACCAAACAGCACAGTGAATACTTGTCACCCTTTAAATAGGCCGACTGACTGATTACAAGTTTGTAGACACCTGTGATGTTAATTAGAGGACACATCTTGGTTGAACATGTCCCTATGGTCACATTATATTCAATCTTTTCTAGGGGTACCATCATTTTTGTCCAGGCCTGCTTCATGAGTTCGTTTTTTAAAATAATTCTGTTGAACCACAATTCAAAAGCATTGTCTGATTTTCATTGGTTAATTTTCATAGAATTTTATTTATTACCACTTTTGTCAGATTCAAGTTATTTCTGTGACCATTGCGGGTTTTTCTTTCATTAACAGAGGGGTACCAATAATTTTGTCCACGGCTGTATTTCTTTGTATATTGGTAATGAAGCTTGATCTACACACACGTGTAATTAAGGCTATTGATAAGTATGCTGGTATAAAATAAAATTGCAAATCACTGAAAATGTGTGGTACTTAAACTATAGTAGTATTGACCTATAGATCTAAGTAAGCAGGCTATGCCTTGTAGTTAAATTTGCTCAAAATGACAAAACCAAAGTTGAGCTGTCAAACCACTCGCTTACCTTCTTTGTAGTCGTTTCGGAGTCTCACAAGCAAGGGTGCTTGGTCCTTTGACAACAAAAAATCTGCTATGTTAGCATACATACAGGGGGACCATTTTGACACAGCATCGATTTCTGTCTCCCAGCCTTCCTGAAGTCCCAAGGGGTTGGGAATTGTCAGCATTTCACCCTCCACTTAAAACGTCAGCAAGCTGACATAGTCACGTTGAATCTGCTCGGATTCCTCGGCCACAGACAACACTACTGGCAATTTCTGCAGCGTGGCCGCGAATGCAAGCGCAACGAGTTCATCCTTGCGGTTGCGGGTACAACCAGGAAGGCCCCTACACATACAGTATGCTCATAGATCAGCCACTTTCCATAACTTAAATGTATCGATAGAGCATTTTTCATTCAAATTTAGATCAACCGCCATCATTTCTGGTGGTTTGTTTGGTATCGGCAATCCCATGATGCTTTGCGTGAGCCGAGATGTGAAAGTGGCTTATTGGATAAAAGCAGAAGTAACTTTATGTCATAGGAAGTTAGCATAAAGATGCTAAATATGAGCCTAAAATGTTACCTTACATAATAAAATAGCATAATATTTAAAAAAAAATAGCATAAAAGAAGAAATACCTGAAAGTTACCAGAAGTTAGCTTAAATACATCAAAAATTAGCCTAAAATATAAAAAATGCTAGCTTACATGCTAAATTAGCACAAACTTGAAAACATTAGCATATTAGCAGAAATAGCTTAATGTTGCAGGAAATTAGCTTAAAGATGCTAAATTTAAGCTCAAACCTTAAGAAATGCTAGCTTATATGCTAACATAGCTTAAAGCATAAAAAGTGTTAGCATTAATCCAATATGATTTATAGTTGAAGAAACTTGACTTAAAAATGCTAAATACAATATTATCCTAACTGCGATTTGAACCTGGTCGTGCTAAAAGAATCTCACTCTGTAGGGTGATGGTTTAACCACTGAGCTAATCATCAATAGTTACTAACATACTCCACAGAGGTATTTGACATTGATTCACTCAGCTCCATATAGTAATGAATCGGAGAGCAGTCCTCAAACAGGCATTAAAAGGCAAACCGTAAGACTGACAGATATAATTTTGACACAGTGAGAATCCCGAGACTTTGATCTACGCAGTTTTGTAAATTTTATATTCCTTAGACTTAGACTTAACTTTATTAATCCCTTTGGGATGACTTCCTCTGGGAAATTTAAATTTCCTATCCTAATCCTAAACACAAAACTGTGCTCACACTTCCGAGTTAAAAGGTGAGCAAAATTGTGGATCAATATTTTTCTTCCCCATTCAAACGTATGACAGGATTCATCGTTTTTTTCTCCTCTTCAGGGCTTCTGGAGAAAAAACTACAAAACTTATGGCTTAGACAAAAAGTTTGTGAGTGTCAGAACATCTGTGGCTACGTTTTTGGAAAAAATGACTTCAGTAGAGCAAAAATTGTGGCCACAATCACAATTTATCCAGAAATACTTTCTGAAGGTTCTACACTCTAGTGATGATGTTACCCACTCTAAGCTTGCTGCATCCCGTCCCTTTGACTTCTATGTTAAATGGTCATTTTTGCTGAAATTCCTACCTGATTTTAAAGCTGAACCATTTGAAAACTATTTGACATATTCAAACAAAAATTAATACATTAAAAGTAGAGACTTGTAGAAACATTTTAAAATTTGAATGGTTTTTCCATAGATATATAACCCTAGATTGGAAGTAGGTCACTGGAGCGCGTGATTTCGGGCCGCCATATTGGTACAGGAATCACAACAAATCCACAGCTCAGCGCACAACACTCTGATTAAGTCTTCATTTCCAAGGTTCTCGTTTGTTTACACAGTGTGTAACTGGTGTCTAAACGATCAGGTAAGTGTCGAGTATTTGTTTTTAAATAATTTAATGGCGTGTTGTCAAAAATAAAGGTAAAAACTCTGATTTTCATTTGGGAGGTCACTGATTTCTGTACATACATGACTGCCATGAGTGTAATATATATTGTAATTCAGTATCAATACTTATGGCAATATTTCTCATGTAATATTAGTATACAGTGTTACATTGTGTTCTTTGTTACTGGGTCAGTATTGGTAGCCAATATTATCAACAATGAACTTTGGGTTCTTGTAACTAGTTTGGTAGTTACTCAAATAGCGTGAGGATAGTTTTTCTTTTTCCTGTATACACTTGGCCTAATGAAAGATTTAGGTTTATCAAACCATCTTTACACAATAATTACACATATATGTGTACAAACATCTACCTCCTGTATCAGATTCGGATAGGGGTGCGGTATTAACCGAACGGCTGTTGAGCCTGCAGCAGGGCGCAAGATCAGCTGCTGACTATGCAGTAGACTTCCGGGTCCTTGCCGCTGAGATTGGGTGGGGGGAACCGGCACTATGCGGTATTTTCCTCCGCAGTCTCAACGCAGAGTTAAAGGACGAGTTAGCGGCACGGGACAAACCTGATAGTTTGAGAGAGCTAATTGCCCTTGCCATAAGCATAGACAGTAGATTAAGGGAACGAGCGGCAGAACGGCGGTCTACCGCCCGTCCTGTAAAACCCCGCCCTCGTTCCACCAGCATTTCCCCGCTCGCTCTACCGGCATCAGGGGAGCTTTCAGATCAGGAACCCATGTTAATAGGACAATCTAAAGTATCAGCGGCCGAGAGACAGCGCCGCAGAAATTTAGGCCTTTGTTTTTATTGTGGAAAGGAGTCACATGGAGTTTTTGAGTGCCCAAGTCGGTTAAAAGGAAGGGTCCGTGGATTGCTGTAGGGGGATTCACGGACACGGACCCAAAAAGACCCCTCACGAGTTTCAAAATACCCATTAGACTTATCCACAAACACACAGAACATTCTACGTTAGCCTTAGTGGATTCAGGAGCTGAGCAAAACTTTGTTTCCAAGGACCTGGCAACCCAGATGGGCCTCAGCTGTCAGCCCCTGGATCCACCTGTCAGGCTGATTACGTTGTCTAAGACGTCACTGACCACCATAGCCTATCAGACGGCCCCAGTGTCCGTGATAGTCTCAGGGAATCACAGAGAGAAGATTAGGTTTTTAGTCTTGCCTGTCTCTTCTTCGCCTGTCATCCTGGGTTACCCCTGGCTCCACCTTCATAACCCTACCATCGATTGGCAAGGAGGGAGTATTACTGCGTGGAGCACTTTCTGCTTAAGCGCCTGCCTCCAATCGGCGGCATGCGCTCCATCTGTCAAGGTGCCACCCCCCTCGACGTCAACTCAGGAGCTGTCCAAGGTACCAGAAGTTTACCATGATTTGGGACTAGTGTTCAGCAAGTCACGGGTGTTGTCTTTACCCCCTCATCGGCTGTACGACTGCGCTATAAATCTGAAGGCTGGGGCCCCTCTTCCTGCGAGCCGCCTGTACAGCCTGTCAGCCCCGGAGCGCGAGGCCATGGATACCTATATTAAAGAATCCCTGGCCTCAGGGATCATCCGCCCGTCGTCCTCGCCCGTGGGGGCCGGCTTTTTCTTTGTTGGAAAGAAGGACGGGTCGTTACGCCCTTGCATCGACTTCAGGGGGCTTAACGAAATCACTATAAAGGATAAATACACCTTGCCTTTGATGAATACCGCCTTTGACTCCCTCCAGGGGGCGAACTGGTTTACTAAGCTTGATCTCCACAATGCCTATCACCTGGTGCGCATCAGAGAGGGGGATGAGTGGAAGACCCCAAGCGGCCACTTTGAGTATCTGGTAATGCCGTTTGGGTTGACCAACGCTCCAGCCGTCTTCCAGCGGCTAATTAATGACGTGCTGCGGGATTTCCTTAACTCCTTTGTGTTTGTATATCTAGATGATATATTGATCTTCTCCCGCACTCTAGAAGAGCACCAGGTGCACGTGCGCAGAGTGTTACAGCACCTCCTGGAGAATCAACTTTTTGTCAAAGCAGAGAAGTGTGAATTCCACACAAACCAGACCTCTTTCCTTGGGTTCATCATCGCCCGGAACCAGGTGCTCCCCGACCCAGCCAAGGTTAAGGCGGTAGTGGATTGGCCCACTCTGTCCTCTAGGAAACAGCTCCAGGGGTTCCTGGGCTTTGCTAATTTTTATCACCGTTTTGTGCCCAATTTTGGGAACCTGGCTCGCCCTTTGACTGCGCTCACCTCCCCTAAGACCTCGTTTTGCTGGAGTGAGGAAGCAGCCAAGGCGTTTAAGAAATTAAAGGATGAGTTTGCTTCAGCCTGTGTTCTCTCTCAGGTGGACCCGAATCTTCAGTGCTTGGTGGAGGTGGATGCCTCTGACTCGGGGGTGGGAGCGATTCTCTCCCAGCGTTCTCCTGAGGACGGCAAGATTCGGCCATGTGCATATTTCTCCCGTCGCTTGTCACCGGCAGAGAGGAACTACAGCATCGGGGACAGGGAGCTGTTGACAGTGAAGCTCGCCTTGGAGGAGTGGAGACATTGGCTTGAGGGGGCCGCTCAGCCGTTTGTAGTATGGACTGACCACCGCAACCTGGAGTACCTCAGGACAGCGAAGTGGCTGAACGCACGTCAGGCTCGTTGGTCTCTCTTCTTCGGCTGCTTCAACTTCTCCATCACCTATCGGCCAGGAAGCAAGAACGGTAAGCCGGATGCCCTCTCACGACAGTTTGATGCACCATCTTCCGAGGAGCAGGACGCACCCATCCTACCACCCTCCTGTGTTGTGGGCGCGCTGTCCTAGGGTATCCGTACCAAGGTCCGGAAAGCGTTGAAGATGGAACCAGACCCGGGGGGGGGGGGGGGGGCCCAGGCCGCTTGTTTGTTCCACGCTCTATTCGGGGTCAGGTGATTGAATGGGGTCACACCTCCAAGTTGGCTTGTCATTCGGGAGTTGGCCGGACTGTGGACCTTCTCCAGAGAACCTTCTGGTGGTCAGGGCTACGGAAGGACGTGGTGAACTACATCCGGGCTTGTGCTCAGTGCGCCACTGGGAAAACGACATCCTCTCCCCCAGCGGGTCTGTTGCACCCCCTGCCCGTCCCTTCCCGCCCCTGGTCCCATGTGGCCATGGATTTTGTGACTGGTTTGCCCCTTTCTGATACTTTCACCACTGTCTTGACTATTGTGGACCGTTTTTCGAAGGCTGCCCATTTTGTGCCTCTTTGGGGCTTGCCTTCGGCTCAGGAAATGGCAGACCTCCTTGTTAAGCATGTGGTTCGCCTCCATGGTATCCCCGCTGACATAGTGTCAGATCGAGGACCACAGTTTGTCTCTCAGGTATGGAAGGCATTCTGCGCAGCGTTGGGAGCCACGGCCAGCCTTTCTTCTGGGTACCACCCTCAAAGCAATGGCCAGTGCGAACGGGCTAACCAGGAGCTCGAGGCTGCACTGCGCTGTGTTATCTCCTCCTGTTCCTCCTCTTGGAGTAAACATCTTCCCTGGATTGAGTACGCCCATAATTCTACGATCTCTACGGCTACGGGCGTCTCCCCTTTCAAGGCTATGTTTGGATTTGATCCACCATTGTTCCCGGAGGAGGAGAAGGAGGTAGCGGTTCCGTCTGTCCAGGCCCAGATTAGGCGCTGCCGGCGAGTTTGGTCCATCGCCCGCCGAGCCCTTTTGAGGACCACTGAATGCAACATCCAGGTGGCCAACCGTCACAGGAGACCTGCCCCGGACTACAAGGTGGGTCAGAAGGTTTGGTTATCCACCCGGAATATTGGTGTACCGGCCGAAAAGCGTAAACTCACTAAGCGCTTTATTGGTCCCTACACCATCTCACGTATTGTCAACCCTGTGTCTGTGCGCTTGTCTCTCCCCCCTTCCATGCGCATCTGCCCTACTTTTCATGTCTCCCAGGTTAAACCGTACGTTATGGACCCTCTGTGCCCGGCCCCTGCGGCACCTGCCCCCCCGAGGATGATCGATGGCCATCCAGCCTGGGGCATGACTGCCATCCTGGACATGCACAGGCGGGGCCGTGGTCTTCAGTATTTGGTGGACTGGGAGGGTTTTGGACCGGAGGATTGTTCTTGGATTCGCCCAGCGTTGATCTTGGATAAGCAGCTGATCCGCGATTTCCATCGGGCGAATCCAGGTAAGATTGGGCAGGTGCCTGGAGGCACTGCTAGAGGGGGGAGTACTGTCATGGCGGCCGCTGGGCCGTCATCCAGCTCATCAGCTCCAGCCGCGCACAGATTAACAGGTGTTAATCAGCGGCTCTTAAAAGCCAGCGTCATGGACAGCTCGGCACGGAGTCGTCTGTCTACCTCGTTAGAATATGAGCCAGAGCTTCGTTCCACAGCCACGTCAAGAACGCCACGACCAGATCTACCACGTAAGAAGACTATCTGCTTCTCTACGCCAAACCTTTACTCTTGTGTCCAGGTGGACTTCCCAGGCGGCGGACCGGTACGCTCCCGGAGCTCCTCCTGGTCTACGGAGTCAGAGCCTCGTCTCATAGTCAAGCCAAGACCACCACGACAAGACCTACCACGTAAGAAGGCTATTTGCCTGTCTACGCCTAATCTTTACCCCTGTGCACAGGTGGACCTCCCAGGCGGCGGACCGGTATCTCCAACGGACGGAGAATTACTCTTTCCCTTCCGGAGCTCCTCCTGGCCTTCACTGATCCAGGAACTTTCTCCACTGCAGCTGCAGGTACTGTCACTCCCTCAGTCACAGGAATCATTGTCTCCACAGTTACGGACATTATCACTATCACGGCTACGGGAACAGTCAACGTCACAGCTGTCAGTGCAGTCTTTGCTCTCACCACGAACTCCTCCACGGTTAGTGGAGTTATCACCGTCACAGCTTCAAGCACCAGAGTCACCACAGCACGCGGACATCGGAGAACGGCTAGATACAGTCGGAGACAACCTAAAGTAAGCTGCACACCTGCACTTGTCCTTTTGTGCTGAACAGCCTTAACGGTTTCTGCTTGTGTGTTCTAGGGTTGCCAGGTCGTCTGCTGTATCGCTCAGCTCCGGTGACCAGGCCACGATATCAGCACTCACACTTGCACTACACTCACTTACACTTCACAATAAAGAATAACTATTTTGTATCTGCCCGTGTCTGTGTCTGTCTCTTGGGTCCTGAAACGCAACAATAAAAGCATTAAGTCTTTGTGATATTTTTTACTTTGTAGGCATGTGCTTATTGTGCTACATAATATAATATTTTTTAAAATATGTGCTTATTGCTGTTAGGTGTAGGTCTACAGTTCATGGGAAGTTCCCTTTTGCCAAGGCTTCCAAGATGCCGAGACAGTGTGCACATGCAACTTGTAGGAATGTGCAGAGGAAGGGAAATGGACAACTTTCCATGTGTAAGTTGCTACCTTTTACCATTTGCAGATCATGTAATATTGTTATTATGTATGTTAACTTACTATTGTTATTATGCATATCACCTTAGTTTCCACTACAAGAGGAAGAATTATATAACAGTTGTAGAGGATGCCTTTCACAGACGAGACTGAGTTTATTTCTCAGGGTTGGTTTATTGAGAGGTCACATCCTCTATCAAGCACAGAATCTCAGAAAAGAGGAAGAGCAATCGTCTCACACAGTTCTTATATTCTCCCAAGTCACAAAACACCCAACATCAAATCACACAACCCCAACCCACAGTCCTTTAGTAAACATCCAGCCCCGAGGCTCCTTGGCATCTCCACTATCTCTTATCCTTCTAGCCTCCGGGGCTCCTGCTGGGACATTCTCTCCAACTTCCCATCTCCTGCAAGGCCAACTTCACACCTCCCGTAGGTCCCTGCAGGGTCAGGTCCTCTTCGTCCATTAAGACGTGCAGCTTCTAGAATATGCACCGTCATGCCTACTAGGTATATGTGGGGAAAATGGATACCATATATGCGCCCTAAATATGCGCCATACAGTGGTCTTTAAAGTTGATCTGTGGCATTCTCAGAAGAGTGAGCAACAGGTCTGTGTTCAGCTACAAGGTATATATTATATCAATTTTTCAGCTTCCCCAGTGGTAAAGGGAATGAAGAAAGGAGACGGAAATGGTGCAGTCTGATGAAAAGGTTAGAGGGCTGGGAGCCAAAGGCCTGGGATGTTGTGTGCAGTCAACATTTTAAATCAGCGGATTTTGACATGACTGGCCAAACCAGAAGACTTCGTGATGATGCAGTTCCATCCCAGTTTGAATTGCCAGTGCACTTGCAAAAGGTTTGTGTGCTTGTCTGTAATGGATTAGTAAACATCACTTTTAAAATGAGTTTCCATTAAAAGTTAGTGAATGGTTATAATTTTTTGACATAGTGTGGGACACCATAACAATATCTTGAATACCATTGCTAAACAGGATCATGAAGTTTTATCTGTATTTGTGGGACAGATCTATTTATGGAAATTGTTTTGGTGATTGTTTGATAAATTCATAATATGCACACTGTTTTTCTTGTCAGCATCAGAAGACACGCCAAACTCAAGCTGCTAAAAGGGCATTACAGCCAATACAGGAGCAGCAAGAAGTTATCCATGATTACATGGACCATCAGCCCAGTGAGTCTGATAGGGGCAACCTGGACTTTGATATTCAAGTTTCAAGTATACCAGATGTATGTATATCAAAGGAACAGTGCAAATTCACACGATTGCACAATTCTTTAATATCATAGTTGCCAACTATTAGCTGGTACTTTCAAATGATGTACATTCACCAAACAGTATTATGTGTACACAAGGTTCTATACATGGGATACGCTTTTAAAATCGATACATTATTTAGATGTTTTGAGACAAGAAATCTATGTATATATATATATATATATATATATATGCATGGCATACTTAACAAATCTACTGAAATGTTTCAGTTCCATAGCTATGCAGCATCGGACAACGCTTCCTTGAAAGCAAAATTGAGGAGGACAGAGGATCGTCTGGCAGAGGTCGAGAGACAATTAAAAAATGCTAAGGCAAGAGAGAAGCGATGCAAAACCAGCTTGTTATATATAACAAATACAGCCCAGGACAAAGTATGAATTAATCAGTTTCGGCCATATATTTATGCATAAATGGCCACAATGAAAGAGCTAGCCTTAATTATTAATCAGGGGGTATGGTAACTTTTTTTCAGCTCATTTGACAGTTCTTGATTGAGACACTGCAAAATGCCATAATTTAATAATTATGAAGCTCTTAAACACCTAATATTTATGCAGATTATGCTGAAAGTAAACCACTATGCGCTGTGTTGTACTGTGTTGTAAACATGTTCACTGAAGCCTGTCAAACGTTTAACAAAGGAGAATGACCCAAGCAGGTGTCTGCACTGGACCACAGGGATGTGCTACAGATATCCGGTACCAAGATGGCGGACGCGCGTCACACCCCCACGACCACGGACTGGCCAGCGCTGCCAATCTAGGGTTATATATCTATGGGTTTTTCTAGCTTCTTCTTCTTCTTCTCTCAGTTACTGGCGGATAGCAAACAACTGAAAGGTGCATACCACCACCTACTGTACAAGAGTGTGTAACATTATGTCATCTGAGCCCGACTCCTAAATTCTATGACTTAATCCTGTGTTATTTAAAAAAAAGAAAAGAGCCCTCCTTGTGATTCTTATTGCCTCTCCATCTCCATCTGTTCCCAGAATCCCAGTTCAATCCCATTCCCTACCGGCTTCTCAGACTTCATTTTCCATTATCTGTCTTTCATTTCGGGCAGCGCGGTGGAAGAGTGGTTAACACTGCGGCAGCACAGCAACTCACCCTTGGCCGGGAGATCCTGGGTTCGATCCCAGCCCCCGACCAACAGTGATCTGTGTGGAGTTTGCATGTTCTCCCCGTGTCTGCGTGGGTTTACTCCGGGATTTCTCCGGTTTCCTCCCACATGCCAAAAAAACATGCAAGTTAGGTTAATTGGCATCAAACTGGGGATTCTAAATTGTCCTTAGGTATGACTGTGAGAGTGAATGGTTGTCTGTCTCTCTGTGTTGGCCCTGTGATGGACTGGAGCTCTGTCCAGGGTGTACCCTGCCTCTCGCCCAAAGATGCTAGGATAGGTTCCAGCCCCCCTGCGACCCGAAAAGGATTAAGCGGAAGAAGATGAATGAATGAAAGAATGAATGAATGTCTTTTATTTCCGTATTTGTGATAGCGTAATAAGATGTGCTCGACATTTTCTTTTACTCCACTTCCCCATGAATCAGAATCTGAATCAGAATCAGAATCAGATTTATTGCCATTGTTCATGTAGTGCACAAACTAGGAATTTGTCTCGGTGCAATGCTGCAACATTAAACATGATAAAATAAAAGAAATAAAAAAACTATACATGCAATAAAGTGTAGAATAAGAATGAGTAATACTAGTCAAAGCAGTTTTTAAATATATTAGCGAGCAGCAGATATTGTGGAGTACCACATAGTGCAGTCGGTAATGCAAAAGAAAACAGTGATGATTGACATGAGTCTGGCTGAGCTGCTGTACATAGTGCATGAGAGTCAGTAAGTCACTTAGTGTTCAGCAGTCTGATGGCAGAGGGGAAGAAGCTGTTCATGTGACGGGAGGTTTTAGTCTGAATGGACCGAAGTCTTCTACCTGAGGGGAGGGGGGGCAAACAGTACGTGACCAGGGTGTGAAGGATCGGCTATGATCCGGCCAGCACGCCTCCGGGTCCTGGAGATGTACAGGTCCTGGAGAGATGGGAGCTTGCAGCCGATCACCTTCTCAGCAGCGCGCACGACGCGCTGCAGCCTTAGTCTGTCCCTGGCAGTGGCTCCTGCGTACCACACAGTTATGGAGGTGGTGAGGATGGACTCGATGATGGCTGTGTAGAACTGCACTAACATCTTGGTGGGTAGCTTGAGCTTCCTCAGCTGCCGCAGGAAGAACATCCTCTGCTGGGCCTTTTTGATGAGGGAGCTGATGGTCGGCTCCCACTTGAGGTCCCTGGTGATGGTGGTGCCTAGGAAGCGGAAGGAATCTGCAGTGGTGATGGGAGAGCCTGTGAGGGTGAGGGGGGGCAGAGGGGTTGTGACTTTCCTGAAGTCCACAATCATCTCCACTGTCTTCAGAGCGTTCAGCTGCAGGTTGTTGTGGCTGCACCAGGACGCCAGCTGGGCCACCTCTCTCCTGTAGGCGGACTCGTCGCCGTTGGAGATGAGCCCGATGAGGGTGGTGTCATCTGCAAACTTGATTAGCTTGACAGACTGGTGGCTGGAGGTGCAGGAGTTGGTATAGAGGGAGAAGAGTAGGGGGGAAAGTACACAGCCCTGGGGTGATCCGGTGTTGATGCTAACAGAGTCTGAGACAGTCTTTCCCAGCCACACATGCTGCCTCCGGTCCGTCAGGAAGTTGGTGATCCACCTGCAGAGGGAGTCAGGCACACCGAGCAGGGACAGCTTGTCCCGGAGCAGAGCAGGGCGGATGGTGTTGAATGCAGAGCTGAAGTCCACAAACAGGATCCTGGCGTAGGTTCCCGGGGAGTCCAGGTGCTGCAGGATGGAGTGGAGGGCCAGGTTGACTGCGTTGTCTACAGACCTGTTGGCTCGGTAGGCAAACTGCAGTGGGTCCAGGAGGGGAGTGGTGATGGACTTGAGGTGGGGCAGGACCAGGCGCTCAAAGGACTTCATGACTACAGAGGTGAGCGCTACAGGTCTGTAGTCGTTAAGTCCAGTGAGCTGTGGCTTCTTGGGGACAGGGATGATGGTGGAGGATTTGAGGCAGGTCGGCACGTGGCATAGCTTAAGGGAGGTGTTAAAAATGTCTGTGAAGACAGGAGTCAGCTCTTTCGCACAGTGTCTCAGGGTGGAGGGAGACACGCCGTCCGGACCAGGGGCCTTGCGTGGGTTCAGTCTGGAGAACTGTCTGTGCACGTCCTGCTCACTGATGACAAGGGCAGGGGGGGAGGAGGGGGGGCGCCTTTGATGATGTAGGGACCGTGGAGGCAGTGGAGCTGGGGGGAGGGGGGGAGTTGGACACAGCTGACGAGGTGTCAAAACGGGCATAGTGTTGGGACAGTCTTTGACAAAGGGCTTTGTCATCCTGACCCTTAGAAGCCTGAGGCCGATAGTTGGTGATTTGCCTCAGTCCTCTCCACACAGAAGCAGAGTCGTTAGCCGTGAACTGCTGCTGGAGTCTCTCAGAATACACAGATTTAGCTCTCCTCAGCTCTCTGTTAAACCGATATTTAACCTCCCTGTAGCAGTCCCTGTCTCCACTTTTCAACGCTGCTTCCTTCTCCTTCCTGATCTGTCTGAGCTTAGCAGTGAACCAGGGCTTATCATTAGAGTACCTCACCCTGGTGCGCGATGGAAGAATGCTCTCCTCACAAAAGTGGATATATGAGTTCACAGTGTCCGTGTACTCATCGAGATCATGCGTGGCTCCTTTAAACATGCCCCAGTCAGTTATTTCCATGCACGTGTTCAGCTTCTCCTCAGCTTCACTGGTCCATTTCTTCGTAGTGCTCACAACAGGTTTAGTGAGCTTCAGTCTCTGTCTGTATGTGGGAATGAGGTGGACCATCACGTGATCAGATAGTCCGAGCGCAGTACGGGGAACAGCGCGATACGCATCCTTCACTGTAGTGTAACAGTTATCCAGCGTGTTCTTTCCTCTGGTGGGGCATTTAATAAACTTGTTTGTATCGGGGGAGATACGTGGCTCAGATTGCTCTGGTTAAAGTCGCCAACCACAATAACCAGAGAGTCCGGGAAAGTCTGCTCCGTGTGTTGAATGTGATCTGCGAGCGTGCGCTGAGCCTCGTGCGCGTCCGCGTCGGGCGGGACGTAAACAGCGGCCAGGATGAATAAAGCAAACTCCCGCGGGGAATAAAATGGCTTGCAGTTAATAAAAAGATATTCCAGGGCGGGAGAACAGTGTTTGGAAATTACCGTTACATCAGAGCACCAGCTGCTGTTAATGTAAAAGCAGACTCCTCCTTCTGAGGACTTAACGGAGAGCTCTGTGTCACGATCAGCACGAAACAGCTGAAAACCCTCGAGGAGCAGCGCGCTGTCCGGTGTATTTTCCCTGAGCCAGGTCTCAGTAAAACAGAGGGCAGATGAGGAAGAGAGGTCCTTAAAACGCATCAGCAGTCTCAGTTCATCTACCTTGTTAGAGAGAGAATTGGCATTGGAGAGAAATATGCCAGGCAAAGCCGTGCGCGTGCCTCTCCTGCGAAGCCGTACGAGAGCGCCCGCTCGCCTTCCTCTCTTTCGCCGTCTCACTTTTTGAGCTAAACAGTGAACCAGATCGGCGGCAGGAGCTAAAAAAAACTGGGAGTAGGTCCGTGGGAGTGAAAGTCCTGATATTTAGAAGCTCTTCACGGGTGTAAGAGCAGGCAGACACACAATTGACAAACAAAAACAAACAAAGAAGGGCGCAGCGAAACACCATGACGGCCACTGTGGGCGCCATCACGCTGGGGTCACCAGTGCGGCGGCATGAAAGATAAAGGCAGCGAAGTGAGGTTTTAAATAGGTTTATTATCATACCGCTGTCACAGGAACTCCGCTCCAGCCCTTGTGTGAGCAGACTGGAGCGGGTCCTCAGGCTCTCAACAGCAGTGGTAGAAGCAGTCGTCAGAGTGAGAGGGTGATTTACAGAATACTGCAGCTTATATACCCAACTACAGACAATACAGGAAAGGCATTCACAGCAGTAGGTATGGGCATTTGCATTTGAGAGACACATATAACAATAGGAGATTGCTAGCCAGGATTCGCCTCTGCTCCAGAACTGCAGGACAGAAGAGGTTACAAGGCACATCTACATATTGTCATCAGTGTATAGACACAGTAAGGACAGGAAGCATGAACACAATACATGAATGGCACATTAACATCACAGTAGTGAACCGGAAAAAGCCAGAAGAAGCGGGCTGTCTGTAGACATTAATACACACATTGCTGTGCCTGTCCAGCTGTTGTGGGGACTACGCCACACGCTCCCCCCCAGAGGGCTCGGCAGGCGGCCGAGGCCTCGATAGTCCGGCTTTGGCAGCGAGCAGGGAAAGCTCTGTGCAGGCGGAGGTGGAGGGGGGTGGGGGGTAGTAAATGCCGGCCGGGGACGGTGAAATCATCTGAGCCGCGCAAAAATTGCTTGTTGGTCCGCGATGTCGAGGGGCTGTCCTGTTGAACGTGCGGAGATCCACAAGAAGAAAAATTAGTCACTGGCTCCTCTCGCGATTAAGTCCTGCAAGGATTAATAGTGGCCGTGAGGAAAAAAGGAAGCGGCGAGGATTAACAGCGGCCATGAAGAAAACAGGGGCAGCTGTAAGAGAGAAAAAAAAACAAAAGCAAAGGGACTTGGCATGTTGACTTTAGGTGTGGGCGCAACCCTAAAGCCCTCGGGAACCGCAGACTGCTGAATTCCCTATGTGCGCCGTGGCTAAGACCATTAGCAAATCCAGTGAGCAAGCTGCGTGCGTGCCTCAGGTGTACGAGCAACCCTGAAGGGCCTGTGTGCAGCGGCGAAGGAGGATGGGGGTCTGTAGAGCCGTATGTGTCCCGTGCGTGGTGCGCCGTCCTCGTAACTCCCCGGTGCGTGTGCCGGGGCTCCGTGCGTGGGTGGGCCAGCTGGAGAGGAGAACCAGGGTCAGGGAGCTTAATCATCCCTGTTCATTGTGTTGGAGCGGTGAAAGGAAGTAGACGATCTTTGTCACTCGCTCGGGCATGGTGCGTTCAGGTCCACGCGCAGCATTCTCCGTCGGCCATGGAGGTCGCCGTCGTGGAGAGAGGACAAGGTGCGTGCGCTCTCGTATGGAGAGAAGCTGAGAGCGGCCGGCCCAGCGTGGATGTGCCGATCTAGGCGTGCAGATCCCACCATGAAGTTTGCCGCGGCTTTCCCGGTCGTGGGTGATGTCCGGAGAGTTCCCTGAAGCAGAAGGGAGCTGCTGTGTTCGCTTGTAGTCGGAGCATCACCGCCGGGTGCTGCGTTCGCCGGCAGCGTGTTTTTTTCAGCGTCGGGTCACCAGTGTAGCTGTCCAGACCAGAAGGTTGCGTCGCACAAAGCGTGTGCATTCTCGGGGTCACCAGCGTAACTGTCCAGACCAGAAGGTTGCGTCGCACAAAACGTGTGCTTCCTCGGGGTCACCAGTGCGGCGGATGATAAAATAAGTCGCGATGGTGAAATAAGGGACCCCGAGCGGCGCGGCGAAACTCGCCCCTGCGCTGTGAGCGCGCGCAGGAGCGAGCCCTGTGCCTCTAGCCAGCAAACAGTTGAAGGAATGAGTAGCTTTTACTACTAAACCACTAATCCTATCATTGTGAATCCAATTGCTAGTCATATGTTTTCATGGTCAAGGAATCCGAAAACGTACACACAAACACTGTATGGGGGGAACTGTGGCACTTGGCGGAGGTCTGCGCTCTCCGAGTGCTTTTCTAGTTTTATATGTATTTCCCCATACTTCAGTACAGTATGTCATGTATGGGAGTATTAATGAATGATACAAAGTATATAGTGTGGGTTGATTCAGCAAATATTTCACTCTGTATAGTATTGCAATTGATTTGGATATTTTACCTTTAATATAATTAATATGTGACTTCCAATACAGTTTATTATTATCAATTATTACTCCAAGGAATTTAATTTTGGATACCCTTTCAATCTCTACACTATTTTACACTGAGTTTAGATACTAAGTTGTTGTGATGTTGTTAAAAATTATAAAAAAAAAATTCTTACTTAAATTGAACGTTAATTTGTTTGAATCAAACCACAGTTTGAGCTTTCCTAATTTTAATACCATAATTTTGTAGTTTCTTTGATAATAAATTATGATCCACTGTATCAAATGCTTTTTTAAGATCCAGGAATACCCCAGCTGAATACTCTTTATTTTCAATGGCAGTTGATATTTTTTTGATAAATTCCATTAGACCAAATGCAGTTGTCCTCTTGTGTCTGAACCCATATTGTTGCTCACACAATAAATTATTCTTCATTATGAAGTTGTCAGTTCTCTCACAGAATATTTTTTTCAGGTATCTTGGAAAATTGCGGCAATAGTGAAATAGATCTATAGTCTGAAAATTCCCTTCTGTCACCCGTCTTGTATATCGGAATTACTTTAGCTATTTTCATTGAATTGGGAAATCTACCTGTTTGGAGAGACAGGTTTCAAATATATGTCAGTGGCTCCACTAAGCATTCAATGATAGCTTTGACTAAAAGCATGTCAATACCATCACAATCCATAGATGTTTTACTTTTAAATGATTTAACAGTTTCAATGACCTCTCTCATCTGTGTTCTTTATGAGAATGGAGTCTTTTATAGCAATGTTTTTGCTTATTGTATCACCCGTAGATGCCATAATGGGTGTTTCTTGAGCCAAATTAGGACCAATGTTAACAAAAAATTTATTAAATTCATCTGCAGGTGAGACTGCATTCACACTCTGAGTCGTTTTTTTTTTTTTTTTTTTTTTGAAAGATTGGTTGGGTAGCTTGTATTTCTGTTTTTATTTCCAAGAATATTGTTAAGTATTGTCCATGTATTTTTAATATTATCTCTGTTTTTCTCCAGTTCTTTACTGTATTGTCTCTTACTACTTCTCATTATCAATATTAACTTATTTTTGTATGTTTTATACCGCTGCTCTGCTTCTTTTGTCCTTTTCTTTAGAAAAACTTTATATAGTGAATTTTTCTTTTTACGTGCTTTTTGTAATCCTTTGGTTAACCATGGCTTGTCGACAAATTTCTGTTTAAGCTTTTTCTTTACTAATGGACATTTTTTTTTTCATAAGGAGTGGTTACAATGTTCATGAATGTGTCATAGGCTTCATTTACATCTGATACATAGACCTTTGTCCAGTCTTGCTTCAGCAGGTCTTCTTTAAAAGAACTGATTGCATTTAGTGATTTGTATCTGAAAGATTTTAGAGTTTTTTCTGTGTTGGTCCCCGTGTGGCCATGGATAAGTGCAAAGACTGGCAAATGGTCACTTATGTCATTTATCAATAATCCACTTTCTATTTTTTTATCAATAATATTAACAAACAGGTTATCAATAAGTGTAGAAGTGTGAACTGTGATTCTACTGGGATGTGTTATTGTGGGATATAGAATCATACTGTACATAGAATTCATGAACTCTGTAATTACATTTTGTTGAAATGGATTTAGTAAATCAATATTGAAATCTCCACAGATTACAACCATTTTCTTACTAGTTATATTATTGTACAGCTCAACTAATTTATCTCTGAATGTCTCAATGCAAGTTCCCGGCATTCTATATATACAATTTATAATTAGATTTTTTGTTTTATCTTGGTCAATCTCAACAGTAACACATTCCAGAATCCCTGGTAGTGCAAAGGACATTCCATTTACAAGTTTACACCTATACAGGTCATCAATATACAGTGCAACACCACCACCCTTTTTTTGAGATCTATTAATATAAAACATCTGATATCCCTCTATTGCCATCAGAGAAGCCTGCTCTTCATTAAGCCAAGTTTCAGAGACTGTGATAGCTGTAAATTTTCTATCTAGCTGTTTTAAATAGTCCTGAATCTATGGAAAGTTTTTGTTAAGACTTCTGCTGTTGAAGTGTATTATTGATAGTTTACCATCTAATTGCACTTGACTTTTGAATTGCTTTTCAGTATAATATTCACAGTGATTATGAATATTATTGAAGAAGTGGTTATCAGGATCAATATCATTCTCTGTCTCTTGTAGTTTATGTTCAGCATAGTGGCATATTTTCAGAGTCTGAATTTTCTCACTCTGTGTCAAATGACTTCCTCCAACTGGGGATGATTGATGTCTACTAAAGTCAGTCATAAGTTTTTTTGTTTTGTTTATTTATTTATTTATTTTTAATACACTGACATGGTATGCCACAAAAGAACTGTTCTTGCCGTGTGTGGATATGGATTATCATAGTCTCTTAATTTTCTTAATCAGTGTTCATCTATATTTATTTAAGTCAGTGAGATTTCTTATTGTTATGGCCTTTGCTTCCTCAGGTGTTCCATTTAGTTTGATCCAAACTCTACAGTTTCTTGTCCATGTTGCCTGTATCTTGTTTTGTCTTTTCACCATCTGTGCTTGCCGCGCTATTTCAGCATTAGTCTTTGTTAAATGTTCATTTAGGTAAACTTCTGTTCCCCGTAGCTTTCTGGCCTCCTCAGTATGTTATTCTTTACCCTTCTGTTCACAAAGCGCATCACAATTGATTTCTTTGTTTTATTTTCCTTTCTGGGTAAAGTATGACAGGCTGAAATTGCATTTACTTCAACCTTTATATTTCTACTTTCAAGGTACTGAAGCACCTGGTTTTCCAGGGAGACCGATTTGCTTAGGGGAGCCTCCTCACCTCTCATTCCTGCTGTAGCATTGGTATATGATTGGTATTTAATGTCTAGTCCACTAATAATTAAATCATCCATACAAGAATATTGTTCAAGATCCTCGATGCATCTCTCCAAGTCTGCAGGTTTTTTTTTGTCTTTTTCCTTAATTGTTAATTTCAATTCTCGGACTTCCTCCATTAGCCCTAATAGTTTAAACTGTTGATTGGCCACTTTGGTCAGTTCTTCTGACATGAAGTTCAGAGATTTTTTAATCTCTTCCATTTCTTCCTTCTTTGGTGGCATTTTTACTGACCTGATGATAATAAAACAATCTCTGCTGGTGTCGCCAGTATCCGATCCAGCCGACCTTGAATCCAGCTAGGGTCTCAGCTTTCCCCTCCGCTGCTAGTCCCGCTGCTTACCGCCACTGTAATTGAGCTCCTGATCTGGCTCCTGTCCAGCTGGGGTGGCGGAAGCTCCTCCACTGATCCCTGCCACCCACCGCCGCTGTAGTTGAGCTCCGATCCAGCTCCTGTCCAGCTGGGGTCCCGGTAGCTGCTCCGCTGAGCCCCGCTGCCTACTGCCGTCTTCCTCAGTAGTTCCTCTGCCGAGCCCCGCCGCTGTAATTGAGCTCCGATCAGGCTCCTATCCAGCTGGGGCCCCGTCTGTTCCTCCACTGATCTCCGTCTCCTACCGCTGCTGTAGTTGAGCTCCGATCAGGCTCCTGTCCAGCTGTTGCCTTGGTTAGTTCCTCCTCCAAGCCCCAATCACAAGATTCTAAGAATCTGTGCAGGAGGCTCAGCCATCATCTACTGGGCCGATGCAGGGTCAGTGAGACGAACCGGGGACAGAGTTGCTCCTTTGTATCTGTGTTAGCTACGACTAGCTGTGGCATTAGCTATAGCAATAGCATTAGCTTAGCACATTAGCTTAGCACATCCCACGGCTCCTTCCGTTCATCCTTCTCTCCAGTAGACCGACAAAGCTCCAGTGAATTTGGAGGCTCAACCGTCATCTACCGGGCTGATGCCAGGTCAGTGGGCATTAAATTCATCTGCAGAATGTGCCAAAGAGATCTGTAGAATTTGCCAAAGAGTCTTGGAGAAAGGGATTAACTTTCCACTTTATGACCGATGGCTAGGGTTACAGCTCTGGCCCTTGGATGAGAGCAGCAGTTCAGCCAGATCTAGCAGTTGATTTTGAGTTGAAACATTTTTTCTTCAGCAAGGAATTATTTTATAGATTGGAACCAGAACATTGTTAACGCTACAGAGGCTACCCCAATCAGTAGGAGAGTGAAGAGGTTCAACTTTAATCTGGGCAGAGGAAAGAATAAATAGATTTATTCCTAATTTTAAAAGGGAATATGTTGTTGTGAAAATCCTAGGTTGAGAATATATGAAAATAGGGGAAATTCAAACAGTACTGAAGAAAAAGGGAAAAATAAGAAAAGAAATAAATGTTTTGGAGATTGTTATTGTTGTGCGGAGAACAAGGCTTATGGTGAAGTTTGTGTGCTGAGAGGGGACAGTAAGTTTATGAGCCGGAGGGATAAGGGAAGTGCAAGACATGTTGAGAAATAAAGGAAGAAAAGTATGGATTGATTGAGGCGCAGAAGTGGTTGGAAGAAGGGAAGAAAAAAAACGTAAGACTGAGACTGACGCTGCAATGGTGAGATGAAAAAATAATTAGCATGATAAAAAAAAGAAAAAAAAGAAGTGAGAGAAGAAAAAAAGATGCTGTATAATGGTTTGTCTGTTTCTCCATTAATCCGAGATGATGACAGTGGTGGCTGTGGTTCCAGGCCAGATCTGCCTCCCTACCCCAGTGACCGTGTGTGTTCCTCTTCAGACCCACTTGAATTTGTTGCGGCCACCTCCTTCGTGCCACCGCCTAACGACCCCCTCCTCCCTCTGTGACTACAGTAAAGAAAGAATTTTTTAAAAAGTAAGAGACATTGAGTGACGGGACAAACAGATGATCAAAACGACCACACGTAAACAAAATATATTATATTGTTGTTTTTTCCATTTCCCAAATATGAGGTCTTAAATTTGATCAAACAGCATTAAAAAGATCTTAAAGTATTTAATTTACTTTTCTGATAGCAGCTCAAATAGACCTATTTCACTATTGCCACAATTTTCTAAGATACTCGAAAAAATATTGTGTGAGAGAATTGACAATTTTATAATGAAGAATAATTTATTGTGTGAGCAGCGGTACGGTGGTGCAGTGGTTAGCACTGCGCAGCACAGCAACTCACCCTTGGCCATGGGATCCCTGGTTCAATCCCAGCCCCTGACCAACAGTGATCTGTGTGGAGTTTGCATGTTCTCCCCATATCTGCGTTGGTTTACTACGGGACGTGCCACCTATGCGTTCTGACATAGTTGAAGCAAATCACCTGATAACAACACATTTCTCAGACACCATAATCATTGGTGGCTTCCATATTGTCAATGTGTACAAGCCCCCTAATGCCATCTGGGATCTGCAGGTCTTACCCACCCTACCCCACCCTGCCATCTATGTGGGGGACTTTAACAGCCATCACCCTGACTGGGGGTACCCAGCAGTGGACAGTGATGGGGAGGCACTTTCAGACTGGGCATCCAGAAATGACCTCACTTTGATATACGACCCCAACCAAAGAGGAACCTTCCACTCTGCTAGGTGGAAGAAGGACTATTCTCCTGACCTGTGTTGGGTCAGCTCTTTGAATGGGGAGCCATATCCTACACAGATCCTCATTCTTGATGATTTTCCACACAGCCAACACCGGCCCCTGCTTGTACACATTGGCCTACAACTTCCAGTCATATACAGCCCAAGGAAGATGCGCTGGAACTTCCGCAAAGCCAACTGGAAGAAATTCAGTGAAACTCTGGACCGGAGCGTTGTTACCATCCCACTCAGAATCAGAATCAGAATCAGAATCAGGTTTATTGCCATTGTTCATGTGATACACAAACTAGGAATTTGTCTCGGTGCCATGCTGCAACATTAAAAACATAATGAGAAAAAGGGATAAACTAAAAAACTAAAGGACTAGAAACGTGCAATAAGTGTAGAAAAATAAGTAATAATAAGTAATAATAATAATAATACTAGTAATAATGAGTAGTACTAGTACTCCACACCATCACTGTAGATGAAGCATACAACCGCTTCTGCAGCGCAATCTTCAAGACTGCCCATACTGCAATCCCACGAGGCTACCGACCCCTCTATGTCCCATGTTTGGACGGAGAAAGTGCTGCCCTCCTACAATCCTATCAAACATCAGGGGACCCAGAGATAGCAGACCATCTCATTGAATCGCTAAATACAGCCCGGCGAAAGAAATGGGAGGAGACAGTTGCTGACCGGAGCTTTACCCACTCTAGCAGGAAATGTTGGAGCCTCATCCGTCGCCTAGGAGCTGCACAGAAACCCCCTAGCCAAAGCCGAGCATCCGTCACACCCAACCAAGTTGCATCCCACCTACTGACTATCGCCAAAGCACCCCAAGACAAAGACACCAGAAGAGCAGTTACAACTGAGCTAAAAAAACACCAAAAAATGCCTGTAGAGGAAACAAACCCTGAACCCTTCGAGGCTGCTGAACTGGAGAAAGTCCTACAGGGCCTGAAATGTGGAAAGGCAGCAGGATACGATAACATCTTCCCAGAATTCATGAAAAATGTTGGCCCCCGAGCCCTAACCTGGTTGACACAATTCTACACAAGGATTACACAAACGAACTTGATCCCAAAGAAATGGCGGACAGCAAAGGTCATTGCCATCCCAAAACCTGGCAAAGACCACAAACTACCAGCAAGCTACCGCCCAATCTCCCTACTCAGCGTTCCTTACAAAATCATGGAGCGCCTAATACTGCAACGCATTTCCCCAGAAATAGAGGATATTCTAAGTATGGATCAAGCAGGTTTCCGCAAGGACCGCAGTACAGGAGAACAAGTACTGGCCCTAACCACCTTCATTGAAAATGGCTTCGAGAGCAGACTGAAGACAGGGGCTGTGTTTCTCGATCTTACAGCCGCCTATGATACGGTCTGGCACAAAGGCCTCCTCCTGAAACTTATAAAGGCGATCCCTGCTTGGGCAACAGCAATTATAAAAACCCTGCTGACCAACCGAAGGTTCAGAGTCCACCTCAGTCAGAACACAAGTGCATGGAGAATGCAGAAAAACGGACTCCCACAAGGCTCAGTTCTAGCTCCAACTCTGTTCAACCTCTACATAAACGACCTGCCTACTACAAAATCCCGCAAATTCATCTATGCAGACGACATCTGTTTGGCATTCCAAGCACCAGACCTTGAACCACTGGAACGGGTGCTCACGGAAGATCTTGCTAAACTGGACCAGTTCTGCAAAATCTGGCGCCTAAAACCAAGCCCAGCAAAAACCGTCTCCAGTGTATTTCATCTCCACAATGCAAAAGCTGCCAGAGAACTAAACATCCACCTGAGCGGACTCAAGCTTAAGCATGCCCCAAATCCAACTTATCTTGGAGTGACCCTTGATAGGACCTTATCCTTCAAGGAACATCTAAAGGGGACGGCTGCTAAGGTGAAAGTACGGAACAACCTGCTCTGCAAGCTCGCTGGTGCAAAATGGGGGGCGGCAGTCTCCACCCTGCGCACCTCAGCACTGGCCCTTTCATACTCTGTAGCAGAATATTGTGCCCCTGTCTGGTCCAGGTCATCTTACACACACCATGTAGACACCCAGCTCAACTCAACCATGAGAACTATAACTGGAACAATCCGCTCAACACCACTCCCCTGGCTGTCTGTACTGTCAAACATAGCCCCTCCACACATCCGGCGAGCAGCATTAACTCAAAGGATGCTCCAAAAAGTTAGATTTTCCTCACTTACCAATCCATGCAGATATCTACACCCCACCCACTGCCCGACTTTCATCCAGACGGCCGATTTGGAAAAACCCTCCCCCAGCTGACTTTACCATCCAGACAGCTTGGCAAGAGGAATGGGAGACCAAGGAGGTCCCAAACAAACAGCTGGTGATAAACCCCAACCAACAGGTCCCGGGCACCAACCTCCCAAGGAGACAGTGGTCTACACTCAATCGCTTCAGGACTGGACATGGCCCCTGCTTGGCCAGCCTTCACAGATGGGGCAGTAGCCCTAGCCCACTGTGCGCATGTGGAGAGGAGCAAACTATGGAACACATCATAGAGGCTTGCCCGCTCCAAAGACTGGAAGGAGGATTACACACCCTCCATACAGCAAACCAGGAGGCAACTGCTTGGCTTAAGGACTTTGCATTCGCTAAATAAATAACTACGGGATTTCTCCGGTTTCCTCCCACAGGCCAAAAACATGCAGGTTAGGCTAATTGGAGACTCTAAAGTGGCCCTAGGTGTGAATGTGTGTGTGAATGGTTAAGGGATAGCGCCGTACAGTGGCTGCTTCATTCATTCAGGTGGATGCCGTCCATTTCCCCTCTGGGGATCAATAAAGTATACAAAATTAAAAAAAAATAAAAATAAAAAATCAATATTTGTTCAGACACAAGAGGACAACTGCATTTGCTCTAATGGAATTAATAGAAAAAATATCAACTGCTGTTGAAAATAAAGAGTATTCCTGGATCTTAAAAAAGCATTTGATACAGTGGATCATAAATTATTGTTAAAGAAACTACAAAATTATGGTATTGGGGGGGTAGTACTGTCCTGGTTATGTAGTTACTTAAAGAACAGATATTAGTATGTATGCATTGGTAGCAAAAACTCACAGTTACTGAAGGTTACTTGTGGAGTCCCACAGAGTTCAGTTTGGGGGCCATTGTTATTCAATATGTATATAAATGATATATGTAAAGTTTTGGGAAAAAATGGATTTAATATTGTTTGCAGATGACACTAATTTATTATGCAGTGGAAGCAATTTGGAACAACTTCTGGATACACTGGGAAAGGATCTAGGAAAGCTCAAACTGTGGTTTGATTCAAACAAATTAACGCTCAGTTTAAGTAAGACAAAATTTATAATTTTTAACAACCATCACAACAACTTAGTATCTAAACTCAGTGTAAATGGTGTAGAGATTGAAAGGGTATCCGAAATTAAATTTCTTGGAGTAATACTTAATAATAAACTGTGTTGGAAGTCACATATTAACAATAATAAAGGTAGAATATCCAAATCAATCGCAATACTACACAGAGTGAAATATTTGCTGAATCAACCCACACTATATACTGTATATATACTTTGTATCATTCATTAATACTCCCATACATGACATATTGTACTGAAGTATGGGGAAATACAAATAAAACAAACATATATCAAGTCTTTATGCTTCAGAAGAGAGCTATTAGAATTATAAATAAAGCTGCTCACAGGGAACCAACAAACCCACTTTTTCTTAAATTAAAAGCTCTCAAGTTGAAAGATTTGGTTGACTTTAAAACTGCAGTAATAATGTTTCAAGTGAAGAATCTATCACTGCCCGTAATAATCCAAAAGTTGTTCCAAATAAGGGAGAAACAATATCATTTCAGAGGAACATGACTGTGAGAGTGAATGGTTGTCTGTCTCTCTGTGTTGGCCCTGCGATGGACTGGCGATCTGTCCAGGGTGTAACCTGCCTCTCGCCCAAAAGATGCTGGGAGGCTCCAGCCCACCTGCGACCAGAAAAAAGGATGAAGTGGAAGAAGATGGATGGATGGATGGATGGATGTATATTTCAAAAACCTTCAGTGAGAACTACCACATAGCAACATTGTGTCTCAGTGCAAGTAATCAGACTGTGGAATGCTTTTGGACCTGAATTAAAATCATGTACAACGCTTGGACAATTTAAGCAAAAACTAAAGGAAAAAATACTCCAAACATACACTACCATTCAAAAGGTTGGGGTCACTTAGAAATTTCCTTATTTTTGAAAAAAAACCCCACTTTATTCAATGAAGATAACTTTAAACTAATCAGAAATACACTCTATACATTGCTAATGTGGTAAATGACTATTCTAGCTGCAAATGTTTGTTTTTTGGTGCAATATCTACACAGGTGTATAGAGGCCCATTTCCAGCAACTATCACTCCAGTGTTCTTATGGTACAATGTGTTTGCTCATTGCGTCAGAAGGCTAATGGATGATTGGAAAACCCTTGTGCAATCATGTTAGGTCTGCAATGCTGTAATTGCTGCAAATGGAGGATTCTTTGACGAAAGCAAAGTTTGAAGGAAAAAATTATTATTTCAAATACAATTCATTATTTCTAACCTTGTCAATGTCTTGACTATATTTTCTATTCATTTTACAAGTCATGGTGGTAAATAAGTGTGACTTTTCATGGAAAACACAAAATAATTGTCTGGCTGACCCCAAACTTTTGAACGGTAGTGTAAACTCAAACAGGCCTCTCTCCCCATTTGCATCCTCAGGACCTTCTACAGAGGTGTGGTGGAGAGTGTTCTGACGTACTGCATTGCTACATGGTACTCCAGCTGCAGTATGTCAGACAAAAAAGCCCTGCAGAGGATAGTCAAGGGGGCGGAGAGGGTAATTGGAGTCTCCCTCCCCTCTGTCCAAGAACTTTTTCAGAACCGTTGTAGGAGCAGGGCACTGAACATTGTCAAGGACCGTTCTCACCCTCTGCATAAACACTTTGAACTTCTTCCATCTGGTAAACGATTCCGGAGCATCAGAGGCAGAACCACCAGACTGATCAACAGCTTCCTCCCACAAGCTGTCAGGATGCTGAACAGCTGACCCGGAATCTCTCATACACACTACTGCACCTACGGACATTTTGTATATTATAGTTAGTTATTCTTTTTCCCCAAGTATGTCTCAGGGATGTGTGAATGGATGGGGGGTGGGGGTGGGGGGTGGAGCTATGTGGGAGTGTGTCTTAATCATGCTGCTTCTTATATGGATGCCGAGAGAAACGCAATTTCATCTTGCCTGCACTACAGTTGTATGTACAGCAATATGACAATAAAGTTTGATTTGATTTGATTTGATATACAAGATGACATGTAAAATCACATAAGAATTATCATATTCAGTCTGTGTTGTGTTGTTGCTTAGTTTTGTTGTTGTTGTTGTTGTTGTTTTTGTTTTTTTGGTCACGTTTTGTCTTAGCTTTGTTCTGAATTGTAATTGCTCTTGTTTTGTTTTTCTTTTGAATTCTTGCATGGAATATTGGTGGGCAACATAAACTGCGGCTTCAGCCATCACCCATTTTGGATAACTTATGTTGAACTGTATAATCAGAGGAGTTATTGTTTAATTTGACCTTGTAAGATTTTTTCCCCTTTGTTATATTATTCTGTTCCTTTCTTTTAATCTTTACTTTTAATCTATCCAAAATAAAGATTCATTCATTCATTCATTCAAAGGAATGTTTCCATTGACAGATTTATTACCAGTCTTATTCAGACCTTGAGGGGTCAGGATTCTCCAGTATAAAACCGACCAGTTTCACTGTGCCATCTATTGGACAAATCAGGAATATTTAACTTTTTCCTTTGCAGTGGAATTTATGCTATTTTGGATAAATGAACTACTTCATATTCTTTCTCTTAAGACAGCACCTCCTCCTGGAGACATGGTTGAACTCTGGGGGATGGACAATGAAGTTTCAAATGATTTTTTTATATGAAAAATGTGTTGCTCTATTTTCAAGAAGAAATTAATGTTTGTATGCTTGCTATTACAAATTAATTAGTTATAATGTAGAGACCTTGTATGCTCCCTTATTATTGAAGTAGAATATCTTAGTCACTAAAGTTTAAGGAATTTATGCTTTATTCAGCAACATGTGTCTTAAAGAGGGTCTCACTTCTCATATCAAATGTCTCCATCTCTCTCTTCTCTAGGAGACCATAGCAGAAACTTTAACTGATCAATCAACAAAAGAAATACTCCAAACATATATACAAGATGACATGTAAAATCACATGAGAATTATCATATTCAGTCTGTGTTGTGCTGTTGCTTAGTTTTTTGTCATGTTTTGTCTTAGCTTTGTTCTGAGTTGTAATTGCTCTGGTTTTGTTTTTCTTTTGAATTCTTGGATGGAATATGGGTGGGCAATATAAACTGCGGCTTCAGCTATCACCCATTTCGGATAACTTATGTTGAACTGTATAATCAGAGGAGTTATTGTTTAATTTGACCTTGTTAGATTTTGTTCCCCTTTGTTATTCTGTTTCTTTCTTTTAATCTTTACATTTAATCTATCCAAAATAAAAATTCATTCACTCATTCATTCATTCATTCAAATATTGGGTCTCATTCAAGAACATTTTAGTGTTAGTATGTGTAAATCACATGTATTTTGCCAGTAAATCGTGTTAGTACTAACCAGCCACTCCAGATTCAACAAACTGCTTGTATGTTCTCCAAGCATGTGTGTTGTGTATAGATTGGACTCTTATTTGCGTGGTATGGGTGGTGGCTCCATCTTCCAGTTCTGCCCCCACCCAGGGCTATAAGAGGGCAGTGAGCAAGAGGGGCAGTCTCTTGGCCACCTTTTCTGCCTAACAGTCGTGCCATGCTGTAAAAAGCCTCTTTAATAAACCTGTGTTCAGTTCAACACCTGGCCTCGTCCTTGGCTCCATATTCATACATAACATTTGGCAATGAGGTGTAGTGATATTTAATAAGATATAGTGATACGGTATAGATAAGATATAGATATACAGGAATTATTTATTTTCTTTAATAGTGGGTGTGCGAGGGGATAGAGTTAAACCGTCACCCCACTATTCACTAAGTAAAATAGAAAAGCACTCGTAAAAAGGGGGCACCAGTTCTAAAAGAACAACTTGTTAATGAATTAATTTCAATTAATTAATTTCCGTACCTTCAATTACTTAATGAATCAGTCTCAAAATTTAGTGAGTTGTTTTCCTGCCATGAGCTAGAAAACATATATGCAAAGGGAAAATGCATCAACTTCTCTCATTTACAATTTTATGAAATTAAGCTCATTCAGGTTACATGACATGGCATACAAATGATGGATAACAGATTCAAATGATAAACGGGTGTTCGATATCACATCAACTGTTAGTGGATTCCTGAACATAAAATCTATAGTTAAACCTTTGTAGAACCAAGCGGAAACCAGATTTTATGTTTCAACTGTAACGCAACGGAAGGCTGAAATATCTAACAAAATCAGAACGTAATTTTATGGAGAAAAATTTCATAAGCTGATTACCTAAAAAGGAACTTCTGAATTAATCTACAAAAATGAAAGGTTACTTAAAAACGAATAAGAATTTTCCTTCAGTTTATAGCTTTGTCCTACAGCCGAGGGACTAATTGTACCATGAAATATTGGTTATGATCAATTGTAATTGATATTTTTAGGACATCAAGTTTAAACCCAGCAGATAGGAACAATGGGATTCTCACTTACGAACAGATGTAGATCCATGTGTTCAGTGGTGGTCAGCACCAGCCGGTGTGGTAAAAGGTTGGGACCCAGGGAGGAAGCAACTGTTGCGCGGCTTTCAGATGGTTCACAACTGTAAGAAGCGTAGACTCAGCCAGGGGCTCCACAGGGCGGAGTGACGGTGAGCCCTGGAGCAGACGTGAAGTCCTTTGGCAACCAGTCCAATTTAGAATGTCTCACACCTGCAGAAGTCAAAACCGAAGACGGAAGGGAAAATTCTTTTATTCAGTTTCACCCACGAGCTCCGGATTCAGTGATGGGTTCAGACGTGAATGAAACAGGAAAAAGTAGTAAATGAAGTCCAAAAATCTCTCAGTTCATTTTAAAACAGGAAAAATAAAACAAAATCCCCTTTAACTGCATGAAAAAGTCAAAAGAATCCAAGAAAAAACATTCAACTAGGATAAGAATGATTTTTGAGGTGAAGAAAAAGGATTTTGAGAGTTTGACCCTCTTTAAGGCAAGCTCATAAGAAAAGAATGGTTTCTCCTCATTTCATTCATTCATCTTCTTCTGCTTAATCCTTTTTGGGTCGTGAGGGGCTGGAGCCTATCCCACCTCAGTTAACCATAAAACAAGCAAAAAGACAACTTCGGAAAGTTAACGCAGGATTTGACAAGGTTCACACACAAAAGACTTCTTAAAATTCACAGAACAATTTAGACAAAAGAAAACTGCAAGGAAGTACAAAGAACTCTGAAGAAGTGAAAACAAAAACTTTCTTTTGTTCTTTTTCTGATCTCAATCTTCTCAGTATGCAGGGCGGCTCTGACGCATTTAACTGAAGCACGCTGCTGGGTCATAAAACTGGGCTGGCTGCAAGACGGCCAATCATCTTCCATCAAGAGGAGTTGAATGGGCTTTTTTCCACTGAGGGATCATCTCTTTGTTTGGGAACAGCCAATCAAATGAAAAGGGGCATTATCTAGTGGAAGGCAGCATAGTGATTGGTTATCATGAGAGTGAGGGTGGACAGAAATTGATAAACATTCAGTTCTTAAGAAATTATGTGCTCAATGTAAAATCTAACTAAATTAAGTGACCCAGGGCTAATATTCACTGATCATGCATTTATACCATTACTAATAATTTTAACATTCATTTGAATAACACTCATGAAAATAAGCATTCCTAATACATGCACTCACATTTAAATCAAGGATTAATGAATTACTGCAAACCATTGTTAGTGATCAAAAGGGTGATGATTTTCACAGTGTCCTTAGAATCCCGGGAAGATGATAGCTGGAAGAAAAGCTTAATGTTTAGTCAGAATTAACAGTCTTTTAGCCCAATATGGGGTAATCAATATTTTACACCAGGGAGAGCAGATACTGTATTTAAAATATGGAATTTAAAAGGGATTCAAAAGATTCAGGACTTATATTTGTCACGCTCAGATAACATAATGTCTTTTGAAGAACTGAGGATTAAATTCAATCTTAATAGAGCACACTTTTTTTAAATATCTTCAGCTTAGAAATTTTATTCGATCAAATCAAAATAATGCTCTCACCCTACCTACTTATTCATTTTTGGAAAAATTTTTGATGAAAGATAGTAAGAGAAAGGGTATTATTTCAGAGTTTTACAACTCATTGACACTATTGTCAAGTGAAAACTCACAGAAAAGACTGAATTACTGGAAAGACGACCTGCAAATTGAAATTTCAGAGGAACAATGGGAAATGGCTTGTGTAGGAGCTCAAACCAAATCAATAAATGTACGTCTTAAACTGATACGTTTTAGATGGTTAATGCGGATGTATGTTACATCAGTGGAATTAAATAGATATAACAAAAACATACCAGATACATGCACAAAATATATGGAAAGTAAAGGAACCCTATTTCACTGTTTATGGGAATGTAGAAAAATCTGAATGGTTTGGGAAGTGGTGAGGGTAACAATTGAAAAAATAATTTCAAAACAAATCACATTGAACCCTAAACTGTTTTTGTTGGGTCTGTATCCAGAAAAACATAACTTTGATAAGAGTGAAAGAGCATTCATAGACCTCAGTTTGCTTAATGCCAAAAAATGTATTGCACTACTGTGGAAAAAGATTCATAGACCAGATGTGACTCAGTGGTTAAGACAAATGTTAACAAACCTTCCACTAGAAAGAATAACATATATACTGAAATCAAAGGAAAATGTGTTTGAGAATATATGGAGACCTTTCATTGATTATGTAAAGTATCTACTATCTATCTATCTATCTATCTATCTATCTATCTATCTATCTATCTATCTATCTAAGGAATTTAAACATAACGTCTGAAGAAGAAGGTGAATAATATGTGTGGACCTTGCAAATTCCAAGCTGATGAATGTATATTATGCATTCTTATGTAATAGATTACCTAGACTAAACAGAAGAGCATTGTTGTTGACTTGTGTTTGTTAATGGTTGTTGTTGTTGTTTTTATTACACAATTTTTTTTGTTATTGTTCTTTTTAATTTTTAAATTACTTTTGTGTTAGTGTCTGATTGTTTGTGCCATGTTTGTAAAAAAAAAAAAAAAGGTTCAATAAAAAATATTGTGGAAAAAAAGAATTAACAGTCAGATTACACAATGAAACATATTCCGTAGATGTCCAATAGGCGGTACTGTTGAGCTGTAGATAATTTTAGGTCTCTGGAATGTGGGCAAAAGGGGGCCTAGAGTGTTCTGGGAGATGTCTAAAGGAAGCAAATGGCCATATATCTGCCAGCTTAAGAAGTTTATGACTTTTTTAAGAGCATCAGTTCCTGGTAGATCGGATACTATCAGCATGAACTGTCCATTTTGGGATCTTGACTTCAAGAGTTTATGGTCCACTTAAGCCTTTAAGAGCAAATCCTTATCAAGTCTCTCTACAAAAGTGAAATTGTTTACACTGGGGTCCTGTTGAAGATGCACAGCATTCTTGACCAGACCTTGAGTGAGAGTTGCTTTAAAATGAAGAAAAGTGAAATTTCTTTAAAATGAAGAAAAGTGATCTCCTGGATTGGCCTGAGGAGACGTTGATGCTACAGAGGATAAAAGTGGATTACAAAAAGATATGGAAGCATGAGGGTTTGAAATTCGGCCGGTTTTGGAGCTCCCCGGTGCACCACCAGTCCTATGGCTGGAGTGGTGCACCGTTTTCAGGATGTGCAGGGTGCTGCTGAACCTTTGGAAGCTGGGAAAGTGAAAGGCACGTGAGTCGTTGGTGCGCAATTTTGAAGTGATGGAACAAGTGTGTTCTAAGCACACTGGGCGACTGTCATAGTTTTGATGAAGGGAATGAGCTAAAGGCACGCTATTTTCGCTCCCTGGAAAACGTCATGGTTGGCACAATTTGGTTTCCACAGTACCATCAACGGGTAGGCGGGTCTATTCAGCGGTTCATGACAGACTTGGAGCTGTTGGTCAGTGGGTGTCAGCTTGGACTATTGGAGAAAGGGATGATTTGTGACCAGTTGGCAGATTATAACAACAGCGCTACGATCGGGTCAAAGCTGCTTATGTTTTTGGGTGAATTGGTGCTGCCCACTACTATCAAGTTAGCTCAATGCTTGAAGCTGCGGATGAACTGTCACGGGAGCTGAGTGAGAGCTTGTCACACCAAAATCTGGGATCACCATCAATCACATATGCAGTGGACCCGGTCAGGGTGGGAAGCGTGGAGGACGACACCAGCTCTGTGAATGTGAGGTCCGCCCCGGGAAAGCCCAAAGATGAGGGCTGTGGGTCTACAAAGCACCGTTTCAAGGCTAAGAGTTGTTCGGCAAGAGCTGAGCACTGCGGCATGTGTGGCTACTTGCCTCATGTCACCAGGGCATGCCACAGATCCAAGTAAGGAGGTCCATGGCACAAAGTACACTCTCGCACCCTCACAGTTGTCCATGAGTGTCTCTGAGCACCAACGGTCACGCAGACCTTATAATGGAGTTGGACGGGATGGAAGCGTTGTTGTGGATTGATGCGGGAGTGGTGGGCTCCGTGCCAGATTGGATGATTTTGAGATGTTTTTCCCCACACGTCAGAATTGAGAAGGACCTGGTGCTGCCTTTCTGGTTGTGGAGGAGGATGGCTGACCACGGTGGAAACACTGGAACTGACGGCTTGGTGTCGATCGGCCGGGACGTGGAACCATGCGATACTGAACGTGGCAGACAGCGCAGTGTGGGATGAGGAACTGCCTGGCACCCTGGAGAGTGAGCAGGACCAATACCATCAAGGGCCATCACAAGAGGGTTCCTGTGCCAGAGCCCAAGTAGCCCTAGATGAGGGAACTGGGCGGCACGGTGGGACACCTGTGACAGTGCTGAGGTGACCTGATGCAGCCCGGGAGGCAGTCTGCTTCCAGGGCGGACTAATGAAAGGACATTCCAGGGGGCCCATGGGGTCATCTTCCCATGCTGTGTGTATATAGTTTAATTGTTTTGTTGTTTATTGTATATATATCTGGGGATTATTTTGTGCATTTTCTTTAAATTTAGGAACACGGCAGTTATTTTCTTTAGCTGGTCTGTTTCTTTTAGCATAGACGGCAGTAATAATTCATCTTGCCATGTGGGGGTGGGACAGTAGTCCACCTGTCCTGCCCTAGTTTTTAGTTGTTTTGTGTGACTGTGATAGGCCCCTTTTAGGAACCTCAGTTTAGTTTTCTTAGTGTGTGATTTTGGTTCTAAATTGGGGAGGGTCTCAATTGTGTGTGTGTGTTTTGGACTTTTCTGAAGGGAGGGACTCTTATTTGGGTGGTGGATCCATCTTCCGGTTCTGCCACCATCCGGGGCTATAAGAGGGCAGTGGGCAAGAGGGGCAGTTTCTTGGCCACCTCTTCTGCCTAATGGTTGTGCCGTGCTGTAAAGAGCCTCTTAAATAAACCTTTGTTCAGTTCGACACCCGGCCTCATCCTTGGCTCCATATTCATACATCACAATGCATAAACAACATTCGTGAATCATCTGTAGTCAGTGTGTGTTCATGTGAATTGAAGATTGCATAACTGACGCCTGAAACTGCCATTAAAGTCACGTTTCACAGCAACTGACCAGCAGTTTTATTCACTAAAAGTCTAAGAGAAAGAGAAGAGGAAAAAACCCAGTGAACCTGGAATCTCCTGTGTGCGAGAGGAAAAAATCAGATTAGCTGTGGCAGGATGGTTTTCTTCTGTAGTGACTGACATGAAAACACAGCATAAGCCTGAATGTAATGCTGATATAAAAATAATTTTTACTGTTTTGGAATGGCATTATTTTAAATAACTATGGCATAAAATACACCTAAAATTGGGTTCCAGATGGGCGTCATGATCTGCTTTCAGAACTGTACATGTCCAGTTTGGGTTTAGAATGTGTGTGTAAAAAGCAATAAAAATTACTCTAGCTAAATTTCACAGTATAGTGTGGAAATAAATGCGGATTAAACTCTTAGACTTGATTCAGACAAATGAAATGTAGAGTTATTTAGTGATAACTAAGGTTAGAATAACAGCAAACTATTTATACAAAACTCTTAGCTGGTCTGGATCACTTGTATATTTTGTTTGACTTTGCACTAAATTTAAAGATATTAACAGATTGGTGTACTGTGTCTGAAGATTGGAAATCTAGGTATGAAAGGAAAATAAAAGACTTAATGAAAAACCTGCACCTATTTATGTGATTGCTGGCCCACGGGTGGCTGGGGCTCCCAGTGAATCTGTCTTTTATCAAGGACGCTGAGGAGGAGGGGGGAGAGGATGTGAGCAGTGGAGGAGGAGGGGCCATGGCTGCGGAGGGAACACACCCCCACAGTGGAAACTGAGTGATGTGTGTCATCAGTGTGGTCAATGGGGTCACTGGCAAAGAGAGTGTCCCCAAAGGCAAGACCGGCCGCTGGGAGGGGGAGGAGCCCATGAGCTACATCCACTACAACAAACCTGGACTGGATGATTAAGACTAAAACAGATAAGTGGACTCACTTCTACGCATATACAGGAAATTTACACAGCAGACATTTTCCACTTACTTGACTTTGACCTAATGTTAACAATACAGTGTTTACCAGAAGTAATGTTGGACGTTCAAGATACTCTAATTAAATTTGTGTGACACAGGTCCATGGAGATAACAATACAGTAATTTCAGGTAATGGCATCCAGGGCTTTGCAAAGTCAGAAGAAAAAGTACCAGTTAAATCTGCAAATGGCAAACTAACAGTAGAATATCTATCAAAATCTGTGAAAGTAAAGGATCCTACTACTGGTAACATTGTCGAAGGGTGGTTCATTTTGTCAGAGGCTACCCACATACTGAGGAAGTAAATGTAGTTTATGAGACTTCCAAACCAAAATACTGATACTCTCTCGACCTGGTCATGGCCGGATCATGTTCAGTGATATCAGACATGTGTAGAAGAGCTACACAGCATTTTACATCCACAGTTCCTACTGATTGGCAATCTCCAGGTCAATATCAGTGTACAATGTAATACAAGCATTTGAATAGATCTGATCCAAATAATGAACAAACATTTTTTGCAAATCCATCCTCCAGATTAGTCCTAAAAAACAAAACAAACAAACAAACAAACAAAAAGCTTGTACTGGTCACTAAGGGGATATGTGGGAACATCTGTTGTCCTATCTGATAAGGAAAAGAGACATTTTAAACAATTTGGGGTTCCACACATCTCACTGGTCAAACTCAAACACATGGAATGGGAAAAATGGACATTTTGTCACCTCTGCTGAGGAATATAGCCATCCATGGGAAGCCAACATCTGACGTTAAGATAGAATATTCACCTAAATTAGAAATATATACATTGTCACTTAACTGGGTAACCACAGCACAAAAGGATGTGCACATTGACACCCAGAAATCAGCTTATGCTGGTCTAATAAAAGGGGGCAAAGTATGTCACTGTAACATCAAAGTCACACTACAGACCATATTAAAGACAATATCTTCTCTGTCTAGAAGCTCAAAAAGGTGTTAAACAGGTCATAAAAAAGCTAAAAGAAGCAGATGTCATAGTGTCATGCTCAGCCTCCCCATTCCTGTGGAAAAAGCTCCGCCATCCTGATGATGCAGGACCTGCAGGAATTAACAAAGCTGTAATTCTTTGTGCCCATTGTGTACCAGAATCACACACACTGCTGAATGAACTAGAACCCCAAATGCAATTTTTCATAGTGGTAGTCATTAGCAATGCATTTTTTTAAATTTTTTTTTAGCATACCAGTATACCCAGATCATCAATTCTGGTTTGCATTCACATCTGAGAACAAAAAGTATACATTTACCAGACTACCACATCTTTACTGTGAGTCTCCAACAATTTTTCTCAGGCAATCTCAGCAAATCTTGCACATTTTATACCTCCTAATAGGAGCCAATTGCTCCTCTATGACATATTGCTGGCATCTCCTGATGAAGAAATATGCAAACAATCTCCATAGGCTGGAGTCTATAGGTAGTTAAATAAAGGTGCTGTTTTTAATCAAGGCTCCCAAATTGATACCTGACCAAAGGGTAAACCCATCTTCCCACAAAAATTATTCTACTATGCTGCTACTTGCACACATGGACTTTGTCATGTGTCCAATGGAGGGATGGTGTTATCACAGCCTATGGGTTTGAAAATTTTGCTACAAAATTTAGCCAATAATGTCTCATCTGTGCACAAAATAATGTCCAGAGAAATGTCAGACAAGAGAAGGGTAGTTTTCCATCATCAGCATACCCATTCCAGAAAATTTGCATGGATTTCATTGAGCTAACCAAATGTCAAGGGAAGAGATATTGTTTAGTTGTAGTGGATATGTTACTAAGTGGGTGGAAGCTTTTCCTTGTAAAAATCCTGATGCAATTACAGTAGCTAAAAAACTACTAACATACATTATTCCAAGATATGGCATCCAAGAGAAAATTTATTCAGTTAATGGTATTCATTTTGTAAAACAGATTATTTCATATTTAGGGAAAGTGTTGAATATTGATTTGAAACACCATGCAGCATATCACACACAGTCTGCAGGATTTGTGGAACAACACAACCGGACCATTAAAGAAAGATTAAGGAAAAAAATGGCAGAAACAGGACAGGATTGGGGACCATTAAAGAAATATTAAGGAAAGCAATGGCAGAAACAGGAAATAATTGGATTTATTGTTTACCACTGATAATATTTTATATGAGAGTAATGCCTACAAGAGAAGGTTTATCTCCACATGAAAAGTCTTATTTAGTAGACCCTCTTAGAGCATTCAACCCAGAAGATGAAGAGATTTGTTTAGCAGATCACATATTAAAAATGTTGACTCAAAAAGATTCTGTTCATGCTATTCCTCCCCAGGAAGGCGTACACAGAAGGAAGTATCACAGTGAAACCAGGACATCAAGTCCTCACAAAGACTGTTAACCACTTGTGCTCCGTTGTTCCGCGGGCGGGCAAGTCTCTGCGTCCTAGGGCGCACGAGGGCACTCTCGTGCGCGCTTGGACGCATGACGCATGATATACTGATGATGGTGCAGATGGAGATGGTGCTGGCCTCCAAGTGCCACTGAAAAAAAAAGCTGCAGTCACAGCCGCGAACAGATTAGTTCATCTGATTGACCTCTCATTCGACTAATAAGAGCCTTGAATTGGGTTTCTGAAACCATGAAGAGCCAATGAATGAAAACCTAGGAAGGAGGACCCGCCTACTGTGAATGCAGGAGCCAATTGAAGCCCAGAAATTCGGGCTGGTGAAGAGATATTTACTGTTGCAGCAGATGAAAACAAAGGACGCTGGACGAACCTGCTACAGACCCAGGCTCACCCAACAGCATGGAGAACACCCACAAGTGGGACCTGCACTCATTCCAGCAGAATAGACGTTTAGGATTCTCTTCCGTCATCATAGACCGACGGAGGCCGACGACAAAGGTCGTAAATCATTCGCCAAAACCGCAATATTGGAATTGTTTTGATCGGGATCCACGAGCGGACCAGCATCGCGTTCGTCTGACAATGGGGAAGAGAAGTTCGCCAGGACTCTGCTGCTGTGAAGAGGTAAGGTGTTATAAGCTAAATTATTATTTCTCCCTGAAAACTGCAATCCAAAAATGACTTTTGACCGATCGGTAAATTACAACTGTACTGCGCACGAAGTACGAAGTGCATGTGCCGCGATAAACGGTTCATTTGCCGTGTTTGGACCGTGAAACCCCCCCCCCCCCCCGCTGCAGAAGAGGAGTGGGGTGGGGGGGGGCGTTCACGGTCCGAATGCCCCCGGTCCGCGGGGGGAAGCATATGAGTGTATTCCATCATGTAGCGATGGCCGTCTTCTGTAGCGAGGGAGGGGGACAACAACCCCACACACACACACACACACACAGTAGCGGGGGGGGGGGGGGGGCGCTGTGAAAACATGCAAGGAGTGTAATCCGTCATGTAGCGAGGGCCGAACTCCGTCTTTTGTAGCGGGGGGGGCAACCCCCCCCACACACACACACAGACACAGCCCTGAATGTGACCTTTCATTAGAGCCCAAAATGAAGATTCTACATTGAATTATTCAAAAGTTACAGACGTTTTTCCAAACTGTGCCATTTGGCACAATTTGGCACAGTTCCAAAACGCCTGGGAACAGCCTGAGAACAAAGCTGTGTAAAATATTCAATTTTTGTGGTATTGTTACCAAATTTGGATCTCAGCTTGATAACACTTGGTTCTACATTTCTGTTGCATTTTCCAGCCGGATCGGACAGCTGTGTGTTATTTGCAAGCATTTGTATCCAAAAAAACACCGTGTCCAAATTTATTTTCTTCAAGTTCAGTATGTTTAGATGACTGTAACTCAGTGGCCGGAGCACGTAGAGAGATTATGTTTTTTTTGCCAAAAAATTCAAAGTGTTTTCTTTTAAATGAGACCAACCCTATGAAGATGCTGCAAAGGGTTGAATAACAGCTTTCGATTTACTTTGGGCACATTTTTTGGGGGCATTTTTAGGAAAATTGCCCGGAGTGCAAGGGGTTAAAAAGAAGACCTGGTCAGAAGCCTCCTGGCAGGGGCCATATAAGGTAATATTGTCAATTCCAACAGCTGTAAAAGTACAAGGCAGAGACACTTGGGTACACCTTACATACTGTAAATTATTATCAGAACAAACCATAGAAGCTATAGGGAGAAAGCCAAAGAGAGTGTTGCTGTTGTGGAGGAAGTCTGGGGCTACAAGGGGAGTCAGGTATTTTAGTTGACCTGGTTGTCTCAAACCTTGATGAAGAATTAATAGTCCACAGCAGGTAGAGTACACTCAAAATGGCTGACGATGAAAGACCCCTCAGAGTATACTGGTGAAGATTTCAGTTTTATGAATAGCTCACATGTGTGTTCCTTATGCTTGTCCTTGTCGTAGTCCTCCTGATACGGTTATTGTGCAGCTCAGAAGCTATTTTAAAGGTAACTGGCAGATCAATAAACATCAACATTAAGGATAAAGGGCCACCACCCACCATAAGATGCACTTAAGATAAAGCTTGTGTAGTCCATTTTGACTATTGTGATATATAATTTTGACCACTCCATTCACTATGAATCTGAGTCTGTGATGTATCAAAAGAGTCATAAGTACATGTGCACTCCTCCATGTAACTGGGCTGATGTGATCTGTCACACAGGACCCAATAACTCTTAATACTTTAACACCCATCATAAATTAAGAAAACACATACATTATACAGTCACCCAATCATGGGGCATGTGCTGCTAGCACAAGTTTCACATACAGCCATAAGGAATGCACAATTTGTAACCCTATAAGAATAGCTATAACATCTCTGAAGTTGTCTGACTCTGGACAATATTATGTTGGAGTAAAAGCACCTGGAAAAGACCCCTTAGAGAGCGTAGGCATGATTGACTATTAATCTTAATCCTAATTGTGACACTCTTACTATAGTTATTTTAAGCAATAACACACACTGAGATATGTAGAACATCTGGAACATGACTGGTCACCTGATCAACATCACCATAGCCAAGTATTCACAACTAACTATTGGTGGGGATATGCAGAGTTCCTTGCTAGTAGGACAAATAAAACAAATATCTCCTGCTCAGGACTTAGGAACATTTCAAACAGTTCCTCCAAACCATCCTCTGCAGTCGTAGTCCTAGCGTCAATGGCGCCAGGGCAGAACAGCACCTTTGAACTAAATGGAGGATAGTGGCTCTGTGGGCATAGGGTCTACTCACACCTACCTTCTAAAATGGAGGTGTCTGCGCCCCTGTATGACTGACTGACCACCCTATCATGATGTATCTGGATCAAGTCAGACAGTCAGGGCGTTGAAAGAAGGACCTGGAATACAAACCACATGATGCAGTCCAGTCTGAGTAACAGATAAACTGTCACGCGCGGCTCTAGGGAGCCACGCAATAAGAGCCAAGGGCGAGCCAGTGAGTCGTGATGTTTTATTAAAGGAAGGGGGAGAGGGATGAGGAAAGCACAGATACTCGTACAGAGGTTCACTCACAAGTTGCGCAGCGCAGGAGCAGGGAGCTCATACCGGACATAGGGGTAACAAGACATACATACTCACAGCGGGTTACAATCACAGGAATGCTGTAAGGGGAGTAGAGGCTGACACCAGACGAAGGGGCTTCAGCCTAGCAGTGCTTATGTCGCAGCCCCAAGTCATTGAGGCTGCTCCTATTTATTCTCATTGGCAGCGCCCCAGCTGATGAGGATTAATTGGCCCCAGCCGTCCATAATGCTGCCAGCTGGGAGTCTGCTGAGACGCTGCTCAATGAGAAGCAGGGGTGAAGGAAAACATGGGCTGAGCGCTGAGACGGCATCTCACCCCATGGTGACAGAGCCTCCCCCTCAAGGTCGGGCTCCTGAACGACCAGGAACATCCCAGCCCCCCCCCCCCCACCTAGGGTGGGAGGAAGGGAGGCAGGACCGGAGGGGAAGAAGCAAAGGGAAGGACAACACCAACAGACCAATGTAGGGTAACAGGGCAAAAAACAAAACCCAAATACAGTACTCTACATCGCACCAAAAAAGAGAAAAAAGAAAAACCAGGGCACAGATGGGGAGAATACAGGACATGGAAACAGATAACCCACCAAAAGAATGACAAAAAACGGATAAAGCAATTACAGAGTGTGGATAACAGAACAAACACTACTCCATAATGCAAACAAAACTAAGAACAGGACAAGAGTGATAAAAAATGCTGAGTACGGGTAAAGAAGAGGGAGGAAAAAAAAAAACCACAATACACAGCACCATATATATATATATATCAACACGCACAGTCACCTAAAGGAGTGAAAGTGACTGGGACAACGGACAACTACAGAGCATGGTAAGATGGAAAACAAAACACATAACTCTATAATGCACAGACAAAGCTAAAAACAAGGCACAAAAAGGAAAATGCTGAGTACGGGAAATGGAAAACACACAGCACTATGAATATATATCCACCAACAGGACAAAAATAATGTGAATGACATGCACCGGTAAATAAAAAGCTAACAGAATACCCGGCGCCAAATACAAAGAGGGACACCTAGGAGAATAACGGTGACAGGGTAAAAGAACAACAATAAGGTAAAAAGCTGAGTATGGTTAAGGGGAAAACACAATACACAGCGCGAAAACTACAGGAGGTCCCCTAGAGGGAAAATGGGGACAGGTTCACAAGATAATGAGGTAAGATGCCGAGTACGGTTGATAAGGGGAGAACACAATACACGGCGGCAAATATACGGGGGGTCACCTAGGGAAATACTGGTGACAGGTACATAAGATAACAATGGGATAAAATGCTGAGTACGGTTAATACGGGAAAAAAAAAGCAATACACAGCACTATGAATATGTATTTACCAAAAGGACAAAATATCTCACCCGAGTGACCATAACAAAAATAAGCGGCACCCGAGGAATATGACAGGAAGAGTCCAAAAATGGCCGAGATGGCTCCGGAGATCTCCCCGCCCATTGTCCAGTTGGCAAACCAGGGAAAGGGAAATGTTCGGACGGCGAACTCCGGACCCAGATCCCAGGAACCCAGTCCACCGGCAGCCGAACCAGGCCACCCAGAGGCAAACACAGATCATCGGGGGGAACCAGATCACCGAACCGAAAGTCTTGCGGGTCGGGTCGTCGACCCGCATCACTCAACCACCAGGACCGTTGAGACGGACGAGAGGTCAAAACGGGTCCCGGTGGAAGAGGCTCAGGGGAGAGCCGATGACGAGGGCGACGAGCGTCAGGCCGCAGGGAAGCGGCCACCTCCTCACCGGACCTGGACAACACTGGGGCAGCACCCACATCGGACCCCGATCGGGCCTTAGGCGAACCCACGTTGGACGCCGCTGGAGCAGCACCCACGTTGGACCCCGATTGGGTGTCGGGCGAACCCACATTGGACACCACACCAGAACCGACCTCCAACGTTGAACCTGGACCCTCCAGCACCACGAGGAACAGCAACTCCTCACCGGTGACCCTGGGAGAAGGCTCAGAAGAGAAAACAGAACCAGGATCAGGATCACCGGCAGCGCCAGAACCCGGCGAGACGAGCTCAGACGCAGTGGGCGGCTGCACCCGGCTCATCTCCCCTAGAGACAGGCTGAAGTGCTCAAAGATATAAAGGGAGAAAAGAAAGGAGAGCACTCGCCTGATCTCGGGTTCTGACGCCATCCAGGACTGCGAAGATCCAGGATCCGTTGTCAGGAGGTCGTTGTCAGGCTCCCATCCAGCCGCGTCGGGCCCCGCAGCCAGCACGATGGTCAGCGCAGCTTGAGGTTCCTCCAGCTCCGGTGACCCCGCCGACGATCCACTCGGCGTGAAGCCAGAAGAATCTCGTCCCGCTGGACCGAACCGCTCCTCCGTGGAGACCCGGGGACGCTCAGTCGTCGGCGCAGACTCCACGCAGCAGTCAGTCCCCCTCCTCCGTCCGCAACATAGCTGCGGAACCACAGGCCCTCTCTTTATCCCACCACATTGACCCGGAGCCGGGGATCGCTCAGCGGAGAGAGACACAGAGGATGCAGGATTAGGAACACAGGTTACAGCAGGTGGGGGGAGTTCAGGGAGCTGCAAACCCTGAACTCCTCCTCCAGGAATGTGACAGAGCAAATCATTAAGCTGATGTGAAAAAACTATGACTTGCCTGTCTCCTGGAGGTTGAATATCGCCTGCTGTGGTGGATACCGCTTCTTCCTCTCCCTGCCCGGCGATAACGGAGGACCCCCTGGGGAACCGTCTGAGGGTCGCTCGCGTAGTCTCCAGCAGAGGGCTCACCAGGCCGGGATTCCAGGCACACACAGCAGTCAGGAAGCGCGTCGAGGAGGAAGGGGAAACAGCCGGGGTGAGCCAGCCCAAATGTCCAGGAATGACAGCGGGGGAACGAGGCTCAGGGAACGAGGCTGTGAAATCTCCACACTGACGAGACGAGGAGGTGACAGCTGCATGGGGGGAACGGTCCTGGCGGCAGCCCAGAACTGGATCCTGACGAGGTTTGTGCAGAGGTGACTCGGCGATGTGATGACGGCTATTCCCAGGGGACGAAGCGAGGGGGGAACCCAGGAATCACCGCTCCTGATCGGAGATCAAGGCGAGGAAGGCGTCGAGCACGGGAAAGCTTCGTAGCCCTGGAGTCCTCTCCACCAATCTCACTGCCGCCGCCACATGCCTGAAGATGGTGACAGGACACACAGTGGAGCTCGCGACAGCCACTTGGCCCCAGACGTAACTGCTGTCAGCTGCGGCTCCTTGGAGGGAATCCCGAGTGACGTGGCGCAGGTCGGGGGAAGCCCTCTGGTTGGCGCGAACTCCCGGACTGGAATGGCAGCAGGAACGGGATCCCGAAGCGGGGGGCAACGTCATCCACTTCGGCTTCCTGCCGGGATTTCCATCCAACCCGCGGAGCTTCTCTCGCTGTGTACCTGTGGCGTCTATCCTGGCACTGTCCTCGAGATGGAACACAGAATGAGGGTAACAGTCCAGGAGTTCCTCAGCACGGCCCGGATGCCAGCGTCTCGCGTTGGAGGCGTCGTGCAGGGAGAAGAGCGTCCCGTCGACAGCCCCTGAGATGGACCTCAGCTCGTCGCCCTGGCGCCGGGAGTGACTCCTGGGAAACGGCATGCTAGCAGCGCTGACACCCGGACAGAAAGGTACAATTCCACAGCGACTCACGGCCGCCGGTAACTCGTCTGGCTGCGACATACTGTCACGCGCGGCTCTAGGGAGCCACGCAATAAGAGCCAAGGGCGAGCCAGTGAGTCGTGATGTTTTATTAAAGGAAGGGGGAGAGGGATGAGGAAAGCACAGATACTCGTACAGAGGTTCACTCACAAGTTGCGCAGCGCAGGAGCAGGGAGCTCGTACCGGACATAGGGGTAACAAGACATACATACTCACAGCGGGTTACAATCACAGGAATGCTGTAAGGGGAGTAGAGGCTGACACCAGACGAAGGGGCTTCAGCCTAGCAGTGCTTATGTCGCAGCCCCGAGTCATCGAGGCTGCTCCTATTTATTCTCTTTGGCAGCGCCCCAGCTGATGAGGATTAATTGGCCCCAGCCGTCCGTAATGCTGCCAGCTGGGAGCCTGCTGAGACGCTGCTCAATGAGAAGCAGGGGTGAAGGAAAACATGGGCTGAGCGCTGAGACGGCATCTCACCCCATGGTGACATAAACCAGTTGAATTTAAACATTGAAGCAGTGGCCAAAAGGTAACACTCACACTATTTCCTTGGACAGGGGTTAGAAAGAATATTCTTAGGACTGAGTTTGGCCAAGATACTGTGTATGAACCTGATGTTTTCACTGCCTGGCTGCAATCCTTCTTTGGACGGTGGGCAGGAGTGATAAAAAGCATAATATTATCCCTTATGATTAGAATTGCCATCCTTATGTGTATAGGATGTTGCTGCATTCCCTGTTGTAGAGGCCTTATTGAAAAAAAAAAAAAAAAACAGTACATGCTACTGTTGCATGCCAGTATCTCATACTAGCTCAGCAGGAGGAGAGCGACAAGGATTCAAGTGATGAGAGCAGGCAGGTTTAATATCATGTCTACCAGTGTCTCTGCAAGAAAAATTGTTGGTATTGACAATATGCCTATAATAACTATAGCAGAATGATTGCATTACGGAAAATCAAAAGAAGATATAAATGCATGATGTAACAGCTGAAAACTGTATAAATACTGTTACTGGCTGTGACAATACATTTGTTAGAAGTTTTTTTTTTAAGTTTTTATTTTTGATATTGAAATTGTAATACTGAATGTTTTGAAATGATGACTCATTTTCATGGTTGCCAAAAGTAATGGAAATGAGGTGAGAATTTTTCCTGTATGAATGCTCAAAGAAAGAAGACTGAAAAGAAAGTGTGCTGCAATGATTACTCATGAAAGTATATACTACCTACAGGTTTTTTGCTCATCTCCTGTGAAAATGACATCAGGTGTCTGATGTCTGGTTATTGTTGAGCCTGCCATAGTTATTGACTCCATAAAAATGGAATCAAGAGAGGAATTTGTTATAATAAATAAATAGTGAAGATTAGTTAGTTAGCTATTACACAAAGTGCTTGCATACACTATCTTTTAGCCACACACACACACACACACACACACACACACACAAAGAGCTTTTGTTACACTTATACACACACCTTCACGCACCCAACTGCTCTACTCTTGTATCAGCTCTTTATATCTTTGCATATGGGCATGCGGTGAGAGTTGCGCTGGAGCGACAGGAACCAAAAGAATGTAGGAGTCGTAAAAGTGCTGAGATGAAGACATCTGGAGAGGATAACGCTGAGTGGACCGGTTGAAACCAGTTTGGACAAAGACCCGACTTTTGTTGGGGACTCTTGTTGGAATGTTGCCTGGGAACGCTCAGCAACCAGAAGCTATATGTAGAGGGGGGGTTTCTTTGTTATGGGTCGTTCACCAGAGTAGGCTGCGGAAGACCCACGGCCATGTTCTCTGACCCTGCGTGTTTCAATAAAATGATCAACTGAGAAATAGTATTTCTTATGTAATTATTGGTTGGTTAACTGAAAAGATTCTGCAAACTGTCTAATTTAAATTTTTACATCCCCACATGGTGACAGACGACATCCAAACACGGTGTTGTGGTGTACATCTGCTCTAAGGTAAATTTGATTATGTCCAACATATTTAAACAAAATGCAGTCAACTTTATTGCGGTGGAGACGTGCTGGTCAGAATGCACAATGCATCGTTATGAGTACAGGCAACGAGAAGTCATAAATCATGACTCTTTGTTTGGTTGCGGCAAGTCCTGGGAAAACCCCATGAGTGCCTGGTATCATTGGAAAACTTAGAAATCGTACGTTCTAAAAATACCTATGTTTTTGCGGAAGACGTAACTCCCGACCAATTGAAAGCGAGTTTTCAACCTAGCTAAAATATAAACAAATTGTCTTTGGAAACTATGATGTAACTTACTTGAGTTTGTGTTTGTAGTCTTTCAGCTTATGTATTTTCACAACCTTTTACCTTAAGAGTTAGACAGCAACCTACACTTTTATTGTCCTGAATTGCCCCTCAGGGCAGAGAGGGAGACCCAGACGCTGAACTGCTAGTAGTGGAATTTAATAAAGAAAACACAAGTCCTTACAGTGCACAAAAATACACTTGCAAATGAGATGAACAGGCGGAAAATGAGGTGAAAGCAGGAATACGCGTCAGAACGGGGAATAGGTTCTGACGGGAGAAGCAGGTAGCAACAACGATAAGCTTCTGACAATGAGTCCGTCGTCTGTGTGTCTGTTTTTATGTACTTTTATGTGTTTTTACAAAACCTCTGTGTTGTTTCTGGATGTTTGTGGACTGTATGGCGAAGAGCTCCCTGGTTCCAACAACATGGACTTCCTCCCCTTTCTTGCACTGCTGCTACTTTTCCTCCGGCTCTTTGTCTATGAGGTAAACGTGACCGGCATCATGGCGGACAGAATACATTATTCCAGGGACATGTTGCTGCATTTAAACACAGTTGATGCGGCGGCTGTGATTGAGCCTAAGCCGCAACTGCTGGACTTTATTTTGAGAGACGGACACAGCGGTGAAAAGAGAGATGGGAGAGATGGCAGAAGGAAACGCGGAAAGCGTGCGCCTGAGAAGACGTCAGTTTGGTAACATTCCTCTTCCTTCTATGATTTTTGGGAACGTATAGTCTCTGAGAAACAAGGTGGATGAAATTCAAGGGAATGTACGCTACCAGAAGGACTTCAAGAACTGCTGTGTCATGGCTTTCACAGAATCTTGGTTTAATGCGCATGACCGAGACGCAGACCTGTGGATTGATGGCTTTGGAGCCCCACTGCGCTCGGATCAGCAGGAAGAGGTAACGGGGAAACGTCAGGGGGGCGGCGTATGTTTATACATTAATAAGCAGTACTGCACATCTGTCACGGTCATCTGTACATCCGATGTGGAGCTGCTGTCTGTGTCACTACGCCCCTTTTATTTGCCTCGCGAGTTCCCCCAGCTTTTCATCACAACTGTGTACATTCATCCGAGGGCAGACGCTGACTCCGCCTCCAGCACCATCTTTGATGTGATCCAGCAGCTGCAATCAATTTCTCCAGAGGCGCCAAACTTCATTCTTGGGGATTTTAACCATGTTTCTTTAAAGAAGACACTTAAAAACTTTTATCAGTATGTCTCCTGCCCAACCAGGCGAAAAAAGACATTGGACCTGTGCTATGGATCCATAGAGAGGGCCTATAAATCACTCCCCCTTCCTCCTGTAGGATCCTCAGATCACAACTGTGTACATTTGCTGCCCACATATAAAACTGCTCTCAGAAGAGGCAAGGTGGAGACGAGAGACATTGATGTGTGTGGACAGAAGATTCAGTGCACAGCCTCCAGGAATGCTTTGACTGTACAGACTGGGAGATGTTCACACTGGCCTGCAGGGATGATTTGGACTCTTTGGTGGACGTCACATGCTCATACATGGCTTTCTGTAAAAATACGATCGCTCCACGTAAACGTGTCAAAATATATCCCAACAACAAACCATGGGTTACAAAATCAGTTAAATCCTGCTTACAGAGGAAAGCACTTGCCTTTAAACAGGGATCTGTTTCTGAGCTACAGGTTGCCACAAAAGAGCTGAAGTCCGAAATTTTAAGAGCAAAACAGAATTATAAATCAGAATTGGAAAGCAAGATGGCAACAAAGAAACTTGGTTCAGCCTGGGCCAGTATGAAAACTATTGCAGGCCTTCAGAGCACAGAGCGCAGTAATCGTGTGTTTTTAGATGGTTTTAATTCAGACACAGAGCTGGCTAATGCTCTTAATTGTTTTTATGGTCGTTTTGACTCCTTTGATTTTAGCACAGAAACCCAAGATTTGAAACAGAAACTCAAAGACAATCAGCACTTTAATATTGAGGTGCCGGATGTTAAAAGGGAGTTCTGCGCTGTAAAAGTGAACAAAAGTCAGGGCCCTGATAATATATGTGGGCGCTTGGTAAAGTCCTGTGCACATGAACTGAGTCCTATATTTCATTACATTTTCAATAAGTCCTTACAGACACAACATGTGCCTAAGATCTGGAAAGAAGCCGTGGTTATTCCCATTCCAAAATCCAACTGTCCTAAAACGGTAAACGACTTTAGACCAGTTGCTTTGACTTCAATGAAAATTTTTGAAAAACTGGTCAGATGTGAGGTCCTAAAGCAGACTGAGCATGCATTGGATCCTCTGCAGTTTGCCTATAGGCCTCACAGAGGAGTGGAGGATGCCACTGTCACTCTGTTTAACATGCTTTTTAAACATCTGGATTTTAATGGGACACACGCCAGACTTTTATTTGTGGACTTTTCCTCCGCCTTTAATACAATCCAACCTCATATCTTAGTTGAAAGGCTCCTGCAACAATTTGATTTGAGCAATAATCTGGTGGGTTGGATTCTGGATTTCTTAACCAACAGGATGCAGAGAGTAAGGGTCAATGGTACATTGTCTGACCTAAAGTGCTCTTCTACTGGCTCTCTTCAGGGGTGTGTGTTGTCACCACTACTCTTCATCCTGTACACAAACATGTGTCGGAGCAGACATGACAACAGACACATTATAAAGTATGCTGATGACTCAGTTATTGTCAGTCTCCTCCAGGATGGTGAGAGTGGCCACGGCCCAGTAGTTGATGATTTTGTTCACTGGTGTGAGGATTCCTACCTGCAGCGGAATACGACAAAAACTAAAGACATGATTATTGACTTTAGGAGGAAAAATCCCAGGCACAAAGTCACCGTACTAAAAGGCCAGACCACCGAATGTGTACAATCCTACAAATATCTTGGGATGATTATTGATAGTAATTTAAACTTTAAAGAGAACTGTGAAAGGGTGTGCAAAAAGGGTCAGCAACATATGCATTGCTTGAGAAAACTTGCAAGCTTCCAAATTGACCGAACCATAATGACAATGTTTTATCTGGCTTTTATTACCTCCACCAAAGGGGGAGGTTATGTGATCATAGGCGTTGGTTTGTCTGTTTGTTTGTCTGTTTGTTTGTTTGTCTGATTGTTAGCAAGATAACTCAAAAAGTTATTGACGGATTTTCATGAAATTTTCACAGATTGTCAGAAATGGGGTATCCTACAGATGATTATATTTTGGTGGTGATCCGGATCACCGTCCACAAGAAAAGTGCCATTACGCAAAATGCCATTTTCGTGAGTAACTACTAAACCACTAATCCTATCATTGTCAAGCCAGTTGTTGTAAATCCAATTGCTAGTCATATGTTTTCATGGTCAAGGAATCTGAAAACGTACACACAAACACTGTATGGGGGGAACTGTGGCGCTAAACTGCCATTACGGAAAATGCCATTTTCGTCAATAACTGCTGAACCACTAATCCTATCATTGTGAATCCAATTGCTTGACATATGTTTTCATGGTCAAGGAATCTGAAAACATACACACAAACACTGTATGGGGGGAACTGTGGCCGCCATTTTGGAAAATGCCATTTTCGTGAATAACTACTGAACCACTAATCCTATCATTGTCAATCCAATTGCTAGTCATATGTTTTCATGGTCAAGGAATCTGAAAACGTACACACAAACACTGTATGGGGGGAACTGTGGCGCTAAACTGCCATTATGGAAAATGCCATTTTCGTCAATAACTACTGAACCACTAATCCTGTTTATAGTCAGCTTCATATGTGCCTGTGTTTGTGTCTATGTTGAATGTAATTTGTGGCTTGTAAATATGGATGTCACCAGACTGCAAAACAAATCTACCTATGGGTACAAATAAAGTAACCTGAACCTGAACCTGATGAGTGGGTGAAACGGCTACTCTTAAATAAGACATGGAATCAATCATAGCAAGTGATCTCAGGTGTGGATCACCTGAGTGGGCAAGTTGACCTAATTACAGGCAGAAGCAGCTGAGCAACACACAAGATGATAACAAAGTAGAAGTGTCTGGAAGCGGAGGTGGAGGACTAGTGTCACAAAGAACTAAATGCCAGGATAATAATAATAATAATAATAATAATAATATTAATAATAATAATAATAATAATAATCATCATCACCATAAGGACATGAATGCATAACCAAACAACTGACAGCTAAGAACCCGTCCTAAACCAACACACAGTAAGATAAGCCTTTATTAGTCTCACAATGGGAAAATTCCAGGATTGCAACAGCACAGGGATAGCAACACTCAAAGCAATAATTTGGAAGATAAGAAAAGAAGAGCAGTGAATATACATATGTACACATATGTATATTCACTGCAATGCGTCTGTTGCATTCAATACTATTAGGTCGTCACTTTTTTTGCTATCTCTGCGAGCAGCCCTGCTTAGGTTATAAAGTCTGACAGCCGTAGAATGGTAGCATCAGCCATCACTTTTGGAGTGGTCTTCTGGGACAACGGCATCACAGCAGCCCACAGAAAGAAACTGAACAAACTGATCAAGAAAGCTAGTTCTATCCTGGGGCAACGCCTTGACCCAGTGGAGGAGATAGGAGAGAGTAGGATGGTGGCTAAACTGTCATCTCTGCTGGAGTCCGAGTCCCACCCTATACAGGACATGGTGAATGCACTGAGGAGCTCATTTAGCAGTAGACTACATCATCCTAGATGCGCGACCGAGAGATTTCACATGTCCTTCCTACCTACGGCTGTCAGACTTTATATGGATGTTTACTGGTGCTATGAGGGGTTGTCCTTGTCTGTGGCAGTCCACCACCATCTCCTTAGTTTTCCTCGCATCGATCTGGAGGCAGTTCCGATGGCACCAGTCCACGAAGTCCTGGGTAAGTCCTCTGTACTCAGTTTCATCTCCATTGGAGATGAGGCCGACATTCGCAGAGTCGTCAGAGAACTTCTGTAGATGGCAGTGTGTTGTGTTGTGTGAGAAGTCCGCAGTATAAACGGTGAACAGGAAGGGAGCCAAAACGGTTCCCTGGGGGGCCCCTGTGCTGCTGATGATTGTGTTGGACACACAATCCTGGGTTCTCACAAACTGTGGCCGGTTTGTCAGGTAGTCCAAGATCCATGATGACAGGTGCTGGTCCACCCCTGCCCACAGCAGCTTGTCCCTCAGGATCATAGGTTGGATGGTGTTGAAAGCACTGGAGAAGTCAAAGAACATGATCCTCACCGTATTCCCAGGCTTCTCCAGGTGGGACAGGGAACTGTGAAGGAGGAAGATCACTGCATCCTCCACCCCAATGCCATGCTGGTAGCCGAACTGGAGTGGATCCATCACTGGTCCCACCAGGGGGCGGAGGTCAGCAAGGAGCATTCTCTCCAGGGTCTTCATCATATGAGATGTCAGGTCCACTGGTCTGTAGCTGTTCAGGTCTCTGGGGTGGGAAGTCTTTGGTATGGGTACCACACAAGATTTTTTCCACAACTGTGGTACCCTCCCCAGCTTCAGGCTCAGGCTGAAGATGTGCTCCACAATCTCACACAGCTGGTCTGCGCAGGACTTGAGGAGCTTCACGCTGATGCCGTCCGGTCCCGAGGCCTTCCTCGCCCTGATCTTCCTCAGCTCCGTCCCCACCTGGGTCTTAGTGAGGGTCAGATTGGGGGGCTGTGTGCTGGGAGTAGGGGGGTGTTGGTGGAGGGGGGTGTGGACAGCAGGTCTCAATGACTTTAGAGGTGGCAGTGGTTGGTGTGCAGGTGGGTGGAGGGCGGTTGTTGGTCAAACCTATTAAAAAACAGGTTCAGACTGTTCACCCACTCCCTGCCCCCCATGGCCTGGGAGGAGGTATTCTGGAGCCCAGAGATGGTTTTGAGGTTTCTCCAGACCCCGCCAATGTTGCTCCATTGCAGCTTGTCCTCCATCTTCTTCCTGAAGCTGTCCTTGCTTTCTCTGATCTTCCTCCTCAGCTCCCTCTGTATGGACTCCAGCATCTCCCTGTTCCCCGACCTGAAGATCCTCTTCTTGAAACACACAACAATGGGAAAATACAGGAAATAATCAGAAATAACCACCATGCTCAGCCTCGTGACAGACACCCCCCCCCCAGGGGGTGGAATCCAGACATCCCAAGGTAATGCCAAAGAGAAAGAAAGACCCCCCCCCCCCCAACAGGAGAAACACAATGGCCTAATCCGGGAGAGCAGTGGGGGAACCAGGCTAGGAGGGACCCAAAAATAAAAACCCGCTCATGACCCACACCCAAGCAAAACCCAGGCACTTAGGCACCCTGGACCGGAGAGCTGGATAGTTCAGGCAGCTGGCTAAAGTCCCAGACCTGGCAGATCACATTATGGAACGAGTTGGATGGCCTACCCTAAAATGTGGGTCACCCAACCCAGCGGCACAGTTTGTCAGGCGGTCTGCTCGAGTTCTTTAGCCACCTAAACAGAAAGGGTGGTGTTATGTTATAATCTGTAGACAAGGCCAGGAGTGGTGCTGAACACTGCTTTATTAAACCAAGCTGGACTCTGTACACCAGACCACACATGCAGCTGCTTGGCAGAGGAAAACTAGAAGAGACCGCCCCTCTACCAACAGCCCCTTTTATACCACCAGAGATGGCAGAACCGGACACCGGGGCCACCATTCCCACACAAATAAAAGCTCCAACATGAACAATATGAACATAGAATAAATAGTGAACACCCCCCCCCCCTCAGAAAGACCAAAACACACACACACCATCAAATCACCCCAATTTGGAACCCAAATCATCCACTAAACATATCCATCCATCCATCTTCTACCGCTTTTCCGGAGGTCCGGGTCGCGGAGGCAGCAGTTCAAGCAGAGAAGTCCAGACTTCCGTCTCCTCAGCCACCTGCTCCAGCTCTTCAGAGAGGATACCAAGGCGTTCCCAGACCAGCTGGGAGACATAGTCTCTCCACCGAGTCCTGGGTCTGCCCCGGGGTCTCCTCCCAGAGGGACATGCCCAAAACACCTCAAGTGGGAGGCGTCCAGACCACTAAACTACCACCCAGACTACCACTAAACATAAACAAACTGAAATCACCAGAAAGGAGCCTATGACATTCACACCAAAAACTAAAATTAGGGGGGATGGGTAGACTACCATAATACCCCCCACACGGCGAGGCAGGTTATTCTGCCGCCTATATTATTAAAGTCCATAAAAGAAAATGCTGCCATATCTCCTATATACCAAACTAAAATAATCCCCAAAACTATTAACACAGAACAACTGAACAATTAAAACACTCCCATGACTCAATGAGGATGACCCGTGGCCCCCCCAGACCTTCACCATCAGCCCAACCCTGGTGGCAGTCTGCTTTCCAGACCACAGCTGGTCGCCTCCACCTCGGAGTGTCTTCTCCTCCACACCTCCGAGCGCTCCAACCGTCTGGAGTCGTGCCCACCCGTCTTCTTCGGAGCATGCCGTAACTCATTGGGATGGGGCCACAAGCCATCCAACAGCAACAGGTATCGATCATGCCACTCACCCATCACCTGCAGCCGACCCTGGTACTGCTCCATGTTCCACTTCTGTCTCACCTGCCTGGACCTCGCCTCCACCTGAACCTGAACCCAGTCTGCAACTCCAAGTGGGGCCTTGCACGGCCTGCGGTGTTTCCGCTTGGCACTTGCTCTTCTAGTGCCACTCCGTCCACCCCGACTGCTTGTAGATCCGCTGTTGACCACGCCCCTGTGGTCCTGTGTTCCCCAGTCCTCCACACCATTGTTTTGGCTCCGCTTGTCGCTGCAGGTCCTCCCCAATTCCGCCTGACGCCCACATCCAGGGCAGCTCAGACACTGGCACCGGGATCCTCTCGCGGCGATCCTGAGTGCGACGCAGCCTGTCCACTTTCCGGAGTGCCCAGCAACGGTTCATCCTACACTGCATCGTCCGGACCCTCGGAACTGGTCAGTCCCACAGTCCGCCACCTGACCACTCTTCCCTAGCACCACTCCTGATGGAGAATCCAAGGCCATAAAATAAGTTGCAGCTCATGATGTTAGAGCCGTAGGTCGTCACGATGAACTCCACAGCAGCCATCATCACCAACTTGTATGGAGCCATCAATATGATGGTACCCACTGCTGTCAACCGTCCTAATCCATAGCCATAAAGCGGGCCTGAGAAACTTCCAATCCTGTAGTGGAGAAAACACTGTCTGACTGTAGCCCAATTCAGCACAGAACTCTCTGCTCCCGTGTTGACCAATATTGGTACCTGAACTCCATCGAGAATCACCGTGCAGTGACGTGCGCCCATCGGTATTCGGAGACACCGTGTGTACCACCGTTGGAGTGGGAAAAGTTGATGTCTTGCACCAGCTCTCTTGTCCAGCTGACTGGCACATCCTCGCAAAATGGTGGAAATGGCGGCAATTTCCACAGCGCTCCCTTCTTGCCGCACACTCTCTGGCCTTGTGGTGGTGCTTCGTGGATCCACATCCCATACACCTGGGCTTCCCTGGGGCAGACCTCATCTGTACATCATTGGCCTCTTCCACGTCATTCACAACGCTCCCATCGCTGTCCAGGTCCACTACTTGTGCGGCCATGGGGGATCTTGAACCTCCTGGTGAAAGGCGCTCATTTAGCTCCCGGGTTAGCTTATCTGCTGCTTCTAGCTGTAGCGCTAACTCGACAGCCCTAGTCAGCATCAACTCCCCCTATAACGGGAGCAGCTTGGAGCAGACTACGGCATAGTTGGTGTGTTCTGATAACTGGTTGCGCACCATTTCTTCTTCTAATGGCCCGAACCGGCACTCAACGGCCAACTGCCTAAAGTCCAACACGAATTGCTGGATTGGTTAGTCTACCTGTTGACAGTGCTGTCTGAACTTAATCTGCCTAACAATGACATTGTCTGGTGCTCTGAAATGGCGGACAATTAACTCAACCACTTCTTCATATGTGTCCACATCTCCAAGAGTGCCCCAAATTCTTTGTCCTTCCATTCTGTTCGAGTACTCCACGACATGATCCCAACAACCACAGAAAGGCTGAAAGCAGCAGACCCTCACCATCACACTGATATACCCCCTATGAAAAGAAAATGGGGGATCTTGCTTCAAATGTGCCAAGAATACAGAAAACATCACAGGGAGGTCAGCTAGGGTCACAAAGTCATCAGAGAGCACATAATCCTGTGGTCAGAAAGGACAGAAGCAGGCATGGCTAGTGAAAACACAGAGGACTGAATGCAGAGCAATATTGAAAGCACATGCCATGAAATGTAATATCTTGTGTAATCAGTAGAAAAAGTGTATACTCATTGATTAAGAATTGTGTAATCAACAATAGAATGAGAGTGATCAACCTGTGTAACTATGATGTATGTACAGCCGTGGACAAAATTGTTGGTACCCCTCTGTTAATGAAAGAAAAAAAACACAATGGTCACAGAAATAACTTGACTCTGACAAAAGTGGTAATAAATAAAAATTCTATGAAAATTAACCAATGAAAATCAAACAATCCTTTTGAATTGTGGTTCAACAGAATTACTTTAAAAAACAAACTCATGAAACAGGCCTGGACAAAAATGATGGTACCCCTAGAAAAGATTGAAAATAATGTGACCATAGGAACATGTTCAACCAAGATGTGTCCTCTAATTAACATCACAGGTGTCTACAAACTTGTAATCAGTCAGTCAGCCTATTTAAAGGGTGACAAGTAGTCACTGTGCTGTTTGTTGACATGGTGTGTACCACACTAAACATGGACCAGAGGAAGCAAAGGAGAGAGTTGTCTCAGGAGATTAGAAAGAAAATTATAGACAAGCATGTTAAAGGTAAAGACTATAAGACCATCTCCAAGCAGCTTGATGTTCCTGTGACTACAGTCACACATATTATTCAGAAATTTAATTTCCACGGGACTGTAGCCAACGTCCCAGGACGTGGCCGCAGGAGGAGACTGATAATACGAATGGTAACAAAAGAGCCCAGAAAAACCTCTGAACACATTTATGGTGAACTCCAAGGTCAAGGTACATCAGTGTCAGATCGCACCATCCGTCGTTGTTTGAGTCAAAGTGGACTTCATGGGAGATGACCAAGGAGGACACCACTGTTGAAAACAAATCACAAAAATTCCAGACTGGAATTTGCCAAACTGCATGCTGACAAGCCACAAAGCTTCTCGGAGAATGTCCTATGGACAGATGGGACAAAACTGGAACTTTTTGGCAAGGCACATCAGCTATATGTTCCAGCCATCCATCCATCTTCTACCACTTTTCCGGAGGTCCAGGTCGCGGAGGCAGCAGTTCAAGCAGAGAAGCCCAGACTTCCCTCTCCCCAGCCACCTGCTCCAGCTCTTCAGAGAGGATACCAAGGCATTCCCAGACCAGCTGGGAGACATAGTCTCTCCACCGAGTCCTGGATCTGCCCCGGGGTCTCTTCCTAGTGGGACGTGCCTGAAACACCAAAAGTGGGAGGCGTCCAGGAGGCATCCTAATCAGATGTCCATACCACCTCAACTGACTCCTTTCAATGTGGAGGAGCAGCGGTTCTACTCTGAGCCTCTCCCGGATGACTGAGCTCCTCACCCTAACTCTGAGGGTGAGTCCAGCAATCCTACGGAGAAAGCTCATTTCAGCCACTTGTATCCGCGATCTTGTTCTTTCGGTCATTACCCAAAGCTCGTGACCATAGGTGAGAGTAGGAACGTAGATTGACTGGTAAATCGACAGCTTTGCCTTAGAACTAAGCTCCCTCTTCACCACAACAGACCGGTACAACGTCCGCATCACTGCAGATGCTGCTCCAATCAGTCTGTCAATCTCTCGCTCCATTTTCCCCTCACTCGTGAACAAGACCCCAATATACTGAAACTCCTCCACTTGGGGCAGGAGCCTGTCCCCAACCCAGAGAGGACAATCCACTTTTTTCCAGCTGAGGACCATGGACTTGGACTTGGAGGTGCTGATTCTCATCCCAGCCGCTTCACACTCAGTGGCAAACCGTCCCAGCAAGAGCTGTAGGTCATTGCTGGATGAAGCCAACAGGACAACGTCATCTGCAAACAACAGAGATGAGATCCTGTGGTCACCAAGCATGACACCCTCCATTCCCTGGCTGCGCCTAGAAATCCTGCCCATAAATATTATGAATAGGATCGGTGACAAAGGGCAGCCCTGGCGGAGTCCAACTCTCACTGGGAATGAGTCTGACCGGGTGTTGGCAATATGAACCAAACTCTCACAACGGTCGTACAGAGACCGAATAGCTCGTAACAACAAGCCCGATACCCCATACTCCCGAAGCACCCCCCACAAAAAACCACGAGGGACGCGGTCAAACGCCTTCTCCAAGTCCACAAAACACATGTAAACTGGTTGGGCAATCTCCCACGAACCCTCAAGAATTCTTGAGAGGGTAAAGAGCTGGTCCGATGTGCCACAGCCAGGACGAAAACAACATTGCTCCTCTTGAATCCGAGGTTCGACCAACGGCCCGACTCTCCTCTCCAGTACCTTGACATAGACCTTCCCAGCAAAAACCGGGGTATGGGAGGAGTTCGGTGAGGCCATGGAACAAGACTCTCGGTCGGCCTCGAAGAGATTCTGGCAAACTGTCCGGCGGCTCAGGAGGGGAAAGCAGCTCCCTGTCCACACTGTGTATGGTGCGGATGGGACACTGATGACTTCGACTGGGGATATCATCGGGCGGTGGAAGGAATACTTCGAGGATCTCCTCAATCCCACTGATACGCCTTCCACAGAGGAAGCAGGGTTTGGGGACGAGGGGGATGACTCGCCTATCACAGGGGCTGAGGTTGCCAAGGTGGTTAAAAATCTCCTTGGTGACCGGGCCCCAGGGGTGGATGAGATTCACCCTGAGTACCTCAAGGCTCTGGATGTTGTTGGGCTGTCATGGTTGATACGCCTCTGCAACATTGCGTGGAGGTTGGGGGCAGTGCCTTTGGCATGGCAAAATGGGGTGGTGGTTCCTCTCTTCAAAAAAGGGGACTGGAGGGTGTGCTCCAACTTTAGAGGGATCACACTCCTCAGCCTCCCTGGGAAGCTCTATGTTCACAGACACAAAAATGAAGCATACCAAGAAAAGAACACTGTCCTTACTGTGAAACATGGAGGAGGTTCTGTCATGTTCTGGGGCTGCTTTGCTGCATCTGGCACAGGGTGTCTTGAATCTGTGCAGGGTACAATGAAATCTCAAGACTATCAAGGTATTCTAGAGAGAAATGTGCTGCCCAGTGTCAGACAGCTTGGTCTCAGTTGCAGGTCATGGGTCTTGCAACAGGATAATGACCCAAAACACACAGCTAAAAACACCCAAGAATGGCTAAACATTGGACTATTCTAAAGTGGTGTTCTGTGAGCCCTGATCTAAATCCTATTCAACATCTGTGGAAGGAGCTGAAACATGCCGTCTGGAGAAGGCACCCTTCAAACCTGAGACAACTGGAGCAGTTTGCTCATGAGGAGTGGGCCAAAATACCTGCTGAGAGGTGCAGAAGTCTCATTGACAGTTACAGAAATCGTTTGATTGCAGAGATTGCCTCAAAAGGTTGTGCAACAAAATATTAAGTTAAGGGTACCATCATTTTTGTCCAGGCCTGTTTCATGAGTTTGTTTTTTAAAATAATTCTGTTGAACCACAATTCAAAAACATTGTCTGATTTTCATTGGTTAATTTTCATAGAATTATTATTTATTACTACTTTTGTTAGATTCAAGTTATTTCTGTGACCATTGTGGGTTTTTCTTTCATTAACAGAGGGGTACCAACAATTTTGTCCACGGCTGTCATTTTGATATGCACAGTGGAAGGTTTATGTGGGTTCAGATTGTGAAATATTCTGTAAGGCCTGTTGACCGGAAAGCATGTGAGAAAAAGAGGAACTGAAACTGCTGGAAACAGCAGAGTTGATTTATTTTGGTAATGGAAAATGATGAGATGAGGAGAACTTGAGGGACAAGTGCTGAGATAAGCAAAACGAGGCAGCCATTAGGGCAAGGAGTGAGCAGTGCATGAGTAGCACGTGACTGATTACTGGAAGCAGGGAGGGTGTGTGGCACATGGCTGATTATTGGAATCGGGGGAGAGACATGTGCAATGAGGTAACTGTTATATAAAAAGTAACATTAAGCCAATCACAGAAGCCAAAAAGCCTATGGGGAGATTGCTAGCCAATCACATTTGAGTGTAAAAAAAAAAGGTATAAAAACTCTGTTCAAAAGCCCCAAAATGTTCATTTTTGGCAGTCTCCAAGACACCATCATCCCATGGCAGAAGATTGAAGAGAAGTAAAAACTTCTGCTAGGAAAATGGATCAGATACCATCTCAACTCTTCAATTTTTAACAACTCTAAATCTTCTGCAGCGAGAAGGAAAAAAATCAACACTCAAGAGAAGAACAGAAGAAGGAAGTGGAGTCATCACAGCTGGTGGCTCTCCCAACATGCTGCATCACATCATGGGTCCCCACAGAAGAGAACAAGGGAGCCGGGGCTGCAAGATTCCTCCCCTCAAGCTAGAGGCTTGAGGCATCCACTTCAAGGGCCCCTCTTGCCTTTCCCTCCCAGCCAAGGAGGGGACCTCCAGAGGGGATGGCTAGCAATTAATCTTCCTTTTTCTCTCCCGACAAGGCTTCTTTAGACATTTATCCACAAATTGATTAGATGTTTTTTACCGGGTTTTATGATTCAAAGGGTTTCTTTTATTTTGGACTCTTTCAGATTTTTCATATTTTTGGTTGATTTTAAATTTTGATTTTCTGGACTGATCCTGGTGATTTTTGAATTTTTATATTTTTGAATGATATCACTTTTTGATCAAATGACTGATTTTACCAATACCATCTTTTGAAATCAAGGTTTTTCAATCAGTTTGGGATTTTTGGTTTTGAATTCCTTTTCCCTGATTTTGAAGTTTGTTGTTTTTGATTTAATTGACTGTTTTATCCAAGTATATCCTGTTTTGGCTGAGCTTTGCAGACCTTCAATAAATACTACAGGATATTAAAAGACAGTATGGGAGTTTGTGAGATCACTGATTCAGTGTCCATCTTTTCTGGTTGTTTTTCAAGAGGAAATAGTTCTGCAAGAGGTGTTACATTTTTATGAGTATTTAAAGGTTACTCTTTAAGGTGTTTTTAAAACAGACCTCCTATAGATCAATTTTCCTGATCTTAAACATTCACCCAGATTAACAAGAGCAAAGCAAGACCACGAGGGGCTGTTGTTAATACCAAGGGGGTATTCCAGGTGTCTGACTGGACAGGTCACTCAGTCAGAGGTCTGGTATACAGGTAAGCGGAGGTCGCCTGGTAGATGGAAGACAGTGGAGCTGGGTTAACCCTCACAGTCACCAAGCACACACATGTGACACACACGTGACAGAATTTCCTATGAGGAAAATTCCTCTAGGAACTGCATGCTGGTGAGCCTAACTTCAATCTTGAGGTACAAGGTCAAAGGATCTTCGACATGGTGGCATCCCTGGGTGGGCCCCGAAGGAGCACCGGGGTCCACAAAGCTGTTGGGTTCGAGGAGCCGGAGCAGCTAAGAAGGGTCCAGCAATCAAGACCGACTGCTGTGCTGTTCAAGAGACCCTGATCTAAGGTGCAGGTAGGCGGCGTCCTGCCTGAGTCCTGCTACAACGGTAGCCTATGAGGGAGCACCACGACAGGTACCAACCTATCAAGAAATTGATAGGCAACGTGGGTGCATCATGCTACAGAGTCCTGCCAAGAAGCTGACAGGGCCAGGAGCATCGAATCAGCTGGGCCTGATGAGGTCTGGGAGGAGGTGCAGTGGCCTAGGTCTATCCCCTCATCCCTGTTCCCCGACGCGCTAAGGGGAGGCTTTGAAGGGAAGACACACAATGACCTACAAAGAAGATGGAAGAAGAGATCGAGTTGCAGGGGGGCAGGAGAAGCCCTGACCCTGCCACAGAGAAGATGGAAGGTATGCAAGACGGTGCCCCTGGGGGTTCTGTGCCAGCAGAGCTCTCCAGGGAATTTGAAGGTGAAGTAGGTCCCTCTGGGGAAGATCTTGGGCTGAAGTCCCTAGAGGGAGCACTGGATGGGAAAGAAGAATCGACATCGGCAAGGCAAGCTCCAAGAATCCATTTTAAAGTGGGGGTTATGCTGCATACAGGTGACACGCTCACCTGGAGCAGTAAAGTCCTGCAAGAAATGAGTTGCAACTACAGCCAAGCTGGCCTGAACATCACCCCTGAGAGACTGGGGGAAGACATCAGCCTTGAAGTGAAGAATTCAAGTCAGTATCTCCTGCTGTCAAGTTACCAGGGCATCCCTCTGCTGGTGGTGAGGTGCCCGCCAGTTGCTGCCCGGAAGAAGGAGATCCTGCAGTGGCTGGAATGGTGGGTGAAATGGCTGGAGCAGTTGGAGGAAGACCAGTACGAAGTGGTGAAGCTGTACAGCTCTTGTAATGATCTCGACCCCCTGGTCAAAATGGTGGCCAGGGAAATGCAAGTGTCTGCAGGTCTCATCAAAGAAGACACACCAGTGGCAAAGAGGTATGAAGAGTATACTGCACAGCTGCAAGAACTTTGGCAGTACGACGAGAGTTGTAAGGCTCACCTACGACCACAACTTCTCCAACGGCCTGAGGGCAGCGACAGTGAGAGAAATTACTCAAGTTCAGTGAGGTTGAGCCAACGCTACCGCTGGGGGGCGTATGAAGAATATGGTGAGTGGTCAGAAGACCAACTATCCCCATCAGACAGTGACGAAGAAAAACAGAAAACACCAAGAGCATCCTCTTTGGACGAAGAGGGCACAATGGAAGCGTTGGCAAGAACAGCTGAGCGGTTAGCTGTTACAGTAGAGGCACTAAAGAAACAGCTAACTCCACAGCACTGTCAAATGGAGGATGAGGTAGGAGGGCATCAAAACACCAGGGCAGGGGGAGCAAGACACCCAACCCCCATCAATGAAGAAGGTATCAGCACCTGATTCAGAACTCCTAGGGAGACTCATGGCTCTGGCAGGAAGCAGAAAACAGCAGCGTCCTGGTCGAGCAAGCTCGGCGCCGTTTCCAGCAGTAACACCGAGTACACCAGCAACAGTGGTAAGAGGTAGGGAAAAGGCACAAGGGCCGGGGGGTGGGGGGCTCAGCCATCAAAGTTTCCTGGAATGCCTCACCCTCCTCGAACTCAGAGCCCAGTCCCCAATGACGGCACCTGCAGAAGATTTGAGAGAGACCCCCATACAAAAGTTACATCCTATCTAGATACCCTGAAGTCCCCACTCCCCCCGCTCCCCCCTGAAGCTCGTCTGATCATGTCAAAAGGAAAGGGTCGGGCTTATCAGTTGGTGGCTAGGCCCTGGCAGTTGGAGGCAGATGTGTTAGTGGTGTTCACTGACCATGAGCTGAGAATAAAAAATGCCCCCTTCAGAAAAGAACTCCCTGTAAGAGCTGGTGATGATTATGAAACAGAAGTCCAAGCTGTCAGAAAAATTTGGTTTGTTGAAGGCCGAGAAGAAGGGGCCATAGAGATGGTGAGTGGGGGTGATCTTCCCTACCATATGATCCTGCTGGTTCCCAATGAAGAATTCAAGAAAGGTCAAAGGGTCTTCGACAATTCCCAAGTTGTGTACTAATAACGCACAAGCTTGCAGCTTCTCCATTCTTCCCAGGTCCAGTGCTACCATGTATGTCTGGAAAGCCTCATACCAACAAGGCCACGGCACAGGCGGCACCCCCCAGGAGCTCCAGGAGTGGACGAATTGGTTTTCCATATGCCTCTGTGAGTTTACCTCTCATTGCCAAATGCTATGTCATAACCCATAGACAAGGACGAGGCCCGGAGTGGAGCTGAACACTGCTTTATTAAACCAAGCTGGACTCTATACACCTGATCACACAGGTAGTGGACTCAGACTGGGCTAGAGCAGCACCCACAGTGGCCCCCTGGCTGTAGTGTAATGCCCACGGTGGGCCCACAGTTGAGTGCAGCACCAATGTTGGTTTCAGGCTGGGGTGCAGCACCCACAACAGTCCCCAACTAGGACACCACACTCATGGAGACCCAGACTGAGGAGGAGCTGCACCCACAGAGGTCCCGGGCTGGGACGAAGCATCCGCAATGACCTCGGCAGAAGGGGGAGCAGCACCCACGGAAGTCCCGAGCTGGGACAGAGCACCCACGACAACCTCGGCAGAAGGGAGAGCAGCACCCACGGAGGCCCCGGGCTGTGATGGAGCACCCACGAAGACCTCAGCTGAAGGAGCTGGATCCACGGAGAACTCGGGTGGCAAGGCTGGACCCACAGAGATCTCGGGTGGCAAGGCTGGACCCACAGAGACCTCTGGTGAAGTTGGATAACCTTTGGTGACCCTGGGGAAAGACTCTGCTAAGAGGGACAAAGAGGCAGGGTCAGGATCACCGGCAGCAGTGGAGCCCGGTAAGGTGAGCTCAAGTGCAGCTGACGGCTGCACTTGGCTCTCCTCACCAAGAGCCAGACAAGATCTCTCCAATATAGAAACAATGAAAACAAAGGAGAGCACTTGCCTGAGCTCAAGCTCCACTGCCGTCCAGGACTCCGTCGATCCAGGAACAGACGTCTCGGGCCTGGTCCTCTGGAGGTCCAGCTCTGACTCAGCTGCGGTGGCCCCAGCAGCAGGCATGGGGGTCGATGCAGTCCCGGGACCCCCCAGCAAAGTGACCCACGCAGGTGGCTCTTGCCCGGCATGGCAACAGGAGGTCGGTTCCCTTCTGGTGCTGGATCCTGCACAGCTGAAGTCTGGGGATGCTCAATCTCTGGCGCAGGCTCCGGATCGCAGGTAGCACTCTCCCTCTGTCCAGATGATGGCTGTGGGGCTGGAACAAGTTCCCCAGGGCCGCATGCACCTCCATCGTCTGGCGGCTCAACCCAGTAGTTGACAGGCACTTGGCGAAAATAGGAGGAGACACGGAGAGGGCAGGTGAAAAATTAATGGTTGCAGCAGGTGGTGAGGACTCAGTGGACTGCAACAGCTAAGCCTCACCGCTGGGAAGCAGGCAAGGTAGTTCATGTTAGAGATAGAGAATGAAAAATCACTTGCCTGTGTCCCCGGGGGCACAAGGTTTCTTGCTGCAGCTGGTCTAGAATCACCCCTCTCCGTGGCTACGGTAGTCATGGGCCCCTCAGTGGATCATGGAGGAGCCACCCCTGCAGACATGGAGAAGGGTAGAGCTGGGGGAGAAGTAGCCGGCCCCTCAGCAGTAGGAGGAATCACTGAGGAGAAGAGGGAAGCAGCAGCAGTGGAGGAGGAGGCTGACGGGACAGCCGGAGGAAGAGCCGCTGATAGAGAGGAGGAGGCATTCCTCCGGTGGTCCAACACAGGATGGAGGTGTCCTGGAGCCAGCAGAGTGGAGGCAGAATGGGCGGACAGGGGGAGGAGAAGGACATCTGCCATGGAGAGTGCCTCCGCATCAGCTTTGGTCCCGCTGGAGGTGGCCCCATCGTCTGCCCGGGAAATGACAGCTGAAGCAAGGAGACCATGGACAACAGTTCTGCGAACTGGGGATACCTCCTCAACCCGGAATGTGCCTCCATAATCTTCACACCGCTCCATTGATGCTTTCCCAGATTTTCTTGGGCCCACGGCAGGCAAGAGCTTCATCCAAAAAGCTCTGGATGAATTCAGTGGCCCATTCCCCCTCCAGGCTTGGGGACCCAGCTGCCGATCTCCCTTTAATGGCTGAAGGCCGGCGTGCTGAGGACATGATAATAGCTCCGAAACAACTGGTGAGTGAAAACAAAAAATCCACAAACTAGCAGCAGCTTGGCCTCAAACTGATCAGAACCTTCTGTCATGAATTGCCCCTTGGGGCAGAGAGGGACACCCAGACGCTGAACTGCTAGTAGTGGAATTTAATAAAGAAAACACGTCCTTACAGTGCACAAAAATAAACTTACAAATGAGATGAACAAGCGGAAAATGAGGTGAAGGCAGGAATACACATCAGAACGGGGAACGGGTTCCGACAGGAGAAGCAGGTAGCAACAACGATAAGATTCTGACAATGAGTGAGTGAAACGGCTAGTCTTAAATAAGGCATGGAATCAATCATAGCAAGTGATCTCAGACGTGGATCACCTAAGTGGGCAAGTTACCCGAATTACAGGCAGGAGCAGCTGAGCAACACACAAGATGATAACAAGGTAGGAGCGTCTGGACGCGGAGGTGGAGGACTAGTGTCACAAAGAAATAAAATATAAACACGAAGAACTAAATGCCAGGAAAATAATAATAATAATAATAGTAATCACCATAAGGACATGAATGCATAACCAAACAACTGACAGCTAAGAACCCGTCCTAAACCAACACACAGTAAAATAAACACACAACAATGGGAAAATACAGGAAATAATCAGAAATAAATTAAGAGACTGAGCACGGTGGCACACCGCACTCAGCCTCGTGACAGCTATTTGTGTGGAAAATTGTCTTTTAAATTGACAAACATCATATGTATAACTTGCGGCAAAATTTGATCGGGAACAAAAGATAATTTCTCTCTTGCCATTCCCTTCAATAGAGAATTTTTTTTTTTTTTGATTTAAGGTCCTGTATGTGAAAGTAGAGGGGTCATGATTTTGCTTCTCTATGTCAGCCTTAAAATATTTTTATTCTATTATTTGCTAACAATATGTTTGCTTGCTACCGAATAACCATGAAAACCGGTACTACCTGTCTCATGGGTCGGGCCGTCGGCGACTCAACTGGCAACCCCGCCCTTCCGAGGGTGTGGAGGGTGAAGCTGGGAATCCTGGCAGAACTAAAAACAATATCTGTCACAGGTCTGTGGTGGACCATTCCCAGTTACACGGGGTGAGACTGGACATCCTGGCAGATAAAATTTCACTTCCGGCGCCACACAAGTCGGCTGTCTTTTTGCAACAGTGGCTCAATTCTGAGTTTTTCTTCCTCTTTCTTATTTACTATCTGGCTTCTCTGGTCAAACTTTCTGATCCGGCGACACCTTATCCATCACGGGCACACAGATTGCCCCAAATGTCTCCTGAGCCGGTGGACAGAACCACTGTTTATAGCAGGAGACAGTACAACAGGGACCAGCTGTTAGGACTTAACCGGCCCATGGTGCTAACGCAAAAATTTGACATACCGGGAGAAATCAGACGGAAACAGCGTGGATGTCAAGCTGGAGTAAGATGGCGAGCAAGGAATATAAAGTACAGACCTGTCCTCCCATCCATTATCATAGGGAATGTACGATCGCTACTCAGAAAGACAGATGCGCTAGCGGCCATGTCGCGCCTTCAGAGAGATTAGCATGATGTTGTTTACTGAGATGTGGCTAACAGAACTAGCAACAGATGCTAACATTGAACTGGAGGGTCTCCACGTAATACGGGCAGACCAGACACCAGACAGTGGGAAGGCAAGGGGCGGAGGAGTGATGTTGTATGTCAGTAACAGCTGGTGTAAACCAGGACAAATCACGGTTAAAGAGCAACACTGCAGCAAAGACACTGAGTTGCTAGCTGTTAGCATGTGGCCTGTCTACCTCCCTAGGGAATACTCACGTGTGATCTGCATTGTTATTTATGCAAATCCGTCGGCGAATGCTGGGGCAGCACGTGACATCATCCATTCAGTCACTGGCAGGCTTCTGACAGAGCATCCAGATGCTCTCCTCCTCATCTTAGATGATTTTAACCATATTTCACTGTCCTCCATTCTGCCCACGTTCACCCAGAATGTCACGTGCCACACCAGAGACAATAAAACACTGGATTTATTCTATGTGAATACTAAGGAGGCATACACCTCATTACTGCTCCCCCCACTCGGGAGATCGGATCACAACTTGGTTCATCTCATGCCATTGTATAAACCCCTAGTACACAAACAACCTCCGGTTACGCACAGGGTGAAGTTATGGTCTGAGGAGGCAATAGACACTCTAAAGGACTGTTTTGAAATCACTGCCTGGGACCAGCTCTGCGATCCACATGGTGAGGACATCGACGGCCTCACTCACACCATCGCGGACTACATCAACTTCAGTGTGGACAACACTGTACCCACCAAGACCATACGGTGTTGCTCAAACAACAAATCCTGGATCAACCCCGAGATAAAATCACTACTGAGAGAAAAGAAAAGGATTTTCAGGTCAGGGAACAGGGAGATGCTGAAGTCCGTACAGAAAGAGCTAAGGAGGAAGACCAGAGAAGGCAAGGACAGCTTCAGGAAGAAGAGGGAGGTCAAGCTGCCACAGAGCAACATCGGCGGGGTCTGAAGAAGCCTCAAAACCATCTCTGGGCTTCAGAATACCTCCTCCCAGGCCACGGGGGGCAGGGAGTGGGTGACCAAGATGTTAGTGCAGTTCTACACAGCCATCATCGAGTCCATCCTCACCACCTCCATAACCGTGTGGTACGCAGGAGCCACTGCCAGGGACAGACTAAGGCTGCAGCGCGTCGTGCGCACTGCTGAGAAGGTGATCGGCTGCAAGCTCCCATCTCTCCAGGATCTGTACATCTCCAGGACCCGGAGGCGTGCTGGCCGGATCATAGCCGATCCCTCACACCCTGGTCATGTACTGTTTGCCCCCCTCCCCTCTGGTAGAAGACTTCGGTCCATCCAGACTAAAACCTCCCGTCACATGAACAGCTTCTTCCCCTCTGCCATTAGACTGCTGAACACTAAGTGACTCTCGTGCACCATGTACAGCAGCTCAACCAGACTCATGTCAATCATCACTGTTTTCTTCCTGCATTACCGACTGCACTATATAGTTCTCCACAGTATCTGCTGCTGGCTAATATATATTTTAACTGTTGACCAGTATCACTTAATCTTATCCTACACTTTATTACATGTATAGTTTATTTCTCTTATCTTATCATGTTTAATGTTGCAGCATTGTACCGAGACAAATTCCTAGTTTGTGTACTACATGAACAATGGCAATAAACCTGATTCTGATTCTGATTCTGATTCTGAACAATCTGAACCTGTTTTTTAATAGGTTTGACTATCCGCCCTCCCCCCTTGCCTGCACACCAACCACTGGAGCCTCTACCATCATTGAGACCTGCTGTCCACACCCCCCTCCACCAACAACCCCCCACTCCCAGCACACAGCCCCACAGCCCCAACCTGACCCTCGCTAAGACCCAGTGAGGGCGAAGCTGAGGAAGATCGAGGCGAGGAAGGCCTCAGGTCTGGACTGCATCAGCGCGAAGCTCCTCAAGTCCTGCGCAGACCAGCTGTGTGGGACTGTGGAGCACATCTTCAACCTGAGCCTGAAGCTGGGCAGGGTACCACAGCTGTGGAAAACATCTTGTGTGGTACCCATACCAAAGACTTCCCACCCCAGAGACCTGAACAGCTACAGACCAGTGGCCCTGACTTCCCACCTGATGAAGACCCCGGAGAGACTGCTCCTTGCTCACCTCCACCCCCTGGTGGGACCAGCAATGGATCCACTCCAGTTCGGCTACCAGCATGGCATCGGGGTGGAGGATGCAGTGATCTTCCTCCTACACCATTCCCTGTCCCACCTGGGAACATGGTGGGGATCATGTTCTTTGACTTCTCCAGTGCTTTCAACACCATCCAACCGATGATCCTGAAGGACAAGCTACTGTGTGCAGGGGTGAGAACTCAAGATTGTGTGTCTGACACAATCATTGGCAGTAAGGGGGCCCCCCAGGGAACGGTTCTGGTTCCCTCCCTGTTCACCCTTTATACTGCGGACTTCTCACACAACACAACACACTGCCATCTACAGAAGTTCTCTGATGACTCTGCGATCATGCGCCTTATCTCCGATGGAGATGAAGCTGACTACAGAGGACTTATCCAGGACTTCGTGGACTGGTGCCATCGGAACTGCATCCAGATCAACACGAGGAAAACTAAGGAACTGGTGGTGGACTGCTGCAGACAAGGACAACCCCTCACAGCACCAGTAAACATCCAGGGAACAGACATTGAGATGGTGACGTCCTACAAGTACCTGGGTGTTCATCTGAACAATAAACTAGACTGGTCACACAATACTGACACACTCTACAAGAAGGGACAGCACAGGCTGTTCCTACTGAGGAGGCTCAGGTCTTTTGGTGTACAAGGGGTGCTCCTGAAGACCTTCTATGATTTGGTGGTGGCATCAGCCATCACTTTTGGAGTGGTCTACTGGGACAACGGCATTACAGAAGCCGACAGGAAGAGACTGAACACACTGATCAAGAAAGCTAGCTCTGTCCTGGGGCAGTGCCTCGACCCAGTGGAGGAGATAGGAAAGAGAAGGATGGTGGCTAAGCTGTCATCTCTGCTGGAGTCCAAGTCCCACCCTATGCAGGACATACTGAATGCACTGAAGAACTCATTTAGCAGTAGGCTACATCATCCTAGGTGCGCGACCGAGAGTTTTCGCATGTCCTTCCTACCTACGGCTGTCAGACTTTATAACCTAAGCAGGGCTGCTCACAGAGATTGTAAAAAAAGTTACGACCTAATAGTATTGAATGCAAAAGATGCAATAAACTTACACAAAATGGTCCCCCTCCATTATACAACTAGGACAATATCAATTGCTACGGAGGGTGACAACTAGGCTGATTCTATACATAATATGCTGTATGGGTACATAGTCATACTATGTGGGATAACTGAATAGACTGTTATGCTGTTTATTCCATCTAGCTACAGTGCTCCGCACTGTATATATATTTATGTGTACATATGTATATTCACTGATCTTATTATCTTATCGTCTAAATTATTGCTCTGAATGTTGCTATCCCTGTGCTGTTGCAATCCTGGAATTTCCCCATTGTGGGACTAATAAAGGCTTATCTTATCTTATCTTATCTTATCTTATCTTATCTTATAAGCACATCTGTCGCGAGGTCTGTGGTGGACTTTTGCCAGTCGGTGCATCGTGACATGCACTACACAAAGCGCAGAGATAAACAAACCTATCATCTGGTCAGTTACTGCAACAGATACGGGAGTCAGTTTGTCTTGGCCTGTCCTTGCCGCTGATAATACCTCTATCTGCCAAGAATGTGCCGCTAGTCCAGCAACAGCTAGTGGTACACAAATACTTTGCAAGCAGTTTCATGAAATGGTCAGTCAGAAATCAACTCATACTGGCTGGGACGTCACCTGGGTAAACAAGGTCAGGAGTTCCTGGCAGCAGAGGGCGAAGGACAGACCAACATGGAGGAATCTGATCAGACCAAAATGAAACAGTCATTGTCACCCCTGACAGACTGCTATGATGATATTACTCTTTGCAAGATCATGCATGCTTTATAATACTGAGAGGTTTAAGTGCTGAAGAGGACCGAAAGATAGGGTGTTAGAAGGCTATCTGATGCTAGCCATCACTTGGATAACTTTTCCTGTCGTCTAACTGTTCATATTACAACCTATTTACAAGTACATCTCAAAAAATTAGAATATCATGAAAAAGTTCAATATTTTTTATCACTCATTTCAGAAAGTGAAACCCATATATTATATATTTATTACACAGAGACTGATATATTTCAAGTGTTTATTTATTTTTATTTTGACGATTATTGCTTACAGACCATGAAAACCCCAAATTCAGTATCTCAAAAAATTAGAATATTACATAAAATTAATTTTAAAAAATAGTTTTTAATACAAATGTGGACCGACTGAAAAGTATGTCCATGTACACACTCAATACTTGGTTGGGGCTCCTTTTGGATTAATTACTGTATCAATGTGGCGTGGCATGGAGGTGATCAGCCTGTGGCACTGCTGAGGTGTTATGAAGGTCCAGGTTGTTTTGATAGTGACCTTCAGCTCGTCTGCATTGTTGGGTATGGTGTCTCTCATCATCCTCTTGACAATACTCCATAGATTCTCTATGGGGTTTAGGTCAGGAGAGTTTGCTGACCAATCAAGCACAGTGATGCCATGGTCATTAAACCAGGTTTTGATACTTTTGGCAGTGTGTGTGTGTGGGGGGTGGGGGGGGAGATGCCAAGTCCTGCTGGAAAATGAAATCAGCTTTTCCAAAAGCTTGTCAGCAGAGGGAAGCATGAAGTGCTCTAAAATTTTCTGGTAGACGACTGCGCTGTCTTTGGTCTTGATAAAACACAGTGGAAAAACACCAGCTTATGACGTGTTTCCTCAAATCATCACTGACTGTGGAAACGTCAACCTAAACCTCAAGCAACTTAGAGTCTGTGCCTCTCCACTCTTTCTCCAGACTCTGGGACTTTGATTTCCAAATGAAATGCAAAATTTAATTTTATCTGAACAGAGGTCTTCTGCTGGTGATGGTCCACTGTGTTTTATCAAGACCAAAGTCAGCGTAGTCATCTACCAAGAAAATTTTAGATCACTTCATGTTTCCCTCTGCTGACAAGCTTTATGGAGAAGCTGATTTCATTTTCCAGCAGGATTTGACCCCCCCCCCCCCCCACACACACACACACACAGCCAAAAGCATCAAAACCTGGTTTAATGACCATGGCATCACTGTGTTTGATTGGCCAGTGAACTCTCCTGACCTAAACCCCATAGAGAATCTATGGAGTATTGTCAAGAGGAAGATGAGAGACACCAGACCCAACAATGCAGACGAGCTGAAGGTCACTATCAAAGCAACCTGGACCTTCATAACACCACAGCAGTGCCACAGGCTGATCACCTCCATGCCACGCCACGTTAATACAGTAATTAATCCCAAATTTGCCCTGACCAAGTATTGAGTGTGTACATGGACATACTTTTCAGTCGGCCAACATTTCTATTAAAAAACTATTTTTTTTTAATTAATTTTATGTAATATTGTAATTTTTTGAGAAAATAAATTTGGGGTTTTCATGGTCTGTAAGCCATAATCATCAAAATTAAAATAAACAAACACTTGAAATATATCAGTTTCTGTGTAATGAATCTATACAATATATGGGTTTCACTTTCTGAAATGAGTGACAAAAAATATTGAACTTTTCATGATATTCTAATTTTTTTGAGATGTACCTGTAAGTAATCTACCCATTAAGACAGATGCTTCTACAATCAAATTAATATTAAATTTTAAAAAAGCACTAGAAATGTTTTGACTTAGCATCGCTCTCCTTTATCTGTATACTCAAAAATTAACATGCATATCAAAATGCCAAGTTTAGAACTGATTAAATATGCTCTGTATGTGAATAACAGTGATTGAGTCTGACCAGTGTTAAAATAGACTTAAATGTATCCAGCTTTTCAGTTCCCAATTTTATTTTTTATTTTTTAATTTTTATGCCAGTTTAGGTCACAGATAAGATAAGATAAGATAAGATAAGATAAGATAAACTTTATTGTCCCTCAAGGGGAAATTTGTCTTGGGCTTGTCACCCGTGCTGCAACCACACAATCCACACATACACAATGGATGTAGTACATAATAGATGAAATAAAACCCAATAAATAATACAAGTACATACATACATAAATATATAACAGCAGTCATTAAGAACATGAGTTATAAGTGTCCCTGACCTATTTATTGTTATGATCCGTGTGCTGACCTTGTCTGCACACGGGATTGTCGGTTGTTTCCCGTTCTCCCCCCTGGCTTTCGGCCAGGCCTTTGTTGTGACAGTGTCTCGGCAGTGCTTCCGTCTGTCAGAAGCCAAGCACCACGGGATGGCTGGAGGCCAATTATCGCTCATCAGCTGATGAGCTGTCAACCCCTATATTAGGGAGCTGCTCTGTTTGTTCAGTGCTGCGACCTCATGCTGTCCACACATCCCTCACGTTGTGGATTAGGCTGGAGTCCCTACGCCGGGCTCCAGCCCTCCTCTCTTCCCTCATCATAAATTGTAAGTGTTCCCATGTGTTATTTGTGTTCTGCCCCACGAGGCTCATTTCCTTTGTTGCTTTTCATTGTTAATAAATTATGCAAACTCACTGGTTGGCCCTCGGCTCTTATTAATGGCTCGCGAGAGCCATTCATAACAGTAGGTCGCAGCCAAGCGAGACGCCGGTCACCTTGAGTTTGCTTTTGGACTTTGCTCTTTCCTGTCTGGGTACTGCATGCTGAAGACATGCCGCCGCGGAGGGGCCGCACTCAGAGTCAGAGCTACGAGCTGGCGGATGCCCTTGAAAATGTGGATGAAACGCTCATCTCCGCCTCCCTCCTCGACTTTCACAGCGACGTGCGCTGGTACCTGGACTGTGCTGAGGACGTTTTAAATCACCTTCCCCGCTACGGCGACCACCCCGAAGTCAGCACGAGGAGGGATGACATTGCCGCACAGCGCGAGATACTCCGTGGGCTGGAGGGAAACCCCGGCAGGAAGCCGAAGAGGAGGCATCCTCGCTCCTCACGTCTGGATCCCATTCCTGTCTCCATTCCGGTCCAGGAGTTCGCGCCGCCCAGGGGTGATCCCCGCCAGAGTGTGTCGTCATTCGGGAATCCCCCGGAGAAGCTACAACTCGCAGCTGCTTCCATCCGGGACCGAGTGGCATCAGCTCATTCCGCTGGTCACCCCACTCAGATAATTAAGCATGTGACGGCAGCAGTCAGACTGGTGGAGAGGAACCCAGCGTTGTGTGACTTTCCCGAGTACGCCAACCTGCTCGCTTCAGTTTCCGCACAGGAGCGGCGATTCCCAGACCTCACCTTCACCTCGTTCCCTGCAAGAAACTGTCATCACACCAGCTTTAAACCTCAGCAAGAACCCCGTCCGGATCCTGTTCCGGGCCCCCAGAGAGATTCAACTCCCCAGTCAGCTGCTTCCTCGGCGTCTCGCCAGGAGGGAATGCCTGCAGCCTATCCCCCCGGGCCATCTTCTCCTGCTGTCCCGTCAGTGCTCCGTGCCTGGTTCGTCTCGGCTGTCACCCCCTCCGTCTCAACGCCTTCCCCGGCTGCTGTGAGTGCCCAGAGTCCTGCTTCGGCTAGCCCCGTCCGAGATCCATCACAAGCGGCTTCCCCTCGTCCTCCCAGGGGACCCTCTGTCACCATCCGGCGGGGAAAGGGAGAAATGTCCGCTACAGCAGGCACCAACCTCTCTCCGGGAGACAGGCAAATACAAGTTCACTCATCTCCTCATAATTGTGGTTTACCTTGTCTGACTCCTGGGGGTGGAGTTCGGGGTTTGCAGTCCCCCGAGCTCCCACCACCTGCTGTAGCTGCTATTATTAAACCCGCTCCCTCTGTGTCTCCCTCCGCTGAGTGGTCTTCGACGCCAGGCCAACGTCACCGGATGAGGAGGGGACCTGCGGTTCTGGAGAGCCTGGTTCCAGTCCCGCAGCCACGCCGTGGGCGGAGGAGGAGAGCGGACTGCAGCGTGGAGCCTGCGCCGACAAAGAAGTGTCCCCGGGTCTCCACAGACAAGCAGTCCGGTCCAGCGGGTCAAGGATCCCCAGCCACCACGCCATGCTGGTCGTCGGCGTGGACGTCAGTGCCAGAGGGTCCTCAGGCTGCGGACACCATCATGCCAGCTGTGGAGCCCGACGTAGCTGGTTGGGAGCCAGTGGACGATCTCCTCCTGTCGGAGCCCGGATCGTCGAAGTCCTGGACGGCATCGGAACTCGAGATCAGGCAAGTGCTCTGTGTTGTCTTTCTCTTCTCCATTTTAGAGCATTTTTGCCTGTCTCTTGGGGAGGCGAGTTGGGTGCAGCCGTCCGCTGCGTCCGAGCTTGTCTTGCCAGGTTCTGGCACTACCGGTGATCCTGATCCCGGTTCTTTTCTCTCTTTCCTGAGCCTTCTCCCAGGGTCGCTGGCACGGAGCTGATTCCGACCGTTGTGCCAGAGGTTCCGGGTTTGGGGTTGGAGGTCGGACGTGGGTGCAGCGTTGACCCAGTCGGGGTCCGTCATCGGGTTGGTTCCGGCCCAATCGGGGTCCATTGTGGGTGCAGCGTTGGCCCAGTCGGGGTCCGTCACCGGGTTGGTTCCGGCCCAATCGGGGTCCATCGTGGGTGCAACCCTAGCCCGATTGGGGCCCATTGCGGGTGCAACACGATTCCATTTGGGATCCGGTGACAGCGTAACGCCAGTTTGTGTGGGGTTCGGAGAAGGAGCTGCAGATCCTCCGCTAAGCAACGCCGAGCTGGTCCCTCATCTTCTCCCCGCTCCCTTTCCCCTCCCACCGGGTGCCGTGGGGATTCCCCGTAATCAGCCTGGCTCTCCCATGCTTTTCTCCTCCACTGGGAAGCCAGCTCCATGTTCTCCCCTACGGTCCTGGTGGCAGGTTGATGCAGGTCGACCACCTGGGAGCCTGTTCCTCCCGTTTGGCATCCTGGGTCGGCCTCCTGACAAACCTGACTCTCTATTTGGCGACCTGGTCCGGCCACCTGACGCACTGTTTTTCCTGGCCTAGGATTCGGGTAGGTTGCCTGAACGCTTCCCGTTACCCCTGTTAGCGGTTTGGACGCTGGGTGTGGGGAGACCCCCTGAACCCTGTCCTTCAGTATTTTGTGGATGTTCTGGTGTGATTATTGTTATGATTCATGTAATTCGTTCTTGTAATTCATCACTGTTAGCGTGTTTTTGTGTTCTCCTAGGCCTGGTTCTGGTATTTCCGTTTGGGACCTCCAAATTTCGTTTCATGGGTGCTGTATGGAGTGTTTTTCGTTTTTGTTCCTTGCTCTGTATTGCCCATATTGTTCTTGGTCTGTGTTTTTCAGGATACATTTGTTTCTGGCCCTCCTTGTCCCTGCTTCCCCCTCCTCCCTCCCTGGAGCGGTTCGGTGGACATCCCGGGTGGGAGTGTGTGTGTGTGTGTGTGGGGGGGGGCTGATGTTACAGCGCGTCTGGAATCTGCGTTGTGAACGGGGGCAACCATTATGATCCGTGTGCTGACCTTGTCTACACACGGGATTGTCGGGTGTTTCCCGTTCTCCCCCCTGGCTTTTGGCCAGGCCTTTGTTGTGACAGCGTGTCGGTGGTGCTTCCGGCTGTCAGAAGCCAAGCACCACGGGATGGCTGGAGGCCAATTATCGCTCATCAGCTGATGAGCTGTCAACCCAATTAGGGAGCTGCTCTGTTTGTTCAGTGCTGCGACCTCACGCTGTCCACACATTCCTCACGTTGTGGATTAGGCTGGAGTCCCTACGCCGGGCTCCAGCCCTCTTCTCCTCCCTCATCATAAATTATAAGTGTTCCCATGTGTTATCTGTGTTCTGCCCCACGAGGCTCATTTCCTTTGTTGCTTTTCATTGTTAATAAATTACGCAAACTCACTGGTTAGCCCTCGGCTCTCATTAATGGCTCGCGAGAGCCATTCATAACATTTATTTGAGTTTAAAAGTTTTACTGATGTCGGGATAAATGAGTTCTTATATCTATTGAACCTGCACTTGGGGACTCTGTATCTCCTCCCTGAGGGCAGCCGCACATATTCACTGGTTAGTACATGGCTCATGTCATTGATTATTTTTTGAGCTTGTCTACAGGCTGCCTGGTCATGTAAGATCTGCATGGGTAAATACTCTTTAACTCCAATAATTTTCCATGCTGTATGAATTAAACGCAACACTCTGTTCTTTAGTTTCACAGAGAGGTTGCCAAACCAAGCTGTAATGCTGTATCTAATACAGCTCTCCAACACAGCCTGGTAAAATATTAACATAATCAGATGTGCTCTGGTTCTCAAATCAGTTTGGGTCCTGCACCTTTTTATGACATCACACAATATGATTGGCTGTTAATAATAATAATAATAATAATAATAATAATGCTACAGTTAATGTTTGTATTATAAACATTTTTATTTGTCTCTATAGTCATCAGAATTTGTGTTGTTTTCATCTGTTTGTATCTTTTAATTATAAAACAATTAAAATATTGTCATGAACGGCCTGTTCACGGGGCAAACAGATGACACCAAATGTGGACAGTGTGTTTGCAAATTTAATATAAACACACATACAAAAATACACACACTACAAAACAGACAAGTAAATACAATATACCAGCGGGGCTGGACATACGGAGAAAAAGGTAAGGAAACCACGAATCCCCAGCAGAGCTGGACTTACGATATAGATTACCATGGAGGAGGGAACACCGTCTCAGGGCAAGGATAGGTGAACAATGACCCAGCGATTAACAAATGGAGCAATAAGGCTTAAGTAGGCAGTGAGAGTGATGACACGATTTGAATTGGCTGTGAGTCATGAGAGGAGAGGAGAAGGGACTGACAGCTTGACAGGGGCTCTGCCTACTACACAGCAAAACCTGGAAGTGCCACTGACAGCTGCAGCCCCGGAGAGAGAGAGAAAAACGCAGGATCAAAAAGGTGCTGGCAAAAATACAAATATAAAGTGCAAACTACAATAAGGGCAAAAAATAAACTGAATTATAAATACAGATACAACCAAATATATTTTTCGAGTACCCCACGACATGACCCCAAATACAGCAGAAGGACTGAAAGTGGCTGGCCTTCCCCATCACACCGATATACCCCCTATGGAAGGAAAATGGGCAATTCTGCTGCTGATCATAACAGGCTTCAAAGATCCACTCAGGGTAATCAGCAAAATGAGAGGAATTACCAAAAGGCCCAAAATCCAGCATTCAGAAAAGATGGAGGCAGCAGCAGACAACATTGGTGAAAACACAGAGACTGGATGCAAAGTCATATTAAATGCATATGCTGTTGAAATGTATTCTGTGTAATCAGTAAAACAAAAGGTATACTCATTGAGTAAGAAATACATGTAATGAATGTATGTAATCACCTGAAATGATGAGTGTAAACAAACTGTATGATTGTATGTATCTTTTAACTGCACAAAAGAAGGTTTTATGTGAAACAGATTGTGACAAGTTGGAAAGAACCCTGTTTACTGGAAATGTATTAGAAATGAGGAAATGGGCGTTGAATGTCCAGTAAACTGGGGTATTTTGGTAATGGAAAATGCTGAGAGGCTAGCGGGAAAGGCCATGAGTCATGAGCGCCTGATCAGTCACATGGTTTACGAGAATTGACTAGCCTGAACATGTGCAGAATGAAGTAATGGTTATATAAGATGTAACTTTAAGCCAATCATAAGAGGCCAAGAAGCCTAGGGTGAGTTTGGGACCAATCAGAGAACTCGGGCGAAGGTTATAAAAAACAATCCCTTTTTCCCCCAAATGTTCATTTTCTCGGCGATCTTCAGGAGGCAACACCTACCGGAGCAGCGGACTAAAGACGAGGAACACCAGAAGAGAAGTGAACCAGTTTTTGCCTCAAATCTTCAGCCTTTAACAACTTTTACATCTGCTGCCCTTAAGTGCTATAATAGCACTTTCAAGAGGAGGGAATTGAGGAACTGAAGACACAGGAGCTGGCCCTGCTCTCAGCCAGGAGGCTGTGAGTCACCGGTGTCGCGGAGCAACGGCGGGGAAAAAGCAGAAGCTCCCCGAGCTAAGGACACCGCTACGGGGACACGACTCATCGCTCTCCGCCAGCCAAGGCGGCCACCGCCCAGCCTGAAGAGGAACATCGGGCCACAGCTGCTCGTTCTTTCCCTGCCTTCTCTCCTCTTCCCCAGAAGAGGAGCTTCAACAGAGGAGAACAGCTATCAGGCACATCCTTTTTCCCCAAATTTCACCATTTAGGCTTCTTAGATATTATCTACAAATTAATTAGATATTTTTATCAGGTTTTATTCGAAGGGTTTTTTGATTTATTTTGATTTTCCATTCTGATTTTTGAACCGTTTGATGATTTTTGAACATTTTTGGGGTTATTTGAAACTATTGGTTTTTAATCTTTTTGATCAAATGACTGATTTTACAACTTTTGACTTTTGAATCAAGGTTTTGCAATCAGGGTTCTGGGTTTGATTTTTAATTTTTACTTTTTTGATTTTATGGACTGGTCAATGCAAATTTATCCTGTTTTGGCTGAGCTTTGCTGATTTTTAATAAATACCACAGCATATCAAAAGACAGTATGGGACTCTGTGGGCTTATTGATTCAGCTTCCATTCTCATTGGGTGATTTTTGAAAGGAAAGGGTATTTTTCTGAAGAGGTGTTACGAATTTTTGAGCTTTAAAGGTCCTTCTTATTCAATGGTGTTTAAAATACAGTAGATCCCCTTTAAACCAATTTTCCTGGTTTTAAACATTTACCCAGATTACCAAGAGCAATGTAAGACCATGGGAGGATGTCATTAATATTGGAGGTGTATTCCAGGTGTCTGACTGGACAGGTCACTCAGTCGGAGGTCTGGTATACAGGAAGTGGAGATCCTCCAATATATGGAGACAGTACAGCTGGGGTAACTCTCACAGTCACCAAGCACACCTACACAGGTAGCAGAATTTCCTATGAGGAAAATTCCTCTAGGAACTGCAAGCTGGTGAACCTAAACCTCAATCTTGAGGTTCAAGGTCAAGGGTCTTTGACACGGTGGCGTCCCTGGGTGGGCCCCGAAGGAGCATCGAGGTCCTCAAGCTGTTGGGTTCGAGACGCCTGAGGAGCAAAGAAGAGTCCAGCAGTCAAGAGCGGCTGCTGTGCTGTTCGAGAGATCCTGATCTGAGGCGCGGGCAGGCGGTGTCCTGCCTGGGTCTTGCTACAGTGGTAGCCTACGAGGGAGCACCACAACAGGTAACAACCTATCAAGAAATTGGTAGGCAACGTGGGTGCTACAGGCTGCAGAGTTCTGTCAAAAAAGCTGACAGGGCTAGAATCATCGACTCAGCCGGGCCTGACGAGGTCCGGGAGGAGATGCAGTGACCTGGGTCTCTCCCCTCATCCCTGTGCCCCGATGCGCTAAGGGGAGGCTTTGAAGGGAAGGCACAAGGTGACCTACAAGGAAAATGGAACAAGAGTTTGGCGCAACAGAGGCCGGGGGAAGCCCTGACCTCAACGCATAGCAAGACAATGCTCCTGAGAGCTCTGAGCCAGCAGAGCTCTACGGGGGGTTTGGAGGCAAAGAACATGCTGAAACAAGTCAAGAGCCACCGGCCCAGAGGGGCACATTGAAGGTAAGCGAAGAATCGACTGAAAGAAGAAGAAGTGGAGTTTCAAAAGTCCACTTCAAAGTAGGGGTTATGCTGCATACGGGTGACCCGCTCACCTGGAGCAGCAAAGTCCTGCAAGAAATGAGTCAAGAATACAAGCAACATGGCTTCACCTGCACCTCTGAGGGTTTAGGGGAACGCCTCAGTACTGAGGTAAAAAGTAAAGGTCAGAGTCTCCTGCCAACACGCTATCACAACATCCCACTGCTGGTGGTGAAGTGCCCTCCAGCTGCTGTCCGCAAAAAGGAAGTCGGGCAGTGGCTGGAGTGGTGGGTGCTGTGACTAAAGCAGCTGGACGAAGAACAGTATGAAGTGGTGAAGCTCTACAGCTCCAATCAAGAACTCGACCCCTTGGTCAAAATGGTGGCCAGGGAAATGCAAGTCTCTTCATCTTGCATCAAAGATGAAACTCCAGCGGCGAAAAGGCATGACAACTACGCTGACAGTCTGCAAGAACTCCAACAATATGAAGAAAAGTGTAAGAAACGCCAACAGGTACAGCTTCATCAGAAAGCTGAAGACAACGACAGTGACAGCACTCAGTATACAAGTTCGGCCAGGCTAGGTCCGAACTACTTCACAGAGCAACAAGAAGAGCGAGGTGAGCAGTCAGACCATCGATCAGACAGTGACGAAGAGATGCAGATGGGGTCTAGAGCGGCCTCTGAGGAGGAGGACGTGGTAGATACGCTGGAAAGAACAACAGACCAGCTGGCTACCACGCTGGAAGAACTGCGGAGGCATCATCTGACTCAAGGGCGTAGCCTGGCGAACAAAGAAGAAGAAAGACAACACAGCGCAGAAGCAGCCTGGCAGGGGGATCGAGACCCCCTAGCTACAACAGTGAAGAAAAGACCGGCAGTTCACCAAGAGCTGCTAGAGGGACTCAGGGCGATCGTGAAGGACAGAAAAGAGCAGCGCTACCGTCCTGTAAGTCCAGTGAGGTATCCAGCAGAGATACCTAGTACACCAGCAACAGTGGTGAGAGGTAAGGAAAGTACACAAGCACAAGGTGGGGGTCAGTCATCAAGATTCTACGACAGGCCTCACCCCCTTCCAGATCACAATCCTCTCCCCTACAACAGAGCAGCAAGGGGGTGTGAGAGAAATCCCCACACAGCAGTTTCCCCTATCTTTGAAGATGAGAAGAAATCACTCTCCCCTCTCCCCGAAAAAGCCCAATTGTTCCTGTAAGCAGGGAAGATCAGAGCTTTCCGGTTATGCCTCATTTCCAATAGCCCAGTTCGACTCGCCTCGTTTCTTTTCGTTACTACTCCTTTCTGCCGTGGTTGTGCCTCCATTTCAACCGTGGAAAGCCGTGTATAGCTGGGGTGGGCGGGATTTTTTTTACAGCAAGGCGGCGCCACACTCACGTGACGTAAAACACGCGACCCAAGCCAAACACAACATGGCAGCTTTACAAGGCGACTCCTCGGTCTGTGGCTTTTTTCACCGTAAATGCCAAAAAGGACCATCAGACAAGGATACAGGCAGTGAGACGAAACACTCTGGAATAGTTCTACAGCTTCTGGAGAGAGCCGAAGACGTGAGGATACAAACTAGGTCATATGTGACGGTAAGCTAATGGTTGCTAATGCTAGTTTGCTATAAGTACGTCGTACTACACTGTAATCTCTGCAAGTTATCACTGTTAGGTACTAAAATATGTACGCTGTGTGTGTTTCAGATGGCTCTGTTGTGGGAAAATTATCACTTCAAACGGTCAGTCTGGCGTTCATGTACAGCCTGTCAACTGAGTGACAGGCTGAGTGAGCCTGTCAACTGTCAGCACAGCTTCACAAACAATCAATGGTTGTAGAGCTTAAGAATGTCTGGTTTATTTCCTGTGCAAAAAATTGCTCTGATCCAAGTAAAGTAACCCTATTTCACTGTTTATGGGAATGTAGAAAAATCAGAATGTTTTGGGAAGAGGTGAGGGTAACAATTGAAAAAATAATTTCAAAACAATTCACATTGAACCCTAAACTGTTTTTGTTGGGTCTGTATCCAGAAAAACTTAACTTTAATAAGAGTGAAAGGACATTCATAGACCTCAGTTTGCTTAATGCCAAAAAATGTATTGCATTACTGTGGAAAAACTCATAGACCAGATGTGACTCAGTGGTTAAGACAGATGTTAACAACCTTCCACTAGAAAGAATAACATACATACTGAAATCAAAGGAAAATGTGTTTGAGAATATATGGAGACCTTTCATTGATTATGTAAAGAAAGTAAACATAACTTCTGAAAAAGAAGGTGAATGATATGTGTGGACCTTGCAAATTCCAAGCTGGTGAATGTATATTATGTATTCTTATGTAATAGATTACCTAGACTAAACAGAGGAACATTGTTGTTGACTTGTTTTTGTTAATGGTTGTTTTTATTACCATTTTTTTGTTATTTTGTTATTGTTCTTTTGAGTTTTTTAATTACTTTTGTGTTAGTGTCTGACTGTGTGTGCTGTTTGTAAAAAAAAAAAAAGGTTCAATAAAAATATTGTGGGAAAAAAAAATTGCTCTGATCTGCGTGAAAATCATGGACTGTTGAGACATTATGGATGTACCTGCTTCAGCTGCACTGAGTCTGAGATGTTGTCATAGCAAAAAATGATCAGCTTACACAACTTGATCGCCAGGTTAATAACTATATTAGCCACAAAATGTATATTCAAAAGTAAACAGTACTGAGTTCGGTATAATAAGATGTATTTGACAGTTATGATGCATTTTAGGCCAAAACAAACTTGATCTAGGATTAAAAGCAATTAAAATAATGCAGTCACAAGGTTACATGGAAAATGCTTGATTTACTAGATACATGTACTGTAGAAATATATATTCTCTGCATCAACAATGTACTATACATGCATTCATGTAGTATTGCACTGACAAACCTCAGAAGTTTTTGCAGATGTCTCTTTTTTATATGTGAAGGTTACTACCATGTGACATAAATTTCTTAAAAATGAGCCATTTATTTTCAAGGTCACCCATTAATGGTTTGTACTATTGACTCTTTTCAAACCAGTGTATTAACAGACAAAAATAGAAATCATGATGCAGACACATAAATCACTAAATTGTTTATTACAATCAGCAGCAAATTCCAGATTATTCAGAATGTGCAAAACTCAAACTGTAAGACTGGGTCACTCAGCAGCTGGGATGTGCAGCTCACACTGGTCTCAGATCAGCAGATCTTAGGCCTGCATCTCTGTAAATAGTGACGCAAGGTCCAGTTTGGGGTGGATCAATCGTTTATCTCTTGCCTAGACAAAAGACAGAAATGGGTGGTGGTTAAAGAAAGGAAGTTTAAAACATATTTGGGAAATACACTTGTTGCTAAAAGCCAGTGGTGGAATGTGAATGAATGAATCTTTATTTCGGATAGATTAAAAGAAAATAGAATAATATAACAAAGGGAAAAAAAATCAAATAAGGTCGAATTAAACAATAACTCCTCTGATTACACAGTTCAACATAGGCTATCTGAAATGGGTGATGGCTGAAGCTGCAGCTTATATTGCCCACCCATATCCCATCTAAGAATTCAAAAGAAAAACAAAACAGGAGCAATTCCAATTCCAGTGTGACAATAAAGTACTTCCTTGTTGTATTTAACCACAATTGTCATGTAGCTGCACTGATGTAAAGTCGATTTTACAAGGGCTGGGCTACATTTAAAATCATCTGCTTTTACTGTGGCCTCAGCCATCAGAATGAATTAATTCATTCACTTGAACGGAATATAGTACTTTAACTGAAGGTGTGCATCACAGAGTATGGAGTTGCTCAGTCAAAATATGGATTTTTTATCAATAAAAGTTTGTCTGGAATGTAAAAGTGTCTCTTCTTGCCCTGGCTTCAAGTGTGGGCGGTGTTTTGTACTTTTATTGCTAAAATATAAAAGGATGCACTACAATGGGTCTCAAATATTTGTAATGTGTCCTGTTACTGCATGAGTTTATTGATGATAGACTATAAACTACACATATAAACTAAATTATATTGATGACTGAACAACTGCCATTCCCCAAAAGATACAGTTATGAACATAACTCACAAAGGATCACACAAGTGATCTGACAAAAAAAATAAATACATTAACAAGTGGTTTATTTTACAGTTGATGCGCCATATTCACACAATCAAATAAATCTCAGTTCAGTCCCTTTTATATTAAGTGGAAATTGTGCTACTTTTTTTTTTTGTTACTTATTTGTACCTGTAGGTAGATTTGGTTTGCAGTCTGGTGACAAGCCACCGGCTGCCGGTTGCTGCATGTGCGAGCGCCCTAAACCTACATGTTTTTGGTATGCAGGAGGAAACCGGAGAAATCCCAGAGTAAACCCACGCAACACGGGGAGAACATGCAAACTCCACACAGCTCACTGTTGGTCGGGGGCTGGGATCGAACCCACGATCTCATGATCCCTGCGATCCCCCGGCCGAGGGTAAACTGTGCTGCCACAGTGCTAAACCACTGCGCCACCGTGCAGCCGTGCAGGTTCTGACACTTTTACCTATAAAAGCAAAGGATTTCAGTACTTTCCACAGTGGGGACGTCCGTTGTTGAGCGGCTGATTCTCTCCTCCCTAGACGAACGACAGAAATGGATGGTAGTTAGTTTCAAGCAAGTTCAACACTTATACAGGCACATCTCAAAAATTAGAATATCATGAAAAAGTTAAATATTTTTGTCACTCATTTCAGAAAGTGAAACCCATATATAGATTCATTACAGGGACAGTGATATATTGAAAGTGTTTATTTTAATATTGATGATTATGGCTACAGCCCATATTAACCAACACCTCAGCGGCCAACATTTCTATTTAAAAAATATTTGTTAAAGTTTATGTAATATTCTAATTTTTTGCCAAATTGAATTTGGGGTTTTCAGGGGCTGGAATGTGAATTAATGAATGAATCTTTATTTCGGATTGATTAAAGGTAAAGATTAAAAGAAAATAGAATAATATAACAAAGGGGAAAAAATCTAACAAGGTCAAATTAAACAATAACTCCTCTGATTATACAGTTCAACATAGGTTATCTGAAATGGGTGATGGCTGAAGCTGCAGCTTATATTGCCCACCATATTCCATCCAAGAATTCAAAAGAAAAACAAGGACTTCCGGTCTGGACGCCATGGCGACTGCAGCTTAACGCTGAAGCTCTCAGACCCAATCCAAGAAAATACCTTGAAAATCAAACTTAACAGATTTTTGGAGGAGTGAAAATCAAAAGACAAAATCATCATGTCTAAAGGAAAACAGAAGAAACTGAAATTTTCCAGGCCAGGACACGTATCGGCTGGAGAATCTGAACTGGAAGATTTCCGTTCAGAAGACGAGGAACTGGTTGTAGCTAACAAGAAGGTTAGCTTGAAAACGCTATTTGAAGAACTACGACGATTTCGCCGAGAGGTTTCGGCCGAATTTCGTGAATTCAGAGACGAATTGAAAAGGACAAACAGCAGAGTGGACCAGGCTGAGAACCGAATCTTGGAAGCAGAGGAACGAATAAAAGTGCCCGAAGATTCTGTGCTGGACCTACGCAAAAGACAAGCATCTATAGAGGCTAAGCTAACCGACCAAGAAGGAAGACAGAGAAGAGACAATATAAGAATTCATGGTCTGATAGAAGGAGCCGAAGATGGTTTTAACTCAATGGCAGAATGCGTGGAATCTTTACTAAGAGAGAAATTGGATATTCCACAAACCACCGACTTGAAGATAGAAAAGGCACATCGTTCATTAGCCGCTAAGCCAGCGGCGGAAGCGCCCCCACGTTCGGTGTTGGTAAGATTTTCCAATTTCAAAATAAAACAAGAGGTTGTAAGACTGGCTTGGCAGAAAAAAGGATTTATGCACCAGGAGAGAAAAGTCTTCGTGGAACACGATTACGCCCCGGAGGTCCTTAAAAAGCGCAGGGAATACAATGACGCCAAAAAGGTACTACATGAGAAGAAACTGCGCTTTCAGACGCCATTTCCTGTGAAGTTAAGGGTCTTCTACGGTGAAGAAACATGTCTCTATAATTCGGCGGAAGAAGCAACAGCTGACATGGCGAGAAGAGGGCTCCCGGTAACGGTATTTAAACCCGCAGCAGACCCGAGTGATAAGATCAAAGCTCAAACATGGACCACACAGAGACCTTCAAAATCCACGGGCCAGCAGCGGGAAACCCAGCGCCAGAGCATTACAGATAAACTGGCCGTTTTCAGGTTGGAGTAGCGACCATTTTTTTTTGAGTCAATCTGCACATCCAACCCCCCTCATACAAGGTAACAACCATTAAAGGAGATGCATATTCAGCATGTGGTAAAACATTTCATGGAACAGTCATAATATTTGAAACAAATAAGTCTTTTTAATTAAAAAAAAAAAAAAACTTGTTAAAATAGAAATGTGACAATAATCCACATGTTCTCCCCACACTAACAAATACTGTTTTTGCGTGAATGTTTGCTGTGATGGGGGTGGGAGGGTGCACACAATTTCACAGGGTATAGGCATAAAGGGAAAAAAAAATCATTACAAGTTCGGATTGGGATCCAAAAATCACATTAAAAGCATGGGACAACATACGGGGGTAAGAGAGGGCCCTCAATACATAACAAAGTTTGAGGAATTTCCCTCAGAGCCAACACACCATCAAGGCTCCTCTAAGGTCACTAAAAAGGCCTCAGCTCAGGAAATTCTTTTGACAGTTTTTTGTTTTAAAGTTTTATACACTATGTTCTTAATGTTTTTCTTGTTCTTAATGTTCTTTCAGTTTCTGAGTAGCACAAAAGAGGGCCACCACACTGTTATACTAAACAAAACAACACAATGGAGAAACAGGGTGTAACCAAAATAATTTCATATAATGTAAAAGGAATCCTGAATCCAGTTAAAAGATCCAAGATTCTAGGCAAAATGAAAAAAGACAAAGAAGGAATAATATTTTTACAAGAAACCCACCTAACAGACGTGGAGCACACTAAACTGAGTAGACAAGGGTTTAAAATGATCTCTTCATCTTCATATAAGTCAGGGAGGAGGAGGGGAGTAGCGACATTGATATCTACCAAAATTACATTTGAAAAAAAAATCAGAACACAAAGATAAAGAAGGGAGATACAGTTTGGTAACTGGGCGGCTAGAGGGAGAAGATATCACCCTGCTGAATGTATATGCACCCTCAGGGGCTAACTGGAAATTTTATAAAAATGTATTTGACCTAATGATAACTAAAGCTCAAGGTTTAGTGATATGTGGTGGGGACTTCAATCTAAGACTGAATCCATACTGGGATGCTTCTGGTAATTCTCCACATCAAAATAACACCCAAAGCAGGAAGACTCGGATGCTACTAAAAGAAATGGGAATCTGTGATGTGTGGAGGGAACTCAACCCCAGTGTAAAAGACTATACATTTTACTCAACGCCACATTCATCTTACTCAAGGATTGACTATTTTTTTTATGTTTAATAGAGACATTGGAAGAGTAGAATCATGTAAAATAGGACTGATGGATCTCTCTGACCACAGTCCGATCTATATGGACTTAAATATCCAAAAATACACAAATAATACATTTTCTTGGAGGTTGAATTCAAATGTCCTGAAAGGACCACTGAAAGATGAATTGGAATCAGATATTCTCAGATATTTGGAAGAAAACGATAATGGAGAAGTATCCCCTTTAACACTGTGGGATGCATGCAAAGCTGTAATAAGGGGAAAGATTATTGCAAAACTGGCAACCCAAAAGAAACTAAGACAAGAAAAACTATCCACATTAGAGTCAGAACTTAAGAACCTAGAAAAAGAACACAAAGGCAACACTCATTCTATTGACTTGTTCAAGATTAAGGAAATTAAAAACCAAATAAATGAGATCTACACAATAGAAATCCAGAAGAAACTTACATTTTTGAAACAAAAATACTATGAAGCAGGCAGTAAATCGGCAAAATTGCTAGCCTATAAATTGAGGAAACAACAAACAGAAAGAGCAATCTACAAAATCAGAGACCCAGTATCAAAGGAAATAAAATTCAGAATTCAGGATATTCTTACAAGCTTCGAGAATTACTATAAGAACTTATACTCCCACAAAAAACATAAAAACGCATCCGAGGCATTCCTAAACACATTAAATCTTCCCCAACTTACGGAGTCACAAAATAAAACACTACTGTCAGAAATACAACTTAAAGAATTGGAAAAAGCAATTATGAAACTTAAAGCTAACAAATCCCCAGGAGCAGATGGCTATACAGCAGAGTGGTACAAAACCTTTAAACAGCAACTATCTCCTCTCCTCCTGAAAACATTTAACTATGTCCTCCACACAGGGGAAATCCCCCCCTCCTGGAGAGAAGGGGTCATTGCAGTTATACCTAAACCTGAAAAGGATAAACTAGAGTGCTCCAACTACAGACCAATCAGTGTATTAAATCAGGACTATAAGCTTTTTACCATTATCCTTGCCAAAAGGTTAGAAAATATACTGACAGACCTAATTCATTTAGACCAAACAGGTTTTATAAGACAAAGACAGACACAAGACAACATTAGACGCACTTTACACATAATTCATCATATAAAAAAATATAACTTAAATGCAGTCATATTGGGATTAGATGCTGAAAAAGCATTCGATTCGGTTGACTGGTCTTTTCTATATAGAATCTTATCCAGTTTCAATTTTCATAACAACTTCATTAGAACTATACAGGCATTATATAAAAAACCAACAGCTAAAATAAGGATTAACGTCATCATCATCATCTTTTGAGCTGGAAAGAGGATGTCGTCAGGGCTGCCCCCTGTCTCCACTGCTCTTTGCAATCTTCATAGAACCTCTGAGCCAATGGATAAGACAAAATCAAAAAATTCAAGGTATTACACTTGGTCAGAAGGAACATAAAATAGCACTCTTTGCTGATGACATTTTAATATACCTGGGGCAGCCGGACACTTCTTTACCAGAACTAATCTCAGTTTTTTCAGAGTATGGAGATTTATCGGGGTACAAATTAAACATGCATAAAACCCAAGTTTTAACATTCAACTATGACCCAAATCATTATTCACTAAGCAAACTCAAAACTAACTGGGAGACGGAATCTATGAAATATCTGGGGGTCAATATCCCGAAACAACTCAACAAAATTATATCATTAAACTATGATCCACTGGTGACAAAAATAAAATCTGACCTAGCAAGATGGAATATGATACCATTCTTGGGTACTGCACAAAGAATTGAAGCAGTCAAAATGAATATACTTCCACGTCTTCTATACCTTTTCCAAACAATACCGGTAGAACCTGCCAAAAAAACATGGCAGGAGCTGGACAGAAGGATCTCAAGATTCATATGGCAGGGCAAGAGACCTAGAATCAGATATAGAACCTTACAGCTAAACAAAGACAAAGGTGGGCTTGCACTGCCAAATATCAGGGACTACTTTAAAGCCGCACAAATTAAAACTTTAGTAGAGATACACTACCGTTCAAAAGTTTGGGGTCACCCAGACAATTATTTTGTGTTTTCCAGGAAAAGTCACACTTATTTACCACCATGAGTTGTAAAATGAATAGAAAATATAGTCAAGCCATTGACAAGGTTAGAAATAATGATTTGTATTTGAAATAATATTTTTTTCCTTTAAACTTTGCTTTCGTCAAAGAATCCTCCATTTGCAGCAATTACAGCATTGCTGACCTAACATGATTGCACAAGGGTTTTCTAATCATTTATTAGCCTTCTGAGGCAATGAGCAAACACATTGTACCATTAGAACACTGGAGTGATAGTTGCTGGAAATGGGCCTCTATACACCTATCTAGATATTGCACCAAAAACCAGACATTTGCAGCTAGAATAGTCATTTACCACATTAGCAATGTATAGAGCATATTTCTGATTAGTTTAAAGTTATCTTCATTGAAAAAAAGTGCTTTTCTTTCAAAAATAAGGACATTTCTAAGTGACCTCAAACTTTTGAACGGTAGTGTATGTAACCCAGTCTACACTGCACAATGGAAGGAGATCGAATGCCAAATAACAAGTGACATCCCCCTACAGGCGATAATAGGGAACAATGCCTTACCTAAACTTTTGAATAACACTAACCCGTGGATAGAGACCCCGCTAAAAATTTGGTTTAAGGTAGTCAGAGAGAATCAAACTAAAGAGCCCTATCGACTTCTGCAATGGATTGCCTATGATCAAGACTTTACTCCTTATAAAACAGACACCAGATTTAAAAAGTGGAAGGAGAAAGGGCTGATAAAATATTACGATTTTTTTAAAGGGCAAATTTTAAGAAGTTTTGAAGATTTGAAAAAACAAGGTCTAATAAATCAAGACCTTTACAGGTTCTTCCAGCTTAGACACCACATAAACAATATACTTAAAAAGGAGGATTTGGAAAGGGCCCAGTCAGGTGTTCTGAAGGTCTTCTTAATGGCATATAAAGGGATCCCAGGGATCAGATACATTTCTAAAATATACCAAGGTCTTCAAGACTTAAAAGGAGACAACACATCATATATAAAAGAGAGATGGGAAAAAGAGGGGAGTTTCACTTTACAACTGGAAATATGGGAAAAGCTAAATAAACAGCAATGGTAAAGTACCTCATCCCTGCAGTGGAGAGAATTTGGATGGAAAAACTTGGTAAGATTTTTCAGAACACCTGCACAAAACAAATTTACCCATAAGGGGTTGAACTGTTGGCGCTTGTGTGGTGAAAAGACTGCAAATCATTTTCATGTGTTTTGGTCATGCCCAGTTATCCACCAATATTGGACCAATGTACAGACAATATTGGGGAAAATATTTAAAATAACAGTTCCCTTTTCTTTTGTAACTTTGTATTTGGGCCTACTACCGGACTCACTGGAAAGACGAGGAGAAAAATACTTATTCAATGTTTTAATATTGGCAAGTAAAAAAGCCCTAATTAAAAAATGGATGTTGAAGGACTGTCCTACACCTGAAGATTGGATTAACGTGATCCAAGACATTTACTCGATGGAAAAGTTGACATTCGCACTGAGACAGGACATGGACGGGTTCTTGAACTTTTGGCAACCCTGGATCGCATATGTGTCTTCCATTAGATCTAATCTTTGACAAATACCATTTCAATAATGGTTCCACTCTTTGTTCCAACGCTACTCAGATGCTCTTTTACCTTTTTTTACTTATTTTTCTTTTTGTTTGTTTTTTGCTGTTTTGTTTGATTGTTTGTTTTTATTTTATTTTATTTTTTTTCTTTCACTTTAAAAAAAAGGGGTGTTGTAATAATTATTCTTCCAATGTTGTCAGATATCAGAAAATAAGGGAACATGTGATGAAAATGTAAACAATGCGTTGCTGTAACGACCTGTATACCCTTTACAAAAACTTAAAGAAAAAAAAAAAGAAAAACAAAACAGGAGGGATTACAAATTGAATGTGACAATAAAGTACTTCGTTGTTGTATTTAACCACAATTTTCATGTAGCTGTGCTTCACTAGATTTTACAAGGGCTGGGTTACATTTAAAATCATCCTGCTTTTACTGTGGCTTCAGCAATCACAATGAATTAATACATTCACTTGAATGGAATATAATACTTTAACTGATGGTGTGCATCACCGAGTATGGAGTCGCTCAGTCAAAAGAAGTATTTTTTTTCAATAAAAGTTTGTCTTGTCTGTAAAAGTGTCTCTTCTTGCCCTGGCTTCATGTGTGGGCAGTGTTTTGTACTAGCATTGCTAAAATATTAAAGGAAGCACTACAATGGGTCTCAAATATTTGTAATGTGTCCTGTTACTGCATGAGTTTATTGAGGATAGACTATAAACTACACATATAAAGTAAATTATATTGACGACTGAACATCTCACATTCGCCAAAACATACAGTTATGAACATAACTCACAAAGGATCACACAAGTGATCTGACAAAAAAATAAATACATTAACAAGCGGTTTATTTTACAGTTGATGTGCCATATTCACACAATCAAATAAATCTCAGTTCAGTCCCTTTTATATTAAGTGGAAATTGTGCTTTTGACACTTTACCTATAAAAGCAAAGGATTTCAGTACTTTCCACAGTGGTGAGGTAGGTTGTGGGGAGGCTGATTTCGTCTTGCCTAGACAAACGACAGAAATGGATGTTGGTTAGTTTCAAGCAAGTTCAACACTTATACAGGCACATCTCAAAAATTAGAATACCATGAAAAAATTCGATATTTTTGTCACTCATTTCAGAAAGTGAAACCCATACATAGATTCATGACAGGAACAGTGATATATTGAAAGTGTTTATTTTAATATTGATGATTACGGCTACAGCCCATATTAACCAACACCTCAGCGGCCAACATTTATATTTAAAAACTATTTTTTAAAGTTAATTTTATGTAATATTCCAATTTTTTGCAAAATAGAATTTGGGGTTTTCAAGGGCTGTAAGCCGTAATCAGCAAAATTAAAATAAATAAATGCTTCAAATATATCACTGGCTGTGTAATGAATCTATATAATATACGGATTTCTCTTTCTGAAATGAGTCAGTGGTTGAATGTGACAAAAATGCTTTGTTTCCCTGACAAGCACTGCAGGATCCACAGAATAGGTGTGTGGGTCTATTCTGACGCTTTAGAAAATTATATGAATGACTTTATAAATGACTGGTTCAAAAAAGCAATTTTAATATGACGAGATTTCGGCTCCTGTGGTCCATTTCACCAGTATCACAATATAAACAGGGAGGCTAACCCCTGGCATGTGGAAACACATTCTAGCATTAAATTGCACACAATTTAATGCGCAGGACCAAAGTGCAATACAAAACACAAACCAGGACTTTAACCAGGATTAACATATTTCATCATTTTGCTCTCACAAGCGAATATTTAGGAGAAAACAAGCGCGATTCAGCAGTTGGTACTAGCTAGCTACAAAAAACGTTAGCTTAAAAACGTTAGCTGAAAAACGTTAGCCAGCACAGAACAGCACTCTCAAAAAAAGTGAGCTTACCACCAACAGGATAAATAAGCAAACAGATGCACATTATTACAAATCACTCACCATCGATGGTTCTCTCACGTTTGTCTTCAGCTTGTCTATAGTCCAGTTGTATGCTGGCCAGCCATATGGGTCACTCCTCACTGTGTAACTGCCACCAAGCAGAGAAAACTCCCCACCTCTTCGTTGGACCACGGTGTAGAGTTCCGCAAAACGTACAACGCTGTATGTATTAATATCGTATTTACTTAGTCCGTGATTGCAAATGGCGGTCATAAAGATTTCAACGAAGACGGGCACTTTCGTGACGTTACGCCCTGACCAATCAGCGGTTAGCAGTCAATTGACGTCAAATCACACCTCGCTTTCGCTCGCTTATACCCTGCCTCTTAAGCGGCACGAAAATAGTGTCGGTTAAACCGTGATAGGTATAGTGGAAATGGCGAGAAAGTGAATCGAGTAGAAACAAGTAAGGCCAAGGTGATACTAATGGAAATGGCCCATTAATGGCAAGACCCTGGCTGCTGGAGGCAGATGGGTTGGTGGTGTTCACTGACCATGAATTGAAGATAAGAAATGCCTCCTTCAGAAAAGAGCTGCATGGAAGAATTGGTAAAAAGTATCAAGAAGAGATCCAACTCGTCAGAAAACTCAGACATGATCAAAGACAAGAAGTGTCAACAATAAGGGTGGTAAGTTGAGGTGATCTCCTTTACGATATGATCCTGCTGGTGCCTATGCAAAAATACAAGAAAGGAGATGCAGTTGGGCTTCATTGATCGCTCATGGCCTCAAACATACTTAGGGCCCTCTGCCGAGCTACAGACTTCCAGCTAAGAAGAGTAGTGCTGCCATTGCGTGGGTTGATCTCTGGCGCTCATCATTGAAGTGAGGCAGAAAAGGCAGTAAGAGCAGCAATAGACAAGTACATGGAGTGGCCGGGAAACGGGCACTCACTGAGAGAAATAGTCATGGTAGTCTCGCCGGAACAAGACACAGAACAACGACTCAGAGAAGAAGCCGCCAAAAAGGCAAAAGAAGAAAAGAGTTTTGGCAGCAAAAAGGTACAACAAACTCAGACCCCTAAAGGTGAAGGCATGGGAGCTGAGTGGAAAGGCAGGGCAGAGAGTCAACAAGGAAGCTCATCACATCAAAAAGCTGCCATCAGCTCGCAGCAAGAAAAGCCATCAACTTCAAGAGGAAGAGAGCGGCAAAGAACAACAGACAGACCACATCGACAGAACAAAGTTGGGGTATGGGTAGAGCACAATCCAGAGAGCGACTCTGAAGAATCTCAAGCCAGTCCCAACAGGTATTATGTAGGTGAGGCATGCAGAAGGGGCTGGAGGCAGAAATATGAAGATTCAGAAGAAGAACCTGACTCCCTGGAAAGGGAGCAAGAACAGATTGAGCAGCATCACCCTAAAAGTGACACAGAAAGTGTTCTATCCGAAGAGATACCCCTGCGACAAATGCGACAGTTAAGAATTGGTAGCCACAGGTGTGACAAGAAAGAAGATCCAAGAGTAGACATTGAAAAAGTCTCAGGGAACTTAGCCCGTGACCTCAACATAGGCCCCATAGCCACAAAAGACCAGCGCAAGACACACATGCCCGAAGTCGACCAAGCTGATTTTGAAATTCCAGAAAGCTGGAGTCAGAATCAGAACACCTTCAAAACCCTGCCAGTAACAGCTACATATGGTGAGTGGGCTAATCTGTTAATGATGCCATCATCTGCTAAAATAGATAAAGCAAAAGCTCTCACCAAGCCATTTAAAAAAGCCTTCTTTGAAATAATACATGATGTCATGCTAAGAAGAATGAAGAAAGCTGCAAGAAAACACTCAAAAGAAGTGCTGGCAGAAGAAGAAATCTCTGCAGATGATCAGGAGGACGAGTCCCCTCAAAGGCAAAAGAGACAGGTAAAACAAAAGTTGCAAAGCACAAATCCTACTGTTATGACAGTATCACACCTGCAAGATGGGGCCTACAAAGATATCAAGATTTTGAACACAATAGTCCCCCCACCAAAAGCCAATCAAGCAGTGGTAGACTAAGTGGTAGACTGATCCACGCTTTGTTAGCTCGAGATTAGATTATTGCAATTCCTTATTATCAGGCTGTCCTAAAACATCTTTAAAAAGTCTTCAGCTGATCCAAAATGCTGCAGCAAGAGTTTTAACAGGTACTAGAAAGAGAGATCATATCTCTCTGGTTCTGGCCTCCCTTCATTGGCTTCCCATAGAGTTTAGAATTAAGTTTAAAATCCTTCTTCTTACTTACAAAGCTCTAAACAATCAGGCTCCTTTTTATTTAAAAGATCTGATACTACCGTATTATCCTAACAGAGCACTATGCTCCCAAAATGCAGGATTACTTGTAATACCTAGAATCTCCAAAAGTACAATGGGAGGCAGACCCTTCAGTTATCAAGCTCCTCTCCTGTGGAACCAGCTGCCAATCTGGATCCAGGAGTCAGAATCGATGTCTGTTTTTAAGAATAGGGCTAAAACCTACCTTTTTGATATAGCCTACAATTAGGGAGGAATCATGTGTTTCTGAACCCTCCCTTAGTTATGCTGCTAATAGGTTTAGTCAGCCGGGGGACCTCCAGTAATGCACTGGGCCTCACTTCTTTCCTCACTCTCAATGAAATATTTTTTTTTGCTGGTCATTAACATTTGTTTGTTCTCTCCCATAGATTGAGTCCCTATTGTGCTGTTTGCTCTCTACATGTCTGTTCTTTTCTTCTTCTCTATCCCCTCACCCCCCAGCCAGTCGCAGCAGATGACTGCCCCTCCCTGAGCCTAGTTCTGCTGGAGGTTTCTTCCTGTTAAAAGGGAGTTTTTCCTCTCCACCGTCGCCAAGTGCTTGCTCACAGGGGATCACCTGATTGCTGGGGTCTTTCTGCAACTGTGGGGGTTCCCCCTACAGTTGATAGTGCTATGAGATGACTGTTGTTGTGAAATGGCGCTATATAAATAAAGTTGAATTGAATTGAATTGAATTGAATTGAATAGACTACCTTAAAGGTGTTTGGGAGATGGTGGAAGGTAGCACCACAAATGAATTGGCCAAGAAACTCTGGCTAAGCCGTGTCACTAACAGTAGGGTCCCCTTAGATGACCCAGAACCAGCCAAAACTTATTATTTGAGAATGGTGCTGGAAGATGATAAAGATGAAGACAGCATGGTGGTGAAGATGCGGCAACAGCTAGACTCAGGTACCACCCTCTCACTTGTCTGGCACCTGATCAAGAAAGACATACCACCGACGAGATGGGTAAATGTTTTGAGGAAGCTCACCGAAGGCAGGAGAGGAGAGGTAACATTCCACAAACTCCTGCCCTCTGGAGTCACAGAGAAACAACTTGATGAGAAGGTGTCACAATGGGACTTGGAAAGCAAGTTCTATGAGAAGAAAAGAAACATGGTGAGCAACAGCAAAAACCCAAAAATAAACCACCTGAAAGAACTCCCCCACCGCAACAGTCCCCAGGGCCAAGGCCCAAGCCGCTGTCTGCAACAACCCAAACCCCCTCAGCTATGAATTCTAAAGGTGAAGTAAAGAAGAAAAGTAATTATTTGCCACCAGAAGAGTATCAAAAACTGACTCCAGAACAGAAAAGGGCCCACCAAGAGGAACATCAGAAGAACCTCTCGGGGGCTAAAAAGTAATGGCAGCTAGGGGGCAGGTCATTTTAAATGATGTCTACCAAGATGAAGAAATGTTTTACACCAACATCAATGGGGTCCGCTACTTGGTAGATACAGGAGCAGAGGTGTCAATGACCTGCCAACCCATACAAATAGAGGGACACCTAACAGTGATACTTGCAGATGGGCGGACTACAAAAATGCCATATGGGGTATGGAATGACATTGTGTTTTTGAGAGGGCCCCATAACTTAATTTCCTACAGAGACCTAAAGGACCTGCAAGATCCTAAGGGTCGGAAGAAAAGACTCAGAGCAAGAATGCAGCACCTGCAGTCCATCAAGGTAAAAATAGACTTCAGTAATCTCTTGCTGTATTTGAATAATCTGACAGACAAAAAGTGGTACAAGCCAGTAAACGTGCCGGCAGTAAGAGACCAAAAAGTGGAGGAGAGTGACCTCTCCCTGCAAGGTAAAGAAGACCTAAAGCAAATTCTTCAAACTGCAAATGTGGCCTATTTCAAAAATGATTGTGGGGACATGGGTCCAAAATATACCCACACAATAGAAGGGGGGATTCATCCTGCAGTAAAACAATATCCTCTGAACCCTACAGCTGTTGAAGAAATGGACAAAATAGTGAGGGAATTAAATGCTTTAGGCATAATTAGGAAAGAGTCAAATCCCCCAACCAACAGTCCCATTCAAGCAGTAAGAAAGCCAGAATCAGCTGGAGGAGGTTGGCAGTCAGTGATCAACTTCAAAGCACTCAACAGAAGAACAATAGCTAATAAAGCAAGTTTGATAAGTCCACAAGGTACTTTGAGAACTCTACAGGTGAGAAAATACAAATCCTGCATCGATTTGGCAAATGGGTTCTTCTCATTGAGATTGGCAAAAGAGTCACAAGGTAAAACAGCATTCACCCACAAAGGCCAATCTTATGTATGGCAGCGCCTCCCCCAGGGGTACAAGAATTCACCAAATGTGTTTCAAGCAGCAGTAATGGATATACTGCGAGGTTTAGAGGCCACAATCTACACTGATGATGTGTTCATTGCAGATGACACAGAAGAAGAACACCTGAAAAAACTACAAACAGTCATTGACAGACTCACAACAGCAGGGTTAAAACTTAACCTTCCAAAATGTCAGTTTGCCCGCCTCCAAGTAGACTACCTAGGGTTCCAGATTTCATCTGAACTGGGGCTCTCGGAGGGTTACAGAGAGAAGTTGGAGAAAATCAGGCCCCCCACAACAGAGAACGAGATGCAGAAAATTTGGGGGCTTTGTAACTACGTCAGAGATCATGTTCCTGGCTATCAGAAATATGCTAGGCCTCTCTATGCAAAGCTCAGGAAGACTGACAAATCTCCAAATGCATAGAAAAAATGGGAATGGTCGGCATCAGATCAACAGCATCTGGAAGGTTTGAAGAAAGCCATTCAAAATGCAGTTACCCTAGAGCCCCGAAGCCTCACCACCCGCTTAGTGGCAGAAGTAAGTTGTGATGAAGACGATGTGATTGTCACTGGGGTTAATGAAAATGGTGGGCTAGTGGCCCTTTGGAGCTACACCCTGTCATCAGTGGAAAAGAAATATCCACTAGAAGAGAAAGAGTTGTCTGTAGTAGCTAAATATTGGAGTCATCTCAAAGAGTTAGCTCAAGGGCAAGGTATCAAGGTAATCATACAAAGTCAGGTGCACAGGTATCTGACATAAGCCACAGTGGAAAGCACAAAGGCCACAAATGCAAGATGAGGCCGATGGGAAGATCTGCTACAAGGCCCTGACCTAGAAATAGGTCCTAAAAGACCAGTCCCTAAGAAGACAGCAAAACCTGACAAAGACAAAGAGCAACTACCGAAATGGACACTCTACACAGATGGGTCTAGAAAAGGGCCAGATGACAAAACATACTGGGGCTTTATCCTAAAAGAGGGAGAGAAAGAGAGGTGGAGAAAAAAGGGTAAAGTGCCCAGTACAGCACAAACCGGAGAAGTCACAGCAGTCCTGGAAGGACTGTTAGAGTTGGAGAAGAGAAAGGTATAAAAGGCAACAATAATCACAGACAGTGACTACTGTGCACGAGCATTGCAAGAAGATTTAACCATTTGGCAAGAAAAGGGTTTTGAAGGAGCAAAAGGAAAGCCGGTGGCACATCAAGACTTGTGGAAGAAGATTGCAGAAATCAGATTAAATATGGAGCTGGAGGTAGTGCACCAGAAGGTTCACAAGAAGACAGGTCCTCACTGGCAAGGTAACGATGAGGTTGATTGTTATGTGCAGATGAGGAGAATCATCCTAGTAGGTCAGAATCAGAATCAGAATCAGAAAAGTTTATTGCCAAGCACATTTACAAGTAAATAACAGGTAAATATACGAGGAATTTGACTTGACACTGAAACGTCATAAATGACATTCTCAGTGACGCGGTGAGTCATGGAGGCGCCTGTCAGCAGGAGGGGAACAGAAGAAGGCAATGGGGAGGAGAGAGGGGAGGAGAGAGGGGTGGACACAATAGGAGAGAGAAAAAAGCATTGTTTATCAGAATAAAGTTCATATATGACCGATATTATGATTACAAGAAAAAAACTCATTGCACAATTAGCAGACAATAGAATCCACACAATGACACAAAGAGAGCAGTGAGTGTATATCTTCAAGTCAGTATAGTGGATCAATTGTGTGTGAGTTGAGTGCAATCAGTGGCAATCAGTTGGAGGACAACAATGTCTCTTCCTCAGCAGATGTTATGGCTACAGTCTGAAGCAAAGGCCAGTGTCCTTGAGCTCGGCAGATGGAATAGTTTTGCCAGACAGCTGTCCTTGAGAGTCAAATGCTGCCCGCCAGTGTTATGAAAACAAATATACTGTTGATTATCTGGAGGACTGAGTGCTGAGGGAGCCGAAAGAAACAGGTCGAATAGCACTGACTTCAGAGAAAAAACTTTCTATTCTCTTACGGATTCAGTGCACCAATTCCTTCATGGCCGGGCGATGAAATCAATTCATGGACAGCTCTCAGCGTGATCGTGATGTAATCCATTTTCCTGTACAGTTCTCCATTGGCCGCTGTCAGAGTCCTGCCCAGTTGGTCAATTTGATGGGTGAGCTTCGCCGGGTCCGCTTTTTGATAAGCTCTATCCATCTTCTTCAGTTTGCGGTACACCAGAACAATCCCAAATCCAATCAGTAGAATTCCGATGACCATTGCTCCGAAAAGATATAAATCTTCAATATCTTCAATAGAAAGATCACACAGGCACAAGAGTTTCCAATTACTTGTGTCCTTCAAATAACCCGCAGCAGCAGTGCCTGCGGGACAGATCGGCTCCCCCGGGCCAGATTTCCTCGTTGAAAAAACAGTGTCAATTGCGTTCAAAGCCCAGCTTATTAAATCCATAATTTCGTTCGATAATCAGCAGTAAGACACGCAGACAGACGATAGCAAGCTGGGATCCAGTCACTTAGGGAAGGAGAGAGATAAGGAGCCGGAGCTGGGAAGAAAAGCGTCTGCTCTCTTTGGAGGGCAGAAGTGAACAACGGCGGAAGGTCAGGAGAACTGGGAAGATACACCCAAAGGAAGGGTGATTCCAGAAGGTTCCGTGCAGGGAGTAGTGGCTGCAGTGCATGAGTCACTGGGTCATGCAGGTGCCATCCCTACACGAAGAGAGTTGGTGAAATTGCAGCTCTGGGTCCCTACACATCGCATCCGTCAGGTCCTCAAGAACTGTGAAGTATGTGGGAAATACAGCGCAGGTAGGAGAGGGCAGAGGGTGGATGGGTTGACAATAAAGAGCACTGTGCCATGGGGTTCAGTATGCATGGATGTAGCTGGACCAATGGGGGTAAATGGCAAGAAGGGTGAGAAGTACATCCTAGTCTTAGTCGACTCCATGTCTGGTTACATGATTGCAAAAGCAGTGCGAAAAGCAAATGGCAACAGTATGATGACAATGTTGGAAGAAACCTGTAAATGCTTGGGGGTGCCAAAAGAACTGAGAACAGACAATGGCACTCACTTTCGCAATGCACAGGTAGATCAGTGGTGTCAGCGGTTCAGGGTAATAAGGATTTATTCCCCCCCATACACTCCACAGACAAATGGGGTGGTGGAAAGAACAATAGGGCTGGTGAAGAGTTGGATTGGGAAGAATGAAAACTCCAGAGAGTGGAGCACAAAGCTGTTAGAAATGGCTCAACAACTGAATGACAGACACTGCGCAGGTACGCCCTCCCCCTCTCAAGAGTTAAACCAACGCCCCTTCATATCTCAGGAAGTGGGGCGGAGCCCTGAAGATAAAAAGGAGCCACAGCAACCTAAGGTGCCTTTTCAGGTTGGTCAACGGGTGTGGATCAGAGCACATCAGCCTACAACTGCTGCAGTCAAGCCAAAGTACGATCGAGCTGACATAGTCAAGCAAGTTTTGGACAGTAATACTGTCCTCTTGGAAGAAAACGGGATCCAAGGAGTGGAGCAGTTGAAGCCAATCTCTATTTAAGAGAAAACCAGAAGCTGAAAATGGCTAACAACACCTCTACAATACCTCCCTTCATCGAACTGGCAACGGTGAAGGGCTTGATCGTCATGAGAAGAGCTCAGTATAGCTTTTGGGTAGCCAGAGCCTTAGATTTATTGTGTTATGCTAAAAAAAGGTTATTTAACCCCAGCAAAAGAAACCCTAACCTGGTTCCAAGGGAAAAATGTGTGTGTGATATGCCTACAGCCTTCTCAGTCTAAGATAGCATGGGAATGCCCAGCTCACAAGAAACCAAAGAAGATTTCCATCGATCAAGATGAGCTTCATAAAATGCGGTGGAAGCCAGTTCAGATCCTGGGTGGCCACGTTTGTGGCCAATGTTGCGTGGGAACTTTGCCCAGGGTGATGGTCATGATGCAGTGGGATTATCGAGAGGGCACCGGAGCATCACTTCATGGGTGCACTTGTCAGTGGGATGGACAATATCTCCATCCCTGCCTCGGTTGTGAGAGTGCCCTGGAGCGAGGGTATCTATACATGGTAGGAAAAGCAGAAGGTTGGCAAATTAGGAGGATGTACAGTCCGATGCAAGAGTTTTCACCGAACCATGAACAGGTGTATGGAGAACAGAGGAAGACAGAATGGGGAGACTCAAATCAAGCAGGTGCATCCAGTTCATCTGTAACACCATCTGCACCTTGCAATTCCCCCGGTCCCTCAGATCCACCGCCCCCAGGGTTCGATCCAACCAATCCAGGAGTTTTTAGGGTCGATCTAACTGCAGGTCTATCACACCTGGACACAGCATTGTGCCTTGGGTGGCCCTACAATCCTTATGCTGCACCAGAACTGATGCCACCCTTGGGTACTATACAATATCCTGAAGTATTCAGGGTTTACTGTGACCTGAACCACCCTAACTATACACCGCTTCCAGGGTACCTTTCTGAAGCACAGCAGGAAGAAGCAAGTAACCATGGCTTTGAGGGGCCATGGCAGCTCACCACATGAGCTACATTGATTAGGGAAGTTATTGGGAACCCCTATCTCCCCATAGAAGGGCTTGGCTCAGTCCCTAAAGAGAAGGACCTCCGGGCAACGTCTCTTCATTCTTGGATAACACAGATTGATGTCGTAAAGCCTGTAGGGATCAGGAGACTAGGCAAAACTGCCACATTCATAGTGACACCCGAAGGTTGGGTGAGGGGGGGTCGAGCACAGATTCCGGGCACTTTGGCTGGTCAAGCTCCAGGGCCGATTCGGCCAGAGGATACTTGCATGATAACTTTAACGGTGTCCATGGTAACTGTGCCCTTGAGGGGTATCTACTCAGTGGGGGCTGAGATTCGAGTCCTCGACGAGCCCGAATGGCAGAAAAGCTCTAAAACCACTGAAGGAAAGGGTCGGCTCGGAAAACTTCTGGCAAGAGCTAAGGAATGGCCCTTATTCCAGAGAAGAAGTCGGGACCTGTCTTCCCCACCCCCAGAGTAGGCTCCACATTTCATGCTGCTAATACAAAATCTACCTCAAAACACACAAACAACATAACCACAAATGCATCACATTACATATACATCACATAACCTACACAAACATACACTTTTTCATGTCTTACATGCAACATACACTCATTGAAGAATCATACATGCATATACATAAACACATACATTTTCTTTTTATTCTTTTTATTTTTTTATTTTTATTGGGGCTGCACTATTCAAGCCAACCGAGGAGTGGCCACACCCCCTCGAGGAAGAAAAGCAGAAGTGATGACGTCACTAGTGCAGCATAAAAGTCTTGTCTGTCTTCATGGGTGTTCACTTAGTCAAGGAACGCCACTGAATACAACCTCAAAGTCCACTACCTCAGAGATGGGCCGGAGAAGGAAGAAAGCAACAAAATACGAATTAGAATATGAGCTCCCTAAGAAGGAACCCAAGAAAGGGGAGTCTCAACAAATGAGTGCAAAGAAGCTTTGCCTTATTCTTTGGCTCAAGTTTACGACCATAACCCTGGGTATGGTAGCAATGCTCGCCATACTATACTGGTTGGGTTATGCACCATGGGCTCTCACCCATACAAGGGCTCAATTTGTTACCACCAAGAGATTTCAACAAACCTGCTGGGCAGCAGAAAGAAGAAGAGTTTACATCGCACCGCTCGGCAATGACACTCAGTTCAACTTAACCGACATGCAACAGCAGATAACCAACCTCAGCTTTGAAGATTGGAGAAAGCAAATGAACAACACTTTCTGGTTTGAAGACCAACTTAACATCACAGATGCCCAACCTGAAAAATGGGCAATTGAAGATTTGCAAGACCTCTCAGAAGGGGGAGGCCTATTAAGGCTACTCATCCTCACAAAGAAACAAACAATCAACGTCCGATGCAACTGAATAAAGCCAGAAATGTATTCTTCAGCATGGTACTGCACCCGGAGTTGCAGACCCGTACCAGGTATGAATAGAACAGGGTACTGGGAGTCTGAAGTGGTTATTGCACCAGCCCATTATCGCAACGAGACCTGCGAGGGAATCTTCCCAAATTATGGGCCCTTCTGGGGTAATTATAACCTCGAATGTCCGGGTACAGACCCACCTAAGAAAAGAACAAAGAGGGACATCGCATCAACTAACAAGACACCCCCAACACCTTCACCTCAAGTCGCTATAACTCCAACCCCAGGAAAACCCTGCTCCAGTAATATTACTGCAAGAACACCCTTGCCAGAAACGATCTTAAAATTTACAGAAGAAATTGTGAACAACTTCAAGCCTGTTACTAAAAAAGGCCAAACAGACTACGACCAAAAGCTGATCACCTATTGTATGCAAGAAAAAAGAAGCAAATTAGCCCCATGTTTCTGGAACATCAACGGCAAATGCCCCAGTGGTAAGCATTATATGGTTATCACTAGGATGTATAAACCTTTCACCTGGTTAATACCTGGCACATCCTTCAAAACAACACCTCAGGCATATCATGAAGACTGGCTAAACGACACCTTGTCTTGGCTGTGGATGTTCAGCTTAAACTACTTCCAAGCTACATTTGCACCTAGTATGCCTGTTAGGCCGCATGGCCTAGGTGAAGTTCACAAATCTTTGTTCTATGTGCAAAAGTTACCAACTCCAGATGACCTACAGTATTCAAAGTTCCAAAAGAAGACTTCAAAAAGATTGATGAATGTGTGGTAAACAAAATATTCGACACACTCAATGGCACTGAATGGGTATATGACAAAAAATCACCCAGATGCCCCTTGTGGCAAGTATGGGGCCGTGTCTGGAGTTCATGGGTGTATGATTGCACATCGCTGAAAGAGAATCAAACAGTCAAAGGTATCCTGCAAGCCTGGCATGAACAATGGAAACGAGAAGAATGGAGAACATGGTGGGGAATGGAGGAAGAAGAAGTGAAGAAATGGGTCCTACCATGTCTCTCTCAATCCTCAAATTATTGGGTAAAATATCAGTTTCTGGCAACAATGTACTCAAAGTATCGAAGTATTTTGCCTTGGTCATCCTACACCATCAATTACATTAGCCCAACACCATGGACGATGATCTGCGACAAAAAGCCTGAGCAGTCTGTAACTGAAGTTAAGAACGGTGATTCAACTTAAAAGGGGAGAGTAAAACCTCCAGAAGATTTGCTAACCAGCAAGCCTGCTAAATTGCCTAACAGACTTTCCAATTACAAGATGTACTCTGTGTTTCACCTGTGTGTTGCAGGATGGGAAAGTCACCTGTCTGTTCTGTCACACCTCGCTGTCTGACGTCAAGTACTTATGGGACATTAATGAAACTCTGTGGTGCCCAAACTGCTGTCCGGGTCCCACAACAATCCCACCTGCGACCCTGACTGGTCTCTTTAGTCGAGAAGAGCGCATTCCCATACCCCCAATTCTACCTGAGGTAAGAGGGTCCATACAAACAACAGGAAAGCTGCTTCATGACTCATTAAATTGGGGGCTTAGACCGGAGTGGAAGCCTATTAGGTACAACAATGGCTTCTACTGCCCGATGTATCAGAAGGTATGGGAGCTCCCTGATGGTTTTGTGGCTTTTTCCACCCATCTCACGCACGACGACGCCTGGGTGGCTTACATCCGAGCTGCGCCAGCACGACCTCAAGCAAGTAACAACCTGTACAATGAGGCTATGGATGCTCTATCCCAGCTGTCGCAGGTTCTAGGTGAGGAGCCAGTGCCGCCACAGTCCTTGGGGTCCCCACCATCTTTGACCCAGGTTTCAGCAAAGACAATGACCTCCACTCTGGGGGTTGTGGGTCTTCCAGTTGCAATCCCACAGGTTGATCAGCCATCTTCTACGCAGCTTACTTCACCGGATGGTCGACCGCCAACTCCAGGAGACTCAGGAGACCCAGGAGACGATCTTCTTATAATAGATGAAGCTGTGGGTGAGCATCCTGAAGAAACACCTTTACAGGGAGCAAATACAGCCTCGTCTCATAGGCGTCATACATCGCCAGCAGCACATCATAATTCAACTCCACGTGAGGATGTCCTTTCTCTCACAACAGAAGATGAAGGGACTCTTATGGAGATCACAGGTACAAAAAGGTGAAAATCAGCAGAATCGCCCAACCGAGGGGTGTTCGAGTACCCCACGACATGACCCCAAATACAGCAGAAGGGCTGAAAGTGGTCGGCCTTCCCCATCACACCGATATACCCCTATGGAAGGAAAATGGGCAATTCTGCTGCTGATCATAACAGGCTTCAAAGATCCACTCAGGGTAATCAGCAAAATGAGAGGAATTACCAAAAGGCCCAAAATCCAGCATTCAGAAAAGATGGAGGCAGCAGCAGACAACATTGGTGAAAACACAGAGACTGGATGCAAAGTCATATTAAATGCATATGCTGTTGAAATGTATTCTGTGTAATCAGTAAAACAAAAGGTATACTCATTGAGTATGAAATACATGTAATGAATGTATATAATCACTTGAAATGATGAGTGTAATCAAACTGTATGATTGTATGCATCTTTTAACTGCACAAAAGAAGGTTTTATGTGAAACAGATTGTGACATGTTGGAAAGAACCCTGTTAACTGGAAATGTATTAGAAATGAGGAAATGGGCGTTGAATGTCCAGTAAACTGGGGCATTTTGGTAATGGAAAATGCTGAGAGGCTAGCGGGAAAGGCCATGAGTCATGAGCGCCTGATCAGTCACATGGTTTACGAGAATTGACTAGCCTGAACATGTGCAGAATGAAGTAATGGTTATATAAGATGTAACTTTAAGCCAATCATAAGAGGCCAAGAAGCCTAGGGTGAGTTTGGGACCAATCAGAGAACTCGGGCAAAGGTTATAAAAACCAATCCCTTTTTCCCCCCAAATGTTCATTTTCTCGGCGATCTTCAGGAGGCAACACCTACCAGAGCAGCGGACTGAAGACGAGGAACGCCAGAAGAGAAGTGAACCAGTTTTTGCTTCAAATCTTCAGCCTTTAACAACTTTTACATCTGCTGCCCTTAAGTGCTATAATAGCACTTTCAAGAGGAGGGAATTGAGGAACTGAAGACACAGGAGCTGGCCCTGCTCTCAGCCAGGAGGCTGTGAGTCACCGGCGTCACGGAGCAACGGCGGGGAAAAAGCAGAAGCTCCCCGAGCTAAGGACACCGCTACGGGGACACGACTCATTGCTCTCTGCCAGCCAAGGCGGCCACCGCCCAGCCTGAAGAGGAACATCGGGCCACAGCTGTTCGTTCCCTCCCTGCCTTCTCTCCTCTTCCCCAGAAGAGGAGCTTCAACAGAGGAGAACAGCTATCAGGCACATCCTTTTTCCCCAAATTTCACCATTTAGGCTTCTTAGATATTATCCACAAATTAATTAGATATTTTTATCAGGTTTTATTCGAAGGGTTTTTTGATTTATTTTGATTTTCCATTCTGATTTTTGAACTGTTTGATGATTTTTGAACATTTTTGGGGTTATTTGAAACTATTGGTTTTTTAATCTTTTTGATCAAATGACTGATTTTACAACTTTTGACTTTTGAATCAAGGTTTTGCAATCAGTTTTCTGGGTTTGATTTTTAATTTTTACTTTTTTGATTTTATGGACTGGTTAATGCAAATTTATCCTGTTTTGGCTGAGCTTTGCTGATTTTTAATAAATACCACAGCATATCAAAAGACAGTATGGGACTCTGTGGGCTTATTGATTCAGCGTCCATTCTCATTGGGTGATTTTTGAAAGGAAAGAGTATTTTTCTAAAGAGGTGTTACAAATTTTTGAGCTTTAAAGGTCCTTCTTATTCAATGGTGTTTAAAATAGATCCCCTATAAACCAATTTTCCTGGTTTTAAACATTTACCCAGATTACCAAGAGCAATGTAAGACCATGGGAGGCTGTCGTTAATATTGGAGGTGTATTCCAGGTGTCTGACTGGACAGGTCACTCAGTCGGAGGTCTGGTATACAGGAAGTGGGGCTCCTCCAATATATGGAGACAGTACAGCTGGGGTAACTCTCACAGTCACCAAGCACACCTACACAGGTAACAGAATTTCCTATGAGGAAAATTCCTCTAGGAACTGTAAGCTGGTGAACCTAAACCTCAATCTTGAGGTTCAAGGTCAAGGGTCTTCGACAATATAAATAACAAGACTGTGATGAATTTAACAGAAGAATGAGGAGAACTAAGAAATAATACAAGATATGTGCAGACCATCCAAGGATAAAATGACAGGAAACTAAGAACCAAAAAATGCAACAAAAAGACAATGAGACAGAGCACAGCAGTCCTCCCCCCCATGCTCAGATCAAGACAAATATACCTAAAACTACAATCAAAACCTCAAACATATCGTTTCCTATTCACTTATAATCTGCCTTTGAACTTAAATAGTGATTTGAAATTTATAGCTATAATTATTGATTCAGAAGGACATGAACATTTTTGTTCATATCATTTTTGTGAGAGGTATTCTATATGTGTACACTACCGTTCAAAAGTTTGGGGTCACTTAGAAATTTCCTTATTTTTGAAAGAAAAACACTTTTTTTCAATGAAGATAACTTTAAACTAATCAGAAATACACTCTATACATTGCTAATGTGGTAAATGACTATTCTAGCTGCAAATGTCTGGTTTTTGGTGCAATACTGTATCTACATAGGTGTATAGAGGCCCATTTCCAGCAACTATCACTCCAGTGTTCTAATGGTACAATGTGTTTGCTCATTGTGTCAGAAGGCTAATGGATGATTAGAAAACCCTTGTGCAATCATGCTAGGTTTGCAATGCTGTAATTGCTGCAAATGGAGGATTCTTTGACGAAAGCAAAGTTTGAAGGAAAAAATTATTTCAAATACAAATCATTATTTCTAACCTTGTCAATGTCTTGACTATGTTTTCTATTCATTTTACAACTCATGGTGATAATTTTCATGGAAAACACAAAATTGTCCGAGGTGACCCCAAACTTTTGAACGGTAGTGTATGTAATGCAATTTTTGATATGCATTATATTAACATAATTATACAATATACTGTACATACATGTACTGTATATCTTCACACAATATTTTAGTGGCCTCAGAAAGCTATACTGCATTTGTCAAAACAGTAAACAGTCACACTCACTTTTATGTATTGCTGCAATATTTAATTGATTACATCAACTTTCATCAGGTATTATGCGATGTCAGTGTTCATTATATTACATATATTATGAATATTGACATGTTCCAACCATTTTGTCATCTATTCTCCCAAACATTAATGATATCTAACAAGTGATCAACTCATTCTTGATAGGATACTGAGCAACAATCAATAAATACTAACAGGATGCAAAATAATCCAACAACAAACATGAATATAACCTTAAAACTGTGAAGATACAAAAAGCATAGTTATCAGTCACTGGATAAATGTTTTACATTTGAATATATATAAAGGCTACATGCATACCATACATAAATTGTAGCGATCTCCAAGTTACAATAGATCACTTTCTTAAAGTTGTTACTAGACCAATGACAAAATATTGCAAAAAGAATAACAAGTCAAGGGAAACAGTGAATGGATGCAAAATATAGTGAATATCTTTAACATTATATTTTTGTCAAGAGTGAAAAACAAAGAAAAATATAGAATTTCAATGTACTCTGCTATTTAATGAAGCATAAATCAGTGTTGATGACAAATAGATTTTAATAGTACAATTTTAAGCAAGACACAAGACCTTCTGTTACTGATGTTCTGAATGATGACTTATGCTTCAGAAGCGAGCTATTAGAATAATAAACAAAGCTGCTTAAAGGGAACCAACAAACCCACTTTTTCTTAAATTAAAATCTCTCAAGTTGAAAGATCTGGTTGACTTTAAAACTGCAGTAATAATGTTTAAAGTGAAGAATCAATCACTGCCCGCAAATATCCAAAAGTTGTTTCAAATAAGGGAGAAACAATATCATTTCAGAGGAATATGTATATTTCAAAAACCTTAAGTGAGAACTACCACCAAGCAACACTGTGTCTCAGTGCAAGGAGTCAGACTGTGGAATGCTTTTGGATCTGAATTAAAATCATGTACAACGTTTGGACAATTTAAACAAAAACTAAAGGAAGAAATACTCCACACATATATACAAGATGAGATGTAAAATCACATAAGAATTACCATATTCAGTCTGTGTTGTGCTGTTGCTTAGTTTTTTTTTTCTGTTTTTTTTTTTTTTTGTCACGTTTTGTCTTACTTTTGTTCTGAATTGTAATCCTTCCTGTTTTGTTTTTCTTCCGAATTCTTGGATGGAATATGGGTGGGCAATATAAGCTGCGGCTTCAGCCATCACCCATTTCGGATAACTTATGTTCAACTGTATAATCAGATGAGCTATTGTTTAATTTGACCTTGTTTTATTTTTCCCCCTTTGTTATATTATTCTCTCCTTTTCTTTTAATCTTTACTTTTAATCTATCCAAAATAAAGAAATAAAGACTATGTCAAGAATCTAAAACCTCAAAAAGACTGTATTTTAGTTCGTTACCTCAATAAAGATTCAAGACACAGAATATTCTTTTCATGAGTTTTACTTGCGCAAGGAGTGCCTGCAATGATTACATTTCACAAGACACTGAGGCATCCCCAGTGAACTAAGCACTTTTATACACTGTTGGTCACATAATCACAAAGAGCAACAAAGGTTGCTGTAGGAGTATTTATAGATTTAAAGAAAGCTTTTGACACCATTGACCACAGAATACTACTAGGGAAACTGGAAAGGTATGGGATAAGAGGGGTAGGACTTAGTTGGGTGTAAAGTTATTTAAGTAACAGACAACAATTTGTACAAATTGGAGAGCACAAATCACCCTTCATGGACATCACTTGTGGTGTGCCCCAGGGGTCAGTTTTGGGACCCAAACTCTTTATTTTGTATATAAATGACATATGCCAAGTATCAAAAATTCTGAAATTTATTTTGTTTGCGGATGACACAAATATCCTTTGCACTGGTGAGAATTTGCAGCAGGTTTTAGAGGTGGTCACAACTGAAATGAAAAAATTAATGCAGTGGTTCAACAAAAATAAATTATCTCTAAATCTAAAAAAAACAAAGATTAGGGTGTTTGGAAATTATAAAATAAATCATGAAATAATGGTAACGATAGATGATACCAGAATAGAAACAGTACAGGAAAATAAGTTTCTGGGGGTGACGCTAGACAATAAAATCTGCTGGAAACCTCACATCAGTCACATTCGGGCTAAATTAGCAAAATGTATAGGCATACTGGGGAAGACAAGACACATCTTGGACTATAAATCATTGGTCTTATTGTACAATTCACTGTTTTTACCTTATCTTAACTACTGTGTAGAAGTCTGGGGAAACACCTACAAGACCAACCTACAGGCAATATGCACATCACAAAAAAGAGCTATAAGGATAATAAACAATGCAGGATATAGAGACCATACCAATTCGTTGTTCTAAAAGTCACATGTCATAAAGTTCATCGATTTAGTTAAATTTAAGACAGCACAAGTAATGTACAGGGCAATTAACAATCAACTCCCAACTAATATACAAATTATATTTAACAAAAAGAGACAATGATCATAATTTGAGAGGAGACTTAAACTTTACAAAACCCAAGATACGTACAACCAAGAAAAGTATGTGCATATCTGTCTGTGGGGTGGATTTGTGGAACAGTCTGGAGCCGGAACTGAAACTATGTACAAACAGAAATCAATTCAAAAAGAGGTATAAGCACCATTTGCTGAAAGGATATACGTATGTTAGAAGGGTAGTATTTATATGTAGGATTCATTATGTTCACTCTGGGTCATTATGGGACACTATGGAATGGTGGGTGGGACAGAACTGTGTATATCTGTGTTGTTTGAGACTAGTTTTTGGATGTATGGACTTCATTGTATGTTAGAATGGATGGGTGTTAATGTTGATTTGTAAAAAATACAGTAAATTGTTTACTTGGGGTCTTAAAGGTGGTAATTTGTATAAAATTCACATGGGTGTATCTATGGAAAAGAGGAGTTGGAATTAATAAGTGTTCACTTCATCCTTCTCCCTTTCGAACAGTGTATACTGTAATTTTATTGCATTTGCCATTTGCTTGTTTTTTGTTATATTTTTGTGCTCGAAATAAACTATCTATCTATCTATCTATCTATCTAACATCTGCTGAGTACTCCCTTCCGGTCACCCACACAGTCATGACAAAAATATGCTAACATCCTCAAAGAGGGAGAACACTGTGACCTTACAACAGTACATCACATATGGTCTTAACTGCAATTAATCACAGAAAAAGTATTTCATACAAAAACAAGATTAACTTTTCCTTATTCTCAGACTTTTAGTCATGTACACAGTTTCATCCCATGAGACAGCTTCATTCTCTCACGCTAAGCACATTTTAATCTGCACATAAGCAACACTCAGTAATCTTCTCATTATCTAAGCACAAAAAGGAAACAGTGTACAATGAAACAGTTTTTATAATACACTCAACCTTATGTCATATAGAAATGATAATATGTATGTACAATTTCCCAACAATTTCTTAACACAATATGCATAGATGAGTATATGGCATACGCTTGATTATATAAAATGATAATCTTTATGCAAAATATACATTTTTTCAACAGACTACTTCAAAATATTTTTGAATATCTTTGAGATAAAGCCACCCAAAGAAAAAATGGTGTCTAATTCATAGATATGAGTCAGGCCGAGGGAAAAATGACATCCAAGTTCATTGATGATGTCAAAAGAGGGTTGGCTCATGAGCTGAAGACTCCCCAGAGGGTCAATAGATCTAAACACTTGGACTATTTCAATTGAAGAGCCCACCAAATGTAGATAAACTGATGGAACCAGAAAGTAAACTAGTTTCTCTCCTACTTTAACATTGCCACCTCTGTCAAAGGCCATCTGCAGCTTTGTTATGGCCTCTATAATGTTTTCTTTGAAAAGCAGTAGCACTTTGTACTTGTTCTCAAGTTGTTTATCAAATCTTGTGATTGAAACACTGGAAGACTCTCTGCTTTGTTGCTTTAAGTACATTTGAGTGATCTCGTATTGGTCACACTGAAACTGAACAGACTTCAGTGCATTTTGCAAATCTTCTAGAGCTCTCTGAAGACAGCCCAGACTCTGTTGTGTGTTTTGGTAAGTCAAAGTTGTAAATGCTCGGTTGTAAAAAGCTATGGCTCCGAAACAGGGGTCCATCTGTATGGCTTTATCGTACATTCTGATGCTTTCAGCAAACTTTCCCTTCTTACGTAGGTCATTGCCATACAAAATATTGTGATATGGGTTTGATAAAGGAGATTGTCTCTGCCCGAGTTTCTGTTTGGCTGTTTCCAGGTCTTTTTTTAGTCTGTGTTCCAGCACTTCTTTAGAGTCTTCGTCATTGAAGCTTGTGAGTAGCCACATGCCCCAATACTCATTCAGTGCAGACAAATCTGAAGCTGCTGGCTTGTCATCACTGCATTTATACACATCATCTAGTACTTCCAGATACTGACTGAAAAGACTCTCCTTCTTCTTCATTCTTGGAATTTCATTCTCCAAGTAACTGGATAGTTCACGAGCAACATTGTTTTTCCTTGCTTCTTTAACTTTGTGTATTTCTGACTCATTTTCAGTCAAAATATATGTCAGTGAGGAAGCCAAGTCTTCAATACCCTCATTGTTCGGAGTTTTTTGATACAATTTTAAATCCATCACAAACAGATTTTTAAGTAGCTCAAGTAAAGCACAATCTGTTATTTTTTCAAAACAAGATAGAAGTGTCTTTAATAACACCTGCAATTGGAGTAGCTCTGACAGATGGGTTAAACAGACAATCAGTTGTCCAGATCCAGGAGATCCTTGTCTTGCAGTGCGGCCAAATGCCTGTGCCTCCACACGAGCATTCTTGGGCAAAAAGGTTTGCACAACGAACAAACCTCCAGCTGTATTTATTTCATCAGAAACCTTAATGTCTGTTCCACGACCTGCAAGATTTGTTGCTATGATGACTTCTCCTGCTCCAAGGTTCTTGGAAAAGATTGCGCTGTTGTCCATGTTGTTGTTTATGTAAAGACTTGTCTTAACCTTGTCTTGTAGTTGGCGGTTAATATCTTTTGCTCTCTTGATGGTCTCACAGATGATCAGTACAGCTCGTGGATCTCTGTAGGTTGTAGGCTTGGTTTGTTCAATGACAACATCAGAGATTTTGTCAGTCCATGTACTTTCATCCTCAACAACCACTCCTTCAACCTCAAACAGCTTTCTGCGTTTAAATGAAGGAATCACACGGGTTTTGATTCCACTGTAGATTTCCTCCAGGGTATTTATCTCTGCTTTTTCACCGAGAGTCCCAGACATCCCATAGATCTGATTTTCATACTTCTGCAGCAAGCCAACATTGGACATGTAGTTTGTGATGGCTGTCATTCCATTCATCTTGGACTCATGTTTCATTTGAAGAAACTGATGTAAACCATCGGCCCACTCCATGTAGTTTTCAATAACACCTGTGTCGCTGTAGTCTACAGGAAGTATCCCATGTTCCTCTATGATATATTCATGATCCGTTGTCATGGTTTTTGCTTCATATGCATTTTCAATCCAAACCTTTAGCTTAGCTTGAACAAGATCTGAACAGAAGCCTGGGATGTAACACCTGCTTTTGGCCTGGCTTAGCTCACATGGTGTAAAATGCAGCTTGTGCTTTACTTCTTCCTCTGCAGCTCTCAGCACGCTGTCTTTGTCAGAGTACATCTTACTGCACTGATTAACCGTGGCCCATATGAATGCCAAGAGTGGGTTAAGATGTCGCAAAGCAGGCATATCGCTACCTAAGTACACAACATGGTTACCCTTATCTAGCATCAAGGAATCCACTTCATCCACTATTGCGCACTGGAATTCCCGCTGCCCAAGTACATCCATTCTTTGGAAGCGCTGCTTAAGCCAGTCACCAGCAAACTGTTCAGCTGTACCGTAAACAACTTGACACTCATAGCACTTTTTTAAGTTTTCATCAAACTTGTTGGCATTGCAGGCTACACTGATTTTCAAATCTTTATAAAAAGTTTCCCACTCATTCAAATCTCTCTCTGCCAGAACTGATGAACTACACATGATGTCGACTTTTTCTCCTCTGAGTGCTCGGTAAGCAGCAAACATTGCAATAATGCATGCCTTCCCTTCTCCAGTACCAACCTGAATTAATAGTCCGGTTTTGGAAAGAGCCATAAGGCACCAGCTAACCATCTGTGTCAGTCGTGGTTTATATTTCTTAATTCTGTCCACTGCCAAACACAGTGTATGTAGCATTTTTTTTAATTCACTCTGCTGTGATCCATCATTGGGTATGGTACTGTTTCCATGAACTGTTGACACAATATCTTTGATATCCCTTAAAAGCTCATCATCATCTTGATCCAACATTTCTTGGTGGATTTCACTGATAATTTCTCCCAGGGTCTTTTCTCTGTCATCAGATAAGCATTTGTTTAACTCTTCATCTGTTATAGCTTTGTTTTGGACCAGGTCGATAAGTGACTGTCCTTTATGAGATCTCCAACTGGGCGTTATATAGTTAATTTCTATGCAATGTAATATTTTCATCATCCATGTAAGGGGATGAGGGCTGTCTATTTTTGATGCTGATGGAAATCTTCTCAGAAGAGCTTTGAACAAGAGAGCTACTTCTTCTGGGGTCCATTTAATATTTGTAACCAGTCCTTTTAGCTTCTGAAGAAGCTTTCTATGATGTTCCGAAGACATTCTGAATGCCTGTGTAAATCTGTCAAACAATTGTTTGAGTCTTCTGTCTGTGTCAGATTCCTTCAGTTTTGTAGAAATCTATCTAATCAAATGAAGCAAAATTGGAAAAAAAAATCAGATTATTTCTTTTGAAAAATGTGGTGTTTATACACATTTAATGGCTTCAGTTGTGTTGTTGAAATAAATGAAAGCAGAAAGTTCTTGCACAAAGATTATACAATTAGTATTCACAGTTCACTTTAGTTATTCTCTAATAACTGCTCTGGATTATTACTTTGTAATCAAATCTTACTAATGAACAAGAATTGTTGCTACATTTGGAAAATACTGTAGTACCGGTAGGTTTACACTCACCTCTAAAGATGGAAAGGCAATAGGCGATGTGTGTTTATCAAAACCAGGAGGTTCTCTGTGCCCTGCATGACGACTTGCTTTTATATACAGTATAACCTTTTGTTTCTCTTTCACTTACATGAGATCAGTCTCAAGGGAATTTCTCTGCACTGTTGTGCCCACACCTTTATGTAATGGCATTCAATGACGTGTATGAAAACAGTTCCTAGTGAAAACAAAGGTCATCTTTCACCTTTCAGGGGAACCACCTTTTTCTCCTCAAAGATATAATCGCTGCAGATTTTCCAGTCATGCAAGTAAATAAAAAGAACAGTACAGCAAATTCTCCAATTTTAACCCTTTGTATAGGGAACAGGTTGAAGTGTAGGGTGTTTTGGGTGTCTTGCTTGCTTCCATCCTTGTAAGTTTTTCACAACAGTCTACTGGGCTGCTTTTAGTCTGCCCTTCAACCAATTTGTCTTGGGAGACAATACTGGGGGCAAGTAACCCATCTTATTCAAATGAACATTTAATATCTCATAATATTCTTCAAAACCTAAAATAAATAATATTTTGTGATACAAAGTGATTACCTCATGAGAACAGTACATGTACATCAGCATTTTCATAGCCAAAACAGGAATAGGTGCCTGTTGTGAAAATGTATTTGCTACAGTGAAAAGAAAGCTTAATTTTGACCTTAGTCTTAATGCTGCAGTCTAACTCAAGGCCACACAGCTACTGTAAGTGGGGTGTCAGTCTTCTGACAGCTCTACATGCTAAATTTCCTGTCCCCATTGTATTATACTGAGCAGCAAGCTAAAAGACAGAAAGTACCATTTTTATGTGCTCTTTTGGTATGACCCAGCGGGGGCACGAACCAGCAAACTTTCTGTTGTGGGGCATCAGATGCTTACTAGGCCATCACTTCTGTCTTTGGTCAGGGCCTTTCTGCATCACAGGACAGATGCATAGCGTTCCCTTCTGTGAAGTACCCCTGACACTTTTTCAACTGTAATGCAGCCTAATTCAAAGCTGAGAGAGATGGTGTCACACCCATCAAAACCTGTAAAATCCTCCAACCCCAACCAGCCTCAGTGTGAGAGGATAGTATTAAGTATGAGTTTAGTAGTAGTAGTAGTAAGATGGTGGCTGGGTTGGCCGGGGAATAGAAAGGGGTGGCGGACTGCCGTTTCCGGTAGTGACGCCACCTGAGGTATAAAGGGCATGGGCGGAAGAGGCACGTCCTCTTTCGTTGTGGACCCCTGGCTTGCTGGAGAGCGCTGAGAGTCTGTGGGTATTGTCTATAGTTCTGTTAATAATGCTCCGTTCATAGTACCTCCACTCTGCTCATTATTATCCAAGTTATGGACACAACAGGTAGGTCATGGTTAAGAATGGGAAAACACCAGGATTCTTTGACTCACTTCTCACAATAAGCATTTAATATATACGTTTAGGGTTAAGCACTAACACTACTTGAGGTAGTTAAGATTTAGGTTAGTGTAATGGTTGGGGGCCCACTTTAATTACTTTTTGTCCTCTGAGACACTATCCTGTCATGTCAAAATGCCTCCTGTGAAAAAAAAACACTAGCAAAACACTTTATTTTAAACTAGTGTGGTAAAGACATTTATATTCATTTGTATTTATCTAAGTCAGTAGCATCTCTGATCATTATACTTTTTGCTTGCTCAGGTGTTCCATTTAGTTTAATCCAAATTCTACAATTTCTTGTCCAGGTTGACTGTATCTTATTTTGTTTTTTTAGCATCCGTGCCTGCCGTGCTAATTCAGCGGGTTTTTTTGTCAGGTGTTCATTTAGGTAAACTTGAGTTTCCTTTAGTTTTTTGGCCTGCCTCAGTATGTCATTTTTCACCCTCCTGTTCACAAAGCGCATCATAATTGATTTCTTTGTTTTGTTATCTTTCTTCGGTAAAGCATAACAGGCTGAGATCGCATTGGCTTCTACCTTAATGTCTTTATCATTAAGGAACTGAAGCACTTGGTTTTCTAGGGACATTGATTCACTTATGGAAGCATGTTCACCACTCAGTCCTGTTGCGGCATGGGCGTAGGACTGATATCTGATGTCTAGTCCACTTATAACTAGGTCATCAATGCGAGAACCTTGTTCAAGATCCTCGACGCGTTGCTCCAAAAGACGCCCGTGTTGCTCCAGGTCCATAATTTTTTTGTCTTTTTCTTTTATTATTGAATGTAGGGCTTGTACCTCTTCTATTAGGTTTATTATTTTGGCCTGTTGGTTAGTCATTTTGGTCAATTCTTCTAACACAAAGTTCAGAGATTTTTTAATTTCTTCCATTTCCTCTTTTTTGGGTGGCATTTTACTGACCTGTGGATAGAAATAAACAGAGAATCCGGCTAGGCTATCGCCGGCGCCTGCCTCCGTCTACCTGGCCAGTTATGTCGCACACCGGAATCCACCGATCACAGCCACTCGTCGCCGTCTGGCTGGGTGGCTCCTCCGCTGGGCCCCGTCACCGCCAGTTATGTCGCACTCCGCCGGCGTAGCTCTAATCCACCGATCACCTCCGCCGATCAGTGGCCGATCACCGTCGCTCGCTGTCGTCTGGCTGGGTGGCTCTTCCGCTAGGCCCCGTCACCGACCGCCGTCAGTCTGGTAGTTCCTCGGCTGGGCCTCGCAAATTGGGCTCCGATTCAGGCCACTGTCCTGCTGAATCCAGGTGGCCCCGGTCTCTCACCAACGCCGCGCCCGAGCTCCCAATCACCGCCTCGGTTGGTTCGTCCGGTAAGCCCTCACCGGGGACTGAGCCGCCTCGGTTGGTTCCTCCGGTAAGCCCTCACCGGGGACTGAGCCGCTTCGTGTCGGAGTTAGGTGACGCACAGGGGCTAGTGTTAAGCTAGCCAGTATTAGTTTGGCAGAAGCTTCAGATAGAGCGCAGCGGTTCTACCCGATTAAAGGGGCATTCCGACGGGATTCTGACGGGGGTGGAAATTCAGCCCGTGGGGTCCGTCACGAGCGCCGATCGCTGTTGATTAGGTTCTTTTAATGGGAAGAAATCAGCGACTTTGTCTCAGCGTTGAAAAAGTGTGACCATCCCGGTCACCATCTTGAAAAAAAAAAAAAAGTCACATATTAGTCACAGTGTTATCATTACTAGCTATAAAACAAAATTTTCACATAAAATGTACCTGTTTCAATATAGTATACATACAGTACAACCACTGGGCATTTACAAGAATTCAGGCCATGCCTTGGCAGACTTCTTTGTTTGTGTGCGCTGAAAAAAAAAAAAAATCCTTGGTGTGCAAAACTTGGGATCTTAGTTTTTGTTTCATTTCTCTTACATTGCTTCACTTCTTTGCAGCCTGGTTTGCATAAAATAGGTATTTACACTCAGTAATTCAAACACTTTTAAATAGGAGTTGATTTGTTTTTCATTATTTACATCCCTTTTGCACTGTAGTCAAAGCTTGCCGTTGTCATATCCGGCTCTAGGGAGCCGGGCAATCAGAGCCAGGGGCAAGCCAGTGAGTCGTGATATTTTATTCAGGGTAAAGGGGAAGGGATGAGGAGAGCACAGATACTCATGCAGAGGTACACTCACAGGTTGCACAGCGCAGAGGTAAGCAGCTCGTACCAGACGTGGGGGTAGCAAGACGTACATCCTCACAGCGGGATACAAACACAGGAATGCTGCAAGAGGAGTATAAGCTGACACCAGACGAAGGGGCTTCAGCTTAGCAATGTGTTTATGTCACAGCCCCGAGTCATCGAGGCTGCTCCTATTTATCCTCATTGGCAGCGCCCCAGCTGATGAAGACTAATTGGCCCCAGCCGTCCATAATGCTGCCAGGTGGGGGCCAGCTGAGACGCTGCTCAATGGGAAGCAGGGATGAGGGAAAACATGGGCTGAGTGCCGAGACGGCATCTCAACCCGTGGTGACAGAGCCCCCCCCTCAAGGTCGGGCTCCTGAACGACCAGGAACATCCCAGCCCCCCCCCCCCCCCACCTAGGGTGGGAGGAAGGGAGGCGGACCGGAGGGGAAGAAGCCAAGGGAAGGACCACACCAATAGGGCAATGTAGGGTAGCGGGAAAGAAAAACCCAAATACAATACTGACAAAACAGAATAATTAACCCAGGTACAGATGGGGAGAAGAACTGGGTCAGCACGCCGGTTACATACTACCCAGAGAGCACCAACCATGCGTGACCCAGAGCAAGGAAAAAAGAACCACCAAAAAGGTACAGAGCAAAAATGCTGAGTACGGTTAAATAAAGGGGAACCTATACACAGCGCTAATTTAAGTACATACACAGTCACCAAGAAAAGTGAAGGTGACTGGAACAAATAGACAATTACAGAGCATGGTGTTACGAAAAACAAGGCACATGACTCTATAATGAACAAACAGGACATAAAAGAGAAATACTGAGTGCAGGCAAAGAAAAACCCACTCACACGAATATATAAATACCCAGTCACCTAAAGAAATGAAAGTGACTGGAATAAATGGATAACTGCAGAGCATGGTGTTACGGAAAACAAAACATAACTCTACAATGCAAAAAACGAGGCTAAAAACATGGCACAAAAAGTAAAATGCTGAGCATGAGCGATGGAAAACACAGCACTATAAAAACGAATCCACCAACAGGACAAAACATTACACCCGAGTGACCCTAATAACAAAAGAAAAAGTGACACCCGAGGTGAATGGCAGGCAGAGTTCAAAAATGGCCGAGATGGCTCCGGAGATCTCCCCGCCCATTGTCCAGCTGGCGAATCAGGGGAAGAGAAGTGTTCGGACAGCGAACTCCGGACCCAGATCCCAGGAATCCAGTCCACCGGCAGCCGAACCAGGCTGCCCAGAGGGAAACAGACCAGTGGGGGGAACCAGATCACCGAACCGAAAGTTCTGTGGGTCGGGTCGTCGACCCGCATCACTCAACCACCAGGACCGTTGAGACGGGCGAAGGATCAGAGCGGATCCCGGTGGAAGAGGCTCAGGGGAGAGCCGATGACGAGGGCGGCGGGCGTCAGGCCGCAGGAAAACGGCCACCTCCTCACCGGACCTGGACAATACTGGGGCAGCACCCACGTCGGACCCCGATCGGGCCTCAGGCGAACCCACGTTGGACCCCGACTGGGTCTCGGGCGAACCCACGTTGAATACTGCACCAGAACCGACCTCCAACGTTGAACCCGGACCCTCCAGCACCACGAGGAACAGCAACTCCTTGCCGGTGACCCTGGAAGAAGGCTCAGAAGAGAAAACAGAACCGGGATCAGGATCACCGGCAGCGCCAGAACCCTGCGAGACGAGCTCAGACGCAGCGGACGGCTGCACCCGGCTCGTCTCCCCTGGAGATAGGCTGAAGTGCTCGGGGATAAAAAGAGAGAAAAGAAAGGAGAGCACTCGCCTGATCTCGGGTTCTGACGCCGTCCAGGACTGCGAAGATCCAGGATCCGTCGTCAGGAGGTCGTTGTCAGGCTCCCATCTAGCCGCGTCGGGCCCCACAGCCAGCACGATGGTCAGCGCAGCTTGAGATCCCTCCAGCTCAGGTAACCCCGCCGACGATCCACTCGGCGTGAAGCCAGAAGAATCTCGTCCCGCCGGACCGAACCGCTCCTCCGTGGAGACCCGGGGACGCTCAGTCGTCGGCGTAGACTCCACGCAGCAGTCAGTCCCCCTCCTCCGTCCGCAATGTAGCTGCGGAACCACAGGCCCTCTCCATATCCCACCACGTTGACCCGGAGCCGGGGACCGCTCGGCGGAGAGAGACACAGAGGATGCGGGATTAGGAATACAAGTTACAGCAGGTGGGGAGAGTTCAGGGAGCTGCGAACCCTGAACTTCTCCTCCAGGGATGTGACAGAGCAAATCATTAAGCAGGAGTGAAAAAACAATGACTTGCCTGCCCCCTGGAGGTTGAGTACCGCCTGCTGTAGTGGATTCTGCTTCTTCCTCTCCCCGCCCGGCGATAACGGAGGACCCCCCGGGAGTTCGTCTGAGGATCGCTCGCGTTGTCTCCAGCAGAGAGCTCACCAAGCCAGAATTCCAGGCACACACAGCAGTCAGGAAGCGCGTCGAGGAGGAGGGGAAAACAGCCGGGGTGAGCCAGCCCGAATGTCCAGGAATGACAGCGGGGAAATGAGGCTCAGGGAACGGGGCTGTAGAATCTCCACACAGACGAGGCGAAAAGGTGACAGCTGCGTGGGAGGAACTGTCCTGACGATGGCCCAAAACTGGATCCGGACGGGGTTCGTGCAGAGGTGACTCGGCAATGTGATGACGGCTACTCCCAGGGGACGAAGCGAGGGGGAAACCCAGGATTCGCCGCTCCAGATCGGAGATCGAGACGAGGAAGGCGTCGAGCACGGGAAAGCTTCGTAGCCCTGAAGTCCTCACCATCAATCTCACTGCCGCCGCCACATGCCTGAAGGTGGTGACAGGAAACACAGTGGAGCTCGCGACAGCCACTCGACCCCGGACATAACTGCTGTCAGCTGCGGCTCCTTGAAGGGAATCCCGAGTGACGTGGCGCAGGTCGGGGGAAGTCCTCTGGTTGGCGCGAACTCCCGGACTGGAATGGCGGCAGGAACGGGACTCCGAAGCGGGGAAAGACGTCGCCCACTTCGACTCCCTGCCGGGATTTCCATCCACCCCGTGGAGCTTCTCTCGCTGTGTACCTGCAGCGTCTATCCTGGCACTGTCCTCCAGATGGTACAGAGAGTGAGGGTGACAGTCCAGGAGTTCCTCAGCACGGCCCGGATGCCAGCGTCTCGCGTTGGAGGCGTCGTGCAGGGTGAAGAGTGTCCCGTCGACAGCCTCCGAGATGGACCTCAGCTCGTCGCCCTGGCGCCGGAAGTGACTCCTGGGAAACGGCATGCTAGCAGCGCTGACACCCGGACAGAAAGGTACATTTCCACAGCGACTCACGGCCGCCGGCAACTCTTCTGGCTGCGACATACTGTCATATCCGGCTCTAGGGAGCCGGGCAATCAGAGCCAGGGGCAAGCCAGTGAGTCGTGATATTTTATTCAGGGTAAAGGGGAAGGGATGAGGAGAGCACAGATACTCATGCAGAGGTACACTCACAGGTTGCACAGCGCAGAGGTAAGCAGCTCGTACCGGACGTGGGGGTAGCAAGACGTACATCCTCACAGCGGGATACAAACACAGGAATGCTGCAAGAGGAGTATAAGCTGACACCAGACGAAGGGGCTTCAGCTTAGCAATGTGTTTATGTCACAGCCCCGAGTCATCGAGGCTGCTCCTATTTATCCTCATTGGCAGCGCCCCAGCTGATGAAGACTAATTGGCCCCAGCCGTCCATAATGCTGCCAGGTGGGGGCCAGCTGAGACGCTGCTCAATGGGAAGCAGGGATGAGGGAAAACATGGGCTGAGTGCCGAGACGGCATCTCAACCCGTGGTGACAGCCGTAAAGAGTTTACCCCAGATCATTTAATAGAAACCTTTTCCCATTTTTTGGTGGTCCTTTCCAACATCTTAGCAAGCTGAACAAATATCTGCTTGCCTTATTGTGCCAAACACATTTACATTGCCAACAGAAGGTCTGATCTTATTTGACACATGGTGTATATAAATAGTATTTATAGACTCCTCTTACTGTATAATAACTTTATTACTTTATCTAAATTGTCTTACCAATGTTCAACCTGACGGGGGGAATGGGGAAAAGAATTGACCGGGTATGAAGCAATTGGTGTCACAAATGCCCCTTCGGGGCAGAAAGACAGACCCATGCGCTGAACTGTAGTTGTGACATTTATTAAATGAAAATACAAAAACAGTGCAGAGAACAAAAAATGCAACCAAAGTAAACTTACAAACTGTGGCACTCCAGAGCAGCAATCGCTCTGGAGGGGATGAGGAGATAAACTTACAGAGGGAGAAGTCCAGTCAGTCCAAACGATGCATAACAAAGCAATGGTGTCGCAGTGAGAGGATGAGCTGGCAGTGAATAAATACTGGGCAGACAAATGAGCATCAGGTGTGGGCGGCTGAACAGGCAGGACTTAATTGCCTAACTGCCCACAGCTGAGGTGGCAGGAAAGCAGACTGTGAACAGTTAGTGGGAGTGTCTGAGAGAGGAGGACCCCTGAGTGACAACAAACCAAAATAAACACAGAAAACTTGCAACAAAATAATAACAGACAAGCAAAACTCAGAAATAAATTGAGTCTGCGCTCAGAGGGAATAATTGAGCTCAGACTCATGACAATTGGGGGTGAGAAGGGGGGATGGCGAAAGAAAGAAAGAAAGAAAGAGGGAGAGAAAACATAAGGTGTAATTGGGTGATTCTTCAATTAAGGGAGTTTTTCTGTCCCCAGGGTAGATTTTCAAGAAAAAAATGTTTTTTAGAAAAAACAATGATTGCTTTTGTTTACTTTAGGTTGTAGTAGCTATGAAAAAAATAACTCTGTCTCAATGATGACATTTTAATACTTTTTCAGTGTCTTGAAAATTCAAATGTGCAAGAATTTCACTGTTTTGTGCTTGTCCCCAACCCAGACTTTTTGACTTCCCCTCTATAATAAAGCAATAAAAAGTGCTAAATTCATTAAACCTTTACTTTGCATTTCCTCATAGCAACTTAAAAAGATATTTTTCAAATTCATATATTTTATATTTGTTCAATTTACTATTTATTTATAGTTAAATATCGCTGTCCCTCATACATCTGTCATTACCATCACGCTCAACGTTTTAGAGAGCAATAAAGTTTTTACAAACAGCTACTTAAATTGTTGCATAGATGCTCCAGAGGAACATGTCCAGACATGAGGCAGAAGCCTGAGTTTTTGATGCCCACATATGTAAGTAATTTGATGTTTTATACATCCTGATCTGAGAGTATGTTTATTAGACGTGTTAGGATGAAAAACACCCAGTAGAAAACCATCTAAATCTACTCTTCAAAGCTTGTCTGTGTGTGTAGATGGTTCACCCAGATTCGTTTTTAAAGGAAGAGATTCAGTTTAATTGGAACACGTATTTATTAAGCAAGCAAGTTGAATATAGTAGGTTACAGCGCTGGGCCAAACATTCTTTCCCTGACAGCAACAGACTGTGTCAGTTCATGAAGTCTGACTGACTATGCTGCCCCTGACCCAGAATATTTATACACAAATGAACAAAGAAGAAAGCATGCAGGGAAGATCTGAAGGTTCTGCTCCTGGCTCCAGGTGTCAGATGAAGGCCATTTCCCATCCTTTCACAACGGTGTTTCCTCCTCACAAACACCAGGCATTTTATTGCCTTTTTGTGCTGAGACCTCCTCATAAACTCCAGGCATTTTACTGCCCTCTGTGTTGAGACAGAGGTCCACATTTGCTCCATTTGCAGGAAATAAACCACACATCTGCCAATATATACATTCCATTATGGCATATTGGTCATAGTACCTAAGTACAGTGGGGTAAAATAGTATTTAGTCAGCCACCAATTGTGCAAGTTCTCCCACTTAAAAGATGAGAGAGGTCTCCAATTTTCATCATAGGTATACCTCAACTATGAGAGACAAAATAAGAAAAAAAATCCAGAAAATCACATTGAAGGATTTTTAATGAATTAATTGGTAAATTCCTCGGTAAAATAAGTATTTGGTCAATAACAAAAGTTCATCTCAATACTTTGTTATATACCCTTTGTTGGCAATGACAGAGGTCAAACGTTTTCTGTAAGTCTTCACAAGGCTTTCACACACTGTTGCTGGTATTTTGGCCCATTCCTCCATGCACATCTCCTCTAGAGCAGTGATGTTTTGGGGCTGTCACTGGGCAACACAGACTTTCAACTCCCTCCAAAGATTTTCTATGGGGTTGAGATCTGGAGACTGGCTAGGCCACTCCAGGACCTTGAAATGCTTCTTACGAAGCCACTCCTTCGTTGCCCGGGCAGTGTGTTTGGGATCATTGTCATGCTGAAAGACCCAGCCACGTTTCATCTTCAATGGCCTTGCTGATGGAAGGAGGTTTTCACTCAAAATCTCACGATACATGGCCCCATTCATTCTTTCCTTTACATGGATCAGTCGTCCTGGTCCCTTTGCAGAAAAACAGCCCCAAAGTATGATGTTTCCACCCCCATGCTTCACAGTAGGTATGGTGTTCTTTCTCCTCCAAACACGACAAATTGAGTTTTTACCAAAAAGTTCTATTTTGGTTTCATCTGACCATATGACATTCTCCCAGTCCTCTTCTGGATCATCCAAATGCTCTCTAGCAAACTTCAGACGGGCCTGGACATGTACTGGCTTAAGCAGGGGGACACGTCTGGCACTGCAGGATTTGATTCCCTGGCGGCGTAGTGTGTTACTGATGTAGCCTTTGTTACTTTGGTCCCAGCTCTCTGCAGGTCATTCACTAGGTCCCCCCGTGTGGTTCTGGGATTTTTGCTCACCATTCTCGTGATCATTTTGACCCCATGGGGTGAGATCTTGCGTGGAGCCCCAGATCGAGGGAGATTCTCAGTGGTCTTGTATGTCTTCCATTTTCTAATAATTGCTCCCACAGTTGATTTCTTCACACCAAGCTGCTTACCTATTGCAGATTCAGTCTTCCCAGCCTGGTGCAGGTCTACAATTTTGTTTCTGGTATCCTTTGACAGCTCTTTGGTCTTGGCCATAGTGGAGTTTGGAGTCTGACTGTTTGAGGTTTTGGACAGGTGTCTTTTATACTGATAATGAGTTCAAACAGGTGCCATTAATTCAGGTAACGAGTGGAGGACAGAGCAGCCTCTTAAAGAAGAAGTTACAGGTCTGTGAGAACCAGAAATCTTGCTTGTTTGTAGGTGACCAAATACTTATTTTACTGAGGAATTTACCAATTAATTCATTAAAAATCCTTCAATGTGATTTTCTGGATTTTTTTTCTCATTTTGTCTCTCATAGTTGAGGTATACCTATGATGAAAATTGGAGACCTCTCATCTTTTAAGTGGGAGAACTTGCACACTTGGTGACTGACTAAATACTTTTTTCCCCACTGTATAAGCAGAATACAAACATTTTGAGTCACACAAATAACTATTATGTGGTTATATTGATCACACACATATTTTGAATCACACAAATAACTTATGTGGTTATATTGATCACACACATATTTTGAATCACACAAATAACTGTTATGTAGTTATATTGATCACTTTATCCCATCAATAACTCAAACCCTTTAAGCCTTCAAAGGCACGTCATAGTCCTCCTCCTCATCATCTTTGTCTGATTCCATTTCAAGTGCAATTGATCCATCAGGTTTTAATAATGGCATTTGATATGGAGGAGGTTGTTTGTCTTCCACTGCTGTAGTGATGATCCTGAAGCAAAGAGATCGAATACAAGGGACACAACAACACCCACAAAATGCAAAGATAGCAATAACACTTACAATGGATATAATGATAGACACAATCACATCTTTCCATTTTCCAAACACTTTCTCCATCCATTCATCCATGGGATTATTTATGCCTGAGGCCTCATGCATTTCCTTGGAGAGGCTCCTCAAACCTTCCAGTGCTTTCATTACTGACCCATTGGGGTGGTGTTGTTCGGTATGTACGAGCAGCACTGACCTTGAATCATAGCGCACACCCCCCCTTTTTCTGCCAACACAGCATCTAAGGCCATCCTGTTCGGAAAAGCCATCAATGAAGTGGCTGACAACTGCTCGGCTATGCCTTCCACTGCATCTCTGGTCAGATTAGCCAGCCGCAAGGTATTGTAATGCACATAATTAATTCTATCCACATTCTTATGGGGCAGCACAGGGAAAATTGACATGTTTCAGGACCCAGGAGACAGACACTGACACGAGCAGATAGTGACAATAATCTTTATTTAATCGTGAGTGAGTGTAATGCGAGTGTAAGTGCGAGGATATCGTTCTGGTCACTGGAGCTGAGCGACCTGGACGGAGACCCGGCAACCCTGGAACAGATAAGCAGAGACAAATTACTAATGCTCCACACACAGTGGCAATGACGACACAGCTGATGCTGATGACAGTGATTCCACCGACAACGTTGGCCAATACTCCTGTAATTGATACAATAATAGTTCTGGCAATTGAGGAGCAAGACGTACCGGTAGGCGTGGTGGTAGCGAGCCGCTACGAAGACGTGATGGCGTTACCCCGTCAGCTGGGGACGCAGGTCCGCCGCCAAGGTGGTCCACCTGTGCACAGGGGTAAAGGTTTGGCGTTGAGTAGCAAATGGTGCGCTTACTTGCTTGACGCTGGGAAGAGTTCCTGGATGCAGCAAGTGAAGCTCTTGACGAGACAAACGAGGTTCCAGACGAGACAAACGAGGTTCCAGACGAGACAGACAAAGTTCCTGACGAGACAGACAAAGTTCCTGACGAGACAGACAAAGTTCTTGACGAGACAGACAAAGTTCCAGACGAGACAAGAGATATTCTTGACCAGACCAGAGAGCGGAGTGCAGGTTCATTCTCCGTTGAGGAAGACAGACGACTCCGTCCCGGGCTGTCAGCGACACTGGCTTTTAACAGCCGTTGATTCACACCTGTTGGTCTGTGCACAGCTGGGGCTAATGACACTAATGACGGCCCAGAGGCCGCCATGACAGTACTCCCCCCTCTAGCAGTGCCTCCAGGCATCTGCCCAATCCTACCTGGATTCGCCCGATGAAAATCGCGAATCAGCTGTTTATCCAAGATCAACGCTGGGCGAATCCAAGAGCGATCCTCCGGTCCAAAGCCCTCCCAGTCCACCAAATACTGAAGACCATGACCCCGCCTGCGGACATCAAGGACAGCAGTCACCCCCCAGGCCGGATGGCCATCGATCATCCTCGGGGGCGCGGGAACCGCTGGAACAGGACACAGGGGGTCCAAGACGTATGGTTTGACCTGGGAGACATGAAAAACGGGGCAGATACGCATTGAAGAGGGGAGAGACAAGCGCACAGACACAGGGTTAATAATACGATTAATAGTGTAAGGGCCAATGAAGCGCTTCGTGAGCTTCCGTTCCTCGGCCGGTACACAAATATTCCGGGTTGACAACCAGACCTTCTGACCCACCTTAAAGTCCGGGGCGGGTCTCCTATGCCGGTTGGCCACCTGGATATTACATTGGGTAGTCCTCCTGGTGGCGCACTGAGCGCAGGCCCGGATGTGATTAACAACGTCCTTCCATAACCCTGGCCACCAGAAGGTCCTTTGAAGGAGATCCACGGTCCGACCCACTCCAGGATGACAGGCCCACTTGGAAGTGTGACCCCACTCAATCACCTTGCCCCGGATAGCGCGTGGAACAAACATGCAGCCCGGGGTCCGGCTCTGTCTTCTGAGCCTGGCGAACCGTCTTGCAGATTCCCCAGGACAGGGCGCCCACGACGCAGGAAGGCGGCAGGATAGGGGTCTCCTGGTCCTCAGAGGATGGAGTGTCAAACTGCCGAGAGAGAGCATCCGGCTTACCATTCTTACTTCCCGGCCGATACCTGATAGAGAAGTTAAAACGGCCGAAGAAGAGGGACCAGCGAGCCTGGCGGGCATTCAGGCGCTTCGCCGTCCTGAGGTACTCCAGGTTACGATGATCCATCCAAACCACGAACGGCTGAGCAGCCCCCTCCAGCCAATGTCTCCATTCCTCCAAGGCGAGTTTTACTGCCAGTAACTCCCTGTCTCCGATGCAGTAATTCCTCTCTGCAGAAGTGAGACGGTGAGAGAAATAAGCACAAGGGCGAATCTTACCGTCCTCGGGAGACCGTTGGGAGAGTACCACTCCAACTCCTGAATCAGAAGCGTCCACCTCCACCAAGCACTGCAGCTTTGGATCCACCTGAGTAAGGACTCGGGCCGAGGCGAACTCCCTCTTGAGTCTTTCAAATGCTTCAGCTGCCTCCTTACTCCAACAAAACGGGATCTTAGGGGAAGTAAGAGCAGACAGGGGACGGGCAATATTGCCAAAATTAGGCACGAACCTCCTATAGAAATTAGCAAACCCCAGGAACCCCTGAAGCTGCTTTCTGGAGGTGGGTGCAAGCCAATCCACAACTGCCTTGACCTTGGCTGGGTCAGGGAACACCTGGTTCCGAGCTAAAATAAACCCAAGGAAGGAGGTTTGATCAGTGTGGAACTCACATTTCCCAGCCTTCACGAACAGTTGATTCTCCAGGAGGCGCTGCAGTACCCTGCGCACATGCACTCGATGCTCCTCTAGTGTGCGGGAGAAAATGAGAACATTGTCGAGACAAACAAAAACAAACGAGTTCAGGAAATCCCGTAGTACATCATTTATCAGACGTTGGAACACGGCTGGAGCGTTAGTTAACCCAAACGGCATTACCAGGCACTCAAAATGTCCGCTGGGGGTCCGAAAAGCCGTCTTCCACTCATCTCCTTCCCTTATGCGCACTAGATGGTAGGCATTCCTAAGGTCCAATTTAGTAAACCAGGACGCCCCCTGGAGGGAGTCAAAAGCGGTGTTCATCAAAGGCAGGGTATATTTGTCTTTCACAGATATTTCATTCAATCCCCGGAAATCGATACAGGGGCGTAGAGAACCGTCTTTCTTTTCAACAAAAAAAAATCCAGCACCTACTGCCGAAGACGACGGGCGGATGATACCAGAAGCCAAGGACTCCTTAATATATGTGTCCATAGCCTCGCGCTCCGGGGCTGACAGGCTGTACAGGCGGCTAGCAGGTAGAGGGGCCCCAGCCTTAAGGTTGATCGCGCAGTCATAAGGGCGATGAGAGGGTAAGGACAATGCCCGAGACTTGCAAAATACTAGCCCCAAATCGTGATAGACCTCTGGCACCTTGGACAAGTCCGGTGGCGATGAATCAGGCAGAGGCACCTTGACGGATGGGGCGCATGCCGCCGATTGAAGGCAGGCACTGAGGCAGAATGTACTCCATGCCATTATTCTCCCAGCTTGCCAATCAATAGTGGGGTTATGTAGGCGCAGCCAGGGGTACCCCAGAATAACGGGCGAAGAAGAAACAGGCAGAACAAAAAACTGAATTTCCTCCCTGTGATTTCCTGATACAATAACTGACACAGGAACCGTCTGATGAGCAATAGTAGTCAACGACGCTTTAGACAAGGTGATCAGTTTGACAGGGGGATCTAGAGTCTGACAGCTAAGACCCATCCGGGTTGCCAGGTCTCTAGAAATAAAATTTTGCTCAGCTCCAGAATCTACTAACGCCAATGTGGAGTGTTCTGTATGTAAATGGATGAGCCTAAGAGGTAATCGACAACAAGTAAGGGGCTCTTTAGAGTTATTGCCCGTGAATCCCCCTACTCTGATCCACGGGCCCTCCCTTTTTAACTTATTGGGACATTCAAAAACCCTATGTGACTCCTTCCCACAGTAGAAACAAAGGCCCAGATCCCTGCAGCGTTGTTTCTCTGCTGCTGACACTTTAGACCGACCACTGATTATAGCTTGCTGAACCGGAAGTTCCTCTGATGCAGATAGAGCGAGAGGAGGAGAGTTGGGGAGGCGAGGGTGGGGTTTAACCGAACGGGAAGTAGAACGCCGTTCAGCCGCCCGCTCCCTTAATCTGCTATCAAGACTAACCGCTAGGGCAATCAAATCCCGTAAATTATCCGGTTTGTCCCGTGTCGCTAACTCATCCTTCAACTCATCATTAAGACTACGTAGAAAGATACCACATAATGATGGCTCCCCCCACCCAATCTCTGCAGCCAGGACCCGGAAGTCAATGGCGTAATCAGCAGCCGATCTTTTTCCCTGTTGTAAGCTCAGCAATCGTTCTGTCAACACCTCACCTCTATCCGTATGATCAAAAACAGACAAAAATTCATTCACAAACTCCTGGTAAGTGAGCAGGGAATAGCTTGGTTTCGCCATAATGGAATACGCCCAGTCCAAAGCCCTTCCTGCTAACAAATTCATAATGTAGCCAATCCGGCTAGAATCAAGAGTAAAGTCCCCCGGAACACGAAGAAAAACTGACTCACACTGTAATATGAATCCACGAGCTTCCCCGAGTTTTCCGCTGAACCGGGCAGGGGTGGGAATAGGGGTGAGGCGAGAAGACGAGGAGATGTTAGCTTGACCAGATGCTAAGCCCACAGAGGCAGAACTGTCTACGGTGGAGGGAAACGTCTGGTGTCCCTCCAGACGATCCAGCCGACCATTTATTGCAGTTAACTGATTTAAGACTACTGTCTGTTGGTGTGCAAATAAATCTACCCGGGCGCTAAGAGTGTTGATTTGGCGCGACAGTGAACTGTCCGCTGGGTCTTCGTGACGGAGTCGTACTGACATGTTTCAGGACCCAGGAGACAGACACTGACACGAGCAGATAGTGACAATAATCTTTATTTAATCGTGAGTGAGTGTAATGCGAGTGTAAGTGCGAGGATATCGTTCTGGTCACTGGAGCTGAGCGACCTGGACGGAGACCCGGCAACCCTGGAACAGATAAGCAGAGACAAATTACTAATGCTCCACACACAGTGGCAATGACGACACAGCTGATGCTGATGACAGTGATTCCACCGACAACGTTGGCCAATACTCCTGTAATTGATACAATAATAGTTCTGGCAATTGAGGAGCAAGACGTACCGGTAGGCGTGGTGGTAGCGAGCCGCTACGAAGACGTGATGGCGTTACCCCGTCAGCTGGGGACGCAGGTCCGCCGCCAAGGTGGTCCACCTGTGCACAGGGGTAAAGGTTTGGCGTTGAGTAGCAAATGGTGCGCTTACTTGCTTGACGCTGGGAAGAGTTCCTGGATGCAGCAAGTGAAGCTCTTGACGAGACAAACGAGGTTCCAGACGAGACAAACGAGGTTCCAGACGAGACAAACGAGGTTCCAGACGAGACAAGAGATATTCTTGACCAGACCAGAGAGCGGAGTGCAGGTTCATTCTCCGTTGAGGAAGACAGACGACTCCGTCCCGGGCTGTCAGCGACACTGGCTTTTAACAGCCGTTGATTCACACCTGTTGGTCTGTGCGCAGCTGGGGCTAATGACACTAATGACGGCCCAGAGGCCGCCATGACAAAAATAGCACTAATAATAGGCAGGTGTTCAAACCCTGCAGCAATCTGCTCTGCCAATTTGTATTCATTTGGTACTCCTCTAGGGACTCCAATTGCATCAATATAAGTGGGACTGTTCTTAGTCAGATAAAAATCTGTAGACCGTTCAACTCTGCTTGGACCCGTAGCTTGTGTACTATCTGGCCTATGTCCAACAAGTGTTAAAGGGACAACCAACCGTACCATAGCACACCGACCAGACCACTTCTCTGGTAGGTGTACATAAACTCCCAAACCGCCACAGTACCAATACAGATTAGCTCTACTCCAAGACAAAGTGAATTTTGTGGTATTGATTTGTGTCTCACACCAACTTCTGTCAATCTCACCTATTGATGGACCATTCCGCTTAAAGAAACAAGTGTACTTGTTTGGTTGGGGTATCACTTGTGGTGGACGAGTATCATTGCTTATTGGTGGATAAAGGGCACTGAAACCTCCACAATTTGGAGGATTAGCCATCATGAACGATTGAACCATGCACTTAAATCCTTTCTTGTCTGTGACAGGGTGCAAAGGAGCTGGCTCTGTGATCAATGTTGGACGAAATGACATACAGGCTACACAATCTTCCATACCCACTGACTTAGCTGCGTCTGCCACCCATTCTAACCATAAATTTCTGTTCTCATATCCTGTGGCTATTTTAATGACATCACTGGGTGTAAACTTAGAGAAGTCAAGCCGCGCCACCCCTGTTTTGGCCTCTGACTGTGTGCTTTCTGAAAGAGGTGGATCCTTTAATTCAACTTTAACTAACATCTTTATGTCCGTTCCAAACTGATTAACTCCTAGTACGAGATAAAAACTATCTTTAACTGAAGTTTTGGGATAAGGACTCTCCCACTGCCCCTGAAAACTCATCAGCATTGGGTTACCATAACTCGACTGCTGCCTAACAAATGACCAGTTAGTCCACCAGGCCCCCTCTGTTCCACTTAACACTTTGGGAGTCCAAGTATTTCCAGTCCAACCACGTATCATGTCCCACTTGTCACACCAACTGTCTTCTGAGACAAATCCCACATTTGTCAGACAATATTCACTCACTTTGAAATCATTACAAACATACACCTCATACTTCCTCCAGCTGTCCTGATCTGCACCACACTCAATGATGTTACATAAATCGAACCGAAACATTGTCTTTGAACCCCTTGTATACTTTAGTTTGACATCCCCATGCACCTTCAAACACTCAACTGGGTCATGCACTACTGTCTCCCGGGGTTTTCTAATCTTACATTCATCTCCAATCACCACCACCAATCACCATCACCAGCTCCGCACTGTGTGTGTTTATATACTTGCATATTTATTCCACCTAGCTGCAATGCTCCGTACTGTGGGCGTTTATATATTTACATATTTATTCCATCTAGCTACAATGCTCTGCACTGTGTGTTCATATATTCATATATTTATTCCATCCAGCTACAATGCTCTGCACTGTGTGTCTGTGTGTGTGTGTGTGTGTGTGTGTGTGTGTATATATTTTATAGTAATATGTACATATGTATATTAGCTGCTCTTGCTTGCTTGTTTTTTTTCTTGCCTTCTGATTGTTGCTCTGAGTGTTGCTATCCCTGTGCTGTTGCAATCCTGGAATTTCCCCGTTGTGGGACTAATAAAGGCTTATCTTATCTTATCTTATCTTAATCACACCAAACAGAGTCAGTATCACAATCACTGCTGCCAGGGCCCCTAAAATCATACACCCCATCATCCATTTCCTTTTTCCTGGAGTCTCTCCATTCTTGACACAGTCACACTCTTACACAATGCACAAATTATTGATTATATGATGATTATAACACTCAAACAAATATAATGTCTCTAAATCAGGAATATATAACTACAAAACACCCTTGTATATGTATATATATATTTTTTTCAATACAAAAGTCACTGGTTACTGTCCTTTTAGTCCTTGTTTGATGTCACTCAATGTACGTCCAGGCTCTTCAGCAGCTGCACACATACTCCAGTGGTACCATGTGTCGCCTTTACCTTTTAACCTCACTGCGTGTGAAGTTCTTTCCACCACTTGGAATGGTCCTGTCCACCTTGGTTCTGACCACTTCCTTTTTATGCACTTCAGGAGAACCCACTCTGTTGTGATTGGTTCCGTGGGTTTTAAATCACCTCCTGGCTTCTTCTTTTCCTGTACCTGTTGTGAGAAAGCTGACACAAGAGCCCTTAGTTGGTCATAGAATGGTTTATAGCCCATCTTGGGCTCTTCTTCCTCCCACAACTGCAATCGTGCTCCCGGTCCTGGGAACTGACGACCTGTTAAAAGTTCATAAGGAGTAAAACCTGTTAAGCTGTTAACAGAACTCCTAACCGTCAATAGGGCAATAGGTAAAGCATCCAACCAGTTCATTCCTGTCTGGCTACAGATCTTAGCAAGCTTCACCTTAATGTTTTGATTCATCCTCTCAACCTGACCTTGAGATTGAGGGTGATAAACTGTTCCAAATGAATGTTTTAGACCTAACATTTTTTCCACTTTTTGTAGGTCTTGATTTTTGAAATGTGCTCCATTATCTGATCTAATTCTCCTAGGAAATCCGTAAGTAGGAATGTATTGATTTATCAAAAATTTGATCACTGTTTTGCTGTCTTCTTTCTTTGCAGGATACACTTCAGGCCATCCTGTAAATGTGTCCACTGCCACTAGGAGATATCTGTATCCCCTAATTCTTTCCACCATGTCAGTGTAATCTATGATTATCTCCTGACCTGGCAAAGTAGGCAATGGAAAATGACCTTGATGAACTTTAACCGTCTGTTTTGGATTGTGAGAACCACAAATGGCACAACTTTTTACATAATTTTGTATCATATCAGGGAGAAAGGGATGCCACCAGTGACCCAAATGTCTGTTCATTTGTTTAGCCCCTACATGTGCTAACCCATGAGCTTCATGTAACACATTTTCTCTGATTCCTGGGGGTAACACTGGTCTACCATCCTGTGCTCTCCACAACCCTTCTTTTTCTATGGCGCCTCTCTGCTTCCACACTGTTTTTTCTTCAGGAGACGCTTTTCTCTGTTCATCTATTAACATATTTACATCAATCTGTGGCAAAATGTCCTGAACCTCCTTGCCTGTCTGTGTCAACATTAACAATGGCTGATATCCTGCTGCCTTTTTTGCTGCTTTGTCTGCCTCATGATTACCTCTAGCCACATTTGTCTCTGTTTTATTGTCATGACCTTTCACTTTACCACTGCTACCTCCTGTGGCAACAATAGCACGTCTGCTCATTTTTTCATTTCTGTTTCATGCTTTATAGGAGTCTGAGATGCTGTCAAAAAACCTTGTCTAATCCATTGGGCTAATTCTGTGTTGATTGACCCGACAACATAAGCTGAATCTGTATAAATAGTGACCTTTTTTCCTGCTGACCACTCCAATGCTTTGATCATAGCTGTCAATTTGGCCAACTGAGCTGATTGTCTGTCCTGCAATGTCCCATTTAGCACCTCCTCAAATCCATTTGCCCTTTGTCTCACAACTGCATATCCTGCCTTCAATCCTTCTGTAGGGTGACGAAAACAACATCCATCTGTGAACAAAACTTCATCTGGGTCAGTCAGTGGTGTCACAGATAAATCTATCCTCACCTTCACATCTTTTCTGACCCTTTTTTCACATTCATGTGGTTCCCCATCCAACATCTGATCTGCCATGTTTATTCCTTCATGTGTGAATGTGATATGTGGTGCTGATAGAATTTTTTCCATTCTTCTCTGTCTGATTGAGGTCATAGTGAACGCTGCAGAATTTACATATGACATCACGCTATGTGTGGTCAGGACAGTCAATGGATGTCCCATAACCACATGAGCTGTTTTTTGCAAAATTTTTGCCACTCCTGCAGCATGACGTGTGCATGCTGGTTGCCTTTTTTCCATTGGGTCTAATATTATGCTGACATAGAGGAGTATCTTTCTTTCTCCCCCTTTTTTCTGAAACAGAACACCATTTACTGTGTGTTCTGCTTCAGAAACATCCAAGTGGAAACGTTTGTTGTAGTCAGGTGTTGCCAAATCAGCTGCATGTGAGAGTTCATTTTTCAAAGCAATGAATGTTTCCTCAGCTCCCTGTGTCCACAGTTACTGTGCAGCAAGATTTCTCATGCCTTGTTCATTAACCAGTGCACTCAATGGTTTTGTCCTTTCGCTGTATTGTGGTATGCAATGTCTACTGAACCCTGTTAGACCCAGAAATGATAACATTTGTTTTACCGTGCATGGTTTGGGGTGATGAAGGATGGAATCTCTGTGTAACGTGGAAAGGCCAGAACCTGTGGGTGTGATAACACGGCCTAGAAAAGACACATAACGCCTTGCACATTGTAGTTTTTGCATTGACACTTTAAATCCACATTCAAATAATCTCAACAACACACTCTTTGTAGCTTCCAGACAACTGTCAGGATTTGGTGCTGCTATCAATATGTCATCTACGTACTGTATCAGAATTACTCCTGGAGGGAGAGGACAACCTTGCAGTTGTTCCTTCAAGACCTGATTGAAAATACCTGGTGACAAAATGAACCCCTGTGGTAGCCGGGTGTAGCGCAGCTGTGTGCCCTTGTAGGTAAATGAGAAGAAATCCCTGCACTCCTCTGCTAAAGGAAGACAGAAAAATGCATTAGCCAAATCAATACATGTTAACCATGAATGTTGTGATGTGAGAGCAGATAAAACAGTGTATGGATTTGGCACGGGTACTGTGGGGGTGGAAATCCGTGAATTGACATGCCTCAAATCATGGGCCATTCGGTATTTACCGGTGTTCTGCTTTTCAACTGGGAGAATAGGAGTGTTCCAGGCAGAGTGAGAATTTTCTAATACCCCTGCCTAAAGCAGCCCTTCAATGGTGTCAGTAATGCCCTCCTGTGCCACAGGCTTATATGCATACTCATTTTGCCAAATAGGTTCACCTGGTAGAACCTGAAATGAGATGGGAGAAATATTAACACATTTACCAACGTCTGTGGGTCCCTGTGACCATAAATTTTGTGGCAGCGAATTCAACATATCGGCTGCTGATTCATGATCCGTGCGTTCCCTACCATGCTCTCTCTCAATCTGTCGGTGTTCAAACAAAAGCTCATTAGTTGTGTCAATTTGGATGCGATAGGCCTGATATTTTGCAGCATATTCAACCTTTGGGATCTGTGTCACCTGCTAATCAGTGGCTTCAGCCAGTGCTTTAACCATAGGCCCTAACTCTTTTGCTTGGTGATTAGCATGTATGAGCAAGGTAATGTGTGGAGCTGATTCCTCTGACATTTCAAACCACTGTAATTGCTCTGCACTTAATACAGCATCTGCGGCGACACCCTCTTGTCCTACATACAAAAACCTAGATTTGATGGTCCAAGTTTGACCATCCAGTTGAGAGAAAAATCTATCATGATAAACATCATCCGAATTTCTGTCATAATACAGAGTGACATGCAGGGGATCAATGGGAGGTGTGTAGGGTGCAAGGAGAGCAATCCACGGCTTCCAGGCCATGAACACTGGCAACACGCCAGTCTGTGAGGGCGAGTCAGGCAATAACAGGCCCCAGTAAATGTCAGCCCAGGTGTTTGGCGCTTGTGATGTCACATCAGGTTTCAACAGCATTTGTCCATGCACAGACAGTCCTTGCACTGAACAGTTTACAGCAACACCATTAGGAAATGACAAGATGACTCCATCGGCCGAGCACAGCACCGATGCCCCCAGTTTAATCAGCAGGTCTCTCCCCATCAAGTTTGTGGGAGAGTTTTTTGAGCAGGCCTAACATTGTTTCACAGTTTGACCAGCAACACAAGTGTCCAAAGGCTTTGTCACAGGCAGTCTTTCAGGAACCCCAGAGAAACCAATAACCTCCACAGCTTTAGCCAATAACAGTGTAGGCTCAGTGTCACAGTTCAAAGTGGAATAGGTTGCCCCCGTATCAACCAGAAAAGGCAGGTCACAGTCCATAACCTTTAGTGTGACCATGGGATCTGCCATTCCCACGTCACTTTTTCTCTGTGGGTCCCGTCATTGTTCCTCATATTGTGTGAGGTACACTTCCCCCGCAGTTGAAGTGTATGCTGGATATTGGCCAGCAGGTGGAGCTGCTGCTGCATAGGGTGCTTGATGTCCTGCACTTGCTGGTGCCACTGGTGGTGGGTAAGGATTAATTGGGCAATTCCTCCTCCAATGACCATTTTGACCACAGCCATGACATGCATTCAGGCCCATGACCTTTTGACCCTGAAAGTTTCTCACACCCTGCCTTCCACGGGATACCCCCCGATAATAATTGAAATCACGTGGTACACCCTGAAAATATGGTGTTTGGGGTGTTCACCCAGTGGGTGCCGGGTACACAGGGGCAGGTAAAGCTGCCATTCCCGGTGTGGGCATTGGCCCTAAGGGTGTTTCCAGAGCCTGTTGTACCAGCTGCTTAGCTGTTTTGTTTGTCTTTTTAACTTCAGCTATTTCTTGTTTAGCCTTTTGTAACTGCAGTTTTAACAGTTGCAGTTCTTGATTATCTCTGTCAACCTTCTCCTTTTCTGCTTTTTCCTGTTCCTTACGCATATGATGTGTGAAGTGCCTTTCCCACAATTCCACAGAACTACTGGGAATGTCAGGGTTACTGTCCATGGCCTCTCTCACTGCCTGATGTACTCCTTTTAACACTGCCTGCCTAAATACATCCCTTTGAAAATCAGATGTATTAGGATGAGAGCCAGCAGCCGCCGTCCACTCCATTTTACATCTACTAATAAATGCCATAGGAGACTCATTTTCCTTAATTGAAAAAGTTAAAGCTCTTAAAGCTCCTGGTGGAATTGGAAATTTGTGTCTCATTGCTGCGCCTAAGGCTGATGCTACAGGGGTGAAAGGTGCTGAATCTGACACTGTTTGGGTCCCTGCCAACTGTTCAATTTGAGAGACCTCCACAACACTTAACTGTCGCCCAAGCAAAGCTCTAAAATCTCCCATTGCCACGGTAACTCCTTGAGTTAACTGATCAAATTTTGTCATCCACTGACCTCCACCCTCACAGGGCGGGGGCATTTTTTCTGAAATGCCATTTATGTCTGTCCATGAGAATGGCTGATATGTTCTGCCTCTGCTTTTCATTACCAGTGGTGCCTGTGTGTGTATGCGGTGCTCTGTGGCCTGTTGTGTGTTTCTGCGCACAGCTGAATTAAGATGGCAGCCTGTATAAGGGTCACATTCGTCACCATCCCAAACTCTACGGCACAAATCTCTATTTCTGAAACTGTAAGGCCTGCCTCGCATGTGCTTCTCCTGATCTCCTAATTCTCTTCTGTCTTCATCTGTCATTCTAGCCTCTCCTATAAGTTGATACGATCTATTTTCTTGCAGTGGTCTGCCTTCATGTTTTTGTGCATTATTTGTTTTTGTAAGAGCTGCAGTCATAGCATCTGAACTTTCTCTCCTCTGCCTGCTCTTAAAATCATCTTGACCATAAGGGGTAGATGAAGCAAATACTGTAGGGGAAAGGAGATGTATTTCCTCACTGTCTGCATGTTCACTCCACTGACCACAGTCACTTATCTCTTGATAGCCTGTACCTTCATCATCTGCTACACCTGATTCCACACTACCAGTATTAGACCATAAACTATGCTGAATATCCTGTGTTTGTCTTTGCAAATTAGTTACATCAGCTTCAACATTCTGCAGCCGTTCTCCCACAGTCTTCTCCAACCTTAATCTTTCAAGTTCTTCCTGCAACCTTTCCATCTCACGTCTGTCTGCCTGCATTTCCTGTTTCTGAGTTTCCAGCCAACCTTTCAACTGTTCACATTGTTCTTGTGATGTAACCGTCTCAACTTCTACCACCCCTTCTTTAAGTTTAACCAAAGGCATCTGATTAACACAATATGGCGGTGGGGGCAATTCCCCTTTTAAGTCTTCCAAATTAGGGTAGAGGGACAGCACCCCTCCCTTTTGTTTGGCCAGCTGCTTATCAACCAATAAATCTTTATTCTTCTCTATCTCACTCACACACCTCACTGGGTCAACCACTGCTGAATCCTGCCTCAAACTGCTGTTTGCCTCCATTGTCCTCATGTGCTGATTCTGCTCCTTATCAGACACCTGTGTCTTCATCAATTTCACACCATCCATTGCAGCAGAGCATGTAACCAAATTATGAATCAGTCTGCGCTCACGTTCACACTTCTCAATATGATGCTTATGTCTCTTTTTCACCAAAAATCCTGTGACAGACATATCTTTCATAGCTTGTATGCCATTAATCCTTCTTTGTTCAAACTCCATTAATAACTGGGTCAAACTGTCCTCCTTATTTAAATTTAGAATGCCTTCTTCCACTAACTTCTGATACAATTTATCACATTCTGCTTTAACCTCACTTCTGTCTTTGGGTGATATACCACTGAACATATGAGTCACTGTTGAATCCCACTGTTTTTTCATATTTTCTTTACAGGAGTCACCCTCTACAAATTCACACTTCTTATTTTTCTACAGGGCCAAATCTGCCTCTCCCCCGCCCCTGGGGCAAAAGGAGAGAGAGAGAGAGAGAGAGAGAGAGAGAGAGAGATTTTGATTTTTGATTTTTCAACACACCTTTATTGTCACAAATTCAACAGAAAAACACAACAACTAAAACAACTAAAAGAAGCAATGGAAAAGAAAAATGTCTCACTGACAAGAAATCAAAGACACAAGTAACCAAACAAGGAAAACTAAAACAAAAAACTTGCTTCTTACATCAGGATTATACCATAGGTAATTTTCCCCTCCTTAACACAACACAGGATGTGCTTAAAGCACCACATAGCCTCAAAGGTTTCAACATTCTGCATCAGATGAGAGTAATTGTAATCAATCATTATTCGAGCCTTAATCATGCCAACCAGCATGTCTTTTACATTACAATCCAGCAGTTGTTCAATTTTTCTTTTCCTACTAACATAAATGGCCATTTTAGCCTGACCCAGGATGAAATTTAAGAGTTCACTCTTTTTCTTAGTCCTCTGTCTATATGGAAAGCCCAAGATAAAAATCTGCTGGGAAAAGACTTCTCCAAACAGATAAAACAGCTTCCCCAAAAAAACAAACAACAATTGCAGTCTGTTACAGTCCAGAAAACAATGGAACACAGATTCTTTCTGAGGACAAAATGGACAAACCTCAACAACATTTGGGTTTAAAAGAGAGATAAAAGCATTTACAGCCACAGCACCATGTAAAACTCGCCATTGTAGGTCTCCAACCTTCTTAGTTAATGGTGGTTTATAGAGTGCTCTCCAGGCAGGCCTCACCTCTGGACCCAGACCCAAGTGTTTCCTCCATGGTGTATCAGCTCGACCTTTTAACTTATTCACATTTAGAATTTTCACCAAAAGTCCATACATTTTTTTACCAGGAGAGTCACAAATGTTAATGTGCTCAGAGTTTAAAAACACACCAGTGCCATCTTTAAAATCAGGAGATAAAATACTAAAAGGAAAAGGTTCATCAGCAGTTTGTACAGAGTTTTCGCAGTGTAAAACAATAGCAGAGTGTTCTTCTGCAGACAGGCAGTCTCTCCAATCTTTCAACAAGTTCATTATAACTCTGACTGAAGAGACGCCAAGAGCCGAGCACAGGGCAACAGCATTGTCCAAGTTAGGACCACATAAATTCACCAAATGTCCCAGCGTTGTAACCTTTGCAAAAATAAACTTTTTTAAAACAGAAGGTCCTAAAACATTGCCCACATCAAAACGGGTCCCGAACACAAGTGGTTCCTTTAAAAGCCAGAAAGGCGACAAGGAAGCCTGGGGAGAGTTCTTTTTAAAAAGTCCCCAGATTTTAAAAGCACTTTGGTAAAACTGGGGAAGTTCTGAGAGTTTTTGGCCCCTTAAATCCATTAAAAGCAACGACTCCTCTAGTCCAAGCCCTCCACAGCGAGCCAGGACAGCCCTGGCAATAGGTCTCCACACAAGGTCAAGGGGGCCACTCAGCAGTCGCTGAATGAACTGCAGGCGAAAGACAGCCCCCCTGCTGGCCAGATGGATGAGCCCTTGACCACCTTCTTCCCTCGGTAAAAACAGGATACTCTGTGGAACCCAGTGAAGACGGTCCCAGAAAAAGTCCATGACTATAGATTGCACTCTGGCCAGCAAATTGGGTGGAGGGTCCAGACAAGACAGTCGATGCCACAGCATTGAAGCAATCAAGTTGTTGATAATTAAAACACGACCTCTGAAGGACAAGTTTGGCAGAATCCATTTCCATTTTTTTAGTCTTCCTTCAGTTTTTTCTAAAAAACACTCCCAATTTTTCTCATTAAAAGTCTGATTTCCTAAAAACACACCAAGATAATTAAAACCACCTTGTGTCCATGAGAGGCCACCAGGTAGGGCAATTTTTTGTGGTCTCCCCCCCACCACAATAGCTTCACTCTTACCCCAATTCACTCTCGCTGAGGAGCACTCACCAAAAAGATTGACAGTTCTTAAAAGGTAGTCTACATCATTTTGATTTCTTGTAAAAACAACAACGTCATCAGCATAGGCAGACACTTTAAAAACAGAGTCAGAGTTGGGGACTTTAAAACCAGTGAGGCCTTGCCTTAGTTTACAAAGGAGGGGCTCAATGGCAAGAGAGTACAGCATACCTAAGAGGGGGCAGCCCTGTCGGACACCCCTCTCAACTTTGAAAGGAGCACTCAAACCACCATTAATCTTAAGAATACTCTCAATGTCTCTATACAAAGCCTGGATCATGGCGATGAACCCTGAGCTGAAACCAAAGGCCTCTAATGTCTGCCAAAGGTATGGATGTTCAACTCGGTCAAACGCCTTTTCTTGGTCAATTGAAATAAGACCAAGTTCTTTGACCAATGAGCTGGAGAGGTCCAAAACATCACGAATTAAAAAAATGTTGTCTGTAACCAACCTACCAGGTACACAGTAGGTCTGGTCTACATGTATGACCTGCTCCATCGCCTTCCTCAGTCTGGTAGCCAACACCTTGGAGAGAATTTTGTAGTCAGTACAGAGGAGGGCCACCGGACGCCAGTTTTTAATGTCTTTCAAGTCGCCTTTTTTTGGAAGGAGGGTGAGGACTGCTCTCCTACAACTTAGGGGCAGGTGACCCTTCCGCAGACTGTCAGACAGTACTTCCAGCAAGTCCTCACAGATCTCAGACCAGAACACCTTGTAGAACTCCGCTGGTAGGCCATCTATCCCTGGGGCTTTTCCACACTGAAGAGACTGGACAGCCACTGCCAGTTCTTGCAGAGTGATCCCGCTCTCCAGCTCCGCATTCACGCTAGCCATCACCTTTGGCAAGTCCGTCAAAAAATGACTCAGTGCATGTGGATTCTCAACAAATTCTTTCTTAAAGAGATCCTTGTAGAAAGCAACTGCAAAGCGACGGATCTCCGCAGACTCATGGATTGGCCGCCCGTCCTCGGAGCTAAGAGAGTGGATCATCCTCCTCTGACCATTCTTCCTCTCCAGACCAAAGAAAAAATGAGATGGAGCGTCCATTAGTGCGATGCTCTGGAACCTACTGCGTACCACAGCGCCCCTGGCAGCCACACCCAGTAGGTCAGTTAAAACAGACTTTTTGCCATTGAGGGCCTCAAAATGTCCTCTTTCTCCTGTGGAGCCTGCCAAAGACTGCAGCTCCACTACTTCTCTCTCCAGGTCCCTGACAGACCTGGCCATGTCTCCAGAGACATTGCGAGTATACTGTAGGCACAGATTCTTTATTTGGCTCTTCCCTACATCCCACCACTGCTGCAAAGAACTAAAATTTGATTTTGTTAATTTAAAATTACTCCAAAAAAACATAAAAGCAGTTTTAAAACTGTTATCCGATAAAAGTGACGTGTTAAAATGCCAGTATGCACTACTGCACTTTATATTCTTGATAAAAACACAACACTGAACCAGGGAATGATCTGTGAAGCCAACAGGGACTATAAAAGCACTTTTAAAAATGCTAAAATGGTGCTTAAAACTGTAAACCCTATCCAGTCTAGCTAAGGACAGAATATTGTCCTTTCTATGGCTCCATGTGTATTGTCTAGCCTTGCCATGAAAATTTCTCCACACATCACACAGATCTTGAGCTTCTATGAGACCTTTTAAAACTCTCTTGGATGCAGCATGTGGCTCTGGGTGATTCCTATCCATAAGAGGATTTTCTGTACAATTAAAATCACCCCCCACAAATAAAAAGTCATCATTACTGCAATTTTTGATCGTGTCATCTAAAATATTTAAAAAGGCCAATCTTTCTGTGCCTACGGTTGGAGCATACACATTTATAAAAACAACTTTCACATTCTCAAAAACAGCTCGAACTTTTAAAATGTGGCCTGCAATTATCTCATCAATGTCATAAGAAAGTGGAATAAAATCTCGAGAAAATAAAATACCCACTCCACCACTACTGCTGTTTTTATGACTAAGAATAATTTCACCCCGAAAATCCCTCCTCCAGTCAGCAGCATTGTCCTCAGAACTATGAGTCTCCTGAACAAACAGAACATTAATTTTCTTGCATTCTGCAAGAGTAAAAACACTCGCTCGCTTGGACATTTCTCTTGCCCCATTGATGTTGAGTGTGCCAAAATTAAAACTGCACATGCATATAAAAGGGTAAAACCAACACAAAAACAGAAAAGAAAGAATGAGCGATAAAAGACTAATCATCCTGGGCAATTTGGTTCTTAACTTTTAGCACAAGCTTTTTTAGTCTGTAGATCTCCTGATCAGTAAAACTTTCCTGCTCAAACTCTCCCCTATTTTTCATGTAGGCCCGAGCAGAGTCAACAAAACGTTTTAGATCGGGGAAGAAATTTTCAACTTTAACCAGTCTGGATCCCTTAGTGTCCTGCAAAAACTTCTGTATTTTTGTGAAGGGGTAACCGCCTCCACTGGCCCCATCATCACTATTTTCACCATCACTCTCTATCTCAGATCCAGCATAAGAATCTGGCTGAGATAGAGAAACCTCAGAACTGTCTTTGATAACCCTTTTTACTTTGCTCCTCTGCTGTTTGGTTTCCAAATTCTTCCGCTTGATTGAGATTTTACATAATTCTTCATCTAATTCGATGTCATCCTCGTCCTCCAACACTGACTCAGCCACCCTGGTAGCTGTTTCTTCCTGTCTTTCGCTCACCCTGTGCTGTGGTTTTATATTCATCTTTCTAGTCCCACCATCTACCTGGGCCTCATTTGGCTCCTCTGTCTGATCCTCAGCGTGATCCCTCTCGGTAATCTCACCCTTGTCCACAATGTTGGTCTGTGCAACAGCCCTGCGATGTACTTTAACTTTCGCTGCTGTTTCATTTATGATCGACAGGCCGGCTGCGGAGGGCGGCAAAGCCGCCCCGCCGCCAGACGGCCCCGCGGCCTCGGCCGAAGCGCCCGACGGCGCTACTGCGCCGTCAGCCTCAGAGAGCGGCAAAGCCGCTCCGCCACCAGACGGCCCCGAGGCCACACTAGCGGCCTCCCCCGAGTGATCACCCCCCACTCCCTGAGGGCATGATCAAATCAAGTGTCCCTCCATTCCGCAGCCGAAACACTTCATATTATCAGAGGTGACGTGGATGGTATAATCAAAGCCGTCAATCTGGTATTTAAATACGAGGTTGAGGCTTTCCTCGCTATTCTTTAAAATCATGAGCACCTGTCGCATAAAAGACATGACATGCTTTAAACGCGGGGACTTACAACCGAGAGGGATGTGCTTAATGGGGGACAAAAGCTGCCCGTGTCTCGACAGCTCCTTCTCCAACAGCTCATTCTTTAAAAATGGTGGGACATTTGAGATGGTAATTCTCTTCGCGGGATTCACCAGAGACAGAACAGGAACCAGTGTGTCTTTAATCACAACCCCGCTCTCCACTACCTGGTTAACTTTTTCAATACTATCAAGGAAAATCACCACGGCACTATTCATTCTAGAAGCTGATCTAACGCTTTCATAACCGACCAGCTCCCCCACAGCCAGACTACACTCCTCCACTGAGTAGCTGACAGCCGGTGTCAGTTTGACAGCATGCCGGCGTGTCAGCTGCTCAAAACCGGAGCCTCGCTCCAAAACCATGCTGACCAGCAGAGCTGGCAGCAGAAACCCCCCTCCCAAAACGCCTACCCCACCCCAGCTACAGAAGACAACAAAAATTAAGATTATTTAACAAAAAAACACCTTAAACACAAAAAGATAGAGAAAAATTTGAGATAATTCACTCACGCTGTCACACGCTCTCAGCTCGCACTCACGACCACACCCACTCAGAGAGAGAGAGAGAGAGCCTCGCCCGCCCTCTTTGGGAGAGCGAGAATTAGAAATAGAGATAGAGAGAGAGAGAGAGAGAGAGAGAGAGATTTTTTGATTTTTCAACACACCTTTATTGTCACAAGTTCAACAGAAAAACACAACAATTAAAACAACTAAAAGAAGCAATGGAAAAGAAAAATGTCTCACTGACAAGAAATCAAAGACACAAGTACAGTAACCAAACCAGGAAAACTAAAACAAAAAACTTGCTTCTTACATCAGGATTATACCATAGGTAATTTTCCCCTCCTTAACACAACACAGGATGTGCTTAAAGCACCACATAGCCTCAAAGGTTTCAACATTCTGCATCAGATGATAGTAATTGTAATCAATCATTATTCGAGCCTTAATCATGCCAACCAGCATGTCTTTTACATTACAATCCAGTATTTGTTCAATTTTTCTTTTTCTACTAACATAAATAGCCATTTTAGCCTGACCCAGGATGAAATTTAAAAGTTCACTCTTTTTCTTAGTTCTCTGCCTATATGGAAAACCCAAGATAAAAATCTGCAGGGAAAAGACTTCTCCAAACAGATAAAACAGTTTCCCCCAAAAAACAAACAACAAATGCAGTCTGTTACAGTCCAGAAAACAATGAAACACAGTCTCTCTCTGAGGACAAAAAGGACAAACCTCAACAACATTTGGGTTTAAAATGGAGATAAAAGCATTTACAGCCACAGCACCATGTAAAACTCGCCATTGTAGGTCTCCAACCTTCTTAGTTAATGGTGGTTTATAGAGTGCTCTCCAGGCAGGCCTCACCTCTGAACCCAAGCCCAAGTGTTTCCTCCATGGTGTATCAGCTCGACCTTTTAACTTATTTACATTTAAAACTTTCACCAAGAGTCCATACATTTTTTTACCCGGAGAGTCACAAATGTTAATGTGTTCAGAGTTTAAAAACACACCAGTGCCATCTTTAAAATCACGAGATAAAACACTAAAAGGAAAAGGATCATCAGAAGTTCGCACAGAGTTTTTGCAGTGTAAAACAATAGCAGAGTGTTCTTCTGCAGACAGGCAGTCTCTCCAATCTTTCAGCAAATTCACTATAGTTCTGACTGAAGAAATGCCAAGAGCCGAGCACAGGGCAACAGCATTGTTCAAGTTAGGACCACATAAATTTACCAAGTGTCCCAGCGTTGTGACCTTTGCAGAAATGAACTTTTTTAAAACAGAAGGTCCTAAAACATTGCCCACATCAAAACGGGTCCCGAACACAAGTGGTTCCTTTAAAAGCCAGAAAGGTGACAAGGAAGCCTGGGGAGAGTTCTTTTTAAAAAGTCCCCAGATTTTAAAAGCACTTTGGTAAAACTGGGGAAGTTCTGGGAGTTTTTGGCTCCTTAAGTCCATTAAAAACAGCGACTCCTCTAGTCCAAGCCCTCCACAGCGAGCCAGGACAGCCCTGGCAATAGGTCTCCACACAAGGTCCAGGGGGCCACTCAGCAGTCGCTGAATGAACTGCAGGCGGAAGACAGCCCCCCTGCTGGCCAGATGGATGAGCCCTTGACCACCTTCTTCCCTCGGTAAAAACAGGATGCTCTGTGGAACCCAGTGAAGACGGTCCCAGAAAAAGTCCACGACTATAGACTGCACTCTGGCCAGCAAATTGGGTGGAGGGTCCAGACAAGACAGTCGATGCCACAGCATCGAAGCAATCAAATTGTTGATGATTAAAACACGACCTCTGAAGGACAAGTTTGGCAGAATCCATTTCCATTTTTTTAGTCTTCCTTCAACTTTTTCTAAAAAACACTCCCAATTTTTCCCAGTAAAAGTCTGATTCCCTAAGAACACACCAAGATATTTAAAACCACCTTGTGTCCACGAGAGGCCACCAGGTAGGGCAATTTTTTGTGGTCTCCCCCCCACCACAACAGCTTCACTCTTACCCCAATTCACTCTCGCTGAGGAGCATTCACCAAAAAGATTGACAGTTCTTAAAAGGTAGTCTACATCATTTTGATTTCTTGTAAAAACAACAACGTCATCAGCATAGGCAGACACTTTAAAAACAGAGTCAGAGTTGGGGACTTTAAAACCAGTGAGGCCTTGCCTTAGTTTACAAAGGAGGGGCTCAATGGCAAGAGAGTACAGCATACCTGAGAGGGGGCAGCCCTGTCGGACACCCCTCTCAACTTTGAAAGGAGCACTCAAACCACCATTAATCTTAAGAATACTCTCAATGTCTCTATACAAAGCCTGGATCATGGCGATGAATCCTGAGCTGAAACCAAAGGCCTCTAATGTCTGCCAAAGGTATGGATGTTCAACTCGGTCAAACGCCTTTTCTTGGTCTATTGAAATAAGACCAAGTTCTTTGACCAATGAGCTGGAGAGGTCCAAAACATCACGAATTAAAAAAATGTTGTCTGTAACCAACCTACCAGGTACACAGTAGGTCTGGTCTACATGTATGACCTGCTCCATCGCCTTCCTCAGTCTGGTAGCCAACACTTTGGAGAGAATTTTGTAGTCAGTACAGAGGAGGGCCACCGGACGCCAGTTCTTAATGTCTTTCAAGTCGCCTTTTTTTGGAAGGAGGGTGAGGACTGCTCTCCTACAACTTAGGGGCAGGTGACCCTTCCGCAGACTGTCAGACAGTACTTCCAGCAAGTCCTCACAGATCTCAGACCAGAACGCCTTGTAGAACTCCGCTGGTAGGCCATCTATCCCTGGGGTTTTTCCACACTGAAGAGACTGGACAGCCACTGCCAGTTCTTGCAGAGTGATCCCGCTCTCCAGCTCCGCATTCACGCTAGCCATCACCTTTGGCAAGTCCGTCAAAAAATGACTCAGTGCATGTGGATTCTCAACAAATTCTTTCTTAAAGAGATCCTTGTAGAATGCAACTGCAAAGCGACTGATCTCCGCAGACTCATGGATTGGCCGCCCATCCTCGGAGCTAAGAGAGTGGATCATCCTCCTCTGACCATTCTTCCTCTCCAGACCAAAGAAAAAATGAGATGGAGCGTCCATTAGTGCGATGTTCTGGAACCTACTGCGTACCACAGCGCCCCTGGCAGCCACACCCAGTAGGTCAGTTAAAACAGACTTTTTGCCATTGAGGGCCTCAAGATGTCCTCTTTCTCCTGTGGAGCCTGCCAAAGACTGCAGCTCCACTACTTCTCTCTCCAGGTCCCTGACAGACCTGGCCAAGTCTCCAGAGACATTGCGAGTATACTGTAGGCACAGATTCTTTATTTGGCTCTTCCCTACATCCCACCACTGCTGCAAAGAACTAAAATTTGATTTTGTTTTTTTAATTTAAAATTACTCCAAAAAAACATAAAAGCAGTTTTAAAACTGTTATCCGATAAATGGATTCTCAACAAATTCTTTCTTAAAGAGATCCTTGTAGAATGCAACTGCAAAGCGACTGATCTCCGCAGACTCATGGATTGGCCGCCCATCCTCGGAGCTAAGAGAGTGGATCATCCTCCTCTGACCATTCTTCCTCTCCAGACCAAAGAAAAAATGAGATGGAGCGTCCATTAGTGCGATGTTCTGGAACCTACTGCGTACCACAGCGCCCCTGGCAGCCACACCCAGTAGGTCAGTTAAAACAGACTTTTTGCCATTGAGGGCCTCAAGATGTCCTCTTTCTCCTGTGGAGCCTGCCAAAGACTGCAGCTCCACTACTTCTCTCTCCAGGTCCCTGACAGACCTGGCCAAGTCTCCAGAGACATTGCGAGTATACTGTAGGCACAGATTCTTTATTTGGCTCTTCCCTACATCCCACCACTGCTGCAAAGAACTAAAATTTGATTTTGTTAATTTAAAATTACTCCAAAAAAACATAAAAGCAGTTTTAAAACTGTTATCCGATAAAATTGACGTGTTAAAATGCCAGTATGCACTACTGCACTTTATATTCTTGATAAAAACACAACACTGAACCAGGGAATGATCTGTGAAGCCAACAGGGACTATAAAAGCACTTTTAAAAATGCTAAAATGGTGCTTAAAACTGTAAACCCTATCCAGTCTAGCTAAGGACAGAATATTGTCCTTTCTATGGCTCCATGTGTATTGTCTAGCCTTGCCATGAAAATTTCTCCACACATCACACAGATCATGAGCTTCTATGAGACCTTTTAAAACTCTCTTGGATGCAGCATGTGGCTCTGGGTGATTCCTATCCATAAGAGGATTTTCTGTACAATTAAAATCACCCCCCACAAATAAAAAGTCATCATTACTGCAATTTTTGATCGTGTCATCTAAAATATTTAAAAAGGCCAATCTTTCTGTGCCTACGGTTGGAGCATACACATTTATAAAAACAACTTTCACATTCTCAAAAACAGCTCGAACTTTTAAAATGTGGCCTGCAATTATCTCATCAATGTCATAAGAAAGTAGAATAAAATCTCGAGAAAATAAAATACCCACTCCACCACTACTGCTGTTTTTATGACTAAGAATAATTTCACCCCGAAATTCCCTCCTCCAGTCAGCAGCATTGTCCTCAGAACTATGAGTCTCCTGAACAAACAGAACATTAATTTTCTTGCATTCTGCAAGAGTAAAAACACTCGCTCACTTGGACATTTCTCTTGCCCCATTGATGTTGAGTGTGCCAAAATTAAAACTGCACATGCATATAAAAGGGTAAAACCAACACAAAAACAGAAAAGAAAGAATGAGCGATAAAAGACTAATCATCCTGGGCAATTTGGTTCTTAACTTTTAGCACAAGCTTTTTTAGTCTGTAGGTCTCCTGATCAGTAAAACTTTCCTGCTCAAGCTCTCCCCTATTTTTCATGTAGACCCGAGCAGAGTCAACAAAACGTTTTAGATCGGGGAAGAAATTTTCAACTTTAACCAGTCTGGATCTCTTAGTGTCCTGCAAAAACTTCTGTATTTTTGTGAAGGGGTAACCGCCTCCACTGGCCCCATCATCACTACTTTCACCATCACTCTCTATCTCAGACCCAGCATAAGAATCTGGCTGAGATAGAGAAACCTCAGAACTGTCTTTGACAACCCTTTTTACTTTGCTCCTCTGCTGTTTGGTTTCCAAATTCTTCCGCTTGATTGAGATTTTACATAACTCTTCATCTAATTCGATGTCATCCTCGTCCTCCAACACTGACTCAGCCACCCTGGTAGCTGTTTCTTCCTGTCTTTCGCTCACCCTGTGCTGTGCTTTTATATTCATTTTTCTAGTCCCACCATCTACCTGCGCCTCATTTGGCTCATCTGTCTGATCCTCAGCGTGATCCCTCTCGGTAATCTCACCCTTGTCCACAATGTTGGTCTGTGCAGCAGCCCTGCGATGTGCTTTAACTTTCGCTGCTGTTTCATTTATGATCGACAGGCCGGCTGCGGAGGGCGGCAAAGCCGCCCCGCCACCAGACGGCCCCGCGGCCTCGGCCGAAGCGCCCGACGGCGCTACCGCGCCGTCAGCCTCGGAGAGCGGCAAGGCCGCTCCGCCGCCAGACGGCCCCGAGGCCACACTAGCGGCCTCCCCCGAGTGATCACCCCCCACTCCCTGAGGGCATGATCGAATCAAGTGTCCCTCCATTCCGCAGCCGAAACACTTCATATTATCGGAGGTGACGTGGATGGTGTAATCAAAGCCGTCAATCCGGTATTTAAATACGAGGTTGAGGCTTTCCTCGCTATTCTTTAAAATCATGAGCACCTGCCGCCTAAAAGACATGACATGCTTTAAACGCGGGGACTTACAACCGAGAGGGATGTGCTTAATGGGGGACAAAAGCTGCCCGTGTCTCGACAGCTCCTTCTCAAACAGCTCATTCTTTAAAAATGGTGGGACATTTGAGATGGTAATTCTCTTCGCGGGATTCACCAGAGACAGAACAGGAACCAGTGTGTCTTTAATCACAACCCCGCTCTCCACTACCTGGTTAACTTTTTCAATACTATCCAGGAAAATCACCACGGCACTATTCATTCTAGAAGCTGATCTAACGCTTTCATAACCGACCAGCTCCCCCACAGCCAGACTACATTCCTCCACCGAGCAGCTGACAGCCGGTGTCAGTTTGACAGCATGCCGGCGTGTCAGCTGCTCAAAACCGGAGCCTTGCTCCAAAACCATGCTGACCAGCAGAGCTGGCAGCAGAAACCCCCCTCCCAAAACGCCTACCCCACCCCAGCTACAGAAGGCAACAAAAATTAAGATTATTTAACAAAAAAACACCTTAAACACCAAAAGATAGAGAAAAGTTTGAAATAATTCACTCACGCTGTCACACGCTCTCAGCTCGCACTCACGACCACACCCACTCAGAGAGAGAGAGAGAGAGAGAGAGATTTTGATTTTTAAAAGATCTTTAATAAACACACTTGTCCATCATTCAATACAATTTCTATGTCATGCTATATTACACAGAAAATTCTTCCCCCAAAAAACGCCCCCAAAAAAGCTGTCCATTACGAACTGAACAGAGGACATTCTCCAGGGACCAGAGGGTCCTGAAACCTTCCACATCCCCATTCCCCATAAAAAACTGAAAGTCCAGCCTGATTCTGGCTTTAAGTAGCCTCACAAATAAAATTTTGACATCAACATCATTCTCAACATTCTCAAGTTTTCTTCTCCGGCTTACATAGATAGCCAACTTTGCCTGCCCTAAAACAAAGTTCAGTAGTTGACACTTCTGCTTAAAACGACGATTGTACGTAAAACCACAAATGAAAACCTGCTTAGAGAAAACTTCCTTAAAAATGTGAAAAAGTTCTGTAAGAAGTTCAAAGAGGCCACTCAGGCGCTGACATTCAATAAAACAATGAAAAACTGTCTCCCTAGAGGAACAAAAAACACACTGATCACTGACACTGCTGTTAATCACAGAAACAAAAGCATTGACTGCTATAATACCATGCAGGACCCTCCACTGTAAATCTCCATGCATCTTAGGGAGAGGGGCTTTATATAGAGCCCTCCAGGCAGGCCGATGCCCTTTTCCTAGTCTAAAATAGGCTCTCCAAGGAGTGTCCACACAGGTGTTCAATCTGTCCTTGTTGAGTGCCATCACCACCAGTCTGTAGAGTGCCTTACCACTGGCTCCTCCAAAGTCCACACCAGTGGGAGCACAGAATGCCAGTAAGGAGCAAGGAGCGACGTCAAAGTCCATATAGAGCGTGAGAGAGGGAAAGGGGTCCGTGCTTTCCGGCTGCAGCGTGCCATTGCTAAAGTCCAAGAGTAGGGAGTGCTCAAGTCCATGAAGCTCCTGTTTCCAGTGTGCAAGAAGACCATCGATGAAACGATTTGACCTGACACCAAGATGAGCTGCTAAAACTGAGGCGTTGTTGAGGCCAGGACCAGCCAGTTCCACCACTTGCTTCAGAGTGAGAACGTTCCTGGAACACAGCCTATCAAGGAAGGTCCTTCCAACTCCCGTCAGGACACCAAGGCGACCACCAAAAACCAGCGGCTCCCTCAACAACCAGTAGAGGGAATCGCATGGCCCTCTTTGTTTTTTAAAAAGAGTCCACACTGAAAAGAGACTGCGGTAAAAACTGGGTAAAGACAGTGCATTAGAGTTCTTAAAATCCATTAAAAACACAGGGAGGTCTAGCCCAAGCCCAAGGACTCTCTGTAAAATAACACAGGCCAAAGGCCTCCATACCAGGTCCTGGGGGCCCGTCAGCAGTCTCTGTATGAAAGTCAGTCTAAAAGCAGCACCTCTACTAGCTAAATGAATCACTCCTTGCCCCCCCTCCTCTTTGGGAAGAAATAACAGGGCTTGAGGAACCCAGTGGAGTCCACCCCCCCCAAAAAAGTCCACCAAAACAGACTGAATTTTGGACAACAAACCAGCAGGGGGGTCCATGCACATGAGGCGGTGCCACAGGGCTGAGGAAACAAGATTATTTAAAATGAGCACTCTTCCTCTAAAAGATATTCTTGGCATTAGCCACTTCCACTTGTTTAGTCTCCCGTTAATTTTCTCTATGACCCCATCCCAATTTTTTTGCTCAAACTGCTGATTTCCAATAAAGACACCAAGATACTTAAAACCTCCTTTTTTCCAAATTAACCCACCAGGCAGCGTAAGCTGATTTTCTAGTTTCTCCCCCACCATCAGAGCCTCGCTTTTTCCCCAGTTTATCTTTGCAGAGGAAAGTTGGCCAAAAAGATTGACACTCCTAACCAGAACGTCAATGTCACTCTGCTTGTTTAGCAGAATGACTACATCATCTGCATAGGCCGACAGCTTGAACGTGGTGTCACAGCCAGGAAAAGTAACTCCTGATAGATCCCTTCTCAGGCAGTGAAGCAAAGGCTCTATGGCGAGGGAGTACAGCATCCCTGAGAGAGGGCAGCCCTGCCGAACCCCCCTCTGGACTTTTAAAGGGGCAGACAGGCCCCCATTTATCTTCAGCACACTCTCAATGTCACTGTACAAGACCCGTATCCTGGCTATGAAGCCTGGGCTGAACCCAAAAGCTGTTAAAACTGTCCATAAATATTGGTGTTCAACCCGGTCAAACGCCTTTTCCTGGTCAATTGAAATCAAACCAGTTTCCACCGCCAATGAACCAGAGACCTCCAAAACATCCCGAATTAAAGTGACATTGTCACTAATCAGCCTGCCAGGCACACAGTAAGTCTGGTCTACATGAATGAGCTCACTCATCACCTTTCTCAGTCTTCGGGCCAAAGCTTTCGAAAGAATCTTATAGTCCGTGCAGAGCAGAGAGACTGGCCTCCAGTTCTTTAGGCTCTGGAGGTCCCCTTTTTTCAGCAACAGTGTGATGATGGCCCTCCTGCAGGTCGTGGGTAGGGTCCCCCTTTTCAAGCTATCTTGGAGAACCTCCAGCAGGTCTGGACCAAGCAGGGGCCAGAATTCCTTAAAAAAGTCCACAGAGAGACCATCTATGCCTGGTGACTTTCCATTCTGGAGGCTCATTAGCACCGTATACAGCTCAGACAGAGACAGTGGAGCATCCAAGCCGGCAACAAGGTCCTCTGAGAGCGCTGGAAGACCATCAAGGAAGACCTGGCCCAGTGACGTGTCTTCCCTCCACTCTGCTCTAAACAAGTCACTGTAAAAGCTAGCAGCGTATTTCCTGATCTCTGCTTGTGATATCCTACCGTGTAGCAATGATCACACTTGAGTTATTTCTTTGGCTAACTCTGCCGTTTATTCTGCAACACACATAATAAGACTGAACATGGATTCTGCGCGGGGTTTTCACACTCTTATTCTAATGTGTCCCCTTAGTAGCAGTGCTGAACAATAAAGGTAGTTCCCCCTAGAGGCATGTGCCAGTAATGTTTTAAGTTAGACTTGCAGTCTACCACATCCCTCCCCTCTAGATTAAACTATTCTTAAACACATGTGCCATACACATAATTTCTTTCTCTTTTTTTTTTTTTTCACATGTATAACACACATAACAGTCTAACTGGGGAATTGGTTTGACTACCGCATCCCAGTGAGGTTCCAGGACGCATTCTTGTCCTGTGGCTGGGGAACTCACTACTGACTAAGTATAGTCCTTCAAGTAGTCTGGAGCTTTCCTAGCTTGCTGAGATCTTCTCACGGCTGGTGAGCCAACTGCAGGTGAAGACTCAGACTGCTCCACTGTTTCGGCTGCTGCAGTGCTGCCCGTAGAATCTGCAGAGACGGGTACCTCAGGTTTCACCTGAAGTGGTGGTTCGTTGATGCTCTCCTCAGGATGGGTGTCAGACAACACCTCTGGTGCCATCGGCAGGGGAATGGAGCTCCTACCACGAACTTGGTCGATGTGTCGCCTCACCACTTGTCCATGACCTAATGTCACCTTGAATGACACAGGGCCTGTCTTCTCTGTTATTTCTCCTGGTACCCAGGCTGGTCCTGAGCCAAAGTTGCGGGTGTAGACCACGTCTCCTTCTCTCAGTATTCTCTCTCTAGTATGCATGTCATGATAACCTTTTTGTTTCTCTTGTTTGTCATGCACTTTGTTTCTGAAGTCTGGATGTATTAAGTCAAATGTTGACCTCAACTTCCTTCCACACAACAGCTCAGCTGGTGACTTGCCAGTTGTAGATTGGGGTGTTATTCGATAGCTGAACAGAGCTCTCGACATTCGGGTTTCAATAGAGTCTCCTGTCATCTTTTTCATGAGTGACTTGAACGTCTGCACGGCCCTCTCGGCTAAGCCGTTAGAAGAAGGATGGTATGGCGCAGTCGTGATGTGACGTATGCCATTCTTTTCAGAAAACTCTTGGAACTGTTCACTCGTAAAACATGTACCGTTATCTGATACTATGATTTCAGGTAGCCCATGTTGGCTGAAACTCTTTCTAAGACATTCAATGGTAACAGTAGAAGTAGAGCTACTCACAGAATATGCATCGATCCACTTTGAGTATGCGTCAACTATGATCAGGAACATTCTTCCCATCCATGGACCTGCGTAGTCAATGTGAATTCTTCTCCATGGTTTATCTGGAACTTCCCAGGGATGTAGTGGGGCTGCTGGAGGACTGTTCCTGTTCTCCTGGCATGCCGCACATGACTTCACAAGCGCCTCCACCTCTGCATCCATGTTGGGCCACCACATGTAACTCCTCGCCAACGCTTTCATGCGAGTGATGCCAGGGTGTGCTTGGTGTAGTTGTTGTAGTAAGGCATTCCGACCAGGTGGTGGAACAACCACGCGTCCTCCCCACAGGATACAACCTTCCTGGGTGCTGAGCTCATCCTGTCGTCGGGCATAGGGAATGAACTCAGGACTGTTCATCTTCGGCCATCCTCGCAAGATGTATTCTCGCACTCTTGCTAGAACAGGGTCTTTGTCTGTCCACTTCTTTATTTGTTGTGCATTCACCAGGGGCACGCCGATATCTTCAAACAATAGCACTCTCTCCTCCTCCTCAGGCGTGCTGTCTCTTCCTCCATCCAAGGGTAGCCTACTCATCGCGTCAGCATTCGTATGGTCCCGTCCGGCTTTGTAAACGATGGTGTACTCATACGCTGCTAATGTAACGGCCCATCTCTGAATTCTCTGAGATGTCATCTGGGGTATGGCTCTCATTTCACTGAACAGTGAAATTAGTGGCTTGTGGTCAGTCACTATAGCGAACTGTCTCCCGTACAGGTATTTGTGGAACTTTTTTACACCAAATACTACTGCAAGGCCCTCCTTGTCTAGCTGGGAGTAGTTTTTCTCAGCTGCACTAAGAGTTCTTGAGACGAACCCTATGGGTCTCTCTGAGCCATCCTCCATACGATGAGAGAGTACAGCTCCCACACCGTAGGGTGATGCGTCACACGCCAGGATGAGTGGTTTGTTTGAATCATAGTGCACTACCACACTACAGGACTGAAGTAGCGCTTTGGACTCTTCAAACGCCTTCTGCTGCTTGACCCCCCATGACCATTTTTCTTCCTTCTTAAGTAAGGTATGTAGTGGTGCCAGCAGCGTGGAGAGCTTTGGGAGGAACCTATGGTAATAGTTCAACAAGCCCAGGTAGGCTTTTAACTCAGTAACATTTTGTGGCTCAGACGCCTCCGCAATTGCTTCCACTTTGTCTGTTAGAGGGTGTAGACCACTGGCGTTGATCTTGTGGCCTAGGAACACCACCTCTTTTCCCATGAACTCACACTTGCTTCTTTTCAACCTCAGACCGCTTTTCTCCAACCGTTGAAGCACTTCCTCCAGCGTTTTCAGATGTTCTTGTTCATTTGGTCCTGTACAAAGGATGTCATCCAAATAAATGGCAACATTCGGAATTCCACCTAGGATGCCCTCCATAGTTCTCTGGAATATAGCAGGACTGGAAGCTACTCCAAATGGTAAGCGTGTGTAGGTATATAAGCCTTTGTGTGTATTGATGGTTACATACTTTCTTGATTCTTCTTCCAAGACTACTTGTTGGTAAGCGTGACTCATGTCTAATTTTGTGAAGTGTCGGCCGCCGTTCAGCTGTGCGAAGAGGTCCTCCACTTTAAGAATTGGATACTGATCCACCCGTGATGCTCGATTGACAGTGAGTTTGTAATCTCCACATATTCTAATGGAGCCATCCGGCTTTCTCACTGGGACTATGGGCGCCGCCCATTCTGCAACCTGCACTGGCTCAATGATCTTGTCATCCAGCAGCCTCTGTAGCTCGCTTTCGACCAGTGGCTTGACTGCATAGGGCACCGGTCGGGGTTTGCAGAATCGTGGTTGGGCCTCCTTGTCCACATTAATCTTTGCAGTGACACCTTTTAGCTGTCCTACGCCTTCTTTGAACACCTCAGCGTGTCTTTCGAGGATCTCCTCCAGCTGCAATTTGGGCTGAGATTCCACTTTATTCACCAACTGATCAATCATGGCCAGTTCTTGTAGCCAACTTCGCCCTAGTAGATTTGGTCCTTCGCTCCCAACTACTACTACAGGTAAGTCCTTTTCTTTGTTTTTGTGTTGCACCTTCACTTGTGCCATGCCTAGCACGTCTAGCTTCTCTCCTGTGTATGTTTTTAATTTTAATGAACAGGGATTTAATTCTGCTGTGTCTGTTTTCTTCCACAGTTGTGTATATTGCTGTTTACTTAATATGGTTACTCCACAGCCTGTATCAACTTCAAATGTTACTTTCATTCCATTAACATTCATGGTACGCGTGATGGGCGCTACCTTGGTCAGCTCCTCTGACGTGTTGTAAATTGTGTGAAAACCCATGTCTTCTGTATCACTTTCTCCCTCCCCTCTAAGTTGATTCGCTCGCTGGTCCTTTCCTGGGCCCTTGTTTTCATTCTTTTGCCCTTTTACTGTTGCCTTCTGCACCTGTGCATTGCCCACCTTTGTTCTACATGCTTTCTTAATGTGCCCTCGCTTGCCACAATTATGACACAGCTCAGTGGCAAATTTGCACTCGGCGGCATTGTGCTGGCCTTTGCAGCGATAACAACTGGGGAATTTGTGCTGAGTTTTGTCAGTCGACACTTTGTGGACACCTACTTGGGTCTTAGGCACACGAACATGCGTTGCTGTGTCCTCTGTTAGCTTCCCTTGCATCTCTCTCACATCTTTAGATGCTGTTTCCATCGCTTGACATAATTCCAAAGCCTTCACAAAAGTGAGTTTTGTTTCAAATAAAAGTCGCCGTTGCATTCGGTCATCATTCACTCCACACACAAGTCTGTCTCTTAACATTTCTTCCAATGAGTCTTTGTAATCACAGTGCAGTGTTAATTTCTTCAATTCTGCCACATACTCTGCTATGGACTCAGTGTTCCTCCTTATGCGTGAATTAAATTTGAATCGTTGCACGATTTCACTCGGTTTGGGGCTGAAGTGCTTCTGAAGCTCAGCAGTAAGCTGGTCGTACGTTTTATCTTTCGGTAATGCAGGGCTTATTAAATTTCTCAACAAACTGTAAGTAGTTGCACCAACTCCACTCAACAGTACAGCCTTCCTTTTGTCTGGCTCCTCAATATCATTAGCTTCGAAGAAAAAGTCCAACATTTCACTATATTCTTCCCATGACTGAGTCGAGTTATCAAAAGGGGTTACCGTTCCGATTACAGCCGCCATTGCTCGTCGTGGTGGGGAAACCTCGTTTTTCCTCCTCTGAACTTGCACTCGAACTACTGGAGTCACTTGAGTTCGCCACAGTTGCAATGTTCTCTGTTTCTCGCCGCTGATTTTTTTCTTTTAATCCTCGTCGCCAATTGTGTGATATCCTACCGTGCAGCAATGATCACACTTGAGTTATTTCTTTGGCTAACTCTGCCGTTTATTCTGCAACACACATAATAAGACTGAACATGGATTCTGCGCGGGGTTTTCACACTCTTATTCTAATGTGTCCCCTTAGTAGCAGTGCTGAACAATAAAGGTAGTTCCCCCTAGAGGCATGTGCCAGTAATGTTTTAAGTTAGACTTGCAGTCTACCACACTGCTGCTGTGGAGATTGTTCTCCCGTCATCGTCCAACAAGGAGTGAATGAGTTTCCTCTGTCCATTTTTCCCCTCCAGTCCAAAAAAGTACTGGGAGGGCAAGTCCATCAGAGCTACATCCATGTAGCGTGAGCGGACCAGAGCACCCTGTGCGGTGACCCCTAGCAGGCTAGCCAAAGCTGACCTTTTTGACTTAAGAGCCTCTAAGTGCTCTTGTTTTCCTGTAGAACTGAGCAACTCCTCTAGCTCTACCACCTCAGTCTCCAGAACTTTCAAGGATTGGGTCAAGCTACGAGTGACATTTTGAGTGTACTGTTGGCAGAATTGTTTTATCTGTGCCTTACCAAAATCCCACCACATTTGGAGAGAACTAAAAGAAGATTTTTGTTCCCTGTGTGACTTCCATACATCATGAAAAACTCCCTTAAAAAAACACATCATTTAAAAGTGTATTATTAAAATGCCAAAAAGCACTCTTACACTTTACATTTTCAATGAAAACAGAACAAATCAGCAGGCAGTGATCAGTGAAACCAACAGGACAGATACAACTATTTTTAAAAACACTCATTTGATGTTTAAAACCATAGAAACGGTCTAACCTAGCCATAGATAAGAGGTTATCTTTAGCATGGCTCCAGGTGTACTGCCTCTGGTCCCCATGATGTGATCTCCACACATCGGCCATCTCATGTGCCTTCACTAGTTCCCTCAGCCTATTGGCAGAAGCAGGGTGAGGCTCCTGATGGTTCCTGTCCAGTCTGTGGTTTAATGTACAGTTAAAATCACCCCCCAGAAATAAAAAACTATTTGGATTACAGGATCTAACCGTATCTGATAGCATATTAAAGACCCTGATCCTTTCTGCTCTCTGGGTTGGCACATACACGTTTATGAGAACCAAGTTCACGTTTTCAAACTGTACCTTTAGCAACAGCACATGTCCTTTCACCACCTCTTCTACCTCATAAGAGACAGGCACACAACCCCTAGAGAAAAGTACAGCCACCCCTCCACTATTATTGGATTTGTGGCTAAAAAAAATGTAGCCATCCCACTCTTTTCTCCACTGGCACTCAATGTCTACAGTGCTGTGAGTCTCCTGGACCATCAGCACGTCAAGTTTCTTTAAATTAAAAAGCTTGTATAAAGAGGCCCTTTTTACATCATCCCTGGCCCCGTTTATATTAAGAGTGCCAATTCTAAGGTGGGGCATTAAAAAGGATGAAAATAAGGTACAGTAAAAAAACACACACATAGCATAAAAGGGAAGAAACAAACTAAGAGTCAACATGACTGTTAGTAATTTGTGGTTTCAGTTTGACAACCAGTTTCTTTAAACGATATATTTCCTGATCAGTAAAAGTCTCATTCCCATCATTCAGTTTCATCAGCTTGCGAGCTGATGCCACAAATAACTCCAGATCTGGAAAGTAATTTTCCACTTTCACAGCTCTGCTCCCCTTAGTCACCTGGAGAAATTGCCTAATTTTGGTAAAACAATAGGAGCTTTGCTCCTCCTGCGTCTGCGTCTGCATCATTTCAGACTCAGCTCCATTTTCGTCAGAGACGCTCTCATCCAGTAAATCTAAATTCCCAACCCTACTAGATTTAGCAGAGCTCTGCAAGTTTTCAGCACTTTTCCTTTTTTGTGCAGCTTTAAAAGGATCCTCCTCAACAAACTTACATCCCTGCATTTCCTCGTCAACTACAACGTTTGTCATGCAGTGTTTACTCTGAGTGTCCGCCACAGCCTCAAACCGCTCCTCCCCCGCCTGCAAAGTCTGTTCATCCATGTTCTTTCCTTTAACTGCACTCATTTCGCCCTCCACCTCCTTACTCCGGGCGACAGGCTCATCACAATGATCGGAGCTGCCGCCAGACAGAAATTCCCCACCATCACTGTTTGGGGGGGGCAACTACCGCGCCCGCCGCGGCCACCCCAGCAGAGGCGGCCGCGGCCGCCCCAGCGCAAGCGGACGCGGACGCGGATGCGGACGCGGCCGCAGCCGCAGCCGCAACCGCCCCAGCAGAGGCGGGCGCCGCAGCGGCATCCGCCGCACCACATGTAGCGCTACCCTCCGGACCACCAGAAACAGCGGCGTCACCTTTCTTACTGCCAGTGCTCTTTGTGTTCGCCTTTTCAGGACATGATCTAATAAGATGGCCCTCTGCACCACACGCAAAACACTTCATGGTTTCAGATGTTGCAAACACCAAGTAGCTAAAGCCGTCAATCCTGAAGTTAAAAGACGCGTTCAGTTCAGCAGAGCCGTCTTTTAACACCATAAAACACTGCCTCCTGTGACATACAACATGTTTCAGCAGGGGGGACTTGCTACCCAGAGAGACCATTCTGATGGGGGAAACAACTTGGCCAAAACGGGACAACTCTCTGACCAGCTGATCATTTTTAATGAAAGGAGGAGCGTTTGAGATGGTGATCCTCCTAGAAGGGTTAGCCAGTGGTAGAACAGGAGTAAAAGTGTCATTTATGACCACTCCCTGTTCCACCACCTGATCAGCTTTTTCAATTGAATCCAGAAAGATCACAATTGCGCTGTTCATCCTCGATGCTGATTTTATGCTGCCATGCCCAACCACCTGTCCTACAGCGAGGCTGGCCTCCTCCACAGAACAGGGAACTGTCGGGAGGATTCTCATGCCATGCCGCCGGGTCAAGCGCTCAAACTCCACACCACCATCAATCACCGGCATGATGGCCGGCCGGGAAAAACAGGCAGCAGAAGCTACCGTTCCCCGACACACACACACCAACACTCACACCCCAGCACACACACACACTCAACCCACTATATTAAACACACACACCTCAAACACACACGATAGAGAAAAGTTAGAAAATACAAAGTTTAAAGTACTCACTCGACACCACTCCACACCCCTGCTCCCACAAACGCTCACGCATGCGCACGAGAGAGAGAGAGAGCCTCGCCCGCCCTCTTTGGGAGAGCGAGAATTAGAAATAGAGAGAGAGAGAGAGAGAGAGAGAGGGAGAGAGAGCACAACTCTGTACTCTTCACTCTTCTATAGGCCCTTTTGCACTAGCCCGACTTAGCACGTCATGGTACAGCTCAGCATGCTTGGTAAGTCTTTGCACTAGCCTCAACACGGTTTAACAGCAGCGAATCTCAGCCCCGCTCAAGGGCAGGGTCCATTCGTGCTGAGCTGTACCGTGTTTTGACGTCAAAAACTTTGGTCGCCGCTGATTGGTCAGGTCTTAACGTCACGAAAGCGCCCGTCTTCGTTGAAATCTGTACGACCGCCATTTGCAATCACAGACTAACTCGGTCACGGAGTAAATACGATATTAATACAGACAGCGTTGTAGGTTTTGCGGAACTCTACACCGTGGTCCAACGAAGAGGTGCGGAGTTTTCTCTGCTTGGTGGCAATTACACAGTGAGGAGTGACCCGATGGCTGGCCAGCATACAACCGGACTATAGACAAGCTGAAGACGATCGTGAGAGAACCATCGATGGTGAGTGATTTGTAATAATGTGCATCTGTTTACTTATTTATCCCGTTGGTGGTAAGCTCACTTTTTTTGAGCCATACAGTGCTGTTCTGTGCTGGCTAACGTTTTTTTTTTTGCTAGTTAAACGCTAATGCTAACGCTAGCGCTAGCTAGTACCAACTGTTGAATCGCGCTTGTTTTCTCCTAAATATTCGCTTGTGAGAGCAAAATGATGAAATATGTTAATCCTGGTTAAAGTCCTGGTTTGTGTTTTGTATTGCACTTTGGTCCTGTGCATTAAATTGTGTGCAATTTAATGCTAGAATGTGTTTCCACATGCCAGGGTTAGCCTCCCTGTTTATATTGTGGATACTGGTGAAATGGACTACAGGAGCCGAAATCTCGTCATATTAAAATTGCTTTTTCAAACCAGTGATTTATAAAGTCATTCATATAATTTTCTAAAGCGTCAGAATAGACCCACACACCTATTCTGTGGATCCTGCGGTGCTTTTCACTCATTTCAGAAAGAGAAATCCGTATATTGTACAGCTTCATTACACAGACAGTGATATATTTATTTTAATTTTGCTGATTACGGCTTACTGCCCTGAAAACCCCAAATTCTATTATGCAAAAAATTTGAATCTTACATAAAATTTACTTTAAAAAAATATTTTTTAAATAGAAATGTTGGCCGCTGAGGTGTTGGTTAATATGGGCTGTAGCCATAATCATCAATATTAAAATAAACACTTTCAATATATCACTGTCCCTGTAATGAATCTATATATGGGTTTCACTTTCTGAAATGAGTGACAAAAATATTGAATTTTTTCATGGTATTCTAATTTTAGAGATGTGCCTGTATATGTATTGAACTTGCTTGAAACTAACCATCATCCATTTCTGTCGTTCGTCTAGGGAAGACGAAATCAGTCGCCCCACAACCTACCGGTACCTCGCCACTGTGGAAAGTACTGAAATCCTTTGCTTTTATAGGTAAAGTGTCAAAAGCACAATTTCCACTTAATATAAAAGGGACTGAACTGAGATTTATTTGATTGTGTGAATATGGCACATCAACTGTACAATAAACCGCTTGTTAATGTATTTATTTTTTTGTCAGATCACTTGTGTGATCCTTTGTGAGTTATGTTCATAACTGTATGTTTTTGCGAATGTGAGATGTTCAGTTGTCAATATAATTTACTTTATATGTGTAGTTTATAGTCTATCATCAATAAACTCATGAATGTATTAATTCATTCTGATTGCTGAGGCCAAAGTAAAAGCAGATGATTTTAAATGTAACGCAGCCCTTGTAAAATCTACTGAAGTGCAGCTACATGAAAATTGTGGTTAGAGGAGTTATTGTTTAATTTGACCTTGTTAGATTTTTTTCCCCTTTGGTATATTATTCTATTTTCTTTTAATCTTTACTTTTAATCACTCCGAAATAAAGATTCATTCATTAATTCACATTCCACTGCTGGCTTTTAGCAACAAGTGTATTTCCAAAATAAGTTTTAAACTTGCTTTAATTAACCACCACCCATTTGTCTTTTGTCTAGGCAAGAGGGAAACTGTCACCCCAACTGGACCTTGCCTCACTATTTACAGAGATGCAGGCTGTAGATCTGTCGAACCAGGACCAGGACCAGGGGCCGATCCAGTTGCTTCTCAGTGAGGCGGCGTGTGACCATTCCAGTTTTTTTTTTTTACAGTTTGAATTTTGCACATTCTGAATAATCTGGAATTTGCTGCTGATTGTAATAAACAATTTAGTGACTTATGTGTTTGCATCATGATTTTCTCTCTTTATTTTCTATTTTGTCTGTTAAGACACTGGTGGGAAAAGAGTCAACTGTACAAAGGATTAATCGGTGACCTTGAAAATAATGGCTCATTTTTAAGAAAAAGTAACCAAAACAATTATATTAACTGAAGACTATATTGTTAGAAGACTGTACAGAAGACCCTGCATGCTTTAGTGACAGTACCAGTATATGGAGGAATTCTTGGTCATATTAGCATCTGCTCTTCATCATAATGGGTTTGAGCAGGGGTGTCTAATCATGTGCCATGGAGGGTCAAGACCCTGCAGGCTTTACCTCCAACCAGTGTCTTCAACAGCAGATTCCACTGAACTTCTTCCACTGACTGATCAGTGAGAACACCTGCTGAAGAGACTGGGTAGAAGAGAGAACCTGCAGGGTCTTGGCTCCCATGACACATGATTGGAAGCCCCCGGATTAGGTTTAATGGGATTTAACATTTTAACACAAACTGCTTTATGGTTCATAATTCTGTTGACAGACTTACACCAAACCAAAATGATTTCTCAAACTGCTGGATTATTCTTAGCTTTTCCAATCTTTAAGTATTTAATTTATGCCACATGGTGGTAACCTTCACATATAAAAAAAGAGACATCTGCAACAACTTCAGAGGTTTATTGTCAGTGCAATTCCCAGTGCAATACGACATGAATGCATGTATAGTACATTGTTGATGCAGAGAATATATATTTCTACAGTACATGTATCTAGTAAGTATTTTCCATGTAACCTTGTGACTGCATTATTTTAATTCCTTTTAATCCTAGATCAAGTTTGTTTTGGCATAAAATGCATGATAACTGTCAAAGATATCTTATTATACCTAACTCAGTAAAGTTTACTTTTTGAATATATATTTTGTGGCTAATATAGTTATTAAAATGGTGATCAAGTTGTGTCAGCTGATCATTTTTTTCTATGACACCACCTCACTCAGTGCTGCAGAAACAGGTACATGCATGATGTCTCAAACTGTCAACAGTCCATGATTTTCAAGCAGATAAGAGCAATTTGTTGCAAATTTGTTGCACAGGAAATAAACGTTTCTACAGACATTCTTAAGCTCTATAACCACTGATCGTTTGTGAAGCTGTGCTGACAATAGTGACAGGCTGATGACATCTGTGACAGGTCAGGTTCGCCCAGAGCGAATGAAGCAGTAATTTCCCCACAACAGAGCCATCTGAAACACACACAGCATACATATTTTATTACCTAACAGCGATAAATTGCAGACATTAAAGTGTAGTACGACGTACTTGTAGCAAACTAGCATTAGCAAAATTAGCTTACCTTCATATATGACCTAGTTTGTATCCTCACGCCTTTGGCTCTCCCAGAAGCTGCAGAACTATTTCCAGAGTGTTTCATCTCGCTGTCCTTACCCTTGTCTAGTGGTCCTTTTTGGCGTTTATGGTGAAAAAAGCCACAGACCGAGGAGTCGCCTTGTACAGCTGTATGTGTTATGTTTTGGTTGGGTCACGTGCTCTACATCACGGGAGTGTGGCGCCGCCTGCTGTTATAGAAATCCCAACCATCCCAGCTCAACACGGTTGTAATGCGGTTGTAGTGTGGACAAAAGCGTACCGAACCATGTTGAAGTAAATCATGCTGTACCGAAGTGTGCTGGGCTAGTGCAAAAGTGGCTTATTTTTACAGAGCAAGCCTGTCACTCGCTTCTTCCCTCGCTAAGTAGAGAGAGAGAGAGCTGCCGTTCACCCTCCCCCTTGCTGATGGGAGAGAGAACCGCCGCTCGCCCCTCTGTTGCCTTTTTTTTTTTTTTTCCTTTTTCAACTACAGCGTTACCAATGTAAAACAAAAATAGCAAATGCAACTGTTCGAGGACGCCACTTCCTCGGGGCGTTACCCCAATTTTCGCCTTCCCGTCGGACGGCGACGGATAGTCTCCGTTGCGCTGGACTTTTTCGGGTACTAAACCGAGGGCGTCACCTATATGACCCAGATTTTTTAGCCTTCGTTAAGGCTAAAGGAGTCCAACCCAGTTCCTGTCCTCACAAGTCACGGACCAAATTGCTCAGTCCGTGAACCTGTAGTCAGGCCGGATGACCATAAATATGCGATATCATCCGGGCCGGGGGCCTTTCACTCCCGGTCTTGGCCGTTAATGTCCCAAGCGATCACAATCTAATCAATCAATATAAAATCAATGCCAAATCGTGATTGGTTGGTCAAAATCGGGTCCTGCACCCGAGCCGGGGGCCTTTCACCACTCTCCCGGTCTTACGGTCTTTCTTTAATCAAATAAGCATGCACAAAACATTTACCATATTCAACTGCTTTTTTTTTAACCTAGGACACACATCAACCTTTTGACAACACAACACTTTGGTTATAGCCAAATAGCAGAACTTTTGATATAAAAGGTATCTGCTTACCTCGTTTATTTAGGGCCCTTGTGTTGTCAGCTGGTGATGCAGGTCCGTTGTTCAGGCAATCAAAGATCCAAATCAGATGAGAATCTCCCCCTTTCACCGGACGAGCCCCCAAATTGTTAGGATGAAAAAACACCCAGTAGAAAACCATCTAAATCTACTCTTCAAAGCTTGTCTATGTGTGTAGATGGTTCACCCAGATTCGTTTTTAAAGGAAGAGATTCAGTTTAATTGGAACACGTATTTATTAAGCAAGCAAGTTGAATATAGTAGGTTACAGCGCTGGGCCAAGCATTCTTTCCCTGACAGCAACAGACTGTGTCAGTTCATGAAGTCTGACTGACTATGCTGCCCCTGACCCAGAATATTTATACACAAATGAACAAAGAAGAAAGCATGCAGGGAAGATCTGAAGGTTCTGCTCCTGGCTCCGGGTGTCAGATGAAGGCCATTTCCCATCCTTTCACAACGGTGTTTCCTCCTCACAAACACCAGGCGTTTTATTGCCCTTTTGTGCTAAGACCTCCTCATAAACTCCAGGCGTTTTACTGCCCTCTGTGTTGAGACAGAGGTCCACATTTGCTCCATTTGCAGGAAATAAACCACACATCTGCCAATATATACATTCCATAATGGCATATTGGTCATAGTACCTAAGTATAAGCAGAATACAAACATTTTGAGTCACACAAATAACTATTATATGGTTATATCGATCACACACATATTTTGAATCACACAAATAACTGTTATGTGGTTATATTGATCACACACATATTTTGAATCACACAAATAACTGTTATGTAGTTATATTGATCACTTTATCCCATCAGACGTCATTACCAAACAAGTTATATTTGAGTATTTTAATTCATTAATACAAAATTTCACTTTATTTAGATATATTCAGTGTACATTGTATGCTAGCTAACAATTAGCTTAGCAAGTCTAAAACTTAGCCAACATTTTCTGCACAGAGTGAAAATTGTCATTACCATCACAAAAGTGACTGTGATGGTAATGACGATCTGTGATGGTAATGACAATTTATGTTTTTATTTCCCAATAATTAGCGTATATTAGCTTAATTTACTATTTACTACTTTACTATGATACATAATTGAACAGTTACCAACTGTAATTTACATTATTTTTGTTTGAAGATGTCAACATGGCCCCAGCTAAACCAGCTCAATGGTCAAAAAAATACAGAGACAAAATCAATGAAGATCCAGAGAAATATCAGCAATATCTTGAAAGAGAAAAAGACAGATACAAAAAAAAAAGAAAAGAGACAGGAAAATTGAAAGCCATCTCACACTGGAGTTGCCTACACAGGAAAAGGTATATCGTCAGTGTGTTCATTTTCCTCATCAATGAGGCATGATCCTTCAGCTATATGGGCACATCTCTCTCCTGTGCTCTTCCACTTGAAGGAACAGAACCCCTCTGCAACAGCCCTCCATGTCATAAGTGATGGCGCTACAACCCAGTACCGATCCAAGAAGAATTTTTATTTGCTCTCCACAATGCCATTTAGGTTTGGGTTCAGCAGGGTGACCTGGAACTTTTTGGAGGCCGGGCATGGCAAAGGACCTGCAGATGGAGTTGGGGCAGCAATAAAACGAAATGCAGATGCTATTGTTGCCCGTGGAACAGATCTACCAAGTGGTGAAGTCCTCTTCGATGTCCTGTCGAAGGAGCAATCAAAGATCAAGCTCTTCCATGTCACTGAAGAAGACATTTCAGCAAAGGATGCCTTGCTACCAAATCAACTGGAAACAGTTCATGGAACAATGAAAATCCATCAGGTGGAGTATTTTATATACTATATTATAATATTTATTTATTTATTAAATTAGTCTTTATTTATTCTGTGAATGTAGCATATTCAGTAATACCCAGTTGTTTTTATTTTTGTACAGATTTTCACCAACAATCCAGGTCACATCAAGTGGCGAGTACTCAGCTGTTTCTGTTCAGCTCCAGAGGAGTGCAAGTGCTATGGCCCACAGACAGTGGCCATTCAGCAAGATGAGCCAACAACAAGCTAGGAAGGATCAGCCCTGGATCTGCAGCCACCTGAGATGGACACACAGCCATCAACACTTGTCCCCGTTTCAGAGATCACAGATCAACTGATAGGACAGTGGTGTGCTGTTCAATATGACCAAGATGTATATCCAGGCATCATTCAGGCTGTAGATGCAGAAGGTTGTACCCTTGTGAAAACAACGAACATCATTGGCAAGAACCGTTTCTTTTGGCCTATGAAAGATGATATTCTGTGGTATCAGCCATATGATCTGCTTGGTCTAGTCCCAGAACCCCAGCCAGTCATAAAAAGGCACATGAGGCTACCAGAGAATGTGTAGAAGATGTTGTGCTCTCTCAGGGAATGAGACAAACGTGTGTCTAAGGTTTATGTTGGTAGCACACTCTAAACTGTCAAAATAGCTTTTTACAAAGTGCTATTTGAATGCTGTTGATTAAAAGAAGTGTTAAAAATAAAGGCAGACACTTTAATTCTGCTGTTGAGGTTCTGCACATGATGAGTTCTTATATTGTTAAGTGCATTTTCTTATTGCTAGTGTGTAAAATCAATTAGTTACTTTTGTGGTTGTTGCAGTCACAGAATGTGATATATGTTTTTTTAATGACTTAAATACTATTTTTCTTACTGTACTGTATTTCTTACTAGTATTTGCATTTTATTTATGACATTGTTCCATTGATTTGTATAAGCTGGTTGATAATCACCAGCAGGTCCCTGACTGTTGTTTAATATGGGTCACACCACTGTTGCTGTGCATGAATTAAAATGCTTCACACTTATTTCAGAGTGCTGAAAACTTTATTTTCTATTTTATCATTTTTGGATTGGCACTCATCATATGGGACATTTGAGCTGAGCATGCCAGTTCTCTTCTTTGATCCTTTTTTATGTCAGAAACGAGCCAGCCGGCCAGAAGAGCAGATTATTACATAAGTAATGCTGTGTTAGTTTACCAAGTGATTAATTTTAATGGAAGGTTAAGTGTACAAAAGGTGGTGTTTTTAAAAAGTAGTATTTTCTTTGTCTTTGTTGTAAAAAACAAAAAAAACACCAGTGTTAATTTTTATGTCATTACCATAACATGTTGTCATTACCATCACAATACATTTTTGATAGAAAATGTTGCTTTATTGTTAACTTGGGTTTTATCACAATTATTGTGGTAATGTTTAAAAGTCTAAATTTGCATTTTATGAAAAAATATACATTGCAATTCAAATATTCTGATTAGTACGCAACATTTCATTGTTGAGACAAGGCAATATATTAACAAGTCAGAGAGAAGATGTTGTTAAAATGTATTTTAAATGTACTTACTGTAGAAGAGCTTGGAAGAACGAGACGGTGTGATATATAAACCAAAGTTTATTATCAGCTCCTCTAACAAGTCTCATCTAAGTGCAGAAGCAGAAGCAAGAAAAGAGACCGAATACCTCCGGCTCTGTGAACTTATACTTGCACATAACAAAAGACATGCATATCAAAGGCTGACATCCCTCATTATCTTAATCCCCCCATTGTCTCCGTACTCCTCCTCATGGCCCTGGGGGGTGAGGGCAGCTCCTCCGGTCTCCACCGCAGTGTCTGGGAACGTCTTTGTTCTTCACTGGCGGTTGAGAGTCTTTGTCCTTTCTGAGGTGTGAAGTCGCCTTACATATGTAATCACCAAACATTCCCACATGCTTCAACATATGTAGGTTATGGAATATATGATTAATATAGCCCACAGCCCCCCCCCCCCCAAACGACTAAGAAAAGGACAATAGAAAAACTCACAGTTTAAGATAATCACTATGACATACTAACTGCTATACCTCTTGCCACAGAAGAAACTTTCCAGCAGCCATGCTCCTAAGAGAGTTCAGTGGTAATCATAACAGCATAGTAAAATCACAAGTCAGTCCTAAACTGTTACAGCACAATTAGTGAACAACTGTTGAGTAGTTTGCATCAGTCCCTGTGCTGTCTGGGTTTTAATCTTCTCCCGAATCTGCTGTGGGTCCGCTTAGGCGTCCTGCTGGGACCTTCCTGTAAGGAATCTGCAGCTTGGGGAGGAGAGTGATTATTTGTTCCCTGCAGGGGGGCTGAGTCTTTTCTCTTGGGGGGTCTACCCCGCCGAGGTGCTCTCGCCAACTGTGCAGGCTCGTCTCTCAACAAGAAGGCAGGTTTGAGTCTGTCAATGCTGACTGTTTCTTTTCTATCCCCAAAATCAAGCACAAAGTGTTTATCACCAGGTTCCAGCACTTTGAATGGCCCATTGTATGCTGGACGGAAAGTTGGTTTTAAAGCTTCATGCCTAACAAAAACTAATTCAGCATTTTTTAGAGCTTGGGGGACAAAAACCCGTGGAAAAGAGTGATGTGCCGGTCCGGGGAGAGAGTCCGGTCCGTTGCTGCCTAAAAACCTCGAGGCTGGAAGATGCCCTGGCTCTGGGTTCTCTGGTAAAAATTCACCCGGGAGCCTGAGAGGTTGTGCAAAAACTAATTCTGCTGGAGAGGCGTCTAGATCCTCTTTAGGCGCAGCACGCAACCCCAATAAAACCCAGGGAAGTTTATTTACCCAATTTGTATCCGTTAGTGAGGCTCTGAGGGCGGCTTTTAAAGACCTGTGAAAATGCTTGCATAACCCATTAGCCTGAGGGTGATAAGCGGTGGTGCGGTGAATTGTTGCCCCTAAGCTGCTGGACATGGCTGACCAAAGCTCCGAGACAAATTGAGGTCCTCTATCGGACGTGATGTCCGATGGGACGCCGAAACGTGCCACCCAGTTTGTCAAAAAAACGCGAGCGACTTCCTCCACTGTAGTTGACGCCAGAGGAACTGCCTCTGGCCAGCGCGTGGTGCGGTCTATCATTGTTAACAGGTGTGTGAAACCTTGGGAGGAAGGTAGTGGCCCCACGAGGTCGACATGAACGTGGTCGAACCTTCTAACAGGGATTGGAAAAGGCTCCAGAGGGGCTTTTGTGTGTTTGTGAATTTTGGCGCGCTGACAAGAAATGCAATTTTTTGCCCATTCTTTTACGTTTTTGCGCAGGCCCGGCCACACAAACTTTTCGGCGACCATTTTAACCGAGGCGCGCACACCTGGGTGCGCGAGGGAGTGAATTGAGTCGAAAATACGGCGGCGCCATCTGGCTGGGACTAATGGGCGAGGTCGGCCGGTTGAAATATCGCATATTAGGGGGGGCATGCCGTCGCGTAAACCCCTTTCCTCCAGCCTTAACCCTGTTGGTCCAGACAGGAGTGCGCGCACGTCCGCATCACTGCTTTGTTCCTCTGCCATGGCTGCATAATCTATCCCTGCATGGATAGGTGCTGCGTATGTGTCCGCGTTGGCGAAGAGTTCTGCGGCTGAGGCAGTATAATCTGTCTCCTCGTGCTCTGGCGATGTCACAGCACGAGAGAGGCAGTCTGCTACCACGTTAAGTTTGCCTGCCACATGTCGAATGTCTGTGGTGAACTCTGAAATCGCAGCCAGCTGTCTTTGTTGCCTGCCTGACCATGGTTCTGAGATTTTAGCCATCGCAAAGGTGAGCGGTTTGTGGTCTACAAAAGCCGTGAAACTCCGCCCTTCTAACCAGAACTGGAAGTGGCGGATGGATAAATGAAGCGCTAGCAGCTCCCTGTCAAAAGTGCTGTACTTACGCTCAGTTTGGTTTAGCGTTTTGCTGAAGAATGCCAAAGGTTGCCAGATCCCGCTGACATGTTGTTCTACAACTGTCCCTATAGCTAGGTCCGAAGCGTCTGTGGTTAGTGCAATGCGGGCCGAGGGATCAGGGTGAACTAACAATGTGGCATTAGCTAGAGCGCTCTTTACTTTCGCGAAGGCGCGTTCGCGCTCCGGGGTCCATTCGACCGCGTTGGAAGCTTTCTGTTTTCTGAGCGCGTCATATAAGGGCTGCATGAGCTGAGCTGCGTGGGGGAGGAAACGGTTGTAAAAATTAACCATTCCTAAAAATTCTTGCAGCGATTTGACCGTTTGTGGCCGTGGGAAACTTTTTATCGCGTGAACTTTGTCTGGAAGTGGAACTGCCCCTTTCGGAGAAACTCTGTGTCCTAAAAAATCAATTTGCGACACGCCGAATTTGCATTTGGCTGGATTGATTATTAACCCGTGCTCTTCTAGTCTCTGAAAAACCGTAGTGAGGTGCTGCTCGTGTTCTTCCTCAGACGAGCTGGCTACTAGCATGTCGTCGAGGTAGACGAAAACAAAAGGAAGGTCGCGTAATACTGTGTCCATCATCCGCTGAAAAGTTTGAGCAGCGCCTTTGAGGCCGAAAGGCATCCGCAAAAATTCAAAAAGGCCAAAAGGGGTTATTACCGCTGTTTTAGGAATGTCCTCTGCTCGAACTGGGACTTGATGATAACCGCGGACCAGGTCTATTTTTGAAAAAATGCGTGCACCTGCCAGATGCAGTGAACAATCCTGAATGTGAGGAATTGGGTAGCGGTCATGCACTGTCGCATTGTTTAATCTGCGGTAATCTCCGCACGGTCTCCAAGAACCGTCGGATTTCGGAACCATGTGAAGTGACGAGGCCCAGGGGCTCTTCGAGCGTCTAACAATGCCTAATTTTTCAAGGGTAGTAAACTCGTCCCGAGCTATGGTGAGTTTGGCTGCATCTAAGCGGCGAGCTTTGGCAAATACGGGTGGGCCCGTTGTGGGAATAAAGTGTTCAACCCTGTGTTTAGCCACAGTGGCTGAGAATTTGGGAATTGTGAGTGCTGGAAATTGGGTGAGGAGTTGCTCAAACTTACCTCCTGCTGTGGTGACGCTGGCCTGCACAGGTGGTGGAGAAACTCGGGCTGAGCAGGGAATAGAAGCAAAGGACAGTGCATTAACCAAGCGTCTATTCGCTAGATCAACTAATAACCCGTGTGCACACAAAAAGTCTGCGCCCAACATGTTAAAACTCACCGCCGCTACAACAAATGTCCATGTGTAGTTGCGGCCGTGGATGTGGAGGTGCAGGCTCTTTTCACCGAAAGTGTCAATGCTGGAGCCGTTGGCTGCCACCGCTCCGTTGCCCCGGGTGCCCATGGCTCGATCTGCTTGGGAGGGCATGACGAAACTCAGTTGAGCTCCTGTGTCAATAAGGAACTGCTTGCCGGTGTGTCCGTCCATCACATATAACAGCTTACTCTTCTCGCCGAGAACCGCTGCCGTTAATGGCTCTCAGCTTTGGCTTTTAAATTTGCAGGGGGGAACACATTTGTGAGCCTTCTCGGCGAAGCGGTGGTGGTAATAACAAACATCGCTCTGTCTGTTACGTTTTGGCCGTGTCGCTGTCACCGCAGGCTGGATCTGCTCCGTGGGTTGAGGCTCGCCGTGGCTCTGGGCATCAGCGTTGAGGTCTGCGGATGCTGCTGTGGGTGTCTGTTCCCTGCAGGCGTTGACGAGTCGTTGAGCTTCGTTGGCCAGCACGCGGAAGTCTTGCTGGGTGTTGCATCGCATGTTGGCGAGCGTCCCTCTCATGTGTGGCGGCAGCGTGCTGAGGAATATGAATTGGAAGAGGAAGTTGTCATTGTCCTCCTCTTTAAGCTGCAGCAAGTCCTCCATGAGGGCTTTAGGTCTGCATCCTCTGTGGCCGTAGACCGCCAGGATCCTCTCGGCTCTCTCCTCGGCTGAGGGGACGTAATTTGCCACGATGGTTGCTTTCAGTATTTCATATTTGTCTTGGGCCGGCGGCCGCCGGATTATGCTCCGCACACACCTCGAAGTGGCGGTGTCGAGTTTGGCGACGATGTGATAGAACTTCGTATCGTCGGCCGTGATGCCCGCCAGTGTAAACTGGGCTTCAGCTTGTTGAAACCACGAGGCGGGGTCTTCCTGCCAGAAGTCCGGCAGCTTGACAGCGACGGCATTTGTGTAGACCATCACTGCTGTGTCCGCAGGGTGAGAATGCCTTGCCTCGGCTCTCTCAGCGACGCTGGTGCTCGGTTGAGCCCTCTCTATCACTTCTGCCGGGGGGGAACATCGTCCATCTGTTCCCCTGTCTACGTGGGCGCCGGCGTCTGCCTGGGTCGCCACAGATGAGTCGATCGCGGGGGAATGCCTCAGGTCCATACTCGCGTCAGGGGTCACCAGTGTAGAAGAGCTTGGAAGAACGAGACAGTGTGATATATAAACCAAAGTTTATTATCAGCTCCTCTAACAAGTCTCATCTAAGTGCAGAAGCAGAAGCAAGAAAAGAGACCGAATACCTCCGGCTCTGTGAACTTATACTTGCACATAACAAAAGACATGCATATCAAAGGCTGACATCCCTCATTATCTTAATCCCCCCATTGTCTCCGTACTCCTCCTCATGGCCCTGGGGGGTGAGGGTAGCTCCTCCGGTCTCCACCGCAGTGTCTGGGAACGTCTTTGTTCTTCACTGGCGGTTGAGAGTCTTTGTCCTTTCTGAGGTGTGAAGTCGCCTTACATATGTAATCACCAAACATTCCCACATGCTTCAACATATGTAGGTTATGGAATATATGATTAATATAGCCCACACTTACAAATATTTAGAACATGATTCTTAAAGAGCATGTTTTGTACTTACTGGAATGATTGTAAAACCTTTGCTTGTCAGATCATTTTGTATTAAAATCAGTGTTTTGTTTTTGTGATGGTAATGACATTTTGCCGTTGCAAATTTGAAAAAAGCATCATAATATCAAAATTATCATGAAGTAATATCAAAGTTACACTCAGATTTGTGTTCCAGACTAATTGCTAAACCTTTTGAAACAGAAAAAATAGAGATTAAAGAACTTTTTTTTTTTTTTTTCCAAATTCTAAACGTCAAAAGTGCCCCTAATTGAAGGATCACCCAATTGCTGCTTCTGGGAAGATCTCACCATGGGTTTCAGGTTCAGGTTCAGGTTACTTTATTTGTACCCATAGGTAAATTTGTTTTGCAGTCTGGTGACATCCATATTTACAAGCCACAATTACATTCAACACAAACACAAAAACAGGCACACATGAAGCTGACTATAAACATGATAAAAATACTCAAGGCTCCATTAATCAGGATATAAAGACAAAGAGATGAGAGAAAAACCAGAGATAAGAGAGAAGGATCATATTAAAAAGTTAAAGACTAGTCAAAGAGGTTAAAAACTCAAAAGTCTAAAACCCAATTAAAGATTTAGAACCCAAATAAAAAACCTACAAAAATAAGTAAATATAAAATGAAATTAATAAATAGGTAACTAAATTATGTGCAGTATATTGTTACAACTTGTTCAACTCTTTGACAGCAGCAGGAACAAAGCTGTTTTTGTAGCGCTGGGTTTTACTTTTTGGGACAGCAAACCTCCGTCTTGAGGGAAGAAGCTGAAAGTGGCAGTGCAAAGGGTGGGAATCACCATTTAAAATGGAGGTAGCATTAAGGTTACATATCAAACCATGGGTTTGACATGTGCACCTGTAACAATGTAAACATGTAGATGTGTGTGTGTGTGTGTGTGTGCGGGCGCACGTGCGTGCATGCATGTGTGTGTGTGTGTGCACACATGCGAGAGAGCACGTCTATACTTAGCCAAGAACCATAAGAAAAAAAGGGAGCAAGAAAGGCAGCGTCCCCCATCGCCAGGCAACCCGCAGCCCCTACAGAGCACGAATTCCCTGAGGCCACCCAGCCCCAGGACAACCAGGTACCCACAGACCAGGCCCAAGCCCATGGCGGGAGGAGGGCAACAGGGGCAGTGGAAGACCCGCACTCCCCCCCGATGCCAAATTTGTTTTTGTATTGATTTTTTTAGAAACCTATTAAATGTCAGCACAGTTCATGCAGCAATTTTGAATGCTGCCACATGTTACTTTTCAAGTTGATCTATTTTCCACACAAAAATCTCGCCTTTTAAAATGCTTGCTGCTTTTGAGTTTGCTTATTTTTATTGTCCCCCACCGGGCAAAGACCAAAGGGGGATTATGATATGGCGCAGTTTGTCTGTCCCACTTTTTTGAAATCAGCTCTTTCTAGTTTTGTTCTAATTGTTTTGAAACTTGGCACCAGAGTTTGATATACACTGATAATGCGCATATTGCAATTTGACTCTGATTGGATGATTTTTGCAGAAATTATAGACCTTGAGGTCAAGGTCAGAGGTCAGTTTTTCCCTAAGTCTTGTAAATGTGATAACTGAAAGAAATGATGTAGGCTTTTCAAATCAACACCATAGTTGTATTGAAGATAAATCTTGGACAGCTTACACTCTGACCTGAATAACGGTTTGGGGTCAAAAGATCAAAAGTCACATTTACCATTGTATTATTGCTATAGAATGAGTAAAGCTAGGGCCACCAAATGTGGTAGACAGGTTCACCCTGTGACCCTGAATTCTGACCATGGTTTTTTTGATCGCTAGGTCAAAGGTCATCATCAAAATGGCATGGAAACTTCATCACAACACCAAAGAACACTAGGGTCACCAAACTTGGTACACGGGCTCACCCTGAGACCCTGACCTTTTATTATGGGTTTAGGGTCAAAAGGTCAAGGTTAGCATTCTCTATGCCCTCTTACTTTAGAAACTCTTTAGGATCACCACACTTGGTACACAGGTTCACATTAGCATACTGACCTACAACTACAGGTTGTATACAACTCTTTTTGTTGTATATTCATAGATGATTGGTTTATCATAACTTGGTTCTGCCCAAATAATTATATGAAAACGTTTAAAACTGATCTCCTTCATTGGTATATTGGGATCTTCAAAGAAAATGGAGGCGGGGATATTACACTCGTCTCAGAGTGTTCTTGTTGAACATATACTCCATGCCGAAAACAGCTGTTACTTATTGTTCTGAAGTCTGCTTTCCTACTCCAATTATGAGCTATGGATCACTACTGTATTATTTTGTCAATTAATGTCTTGTAGGCATCCAGTGTTATCAACACTGATCTCCAAACATCACACAGACAATCCCCTTTTCAACCAATAGCATATCTATGATAATTCTGTTTTGATAAGTCATGAGGGGGTTAGCACTATGCTCCGTCTGAGTAGCAGAATAGCCGCTCTATAAATATGTGTAATAGGGCCTTGAAACATGGTATACAATAGCATATTATAACAAAGAACCCCATTATCACAGGAAGAAAGAATAATGCCAATTTCAGCAGAACAGTGTTCCAAGATCCAGTGGTGAACCAAGAGTTTTGCATTCAAAAAATCTTTTTCTGTGACATCCTGTAAGTTGGTGAGATTTACGAGGGCCTCCGTGATGACTCCCCCATCAACATCACGCTCAGGTATGAAAGTACAAAAAAGCCTCAGAACCAAATTATACCACACAGTGGCAGTAATGATCTAATTACAAAGTGGGGGGGGGATATTTGTAGTGGTCAAGTCTGACCAAATGCCATTTATTTTTCAACATAGTCTCCCCTTCGGTCCACACACTTCTTCCATCGGTGTTGCAGCGCTTGGATCCCTGTGGTTGAAAAATAAACCACATTTGGTCAAATTTGACCACTATGAACTTTTCAGTCCCCACTCTTAGTTATTATATTCCTGCCCAGCCTTTATTGCATGCATTTGTTTAAATAATGTCCTTAATGTCAATACATCGTAGAATTTAATGTTTCAGTCATGTGAGTAATATGCAAAGTAACTCATTTTATATATGAGGCAATCTGTGTTCCAAAAAGAGTATTTTATTATGAATAAATACCATATTGCCTTGACAGTTTGAAAATTCTGATAGAAAGGTACATTTGTTAAATTAGTGATCACACTGTGAGAGGGTTCTTCATCAGCTCATATAAATACAGATCATTTTGTCACACATTCACTTGAAACACATGATAGATACAGTATGTCATGAGTCGAGTGCTGGAGATTCCGCTAGACTCGGTCTCATGGCTTTTTCTGTTTATTTACTCATTTGTTGCATTTTATGCTTTGTGGGGTTTATGTATTCTTGCTCTGCTTGCCATTTTTCCTGTTTGTGTTAGTGTTATATTTCTATTGTGCATTTATTTATATTTATTTGGTCCATCCATCCATCCATCCATCTTCTATTGCTTTTCCGGAGGTCCGGGTCGCGGAGGCAGCAGTTCAAGCAGAGAAGCCCAGACTTCCCTCTCCCCAGCCACCTGCTCCAGCTCTTCAGAGAAGATACCAAGGCGTTCCCAGACCAGCTGGGAGACATAGTCTCTCCACCGAGTCCTGGGTCTGCCCTGCGGTCTCCTCCCAGTGGGACGTGCCTGAAACACCTCAAGTGGGAGGCGTCCAGGAGGCATCCTAATCAGATGCCCATACCACCTCAACTGACTCCTTTCAATGTGGAGGAGCAGCGGTTCTACTCTGAGCCTCTCCCGGATGACTGAGCTCCTCACCCTATCTCTGAGGGTGAGTCCAGCAATCCTACGGAGAAAGCTCATTTCAGCCGCTTGTATCCGCGATCTCGTTCTTTCGGTCATTACCCAAAGCTTGTGACCATAGGTGAGAGTAGGAACGTAGATTGACTGGTAAATCGACAGCTTTGCCTTAGAACTCAGCTCCCTCTTCACCACAACAGACCGGTACAACGTCTGCATCACTGCAGATGCTGCTCCAATCCGTCTGTCGATCTCTCGCTCCATTTTCCCCTCACTCGTGAACAAGACCCCAAGATACTTAAACTCCTCCACTTGGGGCAGGAGCCTGTCCCCAACCCGGAGAGGACAATCCACCTTTTTCTGAAAAAAAAGGTGATGAAAAAAAGTTGATCTGAAAAAAGGTGGATGTTTCAGATCATCAAACAAATTTAAATATTAGACAAAGATAACACAAGTAAAAAGAAAATTCAGTTTGAATTGAAGGTGTTTATTATTAAAGGTAAAAAAAAATCCAAACCTACATGGCCCTGTGTGAAAAAGTGACCCCCCCCCCCCCCGTTAAAGCATAAATTAACTGTGGTTTATCACATCTTGGAAAGCTGAGTTCAGTTTCTCTAGCCACACCCAGTCCTTATTACTGCCACACCTGTTCTCAATCAACTAATCACTTAAACAGGACATGCCTGACAAAGAGAAGTACACCAAAAGATCCTCAAAAGCTAGACATCATGCTGTGATCCAAAGAAATTCAGGAACCAATGAGAAACAAAGTAATTGAGATCAATCAGTCTGGAAAAGGTTATAAAGCCATTTCTAAAGCTTTGGGACTCCAGTGAACCACAGTGAGAGCCATTATCCACAAAAGGCAAAAACATGGAACAGTGGTGAGCCTTCATAGGAGTGGCCGGCTGACAAAAATTACCCCAAGAGTGCAGCGACAATTCATCCAAGAGGTCACAAAAGACCCCACAACAACATCCAAAGAACTGCAGGCCTCACTTGCCTCAGTGAAGGTCAGTGTTTATGACTCCACCATAAGAAAGAGACTGGGCAAAAATTGCCTGCATGGCAGAGTTCCAAGACGAAAACCACTGCTGAGCAAAAAGAACATAAAGGCTCATCTCAGTTTTTCCAGAAAACATGTTGATGATCCCCAAGACTTTTGGGAAAATACTCTGTGAAATGACAAGACAAAAGTTGAACTTTTTGGAAGGTGTGTGTCCCATTACATCTGAAGTAAAAGTAGCACAGCATTTCAGAAAAGGGATATCATACCAAGAGTAAAATATGGTGGTGGTAGTGTGATGATCTGGGGCTGTTTTGTTGCTTCAGGACCTGGAAGAATTGCTGTGGTAAATGGAACCATGAATTCAGTTGTCTACCCAAAAATCCTGAAGGAGAATGTCCGGCCATCTGTTCGTGACCTCAAGCTGAAGCGCACTTGGGTTCTGCAGCAGAACAATGATCCAAAACACACCAGAAAGTCCACCTCTGAATAGCTTACGAAAAACAAAATGAAGACTTTGGAGTGGCCTAGTCAAAGTCCTGACCTGAATCCGACTGAGACGCTGTGGCATGACCTTAAAAAGGCGGTTCATGCTCGAAAACCCTCCAATGTGGATGAATTACAACAATTCTGCAAAGATGAGTGGGCCAAATTTCCTCCATAGCGCTGTAAAAGACTCATTGCCAGTTATTGCAAACACTTGATTGCAGTTGTTGCTGCTAAGGGTGGCCCAACTAGTTATTAGGTTTAGGGGGCAACCATTTTTTCACACAAGGCCATGTAGGTTTGGATTTTTTTCTCTTAATAATAAACACCTTCATTTCAAAACTGCATTTTGTGTTTACTTGTGTTATCTTTGTCTAATATTTAAATTTGTTTGATGATCTGAAACATTTAAGTGTGACAAACACAAAAAAATAAGAAATCAGGAAGGGGCAAAAACATTTTCACATCACTGCACATACAGTATAGGCCTATAGACAAAATAACTCAGTTTGACATATATCCTCAAAACTGTCAAGATCCAAAAAGAAAGTGTTAGCAGTTTTTCATTTTGACAGCTCAGATTAAGAAAAGTTTCCTTTGTTTCTTCATAGTTACACATCAGTAGATGCAAGCCAAACAAGTAGGTGCACTGAATAAGATTTTAAGATGTGTGACACATCTGTACAGAATTGGATAGCCAAGCTTTTATGCAACATAATTAAGGTCTGAGAACATTCTGTTGGCATTTATAGTAAAAATGGCACATTAAAAAAAAAAAAAAAAATCATGAGGAAACTATGTTCCCCTGCCAATTATGAACATTTAGCTCCATCAGAAAATGCGGAAGTGTACACAGAAAACCAGTTCCAAAACCTTTTAGCCAGTTTTATCTGGTATATTTCTCAAATCATGGACCCAAAATACAGACGCAGAGAGCAGAACAGGCAAGTGAAAAAGCTCAGAAATTATGGTTCATAAAATGACACAAGAGCAGGTGGTGCTGGAGCCCCTGTGGAAACAGAAGGGAGACTGATGAGCATTGGGTGATTTGCAACTGGAACGAACTTGAATGCCGTGTTCTTACTGTTACAGATGGACTTGCTTCTGGTGAAAACCAAATGAGCTCCAGCCAGCTTCTTGCAGTTGTGATCTTCAGGTGAGTGATTTTGGAGACTACTGTAAGTGAGAGGAGAGGCGCCCCGGGCCCGAGGACTTCAGGTGAGGATTATTATAAATGTTGTTTGAGAGTTACAGATGGGGTGAAGAGGATCCAGGTTGGCATGGAGGTCTGCCAGTGTGAGATGAGTCCATCAGCAAGGGTCCTGATTCCCCCTTGGAAGGAGTCCAGGTAGTAAGTCTTGGGAGGAAAATGAGAAGGTGGGCTAAGCAGGCTTACTTGTTATCTCATGGAGGGAGAAGGTGAGAAAAACACGATATACCAGTGCACTCTGGACCGTGCCACTGCTGACAGTGTGTCATGGATAGTGATGTTATGTCTGACACTAAAGTCCCGAAGCTTGGGTTGAGCAAAGGGGGCGTGGCCAAATGAGGCTCATGTCGAGGCCTGTATCATGTTTCAGAAGATCACATGACCCAAGACAAGTGAGACCCCGTTTCTCTAGAAATCACGTGACTGCCTCATTGTGTGACTCACTTGCTGAAAAAGGCTCGGGAAATACAGGAAGTGGTCTGCTTGATTGGTGATGCTGAGGATCGTTATGTGCACGAGACTGACAATATTTCTGAGAAAATGGAGTCACCAAAAATGGTGAAGAACATCTGCTGATTTGGAACATTTTGACTTGATATCTCCAAATAAGGAACACTAACGTATATCTCCTGAAATCAATCACATCGACGATGATTTTATATTACATAGTTTGTGTGTATTCACAAGACATGAATTCTTGTCATGTCTATTTCAGTTATGTCCCATAACACAAGAACACTGATATACTTTATTAATATACCATTACTTGTTGTAATATACCATTACAATGTTGTGATATATTGATATTTTATTGATATCCCATGTACAAGATAAATGCATTTCATCTGGCATGCAATATCTCATATGGGGATTCTGACATAATAAGGATAAGGGATAAGGACCTGTACTTATATAGTGCTTTTCTAGTCTCAAAGACCACTCAAAGTGCTTCACTAGTACTAAGGGCCTATACTTATATAATACTTTATTATTATTATTATTATTATTATTATTATTAAATAATGATGCAGTTGCTTAATTACTGTATGTTTACAGATCCACTGGTATGTTGCCCACATGTAATATCACAGTAGGACTGCTGTTCATCAAATGACCAGCAGATGTCAGTACTCCCAAACGAATTGTTAAATGGAGCTTTGTGTAATCAGCCTTTTCAGGTGGTGGGCCGAGTGGTTCTATCTGCTTTAGTTTTTGAGATGATCCATCCCCCTCTAGAAAGTAGCTGCTGAGTTTCACAGATAGGCTAACTCATATTTTTCAAATCATTTATCTATTTGTTGGCAGGTTAAGTATGTATATATATACATATTTTTTTATGAAAAAATGAACTTTAGTTACAAAACCTGACAAGGCGGCTCTGAGGCGATCACTAAGGACCACTATATGCTTAACCAATCAAAACAGCGCTATATGATCACTTGACTTGAGTTCGACCAATGAGCTGTGTCAATGTCGGAAGTAACCGTAAAGGAAAGATGGGCTGAAGAGGCTGCAGTTTCATTAGCCAGATGAGCGCAGTAACGTTATATTTATGTCCCTGTATTTTCTTTTCGTGTTACAGATCTCCATAGATGATATTGCAACCAAGTGCTGCTCCCCATTGTCCCTTGTCTTGTGTAGCATATCGCTAAATAAAGTTGCACGTCCTTCGCCTTGTCCTGTTGATGTTAAAGAAGCCCTGCTGAAAACAACAGCATACAACAGCATCAGACCAGCACCAACAGATAATAGTTCAGTATTGTGAACAGTAGTTTTAGTATTGTGAGAGTTTTTGGGTGTTTTTGTTACGTGTTTTGTCGTGTTTTCGGAGCAGCGTCTTTTTTTCATATTGTTCATCTTTTCTTACTTTATTTCTTGTTTTCATAGATTTTTTAAAGTAATAGTTTGTAAATAGCTTAGCAAAAAATGTTGATGAGATCAACTGGAAAGAAGGAAGCGCCGTGGAAGAGGAGGGAATCTCAGAAGTGTCCCAATCTCAATTTTATCACTGGATATTTATTCCCAGTGTGGCACATATGTCTGGTTCATATCTCCCACAAATGTATGGCTTATGTGGATTGGGGCTTCACGTCTGGAGGAACAAAGAGTCTGGATTGACGGGGGCCGACAGGAGATGTCGAGGAGGTGTGAAGTCGGACCCTTGTCCCAGAGAGGAGGCCCTGGGGGGATCCCCGGAACTCCAGAGAATAAGAGACAATGGTGAATCTTCAGAGACTTGCATTGTGATTAAATGTTTGCAGAAGCACCATGTGACTTGAGTTCTTAATCCCCCGGAAGTATAAGAATGTGATGTAACATGATTCTGCCTCTTCTTGCTTTTTGAGAATGTTGGATGATTGTGTTCTGCAATAAAGCCGAACCTGAGGAATAAACTCAAGTCTCGTCATTGAACACAATTTCCACACTGGTGACGCACGACAAAGAATGAGCAGAGAGAATTCTCCCGAGCAGAGCTCATCAGAGGCCAGCCTGATGGCTGCCTCCACGCTCCGGCTGTCCGATTTCTGGCAGCACAGCCCGCGCTCCTGGTTTAGCGTGGTCGAGGCGCAGTTCAACCTCCGGAGAATCTCAAAGGATGAAACGAGGTTCTACCATGTGGTAGCGAAGCTGGACAGTCACACGGTCCAGAGGGTGGAAGACCTGGTTAACCACCCACCGGACACCGACAAGTACGGCGCATTGAAGGAGGCGCTGATCAGCCATTTCACCCCCTCGGTGCAACAGCGAGCAGAGGGGCTCCTAGCGTTGACGGAGTCAGAGAACGACAGACCTGCGGACCTGATGGTGAAGATGCTGAGGCTGAAAGACTCCGAGGATGGCGAATTTATTTTCGCCCACCTTTTCCTCCGGACTCTGCCGCCAGCAGTGAGAGTGACCCTGGCAGACTCACCCCGATTGGCCAAGCGGGACTACCATGGGCTCAGCAAGGAGGCGCAGCGACTCGTCGATGCCCACAAGCGGAGTGCGGTTTCGGCCGCGGCAGCTGAGCAGAGGACGGCGCCCGGAGATGGTTTGGAGCCAGTGGTGGCGGCGCCAGACGAACCGACGACAGCAGCGACAGGCATCAGGCGACGCGGAGCTGAAGACGGCCTGTGCTTCTACCACCGCCGTTTTGCGGAGAGGGCACACAGATGTCTCCCACCGTGCCGCTTCAAGCGTCAGGGAAACGCCAAGACCGGGGGCCGGTAGCAGCTGTGTCCCTCGGAGAAGAAAGCAAGCTGCTTTACCTGACAGATGCACACTCGGGGAAACAATTCCTCGTGGACACGGGCTCCCAGCTGAGTTTCGTCACGCCTACCTACGCGGAACGGCTGATGCCGTCTAAAGCTCCCTGGGTGTCAGTATCAGCAGCGAATGGCTCAGCGATTAAGACCTTCGGTGAGAGGACCATGCTTCTGTCCTTACAGGGCCGTTCATTTGAGTGGACCTTTATTGTAGCGGCAGTCAGTTTTAACATGTTAGGGGCTGATTTTTTGTGCTCACATGGTTTATTGGTTGATCTTGCTTGTCTTTTCATTCTATCCCCTGCACAGCTTGGGTGGCCCTGCCGACTGCACACGCCAACGTCACAGCTGCGGGTGGTAAGTTTCATGCTCTGCTCACTCACTTTCCAGCACTCACAGTCCCAAAGTTTTTGGCGACAGTGGCCAAACACGGGGTGGAGCATTTTATCACCACCACTGGGCCGCCCGTTTTTGCAAAAGCTCGGCGCTTGGACTCAGCTAAACTGGCAATAGCGCGCGAGGAATTTGCCAACCTGGAAAAACTGGGCATAATTAGACGCTCGAACAGCCCCTGGGCTTCACCGTTACACATGGTCCCAAAGGCTGATGGCTCGTGGCGACCTTGTGGCGATTTCCGCAGGTTGAACAACGTCTCGGCACACGACCGCTACCCGATTCCACACATCCAGGATTTCTCAGTTCATTTGGCGGGGGCGCGCATTTTTTCTAAAATAGACTTGGTGCGCGGCTACCATCAAGTCCCCGTGCGTGCGCAGGATATTCCCAAAACCGCGGTAATAACTCCGTTTGGGCTCTTTGAGTTTTTGCGCATGCCGTGTGGGTTAAAGGGCGCCGCGCAAACTTTCCAACGCATGATGGATGCAGTTTTACGCGACCTGCCTTTCGTGTTCGTCTATTTAGATGACATATTGGTAGCCAGCACGTCCGAGGACAAACACGAAACCCACCTCACAGCGGTTTTTCGAAGACTGGCAGAGCACGGGTTGATAATTAACCCAGCGAAGTGCCAGTTCGGGGTGGCACAAATCGATTTTTTGGGGCATCGTGTTTCGCCAGAAGGAGCGGTTCCCCTGCCTGAGAAACTGCGCGCAATAACAGATTTCCCCCGACCTCAAACGATAAAAGCGCTGCAGGAGTTTCTAGGAATGGTTAATTTTTACAACCGGTTCCTTCCGAGCGCAGCGCGGCTCATGCAGCCACTGTACACGGCACTAAAAAAACAAAAAACCCACGAATAAGGTCGAATGGTCTCCGGAGCGCGCTTTCTCCCAGGTCAAATCAGCCCTTGCAAGCGCCGTTTTGTTAGCGCACCCGGTTCCAACAGCCCGTTTGGCACTCACCACCGACGCTTCTGATCTAGCGGTGGGGGCAGTCATTGAACAGTGTGTGGCAGGGACCTGGCAGCCGCTCGTGTTCTTTAGCAAATCCTTGCGTGATAACGAGCGTAAATACAGCGCGTTTGACAGGGAGCTTTTAGCCCTACACTTGGCCAACCGCCATTTCCAGTTCTGGCTGGAAGGGCGTCGTTTCACCGCTTTCGTGGACCACAAACCATTAACTTTTGCGATGGCCAAGATCTCAGAACCTTGGTCAGGTCGACAGCAAAGACAGCTAGCCGCAATATCGGAGTTCACCACCGATATCCAGCATGTCGCAGGTAAACACAATGTAGTGGCAGACTGTCTCTCACATGCTGTGGCAACGCCAGGCCACGTGGGGGCAGACTCGGTGGCTGTGGGCCAGGGCAGTGACGCGGGAGCGCACGCAGCCCCGGTCCACGTAGGTTTGGATTATGCAGACATGGCTGCAGAGCAGGTTGGTGACGCGGACGTGCGCGCGCTCCAGTCTGGACCAACAGGGTTAAGGCTGGAGCACAGGGTGCAGCAAATAGGTATACCCCCCTTAATATGCAATGTCTCCACGGGTCGGCCTCGTCCCGTGGTTCCAGCCGTGTGGCGCCGCTGCGTTTTTGACTCGGTCCATTCGCTGGCGCACCCGGGAGTGCACGCATCGATCAAGATGGTGGGGGAGAAATTTGTCTGGCCGGGGTTGCGCAAACAGGTCAAGGAATGGGCAGCAGCTTGTGTAGCGTGCCAGAGGGCTAAGATACACAAGCACACGAGGGCCCCTTTGGAGCCTTTTCACATCCCGGCTAAGCGTTTTGATCATGTGCATGTTGATCTGGTGGGCCCGCTTCCCTCGTCTCAAGGGCACACACACCTTTTGATGATGGTGGACCGCACCACACGTTGGCCGGAAGCGGTACCTCTGGCGTCAACAACGGCGGAAGAGGTTGCGCGCGCGTTTTTAACAACTTGGGTCGCGCGTTTTGGAGTTCCGTCGGACATAACGTCCGACAGAGGCCCTCAATTCGTTTCCGAACTGTGGTCGTCTACGGCCCGCAGCTTAGGGGTGAAGGTACACCGCACTACCGCGTATAACCCTCAGGCCAACGGTTTATATGAACGCTTTCATAGGTCATTGAAAGCAGCCCTCAGAACATCGCTCACGGATACAAATTGGGTAGACAAACTGCCATGGGTTTTATTGGGGTTGCGTTCTGCACCTAAGGAGGATTTGCAGGCCTCCCCAGCGGAGTTAGTTTTCGCACAACCTCTCCGTTTGCCGGGGGAATTTCTTCCGGAAAATCCTGCGCCAAACTGTCCCCCTGCTCAGCTGTTGCAGAGCGGCACAGGATCAAACACGCTGCCTGGCCCAGTGCATCACAGTTTTCCACGCGTTTTTGTGCCAGAGGCTTTAAAAAACGCAGAGTTTGTTTTTGTTAGACATGATGCACAACGCCCAGGGCTACGTCCGCCTTACGATGGACCGTTCAGGGTGCTGGAAAAAAATGAGAAGCATTTCTTGCTAGATTTGGGGGGCAGAAGGGAGCTAATTTGCATAAACAGACTCAAGCCCGCTTTTGTTCTGGCTGATGAACACGTGCAGTTGGCGAAAGCCCCCCGCCGGGGCAGGCCACCGAGAAGGCATGCTCCAGAGCTCCCACAGAGATGTGCTAACAAATCTAATCCCCAGGTGCGAGGAGACGCTGCAGACGCAGCGAGGCCGGCTTACAGCAGATTCGGCAGGAAGTTAAGACCTAAGAGATTGGGGGATTGATTGTTGGTTATGTGGTAATGTCTTTTATGTTATGCATTTACGAGTATGTTTGTCCCATGCAGACGTTTGGGGGGGGTCATGTGGCACATATGTTTGGTTCATATTTCCCACAAGAGTGTGGCACATATGCCTGGTTCATATCTCCCACAAATGTATGGCTTATGTGGATTGGGGCTTCATGTCTGGAGGAACAAAGAGTCTGGGTCGACGGGGGCCGACAGGAGATGTCGAGGAGGTGTGAAGTCGGACCCTTGTCCCAGAGAGGAGGCCCTGGGGGGATCCCCGGAACACCAGAGAATAAGAGACAATGGTGAATCTTCAGAGACTTGCATTGTGATTAAATGTTTGCAGAAGCACCATGTGACTTGAGTTCTTAATCCCCCGGAAGTATAAGAATGTGATGTGACATGATTCTGCCTCTTCTTGCTTTTTGAGAATGTTGGATGATTGTGTTCTGCAATAAAGCCAAACCTGAGGAATAAACTCAAGTCTCATCATTGAACACAACTTCCACACCAGCTTTGTTACAATATTTTTTTCAATATCTGTTTATTTATATTATTTAATTTTTTTTAATATCTAATGTTTTTTTTTCTTATTAGCTTTGTTTCAAATTGCTTTGTCATCATTATTATTTGTATGCTGCTGAACATTTGTTCTTGAAACACAAGTTTCTTTTGGATAAATCTTATCAAATCTTATGTCATATATTTATATTTTTAGAGCTTGTTCAGATGAAGAGCCATCCACCAGGACCAGCAGTGGAACAGGAACAGCTGGAGAGGAACTGATTCCTGAACTATCACAGAGCTAAGAAAACGCCTCGACATGGACACATGAAACAGCCTGTAAACTGGACACTGTAAGTTCTGGACAAACACAAATATTTGAGAACATGTATAAGGGGTTCAGTTTAATTTTTGGTATTGCAAAACTTTTGTTCATGTACATTTGAAATATTTATAAAGGGAAAACCGGTGAAATCTTTTTTTTTGTTGTTGTTATTACACACTGTTTTAAGCATTTAAAACATATAATATTGACACATACTTGCCAGATTTTGAAATGTACACTTCTCCTGAAAAACGGCAAAATATTTTACACAAATGACATTTTATGACAAATTTATTTAAAAAAAGAAAAAAAGCGCCAGGTGAACTATTATAATTATAGCACTAAAAGGCTTTAAAGCATTCCAGTGACTTTCCAGCCAATGTGAAATGTTCCACGGGTGAAACACCAGAATTTTAAGAGTTTAAAGATTAAATATTCAACATTTCAAACAGGAGTAGCTCATTTTTATAAATTAGCTTTAACATTTTTATTGGTGTTACAATCGCCAAAAAATCACCAACAAACAAAGAACAAGTGAAACACAACAAGAAAACTCTTGCAACATACCACACCCAAAGGCATATACAGAAACAGTGTGTGTGTCTATGTGGCCTAGTCAGAAATGTTCTCACAGTCCAAGCAATAACACGTGTCTGTGCATGGAAGCTCATTCTGTCTACACGTGCATCTCCCTTTCACAGTGTTGTGTTTTTTTACAGAAGCACACAAGCTCCAGAATGCTGAGAGGTGCAGGGGGAAGAGTCATCCACTCGATCTCAAAGGAGTCTCCCTCAATCTTCCAGCCATGGGCCATTGGTGCAGGTATGTCTGGCTGACTCTGCAGGCATCTTCTATAGATGGCTGCCTGGTAGTTTGTTCACTGAATGTGTTTATATGGTGAGTCTCTGTTTGGTGGAAGACTTCTGTCTGTGCACTTGCCGTTCTTAAACAGTTGGCATCTTGTGTAATTCACATCCTCGGAGCCTTTGAGGTCATACAGAACACAAGTTAATTTTTCAATTCCCTCATACTGTTTTGGGAGTAGTTGAAAACCTTTTCCCAGTGTCTTTAATGACATGCAATGCTCTTTGTTGGACAGTAGTATTTTCATTGCTTAAGTTTCTCTCTTAGCATCTTTCGATTAGATTTTTGAGTTGTATACTTTTCCCTTCTGCATATGATGCATTGGCTTGGGAGCAGATGTGGTGCTCTTCTTAGGTGGACTGGAACCTGTTTTTGTTGACTGGAGAACCTGGTTTGGTTGGGGATTTGTAGCGGAAGTATGTGGTTCTTCATCTAAAATATTGTAAAGGAGACAAAATTGGCTGGGATGCTTAATTTGGGGCAACTATATATTTACTGCATAAGTGCTCATTCTAAAGATAACTAAACAAAACAAATCTACCTACGGGTACAAAATAAGTAATAAAAAAAAAATAAAAATTGTGTAAACATTGTCTATTCTGTTCTACAGGTAACTCCAGCTGCTCAGACATTCCTGAGACACTCCTGGACCTGTCTGGATCTTTCTGTCTTGTCTTAACTTGACTATTGGGGCAGTGGTTAGCCCTTGCTTGGAGTCGGTCTAGAATAGAGAAATAAGGCGCCTCCTTCCCTCCACTAGCCTGGGTGTACACCTTGGGTAAGTGTTGGCACACCCTCGGCCTCCCTTGGCAGAGGATATGGCCTAGGTCACTACACTCAGTGGTTCTGCTTGTCAACTCGGCATCAGTCCCGGCAATCCTTTTTGTGAGCATGCCACTTCTGGGCTTGCCTAGCCAGCATGTGAAGTCAGCCTTCGGCGGAAAGCTTTGAACCATCAGATGCTTCAACAAACTGGATGGTGATCGTTGCAGCTTGTTGTGGACTGCGAAGAGCGTGATGAGGCACAAGAAGTCACAGTCATCCACTGCATCTGTCTCTTCCTCCTGCTGTCTTGACGATGTCTTGCTGCTGGATCTAGGAGTTTGGATGAGAGAGTGAGGTCGACGTATCGCGCAAACTCCTCTTCACTTTAAATATTTTTTTTTACACAAGTCACCTTTCAAATTGACTATTAATGTTTTCACTCATTAATGTACATGATCAGTTCAGATGGATTTCATCAGATTAAAAATGAATACTCACCATCACTTGTGTGTACTGGTTTTTGTGTCCCTTCTTGGGCTCTTTCAATATTTCTTGTATTAGCATACTGCATGTAGCATTATCTATGATAGCCTATGTTTACTGACACATCTGAAAGGTGGGTGTTATGCAAATTATATTTTTCTATTGCTTTTTCAGCTATTTTGCTTTCCTTTGTATCAAGATTTACCCACTCTATTGAACACTGCACAATTTTTTTCCAGCTCCTGTCTGAACATTGAATTTTCTAAAGAGCTTGTAACATGCATACAGCACTCCATACCTGTCCCTGATATTCATGCTTGCTAATGAAAGCACATGTCTGACTTGACATAACTGACATGTTATAAATAAAGACAGGCCCATACCAAAGAAAGAAACTGAGCAGCAGACATAAGGGTGGGACAAACTAGTTTATTTTAACATTCTGATCAGATCTAAATATAAGAAGTGATGCTGGTGTAATAGTATATTATGAATAAATACCAAATTTCCTAAGGATGTTGTGATGCATTGCTCTTAATGGTATATATTTTGTTCACAGAATAAACCTGAAAATGTTTGTGATAATCTGTGAGGTAATGAATCAAGGCTTATAAATGTATTATGCTCTATAATTTTGAACTTGTCTGGTTGTTTTTTCAACAATCAATACATCTTTTTTTTTGTAAGCTAGTTAAATTCTTGAAAATTAATATTCACGCCAGACCCGCTGCATTTTGATTTTTTATTTTTTTTTTACCCTGGGGCGGGGGGGGGGGGGGTAGGGTTGCCTGATTAAGTTGAACGTGACTGGTGTATGCGGTCGGTTCGCCAGCTAAAGCTGTTCTGAGAGATTCCGGAGAGGACTGACGATAAAAATGTAAGTTTACTAAAAAAAAAAATGCCGGCAGACCGAGGCTGGCGACAAATTTTCTCAGATTTACCAAAAACAGAGAAGACTACATTTAAAAAATGACGTACTCTTCCAATGTGGATTGATCACTGACATGAAAAACGCACTTGGCCCACTACCTATTTGGCAAGCAACTGGCCAGAAAGATTCAACACATTCATCACACCATCATTAGCCATGAAGTCCAACAGTCCCACAATCAAGAGTGGGAAATGAGGTCCTTTTTTTTAATTTTTTTTTTTTTTTTTTAATTTTGTATACTTTATTGATCCCCAGAGGGGAAATTGAGGGCATCCACCTGGATGGATGAAGCAGCCACGGTACGGTGCTATCCCTTCACCATTCACACACACATTCACACCTAGGGCCACTTTAGAGTCTCCAACTAACCTAACCTGCATGTTTTTGGCCTGTGGGAGGAAACCGGAGAAATCCTGGAGTAAACCCACGCAGACAAGGGGAGAACATGCAAACTCCACACAGATCACTGTTGGTCAGGGGCTGGGATTGAACCAGGGATCCCATGGCCAAGGGTGAGTTGCTGTGCTGCCACAGTGCTAACCACTGCGCCACCGCACAGCCCAGTTTTTATAGGCAGAGCTGATGAGACACAGCATGTGGGGCACCAGGTGGTGTATAGGGGCGAAGCCTATCTCTGTTTCTCTGACCCTCGGCCACACAGTTACTGTAAGTAGTGAAAGCCACAGTGGTGGTGGTGGTGGGGGGGGGGGGGTCAGTCCTCTGGTAGCTCTGTGCATAGCTTTTCCCATTCCATTATGCTGAGCACCAAGCTAGAAGCTTGAAGGTGGAAAGTACCATTTTTATATGGTCTTTGGCATGACCCAGCTGGGATTTGAACCCCAGCCTCCTGGTTGTGAAGCAGATGCTATACCAACTAGGCCACCACTCCGGTTGCTCAAAAATAGCATGCCTAAAATTAATTGAGTATATCTCAACAACCACAAGATGTATTTGTCTAATCTTTGTGTTGTAATAAAGGTAACACTTGTGAGATTATTTCAGAGGCGTAAGAATCACTTTTGGTTCATAGTGAATGAAGATGGAAGATGGCACACAGCAGAAAATGAAAATTTTCATTCTTCCCTAAAAGAAATTGACATTCTTATACTAAATACGGTGGGGCAAAAAAGTATTTAGTCACCCACCAATTGTGCAAGTTCTCCCACTTAAAAGATGAGAGAGGTCTCCAATTTTCATCATAGGTATACTTCAACTATGAGAGACAAAATGAGAAAAAAAAAATCCAGAAAATCACATTGAAGGATTTTTAATGAATTAATTGGTAAATTCCTCAGTAAAATAAGTATTCGGTCACCTACAAACAAGCAAGATTTCTGGCTCTCACAGACCTGTAACTTCTTCTTTAAGAGGCTCCTCTGTCCTCCACTCGTTACCTGTATTAATGGCACCTGTTTGAACTCGTTATCAGTATAAAAGACACTTGTCCACAACCTCAAACAGTCAAACTCCAAACTCCACTATGGCCAAGACCAAAGAGCTGTCAAAGGACACCAGAAACAAAATTGCAGACCTGCACGAGGCTGGGAAGACTGAATCTGCAATAGGTAAGCAGCTTGGTGTGAAGAAATCAACTGTGGGAGCAATTATTAGAAAATGGAAGACATACAAGACCACTGATAATCTCCCTCGATCTGGGGCTCCACGCAAGATCTCACCCCATGGGGTCAAAATTATCACGAGAACGGTGAGCAAAAATCCTAGAACCACATGGGGGGACCTAGTGAATGACCTGCAGAGAGCTGGGACCAAAGTAACAAAGGCTACATCAGAAACACACTACGCCGCCAGGGACTCAAATCCTGCAGTGCCAGATGTGTCCCCCTGCTTAAGCCAGTACATGTCCAGGCCCGTCTGAAGTTTGCTAGAGAGCATTTGGATGATCCAGAAGAGGATTGGGAGAATGTCATATGGTCAGATGAAACCAAAAACTCAACTTGTCGTGTTTGGAGGAGAAAGAACACCATACCTACTGTGAAGCATGGGAGTGGAAACATCATACTTTGGGGATGTTTTTCTGCAGAGGAACCAGGATGACTGATCCGTGTAAAGGAAAGAATGAATGGGGCCATGTATCGTGAGATTTTGAGTGATAACCTCCTTCCACCAGCAAGGGCATTGAAGATGAAACGTGGCTGGGTCTTTCAGCATGACAATGCTGAAATGATCCCAAACACACCGTCCGGGCAACGAAGGAGTGGCTTCATAAAAAGCATTTCAAGGTCCTGGAGTGGCCTAGCCAGTCTCCAGATCTCAACCCCATAGAAAATCTTTGGAGGGAGTTGAAAGTCTGTGTTGCCCAGCAACAGCCCCAAAACATCACTGCTCTAGAGGAGATGTGCATGGAGGAATGGGCCAAAATACCAGCAACAGTGTGTGAAAACCTTGTGAAAACTTACAGAAAACGTTTGACCTCTGTCATTGCCAACAAAGGGTATATAACAAAGTATTGAGATGAACTTTTGTTATTGACCAAATACTTATTTTACCGAGGAATTTACCAATTAATTCATTAAAAATCCTTCAATGTGATTTTCTGGATTTTTTTTTCTTATTTTGTCTCTCATAGTTGAGGTATACCTATGATGAAAATTGAAGACCTCTCTCATCTTTTAAGTGGGAGAACTTGCACAATTGGTGGGTGACTAAATACTTTTTTACCCCACTGTATCCTTTTAGAATGATGCTGTAGTAGCCCAGAACCTCTGGTAAATAAAACAGAACATGTAGCCATCACCTACACCAAAATTCATGCAGAAATAAAGGCAAATAGATTTTTTAGAGAGGCATTAGTGAAAAAATATTTCGGTGGACTGTGCGATCGGTGCCGATGGCCACAGTCGGCACCATTTGTTCCATGTAATTCCAACTATTTGGTTTTGTTCTGAAAACCCACTAGAACCATCTGTGCCAAGTTTGTCTGATGTGATATGAGATTTTTTTTTTTTTGTAAGGTGAAGTCAGGCCCCAAATTTGGGGGCTCTGGTGCTTCAGAGGTCAAAAATGTTATGTTCTTTTTTAAAATCCAGCCTAACTTGCCATTTTGTCACCTATAAAAATCTTGTCTCACTCTTCTATGTGATTTTGTTCAGTCGTAGGTTATCAGGTTAAATACAATATGACCAAGGATATCATAATACAACAGTTAGAACAGATGCCAAATCCACACTTTTTTTCCACATATTTATTGGTAAATGGAGATCTTTGCTGCATCCTTTCTCCTCCAAGATTGAAAACATTTCGTGAATAGGTTTTGCACATAATATATTCAGCTTGCCATGATTCTGAGTGGTGATAAAGCATCTGCCCCATAGCTGGAAGGTTATAGGCTTAAGCCTCCACCAGGTCATACAAAAATAAAGCAAAATATACTTTTAAAAAGCGGTCCTTCTAGCTTGGTGCTCAGCATAATAGAAGGAAGAAGGAAAGTTAGTCTTGGTGGTGCCTGGCACGGCAGTGGCCCCTCCGATTCAAAATATGATTGAGAATGAAGACAGGAGAAAATGTAGTTTTGTTCTTCTGTACATCCTTGGCTGTATGGATTGAATGACAATAAAGTTTTTTTTTCTTTTGACATCACCTGATTGAAACTGTTTAAACCTCACTACTAGCCCTAAATTATTCCAGTTCCAACTTTTTTGGAATACATTGCAGGCTGGAACTGCAGTAATTGATGTATATTTTAACAATGTAAAAAAAAATATGGGTTATACTTTCTGCATTTTAATAAAGGGTAAAGTAAATTTATTACAGAATTTTGTTTTATTTTTTAAACTTTCTACAGTCCCAACATTTTCTGATTTGGAGTTGTATGTTAGATGACTTTTCCCTTTGACCAACTGTCAAAGTGACATATTTAATTAAAGGAGAAACATATACATTCTGCCAGATACATGTGGGGTGCATTACTAAAAACTGTGGCCGAAGCACTTAGTGCATAGACTTGCTTTCCTTGAGAAAACAGAAGTGGTGGTTCTGTTTTCTCCACAGAAGTGGAGAAGCTCGACATGCCAAGGAACTGTGGCGAAAACAACGCGGGTGCCGGGCTGGAGTTTAGGCGGCGTGCAAGAAATATAAGACAGAATAATAAAGAGCGATGGCAAGAACCAAGCAGACAGCCCTAAATCTACTGGAGGAAAAAGCCCCCAAGGAAGCAGCTAGCCACCAAGGCTGCTCGAAAAAAAGCGCTCCGGCCAACGGCGGAGTGAAGAAGCCTCACCGTTACAGGCCCGGTACCGTGGCTCTGAGAGAGATCCGTCGCTACCAGAAATCCACGGAGCTGCTCATCCGTAGGCTGCCCTTCCAGCGCCTGGTGAGGGAGATCGCTCCGCCGTCATGGCTCTGCAGGAGGCCAGCGAGGCCTACCTGGTGGGTCTCTTCGTGGACACCAACCTGTGTGCCATCCACGCCAAGAGGGTCACCACCATCATGCCCAAAGACAGCTGGCCCGCCGCACCCTTGGAGGGAGAGAGAGCTTAGACTTTCTGCTGCACATTCACCAACCACAATGCTCCGCACTGTGTGTCTATATATATATATATATTTATAGTAATATGTACATATGTATACTAGCTGTTCTTGTTTTTTTCTTGCCTTCTGATTGTTGCTCTGAGTGTTGCTATCCCTGTGCTGTTGCAATCCTGGAATTTCCCCATTGTTGGACTAATAAAGGCTTATCTTAAATATGTCACATGTCATTAGCATCAGGCTTGCACAGGCAGCAACAAGTCAAAACATAAAAAAAATGCCTTGGGGCAAACCAAAAATGATCAACATTCTATTTGTCCTAGATAATTGTTGCCCACTCAGTCTCTCATAACATACTTTCCCAAACGTTCTCAGAAAAAAAACAAGCTGAATGACAAGCAGTCTGAATGACAGTGACCAATAACAAGATTGTGTCTGTACGGTTTTGCACATTTTCAAAGTTCCTCATGTTGATGAAATGTAGCAGATGGTAGAAGTGTTTGAGACAGGAGTGGTTTTCTTCAGGTGATGTCTTGCAGCAGTCTAGACTGGGCAATGGTAAACAGATACATGCAGCGCTAGGAAAGGAGGAGCAGAGAGGCCTAGGGGAGCTCAGTGAGAAATTGGGTCCAGGGCAGAGAAACCAGGGAAGTTGGGTTAAATGAGGATCGCACCAGAAAAACCAAGATGTGGGCCGGAGAAGCTGATGTGAAAACACAGACTTGGAATCACAGGTGTGGGCTGATGAGAGCAGGAATGAAGACAGGCCAGGGGCTATGCTAACAGGGAACTAACATGGGAGTCAAACCAGGCTTATGAATTAACTCCTCTCAGCTACTGCCTCAGGATCAAATGAAACATACTTGAATTCAGTCCTGTGACTTAATTATCACCTCCGCCAAGGGAGGAATTGCTCGTCAGCAATGACCCAGCCAGTATCCTACACCAGCTGGGTCAGCTCCAACACTGCATCTTGAGCCACAGCAGCTGCTCTTACCTTCCGCAGATGGCTGGCTTGCCATCTTGAACCATCAGCCATCTGGATGGCAGCTGGTCTCAGCTGCGCGGTGATCTTCATGGGTGTCAGTGGTGGTGACAATGTTGAGGCCGACTGCAGGTCCGGGCGTTCAAACCTGCGGACCTGAACTCAGTCCATCACTGTGAGTGGTGCTTTGTTTGGCTGCACTCGGCGTCGTACCTGTGATGGTGTGGCTTTCATGTCTGCTGTGGGGCATCTACCAGGTTGTGGTGATTCTGCTGCATCCTGTTGGGTCATGGACCCTTCATCCTGCAGCTCAGCGGCAGTTCCTGGAGGCTGGTGCCGGGCGTGGATTCAGAAGTAGTCCGGCCTCCTCTCTCTCTCCTGGGAAGCATGGTCATAGCGATGTGTTGCTGTCGCCGTTGGTAGAACCTGCGCCAGGTTGTCGTGTCCCGGGGTTCCTGATAGATGCGGTCTCCTTCTCCTGCAGCTCTGCAGTGGCTCCCTGGAGCTTATGCTGGGCGAGGATCTGAGGCAATTCCGGTCTGTGCTCTCTCTGTGTGTCATGTTCCCTCTCTGTGCTGTGTTCACTCTTTGTGCTGTGCTCTTCGGCTGTATCCACGTCCATGAAATCACACTCTCCCTCCTGTGATGAGACTGCGGCTTGCGAACACTTGTGCTGTGCGGGGACCAGCTCCGGGTCCCGCATGGTTGTGGACTGGGGCTCCTGTGGTTGCTCCAGTTCTGCTGGGTTCTGTTCGGTGTGTGGTGTGAAGCAGGGAGTGGCAGCATCCACGTCTGCATGCAGCGGACTTGAGTCATTGTCCAGGCTGGGTTTGCTGCTGGGTTGCCCTACTGTCCTGCAGTGTCTACCTCGGGACACTCCCGAAATGGTGTGGAGTCGGCGGGCTTAGCAACCGGGGCAACCGTCTGCACCAGCAGAGCTAACTGCAGGGAATGCAGGTGTGGCCCCGCCAGCCGCGATGCTACCTAAACAATCATCTCCAGCTGGAACGCCAATTCCATCGCCTCCATCTCCAATAGGTAGTGCACCATCTCCAACAGCGTCTCCTGCAGCTCTTCCACTGTGCCTGCCACTGTCTGGTCGTCGGGCCCCGCCTCCAGCACGGCCCACATCGCCAAACTCACGGCGTACCACTTCAACTGTAACTTTATCAATCTGTCCTCCACATGTCCGAACTCGCACATGCTAGCCAAACAGCGAATGTCTACGTACTGTATGAGCAACTCGTCCTCTTGCTGTCGGCGCTGGTAAAACACGAACCTCTGGGCCATCATGTCCTGTGGGGCAGTGAAATGGTCAGCCATTAAGGCAGCACATTTGCCGAAAGTCTCCGCAGGAACCAGTGCTTCAAACACATGCCGGCCCTCAAGGCCAAAGCAAAAATCTTTCACAGCCTGTAGACACTTGCTAGCATTAGCCAGGTCCTTAGCAGACACAAATGACTGAACCACCTCAATCCAACATGGCCATGGGATGGGTGGCTCACCCAGGGTCATGAGGAACAGTAATGGGAATGAAAGGCACTCTACCTGATATGTGTCCATCTTCGGAAGGCCATTTTTTCCTCCTCGTCACCATTTGTTATGTCTGGAAAACGTGGAAGGAACCGATAGAGAGTGTCTTGCTGGGAACATGAACTTTATTACATAAAACCTTATTATGGTGATGCAGAGTATTGTCGGTAGGGAGGCTGAGTGCCAAAAAGAGGCTGTAAAATGGCTGTCCCTTACATTTATATGTTTGGTGTGACGGCGTCATCGAGCAGCCGCATCATCACACCGACATTAACATAAACCTGTGGTTTCAGAACACCACATCCACCAAACTCATTTTTCCTGCTGTGGGTGACTATTTTCTATTCATTCTCTACGTAGTCCAGTGTTTACAGAGCTGAGCACCCTTGGTGCTGAAACACTTTGAGCAGTGGCTGCTTTTTGTCACGGTGCTCAGGGCTGAAAAAAAGTCCAATTTGTCACACTACTGTACAGCTACACTCGTCAAAGTCAGACCTTTCTAAACAGCCAATCAGAATTAAGGAATTGTGGGACATAGGACGCTGGTACAGGAAGACGACAACGGTAGGTGACGGATGGTGGAGGTTGAACTTTGCTGCATCAACCAACCCGATACTCTTTGATCTGACACTAAAAGGATATCATGATCAAAATTTGAAAGCAAATGCTAGGAGGAACATGTCTGTATCCGTCGGCGTGCCAGGTGAACATTTGTAATATGGATACTATGCAAATTTGTAGTTGATAACTGTAAAAATTTTGTATGATACTGCACTGTTGTGCAATATTGCTTAATAATTATGAACCTTGTCAGTAAAATGTAATGGAGAACAGAGGAGGGAAAAAATGAAGACGACCTGAAAGATTCAATAAACCATGATGTTGATTTAAAGTGGAATTGCCCAGCCCCAATGTATGGTTAATACAACTGTGACAGTCTTATTATTATTATTATTATTATTATTATTATTATTATTACTACATAGTCATATAATGTAGTCATGTTGTTTTTGCTGTCATTTCTCTGTCTGTCAATAATAATAATAATAATAATAATAATAATGTTAGAGTTAATGTTTGTATTATAAACACTTTTATTTGTCTCTATAATCATCAGAATTTTTGTTTTCATCTGTTTGTATCTTTTAATTAAAAAACAATTAGAATATTGTCATGAACGGCCTGTTGATGGGGCAAACAGATGACACCAAATGCGGACAGTGAGTTTGCAAATTTAATAGAAACACACATACAAAAATACACACACTACAAAACAGACAAGTAAATACGATATCCCAGCGGGGCTGGACATACGGAGAAAAAGGTAAGGAAACTATGAATTCCCAGCAGAGCTGGACTTACGATATAGATTACCACGGAGGTGGGAATGCCGTATCAGGGCGAAGATAGATGAACAATGACCCAGCGAGCAATTAGGCTTAAGTAGGCAGTGAGAGTGATGACACAATTTGAATCAACAGTGAGTCATGAGAGGAGAGGAGACGGGACTGACAGCTTGACCAGGGCACCGCCCACTACAGAGCAAAACCTGGAAGTGTCACTGACAGCTGTTGCCCCGGAGAGAGAGAGAAAGAACACAGTGTGGTGACCCAGCACAATACAGACTGATACTATTCACGCTCAGCAGGGCTGGAGGAAACGGAGGACAATTTGCATGCAGACAGAGAGCCCTTGGGGGACAACGAGAACAATGGACTGTTGTTTATACATCCCCGGATTACGGAGAGGATGTCCGGGCGCCAGTTGGTCAAGCGAATGATATGTATTGACTGATATGTATATCAATATGCTAATGTGCCATGCATTCTCTGTTTGGATAACATCTATAAAAGAGCTTACGATGCATGCCTCAGCAGCACAGTAGAACACAGTAACGCACTGAGCTACAAAGTGCGTCTTATTATGTTGGAGGAAAATAAAACTCTGCAATCTTCCAGCTCATCGCATCTTGCCTGATCTTTTGCCTCCACAACAGGATCAAAAAGGTGCTGGCAAAAATACAAATATAAAGTGCAAACTACAATAAGGACAACAAATAAACTGAAGGATAAATACAGATACAACCAAATATATAAATAACAAGACTGTGATGAATGTAACAGAAGAATGAGGAGAACTAAGAAATAATACAAGATATGTGCAGACCATCCAAGAATAAAATGACAGGAAACTAAGAACCAAAAAATGCAACAAATATACAAATATTCAATTCAATTCAATTCAATTCAATTCAATTCAGCTTTATTTATATAGCGCCATTTCACAACAACAGTCATCTCATAGCACTATCAACTGTAGGGGGGAGGGGGAACCCCCATAGTTGCAGAAAGACCCCAGCAATCAGGCGATCCCCTGTGAGCAAGCACTTGGCGATGGTGGAGAGGAAAAACTCCCTTTTAACAGGAAGAAACCTCCAGCAGAACCAGGCTCAGGGAGGGGCAGTCATCTGCTGCGACTGGCTGGGGGGTGAGGGGATAGAGAAGAAGAAAAGAACAGACATGTAGAGAGCAAACAGCACGATGGGGACTCAATCTATGGGAGAGAACAAACAAATGTTAATGACAAACATATCACAAAAGACAATGAGACAGAGCAAGGCGGAACCCCCCATGCTCAGATCATGACAAATATATCTAAAACTACAGTTAAACCCTCAAACATTTTGTTTCCTATTCACTTATAATCTGCCTTTGAACTTAAACAGTGATTTGAAATTTATAGCGATAATTACTGATTCAGAAGGACATGAACATTTTTGTTCATATCATTTTTGTGAGAGGTATTCTATATGCATATGTGATGCAGTTTTTGATATGCATTACATTGACATAATTATACAATATACTGTACATACGTGTACCGTATATCGTCACACAGTATTTTAGTGGCCTCAGAAAGATATACTGTATTTGTCAAAACAGTAAACAGTCACACTCACTTTTATGTATTGCTGCAATATTTAATTGATTACATCAACTTTCATCAGGTATTATGCAATGTCAGTGTTCATTATATTACATATATTATGAATATTGACATGTTCCAATCATTTTGTCATCCATTTTCCCAAACTTTAATGATATCTAACAAGTGATCAACTCATTCTTGATAGGATACTGAGCAACAGTCAATAAATACTAACAGGATGCAAAATAATCCAACAACAAACATGAATATAACCTTAAAACTGTCAAGATAAAAAAAGCACAGTTATCAGTCACTGGATAAATGTTTTACATATGAATATATATATAAAGGCTACATGCATACCATACATAAATTATATTGATCTCCAAGTTACAATAGATCACTCTCTTAAAGTTGTTAATAGACCAATGACAAAATATGGCTGCACGGTGGCTGGGCTGCATGGTGGTGCAGTGGTTAGCACTGTGGCAGCACAGTTTTACCCTCGGCCGGGGGATCGCGGGGACCGTGAGATCATGGGTTCGATCCCTGCCCCCGGCCAACAGTGATCTGTGTGGAGTTTGCATGTTCTCCCCGTGTTTGCGTGGGTTTACTCCGGGATTTCTCCGGTTTCCTCCCACATGCCAAAAACATGCAGGCTAGGGAGTTAAGGGGTGCTTGCGCACGCAGTGACCGGCAGCTGGTGGTTTGTCACCAGTCTGCAAAAACAAATCTACTACGGGTACAAAATAAGTAATAAAAAATAAAAATAAAAATTGCAAAATGAATAACAAATCAAGGAAAACGGTGAATGGATGCACAGTATTGTGAATATCTTACACATTATATTTTTGTCAAGACTGAAAAACAAAGAAAAATATAGAATTTCATTGTACTCTGCTATTTAATGAAGCATAAATCAGTGTTGATGACATGAATAGATTTCAGTAGTACAATTTTAAGCAAGACACAAGACCTTCTGTTACTGATGTTCTCAATGATGACTTATTACTCCAAAATCTTTTGGAATATTTTTGAGATAAAGCCACCCAGAGAAAAAATGGTGTCTAACTCATAGACATGAGTCAGGCCGAGGCAAGAACGACATTCAAGTTCATTGATGATGTCAAAAGAGGGTTGGCTCATGAGTTGAAGACTCTTAAGAGGGTCATTAGATCTAAACACGTTGACTATTTTGACTAGAAGGCCCACCAAATGTAGATAATCAACTGATGGAACCAGAAAGGAAACTAGTTTCTCGTCTACTTTAACACTGCCACCTCTGTCAAAGGCAATCTGCAGCTTTGTTATGGCCTCTATAATGTTTTCTTTGAAAAACAGTAGCACTTTGTACTTGTTCTCAAGGTGTTCATCAAATCTTGTGATTGAAACACTGGAAAACTCTCTACTTTGTTGTTTGAAGTACATTTGAGTGATTCCGTATTGGTCACACTGAAACTGAACAGACTTCAGTGCATTTTGCAAATCTCCTAGAGCTCTCTGAAGACAGCCCAGACTCTGTTTTGTGTTTTGGTAAATCAAAGATGTAAATGCTCGGTTGTAAAAAGCAATGGCTCCGAAACAGGGGTCCATCTGTATGGCTTTATCATACATTCTGATGCTTTCAGCAAACTTTCCCTTCTTACGTTGGTCATTGCCATACAAAATATTGTGGTATGGGTTTGATAAAGGAGATTGTCTCTGCCTGAGTTTCTGTATGGCTGTTTTCAGGTCTCCTTTTAGTCTGCATTTCAGCACTTCTTCAGAGTCTTTGTCATTGAAGCTTGTGAGTAACCACATGCCCCAATACTCATTCAGTGCAGATAAATCTGAAGCTGCTGGCTTGTCATTACTGCATTTATACACATCATCTAGTACTTCCAGATACTCACTGAAAAGACTCTCCTTCTTCTTCAGGCTTGGAATTTCATTCTTCAAGTAACTGGATAGCTCACGAGCAACATTGTTTTCCCTTGTTTCTTTAGCTTTGTGTATTTCTGACTCATTTTCAGTCAAAATATATGTAAGTAAGGAAGCCAAGTCTTCAATGCCCTCATTGTTTGGAGTTTTTTGATAAAATTCCAAACGCATCACAAACAGATTTTCAAGTTGCTCAAGTAAAACACAATCTATTATTTTTTCAAAACAAGACAGAAGTGTCTTTAATAAAACATGCAATTGGAGTGACTGTGACAGATGGGTTAAACAGACAATCAGTTGTCCAGATCCAGGAGATCCTTGTCGTGCAGTGCGGCCAAATGCCTGTGCCTCCACACGAGCATTCTTGGGCAAAAAAGTTTGCACAACGAACAAACCTCCAGCTGTGTTTATTTCATCAGAAACCTTAAGGTCTGTTCCACGGCCTGCAAGATTTGTTGCTATGATGACTTCTCCTGCTTCAAGTTTCTTGGAAAAGATTGCACTGTTGTCCATGTTGTTGTTTATGTAAAGACTTGTCTTAACCTTGTCTTGTAGTTGGCGGTTAATATCTTTTGCTCTCTTGATGGTCTCACAGATGATCAGTACAGCTCGTGGATCTCTGTAGGTTGTAGGCTTGGTTTGTTCAATGACAACATCAGAGATTTTGTCAGTCCATGTACTTTCATCCTTGACAACCATTCCTTCAACCTCAAACAGCTTTCTGCGTTTAAATGAAGGTATCACACAGGTTTTGATTCCACTGTAGATTTCCTTCAGTGTATTTATCTCTGCTTTTTCACCGAGAGTCCCAGACATCCCATAGATCTGATTTCCATACTTCTGCAACAAGCCAACATTGGACATATAGTTTGTGATGGCTGTCATGCCATTCATCTTGGACTCATGTTTCATTTGAAGAAACTGATGTAAACCATCGGTCCACTCCATGTAGTTTTCAATAACACCTGTGCCGCTGTAATCTACAGGAACTATCCCATGTTTCTCTATGATATATTCATGATCCTTTGTCATGGTTTTTGCTTTGTATGCATTTTCAATCCAAATCTTTAGTTTAGCTTGAACAAGATCTGAACAGAAGCCTGGGATGTAACACCTGCTTTTGGCCTGGCTTAGCTCACATGGTGTAAAATGCAGCTTGTGCTTTACTTCTTCCTCTGCAGCTCTCAGCACGCTGTCTTTGTCAGAGCACATCTTACTGCACTGATTAACCGTGGCCCATATGAATGCCAAGAGTGGGTTAAGATGTTGCAAAGCAGGCATATTGCTACCTAGGTACACAGCATGATTACCCTTATCTAGCATCAAGGAATCCACTTCATCCACTATTGCACACTGGAATTTCCTCTGCCCAAACACATCCATTCTTTGGAAGCGCTGCTTAAGCCAGTCACCAGCAAACTGTTCAGCTGTACCGTAAACGACTTGACACTCGTAGCACTTTTTTAAGTTTTCATCAAACTTGTTGGCATTGCAGGCTACACTGATTTTCAAATCTTTATAAAAAGTTTCCCACACATTCAAATCTCTCTCTGCCAGAACTGATGAACTGCACATGATGTCAACTTTTTCTTTTCTGAGTGCTCGGTAAGCAGCAAACATTGCAATAATGCATGACTTCCCTTCTCCAGTACCAACCTGAATTAATCGTCCTTTTTTGGAAAGAGCCATAAGGCACCAGCTCACCATTTGTGTCAGTCGTGGTTTATATTTCTTAATTTTGTCCACTGCCAAACACAGATTTCGTAGCACTTTTTTTAATTCACTCTGCTGTGATCCATCATCGGGTATGGGAAGGTTTCCATGAACTGTTGACACAATATCTTTGACATCTCTTAAAAGCTTTTCATCAACTTTGTTCAACTTTTCTTGGTGGATTTCATTGATAATTTCTTCCAGGGTCTTTTCTTTGTCATCAGATAAGCATTTGTTTAACTCTTCATGTGTTATAGTTTTGTCTTGGAGCAGATTGATAAGTGACTGTCCTTTATGAGATCTCCAACTAGGTGTTATATAGTTAATTTCTACGCAATGCAATATTTTCATTATCCGTGTAAGGGGATGAGAGCTGTCTTTTTTTGATGCTGATGGAAATCTCCTCAGGAGAGCTTTGAACAAGAGAGTTGCTTCTTCTGGGGTCCATTTGATATTTGTAACCAGTCCTTTTAGCTTCTGAACAAGTTTTCTTTGATGTTCAGAAGACATTCTGAATGCCTGTGTAAATCTGTCAAACAATTGTTTGAGTCTTCTGTCTGTGTCAGATTCTTCAATTTTGTTGAAATCTATCTAATAAAAGGAAACAAAATTGGAAAAAAATCAGATTATTTCTCTTGAAAAATGTGGTGTTTATACACATTTAATGGCTTCAGTTGTGTTGTTGAATTAAATGAAAGTAGAAAGTTCTTGCACAAAGATTATACAATTAATATTCACAATTCACTTTAGTAATTCTCTAATAACTGCCCTAGATTATTACTTTATCCAATCTTACTAATGAACAAGAACTGTTGCTGCATTTGGAAAATACCGTAGTAGGTTTACACTCACCTTTAAAGATGGAAAGGCAATAGGCGATGTGTGTTCATCAAAAGCAGGAGGTTCTCTGTGCCCTGCATGCCGACTTGCTTTGATATACAGTATAACCTGTTTCTCTTTCGCTTACGTGAGGTCAGTCTCAAGGGAATTTCTCTGCATTGTTGTGCTCAAGTCTGTCATTCAATGAAGTGTATGAAAACAGTTCCCAGTGAAAACAAAGGTCATCTTTCACCTTTCAGGGGAACCACCTTTTTCTCCTCAAAGATGTAATCTCTGCAGATTTTCCAGTCATACAAGTAAATAAAAAGAACAGTAAAGTATATTCTTCAATTTTAACCCTTTATATAGAGAACAGGTTGAAGTGTAGGGTGTTTTGGGTGTCTTGCTTGCTTTCATCCTTGTAAGTTTTTCACAACAGTCTACTGGGCTGCTTAGTCTGCCCTTCAACCAATTTGTCTTGGGAAACAATACCAGGGGCAAGTAACCCGTCTTATTCAAATAAACATTTTATATCTCAAGGGCAGTGCGGTGGTGGAGTGGTTAGCACTGCGGCAGCACAGCAACTCACCCTTGGCCAGAGGATCCTGGGTTCGATCCCAGCCCCCGACCAACAATGATCTGTGTGGAGTTTGAATGTTCTCCCCGTGTCTGCGTGGGTTTACTCTGGGATTTCTCCGATTTCCTCCCACATGCCAAAAACATGTAAGTTAGGTTAATTGGCATCAAACTGGGGATTCTTAATTGTCTTTAGGTATGAATGTGAGAGTCAATGGTTGTCTGTCTCTCTGTGTTGGCCCTGCGATGGACCGGTGATCTGTCCAGGGTGTACCCTGCCTCAGAACTCAGAATCAGAATCAGAATCAGAATCAGATTTATTGCCATTGTTCATGTAGTACACAAACTAGGAATTTGTCTCGGTGCAATGCTACAACATTAAAACATGATAAGATAAAGTGATAAACTAAAAAAAAAAATAAAATTAAAGACTAAAACCATGCAATAAGTGTAGAATAATAAATAATAATAATAATAATAATAATGAGTAATACTAGTCACAGCAGTTTTAAATAAATTAGCAAGTAGCAGATGATGTGCAGTCGATAATGCAACAGAAAAACAGTGATGAATGACATGAGTCTGGTTGAGCTGCTGTATATAGTGCACGAGAGTCAATAAGTCACTTAATGTTCAGCAGTCTGATGGCAGAGGGGAAAAAGCTGTTCATGTGCCGGGAGGTTTTAGTCTGAATGGACCGAAGTCTTCTACCTGAGGGGAGGGGGGCAAACAGTACGTGACCAGGGTGTGAAGGATCGGCCATGATCCGGCCTGCACGCCTCCGGGTCCTGGAGATGTACAGATCCCGGAGAGATGGGAGCTTGCAGCCGATCACCTTCTCAGCAGTGCGCACGATGCGCTGCAGCCTTAGTCTGTCCCTCGCAGTAGCTCCTGCGTACCACACGATTATGGAGGAGGTGAGGATGGACTCGATGATGGCCGTGTAGAACTGCACTAACATCATCTCTCGGCGCCACACCAGTCGGCTGCCTTTTGCAACAGCGGCTCGATTCCGAGTTTTTTTTTCCCTTCCTCTCTCTTTTGATCACTTTTTTTTTTTCACCCCACTTATATCACGGACACACAGATCGTCCCAAATGTCTCCTAAGCCGGTGGACGGAGCCACTGTTTATAGCAGGATTCGATACAACAGGGAAGAGCTGCTAGCATTTAACCGCCACCCGGTCCCACTGGAAAAACTCGACATACCGAGAGAACTGAGGCGAAAACGCCGCGGCTGCCGGGCTGGAGTAAGGCGGAGGACAAAAAATATAAGGTACAGACCCTCCCTTCCATCTGTTGTCATGGGAAATGTACGGTCGATACTGGGAAAGTTAGATGAGCTAGCGGCTATCTCCCGTTATGATAGCACTTACCGGGAGTGCTCTCTCCTTTTGTTTACTGAGACGTGGCTAACTGAACTAGCAGCAGATGCTAACATTGAGCTGGAGGGTTTTCACATGATACGAGCTGACCGAACACCAGAGAGTGGCAAAACTAGGGGCGGTGGAGTGATAATGTATGTTAACAACAACTGGTGCAGACCGGGACATATCACTGTTAAACAACGACACTGCAGCAAAGACATTGAGTTGCTAGCTGTTAGCATGAGGCCTACATATCTCCCGAGAGAACACTCACACGTGATCTGCATCGTTGTTTATGCAAATCCGACGGCGAACGCTGGGACAGCGCGTGACGTCATCCATTCAGTAACCAGCAGGCTGCAGACAGAACACCCAGATGATCTTCTCCTCATCTCAGGCGATTTCACCCACGTTTCACTGTCTCCCATTCTGCCCACTTTCACCCAGTATGTCACATGCCACACTAGAGACAATAAAACACTGGATTTGTTCTACGCAAACACTAAGGAGGCGTACACCTCATCACAACTCCCCCCACTTGGGAGATCGGATCACAACTTGGTTCATCTCCGACCGGTGTACAAACCCCTAGTGCACAGACAACCTCCGGCCATGCACACTGTGGAGTTATGGTCTGAGGAGACAATGGACACTCTAAAGGACTGTTTTGAAGCCACTGCCTGGAAGCAGCTCTGCGATCCACATGGTGAGGACATCGATGGCCTCATTCACACCTTCACGGGCTACCTCAGCTTCTGTGTGGACAAATCCGTTCCCACCAAGACCATACGGCGTCACTCAAACAACAAACCCTGGATCAACCCTGAGATAAAAACACTTCTGAGAGAGAAGAAGAGGATCTTCAGGTCGGGGAACAGGGAGATGCTGAAGTCCGTACAGAGGGAGCTAAGGAGAAAGATCAGAGAAGGCAAGGACAGCTTCAGGAAGAAGATGGAGGACAAGCTGCAACAGAGCGACATCAGCGGGGTCTGGAGAAACCTCAAAACCATCTCGGGGCTCCAGAATACCTCCCCCCAGGCCACGGGGGGCAGGGAGTGGGCGAACAACCTGAATCTGTTTTTCAATAGATTTGACCAACCGCCCTCCCCCCTGTCTGCACAACAACCACTGCTGCCTCTAAGAAATCAAGTCCTGCTACCCACTCCCCACTCCACCGACACCCCCCCCACTCCCAACACACAGCCCCCCATCCTGACCCTGACCAAGACCCAGGTGAGGACGGAGCTGAGGAAGATCAAGGCGAGGAAGGCGTCGGGACCGGACGGCATCAGCGCAAAGCTCCTCAAGTCCTGTGCAGACCAGCTGTGTGGGATTGTGACATATATCTTCAACATGAGCCTGAAACTGGGGAGGGTACCACAGCTGTGGAAAACATCTTGTGTGGTACCTGTACCAAAAACTTCCCACCCCAAAGACCTGAACAGCTTCAGACCGGTGGCCTTGACGTCCCACTTGATGAAGACCCTGGAGAGACTGCTCCTTGCTCATCTCCGCCCCCTGGTGGAACCAGCGATGGATCCACTCCAGTTCGCCTACCAGCATGGCATTGGGGTGGAGGATGCGGTGATCTTCCTCCTTCACCGTTCTCTGTCCCACCTGGAGAAGCCCGGGAATATGGTGAGGATCATGTTCTTTGACTTCTCCAGTGCTTTCAACACCATCCAACCGATGATCCTGAAGGACAAGCTGCTGCGCGCAGGGGTGGACCAGCACCTGTCATCATGGATCCTGGACTACCTCACGAACCGGCCTCAGTTTGTGAGAACCCGGGACTGTGTTTCCGACACGATCATCAGTAGCACGGGGGCCCCCCAGGGAACGGTGCTGGCTCCCTTCCTGTTCACTCTTTATGCTGCGGACTTCTCACACAACACAACACATTGCCATCTACAGAAGTTCTCTGATGACTCTGCGATCGTTGGTCTCATCTCCAGCGGAGATGAAGCTGAGTACAGAGGGCTTATCCAGGACTTTGTGGACTGGTGCCATCGGAACTGCCTCCAGATCAACGCGAGGAAAACTAAGGAGCTGGTGGTGGACTGCCGCAGGCATGGGCAGCCCCTCACAGCACCAGTAAATATACAGGGAACAGACATCGAGATGGTGACATCCTACAAGTACCTCGGTATTCATCTGAACAATAAACTAGACTGGTCACACAATACTGACGCACTCTACAAGAAGGGACAGCGCAGGCTGTTCCTGCTGAGGAGACTCAGGTCTTTTGGTGTACAAGGGGCGCTGCTGAAGTCATTCTATGACACGGTGGTGGCATCAGCCATCACTTTTGGAGTGGTCTGCTGGGGCAGTGGCATTACTGCAGCCGATAGGAAGAGACTGAACAAACTGATTAAGAAAGCTAGCTCTGTCCTGGGGCAACGCCTTGATCCGATGGAGGAGATAGGAGAGAGAAGGACGGTGGCTAAACTGTCATCTCTGCTGGAGTCCGAGTTCCACCCTATGCAGGACATACTGGATGCACTGAGGAGCTCATTTAGCAGCAGACTACATCATCCCAGGTGCACAACCGAGAGGTTTCGTAGGTCCTTCCTACCAACGGCTGTCAGACTGTACAACCTAAGCAGGGCTGCTCGCAGAGATAGCAAAAAGACGTAACAAACTAATAGTTTTTTGAATGCAAAAGATGCAATAGACTTACACAATGGTCCTCTCCGGCATACAACTAGGAACATACCGGTCGCTATGGAGGGTGAGAATATGTATGGGCACATAATCATACCATGTAGGATAACTAAATAGACGGTTATGCTGTTTCATCCCACCTGGCAACAATGCTCTGCACTGTGTGTGTTTATATATTTACATATTTATTCCATCTAGCTACAATGCTCTGCACTGGGTGTGTTTATATTTATATATCTATATATTTATTCCATCTAGCTACAATGCTCAGCACTGGGTGTGTTTATATTTATATATCTATATATTTATTCCATCTAGCTACAATGCTCAGCACTGGGTGTGTTTATATTTATATATCTATATATTTATTCCATCTAGCTACAATGCTCCGCACTGTGTTTTTATATATCTACATATTATTCCATCTAGCTACATTGCTCCGCACTGTGTGTGTTTATATACTTGCATATTTATTCCACCTAGCTGCAATGCTCCGTACTGTGGGTGTTTATATATTTACATATTTATTCCATCTAGCTACAATGCACTGTGTGTTCATATATTCATATATTTATTCCATCCAGCTACAATGCTCTGCACTGTGTGTCTGTGTGTGTGTGTGTGTATATATATATTTTATAGTAATATGTACATATGTATATTAGCTGCTCTTGCTTGCTTGTTTTTTTTCTTGCCTTCTGATTGTTGCTCTGAGTGTTGCTATCCCTGTGCTGTTGCAATCCTGGAATTTCCCCGTTGTGGGACTAATAAAGGCTTATCTTATCTTATCTTATCTTGGTGGGTAGCTTGAGCTTCCTCAGCTGCCACAGAAAGAACATCCTCTGCTGGGTCTTTTTGATGAGGGAGCTGATGGTTGGCTCCCACTTGAGGTCCCGGGTGATGGTGGTGCCCAAGAAGCGGAAGGAATCTGCAATGGTGATGGGAGAGCCTGTGATGGTGAGGGGGGGCAGGGGGGTTGTGAGTTTCCTGAAGTCCACAATCATCTCCGCTGTCTTCAGAGCGTTCAGCTGCAGGTTGTTGTGGCTGCACCAGGACACCAGCTGGGCCACATCTCTCCTGTAGACGGACTCATCGCCGTTGGAGATGAGCCCGATGAGGGTGGTGTCGTCCGCAAACTTGATCAACTTAACAGACTGGTGGGTGGAGGTGCAGGAGTTGGTATAAAGGGAGAAGAGTAGGGGGGGAAGTACACAGCCCTGGGGTGATCCGATGATACTCAGAACTCAGAAAAGATTTATTGCCAAGTACATTCACAGTAAATAACTGATAAATATACGAGGGATTTGACTTGACACTGAGAACGACATAGTTGACATTTTCAGTGACGCGGCAGCGTCAGTGACGCGCCTGTCAGCAGAATGGGAACAGGAAGCAATGGGGAAAGGGATAAACACAATAGGAGAGAGAAAAAAGCATTGTTTGTCAGAATACAGGTCATAAATGATCAATATTATGATTACAAGAAAAAAACTCTCAATGCACAAGTAGCAGACAATAGAATCTATACAAAGACACAAAGAGAGCAGTGAATGAGTAATCTTCACGTCAGTACAGTGAGTCAGTGTGAGTGAAGGTGTTGAGTGAGGGTGTTGATATCAGTTAAGAACAACAAAGTCTCTTCAGCAGCAGATGTTGTGTCTACCGTCTGGCAAAGGCGTGTGTCCTTGGCACAGCAGATGGTATAGTTTGCCAGACAGCTGGCTGTCCTTGAGAGTCAAATGCTGCTCGCCATGTTTTGAAAACAAAAAAAAACAAAAACTGCAGATAATCTGGAGGACTGTGACTGTGAGGGCAGGTCAAATAAGTCGAATAGTACTGACTTCAGAGAAAAAACTTTATATTCTCTTACAGATTCAGTACTTAAATCCTTCATGGCTGGACGTTGAAATTATCATGGACGGCTCTCAGCGTGATCATGATGTAATCCATTTTCCCAGACAGTTCTCCATTAGCCGCTGTCAGAGTCCTGCCCAATTGGTCAATTTGATGGTTAAGCCTCGCCGGGTCTGCATTTTGATAGGCTCCGTCCATCTTCTTCAATTTGCGGTACACCAGAACAATCATTGCTACGAAGAGGTATAAATCTTCAACATCTTCAATAGAGAGATCACACAGGCACAAGAGTTTCCAATTACTTGTGTCCTTCAAATAGCCCGCGGCCGCAGTTCCTGCAGGGCAAATCGGCTCCCCCAGGCCAGAATTTCTCGTTGAAAAAACAGTGTCAATTGCGTTCAAAGCCCAGCTTATTAAATCCATAATTTCGTTTGATAATCAGCAGTAGAGACACGCAGACAGACAATAGCAAGCTGGGATCCAGTCAGTTAAGGGAGGAGAGAGATAAGGAGCCGGAGCTGGAGAAAAAGCGTCTGCTCTCTTTGGAAGGCGGAAGTGTTCTCGCCCAAAGATGCTGGGATAGGCTCCAGCCCCCCCGCGACATGAAAAGGATTAAGCGGAAGAAGATGGACGGATGGATAATATTCTTCAAAACCTAAAATAAATAATATTTTGTGATACAAAGTGATTACCTCATGAGAACAGTACATCGGCATTTACATAGCCAAAACGGGAATAGGTGCCTGTTGTGAAAATGTATTTGCTACAGTGAAAAGAAAGCTTAATTTTGACCTTAGTCTTAATGCTGCAGTCTAACTCAAGGCCTCACAGCTACTGTAATTCAGCCTAATTCAAAGCTCAGAGTGATGGTGTCACACCCATCAAAACCCGTAAAATTCTCCAACCCCAACCAGCCTCTGTGTGATGGGGTAGTATTGGGTATTGTCTATGTGTCTAGTGGGTATTGTCTATAGCTCTGTTAATAACACTCTGTTCATAGTACCTCCACTTTGCTCATTTTTATCCAAGTTATGGACACAACAGGTAGGTCATGGTTAAGAATGGGAAAACACCAGGATTCTTTGACTCACTTCTCACAATAAGCATTTAATATATACATTTAGGGTTAGGCACTAACACGACTTGAGGTAGTTAAGGTTTAGGTTAGTGTAAGGGTTGGGGGCCCACTTTAATTACTTTTTGTCCTCTGAGACACTATTCAATTCAATTCAATTCAATTCAACTTTATTTATATAGCGCCATTTCACAACAACAGTCATCTCATAGCACTATCAACTGTAGGGGGGAACCCCCACAGTTGCAAAAAGACCCCAGCAATCAGGCGATCCCCTGTGAGCAAGCACTTGGCGACGGTGGAGAGGAAAAACTCCCTTTTAACAGGAAGAAACCTCCAGCAGAACCAGGCTCAGGGAGGGGCAGTCATCTGCCGCGACTGGCTGGGGGGTGAGGGGATAGAGAAGAAGAAAAGAACAGACATGTAGAGAGCAAACAGCACGATGGGGACTCAATCTATGGGAGAGAACAAACAAATGTTAATGACCAGCAAAAAAAATATTTCATAGAGAGTGAGGAAAGGAGTGAGGCCCAGTGCATTACTGGAGGTCCCCCGGCTGACTAAACCTATTAGCAGCATAACTAAGGGAGGGTTCAGAAACACATGGTCCCTCCCTAATTGTAGGCTATATCAAAAAGGTAGGTTTTAGCCCTATTCTTAAAAACAGAGATCGAGTCTGACTCCCGAATCCAGATTGGCAGCTGATTCCACAGGAGAGGAGCTTGATAACTGAAGGCTCTGCCTCCCATTGTACTTTTGGAGATTCTAGGTATGAATGAATGAATGAATGAATGAATGAATGAATGAATTTATTTCGGGTAGTACAGTACAGGTTAAAAGAAACTGAATAATATAACAACAAGGTCAAATTAGACCTGCCTAATACCTGCCTAATACCTAATTAAATTAGGTATTACAAGTAATCTTGCATTTTGGGAGCGTAGTGCTCTGTTAGGATAATACGGTAGTATCAGATCTTTTAAATAAAAAGGAGCCTGATTGTTTAGAGCTTTGTAAGTAAGAAGAAGGATTTTAAACTTAATTCTAAACTCTATGGGAAGCCATTGAAGGGAGGCCAGAACCGGAGAGATATGATCTCTCTTTCTAGTACCTGTTAAAACTCTTGCTGCAGCATTTTGGATCAGCTGAAGACTTTTTAAAGATATTTTAGGACAGCCTGATAATAAAGAATTACAATAATCTAATCTCGAGCTAACAAAAGCGTGGATCAGCTTCTCAGCATCACTCTGAGACAAGATGCTCCTAATCTTGGCAATATTACGCAAATGATAGAAGGCAGTCTTAGAAACAAATTTAATATGTGAATTGAAGGACAAATCCTGATCAAAATCTATCCTTGCTTCTATAGACTTTGTTGGTTGGCAGATACTGAACCTTTGTCAGTGTGTTCAGTTACACCTGTATTTACCTACTATTCCATGTCAAAATATTTATCCAATGTCCTCAGCTGACATTTTGTCACACCACACTAAGGAAAGTACCGTTGGATTAATACGGTGCATTCCACATGAGAAGACAACCTTTTGCATCCTTATTTACTGCAGCGGTTTACGGGAAATCATCCTGTCATGTCAAAATGCCTCCAGTGAAAAAAACCCTAGCAAAACACTTTATTTTAAACTAGTGTGGTAAAGACATTTATATTAGTCACGGTGTTATCATTACTAGCTATAAAACAAAATTTTCACATAAAATGTATCTATTTCAATATAGTATACATACAGTACAACCGCTGGGCATTTACAGGAATTCAGGCCATGCCTTGGCACACTTCTTTGTTTGTGTGCACTGAAAAAAAAAAAATCCTTGGTGTGCAAAATTTGGGATCTTAGTTCTTCTTTCATTTCTCTTACATTGCTTCACTTCTTTGCAGCCTGGTATGCACAAAACAGGTCTTTACACTCAGTAATTGAAACACTTTTAAATAGGAGTTGATTTGTTTTTCATCATTTACATGCCCTTTGCACTGTAGTCAAAGCTCGCTTTAAAGAGTTTACCCCAGATCATTTAACAGAAACCTTTTCCATTTTTTTTTTGTGGTCCTTTCCAGCATCTTAGCAAGCTGAACAAATATCTGTTCGCCTCATTGTGCCAAACACATTTACATTGACAAAAGAATGTCTGATCTTATTTGATACATGTTGTATATACTGTATATAGTATTTATAGACTCCTCTTAATGTATAATAACTTTAATACTTTATCTAAATTGTCTTTACCAATGTTCAACCTGACGGGGGGAATAGGGAAAGGAATTGAACGGGTATGAAGCAATTGGTGTCACAAATGCCCCTTTGGGGCAGAAAGACAGACCCACGCGCTGAACTGTAGTTGTGACATTTATTACATGAAAATACAAAAACAGTGCAGAGAACAAAAAATGCAACCAAAGTAAACTTACAAACTGTGGCACTCCAGAGCAGCAATCACTCTGGGGGGGATAAGGAGATAAACTTACAGAGGGAGAAGTCCAGTCAGTCCAAACAATGCATAACAAAGCAATGCTGCTGCAGTGAGAGGATGAGCTGGCAGTGAATAAATACTGAGCAGACAAATGAGCATCAGGTGTGGGTGGCTGAACAGGCAGGACTTAATTGCCTAACTGCCCACAGCTGAGGTGGCAGGAAAGCAGACTGTGAACAGTTAGTGGGAGTGTCTGAGAGAGGAGGACCCCTGAGTGACAACAAATCAAAATAAACACAGAAAACTTGCAACAAAATAATAACAGACATGCAAAACTCAGAAATAAATTGAGTCTGAGCTCAGAGGGGATAACTGAGCTCAGAATCATGACAATTGGGGGTGAGAAGGGGGGATGGCAAAAGAAAGAAAGAAAGAAAGAAAGAGGGAGAGAAAACACAAGGCGTAATTGCTGCTTCTGGGAAGATCTCACCATGGGTTTGATATGTGCACTTGTAACAATGTAAACATGTAGATGTGTGTGTGTGTGCGTGCGCGCGTGCGTGCATGCATGTGTGTGTGTGTGCACACATGCGAGAGAGCACGTCTATGCTTTGCCAAGAACCATAAGAAAAAAGGGAGCAAGAAAGGCAGCGTCCCCCATCGCCAGGCAACCCGCAGCCCCCACAGAGCACGAATTCCCTGAGGCCACCCAGCCCCAGGACAACCAGGTACCCACAGACCAGGCCCAAGCCCAAGGCGGGAGGAGGACAACAGGGGCAGAGGAAGACCCGCACTGACCCCCCCTCTGATGCCAAGTTTGTTTTTGTATTGGTTTTTTTTAGAAACCTATTAAATGTCAGCACAGTTCCTGCAGCGATTTTGAATGCTGCCACATGTTACTTTTCAAGTTGAGCTATTTTCCATACAAAAATCTCACCTTTTAAAATGCTTGCTGCTTTTGAGTTTGCTTATTTTTATTGTCCCCCACTGGGCAAAGACCAAAGGAAGATTATGATATGGGGCGGTTTGTCCGTCCCACTTGTGATGACGGAGTGTCACCACTGTTACGATTTACTGTATGTGTGATTGTGTTATATGTGTAGTATTGTAAATGTCAATTTGATTGTTTGTTGAAGTGCACACATTATTTCTAGGATCTGTCTTTGACTAATTGAAATGCCTTTTGTGAGATAATTGTTTGGTTAATTATTTGGGTAAACAATTGGTGATTATTTAATACACATACCTTTGCCAACATGCTTCCTGAGGGTGTCCGGGCAAAAGACTCTGTTAGGGGTTGAATGCTTTTTAAAGGACACCAGCAGGAAGGAAGCATGTGATGGTGAGTCAGAGGGGTGATTTAAATCTGTAAATAGAAGTTTAAATTATTTAGTGAATTATTTATGGTATTTATTCTCTGTGATGTGTATTTATTTTGTAAATAGGTGGGGAATTATTTATGGACTTTTTAGATGTTAGTGGGTATGTGTGGAAAATGAAAATGTTATTGTCTTACCTGAGACATGGTATGTCCTAATTGATGTTAATTATCTCAGTCAGTATATAATAGGTGTGGTTACTGATAATGGAGATGGATTGTTGATGAAGAGTCTTGTCGGTGTCAAGATGATGGATATTATTTGGATTAGTACCTGCAAGTGTTTGAAATAAAAAGAAAAATGGCTGATTGTAAGTTGCTTCAAAACCTCCATTGATGATTGACAGCCTCCTCGTCAGCTACGTTACATTTGGTGGCAGCGGTGGTCCGTTCCCAGGAGGACGCTACATTTGGTGGCAGTGGTTGATGACGAGGGACGAAAGGATGTCCAGAAGAAAAATAGTGAGGCAAGAGGAACAATTTGACGGTGATGCAGGTATGGGATCTGAGGAGCAGGGAGCCAGTGGACTGAACGAGCTAGAAGAACTAATGTGCTTGATAAAGTCCTTGGTTCGTTCACTGACTGTCGGAGACCGTCAGAGGATGGAAGAAGCACCTCTTCAGGAGCAAAAGTGGCAGACCATGGATAGTCAAATTCGGCAGATGCAGTTGCAAGTTGCGGAGTTGAGAGAGGAGTATGGAAGCCGGGCTGAACGCAGCGGTGACAACGGCGCTTCGGGGGAAGACCCCAGGGTGACGGCCAGTCGGGTCGGCCCGCAGGAGGATGATTTACTGCTGCAGGTGCAGCTGAGGATGACACAAACGCACCATGAGCCCAGGCTGAATCCACTCTCCCCCGAGGACGACATTGAGCACTACCTGTCGACATTTGAGAGGACTGCGACGGTCTGCTGCTGGCGTGAAGAAGAGTGGGCTATTCAGTTGGCTCCTCTGCTTACAGGTAAAGCGCGGAGTGCGTATGTATTGATGGACATTGCAGACACGAATAATTATGGAAAAGTGAAGGAAGCGATTTTAAATAAGTATGAAATAACACCCGACACCTGTAGGAGAAGGTTTTGTGCTCTGGACATTCATCAGGACGAAACCCCCCGTGAACTGTATGTTCGTTTAAAAGACCTATGTAATAAATGGATTAAACCAGAGACCTCAACGGTGAAAGACATCGTGGAGCTGTTGATTTTGGAGCAGTTTCTGTGGATGGTGAACCCGGAACTGGGAATCTGGATACAAGAGCGGGACCCAAAGACTGCAGAGGGCGCTGCTCGTCTTGCAGAGGTTTTTCTGTCAGCCAGGTCTGGGAGCAGGAGACCTACTCTCGGCCGTGACAGCTCTTTCACTGCACGGAGTAAGTTTAATGAGGGTGAAAGGGGTGGTCCAGCTCAAAATAGACTGTATTCCAGTGCCAGTCAGATCACAAATGACAGATATAATAGTAGCAAAAAGTCACGTGTTGTTTTGAATAAAGATATACACTGTTATCAGTGTAATAAAATCGGTCACACTCAGTATTCTTGTCCTGCCATAAAGAATGATAAACCTTCATTATTATGCCCAGTTCCAAGACCTACTCTGTCGGCACCAATTTATGGTGAAGTATATAAAACTAACGTTGAATGAATGAATGAATGAATGAATGAATTTATTTTATTTCGGATAGTACATTACAGGTTAAAAGAAACTGTATAATATAACAACAAGGTCAAATTAGACAAAGACTCCTTCTACTATACAATTCCACGTGAGTTATCCGAAATGGGTGATGGCTGAAGCCGCAGCTTATATTGCCCATCCATATTCCATCCAAGAATTCAAAGGAGAAAAAAGAGAAAACAAGACAAGAGCGATTACAATTTAAAACAAGGCTAAGACAAAATATGACTGAGAGAAAAAGAAAACTGAGCTAGTCTAAGTTAAGCGGTTACTATTCAAAAACAAATCTAAGACATAGTGTCACAGAGAAAAAAGAAAAACTAAGCTATAACACAACACAGGCTGGAAATGTCAATCCTTATGTGAGTTTACATGTCGTCTTGTAAATATGTTTGGAGTATTTCTTCCTTTAGTTTTTGTTTAAATTGTCCAAGCTTTGTACATGATTTTAATTCAGGTCCAAAATCGTTCCATAATCTGACTCCTTGCACTGAAATACAGTGTTGCTTGGTAGTTGTTCTCACTGTAGGCTTTTGAAATATACATGTTCCTCTGAAGTGATATCGTTTCTCCCTTGTTTGGAACAACTTTTGGATATTTGCGGGCAGTGATAGATTCTTCACTTTGAACATTATTATTGCGGTTTTAAAGTCGATCAGATCTTTCAACTTGAGAGTTTTTTGTTTAAGAAAAAGTGGGTTTGTTGGTTCCCTGTAAGCTGCTTTGTTGATTATTCTAATAGCTCTCTTTTGAAGCATAAAGAGTGGATATATGTTTGTTTTATATGTATTTCCCCATACTTCATTACAATATGTCATGTATGGGAGTATTAATGAATGATACAAGGTGTATAGTGTGGGTTGATTCAGCAAATTTTTCACTCTGTGTAATATTGCAATTGATTTGGATACTTTACCTTTTATATAATTAATATGTGGCTTCCAACACAGTTTGTTATCAATTATTACTCCAAGGAATTTAGTTTCGGATACCCTTTCAATCTCTACTCCATTTACACTGAGTTTGGGTACTGGGTAGTTGTGATGGTTGTTAAAGACTATAAATTTTGTCTTGCTTAAATTGAGCGTTAATTTGTTTGAATCAAACCACAGTTTCAGCTTTCCTAATTCCTTTCCGAGTGTATCCAGAAGTTGTTCCAAGTTGTTTCCACTGCATAGCAGGTTAGTGTCATCAGCAAACAATATTAAGTCCATTTTTTCTGAAACTTTACATATATCATTTATATACATATTGAATAATAATGGTCCCAAAACTGAACCCTGTGGGACTCCACAGGTGACCTTCAGTAGCTCTGAGTTTTTGTTGTTAACACATACAAACTGATATCTATTCTTTAAGTAACTTCTTAACCAGGACAGTGCTACCCCTCTGATACCACAATTTTGTAGTTTCTTTAATAATAGATTGTGATCTACTGTATCAAATGCTTTTTTAAGATCCAGGAATACTCCAACTGAATACTCTTTATTTTCAATGGCTGTTGATATTTTTTCTGTAAATTCCATTAAGGCATATGCTGTTGTCCTTTTGTGTCTGAACCCATATTGCTGCTCACACAATAAATCATTCTTCAGTATGAAGTTGTCAATTCTCTCATAGAATATTTTTTCAAGTATCTTGGAAAATTGCGGTAATAGTGAAATTGGTCTGTAGTTGGAGAGTTCCCCTCTGTCGCCTGTCTTGTAAATCGGAATTACTTTAGCTATTTTCATTGCATTGGGAAATATACCTGATTGGAGAGACAGGTTACAGATATACGTCAGTGGTTTCACTATGCATTCGATAACAGTTTTGACTAGTAGCATATCAATACCATCGCAGTCAGTAGATGTTTTACTTTTGAACGATTTAACAATTTCAATGACCTCTCTTTCGTCTGTGTTCTTTATGAAGATGGTGTCTTTTACAGCAGTGTTATTGCATATTGAATCACCTGTTGGCACCGTAGTGGGTATTTCTCGGGCCAGTTTAGGTCCAATGTTAACAAAAAAATTATTAAATTCATCTGCAGGTGAAGCTATATTCACATTCGGAGTCGATTTATTATTTTTTGGAGTGTTAGTTGGGTAGCTGGTATTTCTGCTTTTATTTCCAAGGATACTGTTGATTATTGTCCATGTATTTTTAATATTGTCTTTGTTTTTTTCCAGTTCTTTACTGTAATAGTCTCTTTTACTACATCTTATTATATATGTTAACTTATTTTTGTATGTTTTATACCGCTGCTCTGCTTCTTTTGTCCTTTTCTTTAAGAAAGCTTTATATAATAAATTTTTCTTTTTACACGCCTTTTGTAGTCCTTTGGTTAGCCATGGTTTGTCAGTAAATTTGTGTTTAAGCTTTTTTTTAACTAATGGGCAGTTTTTTTCATAAAGAGTGGTTACAATGTTTGTAAATGTGTCATAGGCTTCATTTACATCTGATACATAGACTTCTGTCCAGTCTTGCTTCAGCAAGTCCTCTTTAAAAGAACTGATTGCGTTTGGTGATTTGTGTCTGAACGATTTTGAGATTTTTTCTGGGTTGGGCCCCGTGTGGCCATGGATAAGTGCAAAGATTGGCAAGTGGTCGCTTATATCATTTATCAATAATCCACTTTCTATTTTCTTGTCGAGAACATTGACAAACAGGTTGTCAATAAGTGTAGCAGAGTGAGCTGTGATTCTACTGGGATGTGTTATTGTGGGATATAGACTCATGCTGTACATAGAGTTCATGAACTCTGTAACTACATTTTGTTGATGTGGATTAAGTAGGTCAATATTGAAATCTCCACAAATTGCTACCATTTTCTTACTAGTAATATTATTGTACAGCTCGACTAATTTATCTCTGAATGTCTCAATGCAAGTTCCCGGCGTTCTGTATATGCAGCTTATGATTAGATTTTTTGTTTTGTCTAGGTCAATCTCAACAGTAACACATTCCAGAATCCCTGGTAGTGCTAAGGACATTTCATTTACAAGCTTACATCTATATAGGTCATCAATATACAGTGCAACACCACCACCCTTTTTTTGAGATCTGTTAATGTTAAACATCTGATATCCCTCTATTGCCATCAGGGGAGCCTGGTCTGCATTAAGCCAGGTTTCAGAGACTGCTATAGCTGTGAATTTTCTGTTTAGCTGTTTTAAATAGTCCTGAATCTGTGAGAAGTTTTTGTTAAGACTTCTGCTATTGAAGTGTATTATTGACAGTTTACCATCTAATTGCACTTGACTTTTGAATTGCTTTTCAGTGTAATATTCACAGTGGTTATGAATATTATTGAAAAAGTGGTTATCAGGATCAATATCATTCTCCATCTCTTGTGGTTTATGTTCAGCATAGTGGCATATTTTTAGAGTTTGAGTTTCCTCACTCTGTGTTTCATAGTCAGTGTTCATCTGTATTTATCTAAGTCAGTAGCATCTCTGATCATTATACTTTTTGCTTGCTCAGGTGTTCCATTTAGTTTAATCCAAATTCTACAATTTCTTGTCCAGGTTGACTGTATCTTATTATGTTTCTTTAGCATCCGTGCCTGTCGTGCTAATTCAGCGTTTTTTTTTTGTCAGGTGTTCATTTAGGTAAACTTGAGTTTCCTTTAGTTTTTTGGCCTGCCTCAGTATGTCATTTTTCACCCTCCTGTTCACAAAGCGCATCACAATTGATTTCTTTGTTTTGTTATCTTTCTTCGGTAAAGCATAACAGGCTGAGATCGCATTGGCTTCTACCTTAATGTCTTTATCATTAAGGAACTGAAGCACTTGGTTTTCTAAGGACATTGATTCACTTATGGAAGCATGTTCACCACTCAGTCCTGTAGCGGCATGGGCGTACGACTGATATCTGATGTCTAGTCCACTTATAACTATGTCATCAATGCGAGAACCTTGTTCAAGATCCTCAACGCGTTGCTCCAAAAGACGCCCGTGTTGCTCCAGGTCCATAATTTTTTTGTCTTTTTCTTTTATTATTGAATGTAGGGCTTGTACCTCCTGTATTAGGTCTAATATTTTGTCCTGCTGGCTAGTCACTTTGGCCAGTTCATCTAACACAAAGTTCAGAGTTTTTTTAATTTCTTCCATTTCCTCTTTTTTGGGTGGCATTTTACTGACCTGTGGATAGAAATAAGCAGAGAATCCGGCTACGTTACGATACGTTTTGCTTAATGGTCAGTGTGAAGAGGCTTTGTTAGACTCCAGTTGTTTCCAGACTGTTGTTTTGCCCAGCTTAGTCCCTAGAGATTCATGGAGTGAGTCTACAGTGAATATTAGTTGTGTTCATGGGGATAAGAAGTTGTACCCGACAGCTGAGGTCTTTTTAACAGTGGGGGGTCAAACTTATCTCCTTCCTGTAGCTCTTGTGCCAACTGCCTTATCCAGTTATTTTCAAGGGTAGGCATACCCAGAGGAATTCTAACAGACTGTGGAACAAATTTCTTGTCAAAACTGTTGCAGCAGGTATATAAGCTGTTGGGTATTAAGGGTATTAAGACCACCCCATATCACCCTCAGACTGATGGACTAGTGGAGCGCTTTAATCAGACTCTGAAAAACATGCTGCGGAAATTTGTTTCTGAAACAGGCTCGGATTGGGACCAATGGGTACCATATTTATTATTTGCTTATCGGGAGGTGCCCCAGGCTTCAACAGGGTTCTCACCTTTTGAACTACTGTATGGTCGTCAGGTGAGGGGCCCACTGGATTTATTAAAGGAGCACTGGGAGAGTCCACCAAGTGATCAGGACAATGTGGTCTCATATGTCATTAAGATGAAAGAGAAACTGGATCGAATGACTGCTTTGGCTCAGGAGCACATGAGGACGGCACAGGCCAAACAAAAAACTTGATATGACAAGAAGGCCAGAAAAAAGGGTTTTTCACCCAGGTCAGCAGGTTTTGTTATTGCTGCCCTCGTGTGACAGTAAGCTGTTGGCTCAATGGCAGGGGCCATATGAAATCTCTAAAAAACTAAGTGCAGTGACATATGAACTATATATGCCTGACAGGAAGGTAAAACATCAGACCTTCCATATTAACTTGTTGAAAGAGTTTCAGCAGCCTGGTCATCATCAGCAGCAACCTGTTCTTCAGGAGACACATCAGCTCTTGATTTGTGCGACGGAAGTGGATGAGGAGAGAGAACAGTCTTTTCCCACAAATGTGTCATAGCCTTGCTTGTTTCAAGTGTCTCATTTGCAGGTGGATCAGCAGGGAGAATTAGAGGCACTGTTAGATCCAGAATTGTTTCAGGAGAGACCTGGTTTCACCACACTGGTGCGTCATAAAGTTTATTTGAAAGAAGAGGCTGTTCCACGTAGGAAATCTTATAGGATCCCGGAGCGATTGGTTCCAAAGATGAAGCAGGAGATTGATTTGATGTTGCAGCTGGGAGTTATTGAAGAGTCAGTCAGTGAGTGGTGTAGCCCGATTGTGCTGGTCCCCAAAAAGGATGGCTCATTAAGATTCTGTATTGACTTCAGATACCTCAATTCAGTGTCTAAGTTTGAGTCATACCCCATGCCCCGGATTGATGAACTATTAGAGAAAGTGGGCAGGGCTAGGTTTATTTCTACTCTGGACCTATGCAAGGGATATTGGCAGGTGGCATTGGCACCGGAAACAAAAGAACTTACAGCCTTTAAAACACCTTATGGCAGTTTTCAATTTAAGGTTATGCCATTTGGCCTTCAGGGGGCACCTGCAACTTTTCAGCGGCTCATGGACCAGGTATTAAGAAGGGTATCAAATTTTGCAGCTGCCTATTTGGATGACGTAGTCATCTATAGTCAGACTTGGGAAGAACATTTGGTACACCTTGGGCAGGTCCTTCAGTTGATTAAGAGGGCAGGACTGACGATCAATCCAAGAAAATGTGCGTTTGGACAGCAGCAGGTGGAGTACCTGGGACATGTGGTTGGTCAGGGGGTCATTAGACCACGAGTAGGTAAAGTGGATGCCATCCAGACCTATCTTGTGCCCACTACTAAGAAGAAGGTACGATCATTCATGGGAATGGTAGGATGATACAGTAAGTTTATTCCCCACTTTGCTGAAAGAGCAACAGTTTTGACTGACCTCACTAAGGCTTCAGCACCAAATAGGGTAAAATGGACAGAGGAGTGTGACAGAGCTTTTGAGGATCTGAAGAGGGCTATTTCTGATGAGAAGGTTCTCTACAGTCCAGATTTTGCTCGTCCATTTATCTTACAGACAGATGCTTCAGGAGTTGGTATTGGAGCAGTACTTCTCCAGGAGGAGAAGGGAGAGAGACACCCAGTACTGTTCTTGAGCCGTAAGTTGTTGGACCGGGAGACGAGATACTCTACGGTAGAGAAGGAATGTCTTGCCATGAAATGGGCAATAGGGTCTCTCAAATACTATTTACTGGGGCATCATTTTGTGTTGGAAACAGATCATCGGGCCCTACAGTGGCTGGACAGGATGAAGGACATGAACAGTCGTCTCACAGGGTGCTATGTGTCCCTTCAACCGTACAACTTTACTGTTCGGTATGTGGCAGGGAAAACTAACCTTGTGGCAGATAGTCTCTCCAGAGTACATGACTCTTAGAGTACTGTACTCTTGGGAAAAGGGGGGAGGAAATGTGACGACAGAGTGTCACCACTGTTATGATTTATTGTATGTGTGATTGTGTTATATGTGTAGTATTGTAAATGTCAATTTGATTGTTTGTTGAAGTGCACACATTATTTCTAGGATCTGTCTTTGACTAATTGAAATGCCTTTTGTGAGATAATTGTTTGGTTAATTATTTGGGTAAACAATTGGTGATTATTTAATACACATACCTTTGCCAACATGCTTCCTGAGGGTGTCCGGGCAAAAGACTCTGTTAGGGGTTGAATGCTTTTTAAAGGACACCAGCAGGAAGGAAGCATGTGATGGTGAGTCAGAGGGGTGATTTAAATCTGTAAATAGGGGTTTAAATTATTTAGTGAATTATTTATGGTATTACTTATTCTCTGTGATGTGTATTTATTTTGTAAATAGGTGGGGAATTATTTATGGACTTTTTAGATGTTAGTGGGTATGTGTGGAAAATGAAAATGTTATTGTCTTACCTGGGACATGGTATGTCCTAATTGATGTTAATTATCTCAGTCAGTATATAATAGGTGTGGTTATTGATAATGGGGATGGATTGTTGATGAAGAGTCGTGTCGGTGTCAAGATGATGGATATTATTTGGATTATTACCTGCAAGTGTTTGAAATAAAAAGAAAAATGGCTGATTGTAAGTTGCCTCAAAACCTCCATTGATGATTGACAGCCGCCTCGTCAGTAACGTTACACCACTTTTTTGAAATCAGCTCTTCCTAGTTTTGTTCTAATTGTTTTGAAACTTGGCACCAGAGTTTGATATACAGTGGGGCAAAAAAGTATTTAGTCAGCCACCAATTGTGCAAGTTCTCCCACTTAAAAGATGAGAGAGGTCTCCAATTTTCATCATAGGTATACCTCAACTATGAGAGACAAAATGAGAAAAAAAAAGTCCAGAAAATCACATTGAAGGATTTTTAATGAATTAATTGGTAAATTCCTCAGTAAAATAAGTATTTGGTCACCTACAAACAAGCAAGATTTCTGGCTCTCACAGACCTCTAACTTCTTCTTTAAGAGGCTCCTCTGTCCTCCACTCGTTACCTGTATTAATGGCACCTGTTTGAACTCATTATCAGTATAAAAGACACCTGTCCACAACCTCAAACAGTCAGACTCCAAACTCCACTATGGCCAAGACCAAAGAGCTGTCAAAAGACACCAGAAACAAAATTGTAGACCTGCACGAGGCTGGGAAGACTGAATCTGCAATAGGTAAGCAGCTTGGTGTGAAGAAATCAACTGTGGGAGCAATTATTAGAAAATGGAGGACATACAAGACCACTGATAATCTCCCTCGATCTGGGGCTCCATGCAAGATCTCACCCCATGAGGTCAAAATGATCACGAGAACGGTGAGCAAAAATCCCAGAACCACATGGGGGGGACCTAGTGAATGACCTGCAGAGAGCTGGGACCAAAGTAACAAAGGCTACATCAGTAACACACTACGCCGCCAGGGACTCAAATCCTGCAGAGCCAGACGTGTCCCCCTGCTTAAGCCAGTACATGTCCAGGCCCGTCTGAAGTTTGCTAGAGAGCATTTGGATGATCGACAAGAGGACTGGGAGAATGTCATATGGTCAGATGAAACCAAAATAGAACTTTTTGGTAAAAACTCAACTTGTCGTGTTTGGAGGAGAAAGAACACCATACCTACTGTGAAGCATGGGGGTGAAAACATTATACTTTGGGGCTGTTTTTCTGCAAAGGGACCAGGACGACTGATCCGTGTAAAGGAAAGAATGAATGGGGCCATGTATCATGAGATTTTGAGTGAAAACCTCCTTCCATCAGCAAGGGCATTGAAGATGAAACGTGGCTGGGTCTTTCAGCATGAAAATGATCCCAAACACACCGCCCGGGCAATGAAGGAGTGGCTTTGTAAGAAGCATTTCAAGGTCCTGGAGTGGCCTAGCCAGTCTCCAGATCTCAACCCCATAGAAAATCTTTAGAGGGAGTTGAAAGTGCGTGTTGCCCAGCGACAGCCCCAAAACATCATTGCTCTAGAGGAGATGTGCATGGAGGAATGGGCCAAAATACCAGCAACAGTGTGTGAAAATCTTGTGAAGACTTACAGAAAACGTTTGACCTCTGTCATTGCCAACAAAGGGTATATAACAAAGTATTGAGATGAACTTTTGTTATTGACCAAATACTTATTTTACCGAGGAATTTACCAATTAATTCATTAAAAATCCTTCAATGTGTTTTTCTGGATTTTTTTTTTCTTATTTTGTCTCTCATAGTTGAGGTATACCTATGATGAAAATTGAAGACCTCTCTCGTCTTTTAAGTGGGAGAACTTGCACAATTGGTGGCTGACTAAATACTTTTTTTCCCCACTGTACACTGATAATGCGCATATTGCAGTTTGACTCTGACTGGATGGTTTTTGCAGAAATTATAGACCTTGAAGTCAAGGTCAGAGGTCAGTTTTTCCCTAAGTCTTGTAAATGTGATAACTGAAAGAAGTGATATAGGCTTTTCAAATCAACACCATAGTTGTATCGAAGATAAATCTTGGACAGCTTACACTCTGACCTGAATAAGGGTTTGGGGTCAAAAGATCAAAGGTCACATTTACCATTCCATTTGTACTATTGCTATAGAATGAGTAAAGCTAGGGCCATCAAATGTGGTAGACAGGTTCACCCTGTGACCCTGAACTCTGACCATGGTTTTTTTGATCGCCAGGTCAAAGGGCATCATCAAAATGGCATGGAAACTTCATCGCAACAACAAAGAACACTAGGGTCACCAAACTTGGTACACGGGCTCACCCTGAGACCCTGACCTTTTACTATGGGTTTAGGGTCAAAAGGTCAAGGTTAGCATTCTCTATGCCCTATTACTTAGGAAAGCTCTTTAGGATCACCACACTTGGTACACAGGTTCACATTAGCATACTGACCTACAACTACGGGTTGTATACAACTCTTTTTGTTGTATATTCATAGATGATAGGTTTATCATAACTTGGTTCTGCCCCAATAATAATATGAAAACGTTTAAAACTGATCTCCTTCATTGATATATTGGGATTGTCAAAGAAAATGGAGGCGGGGGATATTACACTCATCTCAGAGTGCACTTGTTGAGCATATACTCCATGCCAAAAACAGCTGTTACTTATTGTTCTGAAGTCTGCTTTCCTACTCCAATTATGAGCTATGGATCACTACTGTATTATTTTGTCAATTAATGTCTTGTAGGCATCCAGTGTTATCAACACTGATCTCCAAACATCACACAGACATTTCCCTTTTCAGCCAATAGCATATCTATGACAATTCTGTTTTGATAAGTCATGAGGGTGTTAGCACTATGCTCAGTCTGAGTAGCAGAATAGCCGCTCTATAAATATGTGTAATAGGGCCTTGAAACATGGTATACAATAGCATATTATAACAAAGAACCCCATTATCACAGGAAGAAAGAATAATGCCAATTTCAACAGAACAGTGTTCCAAGATCCAGTGGTGAACCAATTCAAAAAATCTTTTTCTGTGACATCCTGTAAGTTGGTGAGATTTACAAGGGCCTCCGTGATGACTCCCCCATCAACATCACGCTCAGGTATGAAAGTACAAAAAAGCCTCAGAACCAAATTATTCCACACAGTGGCAGTAATGATCTAATTACAAGGGGGGGAGGACATTCTTAGTGGTCAAGTTTGACCAAATGCCATTTATTTTTCAACATAGTCTCCCCTTCGGTCTACACACTTCTTCCATCGGTGTTGCAGTGCTTGGATCCCTGTGGTTGGAAAAATAAACCACATTTGGTCAAATTTGACCACTATTAACTTTTCAGTCCCCACTCTTAGTTATTATATTCCTGCCCAGCCTTTATTGCATGCACTTGTTTAAATAATGTCCTTAATGTCAATACATCATAGAGTTTAATGTTTCAGTCATGTGAGTAATATGCAAAGTAACTCATTTTATATATGAGGCAATCTGTGTTCCAAAAAGAGTATTTTATTATAAATAAATATCATATTGCCTTGATAGTTTGAAAATTCCGATAGAAAGGTACATTTGTTAAATTAGTGATCATACTGTGAGAGAGTTCTTCATCAGCTCATATAAATACAGATTATTTTGTCACACATTCACTTGAAACACATGATAGATACAGTATGTCATGGGTCGAGTGCTGGAGATTCCGCCAGACTCGGTCTCATGGCTTTTTCTGTTTATTTACTCATTTGTTGCATTTTATGCTTTGTGGGGTTTATGTATTCTTGTTCTGCTTGCCATTTTTCCTGTTTGCTGTTGCGTGTTATATTTCTATTGTGCATTTATTTATATTTATTTGGCACATTATTTTATTCTTTATATCTTTAGTTTTATCCTCTGACTGTTGACAGCTGTCAGGGGTGGGAAGCTTTGTGTGGGCGTTCCCTGTCAGCTGTTAGTTTTTGGTTCGCCTCCCTCTCACTGCCTCAGCCGATTATGTATCCTTGCTTTCGCCTGTCCGTTCAGGTACTCACACCTGTTGCTATTTATGCTAAAGGGTTTTGATCCCTATTTAAGGGGCTGCAAACTTTTGTCCAGCGCAGCACCCTACTTTCTTCTCACTACTCATACACATAAGTTCTTTGTTATTTTGCTATGTGTGTTCCTAATTTTGTCTTCCAGGTTTAGCTGGCAATCTCACTCGCTTTAGCCTTAGCTATTTTGCTTACCTGTATTTCTTCCTGCCCACGAGATTTTTTGTAGCTCAATGTTTTCCAAAAAATTTGTAAACTCACAGCCTGGGCGTGAAGCCTTTTTTCCTGCCCTGAAAGGTGTTTATAACAAGGGAACTGATCACCTCATACTTATCTAAGATGCATCTGCAGTTAACAAATGTACTGTATGTACAGTGGTGTGAAGAAGTGTTTGCCCCATTCCTAATTTCTCATTTTTTTTGTATGTTTGTCACACTTAAATGTTTCAGATCATCAAACAAATTTAAATGTTAGACTAACACAAGTAAACAGAAAATGCAGTTTTGAAATGAAGGTGTTTATTATTAAGGGAAAAAAAAATCCAAACCTACATGGCCCTGTGTGAAAAAGTGACCCCCCCCCCCCCGTTAAGTAACACAGCATTTCAGAAAAGGAACGTCATACCAGCAGTAAAATATGGTGGTGGTAGTGTGATGGTCTGGGGCTGTTTTGCTGCTTCATGACCTGGAAGAATTGCTATGGTAAATGGAACCATGAATTCTGCTGTCTACCCAAAAATCCTGAAGGACAATGTCCGGCCATCTGTTCGTGACCTCAAGCTGAAGTGCACTTGGGTTCTGCAGCAGAACAATGATCCAAAACACACCAGCAAGTCCACCTCTGAATAGCTTACGAAAAACAAAATGAAGACTTTGGAGTGGCCTAGTCAAAGTCCTGACCTGAATCCGATTGAGATGCTGTGGCATGACCTTAAAAAGGCGGCTCATGCTCGAAAACCCTCCAATGTGGCTGAATTACAACAATTCTGCTAAGATGAGTGGGCCACATTTCCTCCATAGCGCTGTAAAAGACTCATTGCCAGTTATTGCAAACACTTGATTGCAGTTGTTGCTGCTAAGGGTGGCCCAACTAGTTATTAGGTTTAGGGAGCAATCATTTTTTCACACAAGGCCATGTAGGTTTGGATTTTTTTCTCTTAATAATAAACACCTTCATTTCAAAACTGCATTTTGTGTTTACTTGTGTTATCTTTGTCTAATATTTAAATTTGTTTGATGATCTGAAACATTTAAGTGTGACAAACACAAAAAAATGAGAAATCAGGAAGGGGGCAAAAACTTTTTCACACCACTGCACATATAGTATATAGACAAAGTAACTCAGTTTGACATACAGTATATCCTCAAAACTGTCAAGATCCAAAAAGAAAGTGTTAACAGTTTTTCATTTTGACTGATCAGATTAAGAAAAGTTGCCTCTTTCTTCATAGTTACACATCAGTAGATGCAAGCCATACAAGTAGGTGCACTGAATAAGATTTTAAGATGTGTGACACATCTGTACAGAATTGGATAGCCAAGCTTTTATGCAACTTCATTAAGGTCTGAGAACATTCTGTTGGCATTTATATTAAAAATGGCACATTAAAAAAAAAAAAAATCATGAGGAAACTATGTTCCCCCGCCAATTATGAACATTTATCTCCATCAGAAAATGCGGAAGTGTACACAGAAAACCAGTTCCAAAACCTTTTAGCCAGTTTTATCTGGTATGTTTCGCATATCATGGACCCAAAATACAGACGCAGAGAGCAGAACAGGTAAGTGAAAAAGCTAAGAATTTTATGGTTCATAAAATGACACAAGGGGAGTGCAGTGGCGGAGTGGTTAACACTGCGGCAGCACAGCAACTCACTCTTGGCCGGGGGATCCTGGGTTCGATCCCAGCCCCTGACCAACAGTGATCTGTGTGGAGTTTGCATGTTCTCCCCGTGTCTGCGTGGGTTTTTACTCCGGGATTTCTCCAGTTTCCTCCCACATGCCAAAAACATGCATGTTAGGTTAACACTAGAAGACCCAGACATTAGCCCTCTTGTGGCCACTTGATGGTCCCCCTATGGGTTTTCTAGCCAAAAAGGCCAAATGGCCCCTCTCTGGGACTTCTAGTGTTAACCGGCATCAAACTGGGGATTCTAAATTGTCCTTAGGTATGACTGTGAGAGTGAATGGTTGTCTGTCTCTCTGTGTTGGCCCTGCGATGGACTGGTGATCTGTCCAGGGTGTACCCTGCCTCTCGCCCAAAGATGCTGGGATAGGCTCCAGCCCCCCCGTGACCCGAAAAGGATTAAGCGGAAGAAGATGGATGGATGGATGGAAAATGACACAAGAGCAGCTGGTGCTGGAACCCCTGTGGAAACAGGAGGGAGACTGATGAGTATTGGGTGATTTGCAACCGGAATGAACTTGAATGCCACGTTCTTACTGTTCCAGATGGACTTGCTTCTGGTGAGCTCCAGCCAGCTTCTTGCAGTTGTGATCTTCAGGTGAGTGATTTTGGAGACTACTGTAAGTGGGAGGAGAGGCACCCCGGGCCCGAGGACTTCAGGTGAGGATTATTATAAATGTTGTTTGAGACTTACAGATGGAGTAAAGAGGATCCAGGTTGGCATGGAGGTCTGCCAGTGTGAGATGAGTCCATCAGCAAGGGTCCTGATTCTGCCTTGGAAGGTAGTAAGTCTTGGGAGGAAAATGAGAAGGTGGGCTGAGCAGGCTTACTTGTTATCTCATGGAGGGAGAAGGTGAGAAAAACATGATATACCAGTGCACTCTGGACCGTGCCACTGCTGACAGTGTGTCATGGATAGTGATGTTACGTCTGACACTAAAGTCCCGAAGCCTGGGTTGAGCAAAGGGGGCGTGGCCAAATGAGGCTTGTGTCGAGGTCCGTATCATGTTTCAGAAGATCACATGACCCAAGACAAGTGAGGCCCCGTTTCTCTAGAAATCACGTGACTGCCTCATTGTGTGACTCATTTGCTGAAAAAGGCTCGGGAAATACAGGAAGTGGTCTGCTTGATTGGTGATGCTGAGGATCGTTATGTGCACGAGACTGACAATATTTCTGAGAAAATGGAGTCACCAAAAATGGTGAAGAACATCTGCTGATTTGGAACATTTTGACTTGATATCTCCAAATAAGGAACACTAACGTATATCTCCCGAAATCACTCACATTGAGGATGATTTTATATTACATAGTTTGTGTGTATTCACAAGACATGAATTCTTGTCATGTCTATTTCAATTATGTCCCATAACACAAGAACACTGATATACTTTATTAATATACCATTACTTGTTGTAATATACCATTACAATGTTGTGATATATTGATATTTTATTGATATCCCATGTACAAGATAAATGCATTTCATCTGGCATGCAATATCTCAAATGGGGATTCTGACATAATACTTAAGTAATTATTATTATTATTGTAACGTCGGGGCCATTTTAAGGGGGCCAGGGATTTCCCAGCATGCTTTGCCAGTTTGAAACGTTACTGTGTGTGTTAAATGTGTTATTTCTGGGTTATACTGCTGTGTCATTATAACTGCATTATAATGACCCAGCAGTGTTTAGCAGGATTAGGGCAAGATGTATCATGTGTGTGTAACCGTAATGTAAACAGAGGTCTGTGGGAATGACCTCCACTGCTCTGCGTACTAAGTGGAGGTTGGGGGTTGGTGGTGTGTAAATAAAGCCTGTTCATCACAACCATCTTGCTCCTCTTTCTTTGTGTGAACCCTGCTACGTCACACTGGTGTCAGAAGTGGGATGGAGCAAATGGAAGCGATCAGAATGGAGATCCAGCAGCTGGAGCAGGCCATTGCTCAGCTGATGATGGATGATGAGACCGAGGCATCACCACCGGGAGCCCGGAGCCGGGACGAACGGAGCGGCGGACCTGACGGGGCCAGCGCACCCCGCCTCCTGTCTTTTTCAAGACAGAGCGGGCAGAACAGAGCAAACGTTCCACCCTTCTTAGGACAGCACGGGCTGGCGACCCCACGGCGATCAAGGGTGGCGATCGATCAGGAAACGACCACCCCACCTGTTCGGCAGCGGGCCAAGATTCCCCGTTTCAACGGCAAAGCCACATTAGATGACTACCTGACACAGGTCGAGCTGACTGCGGCGCTGAACGGCTGGTCACCAGAGGAAACCGCCGTACAGGTCGCGCTGGCCTTGGAAGGGAAAGCCCTCTGCACGCTCTCTGATCTCCGGCCCGGGGAGCACCACAGCTGGCCAGCACTACAAGGGGCGCTCCAGAGACGATTTGGGAGAATAGCGGACGCTGAGCACGCCCAAGAACAGCTGACCCGCCGCCGCCGGAACCACCAGGAAAAATTAGGAGCCTATGCTGCAGATATATGGCTGTTAACCCGGCGCAGCTACCCAGAGTTCGCGCCGGAGGCAGTAGAGAAGCTCGCCCTCCGGAGCTTCATCCAAGGTCTCCGCCCGGCCCAGCTCCAGAGCCACGTACGGCTCCACGCCGCGAGCGACTGGAAGACTGCAGTGGCAGAAGCAGAGCGGGCAGAGCCGCTAATAAGTCGCACCGCTGAAGCAGCAACGCACAGCCGGAGAACCTACCAGGCTACGATGGAGAGCGAGGGGGAGGAGGAGGAATTACGGCAGACCACAGCGGCGCGTCCACGGAGAAGATGGCCTCGGCGGCGCGAGGAAGGGTGCTTCCGCTGCGGAGAGATGGGACACATCGCGCGATACTGCCCCGCACCCACCCCACGACAAACCGGCCCCTCGCCGGCGTTAAACTAGAGCGAGGTGGCGTGAACGGGGACAGGCCACCTCCAGCAGATGTTTCCCCCGAGGAGCCGGCACCGCGCGTGGGCCGAGTTGGACACTCTCCAGGGATCTATCTACAGTGCAGCTTGGGGAAGACGTCGATCCGGGCCCTGATTGACACCGGCTCTACAATCTCCTTGGTTCGACCGGGCGTACTGCCGGGCACGAGGAAGACGGCTCCGCGGGGGTGGGAACCCACCGAGCGCTGCGTCACCACAGCTACCGGTGAGCGCGCCCGACTGAAGGGGCGGAGAGTGCTGGTGGTGGGGGTGGCCGGTCAGAACATAAGACACCCGTTCTGGCTGGCTGACATCCAAGACCCCTGTATTATTGGACTAGACCTGCTCACAGCCTGGCGTGCCAAGATCGACACCACCGGACCTTCCCTCCAGCTGGGAAACCGGACCATCACGCTCCACAGCAGAACCCAGAGAAGGGACACGGGGGCACGCACGATCGAGGGATCGCCAAGACAGACTGGACCAGGCAGGTCACCGCGAGGACTGGACACGATGACGTCACCAGCGCGGACAGAGGGAGCACGAGCACACACAGGGACAGCAAGGGGAGGGGTCAACGTGTCAGCGGAGACGCAGCAGGCAGTGGAGGAATTATTTCAGCGGAGCTGCAGCGGGCTGGACCCGGAACAGAGACGCCAGCTGCGGGAGCTATTGGACTATTACGTGGGTGTTTTTGCTGCGAAGGATGAGGAATGCGGCCGGACCGGGTTGGTGCAGCACGAGATCGACACCGGTGAGGCCAGGCCGATTCGACTCCACCCACGCCGGCTGCCCTTTTCAAGGCGGGCAGCGGCGGAACAAAAAGTGCGAGAAATGCTGGAGGCAGATGTTATTGAGCCCTCTAACAGCCCCTGGGCAGCGCCTGTGGTGCTGGTCAAGAAGAAGGACGGGTCGTGGCGGTTCTGTGTGGATTACCGACGCCTGAACGATGCCACCAGGAAAGATTCCTACCCCCTGCCCCGCATCGATGACGCACTGGACCACATCGCCGGCTCCAGCTGGTTCAGCTCGCTGGATCTACGCAGCGGCTATTGGCAGGTAGAGCTGTCACCCGAGGCCCGCCAAAAAACAGCCTTCTCCATCGGGCAGGGACTGTACCAGTTTAAAGTGATGCCGTTTGGACTCTGCAACGCTCCGGCCACCTTTGAACGCTTGATGGAGCGAGTGCTGGCTCACGTGCCGCGGAGTCGCTGTGTTGTTTACCTGGATGACCTGCTGGTGCATGCAGCTGATTTTGACAGCGCCCTGTCAAATCTCCGAGAGGTGCTGGGAGCCATCCAGCAGGCGGGGCTACGGTTACACCCTAGGAAATGCCACCTGTTCCGGCGAGAGACCACCTTTTTGGGCCACGTCGTCAGCGCAGCGGGGGTCGCCACTGACCCGGAAAAAGTGGCAACAGTGAGAGACTGGCCGGTGCCGCGGAACGTTGGAGAACTGAGGAGTTTTCTTGGATTGGCCTCCTATTATAGGAAGTTTGTGAAAGACTTCGCCACCATTGCCAGCCCGCTGCATCAGCTGACGCAGAAAGGACGCCTGTTCCAGTGGAGTGACAGCTGCGCTGCTGCTTTCTGCCAACTTCGCGCAGCGCTCATCAGAGCCCCCGTCCTGCGGTATCCTGACCCGAGCCGCCCTTTCATTGTGGACACGGACGCCAGCAACCAGGGCATCGGGGCGGTGCTATCCCAGGAGGGAGAACACGGAGAGCAGGCAGTCGCTTTCTTCAGCCGCACTCTCAGCAGAGCCGAGAGAAATTACTGTGTGACCCGCAGAGAGCTGCTGGCTGTCATTCAAGGACTGCGTCACTTCCGCCCGTATGTGTACGGGGGGAGGTTCCAGCTCAGGACGGACCACGCTTCCCTGACCTGGTTGTTAAATTTCAAAGAACCGGATGGACAGTTGGCGAGGTGGCTGGAGGCACTGCAGGATTATAATTTCCAGATTGTGCATCGGGCAGGCCGCCTCCATGCCAACGCTGACGCGCTGTCTCGGTGCCCCTGCGCGACAGAGGAGTGTCGTCACTGTCAACGGGCTGAAGATCGGGACCAAATCGCCCCACGGGCTGCCGCTCTCCGAGCCGCTGCGAGCAGGAATCACGCAGCGACGCACAGCCCCTCCTCAGATGATCAGGCAGTTCTCCCCAGCGATGACGTCACAGAGGTTCTTGGCACGCAGCAGCTGCAGAGCGAGCAGGACAGAGACCCGGTCATTTCGCGGGTTCGGCAGTGGCTGGACGCAGGACAGCGGCCCGCCTGGGAAGTTGTGTCACCGCTGGACCCAGAGACTAAGGCCCTGCACTCTCAGTGGGCCAACCTCCGCTGTCACGAGGGCGTGGTGTATAGACAGTGGCAGACTCCAGCTGGGCAGCGGCACATTTGGCAGCTGCTGGTTCCTCGTCGACTCCGGCCCAAAGTACTCCAGCTGGTTCATGGGGCGGTAGGAGCGGGCCACTTCGGGGTGACAAAGACGCTGCAGCGCCTTCGGGCCCGGTTCTACTGGCCTGGCTGTCATCAGGACGTGGAGCTCCACGTTCATCGCTGCGACACATGCACAGCTCAGAAGGGACCAACTCAGCGATCCCACGCTCCCCTGCAGCAGTACCGGGTGGGAGCACCGATGGAGCGAGTGGGAGTGGACATCCTGGGCCCTTTCCCGACCACGGACCGGGGGAACCGCTACGTGCTGGTCGCGATGGATTATTTCACTAAGTGGCCAGAGGCGTACGCGGTCCCGGATCAGAGCGCCACTACGACGGCATCAAAGCTGGTGGATGAAATGTTCTGTCGTTTTGGCGCACCGGAGGAGCTGCACAGCGATCAGGGTCGGAACTTCGAGGCGGAGGTCTTCGGAGAGGTCTGCAAACGGCTGGGCATCCGGAAGACCCGGACCACCCCACTGCATCCACAGAGCGACGGCCTGGTTGAACGATTCAACCGGACCCTCACCACCCAGCTCGCTATCCTAGTGGACCAGCGACAGCGAGACTGGGACCTGCACCTGCCTTTTGTTTTGTGGGCGTACCGGACGGCAGCTCAGGAATCTACCCGGTGCACCCCTGCGGCGCTCATGTTTGGACGCGAGCTGCGCACACCGGTGGATTTGGTATTCGGTTGCCCCCCCGAGCCGGAGGTGGAAGGAAAACCCGGATTGGATTATTTTTTTTGTTTGAAAGAACGTCTCCACATGGTGCACGAGCTGGCTCGAGAGGCCCTGGCAGCGGCAGGGGGTCGGCAGAAGCGGGCATACGACTCCCGCTGCCAGGGGAGGGACTTTGCACCGGGGGATCGAGTCTGGGTTTTCTGCCCTGAGAGGAAGAGAGGACGATCACCGAAGCTGGCGAGCCAGTGGTCGGGGCCATGCGTGGTCCTGGAGAGACTGTCAGATGTGGTGTACAGGGTGAGGCTTAGAAAAAGGGACCGGGTTGTGGTCCTTCATCGTGACCGTCTCGCCCCGTATCGGCCATCTGCACCGCTGGTGGACGGACCGGAGCTTCCATCCCGGCCCGATACCCCGACCGAGACCCGGATGGACACTAGGGGGCCTGTACGTGTTGGCCACCGGCGCCGAAGACCGCCCCGACACCTGGATGAGTTTGTATTGGACTTTTAAATTGGACTTTAATTTTTCTGGGGACAGAAACCAGTCCGGGGGGGGGGCAGTGTAACGTCGGGGCCATTTTAAGGGGGCCAGGGATTTCCCAGCATGCTTTGCCAGTTTGAAACGTTACTGTGTGTGTTAAATGTGTTATTTCTGGGTTATACTGCTGTGTCATTATAACTGCATTATAATGACCCAGCAGTGTTTAGCAGGATTACGGCAAGATGTATCATGTGTGTGTAACCGTAATGTAAACAGAGGTCTGTGGGAATGACCTCCACTGCTCTGCGTACTAAGTGGAGGTTGGGGGTTGGTGGTGTTTAAATAAAGCCTGTTCATCACAACCATCTTGCTCCTCTTTCTTTGTGTGAACCCTACTACGTCACATTATTATTATTATCATCATCATCATCATCATCAACTAATGGTGCAATTGCTTCATTACTGTATGTTTACAGATCCACTGGTATGTTGCCCACATGTAATATCACAGTAGGACTGCTGTTCATCAAATGACCAGCAGATGTCAGTACTCCCAAACGAACTGTTAAATGGAGCTTTGTGTAATCAGCCTTTTCGGGTGGTGGGCCGAGTGGCTCTATCTGCTTTAGTTTTTGAGATGATCCATCCCCCTCTAGAGAGTAGCTGCTGAGTTTCACAGATAGGCTAACTCATATTTTTCAAATCATTTATCTGTTTGTTGGCAGGTTAAGTATGTACATGTTTTTTTAATGAAAAATAAACTTTAGTTACGAAACCTGACAAGGCGGCTCTGAGGTGATGACGACCGCTATATGCTTAACCAATCAAAACAGCGCTGTATGATCACTTGACTTGAGTTCGACCAATGAGCTGTGTCAATGTCGGAAGTAACCGTAAAGGAAAGATGGGCTGAAGAGGCAGCAGTTTCATCAGCCAGGTGAGCGCAGTAACGTTATATTTATGTCCCTGTATTTTCTTTTCGTGTTACAGAGCTCCATAGATGATATTACAGCCAATTGAACACAGACGAGAGAGAGGTCATTGAAATTGTTAAATCGTTTAAAAGTATAACATCTACGGACTGTGATGGTATTGAGATGCTCTTAGTCAAAACTATTATTGAATGCTTAGTGAAACCACTGACGTATATCTGTAACCTGTCTCTCCAAACAGGTATATTTCCCAGTGCAATGAAAATAGCTAAAGTAATTCCGATATACAAGACGGGTGACAGAAGGGAACTTTCAAACTATAGACCAATTTCACTATTGCCGCAATTTTCCAAGATACTTGAAAAAATATTCTATGAGAGAATTGACAACTTCATACTGAAGAATAGTTTATTGTGTGAGCAGCAATATGGGTTCAGACACAAGAGGACAACTGCATTTGCTCTAATGGAATTTAAAGAAAAAATACCAACTGCCGTTGAAAATAAAGAGTATTCAGTTGGGGTATTCCTGGATCTTAAAAAAGCATTTGATACAGTGGATCATAGTTTATTATTAAAGAAACTACAAAATTGTGGTATTAGGGGGGTAGCACTGTCCTGGTTATGTAGTTACTTAAAGAATAGATATCAGTATGTATGTGTTGGTAACAAAAACTCACAGTTACTGAAGGTTACTTGTGGAGTCCCACAGGGTTCAGTTTTGGGGCCATTGTTATTCAATATGTATATAAATGATATATGTAAAGTTTCAGAAAAAATGGGTTTAATATTGTTTGCCGATGACACTAATTTATTATGCAGTGGAAGCAATTTGGAACAACTTTTGGATACACTCGGAAAGGAATTAGGAATGCTCAAACTGTGGTTTGATTCAAACAAATTAACGCTCAATTTAAGTAAGACAAAATTTATAGTTTTTAACAACCATCACAACAACTTAGTATCTAAATTCAGTGTAAATGGTGTAGAGATTGAAAGGGTATCCAAAACTAAATTTCTTGGTGTAATAATTGATAATAAACTGTGTTGGAAGTCACATATTAATTATATTAAAGGTAAAATATCCAAATCAATTGCAATACTACACAGAGTGAAATATTTGCTGAATCAACCCACACTATATACCTTGTATCATTCATTAATACTCCCATACATGACATATTGTACTGAAGTATGGGGAAATACATATAAAACAAACATATATCCAGTCTTTATGCTTCAGAAGAGAGCTATTAGAATAATAAACAAAGCTGCTTACAGGGAACCAACAAACCCACTTTTTCTTAAATTAAAAGCTCTCAAGTTGAAAGATCTGGTTGACTTTAAAACTGCAGTAATAATGTTTAAAGTGAAGAATCTATCACTGCCCGCAAATATCCAAAAGCTGTTCCAAATAAGGGAGAAACAATATCATTTCAGAGGAACATGGATATTTCAAAAACCTTCAGTGAGAACAACCACCAAGCAACACTGTGTTTCAGTGCAAGGAGTCAGATTATGGAACGATTTTGGACCTGAATTAAAATCATGTACAACGCTTGGACAATTTAAACAAAAACTAAAGGAAGAAATACTCCAAACATATGTACAAGATGACATAAAATCACATAAGGATTGTCATATCCAGTCTGCGTTGTGTTGTTGCTTAGTTTTTTTTTTTTGTCACATTTTGTCTTCGCTTTGTTCTGAATTGTAATCGCTCTTGTTTGTTTTTCTTTAGAATTCTTGGATGGAATATGGGTGGGCAATATAAGCTGCGGCTTCAGCCATCACCCATTTCGGATAACTTATGTTGAACTGTATAATCAGAGGAGTTATTGTCTAATTTGACCTTGTTGGATTTTCTTTCCCTCTTGGTTATATTATTCTGTTTCTTTTAATCTATCCGAAATAAAGATTGATTGATTGATTGAACTGCTGCTCCCCATTGTCCCTTGTCTTGTGTAGCATATCGCTAAATAAAGTCGCACGTCCTTCGCCTTGTCCTGCTGCTGTTAAAGAAGCCCTGCTGAAAAAACAGCAAACACCAGCACCGATAGGTAATAGTTCAGTATTGTGAACAGTAGTTTTAGTATTGTGAGAGTTTTTGAGTGTTTTTGTTACGTGTTTTGTCGTGTTTTCGGAGCAGCGTCTTTTTTTCATATTGCTCATCTTTTTTTTACTTTATTTCTTGTTTTTATAGATTTTTTAAAGTAATAGTTTGTAAATAGCTTAGCAAAAAATGTTGATGAGATCAGCTAGAAAGAAGGAAGCGCCGTGGAAGAGGAGGAACTCTCAGAAGTGTCCCAATCTCAATTTTATCACTGGATATTTATTCCCAGCTTTGTTACAATATTTTTTTCAATATCTATTTATTTATATTATTTCAATTTTTTTCAATATCTAATGTGTTTTTTCTTATTAGCTTTGTTTCAAATTGCTTTGTCACCGTTATATTTATTACTTATTTGTATGCTGTTGAACATTTGTTCTTGAAACAAAAGTTTCTTTTGGATAAATCTTATCTAATCTTATGTCATATTTATATTTTTAGAGCTTGTTCAGATGAAGAGCCATCCACCAGGACCAGCAGTGGAACAGGAACAGCTGGAGAGGAACTGATTCCTGGATTACCACAGAGCTAAGAAAACGCCTCGACATGGACACATGAAACAGCCTGTAAACTGGACACTGTAAGTTCTGGACAAACTCAAATATTTGAGAACATGTATAAGGGATTCAGTTTAATTTTTGTTATTGCAAAACTTTTGTTCATGTACATCTGAAATATTTATAAAGAGAAAACCGGTGAAATCTGTTTTTTTTTTTTTGTTATTACACACCGTTTTAAGCATTTAAAACATATAATATTGACACATACTTGCTAGATTTTGAAATGTACACTTCTCCTGAAAAACAGGGCAAAATATTTTACACAAAGGACATTTCATGACAAATTTATTTAAAAAAAGAAAAACACCAGGCGCACTATTATAATTATAGCACTAAAAGGCTTTAAAGTATTTCAGTGAGTTTTCAGCCAATGTGAAATGTTCCACGGGTGAAACACCGGAATTTTAAAGGTGACGGACAGACGAAAACTCAAAATTGCTAAATCATATCTCAAATTGTTGTCTGAGACGAGCTAATTGGAACCCCACATGTTTTGGTGTCAACGTATGTCGCATAAGGTGACAATGCGCTCTTGAAGTACGCTGTTGTGGAGAGCTGTCTGACCCAGCCAAGATCAGTGGCTAAAATGGCCACTGACTGTGTGACGTCATTTCGGTGTGGCACACAGTCGGCGGACATTGCTTTTTTTTATTTGATGTTTACGTTTTAAAATCGGCGATTACGGATATTTCTCGGAATACTTTTGGATTACAAATAGATTATTTATTAACATTAGGATTTCAGGAATCGAATTAATTATGGTTTGTCGTTGTGTTGTGTACGGGTGCGACGTTATACCAGAGGAGCATGCTGTGAGTGTTTTTGAATGTCCCGTCCCTGTGAAAATCAGAACGGCATGGGTGAAATTCGTTCAGAAAACGCAAAAAAAAAATGGACTTATGTCGGTAAAACACCAAAAATGTGCAGTAGAGATTTCGTTGACAGCGATTTCGAGAATAAGATGCAATTTGTGTCACGACTCGCCGCTCCTCAGCAGATTCAGCTGGGCGCACACCTGCCCCTCGTCAGCACATCCCCATAAATCCATTCACACACACCTGCTTGTTGAATAAAGCTGTTAAATCTATCCTGAGCCTGCGTGCGTGTTTCCTGGGCCAGACATTATGTCAATTTGAAATGAAATTTGCCAAAAGATTTCTGATAAAGAAAACGGCTATTCCAACTATATATGCCTCGATTTCCAAGTGTGACTCTGAGAACGGGGTCAGTGACGATCAACTGTCAGAACACGAGAAGTAAACAGGGTACGTTTTTTTAATTTTAATATTCACTGCAAATGTTTACTAAACATCTTAAATGAATTCCAAGCCATGGTTTGCATTGCCTTACCAACTTATCAAATATTAGCATATTAGGGTGTTCATACTCATCAAATATGAAATATTCAGTGCTGTATAGGGAGGTGGTTGTGCCTGTTTGATCAATTTATATTTCATAAACTCAATATACTAATAATAACTCAATATATGATTTTACAAAACTTTATTTAAATAACATTGTTCACAAATCTAATCTTGGTAGGCAAAATCCCTTGTAGTGATGACATGGGAATGTTTCTCTGATGAGGCTCACCGCACAGGCAGGCAACATAACCCTCACTTCTTCTCCAAAAAAATCCCCAACACTATGAATCTGTATCGCCTGAAAAATATGGGGTTGGCATTGATTATTCCGTTTGCATTGATTATTGAATGTATTGAATGGTTTCTTCATAATTCATCTGGGAAATTAAATCAAATGAATAAATATTGTTTATAAACTCACTCGTGTGGATGATGACGGCCGCTTCATCTGTCTCATCAGCTCCAGCTGCGCACAGACCAGCAGGTGCTAATCAGCGGCTGAGAAGATGCAGCGAGTGACCAATGGGTAGTTTTATTTTTAAAATTAAGTGTGTGACCATGCATGTCGCCAAAGAAAAATATTTGTAAGCATCTTTTACCTAGAAATATCTTACAGCCGATCGTAAACGTGTTCTTTTCCCGTCCGTGTTGCGTCTTCCTCCTCTCCCTCGAACAAATAAGGCTGACAGCCCACACACCACCCAAAACGTCTTCATTGTCAATGTAATCATTTGTAATCATTTATATTGAGGTCGTCAAACTCTAGAAAATAATCGCTGTCCGAATCACTTTGCTCTCGTTCTGCAATTTTTTTTCATATCGAATTGACGTGAAGGCTGCACGCACCTATCGGCAGATGGCGGTACTGCAGCATCACTGAGTGAAAGATGGACTATGACGAAATAATTTCATTTATGTAGGATGGTGACACATATTAAATCAGGGGAATGGGAAGAATGGAATATTTTCATACAATCAGTTGATTGGTTCAATAAAAAAATGTCAATGTCCGTCGCCTTTAAGAGTTTAAAGATTAAATAGTCAATATTTCAAACAGGAGTAGCTCATTTTTCTAAATTAGCTTTAACATTTTTATTGGTGTTATAATCGCAAAAAAAATCACCAACAAACAAAGAACAAGTGAAGCACAGCAAGAAAACTCTTGCAACATACCACACCCAAAAGCATATGCAGAACACAGTGTGTGTGTCTATGTGGCCTAGTCAGAAATGTTCTCACAGTCCAAGCAATAACGCGTGTCTGTGCATGGAAGCTCGTTCTGTCTGCACGTGCATCTCCCTTTCACAGTGTTGTGTTTTTTTTACAGAAGCAATATACAAGCTCCAGAATGCTGAGAGGTGCAGGGGGAAGAGTCATCCACTCGATCTCAAAGGAGTCTCCCTCAATCTTCCAACCATGGGCCTTTGGTGGAGGTACAGTATGTCTGGCTGACTCTGCAGGCATCTTCTATAGATGGCTGCCTGGTAGTTTGTTCACTGAATGTGTTTATATGGTGAGTCTCCATTTGGTGGAAGACTTCTGTCTGTGCACTTGCCACTCTTAAACAGTTGGCATCTTGTGTAATTCACATCCTCGGAGCCTTTGAAGTCATACAGAACACAAGTTAATTTTTCAACGGCCTCATACTGTTTTGGGAGTAGTTGAAAACCTTTTCCCAGTGTCTTCAAAGACATGCAATGTTCTTTGTTGGACAGTAGTATTTTCATTGCTTAACCTCTTGCACTCCATTGTACCGCGGCCGGGCAAGTCTCTGCGTCCCAGAGCGCACAAGGGCGCTCTCGTGTGTCCTCAAGCGCACAAGGGCGCACAATGGAGCTGCCGGAGCTGCATATCCGTTCTTCCACTGCAGACACAGCCGCAAACAGATTAGTTCATCTGATTGACCTCTCATTCGACTAATAAGAGCCTTGAATTGGGTTTCTGAAACCTTGAAGAACCAATGACTGAAAACCTAGCAAGAAGGACCCGCCTACCAAAGCTGTGAATGCAGTGAGCCAATTGAAGCAGAGAAGTTCGCGAGCTGTTTTTTTTTAAGGCTGAGTGAAGACAGACTGCTGCTGCAGAGAAAAAAAGGACCTGCAGGAAGAACCCCACAGACCCAGCAGCACGGAGACCATCCACAAGTGCAACCTCTGTGACAGCGACTGACATTCACGCATCGGCATGTTCAGCCAGGTGGTGCTTGTTTTGTTTTGTTTTTGTCCCAGCAGAATAGACATTAGGATTGCCTTCTATGGTCATCATAGACCGACGGAGGCCGAAGACGAAGGCTGAGTGACACACATGCTTTTGCCAGTCTATTTTTAATTACTACTGTTATTTGTTTTGAAAAATCGTTCGCCAAAAACCGCAATCATGGAAGCGCAAAACCGCAATAATGGAATTATGTTTTGATCGGGTCGTGAGACCAGAACCACGAGCGGACCAGCGTCGCGTTCATCTGACAATGAGGAAGAGAAATTCGCCAGGACTCTGCTGCTGTGAAGAGGTAAGGTGTTATAAGCTAAATTGTGCCCTTCAGAGGTAAAGTGGGCTATCCCACAAAACCATTATTTTGAGAAAATGAGCTCTAAAGTTTATGTGATTTAAATATATTTTCATATTTAAGTCACACCTTGAAGGTAATTATAGGGGGTAACTTTTTAATGATATAGGCACACTGATTTTTTGAGAATATTTCAACTTTAGAACTCATTTTCTCAAAATAATGGTTTTGTGGGATAGCCCACTTTACCTCTGAAGGGCACAATTATTCTTTATCCCCGAAAATTGTAATCCAAAATGACTTTTGACCGATTGGTAAATTACAACTGTGCGGCGCACGAAGTCTGAAGTTCTTGCGCCGCGGTACAAGGGGTCGTTCGTCGCGTCCAGACCGTGAACGCCGCCCCCCCCCCGCTATTCTTCTGTAGCCGGGGGGGGGGGCCGCGGTGACTGCGCTGCTGTCCCACATCGCCACATGAGGCTAATCCATCATGTGGCGATGGCCGATGTCCATCCTCTGTAGCGAGGGGGGGGACAACCCCCCCCCCACACACACACACAGACACAGCCCTGAGTGTCACCTTTCATTAGAGCCCAAAATGAAGCTTCTATATTGAATCATTCAAAAGTTACAGACGTTTTTCCAAACTGTGCCATTTGGCACAATTTGGCACAGTTCCAAAACGCCTGGGAACAACCTGAGAACAAAGCTGTGTAATATATTCATTTTTTGTGGTATTGTTACAAAATTTGGACCTCAGCTGGATAACACTTGGTTCTACATTTCTGTTGCATTTTCCAGCCCGGATCTGAAGCTGTGTGTTATTTGCAAGCATTTGTATCCAAAAAAACACCCAGGCCAAATTTATTTTCTTCAAGTTCACTATGTTTAGATGACTGTAACTCAGTGGCCGGAGCACTTAGAGAGATTATGACTGTTTTGCCAAAAAATTCAAAGTGTTTTCTTTTAAATGAGACCAACCCCATGAAGATGCTGCAAAGGGTTGAAGAACAGCTTTGGATTTAATTTGGGCACGTTAATTTTTGGCGTTTTTAGGGAAATTGACCGGAGTGCAAGGGGTTAAGTTTCTCTCTTAGCCTCTTTCGATTATATTTTTGAGTTGTATACTTTTGCCTTCTGCATATGATGCATTGGCTTGGGAGCAGATGTGGTGCCCTTCTTAGGTGGACTGGAACCTGTTTTTGTTGACTGGAGAACCCAGTTTGGTTGGGGATTTGTAGCGGAAGTATGTGGTTCTTCATCTAAAATATTGTAAAGGAGACAAAATTGGGTGGGATGCTTAGTTTGGGACAACTATATATTTACTGCATAAGTGCTCATTCTAAAGATAACTACACTGTGTTAACATGGTCTATTCTGTTCTACAGGTAACTCCAGCTGCTCAGACATTCCTGAGACACTCCTGGACCTGTCTGGATCTTTCTGTCTTGTCTTAACTTGACTATTGGGGCAGTGGTTAGCCCTTGCTTGGAGTCGGTCTAGAATAGAGAAGTAAGGCGCCTCCTTCCCTCCACTAGCCTGGGTGTACACCTTGGGTAAGTGTTGGCACACCCTCTGCCTCCCTTGGCAGAGGGTATGGCCTAGGTCACTACACTCAGCGGTTCTGCTTGTCAACTCGGCATCAGTGCCGGCAATCCTTTTTGTGAGCATGCCACTTCTGGGCTTGCCTAGCCAGCATGTGAAGTCAGTCTTCGGCAGAAAGCTTCGAACCATCAGATGCTTCAGCAAGCTGGATGATGATCGTTGCAGCGTGTTGTGGACTGCGAAGAGCGTGATGAGGCACAAGAAGTCACAGTCATCCACTGCATCTGTCTCTTCCTCCAGCCATCTTGACAATGTCTTGCTGCTGGATCCAGGAGGAGTTTGGATGAGAGAGTGAGGTCGACGTATCGCGCAAACTCCTCCTCACTTTAAACAGTTTTTTCGCGCAAGTCACCTTTCAAATTGACTATTAATGTTTACACTCATTAGTGTACATGATCAGTTCAGATGGATTTCATCAGATTAAAAATGAATACTGACCATCACTTGTGTGTACTGGTTTTTGTGTCCTTTCTTGGGCTCTTTCAATATTTCTTGTATTAGCATACTGCATGTAGTATTGTCTATGATAGCCTATGTTAACTGAAACATCTGAAGGGTGGGTATTATGCAAATTATATTTTTCAATTGCTTTTTCAGCTATTTTGCTTTCCTTTGTATTAAGATTTACTCACTCTATTGAACACTGCACAATTTTTTTCCAGCTCCTGTCTGAACATTGAAGTTTCTAAAGAGCTTGTAACATGCTGTCAAGGGTAACAGCGGGGCGAGGCCAGAGGCAAGTCTTCAATTCCAATTTTCTGATTTTTATTTCAATAACTTACATGTAAATAAATCCCAAGAAACATCTGACACGACTCTTCTTCAAGAATGAACAATTCGCCATCAACCAAGACGAATACAAGGAATACGAATACCAATGAAATGAATTGAATTTTTCATTATCCTTAACCACACCTGTTATATACTACTTGAGATAATTAGGGCTAATTAGCCCCTACCATAACCCCAGGTAAAACAATAAATGTTTCCATTCTTTACACATACCCACTAATCTCTAAAAATACATAAATACTTCCCCAACTATATACAATATAAATATAAATAACATATAATAAATAACAATCTAAATAATTCAATAAATAGTTGAAACCCCTATTTACAAAAGCTAAACCACCCCTCTATCTTACCATACATGCTTCCTTCCTGCTGGTGTCCTATAAAAGGCCCTCAACCCCTAACGGAGTCTTTTGCCCGGACACCCACAGGAAGCATGTTGGCAAAGGTATGTGAAATAAATCATTATCTATTATTTTACCAAAATTACTTAACCATAACAATTATCTCCCAAGGGCATTCAAATTAGACAAAGACAGATCCCAAATAATGTGTGCACTTTACAAACAATCATAATAACATTTACCATATTACAAATACAACACAATCACACATACAATAAGTCATACAGGGGTGACACTCCATCGTCACACATGCATACAGCACTCCATACCTGTCCCTGATATTCATGCTATCTAATGAAAGCACGTGTCTGACTTGATATAATTGACATGTTATAAATAAAGATAGGCCCATACCAAAGCAAGAAACTGAGCAGCAGACATAAGGGTGGGACAAACTAGTTTATTTTAACATTCTGATCAGATCTAAATATAAGAAGTGATGCTGGTGTAATAGCATATTATGAATAAATACCAAATTTCCCAAAGATGTTGTGAGACATTGTTCTTAATGGTATATATTTTGTTCATAGAATAAACCTGAAAATGTTTGTGATAATCTGTGAGGTAATGAATCAAGGCTTATAAATGTATTATGCTCTATAATTTTGAACTCGTCTGGTTGTTTTTCAACAATCAATACATCTTTTTTTGTAAGCTAGTTAAATTCTTGAAAAGTAATATTCACGCCAGACCCGCTGCATTTTGATTTTTTTTTTTTTTTAGCCTGGGGGGGTGGGGGGGGGGCTGATTAAGTTGAACGTGACTGGTGTATGCGGTCACCTACCACAACCTGATTGGTTCGTCTGAGAGATGCCGGAGAGGACTGATGATAAAAATGTAAGTTTACTAAAAGTAATGCTGGCAGACTGAGGCTGCCAACAAATTTTCTCAGATTTACCAAAAACAGAGAAGACTATATTTAAAAAATGACGTACTGTTCCAATGTGGATCGATCACTGACATGAAAAACGCACTTGGCCCACTACCTATTTGGCAAGCAACTGGCCAGAAAGATTCAACACATTCATCACACCATCATTAGCCATGGAGTCCAACAGTCCCACAATCAAGAGTGGGAAATGAGGTCCTTTTTATAGGCAGAGCTGATGAGACACAGGTGAGACAGTGCAGCTGAGCAGGTAATCCATTAATGAGCGTGAACGTGCTCAATCCTGGAACACAACATTTGATTCAGTTTAGCTTCAATGATAATAAATAAGGTTGTCATAACTTTTTTCATAAGCCTCAGGTCTATTATTGTAGATCCTGCTCAAAAATAGTTAATTCCCTTCCACAGCATGTGGGGCACCAGGTGGTGTATAGGGGCGAAGCCTATCTCCGTTTCTCTGACCCTCGGCCACACAGTTACTGTAAGTAGTGAAAGCCACAGTGGGGGGGGGGGGGGGGTCAGTCCTCTGGTAGCTCTGTGCGTAGCATTCCCCATTCCATTATGCTGAGCACCAAGCTAGAAGGTACCATTTTTATATGGTCTTTGGCATGACCCAGCCGGGATTTGAACCCCAGCCTCCTGGTTGTGAGGCAGATGCTATACCAACTAGGCCACCACTCCTGTTGCTCAAAAATAGCATGCCTAAAATTAATTGAGTATATCTCAGCAACCACAAGATGTATTTGTCTAATTTTTGTGTTGTAATAAAGGTAACACTTGTGAGATTATTTCAGAGGCGTAAGAATCACTTTTGGTTCAGAGTGAATGAAGAGGGAAGATGGCACACAGCAGAAAATGGAAATTTTCATTCTTCCCTAAAAGAAATTGACATTCTTATACTAAATATCGTTTTAGAATGATGCTGTAGTAGCCCAGAACCTCTAGTAAATAAAATAGAACATGTAGCCATCACCTACACCAAAATTCATGCAGAAATAAAGGCAAATAGATTTTTTAGAGAGGCATTAGTGAAAAAATATTTCGGTGGACTGTGCGATCGGTGCCGATGGGCACAGTCGGCACCATTTGTTCCATGTAATTCCAACTGTTTGGTTTTGTTCTGAAAACCCACTAGAACCATCTGTGCCAAGTGTGTCTGATGTGATATGAGATTTTTTTTTTGTAAGGTGACGTCAGGCCCCAAATTTGGGGGCTCTGGTGCTTCAGAGGTCAAAAATGTTATGTTCTTTTTTAAAATCCAGCCTAACTTGCCATTTCGTCACCTATAAAAATCTTGTCTCACTCTTCTATGTGATTTTGTTCAGTCGTAGGTTATCAGATTAAATACAATATGACCAAGGATATCATAATACAACAGTTAGAACAGATGCCGAATCCACACTTTTTTCCACATATTTATTGGCAAATGGAGATCTTTGCTGCATCCTTTCTCCTCCAAGATTGAAAACATTTCGTGAATAGGTTTTGCACATAATATATTCAGCTTGCCATGATTCTGAATGGTGATAAAGCATCTGCCCCATAGCTGGAAGGTTATAGGCTTAAGCCTCCACCAGGTCATACAAAAATAAAGCAAAATATACCTTTAAAAAGGGGTCCTTCTAGCTTGGTGCTCAGCATAATAGAAGGAAGAAGGAAAGTTAGTCTTGGTGGTGCCTTGCATGGCAGTGGCCCCTCCGATTCAAAATATGATTGAGAATGAAGACAGGAGAAAATGTAGTTTTGTTCTTCTGTACATCCTTGGCTGTATGGATTGAATGACAATAAAGTTTTTTTTCTTTTAACACCACCTGATTGAAACTGTTTAAACCTCACTACTAGCCCTAAATTATTCCAGTTCCAACTTTTTTTTGAATGCATTGCAGGCTTGAACTGCAGTAATTGATGTATATTGGAACAATGTAAAATATATTATGGGTTATACTTTCTGCATTTTAATAAAGGGTAAAGTAAATTTATTGCAGAATTTTATTTTATTTTTTAAATAAAAATAATGCTCGCCTTTATGGTTTAATAGCAATATTGCTGTTAGGAACAAAATCCGCATTGCATATAATAACTCCCTAAGAAGGTTGTTAGATGTATCACGAAGGTCGAGTGCAAGCAAGATGTTTGTGTCTGTGAACATTCCGTCTATTGGCGAATTGATACGTAAGAATGTTTACAGTTTTATGAGAAGGTTGCTGGCATGTAACAATCATCTTATATCAGCAACTGTCAACTCGTCACTCACACTTCATTCCAGCATTTGGAAGTGGTGGCGTTCCATTTTATACTGAGCCCATTATTGTATGTTATTGTTGTTACAAGAGCGCTGAGTGTCTGCTGATTTGTATATACTTTTATTTATTTATTTATCTATTTACTACTCGTTTTAGTTTTGCTCTTAATATGAACCCTGAGTTTGAAATAAACATTTGAATTGAATTGAATTGAATTAAACGTTCTACAGTCCCAACGTTTTCTGATTTGGAGTTGTTTGTTAGATGACTTTTCCCTTTGACCAACTGTCAAAGTGACATATTTAATTAAAGGAGAAACATATACATTCTTCCAGATACATGTGGGGTGCATTACTGAAAACTGTGGCCGAAGCACTTGCTGTATAGACTTGCTTTCCTTGAGAAAACAGAAATGTGTCTATAAAATATGTCACATGTCATTAGCAGCAAGTCAAAACATTAAAAAAAAAAAAATGCCTTGGGGCAAACCAAAAATGATCAACATTCTATTTGTCTTAGATAATTGTTGCTCACTCAGTCTCTCATAACATACTTTCCCAAATGTTCTCAGAAAAAGAGCAGGGTGTAGATCTGGCTGCAAAGCAGGCTGAATGACAGTGACCAATAACAAGATTGTTTCTGTACGGTTTTGCACATTTTCAGAGTTCCTCATGCTGATGAAATGTAGCAGATGGTAGAAGTGTTTGAGACAGGAGTGGTTTTCTTCAGGTGATGTCTTGCAGCAGTCTAGACTGGGCAATGGTAAACAGATACATGCAGCGCTAGGAAAGGAGGAGCAGAGAGGCCTAGGGGAGCTCAGTGAGAAATTGGGTCCAGGGCAGAGAAACCAGGGACGTTGGGTTAAATGAGGATCACACCAGATGTGGGCCAGAGAAACTGATGTGAAAACACAGACTTGGAATCACAGGTATGGGCTGATCAGAGCAGGAATGAAGACAGGCCAGGGGCTATGCTAACAGGGAACTAACATGGGAGCCAAACCAGGCTTATGAATTAACTACTCTCAGCTACTGCCTCAGGATCAAATGAAACATACCTGAATTCAGTCTTGTGACTTAATTATCACCTCTGCCAAGGGAGGACGGAGGTAATGTTTTTGGTAGCGTTGGTTTGTCTGTTTGTTGGTCGGATGGCTGGTTTTCCTGTTACCAACATAACTCAAAACGTTATGAATGGATTTTGATGACATTTTCAGGATAGGTGGGCGATGGCACAGGGAACAGATGATTAGATTTTGGTGGTGATTTGGATCACAATGTGGATGCAAGAATTTTTTGAATATTATTTTATAGATGATTATTTTATAGATGATTTTATACAAGATGTTTTACAAGATATTTTATACAAGATGTTTGTGTCTGTGAACATTCCGTCTTTTGGCGAATTGATACGTAAGAATGTTTACAGTTTTTTGAGAAGGTTGCTGGCATGTAACAATCATCTTATATCAGCAATTGTCAACTCGTCACTCACACTTCATTCCAGCATTTGGAAGTGGTGGCGTTCCATTTTATACTGAGCCCATTATTGTATGTCATTGTTGTTACAAGAGCGCCGAGTGTCTGCTGATCTGTATATACTTTATTTATTTATTTGTTTATCTATTTTCTACTCGTTTTTGTTTTGCTCATAATATGAACCCTGAGTTTGAAATAAACGATTGAATTGAATTAATCTGGCACTTTTTATGTACTGCCCCTTTAAGATGTGTCCACTTAGTTACGTGCATGGTCAGGCCATAGGGCCGCACGCCTCGGCAACCCAGAAGCCAAACACTGCAGAAAAAGTATTAGGGGGCGTGTCCACTGTTACGTCTGGAAAACGTGGAAAGAACTGACAGAGAGCGTCTTGCTGGGAACACAAACTTTATTACATAAAACCTTATTATGGTGGTACAGACTATTGTCGGTAAGGAGGCCGAGCGCCAAAGAGAGGCTCTAAAATGGTTGTCCCTTACAATTATATGTTCAGCGTGATGATGTCACTGAGCGGCCACATCATCATGCCGACACTGACCAAACTTGTGGTAGAAGGGGCCCTGAGACGAGCCCATGATGGACGTGCCCCTGGAGGCGCCGGCTGCAGTGGACCTGGGCACCATCCCACTGGAGCTATGGCTTGCTTGTCAGCAATGATCCAGCCAGGATCCCACACCAGCTGGGTCAGCTCCAACGCTGCGTCTTGAGCCACAGCAGCTGCTCTTACTTTCCGCAGATGGCTGGCTTGCCATCTCAAACCATCAGCCATCTGGACGGTGGCTGGTCTCAGCTGCGCGGTGATCTTCATGGGTGTCAGTGGTGGTGACGATGTTGAGGCCGACTGCAGGTCCGGGCGTTCAAACCTGCGGACCTTAACTCAGTCCATCACTGCAAGTGGTGCTTTGTTTGGCTGCACTCAGCATCGTACCTGTGATGGTGTGGCTTTCATGTCTGCTGTGGGGCATCTACCGGGTTGTGGTGATTCTGCTGCATCCTGTTGGGTCATGGACTCTTCATCCTGCAGCTCAGCTGCGGCTCCTGGAGGCTCATGCCAGGTATGGATTTGAAAGCAGTCCAGCGGCTCTACTGTGTTTCTTTGGATCGCAGACCCTTCATCCTGCAGCTCAGCGGCGGCTCCTGGAGGCTGGTGCCGGGCGTGGATTCAGAAGTAGTCCGGCCTCCTCTCTCTCTCCTGGGAAGCATGGTCGTAGTGATGTGTTGCTGTCGCCATTGGTAGAACCTGCGCCTGGTTGTCGTGTCCCAGGGTTCCTGATAGATACGGTCTCCTTCTCCTGCAGCTCTGCAGCGGCTCCCTGGAGCTTATGCTGGGTGAGGATCTGAGGCGAGTCCGGTCTGTGCTGTCTCTCTGTGTTGTGTTCCCTCTCTGTGCTGTGTTCACTCTTTGTGCTGTGCTCTTCGGCTGTATCCACGTCCATGAAATCACACTCTCTCTCCTGTGATAAGACTGCGGCTTGCGAACACTTGTGCTGTGCGGGGACCAGCTCCGGGTCCCGCATGGCTGCGGACTGGGGCTCCTGTGGTTGCTCCGGTTCTGCTGGGTTCTGTTCGGTGTGTGGTGTGAAGCAGGCAGTGGCAGCATCCACGTCTGCATGCAGCGGACTGGAGTCATCGTCCAGGCTGGGTTTGCTGCTGGGTTGCCCTGCTGTCCTGCAGTGTCTACCTCGGGGCACTCCCGAAATGGTGTGGAGTCGGCGGGCTCAGCAACCGGGGCAGCTGTCTGCACCAGCAGAGCTAACTGCAGGGAATGCAGGTGTGGCCCCGCCAGCCACGATGCTACCCAAGCAGTCATCTCCAGCTGGAACGCCAATTCCATCGCCTCCGTCTCCAATAGGTAGTGCACCATCTCCAACAGTGTCTCCTGCAGCTCTTCCACTGTGCCTGCCACTGTCTGGTCGTCCGGCCCCGCCTCCAGCACGGCCCACATTGTCAAACTCACGGCGTACCACTTCAACTGTGATTTTATCAATCTGTCCTCTGCATGTCCGAACTCGCACATGCTAGCCAAACAGCGAAGGGCTGAAAAGCGCTATATAAGTGCAGGTTAGTTAGTAGTTAGTTAGTACTGTATGAGCGACTTGTCCTCTTGCTGTTGGCGCTGGTAGAACACAAACCTCTGGGCCATCATGTCCTGTGGGGCAGTGAAGTGGTCAGCCATTAAGGCAGCACATTTGCCGAAAGTCTCTGCAGGACCCAGTGCTTCCAACACACGCCGGCCCTCGAGGCCAAAGCAAAAATCTTTCACAGCCTGTAGACACTTGCTAGCGTTAGCCAGGTCCTTAGCAGACACAAATGACTGAACCACCTCAATCTAACATAGCCATGAGATGGGTGGCTCACCCAGGGTCATGAGGAAGAGTGGTGGGAATGAGAGGCACTCTACCTGATACGTGTCCATCTTTGGAAGGCCATTTTTTCCTCCTCGCCACCATTTGTTATGTCTGGAAAACGTGGAAGGAACCGATAGAGAGTGTCTTGCTGGGAAAATGAACTTTATTACATAAAACCTTACTATGGTGGTGCAGAGTATTGTCGGTAGGGAGGCCGAGCGCCAAAGAGAGGCTGTAAAATGGCTGTCCCTTACATTTATATGTTTGGTGTGATGGCGTCATCGAGCGGCCGCATCATCACACTGACACTGACATAAACCTGTGGTTTCAGAACACCACATCCACCAAACTCATTTTTCCTGTTGTGGGCGACTATTTTCTATTCATTCTCTACGTAGTTCAGCGTTTACAGAGCTGAGCACCCTCGGTGCTGAAACACTTTGAGCAGTAGCCACTTTTTGTCACGGTGCTCAGGGCTGAAAAAAAGTCCAATTTGTTGACATAATGATGGGGTCAGGGAACACACACACAGGCTCGGGAAGATTTAAGGCTTTTATTTCCAGCAACAGGTGGTGTTTGAGTGCATGAATGGAAGTGTGGATGTGGTGTGGGTGAACAGCATGCGTCAAGGGCGGAACAGCTCGCCGTGCATCCAGGTAACCCTGAGAATAGAGCAGAGCAGAGCATTAACTGCAGTCACACGCCCCGTGGGGAATAACCACAATGTTATGCTCACGTGCAGGCAAGAAGGTGGCTGGCGTTGGCGTAGCAGCTGTAACCTGGAGGACAGCGCGGCTGCACTCTCCCGACGAGCTGGTGTGATGAAGGCAGAGGTGAGGCGAGGAGGAGGAATTCTGCCGCCCTGGAGATCCACCTGTGCACAGGGGAGAAGCTGGAGAGAAGGTAAGGTGAGGAATACAGCTTATGTGCTTTGAGGGTGATGCGCTGGTCGGTGCAAACCGGAACAGACACAGAGGATTTGGGAGCGTTGTCGAGCAGACGACTCCAGGCCGAAGCAGAAGGCAGAAGGGTTTAAATAGTCAGTTACTGATGAGGCGCAGGTGTGCGCGCCACTGGCGCTGATGACTGGCGAGAGCGAGGTGTAACAGTACTCTCCCCCTGAGCAGCACCTCCCGGCGCTGGCTTACCTGGGTGCGCCCGGTGGATCTCCGTGATGAGGTTCTTATCCAGCACCCAGGACGGGGGCACCCAGGATCTGTGCTCAGGGCCATACCCTTCCCAATCCACCAAGTACTGGAGACCACGGCCAAGGCGGCAGGCATGCAGGATGGCCGTGACACCCCATGCCGGGTCACTGCCGATCAACCTGGGGGGAGGAGGGGTCTTGGGAGGAGGACAAAGAGGGTCAGATAACACAGGTTTGATATGCGAGACATGAAACGTCGGGCAGACCCGGAGGGAGGGGGGAAGAGCCAAACGCACAGCCACCGGATTGATAATTTTAGTGATGGAAAAAGGCCCAATGAAACGCTGCGCCAGCTTCTTCCTCTCAGCCTTCAGTTTAATGTCCTTAGTGGACAGCCAAACACACTGACAAACCTGATACTCGGGAGCGGCCCTCCTGTGGCAATTGGCGACATGAGAACTGCGCTCCGTCGTGCGTAACAGCGCCTGGCGCGTCTTGAACCACATACACCGGCAGCACCTCAGATGAGCCTGGACAGATGGAACCGCCACTTCACTCTCCTCCTCCGGGAACAAAGGCGGATCCTACCCCAGAGACGCCCGGAAGGGGGACATGCCGATGGCCGAGGACAAGGTGGAATTATGGGCGTACTCGACCCAGGGCAGGCAGGTGCTCCAGGAGGAGCACCTGCCTAAAAAAAACTGGGAGAAGGTCCGTAGGAGTGAGTCCTGATATTTAATAGCTCTTCACGGGTGTAAGAGCTGATCAAGTTTGCGGACGACACCACCCTCATCGGGCTCATCTCCAACGGCGACGAGTCCGTCTACAGGAAAGAGGTGGCCCAGCTGGTGTCCTGGTGCAGCCACAACAACCTGCAGCTGAACGCTTTGAAGACAGCGGAGATGATTGTGGACTCCAGGAAAGTCACAACCCCCCTGCCCCCCTTCACCATCACAGGCTCTCCCATCACCATTGCAGATTCCTTCCGCTTCTTGGGCACCACCATCACCCGGGACCTCAAATGGGAGCCAACCATCAGCTCCCTCATCAAAAAGGCCCAGCAGAGGATGTTCTTTCTGCGGCAGCTGAGGAAGCTCAAGCTACCCACCAAGATGTTAGTGCAGTTCTACACAGCCATCATCGAGTCCATCCTCACCTCCTCCATAACCGTGTGGTACGCAGGAGCCACTGCCAGGGACAGACTAAGGCTGCAGCGCGTCGTGCGCACTGCTGAGAAGGTGATCGGCTGCAAGCTCCCATCTCTCCAGGACCTGTACATCTCCAGGACCCAGAGGCGTGCAGGCCGGATCATAGCCGACCTGGTCACGTACTGTTTGCCCCCCTCCCCTCAGGTAGAAGACTTCGGTCCATTCAGACTAAAACCTCCCGGCACATGAACAGCTTTTTTCCCCTCTGCCATCAGACTGCTGAACATTAAGTGACTTATTGACTCTCGTGCACTATATACAGCAGCTCAACCAGACTCATGTCATTCATCACTGTTTTTCTGTTGTATTATCGACTGCACTGTGGTACCCCATATTATCTGCTACTTGCTAATTTATTTAAAACTGCCTTGACTAGTATTACTCATTATTATTATTATTATTATTATTATTATTATTATTATTATTATTACTTATTATTCTACACTTATTGCATGTTTTTAGTCTTTTAGTTTTTTAGTTTATCTCTTTATCTCATCATGTCTTTAATGTTGCAGCATGGCACCGAGACAAATTCCTAGTTTGTGTACTACATGAACAATGGCAATAAATCTGATTCTGATTCTGATTCTGATTCTGAGGAGGGGCTGGAAGAGGTGACACAGCACAGGGCTGCCTCCAACTCCTGGTTAGTGCGCTCACACTGGCCATTAGTCTGAGGACGGTGACCAGAGGACAAACTCACCGTGGCCCCCAGTGCATTGCAGAAGGACCTCCACACCTTGGATACAAACTGGGGCCCCTGATCCGAGACGACATCTACCGGGATCCCATGCAGCCTGACGATGTGTTGGGTCAATAATTCGGCCATCTCCCGCGCCAAAGGGAGCCCACGGAGAGGCATGAAATGGGCCGCCTTAGAGAACCGGTCGATGATGGTCAGGATGGTGTCATAAGAATTGGACTTAGGGAGACCGGTGACAAAGTCCAGGGCCACATGGGACCAAGGCCTCCAGGGGATCGGTAGCGGACGGAGGAGACCCGCTGGGGGGAACGTGGAGGTTTTACCCGTTGCGCACTGGGGACAGGCGCAGACGTAGTTGGTGATGTCATTCCTGAGGCCAGGCCACCAAAAGGGCTGTTGGATGAGCTCCACCAACCGGGAGATACCAGGATGACAGGCGAACTTGGCTGCCCCGGCCAAGTGACGTCACCTCGGACTGAAGAAGGGACGAATAATCTTCCGACCGGACCACCGCCAGGATCGGGTTCAGGCTCCTGTGCCTTCCGGAACTTGGCCTTAATCCCCCATGAGACGGCCCCCACGACGCACGAGGAGGGTAGGATGGTATGTTCTCGATCCACTGGGTCTTCAGGCTCGAACTGTCTGGAGAGCGCATCCGGTTTCCCATTCTTGGATCCGGGCCGATAAGTGATGGTGAACTTGAAGCGGCTGAAAAACAATGACCAGCGCGCCTGGCGGGCATTCAGGCGCTTGGCCGTCCTCAGGTACTCCAGGTTCTTGTGGTCGGTCCAGACCACGAACGGCTGGGAAACCCCCTCCAGCCAATGGCGCTACTCTTGAAGAGCTAGCTTCACCGCTAGGAGCTCCCTATCCCCGACGTTGTAATTCCGTTCAGTGGGGGAGAGGCGTCGGGAGAAGAAGGCGCAGGGGTGCACCTGTCCATCCACAGGTGAGTGCTGAGAGAGCACTGCCCCCACCCCTGTATCGGATGCGTCCACCTCGAAAAGGCACTGGAGGGCCGGGTCCACCTGGGTGAGGACCCGGGAGGAAGCGAACTCCATCTTCAGGATCTTGAAGGCTGACTCAGCCTCCTCGTTCCACTGGAACAGCACCTTGGGAGAGGTGAGGCGGGTCAGGGGAGTGGTGATGGCGCTGTACTTCGGCACAAAGTGGCGGTAGAAGTTGGCAAAGCCCAGAAACTGTTGCACCTCCTTCCTGGAAGAGGGAGTGGGCCACTCCACCACTGCTTTGACCTTGGCTGGATCAGGGAGAACTTGATTGTGAGCGATAACAAATCCCCAAGAAGGAGGTCTGATTGGTGTAAAACTCACACTTCTCTGCCTTCACGTACAGCCTGTTCTCCAGAAGGCGCTGAAGGACCCACCTCACATGGACCTGGTGCTCCTCTCTGGTCCGGGAGAAGGTCAAGATGTCGTCCAGATATACGAACACGAAGACCCCCAGGAAATCCCGAAGAACATCGTTGATCAGGCATTGGAAGATGGCCGGAGCATTGGTGAGCCCAAACGGCATGACCAGATACTCAAAATGGCCACTGGGCGTCCGGAACCCCGTCTTCCACTCATCGCCCTCCCGAACGAGGTGGTACGCACTGCGCAGGTCCAGCTTGCTGAACCAGGTGGCCCCCTGGAGGGAGTTGAAGGCTGAGTTCATCAGGGGGAGCGTGTATTTGTTCCTTATTGTGATGTCGTTGAGCGCCCGGAAGTCGATACACAGGCGCAGGGACTCGTCCTTCTTACCCACGAAGAAGAATCCAGCCCCAACCAGGGACGAGGATGGCCAGATGATGCCTGCACTGAGCGACTCCTTGATATAAGCGTCCATGGCCTCACGCTTTGGGGCTGACAGGCTGTAGAGGCGGCCAGATGGTAACCGCGCCCCCAGGGCGGAGGTTAATGGCACAGTCGTAGGGACAGTGGGGGGGAAGAAACAGTGCTTTTGACTTACTGAAAACCAGCCCTAGGTCGTGGAACTCCGGGGGTACCAGGGATAGATCCAGAGGTGGCGAGTCAGGTGGTGGGGGCGGCACCGACGGGGCACAGGCGGCAGATTGAAGGCAGGAGCTCATGCAGAAGGTGCTCCAGGAGAGGACACTGTCAGACTGCCAGTCGAAGGTGGGGTTATGGAGCCGTAGCCAGGGGTAACCCAGGATGATAGGAGAAGCCGAGGTGGGTAAAACAATCAGGCTGAGATCCTCCCTGTGGTTGCCAGAGATGATTACTGGGACCAGTTTGGTTCTGTGGGTGACAGTCACTAAAGGCGTATGAGCGAGAGTGACCAATTTAATAGGGGCAGGCAGTGCTTGGCAGGGGATGCCCAAGCGGGTTACCAGGCTTTGTGAGATGAAACTTTGTTCCGCCCCTGAGTCCACCAGTGCATGTGTGACATGACCCGTGGAGTTGTGACAGAATCTGACCGGGAGGAGGCACTTAGTGAGGGAATTTGAATGGGACGCGTCCGTGAGGCCCCCTACAGCGACTCGCCGGTGGAGAATCCAGGCGACCTAATAATTGGATGATTTGGGTAAGTTCATCAAAAATCGCTTGTTGCTGATGAGCAATTAAATCCACCCAAGCCTCGAGGGTGGAAAATCAGCATCCGAGCCCGCTGTCCGCTGAGCCACCTGGCTGGAGTCATACTGACATAATGATGGGCTCAGGGAACACACACACAGGCTCAGGAAAATTTAAGGCTTTTATTTCCAGTAACAGGTGGTGTTTGAGTGCATGAATGGAAGTGTGGATGTGGTGTGGGTGAACAGCATGCGTCAAGGATGGAACAGCTCGCCGTGCAGCGAGGTAACCCTGAGAACAGAGCAGAGCAGAGGATTAACTGCAGTCACACGCCCCGTGGGGAATAACCACAATGTTATGCACAAGTGCAGGCGAGAAGGTGGCTGGCGTTGGCGTAGCAGCTGTAACCTGGAGGACAGCGCGGCTGCGCGTTCCTGACGAGCTGGTGTGATGAAGGCAGAGGTGAGGCAAGGAGGAGGAATTCCACCGCCCTGGAGATCCACCTGTGCACAGGAGAGAAGCTGGAGAGAAGGTAAGGTGAGGAATACAGCTTACGTGCTTGGAGGGTGATGCGCTGGTCGGTGCGAAACGGAACAGACGCATAGGATTTGGGAGCATTGTCGAGCAGATGACTCCAGGCCGAAGCAGAAGGCAGAAGGGTTTAAATAGTCAGTTACTGATGAGGCGCAGGTGTGTGCTCCGCTGGCGCTGATGACTGGCGAGAGTGAGGTGTAACATTTGTCACACTACTGTACAGCTACACTTGTCAAAGTCAGACCTTTCTAAACAGTCAATCAGAATTAAGGAATTGCGGGACATAGGACGCTGGTACAGGAAGACGACAACGGTAGGTGACGAATGGCGAATATACATATATATATATATATATATATATATATATAATGACGAATTATATATTTACATATTTATTCCATCTAGCTACAATGCTCTGCACTGTGTGTTCATATATTCATATATTTATTCCATCCAGCTACAATGCTCTGCACTGTGTGTCTGTGTGTGTGTGTGTGTGTATATATATATTTTATAGTAATATGTACATATGTATATTAGCTGCTCTTGCTGATTGTTTTTTTTTCTTGCCTTCTGATTGTTGCTCTGAGTGTTGCTATCCCTGTGCTGTTGCAATCCTGGAATTTCCCCGTTGTGGGACTAATAAAGGCTTATCTTATCTTATCTTATCTTATCTTATTATTATTATTATTATTACAGTGATCCCTCGCTACTTCGCGCTTGACCTTTCGCGCCCTCAGTGCATTGCGGATTTTTCAGAAATATTCATCAAAAATTCAAAATTGAGAAAAAATGGGCGGGCGCTAGCAGAAGGCAGGGAGACTACATTAGAACATCAGGTATCAACACGGACAGCAGCTCAACTCAAAATCCACCTCTCTGACCACCGCTCCACTCCTCTCCGCCCACCTCTTCACTGCTCGGGAATCTCGCAAGCTGATTGGCCGAGACGTTTTACCTCGCAAGCTGATTGGCCGAGACGTTTTACCCAGCTTCTATCCCTGCAGAGCACCCATACCCACCGAAGGAAGACCGCATTCATTGTTCTTTATCGCTAGTCTCGCAGCGTGGAACTTTTTGCTGTTCTCTTGTCCCTTTTTGTGTGAAATAGTCTTCCCGTCGAGCCACTACGCCGCCTCCTGCAGCTGCCCTCGACAATCCTGCGCCTCTAGCACCTGACGAGGAGGCGTCACCTGAGGAGCAGTAAAGCTCTCATTAACCTGTGCAGTACGTAAATCATCTTCATCTTGAGTTACGTATCTTGTTATAAAAATAAAAGAGTTCTAAAAACATATTTATGTACACTTTATTTACATCTACGTATGTATGTACACTCACACACACACACACACACACACACACACACACGTATCATATGAGAGAGAGTGAGTGAATGAACGTATGTGTTATTTATGGGTGACGTCATTAGGGGTGACGCTACTTCGCGGTTTTTCACTTTTCGCGGTCGGTTCTGGAACCCATTAACCGCGATAAGTGAGGGATCACTGTATTATTATTGTTATTATTATGTAGTCATATAATGTAGTCATATTGTTTTTGCTGTCATTTCTCTGTCAATAATAATAATAATGTTAGAGTTAATGTTTGTATTATAAACATTTTTGTTTCTATAATCATCAGAATTTTTGTTGTTTTCATCTGTTTGTATCTTTTAATTAAAAAACAATTAAAATATTGTCATGAACAGCCTGTTGACGGGGCAAACAGATGACACCAAATGCGGACAGTGAGTTTGCAATTTTTTTTTCCACAATATTTTTTATTGAACCTTCTTTTTTTTTTTTTTTTACAAACATAACACAAACAATCAAACACTAAAGTAATTTTAAAAAAAGAAAAAGAAAAAAAAAGTACTAAAAACACCAACAACCACTAACAAAGGCAAGTCTTCAACAATGCTCCTCTGTTTAGTCTAGGCAATCCATTACATAAGTATACATATATATTCACCAGTTTGGAATTTATAAGGTCCACACACATCATTCACCTTCTTCTTCAAAAGTTATGTTTAAATTCTTTACATAATCAATGAAAGGTCTCCATATATTCTCAAACACAATTTCCTTTGATTTCAGTATGTATGTTATTCTTTCTAGTGGAAGGTTTGTTAACATCTGTCTTAACCACTCAGTCACATCTGGTCTATGAGTCTTTTTCCACAGTAGTGCAATACATTTTTTGGCGTTAAGCAAACTGAGGTCTATGAATGCTCTTTCACTCTTATTGAAGTTATGCTTTTCTGGATACAGACCCAACAAAAACAATTTAGGATTCAATATGATTTGTTTTGAAATTATTTTTTCAATTGTTACCCTCACCTCTTCCCAAAACATTCTAATTTTTCTACATTCCCATAGACAATGAAATAGGGTTCCTTTACTTTCCATACATTTTGTGCATGTATCTGGTATGTTTTTGTTATATCTATTTAACTCCACCGGTGTAACATACATCTGCATTAACCATTTAAAATGTATCAATTTAAGATGTAAATTTATTGATTTGGTTTGAGCTTCTGTACAAGCCAATTCCCATTATTCCTCTGAAATTTCAGTTTGCAGGTCTTCTTTCCAATAATTCAGTCTTTTCTGTGAGTTTTCACTTGAGGATAGTGTCAATGAGTTATAAAACTCTGAAATAATACCCTTTCTCTTACTATCTTTCGTCAAAATTTTTTCCAAGTATGAATAAGTAGGTCGGGTGAGAGCATTATTTTGATTTGATCGAATAAAGTTCCTAAGCTGAAGATATTTAAAAAAATGTGTTCTATTAAGATTAAATTTGATCCTCAGTTCTTCAAAAGACATTATGTTATCTGAACATGACAAATATAAGTCTTGAATCTTTTGAATCCCTTTTAAATTCCATACTTTAAATACAGCATCCGCTCTCCCTGGTTTAAAATATTGATTACCCCATATTGGGCTAAATTGTGACAATAAGTGTGGTTCTTTTAAATATTTTTTGGTTTCACACCATATTTTGATCATATGCTTTACAAATGGATTTTTAACTTGTTTCTGTAATTTTTTAGCCGAGTCTGAGTATATGAATAAGGGAAGAGGTAAAGGTAAATTGTATGATTCCATTTCAGTCCAGTGAGGGAGATCATTTGATGAAAAATAATATGTCATAGACCTCAGTTGTGCTGACCAGTAATACAACATAAAGTTTGGACATTTCAGACCTCCACGATCAAATGGTAAATATAGTAAGGACAGACGTAATCTAGCCATCCTATTGTTCCATATAAATTCCACTAACTTTTTTTTTTAATTCTTGAGAATAGATCTGAAGGTGGTGGTAAAGGAATGCATTGAAATAAATAAAGTATTTTGGGTAAGATATTACTTTTAAATATATTAATTCTCCTGATCATCGACATTGGTAATGACATCCATCTCTGAAGTAACTCATTAATGTCTGTCATTAAGGCTTCATAGTTGGCACTGGCGACTAATTCTAGCTTAGGCACAATTTGAATTCCTAAATATTTAAACTGATTTACAACATTGAATTGATTTACCTCAGGAGCTGGGTGATTTCTCTGGGTCTCATTTAGCATTAATATTGAAGATTTAGTTTTATTTATTTTATATCCTGATATTTCCCCAAAATTCTTTATTAAATTCAACAAGGTCGGAATTGATTTTTTAAGATTTGACATAAACAAAATTATGTCATCAGCATACAGGGAGATTTTATGTTTTATTGGTCCTACTTTAATTCCATATATTTGTGGATGGCGGCGCGTGCACAACGCGAGGCTCAGCATCCTACCAGATTCTGGGGACTAGCAGTGTTATTTCTGCTCATTTCGGGTATGTTCGTTCAGAACAGCTCTGCTTTTACATCTTACAGCCGAGATGAGCTTTTGAATATTGGATTACAAAGCAACGATAACGACCTTTTTATCAGCAACCTACGTCTGAATCTACGTCTCATCCCGGAGCTCTGGAGAACTCCCGACGCTCGGCAGGCTTCCCGGCCGACCGGAAGTGCTCGCAGGCGGCGTAAATATCGTAAACAAAGGAGGGGTAAGCGCGGTGGGCTAAGAGCTAAGCTAAAGCTAACACCGCACCGGCTATCGCTACCCAGTATTTCCCTTGCTAATGTACGGTCTCTGGTGAGCAAAATGAGTGAACTACGGCTTCGGATCACCAACAATAAGAGACTTATGAACTGAAATATCATGATTTTTACGGAAACATGGCTTCACAGTGGAATACCCGACAATGCTATCGAGCTAGCCGGCCTACACACGCTCTGGGCAGACAGAGCAGCAGTTGACTCCGGTAAGACAAGAGGGGAGGGGAGTGTGCATTTATATTAACAAGGCTTGGTGCACGAACTCTGTCACTGTTGAGAGACACTGCTCAGCTAACCTGGAGTTTCTCATGGTTAAATGTAGACCTTTCTATCTGCCACGCGAGTTCACTTGTACCATCATAACAGCCGCTTACATTTCTCCGGATGCTAATGCTAAGCTTGCTATGAAAGAACTGCATGCAGCTATTAGCAAACAACAAACTGCACACCCAGAGGCAGCATTTATTGTGGCGGGTGATTTTAGCCACTCTAACCTCAACACAGTGCTTCCTAAATTCTACCAGCATGTCTCCTGTCACACAAGAGGGGACAAAACATTGGACCATGTTTACACCAATATTGTGGGAGCCTACACAGCAACTCCCCTCCCCCACCTGGGTCAGTCTGATCACTTATCCTTGTTCCTTACCCCCCAAGTATGTACCGCTCATCAACCGGGTGAAGCCATCAGTGAGGACCATCAAAGTGTGGCCAGAGGGGGTTGACTCTGTACTCCAGGAGAAGTTTAGGAACACAGACTGGAGTATGTTCACCTCTCAGGCCACCTGTGGCTCCCACATAAACATCAACTCTTACACCCACTCAGTCCTGGACCATATCAACACCACTATTGACAGTGTCACCACGGAAAGACAGATCACCACATACCCAAATCAGAAGCCGTGGATGAACAGAGAAGTGCGGCTTCTGCTAAAAGCACGTAACAATGCCTTTAGATCTGGTGATGCACAGGCCTACAGTTCATCCAGGGCAGATCTGAAGAGGGGCATCAAGAAGGCCAAGCACAGCTACAAGCTGAAGGTGGAGGAACATTTTGGGGACTCTGACCCCCGACGTATGTGGCAGGGCATTCAAGCTATCTCTGATTATAAGCCCAGCAACTCCATACCTATAGCCATGACTGTGCCCTTTCTCAATGAGCTAAATGACTTCTATGCTCATTTTGACAAGGACAACAACGAAAAGAACATCAATTTCCCACCCTCTGATGACCTCCACCACCTCACACTCACCCACACCGACGTCCGTAACGCACTGAGTCATGTCAACGTACGTAAGGCTGCTGGTCCTGATGGCATTCCTGGGTGTGTGCTGAGGGCATGCGCTGAGCAGCTGACAGGGGTCTTCACAGACATCTTCAATCTGTCCCTGGCCCAGGCCGTGGTACCAGCGTGCTTCAAGACCGCTTCAATAGTACCAGTGCCGAAACATTCAACACCATCGTGCCTAAATGACTATCGCCCTGTGGCACTGACGCCCATAGTCATGAAGTGCTTTGAGCAACTGGTCTTGGCACAGCTCAAAAAAGGCCTGCCCCCTACACTGGACCCTCATCAGTTCGCCTACCGGAGCAACAGGAGTACAGAGGATGCGGTTTCTACAGCGCTGCACTATGTACTCTCACACCTGGATGACAAGAACACCTACGCAAGAGTGCTGTTTGTTGACTTCAGCTCAGCCTTCAACACAGTTATCCCCTCCAAGTTGCTCACTAAACTGGGGGACCTGGGAATCAGTACCTCCACCTGCAACTGGATCATGGATTTTCTGACCAACAGACCCCAGCATGTTAGGTCAGGCCCCAACCGTTCTTCCGTCATCACACTCAACACTGGTGTACCACAGGGCTGTGTGCTCAGCCCATTCCTCTACTCCCTCTACACCCATGACTGCAGGCCTATGTATGGATCCAATTCCATCATAAAGTTCGCAGATAACACCACGGTGATTGGACTCATCAGGGACAACGATGAGTCAGATTACAGGGCAGAGGTTGAGCACTTGGCTACTTGGTGCGCTGACAATAACCTGCTCCTTAACACCAGCAAAACCAAGGAGCTCATAGTGGACTACAGGAAGGAGAGGGAAGAGACACATGACCCCATCCATATCAATGGCATAGCTGTTGAACGTGTCCCCAGCTTCAAATTCCTGGGGACCCACATCTCGGAGGACCTGTCCTGGTCAGTTGACACCACCAGCCTGATCAAGAAGGCCCATCAGCGCCTCTTCTTCTTGAGGACACTGAAGAAGAACCATCTGTCAACTGACATCCTGGGCAACTTCTACCGCTGCGTGATAGAGAGCACCCTGACCAACTGTATCACAGTCTGGTATGGGAGCTGCTCTGTCGCTGACCGCAAGGCGCTGCAGCGGGTGGTGAAAACCGCCCAACGCATCACAGGGACTCCACTTCCAGTTATAGAGGACGTCTACAGGAAAAGATGTCTGCGCCGGGCACGCAGCATTCTTAGGGACTCCAACCATCCTGCTCATGGACTGTTCCAGCTTCTCCCCTCCAGAAGACGTTTCAGAAGCCTTCGGACTAGAACCAGCAGGTTTAGGAACAGTTTCTTTCCAACAGCTGTCACGTTATTGAACTTAGTTCCCCGCTGACTCTCTTACCATCATCTCTTACCATCCTCACCTGTACATAACTGCATAACTACGTAACTACATCTAACTTATTGCACATTATTTGCACATAACAGTACTCTTAACTTTCTGCACTGCTGCATATATTTGCATATATTTGCTTAAATTGCACATACTGTTAATTACCGTATATACTGCACTGCTGTCCTTTGCACTTCTGATTGGATGCTAAACTGTGTTTCGTTACCTTGTATTCATACATGTGTAATGACAATAAAGTTGAATCTAATCTATCTAATCTAATGTAAACGTACTGCCATCGCTAAAGATTCAGTTGCCATAGTAAACAGTAAAAGTGAAAGTGGACAGCCTTGTCGACATCCTCTATTGATATTTATTGATTTTGAGATATTGTTGTTTGTTAGGATTTCTGCTGTAGCATTATTGTATATTATCTGAACCCATTTTATGAAATTATTTCCAAGTCCAAACCTTTGTAGGACTTCAAAAAGAAAGGGCCATTCGACCCTATCAAAGGCCTTTTCGGCGTCCAATGATAGGAGAGCTGTATCCGGTGCTTCTTTATTAGAATAAATAATAGTAAATAGTTTTCTTACATTATGGAAGCCTTGTCTTCCCATTATAAAGCCATTCTGATCTCGGCTAATAATATTTGGTAATATTTCTTGTAGTCGTCTTGCTAAAATTTTACAGATTATCTTAAGGTCAGCATTTAATAGGCTTATTGGTCTCATGTTTTCACATTTATTAGAGGGTTTACCTGGTTTTGGCAACAGTATAATTAAGGCATTATTCATGTATAGTGGTAAATTACTATTTTGAAATGCTTCTAAAACCATTTCCAAAAATGGTTTTATTAATTTATTCTTAAATTTTTTTTATAGAGGTCAACTGGAAGACCATCTGGTCCTGCACTTTTTCCTGATTTCATATTATCAATGGCTAGCCCAACTTCTTCTTGACTAATTTTAGACTCCTGTATCTCCCTGTTTTCATTTGGAATACACGGTATAGATAATCTGTCCAAAAACCCATTTAGTTTTGTTAAGTCAGTTTCATTTTTTGTATCATATAGTTTTTCATAATAATCTCTAAAGGAGCAGAGCAGAGTGTCTTCCTACGTGGCCGCCATAACCGGAAGTCTCCGAGTTTGCAAATTTAATAGAAACACACATACAAAAATATACACACTACAAAACAGACAAGTAAATACGATCTCCCAGAGGGGCTGGACATACGGAGAAAAAGGTAAGGAAACTATGAATTCCCAGCAGAGCTGGACTTAAGATATAGATTACCACGGAGGTGGGAATGCCGTATCAGGGCGAAAATAGATGAACAATGACCCAGGGAGCAATAAGGCTTAAGTAGGCAGTGAGAGTGATGACACAATTTGAATCAGCTGTGAGTCATGAGAGGAGAGGAGACGGGACTGACAGCTTGACCAGGGCACCGCCCACTACAGAGCAAAACCTGGAAGTGTCACTGACAGCTGCTGCCCAGGAGAAAGAGAAAGAACACAGCGTGATGACCCAGCACAATGCAGACTGATACTATTCACGCTCAGCAGGGCTTGAGGAAATGGAGGACAATTTGCATACGGACAGAGAGCCCCTGGGGGACAACCAGAACAATGGACTGTGTTTATACATCCCCGGATTAGAGAGAGGACGTCTGGGCGCCAGTTGGTCAAGCGAATGATATGTATTGACTGATATGTATATCAGTATGCTAATGTGCCATGCATTTTCTCTGTTTGTATAACATCTATAAAAGCGCTTACGATACATGCCTAGGCAGCACAGTAGAACACAGTAATGCACTGAGCTACAAAGTGTGTCTCATTATGTTGGAGGAAAATAAAACTCTGCAACCTTCCAGCTCGTCGGATCTCGCCTGATCTTTTGCCTCCACAACAGGATCAAAAAGGTGCTGGCAAAAATACAAATATAAAGTTCAAACTGTTATGACCCGAGTGCCGGTTCTGATCGCGCTCGGGCTAAGTTATTTCTCGCTGCCAGCCTTGACAGCTGCGGGCTGTATTCTGGCCTCACCAGGCTCTTATTGTGAAAGTGCTCGGTGGGGCTTCCGCCTGTCAACGGCTGGTCAGCTGATTGTCATTACCATCGTTAGTGCTTCGCCCTTTTAAGCCCGGCACTGGCGACGGTAAGGCGCAGGATTATCAGTCGACATTGGTCAACGTAACGTCGGAGTGGCTTCGTCCTGCCAAGCCCTGGGTCTGCGCCTCGTCATACCTGTGAGTGCCGCAGACCTTCATGTCAGGTCTGTCATCATTATGTCACAGTTAGCTCGTAGCGGCTGGGTTAGCCCTACGAGCCCAAGTCTCGTCATGTGTGTGTTTAGCCCTAAGGGGTTCATAGTTGTGTCTTGTCACGTCTGTAAATAAATAACATCTCTGCCGAACTCTCTGGTGAACTCTGTGGCGTCTCTTGGTGATCCGCGAGGATCACCACATGACAGTATAATCCTGCCAGGTCGCCTAAACGGAGGCGCCGCATTGAGACGCCGTTTCACTGGGAATTTGTGCCCTTTTTGGACTGTTGTTTCTTCTCACTCGGGTGTCAGCATCTGGGAGAATGCCGTCATCCAGGGGCCGCGGCCGGCGCCTGGACCAGGAGGTAGCGAGCGCACTGGAATACGCCGATGGGGCGCTCCTCGCCGCTACGTTTGACGACACCTCCAGTTTCATGCGTTGGCATCTGGGCGTCGCTGAGGAATATCTGGACAGCCTTCCCCTCGACTACGACGATCATCCGGAGGTGATATCGAGGTGGGAGGAACTCGCTGCTCAGCGCAAGGTTCTTCGTGGGCTGGAGGAGGAAGAGAGCGGGAAGCAGAGGAGGAGGCATCCTCGCTCCCCGTGTTGGTGTCCCGTTCCTGTCCCGGAGCAGGTCCAGGAGTACGCGCCGTCTGGGGGCCGACGAGGACGTCGGCGTAACGGCACGGGCAATCCTCAGCGGAATCCCCGGCTGGACTCGCTGCCGGCGTACCCCGTCAGCGAATCTTCGAGAGCGGCCCCACCTCGTTTTCCTAGGGGGCCCTCTGTCGCCATCCAGCGGGGAGAAGGAGGAACGACGTCCCCCACAGCAGGAACCATCTCTGCCCCCAGAGGAAGGCAAGTGATCGTTTGTTTGTCACATCCTAATAATGATCTGCCTTGTCTGACTCCTGGGGGCGGAGTTTGGGGTTCGCAGCCCCCCGAGCTCCCTCCACCTGCTGTGGATAAAATTATTAAACCTACTGCCTTTGTGTTCTCCCCCGTGGAGCGGTCCGCGACGCCAGGCCAGCGTCGCCGGACGAAGAGGGCCCCTGCAGTGCTGGATAGCCTGCATCCGGCCCTGCAGTCACGTCTTGGACGGAGGAGAGGAGCGGACTGCGGCCCGGAGCCTGAGCCGACGAAGAAGCGTCCCCGGGTCTCCTCGCCGGAGCGGTCCGAGCCAGTGGGTCAAGGGTTCCCTGCCTCCACGCCATACGGATCGTCGGCATGGACAACAGCGTGGGAGGAACCTGAGGCTGCTGATGACATCGTGCCAGCTGCGGAGCCCGACGCAGCTGAGTCCGAGTCAGCTGATGAGAGTCGCCCTGAACCCGGATCGTCGGAGTCCTGGGTGGCAACAGAACCCGAGTGCAGGCAAGTGCTCCCTCTTATGTCTCTGTCCTCTTTTGTTGAGCATTTTTGCCTGCCTCTCGGGGAGACGAGTGAGGAGCAGCCGTCTGCTGCGCCCGAGCTCATCTCGCTGGGTTCCGTTGCTACCGGTGATACCGATCCCGGTTTTCCTGTCCCCGAGCTTTCTTTTAGTGTCGCCGGCAGGGAGCAGGTCGGAGTTACCGAGGTGGAGGTCCCAGGTTCGGGGGTGGAGTTCGTCAGCGGAGCTGCACCGGAGGCCCAATTGGGTCCCACCGCAGGAGCGGTTCTGGCCCAATCGGGGCCCAACGTGGGTGCAGCTGGGACCCAATCTGGGTCCAGCGGTGATGCAGTGCGAGCGTGGCCCATAGGCGGAGGTGGAGCTGCAGACCCTTCTTCGTGGAGCGGATTCTTGGCTCGCCCTGCTCATCGTTTCCCTCAGAGTCACCGCCCCTTTTCATCATCGCCGGGGGCCATGGGGGTCCCTGTTCGCTCGCCCCGGTTCTCCCGAGTTTTGTTCTCGTCTGGGAGGCTGCTGCGGGTTGTTGATGCCCTGGACTGGTGGCTGAGGGACACGGGTCGGCCGCCGGAGGGACTGTTTCGCCGGTTTGGCGCCTCGGTTCAGCCACCCGACCTGTTATGTGTGCCATGGGGCTACCTAGTTCGACCACCGGAGAAGCGGACGTGCGGGACTTTGGACTCTGGTGAGCCACCTGGTCCGCCTCCGTTGACCATCGGTTGACATAAACTGTCGGGGGGTGGTAGTGGTCCCTGGGTGTGTCTCAGTATTTGTGCTTTTTTTTTCTCTTTGTCCTGGTTATGTTGTATCTAGTGCTCATGTTTTTGTTTTGAAAGCCACAGTCAAGTCAGTCATGTTATGTCAAAGCAATTTTAGATTGCCTCTTGTGTTTTTGTAAGCCACAGCCTAGCCATAGTAAAGTTATGTTAAGCAATTTTAGTTTGCTTCATGTATGTTTGCAGTAGCCCTGCTGGCTTATGTATGGTCTGGGTAGAGCGTGTGGTGCTCTGTTTTTTTTTTTTTTTTGTTTCATATAGCCTGGTAGGAGCGAGTAATGCTCTGTTTTTGTTTCATTGTCTGGTATGAGCGGGTAATGCTCTGTTTTTTTGTTTTTTTTTTCATGTTAGGTCAGGTATGAGCAGGTAATGTTCTTGTATCTAGTTTATCTGAACCTGTAGTTCTGGTTTTTGTTTTCCTTTGTACATTTTTTCTTGTTTGTCTTGTCATTGTCTTGTATGGTTTTTTTAGTCTTGTCATTGTCTGGTATGGTTTTTTTGTCTTGTTCATGGGTTGGTTATGTTTTGTTTTTTGTTTTTTTGTCTTGTTCATGGGTTGGTTTCTCTCCCTCCGCACCTGTCCCCCAACCTCCCACCCTGGGGGGGGGGGGGCAGGGTGGTTCCTTGGGCCGTTCGGAGTCTGCCCGTGGAGGGAGGGTACTGTTATGACCCGAGCGCCGGTTCTGATCGCGCTCGGGCTAAGTTATTTCTCGCTGCCGGCCTTGACAGCTGCGGGCTGTATTCTGGCCTCACCGGGCTCTTATTGTGAAAGTGCTCGGTGGGGCTTCCGCCTGTCAACGGCCGGTCAGCTGATTCTCATTACCGTCGTTAGTGCTTCGCCCTTTTAAGCCCGGCACTGGCGACGGTAAGGCGCAGGATTATCGGTCGACATTGGTCAACGTAACGTCGGAGTGGCTTCGTCCTGCCAAGCCCTGGGTCTGCGCCTCGTCATACCTGTGAGTGCCGCAGACCTTCATGTCAGGTCTGTCATTGTTATGTCACAGTTAGCTCGTAGCGGCTGGGTTAGCCCTACGACCCCAAGTCTCGTCATGTGTGTGTTTAGCCCTAAGGGGTTCATAGTTGTGTCTTGTCACATCTGTAAATAAATAACATCTCTGCCAAACTCTCTGGTGAACTCTGTGGCGTCTCTTGGTGATCCGCGAGGATCGCCACATGACACAAACTACAATAAGGGCAAAAAATAAACTGAAGGATAAATACAGTGTAGCATCATCTCACTTTGGCTCAGCAATAATTATTCTTCTGCTTAAAGACATTTTGTTTCACCCAGGAGAAGGACAGTCAAGAAATGATCTTTTACCCCAGGCCACAACTGAACTTGCCATTCCTTTGTTAAAACCAGTGTTAGGAATTCACCCTAATGCATTTCTTGCTGTGACTTTTATGACCCCATAAACATACAGACCTGGAAAGCCCCTCATGAACCACACAGATCCACCGCTCAACCTTGAATTAAACTCTGGGACAGGCTGGATAAACCGAAAACCTAAACCTTCTCTTCTCTTCCAGGACCATGAAAAGCAAATGGACTCTGATATTTAATGTGGAAAATCAATAATATGTTTGACATGTATCAATCTGTGATTTTATATACTGTATATGCATGTTAAAAATGTTTAAATGAATGTTTATTACTGCATGTTAGTTTAGAAGCACTGCTTATAAGTTTCATTAATCACAAAGGTTAGCTTAGTTTATACATAAGGGTATAAAAGCATGTTCCAGTGTATTAAAATTGTGTGTATCTCGATGGACCGACATGAAAATATCACCTGTAGCGCCCATAATGGTAACATTATGTAGCTCACATATTCCACGGCAGAGACCCAAGCATAGAAGGGCTTTAAGCTTGCGGTGTGTATTAACATCACGCCTCAGATGGACAATGAGTCTGGACCGCCTGCGGACTTGGGAGGAAGTCAGAATATCTGGAGCAGGAGCCTGAAAGGACGGTCTGACCTCCTGGGGTCAGACGGAAGAGCCAGGAGGACCCTGAAGTGATTAAATGTAAATGTGATTCTGTGTTTGATGTGTGGGTATAAATGTATGTGGTTTACCGCAGCTCTTCCTCTTATTTCCTGACTGAGAGAGAGAGAGCTGTGGGACGTGAGATGGAATAAACCAATACTGAGAAATCATCCAGTCTCATCATTTCATGATTCCCACATCGGTGACCGACACGTGAAATACATGGAAAGGCTTGGAGAACGTTTCTCCGACCCGGATTCACCGGGGGCCGCCCACACGGGCGCAAGCTCAATTAAGCTCCCTGAGTTCTGGCAAGATGACCCGCACTCATGGTTCCAACACGTGGAATCGCGGTTCGTGCTCGGGGGAATATCGGCAGATGACATCAAGTTCCATAATGTCATCGCAAGACTCGACAGCCGCACAGCGCGATGCGTGCGGAGCCTGGTGCAGCAGCCACCCGCTGCTGGCAAGTACGACGCACTGAAAGCCGCCCTCATCGGGAGTTTTGTGCCATCAGCCGAGGTGAGGGCCAGGCGGCTTCTGGACCTGCGCGACAGAGGAGGACGCAGGCCGACCGTCCTCATGGAGGACATGCTGCAGATGATCGGGGCAGACAACGATGCGTTTCTGTTTAAACACATCTTCTTGAGGACCCTCCCAGCACACATGAGGGGTCTCCTGTCCGGCATGAGGTGTGTGAACCAGCAAGACTTCCGCGCGCTGGCCAAGGAAGCGGAGCGGCTCCTCGACGCCTGCGACGAGCAGGAGACTTCAGTGGCAGCAGCAGACCTCGGCGCGGCGGCCGGGGGCAGTGAGGAGCCAGAGGCAGCAGAAGCAACCCCAGCGACGACAGCAGCGGCGCGGTCCCGAAGCAGAGGAGGGGACGGCCTCTGTTTTTACCATCGACGCTTCACTGAGAAGGTGTACAGATGCATCCCGCCGTGCAATTTCAAGAAACAGGGAAACGCCCGGGCCGGGGGTCGTTAGCAGCTTCGACTCTCGGTGAACAAAACAAGCTGCTTTATCTGACAGACGCGGGCTCCGGGCGGCAATTCCTCGTGGACACCGGAGCCCAGAGGAGTTTCATCACCACGACCTATGCGGATCGTGTGGCTGGCCCCCGCGGAGACGGGGCAACGGCAGCGAACGGCTCGGCTATCAAAACTTTCGGGGAAAAGACTCTACGCCTGTCCTTGCACGGCCGCACCTATGAATGGACTTTCATAGTAGCGGCGGTGAGTTTCAACATGTTAGGCGCTGACTTTTTATGCTCACATGGCTTGTTAGTAGATCTGGTTAATAGACGCCTGGTTAATGCACTCTCTTTTTGTTCTATCCCTTGTGCAGCTCGAGTGTCCCCGCCGCCAGTACAGACCAACGTTGCCACAGCAGGCGGTAAGTTTCACACTCTTCTAAACCAGTTCCCAGCACTCACAGTTCCCACGTTTTCAGCCAAGGTTGCGAAGCACGGGGTGGAGAACTTTATCACCACAAGTGGCCCACCAGTTTTTGTGAAAGCTCGGCGCTTGGATGCAACTAAGCTCTCCATTGCGCGTGAGGAGTTCGCCAACCTGGAAAGGTTGGGCATAATTCGCCGCTCGAAGAGCACCTGGGCTTCCCCCCTGCATATGGTGCCTAAGGCTGACGGCTCGTGGAGACCTTGTGGTGATTACCGCAGGTTGAACAATGCCACAGCACAGGACCGCTACCCAATTCCGCATATCCAGGATTTTTCAGTGCACTTAGCGAAGGCGTGCATTTTTTCTAAAATAGACCTGGTCCGCGGTTATCATCAGGTCCCGGTCCAACCAGAGGACATTCCCAAAACAGCGGTAATAACCCCGTTCGGGCTTTTTGAGTTTTTACGCATGCCTTTTGGCCTTAAAGGCGCTGCACAGACCTTCCAACGAATGATGGATGCCGTGTTGCGCGACCTCCCTTTCGTTTTTGTCTACTTGGACGACATTTTAGTCGCCAGCGCCTCCGAGGAGGAACACGAAAGACACCTCACGACGGTTTTTCAGAGGTTAGGAGCGCATGGGTTGATAATCAACCCGGCCAAGTGCCATTTTGGCGCAGCGCAAATCAATTTTTTAGGGCACCGTGTCTCCCCAGAGGGGGCAGTCCCTCTGCCGGCCAAAGTACGCGCAGTGGCGGAGTTTTCCCAGCCACAAACGGTAAAAGCGTTGCAAGAATTTTTAGGAATGATAAATTTTTATAACTGTTTCATACCCCACGCAGCGCAGCTCATGCAACCGTTATACGCCGCACTTAAAAAGCAGAAGCCCTCCAATGTGATCGAGTGGTCCCCGGAGCGGGAGCGCGCATTCAGAGAGGTTAAAAAAGCACTGGCAGATGCAGCACTGCTGGCTCACCCAGACCCATCAGCCCACATAGCGCTAACCACGGAGACGTCAGATGTGGCCATAGGGGCCGTTGTAGAGCAGCAGGTCGCCGGAGTTTGGCAGCCGCTCGCTTTTTCCAGCAGGTCCTTGCGCGACGTGGAGTGGAAATATAGCGCGTTTGACAGGGAGCTGCTGGCGCTCCACCTGGCCATTCACCATTTTCAGTTCTGGCTGGAAGGGCGCCGTTTCACCGCGTTTGTCGACCACAAACCGCTCACTTTTGCAATATCCAAAATTTCAGAACCGTGGTCAGGACGGCAGCAGAGACAGCTGGCCGCAATTTCGGAATTTACCACTGATATCCAGCACGTAGCCGGTAAACTCAATGTAGTAGCGGACTGTCTCTCACGTGCGGTAACAGCGCCTGTCCGTGCGAAAGCAGATTGTACTACCGCAGACACGGGGCGGGGTAACAGCGCGGACGCGCACGCGGCTCCTGTTCACGTGGGGATAGATTATGCAGCCATGGCAGCAGAACAGAGCGAAGATGCAGACATGCGCGCGCTCCTGTCTGGACCAACAGGGTTAAGGCTGGAGAGCAAAAGTTTACAAACCGGTTCGCCCCCTCTAATCTGCGACGTATCCACCGGGCGACTGCGCCCAGTGGTACCGGCCGTGTGGCGCCGTCGCGTTTTTGACGCGGTGCACTCCCTAGCGCACCCGGGAGTACGAGCTTCGGTGAAAATGGTAGCAGAGAAGTTTGTTTGGCCGAGCCTGCGCAAGCACGTGAAGGAGTGGGCGAAAGCCTGCATGGCTTGCCAGCGGGCCAAAGTGCACAGGCACACGAAAGCCCCTTTAGAACCGTTCCACATTCCGGCTAAGAGATTCGATCATGTGCACGTAGACCTAGTGGGCCCCCTACCGCCGTCGCAAGGGTTCACACATCTCTTGACAATGGTGGACCGGACCACGCGTTGGCCGGAAGTGGTCCCATTACAATCAACCACAGCGGCAGAGGTGGCTCGCGTTTTTTTAACAGCCTGGGTAGCGCGGTTCGGGGTCCCGTCAGATATTACGTCCGATAGGGGTCCTCAATTTGTGTCGGAACTGTGGTCAGCAATGGCCAACGGCTTAGGAGCGACAGTCCACCGCATTACTGCTTATCACCCCCAGGCCAACGGTTTATGCGAGCGTTTTCACAGGTTGTTGAAGGCAGCCCTCAGAGCGTCGCTCACGGATGCAGATTGGGTAAACAAACTACCATGGGTTTTATTGGGGTTGCGTTCGGCACCTAAAGAGGACTTAGATGCCTCACCAGCTGAATTAGTCTTTACGCAACCTCTCAGGCTGCCCGGCGAGTTCCTGTCAGCCCATGCGGCACCAGAGCGCCCCCCGGTGCGGGGACCTCTAAGTGGCACGGGAGCAGAAATGCTCCCGGGCCCCGCTCATCACACTTTTCTGCGGGTTTTTGTTCCCAAGGCTTTGCAAAACGCAGAGTTTGTTTTTGTCAGGCACGATGCTCAGCGTCACAGCCTCCGCCCACCTTACGATGGTCCATTTCGAGTGCTGGAAACCGGGGAGAAATATTTTGTGCTAGATTTGGGGGGCAGGAAAGAAACAATCAGTATTGACAGATTAAAGCCTGCTTTTGTGTTGCGTGACGAATCTGTACGACCAGCGAGGGCGCCTCGACGCGGCAGACCTCCCAGGGAATGGCCCCTGGAGCCCCTGCAGGGAGCAAATAACCTTTCTCCCCCTCATTCCACAGATTCACCGCAGGACGGCACAACACAGACTGTGAAACCTGCGTACAGCAGGTTCGGGAGAAGGTTGAAGCCTAAACTACGGGCAAAGTGATGTGTGTTTTGATCAGACTGTGTAGATTGTGCTGTAGATTCTGCAGGGGGGGGGTGACATATGCTGTATGGCCATTAGGATGATGTTAGTGTGTGTCCATTCTTTGGCGTTTTGGGGGGAGTGATGTAGCACCCATAATGGTAACATTATGTAGCTCACATATTCCACGGCAGAGACCCAAGCATAGAAGGGCTTTAAGCTTGCGGTGTGTATGAACATCACGCCTCAGATGGACAATGAGTCTGGACCGCCTGCGGACTTGGGAGGAAGTCAGAATATCTGGAGCAGGAGCCTGAAAGGACGGTCTGACCTCCTGGGGTCAGACGGAAGTGCCAGGAGGACCCTGAAGTAATTAAATGTAAATGGAGTGATTAAATGTAAATGTGATTATGTGTTTGATGTGTGGGTATAAATGTATGTGGTTTACCGCAGCTCTTCCTCTTATTTCCTGACTGAGAGAGAGAGCTGTGGGACGTGAGATGGAATAAACCAATACTGAGAAATCATCCAGTCTCATCATTTCATGATTCCCACACACCCAGCATTCACTGGGCTCCAGCAGCCAATGTCTACATTACAACAGCCCTCTCCCAAGGCTCCAGAAAAGACTGTTGGTTCATTGGACTAAAATTCATCGAGCCTGCCCACGAAGGAAGCTTATTGGCTGGAGTTCCTGTCAATCCGGAAGTGGGCGAAAACTCTACTGAAGTTATAAAAGGAAGCGACACACTCGCTTCCCCCCTCTTTGCCTCTTTTCGCCATTCTCTCTTTTTTCGACTCTTGTCTTCCATTGTCTACACAGCAGAGAACCTTCAGGAGAAAAAAAGACTGCCCGAACAAAGACTTTCTTCACGTGTTTCTTTTTGACAATCACAGAACAGATAACTTGTAACTTTGTATTTTAATTTTTTTTTCTTTTCTCTTAAATGCCTAGGAATTCTTCCCTTTTGAGCTCAAAATTCTAATCCAGAGTTAAACTCCAATTATAGACATTTTTTTTCCCTATCACTTTTTCTTTGTTAAACTTTCTTAGAACCACCGTTTTTAATTTTAATGTAAGCTTTAATCTTGACTTTATTTTTATAATATTTTTATTGACCAATCTCACACCAGAAGCTCTTTTATCTACAGTCTGGAACTCTTTTAATTTGAGATTGGATTAGGTATATTTAATTATTCTCGAAGACCTCTGGGAGCCGCTTGTCAACGAAGGAGACAGGACGTGCAGCCCTCTTCAAATGCTGAAGAAACATTGGCACTATCTTGCTTCGACCCAAGTCACAACTGTGGTCAAAATCCAGCTTCTTTGACCGCTTGACTTTAAAGGTCGAACTGTGGACCCTGAAATATCTGCGGGCAGATATTTTCGCTAACATCCACGAAATCTTGGGCTGAGGACGTCGACCAAGATCACCGAGGAATCACATGAGTGGCAATTTTAATTCATCTGCTGAATTAAACTTCTGAGGTTCGATAATAATTTGATATCTAATCAGATGCAAATTAAGAATCCATTAACATAACTTTTCATTAAATTTCCATTTTGATTTTCTTAAGATTAATCCAGAACTTTTCATAGTCAGTAAAACTTTTTCCATAAATTTACGTTGTTTCCATAATCTGTTAACTCAAACTGATCGAAATTCATTTCTCAGTTTAACCCTGGTTCCAAAAATATTGACATTGTTAATCTATCATTTACAAGATTGATTTTCTGATTAATGAAATTACTGCAATGTCTGTTAATCATTTCATTTAATAAATATGTGAAAATGAGAGAGGTTGTTGAGAATTTATTTCATTCTGAGTCTTGTTCAAGCCCCCAGTACTGAATTCACGAAAATTTTTGAGACTGATTATTAATTAAATTATTGAGTGATTAAACAGATATAAAGTGAAATTAAAATTAAAATTGCTTCTTAAAGATATAAGCTGGTGCCCCATGAATGTTATTAACTTTTCTGGTGAATATGAAAAGAGATTTGATCTCAGATTCCAATACATCAATATAAATTAAATAATTTTTATACCTGATCGTAATTAATAATTCATATACTCCTACAACAGATACAACCAAATATATAAATAACAAGACTGTGATGAACGTAACAGAAGAATGAGGAGAACTAAGAAATAATACAAGATATGTGCAGACCATCCAAGGATAAAATGACAGGAAACTAAGAACCAAAAAAATGCAACAAATATGCAAATATCACAAAAGACAATGAGACAGAGCACAGCGGAACCTTCCGTGCTCAGATCATGACAAATATATCAAAAACTACAATTAAACCCTCAAACATGTTGTTTCCTATTCACTTATAATCTGCCTTTTGTCATGCGGTGGCTCTCGCGAGCCACCATAAGACGCCACACAGTCACCAGAGAGTTCTGTGAGAGTTTTTATTACGGTGAAATAGTACAACACAAGCTGCTGAGACAATGACACATACCAGTCTTCACACAACAGGAGGCGTAAGGCTAACAGCTCTCTACAGGTCCATAGGAGGAGACGGTCATACACAGACAGGCTAGGTTGGTAAAGTAATGATTACACAGGCTGCTGAGGCAGAGACACACAGAGGTCTACTCAAACCGGGAGGCGTAAGGCTACACAGCACACTTACAGGTCCACGGGAAGCAACGGTCGAACCACAGACAGACGAGGTAGGAAATAGTCCAAAGTATCCGTAGCTCTGATGGAGAGAGACTGACACTGCTGCAGGGATGTGGCCGCCAGCGTGGGAATAAGAAGTCCACCACTAACGACCGCAAATGCAGAACAGCTGCTCAGGACTTGACAGCTGAGTGGAAGCCTCCCCGAGCACTGTCACAATAAGAGCTCAGAGAGCCAGAATGACAATGCCACTGTCAAGCCCTGACAGGAATAGCCCGAGCACAATGATATAGTGCTCGGGTCATGACAGTAGCCCCCCCTCAACCGACAGGCTCCGGACGTCTTGTAACACCCAGCCCCCCCCCCTTCCCCCCACAACCACAGAGCGAGTGAATTGAGGAACAGGCAAGGAGGGAGCCAAACAAAACCCAACAAGGCCCCAAACAAAAAGGGAAAAGAATACATCAACCAACATATCCATCCAATTCCCCCCAGAACAATGACGAGAAAAAAAAAACCCAGGAAAAAAAAAAACAAAACAAGACAGGACTACAATACAAGAAAAACAAAATCATACAGAGCATAAACACCCGACATCAAAAGTTTTCCCACCGAGACCACAGACAACCCGTCTAACTCCAGTGTACATAACCCCACAGTGTAACATTCAAAGTAAAGATCCCTTCACGCACAAAAAAAAATAAAAAAATGCCATAATCATGCTCCCAAAACACCCCTGTACTTAAAACCCAGCCAAAATTAAACCCAAACAACCTCAAACACACGGTAACTATGGAAACAGAAACAAGAAATAAATGCAAACTCATGGTAACCATGGAAAAAGGAAACAAGAAATACATGCTAACACACGGTGACTATGGAAAAACAAAAAACACAAACGAAACAAGAAATACATGCAAACACACGGTAACTATCGAAAAGAAACAAGAAATATACGCTAACACATGGTAACTATGGAAAAACAAAAAAAAAACAAAACAAGAAATACATGCAAACACCTGGTAACTATGGAACAAGAACACCATACTATAGCCCCTCAAAAGGAAGAGGGGAGGACAAAACAACAAAAAAAAAAATCCCAGAGCATACTGCAAACACACATGAGGCAATCTCAATTGCTCTACATAACCTTTACACCGTATGGGCCCAAACAGAAGATGATCGGCGGAGATCCAACGTCCCCCGGGCAGAGCTCTGGCGACCTCCCTGCCTCCAATGGGCCACGGATAGTCCCACAAAACAGTACATGATCAGGCGGCCTGCCCCAGTCCCAGGCCCCAAGAAACAAGTCCTCCGGTGGCCGTACCAGGCCACCCCGTAGCAAACACAGTTTACCGGGTGACCAACCCAAGATGCCAAACCCACAAAGCAGTTCCTCGGGTGGCCGACCCGCATCCCACAACCACCAGAACCGTGGAGGAATAGCATGCGGTCGCCCGCCTAAAGAAGACAAGACATGAGAGCGCCAGCCTGCCAGAAAAAAACCTCCAACGGCCCCCAATGCTGACAACCCCAGCTGGTGGCTCCTGAGAGGGGAACAATCAAGAAAATGGGTCCACCTGAAATCAGGCGGCAAGGGGTCTGCGGCTCCTCCACCGATCTCGGTCCAGACCGATGCGATCGTCGCAGCTCCGCCTGTATCAGATCCTGGCTGGATCACAGCTGCACCCGCGTCGGACCCTGATTGGGTCACAGCAGCGCCAACGTCGGACCCCCACTGGACCTCGCCGGACACCGATTGGGTCACCGCCGCACCAGCGTCAGACCCCGATCGGACCTCCTCGAACCCTGATTGGGTTGCAGCCGCACCTGTGCTGGACCCCCACTGGACCTCGTCAGACCCCGATTGGACCTCGTCGGACCCCAATTGGATCATAGCTGCGCCCACGTCGGACCCCGATTGGATCACAGCGGCACCTGCGTTGGACCCCCACTGGATCTTGGCAGGTTCCGATTGGGTCACCACTGCACCCGCGTCGGACCCCGATTGGGTCACCTCAGCCCACGCATCGGACCCCGACTGGGTCACCGCTGCACCCGCGTTGGACCCCGACTGGGTCACCTCAGTCCACGCGTCGGACCCCGACTGGGTCTGGACGGACCCCGACTGGATCAGTACTGCACCGGCGACGACCTCCATTCCCAAACCTGGGACCTCCAGTCCCACGACCTCGACAGACTCCAAACCGGTAACGCTGTGGAGAGGCTCAGAGGACAGGAGAGGACCATGATCAGTCTCACCGGCAGCGCCAGAGCCCAGCGAGACGAGCTCGGGTGCAGCACATGGCTGCCCCTCGCTCGCCTCCCCACGAGGCAGGCAAAAATGCTCTAACACACCACAAAGGAAAACAAAGAAGAGCACTTGCCTGCACTCGGGCTCTGGAGCCGTCCAGGACTTCGTCGATCCAGGTTCAGGTAGACACTCGTCATCGGGCTCCCACTCGACTGCGTCGGGTTCCACAGCCAGCCTGATGGTTTCTGCAGCTGGATCCTCTCGCGCCGATGTCCACACCGATAACCTGCACGGCATGGGGGCAGGGGACCCTCAACCCGCTGGCTCGGGCTGCATCTTTGTGGAGACCTGGGGACGCTTGCTCGTCGGCTCTGGCTCCTCATAGCAGTCCGTTCTCCTCCTCTGTCCAACACAAGGCTGCAGGGTTGGGATATTTCCCAGAGCCGCAGGCCTCCCCCTCGCTTGATGGCGTGGATCTAACGCCGAGGACCGCTCAGCAGGAGGAAACACAGAGGCAGCAGGTTCAGTATAAATGACTACAGCTGGAGAAGGAAACTCGGGGAGCTGCGAACCCCGAGCTTCACCCCCAGGAGTCAGACAAGACAGATCACTATAATAAGTAGAAAAGTGAAATTGAACTTGCCTGTCTCCCGGAGGGGAGATGGTGCCAGCTGTAGGTGACGTTGCTCCTTCCCTCGCTCGCTGGATGGTAGGACAGGACCCATGAACGGAGCTCGCCGGCGCAGGACTCTGATCACTCTCAGCAGCTGGAAAGAACATCAAGGACAAGGGAGCGGCAGCCGCAGCGGGCCAAGCACAGCATGCTGACCATACAGCAGGGGGTGGTGGCCCGACAAAAGGGACTGCAGGAATTCCCTCTAGAGATGACTCCGAAGAAACAGCTGACTGGTTGAGTGGGTCATTCCGGCGGCCCGGAACTGGATCCGGAACAGTTGGCGTCACCGTAAACGCCGTTTTGGCAGCAGTGTACTGTCATGCGGTGGCTCTCGCAAGCCACCATAAGACGCCACACAGTCACCAGAGAGTTCTGTGAGAGTTTTTATTACGGTGAAATAGTACAACACAAGCTGCTGAGACAATGACACATACCAGTCTTCACACAACAGGAGGCGTAAGGCTAACAGCTCTCTACAGGTCCATAGGAGGAGATGGTCATACACAGACAGGCTAGGTTGGTAAAGTAATGATTACACAGGCTGCTGAGGCAGAGACACACAGAGGTCTACTCAAACCGGGAGGCGTAAGGCTATACAGCACACTTACAGGTCCACGGGAAGCGACGGTCAAACCACAGACAGACGAGGTAGGAGATAGTCCAAAGTATCCGTATCTCTGACGGAGAGAGACTGACACTGCTGCAGGGATGTGGCCGCCAGCGTGGGAATAAGAAGTCCACCACTAACGACCGCAAATGCAGAACAGCTGCTCAGGACTTGACAGCTGAGCGGAAGCCTCCCCGAGCACTGTCACAATAAGAGCTCGGAGAGCCAGAATGACAACGCCACCGTCAAGCCCTGACAGGAATAGCCCAAGCACAATGACATAGTGCTCGGGTCATGACACCTTTGAACTTAAACAGTGATTTGAAATTTATAGCGATAATTACTGATTCAGAAGGACATGAATATTTTTGTTCATATCATTTTTGTGAGACGTATTCTATATGCATATGTGATGCAATTTTTGAATTGCAATATATTGACATAATTATACAATATACATACATGTATCGTATATCTTCACACAGTATTTTAGTGGCCTCAGAAAGATATACTGTATTTGTCAAAACAGTAAACAGTCACACTCACTTTTATGTATTGCTGCAATATTTAATTGATTACATCAACTTTTATCAGGTATTATGCAATGTCAGTGTTCATTATATTACATATATTATGAATATTGACATGTTCCAATCATTTTGTCATCCATTTTCCCAAACTTTAATGATATCTAACAAGTGATCAACTCATTCTTGATAGGATACTGAGCAACAGTCAATAAATACTTACAGGATGCAAAATAATCCAACAACAAAATGGCATATAACCTTATAATGAATATAACCTTAAAACTGTCAAGATAAAAAAAAAGCACAGTTATCAGTCACTGGATAAATGTTTTACATATGAATATATACTGCTCAAAAAAAATAAAGGGAACACTTTTTAATCTGAGTAAGCTAGACTAGCCTGCCACAATTTCTTCACTTTAAGTTTTGGAGTGTTTTCATTTCCATCAAAAGACGTGGTGTCTTTTCATTCTTAACACATTATCCAGTCCATATCAGTGTGGATATCCAGCTTATTTTTTCCCATTAAAATCTGATGTGTTTTCAAAGTGTTCCCTTTATTTTTTGAGCAGTATACATATATATAAAGGCTACATGCATACCATACATAAATTATATCGATCTCCAAGTTACAATAGATCACTCTCTTAAAGTTGTTACTATAGACCAATGACAAAATATTGCAAAATGAAGAGCAAATCAAGGGAAACGGTGAATGGATGCACAATATTGTGAATATCTTACACATTATATTTTTGTCAAGACTGAAAAACAAAGAAAAATATAGAATTTCATTGTACTCTGCTATTTAATGAAACATAAATCAGTGTTGATGACATGAATAGATTTCAGTTGTACAATTTTAAGCAAGACACAAGACCTTCTGTTACTGATGTTCTCAACGATGACTTATTACTTCAAAATCTTTTGGAATATCTTTGAGATAAAGCCACCCAGAGAAAAAATGGTGTCTAATTCATAGACATGAGTCAGGCCGAGGCAAGAATGACATTCAAGTTCATTGATGATGTCAAAAGAGGGTTGGCTCGTGAGTTGAAGACTCTTCAGAGGGTCATTAGATCTAAGCACGTTGACTATTTTGATTGGAAGGCCCACCAAATGTAGATAATCAACTGATGGAACCAGAAAGTAAACTAGTTTCTCGTCTACTTTAACACTGCCACCTCTGTCAAAGGCCATCTGCAGCTTTGTTATGGCCTCTATAATGTTTTCTTTGAAAAGCAGTAGCACTTTGTACTTGTTCTCAAGGTGTTCATCAAATCTTGTGATTGAAACACTGGAAAACTCTCTGCTTTGTTGTTTGAAGTACATTTTAGTGACCCCGTATTGGTCACACTGAAACTGAACAGACTTCAGTGCATTTTGCAAATCTCCTAGAGCGCTCTGAAGACAGCCCAGACTCTGTTTTGTGTTTTGGTAAATCAAAGATGTAAATGCTCGGTTGTAAAAAGCAATGGCTCCGAAACAGGGGTCCATCTGTATGGCTTTATCGTACATTCTGATGCTTTCAGCAAACTTTCCATTTTTACGTAGGTCATTGCCATACAAAATATTGTGGTATGGGTTTGATAAAGGAGATTGTCCCTGCCTGAGTTTCTGTATGGCTGTTTTCAGGTCTCCTTTTAGTCTGTCTTCCGGCTTTTCTTTAGAGTGTTTGTCATTGAAGCTTGTGAGTAGCCACATGCCCCAATACTCATTCAGTGCAGACAAAACTGAAGCTTCTGGCTTGTCATTACTGCCCCAATACTCGTTCAGTGCAGACAAATCTGAAGCTGCTGGATTGTCATTACTGGGTTTATACAAACAATCTAGTACTTCCAGATACTGACTGAAAAGACTCTCCTTCCTCTTCATGCTTGGAATTTCATTCTTCAAGTAACTGGATAGTTCACGAGCAACATTGTTTTTCCTTGCTTCTTTAGCTTTGTGTATTTCTGACTCATTTTCAGTCAAAATATATGTAAGTAAGGAAGCCAAGTCTTCAATGCCCTCATTGTTTGGAGTTCTTTGATAAAATTCCAAATGAATCACAAACAGATTTTCAAGTAGCTCAAGTAAAACACAATCTATTTTTTTTTCAAAATGAGACAGAAGTGTCTTTAATAAAACATGCAATTGGAGTGGCTGTGACAGATGGGTTAAACAGACAATCAGTTGTCCAGATCCAGGAGATCCTTGTCTTGCAGTGCGGCCAAATGCCTGTGCCTCCACACGAGCATTCTTGGGCAAAAAAGTTTGCACAACGAACAAACCTCCAGCTGTGTTTATTTCATCAGAAACCTTAAGGTCTGTTCCACGGCCTGCAAGATTTGTTGCTATGATGACTTCTCCTGCTTCAAGTTTCTTGGAAAAGATTGCACTGTTGTCCATGTTGTTATTTATGTAAAGACTTGTCTTAACCTTGTCTTGTAGTTGGCGGTTAATATCTTTTGCTCTCTTGATGGTCTCACAGATGATCAGTACAGCTCGTGGATCTCTGTAGGTTGTAGGCTTGGTTTGTTCAATGACAACATCAGAGATTGTGTCAGTCCATGTACTTTCATCCTCAACAACCACTCCTTCAACCTCAAACAGCTTTCTGCGTTTAAATGAAGGTATCACACAGGTTTTGATTCCTTTGTAGATTTTTTCCAGTGTATTTATCTCTGCTTTTTCACCGAGAGTCCCAGACATCCCATAGATCTGATTTCCGTCCTTCTGGTACTTCTGCAGCAAGCCAACATTGGACATATAGTTTGTGATGGCTGTCATGCCATTTATCTTGGACTCATGTTTCATTTGAAGAAACTGATGTAAACCATCAGTCCACTCCATGTAGTTTTCAATAACACCTGTGCTGCTGTAGTCTACAGGAACTATCCCATGTTTCTCTATGATATATTCATGATCCTTTGTCATGGTTTTTGCTTTGTATGCATTTTCAATCCAAATCTTTAGTTTAGCTTGAACAAGATTTAAACAGAAGCCTGGGATGTAACACCTGCTTTTGGCCTTGCTTAACTCACATGGTGTAAAATGCAGCTTGTGCTTTACTTCTTCCGCTGCAGCTCTCAGCACGCTGTCTTTGTCAGAGTATATCTTACTGCACTGATTAACCGTGGCCCATATGAATGCCAAGAGTGGGTTAAGATGTTGCAAAGCAGGCATATCGCTACCTAGGTACACAACATGATTACCCTTATCTAGCATCAAGGAATCCACTTCATCCACTATTGCACACTGGAATTCCCTCTGCCCAAACACATCCATTCTTTGGAAGCGCTGCTTAAGCCAGTCACCAGCAAACTGTTCAGCTGTACCGTAAACAACTTGACACTCGTAGCACTTTTTTAAGTTTTCATCAAACTTGTTGGCATTGCAGGCTACACTGATTTTCAAATCTTTGTAAAAAGTTTCCCACTCATTCAAATCTCTCTCTGCCAGAACTGATGAACTGCACATGATGTCAACTTTTTTTCCTCTGAGTGCTTGGTAAGCAGCAAACATTGCAATAATGCATGACTTCCCTTCTCCAGTACCAACCTGAATTAATCGTCCGGTTTCAGGAAGGGCCATAAGGCACCAGCTTACCATTTGTGTCAGTCGTGGTTTATATTTCTTAATCCTGTCCACTGCCAAACACAGTGTATGTAGCATTTTTTTTAATTCACTCTGCCGTGACCCATCATTGGGTATGGTACTGTTTCCGTGAACTGTTGACACAATATCTTTGACATCTCTTAAAAGCTTTTCATCAACTTCATTCAACTGTTCTTGGTCGATTTCATCGATAATTTCTTCCAGGGTCTTTTCTCTGTCATCAGATAAGCATTTGTTTAACTCTTCATCTGTTATAGTTTTGTTTTGGACCAGGTCAATAAGTGACTGTCCTTTATGAGATTTCCAACTGGGCGTTATATAGTTAATTTCTATGGTGTGCAATATTTTCATCATCCATGTAAGAGGATGAGAGCTGTCTTTTTTTGATGCTGATGGAAATCTCCTCAGAAGAGCTTTGAACAAGAGAGCGACTCCTTCTGGGGTCCATTTGATATTTGTAACCAGTCCTTTTAGCTTCTGAAGAAGCTTTCTATGATGTTCTGAAGTCATTCTGAATGCCTGTGTAAATCTGTCAAACAATTGTTCGAGTCTTCTGTCTGTGTCAGATTCTTCAATTTTGTAGAAATCTATCTAATCAAATGAAACAAAATTGGAAAAAAATCAGATTATTTCTTTTGAAAAATGTGTTGTTTATACACATGTAACGGCTTCAGTTGTGTTGTTGAATTAAATGAAAGCAGAAAGTTCTTGCACAAAGATTATACAATTAATATTCACAATTCACTTTAGATATTCTCTAATAACTGCCCTGGATTATTACTTTGTAATCAAATCTTACTATTGAACAAGAATTGTTGCTGCATTTGGAAAATACTGTAGTAGGTTTACACTCACCTCTAAAGATGGAAAGGCAATAGGCGATGTGTGTTTATCAAAAGCAGGAGGTTCTCTGTGCCCTGCATGCCGACTTGCTTTCATATACAGTATAGTTTCTCTTTCACTTGTGTGAGGTCAGTCTCAAGGGAATTTCTCTGCATTGTTGTGCCCAAGTCTTTATGGCAGTCAATGAAGTGTATGAAAACAGTTCCCAGTGAAAACAAAGGTCATCTTTCACCTTTCAGGGGAACCACCTTTTTCTCCTCAAAGATATAATCTCTGCAGATTTTCCAGTCATGCAAGTAAATAAAAAGACAGTGCAGCACATTCTTCAATTTTAACCCTTTGTATAGGGAACAGGTTGAAGTGTAGGGTGTTTTGGGTGTCTTGCTTGCTTCCATCCTTGTAAGTTTTTCACAACAGTCTACTGGGCTGCTCTTTGTCTGCCCTTCAACCAATTTGTCTTGGGAGACCATACTGGGGGCAAGTAACCCATCTTATTCAAAGAAACATTTTATATCTCATAATAGTCTTCAAAACCTAAAATAAATAATATTTTGTGATACAAAGTGATTACCTCATGAGAACAGTACATGTACATCAGCATTTTCATAGCCAAAACAGGAATAGGTACCTGTTGTGAAAATGTATTTGCTACAGTGAAAAGAAAGCTTAATTTTGACCTTAGTCTTAATGCTGCAGTCTAACTCAAGGCCTCACAGCTACTGTAAGTGGGGGTGTCAGTCTTCTGATAGCTCTACGTGCTAAGTTTCCTGTCCCCATTGTATTATACTGAGCAGCAAGCTAAAAGACAGAAAGTACCATTTTTATGTGCTCTTTTGGTATGACCCAGCGGGGGCATGAATCAGCAAACGTCCTGCTGTGGGGCATCAGATGCTTACTAGGCCACCACTTCTGTCTTTGGTCAGGGCCTTTCTGCATCACAGGACAGATGCATAGCGTTCCCTTCTGTGAAGTACCCTTGACGCTTTTTCAACTGTAATGCAGTCTAATTCAAAGCTGGGAGTGATGGCGTCACACCCATCAAAACCTGTAAAATCCTCCAACCCCAAACAGCCTCTGTGTGAGGGGGTAGTATTAAGTATGAGTTTAGTAGTAAGATGGTGGCTGGGTTGGCCGGGGAATAGACAGGGGTGGCGGACTTCCGTTTCCAGCAGTGACGCCACCCGAGGTATAAAGAGCATGGGCGGAAGAGGCACATCCTCTTTCGTCGTGGACCGCTGGCTTGCTGGAGAGTGCTGAGAGTCTGTGGGTATTCTCTATAGTTCTGTTAATAACGCTCCGTTCATAGTACCTCCGCTCTGCTCATTATTATCCAAGTTATGGACACAACAGGTAGGTCATGGTTAAGAATGGGAAAACACCAGGATTCTTTGACTCACTTCTCACAATAAGCATTTAATATATACGTTTAGGGTCAGGCACTAACACTACTTGAGGTAGTTTAGATTTAGGTTAGTGTAATGGTTGGTGGCCCACTTTAATTACTTTTTGTCCTCTGAGACACTATCCTTGTTTCTATAGAGTTTGTTGGTTGGCAGGTACTGAACCTTTGTCAGTGTGTTCAGTTACACCTGTATTTACCTACTATTCCATGTCAAAATATTTATCCCGTGTCCTCAGCTGACATTTTGCCACACCACACTAAGGAAAGTACCGTTGGATTAATACGGTGCATTCCACATGAGAACAACCTTTTGCATGCTTATTCATTGCAGCGGCTTACGGGAAATGGTCCTGTCATGTCAAAATGCCTCCTGTGAAAAAAACACTAGCAAAAACACTTTATTTTAAACTAGTGTGGTGTAAAGACATTTATATTAGTCACAGTGTTATCATTACTAGCTATAAAACAAAATTTTCACATAAAATGTACCTATTTCAATATATTGTACATACAGTACAACCACTGGGCATTTACAGGAATTCAGGCCATGCCTTGGCACACTTCTTTGTTTGTGTGCACTGAAAAAAAAAATATTTTTTTGGTATGCAAAACTTGAGATCTTAATTGTTCTTTCATTTCTCTTACATTGCTTCACTTCTTTGCAGCCTGGTATGCATAAAATAGGTCTTTACACTCAGTAATTCAAACACTTTTAAATAGGAGTTGATTTGTTTTTCATCATTTACATGCCCTTTGCACTGTAGCAAAGCTTGCCTTTAAGAGTTTACTCCAGATCATTTAATAGTAACCTTTTCCCATTTTTTTGTAGTCCTTTCCAGCCTCTTAGCAAGCTGAACAAATATCTGCTTGCCTTATTGTGCCAAACACATTTGCATTGCCAAAAGAAGGTCTGATCTTATTTGATACATGCTGTATATAAATAGTATTTATAGACTCCTCTTACTGTATAATAACTTTAATACTTTATCTAAATTGTCTTACCAATGTTCAACCTGACGGGGGGAATGGGGAAAGGAATTGAACGGGTATGAAGCAATTGGTGTTTCAAATGCCCCTTCGGGGCAGAAAGACAGACCCACGCGCTGAACTGTAGTTGTGACATTTATTAAATGAAAATACAAAAACAGTGCAGAGAACAAAAAATGCAACCAAAGTAAAGTTACAAACTGTGGCACTCCAGAGCAGCAATCGCTCTGGAGGGGATGAGGAGATAAACTTACAGAGGGAGAAGTCCAGTCAGTCCAAACAAAGCATAACAAAGCAATGGTGTTGCAGTGAGAGGATGAGCTGGCAGTGAATAAATACTGGGCAGACAAATGAGCATCAGGTGTGGGCCGCTGAACAGGCAAGACTTAATTGCCTAACTGGCCACAGCTGAGGTGGCAGGAAAGCAGACTGTGAACAGTTAGTGGGAGTGTCTGAGAGAGGAGGACCCCTGAGTGACAACAAACCAAAATAAACACAGAAAACTTGCAACAAAATAATAACAGACATGCAAAACTCAGAAATAAATTGAGTCCTAGCTCAGAGGGGATAACTGAGCTCAGACTCATGGCAATTGGGGGTGAGAAGGGGGGATGGAGAAAGAAAGAAAGAAAGAAAGAAAGAAAGAAGGAGAGAAAACACAAGGCGTAATTGTGACATGATTTCTGGCCCAGGAAACACGCACACAGGCTCGGGTAAGATTTAAGAGTTTTATTCAGCAGCAGGTGTATGGATGAGTGAGTGGGAAATGTGAATGTTCTCTTGGGGACAGGAAAGCACCAAGGGCAGAACAGACACCGTACAGCCAGGCAACCCTGAGGACAGAGCAGAGAACAGAGGATGAGCAATTGTCTCAGCAGGATGGTGAAAGTAATAATGTGGCTTACTTGCAGATGTATTGGTGACTGGCGTTGGCAAGAGAAGCTCCCGCCAGGGAGACAGCGCCCAACTGCGCTCGATGGAGTGAGGATGCGAGGGGAGGCGATGAAAGGATAATTCCGCCACCAGGAGGATCCACCTGTGCACAGGGGAAGAACTAAGGAAGAGAGGTAAGAGTACCTTACTTGAGGATGACGTGTTGCGGCGTTGGCCGAGAGGAGTAGGCGAATGCAGAGCTTGAGCATGGAGATGAGCTGACGGCTCCAGGCCGAGGCTGTGGGCAGAGCAAGTTAAGTAGCGGCAGCCTGATGAAGCACAGGTGTGCGCACGGCTGGAGCGGATGACAGGCAGGAGCGAGTTGTGACAGTACCCCCCCCCCCCCCGAGCAGCGCCTCCTGGCGCTGGCTTGTCAGGGTGCGCCCGATGGAACACCTCAATGAGTTGCTTGTCCAGCACAAAGGAGGGGTGCACCCAGCATCTGTGCTGAGGGCCATAACCCTCCCAGTCCACCAAATACTGCAACCCCCGGCCCCGACGTCGGGAGTCCAAGATAGAAGTGACGCTCCATGCCGGGTGTCCATTGATCATCCTAGGAGGGGGGCGGTACCCTGGGAGGAGGACAGAGAGGATTAGACATCGCAGGTTTAACCTGAGACACGTGAAATGTGGGATGAACACGGAGGGGGGGGGGCTCCAAACGCACAGCCACCGGGTTCACCACCTTCGTGACAGGATAGGGTCCAACGAAGCGCAGAGCCAATTTCTTCATCTCCCTCATCAGGTTAATATTCTGGGCAGACAACCATACCTGTTGACCCAACTGGTAGCGTGGCGCAGACCTCCTCTGGCGATTAGCAGACTTGGCATTGCGCGATGCAGCACGAACCAGGGCCTGGCGCGTCTTAGTCCACAGCCGTCGACACCGTCTCAAGTGGGCCTGGATGGAGGGAACTGCCACTTCACCTTCTTCCTCAGGGAACAGCGGGGGATCGTAACCTAGAGACGCCCGAAAGGGGGACATCCCAATGGCTGAAGACAAAGTGGAGTTATGGGCATACTCCACCCAGGGAAGATGAATGCTCCAGGAAGAGGGACTGGAGGAGAGCAGCCTCCAGCTCCTGGTTGGTGCGCTCGCACTGCCCATTAGATTGAGGGTGATGTCCCGAAGACAGGCTAACTGTGGATCCCAGAACGTTACAGAAGCTCCTCCAAACTTTAGACACGAATTGTGGCCCCCATCAGAGACAATGTCAGCAGGGATGCCATGCAGCCTGACCACATGCTGCACCAACAGATCAGCCGTCTCGTGCGCCAAGGGAAGCCCAGGAAGAGGTACGAAGTGGGCCGCCTTGGAGAACCAGTCCACAATGGTCAAGATGGTATTATAAGAGTTGGAGACCGGCAGGCCGGTGACAAAGTCCAAGGCAATGTGTGACCAGGGCCTCCCGGGGACCGGCAAGGGGTGGAGAAGACCAGCAGGGGGAGCATTAGATGACTTATTCATAGCACACTGAGGGCAGGTGCGCACATAGTTGGAGACGTCCTCCCGGAGCCCGGGCCACCAAAAGGACCGCTGGAGAAGATCCACAGACCGGGAGACACCAGGGTGGCAAGCGAGCTTGGAAGTATGAGCCCAGTGGATGACGTCACCTCGGACTGACGAGGGCACAAATAATTTCCCCACTGGCCCGCCGCCAGGATCGGGTTCGGACTCCAGTGCCTTCAGGACTCTATCTCTGATGGCCCAAGAAACAGCCCCCACAATGCATGAAGCAGGAACGACGGTATGGACCTCCTCTTCTGGTGCTTCGGGGCGAACAGCCTGGACAGCGAGTCAGACTTCTTATTCTTGGAAGCCGGGAGGTAAGTAATAGTGAACCTGAACCTTTCGAAGAACAGCGACCAGCGTGCCTGGCGGGCATTCAGGCGCTTGGCCGTCCTGATGTATTCCAAGTTCTTATGGTCGGTCCAGACCACGCAAGGCTGAGCCGCCCCTTCCAACCAATGACGCCACTCCTGCAGCGCGAGCTTCACGGCCAGGAGCTCTCTGTCGCCGATGTCATAATTGCGCTCGGCCGAGGAGAGACGCTTGGAGAAGAAAGCGCAGGGGCGCAGCGCCCCGTCCGTCGGGGAGCGCTGAGACAAAACTGCCCCGACCCCAGTGTCAGACGCGTCCACCTCGACAAAACACTGTCCCTCAGGATCCACAAGAGATAGGACCCGGGGGGGGATGCGAATTCCTTTTTGAGGGTCTCGAAGGCCGTCTCCGCTTCCGTCGTCCACTGAAAGCGCACCTTAGGCGAGGTGAGGCGGGTCAAAGGCGGGGTGATGGAACTGTAACCAGGAACAAAATGGCGATAAAAAATAAGCAAACCCCAAGAATTGCTCAACCTGCTTCTTCGAGGAGGGGGTAGGCCACTCGACCACTGCTTTAACCTTGGCAGGGTCAGGGAGGAGCTGATTGTGCAAGACAATAAAGCCCAGGAAGGAGGTAGTATTGGTGAAAAATTCACACTTTTCGCTTTGACGTACAGTTTATTTTCCAAAAGGCGTTGAAGGACCTGTCTCACATGGACCAGATGCTCCTCCCGAGACCGGGAGAAAATCAAAATATCATCCAGGTAGACGAAAACGAAGACCCCCAGGAAATCACGAAGGACATCATTGATCAGGCGTTGGAAGACAGCAGGAGCGTTGGTGAGCCCAAACGGCATGACAAGGTATTCAAAGTGGCCGCTGGGCATTCGGAAGGCCGTCTTCCACTCGTCACCCTCCCAGATCCGGAAGAGGTGATAAGCACTGTGGAGGTCCAATTTGGAGAACCAGGACGCCCCCTGGAGAGAATTGAAGGCTGAGTCCATAAGTGGCAGCGTATAACGATCCTTAACAGTGATGTCATTAAGGGCCCTAAAGTCAATGCATGGCCTTAAGGAACCGTCCTTCTTCGCCACAAAAAAGAACCCAGCACCCAGGGGGGATGAAGAGGGGCGAATAATTCTGGCACTGAGGGATTCCCGAATATAGGTGTCCATGGCCTCCCATTCTGGGGCAGAAAGGCTATAAAGGCGGCCAGATGGGAGAGGCGTCCCCTGCAGGAGATCAATGGCACAGTCATACGGGCGATGGGGTGGGAGGGATAACGCCTTCGACTTGCTGAAAACCAGGCCCAGGTCGTGAAACTCGGGTGGCACTGCAGAGAGGTCCGGTGAGGCGGGGTCAAGGGCGGGTGCAGGCACAGACTGGGCACAGGCCGCAGACTGGAGGCAGGTTCCCAAACAAAAAGTGCTCCAAGATAAGATGCAACCGGTCTGCCAATCAAACACAGGGTTGTGGAGGCATAGCCATGAGTAGCCTAAAATGATGGGTGCCGCAGAGGTGGGAAGGACATAAAAACTAAGGTCCTCACGATGATTGCCAGAGATAATGACGGAGATGGGCTTGGTAATATGAGTGACTTTCTCCAGGGGGAAACTGGTCAGAGCGACGAGATGAAGGGGAGTGGGCAAGGCTTGGCAATGGATGCCCAGGCGGGTTGCCAGGCTCTTAGAAATAAAACATTGTTCTGCCCCCGAGTCCACCAGTGCGTGAGATGCGTGACCAATGGAGTTGTGGCAGAGTCTAATTTGACCCTGACATTTTGAGAGGGGATTAGACTGGGAAGCGTCCGCGAGGCCCCCTACAGTGACTCGCGGACCTCCCCTTTTGGCTTAACCGGGCAGACTTCCACGGGATGTTGGTCGTCTCCGCAATACATGCAGAGACCCAACTCCCGATGGCGCTGTTTCGCCGCTAAAGAAAGCCTAGCCCGCCCGATAATCATAGCGTCGGGATCGTTGGCGACCTCCAGGGGAGGCAACGCCAGGGGGCGAGACTGAGGAGCGCGGGTGGGAACTCCGCATGGGCGGTTAAAAAATTTCCGCTTGGCGGCCTGCTCCCTCAGCCTGTTAACCAAACTAATGGCTAACGAAATTAATTCTGGCAGCCAATCCTGCTGGTCCCGGCTGGCCAACTCATCCCGTAAATCAGAATTTAGACTCCGGATGAATAGGCTGCAAAGGGCAGCATCACACCAACCAACCTCTTCCGCCGCCACCCGGAAGTCGACAGCGTAGTCAGCCGCTAAGTGGCTACCCTGGCGAAGGCTAAGTAGCTGCTCAGCCAACACGCTATCGCGATCCGAATGATCAAAGACCTCGAGAAAATCTTGCACGAACTGGGTATAGGTCAAGGTCGCGTAGCTGGCCTCCGTCATAACGGCGTAAGCCCAGGCTAATGCTCGCCCTTCCAGAAGATTAGAAACGTACCCAATTCGGCTTTGGTTTGACGGAAAATCCCTGGGCACGCACTGGAACACCGTCTCACACTGTAGAATAAACCCACGCGCTCTGCCGAGCTTTCCGCTAAAGCATGCGGGAGTGGGAATTGGGGTGAGACGGGTCAGCGGACCCGGAGCACAGGAGCTGGCCTGAGGAGCGGGAGGAGCTGGCCCACCGAGCTGAGACGGAGGGAGCGACTGCGGAGGATCGAGGCGATCCAACCGGCTAGTAATGGAGGTAAGCTGATTAAGGATAACCTGCAGTTGATGAACAATTAAGTCCACCCGAGCCTCGAGATTGGAGAGTCAGCGTACGTACCCGCTTTTCACTGTGCCGCTGTGCTGGAGCCGTACTGACATGATTTCTGGCCCAGGAAACACACACACAGGCTCGGGTAAGATTTAAGAGTTTTATTCAGCAGCAGGTGTATGGATGAGTGAGTGGGAAATGTGAATGTTCTCTTGGGGACAGGAAAGCACCGAGGGCAGAACAGACACAGTACAGCCAGGCAACCCTGAGGACAGAGCAGAGAACAGAGGATGAGCAATTGTCTCTGCAGGATGGTGAAAGTAATAATGTGGCTTACTTGCAGACGTATTGGTGACTGGCGTTGACAAGAGAAGCTCCCGCCTGGGAGACAGCGCCCAACTACGCTCGATGGAGTGAGGATGCGAGGGGAGGCGATGAAGGGATAATTCCGCCACCAGGAGGATCCACCTGTGCACAGGGGAAGAACTAAGGAAGACAGGTAAGAGTACCTTACTTGAGGATGACGTGTTGCGGCGTTGGCCGAGAGGAGTAGGTGAACGCAGAGCTTGAGCGTGGAGATAAGCTGACGGCTCCAGGCTGAGGCTGTGGGCAGAGCAGGTTAAGTAGCGGCAGCCTGATGAAGCACAGGTGTGCGCACGGCTGGAGCGGATGACAGGCGGGAGCGAGTTGTGACAAATTGCTGCTTCTGGGAAGATCTCACCATGGGTTTGATATGTGCACTTGTAACAATGTAAACATGTAGATGTGTGTGTGTGTGCGGGCGCGCGTCCGTGCATACATGTGTTTGTGTGTGCACACATGCGAGAGAGCACGTCTATGCTTTGCCAAGAATCATAAGAAAAAAGGGAGCAAGAAAGGCAGCGCCCCCCATCGCCAGGCAACCCGCAGCCTCTACAGAGCACGAATTCCCTGAGGCCACCCAGCCCCAGGACAACCAGGTACCCACAGACCAGGCCCAAACCCATGGCTGGCGGAGGGCAACAGAGGCAGAGGAAGACCCGCACTGCCCCCCCCCCGATGCCAAGTTTGTTTTTTTTTTTTTTTTTTTTAGAAACCTATTAAATGACAGCACAGTTCCTGCAGCGATTTTGAATGCTGCCACATGTTACTTTTCAAGTTGATCTATTTTCCATACAAAAATCTCGCCTTTTAAAATGCTTGCTGCTTTTGAGTTTGCTTATTTTTATTGTCCCCCACTGGGCAAAGACCAAAGGGGGATTATGATATGGGGCAGTTCGTCCGTCCCACTTTTTTGAAATCAACTCTTCCTAGTTTTGTTCTAATTGTTTTGAAACTTGGCACTAGAGTTTGATACACACTGATAATGCGCATATTGCAATTTGACTCTGATTGGATGATTTTTGCAGAAATTATAGACCTTGAAGTCAAGGTCAGAGGTCAGTTTTTCCCTAAGTCTTGTAAATGTGATAACTGAAAGAAATGATGTAGGCTTTTCAAATCAACACCATAGTTGTATCGAAGATACATCTTGGACAGCTTACACTCTGACCTGAATAAGGGTTTGGGGTCGAAAGATCAAAGGTCACATTTACCATTCCATTTGTACTATTGCTATAGAATGAGTAAAGCTAGGGCCATCAAATGTGGTAGACAGGTTCACCCTGTGACCCTGAACTCTGACCATGGTTTTTTTGATCGCCAGGTCAAAGGTCATCATCAAAATGGCATGGAAACTTCATCACAACACCAAAGAACACTAGGGTCTCCAAACTTGGTACACGGGCTCACCCTGAGACCCTGACCTTTTACTATGGGTTTAGGGTCAAAAGGTCAAGGTTAGCATTCTCTATGCCCTCTTACTTTAGAAGCTCTTTAGGATCACCACACTTGGTACACAGGTTCACATTAGCATACTGACCTACAACTACAGGTTGTATACAACTCTTTTTGTTGTATATTCATAGATGATAGGTTTATCATAACTTGGTTCTGCCCCAATAATTATATGAAAACGTTTAAAACTGATCTCCTTCATTGATATATTGGGATCTTCAAAGAAAATGGAGGCGGGGATATTACACTCGTCTCAGTGTGTTCTTGTTGAGCATATACTCCTTGCTGAAAACAGCTGTTACTTATTGTATCAATAAGTACTTACTTACTTATTGTTCTGAAGTCTGCTTTCCTACTCCAATTATGAGCTATGGATCACTACTGTATTATTTTGTCAATTAATGTCTTGTAGGCATCCAGTGTTATCAACACTGATCTTCAAACATCACACAGACGATCCCTTTTTCAGCCAATATCATATCTATGACAATTCTGTTTTGATAAGTCATGAGGATATTAGCACTAAGCTCTGTCTGAGTAGCAGAATATCCGCTCTATAAATATGTGTAATAGGGCCTTGAAACATGGTATGCAATAGCATATTATAACAAAAAAAAAAACATTATCACAGGAAGAAAGAATAATGTCAATTTCAACAGAACAGTGTTCCAAGATCCAGTGGTGAACCAAGAGTTTTGCATTCAAAAAATCTTTTTCTGTGACATCCTGTAAGTTGGTGAGATTTACGAGGGCCTCCGCGATGACTCCCCCATCAACATCACACTCAGGTATGAAAGTACAAAAAAGCCTCAGAACCAAATTATACCACACAGTGGCAGTAGTGATCTAATTACAAGGGAGGGAGGACATTCGTAGTGGTCAAGTTTGACCAAATGCCATTTATTTTTCAACATAGTCTCCCCTTCGGTCCACACACTTCTTCCATCGGTGTTGCAGCGCTCGGATCCCTGTGGTTGAAAAATAAACCACATTTGGTCAAATATGACCACTATGAACTTTTCAGTCCCCACTCTTATTTATTATATTCCTGCCCAGCCTTTATTGCATGCAGTTGTTTAAATAATGTCCTTAATGTCAATACATCATAGAGTTTAATGTTTCAGTCATGTGAGTAATATGCAAAGTAACTCATTTTATATATGAGGCAATCTGTGTTCCAAAAAGAGTATTTTATTATAAACTAGAAAAGCACTCGGAGAGCGCAGACCTCCGCCAAGCGCCACAGTTCCCCCCATACAGTGTTTGCGTGTACGTTTTCATATTCCTTGACCGTGAAAACATATGACTAGCAATTGGATTCACAATGATAGGATTAGTGGTTCAGTAGTTATTGATGAAAATGGCATTTTCCGTAATGGCGGTTTTCTTGTAGACGGTGATCCGGATCACCACCAAAATCTAATCATCTGTAGGATCATCTGTAGGATACCCCATTTCTGGCAGTCTGTGAAAATTTCATGAAAATCCATCCATAACTTTTTGAGTTATCTTGCTAGCAAACAAACAGACAGACAGACAGACAGACAGACAGACAAACCAACGCCGATGAAAACATAACCTCCTTGGCGGAGGTAATAAATATCATATTGCCTTGATAGTTTGAAAATTCTGATAGAAAGGTACATTTGTTAAATTAGTGATCATACTGTGAGAGGGTTCTTCATCAGCTCATATAAATACAGATCATTTTGTCACACATTCACTTAAAACACATGGTAGATATGGCATGGGCCGAGTGCTGGAGATTCCGCCAGACTCGGTCTCATGGCTTTTTCTGTTTATTTACTCATTTGTTGCATTTTATGCTTTGTGGGGTTTATGTATTAAGATAAGATAAGATAAGATAAGGTAAGATAAGCCTTTATTAGTCCCACAACCGGGAAATTCCAGGATTGCAACAGCACAGGGATAGCAACACTCAGAGCAACAATCAGAAGGCAAGAAAAAAAGCAAGCAAGCAAGAGCAGCTAATATACATATGTACATATTACTATAATATATATACTATATACACACAGACACACAGTGCAGAGCATTGTAGCTGGATGGAATAAATATATGAATATATAAACACACAGTGCGGAGCATTGTAGCTAGATGGAATAAATATGTAGATATATAAACACCCACAGTACGGAGCATTGCAGCTAGGTGGAATAAATATGTAAATATATAAACCCACACAGTGTGGAGCAATGTAGCTAGATGGAATAATATGTAGATATATAAACACACAGTGCGGAGCATTGTAGCTAGATGGAATAAATATATAGATATATAAATATAAACACACCCAGTGCGGAGCATTGTAGCTAGATGGAATAAATATGTAAATATATAAACACACACAGTGCAGAGCATTGTTGCTAGATGGGATGAAACAGCATAACCGTCTACTTAGTTATCCTACATGGTATGATTATGTGCCCATACATATTCTCACCCTCCATAGCGACCGGTATTTTCCTAGTTGTATGCCGGAGGGGACCATTGTGTAAGTCTATTGCATCTTTTGCATTCAAAAAACTATTAGTTTGTTACGTCTTTTTGCTATCTCTGCGAGCAGCCCTGCTTAGGTTGTACAGTCTGACAGCCGTTGGTAGGAAGGACCTGCGAAACCTCTCGGTTGTGCACCTGGGATGATGTAGTCTGCTGCTAAATGAGCTCCTCAGTGCATTCAGTATGTCCTGCATAGGGTGGAACTCGGACTCCAGCAGAGATGACAGTTTAGCCACCGGATCAAGGCGCTGCCCCAGGACAGAGCTAGCTTTCTTGATCAGTTTGTTCAGTCTCTTCCTATCGGCTGCAGTAATGCCACTGCCCCAGCAGACCACTCCAAAAGTGATGGCTGATGCCACCACCGTGTCATAGAATGTCTTCAGCAGCGCGCCTTGTACACCAAAAGACCTGAGTCTCCTCAGCAGGAACAGCCTGCGCTGTCCCTTCTTGTAGAGTGCGTCAGTATTGTGTGACCAGTCTAGTTTATTGTTCAGATGAACACCCAGGTACTTATAGGATGGCACCATCTCGATGTCTGTTCCCTGTATATTTACTGGTGCTGTGAGGGGTTGCCCATGCCTGCGGCAGTCCACCACCAGCTCCTTAGTTTTCCTCGCGTTGATCTGGAGGCAGTTCCGATGGCACCAGTCCACGAAGTCCTGGATAAGCCCTCTGTACTCAGCTTCATCTCCATTGGAGATGAGGCCAACGATCGCAGAGTCATCAGAGAACTTCTGTAGATGGCAGTGTGTTGTGTTGTGTGAGAAGTCCGCAGTATAAAGAGTGAACAGGAAGGGAGCCAGCACCGTTCCCTGGGGGGCCCCCGTGCTACCGATGATCGTGTCGGACACACAGTCCCGGGTTCTCACAAACTGAGGCCGGTTCGTGAGGTAGTCCAGGATCCATGATGACAGGTGCTGGTCCACCCCTGCGCGCAGCAGCTTGTCCTTCAGGATCATCGGTTGAATGGTGTTGAAAGCACTGGAGAAGTCAAAGAACATGATCCTCACCATATTCCCGGGCTTCTCCAGGTGGGACAGAGAACAGTGAAGGAGGAAGATCACCGCATCCTCCACCCCAATGCCATGCTGGTAGGCGAACTGGAGTGGATCCATCGCTGGTTCCACCAGGGGGCGGAGGTGAGCAAGGAGCAGTCTCTCCAGGGTCTTCATCAAGTGGGACGTCAAGGCCACCGGTCTGTAGCTGTTCAGGTCTTTGGGGTGGGAAGTTTTTGGTACAGGTACCACACAAGATGTTTTCCACAGCTGTGGTACCCTCCCCAGCTTCAGGCTCAGGTTGAAGATGTACGTCACAATCCCACACAGCTGGTCTGCACAGGACTTGAGGAGCTTTGCGCTGATGCCGTCCGGTCCCGACGCCTTCCTCGCCTTGATCTTCCTCAGCTCCGTCCTCACCTGGGTCCTGGTCAGGGTCAGGATGGGGGGCTGGGTGTTGGGAGTCGGGGGGGGGGTGTTGGTGGAGTGGGGAGTGGGCAGCAGGACTTGATTTCTTTAGAGGCAGCAGTGGTTGTTGTGCAGTCAGGGGGGAGGGCGGTTGGTCAAACCTATTGAAAAAGATTCAGGTTGTTCGCCCACTCCCTGCCCCCCGTGGCCTGGGGGGAGGTATTCTGGAGCCCCGAGATGGTTTTGAGGTTTCTCCAGACCCCGCTGATGTCGCTCTGTTGCAGCTTGTCCTCCATCTTCTTCCTGAAGCTGTCCTTGCCTTCTCTGATCTTTCTCCTCAGCTCCCTATGTATGGACTTCAGCATCTCCCTATTCCCTGACCTGAAGATCCTCTTCTTCTCTCTCAGAAGTGTTTTTATCTCAGGGTTGATCCAGGGTTTGTTGTTTGAGCAACACCGTATGGTCTTGGTGGGAACGGATTTGTCCACACAGAAGCTGAGGTAGTCCGTGAAGGTGTGAGTGAGGCCATCGATGTCCTCACCATGTGGATCGCAGAGCTGCTTCCAGGCGGTGGCTTCAAAACAGCCCTTTAGAGTGTCCATTGTCTCCTCAGACCATAACTCCACTGTGCGCATGGCCGGAGGTTGTCTGTGCATTAGGGGTTTGTACACCGGCCGGAGATGAACCAAGTTGTGATCCGATCTCCCGAGTGGGGGGAGTTGTGATGAGGTGTACGCCTCCTTAGTGTTTGCGTAGAGTAAGTCCAGTGTTTTATTGTCTCTAGTGTGGTATGTGACATACTGGGTGAACGTGGGTAGAATGGGAGACAGTGAAACATGGTTGAAATCGCCTGAGATGAGGAGAAGAGCATCTGGGTGTTCTGTCTGCAGCCTGCTGGTTACTGAATGGGTGACGTCACGCGCTGTCCCAGCGTTCGCCGTCGGATTTGCATAAACAACAATGCAGATCACGTGTGAGTATTCTCTCGGGAGATATGTAGGCCGCATGCTAACAGCTAGCAACTCAATGTCTTTGCTGCAGTGTCGTTGTTTAACAGTGATATGTACCGGTCTGCACCAGTTGTTGTTAACATACATTATCACTCCACCGCTCCTTGCTTTGCCACTGTCTGGTGTTCAGTCTGCCCGTATCATGTGGAAACCCTCCAGCTCAATGTTAGCATCTGCTGCTAGTTCAGTTAGCCACGTCTCAGAAAACAAAAGGAGAGAGCACTCCCGATATGTGCTATCATAATGGCAGATAGCCGCTAGCTCATCTACCTTTCCCAGTAAAGACCGTACATTTCCCATGACAATAGATGGAAGGGAGGGTCTGTACCTTATATTTTTTGTCTTCCGCCTTACTCCAGCCCGGCAGCCGCGGCGTTTTCGCCTCAGTTCTCTCAATATGTCGAGTTTTTCCAATGGGACCGGGTGGCGGTTGAATGCTAGCAGCTCTTCCCTGCTGTATCATATCCTGCTATAAACAGTGGCTCCGTCCACCGGCTCAGGAGACATTTGGGACAATCTGTGTGTCCGTGATATAAGTGGAGTGAAAAAAAGACGGATCAAAAAGAGAGAGGAAGGGAAAAAGACTCGGAATCGAGCCGCTGTTTCAAAGGGCGGCCGACTCGTGTGGTGCCGGGAGAGAAAAAAAGAAAAAAAAAATGTATTCTTGTTCTGCTTGCCATTTTTCCTGTTTGTGTTAGTGTTATATTTCTATTGTGCATTTATTTATATTTATTTGGTACATTATTTTATTCTTTATATCTTTAGTATTATCCTCTGACTGTTGACAGCTGTCAGTGGCGTGAAGCTTTGTGTGGCCGTTCTCTGTCAGCTGTTAGTTTTTGGTTCGCCTCCCTCTCACTGCCTCAGCCGATCCCAATTATGTATCCTTGCTTTCGCCTGCCCGTTCAGGTACTCACACCTGTTGCTATTTATGCTAAAGGGTTTTGATCCCTATTTAAGGGGCTGCAAACTTTTGTCCAGCGCAGCACCCTACTTTCTTCTCACTACTCATACACATAAGTTCTTTGTTATTTTGCTATGTGTGTTCCTAATTTTGTCTTCCAGGTTTAGCTGGCAGTCTCACTTGCTTTAGCCTTAGCTATTTTGCTTACCTGTATTTCTTCCTGCCCACGAGATTTTTTGTAGCTCAATGTTTTCCAAAAAATTCGCAAACTCACAGCCTGGGCGTGGAGCCTTTTTTCCTGCCCTGAAAGGTGTTTATAACAAGGGAACTGATCACCTCATACTTATCTAAGATGCATCTGCAGTTAACAAATGTACTGTATGTACAGTGGTGTGAAGAAGTGTTTGCCCCATTCTGAATTTCTCATTTTTTTTGTATGTTTGATGATCTGAAACATTTAAGTGTGACAAACAAATTTAAATATTAGACAAAGATAACACAAGTAAACAGAAAATGCAGTTTTGAAATGAAGGTGTTTATTATTAAGGGTAAAAAAAAAAATCCAAACCTACATGGCCCTGTGTGAAAAAGTGACCCCAGCAGTAAAATATGGTGGTGGTAGTGTGATGGTCTGGGGCTGTGTTGCTGCTTCATGACCTGGAAGAATTGCTATGGTAAATGGAACCATGAATTCTGCTGTCTACCCAAAAATCCTGAAGGAGAATGTCCGGCCATCTGTTAGTGACCTCAAGCTGAAGTGCACTTGGGTTCTGCAGCAGAACAATGATCCAAAACACACCAGCAAGTCCACCTCTGAATAGCTTACGAAAAACAAAATGAAGACTTTGGAGTGGCCTAGTCAAAATCCTGACCTGAATCCGATTGAGATGCTGTGGCATGACCTTAAAAAGGCGGCTCATGCTCGAAAACCCTCCAATGTGGCTGAATTACAACAATTCTGCTAATATGAGTGGGCCAAATTTCCTCCATAGCGCTGTAAAAGACTCATTGCCAGTTATTGCAAACACTTGATTGCAGTTGTTGCTGCTAAGGGTGGCCCAACTAGTTATTCGGTTTAGGGAGCAATCATTTTTTCACACAAGACCAAGTAGGTTTGGATTTTTTTCTCTTAATAATAAACACCTTCATTTCAAAACTGCATTTTGTGTTTACTTGTGTTATCTTTGTCTAATATTTAAATTTGTTTGATGATCTGAAACATTTAAGTGTGACAAACACAAAAAAATGAGAAATCAGGAAGGGGGCAAAAACTTTTTCACACCACTGCACATATAGTATATAGACAAAGTAACTCAGTTTGACATACAGTATATCCTCAAAACTGTCAAGATCCAAAAAGAAAGTGTTAACAGTTTTTCATTTTGACTGATCAGATTAAGAAAAGTTGCCTCTTTCTTCATAGTTACACATCAGTAGATGCAAGCCATACAAGTAGGTGCACTGAATAAGATTTTAAGATGTGTGACACATCTGTACAGAATTGGATAGCCAAGCTTTTATGCAACTTCATTAAGGTCTGAGAACATTCTCTTGGCATTTATAGTAAAAATGGCACATTAAAAAAAAAATCATGAGGAAACTATGTTCCCCCGCCAATTATGAACATTTATCTCCATCAGAAAATGCGGAAGTGTACACAGAAAACCAGTTCCAAAATCTTTTAGCCAGTTTTATCTGGTATGTTTCTCATATCATGGACCTAAAATACAGATGCAGAGAGCAGAACAGGTAAGTGAAAAAGCTAAGAATTCTATGGTTCATAAAATGACACAAGGGGAGTGCAGTGGCGGAGTGGTTAGCACTGCGGCAGCACAGCAACTCACTCTTGGCCGGGGGATCCTGGGTTCAATCCCAGCCCCTGACCAACAGTGATCTGTGTGGAGTTTGCATGTTCTCCCCGTGTCTGCGTGGGCTTTTACTCCGGGATTTCTCTGGTTTCCTCCCACATGCCAAAAACATGCATGTTAGGTTAATTGGCATCAAAACTGGGGATTCTAAATTGTCCTTAGGGCTGACTGTGAGAGTGAATGGTTGTCTGTCTCTCTGTGTTGGCCCTGTGATGGACTGGCAATCTGTCCGGGGTGTACCCTGCCTCTCGCCCAAAGATGCTGGGATAGGCTCCAGCCCCCCTGTGACCTGAAGAGGATTAAGCGGAAGAAGATGGATGGATGGATGGATGGATAGATGGATGGAAAATGACACAAGAGCAGCTGGTGCTGGAACCCCTGTGGAAACAGAAGGGAGACTGATGAGTATTGGATGATTTACAACCGGAATGAACTTGAATGTCGTGTTCTTACTGTTCCAGATGGACTTGCTTCTGGTGAGCTCCAGCCAGCTTCTTGCAGTTGTGATCTTCAGGTGAGTGATTTTGGAGACTACTGTAAGTGGGAGGAGAGGCGCCCCGGGCCCGAGGACTTCAGGTGAGGATTATTATAAATGTTGTTTGAGACTTACAGATGGAGTAAAGAGGATCCAGGTTGGCATGGAGGTCTGCCAGTGTGAGATGAGTCCATCCGCAAGGGTCCTGATTCCGCCTTGGAAGGAGTCCAGGTAGTAAGTCTTGGGAGGAAAATGAGAAGGTGGGCTGAGCAGGCTTACTTGTTATCTCATGGAGGGAGAAGGTGAGAAAAAACATGATACACTAGTGCACTCTGGACCGTGCCACTGCTGACAGTGTGTCATGGATAGTGATGTTACATCTGACACTAAAGTCCCGAAGCCTGGGTTGAGCAAAGGGGGCGTGGCCAAATGAGGCTCGTGTCAAGGTCCGTATCATGTTTCAGAAGATCACATGACCCAAGACAAGTGAGGCCCCGTTTCTCTAGAAATCACGTGACTGCCTCATTGTGTGACTCACTTGCTGAAAAAGGCTCGGGAAATACAGGAAGTGCTCTGCTTGATTGGTGATGCTGAGGATCATTTTGTGCACGAGACTGACAATATTTCTGAGAAAATGGAGTCACCAAAAATGGTGAAGAACATCTGCTGATTTGGAACATTTTGACTTGATATCTCCAAATAAGGAACACTAACGTATATCTCTCGAAATCACTCACATTGAGGATGATTTTATATTACATAGTTTGTGTGTATTCACAAGACATGAATTCTTGTCATGTCTAATTCAATTATGTCCCATAACACAAGACCACTGATATACTTTATTAATATACCATGACTGATATGGTGTGATATATTGATATTTTATTGATATCCCATGTACAAGATAAATGCATTTCATCTGGCATGCAATACCTCATATGGGGATTCTGACATAATACTTAATTATTATTATTATTATTATTATTATGATTATTATTATCATCATCAATTAATGATGCAATTGCTTCATTACTGTATGTTTACAGATCCACTGGTATGTTGCCCACATGTAATATCACAGTAGGACTGCTGTTCATCAAATGACCAGCAGATGTCAGTAATCCCAAACGAACTGTTAAATGGAGCTTTGTGTAATCAGCCTTTTCGGGTGGTGGGCCGAGTGGCTCTATCTGCTTTAGTTTTTGAGATGATCCATCCCCCTCTAGAGAGTAGCTGCTGAGTTTCACAGATAGGCTAACTCATATTTTTCAAATCATTTATCTGTTTGTTGGCAGGTTAAGTATGTACATATTTTTTTTTAATGAAAAATAAACTTTAGTTACGAAACCTGACAAGGTGGCTCTGAGGTGATGACGACCGCTATAAATTCAAATTCAAATTCAAATTCAAATGTTTATTTCAAACTCAGGGTTCATATTAAGAGCAAAACTAAAACGAGTAGAAAATAGATAAATAAAAGTATATACTGAATGCACTGAGGAGCTCATTTAGCAGCAGACTAACTAACTAACCTGCACTTATATAGCGCTTTTCTAGTCACAAAGACCACTCAAAGCGCTTTCATTAATACTAACCCTCTATTCTAAGGGCCTATAGGAAACAAATATCTAGGGACAATTTAGAACAGCCAATTAACCTAACATGCATGTTTTTGGCATGTGGGAGGAAACCGGAGAAATCCCGGAGTAAACCCACGCAACACGGGGAGAACATGCAAACTCCACACAGATCACTGTTGGTCGGGGGCTGGGATCGAACCCACGATCCCACGATCCCCACAATCCCCCGGCCAAGGGTAAACTGTGCTGCCGCAGTGCTAACCACTGCGCCACCGTGCAGCCCACATCATCCCAGGTGCACAACCGAGAGGTTTCTCAGGTCCTTCCTACCAACGGCTGTCAGACTGTACAACCTAAGCAGGGCTGCTCGCAGAGATAGCAAAAAGACGTAACAAACTAATAGTTTTTTGAATGCAAAAGATGCAATAGACTTACACAATGGTCCCCTCCGGCATACAACTAGGAAAATACCGGTTGCTATGGAGAGTGAGAATATGTAATCATACCATGGAGGATAACTAAGTAGACGGTTGTGCTGTTTCATCCCATCTAGCAACAATGCTCTGCACTGTGTGTGTTTATATATTTACATATTTATTCCATCTAGCTACAATGCTCCGCACTGGGTGTGTTTATGTTTATATATCTATATATTTATTCCATCTAGCTACAATGCTCCGCACTGTGTGTTTATATATCTACATATTATTCCATCTAGCTACATTGCTCCGCACTGTGTGTTTACATATTCATATATTTATTCCATCCAGCTACAATGCTCTGCACTGTGTGTCTGTGTGTGTGTATATATATATTTTATAGTAATATGTACATATGTATATTAGCTGCTCTTACTTGCTTGTTTTTTTTTTTCTTGCCTTCTGATTGTTGCTCTGAGCGTTGCTATCCCTGTGCTGTTGCAATCCTGGAATTTCCCCGTTGTGGGACTAATAAAGGCTTATCTTATCTTATCTTATACAGATCAGCAGACACTCGGTGCTCTTGTAACAACAATAACATACAATATTGGGCTCAGTATAAAATGGAACGCCACCACTTCCAAATGCTGGAGTGAAGTGTGAGTGACGAGTTGACAATTGCTGATATAAGATGATTGTTACATGCCAGCAACCTTCTCATAAAACTGTAAACATTCTTACGTATCAACTTGCCAAAAGACGGAATGTTCACAGACAAACATCTTGCTTGCACTCGACCTTCGTGGTACATCTAACAACCTTCTTAGGGAGTTATTATATGCAATGCGGATTTTGTTCCTAACAGCAACATTGCTATTAAACCATAAAGACGAGCAGTACATTGAGGTACAGAAGGTCTTGAACAACATACATTTGACATCAGGAGAACATCTATGGAAATTTCGCAACAGTAAATTTGTTTGAGCATATAGTTTCCTGAGTTGCCTGTTACAATCAACATTGGTCTTATCAGATTCAATCCACACACCTAGGTATTTGACTTTTTCAACAAAGTTCAAGCTATTACCACAAAGTGGCATAACAGGATTTGACGTATTGACACCCTTTGGTTTGAAAGCCATACACATAGATTTAGTACAGTTGAACAAGATGTCATTTTTTTCACCAACTTTTTCACATACCAAAAGGAGATGTTGCATCGCTGCAGTAGACAAACTTAACAAACAGAGGTCATCAGCGTAGAAAATGTGATTTAACAGTGCACCGTTAAAGGAGCCGCTAAAGCGGATGATAAAATAAAGGCAGCGTTGGATTTTTAAATAGCTTTATTATCACCCGCCTTCATCAGAACTCGGCTGCAGCCCATGGCTTGAGCAGGCTGCAGCTTCATTCCTCCAGCTCTCAAAGAGAGGAGACACACGGTGTGTGTGTCCAGCAGTAGCAGTTGCAGAATCAGAATGAGAGGCAGATTTACAGAACAGTGCAGCATATATACTCAACTCAGACAATACATCAAAGACATTCACAGCAGTCAATCTGGGCATTTGCATATCAGAGGTACAGACAGGATGCATGAACACAATGCATGGATGACACTTTAACCTCACAGCTGTAAACGCAGCATGCAGCGGAAAAAACCCAGGAGTGCGAGCTGACTGTCTCTGTGTGTTGTGGGGGGGTTGAATTCAACCCGCTACACCGCTCCCCCCCAGAGGGCACGGCAGGGGGCCGAGACCTCGATGTTGCAGCTTGGGCAGAGAGCAGGGAAAAGCTCTGTGCAGGTGGAGGGGGAGGGGGAAGGTACGTGCTGACCGGGCGCGGTGAAATCGTTCGGGCCGCACCAAAAATTGTTTGCTGCTCCGCGATGTCGAGGGGCTGTCCCGTTGAACTTGTGGAGATCACCAGAAGAAAAATTAGTCTCTGACTCCTCTCGTGGCCATGAAGAAAAACAGGAGCGGCGGGGTTGCGTAAACAAAAGCAGAGGAACTTGGCGTGTTGACTTTAGGTGCGTGCGCAGCCGTAAAGCCCTCGGGAAAAGCAGACGGCTGAATCCTTTGTGCGCCGTGGATGAAACCATCAGTGAATCCTGTGGGCGTGCTGCGCGCGTGCTTGCTTCAGGTGAGCGCGCAGCCTTGAAGGTTCTGCGTGCAGCTGCGCAGGACGATGGCGGTCTCTGGAGCCATTCTTGTTCCGAGCGTGTTGCACCATCCTCGTCACCCTCGGTGCGTGTGCGTGCCGGGGCTCCTTGTGTGGGTGGGCCCACTGGAGAGGAACCAGGGTCGGAAACTTGGTGGAGATCGGCGCAGTCAGCGCCGAAAAACATCTAGATGAGCCGTGGCTGCAGATTAGTCATGGTGCATTGGAGCGTTGAGGGGAGATAGACGATCTTTGTCCCTCAGGCTGTCCCGCATGGACGCCCCGATCTCGGCGAGGGTCACGCCATGACGTTTACTGCCGTTTACCCGGTCTTGGGCGATGTCCGGAGAGTAGCTCACCTGCCGTGAGCTCTGCGTTGAGGCCTCCCTGAAGCCGCAGGGAGGGCAGATCAGTCAGGCTGCTGCGTTCGCTCGTCGGCGGAGCATCACTGCCGGGTGCTGCGTTCGCCAGCAGCTCGTTTTCTTCAGCGTCGGGTCGCCAGCGTAGCTGTCCAGACCAGAAGGTTGCGTGTTCACATCACGTCAGGGTCACCAGTGAAGAGGAGGATAAAAAAGGCAGCGTTGGATTTTTAAATAGCTTTATTATCACCCGCCTTCATCAGAACTCGGCTGCAGCCCATGGCTTGAGCAGGCTGCAGCGTCATTCCTCCAGCTCTCAAAGAGAGGAGACACACGGTGTGTGTGTCCAGCAGTAGCAGTTGCAGAATCAGAATGGGAGGCAGATTTACAGAACAGTGCAGCATATATACTCAACTCAGACAATACATCAAAGACATTCACAGCAGTCAATCTGGGCATTTGCATATCAGAGGTACAGACAGGATGCATGAACACAATGCATGGATGACACTTTAACCTCACAGCTGTAAACGCAGCATGCAGCGGAAAAAACCCAGGAGTGCGAGCTGACTGTCTCTGTGTGTTGTGGGGGGGTTGAATTCAACCCGCTACACCGCCCACATTAGTATTGTTCAACAGTACACTGAGATCATCAACATAGACATTAAACAACAAGGGCGACAGTATACCACCTTGTTTAACACCGTTGGTCACATGAAATTTGGATGAGGTGACATTGCCCCATTTAACAACCATAGACTGCCTTCTGTACCAGTATAACAGGATGCTAACAATGTAAATAGGAATACCTCGATCGATCAGTTTTCTGAACAAACACCAGTGGTTAATCCTGTCAAAAGCTTTGCTAGCATCTAGGAATGTAGCATAGACACTAGTGGATTGGCTTCTGAAGTAGTCAACAAACTCATGGAGTAGGTAAACAGCCTTGTCAGTTGAAAGAGCTGACTTGAAACCAAACTGACTGTCATTTGTCCACAGATAATCCTCAATTCTGTTCAGGATTAAACCCTCTAACAGTTTAGATATAACATTTGCAATAGCTATAGGTCTGTAGTTGTTCATATCAGACAGACTGGCACACTTGTTTTTCACCAAAGGAATAATAACAGAGTCCATCAACATATCTGGCATGTAACCATGAACAAACATACAGTTAAAACACAATGACAACAGAATACACAAATTGAAATCAGCGTTGATGAGGCATTCACTGGTGAGACAGTCAGGGCCAGCTGATTTGTCTTTCTTGAGAACTTTGAACAGTGAATCAACTTCAACAGGAGTAACAGCAGAAATATCAGAGGCATCAAACATGTCGTTATACAGACGAATATCGTGCATAACAGAATCCTTCAGTGAAACATTCTTGACTGAGTTGAAAATAGTTTCATATTGACATTTCCACTTTTCAGCAATGTTAACGTCACCAGTCACACCATCAATAGTGTTTGATCTAACAGACCGGTGGGAGCTCATAGCCTTCATTTGTTTCCAGAATTCTACCATGTTCAGTTCACTCATGTGATTAGCTAGCTGGTCACATTTGATACTTTCTTCATTGTGCCTGCATGCTCGTAGAGCATATTTGAACCTAGCCCTGCAATTTTTCATGTTTTCAAATATTGGACCAGAACGTGGTTTGCTATTACTCCTCCACCACAAAAAAGCATCCCGAGCAGCTGTGTGAGCCTCGCTAACAACATCATTCCAGCCTGGGACGTTATATTGGGTGGCCACACTGTGACTAGAAATGCATTCACTCACACAGTAATTTAAAGCATCAACAATATCACTGTAAAACCTGTCGATATCGTCCCTGTGTGCCGCACAATTACGGACGTGACACCTGATGGCGCCCATAGGAGCACGGATGTTACAGAGTTTCCTACGAGTAAGTTTCTTATATCTGGACAGGTCTGACGCTGTGGCATCACGCCATTTGTATGTCCTACTGCCCGTTGTGGCCGAGGGAGCTTCCCGGGGGCCACTTACAGCACTAGATACCTCAATATCTATAGATAAAGGTATATGATCGGAACTCACATAGTCATACAGAACTTTGATATTGGACATGTTATCATGGCCTGAGGATGTAGTCGCACAGTGATCAAGCCATGATGTAGAGCCATGAGCCAGGCTAACATGAGTAAAGGTATTGCCTGGTAAGATAATCCTGTACGAGAAGTGAAAGGAGTAACTCTCACAAAAAGACACCAGTTCGTTTCCAAAACAACTTGAACATGCTGTATTAGCGTTGAAGTCACCAATTGTGAACACATATGGAGTTGGAAAATCCTCAGTGATACGTTTAACAAGACTCAGGCAGTGCAAGTATTCATCCAAGTTTTCAACACTGTCATAGGGGAAATATACACACAATATAAGACAGTGAAAGTCACCCAGGTTGACTTCAATACCTGTAACTCTTACGCACTCGTAAGTTTTCACAACACAACTGTTCGCAAGTGACTTCCGCCATAGGATACCGACGCCGCCATAGGGGCGACCTAAGATAACACGTTCTTCCGTATCCATAAAAGAAACACCTTGTCCTATAAAGTCACCATATAATCTGCTCAGAATAGACAATTCGTTTTCGAACAATCAGTGTTCCTGCAACAACACAATGTCATGGTTATCACATAAACTGGAGATCTCATTAGATGAAGTTTTTACATTCTGGCAGTTGAATGAACATATTCTAAGGTTGGTCCTACTACTGAATGAATATAATGACAAACACAAAAATGACAATCACATGTAGATCATTTCCTCTCAAAAAACTGTCGAAGGTATAAACCAGATGGCCACACATTTTTTTCAAGCAACTTCTTGCTGCAACTGGCAGGACATGTAATCTTAAAAGAGGCATAACCATCATACTTGGTTTCTAGTTGCTCAATCTTGAGATTGTCATTTAATTTAACATGGGTTTTGATGTAGGAGCGTACATGATGGGGTCTGGTGGTGGGGTCGAGTCGACTGATGAAGACTTGGTGCTTCTTATGACCTTGACCTTGACCCTGATGTCCGCCAGACCTCCTACCAGACTTTGGTACAACGCATAACTGTGAGTGGGGGCGTGTCTTGTTGACAACCTGTAGCTGGTTCGTGGTCTGCTTGGCAGTCGGTTGGTTGTCAGACGATAGGAGTGCATTGGCGTAGGACCTCTTCTTCTTCTTGGAACGGCGACTCTCAACTTCCTCGAACTCAAACTCGTGTTCTTCAGCAATTACAGCAACTTTGGCAGCCCCAGAAGGGCTGCTGCCGACAGCGTCATCAGTACAGGCCTCTGTAGAGTTGGCAGCCACGTCCACATTCTCACCGTCGGCCGTGGCGGTAGGTGGAGGACCACGGGCTGCATTGGAGACCGGGGCGTGGTCGACAGCTGCTACCACGGTCTCCTCATCGCTGGTGATGTTGACAGCACTCTGAGTACTGCCAGCCTCATCCTCACCTTCCTTGACCAGGACGTCAGCTGGAGGGGGTGTGTCGCCGAGTTTGGACTTTATTGCTGCCACGTCGTCCTGGATAGCAGATATCGTTTTGAACACGGTAGCAATGCTCTCTCCAAGGGACATCACATGGCACACATCATTGGACAGCCTGGCAAGGTCAAATGACTCCAACGAAGCTGGTGGCAAATCCTTGAGGTTCAGGGCAACATACTGTGGTGCCAGCTGACCAATCTCATTCAGCTTGTGGTAAATGTCGGCGATGTTGTCTTTCTTCCGGCTGGGGCCGATCCTCTTCTTCTTCCGCGATGTTCCCTCTGGACACTGCTCGAACAGCAACTTCTTTGCTCCTTCAACCTGGTTCTCATCGTAGAAGTCGCTAACCCATTTCACAAGATAGTCCATCGGGACATTACCCATCTTATTCTGCATAAAACACAGCAGCTCACAGACGGACATCTGACGTGGGAGTGCTGTAGTTGGCCCATGCAGGGGAGGGTCGTCACCATGGTTGTCACCAGCCATATCTGGCGTTAGTCCATTTAGTCCAGAAGACATTTCTGACAGTTATCTAACAAGATGCTGGCATGTATTTAGCACACCAACATAGGTTTAACGAGATAGCTTTGAAGCCCAACAGGAGTAACGTTCAGCGGGGCTGATCATTAGATTGGCGGGGCTAACGTTAGCTTAGCATTAGCGTTAGGTTAGCATTAGCGTGATAGAGTCTATAATTGCGCTCTTGTGTGAATTAATACACACGCGCTCTTGATTCCACCACACTGCGGATCAGTTCGCCCTCCGGGGAATAACGGTAGACGACACCAGTATCTACTTCATCACACGCAAATGACCATTCGCCCGTCTTAGTGGTTACCTTCTCACTGCAGCTGTTTATCTGGGATAGCAGCAGAGACGATGAGCAGTCTTTAGAAATCAGAAACAGGGCCAGAGCCGCAAGAACCTTCACCGGGTCAGCGCTGTTGTCGTACGAGTATTCCCCACATTTGTTGGTGGCCAACAAAAGTCCTTATTTTTAACGGTTTTACTTAAATTCTCAGCTCATTTCAGGCATCACAGCTGCACCGGAAGCTGCACCAGAATCGAACCTAGTTTCATCAGCCAGGTGAGCGCAGTAACGTTATATTTATGTCCCTGTATTTTCTTTTCGTGTTACAGATCTAGATAGATGATATTACAGCCAATTGAACACAGACGAGCGAGAGGTCATTGAAATTGTTAAATCGTTTAAAAGTAAAACATCTACGGACTGTGATGGTATTGACATGCTCTTAGTCAAAACTATTATTGAATGCTTTGTGAAACCACTGACATATATCTGTAACCTGTCTCTCCAAACAGGTATATTTCCCAGTGCAATGAAAATAGCTAAAGTAATTCCGATATACAAGACGGGTGACAGAGGGGAATTCTCAAACTATAGACCAATTTCACTATTGCCGCAATTTTCCAAGATACTTGAAAAAAATATTCTATGAGAGAATTGACAACTTCATACTGAAGAATAATTTGTGGTGTGAGCAGCAATATGGGTTCAGACACAAGAGGACAACTGCATTTGCTCTAATGGAATTTATAGAAAAAATATCAACTGCCGTTGAAAATAAAGAGTATTCTGTTGGGGTATTCCTGGATCTTAAAAAAGCATTTGATACAGTGGATCATAATTTATTATTAAAGAAACTACAAAATTGTGGTATTAGGGGGCTAGCACTGTCCTGGTTATGTAGTTACTTAAAGAATAGATATCAGTATGTATGTGTTGGTAACAAAAACTCACAGTTACTGAAGGTTACTTGTGGAGTCCCACAGGGTTCAGTTTTGGGGCCATTGTTATTCAATATGTATATAAATGATATATGTAAAGTTTCAGAAAAAATGGATTTAATATTGTTTGCCGATGACACTAATTTATTATGCAGTGGAAGCAATTTGAAACAACTTTTGGATACACTCGGAAAGGAATTAGGAATGCTCAAACTGTGGTTTGATTCAAACAAATTAACGCTCAATTTAAGTAAGACAAAATTTATAGTTTTTAACAACCATCACAACAACTTAGTATCTAAATTCAGTGTAAATGGTGTAGAGATTGAAAGAGTATCCAAAACTAAATTTCTTGGTGTAATAATTGATAATAAACTGTGTTGGAAGTCACATATTAATTATATTAAAGGTAAAATATCCAAATCAATTGCAATACTACACAGAGTGAAATATTTGCTGAATCAACCCACACTATATACCTTGTATCATTCATTAATACTCCCATACATGACATATTGTACTGAAGTATGGGGAAATACATATAAAACAAACATATATCCAGTCTTTATGCTTCAGAAGAGAGCTATTAGAATAATAAACAAAGCTGCTTACAGGGAACCAACAAACCCACTTTTTCTTAAATTAAAAGCTCTCAAGTTGAAAGATCTGGTTGACTTTAAAACTGCAGTAATAATGTTTAAAGTGAAGAATCTATCACTGCCCGCAAATATCCAAAAGCTGTTCCAAATAAGGGAGAAACAATATCATTTCAGAGGAACATGTATATTTCAAAAACCTTCAGTGAGAACTACCACCAAGCAACACTGTGTTTCAGTGCAAGGAGTCAGATTATGCAACGCTTTTGGACCTGAATTAAAATCATGTACAACGCTTGGACAATTTAAACAAAAACTAAAGGAAGAAATACTCCAAACATATATACAAGATGAAATAAAATCACATAAGGATTGTCATATCCAGTCTGCGTTGTGTTGTTGCTTAGTTTTTTTTTGGTCACATTTTGTCTTCGCTTTGTTCCGAATTGTAATCGCTCTTGTTTGTTTTTCTTTTGAATTCTTGGATGGAATATGGGTGGGCAATATAAGCTGTGGCTTCAGCCATCACCCATTTTGGATAACTTATGTTGAACTGTATAATCAGAGGAGTTATTGTCTAATTTGACCTTGTTGGATTTTCTTTCCCCCCTTTGTTATATTATTCTGTTTCTTTTAATCTGTACTTTTAATCTATCCGAAATAAAGATTGATTGATTGATTGATTGATTGATTGATTGATTGAACTGCTGCTCCCCATTGTCCCTTGTCTTGTGTAGCATATCGCTAAATAAAGTTACACGTCCTTTGCCTTGTCCTGCTGCTGTTAAAGAAGCCCTGCTGAAAAAACTGCAAACACCAGCATCAGACCAGCAGCTATAGATAATAGTTCAGTATTGTGAACAGTAGTTTTAGTATTGTGAGAGTTTTTCAGTGTTTTTGTTTTGTGTTGTCATGTTTTCGGAGCAGCGTCTTTTTTTCATATTGCTCATCTTTTTTTACTTTATTTCTTGTTTTTATAGATTTTTTAAAGTAATAGTTTGTAAATAGCTTAGCAAAAAATGTTGATGAGATCAGCTAGAAAGAAGGAAGCGCCGTGGAAGAGGAGGAACTCTCAGAAGTGTCCCAATCTCAATTTTATCACTGGATATTTATTCCCAGCTTTGTTACAATATTTTTTTCAATATCTATTTATTTATATTATTTCAATTTTTTTCAGTATCTAATGTGTTTTTTCTTACGTATTAGCTTTGTTTCAAATTGCTTATATTTATTACTTATTTGTATGCTGTTGAACATTTGTTCTTGAAACAAAAGTTTCTTTTGGATAAATCTTATCTAATCTTATGTCATATTTATATTTTTAGAGCTTGTTCAGATGAAGAGCCATCCACCAGGACCAGCAGTGGAACAGGAACAGCTGGAGAGGAACTGATTCCTGGATTACCACAGAGCTAAGAAAACGCCTCGACATGGACACATGAAACAGCCTGTAAACTGGACACTGTAAGTTCTGGACAAACTCAAATATTTGAGAACATGTATAAGGGATTCAGTTTAATTTTTGTTATTGCAAAACTTTTGTTCATGTACATCTGAAATATTTATAAAGAGAAAACCGGTGAAATCTGTTTTTTTTTTTTTTTTTTTGTTATTACACACCGTTTTAAGCATTTAAAACATATAATATTGACACATACTTGCTAGATTTTGAAATGTACACTTCTCCTGAAAAACAGGGCAAAATATTTTACACAAAGGACATTTCATGACAAATTTATTTAAAAAAAGAAAAACACCAGGCGCACTATTATAATTATAGCACTAAAAGGCATTAAAGTATTTCAGTGAGTTTTCAGCCAATGTGAAATGTTCCACGGGTGAAACACCGGAATTTTAAGAGTTTAAAGATTAAATATTCAATATTTCAAACAGGAGTAGCAACATTTTTATTGGTGTTATAATCGCCACAAAATCACCAACAAACAAAGAACAAGTGAAGCACAACAAGAAAACTCTTGCAACATACCACACCCAAAAGCATATACAGAACACACAGTGTGTGTGTCTATGTGGCCTAGTCAGAAATGTTCTCACAGTCCAAGCAATAACACGTGTCTGTGCATGGAAGCTCGCTCTGTCTGCACGTGCATCTCCCTTTCACAGTGTTGTGTTTTTTTTTTACAGAAGCAGTATACAAGCTCCAGAATGCTGAGAGGTGCAGGGGGAAGAGTCATCCACTCGATCTCAAAGGAGTCTCCCTCAATCTTCCAACCATGGGCCTTTGGTGGAGGTACAGTATGTCTGGCTGACTCTGCAGGCATCTTCTATAGATGGCTGCCTGGTAGTTTGTTCACTGAATGTGTTTATATGGTGAGTCTCTGTTTAGTGGAAGACTTCTGTCTGTGCACTTGCCACTCTTAAACAGCTGGCATCTTGTGTAATTCACATCCTTGGTGCCTTTGAAGTCATACAGAACACAAGTTAATTTTTCAACGGCCTCATACTGTTTTGGGAGTAGTTGAAAACCTTTTCCCAGTGTCTTTAATGACATGCAATGTTCTTTGTTGGACAGTAGTATTTTCATTGCTTAACCTCTTGCACTCCATTGTACCGCGGCCGGGCAAGTCTCTGCCTCCCAGAGAGCACAAGGGCGCTCTTGTGCGTCCTTGAGCGCACGAGGGTGCACGATGGAGCTGCGGGAGCTGCATATCCGTTCTTCCACTGCAGACACAGCCGCGAACAGATTAGTTCATCTGATTGACCTCTCATTCGACTAATAAGAGCCTTGAATTGGGTTTCTGAAACCTTGAAGAACCAATGACTGAAAACCTAGCAAGAAGGACCCGCCTACCAAAGCTGTGAATGCAGTGAGCCAATTGAAGCAGAGAAGTTCGCGAGCTGTTTTTTTTTTAGGCTGGGTGAAGACAGACTGCTGCTGCAGAGAAAAAAAGGACCTGCAGGAAGAACCCCACAGACCCAGCAGCACGGAGACCATCCACAAGTGCAACCTCTGTGACAGCGACTGACATTCGCGTATCGGCATGTTCAGCCAGGCGGTGCTTGTTTTGTTTTTGTCCCAGCAGAATAGACATTAGGATTGCCTTCTATGGTCGTCGTAGACCGACGGAGGCCGAAGACGAAGGCTGAGTGACACACACACGTTTGCCAGTCTATTTTTAATTACTACTCTTATTTGTTTTGAAAAATCGTTCGCCAAAAACCGCAATCATGGAAGCGCAAAACCGCAATAATGGAATTATGTTTTGATCGGGTCGCGAGACCAGAACCATGAGCGGACCAGCGTCGCGTTCGTCTGACAATGAGGAAGAGAAGTTCGCCAGGACTCTGCTGCTGTGAAGAGGTAAGGTGTTATAAGCTAAATTATTCTTTATCCCCGAAAATTGTAATCCAAAATGACTTTTGACCGATCGGTAAATTACAACTGTACGGCGCACGAAGTCTGAAGTTCGTGCGTCGCGGTACAAGGGGTCATTCGTCGCGTCCAGACCGTGAACGCTGCCCCCCCTGCTATTCTTCTGTAGCGAGGGGGGGGGGAGCCGCGGTGACTGCGCTGCTGTCCCACATCGCCACATGAGGCTAATCCGTCATGTGGCGATGGCCGATGTCCATCCTCTGTAGCGGGGGGGGAACCCCCCCCCCACCACCACCACACACACACACAGACACAGCCCTGAGTGTGACCTTTCATTAGAGCCCAAAATGAAGCTTCTATATTGAATCATTCAAAAGTTACAGACGTTTTTCCAAACTGTGCCATTTGGCACAATTTGGCACAGTTCCAAAACGCCTGGGAACAACCTGAGAACAAAGCTGTGTAATATATTCATTTTTTGTGGTATTGTTACAAAATTTGGACCTCAGCTGGATAACACTTGGTTCTACATTTCTGTTGCATTTTCCAGACCGGATCTGAAGCTGTGTGTTATTTGCAAGCATTTGTATCCAAAAAAACACCCAGGCCAAATTTATTTTCTTCAAGTTCACTATGTTTAGATGACTGTAACTCAGTGGCCGGAGCACTTACAAAAAATTCAAAGTGTTTTCTTTTAAATGAGACCAACCCCATGAAGATGCTGCAAAGGGTTGAAGAACAGCTTTGGATTTAATTTGGGCACGTTAATTTTTGGCGTTTTTAGGGAAATTGACCGGAGTGCAAGGGGTTAAGTTTCTCTCTTAGCCTCTTTCGATTATATTTTTGAGTTGTATACTTTTCCCTTCTGCATATGATGCATTGGCTTGGGAGCAGATGTGGTGCTCTTCTTAGGTGGACTGGGACCTGTTTTTGTTGACCGGAGAACCCAGTTTGGTTGGGGATTTGTAGCAGAAGTATGTGGTTCTTCATCTAAAATATTGCAAAGGAGACAAAATTGGGTGGGATGCTTAGTTTGGGACAACTATATATTTACTGCATAAGTGCTCATTCTAAAGATAACTACACTGTGTTAACATGGTCTATTCTGTTCTACAGGTAACTCCAGCTGCTCAGACATTCCTGAGACACTCCTGGACCTGTCTGGATCTTTCTGTCTTGTCTTAACTTGACTATTGGGGCAGTGGCTAGACCTTGCTTGGAGTCGGTCTAGAATAGAGAAGTAAGGCGCCTCTTTCCCTCCACTAGCCTGGGTGTACACCTTGGGTAAGTGTTGGCACACCCTCTGCCTCCCTTGGCAGAGGATATGGCCTAGGTCACTACACTCAGCGGTTCTGCTTGTCAACTCGGCATCAGTCCCGGCAATCCTTTTTGTGAGCATGCCACTTCTGGGCTTGCCTAGCCAGCGTGTGAAGTCAGCCTTCGGCAGAAAGCTTTGAACCATCAGATGCTTCAGCAAGCTGGATGATGATCGTTGCAGCGTGTTGTGGACTGCGAAGAGCGTGATGAGGCACAAGAAGTCACAGTCATCCACTGCATCTGTCTCTTCCTCCAGCCATCTTGACGATGTCTTGCTGCTGGATCCAGGAGGAGTTTGGATGAGAGAGTGAGGTCGACGTATCGCACAAACTCCTCCTCACTTTAAACAGTTTTTTCGCGCAAGTCACCTTTCAAATTGACTATTAATGTTTACACTCATTAGTGTACATGATCAGTTCAGATGGATTTCATCAGATTAAAAATGAATACTGACCATCACTTGTGTGTACTGGTTTTTGTGTCCTTTCTTGGGCTCTTTCAATATTTCTTGTATTAGCATACTGCATGTAGTATTGTCTATGATAGCCTATGTTAACTGAAACATCTGAAGGGTGGGTATTATGCAAATTATATTTTTCAATTGCTTTTTCAGCTATTTTTCTTTCCTTTGTATTAAGATTTACTCACTCTATTGAACACTGCACAATTTTTTTCCAGCTCCTGTCTGAACATTGAAGTTTCTAAAGAGCTTGTAACATGCTGTCAAGGGTAACAGCGGGGCGAGGCCAGAGGCAAGTCTTCAATTCCAATTTTCTGATTTTTATTTCAATAACTTACATGTAAATAAATCCCAAGAAACATCTGACACGACTCTTCTTCAAGAATGAACAATTCGCCATCAACCAAGACGAATACAAGGAATACGAATACCAATGAAATGAATTGAATTTTCCATTATCATTAACCACACCTGTTATATACTACTTGAGATAATTAGGGCTAATTAGCCCCTACCATAACCCCAGGTAAAACAATAAATGTTTCCATTCTTTACACATACCCACTAATCTCTAAAAATACATAAATACTTCCCCAACTATATACAATATAAATATAAATAACATATAATAAATAACAATCTAAATAATTCAATAAATAGTTCAAACCCCTATTTACAAAAGCTAAACCACCCCTCTAACTTACCATACATGCTTCCTTCCTGCTGGTGTCCTATAAAAGGCCTTCAACCCCTAACGGAGTCTTTTGCCCGGACACCCACAGGAAACATGTTGGCAAAGGTATGTGAAATAAATCATTATCTATTATTTTACCAAAATTACTTAACCATAACAATTATCTCCCAAGGGCATTCAAATTAGACAAAGACAGATCCCAAATAATGTGTGCACTTTACAAACAATCATAATAACATTTACCATATTACAAATACAACACAATCACACATACAATAAGTCATACAGGGGTGACACTCCATCGTCACACATGCATACAGCACTCCATACCTGTCCCTGATATTCATGCTAGCTAATGAAAGCACGTGTCTGACTTGATATAATTGACATGTTATAAATAAAGATAGGCCCATACCAAAGCAAGAAACTGAGCAGCAGACATAAGGGTGGGACAAACTAGTTTATTTTAACATTCTGATCAGATCTAAATATAAGAAGTGATGCTGGTGTAATAGCATATTATGAATAAATACCAAATTTCCCAAGGATGTTGTGATACATTGTTCTTAATGGTATATATTTTGTTCACAGAATAAACCTGAAAATGTTTGTGATAATCTGTGAGGTAATGAATCAAGGCTTATAAATGTATTATGCTCTATAATTTTGAACTTGTCTGGTTGTTTTTCAACAATCAGTACATCTTTTTTTGTAAGCTAGTTAAATTCTTGAAAATTAATATTCACGCCAGACCCGCTGCATTTTGAATTTTTTTTTTTTTTTTTTTTTTTTTTACCCTGGGGTGGGGTGGGGGGTGATTAAGTTGAACGTGACTGGTGTATGCGGTCACCTACCGCAACCTGATTGGTTCGTCTGAGAGATGCCGGAGAGGACTGATGATAAAAATGTAAGTTTACTAAAAATAATGCCGGTAGACTGAGGCTGCCAACAAATTTTCTCAGATTTACCAAAAACAGAGAAGACTATATTTAAAAAATGACGTAATCTCCCGATGTAGATTGATCACTGACATGAAAAACGCACTTGGCCCACCACCTGTTTGGCAAGCAACTGGCCAGAAAGATTCAACACATTCATCACACCATCATTAGCCATGGAGTCCAACACTCCCACAATTAAGAGTGGGAAATGAGGTCCTTTTTATAGGCAGAGCTGATGAGACACAGGTGAGACAGTGCAGCTGAGCAGGATCAGGTAATCAATTAAGGAGCGTGAACGTGCTCAATCCTGGAACACCACATTTGATTCAGTTTAGCTTCAATGATAATAAATAAGGTTGTCATAACTTTTTTCATAAGCCTCAGGTCTATTATTGTAGATCCTGCTCAAAAAGAGTTAATTCCCTTCCACAGCATGTGGGGCACCAGGTGGTGTATAGGGGTGAAGCCTATCTCCGTTTCTCTGACCCTCGGCCACACAGTTACTGTAAGTAGTGAAAGCCACAGTGGTGGTGGTGGTGGGGGGGGGGGGGTCAATCCTCTGTAGCTCTGTGCGTAGCTTTCCCTATTCCATTATGCTGAGCACCAAGCTAGAAGGCGGAAGGTACCATTTTTATATGGTCTTTGGCATGACCCAGCCGGGATTTGAACCCCAGCCTCCTGGTTGTGAGGCAGATGCTATACCAACTAGGCCACCACTCCTGTTGCTCAAAAATAGCATGCCTAAAATTAATTGAGTATATCTCAGCAACCACAAGATGTATTTGTCTAATCTTTGTGTTGTAATAAGAGAATTGACAACTTCATACTGAAGAATGATTTATTATGTGAGCAGCAATATGGGTTCAGACACAAGAGGACAACTGCATATGCCCTAATGGAATTTACAGAAAAAATATCAACAGCCATTGAAAATAAAGAGTATTCTGTTGGAGTATTCCTAGATCTTAAAAAAGCATTTGATACAATAGATCATAATTTATTATTAAAGAAACTACAAAATTCTGGTATTAGAGGGGTAGCACTGTCCTGGTTAAGTAGTTACTTAAAGAATAGATATCAGTATGTATGTGTTAGCAACAAAAACTCAGAGTTGCTGAAGGTCACCTGTGGAGTCCCACAGGGTTCAGTTTTGGGACCATTATTATTCAATATGCATATAAACGATATATGTAAAGTCTCAGAAAAAATGGACTTAATATTGTTTGCCGATGACACTAATCTGCTATGCAGTGGAAACAATTTGGAACAACTTCTGGATACACTCGGGAAGGAATTAGGAAAGCTTAAACTGTGGTTTGATTCAAACAAATTAACGCTCAATTTAAGTAAGACAAAATTTATAGTCTTTAACAACCATCACAACAATCCAGTACCCAAACTCAGTGTAAATGGTGTAGAGATTGAAAGGGTATCTGAAACTAAATTCCTTGGAGTAATAATTGATAACAAACTGTGTTGGAAGTCACATATTAATTATATTAATTATATTAAAGGTAAAGTATCCAAATCAATTGCAATATTACACAGAGTGAAATATTTGCTGAATCAACCCACACTATACACCTTGTATCATTCATTAATACTCCCATACATGACATATTGTAATGAAGTATGGGGAAATACATACAAAACAAACATATATCCACTCTTTATGCTTCAAAAGAGAGCTATTAGAATAATAAACAAAGCAGCTTACAGGGAACCAACAAACCCACTTTTTCTTAAACAAAAAACTCTCAAGTTGAAAGATCTGGTTGACTTTAAAACCGCAATAATAATGTTCAAAGTGAAGAATTTATCACTGCCCGCAAATATCCAAAAGTTGTTCCAAACAAGGGAGAAACGATATCACTTCAGAGGAACATGTATATTTCAAAAGCCTACAGTGAGAACAACCACCAAGCAACACTGTATTTCAGTGCAAGGAGTCAGATTATGGAACGATTATGGATCTGAATTAAAATCATGTACAACGCTTGGACAATTTAAACAAAAACTAAAGGAAGAAATACTCCAAACATATTTACAAGACGACATGTAAACTCACATAAGGATTGACATTTCCAGCCTGTGTTGTGTTGTAGCTTAGTTTTTTTTTTTTTTCTCTCTGTGACATTCTGTCTTAGATTTGTCTTGAATAGCAACCGCTTTACTTAGCTTAGCTTAGTTTTCTTTTTTTTTTTTTCTCTCAGTCACACTTTGTCTTAGCTTTGTTCTAAATTGTAATCACTCTTGTCTTGTTTACTCTTTTTTCTTTGAATTCTTGGATGGAATATGGGTGGGCAATATAAGCTGCGGCTTCAGCCATCACCCATTTCGGATAACTCACGTGGAATTGTTTAGTAGAAGGAGTCTTTGTCTAATTTGACCTTGTTATATTATACAGTTTCTTTTAACCTGTACTGTATTATCCGAAATAAATTCATAAGTACAAAAAAAAAATAATAATGGTAACACTTGTGAGATTATTTCAGAGGCGTAAGAATCACTTTTGGTTCAGAGTGAATGAAGAGGGAAGATGGCACACAGCAGAAAATGAAAATTTTCATTCTTCCCTAAAAGAAATTGACATTCTTATACTAAATATCGTTTTAGAATGATGCTGTAGTAGCCCAGAACCTCTAGTAAATAAAATAGAACATGCAGGCATTACCTACACCAAAATTCATGCAGAAATAAAGGCAAATAGATTTTTTAGAGAGGCATTAGTGAAAAAATATTTCTGTGGACTGTGCGATCGGTGCCGATGGGCACAGTTGGCACCATTTGTTCCATGTAATTCCAACTGTTTGGTTTTGTTCTGAAAACCCACTAGAACCATCTGTGCCAAGTGTGTCTGATGTGATATGAGATTTTTTTTTTTGTAAGGTGAGGTCAGGCCCCAAATTTGGGGGCTCTGGTGCTTCAGAGGTCAAAAATGTTATGTTCTTTTTTAAAGTCCAGCCTAACCTGCCATTTCGTCACCTATAAAAATCTTGTCTCACTCTTCCATGTGATTTTGTTCAGTCGTAGGTTATCAGGTTAAATACAATATGACCAAGGATATCATAATACAACAATTAGAATAGATGCCAAATCCACACTTTTTTCCACATATTTATTGGCAAATGGAGATCTTTGCTGCATCCTTTCTCCTCCAAGATTGAAAACATTTCGTGAATAGGTTTTGCACATAATATATTCAGCTTGCCATGATTTTGAGTGGTGATAAAACATCTGCCCCATAGCTGGAAGGTTATAGGCTTAAGCCTTCACCAGGTCATACAAAAATAAAGCAAAATATACTTTTAAAAAGCGGTCCTTCTAGCTTGGTGCTCAGCATAATAGAAGGAAGAAGGAAAGTCAGTCTTGGTGGTGCCTTGCATGGCAGTGGCCCCTCCGATTCAAAATTTGATTGAGAATAAAGACAGGAGAAAATGTAGTTTTTTTCTTCTGTACATCCTTGGCTGTATGGATTGAATGACAATAAAGTTTTTTTTTTCTTTTGACATCACCTGATTGAAACTGTTTAAACCTCACTACTAGCCCTAAATCATTCCAGTTCCAACTTTTTTTTGAATGCATTGCAGGCTTGAACTGCAGTAATTGATGTATATTGGAACAATGTAAAATATATTATGGGTTATACTTTCTGCATTTTAATAAAGGGTAAAGTAAATTTATTGCAAAATTTTATTTTATTTTTTAAACGTTCTACAGTCCCAACATTTTCTGATTTGGAGTTGTTTGTTAGATGACTTTTCCCTTTGACCAGCTGTCAAAGTGACATATTTAATTAAAGGAGAAACATATACATTCTGCCAGATACATGTGGGGTGCATTACTAAAAACTGTGGCCGAAGCACTTCCTGTATAGACTTGCTTTCCTTGAGAAAACAGAAGTGTGTCTATAAAATATGTCACATGTCATTAGCATCAGGCTTGCACAGGCAGCAGCAAGTCAAAACATAAAAAAAAAAAATGCCTTGGGGCAAACCAGAAATGATCAACATTCTATTTGTCTTAGATAATTGTTGCTCACTCAGTCTCTCATAACATACTTTTCCAAACGTTCTCAGAAAAAAACAAGCTGAATGACAAGCAGTCTGAATGACAGTGACCAATAACAAGATTGTGTCTGTACGGTTTTGCACATTTTCAAAGTTCCTCATGCTGATGAAATGTAGCAGATGGTAGAAGTGTTTGAGACAGGAGTGGTTTTCTTCAGGTGATGTCTTGCAGCAGTCTAGACTGGGCAATGGTAAACAGATACAAGCAGTGCTAGGAAAGGAGGAGCAGAGAGGCCTAGGGGAGCTCAGTGAGAAATTGGGTCCAGGGCAGAGAAACCAGGGACGTTGGGTTAAATGAGGATCGCACCAGATGTGGGCCAGAGAAACTGATGTGAAAACACAGACTTGGAATCACAGGTATGGGCTGATCAGAGCAGGAAGGAAGACAGGCCAGGGGCTATGCTAACAGGGAACTAACATGGGAGCCAAACCAGGCTTATGAATTAACTACTCTCAGCTACTGCCTCAGGATCAAATGAAACATACCTGAATTCAGTCTTGTGACTTAATTATCACCTCTGCCAAGGGAGGACGGAGGTAATGTTTTTGGTAGCGTTGGTTTGTCTGTTTGTTGGTCGGATGGCTGGTTTTCCTGTTACCAACATAACTCAAAAAGTTACGAATGGATTTTGATGACATTTTCAGGATAGGTGGGTGATGGCACGGGGAACAGATGATTAGATTTTGGTGGTGATTTGGATCACAATGTGGATGCAAGAATTTTTTCAATATTATTTTATATATTAATCTGGCGCTTTTTATGTACTGCCCCTTTAAGACATGTCCACTCAGTTACGTGCATGGTCAGGCCATAGGGCCACACGCCTCGGCAACCCAGAAGCCAAACACTGCAGAAAAAGTATTAGGGGGCGTGTCCACTGTTACGTCTGGAAAACGTGGAAGGAACTGACAGAGAGCGTCTTGCTGGGAACACAAACTTTATTACATAAAACCTTATTATGGTGGTACAGACTATTGTCGGTAAGGAGGCCGAGCGCCAAAGAGAGGCTCTAAAATGGCTGTCCCTTACAATTATATGTTCGGCGTGACGATGTCACCAAGCGGCCACATCATCATGCCGACAATGACCAAACCTGTGGTTCAAGGAGCCCTGAGACGAGCCCGTGATGGACGTGCCCCTGGAGGCGCCGGCTGCAGTGGACCTGGGCGCCATCCCACTGGAGCTATGGCTTGCTCGTCAGCAATGATCCAGCCAGGATCCCACACCAGCTGGGTCAGCTCCAACGCTGCGTCTTGAGCCACAGCAGCTGCTCTTACTTTCCGCAGATGGCTGGCTTGCCATCTCGAACCATCAGCCATCTGGACGGTGGCTGGTCTCAGCTGCGCGGTGATCTTCATGGGTGTCATAGGTGGTGACGATGTTGAGGCCGACTGCAGGTCCGGGCGTTCGAACCTGCGGACCTGAACTCAGTCCATCACTGCGAGTGGTGCTGTGTTTGGCTGCACTTGGTGTCGTACCTGTCATGGTGTGGCTTTCATGTCTGCTGTGGGGCGTCTACCGGGTTGTGGTGATTCTGCTGCATCCTGTTGGGTCATGGACTCTTCATCCTGCAGCTCAGCTGCGGCTCCTGGAGGCTCATGCCAGGTGTGGATTTGAAAGCAGTCCAGCGGCTCTACTGTGTTTCTTTGGATCACGGACTCTTCATCCTGCAGCTCAGCGGCGGCTCCTGGAGGCTGGTGCTGGGCATGGATTCAGAAGTAGTCCGGCCTCCTCTCTCTCTCCCGGGAAGCATGGTCGTAGCGATGTGTTGCTGTCGCCGTTGGTAGAACCTGCGCCGGGTTGTCATGTCCCGGGGTTCCTGATAGATATGGGCTCCTTCTCCTGCAGCTCTGCAGCTGCTCCCTGGGGCTTATGCTGGGCAAGGATCTGAGGCGATTCCGGTCTGTGCTGTCTCTTTGTGTCGTGTTCCCTCTCTGTGCTGTGTTCATTCTTTGTGCTGTGCTCTTCGGCTGTATCCACGTCCATGAAATCACACTCTCCCTCCTGTGATGAGACTGCGGCTTGCGAACACTCGTGCTGTGCGGGGACCAGCTCCGGGTCCCACATGGCTGTGGACTGGGGCTCCTGTGGTTGCTCCGGTTCTGCTGGGTTCTGTTCGGTGTGTGGTGTGAAGCAGGGAGTGGCAGCATCCACATCTGCATGCAGCAGACTCGAGTCATCGTCCAGGCTGGGTTTGCTGCTGGGTTGCCCTGCTATCCTGCAGTGTCTACCTCGGGGCACTCCCGAAATGGTGTGGTGTCGGCGGGCTCAGCAACTGGAAAAACCGTCTGCACCAGCAGAGCTAACTGCAGGGAATGCAGGTGTGGCTCCGCCAGCCGTGATCCTACCTGAGCAGTCATCTCCAGCTGGAACGCCAGTTCCATCGCCTCCGTCTACAATAGGTACTGCACCATCTCCAACAGTGTCTCCTGCAGCTCTTCCACCATATCTGCCACCGTCTGGTCGTCCGGCCCCACCTCCAGCACGGCCCGCATCACCAAACTCACGGCGTACCATTTCAACTGTGACTTTATCAATCTGTCCTCCGCATGTCTGAACTCGCACATGCTAGCCAAACAGTGAAGGGCGTCTATGTACTGTATGAGCGACTCGCCCTCTTGCTGTCGACGCTGGTAGATCACAAACCTCTGGGCCATCATGTCCTGTGGGTCAGTGAAATGGTCAGCCATTAAGGCAGCACATTTGCTGAAAGTCTCTGCAGGACCCAGTGCTTCCAACACATGCCGGCCCTCGAGGCCAAAGCAAAAATCTTTCACAGCCTGTAGACACTTGCTAGCGTTAGCCAGGTCCTTAGCAGACACAAATGACTGAACCACCTCAATCACCCATGGGATGGGTGGCTCACCCAGGGTCGTGAGGAACAGTGGTGGGAATGAGAGACACTCTACCTGATACGTGTCCATCTTCAGAAGGCCATTTTTTCTCCTCATCACCATTTGTTATGTCTGGAAAATGTGGAAGGAACCGATAGAGAGTGTCTTGCTGGGAACATGAATTTTATTACATAAAACCTTATTATGGTGATGCTGTGGCGGCATGAAATATACCCAGTGTGGCGGCATGAAATAATAAGCGGCGAACTGAGAGTTTTTGAGGGAGTTTATTAATCATACCGCCATCACAACACCCACTCCAGCGCCGTGCAGGCGCGCCGGAGCGGGCCCGGAGGCTCTCGTCACAGATAGTCAATGCGTGTAGTCAGAAGCAGTGGTCAGAGAGAGAGAACATGTGAATTTCAGTCAGCTTATATACCCCGTTACAGACAATACATGAAAGGCATGGGACATTTGCATCACAGTCAGAGCAGGAAGCATGAACATTTGCATTTGAGTCATACATATCAACAGCAGGACTGGCAGGAAGGAGCTAGACAAAGAGCGGCTGCCTTTTGATATCAATACACACATCTCATTGTTCTGCTAATTGCCCCAGCTGAGCGCTCTGCTTGTCCCAGTCTGTCGTGGGGGTCATTTGCGTCAGGCTGCTGCGTTCGCTTGTCGTCGGAGAATCACCGCCGGAGCGAGCTCTCAGGCTCTCAGGCAAGGCGTGTAGTCAGAAGCAGTGGTCAGAGAGAGCGTGAGCATGTGATATTCAGTCACTTGTAACCCAGTTACAGACAATACATGAAAGGCACATTTGCATCACAGTAACTGCGGGAAGGCATGGGACATTTGCATCACAGTCAGAGCAGGAAGCATGAATACACAATACACACATCTCATTGTTTTGCTAATTGCTCCAGCTGAGTGCTTTGTTTGTCCCAGTCTGTTGTGGGGGTCACCCACAGTACTCCCCCCCAGAGGGCTCAGCAGGAAGCTGAGGCCTCGATAGTCCGGCTTTGGAAGCGAGCTGTGGGGAAGGCTCTGTGCCGAGGAGGTGGAGGGAGGGTGGTGGGGGTAGCAAGTGCCGGCCGAAGTTGTCTGGGCCGCGCAAAAATTGCATGTGGATCCACGGTGTTGAGGGGCTGTCCTGTTGAACGTGCAGTGGTCCACAGCGGCTGTGAGAAGAAAAACTTGTCTCTGACTCCTCTCGCAGCTATGAAGAAAAACAGGAGCTGCAAGGCTGCGTAGCGGCTGTGAGAAAAAAGGAGCTGCAGCAGTGTGAGAGACTTGGCGTGTTGGCTTTAGGTGCGCGCGCACAGCCCTAAAGCCCTCGGGGACAGCTGATGGCAGAATTCCCTTTGTGCGCTGTGGCTGAGACCCATACAAAATCCTGTGAGCGAGCTGCATGTGTGCTTCAGGTGTGTGAGCAGCCCTGAAGGTTCTGTGTGCAGCGGCGAAGGACGATGGCTGTCTGTGGAGCCGTTATTGTCCCGTGCGTGGTGCGCCGTCCTCGTAACCCCCCGGTGTGTGCGCGGGGGTTTGGTGCGTGGGTGTCCCGCTGTTGAGAGGCGAGTCAGAGTCAGGGAGCTTGATGGAGATCAGCGTCGTCGGCGCCAATGGTCCTGTCTTGGCTGTTGCTGTAGTTCGCTAGTGCCGGGTCATGGTGCGTTCAGGTCCACGCGCTGCGTTCTCCGTCGGCCCTGGAGGTCGCCGTCGTGGAGAAAGGACGAGGTGCGTGCGCTCTCGCCTGGTGGTGGCTCTGCGTCGAGGTCTCCCTGTAGCAGAAGGGAGGGCAGTCCATTTGCGTCAGGCTGCTGCGTTCGCTTGTCATTGGAGAATCACCGCCGGGTGCTGCGTCCGTTGTCGTCGGGCTGTCCAGACCAGAAGGTTGCGTTGCACAAAGCGTGTGCTTTCTCGGGGTCACCAATGTGGGGGCATGAAATAATAAGCAGTGAACTGAGAGTTTTTGAGGGAGTTTATTAATCATACCGCCATCACAGAACTCACTCCAGCGCCGTGCAGGCACGCCGGAGTGAGCTCTCAGGCTCTCAGGCAAGGCGTGTAGTCAGAAGCAGTGGTCAGAGAGAGCGTGAGCAAGTGATATTCAGTCACTTATATACCCAGTTACAGACAATACATGAAAGGCACATTTGCATCACAGTAACTGCGGGAAGGCATGGGACATTTGCATCACAGTCAGAGCAGGAAGCATGAACATTTGCATTTGAGTCATAGATATCAACAGCAGGACTGGAAGGAAGGAGCTAGACAAAGAGCGGCTGCCTATTGATATCAATACACACATCTCATTGTTCTGCTAATTGCTCCAGCTGAGCGCTCTGCTTGTCCCAGTCTGTTGTGGGGGTCACCCACAATACAAAGTATTGTCGGTAAGGAGGCTGAGTGCCAAAGAGAGGCTGTAAAATGGCCGTCCCTTACATTTATATGTTTGGTGTGATGGTGTCATCGAGCGGCCCCATCATCACATTGACACTAACATAAACCTGTGGTTTCAGAACACCACATCCATCAAACTCACTTTTCCTGCTGTGGGTGACTATTTTCTATTCATTCTCTACGTAGTCCAGCGTTTACAGAGCTGAGCACCCTCGGTGCTGAAACACTTTGAGCAGTGGCTGCTTTTTGTCACGGTGCTCAGGGCTGAAAAAAGTCCAATTTGTCACACTACTGTACAGCTACACTTGTCAAAGTCAGACCTTTCTAAACAGCCAATCAGAATTAAGGAATTGCGGGACATAGGACACTGGTACAAGAAGACGACAACGGTAGGTGACGGACGGTGGAGGCTGAACTTTGCTGCATCAACCAACCCGATACTCTTTTTGATCTGACACTAAAAGGATATCATGATCAAAATTTGAAAGCAAATGCTAGGAGGAACATGTCTGCATCCGTCGGCATGCCAGGTGAGCATTTGTAATATGGATACTATGCAAATTTGTAGTTGCTAACTGTAAAAAAAATTGTGTGATACTGCACTGTTGTGTAATATTGCTTAATAATTATGAACCTTGTCAGTAAAATGTAATGGAGAACAAAGGAGGGAAAAAAATGAAAACGACCTGAAAGATTCAATAAACCATGATGTTGATTTAAGGTGGAATTGCCCAGCCCCAATGTATGGTTAATACAACTATGACAGTCTTATTATTATTATTATTAGTATTGTGTAGTCATATAATGTAGTCATATTGTTTTTGCTGTCATTTCTCTGTCTGTCAATAATAATAATAATAATAATAATAATAATAATAATAATAATAATAATGAATTGCATTTATATAGCACCTTTTATTCAAATTTTCATGAAAGGTGTGTAATGGCACACTGAACAGATGATTAGATTTTGGTGATGATCTCAAAATGCATACCTCAACCAAGGCTCTTATCTTCTCACAGAGTGTTAGCAACAATACTCCAAAACTACTGGATGGATTTGGATGGAATTTTCACCAGAGGTGGTTCTTGGGCTACAGACAAATCCATTACATGTTGGTGATGATCTGAGAATGCATTCCTCAGCCAAGGCTCTTATCTTTCCCGGTGTGTTAGCAACAATACTCCAAAACTAATGGATAGACTTTGATGCAGTTTTCACCAGAAGTGGCTCTAGGCCTATACACAAACATGTTGGAGGTGATCCATGAGGGACGGAAGAAGTCTTGGCGGAGGTATGCACTCTCTTGAGTGCTTGTCTTGTTTAGCTATGGGAACGTTTTCTTCTTCTTCTTTTAGATTTGATTGGCGGTTGACAACCAGCTTACAGGTGCACTACGGCCACTGACTTCACTCTATATCATCTCTCTATGCTCGTGTGTGACTGTTTTTAAATGACTCATGGGAACTTTTTAGGGTAAATTACATCAAGGCAGAGACTGACAACAAAGTGATTTTCACAGGTGTGCAGGCTTAAACAGGTGAGGTAAAACATGACCCAGAGCCCCGAACAGGAGCTGGGCCAGCAGGAAGCTGAGCTGGCAAACATGACAGAAATAATCACGATTAGTCGACTAATCGAAAAAAAATAGTCGATAATTAGTCGCTTACCAAAATAATCGTTAGTTGCAACCCTACTTCCCTGCAGCAAACCAAGGTATTGTCTTGACCACAGCGCCACACAACTGCTTCAGCTAACACTCTTTCTCAAATGATAAATGTTCAATTGAAAGGATTCCCAGCTGCAGTAGTACATCATTTGAAATTTACTGTGTGTGCTACACATTGTTTTCTAATGTACAGAAGAGATATGTTGCTCTCAGAAGGACACTTTGCCAGGAGGATTTGAACCCTGGTGTCAGGCATAACAGACAATCATCTTAACTACTACACTGCACAATTGCATTGGGTCATATGCTGACGTTCTCATCCACTAACAAAATATTCCGTTGACAGGCCAAAGGCTAATAGATGTTTCTGTTATGACCCGAGCGCCAATCTCGTCCGCGCTCGGGCTATGCATCATCTCTGCCGGCTTTGACAGCAGTGGATTACATTCTGGCTCCCCGGGCTCTTATTGTGACAGCGCTCGGTGGGGTTTCCTGCTGTCAGAGCCGATCAGCTGTTTGGCATCACAGCTCGTTAGCTGCCGGCTTTATTGGCGAGTGCTGACAGCTGATTGATGCTGGAGTATCGCCAGTCATTCCTGGTCCTCGTCATGTCAGGTTTGTGCTTACCCTTGTTCATAGTTACGGTCGTAGTAGCTGGGGTTAGCCCTACGATCCCTTGTATTCTATAGTGTGTGTGTTTTGCCCTCAGCGGCTCACAGCTTTGTGTCTCGTCTTGTCTTGTTATAATAAAACATCGAATGCAAAACTCACTGGTGACTTTTGGCTTCTTATGGTGGCCCGCGAGGGTCACCACATGACAGTATACTCCAGCCAAGGTCGTCTAAACGGAGACGCCACACCGAGATGCCTTTTCACCTTGAGTTTTTGCCGTAGGGTGGAGTTTTCACTACAAGTTGGACTTGGTAGAGAGATGCCCACCCGCGAGTGTGGTTTTTGCCCGGAGTGGCTAGAGGAGATTGATGGCTATCTAGCGGAAGCCACCCATCTCATGCCCTCCGAGGCGGCCGACTACCACTTATGCCTCACCTCACCTTACCTCTACTCCGGAGGGGAGCGAGAGGTTATCACGGATTGTGGCACAGCGCGAAGTGATGGCTAGAGCGCTCCAGGAAACCCCTCCACTTCCTGCGAGGACAGCGTCCCTGGCGAGAGTGGGGATTCTTAGGCTGGAGGGAAAACCCGGCAGGAGACCTGTGGATCGGAATCCAGCTCCTGTCGCCCGTCCAGTCCCAGCGCCATGTGTTCCTGGGTCCCGCACCGCACCGTTGGCCAGTTGGCCTCATCGCCATGCTCCTACCAAGTCCCAACGAGAATCCCATCCAGATCCAGCTCCGGGTCGTCGTCGGAGGAACCCAGCCTCCCAGTTGGCCGCATCCCTTACGTCACAACAGGAGGGAACCCCTGCAGTCGCCGCCCCTGGGTCATCTGTTCCAGCTGCGCTGTCAGCTCCTCGTGCCCATGTCGCCCCGGCTGTCATGTCCTCCTCTGCGACGTCATCCCCAGCGGCTGGGAGTGCTGTGAGTCGTGCTTTGGCGAGGCCCGTCAGCAATCCTTCCCGAGCGGCTCCTCCTCGTCGCCCCGAGGGGCCCGCTGTTACCTTCTGGAGGGATAGAAGGAGGTCTCCACCCGCTGCAGCAAGCACCATCTTCTCCCCAGGAGGCAGGCAAGTGCAAGTTCATTCATTCCACCACAATTATGATCTGACTTGTCTGACTTCTGGGGGCGGAGTTCGGGGTTCGCTGCCCCACGAGCTCCCGCCACCTGCTGTAACTGTGATAACCAAACCTGCTGCCTCTGTGTCTCCCTCTGTTGAGTGGTCCGCGATGCCAGGTCTACGTCGCGGGGTGAGGAGGGGGCCTGCGGTGCTGGAAAGCCTGGATCCGGCCCTGCAGCCACGTCGTGGACGGAGGAGAAGAGCGGACTGCGGCCCAGAACCTGTGCCGATGATGAAGCATCCCAGGGTTTCCTCGCCGGAGTGGTCCGAACCAGTGGGTCGAGGGTCCCCTGCCTCCACGCCATATGGGTCATCGGCGTGGGCATCAGCGCGAGAGGAACCTCAGGCTGCGGAATCCATCGTGCCAGCTGTGGAGCCTGACGCAGCTGAGTTGGAGCCTGCGCACAAACTTCTTCGCCCTTAGCCTGGATCGACGGAGTCCTGAACGGCAACAGAACCCGAGTGCAGGCAAGTGCTTCCTCTTGTGTCTCTGTCCCCTGTGTTGGAGCATTTTTGCCTGCCTTCTCGGGGAGGCGAGTGAGGGGCAGCCACCTGCTGCGCCCGAGCTCATCTCGCTGGGTTCTGTTGCTCCCGGTGACACTGATCCCCGTTTTTCTGTGTGTTTTGAGCCTCCTTGCAGTGTCAGGGTCCTGCGGAGGTGCAGCGCCGGTGTGGTCCACAGACAGTGGAGGAGCTGCAGACCCTTCGCCGCCTGACCCAGTTCGGGCTCATCCTTGCCTTCTGTCCCCTCTTCAGAGTCACCGGCCCTGCGCATCATCGCCGGGGGCCATGGGGGTCCCTTTTCGCTCGCCCCGGCTCTCCCGAGTTTTGTCCTTGCCAGGGAGGCCGCCGCGGGCTGTTGTCCCCCGGTACTGGTGGCTGAGGGACGCAGGTCAGCCGCCTGAGGAACTGTTTCTCCAGTTCGGCGCCTCGGGTCGGCCACCCGACATATTGTGTGTTTCTCTGGGCGATCTGGTTCGGCCACCGGAGGAGTGGACATTCCGGGCCTGGGACTGTGGTAAGCCGCCCAGACATGTTCCGCCCCCCATGACCACCCGTAGGCTGTTGGATGCGGGGAGACCGCCTGAACTGTTCCCGTGGCATTTGGTCTCCGCCGGTCGGCATGAACTGTTGGGGGTAGAGGTCATTCCTGGTGGTGGTTTAGCCCTGTAATTGTTCTGTTGTTTTTTTTTGTTTTTTTTTCCGTCCTGTGTTGTTCTTGCTTTTTGACTTAAGAGTGTGGCATTTTTGTTTTCGTAATTGTGTTTCATGTATTTTGGAATGTAGTCTGGTCCTGTAATGGTCCTGTTTTTTTTTTTCCTGTCCTGTGTCGTATTTGCTTTTTGACCCGAGAATGTGGTATTTTTGTTTTCATTGCCTGGGTAATTGTTTCATGTATTTTGGAATGTAGTCTGGTCCTGTAATTGTTCTGTTCTTTTCGCTGTCCTGTGTTTTGTTTCTTGTAGTTGCCATTTGTGCATTTTGGGAGTTTTGATTTGTCATCATATTCTGTACCGTAGGGAGTTTTTTTTCTCTTTTCGGTTATTTTGTGTCGGTGTGACTGTTCCATGTATTTTTTGAGTCGTTTTTTTTTTTCCCTGTCTGTGCTCTGGTTTTCGATCTGTGGTTTGATCCTCTCCTGCCCCATCCACCCACCCTGGGGGGGCGGGGATTGGATGTCTATGGGCAGTCAGGAGCCCGCCTTCAGAGGGAGGGTACTGTTATGACCTGAGTGCCGATCTCGTCTGTGCTCGGACTATGCATCATCTCTGCTGGCTTTGACAGCAGTGGATTACATTCTGGCTCCCCGGGCTCTTATTATGACAGTGCTCGGTGGGGTTTCCTGCTGTCAGAGCTGATCAGCTGTTCGGCATCACAGCTCATTAGCTGCCGGCTTTATTAGCGGGTGCTGACAGCTGATTGATGCTGAAGTATTGTCAATCATTCCTGGTCCTCGTCATGTCAGGTTCGTGCTTATCCTTGTTCATAGTTAACGTCGTAGTAGCTGGGGTTAGCCCTACGATCCCTTGTATTCTATAGTGTGTGTGTTTTGCCCTCAGCGGCTCACAGCTTTGTGTCTCGTCTTGTCTTGTTATAATAAAACATTGAATGCAAAACTCACTGGTGACTTTTGGCGTCTTATGCTGGCCCGCGAGGGTCACCGCATGACAGTTTCATTAATTTTATTTTTGGAACATGAACAGAATTGTATGAAATTTGGTGTTTTCTGAAGAATACCGCTGTGATCGTGAGTGTGAAGTTTCATCAAGTTTGAATCACTATATCAGGAATTGAATCCAAAAATACATGCCAAAGAGAAACTGTATAACTTGATTGCCTATAAAATCAAAACTGATTGACATTGGGTCATTTTTAACAACTTTTCATTACCAATATCTATACATGATCTCTGTTTAATTTCTGAATGGTCTAAGAGGAGTTCATTTTGACCTCGCACATTTTTGAAAACACGGTGCAGAAAACTTTATTCTTAGAGAATCAGACCAGTGGAGAAAAGTTGTGAAAAATTTCAGAGAATGGAATGAAATAATTTTGAGTTCAAGCCCAGCCATTCTTGAGATATTTGCAAAAAATATCAAACTGTTTATTTTAGCGCCACGTATGGACGCAGTGCCTCAATATTTGATTTCTGAGAAATTGGGAGTATTTCTGACCAGACTCTAAAATTTCATGTTTCAGTCTACAGTGATCCCTCACTTATCGCGGTTAATGGGTTCCAGAACCGACCGCGAAAAGTGAAAAACCGCGAAGTAGCGTCACCCCTAATGACGCCATCCATAAATAATACGTACGTTCATTCTCCCACTCTCTCTCTCTCATATGATACGTGTGTGTGTGTACGTGTACATACATACGTAGATGTAAACAAAGTGTACATAAATATGTTTTTAGAACTCTTTTATTCTTATAACAAGATACGTAACTCAAGATGAAGATGATTTACTGCACAGGTTAATGAGAGCTTTACTGTTCCTCAGGTGACGCCTCATCGTCAGGTGCTGGAGGCTCAGGATCATCGAGGGCAGCTTCCGATAGAGCTGAAGCTGGAGGAGGCGGCGTAGTGGCTCGACGGGAAGACTATTTCGCACAAAATGGCACAAGAGAACAGCAAAAAGTTCCACGTGGCGAGACTAAGTAACACGAGCGATAAAAAGCAATGAATGCGGTCTTCCTTCCCTTCATGGGTGCTTGGCAGGGAGAGGAGGTGGGTGAAATGTCTCGGCCAATCAGCTTGCGGGGTGAAACGTCTCGGCCAATCAGCTTGCGAGATTTCCAAGCCGAGCAAACACGAGAACAGCGAACAGAGAGTTGTGCTGCTCTCCGTGTTGACACCTGATGGTCTAATGTAGTCTCCCTGCCTTCTGCTAGCGCCCGCCCATTATTTCTCAATTTTGAATTTTTGATGAATATTTTTGAAAAATACGCGATGCACTGAGGGCGCGAAAGGTGAAGCGCGAAGTAGCGAGGGATCACTGTATTACTATTTCTGCTCTCCATGCACTAGTACTTGTTACCTGCTCACTGCTCTATTATTGGCTAGCCTAGCCGCCTGTCATGTAGATTTCCAGGAAGCCAAAGGCGTTAGCTTAAGAGCTAACAGTGGTACTTATATTGTTAATTTCTTTAGATTTTAGTGACCATAATAAGCATCTGTTAGAATAAAATTGAATTAAATGAGACTGAGTCAAAAATTCACCAGGTGGATTCTGGATATATGAGTAAAGTTATTATTCTGTGTTTTTATTGGCCTCCTCCTGAAACTTATAAAGGCGATCCCTGCTTGGGCAACAGCAATTATAAAAACGCTGCTGACCAGCCGAAGGTTCAGAGTCCACCTCAGTCAGAACACAAGTGCATGGAGAATGCAGAAAAACGGACTCCCACAAGGCTCAGTTCTAGCTCCAACTCTGTTCAACCTCTACATAAACGACCTGCCTACTACAAAATCCCGCAAATTCATCTATGCAGACGACATCTGTCTGGCATTCCAAGCACCAGACTTTGAACCACTGGAACGGGTGCTCACGGAAGATCTTGCTAAACTGGACCAGTTCTGCAAAATCTGGCGCCTAAAACCAAGCCCAGCAAAAACTGTCTCCAGTGTATTTCATCTCCACAATGCAAAAGCTGCCAGAGAACTAAACATCCACCTGAGCGGACTCAAGCTTAAGCATGCCCCAAATCCAACTTATCTTGGAGTGACCCTTGATAGGACCTTATCCTTCAAGGAACATCTAAAGTGGACGGCTGCTAAGGTGAAAGTACGAAACAACCTGCTCTGCAAGCTCGCTGGTGCAAAATGGGGGGCGGCAGTCTCCACCCTGCGCACCTCAGCACTGGCCCTTTCATACTCTGTAGCAGAATATTGTGCCCCTGTCTGGTCCAGGTCATCTTACACACACCATGTAGACACCCAGCTCAACTCAACCATGAGAACTATAACTGGAACAATCCGCTCAACACCACTCCCCTGGCTCTCTGTACTGTCAAACATAGCCCCTCCACACATCCGGCGAGCAGCATTAACTCAAAGGATGCTCCAAAAAGTTAAAGATTTTCCTCACTTACCAATCCATGCAGATATCTACACCCCACCCACTGCCCGACTTTCATCCAGACGGCCGATTTGGAAAAACCCTCCCCCAGCTGACTTTACCATCCAGACAGCTTGGCAAGAGGAATGGGAGACCAAGGAGGTCCCAAACAAACAGCTGGTGATAAACCCCAACCAACAGGTCCCGGGCACCAACCTCCCAAGGAGACAGTGGTCTACACTCAATCGCTTCAGGACTGGACATGGCCCCTGCTTGGCCAGCCTTCACAGATGGGGCAGTAGCCCTAGCCCACTGTGCGCATGTGGAGAGGAGCAAACTATGGAACACATCATAGAGGCTTGCCCGCTCCAAAGACTGGAAGGAGGATTACACACCCTCCATACAGTAAACCAGGAGGCAACTGCTTGGCTTAAGGACTTTGCATTCGCTAAATAAATAAATAATTGTGTGTTTATATACTTGCATATTTATTCCACCTAGCTGCAATGCTCCGTACTGTGGGTGTTTATATATTTACATATTTATTCCATCTAGCTACAATGCTCTGCACTGTGTGTTCATATATTCATATATTTATTCCATCCAGCTACAATGCTCTGCACTGTGTGTCTGTGTGTGTGTGTATATATATATATTTTATAGTAATATGTACATATGTATATTAGCTGCTCTTGCTTGCTTGTTTTTTTTCTTGCCTTCTGATTGTTGCTCTGAGTGTTGCTATCCCTGTGCTGTTGCAATCCTGGAATTTCCCCGTTGTGGGACTAATAAAGGCTTATCTTATCTTATCTTATCTTATCTTATTCTGGCTAGGAGAAAGATACAATGAACAGCCCTACAGAGTCAATCCATGCACCATTCTGAAACATTCACTCCAAGCTTGGTATTTTATAGCCCTTGGAGCTTCATGTCTCTGCTGACCCACACTCACATGCACATTCACTCAGACTCTGGGGCTTGAAGGCCACACATGAAGAATAACTGCATAAAACGCACGAAGAATATATCAGATATAAAATATGAAAGAAAAATATAGAGGAATATGAAATTATTCTTTCATCTCCCCCTTGATGCTTAAAAAGCATCAGAGATGAAACTTTATGGCCGCTAAAACCTCATTGGGCAGCTCACTAAGTTCCAGTGTGTTTTATGCAAGAAGCATTTTATTGTAAAAGATTCTAACTTGCTTTTCAATGAGGAAAGTTGGCCATCAACCTTGCTGCCCCCCCAAGCGTCGTTTGAATGTTTCATTTCCTGGGGACCATGGAACAGTAAGGTCTTTTGTTCAATTAAAAATAAAAAGAAATCAATAATTAAACAGAGTCATAAAAAGAAAAGTAAAGTGAATAATTACAAAATGATAAGTGCAAGTATGTTTGTGTTGTTATGTGTGTTGGCAGATCAGCAGCAATTTTGATGAGGTATATATATACAGTATATATACTGTATATATCAATCAATTAAGGTTTATTGTCAATACTACCGTACGTGCAAGACATACAGGAGAATTGAAATTTGACTTGACATTGGGCGCGCTCTATAAGCGCATCCCAGCGCCGTGGCAGCCTTGAGGCACCAGTCATACAGTGGGGGTAAAGAGGGAAGAGGTAGGGAATGACACAGTAGGCGAGAGAAAAAAACATAGTTATCAGAATAGCGCTCAGTGAGCGAGATTATGATTATAAGAAAAAAAACCCTCAATGCACATTTAGCAGTCAAACAATACACACGTTGACAAAGACCGATGAGAGACCAGTGTGTGTGTAATCAGCATATATAATCAGTGTGAGTGCAGTGTTGAATGTATCATTTGTTGATGTACAACAGAGGGGGGCGCCTCCTGGCAACGGATAGTTGTTATAATCATGTTTTCAAAACACAGATAAGCATGTCCAGAGTCTCTCTCTCTTTGTGCATGCCAGATGGCAAAGTTCTGTATTAGACACATGATAGCGCTGTCCTTGAAGAGTCCAGTCTGCTGAACAACAGCAATTGATGTTAATTGTTTGGGTTAAGAGAAGCCAAACTCTTCTTCTGTTTTGTCTTCATCCAGGAGGAGAGGGCGCCGAATCAAGGTCAAGGCACAGTTCACTCAGAGCATAGAATTTCCATCTCTCTTGTGATTCTGTGCGTCATAATTTCCATATACAGGCTTTAAAATCATTCCCTGGAGAGCACCAGCGACTCCAGATGTATACCACTCTTCTGAATCAGCCATCATTCAGTTCACCATTGCCGCTATTAGTGCACTCCCCGACTGGTCGAATTTGTTGTTGAAGGAGCATTGCCGGGTCCGCTTTGATCAGCTCTCCCAACTTCTTAATTTCTGATACATCAGGAACTCCAGAGCCAAAATAGAAATCCTGTGATCAAGCCAAACAAATAGAGATGTCTTCCGCATCTCAGTCGAATCACACAGACACATGAATTCCCAATTGTCCACGAGTCCTGGGCTCCCCCTAGCCCGATCTTCTTTTGAAGTGGTGTCAATCGCATATAAAGCCTACCAAATCCATAATTTTCCATTTGGAATAAGATTCAGCCAGAATAAGAGCGACACAGACAGAGACAGGACACAGCAAGCTGGGATAGTGAAGAGGGGAGAGGAGTGGGGAGGAGGATATACAGGTAAGTCCTGGATTTTTATGGCTATTTTTGTGCCACACAGAAGTTTGATAAGGGAGTTGACTGTCTTGTGCATCTCGGAGGGAGAAAAACACCTCATGGGTAAAACCAGGTCTGTGGTGGACCACTCCCAGTTACACGGGGTGAGACTGGACATCCTGGCAGATAAGCACATCTGTCGCAAGGTCTGTGGTGGACTTTTGCCAGTCGGTGCATCATGACATGCACTACACAAAGAGCAGCAATAAAAAAAATCATCTGGTCAGTTACTGCAGCAGATATTGGAGTCAGTTTGTCTTGGCCTGTCCTTGCCACTGATAATACCTCTAGCTGCCAAGAATGTGTCGCTAGCCCAGCAAAAGCTAGTGGTACTCAAATGCTTTGCAAGCAGTTTCATGAAATGGTCAGTCAGAGAGCAACTCATACCGGCTCAGACGTCACCTGGGTTAACAAGGTCAGGAGTTCCTGGCAGCGGAAGACGAATTACAGAGCTGCGTGGAGGAATCTGATCAGACCTAAATGTAACAGTCATTGTTGCTCCCGACAGACTGCTATGATGATGATGATGATGATATATAGTGTGTGTATGTATGTATGTATGTATATATATATATACATTTTATATATATATATATATATATATATATATATATATATATATATATATATATATATATATATATATATATATATATATATATCCTGACCTCATGGGGGATGGCACCTCTGTGTGCCCCAAAACCGGGTCTCGTCCCCGTTGGACCGTGCACAATCCGATGCCCGAAGGCGCCGGAAGCCCAAATGGGTTTCTGGGTCCCTGTTCAGGCGCCAAATGTTAGAATAAAATTGAATTAATTGAGACTGAGTCAAAAATTCACCTAGCTGATTCTTGAGATATGAGTAAATTTATTATTCTGGCCAGGAGAAAGATACAATGACCAGCCCTTTAGAGTCTATCCACGCACCATTCTAAAACATTCACTCCAAGCTTGGTAACAACAGAAGAAGATGATCTTGGGGTACATCTGTAGACTGGAGACCTCCTCACTTCCGCCCTCCAAAGAGAGCAGACGCTTTTTTCCTTCTCTCCAGCTCTGACTTTTATCTCTTTCCTCCCCTAACTGACTGGATCCCAGCTTGCTATCGTCTGTCTGCGTGTCTCTACTGCTGATTATCGAACGAAATTATGGATTTAATAAGCTGGGCTTTGAACGCAATTGACACTATTTTTTCAACGAGGAAAAGTGCCCCGGGGGAGGTGGTTTGCCCCGCAGGAACAGCGGCTGCGGGCTATTTGAAGGACACAAGTAATTGGAAACTCTTGTGCCTGTGTGATCGCTCTATCGAAGATGTTGAAGATTTATACATCTTCGTAGCAATGGTCATCGGAATCTTTCTGATTGGATCTGGGATTGTTCTGGTGTACCGTAAATTGATGAAGATGGATGGAGCCTATCAAAATGCTGGCCAGGCGAGGCTTAACCATCAAATTGAACAATTGGGGAGGACTCTGACAGCGGCTAATGGAGAACTGTCTAGGAAAATGGATTACATCATGATCACGCTGAGAGCCGTCCATGAAGAATTCAACGTCCAGCACTGAAGGATTAAAGTACTGAATCTGTAAGAGAATATAAAGTTTTTTTCTCTGGGAACAGTACTATTCAACTTATCTGACCTGCCCCTGCAATCAAGTCCTCCAGATTATCTGCAGTTTTTTGTTTTTTGTTTTCAAAACATTTGAGCTGCATTGACTCTTATGGACAGCCAGCTGCCTGACTCAAGGACAAAGTGCCAGACGCTAGACAAAACATCTCCTGCTGAAGAGACTTTGTTGTTCTTAACTGATATAAACACCTTCACTCAACACTACACTCACATTGACTCAATAAACTGATGAGAAGATCATTCATTCACTGCTCTCTTTGTGTCCTTGTATACACTATTGTCTGCTAATTGTGCATTGAGGGCTTTTTTTCTTGTAATCATAATATTGATCATTTATGACCGGTATTCTGACAATCAATGCTTTTTTGCTCTCTCCTATTGTGTTTATCCTTTTCTTCCCTATGCTTCCTGTTCCTAGTCTGCTGACAGGCGCGTTATCGACGCTGCCACGTCACCGGAAATGCATGTCGTTTTCAGTGTCAAGTCAAATTCCTCGTATGTTATCAGTTGTTTACTGTTAATGTACTTGGCAATAAATCCTTTTTTGAGTTCTGAGTTCTGGAAAACTGTCCATAAATCTCATCTCCCAGGAACTGGGAGTTTTTGCACATTCCTGGTCACACAAGGAACTAGCAGAGCATTCAAAACAGAGATTATCAATTGTACCCCTGTGTCATCATTCATGTCTCTGCTGACCCACACTCACACGCACATTTGCTCAGACTCTGGGGCGTGAAGGCCACACATGAAGAATTACTGCATAAAACGCACAAAGAGCATATCAGACATAAAATATGAAAGAATAATATAGAGGAATATGAAATTATTCTTTCAGCATCCCTCTTTATTATGTTTCTCTAATCAGTAATCACAGTCAATAGTATAGGCTGTTGTGCATCATTAGTGGTCGAAGTTGATTGTAACTGCATAAAGCTAGCCTTGGCAGGGAGGAGGAGATGGACAGGTCACCCGGTGTTATTTTAACCCTTTGAGAGTGAGAATTTGCATGCCCCTAGTGGCAGAGCACGGTGCTGCACCTGTCATCTCACTCTGACATCGCCGGCTTCACTTAGGATTTGTACTGATCTGCCAGTTTCAGAAGGTGGCAGACATGCATTGGAGGACTCAATGGATGACACGTAATTGACATAACGCACGGCTCAGGAGACACACATGCAGGCTCAGGGTAGATTCAACAGCTTTATTCAACAACAAGGGTGTGTGACTGCGTGTCTGTGAGATGTGAATGTATTGGTGGTGGACGTCAGCTTCAGGCACGGGGGCAGGAAGCCGTGCAGCCGGGCAACCCTATGGGAGAGAACACAGGGAGAAGGGTAACGGGCACCAAACCAATACAGAGGGATAATGGGATATGCTGGCTTACTTGGTTAGTCAGGTGGCTGGCGTTGACAAGGGCGTAGCCCAGGAGACAGCGACCTAGAGCGCCTGTGACAGCAGCGAGGAGACGGCGAAGCAGAGGAGAAGTCCGCCGCCGGGAAATCCACCTGTGCACAGGGGAGATGACTGGAGAGGGAGGTAAGAGATTCTTACGTGAATGATCTTGCTGGTAGAAGGGGGTTCCTTGCAGCAAGCAGGCCAACGAGATCAGACGTCTTCAGGCCGAAGCCCAGGGCAGAGTGGCTTAAATCCCACGCCGCTGACGAGGTACAGGTGTGCACGCAGCTGGCGCCGCTAATGAGCGGCGAATCATGACAGTACTCCCCCCTCTAGCAGCGCCTCCTGGCGATGGTTTCTCAGGGTGCGCTCGGTGAAACTCAGTGATGAGGGATGGATCCAACACAAATGAGGAACGCACCCACTGTCTCCATTCTGGCCCGTAGCCCTCCCAGTCCACCAAGTACTGCAACCTGCAACCCCGGCACCGGGAGTCCAGGATGGTAGAGACTGTCCAGGCCAGGTGGCCATCAATCATCCGGGGCGCGGGCAGCGCTGCAGGTGGAGGGCAGAGTGGGTCAGACACCACCGGTTTCACCTTGGAGACGTGGAAGGTGGGATGGATGCGGAGGGAGGGGGGAATAGCCACACGCACAGCCACCGGGTTGATAATCTTGGTGATGGGGTATGGGCCCATGAAACGTTGTGCCAACTTTCTCCTCTCACCCTTTAAATTAACGTCCTGAGTGGACACCCAAACTTGCTGGCCTACCTGGTAAGCCGGGGCAGCTCTTCTGTGTCGGTCCGCCGTGGTCTTGTTGCGCTCCGCTGTGCGTAAAAGCGCATTGCGCGCAGTGGACCAGAAGGAGCGGCACCGCCTAAGATGTGCCTGGACCAAGGGGACAGCCAGCTCGCTCTCCAGCGCGGGGAACAAAGGTGGATCATAGCCCAGGGACACTTTAAAGGGGGACATCCCGGTGGCAGAAGAGCGAGCGGTGTTGTGGGCGTATTCCACCCAGGCGAGGTGTGAGCTCCAAGACGTGGGTTTCGAAGCAATGACGCAGCGGAGCGCAACCTCCAGCTCCTGGTTGGTCCGTTCACACTGCCCATTGGATTGGGGGTGATGGCCGGAGGAGAGGCTTACTTTGGCTCCTAGGGCATTACAGAAGCTCTTCCAAACGTCTGAGGCAAATTGGGGACCCCGATCGGAGACCACGTCTACCGGTATCCCGTGCAGCCTGACCACGTGCTGGATGAGAAGATCCGCTGTCTCCAAGGCGGAGGGAAGCCCCTGTAGTGGTACAAAATGAGCGGCCTTGGAGAAGCGGTCGACGATGGTCAGGACTGTGTCGAAGCTGTTGGAAACGGGGAGACCGGTGACAAAGTCTAGGGCGATGTGCGACCAGGGCCTGCCAGGGACGGGCAGGGGCTGGAGCAGGCCCGCAGGGGGCGTGTTGCTAAACTTACTGGTGGCGCAGACGGGGCAGGCCCGGGCATAGCGAGCGGCATCCTTCTGCAGCCCCGGCCACCAGAAGGACCGTTGAAGCAGGTCAATCATCCGGGAGGACCCAGGGTGGCAGGTGAGTTTTGATGTGTGGAGCCAGTGGATAACCTCCCCCCGGACAGCCGATGGGACAAAGAGCCTCCCCTCCGGTCTGCCGCCAGGGTCCGGTTCCGACTCCTGCGCCCTCCGGATCTTGCTTTCGATGTACCAGGAGATGGCTCCCACAACGCACGACCTGGGCAGGATGGTATGAACTGCGTCCGCTGACGCCTCGGGGGCAAATTGCCTGGAGAGGGCGTCGGGCAGGCCATTCTTGGAGCCCGGCCTGAATGTGATGGTGAAGCGAAATCTGGCGAAGAACAAGGACCAGCGCGCCTGGCGGGCATTCAGACGCTTGGCAGTTCTTAAATATTCCAAGTTCTTATGGTCAGTTAACACTACAAATGGTAGGGCGGCCCCCTCCAGCCAGTGGCTGGAGGGGGCCGCCCGCTTCTGAGAAGCGGGCGGCTCTCTCTCAGAAGCGGGTTCACTTCCGCTTCTGAGAGAGAGCAGACGCTTTTCTTCCCTCTCCCTCCTAATCCTCTCCCTTCTGATCCCAGCTTGCAATGTCACTCTTCTCCTGGCTGAATCTTAATCCAAATGGAAATTATGGATCTGGAAAGCGACTTATATGCGATTGTCACCACTTTAAAAAGTAGAAGATCGGGTCAGGGGGAACCCAAGGGAGACTCATGGTATTGGAATTCATGTGTCTGTGTGATTCGACTGAGATTGAACTGATCACAGGATCTTCTGTTTGGCCCCTGGAGTTTTCCTAGTGTATCGAAATTATCTGGGTGAGCTAATCAAATGCGGACCCCGGCGTAGCTCCCTTAACAAATTCAACAATTCGTCCAGCTGGGGGGAGCACTGACTGTCAGCGGCAGGATTAACATGGAATTTACTATCTGGCATGCATTGAAGAGAGAACGAACTCTCTGGACATGTTTTACCTATGTTTCGGTAGGTGGATAACATCTGTGGATCGCTGAGTGCTCTCCAGAGAATGATCTAAAGTATGATTCAAGCCTGTTTGAAATTGAAGCACAGAATCGAAGAGAGAGAAATTTTTTATTCTCTGAGTGCACTGTGCAGATTTGACCTTGTGTTTTGGCGCCTTTGTTTACATTCCTCCTCGATGAAGATAACGCTGGGAAGTGGCTTATGTCTACCCATACATCAACAATCAGTTGTTGTCGTCAGCGGATTGGTCTCTCGAGAACATTGCCCATGTGCCTTCTGCAAGGAAGAGGAAAAGAGAGACAGACTCTGATCTCTGACTTGTTTATAAGTCACATGATTATAACATCTATCCACTGCCTGGAGGCGCCCTCTGCTGCTCACTAACAACTGTTACACTCACACTACACAATGACATGCAAATATACACACACTGCTCTCCCTCCCTCTGCTGTGTGATTGTATCTATCGTCTGCTAATGTGCATAGAGGGTTTTTTTCTGTGTAATCAAAATTTGGCTCATAAGCTTATACGAGCTTATACGAGCGTGATTCTGATAACTATGTTTTTTCTCTCTGCCTATTGTGTTTCCCCCCCCCCCCCTCCCCCCTTTACCCTCACTGCAGACAGGCGCCTCTATGGCTGCCGTGTCATTGGATGCGCCTAATGTGCGCGCCCAATGTCAAGTCAAATTCCTTGTGTGTTTACTTGTAAATATACTTGGCAATAAAGCTGATTCTGATTCTGATTCTGATTCTGATTCTGATTCTGGCGCCACTCCTGAAGCGCAAGCTTGATGGCGAGCAGCTTTCTGTCCCCCACGTCATAATTCCACTCCGCCGGGGACAAGCGCCGAGAGAAGAAGGCGCAGGGCCGTTTGGCCCAGTTGGCTGGCGATCGCTGGGACAACACTGCCCCCACCCCTGTATCCGAAGCGTCGACCTCCACGATGCACTGTAGGGAGGGGTCGACCTGACTGAGGACCCGGGAGGAGGAGAACTCCACCTTCAGCGCCTGGAAAGCCGCCGCGGCTTCTTCAGTCCACCGGAACGGGGTCTTAGGGGAGGTGAGGCGGGTCAGAGGGCCGACGATGGCTCCAAAGTTGGGAACAAAGCGGCGGTAGAAATTGGCAAACCCGATGAATTGCTGCACCTGTTTTCTGGAGGTTGGTGTGGGCCAATCTACCACCGCTTTAACCTTTGCTGGGTCTGGGAGCACCTGGTCATGGGAGATGACGAAGCCCAGGAAGGATGTAGTCTTGGCATAGAATTCGCACTTTTCTGCTTTCACATACAACCGGTTCTCCAGCAGCCTCTGGAGGACCCGCCTCACGTGCACCCGGTGCTAGTCCCTGGATTTGGAGAAGATGAGAATATCATCCAGATAGACGAACACAAAAAGGCCGATGAGGTCCCGGAGGACGTCATTGATGAGGCGCTGAAAGATGGCTGGAGCGTTGGTCAACCCGAACGGCATCACCAGGTACTCAAAGTGGCCGTTCGGGGTACGGAAGGCTGTCTTCCACTCATCTCCTTCCTGGATCCGGATGAGGTGGTATGTGCTGCAGAGATCCAGCTTGGTGAACCAGGTCACCCCCTGGAAGGAGTGGAAGGCGGTGTCCATCAGGGGCAGGGTGTAGCAATCCTTCTCCGTGATGTCGTTGAGGGTGCAGTAATCAATGCAAGGGCGAAGAGAACCGTCCTTCTTAGCCACGAAGAAGAACCCTGCGCCTAATGGAGATGACGATGGACGGATTATCCCAGCGCTGAGCGACTCCTTCAGGTATGTGTTCATCGCCTCCTTCTCCGGCGCTGACAGACTGTAGAGGCGTCCCGAGGGAAGAGGAGCCCCCTGGCGGATGTTTATGGCACAGTCGTAGGGCCGGTGAGGGGGGAGGGACATCGCCTTGGTCTTACTAAAGACTGCACCCAGGTCATGGAACTCCGCAGGTACCAGGGTTAGATCCGGAGGCGCGGCATCCTTGGCAGTGAGAGGAGAGGATGGGGCGCAGGCAGCGGATTGGAGGCAGGTACTCATGCAAAAAGAGCTCCAGGTGGACACCCTTCCGGTCTTCCAGTCCAGGACGGGATTGTGGAGGTGGAGCCACGGGTATCCAAGTATCACTGGGGAGACGGAAGATGGCAGGACAAGGAGGGTGATATCTTCCCGGTGGTTACCAGAGATGATGACTGAGACGGGAGCCGTCCAGTGAGTCACTTTACCCAGGGATACACGGGAGAGATTGACTAGGGCGAGAGGAGTTTCAAGGGGCTGGCAACGGATGCCCAATCGGGTTGCCAGGCTCTGAGAAATAAAGCTACCCTCCGCGCCTGAGTCCACCAGTGCATGTGTGAGGTGCCCAGTGGAGTTATGACAGAAACAGATGGGCAGCGTCAAACGTGTGAGGGGAGTTAACCGGTTAGCGTCCGCGAGGCCCCCTACAGTGACTCGCGGACCTCCACGTTTGGCTTTTCCAGACAGTGCTCCACCGTGATTTGGCTACCCCCGTAATACATGCAGAGGCCCAACTCACGGCGGCGTTGTTTCTCCGCCAGGGGGAGCTTTGTCCGGCCCATCACCATCGGCTCCGACTCCTCAGAGGCCTCCGGTGGCGGTAACGCCAGGGGGCGAGCTTGGGACGGGCGCGACAAGGCGCCCCATGAGCGAGAAGTAGACTTCCGCTCTGAGGCACGCTCGCGCAGCCTGTTATCCAAACTGATGGTACAGGAAATCAGCTCTGCGAGCGTCTCCGGGAGATCCCGACCGGCCAACTCATCCCTCAGACCAGAGTTTAGGCTGCGGAGGAAGATGCCGCAGAGGGAGCATTCCTCCCAGCCAACTTCCTCCGCTGTTACCTGGAAGTCTATCGCGTAGTCCGCGGCCGATCAGCTCCCCTGTTGGAGACTGAGGAGGCAATCCACCAGGATGCTGTCTTGACGCGAATGATCAAAGACTTCCAGGAACTGGTTAACGAACTGGCCATAAGTGAGGGTGACGTAACTGGGCTTCGCCATTACGGCGTAAGCCCAAGTTAGCGCTCGACCCTCCAGGAGATTCCCAATATAGCCAATTCGACTGTGGTCTGATGGAAAGTCACCGGGGACGCGGTGGAACACCGACTCACACTGCATAATAAATCCCCGCGCTCCACCGAGCTTGCCGCTAAAGTGGGTGGGGGTTGGGATAGGTGTGAGTCGGACCGGCGCATCCGGAGCTGGCTGGACGGCCACCGGAGCAATGAGAGCTGCGCCACCCCGACGAGCCGGGGGGAACGGCTGTCGGGGGTCCAGGCGGTCTAACCGGTTAGTTATCTGTGTCAATTGGTTGAGAATCACTTGTTGCTGATGAGCTATTAAATCCACCCGAGCCTCGAGGGTGGAAAAACGGCGTGTGAGCCCGCTGTCCACCGAGCCGCTCTGCTGAAGCCGTACTGACATAACGCACGGCTCAGGAGACACGCACGCAGGCTCAGGGTAGATTCAACAGCTTTATTCAACAACAAGGGTGTGTGACTGCGTGTCTGTGAGATGTGAATGTATTGGTGGTGGACGTCAGCTTCAGGCACGGGGGCAGGAAGCCGTGCAGCCGGGCAACCCTACGGGAGAGAGCACAGGGAGAAGGGTAACGGGCACCAAACCAATACAGAGGGATAATGGGATATGCTGGCTTACTTGGTTAGTCAGGTGGTTGGCGTTGACAAGGGCGTAGCCCGGGAGACAGCAACCTGGAGCGCCTGTGACAGCAGCGAGGAGACGGCAAAGCAGAGGAGAAGTCCACCGCCGGGAAATCCACCTGTGCACAGGGGAGATGACTGGAGAGGGAGGTAAGAGATTCTTACATGAATGATCTTGCTGGTAGAAGGGGGTTCCTTGCAGCAAGCAGGCCGACGAGATCAGACGGCTTCAGGCCGAAGCCCAGGGCAGAGTGGCTTAAATCCCACGCCGCTGACGAGGTACAGGTGTGCGTGCAGCTGGCGCCGCTAATGAGCGGCGAATCATGACAGTAATACACCAGAGAAGAACAACTCTTCATTTCCTTTTCCTGTATTCCCTTCTTTTAGCTCAGAAAGCTAATATGGCCGCGATCCGTCATTGTCACTGTCACTGAGACGGCATCTTACACGGAATATAGCCGCGAGATGCAAGCGAAATTTATGTGGGATAATCATAAGACTTTGTAGATGTGGTAGAGAGCGTAAATGACCAACAGAACGCAAAATAACGACCACGATGGACAAAAACGCAGCAACCACTGCAGCAAGCGAGTCCCGATAGTCGCTGGTAAGTGACAAATTTCTGTGTTTTTTTATTTAATATTGTACTGATTTCTTGTTCATATGCTTTGAAGATAAGATGATGAGGTACTGCTATACAAAAAATGGTGTCAAAAGACTGAACCATTCTTTGTGTAAATATGTCCAAAGTCCAGCTTTGACTGAGTTATGGAATTTAAAGAGCTGCCGTGACATTATGCAAATTACATGTGTAAATTTAGTCCTATCTGAAACTTTGGATCATATTTTTCATCTTTCAAACTAAGAGTTAGCCATTATCTCTTACCACTTTCAAGTTATAGCCTTGGAAATCTGAACTATTTTATTGACAAAAAATATTTACCACTCTTGACCACTAGGGGTTATGTCACAATTCGGCAACAGACACACTCAAATGGTTAATGGTACCATTTTGATCACTACTTTATATAAATTCTATTCACCCCCACTGGAATCCTTATTTATCTAACATCCCTTGACTACATATTTCATAGATGTTATTTTAGCTGAGTTAAAGTTATATTTTCTCAAACCGGGATCCAAGATGGCTAGCTAAAGCTAGCAGTTTAGCCACTCATTCATAAATATTTCTGTCAACCACTGAAACCACACACCCCTGTCCAACAGTGATGCTTTACTTCATTCATTCTTTAAGACAAATTTGCATCAGTTGACTCAGGCTTGATGGAAGCTGGCAGCTAATATTACAAATAGTGATATAAGAGGGTGGACGGAGTTAAATGAGGTCTTAAGGTGCATTCAGACCAAACATTTACAGACGAATTTTTTCACGCGGTGAAAATACATTTTAACTCAATGTAAACACTTGAATATACGTGAGTTCACCATCTGAGTGAGTTGCAGACATGTGGAGTTGCCATTATAACTTCTGCAGCTGTGTTCAACCTGCTGTGGAAATCCCCAAAACACTGTCATGCTTGTTTATGTTATTCGATGGGTGTCTCACCTGAAAAAATTGTGCCTGTGTGAAAGAAAAAAGCAGACAAGGCAGCGAGCTGAACGACACGTGAACTTTATTCTTCTTCTAACATCAAGCACAGGAAATACTCTGGGTTTCTCTGCGCCTCCTTTTTATAACCTTTATTTCTGCACAATGAGACCCAGGAAGTCAAAACACAATACTTTCAGTGCACAAAGACATGCGTGTACATTAACATAATAACCCTCTCGCTTTTTCTCTTGACTCCTGCATCTCCCAACTGCCCCCCCCCCCCGGGGGGGTAGTCCTTTCCAATACTTCTGAGACTCCTGGAGCCACTTCCTCCTTCAGTCCTTTTGTTCCATCTTCCCCCGGCTTCCGACTCTGGGTAGAGAACCTCCACACAGTGCCACCACACAGCCCCCCCCCCGAACACCCAGAAAGGGCACTAACCACCTCATCCTTTGAGCTTGAGCGTGCTCCCATAGCAGCTGTAGCGGGAGGTTGCCAGTCCGGTCGAAGCACCCTGCTGGCGAGGTGTGCAGGCGGGAACATTAGTCTGTGGAGGGGAAAAGGGTGGGAGGGGGGAACAGGTGAGCAGGTCTCTACCGCAGGAACACCACCTTGCAGCGCCACCAACGGTGAATGTCCACGCCGGGGAGCTTGGGCCAACACAACCTGCTCGTCTGCCAACACAAAAGTGGGCTTCAGCCTGTCAATGCAGACGGTCTCCCTACGCATCTGAAGCCTAACACAAAATGCTTTGCCCCAGTCTCCAGCACCCTGAACAGTCCGTCGTACGGTGGGTGCAGCAGGATCCAGTGTGCATCGTGCCTGACAAAAACAAAACTGGCATTCGGTAAGCTTTTCCGGATGAAGGTGCAGGGAAAAAAATGGTGGGCTGGGCCCGGCACGTGAACAGCCTCTGTACTGTGCAAAAATTGCGTGGGTGGATCAACCCCGGACGCTGGGTTTTCCAGTAAAAATTCCTCAGGGATCCGCAGAAAAAAACGAATTCTGCCGGGGAAGCTGTCAAATCCAGCTTAGGCGTGGAGCACAACCCTAAAAGAACCGAGAGCAGGTGGTTGACCCAATTTGCATCCTTGAGCGAAGCTCTGAGCACTGCCTTAAGCAACCTATAAAAATGTTCACATAACCCGTTAGCCTGGGGGTTGTATGCGGTAGTACAGTGTATTTTAACCCCCAGGCTCTGGGCCATCACGGACAAGAGTTCCGAAATGAACTGTGGGCCCCTGTCGGAAGTGATGTCCAATGGGGATCCGAACCGTGCAATCCAAGCCGACAAAAAAGCGTGAGCCACTTCCACAAACGTGGTGGAAGCCAGCGTGACCACTTCAGGCCAATGCGTGGTGCAGTCCACGATTGTCAAAAGGTGCGTGAAACCTTGCAACAGCGGGAGGGGTCCCACCAAATCCACGTGGACATGGTTGAACCTCCTGGCTGGGATTTGGAACGGCTCAAGGGGGGCTCTGGTGTGCTTGTGCACTTTGGCCCCCTGGCACGTGACGCATGCTGCAGTCCACTCTTTCACGTCCTTGCGCAAGCGTGGCCAGACAAATTTCACCCCCACCAGTTTAACCGAGGGCGGGGATGCGAAAGGGAGTGGGCTGACTCAAAAATGCGGTGGTGCCAAGAGTTTGGAACCACTGGGCGTGGGTGACCGGTGGAGACGTTGCAGAGCAAGGGAGGGCACCCTACTTGCACCACCCTGCTTTCCAGTTTTAACGCAGTAGGCGTGGACTGGAGTGGGCAAATGTTCACGTTCCCGGTTTGTTCCATGGCCATGGCAGGGAAATCTATTCCCATGTAAACTGGGGACACTAACACGTGCAACAGGCAATCAGCCATGATGTTGAGCTTACCAGCAATGTGTTGAATGTCAGTCGTGAACTTCGAGATTGTGGCTAAATGCCATTGCTGTCGGGCTGACCATGGTTCCAAGACCTTGGACATTGCGTACTTTAGCAGCTTATGATCCACAAATGCGGTGAACTCCCATCCTTCTAGCCAAAACTGGAAATGGCACGTCGCCAGGTGGAGGGCTAGCAATTCTCTGTTGAACATATTGTATTTGCGTTCATTTTCGCACAAAGTGCAACTGAAAAATACAATCGGTTTCCACGAAATGGAGACGTACTGCTCCACCACTGCCCCTACGGCAATGTCAGATGCGTCCGTGGTGAGCGTTATTTGTGCTGATGTAGCAGGGTGGGCTAGCAAAGCGGTGTCAGCGAGCACTGTTTTAGTGTTTGCAAAAGCCTGGACTTGCTTGGGGGTCCAGCTGATGTTTTCTGCGGGCTTCTTTTTCTTAAGTGCGGCATACAACAGCTGCAGCAGCTGGGCTGCCCGGGGGAGGAAATGGTTATAAAAGTTGACCATGCCCAAAAATTCCTATAGGGCCCTCACGGTCTGCGGACGCGGAAAATCCAACACGGCGCGCACCATATCGGGTACCGTAATTGCACCCTAAGGCAAAATGCGGTGGCCCAAAAAAATCAATCACAGGTACACCAAGCTGGCACTTTGCCAGGTTAACTATAAAAAACACTTCGAGATGGGCGAGGTGCTGCTCCTCGGACACGCTAGCCACTGGAATGTCATCTAAGTAGACAAAAATGAAAGATAGGTCATGGAGCACTGCATCCATCATTCTCTGAAAGGTTTGCGCAGCGCCCTTTAACCCAAACGGCATGTGTAAAAACTCGAAAAGGCCAAAAGGAGTTATTACCGCTGTTTTGGGAACATCCTCTGCATGCACCGGGACCTGGTGATAACCACGGACCAGATCCACTTTTGAAAAAACACGCACCCTGGCCAGGTGCATGGAAAAACCCTGAATGTGCGGGATGGGATACTGATCGTGTTCCATGGTGTTGTTCAAGCGCCAGAAAGCGGTGCACGGTCGCCATGACCCGTCAGCCTTAGGCAACATGTGTAGTGGGGATCCCCATGGGCTGTTGGAGTGCCTCACGATGCCCAACTGCTCCAGGTTGGCAAACTCCTTGTGCAGACTGGCCAGTTTAGTCACGTCCAGGTGCCGTGGTCACGCGGACACCAGCGGGCCTTTTGTGGTTATGAAATGTTCAACCCTGTGTTTAGTTACCGAAGCCGAAAAAGTTGGGACTGTGAGTGCTGGGAACTGTGCAAGTCAATGCTGGTACTTACCCGCTGGAGCTACTGTATAACGTTAGCCAGTGTTGTTGACACAGCTCCCCAAGCTGTGCAAGGCAGGGAGGTGAAAGAGACAGCATCCACTACACATCTGTTGGTAACATCGATTAACAACCCATAAGCACATAAAAAATCTGCACCTAAAATGGCGGCAGAACATTCAGCTTCCACAAAGTCCCACTGGAAACTGCGTCCGTGTAGGCATACCGTCAATGTCCGTTCACCAAATGTCCTGATGGTAGACCCGTTGGCGGCCACAAGCTCGGGACCGCTGCCTCCTGCCGACCTGTCTGCACTGACTGGCAGGATAAGGCTCTTCTGGGAGCCGGAGTCCACCAAGAAACATCTCCCCGAACGTGTGTTGTGATAAAAAGCAGCTTGTTCCTGTCGCCAGCAGTCACAGTTGCGACTGACTGCTGGCTGTGACGTTTCCCAGCCTCTTGAATTAGCATGGTGGCAGGCAGCATTTTGCATTCAAGCCGAAACGGCGATGATAGAAACAGATCACCCCATTCCTGCGTCTCTTGACGTCCATCCTGGCTACCACCAATGGTTCCTCGACCTCGCTGGAGTCCCTCGTGGATCACGGTGCTGCAGCATTCATGCTGAGAGCTCTGGTTGCTAAAATGATGCGGTCCACTTCCTGCACCAGGGCGCAGTTGTCTTTGGTAACCAGCAGTGGCGAGTTGGCCAGGATCGCCCTCGCTGTAGCAGGTAGGTTCCTGAGGAACAGGTGGGCAAACAGGAAAGATTCATCATTCTTCCCCATCAGTGCCAACATGCTCTCCATCAGCTCCACGACTGATCTGTCACCTAACTCTGAACGTGTTAGGAGTCTCTCTGCCCTTTCACTGTCAGACAGGATATTGCGCTGGAGCAGCATCCTCTTGAGCGCTTCATATTTTCCTTGGGCCGGTGGCTCCCGGAGCAGGCTTGTTACCTATTGCGTGGTGTGCACATCCAGCGCAGCTACCACATGGTAATATTTCATTTCGTCCACTGTGATCCTGCGGAGTGCGAACTGGGCTTCTATATGCAGGAACCACGCGGTTGGGTTGTGAAGCCAGAAGTCTGGGAGCTTGACTGAGACAGCGCACGCAACGCTGGTGTTCTCCCTCCAGGTAGTCTCCGGAGCGGTTCTTGGCTTGTTCTCCATGGCACGGCTTGGGTCACCAATGTGGAAAAAAAAGCAGATGAGGCAGCGAGTTAGACAACACATGAACTTTATAATTCTTCCAACATCAAGTATAGGAAATACTCTGTCTGGGTCTCTCTGTGCCTCCTTTTTATAAACTTTATTTCTGCACAATGAGAGCCAGGGAGTCAAAACACAATACTTTCAGTGCACAAAGGCATGTGTGGCATATTAACATAATAATCCCCTCTCTTCCTCTCTTGACTCCTGCGTCTCCTGACTCCCCAGGGGGCGGATAGTCCTTTCCGATACTTCTGGGACCCCCCGGAGCCACTTCCTCCTTCAGTCCTTTTGTTCCATCTTCCCCTGGCTTCTGACTCTGGGTCAAGAACCCCCACACAGTGCCACCACACCTGCCTCCAAAATTTCACACGGATGATGGTTGTTTACATTGCTAGCCTGCTAGCCTTATTAGCATATTTGTGGCAATGGGTAAATAACTCTGACATTCCAATTCAGCTGCAGAGCTTCCAGTCTATCTGTCTGCAGGTGAGTCTTATTTTCACTACTAACTAGTTTACGCTATAATGTTGATATTTTTACTCCGTTGACGGCAGAATCTCAAGGCCATTATTAGCAAACGCTATCCCTCTGACATGAATACGCGAATGCACATATTCATGTGTCTCCCACATGTTTACATTAACTTTACATGTATTCGCACCACATGAAAAATTTGCTTTGCATTTGGTCTGAACACAAATTTACAGATTTAAAGAGACATGCACTGAAACCAGCTGTTCTGAGAAAAGCTGCAAAAGATGATTCACAATGATGCTGCTGTAGAGGCTGGGTTAATCATCTCAGACTGGATGCAGAGGGTAACCAGAGAAGGACAATAGTGTAACCCTTGCCTTATGTTAATTAGGTAAGGGAAATAATTAAGTGTAGACCAGTTGCTAGGTTCGTAAGGGTTACAATAGGGAATTAGAGTGAGTGTGGAATGAAATAGCTGGAGGCAAGAAATGAGCAATTCATGTCTGTATTAATAAATATAGAAGGAGCAAAATATACAAACAATGTACAAATATACAAATACTACAACGGCCGGCATGAAATAAAACCCCAAAAGTGTCCTACTGAGCTCAGTGTTTGATTGCCCGTTCGGGTTAGTTGTTTGACCAGTCAGGATATCTCGTATCTCCAGACTCAGGTTTCCAATCCTGGGCACTGGAGAGGGGAAGGATGCTCTTCAATCGAGATCTTGGTTAAATCTCAGATCAATCTCTGTTCAGTCTCGGGTCAGGCTCGCCATCTCCATTCGGAGAGAATCCAGGATCCAGAAGGTTTTTGGTCGGCAACCAAAAAAACCTAGCCAAAGATGAGATTCAGGGTGAACACAGCAGAAGTCACCGCTTCACGGCCTCTCAAGCTCATGCTCCCATCAACAAGAAGAGGTATCAACGTGAGGACAGATCGTCCTACAGTTCCTCTCCTCCGCTTGCAGATCGTGAAAAGAACGATTTCCAGCATAGCGCCTCAGCACTTTGCTCGCAAGGCGGGGCTAATATTGCTCTTAACGAATAGAAAGACCCAGATCACCCAACGTGACCATGAACCGGAAATTCAAAAGTTGGATGACGAGGATCGCACTTCCTCTTTTCCAAGAGAATCGGTTTTCAAAATAAAATCACACAATTGTATTAATACAATTTACATCTGAGAAAAAGGGTCATTTTCTCAGCTGGGTTACAAGAGGTATTGAGATGAGAGAAATTATGGTGATATAGCAGGAAGGAGTAGCTGGGGGGAGAAGGGTTGAATGTATTGTGACGCGAGATGTGATGCAGATGTGAGATGGGCGGTTGATATAAAAGGAGAGACCCTGGTGTATTGGGATATGCTTTTTCTGTGTATGATTGATGTGAGAGTGAATAAAGTCGTCTGCTGCATAAATCTGCCTCCGTTATTTACACTCTCCACACTGGTGACCCCTTGACGAATTATGGAACTCGAGGCAAGAACCCTGGAGTCGGCCCGGACGGGAAGCCCCAGCAATGTGGCAAGCATCCCAGAGACAGCCCGGACGGGAACCCCCAGCAACGCATGCGCTGTTTCGGTCAAACTACCGGACTTTTGGCTGCACAACCCGCGGTCTTGGTTCCACCACACCGAGGCTCAGTTCGCCCTCCGGGAAATAACGGCAGACAACACCAGTTATTACTATGTGGTCGCAGCACTGGACGCTCGCACGTCTCAGCAAGTAGCAAGCCAGCTCCAACAGCCTCCAGCCCACGACAAATATGGGGCTCTCAAGGCCACGCTGACCCAGTGCTACACGCTCTTGGACTGTGAGAAAGCAGAGAGGCTCATGAGGCGCTCCGAGTTAGGAGATGGGTCGGCGGTCGAACTGATGGAGAAGATGTTGGTGTTGATGGGCAAGGACAACGGGCATTTTCTGTTTGTCCACCTTTTCCTCCGGAACCTCCCAACAGAGGCAAGAGCGGTTCTTGCCAATTCGCCGTTGCTGGCCGCGCGTGACTACCGTGCACTAGCCCAGGAGGCAGATGGGATCATCCTCACCACCACAGCCCTCACAGTGAACGCAGCGGCATCAGAACCCAGCGAGACGACCAGCGGAGGCAAGGAGCCGGCGATGGTAGAGGTAGCGGGGGCCAAGAAGCGCCAGAGAGACGCGCTCTGCTTCTACCACTGCCACTTTGAAGAGAATGCACGCAGATGCGTGCCACCGTGCCAATTCAAACATTTGGGAAACACCAAGGCCGGCAGTCAGTAGCAGCTGTGACTGCTGGTAAAGAAAACAAGCTGCTCTACAAGACGGACTCGCGCTTGGGGAGACGGTTCCTCGTAGACACCGGCTCCCAAAAGAGCCTCATCCTGCCTAGCAGGAGCTAGCGGCCCCCAGCTGGTAGCCGTAAACGGCTCGGACATTAAGACTTTTGGTGAGAGAACACTGACTTTATCCCTACACGGCCGTATGTACGAGTGGACTTTTGTCATAGCGGCATTGAGTTTCTCAGTCCTGGGAGCTGATTTTCTGTGTGCACGCGGGTTGCTAGTCGATGTTGCTAACAGGCGCCAGGTTAATGCAATGTCTTTTGATTCTCTCCCCTGTACAGTTCGAGGGGCCGAGCCAATAACACAAGCCAACGTCACAGCTCCAGGCGGTAAGTTCCACACACTGCTCACTCAGTTCCCAGCACTCACGGTCCCAACGTTTTCGGTGGCCAGCACTAAACACGGGGTGGAACACTTTATCACCACCACTGGGCCGCCTGTTTTTGCACGACCTTGGCGCCTGGACGCAGCTAAACTGGCCATAGCGCGCGAGGAGTTTGCCAACTTGGAAAGGTTGGGCATCATCAGGCGCTCAAACAGCCCATGGGCATCCCCGCTACACGTGGTCTCTAAGGCCGAGGGATTGTGGCGACCGTGCAGAGATTTCCACAAGTTGAATAACGCCACAGCGCATGACCGCTACCCGATTCCCCATATTCAGGATTTTTCCATTCACCTCGCCGGGGCACGCATTTTTTCTAACATAGACCTGGTCTGTGGTTACCACCAGGTCCAAGTGCGCACGGAGGACATACCCAAAACAGCGGTAATAACTCCGTTTGGCTTGTTTGAGTTTTTACTCATGCCCTTTGGATTAAAAGGCGTGGCACAGACATTCCAACGCATGATGGATGCGGTGTTGTGCGATCTGCCGTTTGTGTTCGTCTACCTGGATGATATCCTGGTGGCCAGTGCATCCGAAGATGAAAACGTAGCCCACCTCAGGTCAGTTTTCCGGAGGTTGGAGGAGCACGGGTTAATAATCAACCCGGCGAAATGCCAGTTTGGCGTGACGGGGATTGATTTTTTGGGGCACTGCGTCTCCCCGGAGGGAGCGATACCCTTGCCCAACAAGGTGCGCGCCGTGGCAAATTTTCCCTGGCCTCAGACGGTCAGGGCGCTGCAAGAGTTTCTGGGGATGGTTAACTTGTATAACCGGTTCCTCCCCCGCGCAGCTCAGCTCATGCAGTCATTGTACACCGCACTCAAGAAACGGAAACCGGCGGACAGAGTCAAATGGACTCCTGAGCGGGAGCAGGCGTTCTCTGAGGTTAAAACAGCCCTGGCAAATGCTGCACTGTTGGCGCACCCGGACCCGGTGGCCCGGATAGCGCTCACTACCGACGCCTTGGACGTGGCCATAGGGGCTGTCGTGGAGCAACGCATCGCCGGTTCTTGGCAGCCGCTCGCTTTTTTCAGCAGGGCTTTGCGCGACAGTAAGCGTAAATACAACAAGTTCGACAGGGAGTTGCTGGCTCTCCACCTGGCCATACGCCAATTCCAGTTCTGGTTGGAAGGGCGCAGCTTCACCACGTTCGTGGACCACAAGCCGCTAACGTTCACGATGGCCAAGGTTTCGGAACCATGATCGGGCTGTCAGCAGAGACAGCTGGCCGCGATCTCAGAGTTTACGACCGATATTCAGCATGTGTCGGGTAAACTGAATGTAGTGGCGGACTGCCTCTCGCGCCCCAGTCTGCGTGGGGATAAATTATACAGCCATGGCTGCAGAGCAGATTGGCGATGCGGACGTGTGCACGCTCCAGTCTGGACCAACAGGGTTAAGGCTGGAGAGCAGAGTACTGCAAGACGGCAGCCCCCCCAATCTGCGACGTCTCCACGGGATGCCCGCACCCGGTGGTCCCAGTTGCTTGGCACCGCCGAGTGTTTGAGTCAGTTCACGCTCTGGCGCACCCAGGAGTGCGTGCTTCAGTCAAAATGGTGGGAGCGAAGTTTGTATGGCCAGGCCTGCGCAAACAAGTGAAAGAGTGGGCTGCAGCCTGCGTAGCGTGTCAACGAGTCAAAGTACACAGACAGACGAAGGCTCCTTTGGAGCTGTTTCGTATACTGGCTAAGAGGTTCGACCATGTTCACGTGGACCTCGTGGGCCCCCTTCCGCCATCGCAGGGGTGCACCCACCTTCTGACAGTGGTTGACTGCACCATACGATGGCCAGAAGCAGTCCCGCTGGCGGCAACCACGTCCGCAGACGTGGCGCGTGCTTTTTTGACGACATGGGTGGCACATTTTAGCATCCTGTCGGACATCACGTCCAGTAGGGGCCCACAGTTTGTTTCCGACCTCTGGTCCGCGATGGCCCGTAGCCAGGGTGTTGCAATTATCACACAACCGCGTAAAACCCACAGGCCAATGGGTTATGTGAGCATTTCCATAGGTCACTGAAAGCAGCTCTCAGGGCTTCGCTGATGGATGCAAATTGGGTAGACCGGTTGCCGTGGGTTTTATTGGGGTTGCGTTCTGCACCAAAAGAGGATTTGGAGGCTTCCCCAGCGGAGCGTGTTTTTTCTCAGCCACTGCGGCTCCCCGGGGAATTTTTGCCAGATAATCCTGCGCCGGACAACTGTCTGTCTCAGCATTTGCAGCATAGCGCAGACACAGGCACGCTGCCCGGCCCGGCCCACCACTGTTTTCCACGCGCTTTTGTGCCAAAAACTTTGAAGAACGCGGCGTTTGTGTTTGTCAGGCACGATGCCCACCACCCCCCGTTGCGCCCACCCTACGATGGCCCGTTTAGAGTGCTGGAAACAGGGGACAAACATTTTTTGTTAGACTTGGGGGGGTCGTCGGGAGAAAATATGTATAGACAGACTTAAGCCCGCCTTTGTGGTGGCGAATGAGCAAGTGATGTTGGCTCGGGCCCCTCGGCGTGGAAGACCCCCACTGAGAACTCTCCAGGTAAACGATTCATCAGAGCAGCCACACGGGCAAGTCGAAGGTCCCCCCTCCCTCGCCATTGCCCACCCGCAGACAGACACACCCCCAGGAGCCCCCCACCGGCACAGCAGCGTCGCGAAGGTGGAAAACCCCCGTTACAGCAGATATGGGAGGAGACTGAAGCCAAAAGGACGTGAGGACTGAAACTCGGTCTGAGATTCTTTGGGGGGGGGGGGGCGGTGAAGAGGCTGGGTTAATCATCTCAGACTGGATGCAGAGGGTAAACAAAGAAGGACAATAGGTATTGAGATGAGAGAGATTATGGTGATATAGCAGGAAGGAGTAGCTGGGGGGAGAAGGGTTGAATGTATTGTGATGCAAGATGCCATGCAGATGTGAGATGGGCGGCTGATATAAAAGGAGAGACCCTGGTGTATTGGGATATGCTTTTTCTGTGTATTGTGGAAGATGTGTTCAATGACGAGACATGAGTGTATTTCTCAGGTTCGGCTTTATTGCAGAACACAATCATCTAACATTCTCAAAAGCAAGAAGAGGGAGAATAATATTACATCACACTCTTATACCTCCGGGGGATTAAGAACTCAAGTCACATGGTGCTTCTGCAAACATTCAATCACAATGCAAGTCTCTGAAGATTCACCATTGTCTCTTATTCTCCGGTGTCCCGGGAAACCCCCCAGAGCCTCCTCTGAGACAAGGGCCCGACTTCACACCTCCTCGCCATCTCCTGTCGGCCCCCGTCGATCCAATCTCCTGTTCCTCCAGACGTGAAGCCTCAATCCACATAAGCCATATATTTGTGGGAGATATGAACCAGACATATGTGCCACACTCTTGTGGGAAATATGAACCAAACATATGTGCCACATGACCCCCCCAAATGTCTGCATGGGACAGACATACTCATAAATGCATAACATAAAAGACATCACCACATAACCAACAATCAATCCCCCAATCTCTTAGGTCTGAGCTTCCTGCCAAATCTGCTGTAGGCTGGCTTCGCTGCGTCTGCAGCGTCTCCTCGCACCTGGGGATTAGATTTGTTAGGACATCTCTGTGAGAGCTCAGGAGCATGCCTTCTCGCTGGTCTGCCCCGGCAGGGGGCTTTCGCCAACTGCACGCGTTCCTCAGCCAGGACAAAAGCGGGCTTGAGTCTGTTTATGCAAATTAGCTCCCTTCTGCCCCCCAAATCTAGCAAAAAATGCTTCTCATTTTTTTCCAGCACCCTGAACGGTCCATCGTATGGCGGTCTCAGCCCTGGGCGTTGTGCATCATGTCTAACAAAAACAAACTCTGCGTTTTTCAAGGCCTCTGGCACAAAAACGCGTGGAAAACTGTGATGCACTGGGCCAGGCAGCGTGTTTGATCCTGTGCCGCTCTGCAACAGCTGAGCGGGGGGGGCAATTGGGTGCAGGATTTTCCGGGAGAAATTCCCCCGGCAAACGGAGAGGCTGTGCGAACACTAACTCCGCTGGGGAGGCCTGCAAATCCTCCTTAGGTGCAGAACGCAACCCCAATAAAACCCATGGCAGTTTGTCTACCCAATTTGTATCCGTGAGTGATGCTCTGAGGGCTGCTTTCAATGACCTATGAAAGCGTTCACATAAACCGTTGGCCTGCGGGTTATACGCGATAGTGCGGTGTACCTTCACCCCTAAGCTGCGGGCCATAGACGACCAGAGTTGGGAAACAAATTGAGGGCCTCTGTCTGACGTTATATCCGACGGAACTCCAAAACGCGCAACCCAAACTGTTAAAAACGCGCGCGCAACCTCTTCCGCCGTTGTTGACGCCAGAGGTACCGCTTCTGGCCAACGCGTGGTGCAGTCCACCATCGTCAAAAGGTGTGTGTGCCCTTCAGACGAGGGAAGCGGGCCCACCAGATCAACATGCACGTGATCGAACCGCTTAGCCGGGATGTGAAAAGGCTCCAAAGGAGCCCTCGTGTGCTTGTGTATCTTAGCCCTCTGGCACGCTACACAAGCTGCTGCCCATTCCTTGACCTGTTTGCGCAACCCCGGCCAGACAAATTTCTCCCCCACCATCTTGACCAATGCGCGCACCCCCGGGTGCGCCAGCGAATGGACAGAGTCAAAAACGCGGCGGCGCCACGCGGCTGGAACCACGGGACGAGGCCGACCCGTGGAGACATCGCATATTAAGGGGGGCATACCTATTTGCTGCACCCTGTGCTCCAGCCTTGACCCTGTTGGTCCAGACTGGAGCGCGCGCACATCCGCGTCACCAACCTGCTCCACAGCCATGTCTGCATAATCCAAACCTACGTGGACCGGGGCTGCGCGCGCTCCCGCGTCACTGCCCTGGCCCACAGCCACCGAGTCTGCCCCCACGTGGCCTGGCGTTGCCACAGCACATGAGAGACAGTCCACCACTACATTGTGTTTGCCTGCTACATGCTGGATATCGGTGGTGAACTCCGATATTGCGGCTAGCTGTCTTTGTTGTCGGCCTGACCAAGGTTCTGAGATCTTGGCCATCGCAAAAGTTAACGGTTTGTGGTCCACGAAAGCGGTGAAACGCCGCCCTTCCAGCCAGAACTGGAAATGGCAGATGGCCAAGTGTAGGGCTAAAAGCTCCCTGTCAAACGCGCTGTATTTACGCTCGTTATCGCGCAGAGATTTGCTAAAGAACGCGAGAGGCTGCCAGGTCCCTGCCACACACTGTTCAATGACTGCCCCCACCGCTAGGTCCGAAGCGTCGGTGGTGAGCGCCAAACGGGCTGTTGGAACCGGGTGCGCTAACAAAACGGTGCTTGCAAGGGCTGATTTGACCTGGGAGAAAGCGTGCTCCCGCTCCGGAGACCATTCGACCTTATTAGTGGGTTTTTGTTTTTTTAGTGCCGCGTACAGTGGCTGCATAAGCCGCGCTGCGCTCGGAAGAAACCGGTTGTAAAAATTAACCATTCCTAGAAACTCCTGCAGCGCTTTTATCGTTTGAGGTCGGGGGAAATCTGTTATTGCTCGCACTTTCTCAGGCAGGGGAACCGCTCCCTGTGGTGAAACGCGGTGCCCAAAAAAATCGATTTGCGCCACCCCGAACTGGCACTTCGCTGGGTTAATTATCAACCCGTGCTCTGCCAGTCTCCAAAAAACCGCTGTGAGGTGGGTTTCATGTTCGTCCTCGGACGTGCTGGCTACCAATATGTCGTCTAAATAGATGAACACGAAAGGCAGGTCGCGTAAAACAGCATCCATCATGCGTTGGAAAGTTTGTGCGGCGCCCTTTAACCCAAACGGCATGCGCAAAAACTCAAAAAGCCCAAACGGAGTTATTACCGCGGTTTTGGGAATATCCTGCGCGCACACGGGGACTTGGTGGTAGCCGCGCACCAAGTCTATTTTAGAAAAAATGCGCACCCCCGCCAAATGAACTGAGAAATCCTCGATGTGCGGAATCGGGTAGCGGTCGTGTGCTGAGACGTTGTTCAACCTGCGGAAATCGCCACAAGGTCGCCACGAGCCATCAGCCTTTGGGACCATGTGTAACGGGGAAGCCCAGGGGTTGTTCGAGCGTATAATTATGCCCAGTTTTTCCAGGTTGGCAAATTCCTCGCGCGCTATTGCCAGTTTAGCTGAGTCCAAGCGCCGGGCTTTTGCAAAAACGGGCGGCCCAGTGGTGGTGATAAAATGCTCCACCCCGTGTTTGGCCACTGTCGCCTAAAACTTTGGAACTGTAAGTGCTGGAAAGTGAGTGAGCAGAGCATGAAACTTACCACCCGCAGCTGTGACGTTGGCGTGTGCAGTCGGCGGAGCTGACTGCACTTTCTTTCCATTCGAATAGAATGGAAAGAAAGTGCATTAACCAGACGTCTATTAGCAAGATCAACCAATAAACCATGTGAGCACAAAAAATCAGCCCCTAACATGTTAAAACTGACTGCTGCTACAATAAAGGTCCACTCGAATGAACGGCCCTGTAAGGACAGACGCATGGTCCTCTCACCGAATGTCTTAATCGCTGAGCCATTCGCTGCTGATACTGACACCCAGGGAGCTTTGGACAGCATCAGCCGTTCCGCGTAGGTAGGCGTGACGAAACTCAGCTGGGAGCCCGTGTCCACGAGGAATTGTTTCTCCGAGTGTGCATCTGTCAGGTAAAGCAGCTTATTTTCTTCTCCGAGGGATGCAGCTGCTACCGGCCCCCCGGTCTTGGTGTTTCCCTGACGCTTGAAGCGGCACGGTGGGAGACATCTGTGTGCCCTCTCCGCAAAACGGCGGTGGTAGAAACACAGGCCGTCTTCAGCTCTGTGTCGCCTGACGCCTGTCGCCGCCGTCATCGGTTTGTCTGGCGCCGCCACCTCTGGCTCCAAATCATCTCCGGGCGCCGTCCTCTGCTCAGCTGCTGCGGCCGAAACCGCGCTCCGCTTGTGGGCGTCGACGAGTCGCTGCGCCTCCTTGCCGAGGCCATGGTAGTCCCGCTTGGCCAATCGGGGTGAGTCTGCCAGGGTCACTCTCACTGCTGGCGGCAGAGTCCGGAGGAAAAGGTGGGCGAAGATAAATTCGCCATCCTCGGAGGCTTTCAGTCTCAGCATCTTCACCATCAGGTCTGCCGGTCTGTCGTTCTCCGACTCCGTCAACTCTAGGAGCCCCTCTGCTCGCTGTTGCACCGAGGGGGTGAAATGGCTGATCAGCGCCTCTTTCAATGCGCCGTACTTGTCGGTGTCCGGTGGGTGGTTAACCAGATCTTCCACCCTCTGGACCGTGTGACTGTCCAGCTTCGCCACCACATGGTAGAACCTTGTTTCATCCTTTGAGATTCTCCGGAGGTTGAACTGTGCCTCGACCACGCTAAACCAGGAGCGCGGGCTGTGCTGCCAGAAATCGGGCAGCTGGAGCGTGGAAGCAGCCATCAGGCTGGCCTCTGATGAGCTACGCTCGGGAGAATTCTCTCTGCTCATTCTTTGTCGTGGGTCACCAGTGTGGAAGATGTGTTCAATGACAAGACATGAGTGTATTTCTCAGGTTCGGCTTTATTGCAGAACACAATCATCCAACATTCTCAAAAGCAAGAAGAGGCAGAATAATATTACAGCACACTCTTATACCTCCGGGGGATTAAGAACTCAAGTCACATGGTGCTTCTGCAAACATTCAATCACAATGCAAGTCTCTGAAGATTCACCATTGCCTCTTATTCTCCGGTGTCCCGGGAAACCCCCCCAGGGCCTCCTCTGAGACAAGGGCCCGACTTCACACCTCCTCGCCATCTCCTGTCGGCCCCCGTCAATCCAATCTCCTGTTCCTCCAGACGTGAAGCCTCAATCCACATAAGCCATACATTTGTGGGAGATATGAACCAGACATACAGTATGTGCCACAGTATGACTGATGTGAGAGTGAATAAAGTCGTCTGCTGCATAAATCTGCCTCTGTTATTTACACTCTCCACACTGCAATAATTAATTAATTCAAGAAAGTTTGCCCAAAATGTCACAAACATTTCATTAAGACCTGTGTGAACTGTCAAAATGTGAAAAAGTGCAATCAATGACCCCTTTAATACAATAAAATATTTATTGTGTACATCTTAAACAGATGTATATTTTTTCTGTCAATTCAATCGCAAGAATCCTGCACTTGCTTAACATTATACAGATAATTTGTACATTAAAGATAAGGAATATGAATAAGGTGGAGGTTGCAAGTTAGGACTAATTTATGGAATGGGTTAAAAAATGGGAAAATCTTTGACTGAAATTAGATGGCTAGATGGATAACTTTTTTTTTAATCGAAGAAGCCCAGATAAGCCTCAATGTGTATCTCTTTTTAAAAGCGGCCGACTTTCAAAAAAGGAGAGGGGAAAAAACGCATCCCAAAGTGGTGGGAAAACAGCAGAACAGGCAACTCGTCAGCCAACACACCCCCTAAAAAAAGAAAAAAAAGGAAGTTATGTAATCGCCACCTTTGTACTGCGTGAAGCGTGCAGCAGGTTAGAGTCGCTCCTGTCAGCAGAGTCACCACAAGTAAGTAGAGCTTTTGAACTGAGAATAATGTTAAAAAGTTTAGAAAATTGTTCATTAGGATATTTTAGGAAGCTCGATGATGTTTGTAGATTACAGTATTTGCTTTGTATGCATTGAGACTGGTAGGCGTGATCTGATAACAGGCGCAGCTGACACTTGCAGGGCGTTTCTCAGAAGACCCTTTTCACTCGATCAGTCTCCAAATTCTTCAGTGATTATGCACATTTGCACTCTTGCTGTTATCTAAACTTTTCATCCATACCCTTTGAACAACTGTCTTCTGCAAATGAATAAGATTTTTTTTTTAGACAGTAGAACTACATTTGCTTGTGTTGGATAACATTTAGGAGTTTTTGTCAGTGTTTGGTGGAAAGTTTAAACACTGTACAGACATGCCAAACACATAAGTTGCAACTAAGTTATCAAATCTCCTTTGCAAATGTTTATTTTCATAATTCAAATCGTTTTGAGCAACCAGCGAACGAAGTGGTGGACACCAGTGGTGAGGGGGGCCATTAAGATGGAGTCCTATCAAGCTTGGTTGGATTGTGGGACTCCCGAAGCAGCTGAGCTGTGGAGTGTGGCTGGGGTGGTTGCTGAAGCAAAAACTCTGGTGTGGGAGGAGTTCGGTGAGGCCATGGAACAAGACTTTCGGTCAGCGTTGAACAGATTCTGGCAAGCTGTCTGGCAGCTGAGGAGGGGGAAGCAGCTCTCTGTCCACACTGTGTATGGTGTGGATGGGGTGCTGCTGACTTTGACTGGGGATATCGTCGGGCGGTGGAAGGAATACTTCGAGGATATCCTCAATCCCACTGACACGCCTTCCACAGAGGAAGCAGGGCTTGTGGACGAGGGGGACGACTCGCCCATCACAGGGGCTGAGGTCGCTAAGATGGTTAACCCCTTGACGCCTGAATTTATTTCCAATTGTGAACAAAAATTTTTTTTGTAATTTATTTTTTTTTACATAATTGAAAATCTTTTTTTTTTTTTAATTGATGCGAATTCGCGACAACAGGCGTCAAGGGGTTAAAAATCTCTTTGGTGGCTGTGCCCCAGGGGTGGACGAGATCTGCCCTAAGTACCTCAAGGCCCTGGATGTTGTAGGGCTGTCATGGATACCACACCTCTGCAACATTGCATGGAGGTCCGGGGCAGTGCCTTTGGCATGGCAAACCGGGGTGGTGGCTCCTCTCTTCAAAAGAGGGGACCAGAGGGTGTGCTCCAACTCTAGAGGGATCACACTCCTCAGCCTCCCTGGGAAGGTCTATGCCAAGGTACTGGAGAGGAGCGTCCGGCCGTTGGTCGAACCTCGGCTTGAGGAGGAGCAATGTGCTTTCCATCCTGGCCGTGGCACATTGGACCAACTCTTTACCCTCTCGAGAATCTTCGAGGGTTCGTGGGAGTTTGCCTAACCAGTTTACATGTGTTTTGTGGACATGGAGAAGGCATTTGGCTGCATCCCTCGTGGTTTTTTTGTGGGGGGTGCTTCAAGATTATGGGGTATCAGGCTTGTTACTACGAGCTATCTGGTTTCTGTAGGACCGTTGTGAGAGATGGGTTTGTGTTGCCAACACTCTATTGGACTCATTCCCAGTGAGAGTTGGACTCAGCCAGGGCTGACCTTTGTCACCGATCCTGTTCATAATTTTTATGGACCGGATTTCTAGGTGCAGTCAGGGAACGGAGGGTGTCATGCTTGGTGACCACAGGATCTCATCTCTGTTGTTTGCAGATGATGTTGTCCTGCTGGCTTCTTCCAGCAATGACCTACAGGTCTTACTGGGACAGTTTGCCGCTAAGTGTGAAGTGGCTGGGATGAGAATCAGCACCTCCAAGTCCATGGTCCTCAGCTGTAAAAAAGGTGGATTGTCCTCTCCTGGTTGGGGACAAGCTCCTGACCCAAGTGGAGGAGTTTAAGTATCTCAGAGTCTTATTCACGAGTGAGGGGAGAATGGAACGAGAGATTGACAGATAGATCGGAGCAGCATCTGCAGTGATAAGGACATTGTACCGGTTTGTTGTGGTGAAGAGGGAGCTAAGCTCTAAGGCAAAGCTGTCGATTTACCAGTCAATCTACGTTCCTATCCTCACCTATGGTCATGAGCTTTAGGTAATGATCGAAAGAATGAGATTGCGGATACAAGCGGCTGAAATGAGCTTTCTTCGTAGGATTGTTGAACTCACCCTTAGAGATAGGTTGAGGAGCTCAGTCATCTGGGAGAAGCTCAGAGTAGAACTGTAGCTCATCCACATTGAAAGGAGCCAGTTGAAGTGGTATGGGCATTTGATCAGGATGCCTCCTGGACGCCTCCCACTTGAGGTGTTTTGGGCACGTCCCACTGGGGTAGACCCAGGACTTGCTGGAGAGACTAAAGGCCCTTTTCCACTAGCACGCTTTAGCGCGACACGGGACGGCTCAGCACGCTTTGTACGCTTTTCCACTAGCCCCAACACGGTTTAACAGCCGCGATTCTCAGCCCCGCTCCAGGGCAGGGTACAGCAGTGCTGAGCTGTGCCGTGTTGTGACATTAACAGACTGGTCGCCGCTGATTGGTCAGGTTGTAACCGGCGCTGATTGGTCAGGTTGTAACCGCCCCTCTCCTCCTCCTCTTCTACCGAATCTTCACGACCTTCTCAATAAAGTTTTTTGGAAAAAAAAAAAAAAAAGAAAAAAGAATCTTCACGACCACCTTTACTCAGCATGCAACCACTGTTGGCGGTTTCTTTTCAGTGTATTGCTGTGCTATTTTCATTTATTCTCTATCAAAAATGGCTTCGCGTAATAAGGGTGTTCCATGGACCAATAAGGAGGTGCAGTGTCTGCTCACTGCATTGTCAGACGAACGTATCCAGCGCGAGTTAGACGGAGCCGCCCGGAATGAAAAAATATACCTGGAGGTCTCGACATCGGAGTCCTTTAACGGTGAGTTTTAATTTTTTTTTATTGTGTTTTTTCGCAAATATATTCGGTAAGACGCTCAGTTTATTTATGCAATAAAAAAGCTGTTCATTTGTGGATGATGATCGCTGCTTTATTGCAGCACACTGCAGACTAAAGCTTTTATTTTAATTATTCATGTGAACAATACGCTGAAATAAGCTTATGTATTCTTGTTAAAAACTATTGTCTTTTCTGTATATCTTTCACTTTCGTGCTGTATTTTATTGTGTGCATTTTCCTTGTAGAATCATCCCACGCGTCCGCCGCGACAGCCCGCATGGATTCATTCAACCGAGCCTTCGTGACCCAGTTTGGGAAGCTGGTGTAGAGGCACTCAGTGGTCGGCGTGTATAAAATGTCGATTAACCTTCATGTTGTGTTGCAAAGTTTTTTTTTATTTTAATATTTTGTATATAATAAAATGGAATTGTTTTGGAAAGTGTGGTTTGTCTGTTATAACACTGAATTATAAAACAGTATAATTACATAGAAATTCCATTGCCTAGTCTGATGAAAATGATGCTGATCATCCTGTCAGGGGTCAACCATTGTAAAGGTAATGTAATTTTTAACTAGACCAAAAAACAAATCTTTTTGTAAGCTTTCTGTTCTTTTTATTGAAATATCATAAAAAATTAGCACCAAGTCAAAGTAGGTACAAGTATATGTAAATTGAATGTTCTATCGGCATTCCAAATTCAGAGATTTACAATACTTTAGAAGGAGTGTAGCATCATCTAAACGGAAAATAATAATACTGTTGTTCCAAACGTTGACCTGAAGGTGAAAAACATGAATTTTTTTAATTCAGTACATCCAAAATGCCCTAGGATGTAAAAAATAATACAATTTGGTGTTGGCCAGTGTGCCACTGTCTCATTATTTAATACGAATAAAAAAAAGTTTCAGCTCATTATTTCTAGGTCATTTGGCAGTTAATTCAAAACAAAAGTGACTTGTGTTGTTGCAGCTTAATTATGAGATAAAATTAATTGTGAGATAAAACCACAGAGCGAGCAAGGCAATAATCCTTGGATCCTCCATTTTTTGTCTCGTGTAAATAAGGACTCAGTCGGGTGCGTAACGTCACGGGAGTGTGGCCCCGCCTCGCTGGGAATCTGCCGCTGCCTCGCTTACACAAACCATCACAGCACAAGCACAACACCGTGCTAATGGAGACAGAAGCATTCCGAGCCGTACTGAAGTGAATCGAGCCGTACCGAGGTGTGCTGGGCTAGTGGAAAAGAGGCTTATGTCTCCCAGCTGGTCTGGGAACGCCTTGGTATCCTCTCTGAAGAGCTGGAGCAGGTGGCTGGGGAGAGGGAAGTCTGGGCTTCTCTGCTTGAACTGCTGCCTCCGTGTCCCGGACCTCCGGAAAAGCGGTAGAAGATGGATGTATAGATGGATGGAAACAAGAAGCATTTAAATAATCAAGCTATTTACCTTGTTTTTGTTTTGTGTTTTTTTTTTTTTTTTTTTTAAATTTGCAACCACCTTAGTTTGTAGATTTAGAAAAATAAACAATTTTTTGCAATAGTAGTATGACTGAGTTCAGCTGTATATATGGAATGGGAAACTAACTCCTTCCCTTTTCCTTGTCTTGGTTAGTTTCAAAGATGGAAAAGCTGATGGAAAATGAGGTGTTCAGGGCTTTCACAACTTATGCTGTCATCGTCATTGTGAAGATGATGCTCATGGGGCCAGTGACGGCATACTTCCGCTTTACCAGAGGGGTGAGAATTTTTTTTTTAAACTTAGGTCTGCTATGAAATGTGTTCTTCTTGTGTTCTTTACTTTATATTTTGGATTTATTCTTTTTCGACATCTTTCCCTTCTAGTCTTTTGCTAACGAGGAGGACGTGGCCAGAAAGCCTGTAGAGGAGAGGAAGAAGCTCTTGGTAACCCATCCAGACGTAGAGCGAGCTAGAAGGTGAGATGATCTGGCCCTCAAATTTAGACTGGGCAGGATCACTTCTGTTTTCATTAGAAAATAGCAGTCGACTATGAAAAAGTATGTGTGCTGCACTTTTTTGCTGTATTTAATTGGGTGTACAAGTGTAGCTTGTCTGATATTTTGCAATTAAAACTACCAAAAATGATAAATCCTGCTGTTTTTCTTACTCTAAGGAGTGATTCAGAAATTAATAGTCCTACAGCAGACACATGATATTAAATTATAATAGAGAGTATGCATTTTGTCCCCCAGGTGCCACCAGAATGACCTGGAGAACATTATTCCCTTTGTGGGGATTGGGCTACTTTATGCCCTGACTGGTCCTGAACTAGCGACCGCTCTGCTTCACTACCGCCTCTTTGTTGGTGCTCGGATCTTCCACACCATCGCGTACATCACTGTTCTGCCTCAGCCATCCAGAGGTCTCTCCTGGATTCTGGGCATGCTGGTCACCTTCTCCATGGCTTACAGGGTGCTCGACAAAATCTTCCTCCTTTAGAAGTTAGCTTTACCATAAAAATGGGACAATCTTTCCTTAAGTTTTTTTTTTTTTTAACAATAAGCTTTAACTGCCTATGAACTGCATCACTAAATCTTCCTTGCATTTAGATAGATAGATATTTTATTTTGAACAAAAAAAAAAAGTATAACAAAAACAAAACAAATGACAAATGCAATAAAGTAACAGTATACACTGTTCGAAAGGGAGAAGGAAGAAGTGAACACTTATTAATTCCATCTCCTCTTTTCCATAAATACACCCATGTGAATTATATACAAATTACCACCTTTAAGACCCCAAGTAAACAATTTACTGTATTTTTTACAAATCAACATTAACACCCATCCATCCTAACATACATTGATGTCCATACATCAAAACCAGCCTCAAACAACACAGATATACACAGTGCTGTCCCACCCACCATTCCATAGTGTCCCATAATGTCCCAGAGTGAACATAATGAATCATACATATAAATACTACCCTTCTAACCTATATCCTTTCAGCAAATAATGTTTATACCTCTTTTTGATTTGATTTCTGTTTGTACATAGTTTCAGTTCCGGCTCCAGACTGTTCCACAAATCCACCCCACAGACAGATATGCACATACTTTTCTTGGTTGTTCGTATCTTGGGTTTTGTAAAGTTTAATTTCCTTTGATACATCTGAAATGTGGATGGAACACATTGTCAATAAACATTAAACTGAGCTTTGTGTTTGGGTTTAATTACATGCAGATGTTAGAATATGTGACAAACCTGGTGCCATGTTGTTGTCAATTCTTTATCAATATCTTGTACAAAGTTTAATATAAAGTGGTTGGAATATCAAAGTGTTTGTGTGCAGTAGGTTGTGCTCCTCCCACCTCTTACGCAATCTCAGGGTAAATTCCAAGCGTTATCTCTGTAATTGAGCTTGAGATCTTCATGTTTTTTCTTAGCCAGGCAGGATATTAGGGATTTCTGGCCTAGAATCCCCAGCTAACGCCCATATTTGAAAGGAGAATATAAAAACGACACAAAGGTGTCCCTTATAGGTCATGGGATTCGACCACACAGCCATATGCAGTACAGGTGCATCTCAATAAATTAGAATGTTGTCAAAAAGTTCACTTATTTCAGTAATTCACCTCAGAAGTGAAACTCTTAGATTTATTACACACACAGTGATATATTTCAAGTGCTTATTTCTTTTAATTTTGATGGTTATGGCTTATAGCTCATGAAAACCCCAGATTCAATCTCTCAAAAAATTTGAATATTGTGAAAAAAATTCAGTATTGTCGACTCATGGTGTCACATTCTAATCAGCTAATTAACTCCAAACACAGGCAAAGGTTTCCTGAGCCATTAAATGGTCTGTCTGGTTCACTAGTCTACACAATCATGGGGAAGACTGCTGATCTGACAGTTGTCCAGAAGACCGTCATTGACACTCTCCACAAGGAGGGTAAGCCACAAAAGGTCACTGCTAAAGAAGCTGGCTGTTCACAGGGTGTCGTATCCAAACATATTGATGGAAAGTTGAGTGGAAGGAAAAAAAGTGTGTCAAAAAAAGGTGCACAAGCAACAGGGATAACTGCAGTCTGTAGAGGATAAGCATAGCCCATTCAAGAATTTGAGGGAGATTCACAAGGAGTGGACTGTGGCTGGAGTCAGTGGTTTAAGAGCCACCACACACCGATGTATCCAGCACATGACAAAGAATGTGACAACTGTCACCTTCCTTGTGTCGAGCCACTCCTGAACCAGAGACAGCACCAGAAGTGTCTTGGAGAGAAAAAAGACAAAAGAGAAGAAAGATTGGACTGTTGCTCAGTGGTGTAAAGTCCTCTTTTCAGATCACAGTAAATTTTGCATTTCATTTGGAAATCGAGGTCCCAGAGTCTGGAGGAAGAGTGGAGAGGCACAGAATCCAAGTTGCCAGGGAGAACATGTCCCCCCTCAAACTGAAAACCCGTTACAGAACAGAATAAAATGACTGTGAAGCACTAATGTTAAATGCAAAAAAAGCTAGTAAATTTCCAACTGTTTTCTCATAAATGCGCAACTGTTTTTCTTTTAATACTGCAACTTTTTTCTCATGAATGTGCAATTTTTTTTGTCATGGAATTGCTACTTTTTTTCTCATAAATGTGCAAGTATTTTCTCATAAATTTGCACATTTTTACTCAAACAACTTTTTTCTTCTCATAAATTTGCAACTTTTTTCTCACAAATGCAACCTTTTTTCTCATAAATGTTCAACTTTTTTCTTGCAAGTTTGTAACTTTTTTCTCATGAATGCAACTTTTTTCCTCATGAACTTTCTATTTTTACCTCCGCCAAGGGAGGACAGAGGCAGTGTTTTCAGTGGCGTTGGTTTGTCTGTCTGTTGGCCACATAACTCAAAAAGTTAACAGATTTTGACAAAAATTTTCAGGAAAGGTGGGTAATGGCAATGGGAACAGATGATTAGATTTTGGTGGTTATTCAGATCACGAGCTGGATGTAGGGATTTTTTGAATATTATTTTATATATTAATATGGCATTTTTCATGTACTGCCCCTTTAAGACATTAAGACTGAGTTAGGTGCATGGCCATGCCATAGGGCCACCCGCCTCAGCAACCTGGAAGCCAAACACTACAGAAAAAGTATTAGGGGCGTGTCCACCAAACTTGTTTTTTCTGCTGTGACCGACTATTTTCTATTCATTCTCTACTAGTGCATGCTCGTAGAAAGCAAGTATTCTTGTCTGAAAACAGGTAGCTCAGTTAGGCTTTACAGGCCCAAATGTAGGCTGTGTTTGAAAGTGGAATATAAACAGGTGTAGTCTATATGTAGGCAATCATACGTTAGACTTTGATAAATATAAAAGGGACTGAACACTAAAATTTATTTGATTGTGTGAATATTAATTACAGAATTATTGAAAATGAATGGGACATCCAATATTAGTGACTGTTTAAGAACCCTTGTCTATTTGTTTGTCAGACTTATTTGTGCGATCTTTTATGAGTAATATTCATAAGTGTTGTATTTTGCACTTTGGGGAATAGGAGTTGTTCAGTCATCGTTATAATTGTTTTAGTTTATATGTGTAGTTTATAGGCTATCGTCAATAGGGGTTTTGCCGAACGTCACGTGACCAAACCAGAAAACGGCGTGCATGACATCTGGTTGTGTGAAACAGCCGAAGCAATCCACCTTATTCCTGGGGGTGCCGCTGTAGGAACGATTATGGGCGGCGCTTTCGGTTTCATCTGACCTAGTGTTAAATCAGTCAGTAAGAGTGGAGTAGCAGGGGGATTTAAAATAGCGTTTTTAAAAGTTTTTGAAATTCATTTTAATGTATAGTCCACATATGTGTTTTGCACTCAAGTGGCAGCTAATTTCAGCTCTTCTAGTTTTTGTATTATTTGAATGTTTTGGTGTAGTTCTGGTCCTTGCTGGTGTTCGTGGTTGTTCCAATAGACTGGATAAATGGAGGCTTCTCACCACACGGTGACAGACGACATCCAAGCATGGTGTTGTGGCGTACGACAGCTCTAAGGTAAATTTAATTATGTCCAACATATTTTAACAAAATGCAGCCAACTTTATTGTGATGGAGACGTGCTGGTCTGAATGCACGCCACGTCATTATGACTACAGGCAATGAGAAGTCATCATGACTGTTTGTTTGGTAGCGGCAAAGTCCCGGGAAAACCCCCATGAGTGCCTGGTATCACTGGAAATCTTAGAGATCATACTTTATAAAAATACCTATGTTTTTGCGGAAGACATAACTCCCGACCGATCAAACGTGAGTTTTAAACCTAGCTAAAACATAAACAAATCATCTTTTTCTGAGTCAGTTTTCACGCGCGTCCTACAAATTAAATATCATTTTGAAGGTCTTTTAATACAGAATATGCAAATAACATTACATCAGTTTTGAAAATGTCCTCAAATTGACTCATTTTGAAAGCACGGGTCATTTGTTTACAGTGTTAGTATCTTAGCAGCAGCGCTAACTAACAGAGCTACTATCTATGAGGCCATTTTTTAAGGTCATCTTCCCATTCCTTGATAATCGTGGGAAGTAGTATGATTATATTACTGTTTAGAGGTGCAAGAGGCCGTGTTTCTGGATTTCTGCTGCCGAAGTCATCGTTTTTGAACAAGGACAAGTGTCCCGTTTCAGTGATAACCATATGTTCTAAACTAGTACCGGAAGTTGCTACCACAATTCACACAAGGCATCATGGGGCCTAGGAATAAGGTGGATAAGATGAATTGATGGAGATATTAATGCTAAACTAATCCTACAGTGAATTTTAGTATTAGTATGTTGTTACAAGTTTATGGATGAGTGTAAGTCTTTAACTTAAATGGCTTTGTCAAGACCAATGAAGTATCAGAAGCGAGATAATCCTATTAGTGATTTCTGCTGTGTTCCTCACTGCTCGATGTCTTATCTTATCTTATCCTCTTCAGTTTTTGTAGGTCATAGACCCATTACTGATTTTCACCTATTACATTTCATTGGCTAACATAAGAAATAACATAAGAAAAAGAGAACTTTATTGTCGAGAAAAAGAAGACTAATAAATACTAATAAAAGTGCTCCAGGGAGTACTGGTGTACAGAACAATGGGCATCAAGTCTGTTCTTCAACGTAGTCACTGTTGGAGCAGTCACAATGTCCTCAGGCAGTCTATTCCAGGTTTCAATAACTCAGTTAAAAAAAAAAATTCTGCTGCCTGCTCTTACAACATCTTGATTTTTTTTTTTAACTTCAAACTGTGTCCTCTGGTGAATACGTGGCAATCATCCAGCTCCAAAGAACAGAGATCAACCCTATAAAAGCCATGAAGATACTTATATACTGCATTGATGTCTCCCCAAGCATGTCGATACTGCAGTGTTGGAAGCTTCAATTCACATAGCCTATCAGTATATGCTAGATGCTGAAGTCCTGGGACCAGCTTTGTCACACGTCTTTGAACACCCTCTAGATGTTTTGCTTGCCTAGCATATATAGGAAAACCAACTGTATTACAGTACTCCAGATGAGTCCTGACAAATGATTTATACAGTGTGTTAAAAGTCTCTTTATCTAAGAATTTGAATGATCGTCTTATCAGTCCCAGCTGCTGATTGGCTTTAATCACTTGCTTCTCCACGTGGATATCAAACTAGAGTTGATCATCCATACTCCCAGATCCTTCTCTTCCTTAGTTTCCTCTAAGGTAACTTCGCCTAATCTATACTTGTATTTGGCATTGTGCCTCCCAAGGTGCATCACTTTACATTTAGTGGCATTAAACTTAATTTGCCACCGATCGGCTCAAGCCTGCAGTTGTTCCAAATCCTCCTGAAGTGACTGTTATTGACGGTCATTGTTAATAACAGAAAAGACCTTAGCGTCGTCAGCAAACAAAGCAATATAATTATGCCTTTCTTTAATGGTTCTATTTGTGCGTTCCACCAATTCTGCAGATTGTGGATGGTAGGCTGAATGATTTTTTTAAGTTAATGTTGAGTGCTGTGCCTAAATGTGATATGACTTGATTTACAAAGTGTGTACCATTATCTGAGTAAATCTTCTCAGGTATTTCAAACCTAGGTACAATTTCGGCCAGCAATTTCTTTGCCACTGTGACTGCATTTGGGTGAGTACAAGAGACAGCTTCAGTCCATTTGGAAAACATGTCAGAAATAACCAAACAGTATTTCTTGCCTTCACTCTTATTTAACTCAATGATGTCCATGCAAATGTTTTGAAATGGATAAGTGGAGGCTGGAAAAGTGCCTCTTTCAGGTCTGAAATTTCCTTGTGAATCGTTTTCTGTACAAATTAGACATTTTTTACAGAATTGAGTGGCGAACTGGCTGAACCCAAAGGCAGTAAAGGTTTTGTTTAATGTAGAAAACATACCCCCTTTTGCTATATGGGAAGCCCTGTGTAGCAAAGTGGAGACCTGGTGAAACAGGTTGCGTGGCAGAATTGGCTTGTTTTTGTTACATTTGTAGAGCTTTGAGGTGTCATCAAAGGTGGCTCCCCTTTTGACCCACCTGTAGATTTCAGCTTGTGGTGCTGCTTTTTGTGCCTCACTGAGAATGTCATGTGATAACTCTTCTGTCAGTGTCAGAATGGTATCAGATTTGTTATGTGTTGGTTTTAGGCCTTGTGCAACAGCTTTTGCTGATTGATCTGCAGAGTGATTGCCTTGAGAAAAGGGATCAGTGCCATTTGTGTGTGCTGCACATTTGCATATGGCTAATTTTGAAGGAAGCTTGACACTTTCAAGCAGTTCAAAAATAAGATCTTTATGCTGAATTGGCTTTCCTGTTGATATGATCATGCCTCTGTTTTTCCACTGCTGTGCAAAGTGATGAATGGTTGAAAATGCATACTGGCTACCAGTATAGACAGTGATTTTTTTTTATTTTGACCTAATTTATATGTTTCAATCAGAGCAATCAGCTCTGCTACTTGTGCAGAGTAATGTGATGGAAGTTTTGGGGCTTTCAAAACAGTGTCATGAGTGACAACTGCATAGCCAGACAGACTGGAGCCATTACAGTCACGTTTTGATGATCCATCTACAAAGAGTGTGAGATCTGAATCATCCAAAGGCATGTCCTGTAAATCGGGACGTGGTAGTGTTTCACTTTCAATTTCTGCCAAACAGTCATGCGGTTCACCCTTGATGGAAATTGGTAAGAAGCTCGCTGGATTTGTTACTGTGCAATCTTCAATGGTTAAATGAGGATGTGACAGTAACACTGTCATGCACGCAAGGTGTCTGGATGGGGAGAGATCTGATAGTTTGCTCTGAGACAAAATGACTGATATTGCATGTGTGACCTTTAGGGTCAAAGGATGGAAAAGAACAATCCCTGCTGATGCCTGGGCTGCCATTGATGCAGCTATTACAGCCTGCACACACGGAGGCAGGGCCCTCGCAACAGGGTCAAGCCTTGTGGAGTAGAAGGCCACTGGATGCAATTTTGTACCACTTGACTGAAGGAGCACTGACGTCATGTGTCCCTCTCTACAATCAGCCATTTGAGTAAATGGTTTCTTGTAGTCAGGGAGTGCCAAAACGGCAGTGCTGACCAGAAGCTTTTTCATCCTGACAAATGCCTCTTCTGCCTCAGGTGTCCACTCAATTTTGTCCACCTGTGCCATGGGCTTTTTTTAAATTAGATCAGATAGTGGTTGCACTTCAAATGAATAATTTGCAATCCAGGAGTGACAGTAATTTAGAGTTCCCAAAAATGACATCATATCTCTCTTTGTAATCAGCTTCGGTGCTGCCAAAATGGCCTGCTTATGGGCTGGGTCAACATGTCTGCCCTCCGCTGATGAAATGTGGCCTAGGTACTTGACTACTGTTTTCCATAACTGCAATTTGTCTTTGTTTACCTTGTGACCTTGTTCAGCTAGAAATTTTGATATGGCAATAGTGTCCTTTTTGCATGTGTTTTCATCAGGAGATGGCAGCAAAATATCATCAACATATAGGAGCAACTGGCTCCCATGAGGTGGAACAAACTGTGCCAAGTTTGCTGACATTGCCTGTGATAAAATGGTTGGTGACTCACAATAGCCTTGTGGCAACCTCATGAATGTGTACCTTTTATTTTCAAATGTGAATGCAAACCAAAACTGACGATCTGGATCAATGGGAATGCTGAAAAAGGCATTACTGATGTCAATCACTGTGAAAAATTTAATTTGTGGTTGTAGGTCATTTAACAAAGTGTGAGGATCTGGGACTGTAACAGCTCTAGGGATAACAGCTGTGTTCACTGCTTGGCGGTCTTGGACCATCCTCCAGCTGGAGGACGGTGCAGCCTTCTTCACAGGGAACAAATGTGTGTTACATGGTGATTTTGGACATGGTACAATGACCCCTGCTTTTATCAGTTCCTCTGTGATAGGTTTAATGCCTTCTTGGGCTTCTGAGCATAGAGGATACTGTCTTTGGTAAGGCCTAAAATGAGATTTTGCATTTATTGTAACTAATTCTACATTTTTCATTAAGCCTACATCTGCCTTTCCCGTTGACCACAGAGAATTTGGAATTTCTGAGGATGCATCTTCCTCTCCTTCTGTCAGGGGAAATAGTCATGTTGGTGATTCTGGGACATCAGTGTTGATGTCCTTCTGTACTTGGGCCACCCAATTCAAAGGCAGACAGTAGGTATCAAGCTTTGGGCAGTATTGAACTCTTGGTTCAGGTGTGTTTTTCCAAGATTGATCACATTCTTCTGCTGTTGTTACAAATCGGTCCACATCCCTCCAGTGCATGTGTTTGGGCTTAATCAGTGCAATGTGTGGTGTCTTGCAGTGTTTAGAATGTCTGCTGTCCTCATCAGACAGTCTCACGGAAGCCCCTGCATAACCCCTTGGTGGCCAGTATAGATTTTTGATGACTATTCTGGAGGATCGGTTTGCAAAGAATGTTTTCTGAAATTTCTCATCTGGGCCACTCAGATGTCTGTCATACATGTTGCAATGGTATTGGTTTGTGGCCTGTTTTGTTGTAGGGATCTGTGTTTTGAAGTGGCACATAGTCTCCACTTCCAGGTTCTCTGTCACCTCGGTTGGTCCGGCCGGTACCAAGCAGAGTGAGTATGAGTACCTTGGCACAGCAAAACCCTGCAGCATGTTAACTTCTGTTGCATGTGGAAAGTGTGATGCTCTCATACCACCCCCTGTTGGGATTATGGCGATATTGAGAGTTGTGAGCAAATCTCTGCCCAGTGGGTTAACAGGACATGCTTGTGATAATATGAATGAACCTTCTGCAATGTCCCCTGTGACAGGATCTCGTACTTTTACAATTTTGGAGAGATATTCTGTTTTCAGTTTACTGTTTGCTGATTTAACACGCAGACAGATGGCATGGTCCCACCGTCGCGAGTAGGCAGCCCCAGCCCCTCGGCCCCTCCTCCCTCCTCCATGTGATGGACCCTGAAAAAATACAGAGATGGGGGAAGCTGATGCCTCCCCCAGAGGGTCAGCAATTACATAAACTGGAGTTGGCTTTGACTTTGATTTCTAATCCTCCCTCTCCAGCCTGTCCTCCTCCAATCTTTCTGAATATTTGGCATAAGTCAGCACATCTCTAAATGGACATGTGCGGTATGTCACCAGGTGTTTGCATATGTATTGTGCCAATTGTGGGTTTATATTCTGCAGAAACACACTTTTCAAATGTTGCCAGTAGGGCTCTGACCCTGTATCTCCGACAGGTTTTCCAAACTGGAATGATTATCAAAAACATCTTGTAGCCTGCTTCTATAGGCCTCACTGCCCTCTGCCTTATTCTGAGTTGTTTTGTATCTGACTCCAATCATGTTTTAACCTCCACTTGCTTCCAATGCATTCATTTAATTGTGTTACACGTCAGTGTAATTCTGCATGTGCTTGTGGCAGACTATGACCTGTGCTGTCTTTTGTTTTCCAGCCGCCTGAGACTGTGCACCAATCACCCTTTAAAACCCTTCTATAGGACCTCTCTGTCTCATGGCCACTTAGTTTAAAGCTTTCAAGGAGGTTTGCCATTCCCTCAAAAAACTGTGTGGGCTTGTCTTTGGGATGTGAAATTTCTTTAACCGCTTCAGAGAAGTCAGCATTAGTCCAAGGTTGATGGGCCAGAATTGTGGGTTGGTGTTGAATGGCCTGTGGATCACCAGTATTTCCAGGTGGGCCTGAATAAGCTGGATTAGAGAGTGCGATCATAGGGTACTGCTCTGTGATGTTATAGACATCATACTGTTCAGGCTTTATGAATTTGACTGTAGGTGAAGATGGGAGTGTGTGTGGAATTGCATAGCGAGACGGTGCATAGATACTTAGCTCTTTGGCATTCCTTGGTGGCTGTTCCCTGGAACCCCATTCCTTCCTAACCTTTGGTTTAACATCACAGTCAGAGCCGCGAGGAAGAGGAGGAGGAGCAGCAGCAGGAGAAGGAGGAGGAGGAGGAGGGAAGTCCACACACAGAGCTGTGAGGGCCGCCACCCAGTCGAGATTTGGGTAGAGAGGAAGGAGGGGTGATGTGCCGCCCCGGCACCCCGTCATTGTCGTCACCTCGGAAAGTGAGAGAGATAGGGCACACATCAGTCAAGTCTTTTTTCTTGTAAATGTCTGAATTTTTAAAGTCCTGGTTTTTGATGTTCACTGTCACCTGGTCTAAATCAGCCTGACGCTTTTTTGCAACTTGAAGCCACTTTTCCGCTTCAACAAGTACATATTTCAGCTCCTTGCGTTTACTGCCATTTGTGGCTAATCTGATAGCAGAGACTAAGCTCTCACAGTCAGTGACCTTAAGTTTGCCAGTGAACTGAAACTTTCTTCTCCATTTTTCCAAGAACCTTGTGCTATTTTTGTTCTTTTTATTCATATATTTACCATCACCAGACAGCACATAAATTTCATTTTCGTCCTGCTGTGCCCCACAACCACCACAGCAAACCCAACTATTTTTTCGACCTACGCTTTCTGCTTCCACTGTGCTTTGCTGCTTGCTACAGCAGCAACCCATTTTTTTCCCTCTTTCTTTTCTCTTGATTCTTCACTCAGCTCAACAGTTAGACAGTTTTTTTTTTCCTTCAGACACACAGGTCCACAACAGACAGACATATACACAAATAATAATAATGCATCAGATTTATATAGCGCTTTATCATAGACACTCAAAGACGCTTTACAAGTAGATACATTACTCATTCACTCCAGACAGACAATGGTAGTGCAAGCTACTACTGTAGCCACAGCTACCCTGGGGCAGGCTGACGGAAATGTGGCTGCCAATCTGCGCCAACAGCCTCTCCGGCCACCACCGAACATTTAAACATTTTTTTACACATTCATACCCAGTGTTATGGGCACTGGAGGCAATGCGGGTGAAGTGTCTTGCCCAGGGACACAATGGCAGGATATCTGGGGAGAGCGGGATTCGAACCGCCAACCATCAGGTTATTAGACGACCTGCTCTACCTCTTGAGCCACTGTCGCCAAATGCAGCTCTCTTTCATTCCCTGATTCACTCAGGGAATCTGACTCCACAGTTAGGCAGCCACGCACATACACACACACACACACACACACACAAGCTTCAAAACAGCCTTGAAATCACCTGAAACGAGCTTAAAATAGCAACCTCAGCCGAAAAAGAGCGGATTTGGCAACTTGCACTGTAACATGAACCCTTTTTGTTTTTCACTTCACCGCTGTGATAACACAATTCGTTTTCTCCCCAAAATTATTATTTGCAAGCTCCCATAGACTGATTCACAATTTTCATCATTATCCCATGGAACAATAATCCCATAACCATGCTTTTACACTTCACAATGACCAAAGAATCACAATAACAGTTTCAGACTCCCGTATGACCTGCTCCTTCCACCTTTGCGGAATCTCCTTTTTCTCTTTCACCAGGACAAACCACAAAACACAAGTAAACAAATAGACAAACAAACTGCAGTAAATTTTTAAACCTGCACTCTTTCAAAGGTTAACCCTTCTTCTACCGGTCCACTTTAATCAGTGCTCACTGCGATGTTATTGGAGATTCTTGCACCTATTTCATCAACGCTCCCTATGATGTTATGGAGACTCTTACGTCAATGGTTCCACGCATTAACAACACCACTGAACTTCCACCACAATGAACCCGAACTGCTCCAGACCAAACTGAACTAAACCTACGGCTACGGTGAGCAGAAACGTACACCAGACTTTGCGGTATCAAACGCTCAGCTTAACAAACACAACATACGCGTATTTTACCCCCTGGGTCTCCAACCCAGGGTCAATCATTAAATAAATGTCCTCACACTCGGTTCCACCTTCAGGATTCTGGACCCATCAACCAGCAGCAGCAGCTCCCAGCGTCTCTGGACCTCGTGAGGGATGGCACCTCTGTGTGCCCCAAAACCAGGTCTCGTCCCCATTAGACCATACACAGTCCGAAGCCTGAAGGCGCTGGAAGCCCACACGTGCAGTTTTTTGTGGGTCCCTGTTCGGGCACCAAATGTTAGAATAAAATTGAATTAAATGAGACTGAGTAAAAAATTCACCAGGCAGATTCTGGAGATATGAGTAAATTTATTATTCTGGCCAGGAGAAAGATACAATGAACAGCCCTTCAGAGTCTATCCATGCATCATTCTCAACCATTCACTCCAAGCTTGGTATTTTATAGTCCTTGGAGCTGATAAACAACATAAGAAGATGTCCTTGGAGTACATCTGGAGACTGACGAAGTGTCCATAAATCTCATCTACCAGGAACTGGGAGTTTTTGCGCATTCCTGGTCACACAAGGAACTAGCAGAGCATTCAAAACAGAGATTATCAGTTGTACCCCAGTGTCATCATTCACGTCTCTGCTGACTCACACACACATTTGCTCAGAATCTGGGGCATGAAGGCAACACATGAAGAATAACTGCATAAAATGCACAAAGAATATATCAGACAAAAAATATGAAAGAATAATATAGAGGAATATGAAAATATTCTTTCAGCATTCCTTTTTATTATGTTTCACTAATCAATAATCACAGTCAATAGTATAGGCTGTTGTGCATCATTAGTGGTCGAAGTTGATCGTAACTGCATAAAGCTAGCCTTGGCAGGGAGGAGGAGATGGACAGGTCACCCGGTGTTATTTTAATGGTACCATTTTGATCATTACTTTATATAAATTCTATTCACCCCCACTGGAATCCTTATTTATCTAACATCCCTTGACTACACATTTCATAGATGTTATTTTAGCTGAGTTAAAGTTATATTTTCTCAAACCGGGATCCCAGATGGCTAGCTAAAGCTAGCAGTTTAGCCACTCATTCATAAATATTTGTGTCAATCACTGAAACCACACACCCCTGTCCAACAGTGATGCTTTACTTCATTCATTCTTTAAGACAAATTTGCATCAGTTGACTCAGGCTTGATGGAAGCTGGCAGCTAATATTACAAATAGTGATATAAGAGGGTGGACAGAGTTAAATGAGGTCTTAAGGTGCATTCAGACCAAACATGCACGGGCAAATTTTTCACTAGGTGAAATTACATTTTAACTCAATGTAAACACTTGAATATATGTGAATTCACCATCTGAGTGAGTTGCAGACACGTGGAGTTGCCATTATAATTTCTGCAGCTGTGTTCAACCTGCTGTGGAAATCCCCAAAACACTGTCCTGCTTGTTTACGTTATTCGATGGGGGTCTCACCTGAAAAAATTGTCCCTGTGTGGGGAGAAAAAAAAAAAAAAAAAAGCAGATGAGGCAGCGAGCTGAATGACACATGAACTTTATTCTTCTTCCAACATCAAGTACAGGAAATTCTCTGTCTGGGTCTTTCTGTGCCTCCTTTTTATAACCTTTATTTCTGCACAATGAGACCCAGGAAGTCAAAACACAATACTTTCAGCGCACAAAGACATGCGTGCCACTTTAACATAATAACCCTCTCGCTTCTTCTCTCGACTTCTATGTCTCCCAACTCCACGGGGGGGGGGGGGGAATAGTCCTTTCCGATACTTCTGAGACCCCTGGAGCCACTTCCTCCTTCAGTCCTTTTGTTCCATCTTCCCCCGGCTTCCGACTCTGGGTGGAGAACCCCCACACAGTGCCACCACACAGCCCCCCCCCCCCCTCCGAAAACCCAGAAAGGGCACTAACCCCCTCATCCTTTGGGCTTGAGCGTGCACCCATAGCAGCTGTAGCAGGAGGTTGCCAGTCCGGTCAAAACACCCTGCTGGCGAGGTGTGCAGGCCGGCACATTAGTCTGTGGAGGGAAAAAGGATGGAGGAGGGAGAAACATGTCAGCTTCCCGAGCGCAGGTCTCTACCGTGGGAACACCAGCTTGCAGCGCTACCAACGGTGGATGTTCGTACCGAGGAGCTTGGGCCAACACCACCTGCTCGTCTGCCAACACAAAAGCGGGCTTCAGCCTGTTGATGCAGACGATCTCCCTACGCCCCCCAAGTCTAACACAAAATGCTTTGCTCAAGTCTCCAGCACCCTGAACGGTCCATCGTACGGTGAGCGAAGCGGGGTCCGGTGTGCACCGTGCCTGACAAAAACAAAACTGGGGTTCAGTAAGATTTTAGGGATGAAGGTGCATGGAAAACAATGGTGCGCTTGGCCCGGCATGTGAACAGCCTCTGTACTGTGCAAAAATTGCGTGGGTGGATCGACCACGGGCGCGGGGTTTTCCGGTAAAAATTCCTCAGAGATCCACAGAAAAAAAAGTTCTGACGGGGAAGCTGCCAAATCCACCTTAGGCATAGAGCACAACCCTAAAAGAACCCAGAGCAGGCGGTCGACCCAATTTGTATCCGTGAGTGAAGCTCTGAGCACCTCCTTAAGTAACGTATGAAAACGTTCACATAACCCGTTAGCCTGGGGGTTGTATGCGGTAGTGCAGTGGATTCTGACTCCCAGGCTGTGGGCCATCACAGACAAGAGTTCCGAAATGAACTGCAGGCCTTTGTAGGAAGTGATGTCCGACGGGGATCCAAACCGTGCAACCCAAGCCGACAAAAAAGCGCGAACCACTTCCGCGGATGTGCTGGAAGCCAGCGTGACCACTTCAGGCCAATGCGTGGTGCGGTCCACTATTGTCAAAAGGTGCATGAAACCTTGCAATGCAGGAGGGGTCCCATCAAATCCATGTGGACATAGTCGAACCTCCTGGCCGGGATTTGGAACGGCTCGAGGGGGGCTCTTGTGTGCTTGTGCACTTTGGCCCCCTGGCATGTGACGCATGCTGCAGCCCACTCTTTCACGTCCTTGCGCAAGCGCGGCCAGGCAAATTTCGCCCCCACCAGTTTAACCGAGGACCGAGATGCGAAAGGGATTGGACTGACTCAAAAATGCGGCGGCGCCAAGAGCTTGGAGCCACCAGGCGTGGGCAACCAGTGGAGATGTTGTAGAGCAAGGGAGGGCACCCTACTTGCACCACCCTGCTCTCCAGTTTTAACCCAGTAGGCGCGGACTGGAGTGTGCAGATGCCCATGTCCCCGGTTTGTTCCGCGGCCATGGCAGGGAAATCTATTCCCATGTAGACTGGGGAGACTAACACGTGCAACAGGCAATCAGCCACAACGTTGAGCTTACCATCAACGTGTTGAATGTCAGTCGTGAGCTCCGAGATCGCAGCCAAATGCCATTGCTGCCGGGATGACCACGGTTCCGAGACCTTGGACATCGCGTACGTTAGCTGGTTATGATCCACGAATGCGGTGAACTCGCCCCTTCTAGCCAAAACTGGAAATGGCACGTTGCCAGGTGGCAGGCCAACAATTTTCTGTCGAACGTACTGTATTTGCGTTCATTGTCGCACAAAGTACAACTGAAAAATGCGATCGGTTTCCACAAACCGGAGACGTACTGCTCCACCACTGCCCCTATGGCAACGTCAGATGCATCCGTGGTGAGTGCTATTCACGCTGATGGGGCAGGGTTGGCTTGCAAAGCGGCGTCAGCGAGCGCTGTTTTAGCATTTGCAAAAGCCTGGACTTGCTCCGGGGTCCAATTGATGTTTTCTGTGGGTTTCTTTTGGCTGCAGCAGCTGGGCTGCCCGGGGGAGGAAATGGTTATAAAAGCTGACCATGCCCAAAAATTCCTGTAGGGCCCTCATGGTCTGCGGATGCGGAAAATCCGACATGGTGCGCATCATATCGGGTACCGGAATTGCGCCCTAAGGCAAAATACAGTGGCCCAAAAAAATCAATCACAGGTACACCAAGGTGGCACTTCGCCGGGTTAACTATAAAAACCATTTTGAGATGGGTGAGGTGCTCCTCCTCGGACGCGCTAGCCACTAGAATGTCATCTAAGTAAACAAAAATCAGAGAGGTCACAGAGCACTGCGTCCATCATTCTCTGAAAGGTTTGCGCAGCGCCCTTTAACCCAAACAGCATGCATAAAAACTCGAAAATGGTAAATGGCATTCACTTATATAGCGCTTTTATTCTCATTTCTTGATGACCAAAGCGCTTTACAGATCCTGCTTTCTACCCATTCACACACACATTCACACACTGATGAGATGATGAAAAGGCCAAAAGGAGTTATTACCGCTGTTTTGGGAACATCCGGGACCTGGTGATAACTGCAGACCAGATCCACTTTTGAAAAAACATGCGCACCAGCTGGTTGCATGGAAAAATCCTGGATGTGTGGGATGGGATACCGATCGTGATCCATGGCATTGTTCAAGCGCCGGAAATCGCTGCATGGTTGCCACGACTCGTCGGCCTTAGACAACATGTGTAGCGGGGATCCCCACGGGCTGTTGGAGCGCCTAACGATGCCCAACTGCTCCAAGTTGGCAAACTCCTTGCGCACACTGGCCAGTTTAGCCGTGTCCAGGCGCCGTGGTTGTGCGAACACTGGCGGGCCTTTTGTGGTTATGAAATGTTGGAGCCCATTATTTAGTTACCAAAGCCGAAAAAGTTGGGACTGAGCGCTGGGAACTGTGCAAGTCAATGCTGGTACTTACCCACTGGAGCTATAACGTTAGCCAGTGTTGTTGACACAGCTCCCCGAGCTGTGCAAGGCAGGGAGGTGAAAGAGACGGCATCCATTGGTAACATCGATTAACAACCCATAAGCACATAAAAAATCTGCACCTAAAGTGGGGCAGAACATTCAGCTACCACAAAGTCCGACTGGAAATTGCGTCCGTGTAGGCATACCGTCAGTGTCTGTTCACCAAATGTCCTGATGGTAGACCCGTTGGTGGCCGTAAGCTCGGGACCGCTGCCTCCTGCCGACCTGTCTGCACTGACCTGCAGGATAAGGCTCTTCTGGGAGCCAGTCTGCCAAGAAACATCTCCCCGGACATGTGTCCGTGATAAAAAGCAGCTTGTTCCTGTCGCCAGTGGTTGCAGCTGCTACTGACTGCTGGCCGTGCTGTTTCCCGGCTTCTTGAATTGGCATGGCGGCAGGCAGCGTTGTGCATTCAAGCTGAAACACCACGATAGAAACAGATCACCCCGTTCCTGCATCTCTTGACGTTCGTCCTGGCTACCTCCAACAGCTCCTCGACCTCGCTGGAGTCCCTCATGGATCCCAGTGCCGCTGCATTCACGCTGAGAGCTCTGGTTGCTAAAATGATGCGGTCCACTTCCTGCACCAGGGCGCGGTAGTCTTTGGTAACCAGCAGTGGCGAGTTGGCCAGGATTGCCCTCGCTGTAGCAGGTAGGTTCCCGAGGAACAGGTGGGCAAACAGGAAAGATTCGTTGTTCTTCCCCATCAGCGCCAACATGCTCTCCATCAGCTCCACGGCTGATCTGTCACCTAACTCTGAACGTGTTAGGAGTCTCTCTGCCCTTTCACTGTCAGACAGGGTATTTCGCTGGAGCAGCATCCTCTTGAGCGCTTCATATTTCTCTTGAGCTGGCGGCTCCCGGAGCAGGCTCATTACCTGTTGCGTGGCGCACACATCCAGCGCAGTGACCACATGGTAATATTTAATTTCATTCACTGTGATCCCGCAGAGTGCGAACTGGACTTCTGTATGCAGGAACCACGTGGTCGGATTGTGAAGCCAGAAGTCTGGGAGCTTGACTGAGACGGCGCACGCAGTGCTGGTGTTCTCCCTCTGGGTAGTCTCCAGGGCGGTGCTCGGCTTGTTCTCCATGACACGGCTTGGGTCACCAATGTAGAAAAAAAAAAAAAAAAAAGCAGACGAGGCAGTGAGCTGAATAACACATGAACTTTATTCTTCTTCCAACATCGAGTATAGGAAATACTCTGTCTGGGTCTCTCTGTGCCTCCTTTTTATAAACTTTATTTCTGCACAATGAGAGCCAGGGAGTCAAAACACAATACTTTCAGTGCAAAAAGACGTGTGGCACATTAACATAATAATCCCCTCTCTTCCTCTCTTGACTCCTGCGTCTCCCGTCTCCCCAGGGGACGGATAGTCCTTTCCTATACTTCTGGGACCCCCCGGAGCCACTTCCTCCTTCAGTCCTTTTGTTCAATCTTCCCCCAGCTTCCGACTCTGGGTGGAGAACCCCCACACAGTGCCACCACACCTGCCTCCAAAATTTCACATGGATGATGGTTATTTACATTGCTAGCCTGCTAGCTTGCTAGCATGTTTGTGGCAAGAGTCCATGGGTAAATAACTCTGGCATTCTAATTCAGCTTCAGAGCTCCTGGTCCATCTGTCTGCAGGTGAGTCTTATTTTCAAACTAGTTTACTCTATAATGTTGATATTTTTGCTCCATTGATGGCAGAATCTCAAGGTTATTACTAGCTAATGCTATCCCTCTGACGTGAATACGTGAATGCACACATTTCATGTGTCTCCCACATGTTTACATTAACTTTACATATATTCGCACCACATGAAAAATTTGCTTCACATTTGGTCTGTGCACAAATTTACAGATTTAAAGAGACATGCACTGAAACCAGCTGTTCTGAGAAAAGATGCAAAAGATGATTCACAACGATGCTGCAATAATTAATGAATTCAAGAAAGTTTGCCCAAAATGTCACAAACATTTCATTAAGACTTGTGTGAAATGTCAAAATGTGAAAAGGTGCAATCAGTGCCCCTTTAATATATACAGTAAAATGTTTATGGTGTACATCTTAAACAGATGTATATTTTTTCTGTCAAATCAATAGCAAAAATCCTGCACTTGCTTGACATTATACAGATAATTTGTACATTAAAGATAATGAATATGAATAAGGTGGGGATTGCAAGTTAGGACTAATGCATGGAATGGGTTAAAAAATGGGAAAATCTTTGACTGAAATTAGATGGCTAGATGGATAACTTTTTTTTTTTTAAATCGAAGAAGCCCAGATAAGCCTCAATGTGTATCTCTTTTTAAAAGCGGCCTATTTTCAAAAAAGGAGAGGGAAAAAACGCATCCCAAAGTGGTGGGAAAACAGCAGAACAGGCAACTCGTCAGCCAACACACCCCCTAAAAAAAGAAAAAAAGGAAGTTATGTAATCGCCACCTTTGTACTGCGTGAAGTGTGCAGCAGGTTAGAGTCGCTCATGTCAGCAGAGTCACCACAAGTAAGTAGAGGTTTTGAACTGAAAATAATGTTAAAAAGTTTAGAAAATTGTTCATTAGGATATTTTAGGAAGCTCGATGATGTTTGTAGATTACAGTATTTGCTTTGTATGCATTGAGACTGGTAGGCGTGATCTGATAACAGGCGCAGCTGACACTTGCAGGGCGTTTCTCAGAAGACCCTTTTCACTCGATCAGTCTCCAAATTCTTCAGTGATTATGCACATTTGCACTCTTGCTGTTATCTAAACTTTTCATCCATACCCTTTGAACAACTGTCTTCTGCAAATGAATAAGATTTTTTTTTTAGACAGTAGAACTGTATTTGCTTGTGTTGGATAACATTTAGGAGTTTTTGTCAGTCTATGGTGGAAAGTTTAAACACCATACAGACATGCCAAACACATAAAGTTGCAACTAAATTATCAAATCTCCTTTGCAAATGTTTATTTTCATAATTCAAATTGTTTTGAGCAACCAATGAGCAAAGTGGTGGACACCAGTGGTGAGGGGGGCCATTAAGATGGAGTCCTATCAAGCTTGGTTGGATTGTGGGACTCGCGAAGCAGCTGAGCTGTACTGGCAGTCCAAGTGGAGTGTGGCTGGGGTGGTTGCTGAAGCAAAAACTCTGGTGTGGGAGGAGTTCGGTGAGGCCATGGAACAAGACTTTCGGTCGGCGTTGGAGAGATTCTGGCAAGCTGTCTGGCAGTTCAGGAAGGGGAAGCAGCTCTCTGTCCACACTGTGTATGGTGCTGATGGGGTGCTGCTGCCTTCGACTGGGGATATTGTCGGGTGGTGGAAGGAATACTTCGAGGAGATCCTCAATCCCACTGACACGCCTTCCACAGAGGAAGCAGGGCTTGTGGATGAGGGGACGACTCACCCATCACAGAGGCTGAGGTCACCAAGGTAGTTAAAAATCTTTTTGGTGGCCGGGCCCCAGGGGTGGACGAGATTCACCCTGAGTACCTCAAGGCCCTGGATGTTGTAGGGCTGTCATTGTTGACACGCCTCTGCAACATTGCATGGAGGTCGGGGGCAGTGCCTTTGGCATGGCAAACTGGGGAAGTGGTTCCTCTATTTAAAAAGGGGACCGGAGGGTGTGCTTTAGCTCTAGAGGGATCACACTCCTGAGCCTCCCTGGGAAGGTCTATGCCAAGGTACTGGAGAGGAGAGTCCAGCCGTTGGTCGAACCTCGGATACAGGAGGAGCAATGTGGTTTTTGTCCTGGCCATGGTACATCGGACCAACTCTTTACCTTCTTGAGAATCCTCGAGGGTTTGTGGGCGTTTGCCCGACCAGTTAACATGTGTTTTGTGGACTTCGAGAAGGCATTCGGCCGCGCCCCTCGTGGTTTTTTGTGGGGGGTGCTTCGGGAGTATGGGATATTGGGCTTGTTATTACAAGCTATCCGGTCTCTATATGACCGTTGTGAGAGTTTGGTTCGTATTGCCAACATGCTGTCGGACTCATTCCCAGTGAGAGTTGGACTCCACCAGGGCTGCCCTTTGTCACCAATCCTGTTCATAATTTTTATGGACAAGCGTTCTAGGTGCAGTCAGGGAATGGAGGGTGTCATGCTTGGTGACCACAGGATCTCATCTCTGTTGTCTGCAGATGATGTTGTTCTGTTGGCTTCATCCAGCAATGACCTACAGGTCTTACTGGGGTGGTGTGCTACTGAGTGTGAAGCGGCTGGGATGAGAATCAGCACCTCTGAGTCCATGGTTCTCAGCCGGAAAAAGGTGGATTGTCCTCTCTGGGTTGGGGACAAGCTTTTGCCCCAAGTGGAGGAGTTTAAATATCTCGGGGTCATATTCACGAGTGAGGGGAGAATGGAGCGAGGGATTGACAGACGGATCGGAGCAGCATCTGCAGTGATGCGGATGTTGTACTGGTCTGTTGCTGTGAAGAGGGAGCTACAGTAAGCTCTAAAGCAAAGCTGTCGATTTACCAGTCAATCTATGTTCTTACCCTCACCTATGGTCATTAGCTTTGGGTAATGACCAAAAGAATGAGATCACAGGTACAAGCAGCTGAAATGAGCTTCCTTCGTAGGATTGCTGGACTCACTCTTAGAGATAGGTTGAGGAGCTCAGTCATCCGGGAGAGGCTCAGAGTAGAACCGCTGCTCCTCCACATTGAAAGGAGCCAGTTGAGATGGTATGGGCATTTGATCAGGATGCCTCCTGGACGCCTCCCACTTGAGGTGTTTCGGGCACGTCTCACTTGGAGGAGACCAAGGGGTAGACCCAGGACTCGCTGGAGAGACTATGTCTCCCAGCTGGTCTGGGAACGCCTTGGTATCCTCTCTGAAGAGCTGGAGCAGGTGGCTGGGGAAAGGGAAGTCTGTGCTTCTCTGCTTGAACTGCTGCCTCTGTGACCCAGACCTCCGGAAAAGCAGTAGAAGATGGATGGATAGAAACAAGAAGCATTTAAATAATCAAGCTATTTGTCTTGTTCTGTTTTGTTTTTTAAAATTTGCAACCAGCTTACTTTGTAGATTTAGAAAAATAAACAATTTTTTTCATTAGTAGTACGACTGAGTTCAGCTGTATATATGGAATGGGAAACTAACTCCTCCCCTTTTCCTTGTCTTTGTTAGTTTCAAAGATGGAAAATCTGATGGAAAATGAGGTGTTCAGGGCTTTCACAACTTATGCTGTCATCGTCATTGTGAAGATGATGCTCATGGGGCCAGTGACGGCATACTTCCGCTTTACCAGAGGGGTGAGAATTTTTTTTTTAAACTTAGGTCTGCTATGAAATGTGTTCTTCTTGTGTTCTTTACTGTTTATTTTGAATTTATTATTTTTCGACATCTTTCCCTTCTAGTCTTTTGCTAACGAGGAGGACGTGGCCAGAAAGCCTGTAGAGGAGAGGAAGAAGCTCTTGGTAACCCATCCAGACGTAGAGCGAGCTAGAAGGTGAGATGATCTGACCCTCAAATTTAGACTGGGCAGGATCACTTCTGTTTTCATTAGAAAATATCAGTCGATTATGAAAAAGTATGCGTGCTGCACTTTTTTGCTGTATTTAATTGGGTGTACAAGTGTAGCTTGTCTGATATTTTGCAATTAAAACTGCCAAAAATGATAAATCCTGCTGTTTTTCTTACTCTAAGGAGTGATTCAGAAGTTAATAGTCCTACTGCAGACACATAATAATAAATTATAATAGAGAGTATGTCTGTATTTTGTCCCCCAGGTGCCACCAGAATGACCTGGAGAATATTATTCCCTTTGTGGGGATTGGGCTACTTTATGCCCTGACTGGTCCTGAACTAGCGACCGCTCTGCTTCACTACCGCCTCTTTGTTGGTGCTCGGATCTTCCACACCATCGCGTACATCACTGTTCTGCCTCAGCCATCCAGAGCTTTTTCCTGGATTCTGGGCATGCTGGTCACCCTGTCCATGGCTTACAGGGTGCTCGACAAGATCTTCCTCCTTTAGAAAGTTAGCTTTACCATAAAAATGTGAAATTTGGGGGACAATCGTTCCTTAATTTTTTTTTTTTTTTTTTACATTAACACAGGGTTACAAAAATAATGTTTTTGTAAGTTGTATGTGTTTTTTCAACCGATTCAAGACAATTTTTCACCGCTGAATCTGAAAATGACATCCCTTTCTCTTGATCAGGTGCCAAGTAAAAACTTGTACTTAGTACTGTGAATGTACTTACCTTTATATAAAGGTAAGTACATGTAAATTGAATGTTACGTCATCATTATTCAAAATTCAGAGAATTTCAAGACGTAAAAAAGAATTTTGCATCATATAAAGCAAAAATACCCATACATGTAAACAAAAATGTATAAAACAATATGTGGTCATAATTCAGTAAGTTGACCTGATTGAGCAAAACCAAAGTGATTTTTTGATTCAGCACATCAAAACTGTCCTAAATCAGCTAAAAAAAACTTAGACAATAAATCTGATGTTGACCGGTGTTATTAGCTTTAACTGCCTATGAACTGGATCACTAAATCTTCTTGCATTTCCTTTGATACATCTGAAATGTGGATGGAACACATTGTCAATAAACATTAAACTGAGCTTTGTGTTTGGGTTTAATTACATGCAGATGTTAGAATATGTGACAAACCTGGTGCCATGTTGTTGTCAATTCTTTATCAATATCTTGTACAAAGTTTAATATAAAGTGGTTGGAATATCAAAGTGTTTGTGTGCAGTAGGTTGTGCTCCTCCCACCTCTTACGCAATCTCAGGGTAAATTCCAAGCGTTATCTCTGTAACTGAGCTTGAGCTCTTCATGTTTTTTCTTAGCCAGGCAGGATATTAGGGATTTCTGGCCTAGAATCCCCAGTTAACGCCCATATTTGAAAAGAGAATATGAAAACCACACAAAAGTGTCCCTTATAGGTCATGGGATTCGACCCCACAGCCATATGCAGTACAGGTGCATCTCAATAAAGGTTCACTTATTTCAGTAATTCAAAAAGTGAAACTTTTAGATTTATTACACACACACAGTGACATATTTCAAGTGTTCATTTCTTTTAATTTTGATGGTTATGGCTTATAGCTCATGAAAACCCCAGATTCAGTCTCTCAAAAAATTTGAATCATGTGAAAGTTCAATATTGTCGACTCATGGTGTCACATTCTAATCAGCTAATTAACTCCAAACACAGGCAAAGGTTTCCTGAGCCATTAAATGGTCTGTCTGGTTCACTAGTCTACACAATCATGGGGAAGACTGTTGATCTGACAGTTGTCCAGAAGACCGTCATTGACACTCTCCACAAGGAGGGTAAGCCACAAAAGGTCACTGCTAAAGAAGCTGGCTGTTCACAGGGTGTCGTATCCAAACATATTGATGGAAAGTTGAGTAGAAGGAAAAAGTGTGTCAGAAAAAGGTGCGCAAGCAACAGGGATAACTGCAGCCTGTAGAGGATAAGCATAGCCCATTCAAGAATTTGAGGGAGATTCACAAGGAGTGGACTGTGGCTGGAGTCAGTGGTTTAAGAGCCACCACACACCGATGTATCCAGCACATGACAAAGAATGTGACAACTGTCACCTTCCTTGTGTCGAGCCACTCCTGAACCAGAGACAGCATCAGAAGTGTCTTGGAGAGAAAAAAGACAAAAGAGAAGAAAGACTGGACTGTTGCTCAGTGGTGTAAAGTCCTCTTTTCAGATCACAGTAAATTTTGCATTTCATTTGGAAATCGAGGTCCCAGAGTCTGGAGGAAGAGTGGAGAGGCACAGAATCCAAGTTGCCAGGGGGAACATGTCCCCCCTCAAACTGAAAACCCGTTACAGAACAGAATAAAATGACTTTGAAGCACAAATGTTAAACGCAAAAAAAGCTAGTAAATTTCCAACTGTTTTCTCATAAATTCGCAACTGTTTTTCTTTTAATACTGCAACTTTTTTCTCATAAATGTGCAATTTTTTGTCATGGAATTGCTACGTTTTCTCATAAATGTGCAAGTATTTTCTCATAAATTTGCACATTTTTACTCATAAATAAGCAACTTTTTTCTTCTCATAAATTTGCAACTTTCTTCTCACAAATGCAACCTTTTTTCTCATAAATGTGCAACTTTTTTCTCAAATGTGGAAATTTTTTCTTGTAAGTTTGTAGCTTTTTTCTCATGAATGCAACTTTTTTCCTCATGAACTTTCTATTTTTACCTCTGCCAAGGGAGGACAGGTAATGTTTTTAGTAGCGTTGGTCTGTTGGCAACATAACTCAAAAAGTTAAGAATGGATTTTGACAAAAAATCTTCAGGAAAGGTGCGTAATGGCAACGGGAACAGATGATTAGATTTTGGTGGTTATTCGGATCACGAGCTGGATGTAAGGATTTTTTGAATATTATTTTATATATTTATATGGCACTTTTCATGTGCTGCCCCTTTACATTAAGACTGAGTTAGACATTAAGACTGAGTTAGGTGCATGGCCATGCCATAGGGCCACCCGCCTCAGCAACCTGGAAGCCAAACACTACAGAAAAAGTATTAGGGGCGTGTCCACCAAACTTGTTTTTTCTGCTGTGACCGACTATTTTCTATTCATTCTCTACTAGTGCATGCTCGTAGAAAGCAAGTATTCTTGTCTGAAAACAGGTAGCTCAATTAGGCTTTACAGGCCCAAATGTAGGCTGTGTTTGAAAGTGGAATATAAACAGGTGTAGCCTATATGTAGGCAATCATACGTTAGACTTTGACAAATATAAAAGGGACTGAACACTAAGATTTATTTGATTGTGTGAATATTAATTACAGAATTATTGAAAATGAATGGGATATCCAATATTAGTGACTGTTTAAGAACCCTTGTTTATTTGTTTGTCAGACTTATTTGTGTGATCTTTTATGAGTTATATTCATAAGTGTTGTATTCTGCACTTTGGGGAATGGGAGTTGTTCAGTCATCGTTATCATTGTTTTAGTTTATAGGCTATCGTCAATAGGGGTTTTGCCGAACGTCACGTGACCAAACCAGAAAACGGCGTGCATGACATCTGGTTGTGTGAAGCAGCCGAAGCAATCCACCTTATTCCTGGAGGTGCCGCTGTAGGAACGATTATGGGCAGAGCTTTCGGTTTCATCTGACCTAGTGTTAAATCAGTCAGTGAGAGTGGAGTAGCAGGGGGGTTTAAAATAGTGTTTTTAAAAGTTTTTGAAATTCATTTTAATGTATAGTTCACATATGTGTTTTGCACTCAAGTGGCAGCTAATTTCAGCTCTTCTAGTTTTTGTATTTTTTGAATGTTTTGGCGTAGTTCTGGCATTTGCTGGTGTTCGTGGTTGTTCCAATAGACTGGATAAATGGAGGCTTCTCACCACATGGTGACAGACGACATCCAAGCATGGTGTTGTGGCGTACGACTGCTCAAAGGTAAATTTGATTATGTCCAATATATTTTAACAAAATGCAGCCAACTTTATTGTCTTGGAGACGTGCTGGTCTGAATGCACGTCACGTCATTATGAGTACAGGCAACGAGAAGTCATAAATCATGACTCTTTCTTTGTTTGGTAGCGGCAAAGTCCCGGGAAAACCCTCGGGAGTGCCTGGTATCATTTTTTTAACTTCAAACTATATCCTCTGGTGAATACGGGGCTATCATCCAGCTCCAACGAACAGAAGTCAGCCCTATAAATGCCATGAAGGTACTTATATACTGCAATGATGTCTCCCCGAGCACGTCGATACTGCAGTGTTGGAAGCTTCAATTCACATAGCCTATCAGTATATGCTAGATGCTGAAGTCCTGGGACCAGCTTTGTCACATGTCTTTGAACACCCTCTAGAAGTTTTGCTTGCTTATCATATATAGGAAAAACAACTGTATTACAGTACTCCAGATGAGTCCTGACAAATGATTTATACAGTGTGTTAAAAGTCTCTTTGTCTAAGAATTTGAACGATCGTCTTATCAGTCCCATCTGCTGATTGGCTTTATTCACTTGCTTCTCCACGTGGGTATCAAACTAGAGTTGATCATCCATACTCCCAGATCCTTCTCTTCCATAGTTTCTTCTTGGGTAACTTCGCCTAATCTATACTTGTATTTGGCATTGTGCCTCCCAAAGTGCATCACTTTTCATTTAGTGGCATTAAACTTAATTTGCCACAGATCTGCCCAAGCCTGCAGTTGTTCCAAATCCTCCTGAAGTGACTGTTGTTAACGGTCATTGTTAATGACAGAAAAGACCTTAGCGTCATCAGCAAACAAAACAATATAATTATGCACAGTCCCCCGGCATGTCGTTCACAAAGAGGACAAAGAACAAGGGGCCCAATACACTGCTCTGGGGGACTCCTGATAATACATCTGTCCATTTGGATGCTACCTCATTAACAATTACTCGTTGTTTCCTTCCTGTGAGAAAACTCCGACTCCAGGTGAGGAACTTTCCTATAATTCCGTAGCCTTTAAATTTGACCAAGAGTCTCTCATTAGGCACGCTATCGAATGCCTTTGCAAAATCCAGGCAAACAACATCAATGGGACAGTTTTCGTCAAGCATTCTTGTCCAAATATCCAAACAACTAAGAAGCTGGGTACTGCAGGAGCAACCATTGACAAAGCCGTGCTGCCAATTATGTAATAGATGATTCTCATCTAAGTAAGCGACCAGATGATCCCCAACAATGACTTCCACAAACTTGCAGGTCACACATGTAAGGGTTACTGGTCTGTAATTCCTGGGGTCAGATTTTGGGCCTTTCTTATTAATCGGCGATACATGAGCTTCTTTCCATCTTATGGGGATCACTCCCTCTTCTAATTACCTGTTCATGATGGTTGCAAGGGGACTAGAGGTTACAGCACTCAACTCTCTCAACACACTAAGATGCATTCCATTGGGCCCCAGTGATTTCCTAGGGTTAAGATTATCAGGCCTTTTCCTGACGTCTTCAGCCAATATGTGCAGATCGTCCAAATGACAACCAATATCGTGATTGAGCTGGAAACCCAGTATATTGGTAGCATCCTCCTCGGTAAAGACGCTAGTGAAGAAATTACTAAATGCCTCAGCCTTTTCAATGTCAGTCGTAGCTTTCCCATGTATTGACTCTTAAGTCTGCTATATCTGTCTTAATCCTACGCTTACCATTGACATACATTACCGTTCAAAAGTTTGGGGTCACTTAGAAATTTCCTTATTTTTGAAAGAAAAGCACTGTTTTTTTCAATGAAGATAACTTTAAACTAATCAGAAATACACTCTAATATCTAATATACATTACTAAAGTGGTAAATGACTATTCTAGCTGCAAATGTCTGGTTTTTGGTGCAATATCTGCATAGGTGTATAGAAGCCCATTTCCAGCAACTATCACTCCAGTGTTCTAATGGTACAATGTGTTTGCTCATTGCATCAGAAGGCTAATGGATGATTAGAAAACCCTTGTGCAATCACGTTAGCACTGCTGAAAACAGTTTAGCTGGTTAGAGAAGCTATAAAAGTGACCTTCCTTTGAGCGGGTTGAGTATCTGGAAAAAATTACTATTTCAAATACAAATCATTATTTTTAACCTTGTCAATGTCTTGACTATATTTTCTATTCATTTTACAACTCATGGTGGTAAATAAGTGTGACTTTTCATGGAAAACACAAAATAATTGTCTGGGTGACCCCAAACTTTTGAACGGTAGTGTATATACTGCTCAAAAAAAATAAAAGGAACACTTTGAAAACACATCAGATTTTAATGGGGAAAAAATAAGCTGGATATCTACACTGATATGGACTAGATAATGTGTTAAGAATGAAAAGATGCCACATCTTTTGATGGAAATGAAAATTATCAACCTACAACCTACAGAGGGCTGAATTCAAAACACTCCAAAACTTACTCAGATTAAGAAGTGTTCCTTTTATTTTTTTGAGCAGTATATATAAAAGGCTTTAGGGTTGCTCTTAGATTCCTTTGCTTTTTTCCTCTCGAAATCTGGTTTTGCTTTCCTGCATTCCCACTTGGCCTGATTCCTTACCCTTGCATACAGAAGGAGGTCTCATACCTCCAGTGTATCTATATACCTCTTATAAGCATCTGTCTTCATTTTAACCTTCCTCAGCGCATTAGCAGTCATCCAAAGTGGTCTGCCTGGTTTGTTATAATTGGTTGTCTTGAGAGGTACAAACTCCTTAATCCCTTCAATGATTTTTTTTTTCAAAAAGAGTCCAGTTACCCTCACAACTTAATCCATTCAAGTTATCCTCCCATGGATACTCCGCCATCATATGCCTAAATTTCTCAAAATCACCTTTGTCATGGAGGGGCTTCTTTGTGGATGTCATGATTGGCCCTCACGGGCAGATGCACAGACTCACTCGTGGGGTGAAGTTGAAGCATATTTTAATAGGAAAAACTGCAGCATGGTAGAAGCGACAATGATACTCATGACCGAAGGTAATGACAGGTAAGTAATGACGGGAAAGTACGATGGTAATGATGGATAACGATGAGGGAATAATGGCGATGGTAACGACGAATAACGATGAGGACCCAACAAAGGAATGAGGGAATCAACCGCAATAAATGTGCCCTTCAGAGGTAAAGTGGGCTATCCCACAAAACCATTATTTTGAGAAAATGAGCTCTGAAGTTGAAATATTCTCAAAAAATCAGTGTGCCTATATCATTAAAAAGTTACCCCCTATAATTATTATAGGGGGTAACTTTTTAATGATAAAAAAGTTACCCCCTATAATTATTATAGGGGGTAACTTTTTAATGATATAGGCACACTGATTTTTTGAAAATATTTCAACTTTAGAGCTCATTTTCTCAAAATAATGGTTTTGTGGGATAGCCCACTTTACCTCTGAAGGGCACAAATAGGATTTAACATAATCAGACTAATGAGCAACAGCCCTGACCAATAAAGACTGACATAGGGAATAGCTGTGCTCAAACGGAGGCAAACAAACACTGTCAAAATAAAAGTCCAACCAGAAACAAATGATGAACAGGAAAAACCAAACATACAAATGTAGCTTTGATGATGATGATAACAATAATACTAATAATGAAGGTAACAATCATAATAATGACGATGAGACCAAGCTGGAAACAAAACCCCAAAGATGATAATGAAGACAAAATAATAAACACTAAAGAACACAAAGTGTGGCCTGGTCTGACCCAGCCCAAACCACCACAGTACCCCACCTTTAAAGTCGGATTCCAGACGACCCCAGGGAACATCCGAAAAGGGAAAAAAGAAAAGGAGGAAAAAAAACAAACAAATCCTAACGGGGTGGGGGGTGGAGGGAAATAGGCCTGGAACAGACCAGAACCCAGTATTGAAAATACAAATGCCCCAACCTTAGGGGAGAATCATGAAAACCCACAGCCTAGGGGGCAGGAAAGGAACAAAAACCAAATGTCACACTAGAACCCCAGGACAAAAAAAAAAAATAATAATGTGCTCCAACCTCAGGAGAGAAATAGCACAAATCTACAGCCTAGGGAGATGGAGAGAAAAAAACCCCACAAAAAGTAATGTAAATAAGAGCCCATAGAGCAGAATATGCCAGGAGCTCCTTACTCAGAAAAAAACCCAAAACAAAACAAAACAAAAAAACATATGGTCCAAACTCAAGAAAAAAGGCATGAAAACACTAGACTGAGCAGGTAAGGGACCCTCAAAAAATACCCCTCAATACAGAAGAAATGGTGAGCACACAATGGTAAACATAACAGTAAAACAAATACTATGCTCCGATAAGTGACACATGTACCAAACATATAATGCAGAACAGACAAGTAAACTACAAATTCCCAGCTGAGCCGGACATACGAGGGAGAAATACATCCAAAATTTAAGTCTGATGAGAAAAAAAAAAAAACATTGAGGCACGCTGACCCCCGAAAGGGAACGGCAGGAGAGCACCAACCTCTGGCCGTCGAAGACTGGGGTGCGATGACCTTGAGCGCTGGAAGTAGGAGCGTGCTGACCTCTCGAAGAGACGGCTTGCCCCCGCTCCGTTATTGCTGAAGCCGCTAAACAGGTCCACAGCTGGAGGATCAGACGAATGTTCCCGGACCAGTGGTGACAGTCCAGCATGGCGGCGGGGAGTGGATGAAGGAGGAAGGGGAAGCGTGGAAGCCAGGGGATGCTGAATCATCGGCACAAGCCTCCAGGGTACCGGGACTGCCGAGGTGGCACATGGGAGCCAGGGGATGCTGAATACGTCGGCGCAGGTCTGCGAGGTGCTGGGGCTGGAAGCACGATGATCAATGGAGACAGGGGATACTGAAATCGTTGGCACAGTCTCCGGAGTCCCGAGTAAATTCCTCGTCCACCCGTAATCCTCAGCCCGGCATAAGGGAAAACGTGGCTGCAGATGATATGGCAGGGAAGGCCACACCACCTCAAACAGCAGGAAACAGAGTAAAAGTTCAGCAGCAAAGGAACCAGCTGCTGAGTCCCCTTCCTGGGGACAAGGCAGCCTCTCTCATTCAATAAACCCAGAAATAAGAAAGAAAACATTTGCCTTGCCCCCCGCTCTGTCGTTGCTGAAGCTGCTGAAGAATCCCCCACTGGTGAACCAGATGAATGCTTCCGGGGGCAGCGGTGTCCGTGTAGCCGAGGGCTGTTGCACGGCGGCGACAAATGTGTCTCTGATCACCTCTTCTATGTGTAAAATCACATACATGCTGGGTAAAAAAACAGTCTCTAATACACTCATGCAGTTGGAAGCCAACACTAACAATGTTATCAGGCGACGTTTCATCAAACCAGTTAATATCTGGGCAGTTAAAATCCCCGCAAATAACTATGTGACTGTACTCCCTTCTATTGCTAATATTCCTTAAATAATTAAAAAGTTTATTATTCACTGAATCACTATTGGGGGATCTGTAAATACAACCAATTAAAAGTTTATCATTCCCCTCCAATTCTACTTTAATCCAACAACTCTCATCAAAGGTGTCAGCAACACTATCTGCTGGAGAGGCCTTTATTTTGTGTGATACATAGATCATCACCCCACACTTCCCATCTACTATATCACTCTATTAAAGCAAGAAATCTCTGTGTGTCTGTGTCTGTCACATTTATAGGACATCATAGGACAGGACTCTGCCTGAACATCATAGGACGTCCTATGAACTCAGGCATCATAGGACTCGCGATGCCATCATAAAGATATGATGTCTATATGACGGCACATAGACAAATGTGTCTTTATGATGTCATATGGCGCATAGACAAATGTGTCTTTATGATGTCATATAGACCATCATTCACAATGCCTAGACTAATGTGTCTTTATGATGTCATATGGCTCAAAATTGGCAAGGTGAATAAGTCACAGGGCCAGTCTTTACAGCACATTTGTGTCTTCTGCACAACAGATTTCTGCAGCCATGGCCAATTCTACGTTGCCGCGAGCAGAGTTGCCAGATCAAGCAGTCTTCGTATTCTTCTCAAGATGAAGAAACTAAGCAAAAGCGTTGCTTTCTCAGCAATGTCGTTTTTAAAGAGAAGAGGTGCTGACACAGTAAAAATGTGTAACCGTGAAGAATGCCAGTCTACAAATGTGTAAAATGCCAAGCAAAGTGCTGATTTTCTTCGGGTGCTCTGGTTTCTTGGTTTCTATGGGCATGCATGGGCCTTCCTGAACAGGGTCGAAAGCCACTTTTTGCTCAGATCTATTTTCATGATCCTGCCCATGAACTGGAATTACGATGCACCTATCCCTCAACCAGTGCTCTGAACGAAGAAGAAAAAGACCCACCAGATGGAGAGGAATAGAATGAAGAGAACTGCTGCACAACAGAAAAGATGCTATGAACATGAAACACCTCAGGTTCCAGCAGTACGCCGCAGGCAGGACTGTGAACAACACAGCCATCTGAGACAGGAGGAGACCCTTCAGCAACGGGCATACAGAAATACTTGCTTATACTTGGTTTCTACGGGCATGGATGGGTATGTACTAGTTACTATAGATGTCATATCCATCCACCTGAAACTCAGATTCTTGTGCTTGAAAATACGAATGCTTAAGTAAAACCTCTGTGACACAAACAACATCTGGTGCATAACGTACAAGTGAACCAACAAACTCAGACCTTTTATTCAGCAGACTATCAGTGTTTGTATGTTTGTATAAAAACAAGTAATACAGAGGTTAACTAAATCTCTTCTTCCTCTCTTCTTGGTCATCCTTTGACCACCCTGCTCTCCCTTATCACCCACGTAGTGCTGGTCTCTCCTGCATCCTGAGACTCCTTTGTCCTTCTTTTCTGCTCCTCCAGGAGGTTTTTCGTCATCCTTTGCTCTAAAGGGGTCAGGTCTCTATTAATAAATACTGTACATCCTTATACATGGGGAGCTTCTGAAAACTTGATGCAACTTTAAGAATTGTATATTGGTCCACTTTTGAGGCTGTAGTAATTCTTAGAAGCCGAGGAGAATCTCCCTTACCAAGTCTCACAATTCCTGATAGAGGCACTTTAACTTTTATCTTGTCAAGCATCACCCTTATGGAATCTAGGTCATCCTTCCTTCTGTCCTCAACATCAGCCGCTTGGCTTTCGGGTAAATTAAAGATCATCAAATTAAATTTCCTGTTCTCCCTGTCTCTCATTTCTTCCAACAGATCTTCTACATTTGCACATCAAGTGATATCCTCATCCTGCCTAAATTTGAAGTCATTTAACTCCGTCTTCAGCACTTCCAGCTGAGGTTTAACGTCACATGCTAGGCCCAACTTATCAATATCCTTCTTCATACCTCTAATCTCACCGTCAATTCTATCAACCTCCTTTGAAAACTTCTTGTCAAGGGTGGTGCGTACCTCGTGAATTTCCTCAGAAATCTCAGATTTAAATTTCTCCATGTATTGTTTGCATTTCTCCTCAATGTCCTTATCACATTTCACAGCCTTAATTGCCTGTTGGTTGCAGTCTACACAGTACCAGTGAATCAGTGGTCCTTGTAATGCATCGTTAAGCAGATCATAATGACTCTCACTCATACCTGAGCCACAAAAACAATTCACAACGTTAACATTCCACCGGTTTATCTCCTGCATCAGTAAAAACATTATTGCAAACCTTACATATCAATAAGTTGTCAAGAATTGCAGTGTCATCCTTATTTACATCCGTAGAAGAGATCTCCAAGGAAATATTGGTCTTGCTGGTATTTTGTGATATATCCTCATTTTTGCTCTTACCACTGTTTTTCCTGAATCCAGCTTCACCGTCCACATGTCTGCCGACTTGCCTGTTCATCACTGAGAGAGATTACAGGAAAGTTTAACTCCGCTGTAAGTTTCCATCATTTCCCAAAAGATGAAGCCTTAAGAAAAATATGGATACATAATGTGAGGTGGGAGAATTTATTTATTAAGAGGACAACAACAGTCTGTAGTAGACATTTCATCCCACCAGATATCATTCAAGGTGGCTGACGATGCTTGAAAGAAGGGGGTGGCCTGTGTTGTTTGCCTGGAAGGACTACTCACTGACTGCAGCCAGACCCAGTGTCTGGGAGAGAACACATCGTCCAGAAAACAAATCCACTGATGAAGAGGTGATTGATGCTGAATTGTTGCTCAAGTGCCACAATTATGATGCTAAACCAGAACCTTCAGCTCTGGATATAGCCTGCGAGAAAATAGAATCTCAGCAGCAGGTGATAGAGGAGTTATGAACCAGGGTGGAGGAGGTCACACTGAAGCAGTCCTTTGGTTTGGAGAAGTTTTCATCATCTGGTGAAGACATCAGGTTCTGTACCAAGTACATTAGTGCTAAGCTTGCATACCCATGTGATTTTGATTTTCATTTATTAATTATTAAACCTTTATTTATATTGGGTGAGTAGATAGACACTTTTATGTGGGCACTCTGTTTGTTTTAGCTCTCTGCTGTTTTATGGTTTTGTTCAAATATCAAAATCTCAGTCATTTCTGGTGTGTAGCTCTAGGTCATAGTGCACTCTATTTGCGTATCAAATAATGATATATAATCATAATTTAGTCAGCCAAATTGATTTGGTAACATCAAATCAATTTGGCTACTATTGCCATAGTGGTGTATTAGCAAGATAATGGTAAAAATAAATAATAGATCATGATATGATAAAAGGATTAATTTAATCTTAATAAAGGATAATTACTTTCCTTAATTCCTATATTTGCCTTCTACCGCCATCTACTGGCATTTTGAAGACAGATTGAACCTGCAACAAGGAGACTTGCATGGTCTGGCTCAAGTCCCTCCACTTGCAGCACAGCAGCAGCTCCTGACAAGGGCACTGATCCTCCTTGCAGATGGGTAAGTGTAATTTGTGTTAGATCCTTTTTTGTGTTTGATTAATCAACACACTACAAAAATACACTTGTCGAATTAAAAACACATACAGAACCTCCAGAATTTTTAGACTTTTAATCTTTTCAGTTTGCAGAGGCATGTTTTATTGAAATATATTGACTCCTTTTCTTTTTCTATCTAAATGAAAACCATAATGTTAAGCACTTGTGCTGTTAAAGTAAAATTGTATATCCTGTTGTTAACTAAGAAAAAAATGTTGTACTGTATTTACATAAATATCAAGCCTTTTTAGTATAACACCTTAAATTTCTTATGTACACCCCATTACTTTTAAATATGTGGGAGATATGTCCGTACTGATTATTTGTAGCCAACTGGGGGCCAATATACTGTTGAACATTATTAACTGTTGAACATTATTACTTGATTAATGGAAAAATAAAACAAATGTTTTAAAATGAGACATTGGTACTCTAAAATGGAAAAACAGAGGTCTCAAAAGTTTCAAGACACTATACTTGCATTTATGACCAAGCAATGAATTTATCATTAAGACTCGTTTTCCCTGCATCTCCCTACTAGAGCCGCTGCCTCCCTCTTATTGATGAGCTGTTCCTGTTCTTGGTGTACCTGCCCCTGGGTCTGAAGGAGAAAGCTCTGGGTGATCATTTCAGCGTTCATCAGTCCACAGTCAGCTGGATTATCAATATTTGGGTAAATTTTTTGTACACCATGTTGGGTGCTGTTGGAATATGGATGTCTCCTGAGACAATCAGAGCTGCAATGCCAAGCGTGTTTGGCAAGTACTCCGACACCCAAGTCATACTTGACTGTACAGAGTTGAGATGCCAAACTCCCTCCTCTTTACTCTTACAGAGTGAGATGTTCTCACACTATAAATCACACACAACCATTAAAGGACTGATAGGTGTGTCACCACATGGTGCCGTTACTTTTGTGTCCTCATTGTATTCTGGCTCTAGTGACAAAGAATTGTTCAGACAATCTGGCATTATGGCGCTTTTGGATAAAGACATGGCTGTAATGGTGGACAAGGGATTCAGAATCAATGACTTGGTACCCTGCAAAGTTTACAGACCAGCTTTTCTCAGTAAAAGGTCCCAGCTGTCTCAAGATGAAGTGCTGATGACTCAGGACATTGCACGGTTAAGGATACATGTGGAGAGAACAATCAGGCGCATCAAAGAGAAAAAACTCTTTGACTCCATTATCCCTCTGACAATTGCTGGCAGTATCAACAAGCTTTCTGCAGCAGCCTGCTTCCTCACAAATTATCAGAACAAGTCACTGGTTAAGGCGTGGGCCAAAGAACATGTGTGTTAATCTGGATATGCACACATTGAAAGACCTATTACTGTACAACTGTTTTAGGCCACTATCAGATTTGCAGTTTTAAAAAAAAGTTTCACTGACCATCTATATATAGTTCCTTTCATTATAATACAACTAGAAAGCAGGGAACATCTTTCCAAAGTTGTATATAATTAAAGAAGTAGCTTCTTCAAGACAAAGTCGATGCTTAGTGTAAACCTTTGTATGTCTTGAAATCTGTTGGCCAAATGAGATTAATTTATTGTACATATTCAGAGTGTTCCGTTTTCTTATGTATTACTTTATTTTTATATAAAGTGCCCTGAGATAATTTTAGTAATGCAAATAGTATGAAATGTAGCATTACATCTCACATAATTTTGACTTTGAATTGTTAAAAAAAGATCAAAATGACAGCTGTTATTTTCTGTTATTGTTATCTAAAATTAAATAACACAAGCAAAACTATTAAAAACTCAGCATGAGAAGAACTGTAAATGAAATATCTTATTGATTTCAACAATAAACCTTTGTGGAGAAAAAACTGTCTATAGGAAATTGTACAGTATATTACCTCCTTAAAGGATAATTATAGAGTCATTAGATTAACATGTATCTTAATCTCAAATATATGGACTGCAGAAAACATGTTTATTACAGTAATCCATGATACAGTAAGTGCTTATCAGAGCTCACATCAAGGCTATGGTCTCCTTTTTAGAACATAAAACATTGAACATGTAAATGGTTTCCTTGTTTGAAGAATCTCAGCAATGTTCTACAATGGCGTAATAGGCAATAATGAGTAAATGGAGTGTGTCATGTTCATTTGTTCTACTTTGTATAAAGTTTCCTGTATCTTATGATCATGCTAAAAACTTGAAGCTAAACTAGAAATTCTGAAATGATTACAGTAGAAGTTTAGGCAAAAATATGTAAAAACAATACAAGTTTACAGAAAACTTTAGAATTCTGATGTAAGGCATCAAATGTGTTTTCCTCCTACTTTTTGAAATCCAATTTAATGTGTCATTTAATTTCTCTTCATAGTCACACTTCCATCTCAAGTCTCTGGCATCAATCAGTAACATCTTTTGGAAACTGAAAGATACTTTTGAATGTACACATGAAAGTAGAACTGGTCCACCCTCTCTCTGATGATTGTGGTTACCTTTGAGTTGACATGGATATGCTGCACTAGCATATCTTCCTGAGCACGAATCACAAAGTCACACCACTGCATGCCAGTGATCAGCAGTTGGCCCTGTATCTGCCAGTAGTAGGGGTGGCTTTCATGGAGAGCCAAGGTGCCAGACTGCATTCGAAGGTATTTACAGTCAACATAGTTCTTCACATTTGGGCACTTGATCTCAACCAGTCCAAAATGTGGCTGGGCACTTGGATCAAAAATCAAACCATCTGGGTATGCACCTAGCTAAGGAGCATCAGGATGGATAACAAGGCCACAGGGTGTATAGCTAACATTTTGTATCCTACAATACTGTAATCCATTACTACCTCAAATTCCATGTCTGCACCTCTTTTCATCTCTGCAGTCTGCCTTGTACCTTTGAGGATTCTTTCAGCAAGAGATTCTGCAGAGCTCACTCCCTTCACAAAACACGCTGCTCTAAAACGAGAAGATGTTATCCTACACTGACGAAGCTGATGCCACTTATGGACTGATGCTTGGTTCCTTGTTGCCACCTCAGTTCTGTGAGCCATGTCCAGTGAGACATTGATGCTTTTAAGAAGAAAGTGCTGTTCCTCAGTGCACATGTGTACACATTCTGTTGGGGCAAGCCTGTAATCCACAAGTGGCAGCTGTGGGTAAGGTAGAGAATCTGGGTGCATCTTGACAGACTTTGTTGGCAAAATGAGCTGCTGGTATGAGAGCACACTCCCCTTTTGTGCCAAACCAAAGGCTGTTTCAACAAGGGGCTTCTCATCACTGATGGCTATAGTTGCTGTTAAAGCGTTCTCCATTATGTCAAAGGCTTTGTATATGTCTGCAGTCTGTAGCAGGGAAAGGTCAAGTGGGTCCCCGACTATGCCCTTGTAGAGTGTACTTCTGTGAAAGACAGTAGTAATGCTAGACATTACACTCATATTTAGGGGAAAAGACTGTCTGCATCACTTAATTACATATGTACCACCTAAACCATGAAACTATATCAGAATCAGAATCAGAATCAGATTTATTGCCATTGTTCATGTAGTACACAAACTAGGAATTTGTCCCGGTGCAATGCCGCAACATTAAAACATGATAAGATAAAGAGATAAACTAAGAAACTTAAAAACTAAAAACATGCAATAAGTGTAGAATAATAAGTAATAATAATAATAATAATAATAATAATAATAATAATAATAATAATAATAATGAGTAATACTAGTCACAGCAGTTTTAAATAAATTAGCAAGTAGCAGATGATGTGGAGTACCACATAGTGCAGTCGATAATGCAACAGAAAAACAGTGATGAATGACATGAGTCTGGTTGAGCTGCTGTATATAGTGCACGAGAGTCAATAAGTCACTTAATGTTCAGCAGTCTGATGGCAGAGGGGAAAAAGCTGTTCATGTGACGGGAGGTTTTAGTCTGAATGGACCGAAGTCTTCTACCTGAGGGGAGGGTGGCAAACAGTACGTGACCAGGGTGTGAAGGATCGGCTATGATCCGGCCTGCACGCCTCCGGGTCCTGGAGATGTACAGGTCCTGGAGAGATGGGAGCTTGCAGCCGATCACCTTCTCAGCAGTGCGCATGACGCGCTGCAGCCTTAGTCTGTCCCTGGCAGTGGCTCCTGCGTACCACACGGTTATGGAGGAGGTGAGGATGGACTCGATGATGGCCGTGTAGAACTGCACTAACATCTTGGTGGGTAGCTTGAGCTTCCTCAGCTGCCGCAGAAAGAACATCCTCTGCTGGGCCTTTTTGATGAGGGAGCTGATGGTTGGCTCCCATTTGAGGTCCCGGGTGATGGTGGTGCCCAAGAAGCGGAAGGAATCTGCAATGGTGATGGGAGAGCCTGTGATGGTGGGGGGGGCAGGGGGGTTGTGACTTTCCTGAAGTCCACAATCATCTCCACTGTCTTCAGAGCGTTCAGCTGCAGGTTGTTGTGGCTGCACCAGGACACCAGCTGGGCCACCTCTCTCCTGTAGACGGACTCGTCGCCGTTGGAGATGAGCCCGATGAGGGTGGTGTCGTCCGCAAACTTGATCAGCTTAACAGACTGGTGGGTGGAGGTGCAGGAGTTGGTATAAAGGGAGAAGAGTAGGGGGGAAAGTACACAGCCCTGGGGTGATCCGATGCTGATGCTAACAGAGTCTGAGACAGACTTCCCCAGCCACACATGCTGCCTCCGGTCCGTCAGGAAGTCGGTGATCCACCTGCAGAGGGAGTCAGGCACGCCGAGCAGGGACAGCTTGTCCTGGAGCAGAGCGGGGCGGATGGTGTTGAATGCAGAGCTGAAGTCCACAAACAGGATCCTGGCGTAGGTTCCCGGGGAGTCCAGGTGCTGCAGGATGGAGTGGAGGGCCAGGTTGACTGCGTCGTCCACAGACCTGTTGGCACGGTAGGCAAACTGCAGCGGGTCCAGGAGGGGAGTGGTGATGGACTTGAGGTGGGACAGGACCAGGCGCTCAAAGGACTTCATGACTACAGAGGTGAGCGCTACAGGTCTGTAGTCGTTAAGTCCAGTATTCCGTGGCTTCTTGGGGACAGGGATGATGGTGGAGGATTTGAGGCAGGTCGGCACGTGGCATTGCTTAAGGGAGGTGTTAAAAATGTCTGTGAAGACAGGAGCCAGCTCTTTCGCACAGTGTCTCAGGGTGGAGGGAGACACGCCGTCCGGACCGGGGGCCTTGCGCGGGTTCAGTCTGGAGAACTGTCTGTGCACGTCCTGCTCACTGATGACAAGGGCAGGGGGGGAGGAGGAGGAGGGGGGACCGCTTTTGATGAATTAGCGGCCGAGGAGGCAGTGGAGCTGGGTGGAGGGGGGGAGTTGGACACAGCTGACGAGGTGTCAAAACAGGCTTGATGTTGGGACAGTTTTTGACAAAGGGCTTTGTCATCCTGACCTTTAGAAGCCTGAGGCCGATAGTTGGTGATTTGTCTCAGTCCTCTCCACACAGAAGCCGAGTCATTAGCAGTGAACTGCTGCTGGAGTCTCTCAGAATACACAGATTTAGCTCTCTTCAGCTCTCTGTTAAACTAATATTTAACCTCCCTGTAGCAGTCCCTGTCTCCACTTTTCAACGCTGCTTCCTTCTCCTTCCTGATCTGTCTGAGCTTGGCAGTGAACCAGGGCTTATCATTAGAGTACCTCACCCTGGTGCGCGATGGGAGAATGCTCTCCTCACAAAAGTTGATGTATGAGTTCACAGTGTCTGTGTACTCATTAAGATCATGTGTGGCTCCTTTAAACATGTCCCAGTCAGTTATTTCTGGAGGCAGAGCCTTCAGTTATCAAGCTCCTCTCCTGTGGAATCAGCTGCCAATCTGGATTCGGGAGTCAGACTCGATCTCTGTTTTTAAGAATAGGGCTAAAACCTACCTTTTTGATATAGCCTACAATTAGGGAGGGATCATGTGTTTCTGAACCCTCCCTTAGTTATGCTGCTAATAGGTTTAGTCAGCCGGGGGACCTCCAGTAATGCACTGGGCCTCACTCCTTTCCTCACTCTCTATGAAATATTTTTTTTTGCTGGTCATTAACATTTGTTTGTTCTCTCCCATAGATTGAGTTCCCATCGTGCTGTTTGCTCTCTACATGTCTGTTCTTTTCTTTTTCTCTATCCCCTCACCCCCCCAGCCAGTCGCAGCAGATAACTGCCCCTCCCTGAGCTTGGTTCTGCTGGAGGTTTCTTCCTGTTAAAAGGGAGTTTTTCCTCTCCACCGTCACCAAGTGCTTGCTCACAGGGGATCGCCTGATTGCTGGGGTCTTTCTGCAACTGTGGGGGTTCCCCCCTACAGTTGATAGTGCTATGAGATGACTGTTGTTGTGAAATGGCGCTATATAAATAAAGTTGAATTGAATTGAATTGAATTTCCATGCATGTGTTCAGTTTCTCTCCAGCTTCACTGGTCAGTTTCTTCGTGGTGGTCACAACAGGTTTAGTGAGCTTCAGTCTTTGTCTGTATGTGGGAATGAGGTGGACCATCACGTGATCAGATAGTCCGAGCGCAGCGCGGGGAACAGCGCGATACGCGTCCTTCACTGTAGTGTAACAGTGATCTAGTGTGTTCTCACCTCTGGTTGGACATTTAATAAACTGTCTGTATCGGGGGAGCTCGTGACTCAGATTGCTCTGGTTAAAGTCGCCAACCACAATAACCAGGGAGTCCGGGAAAGTCCGCTCCGCATGTTGGATGTGATCTGCGAGCGCGCGCTGAGCCTCGTGCGCGTCCGCGTCGGGAGGGGCGTACACAGCGATCAATACGAATGAAGCGAACTCCCGCGTGGAATAAAATGGCTTGCAGTTAATGGAGAGAAATTCCAGGTCGGGAGAACAGTGCCGGGAAATCACGGTTACATCAGAGCGCCAGCTGCTGTTAATGTAAAAGCATACTCCTCCTCCTTTAGACTTACCGGAGAGCTCTGTGACGCGATCAGCATGAAACAGCTGAAATCCCTCAAGGCTGATCGCACTGTCCGGAGTAGAATCATTAAGCCAAGTCTCAGTAAAACAGAGGGCGGACGAATTAGCAAGGTCCTTAAATCGCATCAGCAGTCTCAGTTCGTCTACCTTGTTAGAGAGAGAGTTGGTATTGGTCAGAAATATTCCAGGCAAGGCTATGCGCCTGCCCCTCTTCCGAAGCCATTCGAGAGCTCCAGCTCGTCTTCCTCTCTTCCGCCGTCTCACTTTTTGGACTAGAAAGTGGACCAGATCGGCGGCAGGAGCCAAAAAAACCGGGAGAAGGTCCGTGGGAGTGAAAGACCTGATATTTAGAAGCTCTTCTCGGGTATAAGAGCAGGCAGACACACAACTGACGAACAGAAACAAACAAATTAAAGGGCAGCAAAGCACCATGGCAGCCACTGTGGGCGCCATCTTGGAAAATCCGTCTTGGAAAATATCTGATGATTGTTGGCATAAAAGTATTATTAAGTATTAGTAGTGCACAGGGGTACTAGTGATGAAAAAGCTAACATTTCAGGCATTTGATCCTACTGTTTTTTTCTTAGTATTTGAATATTGTTATAGACCTCAGAAAATCTTACCATGTTTTGCTTTTTAATATAATGTGTCACGTGTTTTAACCTGTAAAAATTCTTGTACATATACACAAATTGTCCCACATGCTTCTAAAATATGGCTAAGTATAAACAAAAGGTAACATAATCAAAATGTTGCCAAAATAACAGCAGATGAGTCCATATATTTAGTTACTTTGTTCTGATTGTTCTGTTTGCATTCATTAATATACCTCATCCCTAAAATTTCTTATAGTTATTGCTGTTATAGCAGATCACTACCTCACCTGATTCCTCCCTCCATGATGCGGTTGAGTCTTGGTCTGGTGATGACCATTTTGTTTACTGGTCCAGGTTTCACTCCCTGAAAAAGAAAAGACAATGTCACATATCAAAAATACCAAAAACATATATTACAGTATAATTAGCTATAATAATATTTTGCTCCCTTTCTAAACTTTCTGATCTTGTAAAACATCAATGAATACTGAAATCATGCATCCGATACGGTTGTTCCATTGTATCTTTTTATATAATACTACGTGAGGGGGCTGAAAAGTTCATAGTGGTCAAATTTGACCAAATGTGATATATTTTTCAACCACAGGGATCCAAGCACTGCAACACCGATGGAAGAAGTGTGTAGACCGAAGGGGAGACTATATTGAAAAATAAACCACATTTGGTCAGATTTGACCACTATGAACTTTTCAACCCCCCTCCCCCATATACCTGCAGATTCAGCTCTGAGTAGTGGGCAGTTTGAAAGAGCAAAACAACTGTGTGGTTACACACTGCAGTGCCAGCAACATGGGTACACTGATGTGATATTAGGATGACAGGGTCTGAATCACAAAGCACTATCTGTACAAAGGTATATGGACAGAAAGTTTTACAACCACACCTGAATTGAGAGAACATTTGTTCTACATAAAACGTAGTTACAACATGCAGTTTCAACAGGTTTCTGGGTTGTTTAGCAATGAAATTGCAAAGCCAGGATTTGTTTATACTTAGAAATTTTTTTTAATATAAGGAGGCCTTATTATGAATAATATGGTATGATGAACAACATTTAAAATGAAACGTTTTGTAGCTTGTGCCATTCATACCCCAGTGACCTCTATATCCTTGACTTTGAACAAGAAAAAAACAAATAAATGTGGAACAGTTCATGCATTTACCAAGCCTCTCAGAATGCGATAGCTCATTACTGATTATGGATCAATGGGATCTGAAAGTGATTAATTAATCTAAACTTCCTCATACCTTGAGAGGCTTGATAATTATTGTTCCTGAACTGAAACATACTTCTGAACTTGAACAGAACACCCAAACCATCCCTAACATTACTTTCAAGCTGTGAGGCTTCTCATTTTTCCCTTATTGACCTTAGACAGGCTGCCCTGACACTGACGGTACCTGTTAGCCTGTCTTTACTTAAAACTGTGAAAAGCGTGTGACAATGTGATGATGCAGCTAGAAACAAAAATATATATAGTATACAAAGCAACATGCTTACATGCCTGTCAAATGATACGGTTTCGCCGTATTTTAATACAGGGAAAATGCAATTTTAGCAAATATGGGCGTATTGCCATTTCTGTACGCCAAAAAGAAAAATATACGGGAAAAAAAAATTATTGAGAGTGTGGAGGAACACCTCGTGTGTGACCCCCACAGCGTACGGAGCTGGCAGAGCGCTCAGCGTGAGCAATTATCAGAACAGTGAGAGGTGTGGACTGATCATTATGCAGATGTGCCTCGCACCCTCTTCTGTCCTGCACCTCCAGAACAGAGAGGAATTCCGGTGCCAGTAATCCTGCGGCTGACATGTGTGACTCTAATGCAAATGTCCATGCTTTCCTGCTGTATACTGTGATGCTAATGTGCCATGCATGCATTGTCTGAGCTGGGTATATAAGTTGACTGCATATCTCTTGCTCTCTCACTTTTTGATCACTCGCATTGTTTGTTGCTGACTTTGAGACGCAGGGCTCGCTCCAGCACGCTGCCACAGCGCTGAGCGAGCCTCGTGATGGAGGATGAATAAAGCACCCTTTTAAACTTCAGTTCGCCGTGTCCGCCTGCACTTATTTTGTTCCTCCACAAGAGAACCTAAAATCAACTGAACAGTAATTCGATGCCTGGCGAAATTGAGCGCACCTAACCAAGTTCATCCAAGTGCATTAGTGTAACAAAGCTGACAATTAAAAACTCTTTAATTCCAAGTGTATATATCTAGCTGACAATTAAGAACTATTTTCAGAATTATTCTTATTGTGTACTTTCAAATTAAGCAATCTACCTTGTGCTAATGTAAATTTGAAAAATATTGTTTTTTATTTATTTTTATTTGTTTATTATTAATATTATATTTTTTTAAGTTTATTTATTTTTTTTGTGCTACTTGACTTATTATTTTCACATTACCAAAAAGTTATGGCTCAAGATTGTGTCCATATAAGTGTACATTTGAATAAATATGTTTGAAATAGTTCATGTTGCAATTGTTGTTGTTTGTTTGTTGTTGTTTTTTTTTTCTTCAGTTTTCTTTCATCTGCCAATAAATACAGTTTTTAAGTACTCAGTACAGGTGTGAAAGCCCCCCCCCCAATAAGGGAGGCATGAGGTATGCCTTGACAGGTATGTGCTTAATATATGGTAAGATTAATTAGCGTTAGCTTGCTAGGGACATTCCTGTTCAGAACAGTTAGCTAGGATTAGCAGATACATTTATACCCTCGTAGTCGTATATGTAGGAGGAAGCATACAGTTTAAATCCCCTGTCCATTTTGGTGGCAGGTGCTTTAGATGTCAACCTGCATATGTGGTGAACATCGGTTAAGCTCAGCTTTGGTAGCTCTTGAAGGCACCTTGAGTAGAATAGCGCCATTTAACAGAAACACAGGGCAGGGAACCTGAACTGGAAGTGAAGCGTTTTGTTTCACAGAATGTGGAAGTGTGTTGCGCATAACCCCTATTCATTATCCCTAGTTGACTAATTAAAATGATTAGAAATCAAATAAATTACATTAAGAGCCAACTTGCTCCACCGACCAGTTATAATTTATTTTTTATTTATTTAGCATGTACAGTATATGCCACCATCATACACTTTTGCAGCTTTAATAACATTTTTTTCAGACAAAACTAAGAAACTCAGCAGTAATTTACAACCCCCCCCCCCCAAAAAAAACAATGGTCTGCTATGGTTTCCAGTTAGCACAACTTAGCCTAAATGATGATCATTTAGCACTTTATAATTAGACATGGTGTTAATGTTATTTACCTCCTATTAAAACGAGGTTAGCGAACTAACCTCTCTGACGCCGCACAATGAAAAACGGTCCCACATCCCTGGCAAACAGGAGTAGCAGCTATCTGAACCGATAGTTTGGAATTAGCATTTGCATCCACCGGGCTGAAGCCAAGCCACCCACACCTGTTCCACTGTGTGCAATCGCGCACTGCAGAGAAGAGACGGGGCACTAACAAGTAGTGGTGAGGTAGGAGCTTTACTGAAAAAACGGGGGTATGGGCATTTATAAACAACAGAGCAGTCTATGAAACGATAGACGTTTTTATATCGTCACCTGATATATATCGTCATATTGCACAGCCCTAGTCTGTCTGTATGTATGCTTGTCCGAGCAATAAAATAGAAACAACCCAACATATAATCACCAAACTTGATACAGGGTAGACCTTTACACACTCTGAAAACCTGTTGCTTTTGACGCCAAAAGGTGAAATGCCAAGGCCACAAGGTCAAAAAAATGTCACACTGCTAATCTGTTTCTTAAAAAGTGATTGGGCATTCAGGGCATGGGTCTGCATCTCTATTGAATACCCTCTAGTTTTCTTTAAATTTTAGTCACTACATTTGGTATCACTGTTTCCACCTTGTCCACTAATTCATGGCTGATAATATATCTTGTGTCATTCTAAGATAAGATAAGATAAGATAAGATAAGCCTTTATTAGTCCTACAATGGGGAAATTCCAGGATTGCAACAGCACAGGGATAGCAACACTCAGAGCAATAATTAAGAAGATACGGAAGATATACACTACCATTCAAAAGTTTGGGGTCACCCAGACAATTATTTTGTGTTTTCCATGAAAAGTCACATTTACCACCATGAGCTGTAAAATGAATAGAAAATATAGTCAAGACACTGACAAGGTTAGAAATAATGATTTGTATTTGAAATAATATTTTTTTCCAGATACTCAACCAGCTCAAAGGAAGGTCAGTTTTATAGCTTCTCTAACCAGCTAAACTGTTTTCAGCTGCGCTAACATGATTGCACAAGGGTTTTCTAATCATCCATTAGCCTTCTGACGCAATGAGCAAACACATTGTACCATTAGAACACTGGAGTGATAGTCGCTGGAAATGGGCCTCTACACACCTATGTAGATATTGCACCAAAAACCAGACATTTGCAGCTAGAATAGTCATTTACCACATTAGCAATGTATATTAGATATTAGAGTGTATTTCTGATTAGTTTAAAGTTATCTTCATTGGAAAAAAGTGCTTTTCTTTCAAAAATAAGGAAATTTCTAAGTGACCCCAAACTTTTGAACGGTAGTGTAAATAAGAGCAGTGGAGCAGTTTATGTGTTATACATACACATAAATATATAAATATAAATACAAAGTGTGGAGCATTGTAGCTAGATGGAATAAACAGCATAACCGTCTACTTAGTTATCCTACATAGTATGAATATGTACCCATACATATTGTCACCCTCCGTAGCGACCGATACCGTCCTAGTTGTATATACTGGAAGGGGCCATAGTGTAAGTCTATTGCGCCTTTTGCATTCAATACTATTAGGTTGTCACATTTTTTTCGTATCTCTGCGAGCAGCCCTGCTTAGGTTATACAGTCTGACAGCCGTAGGTAGGAAGGACCTGCGAAACCTCTCAGTTGCGCACCTAGGATGATGTAGTCTGCTGCTAAATGGGCTCCTCAGTGCGTTCAGTATGTCCTGCATAGGGTGGGACTCGGACTCCACCAGAGATGACAGTTTAGCCACCATCCTTCTCTCTCCTATCTCCTCCACTGGGTCAGGGCACTGCCCCAGGACAGAGCTAGCTTTTTTGATCAGTTTGTTCAGTCTCTTCCTATCAGCTACTGTAATGCTGTTGCCCCAGCAGACCACTCCAAAAGTGATGGCTGATGCCACCACCGTGTCGTAGAATGTCTTCAGCAGCACCCCTTGTACACCAAAAGACCTGAGTCTCCTCAGTAGGAACAGCCTGCGCTGTCCCTTCTTGTAGAGTGCGTCGGTATTGTGTGACCAGTCTAGTTTATTGTTCAGATGAACACCTAGGTACTTGTAGGATGTCACCATCTCGATGTCTGTTCCCTGTATGTTTACTGGTGCTGTGAGGGGTTGTCCTTGCCTGCGGCAGTCCACCACCAGCTCCTTAGTTTTAGTTTTCCTCGCGTTGATCTGGAGGCAGTTCCTATGGCACCAGTCCATGAAGCTTATTTTGTTATATTTTTGCCAATATACTACTGTCACGGTGGCCCTTGCGAGCCACCATAAGACGCCAGCAGTCACCGGTGAGTTGCAATGATGCTTTATTGAGGGGTTAGGAACAGAGGAAAATACACACGACAATGAGGGTAGGATAATCACAGGGTAACTTACAAACAGATGACGAATGAACAGCGTCTGAGCCGGGGAACGCCCGAAGCGCCAGACAATGTGACGTTCTGTCGGGAAGTATAACAGAGACTGCTGCATCGGGGTGCATTCAGCGTCCGCTTTTAACACCGGTCACCAATGACCCTGAATGCAGTGCAGCTGTTGACTTTGACAGCAGGGAGCTCCACCGGGCGCTGTCACAATAAGAGCCCGGGGAGCTAGAAGGGACCCACTGCTGTCAAAGCCTGGAAAAGATAATGTATGACCCGAGCGCGGACGAGACCGGCACTCGGGTCATGACAGTACCTTCCCCTCGAGGCCGGGCTCCTGAATGGCCAAATAACACCCAAGCCCCCCCACCCCTCCACCCCTAGGGTGGGCGGATGGGGCGCCGGCAGGAGGGAGAGAGGAAAAAGGAGAAGCAACAACCATAATGATGACAGGGGACCAACAAAGCAATTACAGAGTATGGTGGAGAGAAAAAAAACCCCACAATTGTGTGGGTAACACAAGGACAGAACCCAACAGGCAGTACATATATCAGTTTCAAACAGTAAATGGGCATTAGACAGAGGGGAGGAAAAAAAAACACAAATCACCGGCTAAGGGAAAAAGGTGAGATACAAATTTACAGATACCAGGCCCCTCCGCACATCCCAAAAGTTTATAGACACGATAATGATGGAAAAAACCCGGGATGATGGCAGTCCTGGCTCTGAGGCATGGAGGCTGATAGTTCGGGCGGCCTACCCCAGTTCCATGCCCGGAAACAATGAATTTCAGGCTGCCGGACCAGGTCGCCAAACAGGTAGTCCAATGGGTCGGGTGGCCGGCCCAGAGAACCAAATGGGCGCGGCAGTCCTTCGGGCAGCCGACCCGCATTACTTGACCACCAGGACCGTAGGGGGGAAGTAGAAGGCTGCCTCCCTGGAGAAGGGGAAGATGAGGGAGAACCGGGCAGAGCATTCAGAACCCCAACGGCCCCAGGTGGAGATGGGTTGTGCTCCTCAGGAGGACGAGGAGGGTGACGGTGATGGTGAAGATGAAGGAGATGAGCCCGTCCAGTATCCGGTGGCAGGGGATCTGCAGCTCCCTCACCGACCTTTAATTCTGCTGGTGCTGCACCCTCGTTGGACCCTGATTGGGTCACGGTTGCACCCGGGATGGACCCCAATTGGGTCACGGCTGCACCCGCGTCGGACCCCGACTGGGTCGGCGCTGCACCAGTGCCGACCTCCAACCCCGAACCCGGAACCTCTGGCACAGCGGGCGAAATCAGCTCTGCGCCAGAGACCCTGGGAGAAGGCTCGGGAGAGAGAGAAGAACCGGGATCAGGATCACCGCCAGCGCCAGAACCCAGCGAGATAAGCTCGGACGCAGTGGGCGGCTGCACTGGGCTCGTCTCCCCAAGAGACACGCAAAAATGCTCTAGGACAGAAAGGAGAAAGACAATACAGAGCACTTGCCTGATCTCGGGTTCTGACGCCGTCCAGGACTGCGAAGATCCGGGCTCAGACGGCAGGAGGTCATCATCAGGCTCCCACTCAGCTACGTCGGGCTCCGCAGCTGGCATGATGGTGTCTGCAGCCTTTAGATCCTCCGGCAGCCTTTAGATCATCCAGCCCACACCGACGGCCCACACGGCGTGGTGGCAGGGGACCCTCGACCCGCTGGACCGGACCGCTCATCCGCGGAGACCCAGGGACGCTTCCTCGTCGGCGCAGGTTTCACGCTGCAGTCCGCCCTCCTCCTCCGCCCACGACATGGCTGCGGGACAGGAACCAGGCTCTCCAGAACCACAGGCCCCCTCCTCATCCGGCGACGTTGGCCTGGCGTTGAGGACCACTCAGCGGAGGGAGACACAGAGGATGCGGGATTAACAATCAAAGCCACAGCAGGTGGTGGGAGCTCGGGGGGCTGCGAACCCCGAGCTCCACCCCCAGGAGTCTGACAAGGCAAATCACAATAACGAGAATATGGATGAGTTTGGACTTGCCTGTCTCCTGGAGGCTGGCTGGTGCCTGCTGCGGCGGACGTTGCTCCTCCCTTTCCCCGCCGGACGGCGATGGCGGGCCCCCTGGGAGGATGAGGGGGAGCCGCTGGAGATGGTTCCGGGATGGAGCTCGCCAGGACAGGACTCCAGAGACACACAGCGGCCGGGATAGGCGACGAGGAGGAGGGGGCGTCAGCCAAGACGAGCCGGGCACGGAGCACTGACGGGACAGCAGGAGAAGATGGCCCGGGGGGAGAGGCTGCGGGGATTCCCCTCTGACGAGGTGCAGGAGTGGCAGCTGTGCGGGGGATTGAGCCCTTGCGGTGACCCAAAACTGGATCCGGACGGGATTCATGCTGAGGAGGGTTGTGGAGGTGACAACAGTTTCTGGCGGAGGGCGAGGCGAAGGTGAGGTCTGGGAATCGCCGCTCCTGTGCGGAGACAGAGGCGAGGAGATCGGCAAACTCAGGAAAGTCACTTAGCCCGGGATTCCTCTCCACCAGTCTGACTGCCGCCGCCACATGCTTCATAGTTGCCGATGGATGCACAGCGGCGCGAGCAGCAGCCACTCAGTTCCAGATCTTGATTGCTGTCAGCTGCAGCTCCTCTGGGGGAATTCCGAGTGACGACATGCTTGATGGGGAAAGACCTCCGGATGGTGGGAACTCCCGGGCCGGAACGGAGGCAGGAGCGGGATCCCGAAGCGAGGGGCGATGTCTCCTCCTCTTCGGCTTCCTGCCAGAATTTCCCTCTCTTCCTTCCTTTCAACACAGATCCTTGACATAGAGAAGAGAGAAGCAGGAAACAAACTCCCCCAGAGAGACATTATTTTACGACCACGGCAGTGAAATTCCTGCAGAACAGGAATTTTTCCTGAAGACTTCCTGAATGTGCTTACAATGTTGTTGCATTATCTGTTGTCATAAATGTTTTATTTATGCATGTTTTTCTTTCTTATGAACCCTCACAGATTAGAAAATTCAGATGGAGGTATTTTGATAATGTTTTTCTAGTTGTGATCAGTGTTTGTTTGATGACGGTCTCACTTCTCCATTGGGACGACCAAGTTTACCAAGGGGGCAGTGAGATAGACATGCAAAGCCCTGATTGGCCAACCCCTCAGGACCGCCCTGGGGGTAGGGGCCAATACCCCTTTATTACATGTCTTGTGTTTCTAGCATGCTTTAACTACCTGAACTTTGATACTTTTTGGATTTTTCTTTAAAACTTCATCACCTTCTCTGGCAAATCATGACTAGTGGAAGTAATCTTCAAATTTTATCTTTTCTAAAGCCAACCAAGCCATGATTTTCTTCCTCAATCCTAACTTTTCTGTAAGTCAAGCATGATCACACTTTTTGGAGCTTATTCCATTTTTAAGGCTTCCTTCTGACTATCCTGCACTACCAAATGCAGGCCTAGAGGAGATCCATTGTTCCAGCCACCTCCAGCAGACACAAGCACCGGGCCTGAACCAGGCCCCATCTCACCGAGGATTTCCAGGCCAAGACCCCGGGGCACAGGACAGCAGGGAGAACCATTACTGCCAAGGATCATCTCCAGCCCAGGCTGGACCAATGCCGGGCTACCCAGAGTCATTCCTCCCACACCTGTGACCCCTCCTAAGGCTCGACCATTTTCTCCTGTTCCAAGCCTCTTGGGAACCAAGCAACACCAAGAGAGTAAGGCAGTTAACAGCATTAGCTTCAAGGAAAGCCATAACCTTTTTTTGTAACGACCATCCCTTTTTGAACACAAGGTAAAATTAATGTTTTCTTTTTCATACCAATTTTTTTCCAAATTCCTTTTTCCTTAACTTTGCATTCCACTTAATTTTTACCACTATTTTCACACCACCCTTATTCCACATATGCAAGACCTGTAAATATGTAAATATTGCTGTTTCTTCATATATGCAAAATTACCACTGTTCATGCTAATTTGGTTATCTTCCCATTCTACAAGCTATACAGATGAGGATTGTCATTTTGGGTTTTTCTGTAATAAATTTATTAACCTCTTCATCGGTGTCCTCTCTGTCCAGATTTTAAGAATCACACAGTGTCAAGAACTGATGGCCAGATTATGAGACTGATCAAATATTGTTAATAGAATTATTAACTAAGGCTTAACCTGTTGAACTCTGTTCAACTTCCCTAAAAATGCCTAAAAATAACATGCCCAAAGTAAATCAAAAGCTGTTCTTCAACCCTTTGCAGCATCTTCATGGGGTTGGTCTCATTTAAAAGAAAACACTCTGAATTTTTTGGCAAAACAGTCATAATCTCTCTAAGTGCTCCTGCCACTGAGTAACAAGAAAGTTCGCCTGGGTGTTTTTTTTAGATATAAATGCTTGCAAATAACATACAGCTGTCAGATACTGGCTGGAAAACAACAGAAATGTAGAACCAAGTGTTTTTGAGCTCAGGTCAAAATTTTGTAAAAATACCACAAAAAATGAATATATTACACAGCTTTTTTCTCAGGTTGTAACAAGGCTGTGTCTGTACTGGAAGACCGGAAATACAGCTTTTTTTTTTCAGTGCGCACTGAGACGCACTAAGATGCAGAGACGTGACCGCCAGCGGAATTCACAGAGTTCAAGTTAACTTACCAATTGCCAAATTCTTAAGCTTAAGTCTTTGTTCATAAGAGTTTCCACCTACATAAAACGTGGATGGTGCCCCAACTAGTGTTACAAATGAGGTAATGCAAGAGTTATTAATAATTATTAATTCCAGTTATTAATTATTAATAATCATATACATATCAATGGTGTCCCCACCTCATGATAATGCTACACAGTGGAGCTCAAAATTAGAGAACAATGTATTAATACCCAGTGGAGGAGATAGGAGAGAGAAGGATGGTGGCTAAACTGTCATCCCTGCTGGAGTCCAAGTCCCACCCTATGCAGGACATACTGAATGCACTGAGGAGCTCATTTAGCAGCAGACTACATCATCCTAGGTGCACAACCGAGAGGTTTCGCTGGTCCTTCCTACCTGCGGCTGTCAGACTGTACAACCTAAGCAGGGCTGCTTGCAGAGATAGCAAAAAGACGTGACAACCTAATAGTATTCAATGGAAAAGACGCAATAGACTTACACAATGGTCCCCTCCGGTATACAACTAGGAAAATACCAGTTGCTACGGAGGGCGACAATATGTATGGGTACATAATCATACCATGTAGGATAACTAAGTAGACGGTTATGCTGTTTCACTCCATCTAGCTACAATGCTCCGCACTGTGTGTGTTTATATATTTATATATTTATTCCATTTAGCGACAATGCTCCGCACTGTGTGTGTTTATATATTTATATATTTATTCCATCTAGCTACAATGCTCCGCACTGTTTATTTATTTATATATTTATTCCATCTAGCTACAATGCTCCGCACTGTGTGTTTATATATTTATATATTTATTCCATCTAGCTACAATGCTCCGCACTGTGTGTTTATTTATTTATATATTTATTCCATCTAGCTACAATGCTCCGCACTGTGTGTTTATATATTTATATATTTATATGTACATATGTATACTCACTGCTCTTGTTTTTTTTTTTTTTCTTGTCTTCTGATTGTTGCTCTGAGTGTTGCTATCCCTGTGCTGTTGCAATCCTGGAATTTCCCCATTGTGGGACTAATAAAGGCTTATCTTATCTTATCTTATTCTGAAATGTTGTTATTCTGCATTATTCACAATTTGACATAAAATCACCTGTGGCTATACCACTGCTGTACCAGCATGTTTTGTTTTTAAATAACTAAGGCACTTCAAAACTTTTATTGTGTATTAAAAAAAAGGCAGTGAACAAAATTAGAGAACAGTGACCAGTGTGCTAGAAGAGAAGATTTAAACAATGCCTTTTTAGGACTATAGGATTTAAAAAAAATAATAGGAAGTGTAGAGGCCCTTGCTTTGAATGACTTCAGCACATCTGCGCCCACAGGACATCACTAGTTTCTCACATTGCTCTGGTTTGGGGGACAGGATTATGCAAAGACTCTCAATGGGGAATCAGTTCAATACTGCAGCTGGAATTGCTTGCTAGTTCACTGCTGAACAGGGCAAGGATCTGTCTTGGCACACAGTGTCTCGCCTTTTAAGACAATTTGGACTCAAAGTTCACTGCAGTGACCAAACCTCTCATCAGCAGAAGGAATAAAAAGGCTAGACTTGCCTTTGCTGAGGACCATGTTGTGAGAACAGAGGAGAGCTGGTCCAGAGTGCGCTTCAGTGATGAGAGTAAGTTCAATTTATTTGGGTCTGATGGGAAACAATATGTTCGGCATCAAACTGGGGAAAGACTGAGCCCAAAGTGTGCAAAGAAGTCAGTTAAATTTGGAGGAGAAAATGTCATAGTTTGAGGGAGGTTTTCTGCAGCAGCAGTTGATCCTCTTGTACAGCTACATGGCAGGGTGAATGCAAATGTTTATATGAACCTCCTTTGCATCATGCAATTCCTTCACTGCAATTGTCTCCCAATCAGCTCACAATTTTCATGCAAGACAATGCCCCCTGTCACACTAAAATGGGTTAAAGAGTTCATTGAATCTAACAATATTGAAACAATGAAATGGCCAGCCCAGAGTCCAGATCCAAAGCCCATAGAGAATCTCTGGAAAATCCTTAGCGACAAAGTAATGCCTAAGAAGTCCACTACAGTTACTGAACTGTGGAAGAGACTGCAAGAAGAATGGACCAATAGCTCAAGTAGGTTCATTTTGTTTTCTTTTAATTATTTACCTTTTGTTCTTATTAAAGACAAAAATAGAAAGGAAAGTAAATAAAGAATGAACCAAGATCAAACCAGTGCAGTGTGAGAAAATAGTGATTTACTGTGGGTGCAAATGTGCTGAAGTCATTCAACGCAAGGACCTCTACATCTTCTATTAATTTTTGAATCCTATAGCCCTAAAAATCAGCGGTTACTGTTCTCTAATTTTGCTCACTGTTTTTTTTAACAAAATAAATGTGTTGAAGTGCCTTTGTTATTAAAAAACAACAACAACAACATGCTAGTACAGCAGTAGTATAGCCACAGCTGATATTCTGTCAAATTCTGAACAAGAATAACAATATTTCAGAATAAATCAAGTATTAATACATTGTTCCCTAATTTTGATCTCAACTGTATGTCGTTCTTAGGCATTATTTTAGCTGAGTAGTTTCCATCCATCCATCCATCCATCTTCTACCGCTTTTCCGGAGGTCCGGGTCGCAGAGGCAGCAGTTCAAGCAGAGAAGCCCAGACTTCCCTCTCCCCAGCCACCTGCTCCAGCTCTTCAGAGAGGATACCAAGGCGTTCCCAGACCAGCTGGGAGACATAGTGTCTCCACCGAGTCCTGGGTCTGCCCCGGGGTCTCCTCCCAGTGGGACGTGCCTGAAACACCTCAAGTGTTTCACCCCCCACTCGGGAGATCGGACCACAACTTGGTTCATCTCCGGCCGGTGTACAAACCCCTAGTGCACAGACAACCTCCGGCCATGCACACTGTGGAGTTATGGTCTGAGGAGACAATGGACACTCTAAAGGGCTGTTTTGAAGCCACCGCCTGGAAGCAGCTCTGCGATCCACATGGTGAGGACATCGATGGCCTCACTCACACCTTCACGGGCTACCTCAACTTCTGTGTGGACAAATCCGTTCCCACCAAGACCATACGGCGTCACTCAAACAACAAACCCTGGATCAACCCTGAGATAAAAACACTTCTGAGAGAGAAGAAGAGGATCTTCAGGTCGGGGAATAGGGAGATGCTGAAGTCCGTACAGAGGGAGCTGAGGAGAAAGATCAGAGTAGGCAAGGACAGCTTCAGGAAGAGGATGGAGGACAAGCTGCAACAGAGCGACATCAGCGGGGTCTGGAGAAACCTCAAAACCATCTCTGGGCTCCAGAATACCTCCCCCCAGGCCACGGGGGACAGGGAGTGGGCGAACAACCTGAATCTGTTTTTCAATAGGTTTGACCAACCGCCCTCCCCCCTGTCTGCACAACAACCGCTGCTGCCTCTAAAGAAATCAAGTCCTGCTGCCCACCCCCCACTCCACCAACACCCCCCCCACTCCCAACACACAGCCCCCCATCCTGACCCTGACCAGGACCCAGGTGAGGACGGAGCTGAGGAAGATCAAGGCGAGGAAGGCGTCGGGACCGGACGGCATCAGCGCAAAGCTCCTCAAGTCCTGTGCAGACCAGCTGTGTGGGATTGTGACGTATATCTTCAACCTGAGCCTGAAACTGGGGAGGGTACCACAGCTGTGGAAAACATCTTGTGTGGTACCTGTACCAAAAACTTCCCACCCCAAAGACCTGAACAGCTACAGACCGGTGGCCTTGACGTCCCACTTGATGAAGACCCTGGAGAGACTGCTCCTTGCTCACCTCCGCCCCCTGGTGGAACCAGCGATGGATCCACTCCAGTTCGCCTACCAGCATGGCATTGGGGTGGAGGATGCGGTGATCTTCCTCCTTCACCGTTCTCTGTCCCACCTAGAGAAGCCCGGGAATATGGTGAGGATCATGTTCTTTGACTTATCCAGTGCTTTCAGCACCATCCAACCGATGATCCTGAAGGACAAGCTGCTGCGCGCAGGGGTGGACCAGCACCTGTCATCATGGATCCTGGACTACCTCACGAACTGGCCTCAGTTTGTGAGAACCCAGGACTGTGTGTCCGACATGATCATCAGTAGCACGGGGGCCCCCCAGGGAACGGTGCTGGCTCCCTTCCTGTTCACTCTTTATACTGCGGACTTCTCACACAACACAACACACTGCCATCTACAGAAGTTCTCTGATGACTCTGCGATCGTTGGCCTCATCTCCAATGGAGATGAAGCTGAGTACAGAGGGCTTATCCAGGACTTCGTGGACTGGTGCCATCGGAACTGCCTCCAGATCAACCCGAGGAAAACTAAGGAGCTGGTGGTGGACTGTCGCAGGCAAGGACAACCCCTCACAGCGCCAGTAAATATACAGGGAACAGACATCGAGATGGTGACAGCCTATAAGTACCTGGGTGTTCATCTGAACAATAAACTAGACTGGTCACACAATACTGACGCACTCTACAAGAAGGGACAGGGCAGGCTGTTCCTGCTGAGGAGACTCAGGTCTTTTGGTGTACAAGGCGCGCTGCTGAAGACATTCTATGACACGGTGGTGGCATCAGCCATCACTTTTGGAGTGGTCTGCTGGGGCAGTGGCATTACTGCAGCCGATAGGAAGAGACTGAACAAACTGATCAAGAAAGCTAGCTCTGTCCTGGGGCAGCGCCTTGATCCGGTGGAGGAGATAGGAGAGAGAAGGACGGTGGCTAAACTGTCATCTCTGCTGGAGTCTGAGTTCCACCCTATGCAGGACATACTGAATGCACTGAGGAGCTCATTTAGCAGCAGACTACATCATCCCAGGTGCACAACCGAGAGGTTTCGCAGGTCCTTCCTACCAACGGCTGTCAGACTGTACAACCTAAGCAGAGCTGCTCGCAGAGATAGCAAAAAGACGTAACAAACTAATAGTTTTTTGAATGCAAAGATGCAATAGACTTACACAATGGTCCCCTCCGACATACAACTAGGAAAATACCGGTCGCTATGGAGAGTGAGAATATGTATGGGCACATAATCATACCATGTAGGATAACTAAGTAGACGGTTGTGCTGTTTCATCCCATCTAGCAACAATGCTCTGCACTGTGTGTGTTTATATATTTACATATTTATTCCATCTAGCTACAATGCTCCGCACTGGGTGTGTTTATATTTATATATCTATATATTTATTCCATCTAGCTACAATGCTCCGCACTGTGTGTTTATATATCTACATATTATTCCATCTAGCTACATTGCTCCGTACTGTGGGTGTTTATATATTTACATATTTATTCCATCTAGCTACAATGCTCCGCACTGTGTGTCTGTGTGTGTGTATATATATATTTTATAGTAATATGTACATATGTAGGTATATTAGCTGCTCTTGCTTGCTTGTTTTTTTTTTCTTGCCTTCTGATTGTTGCTCTGAGTGTTGCTATCCCTGTGCTGTTGCAATCCTGGAATTTCCCCGTTGTGGGACTAATAAAGGCTTATCTTATCTTATCTTATCTTAAGTGGGAGGCGTCCAGGAGGCATCCTAATCAGATGCCCATACCACCTCAACTGACTCCTTTCAATGTGGAGGAGCAGCGGTTCTACTCTGAGCCTCTCCCGGATGACTGAGCTCCTCACCCTATCTCTGAGGGTGAGTCCAGCAATCCTACGGAGAAAGCTCATTTCAGCCGCTTGTATCCGCGATCTCGTTCTTTCGGTCATTACCCAAAGCTCGTGACCATAGGTGAGAGTAGGAACGTAGATTGACTGGTAAATCGACAGCTTTGCCTTAGAACTAAGCTCCCTCTTCACCACAACAGACCGGTACAACGTCTGCATCACTGCAGATGCTGCTCCAATCCGTCTGTCGATCTCTCGCTCCATTTTCCCCTCACTCGTGAACAAGACCCCAAGATACTTAAACTCCTCCACTTGGGGCAGGAGCCTGTCCCCAACCCGGAGAGGACAAGTTTACTATAGTTAAAGTTAGTTATAGTTTACTATAGTTTATTTTGTCAAACCAAGACCCAAGGTGGCTAGCTGACACTGGTAGCTAGCTAGCATTGGCTAGCTGCCTTGGCCACCATTCATTCATTTATGAATGTTCCTGTGCTTACCCTACTCCAGGAACCAGTCATATCCAATTGACCACCTCCTGCCCATCAATGATGCTTTAATTCACCAATTCTCTAAGAAGAATATATGTTAGTTGGCTCAGGCTCACTACCTGAGCAAGCAGCTAGCCAGCTAAGATTACCAATAATGAGAAGAGAAGAATGGTGGTAACTCTAGGGCATTTAAAGAGACAGGCACTGGGAAAAAAAAAAAAAAAACCCTTCTGCGAAAGGCTGCAAAAGATGATTTGCAATGATGCTGCAATAATAAAATGATTAAAGGCAATTTGGTCAAAGTATGTTAGAAACATTTCATTAAGACCTGTGGAAACTCTCACAGTGCAGCAAATGGGAAATTTAAATGGCCATAGAACAAGCGATCTGAAATCATGAGCAGCACCGTTGACAAAAAAAAAAAAAAATAAAATAAAAAAAATTGTATTTTTAGAAGAAAAGCAAATGTGTAGTCAACTTACAGTGGTGTGAAAAAGTGTTTGCCCCCTTCATGATTTCTCTTTTTTGCATGTTTGTCACAAATGTTTCAGATCATCAAACAAATTTAAATATTAGATAGAGATAACACAAGTAAACACAAAATGCAGTTTTTTTAAAATGAAGGTGTTTATTATTAAGGGGGGAAAAATCCCCCCCCCCCCCAGTTAAAACATAAATTAACTGTGGTTTAGTGCATCTTTGGAAAGCTGTTATTTTTCTCTAGCCACATCCAGGCCTGATTACTGCTACACCTGTTCTCAGTCAGGAAATCACTTAAATAGTACCTGCCTGACAAAGTGAAGCAGACTAAAATATCCTCAAAAGCTAGACATCATGCTAGACATCCAAAGAAATTCAGCAACAAATGAGAAGCAAAGTAATTGAGATCTATCAGTCTGGAAAAGGTTTTAAAGCCATTGCTAAAGCTTTGGGACTCCAGTGAACCACAGTGAGAGTCATTATCCACAAATGGCGAAAACATGGAACAGTGGTGAACCTTCATAGGAGTGGATGGCCGACAAAAATTACCCCAAGAGTGCAGCGACAACTCATCCAAGAGGTCACAAAAGACCCCACAACAACATCCAAAGAACTGTAGGCCTCACTTGCCTCAGTTAAGGTCAGTGTTCATGACTCCACCATAAGAAAAAGACTGGGCAAAAATGGCACAGTTCCAAAACAAAAACCACTGCTGAGCAAAAAGAACATAAAGGCTCGTCTCAGTTTTGCCAGAAAACATCTTGATGTTCCCCAAGACTTCTGGGAAAATACTCTGTGGAGTGACAAGACAAAAGTTGAACTTTTTGGAAGGTGTGTGTCCCATTACATCCGTCGAAAAAGTAACACAGCATTTCAGAAAAGGAACATCATACCAACAATAAAATATGGTGGTGGTAGTATGATGGTCTGGGGCTGTTTTGCTGCTTCCGAGCCTGGAAGACTTGCTGTGGTAAATGGAACCATGAATTCTGCTGTCTACAAAAAAATCCTGAAGGAGAATGTCCAGCCATCTGTTCATGACCTCAAGCTGAAGCACATTTGGGTTCTGCAGCAGGACAATGATCCAAAACACATCAGCAAGTCCTCCTCTGAATGGCTTAAGAAAAACAAAATGAAGACTTTGGAGTGACCTAGTCAAAGTACTGACCTGAATCTGATTGAGATGCTGTGGCATGACCATAAAAAGGCAGTTAATGCTCGAAAACCCTCCAGTGTGGCTGAATTACAACAATTCTGCAAAGATGAGTGGGCCAAAATTATTCCACAGGGCTGTAAAAGACTCATTGCCAGTTATCGCAAACACTTGATTGCAGTTGTTGCTGCTAAAGGTGGCCCAACCAGTTATTAGGTTTAGGGGGCAATCACTTTTTCACACAGGGCCATGTAGGTTTGGATTTTTTTCTCTTAATAATAAACACCTTCATTTCAAAACTGCATTTTGTGTTTACTTGTGTTATCTTTGTGTAATATTTAAATTTGTTTGATGATCTGAAACATTTAAGTGTGAAAAACATACAAAAAAATGAGGAATCATGAAAGGGCAAACACTTTTTCACACCACTGTATATATTTCTTAACTCTTCTGTGACAGAATGATTGAGCTGTGCAGCTATAGCTTAGCTTAACATTTGCAGTAGAGTTAGATTGCTAGGATCACCTTGCAATGCCCTCTCCACGTAGCAGAGGGCATTAGAGTTTCACAGCTGTAGTTAGTATAATCATGATACTGAAACAAATTCGAGTGTAATATTGCTTTTATACAACAGTTCCGCAAGCACAATTTATTAAATGACAGCAGTACTGGACAACATATTATATGTTTGTTTAATCAGTTATTTTGTGCAGCTGAAAAAAATAGTCCCTTCTAAATATAGCCAATAACTGCTGCTTAACATCTCAATCTGCATGAAGACATTGTCATTTCACACACATGTAAACAAATTAAATATTGTCAAGTGCAAAAGTACTAAGTGTTGATCAAATATATACATGTTGAGTCGGTATCCATTATAATTATTATTACGGCAGAAGATCCCACATCAAAATGTATCAATGCTGGGTCACCAGAACCACTGGTAGTTAGCCGGTAGCTAGTAGTTACAATGCTAGGGATTTAGCACATTTTGCTCGCATTTCTTTGCATTTTCAGATGAAACAAAGAGTCCATCACCACAAAGGTACTGTGGTTTGTTAATCGAGACAATAAATCGAACTCTAGTGCTGCCTATTTTTTTAAACGGATGTGAAATCGCTTAATGAGCTTAAAATGACAGCAAGACCGGGGTAGACGGAGGTAGACCTTTTCAAAATGGTGGGACTTCTGCGTCACAGTTGTATGATTTCTTGTCAAATAGTGCCTCACCGTAGAAATTAAGGTATCCAAAACAGTACTGCAATTGTCAGAGAGTTGATCGAAAATTACTGTTAGTAATTTAACTTTTACTGCAACACCTTTGAAGCAGTGATCCATATCCAGTGAAATTGGAGTGCAATTATTGTAGATTATAGTAGCTCCTGGAATCCCTATTGCCCAACCAGATTGCTCAGTCGGAACTCACTGTTGTATAAATAAAGTTTAAATTCATGTTTATTTCAAAAATACACATTAAAAAAGTCATTGTTAGACAACACAATGTGCAAAATTATACTACTCACATTATCACATTATCACATTTGCTTATTTCTATCTCCACTTGCATAAACACAAAACATCAGCCGAAAAGGCATCATCGTAAAAGCACTAAACTGGAACAATCATCAATTTGTACAATAACACAAATACAACAATATAATAAGAACATAATATAAGAATGCATTTTCTGCCTTCATACTGTTAATGCTTCTTTGACCAACACATATCTGCTCAAAGATAAACAAAAGAATGTGACTCTTAACAACAGTTTCCCCATTCATTGGTGGTTTTGTAAATGATACTCTGAAATCAATCAATAAATATTTTCCATTCATATCTATTCCATAAAGTTAGAGAATGACTGTAATCCAGCCTTAAAGGTGCCACACCTCAAAATCGAAAATTTTGCATGAACTTTGATATCTACTGGTGGACACTGATGTTCATGATGTTTTGGACTTAGTGCTTGATTACTCTTGGCAATTTAGATATTTTGTTACACCTGAGGTACAAGACACAAATCCAGCAGTGTTGTGGTTTAGTTAGAATTTCATTCCCATAAACGACTGTCCTTTCTGTGTCTCAAGTCTCTTAAACTATGAAAGCAGACAAACAGCTACAATGCAACCCCTCCACCTTCTGCTGTCATATTTGGTGAGATAATACAATGTTATTGTGTGTATAGTAACATCTTTTTTAGGACATTAACAGATTTTCATGAGCAGTGCTTCTTCCTTATAGCAGGTTCAGCCCCAGGACACACACAATGGCCAGCAGAGCTATTAGGGAAAATGAGAGAAAAGAAAAATAGTTTTAGAAAGTGCCCCCATTACTTTTCTTTCCTTTTTAAAAGAAAACATTATGATGCATAATACATAAAAATAAAAAATAACTTAATGCTCACCTTGTGTCACTGATTGTTGAAGTGTGATTGAATGGCCAGAAGATTCTAGATTGGTGATTGTTGCATTTGGATTTGCCAGGTTTACCACATTGGTCCTAATCTGAACATTAGGTGCACCCAGAGTATTCCCAGAACCTGGAACAGCAAAGAGCATGGAAAAGACAAAAAGATATGTGTAAAGGAAAGGAGAAAATGTTGATGTAATACATGTGATATGATAGTGAGTGTTATATCACTGTACGTGAATTTGAGGAGATGAAGACATGTTTACTTACTGCTGAAAGATCCACTGCCAACTATCAGTGAGCCTGTCCTTCCTGCTCTGGCAGCTGAAGATGGTAAAGTGGCCTCAAATGTGCACTGGATTGTAGATCCATCCACCCTGCCCCTCACAGAGTTCACATTAAGCTGTAGGGCAAAAGCAGCAAAAACAGAAGATAACAGATTTTTAATGATGGTATTTTTTTTTGTATACCACACGGGATTAAATGAATAAAAAAAATATGAGAAAGGTTCATAATTGTACTCACGTTTGTTACAGTCAGTATGTTATTATTAAGCAAAGCAGTAAAGAATGCCACAGTACCCCTCTTGTTTGCACATACATAGGATTTGTCATTGCCTCCCTGTAGTGCAGCATAAAAAAAAAAAAAAAGATTAATGGTTTGTGGTGAATTTTACTGGGTACATTAAAAATATATGATCAAGACTTATAGGTCTTCACATACCGCTACGTTATCAGTTGAAAAGGCACAGAAAATGTAGCCTTCTGATTGTCCTGAGCAGGAAAAGTTAAAGACATCATTACTCTGCTGTGTGACTGCAACAAAGAAACAGCTATCATTGGCAGAGGGGTTGCAGTTAGATGACTCATTGGCACAGAGTTGTGTGTCTCCACACCCTGTTCTTGAGATGGATGACTGCAAGGGGCAGAAGATGCATTTATGAAAACCTTTAATAAAAGCACTTTATTGTCCAGCTTATTTTGGCACTGATTTTTTATTACTCACATCGAGAGATGACACAGGGATGTTTGTTGCTAGTGTGGGGGCCACTGTGGTGGCTGGTGATGCTGTTGTCATGTTGGTCATTGATGTCGTCGTGTTGGATGCTGGAGTTGTCATGTTGGTCATGTTGGACATATCTCCATCCATCATCACGGGCATTGGTGTTGTCATGCTGGACACTGGCACTGTTGTTGTAGTGTCCTGAGCTGCTGTGCCCATAATTTCCAATACCAGTGTCACAAAGAAGATAGAAAGGAGTAGTCTGTTGTCCATGCCTAGAGAAAACATAATTATCAATTTAATTAAATACACTATAATCTGACATTTCAGTTAAATGTGGTTGTGCAATGGAAGAAATTTTTATTAGATTAAAAAAATATGACCCAGTAGTCATATTCTATAAGTTACAGCGTAGTGCTGCATTTTTCATTTAATAACAGTTTGACAACAAACACACAACTTTAGAGTGTGTGTGTGTGTGTGTGTTCCTCAATTTCTTACTTGTGATTTTAATCAAAAATAGTGTCATTATATAATTAGCCCAGCAGAGTGTGCTCATTGTTTCAAATGTTTTAAATGCAGTGCAACACATCTGGTAAATAAGTCATAGATAGCAGATTTTGCCCCCTGGTGGACTTTCTCACAATCGCTCTTGTCCCCCCCGCCCAAACAGGTACAGAAACACAAATGTACACACAGAAACATATAAGAACAAGGGGTTTTACATTACTTCATCATGCCCTCCAGGGTGAAAGCAGACCTAAGCAGATTATGGCACAAAGGCAAGCAAGCTATACTGTAAGCTGCATATTGGTTTGGAAACATGTTGCTAGAAAGTTGATAAACATATTGTCGCTCTACCACATTGTTTATACTGTATATGCATAATGAACATTAGATTAACACAAGAACTATTAATCAGGCATGCGATCTGCCTCCAAAAAAGAGTATTGGTCTAATCTGAGTGAAACAAAATCAGAATAAATGGACAAACTTCAACTGCTACATCTTATGTTCTTAATTATTCTATATTGAACCGAGTAGGTAAATTATCTTAAACAAAACAAAACAAAAAAAAATCCTCGAATGGGAAAGATTATTAGTTTTAACTCACCATATTTCAAAACTAAAATCTAATTGCATTGAAATAAAATAAAATGATAATATTTCAACTAACAATTCAAAAAAATATCCCAGCTATTACCAACATTTATTTATAAGCACATCTCAAGCGCTTTTACACGAGCCACATTACGCTTGATTGTAGATGAAAACTATGGAGAGGGAGAACTCTGGACTCCACGCTGAAAGACACTTTATTAACCACGGGATGTCGGATGAGAACCTTCTAACGGTGAGGCAACAGTGCTAACCACTTTCACCCATGCCACCCTGTCATTCCAAGTATTGTAAAATATATTACTTTAAAACAATTTTGCAATCAAGCATTTAAACATAAAATTGTAGAGTGAAATAATTTATTTAAAAATATGTCATTATTAATGATACTGTTGAAATAAAGGAAATTCTACACAATGTAAGAGAAACCACTTGTAAAACAAGTTTTTGAAGAAAAATGATTTGTACTGCATTACATTCTCTACATATGGTATTCCTCTAAAAGTGATTAAAAAATACACCTTATTAACATTTTTTTAATTCTACCTGTAGGTTTTCTTGTTTTTAGTTCAAATATTGAAGAGCAAAAGGATGTGTTGTCCCTTGCAGTAGAGAGTTCACGTCTCGGGGTATCTTGTGTGCTCCTGATGTCCTTATCAGGCTCCCAGGTATAGTAGTGACACCTGTTCACTTCTTGTCACTATTTAAACTCAGGGGAGGGAAGAGCTAATGCTATGGCCCTCCTATGACATCAGTGATACTGTCAAAGAGTAGGGTGTGGATTTAGGGTTATAGGGTGTGTCTGATGGAAACTACATAGGACCTTTGCCTTGTCATCTCTTTGTTTGGAGAAAAGTTTCTATACTTCCTGGAGTTGTCACAAGACCTATGAAATATGTGGTTAGACCACCAAATGAGCAAAAATACACAATTACTGAATGGTACTCTTAACTAAAGTGGAGGTAAACCACTATTCTAAGTCTTCTTGATTTGAGAAACCAAACGATGCACACTTTTTAAGTGCTACACAGATGATACACTAGTGTGTCTCAAAAAAATTGTATCATGATTCAACTAGAAAAGCACTCAGGGAGCATATACTTCTGCCAAGGCTACTTCCGTCTCTCATGGATCACCTCCAAAATGTAATGGGTTTGTGTGTGGGCCTAGAGCCATTTCTGGTGAAAACTGCATCAAAGTGTGTCCATTAGTCTGCCACTGTAGTGTTCTCTGGGCCCCTCCCCAATCTGACCAGTGATGACATGTTTAGTCGCTCGTCATCCTTGAACCGCTGGCTGTCTGTGTGGTGTCCTAAAAATGACGTGGGCTACATTGACAATTGGAGCTCTTTTTGGGGAAAACCTGGTCTTATGAGACGAGACAGCATTCATCCCACTTTGGATGGTGCTTCTCATTTATCTAACAATCTGGCATCTTTTTTATCCAAATTTCCAAAACCCTGACTACTCAGAGTTGGGACCAGGAAGCAGAGTCGCAGTCTTACACGCCTCTCTGCAGCTCCTCTTCATCCGCCACCCCTCAGCTTAGCCCCTGACTTCCCCATCAGAGAATCGTTGTCTGCTCCCTCCAAAGTGAATAAAAATATAATGTATAAGCATCCCAAAGTGATAAAGCAAAACATTGGTAAAACTCAAATTAAACATAAAGCCTCTAAATTGAATGATTTGGCCTCTGTTCCTCCTCATAATTTAAAAATTAAATGTGGTTTATTAAATATTAGGTCTCTAACTCCCAAGTCTCTGTTAGTCCATGATCTGTTAATTGATCATCAGATTGATTTAATTTCCCTTACAGAGACTTGGTTAGGGCAAGAGGATTATGTTGGTTTAAATGAATCAACTCCCTCTGGTTATTTAAACTGTCAAAATCCCAGAAGTTCTGGTCGTGGAGGAGGAGTAGCAACAATTTACCATTCCAAATTACTAGTTAATGTAAAGCAAAAAACATGTTATAATTCCTTTGAGGGCCTGGTCCTCAGTATTGGGCACTTTAGCAATTTTAGGTTAAACCCAATTTTATTTGCCATAGTTTATCGTCCCCCATCAACCTACTCAGAATTTTTATCCGAATTTGCTGATTTCTTAGCTGATTTAGTGCTGAAATCTGATAGAATAATTATAGTAGGGGACTTTAATATACATGTGGATGTAGATAGTGACTGCCTTAATGTGGCATTTAATTCAATATTAGACTCGATTGGGTTTTCTCAGAAAGTAGGAAATTCTACTCATTACCTCCACCATACATTGGACCTTGTTCTGACATATGGCATAGAAATAGAAAATCTTGTAGTGTCTCCTCATAACCCTGTACTGTCAGACCATTGTCTGTTAACCTTTGATTTTACTATTTCTGACTATTTGGCTCCTAAAGAAAAATATTATTACAGTAGATGCCTCTCAGATGATGCTGTTTCCAAATTTATGCAGATTGTTTCCTCTATGCCATGTGTCAACACAACGGAAATAAGCTATAGACAGCTTGCTCCTTCTGTAATTGATAACATGGTGGATAGTGTTTCAGCTTCTCTGCATCAGGCTCTAGACTTGGTGGCCCCCTTAAAAAAGAAAAAGTCTAATCAGAGATTTCTAACTCCTTGGTTCAACACAGAAACTCGTAGCTTAAAACAGAAGACTCGTCAATTAGAAAGAAAATGGCGCTCTACTAATTTAGATGAAATCTATTTAGCTTGGAGAAATCATCTTTTAATTTATAAAAAATCTCTTAGAAAAGCTAGAACAAGTTATTACTCTGCATTAATAGAAGAGAACAAGAATAATCCCAGGTTTCTTTTCAGTACTGTAGCCAGGTTGACAAAGAGTCAGGACTCTGTCAATCCTAGCATTCCCTTAGAGCTTACTAGGCAGGACTTTATGAACTTTTTCAATAATAAAATTTCATCCATCAGAGATAAAATCAATCAGATTCTTCCCACAGTTAACTTAAATACTGTAACTACTACAACTCCTTCTTTTGATGTCTGTCTTGATTAGTTTACTCCAATCGACCTTTGTGAGTTAGACAAAATAGTTTCCTCATCCAAACCTTCAACTTGTCTTTTAGACCCTATTCCTACCAGGTTATTTAAAGAAGTCTTCCCACTTATTGGTAGCTTTATTCTTCATATAATCAATTCTTCATTAACTTTAGGCCATGTACCGCAGGCTTTTAAAACGGCTGTAATTAAACCCTTACTCAAAAAGCCAACGCTAGATCCGGGAGCTTTAGCTAACTATAGACCAATCTCTAATCTCCCTTTCATTTCAAAAATCTTAGAAAGAGTTGTTGCTACACAATTATTTGACCACCTGCAGGGAAATGGTTTACTTGAAGAGTTTCAATCTGGGTTTAGAATCCATCATAGTACTGAAACAGCCTTAGCGAAGGTCACTAACGACCTCCTCATTGCATCTGATAATGGACTAGTTTATGTACTTGTCCTTTTAGACCTTAGTGCAGCTTTTGATACTATCTATCATAATATTCTACTTGATAGATTAGAACACTATGTTGGACTTAATGGAACTTCATTGCAGTGGTTTAGATCTTATTTATCTGATAGGTTCCAGTTTGTTCATGTAAATAATGAGTTTTCTTTCAACTCAAAGCTTAGTCATGGAGTTCCACAGGGATCTGTGCTAGGCCCTACTCTTTTTAGTTTATATATGCTTCCGTTAGGCAACATTATTAGAAAGCACTGTATACATTTTCATTGTTATGCAGATGACACACAATTATACCTGTCAATGAAGCCAGATGATAGTAATCAGTTAGCCAAGTTAGAAGCCTGTCTTAAGGAAATCAAAGCTTGGATGACTTGTAATTTCCTGCTATTAAATTCAGATAAGACTGAAGTCATTCTTGTTGGTCCAAAAAACCTTAGAAATTCCTTTCCAAATCAAACTTTCAGTTTGGATGCAGTTACTCTTTCTCTTAATAGCTCTGTGAGGAACCTTGGAGTTATTTTTGATCAGGATTTGTCCTTCAATTCACATATTAAATTTGTTTCTAAGACTGCCTTCTATCATTTGCGTAATATTGCCAAGATTAGGAGCATCTTGTCTCAGAGTGATGCTGAGAAGCTGATCCACGCTTTTGTTAGCTCGAGATTAGATTATTGTAATTCTTTATTATCAGGCTGTCCTAAAACATCTTTAAAAAGTCTTCAGCTGATCCAAAATGCTGCAGCAAGAGTTTTAACAGGTACTAGAAAGAGAGATCATATCTCTCCGGTTCTGGCCTCCCTTCTTTGGCTTCCCATAGAGTTTAGAATTAAGTTTAAAATCCTTCTTCTTACTTACAAAGTTCTAAACAATCAGGCTCCTTTTTATTTAAAAGATCTGATACTACCGTATTATCCTAACAGAGCACTACGCTCCCAAAATGCAGGATTACTTGTAATACCTAGAATCTCCAAAAGTACAATGGGAGGCAGAGCCTTCAGTTATCAAGCTCCTCTCCTGTGGAATCAGCTGCCAATCTGGATTCGGGAGTCAGACTCGATCTCTGTTTTTAAGAATAGGGCTAAAACCTACCTTTTTGATATAGCCTACAATTAGGGAGGGATCATGTGTTTCTGAACCCTCTCTTAGTTATGCTGCTAATAGGTTTAGTCAGCCGGGGGACCTCCAGTAATGCACTGGGCCTCACTCCTTTCCTCACTCTCTATGAAATATTTTTTTTGCTGGTCATTAACATTTGTTTGTTCTCTCCCATAGATTGAGTCCCCATCGTGCTGTTTGCTCTCTACATGTCTGTTCTTTTCTTCTTCTCTTTCCCCTCACCCCCCAGCCAGTCGCAGCAGATGACTGCCCCTCCCTGAGCCTGGTTCTGCTGGAGGTTTCTTCCTGTTAAAAGGGAGTTTTTCCTCCCCACCATCGCCAAGTGCTTGCTCACAGGGGATCGCCTGATTGCTGGGGTCTTTCTGCAACTGTGGGGGTCCCCCCCTACAGTTGATAGTGCTATGAGATGACTGTTGTTGTGAAATGGCGCTATATAAATAAAGTTGAATTGAATTGAATTGAATTGAATTAGTTTTGCAGTATTGTTGGTAACACACTGTGAGAAGATAAGAGCCTTGGCTGAGGTATGCTTTCTCAGATCATCACCAAAATGTAATGGGTTTGTCTGTAGCCCAAGAACCACCTCTGGTGAAAATTTCATGCAAACCCATCAAGCAGTTTTGGAATTTTGTTGCTAACTGGCGTGGGGACCTAGAGTTACAGCATCTGCCCCACAACCGCGAGGTCGGGGTTCAGGTCCCGGCCAGGTCATGCCAAAGGCTGTATAAAAATGGAACTTCCTGTTGTCCAACTTGATGCTTAGCAAAAATGGAATGGAGGAGGGAAATGTGAGCGGCAGTGGCTCAGGAGGTAGAGCAGGTCATCCAATAACCAGAGGGTTGGCGGTACAAATCCTGCTCTCCCCAACCATCCTGCTGTAGCGTCCTTGGGCAAGACACTTTACCCACCTTGCCTCCAGTGTCCATGGCACTGGAGAGAGGGACAGTGTTACTTGTTACCACCCCTTGTCTAATTTGACAGGTGCCACACCCCCTGACCTGACCCTGACCTGACTCATGACCCGTGCAATTAGGCTGTCAATCAGAAGTGTTTTGAAAACATAACCTTTGACCGGAACTTCTTATCAAAATGACAGCTTGTGTTTTAAAAACATGCCCTTCGACCGAAACTTGTCATCAAAATGACAGCTTTATTGAGAGAAGTGTTTTTAATCTGTTGAACATATGTGGGTTAGCATGAGAATGGGTTAATGACAGAAAACTTCTCGTCAGTGGTGACTTGTTTTTCCTAGAAGTGTTTCAATTTGCAAAAAAAAAAAAAACAAAAACAAAAAAAAAACATCAGGGATGTCTGGGGTGTCATATGAACCATCCAGCAATTAAAATAACAAACACTGCGCTCTCACGGGTCAGCTTGCAGAAGTCAAAACACAGATTACACAATAACCACACAGTTAAAACATCCTTGGTCACCACAGGCAATGCATGAAGCTCACTTAATTAATTAATTTAATCATTAAAATTTTACAATTTCCCCATTGTGGGACTAATAAAGGCTTATCTTATCTTATCTTATCTTAAAATGCAAAAGCAAGTATTGTTAGTAATTTAGGGATGACCAGGGCATGAAGATAATAAGTGTAAGAACACCACGCATAGGAAATATCTAATTGGGGGGAAACGTTTGCTGCTGCTGTTGTTGTATAAGCAGAGGAAGACTGCTCATGGTGATTAGTTCACATGACTCTTAGTGCTGCAATATTACCTGTTAGGCCGACTGACTTTAGATAGGAGATGCAAATACAAATTCCGCTTCTTAAACACATATTTTGCATTACTGAGTAACTGTAGGATGTTTGCTGAGTCAGTAGGAGAAAAGGAACAAATTTGTCTAGGAAAAAAAAAAGTGCCTGAGGGATGGTGTAAAGCTTTTGTAAGCAGGTGGCACCATGAAAAACAAACATTTGAGTTTTGTCTGCAACACACACACACACACACACACACACACACACACACACACATGCACACACACAGGGGTGACCTGCATAAAATTAGTAGTTTTACTCTTCTCTCTCTTTTTTTTCCAAGACCCCAAAAACCAATGATAATAATAACAACAGAAATAACACAACCATAATTTCACACCCCGCTAGCCCATTTTCAAAAGTCCTACTAAGGAACCCCCAGAGGCTCCCCTTTGGAACATCCGGCCTGCGGCCCGCGGCCAGAGTGTCTCCATTTTCTTCTTACCAGAGACGGGATGCACTGGCGTTTCCTCTCTCCCAAACACCGCAGCTCGTTCAGGTGCCATCTGGATCCGTCTGTCAGCTCAAGGTAACTGTCATCATGAGTCCTCACTACCCGCAGTTGACCCTGGTTATCCCACTGTTCTCTTGATTTGTGGACCCCTCCAAGCCAAGACTTGACCCTAGGGCGCACGTCCTCACCCACACCCAGGGGAGTACTCACTGGCTTTTGTGGTACGCAGCATCGTGACCTGGTTCCTGTATGGTGCTGCAGGGTCCCACCGATTCGGCTCGAGCTCTGCCTCCTGTCCATCCTATGGGCATGCCTAGGGCTCGTGCCACATGGTCTCACCCCGTCCGCTTTCATTTTGTGCGTTGAATCAGCCATGGCAGCGCCCAGCTCAACAGTGGTACTTGGTCGACCATCGGAGCTACGCTGTTCCTGCTTGAAAGCTCTATTCGCCCCCACGGGTGTCCGACTGTGCCGTTCGGGTCCCTCGTCCAGGGTACCATGAACACTGGCACCGGAACCTCCCCGTGACGGCGCTCCATGTTGCTGGTCATATCCCCCATCACTTGGTCTGGGCATGTTCAAATCCCACACTTCACCATCTTTTCCTACGTAGAAGGGTCGGTCCCACAGCCCACCACCAGACCACTCCTCTCCGACGCTGCAGGCAATGGAGAACCCAAGCCTGTAGCACAAGTCACAGCCCATGAGGTTATTTCCTTCGCGAGACACCAGTTGTGCACACCGAAGCAGACTTATACCTCGCCAAGAGCCACAACCAGCCCACAATGTCCAGGGGGCTGTTACCATAACCCTAACAAGCAATGTCTGTTCTACTCACGTTGTAATGTGGGAAAAAGGTCTTCACTGTTACCCAATTTTTAATATGACCCTTCTCTCTTATCTCTGGTTTTTCTCTCATCTCTTTGTCTTTATATCCTGATTAATGGAGCCTTGAGTATTTTTATCATGTTTATAGTCAGCTTTATGTGTGCCTGTGTTTGTGTTTATGTTGAATGTAATTGTGGCTTGTAAATATGGATGTCACCAGACTGCAAAACAAATCTACCTACGGGTACAAATAAAGTAATCTGAACCTGAACCTGAACCAATTCAGGATGGAAGTTGCCAACCCCCTGTCCAGCATCAGTGGAACTACCACCCCATCCAATTCAACGTTGCATATTATGCGTCCGTCAGTGCTGGGTGAAACCGTGTGGACCACTGTGGGCTTCCTCACCGAAGAGTCCCCCTCTAGCCTCCGGTCTCCATGCTGAAAATTTCGACAGGCTCTGGCGAAGTGGTGGAACAGACCGGACTTGCCACAACGCTTCCCCTTTGCTGGGCACTCCCTTGCTTTACAGCGGTGCCTGGTGGATCCACAGCTGTAGCATCTCAGCGTCCCCGGGGCGGACCTAATCTTCACAACGGAGGTGTATTTGTCATCACTCTGGTCATCAGGATCCGTGACCAGTGCCTTCCGCTGTTTTCTGTTCTCTGGCAGGTTTTCTTTTTCACTGAGATTCTTCATAATCCTTTCTGTTGCCTCGTGTTGCTGTGCCAGGTTCATGGCGGCCAAAAACGTTAGCTCACCAGCATGAGTGAGGCGGCGGACCTTCGCAGAGGAATACAGCACATTCTCCGCGAGTTGGTTGCAAATCATCTCTTCCTCCAAGGCCCTGAATCTGCACTCTCCCGCCAGCTGCCGTAAGTCTGCCACAAGCTGTTCTACTGAATCACCTGGCTGCTGGTATCGCTGTCTGAACTGGATGAGCCTCATGATGGTGTTCTCAGGGGTGTGAAAATAGCCTCCCATGAGCCTCACCACATCGTCAAGTGTATCACCTCCTCCCAATGTGCTCAGGATCCTCTGGCCCGCCATTCCTAAATTGTGGACCAGAATTGCCCTCGCATGCAATTTCTCAAGATCGCTGAGGTCCAGAGCGATGAGGTAGTTTTGAAATACTGCATACCACCTGGCCCAGGGAACAAGCGGCTCTCCCGGAGCCTTCAAAAATGGCTGAAAGGCAGTAGCGGCCCGCCCCATACCCTTTTGTCCTCATCGGCAAAAGTTATATCTGGAAATGATGAAGAGTCGAGGTGACGTTTTATAGTTTCATTAACACAAGAACAGGAATGCACAGGAGTCACTCCGTCTAGCCTGACAGACCACAGTGAAGAGACAGAGTCCCTTCCGCTGGGAGCTCTTATACTCGTGGGACGTCACCTCCCACTACACCCAGAGCACCGCCATTATTAGTACACCCTAACTATTTACACTATATTCCTATCTAACACAACATATGGGGGTGGATAGAATTTGTAGAAAATAGCGATCAAAACCGGAAATGATTAGACAGTTAAGCCAACAGTAAGCAGACAAACTCAGACTGCCTACCCAAGCTAATGCTAAGGGTTCATCTACCAATATGGTGAAAATATAACAAAATAAATCAGAATGATATGAGATATAATATCGACTGCCAATTAGTGAACCTGGTGGGAACCAGGAAATCTATTAGGGTGACTGAAATTTAAAGAAAATAATAATAAAAACTGTTCTCAATAAGCTAACTCCATAGTACCACTGTTAGCGTTGAAGCTAATGCCTTGGGTCCATAAACTCAGGGCTGGGACTGATTCATCACAGCAGCTTTACCCCATACTCCTGCAGGATCCCCCACAAAACATGTGCTCCATGCCTTCCTCAATGCCTTGCCCAAGAGTACAAAATGCAGAGAACTGGTTAGACAATCTCCCACGTACCTTAAACTATCTTCAACTGAATAAAGAGCTGGTCCACAGTTTCACAACTACAGTGGGGCAAAAAAGTATTTAGTCAGCCACCAATTGTGCAAGTTCTCCCAATTAAAAGATGAGAGAGGTCTCCAATTTTCATCATAGGTATACCTCAACTATGAGAGACAAAATGAGAACAAAAAAATCCAGAAAATCACATTGAAGGATTTTAATGAATTAATTGGTAAATTCCTTGGTAAAATAAGTATTTGGTCACCTACAAACAAGCAAGATTTCTGGCTCTCACAGACCTGTAACTTCTTCTTTAACAGGCTCCTCTGTCCTCCACTCGTTACCTGTATTAATGGCACCTGTTTGAACTCATTATCAGTATAAAAGACACCTGTCCACAACCTCAAACAGTCAGACTCCAAACTCCACTATGGCCAAGACCAAAGAGCTGTCAAAGGACACCAGAAACAAAATTGTAGACCTGCACCATGCTGGGAAGACTGAATCTGCAATAGGTAAGAAGCTTGGTGTGAAGAAATCAACTGTGGGAGCAATTATTAGAAAATGGAAGACATAAAGACCACTGATAATCTCCCTCAGTCTGGGGCTCCACGCAAGCTCTCACCCCGTGGGGTCAAAATGATCACAAGAACGGTGAGCAAAAATCCCAGAACCACACGGGGGGACCTAGTGAATGACCTGCAGAGAGCTGGGACCAAAGTAACAAAGGCTACATCAGAAACACACTATGCCGCCAGGGACTCAAATCTTGCAGTGCCAGACGTGTCCCCCTGCTTAAGCCAGTACATGTCCAGGCCCATCTGAAGTTTGCTAGAGAGCATTTGGATGATCCAGAAGAGGATTGGGAGAATGTCATATGGTCAGATGAAACCAAAATAGAACTTTTTGGTAAAAACTCAACTTGTCGTGTTTGAAGGAGAAAAAACACCATACCTACTGTGAAGCATGGGGGTGAAAACATTATACTTTGGGGCTGTTTTTCTGCAAAGAGACCAGGACGACTGATCCGTGTAAAGGAAAGAATGAATGGGGCCATGTATCGTGAGATTTTGAGTGAAAACCTCCTTCCATCAGCAAGGGCATTGAAGATGAAACGTGGCTGGGTCTTTCAGCATGACAATGATCCCAAACACACTGCCCGGGCAATGAAGGAGTGGCTTCGTAAGAAGCATTTCAAGGTCCTGGAGTGGCGTAGGTAGTCTCCAGATCTCAACCCCATAGAAAATCTTTGGAGGGAGTTGAAAGTCCGTGTTGCCCAGCGACAGCCCCAAAACATCACTGCTCTAGAAGAGATCTGCATGGAGGAATGGGCCAAAATACCAGCAACAGTGTGTGGAAACCTTGTGAAGACTTACAGAAAACGTTTGACCTCTGTCATTGCCAACAAAGGGTATATAACAAAGTACTGAGATGAACTTTTGTTATTGACCAAATACCTATTTTCCACCATAATTTGCAAATAAATTCTTTAAAAATCAGACAATGTTATTTTCTGTATTTTTTTCTCATTTTGTCTCTCATAGTTGAGGTATACCTATGATGAAAATTGGAGACCTCTCTCATCTTTTAAGTGGGAGAACTTGCACAATTGGTGGCTGACTAAATACTTTTTTTCCCCACTGTATTATGGAAAACACATTCATCCTCCTAAACCAGAGATTTGACTAATGGTTAGACTCTCCTCTTGATTACTCCTAACCCCAAAATTCAAAAGTTACACATTTTAAAGCTTTATAAAGCCCCACATCTGGTAGTTTTTTCTTTTTAATATCCTAATTTAGTCTTGTTAGTTTAGAATAATAAACAAGCTGTCAGATAATTAGTTATATACAGAAGTGAGAAAGTCCAGAGGGAAAATGTGAATATGTTAATGCTAAATTAAATATTATGTTTTTAATGGGTCATTGACTAAAAAATGGTGTGTTTGTAGGTTTTAACTGTCTGAAATGAGTCTAATGGTCACCTAATTGTCAAAACATTTTTAAAACAGTCAATTCTCTTAAAAAAAACACACAGTCTTTATTTCATTTGCCTCATCCACCCAGTTGGATGCTCTGTAATTTCCCCATTATTGGACTAATAAAGGATTATTAAAAAATTAAAAAAAAAAAAATCTCTCCCAGAAATGCCAGAAATATTTTTGATTATTCCATCTAAATCGTATATGTCACATTTAGAAAAAGCCAACCCACCACCATCCTTGAGACCTGCCCACTGCTCTATTATTGGCCCATCTACAGTGTTTCCTCTGGCTTAAAGACCTTGGCGCGGTGGCAACATATTTTCCCCGGGGGTGGGGGTGGGGGGTGGGGGTCAGTAAACATACCGGAATATGTTAATTTTATACTATTTATTTGTTTTTAAAATTTTACACAGTAACGTTGCATATGGAACTTACCATTTGAAGTACTGTACAACCGAGGCTTGAATATTGGGCCAACTGGGGTCCCGCCCAGACATTGTGTGTTTAGACTTTTTAGTGGTGTTATCCTTCTCTCCTTCCTCTGCCTGAACACTTTCCTCTCCTTGGCTCCTCTCTTCTGTCTCATCCTGCTCTCTCTGAGCCCTGTCTAATTCAGGTTCTCTCTCTGTCTACGGTGGAATACAAATAGGTTAGAAAATATCTAGTGTCATGTTTTGTCCTGCAGGATTTTTTTGTCATGGTTTACATAAATGACAAAAATATGTGTATTTTTTGTATTTTTATTCTAGTGTTTCTTTTTTCCATTGAGAGAATAGGGGAGAGAAAGAAACATTCATCATAATAATGTACTCAAGCATATTTAAATTATATGATCAGGTGGGTATAATAACCAGAAATTCTACTCATGTAAAAGCAGTGCTTTGAAATTAATAATTAACAGTAGACAACCAAAAATTTCTACTTGAGTTAAGGGTACAAAGAGCACCCACTTAAAAACTTGAGTAATGACTTCAGTCTTGAAGATCTGAAGTTTTGCTCAAAAATTTATAACAATTTTCCTATAGTTTTCTACTTTTCTCTGTCAATCTATCTAAAGTTTTTTTTTATTTGTTTATTTGACAGGGACAGTGCAATAAACATAGACAAAAAAATTCTGGTGTGTTGCACAAAGAGTGTATAGCTATTAGCTAATTTGCAACTCTTGTCCCTGGATGGGCTTTAGAAAGAAGAAACAGGTAAAAAGAGAGAAAGATAAGGAAAAAACAAAATGAAAACAGAATAAACAATAACCACATACATCAATGCAAACAAAATTATAAATACACAATATAAAAACCTGGTTCACATTTGCCTATTACAGGCCTCCCTCCCTCAGTCACTCACTATAAACAAACACATTCATTCCTTCCCTTCATTCACTCACACCCTGCAGACAATCATTTCATACATGGGTACATTCTTGTTTATTTTTCAGCCAGTTTTTAGCCTTTGTAGTAAATGCTTTAAAGTCTGTTATTATTTTGATTTCATTTGGCATTGTATTCCAGATATAACTGCCCTTTATAGAGAAAGCTGTTTGTCCAAATGTGGTTCTGCGGTGGGGTATTTTACAGTTGTTGTTAACAGAACTCCTGGTGGCTCTGCTGCTGTCCTGTCTTTGGATGAATCCAGCAAGTGGCTCTGGCGCTGATTTATGGAAACATTTGAAAATTAATTTCAGAAAACAGAGGTCAATGAAACTCTCAAAACTCAATAGATTGTATTTTTTTAAAATATAACAGTGATGCCACCTAATGGGCTTTTTATCCAAGATTTTTAGACTTTGATTATATAATGAACCTATTGTGGCGGAAGGAATTAAGGCACGGCGAACTGTGGTTTAAAAGTGGATTTTATTCATCGCCATCACGAGAACTCACTCCAGCACTGTATAAGCATGCTGGAGCGAGCCTTCAGGCTCTCGTCAGGAGACAGGGAATGGTGTAGTCAGATGAGCAGTCAGAGAGATACTGAGCAAGCGATATTCAGTTGGCTTATAAACCCAGCTACAGACAATACATGCACAGCAGTAAGCATGGACATTTGCATTTGAGAGTCACACACATAACAATAGGAGGATTACTGGCCGGAATTCCTCTCTGCTCCGGAGCTGTAGGACAAAAGAGGTTACAAGGCACATCTACAGATTGCTATCAGTCCATAGATCACACTGCTATGCTAATTGCTCCAGCTGAGCACTCTGCTTGTCTGTGGGGGTCACCCACACTATATGTTTTATTGTAGAAGGAACTGCTTGAGCTCAGACTGTCAAACAGTATGACATATGAGAAAAAACCATAGAATGCATATACAGTACAGCTGCTTGATATGGTATGTAATATCTAATTAATTTAAAGCAGTTCAGATTTTTTTTTTTTTTACTGTTTTAGAAATCTTCTTTATATGAAGATTAAATTTGAATTGAGGATCTAGTACAATGCCAAGGTATTTGAATTCTGTAACTAAACTGATGTCTTGATCATGTATATTAACTTTAAAATGTTGCAGGTTACATTTTTTGATTGAAAAGCACATTGAAACGGTTTTCTGAAGGTTCAGCAATAGATGGTTCTGAATGAGCCACTCTTGGACATCAACCATACTTGTAGACAGTACATCTGCAGCCTGTGCTGGAGTCTTGGCAGCTGTGTAAATAACTGCATTATCTGCATAAAGTTGACATGTTGCAGCTGAGCAGTGTAATGGCAGGTCCATCCATCCATCTTCTACCGCTTTTCCGGAGGTCCGGGCCGCGGAGGCAGCAGTTCAAGCAGAGAAGCCCAGACTTCCCTCTCCCCAGCCACCTGCTCCAGCTCTGGCAGGTCATTAATGGCAGGTCATTAATAAAAATGCTGAAAAGTAAAGGACCAAGAATGGACCCTTGTGGGATACCCATACGGTTATTTTAAAAGAAGGATTTATCCTGGTGAACTTTTACACACTGTTCTCTATTCTGGAGATAAGATGCAGACCATTCTATTGTATCTGGAGAGAAGTTAAAAGATACCATTTGTGGCTTATATTAATCATATATTCCATACCTACATATGTATAGACATATTAGAATGTTTAGTGATTACATATGTGGAATGACCTCACGCCTATGAACAGGACAAGAGGTCTCAACCGCCAGCGAGGATCAAAGAGCAGACAGAGTCGCAGCGGTGGAGACCAGATCGATCTCCCTGACCACCCAGGGTCAGGTGGAGGAGACGGAGGACAATGGAGGGGGGATTATGTTAATGCGGGATGTCAGCTTTGATATGCAATGTCTTTTGTTGAGTGTGGGTATAAGTATGAAGGTCTGACTGCGTTTGACCTCTTATTCTGCTTCTGCACCGAGATGAGACATGTTAGGGAGGTGAAGCTGATATTAAACTTTGATTTATAAAGTCACATCGCTTCTTCATTTCTAACTCCCTACACTGGTGACCAGACGTGAGGATGGAACAGAGACGTTCTCCCGCGATTAACTCATCAGAGGAGACCCAGGCAAAAGCCGGCACCCATGCAGACAGGGGAATGGATGGAAGATGTTCCCCCACGGCAGAAGCTACAGAGAGGGCTCAACTGAGAACCATCCCCAGCCCCGCTGTGAGAGCAAAAGAAAGGCGCTCTCACCCGGCGGACACATCAGGGACGGACCACACAAACGCCGTCACCGTCAAGCTGCCAGAATTCTGGCAAGAAGACCTGAGCTCGTGGTTCCAGCAAGCTGAGGCTCAGTTTGCACTGGCGGGCATAACGGCAGATGAGACGAAGTTTTATCACATCGTCGCCAAACTCGACGCTGCCACGTCAAGATGTGCGCGGAGCATAATCCAACAGCCGCCCGCCCATGACAAATACAGAGAGCTTAAAGCGACCATCGTCGAGAACTTTGTCCCCTCAGCCGAGGAGAGAGCAGAGAAGATCCTGGCGATCTATGGCCACAGAGGATGCAGACCCAAGGCCCTCATGGAGGACATGCTGCAGCTCAAGGAAGAGGACAACGACAACTTCCTCTTCCAACACATCTTCCTCAGCACTCTGCCGCCACACATGAGAGGGACGCTGGTCAACATGCGGTGCAGCACCCAGCAGGACTTCCGCGCGCTGGCCCGAGAAGCGCAGTGGCTCATCAACGCCTGCAGGGAACAGATGGCCACAGCAGCATCCGCAGATCTCAGCGCGGAAGCCCAGAGCAGCGGAGAACCACAGACAACCGAGCAGAGCCCGCCCACAATGGCGGCAACACGACCAAGGCACAGCAAGCGGAACGACATCTGCTATTACCACCACCGTTTCGCCGAGAAGGCATACAAATGCGTGCCCCCCTGCAAATTGAAAAGTTCGGGAAACGCCAAAGCCGAGAACCGTTAACAGCTGCGGCTCTCGGTGAAGAAAATAAGCTGCTTTATGTGACTGACGGACACACCGGGAGACAGTTCCTGATCGACACCGGAGCTCAGCTGAGTTTTATCACCCCTTCCCACGCAGACCGGGCCATGGGTCCCCGGGGAAATGGAGCGATGGCAGCCAACGGCTCGATGATCGACACCTTCGGTGAAAGGAACCTGCCTCTTTGCATCCACGGCCGCAACTATAGATGGACATTTATTGTAGCGGCGGTAAGTTTTAACTTGTTGGGTGCTGATTTTTTGTGTGCACATGGGTTGTTAGTCGATCTAGCAAATAGGCGTTTGGTTAATGCACTGTCATTTTCTTCTATCCCCTGCTCAGCTCGAGTTTCTCCACCATCCGTGCAGGCCAGCATCACAACAGCAGGAGGTAAGTTTGACCAACTCTTCACCCAATTTCCAGCACTCACAGTTCCAAAATTTTCAGCGACAGTAGCGAAACACGGGGTTGAACACTTTATCCCCACAACAGGCCCACCCGTGTTAGCCAAAGCTTGGCGCTTAGACGCGACCAAACTCGCCATAGCTCGGGACGAGTTTGCCACCCTTGAAAAATTAGGCATTATTAGACGCTCGAAGAGCCCCTGGGCATCGCCACTCCACATGGTCCCGAAAACCGACGGTTCGTGGAGACCTTGCGGCGATTACTGCAGACTAAACAATGCGACAGCGCATGACCGCTACCCAATTCCCCACATCCAAGATTTTTCACTACATCTGGCGGGTGCACGCATTTTTTCTAAAATAGACCTGGTTCGCGGCTACCACCAAGTCCCCATTCGAGAAGAAGACATTCCTAAAACGGCTGTAATAACCCCTTTCGGTCTTTTTGAATTTTTGCGGATGCCGTTCGGCCTCAAAGGCGCTGCTCAAACCTTTCAGCGTATGATGGACGCGGTATTACGCGACCTCCCCTTCGTGTTTGTTTACCTCGACGATATGCTGGTAGCCAGCCCGTCAGAGGAAGAACACGAACAACACTTCACTACAGTTTTTCAGAGACTAGAAGAGCACGGGTTAATAATCAACCCAGCCAAATGCAAATTTGGCGTGTCACAAATTGATTTTTTGGGACACAGAGTTTCACCGAAGGGGGCAGTCCCATTGGCAGACAAAGTCTGCGCGGTAAAAAATTTTCCACGACCACAAACGGTCAAATCGCTGCAAGAATTTTTGGGAATGGTGAATTTTTACAACCGTTTCCTCCCCCGCGCAGCTCAACTCATGCAGCCCCTGTATGCCGCGCTCAGAAAACAAAAGCCTTCCAACGCGGTCGAATGGACCCCGGAGCGCGAACTCGCCTTCGCGGAAGTAAAAAGTGCTCTAGCGAATGCCACATTGTTAGTTCACCCCGATCCCTCAGCCCGCATAGCGTTAACCACAGACGCTTCAGACCTGGCCATAGGGGCAGTCGTGGAGCAACATGTTGGCGGAACCTGGCAACCTTTAGCATTTTTTAGCAAATCTTTAAACCAAACCGAGCGTAAATACAGCACTTTTGACAGGGAGCTGCTAGCGCTTCATTTATAAGATAAGATAAGATAAGCCTTTATTAGTCCCACAACGGGGAAATTCCAGGATTGCAACAGCACAGGGATAGCAACACTCAGAGCAACAATCAGAAGGCAAAAAAAAGCAAGCAAGAGCAGCTAATATACATATGTACATATTACTATAAAATATATATATACACACACACACACACAGACACACAGTGCAGAGCATTGTAGCTGGATGGAATAAATATATGAATATATGAACACACAGTGCAGAGCATTGTAGCTAGATGGAATAAATATGTAAATATATAAACACCCACAGTATGGAGCATTGCAGCTAGGTGGAATAAATATGCAAGTATATAAACACACACAGTGCGGAGCAATGTAGCTAGATGGAATAATATGTAGATATATAAAAACACAGTGCGGAGCATTGTAGCTAGATGGAATAAATATATAGATATATAAATATAAACACACCCAGTGCAGAGCATTGTAGCTAGATGGAATAAGTATGTAAATATATAAACACACACAGTGCAGAGCATTGTTGCTAGGTGGGATGAAACAGCATAACCGTCTATTTAGTTATCCTACATGGTATGATTATGTGCCCATACATATTCTCACCCTCCATAGCGACCGGTATGTTCCTAGTTGTATGCCGGAGAGGACCATTGTGTAAGTCTATTGCATCTTTTGCATTCAAAAACTATTAGTTTGTTACGTCTTTTTGCTATCTCTGCGAGCAGCCCTGCTTAGGTTGTACAGTCTGACAGCCGTTGGTAGGAAGGACCTACGAAACCTCTCGGTTGTGCACCTGGGATGATGTAGTCTGCTGCTAAATGAGCTCCTCAGTGCATCCAGTATGTCCTGCATAGGGTGGAACTCGGACTCCAGCAGAGATGACAGTTTAGCCACCGTCCTTCTCTCTCCTATCTCCTCCATCGGATCAAGGCGTTGCCCCAGGACAGAGCTAGCTTTCTTAATCAGTTTGTTCAGTCTCTTCCTATCGGCTGCAGTAATGCCACTGCCCCAGCAGACCACTCCAAAAGTGATGGCTGATGCCACCACCGTGTCATAGAATGACTTCAGCAGCGCCCCTTGTACACCAAAAGACCTGAGTCTCCTCAGCAGGAACAGCCTGCGCTGTCCCTTCTTGTAGAGTGCGTCAGTATTGTGTGACCAGTCTAGTTTATTGTTCAGATGAATACCCAGGTACTTGTAGGATGTCACCATCTCGATGTCTGTTCCCTGTATATTTACTGGTGCTGTGAGGGGCTGCCCATGCCTGCGGCAGTCCACCACCAGCTCCTTAGTTTTCCTCGCGTTGATCTGGAGGCAGTTCCGATGGCACCAGTCCACAAAGTCCTGGATAAGCCCTCTGTACTCAGCTTCATCTCCGCTGGAGATGAGACCAACGATCGCAGAGTCATCAGAGAACTTCTGTAGATGGCAATGTGTTGTGTTGTGTGAGAAGTCCGCAGTATAAAGAGTGAACAGGAAGGGAGCCAGCACCGTTCCCTGGGGGGCCCCCGTGCTACTGATGATCGTGTCGGAAACACAGTCCCGGGTTCTCACAAACTGAGGCCGGTTCGTGAGGTAGTCCAGGATCCATGATGACAGGTGCTGGTCCACCCCTGCGCGCAGCAGCTTGTCCTTCAGGATCATCGGTTGGATGGTGTTGAAAGCACTGGAGAAGTCAAAGAACATGATCCTCACCATATTCCCGGGCTTCTCCAGGTGGGACAGAGAACGATGAAGGAGGAAGATCACCGCATCCTCCACCCCAATGCCATGCTGGTAGGCGAACTGGAGTGGATCCATCGCTGGTTCCACCAGGGGGCGGAGATGAGCAAGGAGCAGTCTCTCCAGGGTCTTCATCAAGTGGGACGTCAAGGCCACCGGTCTGAAGCTGTTCAGGTCTTTGGGGTGGGAAGTTTTTGGTACAGGTACCACACAAGATGTTTTCCACAGCTGTGGTACCCTCCCCAGTTTCAGGCTCATGTTGAAGATATACGTCACAATCCCACACAGCTGGTCTGCACAGGACTTGAGGAGCTTTGCGCTGATGCCGTCCGGTCCCGACGCCTTCCTCGCCTTGATCTTCCTCAGCTCCGTCCTCACCTGGGTCTTGGTCAGGGTCAGGATGGGGGGCTGTGTGTTGGGAGTGGGGGGGGTGTCGGTGGAGTGGGGAGTGGGTAGCAGGACTTGATTTCTTAGAGGCAGCAGTGGTTGTTGTGCAGACAGGGGGGAGGGCGGTTGGTCAAATCTATTGAAAAACAGATTCAGGTTGTTCGCCCACTCCCTGCCCCCCGTGGCCTGGGGGGAGGTATTCTGGAGCCCCGAGATGGTTTTGAGGTTTCTCCAGACCCCGCTGATGTCGCTCTGTTGCAGCTTGTCCTCCATCTTCTTCCTGAAGCTGTCCTTGCCTTCTCTGATCTTTCTCCTCAGCTCCCTCTGTACGGACTTCAGCATCTCCCTGTTCCCCGACCTGAAGATCCTCTTCTTCTCTCTCAGAAGTGTTTTTATCTCAGGGTTGATCCAGGGTTTGTTGTTTGAGTGACGCCGTATGGTCTTGGTGGGAACGGATTTGTCCACACAGAAGCTGAGGTAGCCCGTGAAGGTGTGAATGAGGCCATCGATGTCCTCACCATGTGGATCGCAGAGCTGCTTCCAGGCAGTGGCTTCAAAACAGTCCTTTAGAGTGTCCATTGTCTCCTCAGACCATAACTCCACTGTGTGCATGGCCGGAGGTTGTCTGTGCACTAGAGGTTTGTACACCGGTCGGAGATGAACCAAGTTGTGATCCGATCTCCCAAGTGGGGGGGAGTTGTGATGAGGTGTACGCCTCCTTAGTGTTTGCGTAGAACAAATCCAGTGTTTTATTGTCTCTAGTGTGGCATGTGACATACTGGGTGAAAGTGGGCAGAATGGGAGACAGTGAAACGTGGTTGAAATCGCCTGAGATGAGGAGAAGAGCATCTGGGTGTTCTGTCTGCAGCCTGCTGGTTACTGAATGGATGACGTCACGCGCTGTCCCAGCGTTCGCCGTCGGATTTGCATAAACAACAATGCAGATCACGTGTGAGTGTTCTCTCGGGAGATATGTAGGCCTCATGCTAACAGCTAGCAACTCAATGTCTTTGCTGCAGTGTCGTTGTTTAACAGTGATATGTCCCGGTCTGCACCAGTTGTTGTTAACATACATGATCACTCCACCGCCCCTAGTTTTGCCACTCTCTGGTGTTCGGTCAGCTCGTATCGTGTGAAAACCCTCCAGCTCAATGTTAGCATCTGCTGCTAGTTCAGTTAGCCACGTCTCAGTAAACAAAAGGAGAGAGCACTCCCGGTAAGTGCTATCATAACGGGAGATAGCCGCTAGCTCATCTAACTTTCCCAGTATCGACCGTACATTTCCCATGACAACAGATGGAAGGGAGGGTCTGTACCTTATATTTTTTGTCCTCCGCCTTACTCCAGCCCGGCAGCCGCGGCGTTTTCGCCTCAGTTCTCTCGGTATGTCGAGTTTTTCCAGTGGGACCGGGTGGCGGTTAAATGCTAGCAGCTCTTCCCTGTTATATCGTATCCTGCTATAAACAGTGGCTCCGTTCACCGGCTCAGGAGACATTTGGGATGATCTGTGTGTCCGTGATATAAGTGGGGTGAAAAAAAAAAGTGATCAAAAGAGAGAGGAAGGGAAAAAAAAACTCGGAATCGAGCCGCTGTTGCAAAAGGCAGCCGACTGGTGTGGCGCCGAGACAATATTATCCATCCGCCACTTCCAGTTCTGGTTAGAAGGGCGGCACTTCAGGGCTTTTGTAGACCACAAACCGCTCACTTTTGCGATGGCTAAAATTTCAGAACCATGGTCAGGCAGGCAACAAAGACAGCTAGCTGCAATTTCAGAGTTCACCACAAACATTCGACATGTGGCAGGCAAACTTAACGTGGTAGCAGACTGCCTCTCTCGCGCTGTGACATCGCCAGAGCACGAGGAGATAGATTATACTACCTCAGCCGCAGAACTCTTCGCCAACGCGGACGCATACGCAGCCCCAATTCACGTAGGGATAGATTACGCAGCCATGGCAGAGGAACAAAGCAGCGACGCGGACGTGCGCGCGCTCCTGTCTGGACCAACAGGGTTAAGACTGGAGGAAAGGGGTTTACGTGACGGTGTACCCCCCCCTAATCTGCGACGTTTCAACCGGCCGACCTCGCCCGGTAGTCCCAGCTGCATGGCGCCGCCGCATTTTCGACTCGGTTCACTCCCTGGGTGCGCGCCTCGGTTAAAATGGTCGCAGAAAAGTTTGTTTGGCCGGGCCTGTGCAAAAATGTAAAGGAATGGGCAAAAACTTGCATGTCTTGTCAGCGCGCCAAAATACACAAACACACAAAAGCCCCTCTAGAGCCTTTTCGAATCCCAGCCAGAAGGTTTGACCACGTTCATGTCGACCTCGTGGGACCACTACCTTCGTCTCAGGGTTTCACACACCTGTTAACGATGATAGACCGTACTACGCGCTGGCCTGAGGTGGTCCCTTTGGCGTCAACCACAGTTGCGGAAGTCGCTCGCGTTTTTTTAACAAACTGGGTGGCACGTTTCGGCGTCCCATCGGACATCACGTCCGATAGGGGGCCTCAATTTGTCTCAGAGCTTTGGTCAGCCATGGCTAGCAGCTTAGGGGCGACGTATGGTCTTGGTGGGAACGGATTTGTCCACACAGAAGCTGAGGTAGCCCGTGAAGGTGTGAATGAGGCCATCGATGTCCTCACCATGTGGATCGCAGAGCTGCTTCCAGGCAGTGGCTTCAAAACAGTCCTTTAGAGTGTCCATTGTCTCCTCAGACCATAACTCCACTGTGTGCATGGCCGGAGGTTGTCTGTGCACTAGAGGTTTGTACACCGGTCGGAGATGAACCAAGTTGTGATCCGATCTCCCAAGTGGGGGGAGTTGTGATGAGGTGTACGCCTCCTTAGCGTTTGCGTAGAACAAATCCAGTGTTTTATTGTCTCTAGTGTGGCATGTGACATACTGGGTGAAAGTGGGCAGAATGGGAGACAGTGAAACGTGGTTGAAATCGCCTGAGATGAGGAGAAGAGCATCTGGGTGTTCTGTCTGCAGCCTGCTGGTTACTGAATGGATGACGTCACGCGCTGTCCCAGCGTTCGCCGTCGGATTTGCATAAACAACAATGCAGATCACGTGTGAGTGTTCTCTCGGGAGATATGTAGGCCTCATGCTAACAGCTAGCAACTCAATGTCTTTGCTGCAGTGTCGTTGTTTAACAGTGATATGTCCCGGTCTGCACCAGTTGTTGTTAACATACATGATCACTCCACCGCCCCTAGTTTTGCCACTCTCTGGTGTTCGGTCAGCTCGTATCGTGTGAAAACCCTCCAGCTCAATGTTAGCATCTGCTGCTAGTTCAGTTAGCCACGTCTCAGTAAACAAAAGGAGAGAGCACTCCCAGTAAGTGCTATCATAACGGGAGATAGCCGCTAGCTCATCTAACTTTCCCAGTATCGACCGTACATTTCCCATGACAACAGATGGAAGGGAGGGTCTGTACCTTATATTTTTTGTCCTCCGCCTTACTCCAGCCCGGCAGCCGCGGCGTTTTCGCCTCAGTTCTCTCGGTATGTCGAGTTTTTCCAGTGGGACCGGGTGGCGGTTAAATGCTAGCAGCTCTTCCCTGTTATATCGTATCCTGCTATAAACAGTGGCTCCGTTCACCGGCTCAGGAGACATTTGGGATGATCTGTGTGTCCGTGATATAAGTGGGGTGAAAAAAAAAAGTGATCAAAAGAGAGAGGAAGGGAAAAAAAAACTCGGAATCGAGCCGCTGTTGCAAAAGGCAGCCGACTAGTGTGGCGCCGAGACAATATTATCCATCCGCCACTTCCAGTTCTGGTTAGAAGGGCGGCGCTTCAGGGCTTTTGTAGACCACAAACCGCTCACTTTTGCGATGGCTAAAATTTCAGAACCATGGTCAGGCAGGCAACAAAGACAGCTAGCTGCAATTTCAGAGTTCACCACAAACATTCGACATGTGGCAGGCAAACTTAACGTGGTAGCAGACTGCCTCTCTCGCGCTGTGACATCGCCAGAGCACGAGGAGATAGATTATACTACCTCAGCCGCAGAACTCTTCGCCAACGCGGACGCATACGCAGCCCCAATTCACGTAGGGATAGATTACGCAGCCATGGCAGAGGAACAAAGCAGCGACGCGGACGTGCGCGCGCTCCTGTCTGGACCAACAGGGTTAAGACTGGAGGAAAGGGGTTTACGTGACGGTGTACCCCCCCCTAATCTGCGACGTTTCAACCGGCCGACCTCGCCCAGTAGTCCCAGCTGCATGGCGCCGCCGCATTTTCGACTCGGTTCACTCCCTGGGTGCGCGCCTCGGTTAAAATGGTCGCAGAAAAGTTTGTTTGGCCGGGCCTGTGCAAAAATGTAAAGGAATGGGCAAAAACTTGCATGTCTTGTCAGCGCGCCAAAATACACAAACACACAAAAGCCCCTCTAGAGCCTTTTCGAATCCCAGCCAGAAGGTTTGACCACGTTCATGTCGACCTCGTGGGACCACTACCTTCGTCTCAGGGTTTCACACACCTGTTAACGATGATAGACCGTACTACGCGCTGGCCTGAGGTGGTCCCTTTGGCGTCAACCACAGTTGCGGAAGTCGCTCGCGTTTTTTTAACAAACTGGGTGGCACGTTTCGGCGTCCCATCGGACATCACGTCCGATAGGGGGCCTCAATTTGTCTCAGAGCTTTGGTCAGCCATGGCTAGCAGCTTAGGGGCGACAATTCACCGCACCACCGCATATCACCCTCAGGCTAATGGGTTATGCGAGCGTTTTCACAGATCTTTAAAGGCCGCCCTCAGGGCCTCACTAACGGATACAGATTGGGTGAATAAACTTCCCTGGGTTTTATTAGGGTTGCGTTCTGCGCTTAAAGAGGATCTAGACGCCTCCCCAGCAGAATTAGTTTTTGCGCAACCTCTCAGACTCCTAGGTGAGTTTTTACCAGAGAACCCAGAGCCCGGGCATCTTCCAGCCCTGAGGCCTTTAGGCAGCACCGGACCGGACACTCTCCCCGGACCGGCACATCACTCTTTTCCACGGGTTTTTGTCCCCCAAGCTTTAAAAAACGCCGAGTTCGTTTTTGTTAGGCACGAAGCTTTAAAATCAACCCTCCGTTCACCATACGACGGACCATTCAGAGTGCTGGAACCTGGTGATAAGCATTTTGTGCTTGATTTAGGTGACAGAAAAGAAACAGTCAGCATTGACAGACTTAAACCTGCCTTCTTGTTGAGAGACGAACCTGCACGGGTGGCGAGAGCACCTCAGCGGGGTAGACCCCCCAAGAAAAAAAACTCAGCCCCCCTGCAGGGAACAAATAACCACTCTCCTCCCCAAGCTGCAGATTCCTTACAGGAGGGTCCCACCACGATGCCAAAGCGGACCCACAGCAGATTCGGGAGAAGATTAAAACCCAGACGGCACAGGGACTGATACAAATTGACCAAGAGTTGTTAACTGTGTTATCAGATTGTGCCGTGACAGTTCTAAGGATGATTTGTGATATTACTATACTGTTGTTGTTACCACTGAATTCTCTACAGGAGCATGACTGCTGGAAAGATTTTTCCTCGTTTTCCCTGTCAAGAGGTTAACAGTATAATATGTCATAGAGATTATCTTAAACTGTAAACTTAATTTGATTGTCCTTTTCTTAGTCGTTTGGGGGGGGGGTTGTGGCTTATATTAATCATATATTCCATACCTACATATGTATAGACATATTAGAATGTTTAGTGATTACATATGTGGAATGACCTCACGCCTATGAACAGGACAAGAGGTCTCAACCGCCAGCGAGGATCAAAGAGCAGACAGAGTCGCAGCGGTGGAGACCGGCTCGATCTCCCTGACCACCCAGGGTCAGGTGGAGGAGACGGAGGACAATGGAGGGGGGATTATGTTAATGCGGGATGTCAGCTTTGATATGCAATGTCTTTTGTTGAGTGTGGGTATAAGTATGAAGGTCTGACTGCGTTCAACCTCTTATTCTGCTTCTGCACCGAGATGAGACATGTTAGGGAGGTGAAGCTGATATTAAACTTTGATTTATAAAGTCACATCGCTTCTTCATTTCTAACTCCCTACACCATTTTGGATAAAAGCAAACTGTGGTTTACAGTATCGAAAGCCTTTTTGAGGTCCAGAAAAACAGCCCCCACCACATTACCCCTGTCCAAGGACTGTTTGACATTTTCATTAAGGCATCAATTTGCTGTTTCTGTTGAGTATCCTGGTCTAAAACCAAATTGGTGTGGATGAAGAAGTTGACTGTCTTGTAGATAGTCTATCATCTGTGTAGCTACAACTTTTTCAAGAACCTTAGATAGGACTGGTAAAATAGAGATTGGGCGGTAATTACATATATCGTCTTTACTACCTGATTTATAAACTGGTATGACAACAGATTTTTTCCAACCAGATGGAAATGTACTAGACCTAATGGAGAGATTAATGAGATGAGTCAGTGGTTTGATTAATATTTTGCTGTGCGTTTTGAGAAAGGAAGTGCTCATATTGTAGATATCATTAGTTTTTGAGTTTGACAATGTTTTAACAATGCCAGCAATTAATTCTTCATTTACCTCATTAATGTGAAAAGAAACTGTTGAAAGTATTGATTTTGTGTTGTTGAGCACATTTGGCTGCACAAAGTTTTTTGTTAATTCTTCCACTGACTCCACAAAATATGAATTAAATTCATTTGCCAATGTAGCATTGTCACTGATGGTCTTGCCATTAATTCTAAGTTCCTTTACCCCCTTCTGATCTTTTTTTTTTATTTGTTAAGTTATTTAAGTGCCTCCATAGGGAACTGTTGTTACCCTTTGCATGATCTATCAATTTATTGTAATAAGATACTTTTGATTTTCGCAGCTTTTGTACCACTTTATTTCTTAAACTTTTGTAAACAAGGTGATCATTTTGTAATTTAGAGGTTAATGATGTTTTCAATGCAGAATCTCGCCTCTTCATAAGTATTCTTATTTCATTATTTAACCATGGTAGATTAATCTTCTGTTGTCTACTTTTAATTTGCTTTGTAAATATTGAAACCATGTTCCTCAAATTTGTAATTTCCTCTTGTAAAATGGACTTTTCTTGTACATTTGAGACTTTATTATATAAATTTGTGGATTATTTTATGACTAATTTTTGTCTGTTTTTTAAAATAAAATTACCTTGTTTTTTTAGACAAAATTTGAAACAGACGATGGTAATTTTTTTTTTTACTTTTTTCCTTATAACAATATACATTTTTGACCATAATTTAGCAGTCAGAACAGAACAATATTTAACTCTGATTACAAAGAAAAAATATTAATGAAATTGTATTTAATGACATAAACTAACTTAAATGACCAAGGATGGCGTTATTTCTGCTGTCATATTTCTTTATATTTATAGTTTTTTTTTTTTTTTTGAAATCTCACCACCCAGACAGCAGGAAAAACCTCCCTTATTTTGAAATCAAATGTTGGCACATTTAGTTTGTCTGAAGGCTGCTGACGGATTAAAGTCATTGACTTCGTGAATTTCAGTCATCTTAACCTGCAAGGTACATAATAGGGAACTGTAGCAGACTCTAAAGACATAATTCACCACAATATGTGTTCATGTAAGGAATGATCTGTTTAGGCAGTTAAAGTAGTGCTCTCAGGCTTTCTCATCAGGCACCTCTCTAGGCAGCCGCTGAAGGACCTCAGTTTCGAGTGAAAAGAGAGCTAGCGTTTTTAGCTGTTGCTTTTGTCACTGCCACTGGAGAATAAAAACGGCACGCCTACTCGTGAGAAAAGAGAGAAATTGCCAGTCTCTTCATTCCTGCAATTCCTACAGAACATAACATTGTAGTGGCTGGTGAATTATATCCTCAGCAATTCATCAGTCCCCCTTGCCTTTCCCTTCATATGAAGCTGACTGCATATGAATTCTAGCCACATCTCTTAGCTAAGCGACTCTTCCATTATAGCTCCCATTTCCAGCTGGTTAAAACCATGATAAACGCCTCCAGTGCTTACATACCTCTTCTGATTTTTTTCCCACATTTAAAGTACTTTAACAAACTCATGTTTCTGTCCGACAGTTGCACTTAGCGAGACACTGCCTGCTGACTGACAGGAAAACTTGCGTGGGCGGGGTGCTTCTAAACTCCGCGCGGATGACAGCCACGCGCGTTGTTCGTGTGCACGCTTGTGGAAAGTCGTTGCTTCATATATTTTTCTTAATTAATTCATATCTTCTTGGCGTGGCCATAAAATTTTTGTCGGGGGCGGCCCGCTACCGAGAAATGTTACCAGAGGAAACCCTGCATCTAGCTGTCTTGTCATGTAGGTGGAAGGGGTGCTAAAGGTAGCCTATTAGCCCCTGAGCTATTACATTGGTAATACATTACCAATGTACTTCCTGGTACCAATGTTATTGGTACCAGGAAGCTGGAACCAAACAAGGCTTATATTGCATACCTGCCAACTTCTCCGGTTTTGCCGTAATGGTTACGGTTTTCAAGACCCCATTCCGGATTACGGCTTTATTAATCAAAATTACGGTTTTTCACTAAAAATTCAGTCAAAAATTTTAAATTGTAAAAAAAACACAAAAGCAATTCCAAACACGAGATCGCTAGGAATCGTATCTAAATTTACCTGAAGCGTTTGCTAAGTTAATGCTATCGCTATAGCTAACGCCATAGCTAGTCATAGCACCTAACACTGATACAAAGAAGCGACTCCGTCCCCGGTGATTGGGGCTCGCTGGAGGAACCAACCGAGGCAACAGTTGGACAGGAGCCAAGTACAGCGGTGGTAGGAGACGGGGACCAGTGGAGGAGCAGCCGGGGCCCCAGCTGCATAAGAGCCGGAATCGGAGCCCAGCTACAGTGGCGGGGCTCGGCGGAGGAACTACTGAGGAAGACAGCGGTAGGTGGCATGGCTCAGCGGAGGATCTACCGGGACCCCAGCTGGACAGGAGCAGGATCGGAGCTCAACTACAGTGGCGGTGGGCGGCGGGGCTCAGTGGAGGAGCTGCCGGCACCCCGGCTGCACAGGAGCTCAATTGCAGCGGCGGTAAGCAGCGGGACTAGCAGTGGAGGGGGCTAGCTGAGGCCCAGCTGGATTCGAGGCCGGTCGGATTGGATACCGGCGACACCAGCAGAGATTGTTTTACTATCAACAGGTCAGTAAAAATGCCACCAAAGAAGGAGGAAATGGAAGCGATCAAAAAAATCTCTGAACTAAGTTCAGAGATTTTATCTTCTTGGAATATAAATCAGTATTATACAGTAATAAGTGGCATTCAGCTGTTTGTTTTATGTCATTTAAGCACAGTTCTGGTACTTAAAAATCATAAAAACCCAGGGGCTTCGGGGGGCTTTGCCCCCCCTTGTCCCCCTAACGGGGCTCTGCCCCGGACCCTGCTGGGGTACTATATCCCCCAAACTCCCTGCTAGATTTTCAGATAATTTCCCCAACCCCAGATCACATCCCTGGGTAAAGAATGGCATACTGAGGCAGACCAGAAAGTTATGGGGAACAGAAGTTTACCTAAATGAACATCTAACAAAAACTAATCCTGAAACAGCACAGCAAAGCACGGATGCTGAAAAGACAAAATAAGATGCAGGCAACATGGACAAGAAATTGTAGAGTTTGGATCAAACTAAATGGAACACCTGAGGAAGCAAAGAGTATAATAATCAGAGAGATTACTGACTTAAATAAATATAGATGAACACTGATTAAGAAAATTAAGAGACTATGATAATCCATATCCACACACACGGCAAGTCTTTTTGTGAGGAATACTCCAAAGCATTTCCAGGAATTATTATTGTGGACTGTGAGCGCATATTCAGCCATGTGAACAAGAACAAAACTGAGTTCAGGTCAAGTCTGTCAACTAAAGTTCTGGGCAACCTCATGACCAGGAAAATGATGATGACAGCTTAGGGTAACAAGTGCCACAGTGTGTTCCATTCAAAAGACCAACTGAAGAAAGCTAAGAGGTGCACCATGGAAAACAACAATGCTTGAGAGTTACCATAGAGTTTGTCCTTGATCTTTTCCATCAGCATATCTGCATTGACAATTTAAGGAAAATAGAAACAGAGGTTGTTAGCCACATTTTAACTTGATTTAATGCTAATATTTGTTTGCCCCCCACCAGGACTTTGTCCTGAACCTATCGGGGCCTGCGGCCCCTGGACCCCGGCTAGCTACTAGGCTTTCCAGGTTTTAAAAGTTGGGAGGTATGATATAGTTATTTTCTTAAGATCTTAGTCACCCTAATTACCATCCCTGTTACCACCTGGATCACCAGTCCACAGTCCACAATATACCTCGCGTTGCTCCAGCCCATCCCAGTAGTTTCGCAGTGATTCTGCAGCAAGTTGCCGGCGCTGGAATAATGATCTCAGCAACTACCTATGCTGCGACCCGGGGCTGCTGCCTGGAGCTGCTGGTTCTCACAGCCACCTCCCTCACCATCCTCCAGGGATCCATGTGAGAGAGGAAGGGGGTCACTAAGGATTAACTTCGTTTCTAAGAGTTGACAGGTGACCTTTGACCCAACACGCCCCTGACCCGCCCCCGACCTGAGCTATGTAATTCTCTATGGATTATCTGTAATGACATGGGGATTAGTGTGGGTATCGAATGTCGATTATAATGGACCTGTGGGATTAGTGCGGGGTATTGAATGTCAATTATAAGTGCTTTTAAAAATGATCTTTGACCTGTGAGATTAGTGCGGGGTACATAATGTCAATTATTAGTGCTTTTAAAAATGATCTTTGGCCATATGGGGTTAGTGTGAGAATGGAATGTTAATTCTGGGGGAAACAGCTTTCAAGGGTAATCAATGAAATTTCAGGCAGACATCTGCACCGTTCCTTTGAGAAAGAAATTTGAGGAGCTGCACCTCTCATTGTGATTGTGATGACATATTTGGGGGAAACAGCTTGCAACCCCCTACCCTCTTCACCAGATGAGCACACACACACTCACACACACACACACACACACACACACACACACACACACACACACACACACACACACAAACTGGACACAAAAACACTCAAATAGCGAAGAATACTTGCTTTCTACAGACATGGACTAATCTTGGGACCACAAATTATAGTCTCTGCCGGCCTGCTGGCTTGTACTTACAGGGGGAGAAATGTTACACCCGAGAATATAAATCATTACCCACAGCAATAGTTAAAATGAACTGACCTGAAAAAAATCAACACACTTATCTACTGATTAAATTTTTACCAAATCATAAAAAGGATTTAATTATACATTTTTTACTCAATAAAACCTGTATTCACTTTAGTTGTCATGGTAGATGCCACATTTTGACAACTTTTTCAAATTTTCAGGAATCTTATCACACATAATGCTGCCTGTTCTCACACTTGCTGTCTAATACTGTATATTACTGATCAGTCAGAGCCCTTGACGTCAAAGGTGCCCTTTGACTTTGCATCATGACACACTGTTCTGTGGCATTAGTAACATAGTCGAAAGCTTCATACATCAACAAACAGTAAAGAAAAATGCTAAAAGCAAACAAAGCCTGGCACACACAAATATATATATATATATATATATATATATATATATATATATATATATATATATATATACGTATATATATATATATATATATATATATATATATATATATATATATATATATACACTACCGTTCAAAAGTTTGGGGTCACTTAGAAATTTCCTTATTTTTGAAAGAAAAGCGCTTTTTTTTAAATGAAGATAACTTTAAACTAATCAGAAATACACTCTATACATTGTTAATGTGGTAAATGACTATTCTAGCTGCAAATGTCTGGTTTTTGGTGCAATATCTACATAGGTGTATAGAGGCCCATTTCCAGCAACTATCACTCCAGTGTTCTAATGGCACAATGTGTTTGCGCATTGCGTCAGAAGGCTAATGGATGATTAGAAAACCCTTGTGCAGTCATGTTAGGTCTGCAATGCTGTAATTTCTGCAAATGGAGGATTCTTTGACGAAAGCAAAGTTTGAAGGAAAAAATTATTATTTCAAATACAAATCATTATTTCTAACCTTGTCAATGTCTTGACTATATTTTCTATTCATTTTACAACTCATGGTGGTAAATAAGTATGACTTTTCATGAAAAACACAAAATAATTGTCTGGGTGACCCCAAACTTTTGAACGGTAGTGTATATATATATATATATATATATATATATATATATATATATATATATATATATATATATATATATATATATATATATAGTGTATTTTAAGAGATTTTTTAAAATGTGACATACTAGCGGCCACATTAATATAGTTATACTGTGGTGACCCAGCACACTGCGGACGGACATTATCTCACACTCATCAGGGCTGGAGGAAACGGAGGACAATTTACATACGGACTGAGAGCCCCAGGGGGCAATCAGACGGGACTGTTATGTATGCATCCTCGGAGAGGACGTCCGGGCCGGGCGCTAGCTGATGTCATGCCAATGATGTGTATTGACCGATGTGTATTAGATGACAATCACTATGCTAATGTGCCATGCATTCTCTCTGTCTGTATAACATGTATAAAAGAGCTGGTGACCCATGCCTCAGCAACGCAGTAACTCACCGAGCTACAAAGCGCGTTTCAATATGTTGGAGGAAATAAAACCTTGTACCCTTCCACCTCGTTGCAGCTCGTCTGATCTATTACCTCCACAATACTTTATTTTTCCACAGAATATTAAAACAGTCTTTAGACTTTTAGAGTGTGTGCATTTGCAGCTTCAATCAGGTACTTGCTTTTCCATGTGCTTTTTATTTGTGTGTCTGCAGCAAATGCAGCTATCACTGGGGGAATACGGTGGAAGTGATAATAAAAGTTTGGTGCAGCAAGGTTTCATTTATTTGATTATACCCTCTCAAGCATCGTATTAAATAAACTTCCTGTCATGTATTTTGGTTTACTACGGCACCCGTCGTAGTGCTTTGCTAAAAGCATTGTGGGTAATCTGTAAAGAGAGTGTGTTGTCGTTGGCTGTGTGCTATGAGTTGCTGCTATGCTAATAAACCGTGAACAGCACGTCGATGGTCCGAGTTATTATTGTTATATTAAGTAACGTAAAGGGTGAAAGATATAACAAAAAGTGGCGACGAGGACGTCTGGACCGACGCTGCAGTCCGCGACGGAGGAGAGTTTTTTTTGGCGTGTTTTTCCCGCCGCTACTTCGTGCTGACGGGGTGATACATTGCACCACTGTGCTGAGGTGGATGCTGCGGGCTGTCTGCTAAGCGGGGAGGAGCGGAGCTGTGGAAATCGTTAAGGACAAAAAAATACTCCGTGAGTAACGCCGGAGGGAAGAAACGACGTTACAGAAAGGAGCCGCGAGGGAAAGAGCGACATTCAACCAGGAGTGTTAAAATGGCTGGAGTCATTGGCTCTATCGGGCCCTTTGATGAGAGCGCGGAACAATGGAGCTCCTATACTGAGCGCTTTGACTATTTCGTCGCGGCCAATGGAATAACGGATGAAAAGTTAGTGCCCACTTTTCTGAGTGTGATGGGTCCCAAGACATTTAACCTACTACGTAACCTCCTACAGCCAGTAAAGCCAGGCTCTAAAACCTACAAAGAACTGGTGGACACACTGACCCACCACTTCTCACCCAAGCCGCTAGTGATTGCAGAAAGATACAGGTTTCACAGACGTAACCAAGAAGAGGGTGAGTCTGTTAACATGTTTGTTGCAGCACTACGCAAGTTAGCCGAACACTGTGAATTTAAAGATGTTTTAAATGACACATTAAGAGACAGGCTTGTGTGTGGACTACGGAATGAAGCAGCACAGAAGAAGTTACTCACAGAAAGTGATTTGACGCTTGAAAGAGCCATTAACATTAGTGTGATGATGGAGATGGCTTCCAAAGAAGCACACCAACTGCATGCTACAGGCAGAGTACATAAGCTCAACAGTGGTAAAACCAATGCAACAGGGCCATGTTTCCGCTGTGGCAAGGTGGGACACCTTCCTAATGACTGTTGGTACAAAGAGATGGACTGTAACAACTGTGGGAAAAAAGGCCACGTGGAGTGGGCATGTAGAAGCAAAAGGAGCAAAGACAAAGGCCCAAAGACAAGGAATAAAAGTGACATGGTAAAATACAAAAAGAAAAGAAATGTTCACACAGTTAAACATGGCGAGGACAGAGTGAGCGACTCCTCAGAGGAAGAGGTGTCAACTGCAATAAATACTGTCTGGATTATGAATGTGAATGAAGGCTCAGAAGGCTTTTGGACTAAACCAAAAGTGGAGGGACATTTTATTAAAATGCAGATAGACACCGGATCAAAGGCATCACTTGTGTCGCATGGCATTTACAAGAAGTTTCTGAAACATCTTCCACTCCGACCTTCAGACACCGTCTTCAGGGCGTATACTGGACACCGAGTGCCCATGAAAGGGATGACAGAGGTAACTGTTCAGTATAATGGCCAAACTGCTGAGCTTCCAGTTTATGTTACCAAGAACAACTGTCCAGCTATAATGGGGCGTGTGTGGCTAAAGAAAATCCAACTTGACTGGCAAGAAGTAAGGAAGCTGTCACACAGTTCCACTCAGCTGCAGGCCATACTGGAAAAGCACAAAAAGGTTTTTCGTGATGAACTAGGCAGTATAAAAAAAATTATAGTGAAGCTGCATGTCAAACCTGACAGTAAACCAGTGTTTATGAAAGCCAGACCAGTGCCGTACGCCATCAGACCAAAGGTGGAGGCTGACTTAGATGCTCTGGTCAAGAATGGAGTTCTGGAGCCTGTGACAACCAGTTAGTGGGCCACACCCATAGTTCCAGTACCCAAAAAGGACGGAGGAATCCGGACCTGTGGAGACTTTAAAGGTAACAGTAAACCCTGTACTAACAGCAGAGCAGTATCCCCTTCCACTGATTGATGACTTATTTGCGGGGCTGAGTGGGGGACAAAAGTTCAGCAAAATAGATCTCAACCAGGCTTACTTACAAATGCATGTAGACGAGCAGTCACGTGAAATGCTGACTATCAACACCCATAAAGGACTCTTCAGATACTGCAGACTGCCTTTTGGCATCACATCTGCTCCAGCACTTTTTCAGCAAGCTATGGATCAAATCCTGAGTGGATTACCAGGAGTGCAGTGCTACCTGGATGATATCTTGTGTACAGGAGCAGATGATGAAGAGCATCTGCGCAACTTGGATGCAACTCTCACGAGACTGGAGGAATATGGATTGAGAATCCGCAAGGATAAATGCGAGTTTTTCCAGTCATCCGTGGAATACTTAGGTCATGTGATCGATGCTAAGGGACTACACACTGCACCATCGAAAATCACAGCCATTGTGGATGCACCTCCACCCCAAAATGTCAGTCAGCTGAAGTCTTTCTTGGGACTGCTGAACTATTATGGACGTTTCATACCAAACTTGGCATCACTATTAAAACCACTGCATAACCTGCTGCGCAAAGAGGAAGCATGGAGGTGGACAGCAAGCTGTCAGGAAGCTTTTCAGAAGGCAAAGGATGCGCTGACTGCATCAGAGGTTCTGACCCACTTCAACCCATCACTTCCGATCCAGCTTGCCTGCGACGCCTCTCCTTATGGCGTAGGGGCGGTGATTTCCCACGTAATGCTAGACGGTGAGGAAAAGCCAATCGCTTTTGCGTCAAGGACATTAAACAAGGCAGAAGCTAACTATAGGGCCTTTTCCACTAGCACACTTTAGCGCGACACGGGACGGCTCAGCACGCTTTGTACGCTTTTCCACAAGCCCCAACACGGTTTAACAGCCGCGATTCTCAGCCCCGCTGAAGGGCAGGGTACAGCAGTGCTGAGCTGGGCCATGCTGTGATGTTAACAGACTGGTCGCCGCTGATTGGTCAGGTCATAACCGGCGCTGATTGGTCAGGTTGTAACCGCCCCTCTCCTCCTCCTCTTCTACCGAATCTTCACGACCTTCTCAATAAAGTTTTTGAAAAAAAAAAAAAAAATCTAGACGACCGCCATTACTCAGCGCGCAACCACTGTTGGCGGTTTATTTTCAGTGTATTGCTGTGCTATTTTCATTTATTCTCTATCAAAAATGGCTTCGCGTAATAAGGGTGTTCCATGGATCAATAAGGAGCTGCAGTGTCTGCTCACTGCATTGTCAGACGAACGTATCCAGCGCGAGTTAGACGGAGCCACCCGGAATGAAAAAATATACCGGGAGGTCTCGACATCGGAGTCCTTTAACGGTGAGTTTTAATTTTTTTTTATTGTGCGTTTTTTCGCAAATATATTCGGTAAGACACTCAGTTTATTTATGCAATAAAAAAGCTGTTCATTTGTGGATGATGATCGCTGCTTTATCGCAGCACACTGCGGACTCGCTTTTCTTTTAATTATTCATGTTAACAATACGCTGAAATAAGCTTATGTAATCTTGTTAAAAACTATTGTCTTTTCTGTATATCTTGCACTTTCATGCTGTATTTTATTGTGTGCATTTTCCTTGTAGAATCCACGCGTCCGCCGCGCCAGCCCGCCCGGATTCTCCAATGTGAATCTGTCCCACCACCAGGCGCAAAATGTATTCAATGATAAATATTTGCAACATTTAAATGAGGTTGCAGAAAACGCGAGTGTATCCCAAGACCTGGCAAAGACGGCTTCATTCAACCGAGCCTTCCTGACCCAGAGCTGGCAGAGACGGATTCATTCAACCGAGTCTTCCTGACCCAGTTTGGGAAGCTGGTAGAGGCACTCAGTGGTCGGCGTGTATAAAATGTTGATTAACCTTCATGTTGTGTTGCAAAGTTTTTTTTTTATTTTAATATTTTGTATATAATAAAATGGAATTGTTTTGGAAAGTGTGGTTTGTCTGTTATAACACTGAATTATAAAACAGTATAATTACATAGAAATTCCATTGCCTAGTCTGATGAAAATGATGCTGATCATCCTGTCAGGGGTCAACCATTGTAAAGGTAATGTAATTTTGAACTAGACCAAAAAACAAATGTTTTTGTAAGCTTTCTGTTCTTTTTATTGAAATATCATAAAAAATTAGCACCACATGATACAGTTCTAAACTTTGGGTAAATTTTTTTATGTTAACTTATAAGAAGTTGCACAGTTGGACTTTAAAATGCAGCAGGAGAGACTGATCAAGCTTACAAGTCAAAAAGTAAGTATATGTAAATTGAATGTTCTATCGGCATTCCAAATTCAGAGAATTACAATACTTTAGAAGGAGTGTAGCATCATCTAAACGGAAAATAATAATACTGTTGTTCCAAATGTTGACCTGAAGGTGAAAAACATGAATTTTTTTTATTCAGTACATCCAAAATGCCCTAGGATGTAAAAAATAATTCAAATTGATGTTGGCCAGTGCTCCACTGTCTCATCATTTAATACGAATAAAAACAAGTTTCAGCTCATTATTTCTAGGTCATTTGGCAGTTAATTCAAAACAAAAGTGACTTGTGTTGTTGCAGCTTTTTTATCAGAGAGTTTCTCCAGTTTTGGAGCATATAATCATCCGTCCCTTAACTGTTAAACATTAAATAACAGCAGACAGATTGGCAAAGGATACACGATTGTGTTGCTGTAGCCTAAAACCGCTGTGACCCACTGCTCTTGGTGCTACCTTTCATGTGTGTGCTTTTTATGAATATTCACACGTTTTTGTAAGTACAAGTGGGATAGTATTAAATTGAAATATTCATTCATATTTCACCTCGCTGCCTATACCCTTGTCTGGCGGTCCTTTTTGGCCTTTACGGTGAAAAAAGCCACAGACCGAGGAGTGGCCTTGTACAGCTATGTGTTATGTTTTGCTTGGGTCTTCTCAATAAAGTTTTGGAAAAAAAATGTTTTGCTTGGGTCGCGTGCGTTACGTCACGGGAGTGTGGCACCGCCTCGCTGTTATAAACCCACCCACCCCAGCACAACACCCATGCCAAACACCGTGCTAATGGAGACAGAAGCATGACGAGCCGTACTGAAGTGAATCGAGCCGTACCGAGGTGTGCTGGGCTAGTGGAAAAGAGGCTTATGCTCAACTAGAAAGAGAGGCTCTGAGCATTGTGTTTGGTGTCAGAAAATTCCACCAGTACTTGTATGGACGGAAGTTTACACCTTTTACTGACCACCGACCTCTCACAACCATCCTTGGACCATACACAGGAATACCATCTCTTGCAGCGTCCCGACTGCAGAGGTGGGCGTTGCTGTTGTCAGGACACTCCTATGACATCAGGTATCGAAAGTCAGACTGTCATGGTAATGCAGATGGGTTATCCAGATTACCACTTCCTGTCATGAAGCCAGAGTCAAGCACTGTGGACATCTTCTACTTCACAGAGGTAGAAAACGCACCTGTTTCAGCTGTGCAGGTAAAAAAGGGGACTAGAAATGACCCTGTGTTGTCTGCAGTCATGGACTTGATCATTAAAGGACAACCTGCGGGTGATGACGTAACCTTGAAGCCCTTCCTTGGGAAATGGACAGAATTGTCTGTTCAGTCGGGTTGTTTGCTGTGGTGGAAGAGAGTGATTATTCCCCTGTCATGTCGAACAAAAGTGTTACAGCAACTTCACGCAGGACATAGTGGAATCGTGAGAAAGAAAGAAATAGCAAGAAGCTATTTTTGGTGGCCAAACATTGACAAGCAGATTGAAGAAATAGCCAAAAGCTGTTCATCTTGTCACAAGGTACGGAACAACCCACCATTGGCTCCTCTCCATCCCTGGGAGTTCCCACAGGAGCCATGGCGTCGTGTGCACATTGAATTTGCAGGTCCGTTTGAGGACAGAATGTTTCTCGTTGTTGTGGATGCACACAGTAAATGGCCTGAAGTGGCTATTATGAGGTCAACCACCACAGAGAAGACCACAGAGGCATTAGGAGAAATGTTTAGTCGTTTTGGGTCTCCTGCACAACTAGTTTCTGACAATGGACCTCAGTTGGTTTCGCAAGAAATGGATGCTTTTCTACAAGCTAATGGAGTGCAGCACATTAAATCAGCTCCATACCATCCTGCGACGAACGGCCTTGCAGAAAGGTTTGTGCAGACAATGAAACATGCATTGAAAGCATCACAAGGTCAAGGAACACTGCATCAGAGGCTGCACAAGTTCCTGCTAAACTACCGCAACACTCCACATGCAATCACAAAGACAACCCCTGCTAGTCTGATGTTCAAGAGAGATCTGCGCACTACCTTTGACCTTTTGAAACCCTCAGGATTAAAGGACACTGTGCAAAAGCAACAAGAGAAACAAATTATGCACAGAGAACAGCGGGCAAAGGACAGAGCGTTCACGTCAGGAGAATCTGTGCTGGCCAGGAACTACAGAGGTGAACCTAAGTGGGTTCCTGCAACTGTTATTGCACAAACTGGACCAGTCTCATATACAGTTCAAACCACTGACAGTGTTTGGAAAAGGCACGTGGATCAACTCCTGCAGACACCGCCAGCGCCTGCCGAACCGTCTCTTGGATATCCTAACGATGCACTCACCAACTCACCACTTTATCCACCTACACCAGTGCAGAACTCAACCACTTCAGAGACCAGAGTTCCAGCTGTAGATGTGACATCTTCTTCTGCATCAGCACCAGAAGCAACCTCCACATTAGAAAGAACACAGACTCATGTTCCTGCAGAGCGCCGATATCCCACCAGGGAGCGACGACCTCCTGTCCGTCTGAGTTATTAGACTAGATAGCAACTGACCCACATTAATGGGGCAGAATAATCCCCAGGGGTACAGTTATGGGATGAGGTAGTCTACCCTCACTCCTAAGGTAGCATAATAATTAAAAAAAAAAGAGAGAGAGACAAAACAAAGACATTTGGTATCTCCTGTAGGACATCTATTGTAAGGGGGGAGGAGATGTCATGTATTTTGGTTTACTACGGCACCCGTCGTAGTGCTTCGCTAAAAGCATTGTGGGTAATCTGTAAAGAGAGTGTGTTGTCGTTGGCTGTGTGCTATGAGTTGCTGCTACGCTAATAAACCGTGAACAGCACGTCGATGGTCCGAGTTATTATTATTATATTAAGTAACGTAAAGGGTGAAAGATATAACACTTCCCTTGGAGATTTGTGTAGTCAGCTACATCTTTGCACGGTGTTGATACAAACTCTGACTTTGAAAACGATAGTTTTATTCACACAAACCTGCTTCATTAGTTTGAAAAGTCTATTCAATATCTGTATACCGAAATTACCATAAAACCTCACTGATGTCAAAATCGACCTCAAAATCTTGCCTAAATCTGGATGAAACTGTTTACTTTTTTGATAAAGGTCGGTTTAATTTGTGGTGACATTCCCCCCTCATATATAACCATTGTATATCTTATGCAAAATATTCTGTGTTATACCTACACAGCCGTACAAACATTACATTAAATTCTCAACATTACATTCTCAAGTGTGAAACAAAGCAAAACTTGCAACTTAACACAAATATTTATCACAGCACGTGGTTCAATTAAGTTGTCTGTACAGACAACATGAATTTTTGGTCAGCCACAAAGCTCCAGAGTAGTTTCTGGTTAATATTTTGAAGCAACTTTCATTCTCACAAAAATCCCCCCCAAAAAACCAACAACAACCAAACAATGTTTGATACAAAGCAACACTCTCACAGTATTTTACTGACAGGCATATGCAGTCAAAACTTCAAGTGTCAAAAAAAAATGCTTCTGCATGAACCTTAAGTAGTTTGTTTTTCAAAAGAAAACAACAAGATGCAGTAAATTTAGCTTTTAGATTGGGCATCGTGTTTATAGTTTGTTTGGGTTTTTTTTCCTATAGCATTAAATATTGCATGACCAACTTTGTTTCTACCTTTGGCTCAACAATTTCTCACACTGGCGACCTAAGGCCTGAGGTTGTCTATAAAGCGGCTAAGGATCCTTCTGCTTGAAGAATTGTGTTACCGACACATTTTGGCTCCGAGAAAAACACAAACTGAATTCTGAAAATATCGGTTTAACTAGTACAAGCTTTAAACAACTAAAAATGAACACTTTAATGGATCAACAATCTTGGCTCTTTCAAAAAGTACTTCTGTCTATGTATTTATCAACTTAAAATACACCGATTCTATGTGCGTTATTTAGTAATTTTCATATCTCACACCACTAACAACCCCTTCCCTCTCTCCCTTCCCTCAGCAGCATCATAACTGTGTCTTCCGGAGTCAAAAGACTGCTTGCATTTTTCAGCATTGGTCGGTCAATCAAACAGTTTCATGTTATTTAAAAGTTTTTGTTTTTTTTCTGATAACACAGACATTTTTTAACATTCCATTCAGTTTTTCCCTACGATCCAAACAATATTTTTAACTATACAGTTGGTAAATTTAAAAAGCGATTGATCAATAAATCAGACTAAAGTAAGATGAGCACAAATATTCATGATTCTTGGTTTGGTTTCATCATACATAAAAAATATAAGAAAGGGCATCCAGACGGTAAAACATTGTACACAATATTTACCAACGGGTAAATTATTCTATTTAATTTATTTCAAAACTTTATCATATGCAAATGTATTTACCACGACAAATTGTAATTTTAAAAAAAAATTAGTCTTTAAAAAAATAAGGGGATGGCTTTTACCTTCTTTTCCGAGTTTCGACGTCTGCATTACTCATGGGTAGGTAGAGAGCTAAAGAGTATTTATTGACTTTTAAAAAAGCATTTGACGCATTAGATCATACCATTTAACCGTCTACATTAAAAAAAAATGTGGTATAAGAACCCACCCATCTGCACAGCAAACGCAGGGTTGTTCTATCCAATGAACATAGAGGGAGAGTCCTCCCCTATAACAGTCTATAGGTGGGCACCTACTGTCAACCAATGAAACTACAGGGTGGAGCATGTGGAAACTGGATAAATAAGTAGCCCGAAATAGGAAAAAATGAAACAAACTTTGGGAAAAAGACTAATAGGCCGAGAGATCTTCATCTGATCAGCGAGACACCTGTCTCCACCTTGCTACAGAGCGCTCTGGGATTAGTGCCGAAAAAGAGAATGTTGCATCTGTGGTCCATCCAGACCCCCGCAACTGAGAGTCTTCAGGAGGAATGGCAGTTAGAATCTGGAGGTAGGTGGGGTTATGTGTTCAACTACGCAAGTAGCAAACTGTGTTTTTACCAGTTGGATGAAGGAGAAACTTTTGGCCTACTCTCCAGAAAAGCCACACTTTTGGCTGTGGACTGGAGCATACTGCGAAACGTGATTTATTCCGATCTGAAAACAAGCGACGTACATCACCAACAGATGGGGGTGGAAGACGAGCCTGCTAGAAAAGACAGACCCAGATGCTCGTGCGTGTGAAAGAAGAGCAGCTACCGGTATTCATCACCGGAAGAGTGTTGGCTAGTAGTGTTTGGGAGACGAAGGGGTCCCCGTCTGGGAGGTGGTATTTCCGAGCCACTCGTCAGCTATCAATGGGTGACGCCCCATTCGAGGATGAATTTATCTTGCAGTATTTCAATTCTGAATGCGGTGTGTTCCAGACAGCAATTACGCTTACCTACAACGGTGTGGGTCAAAATGGTTGATGAGAAAGGGGAAAAGCTGAAGGCCCTCTTCATTTCCAGCTGTACAGCGAGAGATATGGTCATGGTGAAAAAAAACCCCTAGCTTTTCCAAATGATGCCACTCCCATGACCTCCCGCACCTAATCCCGCCCCTCCTAACAATTTTAAAAGAAGACCGCGGACCGCCCATCTAACCCCAAACCAAAATGGAGGCAAACCCACGGATGACTCTCCAAGGATGTTTTGAACAAGACCCTTTGGAAAAATTATCGTCTCTGAAAATACTGAGCGAGGGTGACTGCCCACCTTCACAAACACACTCCCTGGATACCGAGGGTCCTCCTCAACCATCTTCACCCACCCTCCCTTCTCCAACGGAACAAATCCGTTCTGTGGATGCTGAAGAATACACCACTGACCCTCCAGATGGTTCTCCCTCTACAGGCCTCGATGTGGTTTTTGAGGAAGATGACCCAATAATATGAGAAATATAAATTATGAAATATAAGAAATATGCAACAGTTGTCAGATCAACCACTTGGATCAAATCTAAAATGATTGCCCAGTGGAGTCAGAGTATTTCTTTCTGACCCACTTTGAAGAGATCATAAAAGACTTCGGAACAGGCGCTTCATTCCAGCGCTCCAGAGACTGGCCGAATTAAACTACATGTATACTTGTATACAGGTGTACGTCGGAATTACAGAGGCTTTCCTTCACAAACTTAGACAAACACCACGCATCACCCCCAAGATTTCTGAGATTTCAGAAACGCTGTTTATGGACAATGAGAAAATGTCTCATCATTTGCAAAGAGCTGAGGATTATTGGCAGGGTTGTCTGGATGGTGAGAACTTTTGGGAAGAGGATTTTGTGGGTGATTCTGACGACGAGAAGAGTTATGATATGGACAGTAAGACAGATTCAGATATCGATTCTGATGCAGTCGGAAAAAAAACTGACACTGAAATGTAATAAAATGCTTTTAATTAAATCTGCATGCTTTTACTTAAACTATCTTTGTTTCACAACAAATTGGCTGCTGGGATGAAATAAAAAAGACTGTTTGAATGACCGACCAATGCTGAAAAATGCAAGCAGCCTTCTGACTCCGGAAGACAAGGTTATGATGGTGATGGGGGAAGGGAGAGAGGGAAGGGGGTTGTTAGTGGTGTGAGATTTGAAAATTATTAAACAGCGCACATAGAATTGATATATTTTAAGTCGATAAATACATAGACAGAAGTACTTATTGAAAGAGCCAAGATGTTGATCCGTTAAAGTGTTCATTTTTAGTTGCTTAAAGCTTATACTATCCATCCATCCATCCATCTTCTACCGCTTTTCCAGAGGTCCGGGTCACGGAGGCAGCAGTTCAAGCAGAGAAGCCCAGACTTCCCTCTCCCCAGCCACCTGCTCCAGCTCTTCAGAGGGGATACCAAGGCGTTCCCAGACCAGCTGGGAGACATAGTCTCTCCACCGAGTCCTGGGTCTGCCCCGGGGTCTCCTCCCAGTGGGACGTGTCTGAAACACCTCAAGTGGGAGGCGTCCAGGAGGCATCCTAATCAGATGCCCATACCACCTCAACTGACTCCTTTCAATGTGGAGGAGCAGCGGTTCTACTCTGAGCCTCTCCCGGATGACTGAGCTCCTCACCCTATCTCTGAGGGTGAGTCCAGCAATCCTACGGAGAAAGCTCATTTCAGCCGCTTGTATCCGCGATCTCGTTCTTTCGGTCATTACCCAAAGCTCGTGACCATAGGTGAGAGTAGGAACATAGATTGACTGGTAAATCGACAGCTTTGCCTTAGAACTCAGCTCCCGCTTCACCACAACAGACCGGTACAACATCCGCATCACTGCAGATGCTGCTCTAATCCGTCTGTCGATCTCCCGCTCCATTTTCCCCTCACTCGTGAACAAGACCCCAATGGCTGCACGGTGGCGCAGTGGTTTAGCACTGTGGCAGCACAGTTTTACCCTCGGCCGGGGGACCGCGGGGATCATGAGATCGTGGGTTTGATCCCAGCCCCCGACCAACAGTGAGCTGTGCGGAGTTTGCATGTTCTCCCCGTGTTGCGCGGGTTTACTCCGGGATTTCTCCGGTTTCCTCCCGCATACCAAAACATGTAGGTTTAGGGCGCTCGCGCACGCAGCAACCAGCAGCCGGTGGCTTGTCACCAGACTGCAAACCAAGTCTACCTACGGGTACAAATAAGTAACAAAAAAAAAAAAAAAAAAAGATACTTAAACTCCTCCACTTGGGGTAGGAGCCTGTCCCCAACCCGGAGAGGACAATCCACCTTTTTCCGGCTGAGGACCATGGACTCGGACTTGGAGGTGCTGATTCTCATCCCAGCCGCTTCACACTCAGCGGCAAACTGTCCCAGCAAGAGCTGTAGGTCATTGCCGGATGAAGCCAACAGGACAACATCATCTGCAAACAACAGAGATGAGATCCTGTGGTCACCAAGCATGACACCCTCCATTCCCTGGCTGCGCCTAGAAATCCTGTCCATAAAAATTATGAACAGGATCGGTGACAAAGGGCAGCCCTGGCGGAGTCCAACTCTCACTGGGAATGACTCCGACCGAGTGTTGGCAATATGAACCAAACTCTCACAACGGTCGTACAGAGACCGAATAGCTCGTAACAACAAGCCCGATACCCCATACTCCCGAAGCACCCCCCACAAAAATCCATGAGGGGCGCAGTCAAATGCCTTCTCCAAGTCCACAAAACACATGTAAACTGGTTGGGCAAACTCCCACGAACCCTCAAGAATTCTCGAGAGGGTAAAGAGCTGGTCCGATGTGCCACGGCCAGGACGAAAACCACATTGTTCCTCCTGAATCCGAGGTTCGACCAACGGCCGGACTCTCCTCTCCAGTACCTTGGCATAGACCTTCCCAGGGAGGCTGAGGAGTGTGATCCCTCTAAAGTTGGAGCACACCCTCCAGTCCCCTTTTTTGAAGAGAGGAACACCACCCCGGTTTGCCATGCCAAAGGCACTGCCCCCGACCTCCACGCAATGTTGCAGAGGCGTGTCAACCATGACAACCCAACAACATCCAGGGTCTGGCTGAGGCCCCTGTCCGGGAGGTCTTCAACTCCCACCTCTGGAAGAACTTCAACCACATTCTGAGGGAGTCTGGAGACATGGAGTCTGAATGGGCCATGTTCTCCACCTCTGTTGTTGAAGCGGTGGCCCAGAGCTGCGGCCACAAGGTGGTTGGTGCATCTCGTGGTGGCAACCCCCGAACCAAGTGGTGGACACCAGTGGTGAGGGGGGCCATTAAGCTGAAGAAGGAGTCCTATCAAGCTTGGTTGGCTTGTGGGACTCCCGAAGCAGCTGAGCTGTACCGGCAGGCCAAGCGGAGTGCAGCTCGGGTGGTTGCTGAAGCAAAAACCCGGGTATGGGAGGAGTTCGGTGAGGCCATGGAACAAGACTTTCGGTCGGTCTCAAAGAGATTCTGGCAAACTGTCCGGCGGCTCAGGAGGGGAAAACAGCTCCCCGTCCACACTGTGTATGGTGTGGATGGGACACTGTTGACTTCGACTGGGGATATCGTCGGGCGGTGGAAGGAATACTTCGAGGATCTCCTCTATCCCACTGATACGCCTTCCACAGAGGAAGCAGGGTTTGGGGATGAGGGGGATGACTCGCCTATCACAGAGGCTGAGGTCGCCAAGGTGGTTAAAAATCTCCTTGGTGGCCGGGCCCCGGGGGTGGACGAGATTCGCCCTGAGTACCTCAAGGCCCTGGATGTCAAGCTTATACTAGTTAAACCAATATTTTTAGAATTCAGTTTGTGTTTTTCTCGGAGCCAAAGTGTGTTGGTAACACAATTCTTCAAGCAGAAGGATCCTTAACCGCTTTATAGACAACCTCAGGCCTTAGGTCACCAGTCTGAGAAATTGTTGAGCCAAAGGTAGAGACAAATTTGGTCATGCAATATTTATTTCTGTAGGAAAATAAACCCAACAAACTATAAACACAATGCCCGATCTAAAAGCTAAATTTACCGCATCTTGTTGTTTTCTTTTGAAAAACAAACTACTTAAGGTTCATGCAGAAGCATTTTTTTTTTCTGTACACTTGAAGTTTTGACTGCATATGCCTGTCCGTAAAATACTGTGAGAGTGTTGCTTTGTATCAAAAATTGTTTGGTTGTTTATTTGGTTTTTTGTTTGGTTTTTTTGTGAGAATGAAGGTTGTTTCAAAATATTAACCAGAAACTACTCTGGAGCTTTGTGGCTGACCAAAAATTCACGTTTTCTGTACAGACAACTTAATTGAACCGCATGCTGTGATAGATATTTGTGTTAAGTTGCAAGTTTTGCTTTGTTTCACACTTGAGAATTTAATATCATTCCATTTTATTTGTTCATGCTCCTCATAATACAGACAAAATCAAAAAAATAATAAGAACATACAAAAAAAAAATCATTTATTTATTGGTTTGTACAGCTGTGTAGGTATAACACAGAATAGATATAAAATGGTTATATATGAGGGGGGAATGTCACCACAAATTAAACCTACCTTTTTCAAAAAAGTAAGCAGTTTCATCAAGATTTAGGCAAGATTTTGAGGTTGATTTTGACATCGGTGAGGTTTTATGGTAATTCCGGTATACAGATATTGAATAGACTTTTCAAACTAATGAAGCAGGTTTGTGTGAATATAACTACCGTTTTCAAAGTCAGAGTTTGTATCAACACCGTGCAAAGATGTAGCTGACTACACAAATCTCCAAGAGAAGTTTATTTAATACGATGCTTGAGAGGGTATAATCAAATAAATGAAACCTTGCTGCACCGAACTTTTATTATCACTTCGACCATATTGCCCCAGTGATAGCTGCATTTGCTACAGATACACAAATAAAAAGCACATGAAAAAACAAGTACCTGATTGAAGCTGAGAATGCACAGACTCTAAAAGTCTAAATACTGTTTCAATATTCTGTGGAAAAATAAAGTATAACTATTTTAATGTGGCCGCTAGTCTCTCACATTTTTAAAATCTCTTAAAATGTAATATATATATACAGTATATGTGTGTGTGTGTGTGTGTGTGTGTGTGTGTGTGTATATATATATATATATATATATATATATATATATATATATATATATATATATATATACATACAATATATATGTATGCTTCATATATGCTTCATTGTATATATATATATATATATATATATATATATATACACATACACAAATATATATATATATATATTTGTGTGTGCCAGGCTTTTTTTGCTTTTAGCATTTTTCTTTACTGTTTGTTGGTGTATGAAGCTTTCGACTATGTTACTAATGCCACAAGACAGTGTGTCATGATACAAAGTCAAAGGGCATCTTTGACGCCAAGGGCTCTGACTGATCAGTAATATACCGTACAGTATTAGACAGCAAGTGTGAGAACAGGCAGCATTATGTGTGATAAGATTCCTGAAAATTTGAAAAAGTTGTCAAAATGTGGCATCTACCATGACAACTAAAGTGAATACAAGTTTTATTGAGTAAAAAATGTATAATTAAAGCGCTTTTATGATTTGGTAAAAAATTTAATCAGTGGATAAGTAAGTGTGTTTATTTTTTTTTCAGGTCAGTTCATTTTAACTATTGCTGTGGGTCATGATTTATATTCTCGGGTGTAACATTTCTCCCCCTGCAAGTACAAGCCTGTAGGCCGGCAGAGACTAATTTGTGGACACTAGTCCATGTCTGTAGAAAGCAAGTATTCTTCACTTGTGGGACACATATGTTTCACTTTATGCCTCACATCTCAGAATAGAACAAAGAACTGAGTCTCCTTGGAGATAACAGGAGGATGTGAAAGTTTAGCCTTTGGTATGCAAGAGACGGCCTTGGGGGATTTCCTGGTGTGCCGAAGACTGTGAAGAGGATGTTATAGAATTAAAGAGGAGACACATTGTTACTTGTGAGAAATGCAATGTGACTGTGAGCTGTGAGAGTCCTGGATATATAAAGGATGAATGCTTCTGCGATTTTTCTCTTTCTGCTTTGCTGATGTTGGAAGATGTGAATAAACCTGACTCAAGAGATAAACTCTGCCTCGTCATTTTCACATTTCCACACACTATTTGTTTTTGTGTCCAGTTTTTGTGTCCAGTTTGTGTGTGTGTGTGTGCGTCTGGTGAAGAGGGTAGGGGGTTGCAAGCTGTTTCCCCCCAGAATGTCATCACAATCACAATGGGAGATGCATCTCCTCAAATTTCTTTCTCAAAGGAACGGTGCAGATGTCTGCCTGAAATTCTGCAGTGTAACCCCGTGTGTGTGTGTGTGTGTGTGTGTGTGTGTGTGTGGTTGTGTGTTGGTTAAGCCCAAAGCAACTCAGAGTTTTAGGCAGAGTAACACGATATCTTTGTTTCACAGTGCCGCTTGCTGGGGTGGTTAATAGGACCCCAAGACATTGCTCATGCTGATACTCCAGAGTTTTGCTGATGGTGGTTGATGTCTGCCATGGAGGCTGTGCTTTAAAAGTGTTTAGGGAATTGGCAAAGATACTCCTCCAAATGTGTGTGTGTGTGTGTGTGTGTGTGTGTGTGTGTGTGTGTGTGTGTGTGTGTGTGTGAATTCTGGAGCTTATTTGGTCACTGACAAAATGAACGCAGTAAAAAAATGTCATCGATTTCCCTTGAAAGCTGTTTTCCCCAGAATTAACATTTCATTCTCACACTAACCCCATACAGCCAAAGATCATTTTTAAAAGCACTTATAATTGACATTCCATACCCCGCACTAATCTCACAGGTGAAAGAGCTTTTTTTTTTTAAAGCACTTATAATTGACATTCTATACCCTGTCCTAATCCCACAGGTCCATTACTGATCCCACAGGTCCATTGTAATCCACATTCAATACCCACACTAATCCCCATGTCATCAGAGATAATCCCTAGAGAATTATATAGGTCAGGTCAGGGGCGGGTCAGGGGGCGTGTTGGGTCAAAGGTCACCTGTCAACTGTCAGAAAAGAAGTTGATCCTGAGTGACCCCCTTCCTCTCTCACGTGACTCCACTCTACTCTCGCAAGCAACGTAGGGGAGCCGCTTCATGGCGGGGCATCCCCCAGCTGGCTGTGGGAGAGGAACGGAGCAAGACATTGCCCGTGGAGATCCTGTGGCTCGGCTCGGCCAGCAGCCTCAGGTTGTGGTGATCGGTGGGTGGCCCAGTTCATGATGCTAGCGATTTGTTGTGGCATCCCATCGAGGTTGTTGGGAGATGGGCCGGAGTGACAAGAGATATATTAACGACTATGGATCAGTGAACCAGTGCTGCTCATCCAAGCTAGAAGGAGGCTAGAAGCTAGTCAGCTATTGGCTAACTGATGTAAGAGGAAGGGTGGAGTGGAATAGTTGAAGGATGTTTCTTAAAGTGATAGGCTTGAAATCAGATCATTTAGAGAAAGCCAGGGGGAAAAAATTGCATCAATAATTAAAAAAATAAAGAAAATGTGAACAAAATATGTTACAAATACTTCATTAAGACATGGGTGGGCTGTTAAAATTTGGAAAATGTGCAGTCAGTGACCCCTTTAAAGTGTGTTACGATAAACTCATTTCAAAAGTTAGGGAGTATAAATGATGTGTCCTATACATTTGTCTTGCACATGCAAATAATTTTAGAATATTGCCAGGATGACAAAAAAAAATTGAGTATGTTCTGAGAAATATTTGGTAAAAACAGCCCATTTTATTCAGTATACTTCATCACAATTAAAAGTTTATTTTTCTTATGGCTTTGTAAAGTTTAACAAGGAGCCAGTTTATTCATAATTAGGTTTTGCAATTTACTGTATGCCATTTCTTTTGCAAAATTCTTCCTGTTCAGCTTTGATAGAGCAGTACTGGTAAATCTGACACTGTGGGACACATATCTATCACTTTAAGCTTCACATCTCAGAGTAGAACAAAGAACTGGGTCTCCTTGGAGATAACAGGAGGATGTGAAAATTTAGTCTTTGGTATGCAAGAGACGGCCTTGGTGGATTTCCTGGTCTGCCAGAGACTATGACGAGGATGTTATAGGATTTAAGGAAAGATGCATTGTTACTTGTGATTAATTCAATTCAATTCAATTCAACTTTATTTATATAGCGCCATTTCACAACAACAGTCATCTCATAGCACTATCAACTGTAGGGAGGACCCCCACAGTTGCAGAAAGACCCCAGCAATCAGGCGATCCCCTGTGAGCAAGCACTTGGCGACGGTGGAGAGGAAAAACTCCCTTTTAACAGGAAGAAACCTCCAGCAGAACCAGGCTCAGGGAGGGGCAGTCATCTGCTGCGACTGGCTGGGGGGTGAGGGGATAGAGAAGAAGAAAAGAACAGACATGTAGAGAGCAAACAGCACGATGGGGACTCAATCTATGGGAGAGAACAAACAAATGTTAATGACCAGCAAAAAAAAAAAAAAATATTTCATAGAGAGTGAGGAAAGGAGTGAGGCCCAGTGCATTACTGGAGGTCCCCCGGCTGACTAAACCTATTAGCAGCATAACTAAGGGAGGGTTCAGAAAACACATGATCCCTCCCTAATTGTAGGCTATATCAAAAAGGTAGGTTTTAGCCCTATTCTTAAAAACAGAGATCGAGTCTGACTCCCGAATCCAGATTGGCAGCTGATTCCACAGGAGAGGAGCTTGATAACTGAAGGCTCTGCCTCCCATTGTACTTTTGGAGATTCTAGGTATTACAAGTAAACCTGCATTTTGGGAGCGTAGTGCTCTGTTAGGATGATACGGTAGTATCAGATCTTTTAAATAAAAAGGAGCCTGATTGTTTAGAGCTTTGTAAGTAAGAAGAAGGATTTTAAACTTAATTCTAAACTCTATGGGAAGCCAATGAAGGGAGGCCAGAACCGGAGAGATATGATCTCTCTTTCTAGTACCTGTTAAAACTCTTGCTGCAGCATTTTGGATCAGCTGAAGACTTTTTAAAGATGTTTTAGGACAGCCTGATAATAAAGAATTACAATAATCTAATCTCGAGCTAACAAAAGCGTGGATCAGCTTTTCAGCATCACTCTGAGACAAGATGCTCCTAATCTTGGCAATATTACGCAAATGATAGAAGGCAGTCTTAGAAACAAATTTAATATGTGAATTGAAGGACAAATCCTGATCAAAAATAACTCCAAGGTTCCTCACAGAGCTATTAAGAGAAAGAGTAACTGCATCCAAACTGAAAGTTTGATTTGGAAAGGAATTTCTAAGGTTTTTTGGACCAACAAGAATGACTTCAGTCTTATCTGAATTTAATAGCAGGAAATTACAAGTCATCCAAACTTTGATTTCCTTAAGACAGGCTTCTAACTTGGCTAATTGATTAGTATCATCTGGCTTCATTGACAGGTATAATTGTGTGTCATCTGCATAACAGTGAAAATGTATACAGTGCTTTCTAATAATGTTGCCTAACGGAAGCATATATAAACTAAAAAGAGTAGGGCCAAGCACAGATCCCTGTGGAACTCCATGACTAAGCTTTGAGCTGAGAGAAAACTCATCATTTACATGAACAAACTGGAACCTATCAGATAAATAAGATCTAAACCACTGCAACGAAGTTCCATTAAGTCCAACATAGTGTTCTAATCTATCAAGTAGAATATTATGATCAATAGTATCAAAAGCTGCACTAAGATCTAAAAGGACAAGTACAGAAACTAGTCCATTATCAGATGCAATGAGGAGGTCGTTAGTGACCTTCGCTAAGGCTGTTTCAGTGCTATGATGGATTCTAAACCCAGATTGAAACTCCTCAAATAAACCATTTCCCTGCAGGTGGTCAAATAATTGCGTAGCAACAACTCTTTCTAAGATTTTTGAAATGAAAGGGAGATTAGAGATTGGTCTATAGTTAGCTAAAGCTCCTGGATCTAGCGTTGGCTTTTTGAGTAAGGGTTTAATTACAGCCGTTTTAAAAGCCTGCGGTACATGGCCTAAAGTTAATGAAGAATTGATTATATGAAGAATAAAGCTACCAATAAGTGGGAAGACTTCTTTAAATAACCTGGTAGGAATAGGGTCTAAAAGACAAGTTGAAGGTTTGGATGAGGAAACTATTTTGTCTAACTCACAAAGGTCGATTGGAGTAAACTCATCAAGACAGACATCAATAGAAGGAGTTGTAGTAGTTACAGTATTTAAGTTAACTGTGGGAAGAATCTGATTGATTTTATCTCTGATGGATGAAATTTTATTATTGAAAAAGTTCATAAAGTCCTGACTAGTAAGCTCTAAGGGAATGCTAGGATTGACAGAGTCCTGACTCTTTGTCAACCTGGCTACAGTACTGAAAAGAAACCTGGGATTATTCTTGTTCTCTTCTATTAATGCAGAGTAATAACTCGTTCTAGCTTTTCTAAGAGATTTTTTATAAATTAAAAGATGATTTCTCCAAGCTAAATAGATTTCATCTAAATTAGTAGAGCGCCATTTTCTTTCTAATTGACGAGTCTTCTGTTTTAAGCTACGAGTTTCTGTGTTGAACCAAGGAGTTAAAAATCTCTGATTAGACTTTTTCTTTTTTAAGGGGGCCACCAAGTCTAGAGCCTGATGCAGAGAAGCTGAAACACTATCCACCATGTTATCAATTACAGAAGGAGCAAGCTGTCTAAAGCTTATTTCCGTTGTGTTGACACATGGCATAGAGGAAACAATCTGCATAAATTTGGAAACAGCATCATCTGAGAGGCATCTACTGTGATAATATTTTTCTTTAGGAGCCAAATAGTCAGAAATAGTAAAATCAAAGGTTAACAGACAATGGTCTGACAGTACAGGGTTATGAGGAGACACTACAAGATTTTCTATTTCTATGCCATATGTCAGAACAAGGTCCAATGTATGGTGGAGGTAATGAGTAGAATTTCCTACTTTCTGAGAAAACCCAATCGAGTCTAATATTGAATTAAAAGCCACATTAAGGCAGTCACTATCTACATCCACATGTATATTAAAGTCCCCTACTATAATTATTCTATCAGATTTCAGCACTAAATCAGCTAAGAAATCAGGAAATTCGGATAAAAATTCTGAATAGGTTGATGGGGGACGATAAACTATGGCAAATAAAATTGGGTTTAACCTGGAATTGCTAAAGTGCCCAACACTGAGGACCAGGCCCTCAAAGGAATTATAACATGTTTTTTGCTTTACATTAACTAGTAATTTGGAATGGTAAATTGATGCTACTCCTCCTCCACGACCAGAACTTCTGGGATTTTGACAGTTTAAATAACCAGAGGGAGTTGATTCATTTAAACCAACATAATCCTCTTGCCCTAACCAAGTCTCTGTAAGGGAAATTAAATCAATCTGATGATCAATTAACAGATCATGGACTAACAGAGACTTGGGAGTTAGAGACCTAATATTTAATAAACCACATTTAATTTTTAAATTATGAGGAGGAACAGAGGCCAAATCATTCAATTTAGAGGCTTTATGTTTAATTTGAGTTTTACCAATATTTTGCTTTATCACTTTGGGATGCTTATACATTATATTTTTATTTACTTTGGAGGGAGCAGACAACGATTCTCTGATGGGGAAGACAGGGGCTAAGTTGAGGGGTGGCGGATGAAGAGGAGCTGCAGAGAGGCGTGTAAGACTGCGACTCTGCTTCCTGGTCCCAACTCTGAGTAGTCATGGTTTTGGAAATTTGGATAAAAAAGATGCCAGATTGTTAGATAAATGAGAAGCACCATCCAAAGTGGGATGAATGCTGTCTCGTCTCATAAGACCAGGTTTTCCCCAAAAAGAGCTCCAATTGTCAATGTAGCCCACGTCATTTTTAGGACACCACACAGACAGCCAGCGGTTCAAGGATGACGAGCGACTAAACATGTCATCACTGGTCAGATTGGGGAGGGGCCCAGAGAATACTACAGTGGCAGACATCGTTTTTGCAAACTCACACACCGATTCTATGTTAAGTTTCGTGACTTCCGACTGCCGGAGACGGATGTCATTAATGCCAGCGTGAATAACAATTGTGGAGAATTTACAGTTACTTTTAGCCAGCATTTTCAAATTCGACTCGATGTCGCCTGCTCTGGCCCCAGGAATGCATGTGACTATGGCCGCTGGAGTCTCTAGGTTCACGTTTCTGACTACAGAGTCGCCAATGATCAGAGTTTTTTCCTCAGCGGGTGTGTCGCTGAGCGGGGAAAAACGATTAGAAACGTAAACAGGTTGGTGGTGAACCGGGGCTTTGCGACTAGGCTTCCTTCTCACCGTCACCCACCCAGTCTCCTCGCTGCAGAGGAGAGCCGGGGAACCGGTGACAGGGGGACCTAAGCTAGCTAGCTCCGCTGCAGCTAATGGGCGTCCGTCGAGATTAACTGGCGCAGACGGTGTTTCAATGCAGCGGAGCCGGGATTCCAAATCAGACAACCTCGCCTCGAGCGCCTCAAAAAGACAACATTTATTACATTTACCGTTATCACTAAAAGAGGCAGAGGTGTAGCTAAACATCTGACAGAGAGAGCACACCAGAGGAGAGGAAAGAGAGCTAGTAGCCATAGCTAGTGGCTCGAGAGCTGGAGAGCAAACCACACAGGCAGACAGCAAAACAGGAAGTGACGATACGTTACCACAAGGAAGTTACCACAAGGAAGTTCACCAGGAGGTTAAATGCAATGTGACTGTGAGCTTTGAAGGTCCTGGATATATAAAGGACGAATGTCTGTGTTTTTCCTCTTGCTGCTTTACTGATGTTGGAAGATGTGAATAAACCTGACTCGTGAAGTAAACTCTGCCTCGTCATTTTCACATTTCCACACTGGTGACCCTAAGACGTATCATGGATGAAAGAAATTCCCCCGGGCCAGCCGAGTCAGGAGCTCCCAGCCAAGCGTATGCCACTACGGTCCAGCTACCGGACTTTTGGCAGGACAACCCGCGCTCCTGGTTCCACTTGGTCGAAGCACAGTTCGCCCTCCGGGGGATAACGGTAGATGACACGAAGTTCTACCATGTGATTGCAAAGCTCGACAACCGCACGGCTCGGCATGTGGAGAGCCTATTGGAGCGGCCACCGGCCAACGACAAATACGGCGGGTTGAAGGCTGCACTTTTCCAGTGCTTCACTCTCTCAGTCAAGGAGAGAGCGGAGAGGATCCTGGCTCTGAACGACTTGGGAGATGGCACGCCCATTGACCTGATGGAGAACATGCTGAGGTTGAGGGGCTCAGACGACGACGACTTCATCTTCACCTACATTTTCCTCAGGACCCTACCGTCGGCCACGAGAGCGACCCTGGCCAGTTCGCCGTTGTTGGCCCAGCGGGACTTCCGCGCGCTGGCTCAGGAGGCGCACCGGATTCTCAACGCCAGCAAACAGCGCGCAGCCACCACGGCAGCGACGGAGTTCGGCGCGACGGCCGGAGATGGCGGGGGGCCAGAGACGGCGGTAGCAGAACCACTGATGACGGTGGCGGCGGGGGCCAAGGATCGCGGAGGAGACACCCTCTGTTTCTACCATCGCTGCTTTGCAGAGAAGGCATGCAAATGTATACCACCGTGCCAGTTCAAGTGCTCGGGAAACGCCAAGACCGGGGGTCGGTAGCAGCTGCGGCCCTCGGGGAGGAGAACAAGCTGCTCTACTTGAAGGATGCGCGCTCGGGGAGGCATTTCCTCATGGACACAGGCTCCCAGTTGAGTTTCATCACACCTTCCTCCGCTGACCGACTGGCGGTTTCCAGAGGTCCCGGGGCGTCAGCAGCGAACGGCTTGGAGATTAAGGCCTTTGGTGAGAGGACTCTGCTTCTGTCCCTACACGGCCGTACATTTGAGTGGACTTTTGTTATAGCTGCAGTGAATTTCAATATGTTGGGGGCTGATTTTCTGTGCTCACATGGTTTGTTGGTTGATCTTGCTAACAGGCGCCTGGTTAATGCACTTTCTTTTTATTCTATTCCCTGTACAGCCCGAGTGGCCCCGCCAACAGCACAAGCCAACGTCACAGCTGCAAGCGGTAAGTTCCACACACTGCTCACTCAGTTCCCAGCCCTCACGGTTCCCACATTTTCAGCAGCCGTCGCTAAACACGGGTTGGAACATTTTATTACTACCACTGGACCGCCCGTTTTTGCAAAAGCTCGGCGCTTGGATTCAGCTAAACTGACCATAGCGCGCGAGGAGTTCGCCAACCTGGAAAGGTTGGGCATCATCAGGCGTTCGAACAGCCCATGGGCTTCCCTGCTTCACATGGTCCCGAAAGCTGACGGCTCGTGGCGACCTTGCGGAGATTTCCGCAGGTTGAACAACGCCACAGCGCACGACTGCTACCCAATCCCGCATATCCAAGATTTTTCCGTTCATTTGGCGGGGGCGCGCATTTTTTCTAAGATAGACTTGGTCCGCGGTTACCACCAAGTCCCAGTGTGCTCTGAGGACATACCCAAAACAGCGGTAATAACTCTGTTTGGTCTATTCGAGTTTTTGCGCATGCCATTTGGGCTTAAAGGCGCTGCGCAGACGTTCCAATGCATGATGGACGCGATGTTGCGCGATCTCCCCTTCGTATTCGTCTACCTGGACGACATCTTAGTAGCCAGCGCGTCCGAAGACGAACACGAAAACCGCCTCATGGCAGTTTTCCGGAGGTTGGGAGAGCACAGTTTAATAATCAACCCAGCGAAGTGTCAGTTTGGGGTAACGCAGATTGATTTTTTGGGGCATTGCGTCTCTCCAGAAGGAGTGGTTCCGCTGCCTGACAAAGTGCGCGCGGTAGCAAATTTCCCCCAGCCACAAACGGTCAAGGCGTTACAGGAGTTTTTGGGAATGGTGAATTTTTATAACCGTTTCCTTCCCCGTGCAGCGCAGCTCATGCAACCATTGTATGCCACGCTCAAAAAACAAAACCCCACAAATAAGATCGAATGGTCTCCGGAGCGAGAGCGAGCATTCTCCGAGGTCAAAACAGCCCTGGCAAACACTGCATTGTTAGCACATCCAGACCCAACGGCCCGCATAGCGCTCACTACTGACGCGTCAGATATGGCTATAGGGGCGGTCGTGGAGCAGCATGTAGCTGGGGCTTGGCAGCCGCTCACCTTTTTCAGCAGGACTTTGCGCGATAGTGAACGAAAATACAGCGCATTTGACAGGGAGTTGTTAGCTCTCCACTTGGCCATTTGCCACTTCCAGTTCTGGCTGGAGGGACGCCGTTTCACCGCGTTCGTTGACCACAAGCCGCTGACATTTGCGATGGCCAAGGTTTCAGAACCGTGGTCGGGCCGGCAGTAAAGACAGCTGGCCGCCAGTGGCGGGTAAACTGAATGTAGTGGCAGACTGTCTCTCGTGCGCCGTGGCGGCCCCAGTCCGCGTAGGGATAAATTATGCAGCCATGGCCACGGATCAGGTTAGCGATGTGGACGTGCGCGCGCTCCAGTCTGGACCAACAGGGTTAAGGCTGGAGAACAGGGTGCTGCAAGACGGTATGCCCCCCCCTAATCTGCGATGTCTCCACTGGGCGACCGCGTCCTGTGGTACCGGCCGCGTGGCGCCGCCACGTTTTTGACTCGATTCATTCTTTGGCGCACCCGGGACTGCGCGCGTCGGTCAAAATGGTAGGAGAGAAATTTGTATGGCCAAGCCTGCGCAAACAAGTTAAGGAGTGGGCAGCAGCCTGCATGGCTTGTCAACGAGCCAAGGTACACAGACACACGAGAGCTCCCTTGGAGCCGTTTCACATCCCGGCTAAGAGGTTCGATCATGTTCACGTGGACCTCGTAGGCCCCCTCCCGCTGTCACAGGGGTGCACACACACCTTCTGACAATGGTGGACCGCACCACGTGCTGGCCAGAAGTGGTCCCACTGGCGTCAACCACAGCCGAGGTGGCGCGCACGTTTTTAACATCATGGGTAGCGCGCTTTGGAGTCCCGTCGGACATTACATCCGACAGAGGTCCTCAATTTGTTTCCGAACTTTGGTCAGCAATGGCCCGCAGCCTGGGTGTAACGATCCACCGCACAACCGCGTACAATCCGCAGGCTAATGGGTTATGCGAACGTTTTCATAGGTCATTGAAAGCGGCTCTCAGAGCGTCGCTGACGGATGCAAATTGGGTAGACAGGCTACCGTGGGTTTTATTGGGGTTGCGTTCTGCACCTAAAGAGGACTTAGAAGCCTCCCCGGCTGAGCTAGTTTTTGCGCAGCCACTTCGGCTGCCCGGGGAGTTTCTCCCAGATAATCCTGTGCCAGATAGCTCCCCGTCTCAGTGGTTGCAGCGTGGCACGGAATCGGGCACGCTGCCTGGCCCCGTTCACCACAGATTTCCGCGCGTTTTTGTGCCTAAGGCTTTGAAAAACGCGGAGTTTGTTTTTGTCAGACACGATGCCCATCGCCCACCGCTGCGACCACCTTATGATGGACCATTTAGAGTGCTGGAAACAGGGGACAAGCATTTTTTGCTAGATTTGGGGGGCAGAAAGGAAAAGATTGGCATAAACAGGCTCAAACCCGCCTTTATGGTGGTGGACGAGGATGTGCTGTTGGCCAGGGCTCTTCAGCGCGGCAGACCCCCTCGGGGACATTCCCCAGAACACCCACAGGAAGTGACAAACAGTTCTCACCCCCAGACAGCAGCTCCCCAGCAGGATGGCGCCGCAGAAGTGGCGAAGCCCGCTTACAGCAGATACGGGAGGAGACTGAGGCCCAAGCAGCACGTGGGTTAATGTGTAATGATTTTATCATGACATGCAGACTGTTATTCTGTTGTTCCATCTTAGATGTTTGGGGGGGGGGTCATGTGGGACACATATGTATCACTTTAAGCTTCACATCTCAGAGTAGAACAAAGAACTGGGTCTCCTTGGAGATAACAGGAGGATGTGAAAATTTAGTCTTTGGTATGCAAGAGACGGCCTTGGGGGATTTCCTGGTCTGCCAGAGACTATGAGGAGGATGTTATAGGATTTAAGGAAAGATGCATTGTTACTTGTGATTAAATGCAATGTGACTGTGAGCTTTGCAGGTCCTGGATATATAAAGGACGAATGTCTGTGTTTTTCCTCTTGCTGATTTACTGATGTTGGAAGATGTGAATAAACCTGACTCGTGAGATAAACTCTGCCTCGTCATTTTCACATTTCCACAATACTTCCTTATGAAGTTGGAATGCGGTGGTGATTTTTTTGCTTCTGCCATCAATGACAACAAAACTAGTTAAAAGCATGTTAGCTGTCCAACAAGTAATGGGGATCACTCTGTCCTCTTTAATACAGTCCATGGCCATTTCAGATTATAGAAAACTGTGAACATTTTTTACCTTTATATGAGACAAGATGGAAAATAAACGTCAAGGTAGAATTTTCAAGGAAAACTGATGTAATGAATCAGCACACCAGTGGCGTTTTAGTTATTTATGGGCGTCACTTATGAGACAGTCACAAGCCATGTTTAATGCAGTTTTTTTCTGTCACTACACTGAATTATGGGTAAACTCTTGCACTTTACCATGTCCACTTTGTACAGTTTCATTACAGTTGTTCTTCTTGTGTATGATCGTTTGTTTGTGTGTTTTTGTGACCTGCTAGGGGACTACAGATGCAAATTACCAGTACTGCTAAATCTGGCATACTTACATTTGTATTCATTAGAATGTAATGTCCCTTTCAAATAAACATTAAACTTAAACTTAAGTAAAATGGTTGATAAAACACAATGCAGAGGCTGTGAATGAAATCAAATAACAGTTTAATTCTTAATCAGACTATACACAGGAACTGTGCCACTGGGTGACATTTAGGTCTCTATTGTGTTAAACCTGTTTTGCTACAAAGGTTTATTCAAGTTATATCTGATTTGATAAATTAAATGTTCAAGTAGTGACTCAAGGCAGAAGTTTAATACACATAAAATCTACATTTAATAAAGAATAGAATACTTCAGTAGTGCATCACAACTGTTGTGGTGCTTGTGTTATAGGTTTTGTGATGCAGCTCACATATGGAAAGGAAAGAGTAATTCATTTTTTTTTCAGGGGATTCCCATGGTTGTTAAAGGAATAAATGTGTAGATGCATGTTTTCTTCTGCTTTGACAAACAATACGTATTTTTAATAACAAAAGAAAGGAAATATGACATTATAATCATAGTTAAATTAACATGCATACTGAAAAATCATCATTAAGACAGGATATTTTGTGTTGGCCCTGCGATGGACTGGCGATCTGTCCAGGGTGTACCCTGCCTCTTGCCCAAAGATGCTGGGATAGGCTCCAGCCCCCCTGCGACCCGAAAAGGATTAAGCGGAAGAAGATGAATGAATGAATGAATGAATTTTGAACTTAGTTTTAACCTTTCAGTGATTCCCCCCAAAACTCATCTCTTGCAGTACAAATTGCTTTTCTTGTGAGACCAATGTAAGAACATCAGCTTTTATATATGTAGGAAAAAGTCAATTTTGGACAACCTCTAGGAAACCCCAGAAAACAGTTTTGCTTAGATGCTGATGGCTAATATAGACATTTCTAATGAATGTATCTAAAAGACTGTAATTTAGATGTTGATGGTAAATATGAGCATTTATAGGAAATGTAACTAAAGGACTGTAATTTGAACTGTTTTAATGTCAACTGTTTGTCAGTAGAAGCAGTAGCGCTTTTGCTCCACAGGTGGCGCTCGGTAGTGATGACACACTGTTCAGTGTTAGAGCGTGAGAGAAGAAGAGTGGAGAATGTTCTAGAGAGTGAAGGAAAATGGTGACGAGTGATGTGACTGTTTTCGGGTGATGGCTCCCGTGTAAGAGTGCTGTGCCTGGTGTTGTGGAGAGTCAATAAACCGCTGAAAAGTCCGCCACTTGGCCCTCTCCTTCTTCTTCGCCCTCCGGGGTGTAACAAAATTTGGTAGCAGAGGATGGTTCAGTCGTGCCTAAGACGGTGAGTGTGCAAATAAAAAAAAACAAAACGAGCAGACGCGATGGAACTGGAGCAGCTACAGATAAGCTAAGCGAGGCCTTGGTGCCATTACAGGCCGAACAGCTAAACGAGGTCTGTTTGTTTGCTCAGATGAATCCAGTCAAGCTGTCTAAAAAGTACACGCTGATACGACTGTTAAACGAGGAGGTGGAAAAAACCATTGAAAGCGAAGAGGAGGATGTAGCCCGCGCGTTTCTGCTAAAGCTAATAGTATGTGCTACCGAAGCTAAGCTAGGCGAATCGTTGACGCAGGCGGCGGCAGCCGGGAGGCAGAGGCACTCGCCAGTTTACAAAGCCAATATGCCGCTTTGCATGAAAGTTTCCTTTATTCAACTAAAAAGCTTGAAGAGGAAATAGCGAGGCTGACCGATAACGAGGCCACTCAGCCACAGAGTCGCCATTTTGTGATACAGCCCGCGGTCCCCGCAACGCCCCTACTACCAGAAGTGACCATTAAACGAGAGTTTAGGATAAATGGTCAGATAGGAGAGAGGGGCCAAAGAGACAAGTTGTCTTATTCCAATCTCATTCACCAGATTGATATGGGCCTAAAGAAAAAGCACAGTGAGGCTGAGATAATTGAGGCTGTTGTCAGAGCAGTGAGTCCCGGATTGAGTTTGGCGCTATGCTGGAGATCAAGTCAGATCTCACCCTGCCGCAGCTGTGCATCATTCTGCGAGGACATTATAAAGAGGATAGCCTTCTTCCGGCTATCAGAGAGAGCAGACGCATTTCTTCTCTTCTCCTCCCTCCTCTCCTCCCTTCACTGATCCCAGCTTGCTGTGTCCTGTCTGTGTCTCGCTCTCTTCTCGCCGCATCTCAATCCAAACGGAAAATTATGGAATTGGTGAGCTGGGCTTTAAATGCAATTGACACCACTTTCTCAAACAGAAAATCGGGCCCTGGGGAGCCCAACTGTCCTGCAGGTACTACGGCTGCAGGTTATGTGAGAGACTCATGGGACAATTGGAAACTCATGTGTCTGTGTGATCTTTCGATTGAAGATGTGGAAGACATCTACCTATTTGGCTTCATGATCACAGGGTTTCTGCTGTTTGGCTTTGGGGTTTTTCTGGTGTATTGGAAACTAAGGAAGTTGGAAAGAGCTAATCAAAATGTGGACCTGGCGAAGCTCCTTCAACAATTCGACCAGTTGGGGAGGGCACTGATAGTGGCTAACGGCGAACTGAATCGGAAGATGGGAAACATCTCGGAGTCACTGGGTGCTCTCCAGGAATTGATTTTAAAGCCTGGAAATGTATATGCAAATTGCGATGCACAGATTCGCATGAGAGGTGAAAATTCTATGCTCTCAGTGAACTGTGCCTATCAGGCCTTGATTCGGCGTCCTTGGGAGAATTCATTCCTCCAGGAGAAAAGATAAGGCAGAAGGGAGTTTTGGCTTCTCTCTAACCCAAACACTCTGATGTGCAGCAATCTGAACTCTCTATGGACAGCGGTCATCATGTGACTAGCATGGAATTTTACTATCTGAGATGCACTGAAGAGAGATGAACTCTTGTGGACATGTTATCTATGTTTAGAATATCATGGTCATAATATCTAGTCGTTGCTTAGGAGAGGAATTTTGTTGTTCACCAGTTACTGACACTTCACACTGCATCTACGAACATCACATGACTGACACACACACACACACACTGGTCTCTCTCGCTCTGTTAATGTGTGTAACTGTAACTTGTCTGCTATGTGTGCAATTAGAGGGTTTTTTCTATGTGATCATAATCTTGCTCACTTGAGCTCTATTTTGATAACTATGCTTTTTTCTCTCTGCCCAATGTGTCACCCCCTCCCCCTCTTTACCCCCACTGTACAGGCGCCTGTCGGCTGCCGCGTCATTAGGGAGCACTTAATATGAGCACATCTTAATGTCAAGTAAAATTCCTCGTATGTGTAAAATGCATGCTTGGCAATAAAGTTCATTCATTCATTCATTCATTCATTCATGATAAACCTCACACAAGACAGTAACGAGTCACCTCAGAACTTCCTGTTTCGTGCCATAGAGCTAAAGGAAAGACTTTTAGCAGCATCCAGAGAGCCTGGCACGGAAGAGCAGTATAGTTCTGATCTTATTCAGAGGAAGTTTCTGAGGGCGGTGGAAACAGGACTTATTAGTGCTGACGTGAAGTACCAACTGAAGCGCTATCTGGAGGATCCTGCCGTCACCGACGAGCTTCTGATTTCTAAGACGAATGCAGCAGCCAGTCTTGAATGGGAATGACACCAAAAATTCAAGAGGCACATGAAAGAACCCAAAGTTCGAGAATGCCGAGTGGAAAACCTGACAGGTCAGTATGCAACAGTGGAAGGAGTAGATGGCCAAGAGCGCCCTCCACCATTGACAAAAGGTAAAATCCTTAAATCCCAAAGCACAGTGACCCGCACGGAATCTGAGCTCCTGGACATAGTCACGCAGCTGAAGAGTGACATGGAGGAGATCAAGAAGGCCATACGTGAGTCTCCCAGAGCACCTCATGCTCAAAGAGCCAGGAGGACACGTGGCTGCAAGAGCTGTCAGTCCACGGAGACCTGGAAAAAGGACAGGGCAAGTAGACACGGCGGCCAATACTGTCACAACCACAGCAGAACAAGCTAACACACAAGAACTGTATGAGCTAGTTACTGACAGTATTCGGAGGTTGGAAGCAAGGCTGGTACCTAAGGTAGAGGCACCTCCTGAAGAAACAGTCCGTGTTAATCTACTGTCCCCTAATCGCCAATTACAGTTACTCAATTTGGTTGGAAAAAAATATGTCATAACCTGCTTCCTCGATGATAAGGAAACAGAAGTGTTGTGGGACACAGGGTCACAGGTCTGCTTAATGAATGACACCTGGAGACAGGAGCATCTGCCACACACCACCGTCAGAGACTTAGCCGAGTTGGTGGGTCCAAGTATTCTGAATGGGAGGGCAGTGAACAAGACACCGATTCCATTCTCAGGGTGGGTCGAAGTCACTTTCAAGCTGCCGACAGATAAGAGCCCACCGGTGGAACTCTTAGTTCCTGTGCTAGTGGTGAAGGAGGATGGAGTGGCAGAGCAGCCTATCATTGGGTTCAACGTGATTGACCATGTCCTGAAGATGGGCATTAACCCCCCTTGTGCCATCAGTGAAGCTGTTAGTGCAGCCTTCTCATTTGATTGTAAAAAAAAAACAGAGGTATTTTTGAAAGTGATGCAAAGTGAGGAGGATAGGCTGGGGGAAGGAATGGTAAAAGTTGGCAGTGAGTTGGTCACCATCCCTGCTGGCCAAACCAAAGCAGTCAAAGGTTTTGTCAGGGCAGGCTCACTTCCAGAAACACAAGACGTCTTATTTGAGCCGTGTCAGTACACCCAATTACCGGAGGGTTTGCAGATGCAAAGTGGGTTGGTGCAGTTATGGAAAGGGAGGCGATCTATGTTAAAAATACCTATAACAAGCAGTACATCCCGTGATATCCAGCTGCCCGCTAAGACCATTTTGGGAGAAACACAGAGAATTAAAACTGCTTACCCGGCAGACATTAGACCCACTACTGTAAACCAAGCGACAGCAGACCCGACGACGAGTGAAACCGGAAGGAAGAAAGAGACCGAAATGAATTGTGCCGTCAAAGAGACTATGGACAGGTGGGACCCCCCAGTTCCCCTTGATCATCTCTCGCCCACACAACAAGAGCAAGTAAAACAGCTATTACGGGAGGAACGGCAAGCGTTTTCCCATGATGAGTATGATGTAGGGGCAATTCCCTCTTTACAGTTGAAGAGCCGACTCAAGGATCCCACTCCTGTCAAAAAGACTTATATCTCTGTTCCCAGACCACTTCACCAAGAAGTAAAGGAGTATTTAGTCACATTTCGTTACCTTGTATTCATACATGTGTAATGACAATAAAGTTGAATCTCATCTCATCTCATCTCATCTCATTTAGAAGACCTGCTTAACAGGGGCTGGATCACCAAATCTAAGTCATCGTATTCCAGTCCAATTGTCTGTGTGCGAAAGAAAGATGGAGGTCTGCGTTTGTGCTGCGACTTTAGAGAGCTGAACAAGAAGTCCATCCCTGACCGACACCCGATTCCCCGCATACAAGATATGCTAAACAGTCTAAATGGGAGTGCGTGATTTTCAGTCCTCGACCAAGGGAAGGCATATCACCAGGGTTTCCTGGAAGAGTCGAGTAGGCCCCTCACTGCATTTATCACTCCCTGGGGTTTGTTCGAGTGGGTAAGAATTCCATTTGGTTTGTCCTCGGCACCAGCAACATTCCAAAGATCTATGGAGGAGTGTTTGTGGATATTTGTCTGCTGATATTTGTCTGCCTTACCTCGATGATAACCTTGTTCATTCACAGACTTTTGAAGACCACTTGCGAGACCTGAGAAGCGTCCTGCACCGCTATCAAAGCCATGGGGTGAAGCTGACTCCCCGGAAATGTGAGTTATTCAAGCAGCAGGTACGTTTCCTTGGTAAAATGGTAACCAAACAGGGCTACACTATGGACCCTGCAGACATTGCCCCGGTGCAGACCCTCAAACAGCAGCAACCTTCCACTGTTGGAGAGCTAAGGAAATTGCTAGGTTTTATTTCATATTACTGCAGCTATATTCCAAACTTCTCCCGTATAGCGAAGCCTCTTTACGACCTTCTTGCTAACGACCACACAGATAAAGCAAAGAAAAACTCGAAAACACATGCCAAAAAGAAAGATAGTGGCCGGTTGCCCTCATCCCATGCAATCAGGTGGCGCCCTGAGCATCATGCAGTACTCTGTCAGCTTGGTGACTTTCTCTCCCAGCCCCCAGTGTTAGGTTACCTGAACTTTGAGGAACCCTTCATTTTGCACTGTGACGCTTCACAGGAGGGGCTTGGGGTGGTGTTATATCAGCGACAACAAGGCAAACTGGTGGTGATAACATATGGCTCCAGGACACTGTCAAATCCAGAGAAGAACTACCACCTTCATTCAGGGAAGCTGAAGTTTCTTGCCATGAAGTGGGCCATCTGTGAGAGGTTTCGGGATTATCTGTACTATTCCCCACCATTCACTGTCTACACGGACAATAATCCCCTAACGTATGTGCTCACCACCGCAAAGTTAAATGCAACCACACAGAGGTGGGTAGCAGAACTAGCTGATTTCCAGTTTGTGATTAAGTACCGCCCTGGGAAAGCAAACAGAGGTGCAGACGGCCTTTCATATATGCCGCTAGATATGGAGCAGTACATGAACAAATGCACACAAAATGTTGATCCTGATGTAATGCATTGTGTGGCGCAGGCAGTCAAGGTAAAGTCACGAGAAAATGAACCATGGTTCTGCCCAGTCACCATTTCTACTCTCATTAGTGAAGCAGATCGAGAAGCCAGCTCTGTAGCTGAAATATCAAAGACTGCTCAAGAAGAAGACTCCGTGATTGGAGAGGTGTTGCGTTATGTGTTGTCAAAACAATGGCCAAGAAGTGGAAAACAGCTGAACAGTAAAATTGCAGCTTTAGTCAGGCAAAAACACAAGCTGTACCTAGAAGATGATGGACTGCTTTACAGGAGAACGGCATCACATGACCAGCTACTTCTACCCCAAAAGTTTCACAAGCTCGTGTTTAAAGAGCTCCACGAAAACATGGGCCATTTAGGGGTAGAGAGAGTGATGAACTTGATAAGGGAGCGTTTTTATTGGGCTCATATGCAAAGGGATGTTGAGCACTACATCACTAAAGTTTGCAGTTGTTTGAAGAACAAACGTCCCAACAAGATAACAAGGGCACCACTGACTAACATTGTCACCACGTATCCATTCGAACTGGTGTCCGTTGATTTCTTGCACTTGGAGAGGTGTAAAGGAGGATATGAGTATATCCTGGTGCTAATGGACCACTTCACTTGCTTTGCCCAGGCTTATCCTTGTCGCAACAAGGCTGCCCACACCACTGCTGAGAAGATATTTGGGGATTTCGCCCTCAAATTTGGCTTACCCACACGTCTCCATCATGATCAGGGTAGAGAGTTCCAAAATAAACTCTTTGCAAAACTCCAGGAGTACAGTGGTGTGCAGGGGTCCTGAACAACGCCCTACCATCCCCAAGGGAATGGGCAGGTGGAACGATTCAATCGCACCCTGTTGGCAATGCTCAGAAAGTTGCCCAAAGCAGCCAAGGCAGATTGGAAGTCCTCTTTGGCAAAAGTGGTTCATGCCTATAATTGCATGCGCAGTGAGGCTACGGGGTACGTGCCATATTTTCTGCTATTTGGCCGTAGTCCAAAGTTGCCTATTGATCTAATGTTTGGCCTCACAACAAGAGAGCAGAGTGTTTCTCAGCAGGACTATGCTGAAAAGTGGAGAGCTACAATGGCTGAAGCTTACAAACTTGCCTCTAAAACAGCAAACAAAGAAGGGATGAGAAGTAAAGCCCTTTATGATAAAAAGGTTCACGGTGCTGAGTTGCCCCCTGGATCTAGAGTACTGGTCCGAAACTTGACTGAAAAAGGTGGGCCAGGAAAATTAAGATCATTCTGGGAAGACAAGGTGTATGTCGTGACCCAAAAGAAGTACCCAGACAGTCCAGTGTATGAGATCAGACCTGAAAACGGCAAGGGGCGCACTCGGGTCATGCACAGAAACCTTTTGCTACCTTGTGACTTTCTTTCCATGGAAACAGTGGAGCCTGCCTCTAATAAAACAAGAGAAAGAGAGTCTAAAAGGCAAAGGAATGTGGACAGACAAAACAGCACAGACGATGAAGATGAAGAGGGCTGGAGTGCCATAATCGGATTACGAGTTGGAAAGGATCAAAATCACCGTCCACTGAGAGCCGATGCACCGGAGTTCTACCCGCACAGTGACACTACTCTGGAGGATGAGGACCAGGACACAGATGACGTCACACAGGTGCAGCTGGCACCAGAGGTCAACAGTCCGGTGGTCCCAGATCCAGCTGAGGCAGACCAGGACCAGGGTGACGTGGTGTCGGAGTCCAGTTCCAGTGACAAGGAGGGACCTGTCGAGATCCCTGCTAAAACGTATCCTTCAAGAATGAGAAAACAGACGTTGAGATTTACTTATGATAAGTTAGGCCAACCTTGCACTTCATCTGTTTAAAACAAATATAAAGTGTGTAGAAGCTAGACATAACCATTGTTCAGACATGAATGTTTTGGAAAGTAAATGAGTAGTGACTAAACTCATCACCAAGTTACTTTGATGGTTGATTATTTAAAAAAAAAAAAAGATTTTCAGTGTGTTACTAAGGTACGGGCATCACATAAAGGTTTATTTGGTAGGCTATGACTAGATTGAGTACCCTTACTCTCAGGAAAGATGCAGATACCCACCATGATGGAAGGAGCAGTTGATGGTCATCGTGCACAAAGACCTCTTCTGCGAATGTATTGCATGGAACAGGAGATACATGCTGTACTATGGTCTATTACCAGTTTGCATCTTTATGGACTTTAAAGAACTCTGACTCCTGTTTAGTAATATCCTACTTACATGAGATACATGGTTACCAAATGTGGACTGTGAAAGAGAAAAAAAAGAGTTTTGGGAAAGTTGTTTGTAATGTCAGGTCGACATTAAATTTTCGAGGGGTGAGTGTAGGAAAAAGTCAATTTTGGACAACCTCTAGGAAACCCCAGAAAACAGTTTTGATTAGATGCTGATGGCTAATATAGACATTTCTAATAAATGTATCTAAAAGACTGTAATTTAGATGTTGATGGTAAATATGAGCATTTATAGGAAATGTGTCTAAAGGACTGTAATTTGAACTGTTTTAATGTCAACTGTTTGTCAGTAGAAGCAGTAGCGCTTTTGCTCCACAGGTGGCGCTCGGTAGTGATGAGACACTGTTCAGTGTTAGAGCGCGAGAGAAGAAGAGTGGAGAATGTTCTAGAGAGTGAAGTATAATGGTGACGATTGATGTGACCGTTTTCGGGTGATGGCTCCCGTGTAAGAGTGCCGTGCCTGGTGTTGTGGAGAGTCAATAAACCGCTGAAAAGTCCGCCACTTGGCCCTCTCCTTCTTCTTCGCCCTCTGGGGTGTAACATGTACACAAAACACAAACAAGACATGTTATAAGTTGACCAGCATTTGTTTGCTATCCAAGAGTTGTTCCATTTGAGTGAATGTAAATGTGATTTAGGGGAGTTTTTATTTTTTCAAAAGGTATAATGTAAAAAAAAAACAGTTTTTCTATCACTGAGTGACTGAAATATTATTTTTGCCTTGCAGTCATGTACCATATTTGATAAGTTTAGAAGCTTGACAAAATAAATGCTCTAATAAAGAAACTTGAAGAGGATGATAAAATAAAGGCAACGTTGGATTTTTAAATAGCTTTATTAACACCCGCCTTCATCAGAACTCGGCTCCAGCCAATAGTGTGAGCAGGCTGAAGCCTCGTTCCTCCAGCTCTCAAATAGGAGACAGTGTGTGTGTCTCGCAGCAGATGCAAAATCAGAATGAGTGAATGAGAGGCAGATTAACAGCACAGTGCAGCTTATATACTCAACTCAAACAATAGATCAAAGACATTCACAGCAGTCAATCTGGGCATTTGCATATCAGAGGTACAGACAGGATGCATGAACACAATGCATGGGTGGCACATTAACCTCACAGCTGTAAACGCAGCATGCAGCGGAAAAAAACCCAGGAGTGCGAGCTGACTGTCTCTGTGTTGTGGGGGTTGAATTCAAACCGCTACACTGCTCCCCCCCCCAGAGGGAACGGTAGGGGACCGTGACCTCGATGTTGCAGTCTGGGCAGCGAGCAGGGAAAAGCTCTGTGCAGGGGGGGGGGGGGGGGGTAGTACATGCTGACGGGGCGCGGGAAAACCGTTCAAGTCGCGCCAAAAGTGTTTGCTGCTCCGCGATGTCCCGTCTGAACATGCAGAGGTCAGAAGAAGAAAAATTAGTCTCTGACTCCTCTCGTGGCCGCGAAGAAAAGCAGGAGCGGCGGCAAGAAAAAAAATAAAAACAGAGGGACTGGCGTGTTGACTTTAGGGCAGACGTAACCCTACAGCCTCGGGAACCGCAGGCAGCTGAATTCCCCTTGTGTGCCGTGGCTAAGACCATAAAATCCAGTGAGCAAGCTGCGGGCCTCAGGTGTACAAGCAAGCCTGAAGGGCCAGTGAGAGGCAGAAGGAAGGCGGTCAGTGAAGCCATTCTTGCCCCGTGCGTGGTGTGCCATCCTCGTAACTCCCCGGTGTGCGCGCGGGGGTTCCGTGCTTGGGTGGGCCGCTGGAGAGGAAATCAGGGTCGGAAACTTGGAGGAGATCGGCGCAGTCTGCGCCGAAAAACATCTCTGATGAGCCGTGGCTGCAGATTAGCCATGGTGCGTTCAGGTCCACGTGTGCTCCGTCGGCCATGGGAGTCGCCCGCATGTGCTCTGATGTGGAGGAGCTGCGCGGCCGGTCCCGCATGGATGTGCCGATCTCGGCGAGGGTGCGCCATGACGTTCTCTGCCGCTTACCCGGTCTTGGTTGATGTCCTGAGAGCGGCTCGCCCGCCGTGGGCTCTGCGTCGAGGTCTCCCTGAGGCCGCAGGGAGGGAAAACCAGTCAGGCCGCTGTGACGGAGCATTCATGCCCGGGTGCTGCGTTCGCTGGCCGCTCGTTTTCTTCAGTCTCGGGTCGCCAGCGTGGCTGTTCAGATCAGAAGGCTGTGTTTGCACAAAACGTGTGCATTCCGGGGTCACCAGTGAAGAGGATGATAAAATAAAGGCAACGTTGGATTTTTAAATAGCTTTATTATCACCCGCCTTCATCAGAACTCGGCTCCAGCCCATAGTGTGAGCAGGCTGAAGCCTCGTTCCTCCAGCTCTCAAATAGGAGACAGTGTGTGTGTCTCGCAGCAGATGCAAAATCAGAATGAGTGAATGAGAGGCAGATTAACAGCACAGTGCAGCTTATATACTCAACTCAAACAATAGATCAAAGACATTCACAGCAGTCAATCTGGGCATTTGCATATCAGAGGTACAGACAGGATGCATGAACACAATGCATGGGTGGCACATTAACCTCACAGCTGTAAACGCAGCATGCAGCGGAAAAAAACCCAGGAGTGCGAGCTGACTGTCTCTGTGTTGTGGGGGTTGAATTCAAACCGCTACAAACTAGTATTTATGTAAAATTTAAGTAACTATATACCTGGTTTAAACAGATTTTTTTGCACTGTCAATGTGCGTAAAGTATGACTAAATAAAGTGTCTCTTCAGCTTACATCCTTTTGTTTATCTAGTTTAATTTTTTGTTATGTGGAAAATATTGTAATGTCATGGTTGTGATAAGGGGCAGGGGATTCTCCCAGCATGCTTTGCTCCACGGGGGATTCAAAGACAGTTATAGTTCTTGTGTTCTGAGTGTTACTGTTGTAGCGTTTTATGATAGTGTTGTTTTCCCTGTGTGTGAGAGATTACGTGTCTGTCACCCTGACTGAAGTACCGTACATGTGTGTGTGGATGACCTCCCCTCTGTTCTGCGTAATCAGAGAGTTGAAATAAATGCCTGCTACGTTCCAAATCCTCTCTCATTATTATGTGAACCCTTGAAATGTCCCAATATTGTTTGTTTGATATACACATACAGTAAATAAATAAACTGTATAAATTACAGTTGTCAAAGTTATAGTGTTAATTGCACAATAAGGCAATGCCTCTTTGTTTGTGAACAATTATTAATACTGTGATAAGTCAGTTAATTGTAGCGGAAAGAAAAATGTGGCACTCTCAAAACATGGGTACTGGTTACATTGGACAATCTATGGAAAAGTAAAAACAGAGATGTGGTGAAGCCCAAACTCCTTATTTTATTTCATTCTGAGTGTTCAAATCAGTGTGCTGGAGTATTGCTGTCATACTATGTGTACACATGGACCATATCAAAGCACAATCTTGAAATGAATGTGTTATGTCCACAAACCTGGTAATGACCATGGACAAGTGAGCTGTGCTGGAACTGAACTTTATTACATAAAGTAATATTAATACAATATAGTGAGTGAGTACCCAGCTCCTATTGTAATGATGTTGAGAGAGAGCCGAAGATGGCCGGGTCTCCCTTATTTATAGGCCAGTGTGATGATGGCACCAGTCGGCTGCGTCATCACACCACTCCCTGGTGTTAACCCCTTCACTACAGAATGCTGGAGAGAAGTGGTCTGCGGGGTACAGAGGAACAACCCTTTGTGGGCCCTGTGTGGCACCCTTCCCTGCTCCTCCAGTAGCTGACGACTGGAGGATCTGGGGTCAAGCACCGGGTTGTGGACAGCACTGGTCCAGTGGATTGTCTCTTTAAAGATGAAAGCTGCTCCTCAATCCAGACAGTGAAGCCGAGAAAGGCATGTTTTCCTTTAAAAATAGATGTGGAAAAGGCTAAAAGCTAAACTAAAGGCTAACACCACTCCCATCAGTTCTATTTGCAAATGTCCACTCCCCAGAAAATCAACTACTGGAATGCACATCAAAAAGGGAGGTGAGAGATGCAACTGGTTTAAAAACTGGTGTAACAATGGAATTTCCCTATTGTGGGACTAATAAAGGTTTATCTTATCTTATCTTATAATGCTAAAGGTTGCTAGCTGTGTTATAGTTCTACTTATGAAAATGAGTACTTATGATAATATTTTACTTATTATAATATTTTTTAGAGTATTCCGGATAGTTGTCAGTTTTGACATATTGAAAGTGTCACGAGGCTGAGTGCAGTGTTTCACCATGCTCATGCTCTTAATTTATTTCTGAGTATTTCCTGCATTTTTCCAGTGTTGTGTGTTTATCTTCCTATCTGTTGGTTTAGGATGTGTTCTTAGTTGTCAGTTGTTCTGTTATGTATTCATATCATTATTACTATTATTATTATTATTATTATTATTATTATTATTATTATGTCATTTAGTTCCTAGTGTTTATATTTTGTTTCTTTGTGACATGAGCTCTCCACCTCTTCTTCCAGGCCCTCCCACCTTGTCATTATCTGGTATGTGTTGCTCAGCTTTCCCTGCCTGTAATTAGGCCAACCTGCTCGCTTATGTGATCCAAACCTGATGGCATTTGTTATGAGTAATTAATTAATGATTAATTGCTTGCCTTACTTAAGACTGCCTGTTTCATCCACTCCTTGATGGAGTCTAAATCAAGAATCCAGCTCTCTTAGAACCCTGTCCATGTTCTAATGCCAACCTCGCCTACTCCTTGTCTTGTCTGTTTGAAAGTTTATTTTGTACACTGTTTGGACTTTGAGTTTTTCTTATTAAATACCACAAACTGCAGTTCAGCACTTGGGTCTCCCTTCCTGATCCGTAGGGGCCAATTCATGACAGTAGACTCCGACCGGTTTGAGACCCGTTGCTGTAGTTTGTGGTTCTTTTGTTTTCATTCACCTGTGTTGTCCGAAGCATCCATCATGTCCCCTGCCCGCCAGCCTTCAGCCAACAAAGGAAGATCAGTGGCTGGGTCCCCAAGCCTAGAGTAGGAATGGGCCGCTGAATTTATCCAGGGCTTCGTGGCTGAAGCTTTCACCTCCCGCAGCCCAAAAAAGGTCTGGGAGAATGTGGAGGCAGCAGTCGGGATCATAGAGGCACACCTCAGATTGAGGAAGTATCCCTAGTTCACAGAACTATTATCCACCGTCTACGCTCTCCACATGTCCTTTTCCAGGCTGAAGATGGGGTCGCTGTCAGTGGGACCAAAGCCTACAAGGAAGAGCTCCCCGCGAGAGATGTCATCCTCCTTCCTCTGTTCGCCCACTCCTGCTCCCTCTGCTCTGAGACGCTGCTCTCCCAGGTCTGCCTCCGCTCGTCCTCAAGTTGCAGTGGGATCAGAGTTCCCGGAAGACAGCTCCCTGGGCCAGTCGCCTCTCGCTTCCTGCTGCTGCCTAGTGAAACACTGCTGGAGGAACGCCTCCACCTTTCAGCCAGCAGTTTCTCCTGCTCCGAGTCAGACTATCCCTGCAGCAGTTCACTCTTCTGGTTCCTCTTGGCCAGCTGTCCCATCAGCCTCCTCTCCCGCCATTGCTGCTGCGACCCTCGTCTCCTCGGCGTCTCCTCCCGCTGCTGAAGGTCTGATCGCCTCCTTCCCGGCTCCACCCGTCACCATGCCTGCAGGGATGGCTCCTCTACATTCCTCTGATGGGCCCACAACAACTGCAGCCACGGAGAGGGCAGATTCTACACCAGCTGCAGCAGTAATCAATGTGCCCCGGGAACGCAAGAGCTTTTTCATTCTTTATCATTAACACATGAATTATCTTGCCTGATTCCCGGGGGTGAGGCTCAGTCATTGCAGTCCTCTGAGTCCTCACCTCCTGCTGCAGCCATAATTACCTCACCTGCTTTCTCCGTCTCTCCTCCTCTGCCCCCCAGAGCCTGCAGCCCTGGAGGACCTGGTTCCAGTCCCACAGCCGTGGTCCAGACGGAGGGAGAGCGCTGTTACCCAGCTGAAGCCTGTGCCAACGATGGAGTGTCCCTGGCCTCAGCAGTGCAGGATCCAGCACCAGCAGGGACCCAACCTCCTGTGTCCATGCTGGGCGAGCCACCTGCGTGGGCCACTTCACTGGGGTTCCCGGGACTGCATCTACCACCATGCCCACTGCAGCAGTGCCTAAGGTTGACCTCCAGAGGACCAGGCACGAGACATCGCCGCCTGGATGGACGGAGTCCTGGACGGCGGTGTAGCTTGAGTTCAGGCAAGTGCTCTTCTTTGTTTTCACTGTTTCTGTTTTGGAGAGATCTTGCCTGGGTCTTGGTAGGGGGAGCCAGGTGCAGCCGTCAGCTGCGCCTGAGCTCACCTCACCGGGCTCCACTGCCACTGGGGACCCTGATACTGTTTCTCTGCCTCTCCTGTTGGAGTCTTTCCCCAGGGTCACCGAGCATGGTCCAACTTCACCAGAGGTCTCTGTGGGCTCAGCCTCACCGCCTGAGATCTTTGTGGGTCCAGCTCCTCCAGCCAAAGTCATCGTGGGTGCTCTGTCACAGCCCAGATGCTCCGTGGGTGCTGCTTCCCCTTCAACTGAGGTCATCGTGGGTGCTCCATCCAAGCCCGGGGCCTCCGTGGGTGCTGCTTCACCTCCAGTTGTGGTCTTCGCGGGTGCTCCGTCCCAGCCCGGAGCCTCCGAGAGTGCTGCTTCCCCATCAGCTGAGGTCGCTGCGGATGCTCCAACCCAGCCCGGGACCTTCATAAGTGCAGCTCCTCCTCAGTCCGGGCCTCCGTGGGTGTTGTGTCCCAGTCTGGGGCCATTGTGGGTTCTGCACCCATGATTTAGACCAATGTGAGTGCTACGCTCCAGCTTGGGTCCGAAGTGGGTGTCATGCTCCAGCCTGGGGGCCACCATGGGTGCAGCTCTGTCCCAATCCGGGACCACCATGGCTGCAGCTCTGTCCCAGACTTTGTGTTTTTCATATCAAATACCACAAACTGCAGTTCAGCACTTGGGTCTACCTTCCTGCCAATTCAAGACAGATAGCTTTAAACCTGCAGTTGCAGAAAGCAAGCATATTTGTCCACTCCCATATTAATCAGAATATAAAAACTTGAAAAATGGCAAGTTTAATGTACATTGCATAGAAAAAAGTTGTGCATTTAATCATGATTGATTGTGAATTTACACAATCATGAGATTAATCTAATTAAAAATTTTAATTGTTTGATATCACGAAAATAAATACATAAATAATATAGATAAGTGGGATCTACCAAAGTCATCGTGTCAGTAAAAAAAAAGTTTATTCATGTCTGACTCTCAATGCACAGTCCCAGGGGTAGGTATCATTCTTGATCATTCTTCCTAGGCAACAAGAAAAACAAACATGCAAATTGTTGCACCAAACTTGAAAACTGTATTCTGTAGCTGGTTTAATTAAAGTAAATTTTTGAAACAGGACATGATAGGCAAGAAAAGAATTTGACTTAGTACAGTGAGCTGTAACTAATTTGAGCAGATTTAGTGTTAGGATCTAGGCATGGTCTGGGGACCATGCTCATGTTTTGAGTTTGCATTTGTGGTTTTGTGCTTAGTATTATTGTTTATCACACCTTCAACCTTCATCTATTCCTTTGGATCCTCCTCTTCTTCACCCTGGAGGGGCACTCCTGACACTAAGGGCGGCATTACAAGGATGCGGTCCATAATCAGTTGTCACTGATGCAGAATGCATTTATGGGCATTTCCAAGTTCATTTCCTTATCACAGCAATGCAAAAATGAATTTTCCGCCAGGCACATAGTGCAAAAAGGTTCGTCTAATTATTCAGAGGTGTGTTTTGGATGATCCAATCCAAAGTGCTCCTGCCTATCCTTCAAATGCACAGAGTTGCTTTATCTAAAATGAACTCTGATCATGATGGCTTGTTTAAGAGGGAATTTGCGCTGCCCAAAGTCCATGCAGGTGAGTGAAAATGCATGTGATAGTAATGCTGCTTGTTAATAAGGAAGACATCAATTACAATTGGTGCCCAGTTAGTTATTTTAGAGAGAACAAATGGGGAAGATACAATGCTGAGCCAGTGCTAGCTAAAGAGAACGTAGCTACTCAAGTTTTGCCTCCAAGTCTAGCCATTAGCAATGTAGCTAACTCTTCGGGGCAGACCCCCAAAAGGCGACGGACTGTGGCACGGGACAGGGCCTGTACCATCACTACTAAACCATTGGCAGCGGAGCCCGAGAGATGACGCAGGTGTGTATAGCAGGTGCAAAGAAGGGACCGTTAAAGTGTTATGTCCTGCAGCTGGATGGAGTTGATGTGCCGCTTATGGTGGACTCAGGAGCCGGTAAGTCCATATTAAGAATGACTACATTGAAAATACTTTTCCCGGGCAAAATCATCAATGCAGGGGCGGTGAAAATGTTTGGGTATGGTCACGCTGAAAATGAAATGGAGGGCACAGTCAGCTTCTCAGTGAAATGTGGGTTAAAGATCGTTCCGGCGTTCACCTTCCAGGTTTCGTGCCAGGGGGTGATTTGCTGGGAATCGACCTGCTGGGGGAACTGGGATTCTCCATCACAGACCCAGAGGGCTCAACGGTGCTGACAGTGTTCCTCGAATGGCATGTCCACTGGCCAGCGTTGTTTGTGGGCCTTGGATGCATCAAGGCGTTCTACCACCGCCCGCTCATCGACCCAAGCGTGATGTCGAAAATCCAACCATTACAGTGGCTTCCCCTCTCTCTGCGGGATGATGTTACCGTGTAACTGAATAGACTGCTCAAAGCTGGCATCATCGAGAGGGTGGACACTTCACCCTGGATATCAAACATCATGGTAGCCAGGAAGAAGATGAGTGGCATCCAGCCATGTATTGACCTTAGGATGGTGAATAAGGCGATTGTGCCGGACAAATATCCACTCCCTACTATGGAAGAACTCAACGCAATATTCAGCGGCTGAAGCGTATTTAAAAACTGGATCTCCGCCAGGGTTACCTGCAAGTGCCTCCAAGACAACCACTGCCTTGCTAAAGAAACTGAGAGTAAAAGTGATAGACTAGCCAAGCATGTTTCCAGACCTAAACCCTATTGGGCATCTGTGGGGCATCCTAAAATGGAAGGTAGAGGTGCACAAGGTCTCTGACATCCACCGGCTCCATCATGTCGTCATGGAGGAGTGGAAGAGGATTCCAGTGGCAACCTGTGAAACTCTAGTGAACTCCATGTCCAAGAGAGTTAAGGCAGTGCTGGAAAATTATGGTGGCCACACAAAATATTGGCACTTTGGGCACAATTTGGACATTTTCACTTATGGGTGTACTCACTTTTGTTGCCAGTGGTTTAGACATTAATGGTTTTGTGTTGAGTTATTTTGAGAGGACAGCAAATTTACACTGTTATACAAGCTGTACACTGACTACTTTAGATTGGATCAAAGTGTCATATCTTCATTGTTGTCCCATGAAAAGATATAATAAAATCTTTACAAAAATGTGAGGGATGTACTGTAGTCACTTTTGTGAGATACTGTATATAAAAATATTGGTCTGGTTGTGAAATAAGTATATTCAGTTGAAAAATTTAGCATTTAGGCAGTTTCTTTGTTGCATGTTTTTTTCCTTAGTTTGTTTAGTCATTTTTGTGTCAGCATTCTGGGGCGAGTAGTTGTTTGACACCTTTACCTCTCTCACTGAGCTGCAGGAACATTGGCCTCTCAGTGTTCCAAGATCTCCAGTTTTACAAATTAAGCACTGTGCAGGAAGGACTGGTGCATTTCACATAATAGATGGTGTCATGAGGAAAGAACATTATGTCTAAATATTGAAGCAATATCTCAAGACATCAGCCAGGAGGCTAAACCTTGGGTGCAAATGGGCCTTGAAATAGACAATAACCCTAAGCATACCGCCAAATTAGTCACAAAGTGGCTTAAGAAGTCAGTGTTTTGGAGTGGCCATCACAAATCCCTGATCTCAATCCAACAGAAAATTTTGTGGGCAGAAATAAAAAGATGTTTTCCTCTCAGACTGAGAGAGCATGGAGATTAAAGGGCTGGGGGGTAAAGGGGAATTGTCTGGGGAGAGTGAATGGTGAATGCAGGACCTCAGGTAGCAGGGAGGTGTGAGTTTTGGGATATAAAAGAGAGAGTCCCTGCTACACGAGTTTATTGTTCTGATTCTGGAAGATGTGAGAGTGAAATAAAGTTCATCTGCTCGGAAAGTTCGGTCTGGTTATTTCATCTCCACAATATCAACATTTCAGCAGAAGGGACAGAAGCCAGTTTTGTTCTTCTGGACCTTTTTACCTATACATCACTGACAAATGCTCTTTTAACAACCTCATCAAGAAAAAAAGCAATGGAAATTTTTTTTGTTTTCATTTCTTTTTCCCTTGCATCAGTATTAACCACAATCAATGATTTATTTTTTTTTTAATCAACAGTCCCTGTAATTTTTAAAATATTGACCTCTACCAAACAATGGAGATGTAGGAGCATGCTCAAATAACGAGGCTGATTTTTAGTCATAAACCAGCTTTATTTGACAGAACACAAGCTCCTAGCATTCTCAAAGCAGGAAAGAGAAAGAATCATACTTCAACCCCCTTTTATACATTTCCAGCATCAGAATTCAAGTCACATGGTGTCTTCAGTCAACATACAGTTACAAAGCATCCCTTTGAAGCTTCACCATTGTCTCTCATTTCTTGATGAACCGGAATACCCTCCGGGGCGTCTTCTGTGGGACAAAGAGACAAATCTCACACTTCCTTGTTACCTCCTGTAGATTTGAGTCCTCAGTCCTTGCAGACGTGACACTCCACAATACACATTCAGTTCTGTCTCTGTGGCAGCGTGAGCCCACAATGTGTGTCGGCCACACTACCCCCCCCCAAACGTCGAGTAAGGCAAAATCTGCATGGCATAACAAAAAGAGAAACACAAAACACTCCATACATCGCTAATCAATCCACCAACTGCCTGGGTTTTAATCTTCTGCCGAATCTGCTGCAACTTGGCTTGGCTGCCTCTGCAACATCTCTCTGCACCTGTGGATTAAAGCTGTTAGCACCTCTCTGTGAAGACTTTGGAGAATGTCTTCTCGGCGGCCTGCCCCGGCGGGGGGGCCTCGCGAGCTGCACCTCCTCCTCAGCCAGAACAAAAGCGGGTTTGAGCCTGTTAATGCAAATCAGCTCCCTTCTGCCCCCTAAATCTAGCAGAAAATGCTTCTGCCCGGTCTCCAGCACTCGAAACGGTCCGTCGTAAAACGGCCGCAAACTTGGACGCTGGGCGTCATGTTTAACAAAAACAAACTCTGCATTTTTTAAAGCCTTGGGCACAAAAACGTGTGGGAAACTGTGATGGACCGGGCCAGGAAGCGTGTTTGCTCCTGAGCCGCTCTGCCACGGCTGAGCGGGGGGGCCATTAGGTGCGGGATTATCAGGAAGAAATTCCCCGGGCAAACGGAGCGGCTGAGCGAAAACTAATTCAGCCGGGGAAGCATGCAAATCTTCCTTAGGTGCAGAACGCAACCCTAATAACACCCATGGAAGTTTGTCTACCCAATTTGTATCCGTTAGCGACGCTCTGAGGGCTGCTTTCAATGACCTGTGAAAGCGTTCGCATAAACCATTGGCCTGGGGGTTATACGCGGTGGTGCGATGAATCTTCACCCCCAAGCTGCGGGCCATCAATGACCATAGCTCGGAAATAAATTGGGGACCCCTGTCGGACGTTATGTCCGACGGTACACCAAAACGGGCAACCCATGCTGTTAAAAATGCTCGCGCAACTTCTTCCGCTGTGGTTGATGTCAGAGGAATCGCCTCTGGCCAGCGCGTGGTGCGGTCTACCATTGTCAAAAGATGTGTGTGCCCGTGTGATAACGGAAGCGGGCCGACCAGGTCAATATGCACGTGATCAAAACGCTTAGCGGGGATGTGGAAAGGTTCTAACGGGGCCTTAGTGTGTCTGTGTATTTTAGCTCGCTGACACGCTACGCAGGCTGCTGCCCATTCCTTGACCTGTTTGCGCAACCCGGGCCAAACAAATTTCTCCCCCACCAATTTGATCGATGCGCGCACCCCCGGGTGCGCGAGAGAATGGACCAAGTCAAAAACACGGCGACGCCACGCGGTTGGCACCACAGGGCGGGGCCGTCCCGTGGAGACATCGCAGATTAGCGGGGGCATACCGTTTTGTTGCACCCTGTGCTCCAGCCTTAACCCTGTTGGTCCAGACTGGAGCGCGCGCACGTCCGCGTCGTTAACCTGCTCCGCAGCCATGGCTGCATAATCTAACCCAACACAGACCGGGGCTGCGCGCGCTCCCGCGTCGCTGCCCGGGCCCGCGGCCATGGCTACAGAGTCTGCCCCTATAGGGCTTGGTGGTGCTATTGCACGCGAGAGGCAGTCTGCTACAACATTGTGTTTACCCGCGACATGCTGAATATCAGTAGTAAACTCCGATATTGCGGCTAGTTGCCTTTGTTGCCGGCCTGACCAGGGTTCTGAAATTTTGGCCATCGCAAACGTTAGCGGTTTATGATCCACAAAAGCGGTGAAACGTCGCCCCTCTAACCAGAACTGAAAATGACGGATGGCCAAGTGTAGGGCCAAAAGCTCCCTGTCAAACGCGCTGTATTTCCGTTCACTATCGCGCAAGGTCCTGCTGAAAAACGCGAGGGGTTGCCAGGTACCTGCCACAAACTGTTCAACTACCGCCCCCACCGCTACATCGGAAGCGTCAGTGGTGAGCGCCATGCGGGCCGTTGGAACTGGGTGCGCTAACAAAACTGCATTTGCCAGGGCTGATTTGACCTGGGCAAAAGCGCGCTCCCGCTCCGGAGACCATTCGACTTTATTTGCGGGCTTTTGTTTTTTTAATGCGGTGTACAATGGCTGCATGAGTCGTGCTGCGCTTGGGAGGAAACGGTTGTAAAAATTAACCATCCCTAGAAACTCCTGAAGCGCCTTAACCGTTTGAGGTTGCGGAAAATCTGTTATGGCACGCACTTTATTTGGAAGGGGAACTGCTCCCTCTGCCGAAACGCGATGTCCCAAAAAATCAATCTGCGCCACCCCAAACTGGCATTTCACTGGGTTCACTATTAACCCGTGCTCTGCCAACCTCTGGAAAACTGCTGTGAGGTGTTTTTCATGTTCGCCTTCGGACGTGCTGGCTACCAAAATATCGTCCAAATAAACGAACACGAAAGGCAGGTCGCGTAAAACTGCATCCATCATGCGTTGGAAAGTCTGCGCGGCCCCCTTGAGGCCAAAAGGCATGCGCAAGAACTCAAAAAGGCCGAAAGGAGTTATGACCGCTGTTTTGGGTACATCCTGCGCGCGCACTGGCACCTGGTGATAGCCGCGCACCAAGTCTATTTTAGAAAAAATGCGCGCCCCCGCCAAATGAACAGAAAAATCCTGAATGTGCGGAATCGGGTAGCGGTCATGAGCTGAAATGTTGTTCAACCTGCGGAAATCGCCGCAAGGCCGCCACGAGCCGTCAGCCTTTGGGACCATGTGTAACGGCGAAGCCCAAGCGCTCTTGGAGCGTCTAACGATGCCTAGTTTTTCCAGATTAGTGAACTCCTCGCGCGCGATGGCCAGTTTAGCTGGGTCCAAACGCCGAGCCTTTGCAAAAACGGGAGGGCCTGTGGTTGTTATGAAATGTTCTACCCCATGTTTGGCCACCGTTGCTGAAAAAGTGGGGACTGTGAGTGCTGGAAACTGAGCAAGCAGAGTGTGAAACTTACCACCCGCGGCTGAGACGCTGGCATGTGCAGTTGGCGGGGCCACCCGAGCAAACGTTTTAATTGTGGAGCCGTTCGCTGCTGACACTGACACCCAGGGGGCTTTAGAAGGCGACAGCCGTTCCGCGTAGGTGGGCGTGACGAAGCTCAGCTGCGAGCCCGTGTCCACGAGGAACTGTTTCCCCGAGCGTGCATCCGTCAGGTAAAGCAGCCTGTTCTCATTGCCGAGAGTCGCGGCTGCCACCGGCCCTCGGTCCTGGCGTTTAAAATTGCACGGTGGGACGCACCTGTGCGCTCTCTCTGCAAAACGGCGGTGGTAGAAGCACGAGCCGTTCTCCGCTCCGCGTCGTCTGGCTCCGGTCGCCGCCGTTGTTGGTGCGTCTGGTGCCGCTGGACCCAAGCTGTCTCCGGACGCCGTTCCCGAACTAGCCGCTGCGGCCGAAACCGCGTTCTGCTTGTGGGCGTCGACCAACTTCTGCGCCTCCTTGCTCAACCCATGGTAGTCTCGCTTGGCCAATCGGGGTGACTCTGCCAGGGCCACTCTCACTGCTGGTGGCAGGGTTCGAAGGAATAGGTGGGCGAAAATGAATTCGCCATCCTCGGAGGCTTTGAGCTGCAGCATCTTCACCATCAGGTCCGCAGGTCTATCGTTTTCTGCCTCCGTCAGCGCCAGGAGCCCCTCTGCTCTTTGTTGGACTGAGGGGGTGAAATGGCTGATCAGCGCGTCTTTCAATGCGCTGTACTTGTCGCTGTCTGGTGGATGATTAACCAAATCCTCCACTCTCCGGACCGTGTCGCTGTCCAGTTTCGCTACCACGTGGTAGAATCTTGTGTCGTCGTTGGAGATTCTCCGGAGGTTGAACTGCGCCTCGATTGCGCTAAACCATGAGCGCGGGCTGTGCTGCCAGAAATCGGGCAGCCGGAGCGTGGAGGCGGCCATCAGGCTGGCTTCCACCGAGCCCGGTTCGGAAGAATTCTCATTGCTCATTCTCCGTCGTAGGTCACCAGTGTAGGAGCATGCTCAAATAACGAGGCTGATTTTTAGTCATAAACCAGCTTTATTTGACAGAACACAAGCTCCTAGCATTCTCAAAGCAGGAAAGAGAAAGAATCATACTTCAACCCCCTTTTATACATTTCCAGCATCAGAATTCAAGTCACATGGTGTCTTCAGTCAACATACAGTTACAAAGCATCCCTTTGAAGCTTCACCATTGTCTCTCATTTCTTGATGAACCGGAATACCCTCCGGGGCGTCTTCTGTGGGACAAAGAGACAAATCTCACACTTCCTTGTTACCTCCTGTAGATTTGAGTCCTCAGTCCTTGCAGACGTGACACTCCACAATACACATTCAGTTCTGTCTCTGTGGCAGCGTGAGCCCACAATGTGTGTCGGCCACAGAGATTTCATTTCATGGTTAAGGTATTAAATTAGAAAAAAAAAACAAAAAACATTAGAAACATTAGACAAAAGGACACTGACTGTACCCCTGCACGGCCGTACGTACCAGTGGACATTCGTCATAGTGGCATGCAGTTTCCCAATCTTAGGTGCTGATTTTTTGTGACAAAACATTAGAAAAAGTCAAATAAAAGATAGATAGATAGACAGATAGATACATACTTTATTTTGAACAAAAAAAGTTAAAAAAAAACCCAAAAAAAAACAAATGACAAGTGCGATCAAGTGACAGTATACAGTGCTTGAAAGGGAGAAGGAAGAAGTGAACACTTATTAACTCCAACTCCTCTTTTCCATAAAAACAACCCATGTGAAATATATACAAACTACCACATTTAAGACCCCAAATAAACAATTAACTATATTTTGTACATATCAACATTAACACCCATCCATCCCAACATACTTACAGTCCATACATCAAAACCTGCCCCAAACAACACAGATATACACAGCACTGTCCCACCCACCATTCCATAGTGTCCCAGAGTGAGCATAGTGAATCGTACATTTAAATACTACCCTTCTAACATATATTCTTTCAGCAAATAATGTTTATACCTATTTTTGAATTGATTTCTGTTTGTACATAGTTTCAGTTCCAGCTCCAAACTGTTCCACAAATCCACCCCACAGACAGATATGCACATACTTTTCTTAGTTGTTCGTATCTTGGGTTTTGTAAAGTTTAAGTCTCCTCTCAAATTATAATCATTGTCTCTTTTTGAATATTTTTTGTATATTAGTTGGGAGTTGATTATTAATTGCCCTGTACATGACTTGTGATTGGGGGGGTGATTGGGAGGAACGGCCTGCCCGATCTGAACCCGAGTGGTGTTCAGTTATTGGACTTCTGTGCTAACCACAGTCTGTCCATAACGAACACCATGTTCAAGCATAAGGGTGTCCATATGTGCACCTGGCACCAGGACACCCTAGGCCGCAGGTCGATGATCGATTTTGTTATCGTATCATCAGACCTGCGACCGTATGTCTTGGACACCCGAGTAAAGAGAGGTGCAGAGCTGTCAACTGATCACCACCTGGTGGTGAGTTGGATCCGATGGCAGGGGAGGAAGCCATTCAGACCTGGTAGACCCAAACGTATAGTGAGGGTGTGCTGGGAGCGTCTGGCTGAGGCCCCTGTCCGGGAGGTCTTCAACTCCCACCTCCGGAAGAACTTCAACCACATTCCGAGGGAGTCTGGAGACATGGAGTCTGAATGGGCCATGTTCTCCACCTCTGTTGTTGAAGCGGCGGCCCAGAGCTGCGGCCGCAAGGTGGTCGGTGCATCTCGTGGTGGCAACCCCCGAACCAAGTGGTGGACACCAGTGGTGAGGGGGGCCATTAAGCTGAAGAAGGAGTCCTATCAAGCTTGGTTGGCTTGTGGGACTCCCGAAGCAGCTGAGGTGTACCGGCAGGCCAAGCGGAGTGCAGCTCGGGTGGTTGCTGAAGCAAAAACCCGGGTATGGGAGGAGTTCGGTGAGGCCATGGAACAAGACTTTCGGTCGGCTTCAAAGAGATTCTGGCAAACTGTTCGGCGGCTCAGGAGGGGAAAGCAGCTCCCCGTCCACACTGTGTATGGTGCGGATGGGACACTGTTGACTTCAACTGGGGATATCGTCGGGCGGTGGAAGGAATACTTCGAGGATCTCCTCAATCCCACTGATACGCCTTCCACAGAGGAAGCAGGGTTTGGGGACAAGGGGGATGACTCGCCTATCACAGGGGCTGAGGTCGCCAAGGTGGTTAAAAATCTCCTTGGTGGCCGGGCCCCGGGGGTGGACGAGATTCGCCCCGAGTACCTCAAGGCCCTGGATGTTGTTGGGTTGTCATGGTTGACACGCCTCTGCAACATTGCGTGGAGGTCGGGGGCAGTGCCTTTGGCATGGCAAACCGGGTTGGTGGTTCCTCTCTTCAAAAAAGGGGACCGGAGGGTGTGCTCCAACTTTAGAGGGATCACACTCCTCAGCCTCCCTGGGAAGGTCTATGCCAAGGTACTGGAGAGGAGAGTCCGGCCGTTGGTCGAACCTCGGATTCAGGAGGAGCAATGTGGTTTTCGTCCTGGCCGTGGCACATCGGACCAGCTCTTTACCCTCTCGAGAATTCTTGAGGGTTCGTGGGAGTTTGCCCAACCAGTTTACATGTGTTTTGTGGACTTGGAGAAGGCATTTGACCGCGTCCCTCGTGGATTTTTGTGGGGGGTGCTTCGGGAGTATGGGGTATCGGGCTTGTTGTTACGAGCTATTCGGTCTCTGTACGACCGTTGTGAGAGTTTAGTTCGTATTGCCAACACTCGGTCGGAGTCATTCCCAGTGAGAGTTGGACTCCGCCAGGGCTGCCCTTTGTCACCGGTCCTGTTCATAATTTTTATGGACAGGATTTCTAGGCGCAGCCAGGGAATGGAGGGTGTCATGCTTGGTGACCACAGGATCTCATCTCTGTTGTTTGCAGATGATGTTGTCCTGTTGGCTTCATCCAGCAATGACCTACAGCTCTTGCTGGGACGGTTTGCCGCTGAGTGTGAAGCGGCCGGGATGAGAATCAGCACCTCCAAGTCCGAGTCCATGGTCCTCAGCCGGAAAAAGGTGGATTGTCCTCTCCGGGTTGGGGACAGGCTCCTGCCCCAAGTGGAGGAGTTTAAGTATCTTGGGGTCTTGTTCACGAGTGAGGGGAAAATGGAGCGAGAGATCGACAGACGGATTGGAGCAGCATCTGCAGTGATGCGGACGTTGTACCGGTCTGTTGTGGTGAAGAGGGAGCTTAGTTCTAAGGCAAAGCTGTCGATTTACCAGTCAATCTACGTTCCTACTCTCACCTATGGTCACGAGCTTTGGGTAATGACCGAAAGAACGAGATCGCGGATACAAGCGGCTGAAATGAGCTTTCTCCGTAGGATTGCTGGACTCACCCTCAGAGATAGGGTGAGGAGCTCAGTCATCCGGGAGAGGCTCAGAGTAGAACCGCTGCTCCTCCACATTGAAAGGAGTCAGTTGAGGTGGTATGGGCATCTGATTAGGATGCCTCCTGGACGTCTCCCACTTGAGGTGTTTCAGGCACGTCCCACTGGGAGGAGACCCCGGGGCAGACCCAGGACTCGGTGGAGAGACTATGTCTCCCAGCTAGTCTGGGAACGCCTTGGTATCCCCTCTGAAGAGCTGGAGCAGGTGGCTGGGGAGAGGGAAGTCTGGGCTTCTCTGCTTGAACTGCTGCCTCCGCGACCCGGACCTCCGGAAAAGCGGTAGAAGATGGATGGATGGATGGATGGATGGATGACTTGTGCTGTCTTAAATTTAACTAAATCCATAAACTTTATGGCGTGACTTTAAAAACAACGAATTGGTATGGTCTCTATATCCTACATTATTTATTATCCTTATAGTTTTTTTTTTTTTTGTAATGTGCATATTGGCTGTAGGCTGGCTTTGTAGGTGTTTCCCCAGACTTCTACACGGTAGTTAAGATAAGGTAGAAACAGTGAATTGTACAGTAAGAACAATGATTTATAGTCCAAGATATGTCTTGTCTTCCCCAGTATCCCTATACATTTTGCCAGCTTGGCTCGGATGTGACTGATGTGAGGTTTCCAGCAGATTTTATTGTCTAGCGTCACCCCCAGAAACTTATTTTCCTGTACTGTTTCTATTCTGGTATCATCTATCGTTACCATTATTTCATGATTTATTTTATAATTTCCAAACAACATAATCTTTGTTTTTTTCAGATTTAGAGATAATTTATTTTTGTTGAACCACTGCGTTAACCTTTTCATTTCAGTTGTGACCACCTCTAAAACCTGCTCCAAATTCTCACCAGTGCAAAGGATATTTGTGTCATCCGCAAACAAAATAAATTTCAGAATTTTTGATACTTGGCATATGTCATTTATATACAAGATAAAGAGTTTGAGTCCCAAAACTGACCCCTGGGGCACACCCATGAAGGGTATTTGTGCTCACCAATTTGTACAAATTGCTGTCTGTGACTTAAATAACTTTCCACCCAACTCAGTCCGACCCCTCTTATCCCATACCTTTCCAATTTCCTGAATAGAATTCTGTGGTCAATGGTGTCAAAAGCTTTCTTTAAATCTATAAATATTCCTACAGCAAACTTTTTTTTTATCTATACAACTAATAATTTTTTCTATAAGTTCGATCAGTGCCAAAGATGTAGATTTATGTGCTCTAAAACCATACTGGCTGTCTGTAAGGAGGCTGTGTTTTTCAATGAAATCATCCAGTCTCTTAGTGAAGATTTTTGGAGAATTGTGAGAGTAAAGAGACCGGCCTGTAATTTGTGAAATAATGACTGTCTCCTGTTTTGTATAGTGGTATTACTTTTGCTATTTTCATTTTGTTTGGAAATTTACCAGTTTGAAATGACAGGTTACAGATGTGGGTGAGTGGTTTAACAATTCCTTCAATTACCTTTTTCACTAGTGGTGAGGATGCTCCCATGAGTGAATCAGTCTCCCTAGAAAATCAGGTGCTTCAGTTCCTTAATAATAGAGATATTAAGGTAGAAGCTAATGCAATTTCAGCCTGTTATGCTTTACTGAAGAAAGATAACAAAACAAAGAAATTAATTGTGATGCCCTTTGTGAACAGAAGGGTAAAGAATGACATACTGAGGCAGGCCAGAAAGCTACGGGGAACACAAGTTTACCTAAATGAACATCTGACAAAAACAAACGCTGAAATAGCACGGCAGGCACGGATGCTGAAAAGACAAAATAAGATACAGGCAACCTGGACAAGAAATTGTAGAATTTGGATTAAACTAAATGGAACACCTGAGCAAGCAAAGAGTATAATGATCAGAGATGCTATTGACTTAGATAAATACAGATGAACACTGATTAAGAAAATTATGAGTCAATGATAATCCATATTCACACACACGGTAAGAATAATTCTTTTGATACACCATGCCAAAGTACTTAAAAAAAATAAGCAAAACAAACAAAAACTTATGACCGACTCGAGTAGACACCAATTATCCCCAGTTGGAGGAAGTCATTTGACACAGAGTGAGGAAACTCAAACTCTGAAAATATGCCATTATGCTGAACATAAACCACAAGAGATGGAGAATGATATTGATACTGATAACCACTTTTTCAATAATATTCATAACCATTGTGAATATTACACTGAAAAGCAATTCAAAAGTCAAGTGCAACTAGATGGTAAACTATCAATAATACACTTCAACAGCAGAAGTCTTAACAAAAACTTTCCACGGATTCAGGACTATTTAAAACAGCTAGACAGAAAATTTACAGCTATTGCAGTCTCCGAAACCTGGCTTAATGAAGAGCAGGCTCCCCTGATGGCAATAGAGGGATATCAGATGTTTCATATTAACAGATCTCAAAAAAAGGGTGGTGGTGTTGCACTGTATATTGATGACCTGTATAGGTGTAAGCTTGTAAATGGAATGTCCTTTGCACTACCAGGGATCTTGGAATGTGTCACTGTTGAGATTGACCAAGATCAAACAAAAAGTCTAATTATAAGTTGTATATATAGAACGCTGGGAACTTGCATTGAGACATTCAGAGATAAATTAGTCGAGCTGTACAATAATATTACTAGTAAGAAAATGGTAGCAATTTGTGGAGATTTCAATATTGATTTACTGAATCCACATCAACAAAATGTAGTTACAGAGTTCATGAACTATGTACAGCATGAGTCTATATCCCACAATAACACATCCCAGTAGAATCACAGTTCACACTGCTACACTTATTGACAACCTGTTTGTCAATGTTATTGATAAGAAAATAGAAAGTGGATTATTGATAAATGATATAACTGACCACTTGCCAACCTTTGCACTTATCCATGGCCACACCGGGGCCAACACAGAAAACATTTCAAAATCGTTCAGATACAAATCACCAAATGCAATCAGTTCTTTTAAAGAGGACTTGCTGAAGCAAGACTGGACAGAAGTCTATGTATCAGATGTAAATGAAGCCTATGACACATTTATAAACATTGTAACCACTCTTTATGAAAAAAACTGCCCATTAGTAAAAAAAAAAGCTTAAACATAAATTTGCTGATAAGCCATGGTTAACCAAATGACTACAAAAGGCGTGTAAAAAGAAAAATTTATTATATAAAGCTTTCCTAAAGAAAAGGACAAAAGAAGCAGAGCAGCGGTATAAAACATACAAAAATAAGTTAACATATATAATAAGATGTAGTAAAAGAGACTATTACAGTAAAGAACTGGAGAAAAACAAAGACAATATTAAAAATACATGGACAATACTCAACAGTATCCTTGGAAATAAAAGCAGAAATACAAGCAACCCAACCAACATTCCAAAAAATAATAAAACGACTCAAGAGTGTGAATATAGCTTCACCTGCAGATGAATTTAATAATTTTTTTGTTAACATTGGACCTAATTTGGCTCGAGAAATACCCACTACGGTGCCTACAGGTGATACAATATGCAATAACACTGCTGTAAAAGACTCCATCTTCATAAAGAACACAGACGAAAGAGAGGTCATTGAAATTATTAAATCGTTCAAAAGTAAAACATCTACGGACTGTGATGGTATTGACATGCTCCTAGTCAAAACTGTTATTGAATGCCTAGTAAAACCACTGACGTATATCTGTAACCTGTCTCTCCAAACAGGTATATTTCCCAATGCAATGAAAATAGCTAAAGTAATTCCAATATACAAGACGGGCAACAGAGGGGAACTCTCAAACTATAGACCAATTTCACTATTACCGCAATTTTCCAAGATACTTGAAAAAATATTCTATGAGAGAATTGACAACTTCATACTGAAGAATAATTTATTGTGTGAGCAGCAATATGGGTTCAGACACAAGAGGACAACTGCATATGCCCTAATGGAATTTACAGAAAAAATATCAACAGCCATCTAAAATAAAGAGTATTCAGTTGGAGTATTCCTGGATCTTAAAAAAGCATTTGATACAGTAGATCATAATTTATTATTAAAGAAACTACAAAATTGTGGTATTAGAGGGGTAGCACTGTCCTGGTTAAGTAGTTACTTAAAGAATAGATATCAGTATGTATGTGTTAGCAACAAAAACTCACAGTTACTGAAGGTTACCTGTGGAGTCCCACAGGGTTCAGTTTTGGGACCATTATTATTCAATATGTATATAAATGATTTATGTAAAGTTTCAGAAAAAATGGACTTAATATTGTTTGCCGATGACACTAACCTATTATGCAGTGGAACAACTTCTGGATACACTCGGAAAGGAATTAGGAAAGCTTAAACTGTGGTTTGATTCAAACAAATTAACGCTCAATTTAAGTAAGACAAAATTTATAGTCTTTAACAATCATCACAACAACCCAGTACCTAAACTCAGTGTAAATTGTGTAGAGATTGAAAGGGTATCTGAAACTAAATTTCTTGGAGTAATAATTGATAATAAACTGTGTTGGAAGTCACATATTAATTATATTAAAGGTAAAGTATCCAAATCAATTGCAATATTACACAGAGTGAAATATTTGCTGAATCAACCCACACTATACACCTTGTATCATTCATTAATACTCCCATACATGACATATTGTAATGAAGTATGGGGAAATACATATAAAACCAACATGTATCCACTCTTTATGCTTCAAAAGAGAGCTATTAGAATAATAAACAAAGCAGCTTACAGGGAACCAACAAACCCACTTTTTCTTAAACAAAAAACTCTCAAGTTGAAAGATCTGGTTGACTTTAAAACTGCAATAATAATGTTTAAAGTGAAGAATTTATCACTGCCCGCAAATATCCAAAAGTTGTTCCAAATAAGGGAGAAACGATATCACTTCAGAGGAACATGTATATTTCAAAAGCCTACAGTGAGAACAACCACCAAGCAACACTGTATTTCAGTGCAAGGAGTCAGATTATGGAACGATTTTGGACCTGAATTAAAATCATGTACAACGCTTGGACAATTTCAACAAAAACTAAAGGAAGAAATACTTAATCTTAATCACATAAGGATTGCCATATCCAGCCTGTGTTGTGTTGCAGCTTAGTTTTTTTTTGTTTGTTTTTTTTTTTCTGTCACATTTTGTCTTAGATTTGTTTTCGAATAGTAATCGCTTAACTTAGCTTAGCTTAGTTTTTTTTTTTTTTTTTCTCTGTCACATTTTGTCTTAGCTTTGTTTTGAATTGTAATCGCTCTTGTCTGTTTTCTCTTTTTCTCTTTTGAATTCTTGGATGGAATATGGGTGGGCAATATAAGCTGCGGCTTCAGCCATCACCCATTTCGGATAACCTACGTTGAATTGTATAATCAGAGGAGTCATTGTCTAATTTGACCTTGTTGTTATATTATTCAGTTTCTTTTAACCTGTACTGTACTATCCGAAATAAATTCATTCATTCATTCATTCATTCACTATTGTCATGTCAATTTCATTCCAGTCAGCTGATTTTTTGTTCTTAAATTTACTCACAGTCTCGATAATTTCCTTTTCAGTAACTGCACCCAAAAAGATTGTGTTTGGATTTCTATCCTCTATTTCATTTACAGAACCACTGTTGTTTGTTTCTGGTGTCACTATTGATTTTGCTAATTCAGGACCAACATTTACAAAAAATTTATTGAAACCACTAACCACATCCTCCATATTATTTATCAAATTGTGATTTTCAATAAAATATTCTGGATAATTAGCATTCTTAGATCGATTACTAATAATCCCATTGAGTACTTGCCATATTCTTCTTAAGTTATTTTTATTATCCTCTAATATTCTGTTGTAGTATTCTTTCTTATAAGTCCTCATTATATTAGTAAGCTTGTTTTTATATCTTTTATATTTGATCTCAGCCTCTTCCGTTCTGCACTTAATGAATTGTTACCTCCGCCAAGGAGGTTATGTTTTCATCAGCGTTGGTTTGTCTGTCTGTCTGTCTGTCTGTTTGTTAGTAAGATAACTCAAAAAGTTATGGACGGATTTTCATGAAATTTTCAGAGATTGTCAGAAATGGGGTATCCTACAGATGATTAGATTTTGGTGGTGATCCAGATCACCGTCTGGAAAAAAAACAAACAAAACAAACATCACAGTATAGCTAATATATGCCACTTGCGAATGGCATTTTTTTCATGGTCAAGGAATCTATAAAGTTAGACAAAATAAATGTAGGATTAATATTTATGATGTTAAACACTGTATGGGGGAACTGTGGCGCTTGGCGGAGGTCTGCGCTCTCTGAGTGCTTTTCTAGTTTATATAATGTATTCTTCTTTTTACATGCATTTAGTAACTGCTTGGTGACCCAAGGAATATTTTTGTTTTGTTGTCTGTCACTGTATGGTTTTATAGGACAGTTTTTATTGTACAATGATTGAAATATTTGTAAAAATTTATCATATGCTTCATTTATATCATTTTCATCACAAACTATCTTCCAGTCTTGTATTAATAATCCCTTTGCCAGTAAATACATAGATTCTTCAGTTCTTATTATTTTATATTTAATATTTTTGGTATACTTTTTCTTCCTATAATCACATTGATAGACAACAAAAATCGGCAGGTGGTCACTGATATCATTCAATAAACACCCATTCATGATATTATTTTCCATAATGTTTGTGAATATGTTATCTATTAGTGTGGCACTGTGTGGCGTGATTCTGCTAGGTCTGGTAATTGTTGGATGTAAGCCCATACTGTACATTGTGTTGATAAATTCTTCTGTCAAACTACGTTGTTTTGAATTCATAAGATCTATATTGAAATCCCCACAGATCAGGTTCAGGTTCAGGTTACTTTATTTGTACCCGTAGGTAGATTTGTTTTGCAGTCTGGTGACATCCATATTTACAAGCCACTAATTACATTCAACATAGACACAAACACAGGCACACATGAAGCTGACTATAAACATGATAAAAATACTCAAGGCTCCATCAATCAGGGTATAAAAAGACAAAGAGATGAGGGAGAAACCAGAGGTAAGAGAGAATGGTCATATTAAAAGTTAAAAACTAGTCAAAGAGGTTAAAAAACTCAAAGGTCTAAAACTCAGTAAAATATTTAGAACCCAAGTGACATCCTACAAAAATAAGTAAATATAAAATGAAGTTAATAAATAGGTACCTAAATTATGTACAATATATTTTTACAGCTTGTTCAACTCTTTGACAGCAGCAGGGACAAAGCTGTTTTTGATGAACATAACTTGATGAGTGAGCATAACTTTATGAGTTAGTTTTGCATACATTTTTTCCATCCAGTCCTTAACCTGTTGCACTCCAGTGTACCGCGGGTGGACACATCTCTGCGTCCTAGAGCGCACGAGGGCGCTGCGTCCTAGAGTGCACTGAAAAAAAAAAAAATCTGCATTTCCGTTCTTCCACTACAGACACAGCCGCGAACAGAAAGCCAAAGGAGTGCTTTGAATGGTTTAGATGTGATTGACCTCTCATTTGACTAATAAGAGCCTTGAATTGGGTTTCTGAAACCTTGAAGAACCAATGACTGAAAACCTAGCAAGAAGGACCCGCCTACCAACGGCTGCGAATGCAGCCACCCAATTGAAGCACAGAAGTTCAAAAGCTGTTTTGTGTAAGGCTGGGTGACACACAGGCATTCGCCAGTCTTTTTTTCTTATTACTGTTCTTATTTGTTTTGAAAAATCGTTCGCCAAAACCACAATCATGGAAGCGCAAAACCGCAATAATGGAATTATGGTTTGACCGGGTCGCATGACCAGAACCACGAGTCCGTAACAAACGGACCAGCTTCATGTTCGTCTGACAATGAGGAAGAGAAGTTCGCCAGCGAGACTGCTGTTGTGGACAGGTAAGTGTTATAAGCTAAATTATTCTTTATCCCTGAAAATTGTAATCCAAATGACTTTTGACCAATCGGTAAATTACAACTGGAGCGGTCCAGGTCCGTCATGTTGCCAACCGGGCGATGTCCGTCCTGTGTAGCGGGGGGGGGTGGGAGTTGTTATCTTCTACATTACAGATATTTTAGAATAATTTTTAGTGCACTGTAGGTTATTTTTTCTTGTAAAAAAAGCCACACATTTTTACGTGGCATGCTTCTTTGTGTGTGGGGGCTTGTTTGTTCATTCATTCATTCATGAATGAATAAACAACCCCCCCCCCACACACACACAGCCCTGAGTGTCACCTTTCGTTAGAGCCCAAGATGAAGCTTCTATATTGAATCATTCAAAAGTTACAGACGTTTTTCCAAACTGTGCCATTTGGCACAATTTGGCACAGTTCAAAAACGCCTGGGAACAACCTAAGAAAAAAGTTGTGTGATATATTCATTTTTTGTGGTATTGTTACAAAATTTTGACCTCAGCTGGATAACACTTGGTTCTACATTTCTGTTGCATTTTCCAGCCAGTATCTGAAGCTGTGTGTTATTTGCAAGCATTTGTATCCAAAAAAACACCCAGGCCAAATTTATTTTCTTCAAGTTCAGTATGGTTAGATGACTGTTACTCAGTGGCCGGAGCACTTAGAGAGATTATGACTGTTTTGCCAAAAAATTCAAAGTGTTTTCTTTTAAATGAGACCAACCCCATGAAGATGCATCAAAGGGTTGAAGAACAGCTTTTGATTTACTTTGGGTACGTTATTTTTTGGTGTTTTTAGGGAAATTGACCAGAGTGCAAGGGGTTAAATAAGTCAATGTTAGATCCAGGTGTTCTACATACACAGCTCACGACCATATTCTTCACATTGTCCAGACAGATTTCTATTGTAATACATTCAAATAAATCATCCACAGTTACTGACAAATTTTCAACAGCCTTGTTTTGCAAGCTCTTGTCAACATAAATTGCAACTCCTCCTCCTTTTTTCACTTTTCTGTTTAAATAATTAAATTCATAGCCATCCATGGTAAAATCCACTCCTTTCTCTTCACTGAGCCACGTCTCTGATATTGCCACAATATTGAATGGCTCTTTAACCCCTTGCACTCTGGTCAATTTCCCTAAAAACGCCAAAAAATAACGTACCCAAAGTAAATCAAAAGCTGTTCATCAACCCTTTGCAGCATCTTCATGGGGTTGGTCTCATTTAAACGAAAACACTGAGTTTTTTTGCAAAACAGTCATAATCTCTCTAAGTGCTCCGGCCACTGAGTAACAGTCATCTAAACATACTGAACTTGAAGAAAATAAATTTCGCCTGGGTGTTTTTTTGGATACAAATGCTTGCAAATAACACAGCTGTCAGATCCGGGCTGGAAAATGCAACAGAAATGTAGAACCAAGTGTTATCCAGCTGAGGTCAAAATTTTGTAACAATACCACAAAAAATGAATATATTACACAGCTTTCTTCACAGGTTGTTCCCAGGCGTTTTTGAACTGTGCCAAATTGTGCCAAATGGCACAGTTTGGAAAAACGTCTGTAACTTTTGAATGATTCAATATAGAAGCTTGATGTTGGGCTCTAATGAAAGGTGACATTCAGGGCTGTGTGTGTGTGTGTGGGGGGGGTTGTTTATTCATTCATGAATGAATGAATGAACAAACAAGCCCCCACACACAAAGAAGCATGCCACGTAAAAAATGTGTGGCTTTTTTTTACAAGAAAAAATATCCTACAGTGCACTAAAAATTATACTGGAATATTTGTAATGTAGAAGATAACAACTCCCCCCCCCACCCCTTGCTACAGAGGACGGACATCGCCCGGTGCGCTGCGGTCACGGTGCGCCGCGGTCACGGTGCGCCGCGGTCTACTACGCACAGTTGTACTAAAATATCTGCAATAATATCTGCAATCCGCTACAGAAGAGTAGCGGGGGGGGGGGGGCGTTCACGGTCCGGACGCGGCGCATGAACTGCGTACCGCGGCACACGGAGTCCGGTTCGTGCGCCGCGGTCTTCTACACACAGTTGTAATTTACCGATCGGTCAAAAGTCACTTTTGATTACGATTTTCAGGGATAAAGAATAATTTAGCTTATAACACTTACCTGTCCACAACAGCAGTGTCACTGGCGAACTTCTCTTCCTCATTGTCAGACGAACATGACGCTGATCCGCTTGTTACGGACTCGTGGTTCTGGTCACACGACCCGGTCAAACCATAATTCCATTATTGCGGTTTTGCGGTTCCATGATTGTGGTTTTGGAGAACGATTTTTCAAAACAAATAAGAACAGTAGTAAAAAAAAAAGACTGGCGAACGCGTGTGTGTCACCCAGCAGCTAAAAACAAAACAGATTTTACAAGGGAGGCACACTTTCGAACTACTGTGCTTCAATTGGCTCGCTGTATTCGCAGCCGTTGGTATGTGGGTCCTTCTTGCTAGGTTTTCAGTCATTGGTTCTTCAAGGTTTCAGAAACCCAATTCAAGGCTCTTATTAGTCAAATGAGAGGTCAATCACATCTAAACCAATCAAAGCACTCCTTTGGCTTTCTGTTTGCGGCTGTGTCTGTAGTGGAAGAACGGAAATGCAGCTTTTTTTTTTTCAGTGCCTCCTAGAACGCACAGTGTGCGTCCTTGGACGCCCTCGTGCGCCCTAGGACGCAGAGACGTGTCCGCCCGCAGTACACCGAAGTGCAACAGGTTAAACTGATGTAAATAATCTTTAATGTTATTAAAGTTGGCATAGAGACTTCTGCTGTTGAAGTGGATCATAGAAATATTGAAATCAGATGTGACTATTGTGTTAAACTGTTCATCCGTGTAGTAACTACAGTTATTATTGATGGAGCTAAATAAATTATTATCAGGGTCTATGTTATATTCTACGTCCTGTGGGTTGTGATCCGTATATTCAAAAACTTTCAGTTACTGTTGTTCCTGTTTGTTACCTCCGCCAAGGAGGTTATGTTTTCATCAGCGTTGGTTTGTCTGTCTGTCTGTCTGTCTGTTTGTTAGCAAGATAACTCAAAAAGTTATGGATGGATTTTCATGAAATTTTCAGAGATTGTCAGATATGGGGTATCCTACAGATGATTAGATTTTGGTGGTGATCCGGCTCACCATCTGGAAAAAAACAAAACAAAACAAGCATCACAGTATAGCTAATATATGTCACTTGCGAATGGCATTTTTTTCATGGTCAAGGAATCTATAAAGTTAGACAAAATAAATGTAGGATTAATATTTATGATGTTAAATACTGTATGGGGGGAACTGTGGCGCTTGGCGGAGGTCTGCGCTCTCTGAGTGCTTTTCTAGTTGATCTTTTGTTTCATGTAATTAAATGTCCTGATGCAGATGAGTATAATCCTTCAGTGTCCTACAGTTGTCTCTTGTTGCTGTCGACTCCAGTTCATAATATTCATTGATATTTGTCCAGTTCCATAATATTACGGATGTTGATAACCTTGGCTTCTTCAGGTGATCCATTTAATTTGATGTATATTTTACAGTTTGATGTCCAGATGTTTTTAATCTTTTTCTGCTTTCTCATGTATCTAGCTTTTCTGGCTATTTCTGCGTTTTCTTTTGTAAGGTGCTCATTTATATAGATGTTCATTCTTTTCAGTTTCCTCCCTTGTTTTAGCAGCGAAGTCTTGTGTTTTCTATTGACAAACCTGATGATGATAGCCGGTTTGTCGCTGTTTTTCCTGGGCAGAGGGTGGCAGGCCTCAATGGTGTTACAGTCCAGCTGGATTCCTTTGGACTGCAGGAAGGCCGCCACTTGTTGCTCCGTGGATTCGTCTTCCAGCGCATCGAGCCTCCTTCCGCTGTCCATGGCCACCGCCCGATCATATGATCGGGGTTTAATGTGGAGCCCAGTGATGATCACGTCGTTCACCCGGGTGTACTGCTCCAGGTCCGACACTCTGCTCTCCAGATACACCAGCCTCTTGTCTTTCTCGGCGTTCTGGATCCGCAGTGCTTTCACCTCCTCGAGCAGGCCCAGGATGTTTTTTTGCTGCAGCTTTACAGCAGAAATCTCTTCAGCCAAGAAGTTGAGCGATCTTTTAATATCGACCACCTCCTCAGTCCGCTGAGCTTTCTTAGGACCCATGATCCCGGACGATATATGTTGACTAAACAGCTAATGAACAGCTGTTTAGCTAGCTGAATGGCAGGCCGCTCCGGTCTGCTCTCGTTTCCCAGTCCGTAGATGCCGCTATTGCCGTCTTAAGTCAGGCAGGGGTCGAAACTAAGATGTCCAGTCCGTAATCCAAATTCAGTTCTCAAAAGCCAAAAAAAGTAGTCAAAAACCGAGCACCAAAACACAGAAATCCACCGAAATCCACCGACTGACAGGATCTGACAGCAGGTTGACAGGAACTTTATTTTTGGTAGTATGCCACAAAACAGTACTGGTTTTCATTTCAGCAAAGGAAAATACTGCATCAAACAAGGAAAGATTGCATTTCCAACTTTGTCATCTTAGCTGTAACTGTCTTAAGATACAACAGCACAAAATTCTCACAATCAGTCAACTTCTGATTGAATGCTAGAGTACAAAACATTCATTTTTGCATTCAAAAACATTAAAAAAAACTGCTGCATTCCTTACTTCAGCATCTCAGTGGTGCAACAGCACTAATGTTTTTTGGGACTTAAGATCCATATTTCTGGTGGATCAGTAAAGTTAATTTCCATTTTAAGTTTGAAAAAACATCGAAAACACAGGAAAATTTTGCTAAACACATTAAAACATTACATTTCGGACCTCATCTATGTGACTGTGCAACAGCACAAATGGTTTTTGAGCATCAGCTCCACTTTACCTATGGTAATATGCTCGAAAGCATTCCTGGTTTGTATTCAAACACAGGAAAACATTGCATTTGTTACATTTCCATGTTGATACACCCTTTTGGACAAAGGTTACATCGTTCCCGCTTGTCAGAGTGAAGAGGCCAGTGTACCAAGTTATCATAACATACATCTGGTTGTGGATAAGGGTCTTGGGGTGTAGCCTTTCTTCTGTGGTGATGGAAAGCTGAGTGATGGTTGGCCAACTCTGGATGCTGGCTTGTTGACTTGGTTCAAACTGTGGGCAAGGATGAAGGATGGCCAAGAAATTCTTAATTTCTTCAGGGCTACTCTTAACTGGATCTCCCAACACTTGAACAAAGTACAAATTTGGATAATGAGGAATATGTTCAATCATCTCATCAGTGAAGATCATTTTGAAGTACTGAAAGGGTGTGTTGTACAGCCTCAGGGGTTCAAATGTTGAATCCGGAATCTGGAATTCATCAATGTCTTCATGCTTCCAGATTCTTCTCGTGCTTTTGTTTGGGCCTGACTGGGAACTTGGGTCAAGGCTGTCCCCTGGTTCCTCCAGGGAAACTGTTTTTAGAGTCTGTTTGCCTTTTCTGCTCTTCTTATGAGGCAGCTGCGTGGAAGATCTGCTTGTTGAGGGAGCCTCCTCTTTGTCTAGGGATTCAAAAGAACTGTCACCTGTACCTTCTGCTTGTGTTGGGTGATAATCAGGGTCCTCTAATGGGTCATCATCATCACTCAGATCACCATCAGAGTCTCGAGGATTTTCAGGTACAAGGGCCAGAAGGGTGTGTGATCTTGCACCATAGAATGTTTCAATGTCCATCTAGTAGTTGTAAAACAAGTCAAAAAATGAAATTGTAATCAACAACCGCAATCAATGGTAACGTCATTTAGCTAAAACAAAATGAATTGTGATATTCATGACTTCCATATTCTTATTCTAGATTTTTTACGAAAATCAACTCGAGAAGTGTCAAAAAATACTTACTAAAAATTATTTCAGCATATTCACTATATACAAACAATGTTTCATATTTACAACAATGGATAAACAGAAGTTTTGATTTTATAGTAAATATTTAATTATAATTACATTAGCGTAATTTTGTTACACTTACCATAAAGTGACAAATCAACCATTTGGTTGAGCATGTTTTTAAAAAAATATCAGATACTAAATTTAAGTTTTTTAGTGGTATCAAGTAACATATTTCTGTTCAGTATGGCCTCAAACACTATCCTACAGAGGGGTTGCACTGACGTCACACGGGTCATGTGTCTTTTGTTTACTGCACCATTTTGGATGGCAACGAACAGTCAAATCACAAACAGCAAGTGTGAGTGAGTGTAATCAAGTCCACCGATGAGGTGCAGACTTTTCTGTGCTTGGTAGCTGATTAAAGAAATCCAGAGGGAGTTGGACGGAGTGACCTGAAATGAATTCACGGCCACGGCGGAGGCAGACGGGAGGCAGAGTGGCGTAGACCTAACCATGGCATCATCATTGTTGAAAACAGTGAGCAAGGATGATGAGTGATGTGATATTATGCATCTGTGCCGTTATTTATCCCAGTGGTGGAAAGCTCACTTTGAACAAACAACACCGTTGTCTCCTGTATGCAGACAATGAGCTAACTAACACACACAGCATACATATTTTAGTACCTAATAGTGATAATTTGCGGTGATTACAATGTAGTACAGAGGGCTTATTGGTGCTAACTAGTATTAGCAATCATTAGCTTACCTTCATATGTGATCTAGTTTGTATCCTCACGTCCTCTGCTGCTCCATGGCTTCCTGAACTCTCCAGTACTTTTCCAGTGTTTTGTCTCACCACCTGTAGCCTTTTCTGGCTCTCCTTTATTGTCTTTACTCTGACAAAAAACCAGCAAGCAGCAGGCTCGCCTCAATATCCATCTTGTGTTTTTCTTGTCACATACAATGTCATGGGAGTGTCGGCAGCCTTGCTGTAAATATATCACTCACTTTAGGTGGTATTCAGTCGTAATGGAAAACGAACAACACCGTGGCAAGTCGGACTGAGTAGGTGCTAGTGGAATTATTATTCTCAGCACAGGGTCCACGCTATTTGCTGTCCAAAATGGCAGAAAAACAATGTGGTACATGACCAATGACATCACGTGCAACCCCTCTATACCAAAAAAGTATTCCTACCTTTTACAGTTGCACCAGAAACAGTCAAAATGTCTTGACTGATTTTCTTGTTTTTTACTTCCTGGTTGGAGAGTAAATGAAGAAGCTTACTATTTGCAGAAACTGTGACACCTGTTGGATTTGTTTTAGCATAACATACCTCAGCCAAGTGGTAGAGATGGTCCAATCAGGTTGAGTTAAGTTAGACACTCCTCTCATTGAAATATATTTAATCAAAATCTGCTAAACCATTTGGTCGAGCAGGCAGTAAAGGGTTATGTTATGGTGAGTGGCATATAACCCAAAAGCAGACATGGGAGAGATTGATAATAAAGTGAAACAATAATCTTTATTACAATAGTGTAAGATAATGTGCTATGGAGATTCTTTTGAGAATCTGGCAACCACTTTCACAGGGGAAAGCATCTGGGAGCAGAAGAAGAAGCTCCACGCTGGATGAGCAGGTTGCCAGGGGGAGAGGTGCTGTGGTGCTGTAGGGGAGTTTCCCGGTGGTTGTAGGAGACAGTCTGGCCAGGCCTGGGTGCTGGGGAGTGAGAGTGAAGGGTAGTGATGACAAATGTTGGTAAGTCGACTTACTTGGGGAGGTGAAGGTGTGAACAGTCCAAGAACATCCAAGTCTAAACCGAGAGGCTATTTCCAAACTCCATAGGCAGGCAGGGGTGAAAGCACGGCAGGTCAGATCCTGGCAGGCAGACAATTCCAAAACAGAAGGCAGTCTCTGGGTTTAGGACAAGCAAAAGTTAAAAAAAGCACAGCAAAGCAGGATACACATAGATTCTGAGCTCAGAGATGTTATGGCTGTGTGCAGGATAATGTCACCAGGCGGAGTGAAGGGACAACGTCCTATTTAAAGGGCCTCTCTGACTGGCACCAGGTGAGGAACAAGGCTGCAGGGTGTGAGCCTAATCAGAGGGAAAGAGGAAGGCAGAGTACACACAGAACCATTATAGTACCCCCCCCCCCCCCAAAAAAAAAAACCGAACGCCTCCTGGGCTTGTCAGGGTGGTGTTTGTAGAAAGTCCTAATGAGAAAGTCATCCATGATGAAAGACCTGGAGATCCATGATCTCTCCTCAGGGCCATAACCCTCCCAATTCACCAGGAATTGGATGCCGCGATCCCAATGGCGAGCATCAATGATGCGGTGGACAGCATACATCAGTCCTCCGTCTACCATCTTGGGTGGCAGTGAGGGTTTGTATGGTGGGCAGAGGGAACTGGCGAATACCGGTTTGACCTGGGCGACATGAAATACTGGGTTAATGTGGAAGGAGGGAGGCTGAGCCAGACGGCGGCAGGGTTCACAATAGCAGAGATGCAGAAGGGGCCAACAAAATGGGGAGCCAACTTCTTGCTATCTGTCTTTAGTGGAAATATTTTGTAGACAGCCATACCTTGTCGCCTACAGAATAGGTGGGGGCAGGTGTTCTCCTCCGGTTGGCCTGCTTGATGTTCTGCTCCCTCGACCTGAGCAGTGTTGCCCTGGTGTCCCCCCAGAAGCGGTGACATCTGGCCATGTGATCGGCGACACTGGACACAGCAATTTCATCCACCATGATGTAGAGGAGGGGAAGGTTATACCCCAGGGACACCTCGAAGGGAGAGACCCCAGTGGCAGCAGACGTAGCAGTGTTGTGAGCGTATTCGACCCAGGGCAGGTAGGTGCTCCATGATGCAGGTTCAGAGGTTGTGACACACCTCAGGAAAGCCACAAATCTTCAACCTGGGGCTACTGGAACATTCAGTTTTCTGTGGGAAATTCTCGAATTTCACTTCTTATTCAGTCCAAAAAATTGCAAATAATTTTCTGTTGTTGTGCATGGGTGCAAGGGTGCCCATAGAACACATGCACAACAACGGCAAATTATTTGCAAATCTTTGGACCAATTAAGAAGTGAAATTACAAAATTTCTCACAGAAACCTGAATGTTCTAGGAGCTCCAGGTTGGAGACCCTCCTCCAGCTCCTGGTTGGCCCTCTCACACTGCCCGTTGGAGTGTGGATGGTAACCCGATGACAGGTTGACCATAGCCCCGATAGATTTGCAGAAAGCATGCCAGACCTGTGACACAAACTGGGGACCACGGTCCAAGACTATGTCACTCGGAATGCCATGCAGCCTGACCACATGTTTGGTGAACAGGTTGGCTGTCTCTAAGGCAGACAGTAGCTTGCATAGAGGTATAAAGTGAGCATCCCTAGAGAACCTGTCCACAATAGTCAGGATGACAGTGTGGCCCTGGGATGATGGCAGACCGGTGACAAAGTCTAGAGCTATATGGGACCAGGGACAGCTGGGAATGGGTAGTGGATGGAGTAGTCCGGCAGGCGGGGTGGTAAGGGATTTGTCAGCCAAGCACTGAGGGCACGGCCTGATATACTCCTGTACGTCATGGTCCATGGTAGGCCACCAGAAGATGCGGTGAAGGGCAGCAAGGGTCCGAGCCACTCCCGGATGGCGGGAGAACTTCGCCGCGTGCATCCAGTATGCGACCTGCCCCCTCACTGCAGCAGGACCAAACAACCGGCCCGGTGGCCCATCCCCAGGGTCCGAGTTGGTGATCTGAGCCTCTTTCATTTACCGTTCGATGTCCCAGGAAAGAGCTCCAACAATGGCAGATGTCGGGATAATCGTCTCCTCCCTGGGTGGCGTAGTGTTGGGTGAGAATTGTCTGGAGAGGGCATCAAGCTTGATATTCTTGGAGCCGGGCCTGTAGGTTACAGAGAAGGAAAACTGGCCAAAAAATAGTGCCCACCTGGCCTGGCGTGAACTGAGTTGCTTGCCTGTCCTGATGCACTCCCAAGTTCTTATGATCAGTCCACACCAGGAACGACTGAGCAGAACCCTCCAGCCAGTGGCGCCACTCCTCCAGTGCCAGTTTGACTGCTAACAGGTCTCACTCACCGATGTCATAATTTCTCACAGCAGGGAAGTGTCGCCGAGAGAAAAAGGCACAAGGATGAATCTTATTGTCAGTGACCGATCATTGGGAGAGAACTGCCCCCACCCCAGTGTCCGAAGCGTCACCTCCACTATGAACTGCCGTTCAGGGTCCAGCTGGGTAAGAATGGGTCTTTCAGTGAATTTGGTTTTGAGCATGGAAAAGGCTGTGTTCGCTTCGGTGGACCAAACAAAAGGTACTTTGGTAGAAGTGAGGAAGGTTAGGGGAGAAGTCACTGTACCTGTAGTTTCTGATGAATCTATGGTCGAAGTTGGCAAACCCTAAAAACTGTTGCAGTTGTTTCCTGGTGGATTGTGTGAGACAATCAGTGACTGCCTGAATCTTTTTGGGGTCTGGTTCTAGCTTGCCATCAGAAATTATGAAGCCCAGAAATGAGGCTGTAGTGGTGTGTGTTATGGCGGCACTTTTTGTGAAGTGCAGTGTGATGACGCTGACTTCCTGTCGTGTCACCGCACTGCTCTATATAGCGGGTTGGGCCGCCATAGCCACTTCCTCTTGTGCCGGATAATCCGGCTGGATGCTTGCCATGTACTGCTATACTCCATCTCTAATAAAGCTGTGTTCAATGTTACCACTCTCTCGACCTTGTTCATCACCAGGTTTGTAGACATAACATTTTGTGACTGAGGATTAACATATGGAGGCGTGCATTACACCACTCCGTCCCTTCCTTGAGCTCCTGGGCGAGCCGCCGGTGCCTTGGCTGCGTTGGTTCAAGGCCTTTCAAACTTACATCACGGCGCTGGACCTCGGGAAGCTTGATAAGGTGAGGGCACATGGTCTTCTTGTCCACAACCTGGGTATCAAGGGCCAGTGAGTCCTACGGACACTCGGCACATCGGACTTGCTCGAGGACATCGTGGAGCTGCTAGCTAACCATTTCACCACTCCAGACAGCGTGACTGTATGGAGAATTTGCTTTCGTCGGCGACATCAACATGTAGGTGAGCACATCCACCAGTATGTCGCTGACTTGAGGCAGCTAGCTAGCGAGTGCCGTTTTGGGCTGTTTGAAGATGAGATGGTGCACAACCAGCTAGCAGAGCACATGTGCATTGATGGACTGCGAGCTAGGCTACTAATGGTGCTGAATGACTTGACGTTAGCTAGAGCCGTCGAGCTAGCTCTCCAGTTGGAGGCCGCAGACAAGCTAGCTTTGGAGTTAAACTGGTGCCAGTCACAGAAGCCACTGGAGCCATCCACCACAGCAAATGTTGTGGACCCGTATAGCGAGGACAATTTGAATGAAGATTGTTCAGAAACCAATGCTGCCAGCTGAAGGTCTGCCCCAGGAATACCCCCATGCAGGGGTTGTGGGTCCGGTCCGCGATGCACCACCATAAAGCGAAAGAGTGCCTGGCAAAAAGAAAATGTTGTAGCAGATGTGGACACTTGAATCACTATGCCAGAGTGTGCCACTTATCTGATCCAGAGAGCCCACGGAAGAAATCACCCTTCCCACCCCCGACAACCATCCACTTGGTGAGTCCAAGTATCAACGGGTATACGTTTTGTGCAGTGGAGTTAAACAGCGTGGAGGTGCCACTGTTGCTCAACATGGCAGCGGTGCAGTCGATGCTGAGTTGAGCCATGGTGAAGAAGTTTTTCCCCCACCACAGGATAAGAAGTAACCCGATGCCATTGTATGGCTACAGAGGTAGCAGGCTGTGGACTGTTGGGACTGTGGAGCTAACCGTTCATTAGAAGTCTGAAATGATGATTGACTTCACTTTCTAAGTGGTGGCGCGCAGTGATAACACCATGGGGTGTGACCTATTCTACGGACTGGGTTTTGTCATCAAGGACGGTGCTGGGAATGAATGGTCTGGTTGTGGCCGCTGGGGCTCATGGGTTCCGGTGGTCAAAGAGGATGTGGTATGGGATGCAGGACTAATGGACATCCTTGCTTTCGAGCGGGACCAGCCTCGCGTGGAGTCAGTGCAGGAAAGTCTCAGTGCCGGTGCTTGAGAAGTTGCAGTGGGGGTACCGAGCGTGACGGCAGGGCACCAGTGCCGACAAGTGACACCGTGCTAGCCCCAGATGCTGCCGGTACTTGGCTGCAGTTGGATGGGTGGTCTGCAGCTACGATGGTGATCGCTACGATATTTATAGAAGAGGACGGGGCACCACCGACAAGCATAGAGTTACCGCATGCTCAGCAGCAGCACACCAGGCCAAGTAAGGCCCCACTTAGGGTTATGGACTTGGATCAGGTTCAGGGTGATGAACAACCATGGCGAAGATGGGCCGGATGATAGCCAGCAAAACATCAAGTACGTCTGCGGATAGTGGCGAAGTTGGGAGCGGCATGCTTCCGGTTGTCCGACGACTCGATGAGGCATGCCAGCCAGCTACAGCATGTCCAGGAGGACGCTCCAGGTGGCGGGGCTGGACAGGAGTCGGTGAAGGTGGTTTGGGATCTGGGCTCTGTCATCCAGAAGATCAGCCATTGCTTCGGGGGCCTGCTGCCTCCAGGGGCGCGCCTGTTGAGGGGCTGCCCTGGGCCCCCCATGCCGGTTCCACCGTTCCCACTCAAGTGACTGTGCCGTGACAGCTTTGTTTATAGTTATTGTGTGTTGCTGTGTTTATTGTGTTTAGTTCAGGAGCACGGCAGATATTTTTAGTTGTAATAAAGACTTTTAGTTTAATTTGGTGGCAGAATAATTCACCGTCCCGTCATGTGGGAGTCCACCCACCGACCCTATTTCAGGTTGTTTTGTGTGAATGTGTTAGGCCTTTGAAAATTTCAGTTTATTTAGAGTGTGCTTTGGGTTCCAAATTGGGATGGGTTTGAATTGTGTGAGTGGTTTTGGACTTTGTAAACTCTTTCGACCTCGTTCATCACCAGGTTTGTGGACATAACAGTGTGGAACTCACACTTCTCTGCCTTCACAAACAACTGATTGTCCAAGAGCCTTTGGAACACCCTCCACATGTGGACTTTGTGTTCTGCCACACTATGAGAAAAAACAAGTATGCCATCCAAATAAACAAACACAAAAGCTCCCAGAAATTCCAGTAGAATATCATTAATTAGGCGCTGGAACACTGCTGGGACGTTGATGAGGCCAAAATACATGACCAAATACTCGAAATGGCCAGTGGGGGTATGGAACTCTGTCTTCCATTTGTCCACTTCCCAGATCCGAACCAGATGGTATGCGTTCCTGAAGTCCAGCTTTGTGTAGATGGTGGAACCCTGAAGTTGATCAAAGGCAGAGTTAATCAGAGGCAGTGCGTATTTGTCTTTGACTGTAATATTACCAAGCTCCCAGAAGTCGACGCATGGGCGGAGTGACCCATCCTTCTTACCAGCAAAGAAGAACCCTGCCCCAACAGCAGATGATGAAGGGCGGATGATACCAGCACTCAGGAACTCTTTAATGTATTTATCCTTGGCCTCCTTCTCAGGGGCTGACAGGCTATATAGCCAGCTGGAAGGTAATCACACCCACTGTTGGAGCTTGATAGCACAGTCATAGGGTTGATGAGGAGGAAGGAACAATGCTTTAGTTTTACTGGAAACGGGCACCAGATCATGGTAGATGGAGGGTACATTGGTCAAATCAGGGGGCTTGGCAGTGGGAGGTGGAGTGGGAATGTATGGGGAACAGGCAGCTGACTAGAGACAGGCAGACATGCAAAATGGGCTCCAGGCACTGATTCACCCTTTCCCCCAGTCTTTGGTTGGATTGTGGAGTCTTAACCATGGGTAGCCTAGAATTATGGGTGAAGTGGAAACAGGGAGGACAAAAAATTCTAGGTCCTCACGATGATTCCCTGAGGACAATATGGCTATGGGCACAGTTTGCTTAGAGAACAGAGATATGGGTTGGCCAGACCGGGCGCCTGCGCTTATAGGCTGCTGAAGTCTTTTACAGGGAATTTTCAATCGGGTTGCCAGACGCTCAGAAATAAAGTTTTGTTCTGCCCCAGAATCAATCGGCACTACGTTAACATGCTTGGTGTGCTTGAGCAACAGACGTGTGGGTAGGGTGAAACATGTTCGTAGGGATCCAGATGCATTTCCCATTAGTCTCCCTACTGTGACTAACAGGCGGTGGCTTTTCCCTTTGTGGAACACTGTGCTGCCGAATGACCCACTTGCCCATGATAGTGACACAACCCCGCCTCACAACGTTGCTGCACTTCAGCTTGAGGGAGCTTGGACCAGCCAATGCCCATGGGTTCCGATGAGCCGGGCGGCAGGAAGGAGAGGAGCTATGAGTGGGGTGGTGAGGAGTGGGCTGGGGGCCAAGAGCCAGACAGTCATTCCCTCGAGTGCTCTCGTAGTCTATCGTCCAACTTAATGAGAGAGATGAGCGTGTCAAGTGACTCGGGTTCCTCCCAAAGGCGGGCGAGCTCATTGTGGAGAGTGGAACTCAGGCTATGGGTGAACGCTGAGCGTAATGCAACATCATCCCAGCTCGCAGAGGCTGCAAGAACCCGGAAATCATGGAGTGCTCAGTTGCTGATCTAGCCCTCTGGTGAATTTTCATGAGCCAGGAGGACGCGGTCCCCTCCCACTCCAATTGGTCAAACACAGGGGTGAACTCTTCCGAAAAACAGTTGTAGGTGTAGGAGTTATAATTTGGCCCCTGTATAATGGCTTGGGCCCATGAAAGGGCATGCTCGTCAAGAACCCCCATAAGATAAGTAATCTGATGGCGGTTGGAGGGGAAATCATCTGGGACGTGATCAAACACGAGCTGGCATTGCAAGACAAACCAGCTGGCATCCCCCAACTAACCATCATAGCGGGGAGGTGTGAAGACTAGAAGAGAACAGCCTGACCGGGCGGGAGAGCTAGCTGTAGCAGCAGGAGCGATGAAGGAGGTGGCTGTGGTGAGGCCCTGAACGATGGTGGCCCAAGTATTTGGTAAGTTTATTAACTTGACTCACAAGGACTTGATACTGATCATCAGCCTGATCTAACCATTGATCAAAATTTCGCTCGCTAACTGAGCGCCATTTTGATAAACATGTTTTTTTCTCTCGCCTACTGTGTCATTCCATATCCCTTCCCTTTTTCTTTCTTTATCACCACTATGACTGGCGCCTAGCGGCTGCCCCGGCCTTGGATGCGCTCTGCAGAGCGTGCCCAAATGCCAAGTCACGTTTCGTTACCTTGTATTCATACATGTGTAATGACAATAAAGTTGAATCTCATCTCATCTCATCTCATCATCTCATCAAGAGACCCAAGCTAGTGTTTTATCATTTCCATCCTATGTCCGCTGGGTCAGTTTTGCTGGTGACGTACTGTTATGGTGTGTGGCATATGACCAAAAGCAGACACGGGAGGGAATGATAATAAAGTGAAACAATAATTTTTATTACAATAATACTGCAAGATAATGTGCTATGGAGATTCTTTTAAGGATATGGCAACCACATTCACAGGGGAGAGCAGCTGGTAGCAGATGAAGGAGCTCCATGCTGGATGCCAGGGGGAGAGGTGCTGTGGAGCTGCAGAGGAGTTTCCTGGTGGTTGTAGTAGACAGGATGGCCAAGCCTGAATGCTGGGGAGTGAGAGTGAAGGGCAGTGATGACAAACGTTGGTAAGTCGACTTACTTGGGGAGGTGAAGGCATGCACAGTCCAAGAACATCCAAATCCAATCCGAGAGGTTATTTCCAAACTCCAGAGGCAAGAAGGGTTGAAAGCACGGCAGGTCAGATCCTGGCAGGCAGACAATTCCAAGACAGAAGGCAGTCTCTGGGTCTAAGACAAGAAAAAGGTCAAAGACATAGCAAGGCAGGATACACACAGATTCTGTGCTCAGAGAGGTTATGGCTGTGTACAGGATAACATCACCAGGCAGAGTGAAAGGAGAGCGCTCTGTTTAAAGGGCCTCTCTGACTGGCAGCGGGTGAGGAACAAGGCTACAGGGCGTGAGCCTAATCAGAGGAAGAGAGGAAGGCAGAGTACACACACAACCATTACAGTTTGGTCTTCAGTTACAACCCATCCCCATACTATTAGCTGTGATGTTCCAGTTCCCACCCAGATGAGAGGGGAACTCAATGCATTAGCTTCAGGGCTAACAGTACTACTTGGGAGTTAACTTACCAAGCATGATTTATATTCTTATTAGCAACACTAACGATAGTCGATGTGTGGGCGTTTATGTATGTCTGCCTTAATGCTGTGCGATATGGCCAAAAATTCATATCACGATATAAGTCATCGTATATCATGATAACGATATACAGTATATCATGGTATACATTTTCTTTAAATTCGACAGTTCAGAAAATCATATAAAAAGGACCACCTCTTTTTTTACATATACCATTTTCCCTCATAATTTTGCAGTGTTATAAAATAGTTTTGTAATGTGCACTTGAGAAGTGATGCTCATAAATTTCAGGTTTTTCTTCTTAAATCATATATGAATCATTGAATCATGAATCATTGAATCATGAATCATTCTCACACTCTGCATAAACACTTTGAACTTCTGGTAAACGATTCCGGAGCATCAGAGACAGAACCACCAGAATGATCAACAGCTTCCTTCCACAAGCTGTCAGGATGCTGAACAGTTGACCCGGAATCTCTCATACACACTACTGCACCGATGGACATTTTGTATATTATTTGTATATTATAGTTAGTTTTTTGTTTTTTTTTTCTCCCCAAGTATGTCTCAGGGATGTGTGAATGGATGGGGGGGTGGGGGTGGGGGGTGGAGCTATGTGGGAGTGTGTCTTAAATCATGCTGCTTCTATTTATATGGATGCCGAGAGAAACGCAATTTCATCTTGCCTGCACTACAGTTGTATGTACAGCAATATGACAATATGATGATTTTGATTTGATTTGATTTGATTTGAATAAAAAGTAAACATCAATAAGTTAAATATTTCCTGAGCCAGAGGAGAACAGCAAAAAGAAAAAAAAAAACAACATAAAAAAAAGTCTGAAAATGAGAAAATTACCCATGGCTGGCACCTACAGATATAAATTAGCTGTTAGTTTAAATCAATGAAAATTTGAGTGTAGCAGCCTGAAGACTGTCATTCTGGCCTGATTTAACCCATTTGCTTCTTAGTAAAAATATTTCAGATCGCTCATGATCTGAAAATCAAAGACACAAAAGGTATTGTAATAAAGTGCTTGTGATGACTTTAACTTTATTCATTACCCCTAGTTGACTAATTAAAATGATTAGAAATCAAATAAATTACATTAAGAGCCAACTTGCTCAACCGACCAGTTTTATTTTATTTATTATTTATTTTGCATGTATATGCCACCATCATACACTTTTGCAGCTTTAATAACATTTTTTCAGACAAAACTAAGAAACTCAGCAGTAATTTACCCTCCCCCCAAAAAACGATGGTTTGCTATGGTTTCCAGTTAGCACAACTTAGCTTAAATGACGATCAGTTAGCATTTTATAATTAGACATGGTGTTAATGTTATTTACCTCCTATTAAAACAAGGTTAGCGAACTATCCTCTCTGACGCAGAACGATGAAAAACAGTCCCACATCCCTGGCAAACAGGAGTAGCAGCTATCTGAACCGTTAGTTTGATGTTAGCATTTGCAACCACCAGGCTGAAGCCAAGACACCCACACCTGTTCCACTGTGCAACATAACAAAAATATTTTTTTGTAAGTTGTCTGTGTTTTTTCAACTGATTTAAGACAATTTTGCACCACTGAATCCGAAAATGACATCCGTTTCTCTCGATCAGGTCAGGTTTTTATGTTAAGTTATAAGCAGTTTTACAGCAGTTGTACAGTTGTACTGTAAATTGAATAGTAGACATTGATAAAGGTAAGTACATATAAATTGAATGTTATGTCATCATTGTTCAAAATTCAGATAATTTCAAGAAATAAAAAAGAATTCTGCATCATATAAAGCGAAAATACCTGTACATGTTAACAAAAACGTAAGAAAACATGTGGCTATAGTTCAAAAAGTTGACCTGATTAAGCAAAACCAATGTGATTTTTGGATTCAGCACATCACAATTGTCCTAAATCAGCTAAAAAAAACTTAGACAATAAATTTGGTGTTGACCAGTGTAATATATCTTGTGTCATTCTATCTTATTTTGTTATATTTTTGCCAATATAATGGGCACGGTCGGGCATCCAGGCATTTGGCCTACTTCCGGTTAGCAACCCACATGGCAACGCCGTACTCGGTGAAAACAATTCAGTGGTGACCTAGTCCCAGGCAGCTGCCGTGACCCAGTCAAGCTTGTCCAGCCCGTCGTAGTGCATTATATTCAGCTCATCACGTCCTATATCAGGTAATTGAGTGATATTGTGTTAGTTTAATTAGTTGCCACTTGATGGGTCACGTTTTGAAAATGCTAGCCGCCGACACAAGCCTCTCTGTATTGTAAACAGAGACGGACATTTCGTCTATGGAAATGCATGACTGATTCCGTTTTCACCCAACAATACAGACCTCTCTATGTGCAGTCAGCCTGACTAATTTAACTGTAGACTGTAGTAAATAGTGCAACAAAGAGGCAGGCCATTAATGAAAGAGGTGACAAAGGCAACCACGTGGCCTTAATTGTTCAATTACTTAACAAGACCTGTTGGGCCAACTTTGCATTTGACAACAATAGTTGAATACTTGAAACTCAGGGTCTTGAGAATATACCATATTTTCATGATTTTCAAGATCCCTGGATCATTTAATTATTTCTTTTAAGAATTACTCCTGTGCTGCCCTGATATTTAATGGATTGGTCATGTTACCCATAGGGGCCTTTCCTTAAAAACATTCAAAACATGTAAGAGGGTTAATCATGTTAATATGGGTCGAAGCAAATATGCTTACCAGGGGTGTCGATCAAGTAGCTGTACACGTCTGGCCACTGCACATCTGGCCACCTGGTCGGGTCATTAACCCATTTTCCGGCTGGTAGCTTGTATGGGCAATCTGTCAGTCCACTTGCTGTCAGTTTCTCCTGATAACGTAGCCTGGCTGACTCATCAAGCTTTTCTGTGTAGTCACAGGCCATGACAAAACGTCAAAACACTGCACTAGAGAAGGCCTGGTAACAGGTTTGTTTTCACCGAGTTAAGATGGCGGCGATGTGTTACTAACCGGAAGTGACGTAGCCCCGACCGCACCAATACATCAAACCATTACCATTAGCTTCGCTAGGCAGTCAAAGTCGGTCAGGCTAACTGCATTAAAACTGTCGATTCAGCAGGTTTTGATCGTTATTTTCTCAATTCTGTTCACCCCCACTGGAATCCTTGTCCGTCTACTAACACTTGATCGTATACAGTTGTAGCAGACTCAAGCTGGATTGAACACTAAAATTGGAACTTTGCTTCATGTATGAACGAACTGTCTAACCTCTACCCAGTTTAATCACCCCCAACAGGATCCAGCTGTGATGGAGGACCATATACAGCACCCCTGCCCCCTCTTCCTTCCTTTCAACACAGATCCTTGACATAGAGAAGAGAGAAGCAGGAAACAAACTCCCCCACTGAGACATCATTTTACGACCACGGCAGTGAAATTCCTGCAGAACAGGAATTTTTCCTGAAGACTTCCTAAATGTGCTTACAATGTTGCTGCATTATCCGTTGTCATAAATGTTTTATTTATGCATGCTTTTCTTACTTATAAACACTCATAGATTAGAAAATTCAGATGGAGGTGTTTTGATAATATGTGTCTAGTTGTGATAAGCGTCTGTTTGATGACTGTCTCACTTCTCCGTTGGGACGATCGAGTTTACCAAGGGGGCAGTGAGACAGTCATGCAAAGCCCTGATTGGCCGACCCCCTCAGGACAGCCCTGGGGGTAGAGGCCAATACCCCTTTATCACATGTTTCAACCCAGAATTCATTGTCTTTTGCTGCTGTTTTCTGAGGAGAGAGCTCATTGGCCCTCTCGCTGTCTCCTCAAATCGAGCTCTTATCTGACCGAAGGTAACACTTGAAGCTTTCCCTTTTTCGAGCATGCTTTAACTACCTGAACTTTGATATTTTTTTTTGATTTTTCTTTAAAACTTCATCACCTTCTCTGGCAATTCATGACTAGTGGAAGTAATCTTCAATTTTTATCTTTTCTAAAGCTAACCAAGCCATGATTTTCTTCTTCAATCCTAATGCTTCTATAAGTCAAGTGTGATCACACTTTTTAGAGCTTATTCCATTTTTAAGGCTTCCTTCTGACTATCCTGCACTGCCAAATGCAGGCCTAGAGCAGATCCATTGTTCCAACCACCTCCAGCAGACATAAGCTCTGGGCCTGAACCAGGCCCCACCTCACCAAGGATTTCCAGGCCAAGAACCCAGGGCACAGGACAGCAGGGAGAACCATTACTGCCAAGGATCATCTCCAGCCCAGGTTGGACCAATGTCGGCTACCCAAAGTCATTCCTTCCACGCCTGTGACCCCTCCTAAGGCTCAACCATTTCGTCCTGTTCCAAGCCTCTTGGGAACCAAGCAACACCAAGACAGTAAGGCAGTTAACAGCATTAGCTTCAAGGAAAGCCAAAACCTCTTCCTGTAACAACCGTCCCTTTTTGAACACAAAGTAAAATTAATCTGTTTTCTTTTTCATAACAATTATTTTCCAAATTCCTTTTTCATTAACTTTGTGTTACACTTAATTTTTACCACTATTTTCACTTCACCCTTATTCTACACATGCAAGACCTGTAAATATGTAAATATTGCTGTTTCTTCATATATGCAAAATTACCACTGTTCATGCTAATTTGGTTATCTTCCCATTCTACAAGCTATACAGATGTCGATTGCCATTTTGGGTTTTTCTGTAATAAATTTATTAACCTCTTCAGCAATGTCCTCTCTATCCAGATTTTAAGAATCACACAGTGTCAAGAACTGATGCCCAGATTATGAGACTGATCAAATATTGTCAATAGAATTATTAACTAAGCCTTAACTTACCAATTGCCAAATTCTTAAGCTTAAGTCTTTGTTCATAAGAGTTTCCATCTCTATAAAACGTGGATGGTGCCCCAACTAGTGTTACAAATGAGGTAATGCAAGAGTTATTAATAATTATTAATTCCAGTTATTAATTATTAATAATCATATACATATCAATGGTGCTCCCACCTCATGATAATGCTACACAATGGAGATCAAAATTAGAGAACAATGCATTAATACTTTATTTATTCTGAAATGTTGTTATCCTGCATTGTTCAGAATTTGACAGAATATCAGCTTTGGCTATACCACTGCTGTACCAGCATGTTTTGTTTTTAAATAACGAAGGTACTTCAAAACTTTTATTGTGTAAAAAAAAAAAAAAAAAGCAGTGAGCAAAATTAGAGAACAGTGACCACTGTGCCAGAAGAGAAGATTTAAAGGTCTGATGACACGATTTTGACATTTTTTAGCATGTTGTGTAAACCTAAAAGTCATTGTCAATGATCAATATAATATTTACAACCGTGCCTGCATAAACTAGCTATCATCAAAAAACCGCAGCCACTGACTGGACTGTGGTGCCGCCCACCGAATGAAGGACGGCACCACCATGACGTAAGTGACACACCGGACTCCGGTGTTGTTAACTGGATTGCCTGCAGCTTTGTAGCACATTTCCTTTGTTTTCTTGTATTAGTTTTACAGCTATGCCTTCGCGTTGTGTTGCAGGCTTTTGTTCCAAAACTCGGACGGTGTTAGTTTATTTAAGTTTCCTAAAGTTCCTGAGTTACTTTCGAAGTGGGTGAAGCAGGTCAGACGTACCCGTGACAAGTGGGAGCCCTCCCCCATGTCTCTTCTGTGCTCTGATCATTTTGAGTTGGACTGTTTTGATTTTGTTCCCTCCTAAAAAGAGTCACTTGGTTGTTTGGTATAACACAAGCGTGTGCTGCTGCCTATGGCTGTACCTTCAGTGTTCCCCAGGTCCGTCACGCACTGCTGGTCCATAGTATTGTCATCTGTGCTGTTAGTCTGCCAGTATTTTCAGCACTCTTACGATGTGTTAGTCATTCCATGTTCACTCTGGTTCTTGTGCGTCCTTGAAGCAATGTTGGCTCTGGGGCGCACCAGTGGCTAACACGTCTCCTCTCATTCATTTGCTGGGCAATGCCGGCCCCCGAACGCCATGAGTAAGCGTGTTTGTGTTTTTTGTATGTCTTCACCTTTTTGGGAATTGTCTGTCTTTCTGTATTAAATGTGCTGTGGTGAACCCTGTACGTAAATCTTCGTTATTTCATCCTCCCTCTCCATGTGCTGTGTAAGAGCGCATGGAGGGTCATGACAAGGAGCGCACGAGGAAGGGAAGTATGAAGGGATTTATGTGCAGGATTCACCACAGCACATGTATTGAACATAAGACTGATGACAGCAGTTCCCAAAAAGATGAAGACTTACAAAAATAAACAGAAACACTTACAGTTGGCATTCGGGGATGACATCGCCAGCGAACGCCTGGAGAGGAGACGTGTTAACCACGGTTGCGCCCCAGAGCCGACATCGCTACAAGGGCACAACAGAGCCACAGCTGTGTGGAGTGGCTCACACGTCATGATAGTGTTGGCAGTATTGGCTGGCTGACAACACAGCAGATGATACGCACAAAACATGAACAGCTGACTGTCAAAGAGAGAGGGGCGTGGTCTGACCGGCGAATCTTGGACACTGCCCACCTGAAAGTGGGTCAAAATGGCACATAAACCACATGTACAAAACATAAAAACAACAAGAACTCAAAAGATAACACATAATAAACCCGATGCCTGAGCCACAGAGAATACACTGCTATGATTTTATTGAAAAATCAGGTTTAAATAAATTATATATTTATGAACAAATAATTTGTTGCAATATCTGTAACAAAAGCATACCACTCGGTGTTCCCCTGCTGTGTGTTTGCCGCCACTGCTGTGGCAGGCATGTGTGTCTCTCCACCGTCACTCTCTGAGTCTGACTCGCTAGGCACGATGCCCGCTTGGCATGGCTCAAACCTATAAGGTCTGATGCCCCCAGATTCTTCATTATCACCACATTCTTCTGAACTATAATCTTCTGAAGATTGGACAACACAAACCAATTCCAGACTACAAGTGCTGGAACCATCGTCGATGTTTTCTACCGCTTCTATCCTGCGTGTACAATGGGCAGCCAAGCACTATGTTCTGTCGCTGACGTCACAACATGACTGGGGGGTTTTCCAGCCACCGACGCAATTGGTGATGTGGCGCTCATGAAAATGTCGAATATTCGCATAAAGAAAAGCCTGTTTGACTTAGAACTGCACAGACCAACCTATTTTGTCATATATAAACTATTCAATTCAATTCAACTTTATTTATATAGCGCCATTTCACAACAACAGTCATCTCATAGCACTATCAACTGTAGGGGGGAACCCCCACAGTTGCAGAAAGACCCCAGCAATCAGGCAATCCCCTGTGAGCAAGCACTTGGCGACGGTGGAGAGGAAAAACTCCCTTTTAACAGGAAGAAACCTCCAGCAGAACCAGGCTCAGGGAGGGGCAGTCATCTGCTGCGACTGGCTGGGGGGTGAGGGGATAGAGAAGAAGAAAAGAACAGACATAAACTATGTGTTGCAAAATAAGATGAAGTCAAAATCATGTCATCAGACCTTTAAACAATGCTTTTTTTAAGGACTATAGGATTAAAAAAATAATAGGAAGTGTAGAGGCCCTTGCTTTGGATGACTTCAGCACATCTGCGCCCACAGGACATCACTAGTTTCTCACATTGCTCTGGTTTGGGGGACAGGATTATGCGAAGACTCTCAATGGGGAATCGGTACAACACTGCAGCTGGAATTGCTTGCTAGTTCACTGCTGAACAGGGCAAGGATCTGTCTTGGCACACAGTGTCTCGCCTTTTAAGACAATCTGGACTCAAAGCTCACTCTGCAGTAACCAAACCTCTCATCAGCAGAAAGAAAAAAATGGATAGACTTGCCTTTGCTGAGGAGCATGTTGTGAGGACAAAGAACTGGTCTAGAGTGCGCTTCAGTAATGAGAGTAATTTATTTGGGTCTGATGGGAAACAATATGTTCAGCATTAAACAGGGTAAAGACTGAACCCAAAGTGTGCAAAGAAGTCAGTTAAATGTGGAGGAGGAAGAGTCATAGTTTGGGGGATGTTTTCTGCAGCAGGAGTTGGTCCTCTTGTACAGCTACATGGATGCAAATGTTTATGTGAACCTCCTTTGCAACATGCAATTCCTTCACTGCAATTGTCTCCCAATCAGCTCACAATTTTCATGCAAGACAATCAGAATCAGAATCAGAATCAGCTTTATTGCCAAGTATATTTACAAGTAAACACACAAGGAATTTGACTTGACATTGGGCGCGCACGTTAGGCGCATCCAATGACGCGGCAGCCATGAAGGCGCCTGTCAATGCCCCTGTCACACTGTAAAATGGGTTAAAGAGTTCCTTGAATCTAACAATATTGAAACAATGAAATGGCCAGCCCAGAGTCCAGATCCAAACCCCATAGAGAATCTCTGGAAAACCCTTAGCGACAAAGTAATGGCTAAGAAACCCACTGCAGTTACTGAACTGTGGAAGAGACTGCAAGAAGAATGGACCAAGATCAAACCAGAGCAGTGTGAGAAACTAGTGATTTCCTGTGGGTGCAGATGTGCTGAAGTCATTCAAAGCAAGGAACTCTACATCTTCTATTAATTTTTGAATCCTATAGCCCTAAAAAACAGTGGTTCTGTCATGTTCACTGTGTAAACTGCACAGCGAACACAGTGAATAGTAGCGAGCCTGAAATGCAGAGTAAATAATGTGTTTATTTACAATGGGTGAAAGTGAATAAATGTCCAGAAAACAGTCACACCAAAGAAGGAAAGACACCTGGCTACAAACTCGGTTGGTCTAAAGGAATACCTCACGCGCTCCAAACAACAGGAGCGGAGGGAAAGGCACAAACAAAAGACTCATTACTGTGTCGGAGTGGAAAGGCTCTGAGGGAACAATACGATTCAGTCCAGGGGGTAAACCAACAGGAGCGAGTCCAGATGTCCATGGTTGACATTGCAAAGCTGCCACACTGGCTGATCATGCTGCCCTGCTATTTATACCAAGCCCTAATGACAGCAAGTAGACCAGCCGTGCGGCAACAGGTGCGTGACTGATTGAACAGCGTGTGTGTGCGTGTATGTGAGTATACGTATGAAAATGAGTGTGTGAGTGTGTATGTGTGCATGAGTGTGTGAATGTGTATGTGGAGGTGAGAAGAATCCAGTGAATGTCTGGTAAGAGGAAGAGACATAGCTGTAGGACTGTCATGGAGCGAGCTCAATCTGGCAGCTGAACTTAATAAACAATAATTAGACCCACAGCCACAAGTCATGCTCAGGGTGATGACCCTGAACATGATAGGTTACTGTTCTCTAATTCTGCTCACTGTTTTTATGTTAACAAAATAAATTTGTTGAAGTGCCTTGGTTATTTAAAAAAACATGCTAGTACAGCAGTAGTATAGCCACAGCTGATATTCTGTCAAATTCTGAACAAGAATAACAATATTTGGGATAGGCTCCAGCCCCCCGCAACCCAAAAAGGATTAAGCGGAAGAAGATGAATGAATGAATGAATGAATAACAATATTTAAGAATAAATCAAGTATTAATACATTGTTCCCTAATTTTGATCTCAACTGTATGTCGTTCTTAGACATTATTTTAGCTTAGTAGTTTTTCTATTGTTTATTTTGTCAAACCAAGACCCAAGGTGGCTAGCTGACACTGGTAGCTAGCTAGCATTGGCTAGCTGCCTTGGCCACCATTCATTCATTTATGAATGTTCCTGTGCTTACCCTACTCCAGGAACCAGTCATATCCAATTGACCTCCTCCTGCCTCAGTGATGCTTTAATTCATCAATTCTCTAAGAAGAATATATGTTAGTTGGCTCAGGCTCACTACCCAAGCAAGCAGCTAGCCAGCTACCAAAAATGAGAAAAGAAGGATGGTGACTCTGGGGCATTTAAAGAGACATGCACTGAAAAAAAAAACCCTTCTGAGAAAGACTGCAAAAGATGATTTGCAATGATGCTGCAATAATTAAATGATTAAAGGCAATTTGGTCAAAGTGTGTTAGAAACATTTCATTAAGACCTGTGGAAACTGTTAGAGTGCAGCAAATGGGAAGTTTAAATGGCCATAGAAGATGAAGCGATCTGAAATCATGAGCAGCACCACTGAAGAAAAAAAATTGTATTTTTATAAGAAAAGCAAATGTGTAGTCAACTGACAGTGGTGTGAAAAAGTGTTTGCCCCCTTCTCTTTTTTTGTATGTTTGTCACACTTAAATGTTTGAGATCATCAAACAAATTTAAATATTAGACAAAGATAAGATAAGATAAGATAAGCCTTTATTAGTCCCACAACGGGGAAATTCCAGGATTGCAACAGCACAGGGATAGCAACACTCAGAGCAACAATCAGAAGGCAAGAAAAAAACAAGCAAGCAAGAGCAGCTAATATACATATGTACATATTACTATAAAATATATATATACACACACACACACAGACACAGTGCAGAGCATTGTAGCTGGATGGAATAAATATATGAATATATGAACACACAGTGCAGAGCATTGTAGCTAGATGGAATAAATATGTAAATATATAAACACCCACAGTACGGAGCATTGCAGCTAGGTGGAATAAATATGCAAGTATATAAACACACACAGTGCGGAGCAATGTAGCTAGATGGAATAATATGTAGATATATAAAAACACAGTGCGGAGCATTGTAGCTAGATGGAATAAATATATAGATATATAAATATAAACACACCCAGTGCTGAGCATTGTAGCTAGATGGAATAAATATGTAAATATATAAACACACACAGTGCAGAGCATTGTTGCTAGATGGGATGAAACAGCATAACCGTCTACTTAGTTATCCTACATGGTATGATTATGTGCCCATACATATTCTCACCCTCCATAGCGACCGGTATGTTCCTAGTTGTATGCCGGAGGGGACCATTGTGTAAGATAACACAAGTAAACACAAAATGCAGTTTTTTAAATGAAGGTGTTTATTATTAAGGGGGGAAAAATCCCCCACCCCCGATTAAAACATAAATTAACCTGTTGCACTCCGGTGTACCGCGAGCGGACACGTCTCTGCGTCCTAGAGCGCATGAGGGCGCACGAGGGCGCGGCGTCCTAGAGCGCACTGAAAAAAAAAGCTGCATTTCCATTCTTCCACTACAGACACAGCCACGAACAGAAAGCCAAAGGAGTGCTTTGATTGGTTTAGATGTGATTGACCTCTCATTCGACTAATAAGAGCCTTGAATTGGGTTTATGAAACCTTGAAGAACCAATGACTGAAAACCTAGCAAGAAGGACCTGCCTACCAGCGGCTGCGAATACAGCCAGCCAATTGAAGCACATAAGTTCGAAAGCTGTTTTGTGTAAGGCTGGGTGACACATAGGCGTTCGCCAGTCTTTTTTTCTTACTACTGTTATTTGTTTTGAAAAACCGTTCGCCAAAACTGCAATCATGGAAGCGCAAAACCGCAATAATGGAATTATGGTTTGACCGGGTCGCGTGACCAGAACCACAAGTCCGTAACAAGCGGACCAGCTTCATGTTCGTCTGACAATGAGGAAGAGAAGTTCGCCAGCGACTTTGCTGTTGTGGACAGGTAAGTGTTATAAGCTAAATTATTCTTTATCCCTGAAAATTGTAATCCAAATGACTTTTGACCGATCGGTAGATTACAACTGTGCGTTATCGCAACATGACGGACCCAGACCACTCCGGTCCGGGTCCGTCATGTTGCGAACGGCCCCCCCGTCATGTTGTGAACGTCCCCCCCACCCCCACCCCGCTACTCTTCTGTAGTGGATTGCAGATATATTGCAGATATTTTAGTCCAACTGTGCGTAGTAGACCGCGGCGCACCGTGACCACAGCGCACCGGGCGATGTCCGTCCTCTGTAGCAGGGGTGGGGGTGGGGATGGGGGTGGGAGTTGTGATCTTCTACATTACAAATATTTTAGTATAATTTTTAATGCACCGTAGGTTATTTTTTCTTGTAAAAAAAAAAGCCACACATTTTTTACGTGGCATGCTTCTTTGTGTGTGGGGGCTTGTTTGTTCATTCATTCATGAATGAATGAATAAACAACCCCCCCCCCCACACACACACAGCCCTTCACCTTTCATTAGAGCCCAAGATGAAGCTTCTATATTGAATCATTCAAAAGTTACATACGTTTTTCCAAACTGTGCCAATTGGCACAATTTGGCACAGTTCAAAAACGCCTGGGAACAACCTAAGAAAAAAGCTGTGTGATATGTTCATTTTTTGTGGTATTGTTACAAAATTTTGACCTCAGCTGGATAACACTTGGTTCTACATTTCTGTTGCATTTTCCAGCCCGGATCTGAAGCTGTGTGTTATTTGCAAGCATTTGTATCCAAAAAAACACCCAGGCGAAATTTATTTTCTTCAAGTTCAGTATGTTTAGATGACTGTTACTCAGTGGCCTGAGCACTTAGAGAGATTATGACTGTTTTGCCAAAAAATTCAAAGTGTTTTCTTTTAAATGAGACCAACCCCATGAAGATGCTGCAAAGGGTTGAAGAACAGCTTTTGATTTACTTTGGGTACGTTATTTTTTGGCGTTTTTAGGGAAATTGACCAGAGTGCAAGGGGTTAACTGTGGTTTAGTGCATCTTTGGAAAGCTGAGTTATATTTCTCAAGCCACACCCAGGCCTGATTATTGCCACACTTGTTCTCAGTCAGGAAATCACTTAAATAGGACCTGCCTGACAAAATAAAGTACACCAAAAGATCCTCAAAAGCTAGACATCATGCTGTGATCCAAAGAAATTCATCAACAAATGAGAAACAAAGTAATTGAGATCTCTGAGTCTGGAAAGGTTATAAAGCCATTTCTAAAGCTTTGGGACTCCAGCAAAACACAGTGAGAGCCATTCTCTACAAATGGCGGAAACATGGAACAGTGGTGAACCTTCCCAGGAGTGGCCGGCCGACCAAAATTACCTCAAGAGCGCAGCGAAGACTCATCCAAGAGGTCACAAAAGACCCCACAACAACATCCAAAGAACTGCAGGCCTCACTTGCCTCAGTTAAGATCAGTGTTCATGATTCCACCATAAGAAAGGGACTGGGCAAAAAGAGCCTGCATGGCAGAGTTCCAAGATGAAAACCACTGCTGAGCAAAAAGGACATAAAGGCTTGTCTCAGTTTTGCCAGAAAACATCTTGATGATCCCCAAGACTTTTGGGAAAATACTCTATGGACTGACAAGACAAAAGTTGAACTTTTTGGAAGGTGTGTGTCCCATTACATCCGGCGTAAAAGTAACACAGCATTTCAGAAAAGGATGTGGTATTGTGATGGTCTGGGGCTGTTTTGCTGGTTCAAGACCTGGAAGACTTGCTGTGGTAAATGGAACCATGAATTCTGCTGCCTACCTTAAAAAATCCTGAAGGAGAATGTCCGGCCATCTGTTCATGACCTCAAACTGAAGCGCACTTGGGTTCTGCAGCAGGACAATGATCCAGAACACACCAGAAAGTTCACCTCTGAATGGCTTAAGAAAAACAAAATGAAGACTTTGGAGTGGCCTTGTCAAAGTTCTGACCTGAATCCGATTGAGATGCAGTGGCATGACCTTAAAAAGGCAGTTTATGCTCAAAACCAGTGTGGCTGAATTACAACAATTCTGTAAACAGGAATGGGCCAAAATTCCTCCACAGTGCTGTAAAAGACACATTGCCAGTTATCCCAAATGCTTGATTGCAGTTGTTGCTGCTAAAGGTGGCCCAACCAGTTATTAGGTTGTGGGGGCAATCACTTTTTCACACAGGGCCATGTAGGTTTGGATTTTTTTCTCATAATAATAGACACCTTCATTTAAAAAGTGCATTTTGTGTTTACTTGTGCTATCTTTGTCTAATATTTAAATTTGTTTGATGATCTGAAACATTTAAGTGTGACAAACATACAGTACAAAAAAATGAGAAATCAGAAAGGGGCAAACACTTTTTCACACCATTGTATATGTTTCTTAACTCTTCTGTAACAGAATGATTGCGCTGTGCAGCTATAGCTTAGCTAAACATTTGCAGTGCAGATAGCTTGCTAGGATCACCTAGCAATGCCCTTTCCACGTAGCAGAGGGCACTAGAGTTTCGCAGCCGTACTTAGTATAATCATGATACTGTAACAAATTCGAGTGTAATATTGCTTTTATACAACAGTTCTGCAAGCACAATTTATTAATTGACAGCAATACTGGACAAAATATTATGATATGTTTGCTTAATCAGTTATTTTGTGCAGCTGAAAAAAATAGTCCCTTCTAAGTGTAGCCAGTAACTGCTGCTAAACACCTCAATCTGCATGAAGATATCATCATTTCACACACATGTAAACAAATTAAATATTGTCAAGTGCAAAAGTACTAAGTGTTTATCAAATACAGCCATGGACAAAATTGTTGGTACCCCTCTGTTAATGAAAGAAAAACCCACAATGGTCACAGAAATAACTTGAATCTGACAAAAGTGGTAATAAATAAAAACTCTATGAAAATTAACCAATGAAAATCAGACAATGCTTTTGAATTGTGGTTCAGCAGAATTACTTTAAAAAACAAACTCATGAAACAGGCCTGGACAAAAATGATGGTACCCCTAGAAAAAATTGAAAATAATGTGACCATAGGGACATGTTCAACCAAGATGTGTACTCTAATTAACATCACAGGTGTCTACAAACTTGTAATCAGTCAGTCGGCCTATTTAAAGGGTGACAAGTAGTCATTGTGCTGTTTGGTGACATGGTGTGTATCGCACTTAACATGGACCAGAGGAAGCAAAGGAGAGAGTTGTCTCAGGAGATTAAAGAGAAAATTATAAAAAAGCATGTTAAAGGTAAAGGCTATAAGACCATCTCCAAGCAGCTTGATGTTCCTGTGACTACAGTTGCACATATTATTCAGAAATTTAAGATCCACGAGACTGTAGCCAACCTCCCTGGACGTGGCCGCAGGAGGAGATGGATAATTCGAATGGTAACAAAAGAGCCCAGAACAACCTCTAAACACATTCATGGTGGACTCCAAGGTCAAGGTACATCAGTGTCAGATCCCACCATCCGTCGATGTTTGAGCCAAAGTGGACTTCATGGGAGACGACCAAGGAGGACACTACTATTGGAAACAAATCATAAAAAAGCCAGACTGGAATTTGCCAAACTGCATGTTGACAAGCCACAAAGCTTCTGGGAGAATGTCCTATGGACAGACAAGACAAAACTGGAACTTTTTGGCAAGGCACATCAGCTCTATGTTCACAGACGCAAAAATGAAGCATACCAAGAAAAGAACACTGTTACGACTCGCTCTCGCCTGTCTCCTGTTTCAGCTGCGCGCACACCTGCGCCTCATCAATCTCAGGCTATATAGCCCGCTTCGCGTGGAGCCTCGGTCTGGAGCCGTCTGCTCATCAACGCTCTTCACCCCAGCGCATGCCAACACCCTGACGGCCTGCGCTCCTCGAATAATCCCTCATCTAGCACGTAAGCTATCATCCACTCACCTTCTCTCCAGTTTCTCCCCTGTGCACAGGTGGATCCTCTGACGGCGGATATTCCTCCCTCATCCTCACCATCTTTCATCTTCTCTATCCCCTCACCCCCCAGCCAGTTGCAGCAGATGACTGCCCCTCCCTGATCCTGGTTCTGCTGGAGGTTTCGTCCTGTTAAAAGGGAGTTTTTCCTCTCCACCGTCGCCAAGTGCTTGCTCACAGGGGATCGCCTGATTGCTGGGGTCTTTCTGCAACTGTGGGGGTTCCCCCTACAGTTGATAGTGGTATGAGATGACTGTTGTTGTGAAATGGCGCTATATAAATAAAGTTGAATTGAATTGAATTGAATCTCTCTGCTCACCGCGCTGAGCGTGCTCAAGGACACTGTCTTCCAGGCAGGAGACCTGCGGCTGTAGCCAACGCCAGCCACCTTACCACCTGCGAGTAAGCACCAGACTGTGTATTAATCCCGCTGGGTGTGTACGGGCAGTTAATCTCTGTGTTTGCTCTGCCCTTAGGGTTGCCTGGCTGTACGGCACTCCGTTCCACCCTCGACGCACCCCGTCCTCCAGCATCACATTATATTCTGCACACACTCACTCATACACCAATTATTGTTCAATAAAATCATTGAATCACACCCGAGCCTGTGTGCGTGTTCCCTGGGTCCGAACTTATGTCAGTACAGCTCCAGCAAAGCGGCCCAGCGGACAGCGGACTCGCACACCGATTTAACACTCTCGAGGCTCGAGTGGGTCAAATCACTCACCAGCAGCAGGTAATCTTAAATCAATTGACCCTAATTAACCGCCGGTTGGACTGTCTGGATCCCCAGCAGGCGTTCCCTCCGGCTCAGCGTAGCGGGCCAGCTCCCGTTGGTCTCCCAGCTAGCCAGGCTAACCCGGGGCCACCCACCCTGCTCACTCCTATTCCTACGCCCACGCGCTTCAGCGGAAAGCTCGGTGAAGCTCGGGGATTCCTCTTCCAATGTGAGTTGGTGTTCCAGCGCGTCCCCGGGGACTTCCCGACTGATCACAGCCGAATCGGGCACATTGCTAACCTTTTGGAAGGGCGAGCGCTAGCTAGGGCCTACGTTGTAATGGCGAGGCCCAGCTATGCGAACCTGACCTATGCCCAGTTCGTGCAGAATTTCAATTAAGTTTTTGATCATTCGGACCGTGACAGTGTGCTCACCACCCAGCTACTAAACCTTCGCCAGGGTAGTCGGTCGGTGGCTGATTACGCTGTCGACTTCTGAGTGGTAGCAGCGGAAGTTGGGTGGGGGGATGCTGCCCTCTGCAGCATCTTCGCCCGTAGCCTGAGCCCTAGCGTCCGGGATGAACTGGCCAGCCGGGATCTGCCGGAACGACTCTCCAAGTTAATCTCCCTAGTTATCAGTCTTCATAACAGGTTGAGAGAGCGGGCCACCAAGCGGAAGTCATTCAGCCGCTCGAGCGGAGCATCCTCCCGCACCTCTCAACCTCGCCCCCTGGCATTGCCCGCACCAGAGTCCACCGACGAGTCAGAGGCGATGCTGATTGGGCGGACCAAGCTTCCATTGGCGGAGAAATAGCGCTGCAGGGAGCTGGGCCTCTGCATGTACTGCGGAGATGACCAGCACCCCGTGGAATACTGCCCAATCAAGCCAAAAGGGGGAGTCCGCGAGTCGCTGTAGGGGGCCTTGTGGACTCGTTCCAATCTAACTCCCTATCAAAATGCCTCTTGCCAATCAGGTTTTGTCACAGCCACACCAAACACCTCACTCACACACTGGTGGACTTGGGGCGGAACAAAGCTTTATTTCTAAGAGCCTAGCAACCCACCTGGGCATCCCCTTCCAAGCTTTGCTGGCTCCTCAAAATCTCGTCACTCTCTCTAAGACTCCCCTGGAGAGGGTTACACACCGGACAGTCCCAGTCTCCGTCATCATCTCCGGGAATCACCGGGAGGACCTCAGCCTATTCGTACTGCCCACCTCAGCTGCCCCCGTCATTCTGGGTTATCCCTGGCTGCGCCTCCACAACCCAGCCTTCGACTGGCGATCCAGAAGTGTCCTCTCCTGGAGCACCTTTTGTTTGGGCGCCTGTCTCCAGTCCGCTGCCTGCGCTCCTTCGCTTCCCCTCTCCTCCGCCGATTCCCCCCCTCTGGACCTCTCCAAGGTGCCTCCAGAGTTCCACGATCTCGGGACTGTTTTCAGCAAGTCCAAAGCGCTGTCTCTTCCCCCACCACCGCCCGTATGACTGCGCCATAAACCTCCGCCCTGGGGCGCCCTTACCTTCTGGTCGCTTGTACAGCTTGTTGGCTCCAGAGCAGGAGGCCATGGACACCTACATAAAGGAGTCGCTCAGTGCTGGCATCATTTGTCCCTCCTCATCCCCAGTCAGAGCAGGGTTCTTTTTCGTCGATAAGAAGGATGGGTGCCTTCGGCCATGCATTGATTTCCGGGCCCTGAATGACATCACGATAAAGGACAAATACACACTACCACTAATGGATTCCGCCTTCGACTCTCTCCAGGGGGCTTCCTGGTTTACGAAGCTGGACCTCCACAGCGCATACCACCTCGTTTGGATCCGGGAGGGCGATGAGTGGAAGACGGGGTTCCGGACGCCCAGCGGCCATTTTGAATATTTTGTCATGCCGTTTGGGCTCACCAACGCTCCGGCCGTCTTCCAGCGGCTAATTAACGATGTCCTTCGAGACTTCCTGGGGGTTTTCGTCTCCGTCTACATGGACGACATCTGATCTTCTCCCGGTCTCGGGAGGAGCATCAGGTCCACGTGAGGCGGGTCCTTCAACGTCTCCTGGAGAACAGGCTTTACGTGAAGGCGGAGAAGTGTGAGTTTTATGCTGACAAGACTTCCTTCTGAGGCTTTATAGTTTCTCACAATCAAATCATCCCTGATCGTGCCAAGATCAAGGCGGTAGTCGATTGCCCCCCCCCCTTCGTCCAGGAAACAGGTCCAGCAGTTCCTGGGGTTTGCCAACTTCTACCGCCGCTTCATCTCCAAGTACAGTGCCATCGCTTCTCCCCTGACCCGCCTCACCTCCCCCAAGGTGCCGTTCCGGTGGACAGAGGAGGCTGCGTCTGCCTTTGCAGCCCTGAAGATGGAGTTCTCCTCCTCCCGGGTCCTGACTCAGGTGGGTCCCGCTCTACAGTGCCTCATCGAGGTGGACGCCTCCGACACAGGGGTGGGGGCGGTATTGTCTCAGCGCTCTCCAGTGGATGGGGTGGTCTGCCCCTGCGCCTTCCTCTCCCGGCGCCTGTCTTCAGCGGAGAAGAACTATGATGTCGGCGACAGAGAACTCCTAGCTGTCAAGATCACACTGCAGGAGTGGCGTCACTGGCTGGAGGGGGCAGCACAACCTTTTGTGGTCTGGACAGATCATAAAAACCTGGAGTACCTGAGGACAGCCAGGCGCCTGAATGCCCGCCAGGCGCGCTGGTCCCTGTTCTTTGGCTGCTTCAGGTTCACCATCACCTACCGCCCCGGCTCCAAGAACGCTAAGCCAAATGCGCTGTCCAGGCAGTTTGCCCCGGAGGTCCCCGAGGAACAGGAACACACCATCCTGCCAGCCTCGTGCATCGTGGGCACCGTCTCGTGGTCCATCAGGGACAAGGTCCGGAGGGCACAGCAGGCGGAACCTGATCCTGGCGGCGGTCCCGCAGGGAGGTTGTTCGTGACGGTGAGCTTGTCGTCTGGTCACCATCCCCAGTCCAACGGGCAGTGCAAATGAATGAACCAAGAGCTGGAGGCTGCGCTACGCTGCGTCACCACCTCCAGTCCGTCCTCCTGGAGCTCCCATCTACCCTGGATAGAATATGCCCACAATTCAACTCTATCATCGGCCAGTGGGATGTCTCCCTTCCGGACATCTCTGGGCTATGACCCTCCGCTGTTCCCTGAAGAGGAGGGGGAGGTGGCAGTACCAGTATTCAGGCTCATCTAAGGCGCTGCCGGCGCCTTTGGACCGTGACTCGCCAAGCACTTTCACACACAGCGGCACGCAACTCCAAAACAGCGAATCGTTGCAGGAAAGCCGCTCCCCACTATCAAGTGGGCCAACAGGTCTGGTTGTCCAAGCAGCACATCAACCTGAAGGCTGAGAAGAAGAAGCTGGCCCAGCGCTTCATTGGACCTTATCCCATCGTCAAGGTAATTAATCCGGTGGCTGTGCGTCTGGCTTTCCCCCCCTCCCTCCGGGTCTGTCCGACGTTCCACGTCTCCGGATTAAACCCCTGGTCACTAACCCACTCTGTCCTCCTCCTAGGGCTCCACCCCCTCCCGTGATGATCGACGGCGACCCGGCATGGAGGGTCACTTCCATCCTGGACTCCCGCCGCCGGGGTCGCGGTCTGCAATATCTGGTGGACTGGGAGGGGTACGGCCCTGACTGGAGATCCTGGGTGCACCCGTCATTCCACCGTTGGAGTTCCACTGGGTGTACCCAGGTAAGCCTGCGCCAGGAGGCGCTGCTCGGGGGGGGGGGGAGTACTGTCACAACTCGCTCTTGCCTGTCTCCCGCTTCAGCTGCGCGCACACCTGCACCTCATCAATCTCGGGCTATATAGCCCGCTCCGCCTGGAGCCTCGGCCTGGAGCCGTCTGCTCATCAACGCTCTCAACTCCAGTGCACGCCCACTCCATTACGGCCTGCGCTCCTTGAATGATCTCTCGTCAAGCACGTAAGCTACTCCTCCACTTACCTGCTCTCCAGTTTCTCCCCTGTGCACAGGTGGATCCTCTGGCGGCGGATTTTCCTCCCTCATCCTCGCCATTCCTCTCCTCACCTCGCCGAGTGAGCACCAGGACGCTGTCTCCCAGGCAGGAGACCTGCGGCTTAAGCCGACAACAGCCACCGAGTTATCTACAAGTAAGCATCAGACTGAGCATTAATTCTGCTGGGTGTACACCCACCGCTAATCCCTGTGTTTGCTCTGCCCTTAGGGTTGCCTGGCTGTACGGCGCTCCGTTTCACCCTCGACACACCCCGTCCTCCAGCAATACATCTAATCCCGCACACACGCACTCATACACCTGTTGTTGCATAATAAAATCATTGAATCCCTCTTGAGCCTGTGTGTGTGTTCCCTGGGCCCGACATTATATCAGTACGGCTCCAGCAAAGCGGCCCAGCGAACAGCGGGCTCGCACACTGTCTACACACTCTCGAGGCTTGAGTGGATCAGATCACTCATCAGCAACAGGTTATCCTAAATCAACTCACCCAAATTAACCACTGGTTGGACCGTCTGGACCCTCAGCAGGCGTTCCCTCCGGCTAAGCGCAGCAGGCCAGCCCCCGTCACTCCTCCAGCTAACCAGGCTAGCCCGGGGCCACCCACCCAGCTCACTTCTATTCCGACGCCCACGCGCTTCAGCGGAAAGCTCGGTGAAGCCCGGGGGTTCCTCCTCCAATGTGATTCGGTGTTCCAACATGTCCCTGGGGACTTCCCGACTGATCACAGCTGAATTGGGTATGTTGCTAATCTTTTGGATGGGCGAGTGCTAGTTTGGGCCTATGCCGTAATGGCGAGGCTCAGCTACGCGAACCTAACCTATGCCCAGTTCATGCATGACTTTAATGAAGTTTTTGATCATTCGGACCGTGACAATGTGCTAACCACCCGGTTGCTGAACCTTCGCCAGGGTAGTCAGTCGGCGGCTGATTACGCTGTCAACTTCCGGGTGGTAGTGGCGGAAGTTGGGTGGGGGGATGCTGCCCTCTGCAGCATCTTCGCCTGTAGCCTGAGCCCCAGCCTTCGGGATGTGCTGGCCTGCCGGGACTTGCCGAACGGCTGTCCGAATTAATTTTTCTTGCAATCAGCCTTGACAACAGGCTGAGAGAGCGGGCCGCCGAGCGGAAGACGTTCAGCCGCTCGAGCGGAGCTTCTTCCCGCATCTCTCAACCTCACCCCCTGGCGTTGCCCGCTCCAGAGTCCGCCGACGACCGGAGGCAATGCTGATCGGGTGGACCAAGCTTCCGCTGGCGGAGAAACAGCACTGCAGGGAGCTGGGCCTCTGCATGTGCTGCGGAGATGACCAGCACCCCATGGAAGCCTGCCTGGTCAAGCCAAAAGGGGGGAGTCCGCAAGTCGCTATGGGGGTCTCGCAAACTCAACCCAGTCTAACTCCCTATCAAAGTGCCTCCTCCCAATTAGATTCTGTCACAATCTCACTGAGCATCTCACTCACACACTGGTGGACTCGGGGGCGGAACAAAGCTTTATTTCCAAGAGCCTGGCAACCTGCCTGGGCATCCCCTGCCAAGCTTTGCCAGCCCCTCTCAATCTCGTTACTCTGTCTACAACCCCCCTGGAGAGGGTTACACACCGGACAGTTCCCGTTTCCGTCATCATCTCCGGAAATCACAGGGAAGACCTTAGCCTGTTCGTACTGCCCACCTCATCTGCTCCCGTCATTCTGGGTTACCCCTGGCTGCGCCTCCACAACCCGGCCTTCGATTGGCGGTCCGGGAGCATCCTCTCCTGGAGCACCTTCTGTATGGGCGCCTGCCTCCAGTCTGCTGCCTGCACTCCTGCGCTGCCCCTCTCCTCCTCCGACTCCACCCCCCCCCCCGGACCTCTCCAAGGTACCTCCGGAGTTCCATGTTCTTGGGACTGTCTTCAGCAAATCCAAAGTGCTGTCTCTTCCCCCCCACCACCCGTATGACTGCGTCATAAACCTCCGCCCGGGGGCGCCCTTGCCATCTGGTCGTTTATACAGCCTGTCGGCTCCGGAGCGGGAGGCCATGGACACCTATATAAAGGAGTCACTCAGCGTGGGCATCATCCGCCCCTCCTCGTCCCCAGTCGGAGCGGGGTTTTTTTTCATTGATAAAAAGGATGGGTCCCTTCGGCCGTGCATCGACTTTTGGACCTTGAACGACATCACAATTAAAGATAAATACACGCTGCCTCTGATGGACTCCGCCTTAGACTCTCTCCAGGGGGCTTCCTGGTTTATGAAGCTGGACCTCCACAGCGTATACCACCTCATTCGGATCCGGGAGGGCGACGAGTGGAAGACGGGGTTCGGGACGCCCAGCGGCCATTTTGAGTATCTGGTCATGCTGTTTGGGCTCACCAATGCTCCGGCCGTCTTCCAGCGGCTGATAAACGACGTCCCTCGAGATTTCCTGGGGGTCTTCGTCTTCGTCTACCTGGACGACATCCTGATCTTCTCCCGGTCCCGGGAGGAGCATCAGGTTCACGTGAGGCGGGTCCTCCACCGTCTCCTTGAAAACAAGCTCTATGTGAAGGCGGAGAAGTGCGAGTTTTATACCGACAAGAGCTCCTTCTTGGGCTTCATTGTTTCCCACAATCAAATCATCCCTGATCCTGCCAAGGTCAAGGCGGTAGTCAAGTGTCCCCCCCCCCTCCGTCCACGAAACAGGTCCAGCAGTTCCTGGGATTTGCCAACTTCTACCGCCGTTTTGTCCCCAACTACAGCTCCATCGCTTCTCCCCTGACCCGCCTCACCTCCCCCAAGGTGCTGTTCCGGTGGACAGAGGAGGCTGCGTCAGCCTTTGCGACGCTGAAGACGGAGTTCTCCTCCTCCCGGGTCCTGACTCAGGTGAATCCCACGCTACAATGCCTCGTCGAGGTGGACGCGTCCGACATGGGGGTGGGGGCGGTGCGGTGTTATCTCAGCGCTCTCCGGTGGACGGGGTGGTGTGCCCCTGCGCCTTCTTCTCCCGGCGCCTGTCTGCAGCGGAGAGGAACTATGATGTCGGCAACAGAGAACTCTTTGGGGTGACGCTCGCGCTGCAGGAGTGGCGCCACTGGCTGGAGGGGGCAACACAACCTTTCGTGGTCTGGACAGATCATAAAAACCTGGAGTACCTGAGGACGGCCAAGCACCTGAATGCCCGCCAGGCGCGCTGGTCCCTGTTCTTTGGCCGCTTCAGGTTCACCATCACCTACTGCCCCGGCTCCAAGAATGCCAAACCGGATGTGCTGTCCAGGCAGTTTGCCCCGGAGGTCTCTGAGGAACAGGAACACACCATCCTGCCGGCCTCGTGCATCGTGGGCACCGTCTCGTGGTCCATCAGGGACAAGGTCTGGAGGGCGCAGGAGGCCGAACCTGATCCTGGCGGCGGTCCAGCGGGGAGGTTGTATGTGCCGGCTTCCGTCCGGGGTGACGTCATCCATTGGGCTCACACCTCCAAGCTCGCCTGTCACCCTGGGATCTCCCACCTGGTGGAGCTTCTCCGGAGGTCCTTTTGGTGACCGGGCCTCTGGGACAATGTCGCCAATTACGTCCCTGCCTGCCCCCAGTGTGCTACTGGTAAGACCTCGACCTCTCCCCCAGTGGGGCTCCTCCATCCCCTGCCGGTCCACGGAAGGCCCTGGTCCCACATAGCCTTGGATTTCGTCACCGGTCTCCCGACGTCCAACTCTTTCAACACCATCCTGACCATTGTGGACCGGTTCTCGAAGGCAGCCCACTTCGTGCCGCTCCGCGGCCTCCCTACAGCACAGGAGATGGCAGACTTGTTGGTCTAGCACGTCGTAAGGCTACATGGGATCCCGGTGGATGTCGTCTCTGACCGAGGGCCCCACTTCGTGTCTAGGGTCTGGAGGTTCTTTTGCAATGCCTTGGGGGCTACGGTGAGCTTATCGTCCGGTTACCACCCCCAGTCCAACGGGCTCCTGATTCAATTATGGGCATGAATCAGGAGCTGGAAGCTGCACTGCGCTGCGTCACCGCCTCCAGTCCCTCCTCCTGGAGTGCCCATCTGCCCTGGATAGAATATGCCCATAATTCTACCTTACCGTCGGCTATTGGGATGTCTCCCTTCTAGGTGTCTCTTGGCTACGACCCTCCGCTGTTCCCTGAAGAGGAGGGAGAGGTGGCATTCCCATCCATTCAGGCTCATCTCAGGCGCTGCCGGCACCTTTGGACCACGACTCGCCAAGTGCTTTTACGCACGGCGGCACGCAACTCCAGTACAGTGAATTGTCGCAGGAGAGCTGCTCCCCATTACCAAGTGGGACAACAGGTATGGTTATCCGCTCAGAACATCAACCTGAAGGCTGAGAAGAAGAAGCTGGCCCAGCGCTTCATTGGTCCTTTCCCCGTGGTCAAGGTAATAAATCTGGTGGCTGTGTGTCTGGCTCTCCCCCCCTCCCTACGTGTCTGTCCAACATTCCACGTCTCCCAGATTAAGCCCCTGGTGAATAATCCACTCTGTCCTCCTCCTAGGGCTCCACCCCCTCCCGTGATGATCGACGGCGACCCGGCATGGAGGGTCACTTCCATCCTGGACTCCCGCCGCTGGGGTCGCGGTCTGCAATATCTGGTGGACTGGGAGGGGTATGGCCCTGACTGGAGATCCTGGGTGCACCCGTCGTTTGTGCTGGACAAACGCCTCATCACGGAGTTCCACCGGGTGTACCCAGGTAAGCCGCTCGGGGGGGGGGGGGGAGGGTACTGTCACAACTCGCTCTCTCCTGTCTCCCGCTTCAGCTACGCGCACACCTGCGCCTCATCAATCTCGGGCTATATAGCCCGCTCCACCTGGAGCCTCGGCCTGGAGCCGTCTGCTCATCAACGCTCTCAACTCCAGCGCACGCCCGCTCCCTTAAGGCCTGCGCTCCTTGAATGATCCCTCGTCAAGCACGTAAGCTACTCCTCCACTTACCTGCTCTCCAGTTTTGATTCAATAATAAAACTCTCCAGTTTTGATTCAGTAATAAAATCATTGAATCACTCTTGAGCCTGTGTGCGTGTTCCCTGGGCCCGACATTATGTCACTCCTCTTGATTACTCCTAACCCCAAAATTCAAAAGTTACACATTCTAAAGCTTCATAAAGCCCCACATCTGGTAGTTTTTCTTCTTAATATCCCAATTTAGTCTTGCTAGTTTAAAATAACAAACAAGTTGTCAGATAATTAGTTGTACACAGAAGCGTGAAAGTCCAGAGGGAAAATGTGAATGTCATATTAATGCTAAATTAAAAATTATGTTTTAAAGGGGTCATTGACTGAAAAATGGTGTTTGTAGGTTTTAACTGTCTGAAATGAGTCTACTGGTCACCTAATTATCAAAACATTTTCAAAACAGTCAATTCTCTTAAAAAACAAAACAAAACAACACAGTCTTTATTGGATGTCCTGTAATTCCCCCATTGTGGGACTAATAAAGGATTATTAAAAAAATTTAAAAAAATCTCTCCCAGAAATGCCAGAAACATTTTTTACTATTCCATCTAAATTGTATACGTCACATTTAGAAAAAGTCAACCCACTGCCGTCCTTGAGACCTGCCCACTGCTCTATTATTGGCCCGTCTAGCTGTCTGTCATGTAGATTGAAGGGGTGCTAAAGGTGGCCTATTAGCCCCTGAGCTATTAGCTCCTGAGCTAGCACTGGTACCAGGAAGCTGGACCCAAGCAAGGCTTATATTGTTATTTTTTTCAGATCTTAGTCACCCTAATAACCATCCCTGTTACCACCTGGATCACCAGTCCACAGTTCACAATATACCTCGCGTCACTCCAGCCCACCTCTCAGTAGTTTTGCCGTGATTCCGCAGCAAGTTGCCGGTGCTGGCATGCTGGTCTCAGCAACCACCTATGCCGTGACCCGGGGCTGCTGCCTGGAGCTGCTGGCTCTCACAGCCAGCTCCCCCACCATCCTCCGGGGATCCACTTGATTCCACTCTACTCTCGCAGGCAACATAGGGGAGCCGCTTCATGGCAGTGCATCCCCCAGCTGGCTGTGGGAGAGTAGCGGAGTACCTTGCAGCAAGACATTGCCCTTGGAGATCCTGTGGCTCGGCAGCTCGGCTCGGCCAGCAGCCTCGGGTTGCTGTGATTGGTGGGTAGCCCAGTGCACGATGCTAGTGATTTGTTGTGGCATCCCAGCAAGGTTGTTAGGAGATGGGCCGGAGTGACGCGAGATATACTAACGACTGCGGATCAGTGAATCAGTGCTGCTCATCCAAGCTAATGGCTAACTGATGTAAGAGGGAAGGCGGAGTGGAATAGTTGAAGGATGTTTCTTAAAATGATAGGCTTTAAATCAGAGCATTTCAAGAAAGCCAGGAAAAATTTTTTAAAAAATTGCTTCAATAATTAAAAAAATAAAGAAAATGTGAACAAAATATGTCACAAACACTTCATTAAGATATGGGTGAGCTGTAAAAATGTGGAAAAAGTGCAGTCAGTGACCCCTTTAAAGCGTGTTAGGATAAACTCATTTCAAAACTTAGGGAGTATAAATGATCTGTCTTGCACATTTATCTTGCACATGCAAATAATTTTAGAATATTGTTGGGATGACAAAAAAAAATTGAGTATATTCTGAGAAATGTTTGGTAAAAACAGCCCATTTTATTCAGTGTAATTCATCACAATTGAAAGTTTATTTTTCTTATGGCTTTTTAAAGTTTAACAAGGAACCAGTTTATTCATAATTAGGTTCTGCAATTTACTGTATGCCATTTCTTTTGCAAAAAACTTTCTGTTCAGCTTTGACAGAGCAGTACTGGTAAATCTGATATTTCCTTATGAAGTTGGAATGTGGTGGTGATTTTTCTGCTTCTGCCATCAATGAAATCAAAACTAGTTAAAAGTATGTCAGCCATCCGACAAGTAATGGGGATCACTCTGTCCTCTTTAATACAGTCATAGCAATGGCCATTTCAGATTATAGAAAACTGTGAACATTTTTGACCTTTATATGAGACAAGATGGGAAATAAATGTCAAGGTAGAATTTTCAAGGAAAACTGATGTAATGAATCAACACACCAGTGGCGTTTTAGTTATTTATGGGCGTCACTTATGAGACAGTCACAAGCCATGCTTAATGCAGTTTTTTTCTGTCACTACACTGAATTATGGGTAAACTCTTGCACTTTAGCACATCCACTTTGTACAGTTTCATTGCAGTTGTTCTTCTCGTGAATGATCGTTTGTTTGTGTGCTTTTGTGACCTGCTGGGTGACTACAGATGCAAATTAGCAGTACTGCTAAATCTGGCATACTTACATCACTCTATAAATTCAAGAAATCTCTGTTTGTGTGTGTGTTTGTCTGTCTGTGTGTCATGATCATAGAACATCATAGGATGGCCTATGATGTGCCTACGATGTCCCTATGATGTCTGCATCATAGGACAGCCTGTGATGCTCCTATGATGTCCCTATGCCTTGATGTCTTTATGATGTCATAGAGACCATCAGGACTCGCAATGCAGACATAGAGACAAAAGCACAATGCCTTTATGTTGTCATAGACCATCAGGACTCGCAATGCCGTCATATACACAATAGGACACAGCATCTTAAAGCACATCCATTCAAAGCAGTAAATCTGGAAATCTTACAAAGTATCACCATAAATTCAGGAAATTTGTCAGTTTCGGTGTAAGTCTGGAAATCTTACTCATCACCCGATTAACAATCGGACACACTACTTTAAACCACACCCATTTGAAGCAGTACATCATGTCTGTGTGTCATGATCACAGCACATCATAGGACGGCCGATGATGTCTGCATGATGTCCTATGGTGATCCTATGATATCAGGCAACATAGGACTCACGATGCCATCATATACACAATAGGACTGGATACCTATGATGTAGGCATGATGTCCTATGATGCCTGCCTTCATGTCTTTATGATGTCATATACAGACGTGGACAAAATTGTTGGTACCCCTCTGTTAACATGAAAGAAAACCCACAATGGTCACAGAAATAACTTGAATCTGACAAAAGTGGTAATCAATAAAAATTCTATGAAAATTAACCAGTGAAAATCAGACAATGCTTTTGAATTGTGGTTCAACAGAATTATTTTAAAAAACAAACTCATGAAACAGGCCTGGACAAAAATGATGGTACCCTTAACTTAATATTTTGTTGCATAACCTTTTGAGGCAATCACTGCAATCAAATGATTTCTTTAACTGTCAATGAGACTTCTGCACCTCTCAGCAGGTATTTTGGCCCACTCCTCATGAGCAAACTGCTCCAGTTGTCTCAGGTTTGAAGGGTGCCTTCTCCAGACGGCATGTTTCAGCTCCTTCCACAGATCTTCAATAGGATTTAGATCAGGGCTCATAGAAGGCCACTTTAGAATAGTCCAATGTTTGGCTCTTAGCCATTCTTGGGTGTTTTTTAGCTGTGTGTTTTGGGTCATTATCCTGTTGCAAGACCCATGACCTGCGACGGAGACCAAGCTGTCTGACACTGGGCAGCACATTTCTCTCTAGAATACCTTGATAGTCTTGAGATTTCATTGTACCCTGCACAGATTCAAGACACCCTGTGCCAGATGCAGCAAAGCAGCCCCAGAACATAACAGAACCTCCTCCATGTTTCACAGTAGGGACAGTGTTCTTTTCTTGGTATGCTTCATTTTTGCGTCTGTGAACATAGAGCTGATGTGCCTTGCCAAAAAGTTGCAGTTTTGTCTCGTCTGTCCATAGGACATTCTCCCAGAAGCTTTGTGGCTTGTCAACATGCAGTTTGGCAAATTCCAGTCTGTCTTTTTTATGATTTGTTTTCAACAATGGTGTCCTCCTTGGTCGTCTCCCATGAAATCCACTTTGGCTCAAACAACGACAGATGGTGCGATCTGACACTGATGTACCTTGACCTTGGAGTTCACCATGAATGTGTCTAGAGGTTCTTCTGGGCTCTTTTGTTACCATTCGTATTATCCGTCTCCTCCTGCGGCCACATCCAGGGAGGTTGGCTACAGTCCCGTGGATCTTAAATTTCTGAATAATATGTGCAGCTGTAGCCACAGGAACATCAAGCTGCTTGGAGATGGTCTTATAGCCTTTACCTTTAACATGCTTGTCTACAATTTTCTTTCTAATCTCCAGAGACAACTCTCTCCTTTGCTTCCTCTGGTCCATGTTTAGTGTGATACACACCATGTCACCAAACAGCACAGTGACTACTTGTCACCCTTTAAATAGGCCGACTGACTGATTACAAGTTTGTAGACACCTGTGATGTTAATTAGATGACACATCTTGGTTGAACATGTCCCTATGGTCACATTATTTTCAGTCTTTTCTAGGGGTACCATCATTTTTGTCCAGGCCTGTTTCATGAGTTTGTTTTTAAAATAATTCTGATGAACCACAATTCAAAAGCATTGTCTGATTTTCATTGGTTAATTTTCATAGAATTTTTTATTTATTACCACTTTTGTCAGATTCAAGTTATTTCTGTGACCATTGTGGGTTTTTCTTTCATTAACAGAGGGGTACCAACAATTTTGTCCACGTCTGTACACCTCATCACCCGATTACCAATAGGACACAGCATTTGAAACCGAATGGGAGTTGCCAGAAACAGGAAAGAACAGATACTCATCACCCAATTAAGAATAGGACACACTAATTTAAACCAGGATCAAATGCAGGCATCATAGGACTCACTATGCCATCATCAAATATAGGACAGCTTCCAAGACCAAAAGCAGGCATAACTCACGATCCTATGACTCCCTATGACATCATCACAGATCATAGGACTCACTATGACACCATCAAAAGTCAAAGGCAGGCATGACTGAATGAGTGCTGACGTGCTTGCTTACACCCTTACTTACACCTGCTTTCTACGGGCATGCAGAAACACTTGCTAATACTTGGTTTCTATGGGCATGCATGGGTATGCACGGCCATGCACGGGTATGTACTTGTAGTAATAATAATCCATCCATGGGGGGGGGGGTGCTGGAGCCTATCCCAGCATCTTTGGGCGAGAGGCAGGGCCAACACAGAGAGACAGCCAACCATTCACTCCCACATTCATACCTAAGGACAATTTAGAATCCCCAGTTTGATGCCAATAAGATAAGATAAGATAAGATAAGCCTTTATTAGTCCCACTATGGGGAAATTCCAGGATTGCAACAGCACAGGGATAGCAAAACTCAGAGCAACAATCAGAAGGCAAGAGAAAAAAAACAAGAGCAGCTAGTATACATATGTACATATTACTATAAATATATATATATATATATATATATATATATATATATATATATATATATATATATATATATATATATAGACACACAGTGCGGAGCATTGTGGTTGGTGGATGTGCAGCAGAAAGTCTAAGCTCTCTCTCCGCGGATGCGGCGGGCCAGCTCGATGTCTTTGGGCATGATGGTGACCCTCTTGGCATGGAAAGCGCACAGGTTGGTGTCCTCGAAGAGACCCACCAGGTAGGCTTCGCTGGCCTCCTGCAGAGCCATGACGGCGGAGCTCTGGAAGCGCAGGTCGGTCTTGAAGTCCTGAGCGATCTCCCTCACCAGGCGCTGGAAGGGCAGCTTACGGATGAGCAGCTCCTTGGATCCCTGGTAGCGATGGATCTCTCTGAGCCACGGCACCGGGCCTGTAACGGTGAGGCTTCTTCACTCCGCCGGTGGCCGGAGCGCTTTTCCGAGCAGTCTTGGTGGCTAGCTGCTTCCTGGGGGCTTTTCCTCCAGTAGATTTACGGGCAGTCTGCTTGGTTCTTGCCATTGCTCTTTATTATTCTGTCTTATATTTCTTGCACGTCGCCTAAACTCCAGCCCGGCACCCGCGTCGTTTTCGCTTCAGTTCCCCGGTATGTCGAGTTTCTCCGTTAGCAGCGGGTGGCAGTTGAGTGCTAGCTAGCTCTTCCCTGCTGTATCGTCTCCTGCTGTAAACAGTGGCTCCGTCCGCCGACTCTGAAGACCTGTGGGGCGATCTGTGTGTCCGTGATATATATATAGAGTGAAAGGTGTTGAAAGAAGAAGGAAGATAAAAAAAAAAGGCAGTTGCAAAAGGCAGCCAACTCGTGCACAGATCACTGTTGGCCAGGGGCTGGAATCGAACCCCGGATCCCCCGGCTAAGGGTGAATTGCTGTGCTGCTGCAGTGCTAACCACTCCGCCACCGCACTGCCCCTATAATAATAATAATAATAATACATAACAGAACAACTGACAACTAAGAACACATCCTAAAACAACACACAGGAAGATAAACACAAAACACTGGAAAAATGCAGGAAATACTCAGAAATAAATTAAGAGCATGAGCACGGTGAAACACCGCACTCAGCCTCGTGAATGATCCCCCCCCCCTTTAAGGGGTGGAATCCAGACACCCAAGGGTAACATCAAAGAGAAATAAAAAGAAAGAAATGACCCCCCTCCCCCAAACAGGACAAAAATAATAAATCAACCCGGGAGGGCAGTGGGGGAACCAGGCTAGGAGAGAACGAAAACACAAAACCCTGCTCAGGACCCACACCCGAGCAAATATCATGCACCTAGGCCCCCCTGGACAAGAGAATGAGGCAGTTTGGCTGGTAGACAAAAGTCCCAGACCTGGCAGATGACATGGTGGAAAGAGTCGAGTGGCCTGCTGCAGAATGTGGGCCAACCAGCCCAGCAGCACAGTCTGCTGGGTGGTCTACCAGAGTCTTTTAACCACCCGACAAAATGGGATAGTCCAGGGGGCAGCTTCCCAACAGCAAAAACTGGTGGTGAGAAGGGCAGAGATGAAGGGAAACAAAATGGAGATGATGACCAGGCAATGGGAGCCTCAGGGGAAGGAACAGAACCCCTGGAGGCCATAGGAACAGGAAAACCCACGACGGTCTCGGGTGGAGGAGAGGGAACCATGATGGCCTCGGGCAGAGGAGAAGGAACCAAGACGGTCTCGGGTGGAGGAAGGGGAACTGTGACAGCCTCGGGCAGAGGAGGGGGATCCACGACAGTGTTAGGCAGAGGAGGGGGAACCACGACAGTGTTAGGCAGAGGAGGGGGAACCACGACAGCGTCAGGCAGAGGAAAGGGAACCCCGGCACTTTTGGACTGCCCTGCAGCACCCTTGGTGGCCCCGGATTGGGATGTAGCAGCACCCGCGGTAGCACCCCCGATGGCCCCCGACTGGGACACAACACCCACAGAGACCCGGACTGAGGAGGAGCTGCACCCACAGAGGTCCCAGGCCAGGACAGAGCCCCCGCGATGACCTCAACTGACGGGGAAGCCCCACTCTCGGAGGCCCAGGGCTGAGACGGAGCACTCACAAAGACCACAATCGGAGGGGAAGCAGCACCCATGGAGGTCCCGGGCTGGGACGGAGCACCCGCGTTGACCTCAGCTGAAGGGGGAACAGCACCCACGGAGGCCCCGGGCTGGGATAGAGCACCCACTGTCACACTGGCCGTTCTTACCGGCCCAGCTCTTATTGTGACAGCGTCTCAGCGGGCTTCCAGCTGTCAAGCTCTACGGGACAGCTGGAGCTCAATTACCTCATCAGCTGAGACGCTGTCAACCATTATAAAAGGGAGCAGCTCCAATCACTCGGGGCTGTGACCTCGCGCACGATTATCCACGCTCTTCTCTAGCGTGGGTAAGGCTGGAACCCCTACGTCCAGCGCCAGCCACCCTTCTGTCATCCTGCATCGTGTGTAAGTGTTTACCCTTGTGTCATCATTTGTGTTTTGGCCCCACGAGGCCCTGTTACTTTGTTCCTTTCCCCTTATCACAATAAATAATGCAAACCCACTGGTCTGCCCTCGGCTCTCATTGTATGGCTCGCGAGAGCCATACGTAACAGTAGGTCACAGCCAAGTGAGTTGCCGGCAGCCATGAGTTTGCAGTTTTGGACTTTGTTCTTCCCAGTCTGGGTGTCAACGCTGGGAGCATGCCGACTCCCAGGAACCGCGCTCGGCGCTTGGGCAACGAGCTAGCCAGCGGCCTGGAGTACGTCGACGGAACGCTCTTCGCGGCTAGTCTCGACGACGACCCAAACCAAATTCGCTGGCATCTAGACTACGCTGGGGTTCTCCTTAATCTTCCTCGCTACGCCGACCACCCCGAAGTCAGCGCGAGGAGGGCTGAACTCGCCGCGCAGCGCAAGACACTCCATGGGCTGGTGGGAAATCCCGGCAGGAAGCCGAAGAGGAGACATCCCCGCTTCTCACGCCCATATCCCATTCCTGCCTCCACTCCGGTCCATGAGTTCGCTCTGCCCAGGGGTGATCCCCACCAGAGAGCTTCGTCATTCAGGAATCCCCTGGAGAAGCTCCAGCTCGCAGCTGCTTCCATCTGGGATCACGTGGCGGTTGTTCGTTCAGCAACAAGTCCCTCGCTGACTTTTGATCATATGACAGTGGCAGTCAGACTGGTGGAGAGGAATCCTAGGTTAAGGGACTTCCCGGAGTTTGCCGACCTTCTTGCCTCGGTCTCGGCACAGGAGCGGTGATTCCCGAACCTTACCTTCGTCTCGCCCCCTGCAAGTAGCCGTCGTCACACCAGTCATCAACCTCAGCACGAATCCCGTCCGGATCCAGTTCCGGGTCGCCGCAAGGTCTCAACTCCCCACACAGCTGTCACTCCTGCGCCTCATCAGAGGGGAAATCCCGCAGCCTCATCTCCCGAGCCATCTTCCCCCGCTGTTACGTCAGCGCTCCGGGCCTGGCTTATCTCGGCTGTCGCCCCGTCCTCCTCGACACATTTCCCGGCTGCTGTGTGTACCCAGTGTCCTGTCTTGGTGAGCTCCGTCCCAGAACCATCGCGAGCGGCTCCCCAACGTCTTCCCAGGGGGTCCTCCGTTACTGTCCGGCGGGAGAAGGGAGGAGCAACGTTCGCCACAGCGGTCACCACCCAGTCTCCAGGAGACAGGCAAGTCCCAGTTAATTCATCCACTCATTGTGATTTGCTCTGTCAGACTCCTGGAGGTGGAGTTCGGGGTTCGCAGCTCCCTGAACTCCCACCACCTGCTGTGGCTGTAATTATTAATCCCACATCCTCTGTGTCTTCCTCCACTGAGCGGTCCTCGACGCCAGGCCAATGTCGTGGGATGAGGAGGGGGCCTGCCGTTCTGGAGAGCCTGGTTACGGTTCTGCAGCTACGCTGTGGGCGGAGGAGGAGAGCAGACTGAAGCGTGGAACCTGCGCCGACGATGAAGCGTCCCTGGGTCTCCACGGAGGAGCGGTCCGGTCCAGCGGGACGAGGTTCTCCTGCCACCATGCCATGTGGGCCATCGGCGTGGGCACCAGTGCCGGAGGACTCGCAAGCTGCGCGCACCATCATGCCAGCTGCAGAGCCCGACGCAGCTGAGTGGGAGCCTGAAGACGACCTCCTGCCGTCTGAACCTGGATCTTCGCAGTCCTGGACGGCGTCAGAACCCGAGATCAGGCAAGTGCTCTACTTTATCTTTCTCCTTCTCATATTAGAGCATTTTAGCCTGTCTCTAGGGGAGATGAGCCGGGTGCAGCCGCCCGCTGCACCCGAGCTTATCTCGCCGGGTTCTGGCGCTGCCGGTGATCCTGATCCCGGTTCTTCTCTCTCTCCTGAGCCTTCTCCCAGGGTCGCCAGCGAGGAGCTGCTATCGCCCGCTGTGCCAGAGGTTCCTGGTTCGGGATTGGAGGTCGGTTCTGGTGCGGTGCCGACCCAATCTGGGTCCGATGTGGGTTCTACCGAGACCCAATCGGGGTCCGACGTGGGTGCTACAGAGACCCAATCAGGGTCCAACGTGGGTGCGGCACCAGTGATATCCAGGTCCGGTGAGGGAGCTGCAGATCCTCTGCCATTGGACATTGGACCGGCTCATCATTACCTTCTTCCCCTTCTTTGTCGTCGTCATCTGAGTCACCCTCATCTTCCCCCCAAGCTTTCTCTACCAGGGCCCATATGGACCACTCACTGTAGGCCCGGCTCTCCCTCACTATCTCTCTCCACAGGGAAGCTGTTGCCCCTCTCTCCCCTATGGGCCTGGTGGCTGAGCAATGCGGGTCGGCCGCCAGAGGGACTGCCGTGCCCATTCGGCTCTTTGGTTCGGCGATCTGGTCCGGCCGCCCGAGATACTGTGTTTTCTGGCCTGGGATTCGGGTAGGCCGCCTGAACATTTCCCTTCACCCCTGTTGGCGGTTTGGACGCTGGGTGCGGGGAGACCCCCCGAACTGAATTATCTCTGCTGTGCCTAGTCATTGTGTTTTTGTGTGGGTGCAGCCATATTATCTCTCATAATTGTTTCGCGTTTAGCGTGCCTTTTTTTTTTCTCTTCGCCTCCTGTTTGAGGGATGCCTGTATTTATTAGATTTCGCCTTAAGAGTCTCTGCTCTCATTTTATGGTCTCCTGGGTTGTTTTTCATTGAGTCTGTCTGTACATCATTATTGTTGCCTATGGAGTATTGTGGTTTTTCCAATACCTCATTCTCTGTAATTGCCACGTTCATCCTCTGTCTAAGTAGTGTTTTTTTTTTCCCTTCCGTCCGCATATTGTTGCCTATGGAGTATTGTGTGGTTTTTTTTCCCTCGTACTCTGTATTGCTTCATTGTTACCTGCTGATATTTTTTCTTTTTCTGATTCTCACCCTCCTGGCCTGCGCCCCATCCGCCCACCCTAGGTGTGTGTGTGTGTGGGGGGGGGGCTTGGGTGTTACTGGCCATTCTGAGCCCAGCATGGAGGGGGAGGTACTGTCACACTTGCCATTCTTACCGGCCCAGCTCTTATTGTGACAGCGTCTCAGCGGGCTTCCAGCTGTCAAGCTCTACGGGACAGCTGGAGCTCAATTACCTCATCAGCTGAGATGCTGTCAACCGTTATAAAAGGGAGCAGCTCCAATCACTCGGGGCTGTGATCACGCGCACGATTATCCACGCTCTTCTCTGGCGTGGGTAAGGCTGGAACCCCTACGTCCGGCGTCAGCCACCCTTCTGTCATCCTGCATCGTGTGTAAGTGTTTACCCTTGTGTCATCATTTGTGTTTTGGCCCCACGAGGCCCTGTTCCTTTGTTCCTTTCCCCTTATCACAATAAATAACGCAAACTCACTGGTCTGCTGCTCTGCTGCAGCAGCCCCTACAGCAGGCATGGTGGTAGATGCAGTCCTGGGACCCCCCCAGCGAAGTGGCCTATGCAGGTGGCTCGCCTGGCGTGGACACAGGAGGTCGACTCCCTGCTGCCACTGTATCCTGCACTGCTGAGGCCAGGAACGTGCCATCATTGGCACAGGCTTCAGCTGGGTAACAGTGCTCTCCGTCCGTCTGGACCGTGGCTGCGGGGCTGGAACCAGGTCCTCCAGGGCCACAGGCTCCTCCATCATCCAGTGGTTCAATCCTGGGACCGGCGGACACTCAGGGGGCAGAGGAGGAGAGACTGAGAGAGCAGATGAGGTAATTATGGCTGCAGCAGGAGGTGAGAACTCAGAGGACTGCAATGACTAAGCCTCACCCCCGTGAATTGAGCAAGATAATTCATGTGTTAATGATAAAGAATGAAAAAGCACTTGCCTGCGTTCCCAGGGCACATTGGTTACTGCTACAGCTGGTGTAGAATCCGCCCTCTCCGTAGCTGCAGTTGATGTGGGCCCCTCAGAGGAATGTAGAGGAGCTGCCCCTGGAGACATGGTGGTGGGCGGAGCCAGGGTGGAGGCGACCAGACCTTCAGCAGTGGGAGGAGACGCCGAGTTGATGAGGACTGCAGCAGCAATGGAGGGAGAGGAGGCTGACAGGACAGCCAGTGAAGAGAAACCAGAAGCGTGAACTGCTGCAGGGACAGTCTGACTCGGCACAGGGGAAACTGCTGGCTCAAAGGTGGAGGCATTCCTCTGGTGGTGTTTCACTAGGCAGTGGCGGGAAGTGGGAGGCAACTGGCCCAGGAGGTTCTCTTCTAGGAAATTTGGTCCCGCCGCAGCTCGAGGATGAGTGGAGGCAGACCCGGGAGAGCGGCATCTCAGAGCAGAGGGAGCAGTAGTGGGCGAACAGAGGAAAGAGGATGACGTCTCTCGTGATGAGCACTTCCTCGTAGGCTTTGGTCCCGCTGAGAGCAACCCCATCTTCAGCCCCGAAAAGGACAGCTGGAGAGCATAGATGGTGGATAATAGTTCCGTGAACTGGAGATACTTCCTCAATCCGGGGTGTGCCTCTACAATCCTGACTGCTGCCTCCAAATTCTCCCAGACCTTTTTTGGGCTGTGGGAGGCAAGCACTTCAGCCACAAAGCCCTGGATAAATTAAGCGGCCCATTCCTCCTCTAGGCTTGGGGACCAAGCAACCGATCTTCCTTTGTTGGCTGAAGGCCGGCAGGCTGGGGACATGATGAATGCTCCGGACAACACAGATGAGTGAAAACAAAAGAACCACAAACTACAGCAGCTGGGTCTCAAACTGGTTGGCATCTACTGTCACGAATTGGCCCCTATGGGGCAGGAAGGAAGACCCAAGTGCTGAACTGCAGTTTGTGGTATTTAATAGGAAAATACAATGTCCAAACAGTGCACAAAATAAACTTACAAACAGACGAGACAAGGAGTAGGCGAGGTTGGCATTAGAACAGGGGCAGGGTTCAAACAGACATGGATTCTTGATTGAGACTCCGACAAGGATTGGATGAAACAGGAAGTCTCAAGTAAGGCAAGCAATTAATCATAACAAGTGCCATCAGGTGTAGATCACACGATCGAGCACGTTGACCTAATTACAGGCAGGAAAAGCTGAGCAGCATATACCAGATAGTGACAAAGTGGGAGTACCTGGAAGAAGAGGTGGAGAGCTCATGTCACAAAGAAACAAAATATAAACACTAGGAACTAAATGACATAATAATAATAATAATAAGGACATGAATACATAACAGAACAACACAACTAAGAACACATCCTAAACCAACACACAGGAAGATAAACAGACAACACTGGAAAAATGCAGGAAATACTCAGAAATAAATTAAGAGCATGAGCACAGTGAAAAACCGCACTCAGCCTCGAGACACTTTCAATATGTCAAAAATGACAACTATAACATATTATAATAAAAATATTATCATAAGTACTCATTCTCATAAGTACAAATACAGCTAGGAACCTTTAGAATTACTAGATAAGATAAGATAAGACACACCTTTATCAGTCCCACAATGGGGAAATTCCATTGTTACACCGGTTGTTAAACCGTTACATCTCTCACCTCCTATTTTGATGTGCATTCCAGTAGCTGATTTTCTGGGGAGTGGACATTTGCAAACAGAACTGATGGAAGTGGCGTTTGCCTTTAGTTTAGTTTTTAGCCCTTTCCACATCTGTTTTTAATGGAAAACATGCCTTTCTTGGCTTTGCTGTCTGGATTGCAGAGCAGCTTTCATCTATAAAGAGACAATCCACCGGACCAGTGCTGTCCACAACCCGGTCATTGACCCCAGAACCTCCAGCTGTCAGCAACTGGAGGAGCAGGGAAGGGTGCCTCACGGGGCCCACAAAGGGTTGCTCCTCTGTTCTCTGCAGACCACTTCTCTCCAGCATTCTGTAGTGAAGGGGTTAACACCAGGGAGTGGCATGATGACACAGCTGGCTGGTACATCAGCAGCAGGACATGGGGCCTCACTGCAATCAGCATGGCCTTAAATTCCACACATGGACAAGTCAGTCCTGTTCATTTTCCTTCCAGGAGTCCAGCATGAGCTCATACAACACTTTGGGGAGATAGACATAAGGGAGACTCGGCCATCTTCGGCTCTCTCTCAACATCATCACATTAGGAGCTGGGTGCTCACTCACTGTATTGTATTAATATTACTTTGTGTAATAAAATTCAGTTCCAGCACAGCTCACTCATCCATGGTCATTACCAGGTTTGTGGACATAACATTCATTTCAAAATTGTGCTTTGATTTGGTCCATGTGTCCACACTAGTACATACCCGTCCATACCTGTCCATACCCGTAGAAACCAAGTATAAGCAAGTATTTCTGCATGCTCATTGCTGAAGGGTCTCCTCCTGTCTCAGACGGCTGTGTTGTTCACAGTCATGCCTGCGGCATACTGCTGGAACCTGAGGTGTTTCATGTTCACAGCATCTTTTCTGACATGCAGCAGTTCTCATTCTATTGCTGTCCATCTGGTGGGTCTTCTTCGTTCAGACCACCGGTTGAGGGATCATGAAAATAGATCTGAGCAAAAAGTGGCTTTCGACCCTGATCAGGAAGGCCCATGCATGCCCATAGAAACCAAGAAACCAGAGCACTCGGAGAAAATCAGCGCTTTGCTTGGCATTTTACACATTTGTAGTGTAGACTGGCATTCTTCAAGGTTACACATTTTTACTGTGTCAGCACCTCTTTAAAAACGACATTTCAGGTTCAGGTTCAGGTTACTTTATTTGTACCCGTAGGTAGATTTGTTTTGCAGTCAGGTGACATCCATATTAACAAACCACAGTTACATTCAACATGAACACAAACACAGGCACACATGTAGCTGACTATAAACATGATAAAAGTGCTCAAGGCTCCACCAATCAGGACATAGGACAAAGAGATAAGAGAAAAAACAAAGAGAGAAGAGAGAAGGGTCATATTAAAAAGTTCAAGACTAGTCAAAGAGGCTAAAAACTCAAAGGTCTAAAACCCAATAAAAGATTTAGAACCCAAATAAAAAACCTACAAAAATAAGTAAATATAAAAATAATATTAATAAATAGGTAACTAAATTATGTGCAATATATTGTTACATCTTGTTCAATTCTTTAACAGCAGCAGGAACAAAGCTGTTTTTGTAGTGCTGGGTTTTACTTTTTGGGACAGCAAACCTCTGTCTGGAGGGAAGAAGCTGAAAGTGGCAGCGCAAAGGGTGGGAGTTAAAATGGAGGTAGCAATCCTCTGTACCTGTCTGGTGTACAGGGATGCCAGGCTCAGCTGTGACTCACCAAGCAAACGACTGGACCATCTAACTACCTGATCCAAGGATTTCCTCCATTTCAGTTTTATCTGACCAAACCATGACACTAAAGAAAAGGATAAAACAGATTCAATAAAAGCCCAATAAAACATTGTCATTATGGTTTGGTCAATTTGGAAGCGTGCAAATTTCCTTAAACAATGCAAATGTTGCTGACCCTTTTTGCACACCCTTTCACAGTTCTCTTCAAAGTTTAAATTACTATCAATAATCGTCCCAAGATATTTGTAGGATTGTACACATTCAGTGGTCTTGCCTTTTAGTACAGTGACTTCGTGCCTGGGAGTTTTCCTTCTAAAGTCAATAATCATACCTTTAGTTTTTGTCATATTCAGCTGCAGGTAGGAATCCTCACACCAGTGAACAAAATCATCAACTACTGGGCCGTGGCCACTCTCACCATCCTGGAGGAGACTGACAACAACTGAATCATCAGCATACTTTATAATGTGTCTGTTGTCATGTCTGCTCCGACACATGTTTGTGTACAGGATGAAGAGTAGTGGTGACAACACACATCCCTGTGGAGAGCCAGTAGAAGAACACTTTTGTTCGGACAATGTACCATTGACCCTTACTCTCTGTGTCCTGTTGGTTAACCCCTTGCACTCCGGTCAATTTCCCTAAAAACGCCAAAAAATAAAGTACCCAAAGTAAATCGAAAGCTGTTCTTCAACCCTTTGCAGCATCTTCATGGGGTTGGTCTCATTTAAAAGAAAACACTTTGAATTTTTTGGCAAAACAGTCATAATCTCTCTACGTGCTCCTGCCACTGAGTTACAGTCATCTAAACATACTGAACTTGAAGAAAATAAATTTGGCTTGGGTGTTTTTTTTGGATACAAATGCTTGCAAATAACACACAGCTTCAGATCCGGGCTGGAAAATGCAACAGAAATGTAGAACCAAGTGTTATCCAGCTGAGGTCAAAATTTTGTAACAATACTACAAAAAATGAATATATTACACAGCTTTTTCCTCAGGTAGTTCCCAGGCGTTTATGAACTGTGCCAAATTGTGCCAAATGGCACAGTTTGGAAAAACGTCTGTAACTTTTGAATGATTCAATATAGAAGCTTGATGTTGGGCTCTAATGAAAGGTGACACTCAGGGCTGTGTGTGTGTGTGTGTGTGTGCGGGGGGGGGGCGGGGGTTGTCTCCCCCCTCGCTACAGAGGACGGACATCGGCCATCGCTACATGACGGAATAGACTCATGTGGCGACCGCGGCGCAGTCACCGCAGCTTCCGCCCCCCCTCGCTACAGAAGAGTAGCGGGGGGGGGGGGCGTTCACGGTCCAGACGCGGCGAACGAACCGTGTACCATGGCGCATGCACTTCGGACTTCGTGCACCGCACAGTTGTAATTTACCGAACGGTCAAAAGTCATTTTTTGATTACAATTTTCAGGGATAAAGAATAATTTAGCTTTGAACACTACCTCTTCACGGCAGCGTCCTGGCGAACTTCTCTTCCTCATTGTCAGACGAACGCGACGGTGGTCCGCTCATGGTTCCCGGTCAAAACATAATTCCATTATTGCGGTTTTGTGCTTCCATGATTGTGGTTTTGGCGAATGATTTACGACCTTCGTCGGTCTATGATGACCATGGAAGAGAATCCTAAACGTCTATTCTGCTGGAATAAGTGCAGGTCGCACTTGTGGGTGGTCTTCGTGCTGCTGGGTCTGTAGCAGGTTCCTCCTGCGGGTCCTTTTTTCATCTGCAGCAGTCAGTCTCTCTTCACCCAGCCTTAGACAAAACAGCTCGCGAACTTCTGTGCTTCAATTGGCTCGCTGCATTCACAGCGTTGGTAGGCGGGTCCTTCTTGCTAGGTTTTCAGTCATTGGTCCTTCAAGGTTTCAGAAACCCAATTCAAGGCTCTTATTAGTCGAATGAGAGGTCTGTGGAGCCCATAATTCTAACTTATGTGACTCACATGTGGCAGGCTGGAATTCAGCCGAGAGAGACTTTGAGCTAGCTATGTGTATTGACATCACACCTCAAGAGGACGAGGTGTCTGCACCCCCTGTGGAATCAGAGGAAAGGAGAAGATTACCCGGCCTGACCGGTTGGGGGTCAGAGAGGAGAACAGAAGGACTCTGGGTGTTCTATTACAGATGAAAGGATGTAACTGAGTATTGTGACTTTTGTGTGATGTATTGTTCGAGAGAAGTGTATAAATGTATGTGTGTGACTGTGTCCTGTCTCTTTTCACTCCGATCGAGAGAGGACGTAGGATGAATAAGAATTAAAGCAGATACTGGAAAAGCATCCAGTCTCCTCAATTCTTGACTCCTACAATTGGTGACCTACGCATGAATCTGAGCACGCTGAGGCTGGAGGACAGCCTCATGATCAATATGGAAGAGCTGGGAGACAGCCACTCAGACCCGGATTCACCAGGAAGTGCCAGAAGGGGCACAAGACTGATTAAGCTCCCCGAGTTCTGGCAAAACGACCCGCACTCGTGGTTCCAGCATGTGGAGTCGCGGTTCCTGCTCGGGGGAGTATCAGTGGATGACATTAAATTCCATAATGTCATCGCGACGCTCGACAGCCGCACGGCTCGGTGTGTGCGGAGCCTGGTGCAGCAGCCACCCGCTGCTGGCAAATACGACGCGCTAAAAGCCACCCTCATCAGGAGCTTCGTGCCATCGGCTGAGGCAAGAACCAGGCAGCTACTGGACCTGCGCGACAGAGGGGGACGCAGGCCGACTGTCCTCATGGAGGACATGCTACAGATGATTGGGACGGACAACGACGCGTTCCTTTTCAAGCATATTTTCCTGAGAACCCTCCCAGCGTACACGAGGGGTCCCCTGTCCAGCAGACGATGCGTGAACCAGCAGGACTTCCGCAAGCTGGCCCAGGAGGCGGAGCGGCTCCTCAACGCCTGTGACGAGCAAGAGACCTCCGTGGCAGCGGCAGACCTCGGCACGACGGCCGGGGGCAGTGTGGAGCCAGAAGCAGCAGATCCCACCCCAGCGACGACGGCGGTGACAAGATCCCGAGCCAGGGGGCATGACAACCCCTGCTATTACCACCGACGCTTCGCCAAGAAAGCGCACAGATGCATGCCGCCGTGCAGTTTCAAAAAGCGGGGAAACGACCGGGCCGGGAGTCGTTAGCAGCTTCCACTCTCGGCGAACGGAACAAGCTGCTTTATCTGACAGATGCGGGCTCCGGGTGGCAATTCCTCGTGGACACCGGAGCCCAGAGGAGCTTCATCACTGCAACTTATGCAGATCGGGTGGCTGGACCCCGCGGAGACGGAGCAACAGCGGCCAACGGCTCCAGCATCAAGACTTACGGAGAGAGAACCTTGTCTCTGTCCTTCCACGGCCGCGCTTACGAGTGGACCTTCATCGTAGCGGCAGTGAGCTTCAATATGTTAGGTGCTGATTTTCTGTGTTCACATGGTTTGTTAGTTGATCTGGCCAACAAACGCCTAGTAAATGCACTCTCTTTCTGTTCTATCCCTTGTGCAGCTCGGGTGTGCCCGCCGCCAGTACAGACCAACGTCGCCGCAGCAGGTGGTAAGTTCCACACCCTTCTACACCAGTTTCCAGCACTCACAGTTCCCACTTTTTCAGCTAAGGTGGCGAAACATGGGGTGGAGCACTTCATAACCACGAGTGGCCCACCAGTTTTTGCTAAAGCTCGGCGCTTGGATGCAGCTAAGCTCTCCGTGGCACAGGAGGAGTTCGCCAACCTGGAAAGGTTGGGCATAATTTGCCGCTTGAAGTCCGCTTGGGCTTCCCCCCTGCATATGGTGCCTAAAGCTGACGGCTCGTGGAGACCTTGCGGTGATTATCGCAGGTTGAACAATGCCACAGCTCAGGATCGCTACCCGATTCCGCATATCCAGGATTTCTCAGTGCACCTGGCAAAAGTGCGCATTTTTTCTAAAATAAACCTGGTCCGCGGTTATCATCAGGTCCCGGTTTGACCAGAGGATATTCCCAAAACAGCGGTAATAACCCCGTTCTGACTTTTTGAGTTTTTACGCATGCCTTTTGGCCTTAAAGGCGCCGCGCAAACCTTTCAACGGATGATGGACGCAGTGCTGCGCGACCTTCCGTTTGTTTTTGTCTACTTGGACGATATTTTAGTAGCCAGTGCCTCAGAGGAGGAACACGAAAAACACCTCACTACAGTTTTTCAAAAGTTGGAAGCACACGGGTTGATAATCAACCTGGCCAAGTGCCAGTTTGGCGCAGCGCAAATTGATTTTCTGGGGCACCGTGTCTCACCAGAGGGAGCAGTTCCTCTGCCGGCAAAAGTGCGCGTGGTGGCTGAGTTTCCCCAGCCACAGACAGTGAAAGCGTTGCAGGAATTTTTGGGGATGGTGAATTTTTATAACCGTTTCATACCCCGCGCAGCGCAACTCATGCAGCCGTTATACACCACGCTTAAAAAACAGAAGCCTGCCAATGTGATCGAGTGGTCCCCGGAGCGGGAGCGCGCGATCACAGCGGTAAAAAAAGCACTCACTGACGCAGCATTGCTGGCGCACCAAGACCCGGCAGCTTGCATAGCGCTAACCACAGACGCGTCAGAGGTAGTGATAGGGGCCGTGGTAGAGCAGCAGGTCGCCGGAGTTTGGCAACCTCTCGCCTTTTTCAGCAGGTCCTTGCGCGAGCCCGAGCGGAAATACAGCGCATTTGACAGGGAACTCCTGGCGCTCCACTTAGCCATTCGCCATTTCCAGTTCTGGCTGGAAGGGCGGCGTTTCACCGCGTTTGTCAACCACAAACCGCTCACTTTTGTGATGTCCAAAACTTCAGAACCGTGGTCAGCGCGGCAGCAGAGACAGCTGGCCGCAATTTCTGAATTTACCACGTAGCCGGTAAAATCAATGTGGTGGAAGACTGTCTGTCATGCACAGTAACAGCACCGTCCGCGCGGAAACGGATTGCGCGGCCGCTTACCCGGAGCGCGGTAACAGCGCAGCCACGCACGCGGCTCCGGTCCACGTGGGAATAGATTATGCAGCCATGGCGGCGGAGCAGAGCGAGGGCGCGGACGTGCGCGCGCTCCTGTCTGGACCAACAGGGTTAAGGCTGGAACGCAAAAATCTACAAACCGGTTTCCCCCCGCTTATCTGCGATGTATCCACAGGGCGACCGCGCCCGGTGGTGCCAGCCACGTGGCGCCGTCGCGTTTTTGACACCGTGCACTCCCTAGCGCACCCAGGGGTGCGCGCTTCGGTGAAAATGGTGGCAGAGAAGTTTGTTTGGCCGAGCCTGCGCAAGCACGTGAAAGAGTGGGCTAAAGCCTGCATGGCTTGCCAGCGGGCTAAAATTCACAGGCACACTAAAGCACCCTTAGAACCGTTCCACATTCCGGCTAAAAGGTTCGATCATGTGCACGTGGACCTCGTGGGCCCCCTACCCACATCACAAGGGTTCACGCATCTCTTGACGATGGTGGACCGAACCACTCGTTGGCCGGAAGTGGTCCCGTTAACATCGACCACAGCGGCAGAGGTGGCACGCGCTTTTTTGACAGCCTGGGTAGCGCGGTTCGGGGTCCCGTCAGATATTACGTCTGATAGGGGACCTCAATTTGCGTCGGAACTGTGGTCAGCAGTGGCCAGCGGCTTAGGAGCGGCGGTACACCGCACGACCGCTTATCATCCCCAGGCCAACGGTTTATGCGAACGTTTTCACAGGTCTTTGAAGGCAGCCCTCAGAGCGTCACTGACGGACACAGATTGGGTAAACAAACTACCATGGGTTTTATTGGGGTTGCGTTCGGCACCCAAAGAGGATCTAGATGCCTCACCAGCAGAATTGGTCTTTGCACAACCGCTCAGGCTGCCAGGTAAGTTTTTACCCGACCACACGGCACCAGGGCCCTCCCCGATCCGGGGGTCTCTGAGTAACACGGGAGCAGAAATGCTCCCGGGCCCCGGTCATCACTCTTTCCCGCGTGTGTTCGTGCCCCAGGCTTTACGAGACGCAGAGTTTGTTTTTGTCAGGCACGATGCGCAGCGGCATAGCCTCTGCCCACCTTACGATGGTCCATTTCGAGTGCTGGAAACCGGGGAGAAATATTTTGTGCTAGATTTGGGGGGCAGGAGGGAGACGATCAGTATCGATAGATTAAAACCTGCTTTTGTGTTGCATAACGAGTCTGTACGGCCGGCGGGCGCGCCTCGACGCGGCAGGCCCCCCAAGGGGCGGCCCCTGGACCCCCCACGAGGGGCAAATAACCCTTCTCCCCCTCACTCCACAGATGCACAGCAGGACGGCCCAACACAGACCAGGAGACCTGCATACAGCAGATTCGGGAGGAGATTGAAACCTAGGCTGCATGCAGAATGATGTGGTTTTTTTGATCAGGTTGTTTAGAGGGTGCTGTGAGATTCTGTGGGGGGAAGGACGTATGCTGTATGACCATTGTATTACTGTATGTGTGTGCCCAGTCTTTCGCGTGGGAGGGGGGAGTGATGTGGAGCCCATAATTCTAACTTATGTGACTCACATGTGGCAGGCTGGAATTCAGCCGAGAGAGACTTTGAGCTAGCCATGTGTATTGACATCACACCTCAAGAGGACGAGGTGTCTGCACCCCCTGTGGACTCAGAGGAAAGGAGAAGATTACCCGGCCTGACCGTTTGGGGGTCAGAGAGGAGAACAGAAGGACTCTGGGTGTTCTATTACAGATGAAAGGATGTAACTGAGTATTGTGACTTTTGTGTGATGTATTGTTCGAGAGAAGTGTGTAAATGTATGTGTATGACTGTGTCCTGTCTCTTTTCACTCCGATCGAGAGAGGACGTAGGATGAATGAGAATTAAAGCAGATACTGGAAAAGCATCCAGTCTCCTCAATTCTTGACTCCTACAGGTCAATCATATCTGATCTGTTTGCGGCTGTGTCTGTAGTGGAAGAACTTTTTTTTTTTTTTCAGTGCACGCTTGGACGCAGCACCCCTGTGCGTCCTAGAGCGCACGAGGGCGCTCTCGTGCGCCCTCGTGCGCTCTGGGACGCAGAGACGTGCCCGTCCGTGGTACACCGGAGTGCAAGAGGTTAAAAAATCCAGAATCCAATCCACCAGATTTCTCAGGCATTGCTGAGAAGGCGACACTTTTGCTTAGTTTCTTCATCTTGAGCAAGAATATGAAGACTGCTTGATCTGGCAACTCTGCTCGTGGCAACGTAGAATTGGCCATGGCTGCAGAAATCTGTTGTGCAGAAAACACGAATGTGCTGTAAAGACTGGCCCTGTGACTTATTCACCTTGCCAATTTTGAGCCATATGACATCATAAAAACACATTAGTCTAGGAATCGTGAGTGATGGTCTATATGACAGCACATAGACGGCATCGCGAGTCCTATGATGCCTGAGTTCATAGGACGTCCTATGATGATCAGGAAGAGATCATAGGCTGTCCTTTGATGTCCTATAAACGTGACAGACATACACACAGACACGCAGAGATTGATGGTCTATATGACATCATAAAGACATCAAGGCATAGGGACATCATAGGAGCATCACAGAATGTCCTATGATGCAGACATCATGGGGACATCATAGGCCGTCCTATGATGTCCTATGATCATGACACACAGACAGACAGACAGACACACACACACACACACACACACACACAGATTTCTTGAATTTATAGAGGGAAGAGTGATGTTATTTAGTTTCTAGTGTTTATATTTTGTTTCTTTGTGACATGAGCGCTCCACCTCTTCTTCCAGGCACTCCAACTTTGTCATTATTTGGTATGTGTTGCTCAGCTTTCCCTGCCTGTAATTAGATCAACCTGCTCGCTCATGTGATCCACACCTGATAGCACTTGTTATGATTAATTGCTTGCCTTACTTGAGACCGCCCATTTCATCCACTCCTTGTCGGAGTCTCAATCAAGAATCCATGTCTGTTAGAACCCTGTCCCTGATCTAACGCCAACATTGCCTACTCCTTGTCTCATCTATTTGTAAGTTTATTTTGTGCACTGTTTGGACTTTGTGTTTTTCCTATTAAATACCACAAACTGCAGTTCAGCGCTTGGGAGACCCAAGCGCCTGCCTCGTAGGGGCCAATTCATGACAGATAGCTTTAAACCTGCAGTTGCAGAAAGCAAGCATATTTGTCCACTCCCATATTAATCAGAATATAAAAAAAACTTGAAAATTGGCAAGTTTAATGTACATTACATAGAAAAAAAGTTGTGCATTTAATCATGATTCATCGTGAATTAACACAATCATGAGATTAATCCAATTAAAAATTTGAATTGTTTGACATCACAAAAATAAATAAATAATATTGATAAGTGGGATCTACCGAAGTCATCGTGTCAGTGAAAAGAAAATTTTATTCATGTCTGACTCTCGATGCACAGTCCCAGGGGTAGGTATCATTCTTGATCATTCTTCCTAGGTAACAAGAAAAACAAACATGCAAATTGTTGCACCAAACCTGAAAACTGTATTCTATAAGATAAGATAAGATAAGATAAGCCTTTATTAGTCCCACAATGGGGAAATTCCAGGATTGCAACAGCACAGGGATAGCAACACTCAGAGCAACAATCAGAAGGTAAGAAAAAACAAGAGCAGCGAGTATACATATGTACATATAAACATAAATATATAGACACACGATGCGGAGCATTGCAGCTAGATGGAATAAATATATAGATATATAAACACACAGTGCGGAGCATTGTAGCTAGATGGAATGCATATTCATATATTTAGCTATAGCTGTATAGTATATTCATATAGTATATTCATATATTTAGCTATAGCTGTATAGTATATTCATATAGTATATTCATATAGTATATTCATATATTTAGCTATAGCTGGTTTAATTTAATTAAAGTAAATTTGTGAAACATGACATGATAGGCAAGAAAAGAACTTGACTTAGAACAGTGAGCTGTAACTAATTTGAGCAGACTTTAAGGCGCTTTTCCACTAGGGTCAGTACGGTACGGTTCGGTATGGGACGGGACAGTACAGTTTGGCCCGCTTTGTTTTTCCACTGCACTAGGTCCCATTTGAAGTCGGTGGGAAATAGTTACAGGGAGGCGGTGCAACCCTCTCCCTCCCGCTACGTAAAACAAGTGTAACTGGCGTAAATAAAGCATAACGCTACGCAAAACACAAGTTGGCAGGATACGAGGCATTCTCTGGCTGTTTTTGCCAGAATAAAGGCAAAAACGGAGAACAGAAGGCAAACCCGCAGTACGACACACTCTGGAAAAGAACTGGAGCATTTAGGAAACCGTAGAGCAGTATAAAAGAGAAGACATGAGGATAGGAACTACATTACGTATGATGGTAAGCTAATGATTGCTAATGCTACTTTGCTTTTAAGTCCGCCGTACAACGTTGTAATGTCATCAAGTTATCGATATTAGGTACTAAAATATGTATTCTCTGTGTTTGTGTGTGTTTCAGATGGCTCTCTTGTGGCAAAAATATTGTTTCAAACGGTCGGCGTTAACGTTCAACACAGTGATGTGACCCCAACTTCACGAACGCGAAGTGGCTATAATGTCCGTAGAAATGTTTAGCTTCCTGTGCAACAAATTGCTCTGATCTGTGTCAAAATCATGGAGAGACTGTTGAGACATCATGGAATTTATCTGCTCCAGCCAGTGGTGTCGTGGCAAAACATGGATCGGGTGCTATATTGTAGCATATGAGCCGTTAAATACTATATATATTTCAACAGGTAAACAGTACTGAGTAAGGCATAAGATACTATATTTAACAATTATGATGCATTTTAAGCAGGGATTGCCAACACTCGGTCGGAGTCATTCCCAGTGAGAGTTGGACTCCGCCAGGGCTGCCCTTTGTCACCGATCCTGTTCATAATTTTTATGGACAGGATTTCTAGGCGCAGCCAGGGAATGGAGGGTGTCATGCTTGGTGACCACAGGATCTCATCTCTGTTGTTTGCAGATGATGTTGTCCTGTTGGCTTCATCCAGCAATGACCTACAGCTCTTGCTGGGACGGTTTGCCGCTGAGTGTGAAGCGGCTGGGATGAGAATCAGCACCTCCAAGTCCGAGTCCATGGTCCTCAGCCGGAAAAAGGTGGATTGTCCTCTCCGGGTTGGGGACAGGGTCCTGCCCCAAGTGGAGGAGTTTAAGTATCTTGGGGTCTTGTTCACGAGTGAGGGGAGAATGGAGCGAGAGATCGACAGACGGATTGGAGCAGCATCTGCAGTGATGCGGACATTGTACCGGTCTGTTGTGGTGAAGAGGGAGCTTAGTTCTAAGGCAAAGCTGTCGATTTACCAGTCAATCTACGTTCCTACTCTCACCTATGGTCACGAGCTTTGGGTAATGACCGAAAGAACGAGATCGCGGATACAAGCGGCTGAAATGAGCTTTCTCCGTAGGATTGCTGGACTCACCCTCAGAGATAGGGTGAGGAGCTCAGTCATCCGGGAGAGGCTCAGAGTAGAACCGCTGCTCCTCCACATTGAAAGGAGTCAGTTGAGGTGGTATGGGCATCTGATTAGGATGCCTCCTGGACGCCTCCCACTTGAGGTGTTTCAGGCACGTCCCACTGGGAGGAGACCCCGGGGCAGACCCAGGACTTGGTAGAGAGACTATGTCTCCCAGCTGGTCTGGGAACGCCTTGGTATCCCCTCTGAAGAGCTGGAGCAGGTGGCTGGGGAGAGGGAAGTCTGGGCTTCTCTGCTTGAACTGCTGCCTCTGTGATCCAGACCTCCGGAAAAGCGGTAGAAGATGGATGGATGGATTTAAGCAGGGATGGCAACAGGAAATTCTGATTTCAGCTGAAATCTAATTTGGTCGATTGACTTATGGGGGGGCTGGGGGGCGGGGTGCAGCCCTCCTGAAGCTGGGAGGTTTTCAGTAAAACAGAAATAATTTAGACTGAAAAAAATGATAAAAAAAATATGAAATACTAGACTTAGATAAATCATTAAATTTAATGAAAAGTTAACTTACTTTTTCTTCGATGTTGTCTCACTGTCTTTAGTCCAACATATTTAATAGTTCTATAAGAGTTTATTACACTATTTACACTGGTCACCAAGTCACTTCTAATGTGAAACTTTCTTCCTTTTGGCAGCAAGCTGTGTCAGTCTCTGAACTTTGAACTTCATCTCCTTTTCTGGTTTCTTCAGAAACTGTCCGAGTGTTTCTGTTACCTCGTCGAACTTTGAGCCAATTTTCACCTTTACCGTCACTTTTCTCTCAAGCCAATTCCATCGGAACTTATTTTTGACACTTTTGTCTATTTCTAGCACTGATGACTCCTGATCCTTCAATAAAAATCTCATAATTCCGCTGAAAACAATACCGAAAGCTCAGAATTCCAACACGAACCAGGGATGTGATTTGAGGTTGGTGAAATTATCTGAAAATTCAGCAGGGGGGCTGGGGGACGTAGTTCCCCAGCAGGGTCCGGGGCAGAGCCCCGGTGGGGGGGGGGACAAGGGGGGCAAAGCCCCCTGAAGCTCCTGGGCTTTTATGATTTTTAAGTACCAGAACTGTGCTTAAATGACATAAAACAAACAGCTGAATGCCACTTATTACTGTATAATATTGACTTATGTTCCAAGAAGATAGCATTCCTAAAATATTCCAACAAGCATTATCCATCACATGCTTTAAATCAAAATCAGTTAATTTTATCTATTCCATAAGAGAAATAAAATTCCAACATACCATTACTTTTTATAATTTCAGCATTCATTTCAGATTACCAGTTTCAACCTCCATTGAGTCTTGAGCAGTTCATTTTGCACAGTCACTGATGTAGCCAAGTCTTAGAAATATTCAAAAGTTATGAGTCAATGTCCACTGTGCGCTGTCAATTTCAAACTGTTTGGAATCATAAAAGTAATCTAACTAAATTGTTTTGCTATTTTTTTCTCCTCAACATCAATGTCAGGGCGCTGCAGGAGTTTTTGGGGATGGTTAACTTTTATTACCGTTTCCTCCCCCGCGCTGCCCAGCTCATACAGCCGTTGTACGCCGCACTCTAGAAACGGAAACCGGCGGACAGAGTCGACTGGACTCCTGAACGGGAGCAGACGTTCTGAGGTTAAAACAGCTCTGGCGAACGCTGCCTCGGACATGGGCATAGCGGCCGTCGTGGAGCAATGCGTTGCCGGTTCTTGGCAGCCGCTCACCTTTTTTAGCAGGTCTTTGCACGACAGTGAACGTAAATACAGCGTGTTCGACAGAGAGTTAATGGCTCTCCACCTGGCCATACGCCACTTCCAGTTCTGCCTGAAAGGGCGCACCTTCACTGCGTTCATGGACCACAAGCCGCTAACGTACTTAACGTACTTTATCTTCCTGGAAGATAAAATAAAGCGGAATTCGGCAAATTAGCAGAAAATCATATCCCTGAGAACACGCCGCCATGAATTTTTGACAAAGCATACAACGAGCCATTTGATTGGTCCAATCGTTTGCAACTTTTTTTTTGTTTGTTTTTCTTGTCTTCTGATTGTTGCTCTGAGTGTTGCTATCCCTGTGCTGTTGCAATCCTGGAATTTCCCCATTGTGGGACTAATAAAGGCTTATCTTATCTTATCTTAACTATCCAATCGCAGGGCTGTTTATAATACAGCAGTAGCTTGAACACAGCACATCCAGGTTATCGCGGGAGACTTGACCCGGGGAAGCGCCGAGCGCTTATGTAATCGTGTTGATTTTCGCTAAAATCGGTAACAATAAGGTACCTTACCCCCCTAAAATTTTCTCAACGGATTTAGACGATTCACAGAAATGATCAATTTGAAAATAAATCGGCGGAAATCCGCGGATCGGTGGAAAATTGCCATCCCTGTTTAAGCCAAAACAAAGGAATCTAGGATTAAAAGTAATTAAAATAATGCAGTCACAAGATTACATGGAGAAATACGTGGATTAACTGGAAATATATCGTATTGAGTATTGCTGACTACATGTAGATACTGTATTAATATATATTTTCTGCATCAACAGTGAACTATACATGTATTCATGTAGTATTGCCCTGGGAATTTTGACAATAAACCTTTGTACTTTTGCAGATGTCTCTATTTTTGTCATAACCCGAGTCTCGGGCCGTATATCATATTTCCCTGGCTTTGACAGCAGAGGATTCCTTCTAGCTCCTCGGGCTCTTATTGTGAAGGCGCCCGGGGGAGCTCCCTGCTGTCAGAGTCAGCTGCTGCGCTGCTGTCAATCTCAGCAGCTGTGCTGCATCGGGGTCATTAGCTGCCAGAGTTAAAAGCAGGTGCTGAATGCTCCCCGATGCGGCAGTCTCTGTTTATCTCTGTTTATTCCTGTTCTTCGCTGTTAACTGACTTGGGAATCTCCTGTAACCCATCTGTTAACGTTGTCGTCTTGTAAGGTACGTTCTCTTAGACTTCACCTCCATTATTATCTCGTCTGGCGCATCGGGTGCTCCCCGGCTCAGGCGTCACCCTTTCATTATGTGTATCCTGTGCTTGTCCATCCATCACTGTAAATAAACATCACTGCAAACTCACTGGTGACTGTGGCGTCTTATGGTGGCTCGTGAGGGCCACCGTGACAGTAGACTGCCGCCAGAATGCCCGGAGAAGAGGCGTCGCACTGAGACGCCATTCACTGTGAAGTTTGCAGTTTTGGACTTGTTCCCCCTGTCTGAGTGTCTGTAGCTGGGAGTATGCCGTCATCCAGGGGCCGCGGTCAGCGCCTGGGCAGGCAGCTAGCGGAAGTTCTGGAGAATGTGGACAGCACCATCTTTTCTGCTACGCTGTGGGACGCTCCCAGCGACATTCATAGACATTTGGACTACGCTGAGGAGTTTCTGCTCAACCTCCCCCTCGAGTATGACGATCACCCGGAGGTGATAATGAGGTGGGAGGAACTCGCCGCTCAGCGCGAGTTACTTCGTGGGCTGGAGGAGAAGAGCAGGAAGCAGGGGAGGAGGCATCCTCGCTCCCTGCGTCGGTGTTCCGTTTCCGTCCCGGAGCAGGTCCAGGAGTACGCGCCGTCTGGGGGCCGACGACGACGTTGGCGTAACGACGCGGGCTCTCCTCAGCAGAATCCCTGGCTGGACTCACTGCCAGCGTATCCCGTCAGCGAACCTCTGAGAGCGGCCGCACCTCGTTTTCCCAGGGGGCCCTCTGTCTCCATCCAGCGGGGAGAAGGTGGAACGACGTCCCCCACAGCAGGAACCATCTCAACCCCGGGAGAAAGGCAAGTGCACGATAATTTCTCTCATCCCGATATTGTTCTGCCTTGTCTGACTCCTGGGGGTGGAGTTCGGGGTATGCAGCTTCCCGAGTTCCCTCCACCTGCTGTGGATGAAGTAATTAACCCTGCTGCCTCTGTGTTCTCCCCCGCTGAGCGGTCCATGACGCCAGGCAAGCGTCATTGGACAAAGAGGGCCCCTGCAGCGCGAGAAAGCCTGGATCCGGCCCTGCTGCTACGCCGCGGACGGAGGAGAGGAGCGGACTGCGGTCTGGAGCCTGTGCTGACGGTGAAGCGTCCCCGGGTCTCCTCGCCAGAGCGGACCGAGCCAGTGGGTCGAGGGTCCCCTGCCCCCACGCCTTACGGGTCATCGGCGTGGACAGCTGCGCGGGAGGAACCTCAGGCTGCCAATAACATCTGGTCAGCTGCGGAGCCCGACGCAGCTGAATCTGAGTCTGCTGATGAGAGCCGCCCAGAACCTGGATCGTCGGAGTCCTGGGTGGCAACGGAACCCGAGTGCAGACAAGTGCTCCCTCTTCTGTCTCTGTCCTCTGTTGAGCACTATTGCCTGCCTCTCGGGGAGGCGAGTGAGGAGCAGCCGTCCGCTGCGCCCGAGCTCGTCTCGCTGGGTTCCGTTGCTACCAGTGATGCTGATCCCGGTTTTCCTGTTCTCGAGCTCTGTTTCAGTGTCGCCGGCGTGGAACGGGTCGGTGTCACCGAGTTGGAGGTTCCGGGTTCAGGGGCGGAGATCGTCAGCGGAGCTGCACCGGAGGCCCAATCGGGGTCCACCGCTGATTCAGTTCCGGCCCAATCGGGGTCCACCGTGGGTCCGGTTCCGGCCCAATCGGGGCCCACCGTGGGTTCGGTTCCAGCCCAATCGGGGTCCGACGTGGGTGCAGCACCAGCTGGTTCCAGGTTCGGTGTGGAAGCTGCAGATCCCCTGTCGCTGGATGCTGGGCAGACTCATCCCCTTCTTCATCCTCATCACCACCATCCTTTAACATCGTCGCCGGGGGCCATGGGGGTCCCTGTTCGCTCTCCCGAGTTTTGTCCTCGTCAGGGAGGCCGCTGCGGGTTGTTGTTGCCCGGGACTGGTGGCTGAGGGACACGGGTCAGCCGCCGGAGGGACTGTTTCGCCGGTTCGGCGCCTCGGTTCGGCCTCCCGACCTGTTGTGTGTGCCTTGGGGCAACCTAGTTCGACCACCGGAGGAGCGGATGTGCGGGATTTTGGACTCTGGTGAGCCTCCTGGTCCGCCTCCTTTGACCACCGGCCGATATAAACTGTCGGGGGGGTAATGGTCCCTGGGTTTGTCTATCAGTGTTTGTGGTTTTTTTTTCTTTCTTTCTTCGTCCTGGCTGTATGTTGTATTCGGCGTTTCTCGCCTTGCAGCAGCCTTAGGTGAATTGTGTATAGACTGGTATGAGCGAGTCATGCTCTGTTTTTGTATTTAGTTTTCTCAGAATCCCTCATGAGTATTCACGCAGGTGGGAAGTCATTTTTTCTGGTTGTACTTGTGGGTCAAGATTTTTTTTTTTTCCTCTCGTATTTATCCCGTGCTCCCTGTAACTGAGTTGAGACTTTTTGGCAAGTTGTGTTTTTTTTATGCTGCCTTATTTGCCTCTGAGTTTTTTTTCTCTCTTTTGATGTGAGCACTTGGTATTTTTTTTTTCTTCATGGTCTTGTATCTGATTTATCTGACCCTGTAGTTCTGATCCTTATTCTTCCCCATGTGTATTTTTCCCTTGTGTGTTTCTGAGTATTCCCTTTTTTTTTGGGTCATCGCCCTGGTTTTGAATATTTGATCTTTTTTTAGCTCCAGTAGTTTGGTTTTTTGTCTCTATGATTTTTGTCCGGGTTGTTGCCGTATCATTGTCTGGTATGTTTTCTTTTTTCTGTCCATTGTCTCGGGTTGGTTTCTCTCCCTCCGCACCTGCCCCCTGCCTCCCACCCTAGGTGGGTGGGTGGGGGGGGGGCTTGGGTGTTACTTGGGCCGCTCAGGGGCTCGGGTACTGTCATAACCCGAGTCTCGGGCCGTATATCATATTTCCCTGGCTTTGACAGCAGAGGATTCCTTCTAGCTCCTCGGGCTCTTATTGTGAAGGCGCCCGGGGGAGCTCCCTGCTGTCAATCTCAGCAGCTGTGCTGCATCGGGGTCATTAGCTGCCAGAGTTAAAAGCAGGTGCTGAATGCTCCCCGATGCGGCAGTCTCTGTTTATCTCTGTTTATTCCTGTTCATCGCTGTTAACTGACTTGGGAATCTCCTGTAACCCATCTGTTAACGTTGTCGTCTTGTAAGGTACGTTCTCTTAGACTTCACCTCCATTATTATCTCATCTGGCGCATCGGGTGCTCCCCGGCTCAGACGTCACCCTTTCATTATGTGTATCCTGTGCTTGTCCATCCCTCACTGTAAATAAACATCACTGCAAACTCACTGGTGACTGTGGCGTCTTATGGTGGCTCGTGAGGGCCACCGTGACAATTTTGTTTTACACTCTTCAGCAAATAATTGTCTTGGTTACTTTTCTTAAAAATGAGCCATTATTTTCAAAGTCACTGATAAATGGTTTGTACTGTTGACTCTTTTCCCACCGGTGTCTTAACAGACAAAATTGAAAATCATGATGCAAACACATAAATCACTAAATTGTTTATTCCAATCAGCAGCAAATTACAGATTATTTAGAATGTGCAAAATTCAAACTGTAAAAAAAAAAAAAAACTGGAATGGGTCACACACGCCAGCCTCTGGCAAAGGCTGGTAAAGGCTTCTCAGTGAGCCTTTGCCTCACTGAGAAGCAACTGGTCGGCCCCTCGTACTGGTCCTGGTTCAGCAGATCTTTAGCCTGCATCTCTGTAAATAGTGAGGCAAGGTCTGGTTTGGGTGGATCGTTTTCCCCTTGCCTAGATGAAAGACAGAAATGGGTGGTGGATAATTAAAGCAAGTTTAAAACATACAGTATTTGAGAAATGAATGAATCTTTCGGATAGATTAGATTAAAGGAAAGGAACAGAATAATAGAACAAAGGGGAAAAAAATACAATAAGGTCAAATTAAACAGCAACTCCTCGGATTATACAATTCAACATAACTTATCCGAAATGGGTGATGGCTGAAGCCGCAGCTTATATTGCCCACCCATGCTCCAGCTAAGAATTCAAAAATAAAATAAAATAAGAGTGATTACAAATCAGAACAAAGCTAAGACAAAACGTGACAAAAACGAAGCATCAGCACACAGAGTGGATATGATAATCCTTATGTGATTTTACATAAATCACATAATCACATAAAAAAAAAAAAGATAAGATGGCGGCAGCGTGCATGGACGCAGCGGCCCCTCTTGGCATCAGCGAGTGTGAGAGTTTTGAGTGTTTTGATCTTCCCACACGTACATTCTGTAAAACTTACAACCGTGAGACCTTATTAAACATCAAGGTACTGCACGCTGCAAGGATCGCGGCGATTGGTTGTGACTTGGACATTCTACGCCAGCATGGAATTCTGGCGGAGTCCCCGCTGGAAGCTACCCGAGAGAGGAGGAGGCATAAGCGGAGCAAACACAAGCAAAAGCGTGGAAAAAGGGCCGGGATCCATGCTAGGCTAAAGGCTAACCCCTCCAGACCAGCGGTACCGTCGCTCATTCTCTCTAACGTCCGCTCCCTCAAAAACAAGCTGGACGAGCTGCGTCTGCTGAGAGAAACCCGGAGAGAGTGGAGAGACTGCTGTGTGCTTGCGTTCACTGAGACATGGCTCCACGGCAACATTCCTGATGAGGCCATTCAACTGGAAGATATGGCGATGTTCCGTGCCGACAGGGAAACGGTGAGCTCCGGTAAGAGCCGGGGGGGTGGGCTATGCATCTATGTTAACAAGAACTGGTGCGTCAATGCCACGTTAGTGTCTAAACACTGCTCTCCGTTGGTGGAGTTCCTTATTGTAAATTGTCGGCCATATTATTTGCCGAGGGAATTCAGCAACGTGTTTGTAGCTGGTGTTTACATAGCGCCGAGCGCTAACGCTAAAGCTAATGCTAAGAAGGCACTCGGGGAACTGCACAATGCGATTAGTGAAATCCAAACTTCACACCTGGACAGTTCTGTGGTGGTTGCGGGGGATTTTAACCACACCAGCTTAAAGACTGTGCTCCCCAAGTTTAAACAATGTGTAGACTAAGACTAGAGGAGAGAATATGTTGGACTTAGTGTACACAAACACAGATGCATATAAGGCAATACCCCGCCCCCATTTCGGCCTTTCTGATCACATATCCATGATGCTGCTGCCTGCCTACAAACCTTTATTGAAGCGCAGCAGGCCAGCAGTGAAACAAATCAGAATTTGGCCAGAGAGTGCAACCTCTGCACTGAAAGACTGTTTTCTGCACACAGACAGGGAGGTCTTCAAAATAGCAGCCTCCCAGGAAGACAAGACAGATGTGGAGGAGTATGCTGAAATGGTCACCAGCTACATCGCGAAGTGCACAGAGGATGTCACTACAGTGAAGACCATCACTATGCGGGGTAACCATAAGCCCTGGATGACTGCAGAGGTGCGCTCGCTGCTTAAAGCCAGGGATGCAGCCTCCAGAGCGAAGGACAGGATCACCCTCTGCTCAGCCAGGTCTGCGCTCTCAAAGGGAATTAAGGCGGCAAAGCACGCCTATGTGGAGAAAATCCAGGGACACCTCTGTGACACTAGGAACACCAAGCAGATGTGGCAGGGAGTTCGGACACTGACGGGCTATAAGTCTAGGCAGGGGGTCGATGATGACGACGCTTCGCTTCCAGACAGGCTTAACGACTTCTTTGCACGTTTTGAAGCATCAAACTCGACAATCAGAGGGAGGGCTGGCCCACCCCCACCATCGGTCGGACCAGCTTTTACCATCAACACAGCGGACACACGGAGGACCCTAACCAGAGCCAACCCACGCAAAGCTGTAGGTCCGGACAACATTCCGGGACGTGTGCTCCGAGACTGCGCGAGCGAGTTGGCGGATGTCCTGACTGACATTTATAACATCTCCCTGAGTCAGGCCATCGTTCCCAGATGCTTCAAGACCTCTATCATTGTACCGGTGGCAAAGAAACCAGTTGTGTCCTGTTTGAATGACTATCGTCCTGTTGCACTGACACCAATTGTGATGAAGTGTTTTGAACAGCTTGTCAAACCACACATTACAGCCTGCCTCCCTGCATCACACGACCCACTCCAGTTTGCATATCGTTCAAACCGCTCCACGGAGGATGCTATAGTCACCACCCTACACTCTGTCATCACCCACCTGGACCAGAAAGACACCTACGCCAGACTCCTGTACATTGATTTCAGTTCAGCATTCAACACTATTATTCCCCAGAGACTGATGGAGAAATTACTCCTTCTCGGTCTGAACACCGCCAAATGTCTCTGGATCCTGGATTTCCTGACTGAGAGACCTCAGTCTGTCTGGGTTGGAAACAACATCTCCAACTCTGTCACACTGAGCACCGGATCCCCTCAAGGCTGTGTACTCAGTCCACTGTTGTTTACACTTCTAACACATGACTGTATATCCAGACACGAGGGGAACCAGATTATTAAGTTTGCAGATGACACCACGGTGGTGGGACTTATCCAGAGGGATGAGGAATCAATGTACAGGGAAGAAGTGAGAGACCTGGAGGGCTGGTGCAGGGAGAACAATCTGGTGCTCAACGTGGACAAAATGAAGGAGATGATTATCGACTTCCGGCGGTCACAGCCTGAGCACGTCCCCCTCAGCATCGGCGGCCGTTTAGTGGAGAGAGTGGAGAACATCAAGTTCCTTGGAGTGCAGATCTCGCAGGACCTGACCTGGAGCAAGAATTCCTTGGGGATCAGGAAGCGGGCTCAGCAGAGACTGCACTTCTTGAGGAAACTCAAACAGGCCTCTCTCCCCACCTGCATCCTCAGGACCTTCTACAGAGGTGTGGTGGAGAGTGTTCTGACATGCTACATGGTACTCCAGCTGCAGTATGTCAGACAAAAAAGCCCTGCAGAGGATAGTCAAGGGGACTGAGAGGGTAATTGGAGTCTCCCTCCCCTCTGTCCAAGAACTTTTTCAGAACCGTTGTAGGAGCAGGGCACTGAACATTGTCAAGGACCGTTCTCACCCTCTGCATAAACACTTTGAACTTCTTCCATCTGGTAAACAATTTCGGAGCATCAGAGGCAGAACCACCAGACTGATCAACAGTTTCCTTCCACAAGCTGTCAGGATGCTGAACAGTTGACCCGGAATCTCTCATACATACTACTGCACCTACGGACATTTTGTATATTATTTGTATATTACAGTTAGTTAGGTTTTTCCCAAGTATGTCTCAGGGATGTGTGAATGGATGGGGGGGTGGGGGTGGGGGGGTGAAGTTATGTGTGAGTGTGTCTTAAATCATGCTGCTTCTATTTATATGGATGCCGAGAGAAACGCAATTTCATCTTGCCTGCACTACAGTTGTATGTACAGCAATATGACAATAAAGTTTGATTTGATTTGATTTGATTTGACATGTCGTTTTGTATATATGTTTGGAGTATTTCTTCCTTTAGTTTTTGTTTAAACTGTCCAAGCGTTGTACATAATTGTAATTCAGGTCCAAAAGCATTCCACAGTCTGACTCCTTGCACTGAGACACAGTGTTGCTTGGTGGTAATTCTCACTGAAGGTTTTTGAAATATACATGTTCCTCTGAAATGATATTGTTTCTCCCTTATTTGGAACAACTTTTGGATATTTGCGGGCAGTGATAGATTCTTAGCTTTAAACATTATTACTGCAGTTTTAAAGGCAACCAGATCTTTCAACTTGAGAGCTTATAATTTAAGAAAAAGTGGGTTTGTTGGTTCCCTGTAAGCAGCTTTGTTTATTATTCTAATAGCTCTCTTCTGAAGCATAACGACTGGATATATGTTTTACAGTGGGGCAAAAAAGTATTTAGTCAGCCACCAATTGTGCAAGTTCTCCCACTTAAAAGATGAGAGAGGTCTCCAATTTTCATCATAGGTATACCTCAACTATGAGAGACAAAATGAGAAAAAAAAAATCCAGAAAATCACATTGAAGGATTTTTAATGAATTAATTGGTAAATTCCTCAGTAAAATAAGTATTTGGTCACCTACAAACAAGCAAGATTTCTGGCTCTCACAGACCTGTAACTTCTTCTTTAAGAGGCTCCTCTGTCCTCCACTCATTACCTGTGTAACGCGTGTAATGGCACCTGTTTGAACTCGTTATCAGTATAAAAGACACCTGTCCACAACCTCAAACAGTCAGACTCCAAACTCCACTATGGTCAAGACCAAAGAGCTGTCAGGACACCAGAAACAAAATTGTAGACCTGCACCAGGCTGGGAAGACTGAATCTGCAATAGGTAAGCAGCTTGGTGTGAAGAAATCAACTGTGGGAGCAATTATTAGAAAATGGAAGACATACAAGACCACTGATAATCTCCCTCGATCTGGGGCTCCACGCAAGATCTCACCCTGTGGGGCCAAAATTATCACGAGAACGGTGAGCAAAAATCCCAGAACCACTTGGAGGGACCTAGTGAATGACCTGCAGAGAGCTGGGACCAAAGTAACAAAGGTTACATCAGAAACACACTACTCCGCCAAGGACTCAAATCCTGCAGTGCCAGACGTGTCCCCCTGCTTAAGCCAGTACATGTCCAGGCCCGTCTGAAGTTTGCTAGAGAGCATTTGGATGATCCAGAAGAGGATTGGGATAATGTCATATGGTCAGATGAAACCAAAATAGAACTTTTTGGTAAAAACTCAACTTGTTGTGTTTGGAGGAGAAAGAACACCATACCTACTGTGAAGCATGGGGGTGGAAACATCATACTTTGGGGCTGTTTTTCTGCAAAGGGACCAGGACGACTGATCCGTGTAAAGGAAAGAATGAATGGGGCCATGTATCGTGAGATTTTGAGTGAAAACCTCCTTCCACCAGCAAGGGCATTGAAGATGAAACGTGGCTGGGTCTTTCAGCATGACAATGATCCCAAACACACCGCCCGGGCAACGAAGGAGTGGCTTCGTAAGAAGCATTTCAAGTTCCTGGAGTGGCCTAGCCAGTCTCCAGATCTCAACCCCATAGAAAATCTTTGGAGGGAGTTGAAAGTCTGTGTTGCCCAGCGACAGCCCCAAAACATCACTGCTCTAGAGGAGATCTGCATGGAGAAATGGGCCAAAATACCAGCAACAGTGTGTGAAAACCTTGTGAAAACTTACAGAAAACGTTTGACCTCTGTCATTGCCAACAAAGGGTATATAACAAAGTATTGAGATGAACGTTTGTTATTGACCAAATACTTATTTTACCGAGGAATTTACCAATTAATTCATTAAAAAAATCCTTCAATGTGATTTTCTGGTTTTTTTTTTTCTTATTTTGTCTCTCATAGTTGAGGTATACCTATGATGAAAATTGGAGACCTCTCTCATCTTTTAAGTGGGAGAACTTGCACAATTGGTGGCTGACTAAATACTTTTTTACCCCACTGTATATGTGTTTCCCCATACTTCAGTACAATATGTCATGTATGGGTATTGGTATCCTCTCTGAAGAGCTGGAGCAGGTGGCTGGGGAGAGGGAAGTCTGGGCTTCTCTGCTTGAACTGCTGCCTCTGCGACCCGGACCTCCGGAAAAGCGGTAGAAGATGGATGGATGTCATGTATGGGAGTATTAATGAATGATACAAAGTCTATAGTGTAGGTTGATTCAGCAAATATTTCACTCTGTGCAGTATTGCGATTGATTTGCATATTTTACCTTTAATATAATTAATATGTGACTTCCAACACAGTTTTTTATTGATTATTATGCCAAGGATTTTAATTTTGGATACCCTTTCAATCTCTACACCCTTTACACTGAGTTTAGATACTGAGTTGTTGTGATGTTGTGAAATAACGTTATCAATAAAAGTTTAGCCATCGCTGTGTTGCCCTGGTTTCAAGTGTGGGTGGTGTTTTGTGCTTGTATTGCTAAAATATAAAAGGAAGCACTACAATGGGTCTCAGATATTTGTAATGTGTTCTTTTACTGGATGAGTTTAAAGATGAAATACTATAGACTACGCATATAAACTAAATTCTAATGGTGACTGAACAACTCCCATTCCCCAAGGTGCAAGATACACTATTATGACTATAACTCATAAAGGACCACAGAAGTGATCTAATAAAAAAAATAAATAAACAAGCGGTTTACGGTGGCTATTATTGGATGTGCCATTCATTTTCAATTACTCTGTAATTAATATTCACACAAATAAATCTCAGTTCAGTCCCTTTCATATTAAGTGGAAATTGTGCTACTTTAAATTTGGCACTTTACCTATACTTTAACTTAAAAAGCAAAAGATTTGACTATAAATATGATGTTGTTTACCTGTCACAATACATTGCTGTCAAAACGTCACCATTCCGAGCAGATCCTGTTTGGACTCTACAATGAAATACACACAAATTAAGTACATACACAGCACGAAAGTGCAACATGTAAAAAAAACAAAACACCTTTTTAACCAGGATTACAACTAGCTTATTTCATCAGATAGTCAACACAAAAAAGCAACATACAAGGACGGACGTAGCATTGAGCTAGGTCATCGTTTAAACACGATTAAGTTTTCATCTGGCCTAAGTGAACTTTCCACTGCTGGAAAAAATAACGTAAAACATGAATACCACATCACTCACCGTCCTCTATATCACAATATCATGGCTTCAACTGCTGAAGTTGGGTGCGTCACGGCTGTACATTCAATTCAATTCAGGTGGCTGGGTCTAATTCCCGGTGCGTCTCCGTTATTTTCTAGTGTGTCTGCTTGTCCTCCCCACTGCAAGCTCAGTCTGCTTCCCTCTGCATTCTGTCATCAGCCGAAATGCACAGAAAACTCTGCTGGACCGCTGTGTTGATTTCTGCTTTCTGTTAAGCCATTCTATCGTTGTTGTTTATAATATCACTTGTTTGCGGGCTCACGGACGCCCACTCTCATGACGCTACACCCAGACCAAACAGTGGCCAGCAGTGGGTGACGTAACAGTGCTGGTACCCTTCGGACCTGCTTTGAAATGGTGCCGATAAAATTGGAACAGTTTCAAAGTAACGGAACCGTAAGAACTTCAGGTTCCAAATGGAAAAGCGGACAAAGGGTGCCAAACCGTACTGAACCGTGCCAAATTGACCCTAGTGGAAAAACGCCTTTAGTGTTAGGATCCAGGCATGGTCTAGGGACCATGCTCACGTTTTGAGTTTGCATTTGTGGTTTTGTGCTTAGTATCATTATTGTTTATCACACCTTCAACCTTCATCTATTCCTTTGTTTTATTATTGTTATCCTGTCCTGCTCGTTACCTCTGTATTGATCCTTATTTTGACAGCACCCTTATTTCCTGTTCTTCATGTGTTGGGTTTTGTTTCTTAATTGTCCACGGCTGTTGGTGATTTGAGTGATGGGTCCTGGTTTATTTAAGGATCGCTGCCCACTACCTGGCGTGGCCACCTCAAATCATACTGGTGTATAACACACTCTTCTGCTTTGCCTGATTATTTCTAGACTGATTTGTGTTTTCCAAGCCTGTGGTTTACCTGCTGAGCCTTGCCGGTGTTTTTTGCTTCAGCCCTCATGCTCCTTTATTTTTTTGTTTGTGAATAAATAATGTTTTTTTCAGATTCGCCTTGCAACTGGATCCTCCTCTTCTTCGCCCTGGAGGGGCACGCCTGACACTTAGGGCTGCATTACAAGGACACGGTCCATAATCAGTTGTCACTGATGCAGAATGCATTTATTGTCACCACTCGCCGCTCACGGGCATCTACCTCAGCTGCGCGCACACCTGCATCTCGTTAGTGCGCAGCTACTTATTCCACCTCGCCCTGAGCTTCGGCCTGGAGCCGTCTGTCTCCCTGCGTGCTCAACCTTCAGCAGCTTCCTTTCCTCCAGGCCTGCTGATCCTCATCACGACACGTAAGCTGTCAATTGTTGTCTCACCTGTTCCTGTCAGCCTTCCCCTGTGCACAGGTGGATTTCCCAGCGGCGGACACTCTCTCCCTCGTCTCGCCGCTCCTCTGCCACGCTGCTCCTCCTCGGACACACAGCAGGACGCTGTCTCCCAGGCTTGGGATCTTGCCAACGCCAGCCACCACAGTTACTGCAAGTAAGCACATTATCTTGTCACTCTCCTGTGTGGTTTGCCCAGCTAACCCCTGTTCTCCTCTCGCTCATAGGGTTGCCTGGCTGCACGGCGTGCTGCTCCGTCCCGACCTGCTACCTCCACCCACAATACATCCTTATCCCTCACACACGCATCCATACACGTTACATTGGTTAAAAATAAAGCTTTCAAATCTGCCTGAGCCTGCGTGCGTGTTTCCTGGGCCGAATAATATGTCAGTACGGCTCCAGCAAAGCGGCCCAGCAGACAGCGGGCTCGCACGCCGCTTTTCCATCCTTGAGGCTCGGGTGGATATGTTAGCACACCAACAACAGGTAATTTTTAATCAATTAACCATAATTACTAACCGGTTAGACCGCCTGGATCCCCAGCAGGTGTTCCCCCCGGGTCCTCTAGGCGCCTCGGCTCCGGTCGCCCCGACGGCTGGCCAGCCTAGCTCGGGAACGCCAACCCGTCTCACATCCATTCCAACCCCCGCTCGCTTCAACGGGAAACTCGGTGGAGCGAGGGGGTTTATCCTGCAGTGTGAGTCGGTGTTCCTGCACGTTCCCGGGGATTTTCCCTCTGACCATAGCCGAATCGGGTACATGGCTAATCTCCTAGAGGGGCGAGAGTTAGCTTGGGCTTACGCCGTAATGACGAAGCCCAGCTACGCAACCCTCTCGTATGACCGGTTCGTGCAGGACTTTTTAGAGGTCTTTGACCACTCGCATCATGACAGCGTCCTCGCTGATCGGCTTCTTAGTCTCCAACAGGGAAGCCGGTCGGCGGCGGAACACGCTGTTGACTTCCGGGTGGCAGCGGAGGAGGTGGGCTGGGGAGAGGCATCTCTCTGCAGTATCTTCCTCCGTAGCCTCAGTTCCGGTCTGAGGGATGAGCTAGCCAGTCGGGATCTCCCAGGGCGGCTCTCAGAGCTGATTTCGCTCACGATTAGCCTGGACAATAGGCTGCGTGAGCAGGCTGTGGAGCGGAAGTCTGTCAGCCGCTCGCGTGGAGCTTCCGTCCGCTCTGCTCAGTCTCGCCCCCTGGCATTACCGGCCCCGGAGTCTGCCGATGAGCCAGAGGCCATGGCGATCGGGCGCACTAGGCCCCCTCTTGCGGACAGACAACGCCGGTGGGAACGGGGTCTCTGTATGTATTGCAGAGATGACCAGCATCCCGTGGAGCTGTGCCCGGTAAAGCCAAACGGGGAGGTCCGTGAGTCACTGTAGGGGGCCTCGCGGACACTAACCGGCCAAATCCCCTATCCTCATGTACACTGCCCATACAATTCTGCCACAACTCCACCGGGCACTTCACGCACGCACTGGTGGATTCTGGGGCAGAGCAGAGTTTCATCTCCAAAAGCCTGGCAACCCGTTTGGGCATACCCTGCCAACTGCTGTCAACTCCCCTTAACTTGGTCACTCTCTCTCGCTCGCCCCTGGGAACAGTGACGCATCGCACCAAGCCAGTCCCCATCATCATCTCTGGCAACCACCGGGAGGATCTGACCCTATATGTCTTGCCCTCCTCGTCGGACCGTATCATCCTGGGTTACCCTTGGCTGCATTTGCATAACCCTGTCCTGGATTGGAGAACTGGCAGTGTCCTTTCTTGGAGCACCTTCTGCCTGGGCACCTGCCTCCAGTCGACGGCTTGTGCTCCGTCCTCCCCTCCGCCGACACCGGTCTCCGAGCCCCCAGACCTCACCCTGGTGCCGCAGGAGTTCCATGACCTGAGAGTAGCGTTCGGTAAATCCAGAGCCTTGTCCCTTCCCCCTCACCAGCCATATGACTGTGCGATCAACCTCCGTCCAGGGGCCCCCTTGCCATCTGGCCGCCTGTACAGTCTCTCAGCACCAGAATGCGAGGCAATGGATACTTATATCAAGGAGTCGCTCAGCACTGGGATCATCCGCCCCTCCTCGTCCCCACTCGGCGCGGGTTTCTTCTTTGTGTCTAAGAAGGATGGGTCCCTGCGTCCCTGCATTGACTTCAGAGTGCTGAACGACATCACCATCAAGGATTGCTACACCTTGCCGCTCATGGACACAGCCTTCCACTCCCTCCAGGGGGCGACCTGGTTCACCAGGCTAGACCTCCGCAGCGCTTACCATCTTGTTCGGATCCGGGAGGGAGAAGAATGGAAGATGGCCTTTAGGACGCCCAGTGGTCATTTTGAATATCTTGTGATGCCGTTCGGGCTCACCAACACACCTGCCTTTTTCCAGCATCTCATAAACAACGTTCTACGGGATTTCCTGGGAGTCTTTGTCTTTGTATATCTGGACGACATACTCATCTTCTCCAAATCACGGGAGGAGCACCAGGTCCATGTGAGGCGGGTTCTGCAATGGCTGCTGGAGAATCGTCTGTACATCAAAGCGGAGAAGTGCGAGTTCTATGCCCGGACCACCTCCTTCCTGGGGTTCGTTATCTCACACAACCAGATTCTCCCTGACCCCACTAAGGTCAAAGTGGTGGTCGAGTGGCCCACGCCTACCTCCAGGAAGCAGGTGCAGCAGTTTATTGGGTTTGCTAATTTCTACCGGCGCTTCATCCCGAACTTCGGCACCATTGTCACCCCCCTGACCCGTCTCACGTCATCTAAGGTGCCCTTCCAGTGGTCCGAGGAGGCGGCCACCGCCTTCAAGACTCTCCAGGCGGAATTCTCGTCCTCCCGGGTCCTGACCCAGGTCGACTCCGCGCTGCAGTGCCTAGTGGAGGTCGACGCGTCCGACACGGGGGTGCTGGCGGTGCTCTCTCAGCGCTCGCCAGTGGATGGAGTCAAGTGGCCCTGCGCCTTCTTCTCCCGGCGATTATCGGTGGCGGAGTGCAACTATGACGTCGGCGACAGGGAGCTCCTTGCTGTCAAGCTCGCGCTGCAGGAGTGGCGTCACTGGTTGGAGGGGGCAGCCCAGCCTTTTGTGGTCTGGACGGACCACAAGAACCTTGAGTATTTGAGGTCAGCAAGGCGCCTGAATGCCCGCCAGGCGCGCTGGTCTCTATTTTTTGCTCGCTTTCAATTTACCATCACTTACCATCCAGGCTCGAAGAATGGGTTGCCCGACACTTTGTCCAGGCAGTTTGCCCCTGAGGATCGGGAGGAGTCTGAACACACCATCCTTCCCAGCTTGTGCGTCGTGGGGGCGGTTTCCTGGTCTATCAAGGACAAGATTCTAAGGGCTCAGGAGGTGGAGCTGGATCCTGGTGGGGGGCCGGAGGGGAGGCTCTTCGTTCCTTCGGCGGTTAGAGGAGAGGTGATTCACTGGGCCCATACCTCCAAACTCGCCTGCCACCCTGGCATCACCCGCCTGGTGAGTCTGCTGCAACGCTCATTCTGGTGGCTGGGTCTCCAGAAGGACGTCACCAATTATGTCCGGGCTTGCCCCCAGTGCGCTACCGGCAAGTCCCAAAACTCTCCGCCTGCGGGTCTACTCCAGCCCCTGCCGGTCCCGGGCAGGCCCTGGTCACACATCGCCCTAGACTTTGTCACCGGTCTCCCAGTCTCTAACACCTATGACACGGTCCTGACAATTGTGGATCAATTTTCTAAGGCCGCCCATTTTGTGCCTCTTTAGGGTCTCCCTTCGGCACGTGAAATGGCTGACCTTCTGGTCCAACATGTTGTCAGGCTGCATGGGATCCCGCTGGACGTGGTATTGGACCGGGGCCCTCAGTTTGTCTCCCAGGTTTGGAGGTGCTTTTGCAATGCTTTGGGGGCCACGGTTAGTCTCTCCTCTGGTCACCACCCCCAGTCTAATGGGCAATGTGAACGCACTAACCAGGAGTTGGAGGCCACCCTGCGCTGCGTGACCTCCTCCAATCCATCATCCTGGAGCTCCTACCTGGCCTGGGTGGAATATGCCCACAACTCTGCACAATCTTCTGCTACTGGTGTGTCGCCCTTCGAAGCGTCCTTGGGGTACGATCCCCCCTTGTTTCCCGAGCAGGAGGGTGAGTTGGCGGTCCCATCGGTCCAGGCGCACATGAGGCGCTGCCAGAGTGTTTGGACCAAGATGAGGAATGCGCTTTTACGCACAGCAGCATGCAACAGTTCCACCGCCAATCGCCACAGAAGGCCTGCTCCTGACTAACAGGTGGGTCAACGGGTTTGGCTTTCCTCCCAGGATATTAACCTCAAGGCTGAGAAGAGGAAGCTGGCATCACGGTTTCTCGGCCCCTTCGTGATTTCTAAAATTGTCAACCCGGTGGCTGTGCGTTTGGCCCTCCCCCCTCCCTACGTGTGTGTCCCACCTTCCACGTGTCTAAGATTAAACCTGTTCTTTCCAATCCACTCTGCCCCCCTCCTAGGTCGCCCCCCGCTCCTAGGTTGATCGACGGTGACCCAGCGTGGGGTGTTACTTCCATCTTGGACTCCCGGCGCCGAGGTCGTGGGTTACAATACCTGGTGGATTGGGAAGGTTATGGACCGGAGTGGAGGTCCTGGGTGTGCTCTTCATGGGTGTTGGATCGGGACCTCATCGCGGAGTTTCACCGGACGCACCCAGGTAAGCCAGTGCCAGGAGGCGCTGGTAGGGGGGGAGAGTACTGTCACCACTCGCCGCTCATGGGCATCCACCTCAGCTGCGCGCACACCTGCATCTCGTTAGTGCGCAGCTACTTATTCCACCTCGCCCTGAGCTTCGGCCTGGAGCCGTCTGTCTCCCTGCGTGCTCAACCTTCAGCAGCTTCCTTTCCTCCAGGCCTGCTGATCCTCATCACGACACGTAAGCTGTCAATTGTTGTCTCACCTGTTCCTGTCAGCCTTCCCCTTTGCACAGGTGGATTTCCCGCCAGCGGACACTCTCTCCCTCGTCTCGCAGCTCCTCTGCCACGCTGCTCCTCCTCGGACGCACAGCAGGACACACAGCAGGACGCTGTCTCCCAGGCTTGGGATCTTGCCAACACCAGCCACCACAGTTACTGCAAGTAAACACATTATCTTGTCACTCTCCTATGGGGTTTGCCCAGCTAACCCCTGTTCTCCTCTCGCTCATAGGGTTGCCTGGCTGCACGGCGTGCTGCTCTGTCCTGACCTGCTACCTCCACCCACAATACATCCTTATCCCTCACACACACATCCATACACGTTACATTGGTTAAAAATAAAGCTTTTAAATCTGCCTGAGCTTGCGTGCGTGTTTCCTGGGCCGAATAATATGTCATTTATGGGCATTTCCAAGTTAATTTCCTTATCACAGCAATGCAAAAATGAATTTTCCGCCAGGCACATAGTGCAAAAAGGTTTGTGTAATTATTTGTAGGTGTGTTTTGGATAATCCAATCCAAAGCGCTCCTGCCTATCCCTCTAATGCACAGAGTTGCTTTATCTAAAATGAACTCTGATCATGATGGCTTGTTTAAGAGGGACTTTGCACTGGCCAAAGTCCATGCAGGTGAGCGAAAATGCATGTGATAGTAACACTGCTTGTTAATAAGGAAGACATCAATCACAGTTGGTGCCCAGTTAGTTATTTTAGAGAGAACAAATGGGGAAGATAAAATGCTGAGCTGAAAAATCAGGTGAAGGGTTGAACATAGTACACACAGATGCAACACACAGACATGAATGGGTTTGAAACTTCAGGAAAAGAGGACGATGCCTGTGCAAACTTTCATAAAACAGGAACGATCATTAACGGTGATGAAGAAGTCGCTCCCAGCCTGTGCGGCGATGGAGTGCTCCCTATCCTGTTGCTTTTGCCCACCAAGGGTGTCCCCATCTCTTGCAGGGATTTGCTAAGGTTTGTGGCTCTCTGTCCCAGTCCCTTCAGGGCAGGAGGGAAGGAGGAGATCCGGCGCACCATCCCTTCCGCCGCTGACCCCCGCCACGAAGCTCGCTCACTCTTGGCAGCCCTCCCCGGGCACTGATGGGTGGCAGTCAGAACCCTGACAGTAGGAACACGGAGCAGGCGGCCTCGACCCAGGGACACAGCCACAGGCAGATGTTGACACATTTCCTGTTTCTCTGAGGAGTTATAGTGAAAAGTCAAACCGTGTCCATTCATTCCTTTATTCCCCTAAAAATAAATACATTAATACCAACTAAGTCTGTGATAAAAACAAAAATGTGGATGGAATAAAAATATTTAGACTGACACGCCTCCCCTCATGCGCAGCACCCACACCAGAATGCACACAGGCTCCCTGTGGTGTGTGGGGAATTGATATTTGGGGCTTGCCTGGCCGGGGGGTTGTGAGTGATGATGTCAGGTGGGCTATGGTTGGAATATATTGAGCTGTTTTTTCTATAATAAAGTTAGTTCAGTGCTTAGTTGAATGCGGCTCCAGTCTCATGTTATTCAGACATAACATTTGGCGACGAGAATGAACCATGGGAGTGTGCATTAGACCGCCACCTCCATTTTTGCAGTCTCCGGGCATGCCAGTGCATGGGGCCGCTGGCGGGAGACATTCGAGGTGTATGTGGCCGCGGCTGGTCTGAGCGGCGCCGATGCAGAGAGACGGAGGAGCCTACTTGCTCACTGCATCAGTGAGAAGGGCCAACAAATATTTTTGGGGCTGGGTGGCAACGGCTCACTGAAGAAAGGTTTGGACTTAATGGACTATTTCTTCAGGGACCATTCTAACATCACAGTGAGAAGATATAAATTTTTTGACCACCGACAGCGAGCTGGTGAGTCCACTCAATTCTTCATTATGGAACTCCATAGCTTAGCAAGGGAGTGCATCTTCGGGCCTATCGAGGAGGAGCTAGTCCGGGACAAGCTAGCCCATGGTACGAACAATGAGTGGCTGAAAGACAAGCTGATGCTGACTGCAGATGTCCTCATGCTAGAGAAGGTGGTTGAACTGACTAGGCGGGTTGAGTCCACCACCCAGCTAGGCCTGCCAGTGCTAGCTAAAGATAACGTAGCTACTCAAGTTTTCCCTCCAAGTCTAGCCATTAGCAATGTAGCTAACTCTTCGGGGCAGACCACCAAAAGGTGGAGGACTGTGGCACGGGACAGGGCCTGTACCATTACTACTAAACCATCGGCGGTGGAGCCCGAGAGTATGACGCAGGTGTGTGTAGCAGGCGCAAAGAAGGAACCATTAAAGTGGTATGTCCTGCAGCTGGACAGAGTTGATGTGCCACTTATGGTGGACTCAGGAGCCAGTATGTCCATATTAAGTGTGGCTACATTGAAAAGACTTTTACCCGGCAAAATCATCAATGCAGGGGCGGTGAAAATGTTTGGGTACGGTCACGCTGAAATTGAAATAGTGGGCACAGTCAGCTTCTCGGTGAAATGTGGGTTAAAGATTGTTCAGGCATTCATCTTCCAGGTTTTGTGCCATGGGGGCCGACTTGCTGGGAATCAACCTGCTGGGGGAACTGGGATTCTCCATCACGGACCCAGAGGGCTCAACGGTGCTGATAGTGTTCCCTGAATGGCATGTCCACTGGCCGGCGTTGTTTGTTGGCCTTGGATGTGTAGCGTGACCTTGAGTTCCAGTCTTTGATTGGGAAAGAAAACCTGGATTTTCTATTTCTGACTGAAACGTGGCAATGACAGGATGAATTTGCTCACCTGAAAGAGATCTGCCCTACAGACTGCGCCTTCTTTTCGACCTCTCACCTGAATGGACGCGGAGGTGGCCTGGCCGTCATTTTCCACAACAGCTTCGAATGCCGTTCTGTGAACTCTGAGCATTTCTCTTCATTTGAACTTCAGATATCGAAGATAAGTGCCTCAACTCCTTTTTACTATGTTTTAATCTACTGCCCGCCTGGCCCAGCTGGTGTGTTTTTATCGGAATTCTCAGACTTTTTATCTTCCATTATTGAACTAGAAAGAGTTATTTTAGGTGATTTTAATTTACATGTAAATGACACATCTTCTAATGCTGCTGCAGACTTTTTAATTATTACAGAGGCTCACAGTTTCAGGCAGCACGTCTCTGGCTCTACACATATAAAGGGGCGCTCCTTGGACCTTGTTTTTTCACTGGAACTGAGCTTGGACAATGTTAAAGTGGAGGATGTTTGTGTCAGTGATCATTGCTGTGTTTTCTTTGAGCTGTCAGTTAATGTGGAACAGCATGAATGTAAAACTGACATAATTATCGGCCCAGGAAACACGCACGCAGGCTCAGGTAAGATTCAACAGCTTTATTCAACAACAAGGGGTGACTGAGTGCGTGTATGTGGTTATGTGTATGGACTGTGGGTGAACGAGGAGAGTCGGGAACAGAACAGCATGCCGTGCAGCCAGGCAACCCTATGGGAAGAGCAGAGACAGAGATATGAGTTGGGCTTCACCATACGGGAGAGATATACTGAGAATTGCTTACTTGCAGGTGGGACGGTGGCTGGCGTTGGCAAAGGATCTCCTGCCTGGGAGACAGCGCCCTGCTGTACACACGACGAGGAGTGGAGAAGAGGGGAGAGGAGATGGCGAAGACGGGAGGAATCCGCCGCCAGGGAATCCACCTGTGCACAGGGGAGAGACTGGTAGACAGGTGAGTGGCAATACAGCTTACGTGCTGATGAGAGGAACTGCAGGACGGGAAGAAACGATCCTGCGGAGAGTTTGAGAGCGTAGATACACAGACGGCTCCAGACCGATGCTCTGGGCCGAGTGGGTTAAATAGCCCATGACTGACGAGGCACAGGTGTGTGCGCAGCTGAGGTAGATGACTGGGAGCGGCGAGTTGTGACAGTACTCCCCCCCCAGCAGCGCCTCCTGGCGCTGGCTTATACGGGTGCGCCCGGTGGAACTCCGTGATGAGACCTGCATCCAGCACAAAAGAAGAGCGCACCCAGGATCTCCACTCCGGGGTATACCCCTCCCAATCCACCAGGTACTGCAGCCCACGACCTCGACGCCAGGAGTCCAGGATGGATACAACCCCCCATGCCGGGTGGCCGTCGATCATCATGGGAGGGGGCGGTGCCCTAGGAGGAGGACAGAGTGGGTCGGAGATCACGGGTTTGATCTTGGACACGTGAAACATGGGGCAAACACAGAGGGAGGGGGGAGGGCCAAACGCACAGCCACCGGGTTGATAATCTTGGAGATGGTGAAGGGACTGATGAAGCGTGGTGCCAGCTTCCTCTTCTTGGCCTTAAGATTAACGTCCTGGGCAGATAGCCAGACCTGTTGGCCCACCTGGTAACTGGGGACCGGCTTCCTGTGGCGATTATCCGTGGTGCTGTTGCGCACCGCCGTGCGTAAAAGTGCCTCGCGCGCCCTGGTCGACAGGCTCCGGCAGCGTCTCAGATGCACCTGGATGGAAGGAACAGCCAACTCACTCTCCTGCTCGGGGAACAAGGGGGGATCGTAGCCCAACGACGCCCGGAAGGGAGACATCCCGATAGCCGACGACAGTGTCGCGTTGTGGGCATATTCCACCCATGCCAGGTAAGAGCTCCAGGAGGATGGGTTGGAGGAGGTGACGCAGCGCAGGGCAGCTTCCAGCTCCTGGTTGGCGTGCTCACTCTGCCCGTTGGATTGGGGGTGGTGACCGGAGGAGAGACTCACCGTGGCCCCCAGGGCATTGCAAAAGGACTTCCACACTTGGGACACGAACTGGGGCCCCCGATCGGATACGACATCCACTGGGATCCCGTGCAGCCTGATCACATGTTGGACAAGGAGATCGGCCGTCTCCTGTGCCGAAGGGAGACCCCGGAGAGGCACAAAGTGAGCGGCCTTGGAGAATCAGTTCACATTAGTCAGAACAGTGTTGTAGGAATTAGAAACGCGGAGACCAGTAACGAAGTCCAGAGCGATGTGTGACCAGGGCCTGCCCGGGACCGGCAGGGGCTGGAGCAGACCCGCGGGGTGGGGGGGGGAATTCGGGGTCTTGCTAGCAGCACACTGGGGGCAGGCCCGGACGTACTTGGTGACGTCCTTCTGTAGGCCGGGCCACCAGAAAGAGCGCTGAAGGAGGTCCACCAGTCGGGAGATGCCAGGGTGACAGGCGAGCTTGGACGTGTGGGCCCAGTGAATGACATCCCCCCGAACCGCCGATGGAACGAAGAGCCTCCCAGCCGGGCCGCTGCCAGGGTCCGGTTCGGTCTCCTGCGCCCTTCGGATCTTGTCCCTGATGGACCAGGAAACCGCCCCGAGAACACACGAGCTGGGCAGGATGGTGTGGTCCTGCTCCTCTGGGGTCTCAGGGGCAAACTGTCTGGACAGAGCGTCGGGCAACCCATTCTTGGAGCCTGGACGGTAGGTGATCGTAAACCGGAACCGAGCAAAGAACAGAGACCAGCGCGCCTGGTGGGCATTCAGACGCCTGGCTGACCTCAAATACTCCAGGTTCTTGTGGTCCGTCCAGACCACAAAAGGCTGAGCTGCCCCCTCCAGCCAGTGACCCCACTCCTGCAGCGTGAGCTTCACAGCCAGAAGTTCCCTGTTGCCGACATCATAATTTCGCTCAGCCGCAGACAGGCGCCGGGAGAAGAAGGTGCAGGGACGCTTTACTACATCCACCGGTGAACGCTGGGACAGGACTGCCCCCACCCCCATATCAGACGTGTCCACTTCCACCAAGCACTGCAGCGCGGGGTCAACCTGGGTCAGGACCCGGGAGGAAGAGAACTCCGTCTTCAGGGTCTTGAATGCGGCCGCTGCCTCCTCGGTCCACTGGAAGGGCACTTTGGGAGAGGTGAGGCGGGTCAGAGGGGTGACGATGGCGCCGAAGTTGGGCACAAAGCGGCGGTAGAAATTAGCAAAGCCGATGAACTGCTGCACCTGTTTCCCGGAGGAAGGAGTGGGCCACTCGACGACCGCGTTAAACTTGGGGGGGTCGGGGAGGATCTGATTGTGGGAGATAACAAAACCCAGAAAAGAGGTTGTCTTGGCAAAGAACTCACACTTCTCAGCTTTGACATAAAGCCTGTTCTCTAACAGCCGCTGCAAAACCCACCTCACGTGGGCTTGGTGCTCCTCCCAAGACCTGGAGAAGATCAGGATGTCATCTAGGTACACAAAGACGAAGACCCCTAGGAAATCTCGCAGGACATCTTTAATAAGCCGCTGGAAGACGGCGGGGGCGTTGGTGAGCCCAAACGGTATAACCAGGTATTTGAAGTGGCCGCTGGGCATCCAAAAGGCTGTCTTCGGCTCATCGCCCTCCCGGATCCGAACGAGATGGTATGCGCTGCGGAGGTCTAGCTTGGTGAACCAGGTGGCCCCCTGGAGGGAGTGGAAGGCGGTGTCCATGAGAGGCAGGGTGTATCTATCCTTCACCATGATGTCATTCAGGGCCCTGAAGTTGATGCACGGACGCAGGGACCCATCCTTCTTCGAGACGAAAAAGAAGCCGGATCTGAGTGGAGACGAGGAGGCGCGAATAATCCCAGTGCTGAGCGACTCCCTGATGTATGTGTCCATGGCCTCACGTTCTGGGGCAGAAAGGCTGTAGAGGCGGCCAGATGGTAACGGCGCCCCCGGGCGGAGGTTTATGGCACAGTCATACCGGCGGTGAGGAGGAAGAGACATCGCCTTGGACTTGCTGAAAATGAGCCCCAAGTCGTGGAACTCCTGAGGCACCAGGGTGAGGTCCGGAGGAGAGGAGACAGGAGCAGGAAGAGGAGGGGATGGGGCGCAAGCCGCAGACTGAAGACAGGTGCCCATGCAGAACGAACTCCACGAGAGGACACTTCCAGATTGCCAATCAAGCACGGGATTGTGAAGGCTCAGCCACGGGTAACCCAAGATGACGGGGGCCGCCGAGGTTGACAGGATGTACAGGCTGAGGTCCTCTCGGTGGTTGCCTGAGACAATAATTGGCACCGGCCTGGTGCAATGTATCACTACTCCCAGGGGCGAACGAGAGAGAGTGACGAGGTTAAGGGGAGCTGACAATGGTTGACAGGGGATGCCCAAGTGGGTTGCCAGGCTCTTAGAAATGAAGCTTTGTTCTGCCCCCGAGTCCACCAGTGCATGAGTGAGGTGCCCGGTGGAATTGTGGCAGAACCTAACGGGCAAGGAACAATTGGAGAGGGGATTTGGCTGGTTGGTGTCCGCGAGGCCCCCTACAGTGACTCGCGGACCCCCCCCCCCCCGTTTGGCTTGATCGGGCATTGCTCCACGGTATGCTGATCGCCTCCGCAATACATGCAGAGGCCCAGCTCCTGGCGGCGTTGTCTCTCCGCTAGAGGGAGCCTGGTTCGCCCGACCAATCTGGCTCATCGGCGGACTCCAGAGCGGGTAACGCCAGGGGGTGAGACTGAGAGACGCGGGCAGGGAAACTGCGTGGGCGGCTGTTGGACTTCCGCTCAGCGGCCCGCTCTCAGAGCCTGTTATCTAAACTAATTGTCAGGGAAATTAATTCGGACAGCCGCCCCGGAAGGTCCCAGCTAGCCAACTCATCCCACAGACTAGAACTGAGGCTGCGAAGGAAGATGCTGCAGAGAGATGCCTCACCCCAGCCAACCTCCTCCACTGCCACTCGGAAGTCAACAGCGTAATCGGCCGCCAACCGGCTGCCCTGTTGAAGGCTAAGGAGCCGGTTGGTGAGAACGCTGTCACGACGCGAGTGGTCGAACACCTCGAGAAAGTCCCGCACGAACTGGTCATAGGCGAAGTTTGCGTAGCTGGGCTTCGCCATGACAGCGTAAGCCCAAGCTAGCGCTCGCCCCTCCAAGAGATTAGCCATGTACCCAATTCGGCTGTGATCTGAGGGAAAATCCCTGGGAACGCGCTGAAACATCGACTCACATTGCAGGATAAACCCCCGCGCTTCACCGAGCTTCCCGTTAAAGCGAGCGGGAGTGGGGATTGGAGTGAGCTGGGTTGGCGCTCCTGAGCTAGGCTGGCCAGCCGCGGAAATAGCCGGAGCTGATCCGCCATGATGAGCCGGGGGGAACGCCTGCTGGGGGTCAAGACGGTCCAACCGGTGAGTAATTGTGGTCAATTGGTTTAATATCACTTGCTGTTGATGAGCTATCAAATCCACCCGAGCTTCGAGGGTGGAAAGACGGTGTGCGAGCCCGCTGTCCGCTGGGCCGCCCTGCTGGAGCCGTACTGACATAATTATCGGCCCAGGAAACACGCACGCAGGTGTAGCATCATCGTCCTCCTCAAAACCAAGACAAGATCACTTCTCTCCAGTTTACAGGAATTTCAATTTATTCATTACACAGGAATATCACCTTTCTGCCTTCTCAGGAATATCACTGGCTTTTTGCTGACTCATGCAGGCTTCTTCCAGACCTGACCAAAGATGCTTGCTTTCCCAGGACCCCAATGTAAACAATTGCCGCTTGCAGAGATTGTAAGGATCAGAGTTTGCTTTTAAAGGCTCAAAGGAACATAAAACTCAGGAGACCAGACCTCTCAACATGAACACTGCATTTGATAACGTACCTTTTCACAGGAAACCAATGTTTTTAAAAGAGTCATAAACCACTTAATCTGACGGTTTTATAGCCTATGCTGTCCAGGCCTTCGCCAGATACTAAGGAAATCATCTACAGCTCAACAGTACCTCCTAGCGGATACCTACGGAATGTGTTTTCAGTACGTAGGATGACTTTTAATTTGTTCTAAATATTAAGTTTCTTTCAGCTTATCCTGGATCCTAAGGACACTGAAAATCAACCCCCTTATCACCAACCATGGTTTGCTGCATGTTCTGCTGTTCTAATCTTGATCTAAATGTGAATGCATGTATTATAATTATGTATAAGAAATGTTATATTCATGAGTGTTATTGGAGTAATGGTATAAATGCATGATCACCATATATTAGCCAAGTCATTTAATTTAGTTAGATTTTATATTGAGCATTTATCTTATAAGAACTGACTGTTGATTTTTCCCTCTGAAAATTCATGGGATGGTGTCTCCATTTGGTTGGCTGCTCTCAAACAAAGAAATGTTTTCACATTGGATAACAGCCATTTCAAACTGATTCTGAAAGAGTAGATTGGTCGTTTGACGACTGACCTCATCAGTTTTACGACCCAGCAAGGTAACTTTAAAAGACAGAAGTTAGATTTGAGTACACATAAAAAAAAGACAGAGGAAAAACAGGGTTAACAGTTGAGTCACAGCACAGTTAAGAGTTTTAAAAAAAGTCAGAGATCAGACAACAGGCAGGAAGATTAGCTAGAAATAGAATTAAGAATTAGAAACACAGAAAGAAGAGAGAGATTTTGAGAAAGATTAGGAACTAAATTCAGATTAAAGAAGCAGAATAGTAATCTAGACCTCAGAAGAAGATCTTATTCCACCGTTTCAAGGCCCTGTGAAGTTTTATTTTATTCTCTGTGTGTTTGTCAAATCTTTTCTTATATTCTGGAAACTGAGGAGAAACCATTTTTCTTTAGAGCTCGTCCCTTTTTAGAGAATCAAATTCTCAAACTTTTTCCTTCACCTCAGAAGCCATTCTTATCCTAGTAAATGTTTTTCTAACACTTTTTTTTTTTTAATGACTTTTCACGCCATTAAAGTGGACCTTTAATTTGCCTAGTTAAAGAGAACAGAGACTGAGAAGATTTTTCTTCAGTTTTCGGGTCGATCCCACTACAAGAGACCCCAAATTTGGACTCTTTTTCAAAGGACTTTTCACGCCGCTCTGTGACAGACCACCCACTGCTGCCATTGTCTGGAGAGCCCCCAGCTGAGTTTACACTTCCACGGCTGTGAGGAGGCATCTTGCAGCAGCTTCCTCCGACGTCCTAACTTCAAAACCCAGCGGTACCGACCCGCGGAACTTGGACCAACGGCCGTGTGTAAGTGAGACTCTTATTTCTCCTATTTCCTGGGTTAAAACGTGATGTCCTAACAATTAAATTACAATTGAATATGGCCCGTATTTCAGGGCTCAATTAGTCTCTCAGCCGCAGGATAGAGCTGTAAACTGAAGCAAAAACTCTTAGTCATTTTAAGTAACTGCCCTTAAAATTTTATAGATTAATTCAGGAGTCATTTTTAGATAATTAGCTTATGAATTTTCCCCATAAAATTGCGTTGTTTTGTTAAAACATTCCAGTCTCACCGTTGAAACATAAGTCTAGTTTCTCCTTGGTTCTACAGAGGTGTAACGCTGGATTTTATGTTCAGGAACTCAATATCAGTTGATGTGATATTTTACGCTGTCATCATCTGAATCTGTTTATTCATCATTTGAACGCCATGCCATGTAACCTGAATGATTTTAATAAACGAGTGAATGAGAGCAGTTGAAGCGTTTTCCTTTCGCATATACAGGTTTCCTAATCACGGCAGGACAAAAACTCACTGAAACTTTGAGACTGATTCATTAAGTAATTTAAGGTACAAAATTAAATAAAATTAAAGTTAATCTTATTGTCCGTTAGGACTGGTGCCCCTTTTACGAGTGCTTTTATTTAATTTAGCGGGTGTAGAAGTGACGGTTCAACTCCGCCCCTTTCACACCCACTATTAAATATAATAAATAATTCCTGTACCTTATGACAAAATAATTTTATAGGCTCTTCATCCTACACAGGCTCAGGTAAGATTCAACAGCTTTATTCAACAACAAGCGGTGATTGAGTGCGTGTATGTGGTATGTGTATGGACTGTGGGTGAACGAGGAGAGTCGGGAACAGAACAGCATGCCGTGCAGCCAGGCAACCCTATGGGAAGAGCAGAGACAGAGATATGAGTTGGGCTTCACCATACGGGAGAGATATACTGAGAATTGCTTACTTGCAGGTGGGACGGTGGCTGGCGTTGGCAAAGGATCTCCTGCCTGGGAGACAGCTCCCTGCTGCACACACGACGAGGAGTGGAGAAGAGGGGAGAGGAGATGGCGAAGACGGGAGGAATCCGCCACCAGGGAATCCACTTGTGCACAGGGGAGAGACTGGTAGACAGGTGAGTGGCAATACAGCTTACATGCTGATGAGAGGAACTGCAGGACGGGAAGAAACGATCCTGCGGAGAGTTTGAGAGCGTAGATACACAGACGGCTCCAGACCGATGCTCTGGGCCGAGTGGGTTAAATAGCCCATGACTGACGAGGCGCAGGTGTGTGCGCAGCTGAGGTAGATGACTGGGAGCGGCGAGTTGTGACAAAAACATTAAGACAGAGGCGCATTATTAACCAGCAGGCTGTGGATAGATTTATTTCAGCTTTTGACACTCATCTTGCTGCAGGATGTGAGGACGTAAATTCTGTGGTGGATTGCTTTAACCAACAGTGCCAACTGGTACTTGATAAAGCGGCTCCTATTAAATGTAGTTATACTTCTCCTAAGAAACCATGCCCTTGGTTAAATGAAGAGATCTGTATTCTTAGGAGAAGTTGTTGGAAGGTGGAACATTTGTGGAAGGCCACAAAGCTTGAGGTGCACAGACTCCACCTCAAAGACCTCATAACGTCACCAAATGATATGATGAAGGATTCGAGAACAAACTACTCTGCTCAGCTTATATCCTTAAACAAGGGAAATCCCAAGTTTTTGTTTGACACCATTAACTCCATTGTCTCACCTGATTTAGCCATGGTTCCTGCTTATTCTAATACTGAATGTGATGACTTTGCAAATTTTATGGTGAATAAGGTGAATGATATTAGAACAAGTACTATGCCATTTGCTGAGGACCTTGGCCTGAGTCAGCCCCCTTCTAACATGTGGTCCTCCTTCACTCCAGTCATGCTACTGGATGTAAATGGTCTTCTGGCCTCTATGAAGCCCTCTTCAAGCCCCTTAGATATCCTCCCAACATCACTACTTTTCAAAATATTTGACTCTATCGGGCCTTTAATTGTCGAAATCATTAATTGGTCACTTTTATCAGGCACTGTTCCCAGTTCTTTTAAACAAGCAGTGGTTGAACCCAAATTAAAGAAACAAAACTTAGACTCTACAGAACTGAACAATTACAGGCCAATTTCAAAGCTTCCCTTCTTATCCAAATTGCTTGAGAAAGTAGTAGCTGAGCAATTAACTGCATTCATAGAGAGAAATAAAATCTTAGGCACCTTCAAGTCTGGTTTCCGCAAAATGCACTCCACCGAGACAGCGCTAATTAAAGTCTCCAGTGACATCATGATGGTAGCAGATTCTGGTCAGTACTCTGTCCTGGTGTTGCTGGATCTCACCACTGCTTTTGACATGGTGGACCACAATATATTGATAAATTGGATGAAGAACATGTTTGGTATTTCAGGATTAGTTCTGAAAAGGTTCTCATCTTATTTAACTGACAGAGGGTTTTGTGTTTTATTTAATGAGAAGCTATCAGAGGTTAAAGGACTTTCCTGTGGGGTTCCTCAAGGCTCAGTTCTGGGCCCTACTCTGTTTTTATTGTATTTAACCCCACTTAGCCAGATTATTAGTCAGTTTAAGGGTGTTTCTTACCATTTTTATGTAGATTACATTTAGCTTTACTGCTCTGTTAAAGAAAATGAGCTGAACATTTTATCAAACTTAATTTCTTGCCTGTCTGCCTTTAACAAATGGTTAAACAATAACTTCCTACAATTAAATCTTAACAAAACAGAAACACTGATCATCGCTCCACACAGTAAAATTCCTTTGATAAAGAAATGCTTAGGTCACCTAGGCTCTTCTTCTTCTGCATATAGTGCCACAGCTCTACCCCTCATTGGCAAATCAGATCACTGTATGGTCATGTTATCACCCAAGTACGTTCCCCTTGTACAAAGGCAGCCTGCTTATACACGGACTGTGAGGAGGTGAACACAGGAGGCTGCTGATGCACTACAGGACTGCTTCGAGATGACAGACTGGAGCGTACTCTGTGAACCACATGGGGTGGACATAGACAATATGACCAACTGCATCACAGAATACATTAGATTCTGTGAAGACATGACCATGCCAGCTCAGACTGTACACTGCTTCTCCAACAACAGACCATGGGTCACGAGCGACCTGAAAGCACTTCTGAACAAAAAGAAGAGAGTTTTTAGGGCTGGAGACAAGGAGAAGCTGAGGGAAGTGCAGCATGAGCTGAGAGAGATGCTGAGGAGGTGCAAGGACAATTATAGGAGGAAATTGGAAGACAAACTCAGGCAACACAATGCTAAAGATAAGTGGGTGGGAATGAAACAAATAACTGGGTGTAAGGGGAGAGTCAGGCAGCCATCTGGGAGCCAGGAGAGAACTGAGGAACTGAATCTGTTTCTAATAGGGTCAACTCACAGTGTGTCACCCCAACAACACAACCAGATCCCCACACACCCCTCCCATCCACCCTCCTGTGCAGCACCTCTCTCCATCCCCCCCCTCGTCCTCCCCGGGGGGCACCAGGACCCTCCCTCACTTCACGGTGACTTCAGACCAGGTGGAGAAACAGCTGGAGAGACTCAATCAGCGGAAGGCGGCGGGCCCTGATGGCATCTCCGCCAGGACCCTGAGGACCTGTGCCAACCAACTAGCTCCGGTACTGAAACACCTGTACAACCTTGAGCCTGGAGAGAGTACCGGTGCTGTGAAAGACATCCTGCCTGGTTCCTGTCCCCAAGAAGTCATCTCCATCAGACCTGAATGACTATTGACCAGTTGCCCTCACATCTCATGTGATGAAGGTCCTGGAGAGACTGGTCTTAGCCCACCTGAGGCCGCAGGTGAAGACGTGGCTGGACCCTCTGCAGTTTGCATATCAGCCCCATTTAGGAGTTGAAGACGCTGTCATCTACCTGCTGCAACAAGCCCATCTGCACCTGGATGGTGGAGGAGATACTGTGAGAATCACTTTTTTTGATTTCTCCAGTGCTTTTAACACCATCCAGCCACTGCTGCTGGGTGAGAAGCTGTGGGTGATGGGGGTTGACAGCTCTGTGATCTCCTGGATTACTGACTACCTGACAGGCAGGCCACAGTTTGTCCGGCTGGGCAACATCTTGTCTGGAGTGGTGGCTAGTGATACGGGAGCCCCACAGGGGACTGTGCTTTCTCCTTTTCTCTTTACCTTATACACCACTGACTTTCAGAACACAGAGTCATGCCACCTGCCGAAATTCTCTGACGACTCAGCTGTTGTGGGTATATAAGAGGAGGAGAGGAGGAGGAGTACAGGGCACTGGTAGACAGATTTGTGGAGTGGACAGAGCAGAATCATCTGAGGTTGAATGTCAGCAAGACCAGAGAGATGGTGATTGACTTCAGGAAGGGGAAGACACCTTCTCAGCCACTGCAGATTAGGGGTGAGGATGTGGGAGTGGTTGAGGACTACAAATATCTGGGTGTCAGGATCAGCAGTGGTTTGGACTGGAGATCCAACACCGATGCTGTGCACAAGAAGGAGATGAGCAGACTCTACTTCCTGAGGAAGCTGAGATCCTTCAACGTGTGTAGCAGGATGCTGGAGCTTTTCTAGCAATCCACTGTTGCCAGCACCATCTTCTTTGCTGCTGTCTGTTGGGGTAGCAGTATCAGGGCCAGAGACACCAACAGACTTGACAAGATTATCAAGAGGGCTGGCTCTGTAATTGGTCTCACACTGGAGACCTTTGAGACAGTGGTGGAGAGGAGAACTCTAAATAAACTGTGATCCATCATGGGCAATCCTGATCACCCCCTCCACCACACACTGGACAGACAGTGAAGCACTTTCTCCAGTAGACTACGACAGCTTCGCTGTCGAACAGCCAGGTACAGGAAATCTTTCCTGCCGCATGCCATTTCACTGTACAATAACTCATTATGATGTTGTATTCTGGTCATAACAATGCTGCCACACTGCACCTTACAGTCTAACTGGTACCTCACATTTCACTCTGCTCCTAATAGTCCTTCATTTTGCAACGGGATGATTCATGTGTTTATACGGATCATCATATATTAAGCTATGATGTATATAAGTTTATAGTCGTGTTAGTTTTACTTTCCATGGGTAATCCCTTCGTCTGTCATGCGTGTATTTCTGTCGTTTGGTTGTCTACTGTCATGCTGCTGTTACACTGTAATTTCCCAGTTTGGGATCAATACAGTACATTTATCTATCTTCTGTCCAGCCCAGCCTGTGTAACCTAAATTTTAAAGTTTTTTCTGTACTGGCCCCCATGTGGCCATGGATAAGTGCAAAGACTAGCAGATGGTCACTTATGTCATTTATCAATAATCCACTTTCTATTTTCTTATCAATAATATTAACAAACAGGTTATCAATAAGTGTAGCAGTGTGAACTGTGATTCTACTGGGATGTGTTATTGTGGGATATAGACTCATACAATACATAGAATTCATGAATTCTGCAAATACATTTTGTTGAAATGGATTTAGTAAATCAACATTGAAGTCTCCACAGATTACAACCATTTTCTTATTAGTTATATTATTGTGCAACTTGACTAATTTATCTCTGAATGTCTCAACACAAGTTCCCAGCATTCTATATATACAACTTATAATTAGATTTTTTGTTTTATCTTGGTCAATCTCAACAGTTACACATTCCAGAATCCCTGGTAGTGCAAAGGACATTCCATTTACAAGTTTACACCTATACAGTTCATCAATATACAGTGCAACACCACCACCCTTTTTTTGAGATCTATTAATATAAAACATTTGATATCCCTCTATTGCCATCTGTGACAACGGAGTGTCACCACAGTTATGGTTCACTGTATGTGTGATTATATTATATCTGTAGTATGGTAAATGTTAATGTGATTGTTTGTTAAAATGCACACATTATTCTGGGATCTGTTTCTGACTATGTGGAGTACCTTTTTGTGAGATAATTGTTTGGTTATTTATTTGGGTAAAACAAGTGGTGATTAAATTCACATACCTTTGCCAACATGCTTCCTGAGGGTGTCTGGGCAAAAGACTCTGTGATGGGTTGAATGCCTTTTAAAGGACACCAGCAGGAAGGAAGCATGTGATGGTGAGTCAGAGGGGTGATTTAGAATTTTGTAAATAGGGGTTTAAATTATTTATTGAATTATTTATGGTATTATTTATTCTGTGTTATTTATATGTATTTGTAAATAGGTGGGAAATTGTTATGGACTTTTAGATGTTAGTGGGTATGTGTGAAAAATGAAAATGTTTATTGTTTTACCTGGGGTTATGGTAGGGGCTAATTAGCCCTAATTATCTCGGTTAATATATAACAGGTGTTTATTGTGGGAGAAAAAGAGATGAGTTGAGAGTTGGATTCTTTCACTATTGTTGATGGAGAGTCATGTCGGTGTGAAGTTCGGGTATGTACACTGAAGTTGTTATTTGAGAAGATGGAAATAAAAATGGAATTTGCTGATTGCAATCGCCTCAAACCTCCTTCATGAGAGACAGCCTTCACGTCCCATCATTCCACTATGTTACATTTGGTGGCAGCGGTGGTCCGTTCCCAGGACGAGATGTAGCTTTTAGTGGAAGTGGTGGATGAGCACGGGACGGAAGGACTGATGGCGAGAAGAAAGGTAATGAGGCAAGAGGAGCAGTTGGATTCGGACGCAGCTATGGTAGCTGAGGAGCCGGGAGTCAGCGGACTGGGTGAGCTCGAGGAGCTAACGTGCTTAGTAAAATCCTTGGTTCGTTCGCTGACTGTTAGAGATCGTCAGAGGGAAGAAGAAGCCGCGCTTCAAGACCAAAGGTGGCAGACTGTAGATAATCAAATTCGTCGGGTGCAGTTGCAAGTAGCGGAGTTGAGAGAGGAGTATGGGAGCCGGGCCGAACGCAGTGGTAACGACGACGTTTCGGGGGAAGACCCCAGGGTGACGGCCAGTCGGGTCGGCCCGCAGAAGGATGGTTTACCGCTGCAGGTGCAGTCGAGGAGAACGCGAACGCACCACAAGCCTAGGCTGAATCCTCTCTCTCCTGAAGATGACATCGAGCACTACCTGGCGACTTTTGAGAGGATCGCTACAGTCTGCTGCTGGCGGGAAGAAGAGTGGGCTATCCAGTTGGCTCCTTTACTTACAGGTAAAGCATGAAGTGCATATGTACTGATGGACATTGCTGACACAGACAATTATAAGAAAGTGAAAGAAGCAATTTTACATAAGTACGAAATAACACCCGACACATACAGGAGAAGGTTTCAGTCCCTGGACATTTATCAGGACGAAACTCCCCATGAACTGTATGTTCGTTTAAAAGACCTGTGTGTTAAATGGATTAAACCAGAGACCTCAACGGTGAAAGACATTGTGGAACTATTAATTTTGGAACAGTTTCTGCGGATGGTGAACCCGGAACTGGGAATTTGGATACAAGAGCGGGACCCGAAGACTGCAGAGGGCGCTGCTCGTCTGGCGGAGGTTTTTCTGTCGGCCAGGTCTGGGAGCAGGAGAACTACTCTCGGCCGGGACAGCTCTTTCACTGCATGGAGTAAGTTTAATGAGGGTGAAAGGGGAGGTCCAGCTCAAATTAGACTGTATTCCAATTCCAGACAGATCACAAATGGCAGAGATAATAGAAGCAAAAAGTCACATAAAGATATACGTTGTTATCAATGCAATAAAATCGGTCACACTCAATACTCATGTCCTGCCATAAAAAATGAGAAACCTTCACTATTGTGCTCAGTTCCAAGACCTACTCTGTCAGCACCAATTCATGGTGAAATATACAAAACTAACGTTCTGCTTAATGGTCAGTGTAAAGAGGCTTTGTTAGACTCCGGTTGTTTCCAGACTGTTGTCTTGCCCAATTTAGTCCCGAGAGATTTATGGAGTGAGACTGTAGTTAATATCAGTTGTGTTCATGGGGATAAAAAATCGTACCCGACCGCTGAGGTTTATTTAACAGTGGGGGGTCAAACTTATCTCCTTTCTGTAGCTCTTGTGCCTGATTTGCCTGACCCAATTATTCTTGGCAATGATGTTCCAACGTTGCTGGACATCATACAACAGGTTAGGGATGAACAAACTGAGGGACAGGCAGGTGGTGCCATTGAGCAGAGGCTTGATGCAACTGTTGGAAAATTTTGTAATATGGTGACAACCAGGGCACAGAGGGCTGCCAATGTTCTTCAGGAGTTGCCATTTTATGATTCTGAGATAGAGGCAGGCCCTATTAAACAGTCTAAATCTAAGGCTCAGAGGAGAAGAGATAAGGTGTTAGCCTCAGCAAAGAATTTGGATGAAGAAACACCACAGCTAAGTCAGTCAGTAGAGTTTGACATCCCTCCTGACATAGCTGCATTGCAGAAAGCTGACCCAGCACTTGAAAAAGTTTCGGAGATTGAGGGTGTGAAACAGGGTAGAACGGATTGTTTGGCTGAGGCCATGTATGTCATTAAAAAGGGCATTTTGTACCAGCAACAAGGTGAAGTTATGGCCATAGCTTTGCCACAGGACCTCACACCACAGATTATGGAACTGGGACATGTTATCCCTTGGGCAGGTCATCTAGATTTTCAGAAGACTCTACAGAGAATTGCTAGAAGGTTTGTGTGGCCGGGAATGTATACCCAGATAAAGGAGTTCTGTACTACATGTGCAATATGTCAGATTACATCACCTAGGGGAGTAGCTGGTGCCCAACTGCACCCATTACCAATTATTGGAACATCATTCGACAGAATAGGGATGGATGTAGTTGGCCCCCTAGAGAGAAGCTCCTCTGGTAACAAATACATTCTGGTGATCTGTGACTATGCTACTCGGTACCCAGAAGCCTTCCCCCTGAAATCTATCAAGGCTAGGCAGGCTGCCAACTGCCTTATTCAGTTATTTTCAAGGGTAGGCATACCTAGAGAAATTCTAACAGACTGTGGAACAAATTTCTTATCAAAACTGTTGCAGCAGGTATACAAGCTGTTGGGTATTAAGGGTATTAAGACCACCCCATATCACCCTCAGACAGATGGACTAGTTGAGCGATTTAATCAGACTCTGAAAAACATGCTGCGGAAATTTGATTCTGATACGGGCTCGGATTGGGACCAATGGGTACCATATTTATTATTTGCTTATCGGGAGGTGCCCCAGGCTTCAACAGGGTTCTCACCTTTTGAACTACTGTATGGTCGTCAGGTGAGGGGCCCACTGGACTTATTAAAGGAGCACTGGGAGAGTCCACTGAGTGATCAGGACAATGTGGTCTCATATGTTATTAAGATGAGAGAGAAACTGGATCGAATAACTGCTTTGGCTCAGGAGCACATGAGGACGGCGCAGGCCAAACAAAAAACTTGGTATGACAAGAAGGCCAGAAAAAGGGTTTTTCACCCAGGTCAGCAGGTTTTGTTATTGCTGCCCTCGTGTGACAGTAAGCTGTTGGCTCAATGGCAGGGGCCGTATGAAATTTCTAAAAAGCTAAGTTCAGTGACATATGAACTATATATGCCTGACAGGAAGGTAAAACATCAGACCTTCCATATTATCTTGTTGAAAGAGTTTCAGCAGCCTGGTCATCAGCAGAAGCCTGTTCTTCAGGAGACACATCAGCTCTTCATTTGTACGACGGAAGTGGATGAGGAGAGAGAACAGTCTTTCCCCACAAATGTGTCAGAGCCTTGCTTGTTTCAAGTGTCTCATTTGCAGGTGGATCAGCAGACAGAATTAGAGGCACTGTTAGATCCAGAATTGTTTCAGGAGAGACCTGGTTTCACCACATTGGTGCATCATAAAGTGCATTTGAAAGAAGAAGCTGTTCCACGTAGGAAATCTTGCAGGATCCCGGAGCGATTGGTTCCAAAAATGAAGCAAGAGATTGACTTGATGTTGCAGCTGGGAGTGATTGAGGAGTCAGTCAGTGAGTGGTGTAGCCCGATTGTGCTGGTCCCCAAAAAGGATGGCTCGTTAAGATTCTGTATTGACTTCAGATACCTTAACTCAGTATCTAAGTTTGAGTCATATCCCATGCCCCGGATTGATGAACTATTAGAGAAAGTGGGCAGAGCTAGGTTTATTTCTACACTGGACCTATGCAAGGGGTATTGGCAGGTGGCATTGACACCGGAAACAAAATAACTTACTGTAGGAGCATGCTCAAATAACGAGGCTGAGTTTCAGTCATAAACCAGCTTTATTTGACAGAACACAAGCTCCTAGCATTCTCAAAGCAGGAAAGAGAAAGAATCATACTTCAACCCCCTTTTATACATTTCCAGCATCAGAATTCAAGTCACATGGTGTCTTCAGTCAACATACAGTTACAAAGCATCCCTTTGAAGCTTCACCATTGTCTCTCATTTCTTGATGAACCGGAATACCCTCCGGGGCGTCTTCTGTGGGACAAAGAGACAAATCTCACACTTCCTTGTTACCTCCTGTAGATTTGAGTCCTCAGTCCTTGCAGACGTGACACTCCACAATACACATTCAGTTCTGTCTCTGTGGCAGCGTGAGCCCACAATGTGTGTCGGCCACACTACCCCCCCCAAACGTCGAGTAAGGCAAAATCTGCATGGCATAACAAAAAGAGAAACACAAAGCACTCCATACATCGCTAATCAATCCACCAACTGCCTAGGTTTTAATCTTCTGCCGAATCTGCTGCAACTTGGCTTGGCTGCCTCTGCAACATCTCTCTGCACCTGTGGATTAAAGCTGTTAGCACCTCTCTGTGAAGACTTTGGAGAATGTCTTCTCGGCGGCCTGCCCCGGCGGGGGGGCCTCGCGAGCTGCACCTCCTCCTCAGCCAGAACAAAAGCGGGTTTGAGCCTGTTAATGCAAATCAGCTCCCTTCTGCCCCCTAAATCTAGCAGAAAATGCTTCTGCCCGGTCTCCAGCACTCGAAACGGTCCGTCGTAAAACGGCCGCAAACTTGGACGCTGGGCGTCATGTTTAACAAAAACAAACTCTGCATTTTTTAAAGCCTTGGGCACAAAAACGTGTGGGAAACTGTGATGGACCGGGCCAGGAAGCGTGTTTGTTCCTGAGCCGCTCTGCCACGGCTGAGCGGGGGGGCCATTAGGTGCGGGATTATCAGGAAGAAATTCCCCGGGCAAACGGAGCGGCTGAGCGAAAACTAATTCAGCCGGGGAAGCGTGCAAATCTTCCTTAGGTGCAGAACGCAACCCTAATAACACCCATGGAAGTTTGTCTACCCAATTTGTATCCGTTAGCGACGCTCTGAGGGCTGCTTTCAATGACCTGTGAAAGCGTTCGCATAAACCATTGGCCTGGGGGTTATACGCGGTGGTGCGATGAATCTTCACCCCCAAGCTGCGGGCCATCGATGACCATAGCTCGGAAATAAATTGGGGACCCCTGTCGGACGTTATGTCCGACGGTACACCAAAACGCGCAACCCATGCTGCTAAAAATGCTCGCGCAACTTCTTCCGCTGTGGTTGATGTCAGAGGAATCGCCTCTGGCCAGCGCGTGGTGCGGTCTACCATTGTCAAAAGATGTGTGTGCCCGTGTGATAACGGAAGCGGGCCGACCAGGTCAACATGCACGTGATCAAAACGCTTAGCGGGGATGTGGAAAGGTTCTAACGGGGCCTTAGTGTGTCTGTGTATTTTAGCTCGCTGACACGCTACGCAGGCTGCTGCCCATTCCTTGACCTGTTTGCGCAACCCGGGCCAAACAAATTTCTCCCCCACCAATTTGATCGATGCGCGCACCCCCGGGTGCGCGAGAGAATGGACCAAGTCAAAAACACGGCGACGCCACGCGGTTGGCACCACAGGGCGGGGCCGTCCCGTGGAGACATCGCAGATTAGCGGGGGCATACCGTTTTGTTGCACCCTGTGCTCCAGCCTTAACCCTGTTGGTCCAGACTGGAGTGCGCGCACGTCCGCGTCGTTAACCTGCTCCGTAGCCATGGCTGCATAATCTAACCCAACACAGACCGGGGCTGCGCGCGCTCCCGCGTCGCTGCCCGGGCCCGCGGCCATGGCTACAGAGTCTGCCCCTATAGGGCTTGGTGGTGCTATTGCACGCGAGAGGCAGTCTGCTACAACATTGTGTTTACCCGCGACATGCTGAATATCAGTAGTAAACTCCGATATTGCGGCTAGTTGCCTTTGTTGCCGGCCTGACCAGGGTTCTGAAATTTTGGCCATCGCAAACGTTAGCGGTTTATGATCCACAAAAGCGGTGAAACGTCGCCCCTCTAACCAGAACTGAAAATGACGGATGGCCAAGTGTAGGGCCAAAAGCTCCCTGTCAAATGCGCTGTATTTCCGTCCACTATCGCGCAAGGTCCTGCTGAAAAACGCGAGGGGTTGCCAGGTACCTGCCACAAACTGTTCAACTACCGCCCCCACCGCTCCATCGGAAGCGTCAGTGGTGAGCGCCATGCGGGCCGTTGGAACTGGGTGCGCTAACAAAACTGCATTTGCCAGGGCTGATTTGACCTGGGCAAAAGCGCGCTCCCGCTCCGGAGACCATTCGACTTTATTTGCGGGCTTTTGTTTTTTTAACGCGGTGTACAATGGCTGCATGAGTCGTGCTACACTTGGGAGGAAACGGTTGTAAAAATTAACCATCCCTAGAAACTCCTGAAGCGCCTTAACCGTTTGAGGTTGCGGAAAATCTGTTATGGCACGCACTTTATTTGGAAGGGGAACTGCTCCCTCTGCCGAAACGCGATGTCCCAAAAAATCAATCTGCGCCACCCCAAACTGGCATTTCGCTGGGTTCACTATTAACCCGTGTTCTGCCAACCTCTGGAAAACTGCTGTGAGGTGTTTTTCATGTTCGCCTTCGGACGTGCTGGCTACCAAAATATCGTCCAAATAAACGAACACGAAAGGCAGGTCCCGTAAAACTGCATCCATCATGCGTTGGAAAGTCTGCGCGGCCCCCTTGAGGCCAAAAGGCATGCGCAAGAACTCAAAAAGGCCGAAAGGAGTTATGACCGCTGTTTTGGGTACATCGTGCGCGCGCACTGGAACCTGGTGATAGCCACGCACCAAGTCTATTTTAGAAAAAATGCGCGCCCCCGCCAAATGAACAGAAAAATCCTGAATGTGCGGAATCGGGTAGCGGTCATGAGCTGAAACGTTGTTCAACCTGCGGAAATCGCCGCAAAGCCGCCACGAGCCGTCAGCCTTTGGGACCATGTGTAACGGCGAAGCCCAAGCGCTCTTGGAGCGTCTAACGATGCCTAGTTTTTCCAGATTAGTGAACTCCTCGCGCGCGATGGCCAGTTTAGCTGGGTCCAAACGCCGAGCCTTTGCAAAAACGGGAGGGCCTGTGGTTGTTATGAAATGTTCTACCCCATGTTTGGCCACCGTTGCTGAAAAAGTGGGGACTGTGAGTGCTGGAAACTGAGCAAGCAGAGTGTGAAACTTACCACCCGCGGCTGAGACGCTGGCATGTGCAGTTGGCGGGGCCACCCGAGCTGTGCAGGGAATAGAATGAAAAGACAGTGCATTAATCAGACGTCTATTAGCAAGATCAACCAATAAACCATGTGAGCACAAAAAATCAGCCCCTAACATGTTGAAACTGACTGCTGCTACAATAAATGTCCACTCAAATGAACGACCCTGTAAGGACAGAAGCATGGTCCTCTCACCAAACGTTTTAATTGTGGAGCCGTTCGCTGCTGACACTGACACCCAGGGGGCTTTAGAAGGCAACAGCCGTTCCGCGTAGGTGGGCGTGACGAAGCTCAGCTGCGAGCCCGTGTCCACGAGGAACTGTTTCCCCGAGCGTGCATCCGTCAGGTAAAGCAGCCTGTTCTCATTGCCGAGAGTCGCAGCTGCTACCGGCCCTCGGTCCTGGCGTTTAAAATTGCACGGTGGGACGCACCTGTGCGCTCTCTCTGCAAAACGGCGGTGGTAGAAGCACGAGCCGTTCTCCGCTCCGCGTCGTCTGGCTCCGGTCGCCGCCGTTGTTGGTGCGTCTGGTGCCGCTGGACCCAAGCTGTCTCCGGACGCCGTTCCCGAACTAGCCGCCGCGGCCGAAACCGCGTTCTGCTTGTGGGCGTCGACCAACTTCTGCGCCTCCTTGCTCAACCCATGGTAGTCTCGCTTGGCCAATCGGGGTGACTCTGCCAGGGCCACTCTCACTGCTGGTGGCAGGGTTCGAAGGAATAGGTGGGCGAAAATGAATTCGCCATCCTCGGAGGCTTTGAGCTGCAGCATCTTCACCATCAGGTCCGCAGGTCTATCGTTTTCTGCCGCCGTCAGCGCCAGGAGCCCCTCTGCTCTTTGTTGGACTGAGGGGGTGAAATGGCTGATCAGCGCGTCTTTCAATGCGCTGTACTTGTCGCTGTCTGGTGGATGATTAACCAAATCCTCCACTCTCTGGACCGTGTCGCTGTCCAGTTTCGCTACCACGTGGTAGAATCTTGTGTCGTCGTTGGAGATTCTCCGGAGGTTGAACTGCGCCTCGATTGCGCTAAACCATGAGCGCAGGCTGTGCTGCCAGAAATCGGGCAGCCGGAGCGTGGGGGCGGCCATCAGGCTGGCTTCCACCGAGCCCGGTTCGGAAGAATTCTCATTGCTCATTCTCCGTCGTAGGTCACCAGTGTAGGAGCATGCTCAAATAACGAGGCTGAGTTTCAGTCATAAACCAGCTTTATTTGACAGAACACAAGCTCCTAGCATTCTCAAAGCAGGAAAGAGAAAGAATCATACTTCAACCCCCTTTTATACATTTCCAGCATCAGAATTCAAGTCACATGGTGTCTTCAGTCAACATACAGTTACAAAGCATCCCTTTGAAGCTTCACCATTGTCTCTCATTTCTTGATGAACCGGAATACCCTCCGGGGCGTCTTCTGTGGGACAAAGAGACAAATCTCACACTTCCTTGTTACCTCCTGTAGATTTGAGTCCTCAGTCCTTGCAGACGTGACACTCCACAATACACATTCAGTTCTGTCTCTGTGGCAGCGTGAGCCCACAATGTGTGTCGGCCACATTACAGCCTTTAAAACACCTTATGGCAGTTTCCAATTTAGGGTTATGCCATTTGGCCTTCAGGGGGCACCTGCAACTTTTCAGCGGCTTATGGACCAAGTGTTAAGAAGGGTATCAAATTTTGTGGCTGCCTATTTGGATGACGTGGTCATCTATAGTCAGACCTGGGAAGAGCATTTGGTACACCTTAGGCAGGTCCTTCAGTTGATTAAGAGGGCAGGACTGACGATTAATCCACGCAAATGTGCGTTTGGACAGCAGCAGGTGGAGTACCTGGGACATGTGGTTGGTCAGGGGGTCATTAGACCACGAGTAGGTAAAGTGGATGCCATCCGGACCTATCCTGTGCCCACTACTAAAAGGAAGGTACTGTGGAAGATATGAAAATGACGAGGCAGAGTTCTTTCTCAGAGTCAGCTTTGTTCACATCTCCATCATTTCACAGCAGAGAAAAAAAAAAGAGAGTGAAACAGTAAACTCTCGTCCTTAAATATCAGGGACTTCACACCTCATAGATCACATGTCACACAGACCACCTTGCATAATAAAGACGGTCACAATGCATTTCACCACCTTGCATAATAAAGACAGTTACAATGCATTTCTCTCCATGATATCAATTCCACTGTCTCCCATGCATCCATTCCTTAATCCCTTAATTGACCCCCCACAGTCTCCAGCCTTGCATACCAAGGCTAAGATTCCTGCCTTTGTTCTGACCTAAAATGTGAGTCCAAAACCGGTCCAACAGGTCCCATGTGTGTTCACCACACAAGCCCCCCCCAGCATTTTAGAAAAACAGAACAACAAGAAGATAACCACATGCATGCCGTGATAGCATCAATACACATCAGTCCACATGCTGGATAGGCTTCAGCCTCCTGCCGAATCTGCTGTAGCTGGGGTTCACCGTCTCTGCGGCACTGTCACGCTGGCGGTTTGCCGTCTGGGGGCGGAAACCCTTTGTCAGTCTCTGCGGGTGTTCTGGGGAAACATTACTTTGGGAAACATTACTGTGTGAAACCCTCCGTGGTGGTCTACCTCGCCGCGGGGCCTTTGCCAACAGCACTTCCTCATCTGCCACCACAAAAGCGGGTTTAAGTCTGTTTATGCCAATTTTCTCTTTCCTACCCCCCAAATCTAGCAAAAACTGCTTGTCCCCTGTTTCTAGCACTCTGAATGGTCCGTCAAAAGGCGGCCGCAACGGGGTTCGATGCGCATCGTGTCTAACAAAAACAAACTCTGCATTCTTCAGATTAATTATTCAGTTATTATTCAATTAACTGAATTATTATTCAGTTTAATTATCGTTTCAGTGTAAATTCACTAGGCCTCTAAGGATAATTAATATATCAACTTATCATATGAAAATTATTTTTTACACTTGTACAAGGTGAGGAGGAAGAATATGAAGGCAGCTCATTTCAGTGTAAACAGCATTATATCATAAGTTCATTTTTTAAAATTATACTTAACACACTGATTTATCGAGGTAATTTTTATAACGTTTGTATACCACTGTTAATAGTCTCTCGGCGCCACACCAGTCGGCTGCCTTTTGCAACAGCGGCTCGATTCTGAGTTTTTTTTCCCCTTCCTCTCTCTTTTGATGCTCTGAGTGTTGCTATCCCTGTGCTGTTGCAATCCTGGAATTTCCCCGTTGTGGGACTAATAAAGGCTTATCTTATCTTATCTTATCTTCAAAGTTTTAGGCACAAAAACGCGCGGAAAACTGTGGTGCGCGGGGCCGGGCAGCGTGCTTGATTCTATGTTACTCCGCAACAGCTGAGACGGGGAGACGTTTGACGCAGGGTTATCTGGGAGAAACTCCCCAGGCAGCCGGAGTGGCTGCGCAAACACAAGCTCCGCTGGTGAGGCTTCTAGATCCTCTTTAGGTGCAGAACGCAACCCCAATAACACCCATGGTAACTTGTCAACCCAATTTGTATCAGTCAGTGACGCTCTGAGAGCCGCTTTCAATGACCTATGAAAACGTTCGCATAACCCATTAGCCTGCGGATTGTATGCGGTTGTGCGGTGAATTGTGACACCCAGGCTGCGGGCCATTGTCGACCAAAGCTCGGAAACAAATTGAGGGCCTCTGTCGGACGTAATGTCCGACGGAACGCCGAAGCGCACCACCCAAGCTGTTAAAAATGCGCGCGCCACTTCCTCGGCCATGGTTGATGCCAGCGGGACCACTTCAGGCCAGCGCGTGGTGCGGTCCACCATTGTCAGAAGATGTGTGCACCCCTGTGACAGCAGGAGGGGTCCAACGAGGTCCACATGAACGTGATCGAACCTCTTGGCCAGAATGTGAAACTGTTCCAAAGGAGCCCTCATGTGCCTGTGTACTTTGGCTCGTTGACACGCCGTGCAGGCTGCTGCCCACTCTTTGACCTGTTTGCGGAGGCTCGGCCACACAAATTTCTCTCCCACCATTTTGACCGACACGCGCACTCCAGGGTGCGCCAAAGAATGAACCGAGTCAAAAACGCGGCGGCACCATGCGGCCGGTACTACTGGACGCGGCCGTCCAGTGGAGACATCGCAGATTAGGGGGGGCATACCGTCTTGCAGCACCCTGCTCTCCAGCCTTAACCCTGTTGGTCCAGACTGGAGCGCACGCAGGTCCACGTCATTAACCTGCTCCGCGGCCATGGCTGCATAATCTAACCCTATGCTGACTGGGGCCGCCACGGCGCGCGAGAGGCAATCTGCCACTACATTGAGTTTGCCCACCACATGCTGAATATCAGTGGTAAACTCTGATATGGCGGCCAGCTGTCTCTGCTGCCGGCCTGACCACGGTTCAGAGACCTTGGCCATCGTGAATGTTAGCGGTTTGTGATCAACGAACACGGTGAAAGCGCGTCCTTCTAGCCAGAACTGAAAGTGGCGGATGGCCAAATGGAGAGCGAGCAGCTCCCTGTCGAATGCGCTGTATTTACGTTCGCTATCGAGCAAGGTCCTGCTGAAAAATGCGAGGGGCTGCCAAACCCCGGCTACATGTTGCTCAACGACCGCCCCTACGGCCACCTCTGACGCGTCAGTGGTGAGCGCTATGCGGGCCATTGGGTCTGGGTGTGCCAACAACGCAGCCTTTGCCAAGGCTGCTTTCACCTCCGAGAACGCTTGGTCCCGCTCCGGGGACCACTCGACCTTATCCGCGGGGTTTTTTTTTTGAGCGCGGCATACAGCGGCTGCATGAGTTGCGCCGCGCGGGGGAGAAAATGGTTATAAAAATTCACCATTCCCAAAAATTCCTGCAACGCCCTGACTGTCTGCGGCCGGGGAAAATCTGCCACAGCGCGCATTTTGTCAGGCAGCGGAACTGCTCCTTCGGGGGAGACGCGGTGTCCTAAAAAATTGATCTGCGCTACCCCAAACTGACACTTCGCTGGGTTGATTATTAACCCGTGATCTCCCAACCTTCGGAAAACTGTGGCCAGGTGTTTTTCGTGTTTGTCTTCGGACGCGCTGGCTACTAAAATATCGTCCAGGTAGACGAACACGAAAAGGAGATCACGAAGCACCGCGTCCATCATGCGTTGGAACGTCTGAGCAGCCCCTTTAAGTCCGAATGGCATGCGTAAAAACTCGAATAAACCAAATGGAGTTATTACCGCTGTTTTGGGTATGTCCTCAGCGCGCACTGGGACTTGGTGGTAACCGTGGACCAAGTCTATTTTAGAAAAAATGCGCGCCCCTGCCAAATGAACCGAAAAATCTTGGATATGTGGGATTGGGTAGCAGCCGTGCGCTGTAGCGTTGTTTAACCTGCGGAAATCCCCGCAAGGGCGCCATGACCCGTCAGCTTTCGGGACCATATGTAGGGGGGAAGCCCATGGACTGTTTGAATGTCGGATAATGCCCAACCTCTCCAGGTTGGCGAACTCCTCGCGCGCTATGGCTAGTTTAACTGCGTCCAAGTGCCGAGCTTTTGCAAAAACGGGCGGTCCGGTAGTGGTAATAAAATGCTCCACCCCGTGCTTAGCGACTGTTACCGAAAATGTGGGGACCGTGACTGCTGGGAACTGAGTGAGCAGTGTGTGGAACTTACCGCCTGCTGCTGTGACGCTGGCTTGTGCTGTTGGCGGGGCCACTCGCGCTGTACAGGGGATAGAATCAAAAGAAAGTGCATTAACCAGGCGCCTGTTAGCGAGATCAACCCATGTGAACACAAAAAATCAGCCCCCAGCATATTGAAATTTACTGTTGCTACAACAAAAGTCCACTCATATGCACGGCCGTGTAGAGACAGAAGCAGAGTCTTCTCACCAAAGGTCTTAATCGCCGAGCCATTCGCTGCCGTCACCCGGGGACCTCCGGAACCAGCCAGTCTGTCCGCGTAGGAAGGAGTGATGAAACTCAACTGGGAGCCTGTGTCGACGAGGAACTGCCTCCCGGAGCGTGTGTCCGACAAGTAGAGCAGCTTGTTCTCTTCCCCGAAGGCCGCGGCTGCTACCGACCCCCGGTCTTGGCGTTTCCCGAACGCCCAAACTGGCACGGTGGTACACACTTGCGTGCCCTCTCTGCGAAGCGGCGATGGTAGAAACAAAAGACGTCCAGTCCATGCTCCCTGGCCCTTGCCGCCCCCGTCGTCGGTGAGTCTGGCACCGCTGCCTCTGGCCTCCTGTCGTCTCCGGTCGTCACGCCGAGTTCCGCTGCAGCGGCCGTGGCTGCGCGCCGCTTGGTGGCGTTGACAATCCGCTGCGCCTCTCGGCCCAGCGCGCGGTAGTCCCGTTGGGCCAATAGTGGCGAACTTGCCAGAACCGCTCTCACTGCTGACGGTAGAGTCTTGAGGAAGAGGTGGGTGAAAATGAAGTGATCGTCGTCAGAGTCTTTCAACCTCAACAACTTCTCCATCAGGCTCGCGGGCATGTCGTTTTCCCCCTCCGTCAGCGCCAGGAGCCTCTCTGCTCGCTCCTCCGCCGAGGGAGTGAATTGCTGGATGAGTGCAGCCTTCAACGTGCCGTATTTGTCGTTGTCCGGTGGCTAGTCAATCAGGCTCTCCACATGCTGGGCCGTGTTGTTGTCCAGCTTTGCGACTACGTGGCAGAATTTCGTGGCATCTACCGATATCCCCCGGAGGTTGAACTGCGCCTCAACCGTGTTGAACCAGGAGCGCGGATTGTTCTGCCAGAAGTCCGGTAGCTGGACTGTAGCGGCATTCGCTTGGCTGGGGGCTCCTGATGCGGCTGGCCCGGGGGAATTTTCTTCTTCCATGATATGTCTCGGGTCACCAGTGTGGAAGATGTGAAAATGACGAGGCAGAGTTCTTTCTCAGAGTCAGCTTTATTCACATCTCCATCATTTCACAGCAGAGAAAAAAAAGTGAGTGAAACAGTAAACTCTCGTCCTTAAATATCAGGGATTTCACACCTCATAGATAACATGTCACACAGACCACCTTGCATAATAAAGACAGTCACAATGCATTTCACCACCTTGCATAATAAAGACAGTCACAATGCATTTCTCTCCATGATATCAATTCCACTGTCTCCCATGCATCCTTTCCTTAATCCCTTAATTGACCCCCCACAGTCTCCAGCCTTGCATACCAAGGCTAAGATCCCTGCCTTTGTTCTGACCTAAAATGTGAGTCCAAAACCGGTCCAACAGGTCCCATGTGTGTTCACCACAGTACGATCATTCATGGGAATGGTAGGATGGTATAGTAAGTTTATTCCCCACTTTGCTGAAAGAGCAGCAGTTTTGACTGACCTCACTAAGGCTTCAGCACCAAATAGGGTAAAATGGACAGAGGAGTGTGACAGAGCTTTAGAGGATCTGAAGAGTGCTATCTCTGATGAGAAGGTTCTCTACAGTCCAGACTTTGCTCGTCCGTTTATTCTACAGACAGATGCTTCAGGAGTTGGCACTGGAGCAGTACTTCTCCAGGAGGAGAGGGAAGAGAGACACCCAATACTGTTCTTGAGCCGTAAATTGTTGGACCGGGAGACAAGATATTCTACAGTAGAAAAGGAATGTCTTGCCATGAAATGGACAATAGGTTCCCTTAAATACTATCTACTGGGGCGTCATTTTGTGTTGGAAACAGATCATCGGGCCCTACAGTGGTTGAACAGGATGAAAGACATGAACAGTCGTCTCACAGGGTGGTATGTGTCCCTTCAACCATATAATTTTACTGTTCGGTATGTGGCAGGGAAAACTAACCTTGTGGCAGATGGTCTCCCAAGAGTACATGACTCTTAGAGTACTGTACTCTTGGGAAAATGGGGGGGAGGAAATGTGACGACGGAGTGTCACCACGGTTATGGTCCACTGTATGTGTGATTTTATTATATCTGTAGTATGGTAAATGTTAATGTGATTGTTTGTTAAAATGCACACATTATTCTGGGATCTGTTTCTGACTATGTGGAGTACCTTTTTGTGAGATAATTGTTTGGTTATTTATTTGGGTAAAACAAGTGGTGATTAAATTCACATACCTTTGCCAACATGCTTCCTGAGGGTGTCTGGGCAAAAGACTCTGTGATGGGTTGAATGCCTTTTAAAGGACACCAGCAGGAAGGAAGCATGTGATGGTGAGTCAGAGGGGTGATTTAGAATTTTGTAAATAGGGGTTTAAATTATTTATTGAATTATTTATGGTATTATTTATTCTGTGTTATTTATATGTATTTGTAAATAGGTGGGAAATTGTTATGGACTTTTAGATGTTAGTGGGTATGTGTGAAAAATGAAAATGTTTATTGTTTTACCTGGGGTTATGGTAGGGGCTAATTAGCCCTAATTATCTCGGTTAATATATAACAGGTGTTTATTGTGGGAGAAAAAGAGATGAGTTGAGAGTTGGATTCTTTCACTATTGTTGATGGAGAGTCATGTCGGTGTGAAGTTCGGGTATGTACACTGAAGTTGTTATTTGAGAAGATGGAAATAAAAATGGAATTTTCTGAATGCAATCGCCTCAAGCCTCCTTCATGAGAGACTGCTTTACGCTCACACCCGCTACGTTACACCATCAGAGACGCCTGCTCTTCATTGAGCCAAGTTTCAGAGACCGCAATAGCTGTAAATTTTCTATCTAGCTGTTTTAAATAGTCCTGAATCTGTGGAAAGTTTTCCTTAAGATTTCTGCTGTTAAAGTGTATTATTGATAGTTTACCATCTAATTGCACTTGACTTTTGAATTGCTTTTCAGTGTAATAATCACAGTGATTATGAATATTATTGAAGAAGTGGTTATCAGGATCAATATTTTTCTCCATCTCTTGTAGTTTGTGTTCAGCATAATGAGATATTTTCAGAGTCTGAATTTCCTCACTCTGTCAAATGACTTCCTCCAACTGGGGACAATTGATGTCTACTAACGTCAGTCATAAGTTTTTTGTTTTTTAAAGTACATTGTCATGGTATGTCACAAAAGGACTGTTCTTGCCATGTGTGTGGATATGGATTATCGTAGTCTCTTAATTTTCTTAATCAGTGTTCATCTATATTTAAGTCAGTGAGCTCTCTAATTATTATGGCCTTTTTTTCCTCAGGTGTTCCATTTAGTTTAATCCAAACTCTACAATTTCTTGTCCATATTGCCTGTATCTTGTTTTGTCTTTTCAGCATCCGTGCTTGCCATGCTATTTCAGCATTAGTCTTTGTTAAATGTTCATTGAGGTAAACTTCTGTTCCCCGTAGCTTTCTGGCCTGCCTCAACCCTTCTGTTGACAAAGTGCATCACAATTGATTTCTTTGTTTTATTATCCTTTCTGGGTAAAGTATGGCAGGCTGAAATTGCATTTACTTTAACCTTTATGTTTCTGTTTTCAAGGAACTTAAACACCTGGTTTTCCAAGGAGACTGATTCACTTGGGGGATCCTCCTCACCTCTCATTCCTGCTGTAGCATGAGCATATGATTGGTATTTAATGTCTAGTCCACTAATGATTAAATCATCCATACGAGAATATTGTTCAAGGTCCTCAATGCGTCGCTCCAAGTCTGCAATTTTTTTGTCTCTTTCCTTAATTGTTAATTTCAATTCTCAGTCTTCCTCCATTAGCCCTAATAATTTAGACTGCTGATTGGCCACTTTGGTCAGTTCTTCTGACATGAAGTTCAGAGATTTTTTTTAATCGCTTCCATTTCCTCCTTCTTTGGCATTTTTTACTGACCTGATGATAGTAGGACAATCTCTGCTGGTGTCGCTGGTATCCGATCCAGCCGACCTCGAATCCAGCTGGGGCCTCAGCTAGCCCCCTCTGCTGCTAGCCCTGCTGCTTACCGCCACTGTAGTTGAGCTCCGATCCAGCTCCTGTCCAGCTGGGGCCTCGGTAGTTCCTCCGCCGAGCTCCACCGCCACATTACCTTCAATTAGAGAATTTTCCCTTCATAAAGCTTTTCATTCCTGAGGGGGTCTATCACAATGATCAACCTTTCATGCATCCTGATAATCTGTCAAAAGTTTACAGCATGAATTGATTTTAAGTCTTACAAAGTATTAAAAGTTGTGGTATATACATAGAAACCTTTCTGTGGAAAATATGTTGTTTAGTGACACCACAATGAAGACAAGTATCACTAAAATCCAGTGACCGCCGACATTTACAGGGAAAATCCAAGCTGTAGAATCGGGCAACTTCATCTGTTAAAACATCAGAGAGCACTTTAATCACAACTCAAACATAAAATGAGTGCAGTTGCAGTAAATTAGTGAGTAATGTTGTTAACTACCCTTTGAATGACTCTGAACTGGCCCTGATAAAAGACAGATGATCCAGTTACTGCATCTCATTTATGCACAGGTGTCTGTAACAGTATACCGTAATTAAAAATTTCTAACACATTTACAAACGATAAAGACAAAAGACTTGGTTTAAGAAACTGTTGACATGCTTTCCCTGTACCCCTTGTTTCACAATACAGTGAAGGTACGCATCGATCTGTTTAAATAAAGAATAGGTGTTAGTAAGTTAACACAGTAGATGGGTTAAACACAATCTCGTTCTACTGTACATGACTGTACAGTTGAATGACAATAAAGGGTGATTTAATTTCAATGTA